>JBAMCE010000095.1:7646666-10265833 GCA_037075305.1 Drosophila kanekoi | reverse complement strand
TTTAACTAGATATCAAATTGAAGAACAGCTCGTGACAGATTAAGCGAATGCAAGGCTCTTTATAGAGAAAACTTCAAAGAATCATATTTAGCAAAAATAAATCTTGCTTCCAGTTCCCACACTGCGTTTCTAACCACCATTTCAACCCGATCACAATTCGCATTATGAACGCCTTCGCAGACACAAAAAGCGCTGGGATCGTTCATCACGGCAAAAACGGACCATCAATCAAAATGCGGCAATGGGAGACAAAGCGTCTACATATTGCCCGCCAGCTACCGGACACCGAGTGCTCGCTATTCAGCACTCAGTTTGGGCCACACAGGAAGTTGGCTCAAATCAAGTAAAATTTCGCATGCTACCGTCTGGGCTGGCAGTCGATCTTGGCTTGGGCAGCTATCAAAAACGCATAAATCACTAGCGCTCAGAGGTCGGGGAGTGGCTTTCAACAGTTTTGTTCAAAGAGCCGCAAAAGGAAGAGAGGCTCAGTTATTGTCAGGTCCTGCTCGCAACTTGCCACACAAATTTAATTTGTATAAAAATGTCCAAGTTGGTGGCCCAGGATAAGAGAGAAACTAAAGAAGAAGCCGCAGGGCTACTGTATGACAAAGTGGCACTCGCACTACCGAGCAGGTCCTGTGAGCGTCTAAGGACCCTAGGAAGCGATCCATTATGATTGTCACAGTTGACACACATTATCACCCTTGTAAGGGGAGAGAGATATATAGACTGAGAGAGCGAGAGGAAGAGAGAGAGAGCGAGAGAGCAAGAACCTGTCGTCGTCTTGGTACGGGCAGGACCTGCGCTAGGCCAGCCAGGCAGGCAGACACTGAGGACCCAAGCGATATGAACTAATTGATGTTTTCATTTAGATACTCGCTGCACTCGGGCGAGCATCTACCCTTGGAGGAATATATGTATTCATTCTAGGTGGTAAGTGCGACGCCCGCTGTGCACACATAATTGAGGGTCCTATAGCTGTAGGGCTACCTAAGCCACCCAAGAAAGTCGTAACTACGTCCAGCAGGTCCTGGACTACTACAACTAGTTACAACATCGAGCTGCCTACACCCTCCATGCCTCCTGGCCGTATTTTGTCAATGGCTTTGTCCACTCCCGCTCTGTCCGGACTTCGGCGCTGGCCTCTCATCTTTGGCGAGCCCACAAGGCGGCATCTTGAAAGGGGCCCGCACTGACGTTGGTGGTCGCTCATATTTTGCTCATCTCCCATTGTCAATTGCTCTATTTTGTCGCTAGACGTCGGCTCACTTTAGACAATCGGGAATTTCGTAAATTATTTTCGTATTATCGAGTCGCAAAACGTGTTGTCTCTAATTGTTTAATTGTCAGCTCATGAGTTTGGCTTTTTGTGCTCTCATCCAGTCTGGGTCTGAGAACACACAGATCTCCAGCTCTGGCTGGATCGTAACTAGCTGCTCTATTGTTGTCCTGTCAGTTTAGGGGACAATTTCTGTACGATTTTGAGGGATTAGCTGGGGTGGGCTTGAACCTGTTGTGGCTACTTGGACATGTCCACATTTCTGTGTGGTCCACGTTTGTTCTTTTCGGGACATTTGCCATGTCCTTAGTTTAATGGAGTATGAATCAATTGTTTTTCCCGACATATTGTATGTGAGACAGGCGCTTAGTTCTCTATAGTGTCTTAAATGAGATGAGAGACATAAATATATTTAGCAGCAGGGTATGATAAAACAACGATATTTCGAAATTTTAATCAATCAGTAATTTCTTCTAGTTGTCTTATAGAAGATGGAGTTTAGTATTGTTGTATCCAAACATAATGAACTAGACTCAAGTTATACTGCCATTACTTAAACGACGCCAGGCTATTTCTTTTAAAATATCACGTGATAAGCAATTCAATAACTATACTAACTAAATTGTAAAAATTGTTAAACGAAAATAATAGTTGATCCTTAAAACCATAAATAATATTACCAAGCTTCTTTCCCTAAGGGAAATCGATTGCGTCCATATGTAAGGTATATCTCATTAATAATGTATCATTATGTATCATTAATGAATGCAAATATCTTGCCGCATTGGCATATAAGTCGCTTGGGGTATTTTCTCAGCAGATCTGGTTGAGGCTAGTTTTTACATATTTTTGACATTCCGATAGAGTGTATGACATTTTATGTAAATTTATTTTCCTATTAGCAGTAAAAAAAATTCTCACTTATGAGAGCTATAAATATTAGACATCCATTCGTATCGGAAGCCAAACTTATATTAAACACAATTTAGGTCTCGTTTTAATAATTTTATTTATTTTGATTTCAGCATTTTGGCACTTATTTTAAGAATTACTTAAATACCTTTAAAAAATCTAAACGTAACCTCTAAACTTAAACAGTCTTAAGCTCTTAACTAAAAACTCTTCAAATAGTTAAGGATTAGAAAAAAAACAGGCACAGTTTAATGAATAGAACCAGCTAGAAGAGAAGTGAAGCTTAAAACTGGGAAACTGGAGCAAGTGCTGGGCATTGGGCTGGCCTAGAAGCCAAAGTAGGGATAGGTTGGAGCAGCTGGCATCATGGAGTTCTTGGGCTCGGCAGCGACCGACTGATGATAGCCGCCCATGTGATTGGCGTTGGCGCTGGGGAAGAAGGAGCCGGCAAAGTTGTAGCTATCCCAGGACGACGGATGATGCGAGCCCGAGGCGGCAGCGGAGGCGAACTGCGAGCGCAGCTGCTCAGCCGAGCTGGCGGCAGCTGTGGGCATGGAGTACGAAGCAGTGGAGGCGCCAGCCGAGGCGGAGTAACCAGCGCTGGCTGTGCCCATGCCATAGGCGGTGTTCATGAAGCTGCTGCTGGCGACGGGGGCTTGTGTCTGTGTCTGGGGCTGGCTCTGCACCGGGCTGTGTGCGGCAGAGCTGCTGCCGCTGCTGGTGCTGGCGGGTGACATGGAGGCCACGGAGCCACCATAGCCACCGGCATGTGCCTCATAGGCGGTAGCGCCACTGGCTGCTGGCCACGCCTGCGAGCTGTAGAGACCCATGCCCATGTTGGAAGCAGGAGCAGAGCCATATGAGGCGGCTGCGGAGCTGCTGCCAAAGCTGGGCACTTGCTGTGTGTTGAGCTGTTTGCGCAGACGCGCACGCCGATTGGAGAACCAGACCTGGACGCGTGCCTCGGTCAGGCCAGTGCCCTGGGCCAGCTCCTCCCTGGTGTACACATCCGGATACTGAGTGCGCGCAAAGATGCGCTCCAGTGCATCGATCTGGTCATTGGAGAAGGTGGTGCGCGAGCGGCGCTGCTTGCGCTTCAGCTGAACGCTGGGTTCTGTGTCGTCCTCGCTTTCATCTTCGCTGCCCGCGGAGCAGGCGCCGCCACCCAGGATACCATCAATGCTGTGTGAGCCAGTGCCATTGCCAGATCCAGAGCCCGATGTGGTGCGCAACAGACGCGAAATGGAGCTGACCGAGGGCGCATTCTGCTTATCGCAGATGCCCGCTTCGATGAGCTTGGCGCGTATTTCCCAGCTGAAGATGCCCGGCTGCGACTGCTTCAGCTCCTCGATTCTGGCCTCAATGTCAGGCGTGGCTACGCGCGGTTTGCTGCCGCCGATGACGCCCGGGCGAATGGAGCCCGTCTCCTGGAAGCGATTGAGTATCTTGGAGACGCAGCCGTGCGAGACGCGCAACTGCCTCGAAATGACACAAGGACGCACGCCAGCAGCGGCCATTTCCACAATTTGGCGGCGTATGTGATTGGGCAAAGGGCGACCGTTAATGAAGACGCCGCCAAGCTGATTGACGCGTCCCTGTCCTGGTAAAGAGCAACGAGAAAAAGAAATGAGGAGATTAGCTCAAGTGATCTCCGAGTGTTGTTTAAAAAATTCTCCGCTCTTGTCTGTAGAATCCTGATCCTTCTTTGCCAATTTCTCTAAGCTTCTTGTTTTACAAATCTTGCTGCGTGTGGGCTCTTCAAGTGTATTTTGGACGATCTTCTGGTGATCCTCAAGTGATCTTCAATTAACTTTTCTTCTCGCGTGCTCGATTGAGCGGCAGTAAGTAATCCAATTATACAGCATGGGCATTGTGCGCGGCAGGATCAGTGCGAGGATCAGTTCGCACGATCTATTGTCTAGGGCAAAGACAATTCGTTGGCCATTTGTCTTGTTGCCAATCGCATGTAAACATAACAAAGCGCAAATTGCCAATTTGCGTGGGCCAAAAACGCTGCAGCTCGGTAGAGAAAAGTGAGCAGTAGGCAATGAAAATGCCGATCACTGTGCAGCTGTGGCCCATGCAATCAAATCAAACTAATAATCCATAAGCCAGACGGACAGACAGATCGTCAGGCAGACAGACAGACGTCCAGCTGTGCCAGCTAATATCAGTACGTTGCAGAGCATAAAAGGCCAGCCCCAAAATGCCCAAAGACTCCAGCTCTGATGCTGTTGTTGTTGTTTTTTTTGTTTTGGGGCGCTGACGTTGCTGCTACGTGCTACACAAGAGCCCCAACAGCAGACGCTGAGCCAAGATCAAAGCAGCGGCGCCGACTCCAGACTCCAGACTCGAGACTCGAGACTGTTGACTGGAAGAGTCAAGACTTAAGATTCAAGACGCTGAGCGCGCCAAAAAGTCTGCAAAGTCTGGTCAGTGAGTCGCCGGGCTGGCTGGAAAAGGTTGTGGCTGCAAGTTGTGATCACAATCAATAAGTCAAAAAGCTGATCATGATTGTTGGACGAGCGGACCAGCGGACCAGCGGACGAGCCGACGAGCCGACGAGCGGGTAATGATCTCTCGTTTGGAGCCGGCGAAAGCGCTGCCCCATATGATCACGATGATGATCATGATGATGATCGGGCACATTTTTCTACGACGTTTTGTGCTCGTAATTGTGGTAATTGGTAATAGAGCGTCGTTCATAATGATGATCGCTGTCGCATGCTTACCTTGAAAGGGATATCCAGCATAATAGGGTGTCATATTGAGTGCCGATACAGCCATATCTAACTATATGTATATAATCCGTTCGAATTGGCTTGTTGAATATCTGTTTTGTTTTTCTGTAACTTTTTCACGTTCACCAACACTTTAAATTTGCACAAGTCTCTTCTTCTATATCAGTTTACTTTTTCAAATTTGTTTTGTATTTGTTTTGGTTACTCTTGTTGTTTGTGTCATGCGCATGCGCAACGCTGCTGTTTGTTGATGCTGCTCGTTTGCTTGACAGCTCGAAACTGATTTTGAAACGGTCAGCAGCCGAGACTAAAACGAATTTGTGAGATTCTCAGACGACACGCAGGCAACAGCAACGGCAACGGCGACGGCAGCGCTGCTTCATGCAGGCAGAACACCACCAACAAACAAAAACAAGTTTTTTTCCGTTCAAGAATAAAAACAACAAACAGCTAGCCCACGCAGCGAGGGTGGCTGGTGCGAGCGAGCCAGCTATAGTTGCTCACAGCAAGAGCGCTTGCAGCCGATCGTTAACCGATGCGTGTGCGAGCAGTGCGGCACTTGCTCTTGCCGCTGCTCTCTGCTCTCGCTGCGCGTATGTGTGCGTGCGGTGCGTTCGTGTGTGTGTGTTTGTTAGAGCAGCTGCACCAAAGAGAACCAATGGGTACTCTTAGCATGGCTGCAATTGGACGTAGCGCCGCCCCGTTTGATCCCTGGCTTAGAGAGCTGACTTCTAAGTGGATCTAAGTGGATCTTGGACTCCATTATAATTATTTATATTACTCGTGTTTGCGCTTGATTTGAAGTTATGCGAACTTTGCATGACTAGCTATTCTTTTTCTTTCAACATATCATTCCTAGACTTTCCCAGGCACTCACTTAACTGTTTGTTGTTGTTGATGCTGGACTTTTGTTGGTATTTTATGTTTCCTGTTTGCATCGTGAGCAACTTTGAATAACAGCTCTTAACAAGCATTCAGAGGAGTTATAGACTTCTTAACTATACATAAGATAATATACTAGTACCTTAGAAATGTAATCGCTTAGCAAAGAGTTCTAGAAATTAAGAAGGTATTACCTAGAATATCTTTATATTATACTCTAGGGAATGTTATGGACCATTTAAATTATCATGAACATTGAAATGTTTAGGTCCTTCTTGACAAGCTACGCAGAAGCAAGTAAAAGTTTTCACTTTGCATAGCATTAAGCAGAACTCGGTGTAATTGAAGGTTTTTCTTTCCGTTTTTCATAAATTTTTCCAGCGGAAATCCAAGAACATTATGCAGTGGCAGCAATGGAAAATATGACGAAGAAAACCCGTGTTATACACACAAACACATTCCTCAGAGTACGGCAACAAGGCCAATGTCAACAACCAAGTTCTACGTGCAGTTGGCTCCTCCGTATGGCCAGACTGTGGCGTGGGCAGTGCGACGGCGGGATAGTTTGCATTTTTTGCATTCTTTCACATTGCACATTAAAAAAAGCTCACCTTCACAAAGGCTTTCAGCCACAAGCTTATATGCCACTCAGACATCTGCGTGACGCAGGACCTGCATCAACACTGGCTGTGTTGAAAGGACTTGCATGGAAAACATTAAGATGATAATCACAAATGAAAACATTTGCTTAATTGATGTGGAAGTACTGATAAACGGCTAATGGGTTTTTGAAAAAAAGAGAGCATTTGCATTTATCTATGAAAATCGTGTAAAACTCAAGGGAAAACCTTTTGTCATATTTTCTGCTTACATATATGTATCTGCCTTTTCCATCCATTTAATAGACAATATCTTATAACGAATACCCAGTTCCAGCGCCAGCTGCTTATTAACTATTCCAAGACTTGCCATATGGTTGGTTCATTTAATTACTAAAGCAGAAATAAATGCTCAACAATTGGCCTGAGTAGTTGCTGCGCTGTTAATTAGGTACAGGCCAAGAGGCAGACCAACAAAATAAAATGAATATTCATGAGAAAAAGATGGCCTCAAGTGTGAGTGAGTGAGTGTAGAGATGGGAAGCTGGCCAAAAGATTTTCGCACGAGCAAAAGCCTAGTTAATTTCCTAGTGCATGACTTTTGGTTAATTTGAGGCTCAGTCGGGGCGGTCGAAATCAAAGAACTTTGTCCATGTTGCGCATACGCCGCGTGTGCGCGCATGGAAATTATGCGGCCGCAGTTTAGTCGGCTGGCCAAAAGCGCAGTTGGCCTTGGCCAAAGCATAACAACAACAACAAAAACAACAACAACAATAACAACAGCAATAACAGAAAGTTAAAGTTGTAGTTGAATTTGTTGTTGCCACTGTGCGAACGTAGAAGTTGTCAAGCTGCGCATATTTGTTTGTCGTACGTGTTTGCCCGTCGCATATATCTGTGAGATACACTCGCCTGGGTGTGGGTGTTCGTCTCTCTCTGTTTCTCTCTGTGTGCCATTTGGCAATAATTGCGCTGCTATTGTTTGGGCCTCCGCCACGCTGTGTGTGTGGCTTCGCTGCGGGGCAATCGCTCAAAACTTACGACAACTCAAACTGCTACTGTTCGTATCTGCGGCTGCGGCATTGATGTATCTGTATCTGCAATTGTGTGGCTGGGTATCTATATCTGTATCTCGCTATTGAACTTTCGAATGGCAAGTGTGCGGTCGCCTCTTTTGTCTGGGGCTTCAAGTCTGCGCGGCCTTTGTCGGCAGCCGCTTATTAATATTTACACTTTCATTGCGCACCCCACCTCCCTGCCGCCCCTCCCTCCCGCTACACTGTTTCCTTTTGAATTGATTGTGCCTCATGTGCGCGCTTTTTAATTCACATTATTTTTCGAAATAAATAAAGCGTAGTATAGGCCATGGATCTAACTTGTTACATATTTTGCGAACGTTCTCAATTTTTTCCCGCCCATCATTGGCATTTTTTGTGGGAATTTTTTTTCTGCTGCCACACAGACGGCTGGCTGAAGGATAGAAGAAATATTTGCCTAGCTGTCGAGTGTATCTAGTTCAAGTTGAAAATTCATTTGCAAACGAAGCATGCGGCACAAAAAAAGGAGGAATTGACTTGAGTGATGGTTCGCAAGAAACTCTGGAATTTAATTTTTTGTTGCGGCATACTTTAAAGCTTAACAACTGTGACGAATAGCAATGGGGATGGCTTCAAAACGCGTTTAAAGCGTCACAGCATCAAGTTAAGAAATATCTTTAATTGAATTGAAGTACTTAAATATATCAGGATATATTTCGAATAGATCTCGAAGTTTTGGTACACAGCTTAACTAGTCTAAGACAAACGAATAAAAAACTAATAGAACAATAAGCGATTGCTGGCATACATAGGAAAACGGATAAAGTAAAATAAATAGCCAGAAGTCAGATGTCGGTGAGACGCTCGGTATATAAAATGGCTCATTAAAAACTATATAGATGCCCTAAATGCAGCACTAATGATTCCCAAAATGTTTCCAATAAACTCCACTGAAAAATTACCACTAACGCCCATATGTCAGCTTAAACGAAAGCCCCTTTGGGCCGGAATGCAAGCCATGGCAACAGCTGTTGGGCCCAAAAACAGTGTCTGAAACAAGAAAACTAAATTAAAACTCAACCGCAACTGTTTACACAGCAAATGTTACCACAAAAGGGCGGCGCGGTTAAAGCCGCGACTCCGAGCCGAGATGAAATCCCAGAGAGTGTGAGAGAAAGATGATTAATTGGGGCGGCTACTTGCCAGGCCAGGCCATGCGAGGCCAGGCCGGACAGTTGCCGGTCAGCTGGCTGCCCAGATCGAGGTGAGAAGAGTAATATGTACAAATATATCACTCCCCTGCGGAACGGTTAAAAATGAATTAATAACGTGTGAGCCGAAGACGCCTACAAAGCCGCAGCCAGTTGGCCAAAAAGCCGAAATTAACTAATTGCAGGCTCAAGCTGACCAATCGAGTGTGTCTTTGTGTGTGCGAGTGTGTGTGTGTGTGGTTATGCGGGCGGGCACGCGCATGACGCGGCAAAGGATAACATGGCCCAAGGATATAAGCGGAGCAACGTTTGACTTTCAGCAAGGCGCTGCCAGAGGCGAAACAAAGGATGCCCATTATGTGCATGATCTGTGGTTTTTCTTTTAGATCTTCCTCTTTGCTGCGCTGCGGCGCTTTGTCGGCAAACTCGGGGCACACAGGACACACACGCCGTTTGCCAACGCCGGCGGCGGCGGCGGTCGCGGCGGCGTTGCCGTTGAAGTGTGAATTCTAACGGCCCGCGTCGACGGCCTGGGCAGACCATGCATCGAGCTGATCGTAAATAAAAGACGAAGATTCACTCGCTGAAATGTGGCGGATTCTTTTGAAAATGATGCACATTAATTGCCTTTGGGCTGGCGTTTAACGCATTCCTGCTAATTCCTGGCCATGATAGACATCGCTGATCCTTGATTAGCACCTCTCACTCATAGCTGTGGGCGTGGCAACTCCTTTGCGTTATGCGCCAATTGCTTTGGCTTTGTTTCTCACTTGTGGCGTCAAGCCATAAAATTCGTTTAGCACCTGCCGCCGCGCCGGCTCGAGCTCTCTGTGTCTGTGTGTGTATCTGTGTGTGTGTGCAAGGTGTGATGTCAATGATTATAATTATAACGCCTGCAGCTAGTATTACCTAATGAAAGGGTTGCCGCCCGACACCAGACCAAATCAATCTGCTTCAGATTGATTGTCGAGTGCGCTCTAATAGAGGCTACCATGTTACGCCCAGAGAGAAGCAGAGAAGCAGCGAGTAGCGTAGAGGATATTCAGACAAGGCTTAATTAATATAATGATAATATCCGAAAAGTGTTATATCAAGGGTTTGATTTAATTATGCACACCAAAGAAAATATAATTAAATCTTGAGTACCATATTGGGTTAAACCTCGGAAAACTGATGGCGAAGTCTGGGAAACAAACCCCCGAAAAAATAGAATGAGAAGTTATGTGATATTTTCTTTTCTATTAAAACTTTTTTTCGATTTGGGAGTAGCTTCAAAGAAACAAGAATCTTTATTCCTAGAGCTAAGATCATAGTTTTTATATTCAATTAGATAGATTTAAGTTTCATTTATTCCTTTCCAAGCAGCTCCTATTCCTATTCCTACTCCTATTTAAATTCACCCAGAAATACTTTAATGTTATTTTAGGTAGCATATTCTTCTCTTGTAATCAGTTGATGCATATAAGTGACATAAGTGTAATTCGAGGATTCTCAGTGAATCATTTCGATAACATGCTCAATTATGCATGCCAACGTCCATAAATTCCCCACATATCTCACATGTTATACATATTTATCACACTTTGATTACAACTAATTTGACATTGAAATATTAGCATGTCCAGAGGAGAACCCAAGAACCAAAGGCCACTCACCACCCGAAAACCAAATAATCACGAAATGCAATCAATCCTTTGATGCTCACGATGCTGAGGCTGATGATGATGCAAGGCAGGGAGCACAGCTCTATAGAGGAACCACACGCTATACAGATACAGAAGAAGTATACATAAATAATAAAAATTAATACGCGTATGCGAGCCAGTTTTTCACCGCAAAGGCTTTTCTCTCCATTTCCTCCACCTCCGCCGCGAAGTGTATCTCTGTCGCTTTTCCCGTTTTGATTTATTTTCCATAGTAAATGGATTTTCGTAATGCATTTTAGTTCTGCATTGAGAGGCATTTCCACCGCCACCGTTCACGAAATTATCGCCAGAAAATGCCATGTGAAAATGGGGAAAATAAATAATTATCGAAAGGTTACATGGCTGCCATTTGGAGTCGCGCTTCGTGTTTTCGTTCTTCTTCTAATTAAAAACGCGTTTCCAGACACGTCTGCGGCTGGCCCCCTTCGCCAATCGATTGGCCACAATTTCCATTTTTGTTGATTTTTCCCAAGTGGCAATTGGCCAGCGTGATTTTCAATTATGCCCAGTGTGCAGTGCGTCGGGCGGCACATGTCAAAGCCCGACTTGGACTTAAGTCATCAATCGATCCCATATTTCAGCTATAATTGTGGCATCAAGCCAGGTTGCCGTTAAGCTTAGGGCCCAAAAGACTCGTGCCGCCGACTTTTCCAATACAAATTACAGCGGCTATTTATTTTTTATTTCTTCTGTGGCTCATTTCTGTTCGACTGTGAATAATTAAGCTGCATGTTATCTTTAGTTGATATAATTCGATTTTGATTTGTTGCGCCATTTTTGCATTTAATTGTTGTTATTTTCTCAGAATCAGTTATTGCTCTTACATCTGTTGCTTTGAAGTTGCCGAGAGCAATAAGTGTACCCAACAAAAACATTTTATTTTTGGTGAGTGAAATCTTCAAAAAAGTGAAGAAACAGTTTTCTAGCAGTACAGCAAATATACTTCTACTTGACTGATTGACTGATTGATTGGTGGTCATGATATGTCTTGCTACCATTTGCTATCAAGCCTTTCAAGCTTCTTAAGCTTGAAATGTTGATCATTGTTTCAAGCTAAATTAGAAATATCTATTCAACAATCTAACAAAAAAGAGCCAGAGCCTGATCAAGAAAATAGTATTACATACTTTATATCATCTATATTCCTTACAACAAGTAATATAAATCATTGCTGCCTGATTTGAACCAGCGATTTTCCGCAGAGCGACGCCCTTTTCCCCTTTTTGTGATCTTATTTTCCGAAACCCAAGCTTAACGCTCACTTTTGAGCCAAAAGAAAGCTTCTGCATTAACATCAGATGCCTAGCCACAGGACGAACTCTTTCATATGCATACATTTTATTGCATATTTTATTATGATTATTCAAATCTTCAGCCTTTGCTAATAAATGATAAGCTTCATATTTATATATTTAATTTATGGAAATATTTTATGGTCTTTAGTGGGCGTTCCAAATCAATTCGCAATAAACCGAAGCCAAGCGCCATTTGGTCAATTAACACATTAGCTCGGACAGACGGGCATAATTATTTGTGATTATAGTATGTAAATTTGAAGCTGAGAGATGCACAAGACACGGCCAAATCGTTGGTGTTGAGGTGTCTAATTTAATTAGCATAATTTGGCAACACCTTTTTGGGCTACTTTGGCAACGCCCACAAGAGTTTAGCTAACAGCTGTCTGGCCAAGAGGCTGCCTCTGCGTCTATGTTTGTGCGTGCTTAGCCTAAAAAGCGCTGCTAAAGCGATTGGCAACGGCAGAGCGAGGACCACAGCGTCAGGACTGCAGCTACAGTTGCATCCTTGGCAGGAGCTGGCTAAGTTGCCGTAACAAATCGATCATTGGCACAGTTTGACAACTCTATTTGCCGGACAAAACAAACAAAGCGTCCGCTAACTGGGACCACCACCTGTTCGGGGTTCGAGTCCAGTTGCAGTTGCGAGTCTCGAATCCTGTTCCGAGTCAAAGCGTAACACTCACGATTTGTAATGGCCTCTATTATGCGACAAAAAACTTGTGCTGTGGAAAAATGTTGGCTACTCCCGCTACAAAGTAGCTGAATTCGATATTGAAAGTAGCTAAAAACAGCTGATTTAGCTTTGTTAGCTCAAATGGCCTCTTACCAAGTAGCTTTTAAAATAGCTGAATTCAATTTTCAAAATAGCTGAATTTGCTTTCTTTCCTGAGTCTACTCCTGAGAGCACCCGCATTTAGCTAGAAAACAGCTGAATTGCCAGCACGGCTGTGAATAAAACAGGACCAACCGCGACGTTACCCGCACAGGTAGCACTCCCTCCACCCTCTCACTGTGCCTTTAGGCTGCGTATCTGTCAGTTTGAGTTTGCGGTTCGGGTGTTAATGGTTTGTTAGTGCGCGGCATGTCCTTGTCTCCTGTCGTCGGCCTGTCTCCGGCCTGTCAGCAGACGCGCTGTCACCTGTTGCCGGTCAGCGGAACGCGCGATTTTCAGCCCGCAGCCCTCAACGACCCCGCCAGCATGTCGATACGCGGCAATTATGAGACCTCTGACACTGCCCCTGCTATTAAGGCCTGTTCCTGACGACGCCGACGCCTCTGTACTCGCATTTGCGTTAATTTAGTTATCTGCTAAAGCCGCACGCAATTTTCGCCGGAAATTGACAGTTGGCTGGGCTTGCGCTCCTCTTGGCTAGTTGGGCAGTTGGGTCGGTGCCCACAGATCTTTGATTTAGGATGCACTCTTTAAAAACGCATTCGGCTGCATTTAAAAATGTTTATGGCCAATGCCAGTGATAAACACAAAAACGCCGACCGTCATCATAAATCTGCGGAAACTTGCAATCGGCAGTCCGACTGCCCTCTGCCGCATCAATAGTCAGCCAGGGCGGGGAGCGGTTTGGAGGGGGCTTAGGCAGCATGTTTAGCAAATTACTCAACACTCAGACATATTGATGATGCACTGCCTCCAGTTTGCAATCCGCGGCTAGCAGGCCGCGCGCTTGTTGCCATTAAATAAATTATAAAGAACGCCCTCCAACTCGGAGAAAGAGAGAGAGAGAGAGGGAGAGCGCACGAGAGGAACTCTCCGAAATGCTTGGCAATTCCGCAATGTGGCTAACAAATTGCTCGGCAGAGCCCCTCCACATGTGGGAGACGACATACAGTCTGCCACAGCCGGTTAGGAGCTGGAAGCTGGGAGCTCTTCTGCGAGGGGGAGTTCCATGTGTCAGCAGCTTGCACAAAGCAATGCCGCTGGGAGTTGCCCCTTTACTGGGCTTTTAATTTATGTTATTGATGCAAAGATTTATGACAGACACTGTGCGAAACATTTTACTGCCTATAGTAGCCAATTGGCTAGCTTTTAGACGTATATATTCTAATATATGTATTTGTTAGATTCCAAATAAACTCAAGATAATTGATGCCTCAGCTCGTATCTACAGTCATGCGCGTAAGTATTTCAATCAATTTTTAATTGATCAAAGAAAGTGAGGAGAAAGTGAAGCCATATATAAATATGATTATGGTTTTCGTAAGGAATCTTTTATATTCTATCCATTTTATGGAAAAAGAATATGAATATTTGATTCCCGATTATGCAGTTCTTTGGTTTACTTAATTTGTCGCAGAGCTTTTTTTTAGTATTTCTACATTAATCTAATTTTCATGCTCGACAACTGCTAACTAAATTTAATTCCTTTCTAAGTTTTGTTGCCTATCTTTAAGTTTTCAGCTTACATCACATCTCAATTAAATGCTTTTTAATTTCAACTTTTTTGGAAAGTGTAATGTGGCAACATCTCAAGAGCTGCCTCCCCCTGCGCCGTAGCTCAGCTGCGATCGTTGCGTGTGCGTGTGGGAAAATGCGGGGCATGCAACGGCAGACAATGCAATTCGACAATTTCGGTGAAGGTTGCACAAGAAATCCCCAGTCACAGCCACAGCCACAGCCACGGAACAGTCTCAGGCACAAACCAAAACCAAACCCAAAAAACAGAAACAAAACAAAAATACAAAAAGAAATAAAAATTTGTTTGCGAGTATTTAAAAAGAAGGCGAATGAGTTACGGATTTGCAATCGCTTAAGTTGAGTGCCAATCTGCAACACGAGACCCTCTGGCACGCCCTCTGCTCCCGGCCCCGGCTCGGCCCCGGCCCCACCGACAGTCATATAAACAAATGAACATATGTAAAGTCCATGCTCGAAACGCAGCAAAAGACAGTCTCTGACGGGAACGCTGACGTTTTTAACGACTTGACACAGAGCCTCAACGTAAACACGGGGCGGACGGGGTGGAGAAAGGCGGCGGGGCAGGCGAGAGGAGGACGCAGGAATAGTAGTGACTGGACAAAGTGGCCGACAAAAGTCACTCGCTGCCCAAAACCGAGCTGCAGCCGAAGAGCTGAAGCAAGCCCAAAAGCCAAATGTATCTGTATCTGAGGCCGTGTTGCCGTGCGACTGTAGTTGCAGATCACAGCTGGAGCTGGACTGAAAATGGCTTTGAAGCGCACATTTGCCAAAGTGATCGTAAAAATGCCAAGCCAAATACCTTGAGCACGTCAAGCGCGGCAATTAAAATTGAACTTTTATGTTACAATGACATATAGCCAGCCGGCCAGGTCGAGCGCCCCGACTTTCAAATGAGATGCAATACGTTGAGCCCTCAGATCATCCTCAGGGCGAGGGGTAGGTTTGGGGAGGGGCAAGCGGGGGGTGGTACGTACGAGCGGGCGCAACATCAAAAGGCTTAAGCCGCAAACGCACTTGCCCGTAAGTGGGCTAAGACGCGCTCGAAGCCGAGAAAGGGGCCAACTTTGGGAACTGGCACCAAGTGCGCCGCTGTCGACGGGTTCAAAGTTTTTGGCCGGACAATGCAAAACAGCGAAAGGCCGGCCCAAAGCCGATGCAGATTTAGTTTTTGTTTTTCTCTTTTTTTGTTGTTTTTTTTTCTGTTCAGTTTCACAATTTAATTGCAAATAAATTGAGTTTTTGGTACTTCATTTAAGCGAAACGCTTAACACACACACGCGCACACACACACACACGCACACACACCTTTCCAGCCGGCGGATCCATCAAAGTCAGGGGAACGTCTCTTTTGCCCAGTTGAAAGTTTTGCGATTTTATGTAGTCTCAGTCGCAGTCGCTGCCACAGTCGCTGCCAAAAGCAAACGTAACGAAATGACAAATGAAATTGAAATTATTTTTTTCCAGACAACTCTTAAAGTGGTTCCAACTGCAGACAGATTTCATTTCGCATATATATAACATATATGTTTATACTTCTAGGCTAGACTAAAGGATTATGTTGGTTGCTTCCCATTCTATCCTTTTGAGTTGTAAAATCTTTAAATAGTATGAATTCCTCTGCATTTTTAATGAGTTTTTCTGTAATGTATTCCCTTTGTAAATTATTTGACCAAGACTTCGTAAGATAAATGAATGGTAACAGCTTAAAGTTATATATGAAATGCCTAGAAAGCATCTTATATCAAAATTAAAATTGTCATATTTAACAATAGGTTAACTATTCTATTAAGCAATACATTTAATGAAACAATTTAAGAAAGAATGAATTATATAATAACTATACAAAAATCTAGCTTCCATACGCTTCCGAATTTTGAATACTCGTACATCTATAATACTAACAAGAAGGATCATTTTCTGTCTCACATTTTTAAAGGATAATTAATTGAATATTTGATACCCGATAATATATATATGGGCTTACTAAGCTAAACATAATATAAACTATAAATTTTAAGGATATTTGCACAAATGTTAGAACCCGGAAAATACATACACAATTGTTTGATAAAGTCACCCGATAATACTCCAAACTCTATTCAAAGTCTTAAATTCAAGATTTCTTTGCCCGTAATATCAGGTAACTCGCAAACAAAGCTACTGAAATGACAATAACAAAGTAAATCGGACTTGAATTCAAGCAAAATGATTCACTCGAGGTGCGAAAATGTGTGAATTCGTATCTTCACACTCTATGGACAGTTTCCAGTTAATATGGGGCACACAAAGCCCCCCAATTAGTGTCCCATAAATGGAACTCAAAAATCAATAAACAACAAAATATCGAATACACCCGTTTAGCGATGTTCTCATATCCAAAGACTTTATGTGAATGGAAGTGCTAAAACTCAGCCAGAAGTCGGCTTCAGCTGAAATGGAGCACATGTTGTGCGCGAGGCAGGACAACAAAACTGGGCCCGTGATTTACAAGCGAGCTGTAAATTTTGTCGCCAAGCACAGAGAGAGAGAGGCGGACATTTGAAAGTCAAGATTTGGGCATAAAACTCGTGTATAGATCATCATCGCAGGCAGTAAAACTTTAAGTACATGCATGCCATCGAGATTCATTCACACAGGCTCATAAAAGTCCTTACGAAATAAAATAAAAAAGAGCTCCTGCAACTGGAACGTAGTGTGTGCCAGACGAGCCCAAAAGTCTCAGCTAACTGGAATACTAGGAAGAAACTTTACTGGAACCGAGCTGCGAGTATTGTCAAGTATTGTCTGTGCGCTTGTGTTTATGACTACCGAATCTCGAACGAGTAGCCAGCCAAAATAATATCCTTGCCACTTGCTGCGCTATCGTCCTGGGCCGCACCCCGTCGTCTGGTTGTGCATCTGTACGCTGCGAGTATTTGCCTCATGCCAAGAGGTCCTGCGGGACCTCAACTCCGTTTGTTTGCCTCGCAAATTTAGCATGAAGGAGTGAAAACGGTTTCACAATTGTCCTGCCAAGTTGCTAGTGTGTGTACGTATGTGTGTTTGTGTGTGACTTGGCTTCCTAATTTTCACTTGTCCTGCTGCAGTTGGTACAGCAATCCGTCATGTGTCCCACACCTAGGGATTGTTCAATATTTGATCTTATTGCCAGGGGTCTTGAACTTCTCTTCCGAATTTGTTTGTTTTGCCTTGCAGTTGCGGCTACTGGCGGCGATTGAGATTTGAATACTTCTGAATATTTTGTGAATATACGAGTGGCTTGTATGGGCTCTGTTGACACTTGTCTAACGGGTTATGATGGATCATTAAGTGGAACTTCATTATAATAGCTGATGGCACAGGAGTTCGTTTATTGAGACTTGGAAAGGATTGTGCTGTGCGTTTCAGACGAAATAAGTAGGAATTTCACTTAAAATAATATGAATATATTTTATGGGAAGCTAAGTTTTATGTTATTTAAAGCATCTTAGGCATTTTTATATAGTATCTGTGAAACAAAGCTTCATTATATCGACTCAGCCAGTCAGTCTGACGAATACTATGGGAAATATAATACTACGTATATCAGAGGATTATAATTATAAATTATCACTAAGATATAAGATCTGATTCTATTGACTCAGTCAGCCTATATAGCATATATAGCTAAAAACTGACTGTATATTGCTACAAACCTGAGAGGTTCATTCAAAGCTATATTCCTAATCATTCCCCACTTCAATTCTTACATTCCACTCAAAAATTCAATCAGTGCTCGTCGAACTCAACTTCCAGGGCACGAATAATTTACCCAAGCTAAACAGGAAGCCAGGTTTGAATGCCCACCAGCCCAAATGGAACTTCCGTTTGACAGGATAACGACAACATAAAATATATATGTGAGTCTTGGGCTTGGCTGTTTATCGATTGGTCCACGCTTGAGGGATTCCAATAATTGAAAACTGTCAATAGGCAAATTAGAAAATTTGTCATGTTTATCGTGACCAAGTTTGTGGTCTACTTGAATTTTTCACTGTCAGAGCCAGCGGCACAATTAATGGCCAGCCCGGGCATGTCCTGTGGCTCATTTGCATTTGCCAGTCGGGGTCTGCAGCTGAGCCATGCGAGTGCATTCAAGTGCCCGAGGAGGAGTTGCACAACGCTTCATTACCGTCGAATTTTATGCTGATTAGCGTTGAGAGGATGTTTTACAGAATGCACGAACCCGGCTCAGCTCCAGCTTCTAATCCCAGACAGAGTCTCGGCTATTTTAACAGCCTGACAGGCTCATTCCGCTCAATTCAATTTTTATTTCAATTTCAATTTCTATATGGAGCACATTTGCATTTGGCCTGCTGCCGCACACACACACACACACACATACACACATTTTACGGAGCTGGTTCTATTGGTTTTTCCTTGGCCAGATGCAGGCGGCGTGTGTTCGCATGTGCGTATCCTTAATATGCGTAAACTTCACGCTTAATTCTTTATATTATGATGATGTCCTTTCGCTGCTTTTTGGCTTTTGTTTTCGGTTTACAGTTTTTGGTTTTACAATTTTTCAAAAACTCCATTTGGCAGTTTTGTGTACCAGGTGTGACTATCTCCCCTCTCTCTCTCTCTCTCTCTCGCTCTCTCTCTCTCGCTCTCTCTCTCTCTAGCTCTCTCTCTCTCTCCGTGTCTCTGCTTATTGAAATCGACTGCAATTAATGGCTGTTGATAGATTTTTATGTTTGTATATCGGTAAATGACTTTTGCAGCTGGGGGTTGAAATCGAACCTCCCGCCTGACATATGTGATGGATGGAAAAACTCGTTAGGATGTTGAAAGAGAGCAAATAAGTCAAGGGAGAGGCAAACTAGTTAGAAGGGTATTATTTCAACTTCAGACTGAGCTTCGAAGCAAGGTAATAAAATTGCAAATCGATTGCAAAATACAGATTGCAATTTATTTAATTTTTATTTAGCTGATTTACCCACTTTTTGTTTCGGGGTTTGGGTTGGAATTCTAGCTTTAAACAGGCCCAATCAATATCAGATATCTTTCCTACTCAGTTATCTTTTCAATTAAATTTACACTTGCGATTATATTGCAAAAGACTTTTTACCCCCCACGAAACCCCATCAAATTGTATTACAATCATAATTCATAGGCCAAGCTAACTGCTAACGAAACAACAAACAGAAAACTATCTTGACTTGTTAGATAAACAGAATCTCCGCTAAATGATGTCTGTGCAAACACAGGAGGGTGGTCGTAAATAGGCATGAACTGCCATTGTGTTGCCAGCGGCAGGATAAGCCAAGCCAAGCCAAGCCAGAAGGAACTGCGAAACCCCCATAAAACTTGACGATGACAAACAACAAAGCGGGCAACACGCAATGTCTATGTCTATGAGTAGACTTGGACCTCACCCAACTAACAACCCAGAAAAATTGCAAATGAACAGCAACTGTAACAAAAGCTAGAAAAACATTAGAAACCCTTGTCGAATATCAAACACCCTTTCAAATGAGAGGATGTTTTGATACTTAGTAAACATAAGTTCCAATTGGAACTATATAATAAAGTGCTTGGAAAAGAGGGAACTACGCACAAGAACGAAAGATTGGATTACAGAGAAACGGGCGGACATAGCTATAAGAGCCTGGTGTTAATACTGATCAAGAGTATATATACTTTATGTGGTCGAATATGTCTCGTATGCGTTACACATTGCCTGATTAAATGGTGCTACCCTTTGCAAGGGTATAAAAATGGCATAAGCACACACGGCCGTGGGTGCGAAAATGCCAACCGGAACGATTGATAATATAATGCGCAAGAGGTAAAAACGGTGGCCATGTGTCCTGTTCTGTACTGTTCTCCTCTCTTCTGTTCCGTTCTCTGTCCTGTGCCCTGCGCCCTGTCCTGTGCCGCCGGCAGCCTTCACGCTTTAATTGGCTGCCGGCGACAAAAGTCATATATTGTGCACAAAAGTGTCACACACAAGGACAACAACAACAGCAACAACGGGAACAACAACAAAAACAACACACACACAGAGCGGGCAGCAGCAGCCATGACAGGACTAGTGACAGCTGCAGAGATCGCTGATGATGTCGCCGCGTGGCTGCGTAGCTGCGTCACGGGCAGGGGGGGGTTGTTTCTTTGATTGTGCGATTGTTGTTGATATCAAAGCGCTGAGCGCGAACCGCCCCACAGCGAGCAGCCAATCAGCGTGCGCAGCCAGCTCTGAGGCGTTGCCCCAGCCGATTAAAGCGCAGCGCACGCGAGACTGAGCACAAGCGTGCGCTCTCCCTCTCTCTCGCTTACACTCTCGCTCGCTCACTCTCTGCGCACAGGCGAGGTATTTTTTTTGATCGTTGCCATATTGTGGCGCCAGGCATCAGCAACAAAAGGGCGGACGCGAAAGCTGCGCGTTGCTCGCTCTCTCTGTGTGCGTGCGTGCGCGTGTGAGTGAGTGTGTGTGTGATTGCTATTGGGAAACCAGTTTATGGCCGCGATCTCATTGCCGGCCGCATTCGCCGCCCGGCGTCGCCTTCGTTAATTTATGCCTTTAGTTGCTTTGCAAGTCTCGTGCTGTTTGATCGTTGCCAGCGCGCGCAATTCCAAGAAACGGGCAAACGTCACGTAAATTCAGATTGCAAAACCGGCGCTTCCTTCCGTCGGATATCGCGTGCGCGCAGCTTCAGCATACTGTTAACTCAAATCTTAAGTGCTAAGTATTTGGCCAAAATAAAGCCAATTTGGCCAGCCATGTGAATTGTGCATTGTTCCTAGTGCTTCACCTTCCACTTGTGCGTGCAATTTGAGCCCACTTCAGGCCCCCTGTGATCTGTGCTCCACTGTGCAGTCGCGGCGTAGCAGCTCCCAACGTAGTTCCTAAGTTTATTTATAAGCAAAAACAACTTTAAACACAACATTTAAATGGATATGTCCAGCGCCAACTCATTGCGACCGCTGTTTGCCGGTTATCCTTTTCAAGGTAAGTCTGCTACTTCGGGTCGCCAGCCAAAAGGATGCAGCCAATCCGTATCCCCAACTAACTTGCCCAAACCCTTACGATTTTCATAATTGATGCCATTTTGTTGTCTGTCTAATCGAAATCGAAATGTATGCATTTACAATTAAAATACTTTGAATCCCTAATAAAAGCTTTGATAAAACTGAATAATTTACAAATAAAAAACCATTTTATCATGGCTTAAAAGTAATTTTTTATGCCACATTTATTCGCTACAAATTTGCAAGCGGAACTGAAATTTGCTACTGCTTGAGATTTAGTTAGGTAAAAAACCCAGAATCAAAATATTTTTTAAAAATCTATCTCTCCAGTATGCCCCTATTAATGTTGTTTAGAACACTATAACAATTAATTGATGTATAATCGAATGAGAAGCCTTTAAACTAAGTAAAAGATATTCAATTTCAGGCCAGGGACGCGTCAATCAGCTTGGCGGCGTCTTCATCAATGGTCGCCCGCTGCCCAATCACATTCGGCTGAAAATTGTGGAAATGGCGGCCAGCGGGGTTAGGCCCTGTGTGATATCGCGTCAGTTGCGGGTCTCGCATGGCTGTGTATCCAAGATACTGAATCGCTACCAGGAGACGGGCTCGATAAGGCCGGGCGTGATTGGTGGCTCTAAGCCGAAGGTGACTTCGCCGGAGATTGAGGGACGGATCGATGAGCTGCGCAAGGAGAACCCCGGCATATTCAGCTGGGAGATACGCGAGAAACTGATCAAGGTGAGTGCGCAGTGGGTGCTTCTCTCTCATACTCTCTCGATCGCTGCACCTGCGCAGGAAGCAATAAAATGTGACGGCACAAATAGGATAAGGATTTGCAGTGCCGCCCAGTAGCTCTAACCGCATGGCATTATGTCCATTCAGTTCGGCAAAAACAAAGCCCAAGACGGCGGCTTACTTCCGTTTTCCGAAAAGTCACGTGGCACACTCGGTTGCTCGGTTCCTCGGGCATGGAACCTGGTGCGTGTACGGCCGACCGCCCGCCCGCCCGCTGGCTTTGTTTATGGCACGTTGCCGTTGCCCATTTGTCGGCCCTTTGCATATGGCCCGGCACATCGATCGGCCAGTTGACAAATTTGTTGTACAACGGCGACGACAAATTTTTTTTGCCAGATGCCACCCAAACCGTTGAGAAATCGATTAAAGCATAAAAGTCGGCATAAAACGCCAACGGACTTCATGTTGGCCGCCTTTTTGTTGTTGCGCTACGGCTTCGACTGCCTTTCATCCTTGAGGCTAACAAGGTGCAACACAGCGCAATATGTTTATTTTATTCTTTGTTTTTGTTTTTGTTTTCGTTTTTGCCCTGTGGCAAGCGCTTCTAACTTCCGGTTTGACGAGCCATTTCAACATGAGGCTAACAGCCAGGTTGAGGCGTAGGTTTATGCAGCTCGTGGTGCACGTAACGGCACTGAATACACTTGGCGAAATCGGGCACGCTTAGCACTTTGTAATCTATGCATAAAAATGCATGCATATGGGAGCAGCTATATGATATAGAAGGGATGTTAAGATTTTCTCTTTATATTGGGCGCAAATTGAAGTTTTTAATTGCTGAGCTTGCCTAAGATATCTTTAAAAACATTTGATCGATTGTAACTATACAAGTTACATGATATACTCCATCGATTCGAAGGACTTCAGCATAAATGCTGCCTGCTTCAAAAAGGTTGGTTCTATGCCAAGCTTTATTCAGAAAGCCTTTAAAATGAGGGATTGGATTAGAAATACAGTCGGAATGGGCCATAAAGACAAGATGGAACATCAAACTTGGCCAATTAAGTTACATAAATCATAGAGATAGCTCATCCCAGTAAATGTCGGAGATTCTAAAGCTTTTCAATGTATTATTGTAAATCAAATTTTCTTTAACAACAAGAAAACTTACATATTTCCGCCCTTGTCTAAGGCTTAAGCCTGAAATTTAACTATTTCCTTGCTGCATTCAAGCCACATACGATTATCGCTCAGTGTATATTATCAAGTAGTTTAATATAAGCTCACAAACTCAACTAAAGTCAAGTCCCGTCCCAATGCATCTCCTGAAAAAACAATAGGAGTTCAATCTGTCAATCCACACACACACACACAAATCGGCACACATATTCATTATTTTTTCCACAAATTAGCGTAAAAAAATAAATTTACAAAATGTTGCCAAAATAAGCCAACAAAAAAGGAATAAAAACAAAGCGTGCAAAAAGCCTTGAAGCGAATTTTCGAAAATGTTATCTGAACCTACGCCAATGTTGTTTGCTCAGGGGCCGCCAGACCAAGTGTCTCGGTGGTTTTTGTATTGTATTTTTTTTTTTTGGCGTGCTGCCTACTGATCAGGGGCCCTCAGATGCGACTCCCTGTCTCCCCTCGCTCTGCCAGTCCCTTCTGCTGCTCTTTGCTCTTTATTTGAAGCCGCAATTAGTTACAGTTTATGTGGCGATACCGATTCGGGCGGCCATCGATGCGATCGGTCGAAGATATTGCAAACGCCAAAGCGGCAAAGCCGCAAACGGCACACGGCCGGTTGCATCTCTCGACGAGTGTATCTGTGAGTCCGCGTATCTGTATCTGTATCTGCGCATCTGTATCTGTATCTGCAGCTCTCTTTGGCTTTGTGGCAGTAGGCGTAAACTGAGCCTCCAGGTGCGCTTCACGCTTAATTAGAATACGCCATCGGGATCCATACGCAGCCTCTCATGCTGTCTCTCGAGATCGTCTGAATTGAAGTCTTGGCCAGATCTTAAGTCACCTGAATTTGGTTTACGTTTCTGGTTATGGGCAGTTGATGTTGTTGTTGTTGTTGATTTTGCTGTTTCATGTTCGTGATTGATTCAGTTGGTATTTATTGCATAAATCAATTTATTAATCGTCAGTATCGAATTCCCGATCATAAAAATTAACTGAGACATGCAATTAAACATTTTATGCCACAGGCACAGATTTTATCTATAAGGTTAGCATATGATTTTGCTAATAGTTTTATATAGAATACCAAAAAAAATTGTTCGGCGTTGCCCGGTTCAACCGAAGATATTGAGAGCGTATTAGTTACAAGTTTGGATGAATACAAAATCAACATTCAACATATTTTTGAGCATAATAACAGATCACATAAACAAATATAAAAAATGGCATTTGAGCCAGCGACTTCTCGCTTGTTAGTCCGACGCTCGCTATGATAGAAGACATTTAGAACAATAATTGAACTGGTTTATAGACATGCTGACATGAGCCCAACTCATTCCGCATTCGCTCTGACAAACTGCTGATTTCCAAGAAATATTTTCATACACTTAACCCTAGAAAAGAGCCGAACTGAAACTGCGGGCAACACACCTGCCACTCATGCAAGATGCTAGACCAAAAAAAAACGAGACACATAAAAAATATATGTAGGGAAATATTTTTGTTTAAAGTGCGGTCGAGTGTCAATCCAACTGTCAACTAATTAATTAAATTTCAATTGAATTTGTGTAGCCAGAAATCAAAGAGGCAAAAAAAAGGTGTCGCACAGTCGGGGGCAACGCTGCGGCGTCTGAAGGGGCAAGCCTGGGGCTGGGGGCGCGGCAGCCAGTTGTCAGTTGCTACAAGATAAGCTGTCACACATTCCAGCTGGTAAAGCAACTGGCAACTGGCAACTGGTAACTGGCAACTGGTGGGCAACAACGATAGACACTGACCGGCAGCCGCAGAGCCAACCAAGTGCCATGGGGCAACACACAACAAAAGTCTAGTTGAAAATCAAAACATATTCCCAGTTGTTGCTGCAACAGTTGCTGTTGTTGTTGTTGTTGCTGCTGTTGTTGTCATATTCATGACACATTCAATAGAAATAAGAGCCAGTAGCCAGCCAGTGGGGCAGCTAACCAGACAGACAGCACAGTGAAGCGCAGTTCCCCCCAGCCAAAACTGGACAAAATGCCAGTTTCTAGCTCTAGGCGGCGTCTGGGCCATGTCTATGAGGTGCCAGTTGTGGCACCTCAGCCATTACCTGGCCATAATTTTGTTACTGGCTACAAAAATATGCTTATTATTAATCATAAAAAAACGTTGTGTTTGCGGCACATGCCACTCCATTTGAGACGCTGACGCTGGGTCAGTTTTTTCAGCTGCAACTCCAGCTCCGGCTCCAGCTTCAGCTCCAGCTTTAAAGATCAGACAACTTGTCCGCGTCGCACAGTTGCGCTTCGCTCCGCAGCGATTAGCTTGGAGCTCTGAGCTGAAGCTGGAGCTGGAGTTGAAGCTCAGCCCGGAGTCGACGTGTTGCTCTAATGAAAACTGACAGTTTTCGGCTGCATTGCATGAGAAATTGGTTTGGGTTTTGTTCGTTTTGATATGATTTGATTTCGATTTCATGTTTCTCGGGAATTACGTGCTGCAGCAGCAGCAGCAGAGCTGTTGCTTAAGCGCCATTAGATATCAGATTTAAATCAATTGATGGACAAGTCAAGTAAATATAAAAATATATATAATATATGAAATGGGACTTACCCCAATCTAAGGTTTTCTTATATAAGCTGCATAAACCAGAAGAAATTCTCTCTAAGCCAGAAGATGTCTTGACTATGAAACACTTTAGCTGCATAAAAGCAAAAGAAACAAAAAATCATATTAAATATATTTATAATACATAAAATCAAGCAATACCCGGCCTTTCCCGGGAAAAGTAGCATATCCTTGATAAAATATTTTATAAAATAGAATAGCTTTCAAATATCTTTGACATAAGTTAATTGTCAAACGGGAAGAAATTTGGCAACTTACCACTTAAAAACTATTAAAAGTAATCAATTTCTTAACACTAAAACCCATTCGCACTATACAACACTATATAATAGCAGATACTTTTATATCAATACTTTTTATATTCACTTGAACAATAGATAAATGGGGCTTCATAAATGTTTTAATGTAAGCTAGTTTACTTTTTCAACTTTTTCATTTTATCTTAAACGATAAGAAGACATCTTTTTAAGGCCTGTTCACCTTTATTTTTTGCATAAATTGTCAAGCCAAGTGTATTAAGATTCACACCTGTGATCTGTCGCGGCATTTAAGACAACACGTGACACACGGACAAATTCTCAAGCCCTGCTCAGCTTGACATTTCTCCTAATTGGATTACAGCACAGAGAGTTTTAGGTGCAAGCAAGAGCGAGAGAGAGAGATGGAGAGGGAGAGAGTTGGGTAGAGATAAAAATGTGTCCAAACAGCAAGTGGGCAGCTGCCCAGCAACTGTGGACTTAATGTCACTGCGCCAAGTGCATACGTAAATCCTCAGCCCATTCGACCAAAGACCAGACCGAGTGCCTAACGCTCGTATAATTTATAGGTCCAACCGGTAGCCCACAAATATTTATGCGGCTGGGGTTTAACCTAATTGGATTTGTGTGCTTGATTTCGAGTGCTCATTTAGATAGGGATACAAATACAAGATACAGATACATAAGCGAGCTATTTACACGATCTGACCTATTGATAACCTTTTTCCCGCATCTCAAACAGGAGGGCTTTGCGGATCCGCCGTCGACTTCATCGATCAGCCGCTTGCTGAGGGGCAACGATCGCGGCAGCGAGGATGGTCGCAAGGACTACACGATACATGGCATACTGGGCGGTAAGTTATGAATCTAATCTCTACATATAAAACGGGCTGTTCTGACTGACTAACTGATTGTTTGGTGATCAACGCACAGCTCAAACCGTAAAAGCTAGCTGAAATTTTCACTGTAGTTACCTTAGGTGATGAAGGTGCACGTTTCGAGAAATTCCAACCGCATGTCTGTAAACATCGCGAAAAACGTTACCCTCCGATCGGTTTCAAACTCATTTTCAAAGACATTTGCGAGAACTTCTTTTATTCGGTCTTAATTTCCCGCTTCCATAACTCGGTCAAAACTCACCGATTTTCATAAGGCTTGGCTTTGCGCTCATGGCAATATGGCATCTAAGTCTGCCAACATTATTCTGGGTCAAAATTCAAGTGAAAATGGTAAATTTCCCACCGCCATAACTGTTTTGTATCTCATCCGATTTTCACGAGATTTGGTTGTTTGTTTATTTATTTTGTACGAACCAGGGGCAAGCCCGTCAGCAAAAATATATTGGGGCAAGCCGTTTTTGGCTCGAATCGGTTTGAACACGAAATGGAAATGTATTATTTGATATGAACCGAACTTTAAAGCAAATAAGTTGTTAAAAGCAGAAATTACTTGGCTGTTCTTCCTTGGATTTATCTAACCATAACCAAAGTCTGGGCTTATGGATGTCTAAGGCCAGGACCAAAAAAATTTAAGTCGAAAAGTCGGTTCGAACCGTTAACCGAACCAGCCTTGAGATGTATATATATATATTTATATATATTTACTCTTGTTTACTTTGCTTGATTTCGGCAACGTGCTACCAAAAAATTAGAGATCATTTATTTGATATGTTTGATGTAATTTCGTAAAATCATTCCCAAATCATTTGTTGCTCAAATCAACAAAGTTGTGTATGTGTCGGCAATGGGCCTTTGATCGTCTTAGAACGAGCGACTTAAACTTAAATCAAAGCCGCTCAAAATATTACAATAGATCTTGGCCTATGCGATAACGATCGTTTCTGTCGGTTCGGTTCGGTTGTTGGCAACACAACAGCCCGAAATACAGGCCACAAAATAGGTGTAGATGATGACACCTGAGAATCAAAAAGTACACGAGACTCCAGATTCTCTGCCTATTGCACAGCTAATAACCAGGTTTTCCATTGCCTTTCGTGAGACCTCGACTCTGACTCTGACTTCGACTCCGACTCTGACTCTCACTCTGACATCGACTCCTACTCCGTCAGTCAGTCGAACTCTGGACGGGGCCAATAATCATGCTAAATATGCAAAGTCATTCGATAAACGATCGGCGGGGGTCAAAGCTGTTCCCCTTTACGTTTAACGTTGCCCAGTTTACGACTTTCTGCCTCAAAATCGACTAGAAAATTGTCTGTTTCGTATTTGTTGTTCCCATTGTTGTTGTTGCATCATTAGACGAACGTTTTCACTGTACTTTAGCCGACCCTCGACAACCCTCTCGCACTGCCCTCTTTGCCAATTGTCCAATTCGCCGACGGCCTCTGATATTTTCCGTCCCATTTCTGTCACAACACAAACGCCTCACAATAGCCCAGTGGGTGAGTCCAGCTCTGAGCTCAGCCAGAGTTGTCACCTTGACTTTGGTTCCTTTAAAGGCCTCAATGGATGCGGCTTGCATTTACTGAATGAATATTTTTATTTTTATTATGTTTTGGGTGTTTCCTAACCTTGAGCAGAAGACAGCAAGTGTTTGTCTTTTTTGTCTAACTGCTGCATATATCTACTCTCTAACTTGCTGCTGTTTCCTGCTGCGAGGCAAATTTTCTTGCAGCTGATAAGCATATAGCTTGCAAAATAAGCAGATCGGGTGCTCAGTAAAGAAATAATACTGAAGATAGTTTGCTTTTGAGGAGAGATCCCATCCTTCGATGTTACCCCAACCTTAGTGTTGAACCACACGAAGAAAGAACAGGGGTTTCTATCTTTAGAAGGGGTTTCTTTTAAAATCGAATCGTCAGAATAGAAAGAGTTGAAAATGACCAGAAATATTTCTCTTAAACAAAGATATCCCGACAAGTCGGTTCTGAAAAATAGAAGATTCATTTTTTGCGCTTGCAGGAATCACATGCTAATCTACTCTTACAGCTAATTATTGAAGAAAAATAAACATTCAAGTGACTTCTTTTTAAAATCGTAACTCTCTTAACCTCTATTCCATTTTCAGCTTTAATTTATACGCAAATAATTGGCCTTCCCACATCACATTTAATCGTTTATCCGTGCGAGCTCAGCACCTGTATGCCTAACCCATTTAACAATTCCCCAAATGGTGGCTCCAATCGTACAAATGCCAATTACTAAATATAATCTATATAAATTCAAGACAAGAGCTATCATTATGTTGTCGGAGCGTATAATAAGCACACGCCCTCCCATCATCACGGCCATTGGCATTGGCATTGCCACAAACCCTACACCAATTCCTACACCGATTTCACTGACTTCGTAATGATGCGACTGCGTAATGATGGCTGGGTTGGTTGGCTGGTCAGCTGGACCCATCCTGGGACTCGCAATCAGAACGCAATCGGAAGAACCGGCACACAGAGACACATTCAGGGCGACCCATACAGCTGGCCAGGCATCCGACCAGGTCCGGTGCCGGTGTCGGTGTCGGAGTCGGTGCCTTTGCCTGTAATCAACGCCTTCTTTTGCCGACGGGTGGGGTGGTGGGGTAGGGGGGGATGGGGGGCTAGGGGTAAGCGGGTCTCAAACAAAAAAATTATGCATTATTAAATATATTTCTTCGTCTCGTATTTCACTTATAATTTCGTTTGATTTTGATTTTGTACAATTTATACAACTGGGTCTGGCCAGGGCCAGAGCTCTGCGGCCCCACCTCAGCTCTCGGATGGGCCATTGTCGTTGACTGTGTTTAGCGGCGGTTCGCTTTGATCTTTCCACGAAAAGATGTGGAATATCAAATAATAACTGAAACACACACACACACACACACACACAAAGGCAGATTTGTGTGGGGGCTGCAACTGACCGAAACGGGGGCTACTGGTGACAAAAACAAGGGCAGGGGAAAGCCCGAAAATTTGTCAAAAGCGTTTGAAAAAAATAAAGATGTCAGTCGAAACTTTGATAGTTTTTCTTATTTATAGATGCCGCGTTCGAGCCCAAAACCAATTATAACTGTATTATATTATATAATATTTGATTAAAAGTATGAAAAAAATATAAGAAATTTTTGCAAATTTGAAAAATATTTTCTATCTAAAAGAGTTTTTCTGTCTGCTTCATACAATTTGGATTATTTAATTCATTTGGCATAAATCAAAGTGAAAAAATTACTTTAAATTTGTGGCCTGCATTTCTGCGAATCATCCATTTGATAAACTTCGAAGCGACACGCCTCCGTTTGTTAGTTGCAACAAACTTGCCGCTAAAAGTTGCAACGCCCCCGCTAAACGGGCTTAACAATAGCTCAAACCCAGCCGATCCCGATCCCGATCCCGATCCTGATCCCGACCTTGTGTCTGATAAATACGCGTGCGATTTGTATTATTTGGCGTGTTAATGGACCAACCCATGTCAGGTGAAGGCCCACTCCAAAGAAAATACAAACAAAAAATAGAAAGAAAAAAACATACACACAAAATCAAATGCCAAAACACCGACAAAAAGTCAAGAAATGAACACTTGCGGCAATTAGTGTAAATGAAAAGCCGCGCACAGGACAATGGATCAATGCCAGCAACAAGCGGGCCGCCAGGACGACGCGTGGGAATGGCCAGGGGCTATTTACTAAATATTTGAGACGGCCAGACAATGCGGCAACAATTGGCCGCAGAGGCTCGAACCCAGCGCAGCGGCTAGAGCCCGGCCCAGAGCTAGCGCAAATACAAACAGGTTCAATTATTTGCAAAAAAAAGAGAGAAAACAGAAAGACAGATTTGAGATAAAAGAGCAGAGACAAGAAGAGAAGTCGCAATGGCCGCAGAAGACAAACGGTCGCCGCTCGATGGAACTCAAGAACAGTTCGCGCCAGTGTTGCCAAACGATCAAAAAAACTAGCTGATTTCCATGTAGAAATAGCCAAAAAGTAGCTAAGCCAAGCGATATTATTAGGAGGAAGAGAAGCGAAACCTGTTTAAAGTGTTCATAATAATGTTCTCTCTGAATACAGCCAAATACAGCTGGAAAATAGCTAAAAATTGTATTAATTATGTTCCCTCTGAACAGGGAAACTTACAGCTGAATTGTTTAAAATTTCAATATCTAGAAAAACTCGCTAGAAAACAGCTGAATTTGCAAGACTGGCTCTCACTCCTTTTCTAATGCTTGGATGCAAAAAAGCTAAGTCAAAATGTTGTTAACAAGCTTCGCTTTGAATAATGTCAAACTCAGCTAGAAAATAGCTGAAATGCATAGACTGGTTCACACCTTTTCTAATGCATGGGCGAGAACTAGAGAGAAAGAGAAAGCGCGAGCGAGTTGTTGCATTCTTGCAGTGTCACATGACAAATGGCCAGCGAGACAGAGAGAGAGAGAGAGAGAGAGAGAGAGAGAGAGAGAGAGAGAGAGAGAGAGAGAGAGAAGGCTGGATGATTGCGCAAAAATATCCTGCTCCTGGCTGGCTTGCATATGTGTTGTGTGCGGTCCCACAATAAGATCTGGTCGTGCCCTCAATCATGCACATGGTCTGCGGCTCTTCGGGCTCATCTTGTGGCGTGGCGTGGCTCATTTGTTCGAGCTGGGAACCCATTAAAATCGTTCATGCCCGAAAAAAGTGTCAACGTAACAAAAGCAGCGCCTCGACTTCAAATGCACCGATCTGCGGCGGCATCTTTAATGCCCACCAGGGTGTCCTGCGCCGTTCCGTTTGATCTCATTGTTGAGACTCTTATTTTTTGCCGCCGCCGCCGCCACCGCCGCCGTGGTCGTCGATGCACCGCTGCGCAGCTCGTTCGTGTTGATGAGTTACAAAATATTTTATTAACGTATTATCACACTTTAGCCAACCCAAGCGAGCCCTTGCTCACTGGGTTAGTATCTGTATATTTGTATCTGTAGCTGTAGCTGTATCTGTATCTGTATCTTTGCATTTGTATCTGTATCTGCATCTGTGTCCGTCGTTGTCGCTGTCTTGCATGTCTGCTCATCTTTGGGGGATTTGTTTTGATCAAGTGTTTGTGCGCATTGTTATTTAAATTAGTTTCATTTCATTCTGACCGAAGAACTGCATCTGAATCGGTTTCTGGTTCTGATTCTGTTTCTTCGAGGGGGTGCTGGCTACGCACAATCGGCTCTTTTGCCGCCGGATTATGATTATAACTAATTTTTGGTCTCTTCTCAATCTTCTTGCCCGTCTGTTTTTAACAATTTTGTAAATTAGTTTAAATGTGCTCTGCGTGTGGATCGGGCACATTTGATATCGCGGGGGCGTTGACAGAGCATAAATTTTAGTTACTTTATGTTTAATATATTCGATAGAAACGACGAAAAGACTTTGTCTTAAGCTCTTAATGTTCTTCTCAATGCAATTAATCTATTGACAGAACATATTTTATAATGAAGCATTTAAACTATTTTGTGATTTTTCGATCATTCACCCAATTCTGATTTCAAGGTCTCTGCGCACAAAGCACCAATTAAAAATTGCTGGATAAAAGAATAATTCAAGAAAAGATATGAAAAAATTATAAAATTCCTCACTCAACGCTTATTTAATATCCAAAAAAAAGAGTGTCATATTTTTTTAAAGCTCCTGTAATCCTTTTGCTGACAAGAATCTTAAGCCTTAAAACAGAACAGCGCCCCATAAGTCGCCATGGCTCAAGGCACCGAAAGTCCCAAATCTGGCTGGTGACAGAGCCCGCGCGTGTCCGCTCCGTGTCTCCAGCTGACAGCTGACAGTGGGCTCCAGCTTTGGAGGCTCCACTAATAAAAAGTGTCATAGCCGAGGGCAAATGAATTGGGTACCAAAAAAAAGTTTTCCATATAATTATATAAACAGATCTCTGGCTGGGGCAAGCAGCAATTGCAGCAGCCTTCAAGAGCCGCAATCGTATATTAGATGCAGGCAATTTGAATTGTGTCAGATTCTTGTTGATTGATGGCTGTAGAATTTCGTCTATAACATTGGGTTTGGGCTATTCCAAAAATGTGCAGCCGCCTGATCTTTTGACCTTTTGGACACAAAAGTGTGCCCAGTGACTGTCCATCAAGTGAGTGCTTGGAATTGGGGCCTGTGACCACACCAGCCGCAGCTGCCCCAGCTACCCCCAGCTCCCCCAGCTGTCAGCCCATTTACTACCTGCTGTTTTGAAAATGCAGTCCGAAACGTCGTTGAAAATGATCGATACCCCGGACGGATTACAAAACCACACAGCAATTTATCACAGAGCACAGAGCCGCTCGAAAAGAAAGCCATAAAAGCCACGGAGCACCACCGGTAGCCACTGTGGTGCCAAAAGTTTGATCTTTGTTTTTGGGGCCACCTTCGGATTGTTAAATTGTTAAATTGTTCGACTGGTGGATTGTTTTTAGAGCTGGACTCCGGCTCTTTTTCAGTTGTAGTAACAACAAATTAATAAATTGTTTAACATTTAAAAACTAATTGATTTTTGTTTACCTCTCGCTCTCCTAATCTCTCTCTCTATCTCTCTCTCGCTCTCTCTCTCTCTTTCACGCTCTTTTGTTTTTCTCACTCGGCGTTCGGTTTTATTGAACAGCTTCTGCAGTTTTTGGGAACCCGTTTCTTATAATTAAGTTTTATTGTTGCGTGTGTTGAAAGATTAATAGTCGACTTCTGTTTTTATTCATTTTTTTTTCCACGCATGTGAATTTTGAATCTCGAACCACTAAACAGTGGGCGTTCCAGACTTGAAGATTTCTTTGCTTTCGCAGGGATTTTGGTTTTTTTAATGTTTATTTTTTGGGTGTGTTTTTATAAGCTTTACGACTTTTATAAGCGTGCCTGAAACTTTAAGCTTACAATCGAGGGTTTGTTGGGTTTCGATATGGGTTTTTGGCAAATCCTATTTTCGAGCTTTGCATTGATTAGTTGGACAGGTGCTTGGGTGTGGCTAGGAGACTACAAACTTATGCAAATGCAAAAGTTCGATCATCCATAGGACTGAATTTAGGAGACCTTGCTGCGAACAAAAGGGAATAGTAAGCTTTGAAAGCTAAAATTCACTGAATATACGATCTACAAAGATATGAAAGAGATCTTTGCTTTAAGAAAGTCTTCAGTCGCGAGTCTGCAAACTCCTTAAAACTTGCTTCCTGTCCTTTTCTTCCATACCAACTTTATATGTCTAGTTGTTTGATTTCTCTACCAAAAGAAACTCATGAAGTCCAGTCGAGTCTCACTTCCTGTTTGCCTGCTAGTCCGTCGCATTTATCAGACAAATAAAATCAAAAATTTTCTAATCCACTAAATCAATTAATAATTTCCCACTGGACAGACCGGAAAAGATTACAACGCGCTTACGCTGACCACAAATTGTTCGAACTCTTCCTGTGCCACACACACACGCACACGATCAAGGACGATCGATTTGATCGTGCCTTCGATTCGGATAGCGAGCAAAGTATTTCCGCTGTCAGGACAAAGCCAGGCTCAACAGCTAGTGTGTGTGCTGCGTTATGAAAAATGATCTTGTGATCTTGTTGAATAATTCCCAACTTCTTTGAACTGCTGCGTCGCCAGGCGAGAAGAAAAACTCAACCCTAATGTCAGTTTATTGTGTAATGAGCTCTCCAAATAATTTGGCATGCCCTCCGACTTTAACCGAGTGTACAACCAATGATCGCCGCGGCTCTGCCACACGCCGCGCTTCATGCCCGATTTCTTGCCAAGGCGGCATTTACTTTCGTAAACAGACGCCGAAGTTAATTGGCGCACTCCTCCATAGCGCTCTATGGCCTTAGATGGCTCCCATCCATGGTGAGATCGCCAGCTCGTTGACAACTTGCCGATCATCTTCTTGTGTAATTTGATATATTGTGTCACTTGTCAACTGTGGTGACTTTTACGAGATGCCAGCGGCAACGCCCCACCTCCAACTTCAGCGAACCCCGCTCAGCGGATCGCATCATCTGTTGACTTCTGTGGTGCGATCATCGTCGTCGTCGTTGTCGTCGGCGGCGGCTGCTTTTGACAGATTTGTTGCGCTCCCTGACGTTTCAATTAATATGCAATGGCGCGCAGTGAACGTCGACACTCCCATTCCCATTCCCGTTTCCCATTCAAACTCCCATTCTCATACGATCGCTAGCTGAGGGGATCACACGATCCACCACGTCGGTGGCCCCATCGAATATGATTTAGTAACTTTTTTCCATACATATTCCATTCAGCAGCGCTAAGCGTATAAAATTTTATGACTTCTTACGAGGCGTTCATAATTTTAGTAGCCTTTTAATAAAGTGAGTCTCTTTCTTTACCAGGCCGGGATTCGGACATCAGCGACACCGAATCGGAGCCGGGCATTCCGCTGAAACGCAAACAGCGACGCTCCCGCACCACATTCACTGCCGAGCAGCTGGAGGCTCTCGAACGCGCCTTCTCACGCACACAGTACCCGGATGTCTATACGCGGGAGGAGCTCGCCCAGACCACCAGCCTGACGGAGGCGCGCATCCAAGTCTGGTTCTCCAATCGTCGAGCGCGTCTGCGCAAACATTCGGGCGGCTCTGGCTCCGGGCTGTCGCCCATGAATGGCAGCGGTGCCGGAGTTGGTGTTGGGGTTTCCGCCAGCGGTGCTACTGCACCACTCGGCTTTGGTCCACTCGGCGTTGGCTCTATGGCGGGCTACAGTCCCGCCGCAGGCACCACGGCCAGTGGTGCGACGGGCATGACCGACAGCTCCCACCACCACCACACCACGGCCCATGCGCCCAGCTCCCACAGCGCAGCGGCCGCTGCGGCGGCGGCTCATCATCACACACAGATGGGTGGCTACGATCTGGTGCAGAGCGCGGCGCAGCATGGTTTCCCGGGCGGCTTTGCACAGCATGGTCACTTTGGCAGCCAGAACTACTATCATCAAGGTGGGTAATAACAAATCAAGAACAATTCCTTTATGGAACTCTAAGAAACCCTCTATTTCTCCCACTTCAATTCATCCTCCCTTTTCTTCAGTTCCTTCTCTTCTATATGTCAATCTTATATCTACTAGTCTGTATCCTTTCTTATCCTTTCCTCTTTCAGCTTCAGTTCTTTCTTCAGCTCGTCTTCGACTTGATAGGAGATTCAAAGTCCTTTTCTCCCTCTTCAACTTTTTCTCCCTCTTCAACTTTTTCTCCCTCTTTTCAAAGCTTATCTTCCATGAGCTTCAGTATTTCCCCTTTAGCAACTACTCCTATTTCTCCTCCATTACATTCTTTCACTCCATTTCGTGTCCTCTCTAATCAATTTGTCTGCTCTCTAATTTTAGACTATTCCAAGTTGTCCATTGACGACTTCTCCAAGCTGACTGCGGATAGTGTGTCAAAGATCTCGCCATCGTTGCACTTAAGCGATAATTATGCGAAACTGGAGTCGCCCTCCAACTGGTCGCAGGCTGCCTACCATCTCAACCAGTCGGCGGTGGCGGCGGCCAATTACAATGCGGCGGCGGCTCACCATGCGGTCGCCCAGCATCAGTTGACTGATTATGCGGCTGCTGCGGCGCATGGCAATGTGGCCGCTGCCTACAATCACCCACTGCCCGCCCAGGGTCAGACGGCCAAGTACTGGTCATGAGTTAATTACTTAAGCCCGAATAGAGTCGACGACATTCCCCCTCCACTCCACCCACAGCCCCACAGACCCACACACAGCACGCGTTTGCATACGATATTTGAGTTAGCCGTAGAATATTTAACTTAATGCATATGAAAACTACAATTATCAGCAGAGGCACATGTAAATCTTAGGCACTTACCTATTTATTCAATCCATATGCAAATCAACGTCTTATTAGAACTTCATATTGTATTATTAAGCATGTACATTACACGGCTTTCAGAGGCGCATTGGGCCAAAACGACGTGTTTCCATTCGCTAAGTATATTTATTTTCTATAACCTAAGATACGAAAAGCGATATTATGTATAAAATATAGAGATACAACAAAAACAAAATTAATATGGTATTATTTGGGGTCAAATGTTAAGGACGGGAGTCTATGGAAGTGACAAACAAAGGGTAAGAATGTTACGAGTTCTAACGTTTTCCAACACGAATAACTCGAATAACTCATTTCAATAAAACTTTCAGTATTGGATAACTATACCAAATTATAATTAATTATGAAAAATAAGAAGAAACAAAACTGATATATCTTAAGGAATTTTGAAAGTTAAATAAACTGAATTCTTTCTTCTATCTTCATAAGGGCTCGATTGTAAATGACAAACAAAGGGTAAGAATGTTACGAGTTCTAAAGTTTTCCAACACACACTGCTCGAATAACGCATTGAAAACTAATAAGATTTTAATGAAACTTTCAGTGTTGGATAACTATGCAAAATTATAATTCATTTTGAAAAATAAGAAGAAACAAAATTGATATATCTTAAGGACTTTTGAAAGCTAAATAAACTGAATTCTTTCTTCTATCTTCATAAGGGCTCGATTGTAAATGACAAACAAAGGGTAAGAATGTTACGAGTTCTAACGTTTTCCAACACACACTTCTCGAATAACGCATTCAAAACTTATGTGATTTTAATGAAACTTTCAGTATTGGATAACTATGCAAAATTATAATTAATTATGAAAAATAAGAAGAAACAAAATCTAAAGGACTTTTGAAAGTTAAATAAACTGAATTCATTCTTCTGTCTTCTTAGGAGCTTGATCCCCTTCGTAGCAAAAATGAGGTAAGAAATATGTTAGCCAAAACCCGCGGAATGAAACAACAGGAAATTCATTAGTTTAGGAGCAAACCGTTAATAAGTATGTATATATATATTTGTAAGTATTATTATTATATAGATATTAGATATTAGTATTCTTTTAAGTATATAATTCTGTATATGGTTATAACATTTTGTTAAGTGTTGAGTGTTTTTACAGCGCCTTTTTTCGCATTGAGCATAGATAAATACATACACAGATAAACGAAGTAAATATGTATATATAACCGTATATATATATATATTCGCATATTAAATATTTTATTATATGTATATACTTTTGCATTTGGAATACTTTAAATTGGAAATAAATATGTTTGTTAGTTAATTATTGACAACATCAGACTTATAATTACGCACATTGAATATGTTTTTTTTTTTTGTTAGATTTTTATATTCGATTTCGCTTTGGGTATTTTTTCAAATAAATATTCTTCCTTAAATGATTGAATGCAATACATAATTTTTTTTTTGTTTTTTTTTATATATTTATTTTGTCGGTTCGAGTTTTATTGTCAATTCATTTATTGTCTGTTTTGCAGTATTCTTACCAAAGTTTCTTAATTATTGTCTTTGACGCAGTAAACATTCTTCGGTGTATACGAATACCTAAATCATGATATACATATATATATGGATATATACATATATATATATATATATGATTTGTGCCATAAATTAGGCTAGAATTGGGGGCTTTTGTTGTTAATAATTGTATTACTTTATTGTCATCTACACACATAGAGGTATTAGAAGTAGTTAATACAATATGTAGGGAGTTCGAAGTAACTGGCAAAAACTAGGATTAGTTGGGATCAGAGTCCTGGGAAATTGAAATTCCATACTTCCTGCTAAGGTACGGCATTGGCACTAATTTGTTATTGTTTTTTTTCACTTCCTTTTATTTTATTTTGTCTTGAGTTAAACGAGAATTCGATATGGTTTAGTTTTGATATTAAACGTTCCTTTGCTTTGCACTGGCATCAGTTACCTCATTTATACATAGATAGATTTGTTAATTCGATATTGTATACATACAGATAAATATGTATGTATGTATATATTGATATACAGATACGTATTCGAGTGGCAACGAACTACGGCAAATTTCGAGATACAGATACATTTGCGCTGCGTAGCTGCGTATGCTGCAGGTGTGTGTGTGACGGTGTTAAGAACTACTACATCGAAAATACTGTATAACTGTATTAAATATCTTCTCAATTATCATAAAGTCTGTATACGATATTGTTATTGTTACTGTTTTAGTTACTTGCATTTTAGATTATATTGTCACGATATATATATATATATAGTTTAGTATTCGTAATTGTCCATGGACTCACCGTTGCGTCGATAGACGCCTCGATGCAGTGCTGTAATACGCGGCGGAGTGCCCCAAGAGTGAAAGGGGGGATAGATGGGTCGGCTTATGGATTTGGCTGGTCCGCTCGGCAACGAGTTGGTGGAAATGCTGCGCATGCGCGCCGCTGTTGCCGCCGATGACCTGGCCGCCTCGATGGGATCCGCATAGATTGTGGACAGACTACCGCGTATGCCAGCTCCGCTCCAGTTCATCATCGGTCGATTGGGTAGGAAACAACGTTTACAAACGGCTGCGATTGGTTGACGCAGTCGCTCGTGTTGGGGGTAGTACCCGACCTGCAGTTGCCAAAAACAAAACGCACACATAGTTCCAATTAGTTCTCGATTGATTTACTTAATCTTACACAAAAACAAAATGAAATGAAAAACATTTAAACAGCAGTACGATAACTATGTGTGCACAATACAAAACGCTTGTTTTTCAATACGAGTCTTTAGATATTCGCTGTGTTGTACCAAAACACATGCAACTATTGCTCTTATATAAGTATATTCTATCTGTCCTACACACTTACTATTCGTATAGATAACTAAGTGAAATCATAGAAATTAAGCAAAAACAAAGACCGAAACATGCCAATGGGTTTGCGTTTTTGAAACATGCCAATGAGCCAAAAGAAGCATCAAACACTCAAATACAATCATGTTTATAAGAAAGTATACATATACAAGTCAGAAAATATTGAATATCATAAAAATTTAACACATACAGAAATTATTAAATTTGTTTATTTACAGCAGATCGTGTTGACTTTTAAATAAAAAAGTTTTAATTTAATTTATCAATAAAGTATTTGAATTGTTTCACAAAACCTCAAGAAACTACTCTTATATTTTCATCAGAAACAGTAATTGCCACTTTTGTCGGCTGCCCAAAGGTATGCAACATAATGTCAACTGTTCCCAGGAACAGTTTAGCAACAGCCACAAGCACACTTTCGATATTTAATTCCTTCTTTTTACCAAGTGCCAAACAAAACTTTTCGAAACAAAACAGTTTTAATTGAAAAATCGCGAGGGCTTCGCACAAAAACTTTTCGCTTAACTATTTGAATTATCGCGTGGGAATAGAAATAAAGCACATTTCGGAATGGGCCCCGCCTCAAAAGTTTTCCGGCAGCAAATAAACTGCAGTAAAATGAACTGCCTCACATTGTCGGACGAAGGGGGAGGGTGCGACGCCGGCTAACAAAATGCCGGAAATTAGACGATTATCCGTAACACGCAATTGTACGGAGGAGGGCGAGAGAGGAAAGAGGACGGAGGGTAAAGAAAAATGTGCGCAGATTTGCCAAACATACGGAAAATTGAATTTCCCGTTCGAAAGTCAATTGGACAAAACAGCTTGGATATAAACAGAAATTGTATTTCGAATGTGTTAACGGAAATGTGAACATAAATTGGATTCCTATAATATAATTTAAATACACAATAGAAACGAAATTCTGGTATTTAAGGCTCGGATAGCCATTACTAAATTCCTGTGCTGTAATTCGAAAGCAAATTATCGACAAAGAGAACTCAACGTGCCTGTTGCGAGGGCAAAAGTTTTAAGATCAAGAAATCAAGTTCAGGTGAGGTAATGTTAAGTATTGCTATGTTAAGTCTGGGTCATGTTAGGTTATGTTAGACTATGTGAAGTTAAATAACATCATGTTAAGTTATGTCAGTTTCTGTCGAAGCTATGTAAGGTTTAGTAAGGTTCTGTTAAGTTATGTTAAGTAATGTTATGTAAGACTATGTCAGATGTTGAGGATAGATTAGTTTGTTAAAGGTTATGTTAGGTTATGTAGAGCTATGCCAGGTCGATCATGTAAGGTTATGTTAGGATATATGATTTATGTTAAGCTGCTTTAGCTTCTGTATAGGGTATGTTAAGCTTAGATCTGTAGGACTGTCCGACAGTGATGGTAAGTACCAACGTTAGTCCTTGCAAAGCTACACTAAGATAGAATTCTAAGATGCTTAAAAGATAGTATCTAGTTTAGTTTTGTCTTATTCTACAGAAGAAGTTGAGTACATGAAGAAAGAAGCACTTAAAGTCGATGTTCACATGCGGCTACTACGAATCGTATAATACTGGATAAAGGTTTAAGAGCCGCGCATTATAGTTACATTCACGATCTGTAGATAACGACACAGGCGACAGGCTGCAGGCGACAGGCGAGAGACTCAGCAGGCATTTTCAGGCAGGGTACAACTTCAACTTTGAACTTAAACCGAATCACACAAAGAATGCTCAAATCAAGGAAATTATAAAATAAATTTATGCTGCACACATCGAACCATCGCCATTTACTCATACAAATTGCCTGGCACGTCCCGAGCGACTAAAGCGCCCGCCGGCACCGCCATAGCCGCCGGCGGTGTTGCCGGTGGGGCTGCGCAAATAACGGTAACTGGGCAGAAAACCGGAACGATAAACGGCCCCGATGTGACGCTTCTGCGGCGTTGCCTGCTGCTGCTGCTGCTCCTCCTCCTCCAGCTCCTCAGCAAGGACAGCGGCACTGGCATCAGTTGCCTCATTGCCGTGCTCAATGCCAAATAACTCGGGATCCTTGGAGGTGTCTTTAGGGCCGATCGATTTAACATAGGTTGGGCATATATATATATATATACAAAATTGTGCATAATAAGGTACCGCATAGCCGCTAACTAGGTGCAGTGGTGCTGGTGGTTCAACAGGGTTTGGGGAAAACTATCTACGGCAAGCCGCAGACTCGAGACTTTGTAGCCTTGCAGCTAATGTTTGTATCCAAGTAAGACCCAGATTAAATACTCTCGGCTTAGCTGCTCTTTGTACAGCTGGTTGGTGCGAATCATAAAACAATTTAAATAGTTATTCTGGCTTTGAACCAGCTACGTTAGCAGCCTTGGTTCTATTATAGTTTTCCCTATATCGATCGATTCGATCTGGCTTAAGCCGAAAGAAAATTTTTATTATAGTACTCTCTGCAAGGGTATATAAAAAGATTTATAACTGAGCAGATCCGCTGTTAATCAGCTCTACCTTAAGCGGACACTGATAAGTTGAAGAGAGAGAGAGAGAGAACTTCATCTGCAAGGCTACCAAGGATCAACTAGATCTAGGACCTCCCACACCCGAACTACTCACCCAGGAAACGCTTCTCGGCGCGTCGATAGTCATTCCAGTCGAGATCGGCATAGCCAGCATAGCTGGGATACCACCAGTAGTTCTGCATGGAGTCGGCATAGTCCGGAGCGGCGGCGGCGACAGCGGGCATCAGGAGCATCTCCTCTTCCTCGCGCTTCTGCTGCATGCCATGCACCGGCGACGACTTAAGTGCACCCAGATTCCGTTTCTCGGCGCTGTTGCGCTGGTTCTGATGCTGCTGGGAATTGTAGCGTGCCACGGCGGCCACATTGCGCTTGGGCTGATCCCGATGGGTGCCGGGCGCACTCTGCAGTCGAGCCATGGTGGCGATGTTGCGTTTGCCATTGGGCAGCTGGAAGTCGCGGGCCAGTGTGCCCACATTACGTTTGCCGAAGCTCATGAGGCCGCCAGCTCGGGCCAGGGAGCCAATGTAGCGCTTCTGCTCGCTGGGCTCTCCGGACTCGGCATCCGCATAGTCATCGCCTGGCTCCGATGTGGGCAGCTGTCCGTTCTTGGCCAGCGTGGCCAGACTGCGCTTGGGCGCATTCAGTAGTCCCTGTGCGGCCAAGGCAGCCACCGAGCGCTTATCCTCGTCCAAGTAGTCCGCATAGTCGCCCAACGGCTGTTCCTCGCCCACGGCCAGCTGCCGTTCACGCAGCAGATTCTTCAGCTGGTTTCGCAAGGCGGAAGCCTGTCGGAAAGGGGCAAGGACGGAGGGAGAGAGAGAAAGAGTAAAGAGAGGGCATTAAATGGCAATTTAAGTTTAAAGCCTGCACAGCTGTTGCCTGTCAAGGGGGAGGTAATCCTTCTCGTCGTTATACAGGTGACTTACGTGTAGCTGATACTCGGGACTGGGATTCATCAGTTGATTTATTATGGACTCCATTTCACAGGGCGACACATTGCCAATATCCTCTGCGGCCTTAACAGCAAAGGCGCGCGGCTGCACGGCCTGTAAATGGAAGAGAGAAAAACGGAAAGGAAATTTTCCAGAGTGAAAAATTTGCTTGCATCAAAGCTGAGAACATTTCAATTAGCAGAAGGCTTTACTTTGGCGCCCTCAAGGACTTAATTGCCGCAATTATTTACAGTCAATTAATTTTGAAATGTGTCGATGTTTGCCGCCTTTACGCCCCCGCCTTTAAGGCAACTCCACGCCCCACTGCCCCGCCCCATGCCACCCGTTGATTGCCTGACAGTTTTGTGAATGCCTCGAAGAACTGACAGCTCAAGTTGCCGGCTTAGGCAAAATTTATTGCTTTATTTGTTGCATACTTGTGTGCGTCATTTATCAGCATCTCAAGCGCAACATATTAACGGTTATTTTCGCATATTTACAAAACGCTCCAACTGTTGCGCGTGCCACAAAGTGCGGCATGTGCCGCGCTATTTTAAGCACTTCGCCCTGCTGGATACGTCTGGGAAATCCTTCAAGTATCACATCTTGAAGTTCTTCAATATGTCGTTTCTTTTAACTAGTTACAAGGTGATTTTCTTATACTTTTCTTAACATGAAAAGCACTTGACATTCTCTTGAAACTTCTTTTAAGGACTTTACTAAAACAGCTTAAGTAAAGGCCTTATAAGAGAAGAAGGAAACCTAAAGATTAGATACATTGGGAGAAACGTGTCTAAGAAATGCCCATAAATGAATGCTTTAACTGCGACCATTGCGTTCTAGTCAATTCAATATGCTTTCGAAGATATGTTGATATATTAATAATATTTTGCTTGTCTGTAAGATGCGTGGGAAAACTCATAGATGTCAGGTGTGATTAAGATATCTAAAGAAACTAGTAAGTTTTTCATGCAAGAACTAACTTAGCTTTTCTTTTTATAAGGATTTGTTAAAGTCTCATACATAGTTCAGCTAACTGTTGTTCTTATGTGAAGTTCAGGGCTAATCCTCCTTAGCAACAGGCTAAAAAATACCTTAAGTGCTTTCAATGCCTGTCATATCTACTTATTTGCTCACACCTTCTGACAGGAAGCAAAAAACAGTGTCTGAGTCACTTGAGGCATTTCCTTGGACGTGTGTCTGCTGGAAAATCTAAGCTGAACTCATAATATTTTGCTTCTAATATATACGCACACACAGAAGACCGAGAAAACCAAGCTGGAGGATTGGAAGAGGGCCGAACAGCTTGCCAAGTGAACGGTCCTTCAAGCGAAAGGATAACACCAAGAAAAATCTTTGTCCTTATATGTGTGTGTGTATGTGTATGTGGCGTTTCCTTCCGCTCAGCAGTGCGCCACACAGAGACAATGAATTTTGCCATTTAATAACCCAACAGCTAGCTCCAAGGAGGTTCGGCCAGTGGGCGAGAGGGGCGTAGGGTGGAGGATGTGCGGCGGAATGTGCTCGCCGGCGGCGCAAACGTCCGCATCGCAAACGCCGTAAATCTCCAACAGAAATTGACAACTACTTATGTGCACTCATGTGTGTGCTGTGTGCGTGTGTGCTGCGTGTGTGTGTGTTGTGTTTTTAGGCTGGCTGCTTAGAAGTCAAGTCGTATCTCATATTAGCACTAGAAATAATGCCTTTCAGGTGTTTGCTGCATCAACTAAATGATATCCTGCGGTTATTTGATTTATGCCAAAAGGACTAAAGCTCTTGTTAAGGCCAAAAGGCCTAATTAGAAGTTAAGCGCAGCAACTAGTTAAACAGTTAATGGGCTTAGATTTAATGTAGTGAGCCAAAAGACAGCTCAAATTCAAAGATTTAGTATTAGAGTTTTGATCATCTGCTAAACTAGCTTTGGAACTAGTTCCGGAAAGTATTAGAGTTTTGATCATTTGCTAAACTAGCTTTGGAACTAGTTCCGGAACGTGTGAATGGAACTACTAAATAAAGAACTGTTAAAGAATCTTATAATATGGAATATGTTAAAGCTGGTAGATATTACCCGGCATCGCCCGATTCAAATCAATAATGGAAAAAAGGCAAGTTATACCGAAATGTTTTGTGTAATTCGCGACAACTTCAGCAAGAGACAAAGCCCTTCAACACTTAACCAACACTTAATGCATGGGTATTCGCAGTAACACTAAAGAATGTTGTTTAGTTGGGGGTTCGATCCCTGAACTTAACGCTCGGCGCGTTCTTATTTGACTTGCAACAGGCACGACTTTCAACTTAGCTAATTCGGCTGTAAGCCTGCCTGCATTTAAGCTGGTTTTGTGAACTGTGCGGAGAGATCAATATTGATGTGGTTAAAACCAACAAACAAATAAAATGTATATTTTTTATCAGTACATCAAAAACCAATTGCCTATTCAGCAAGCAACAAATATAATATTTAATTGTAATTGTAAAGTCTATTTAATGGCAAATTCATATTCAGTCAGCGTAAGCGAAAACCCCAATAAATGCCAAAAAACGCAATCGACAAATTTTCACTTGTTTGTTTTGTGCGCAGTCAATAGATAGACTGTTGGGGGGGGAGGAGGCGATTATTGTCCTGGGGAAAGAACGAGAATGTTTGCAGTATCATAAACGATTGCCATTAAATGGTAAATATATGCATGCGAATATCATAAATCGTTTCATGACAATGCCAAAAGTGCGCACAAAATATTGTTGCATACTTTCGAGCGAGCGTGCGCTAGTCCTGCGGCAGAGTCCTTTTTGTGTTTATTTATTCATGCGAGCTGCGCAGATTGCGACGTTGAACAAACAACAACTATGAGTTCGGTCTCGCCTTACATTGTTGTCACACATACATAAAACTGCCAATTCACGCTAAGAGCTCGTGAGCGCCCGAAAGCATGCAGCAAAAATTTAATTTCCAAATTCAAGCGCTCAAATTCCAGCTAGAGCTCGGTTTTTGTCTCATGAAATAGTACCCTAGTCACAGACCCTATCGTCAGCCCCACTAAAGCAAACATCTCCGCGGAACGTGCGCCCAAGCAAACAAAGGCGCGTGGGCGTGGCAAAGCGCCGCATTTTTGGTTACAAGAGGAGCAAAAAAAAATGTTTGTTAGTCGCAACAAATGAAGCGCGAAGCTTACCGAAAAATTTGCGTTGACAAAATTGTTTGTCTCGCTACTTTGTCTAATTTCAGCGAAAACCTGGAGGGGACATAAGCGGGAGAAAGAGAGCGGGGAGGATGTGGAGAAATAGCGAGGTGCAGGCATAGAATTGCGAGTCTTGCTTTAAATATTACACATTTGTGCTTGATTGTCGCCTAGATTAATTTTATAATATTATTTCCCTAATTGGGCTGTAGACGAAATATGCAAGAGAGAAAATGTGTGTTTACTTTAATTCCGCTTTTCCATACATTTCAATATGCATGAAATGTTCCATAAAATTAACTTGAACTTAAATATTTTTAAGTACAAGTACATACATACATACATACATACATACAAACATGCATACATACATACAGACATACATACATACATACATTCATACATACATTCAATCATACATACATACATACATACATACATACATACAGACATACATACATACATACATACATACATACATACATACATACATACATACATACATACATACATACATACATACATACATACATACATACATACATACATACATACATACATACATACACACATACATACATATTCTATTTAAAATTGATTTCTTTTATTATTATTGTTTTACGTTAAAATCCTTTCAGCTGATTAATTAAAATCTCGCTCTACCTGGTTAAGCTGATGTTTTATGTTTCTGGCACTTGGAAATGCGGCAGACAAAATCTCGCTGATTGTGCGAAAATATTTGATTATTTAATTTCCGGGCGCGTAATTAAAAACATGACAACTTAAAAGTGACAAAACCAGACCGTGGACCGTGTCCCTTAACGCCTGCCAATAAAAATTCAATTAAAAAATAAAACGAAAAATATCAATTAAATTTCATGTCAGAAGGAATGGCTGCCACCCACGCACACACACACACACACACACACACGCACGCACACATACACACACCCACACACAACACAATTGAGCTCTTCAACTTGTTGGATTCGTCTTGATTCTGGATTTGTATCGCTAGCTAATTGTTCGTAATCAGCATTATTCATTGTTCAAGGCACGCGATAACCGGGAATTTAATTTAATCAGCTTTGTGGCCAGGCAATCGAGTTGCCACGCCCAGCTTAACTGACTGCCCGTCCGCCCGGCTGCTGTCGGCGCCAGCGCTTGGCCAGCCTGTTGAGCCGCTTACGTCGCTTGTGTCCTGCCGCAAGCAAATTTTATTATCGCGGGCGCCCGAGCAGGGACATCTCCTGCGCTGGTAATGTTACAATCTCGTATAGGGTAATATATTATTGTGACTTGAGTTGTAGGCTTCAACTGCTTCTATTAATATTGGTTTCTTCTAGATTTGATAATAGCTACTGTACTCCAATAAATAAAAGAAGGAGGCATTTCCTTACTTGAGTTCTGGCAATCTGAAGTAGTCTCTGGGTAAGGGTATTTTGTGTTCGGCATCCCGCAGACATCTGTTTCATCTTTAAGCTTATTTCGTTTGGTTTTCGGGGCTAATTTAATGACGCATTTTGTTTGCTATTTTCGTTTGGCTTTTCTTTTACTTAAATAAATATTGTGTGCAGCATTAAAACTTAAGTGCTTTGACCTTCACAGGATTTTTCCGCCCACAGTCGCCCGCTGAGGTATGCCACATACAGCTTATAGTATTTGCGTCTTGACAAGAATCTTATGAAAAAGTCCACTGACATATAATTAATTTTGGCTTATTTTCTTCGCAGGATTCGGGTTTCTTTGTTTTTGGCTGCTCCGCTTTGTCAAAGGTAAATTTTTGTGGAATAAGTTGAAAGAATGTTTGCCTAGAACTAACTAAAGAGCGAGGCTTCTTCTTTTAGGGTTCGCTTTGAAGCTTGACGGAGTGCAGAAAATATTTCATGAAAAGAGTTCTGCATATCTTCATGAAATCTCACACAAACATTTCTCTACAATGTCCGGTTGACAATAAAAAGCAAAAGCGTCCATTAAACCATTTCTGACATGCCAGGACATTATCTATGCCCATTACACACGCGCGCACGTACATATTTGTAGCGCCGTTTGCAGCTTTAATTGTAATTACCTTTCCCCGACCGCCCGCCCCCCATCTGAATGACATCCCCGGCTGATGTGCCTTTGTTACGCGCTTTTCATAAAACCCAACGACCCTCAATGGAACACATACAAAATCTACATAGGACTATAAAAGGTATCAGCACATGGCGTCGGGTGGTGCGTGTGGTGTGGTGGTGGGGGGAGGGTGGCGGTCAGTTGTGTGTGGGCGTGCCGGCAATTACACACACTATACACGAAATGCCAAAGTAGAAAGGCAACAATTTTCTTAATGTTACTAAGTGGATGTCTTCACATGGCCTACGCGCCACATTAGTGATTGATTGTGGAGATAAACCACTTGCTGGACAGCTACACTCAGAGAAAACCCCAGTGAGAAATTCAAATGTGACCTGATGAATATTAATATAAGTTTCTACTTGATTTCGGACGAAAAGAGACAAAAAAAGAACTAACTACGATTTACCTATATCATTGAAGTTCCGATTTGAAAAGTTACTCAAAAAGAAACTTGGCTCTTCGGTTACAAGATCTCAAGCTTACGCACAATACTCTTGATAATTTCTCTGAGTGTAGCAACACAGCTGTTCCTTTAGTTGCCCTTTCTAGATATCCTTCCGGCCAAACACAATACAACAATCAAAAAATCACTGCCTGAAATTGATTTTGTTTTTGTAATAATGATGTCAAGTTGACGTTGGGGCTACAGAAATACACACACACACTCGCACACACACACACACACTGGCACACACACGCGCCAGCGCTAAGGTGATGAACTCAACTGTTTTCAATCAAAATCCGTTTACATAACCCTGTTGACCTTTGCAAATCAATTGCCAAGCAGCCAACATTGAAATGTCATGGCAACAAATTGTCGCATTTATAGGTTTTCACGAGTATTTCGCCTTTTGTGCTGTTTTGATTGGCATTTCACCTTAAGCTGCAGCGAATGTTTGCTCTGTGCAAGCAAAACGCATGAAACAAAACTTAAATCGTTTAAATAGATCTTGAACGTTATTCGGTTGAAAGTCGCTTTTGGAATTTGCTTAGTTTTCCAATTTCCACAGCACCCGAAAGTATGCAACAGAATTCTAACACACGTCGCATACCGAAGGCTGTGACAGTAAATGTTTTCGCCATAAAAGCAACAAATGTTTGCTGCATAGAAATGCCCCGCGCCCTGCCCATCTCCTGCTCTATGCAATGCGTGGGCCACCAAAGAAGAATAAAAAGAAAATCTCCTGGCATTTTAATAAAAATGTAAAAAATGTAAATTCTCCTGTGTCGCATGTGCGGGCTGCCACGACACATTATTGATCCCCTCACATAATGCTGGTACTTATATCTATTTACCCCGCCGCCCGCCGCTCACACTTCCCTCGCTCAATACATGCGCCCACATACAGCTTTTGTGAACATGATTTTATGCGATTTTAATTTATTTTCGCCAACTGCTGACTGTGTTTCCCACAATTTGTAAAGCTGCCTTTTGCCTCCTACTGCATTTGATTGAATTTTTTACGCGTAAATAGCTGAATGCATGCCAAAGAAAAACTGTGCAAAACTGTCGCAAGTATCCCAACTATGCACAATGCAGCTGATTAAGCTAGTAAAATAGCGCGCTCATAAAAGCGGAAAAATTATTCACAGTTTTTATATTTTTGCATAGCTGGGAAAAGCTTTTCAGAAACTTGAATGGCAGCTGCATAAATAGTTGATTAGTTGTCTACAATGTAAAAGGTCGAGCGGAAATTTAATTAACAAGTAGGGGGCGTCAGAGTTATGAGTAAGAGAATGTTGAGCTGGAAAATGTACGAAAATATCTTTCGCTATCTTGAGAAAACTCAATATTCTTTGATATTGTGGCTATTGATATCTGTTGGTATCATATTTCAACAACAAGCTGGTCTTTAGAAAGCAAATATATTCAAAATTTGAACTCAAACTTTTGGCACACTTGGCAAAGCAAACACAAACTTCTTCAACACAAACTTCATAAAAGAGCAACAGCTCGAGTACCTTTCTATTATTCAGTTGATTAACTTAAGACAATCAACTCAAACGTATTCAAACAGTTTATCAATCTTTGCCTAATCAATGTCAATATTTAGCAACAAAAATATACCTACCAAAAACTTGGCACAAAACTTTGCAGACAAAGCCGAGCTACGAGCCACAATTGTTTGGCCAATGTCTGGCTGAGAGTTCGAACCAAGCGAAGTTCGAACTGACAAAGAGGGAAGTCTCCCTTGGTAAGACCCTCGTATCAGGTGTGAATTCTCAATTATGTGTGGCTCAGAGTTTGCTTATTTATGGGCCAAGTCACAGGAAAATACATAGTGTGTGTGCGTGTGCCAGTGTGTGTATGGGTGTGTCAGTGTGTGTGCGCCTGCCTGTTGTTTGCCCAAGATAATGAATATATATGTATGTTAGGTGCTCGTATGCGCTCACAATTTGCAATTTTATGAACCTTGATTATTTCGGCAACATTCATGTGGCGCGACAAACGTTGCGTATACGCAACTTGAGCGTTTAATGAGGCGCAGGCAATGATAAGTGCCTAGTGAGGAGTGCGGGTGGGCGTAGGATCAACCTGCAATATGAGATGCCATAAAGCCTGGCATACGCACACTCACACATACCCACACCGACACATACATATCGATCTGCTGTCTGTAATTAGATTGGCATGCCGTGCACAACTGTCGATACCAATCAACGCTGCATCACAAGTCTCGCATGCAAGACTGCATTCTACCGTCATGTGGTGCACATGTACGCCCACGCGGACGCCCTGCATCGGTGGCGCCCAAGCCGCCAATGCGCCTCGTGAATAGCATTTGAAATGACGCCATGTCAGTAAATCTCTGACGTTTTGTTTGCAAAAGCTGCACAATATGCAATTCCCATTGCCTTTGTCTTGAGTCCAACTGCTGCGATGCAATTCAAATAAATGTCAATCGGGATGCACTCGTTCTCTATAGATATTGATATATATATTACTTATATAGCCGTTTGACGTCGTTGCAACTGTCAGCGACAGTGATTACATCTGACACGCTCAACAGGATAATAGAAATCACACGTTGATTTGTGTCAGTGTCTCGAGATTGACGCAGCGTAACAAATTTTGCGCTTGGAATGCAGCCTACTACGACTAGACTTCATTTTTAGACTATAATTGAGCGAAAAGGGGAAACGAATCTATTTTAAAATGGACACAAATTTAACACTAAAGGCAAGGCAAGGATCTATGAGATACCTAACTAGAAGATACCCCACCCCTAGTTGTGCTGACAAGGATTAGAACTTCCTTTTAAACATACATACACAAGCTATGCTTCCTCATCGCTTTGCCCCACACTATGCCAAATGTATTAAGATCTTTATTAACATTTTAATGGGACACAAAAGGCATTCAAGTGTGTGTAGATAAAAGAACTGAAGACAATATCTTCAAAGATTAGCTTTTTACAAATGCTGCCTAATGGGAGCTTGATACTTAAACTTCGTGTGCAGAAGCTCTTACAGCTTGGGCTTAGATATCAGATCGGATATATAGATCAGCAATCAGTCAGTCAGTCAGAACAATCTCTGTTAGATATATATTCTATATATACAGACAGTCAAGCTATTATCTGGATTTTCTTGCTCTGTAATAGAGCTTCTTAGCACATTTATAAACAGTTTTAACTGAAAATCCCAAGCAAAGCCCAAAACAGTCTTGGACAGATTATAAACCACTTTATTTTGCGCTCTGCAACAATTTTAATTACTCTCAAGCGTTAACCGCAATTAAGCTGCTTTCGCAAATCCTTTGCCAGTACACCCCCGACCCCGGTCCCTGCTGGAAACAACAAGGACATACTGTCACTTGAGCTGCTGCTAACTACATTTGCAACATTCCTTTGTGTCCTGCGAAGCAAAAAGACTTTTTTGTAATCAAATCCATTTCTAAGAACACTTTATTAGAGCGGATACAACATGGCGTATTCGTGATAAAATGGCAAAATTTTAATTAAGAAGCATGCAAAATTACAAGAGCTAGAGAGAAAGTCAGAGCGAGAGAGAGAGAGAGAGAGAGAGAGAGAGAGAAATATGCAACATTTTGACATGGTTTATAGAAAATAATTTGCCACAACAATTTTGTTGTCAGTCACGCATTTATGACGGACAGCTGTCACGAGGATGCTGACAGCGCACAGGGGGCCCGGAGTGCGCGACGTGGTAGGGGAAGGTCACAGGTCACGACCACAGCCACAACGTTGACACACGTCAACAGGGCGACAATAGAAATAGAAATTGTTCTGCATTCCACATAAATTGTTCAATGTTGAGCTCTGAAAAAGATGAGCAGAACATTTTGCACTTTGGTCCAGTTGCACGTGTCGCCAAGCGGCACTGGTTGCCGCAATATTGTCTCTGGACCCGTGGCTGGTCGCCCTGGCGCAGCCACAATGGCAACTGTTGCAGCTGCCACACAGCCCCACTCCACCCCCCTCCCCCCATGGGAAGGCGTGGCAACATAAATAACTGCACAGCAGCGAAGGCGTTTACGGAATGCAACTGAAATATAGCGAACAATTTACAAGTACAAGTCCATTGCATACAAGTACATACTGTACTTGGTACTCAAGGGTCATTGCGGCGAGTGAATATTTTGCTCATTTGATAATTGCTTGGGTCTGTGTGTGTGTGTGTGGGTCGGTATTTCGTGTGTGTGGGTGTAGCAAGTAACATATACGAAAACTCTTAAGACACAACCGAGTCCAGATAAACATATTTAGCGGAAAGTCAATATACAACTTAATTAATTTACAAAATTGATATGGTACAGTATAGAACAATTCAGTTTGTTGGAGTACCAGGGGAGAAAGCACAGATAGGGATAAAAAACCTTCTGGTAATTTTCAATAAGACCTCTTCAATAGAAGATCTTTTCTTATAATTCATGGAATCTACAATTTGTATCTTTTATCGTATCTTTTTAAAGAATCAATATAAATGTTTTATGAACTTTCCCTAATAATAACACATGAGTCAAAGATCGAGCTGAAAGTTGAGTGCGTAGGAAATTATTGTTCCTAATTGTTAACTTTCGCTAATTTCTAAGACTTACAATTAACAAATTGAATTTATTTAAAGCATACCCAGAATAAAATTTGAAAAACGTTTAGAAATCTCTCGCAATTCTCTATTGCCTACAACTTGCAAGGGGAATCTTTAAAAGCATACTTAAATCATTTTTGTTGAAAGCTTTATCAACAATTACCTACTATCAACAATTTTCAGAAAAAATATGATGAAAAAATTGAAATACATTTTTTGGATATTATTAAATAATTAAAAGAATTTATATTTTATAATATAAAAACTTCTTTCATTTTTCATGTTTTTTGAAATTTTCAAGGAAATCTTTTCGAAAATTAAAGAAATGAAATTTGATAATATTATCTGAATATTAATTGAATACTTATCTCTAATGTATTATCAAAATAAAATTTGTAAGACTTGTTATGCTTGAAAAATGAAATGTATTCAATTTGATATTATTATAACAAATAAACAAATGATTTTTTGTTAAAAGCATTAACAGCATGAATGTTTTTTAAACAAAAGTCCAAGAATTTGTAGCTGTTTTCTCAACTCTTTTCCCAATTAACAATTCTTCACAATTTTCACAGTAAGTTTTAAGCACAAAATGAAATGGAATTCTTTTAAGAGCATTATTAAAATATTAATGAATCGAATGCATTTTTTTTTAAAGACTTTTAACGAAAGGTTTTCGAAGGAAAGCTTGAAGTAGAAAGCTTAAATATGAGTATTTCGAAGGCAATATCAATATAATTATTAATTAAATTAAGAATTTTATATTTTTTGCAATACTTAAATGTTCTCCCAATTAACTGGAACCTGCCCAATTCATAAGATATCTGATATCTGATATCGTTATCAGTATATTAAATGAACTTTTGTTGAAACTCTTATCAAAAGTCAAAGAATTCATATATATATATATTAAATATATAAAGTTCTTTCCCATAACTCAATTGCCCGCAATTTTCCGAGGAAATCTAAAAACAGAAATGAAATAGATTTATTTTGATAACATTATCGGGGCATTAAATCACAGAGCTAAGATCTTTTCCACGAAATCCAATGGCAAATTGAGGGAACAACACAAGGATAAATCCCCACAATGATTCTCTTGCTCTTGCCCCAAAAGCAGATATAATTGAAATCTGTTTTGCTCGACACAAATCCGTTTAAATAAAGAATCGTAATGCGCTAAACAAAGAATTTTCGCTTGTAAAACAAAAAAGAAAAACAAAAAAAAGAAACAGGGGAAAATGAAAAGCTATTTCGCAGAAATTTACGGCCCGTTGCACGCACGTCCGTGTCCATCTCTGGACACTCTGGCCAAATTGGAAAAGGCAGTGGGAGCCACGGCTTGAGGACTTGCCTGCAATTGCTGGCGGCATAATTTTGAAAATTGAAAATATAATCCCGCCGCAATTTAGCACCCGGCCACCGCCCCGGCCCGGGCGCATTACTTACCGCATTCAGCAGCATGGAGAGCAGCAGCAGGAGCCACTTGCTCCTGTGTGCAGTTTTGTGCACGGCCTGCATTGTGCTCGATAGTGTCCTAATCGGTCGGGTTTTGGCTGCAACACGCGATGCGAACTTCACACGACACACACAAATCAAATGAAACGCTCGAAAGTCTGCTACACTCAGCACTCTGCACCACTGTGCACAGTCGCTCTCAAACTGTTTCAAACTGTAACCGCTTTCAACTAGTCTGTGCTGTGGCCCGCTTGTTGCTTTCAGTTCCTAGACACGTACGCAGGCAAGTCTTTCGTTTGACTGTATCCTGCTGCCTGGACTCTTCGCTATTTATACAGCTCGCACGCACGAAGCGCGGATAACGGTCCACTCAGCGCGACTCCGGTTGCTCGGCATTGCTCGGAATTGCTCTCTCGGGTGTACGTAACGAGAGACGAGCTATGGCGGATAAAAGTTCCCTCAGCAGCAGCAACTGTTGCTAGTTGCAGGCGGCATACTTTTCCATATCCTGTGTGTGTGTGTGTGTGAGTGTAGGTGTGTTTGTGTTTGTGCAAGTGTGTGCTTGTGTTTGTGCAAGTGTGTGCTTGTGCTTGTGTGCGTGCGCCTGTGCTTGGCCTGCTTGTGGGCACAGCTTATGTGGGTAATGACGTCATAGCAAATCGTAACTTGTTGGCATATTGAGGGCAAACGTGCAGCACAGTGATGCCAAAGCATTTGAACTTTAGTTGAAATAGAGCATATCAAAGCTGAAAATGAAAATAGACATATCACTACTCAATTTCAGTTTTGACAAGCTTACAACACGTTAAATAAATATTTCTGATCGTCTTGCTTGCTCTCGAAAATAATGTAATGAAACTTTACATGAACCTACTCTTTGTGTTTCAGCTAGCACTATGCGTCGCAAAATAAGTTCTTATATGAACAACTCTTCAAGATATCTTAACCAGTTCCTAGTACTTTTTCATTTCCCTATACTCGTTACATATGTATGAGCAAAATTCTATCGACATCGTTCTGCTATATCATCGGACGCATACAGCTAAGTATATGGCAGTAATAGGTATAAGGATGGGCTCAAAATTGTTTCTCAAACTATCTTGGGCTTAATTATTCGCCTTACATTACTGCAAGCCCTTTTGAAATTGGATTATGTACTCGGTTGCAGACAAGGCTTTTCCATTCTTCTTAATCTTCAATCTTAACTAAGTCCCATACCAGCAGATCTATTTGGTATTCGACAATCCGCAGATAGCTCTTCCGTCCTGTTTTAAGCAAAATATTTGCACCTTCATCCCACTGTGCGGACAACTGCTTGCGCCCATACGAAGAGCGTAAGGTTACAATTCTCTGGCGTGGCTATTTATCCATATGCACTGAGCTCTCGGAGGTGCCGTTAGTTGAGCAAACCAGTCAGAGCACTTGCGCAACGCTCGCCGCTCGATTTCAAACGAAATTCGAGTTGCTCATACGCAGCGTTGTATGCGGCAGGAGTCGTGGGTGGATGCTGCCCGCTGCAGCGCCGCAAAATGTTGCAAACTTTTTCCTTCTATATAAATGTGACACATGCCCAATTAAAAGTATTTCATTTCTTGGGAATTGCCTTTTGCCCTTTCAGCTAGCTCCTCGCCCTTTGGGCTCAGATTTCATCTTGGGTTTTAGATTTCAGTGTGCGCGGAAAAATACTACAAGATAATTACATTTGAAATTTATTTTATTTTCGAATCGTTTGACTTGTGAACTTTTTAAGAACTATAATTAAAAATGTTCGCTTTGCAGCTGCCATAAAATACACATTGGATAATATCTTCTTTTTTATATATATATATATTTTTAGATGTATCTAGTTCTGTTTTAGTTATGTTTAATTATGAATCGATTTAGCGGCTCGCAATGCATTTGTCATCACATTTAATTGTCAAGTTTTTGATTATACATTTGCATTTGTCGATTAGATAAAGTAAATAATAATTTTGTAAAAATCAAATTAGTTATTGACGTAATTAGTTTACATTACTTCGCAGTTTCATTTATGCTTTGACGTAATGGTTCATACATATGACGTATTCGAAAATAAGTTTCCGGTTAAATACCCGAAAATGAAAACAAACCAGCGGGACTTGGGTTTCTTTTTCACTATAAATAGAAAATCAAACAAGCTGCAAATTTCGACAGACAAAAGAGTTTGACTTTAGCAGCTGTTGGGTACTTTTCATACTTTGCCAAATTTTCTAGCTTTCTACTATATAAGACCTCGTTTAGCCACAGAGTTTAAGTCAGTTTCTAACTGTTTGTCAGAGCAAAGAAAATGCGTATCTCAATTATTTTCATGGTGCTTCTTGGCTTTTTGGCCTTAGCTGCCGGCCAGGGCTTTGGAGGACCACGAGGAGGCCAGGGTGGCCAGCGAGGCTTCGGCAGAGGTGGCCAGGGCTCACGCAACTCCACAAGCTCTTCCTCTTCTTCAAGCAGCAGCACAGTGGCCAGCACATTGAGTGTGACCACCGCAGCGTCAACAGATTCCCAGTGAATCTATCGAAAAGCAATCCACATTTCAAATATGCATTTTTTTTTGTAAATAAACATATATTCAACATTTCTTGCTTCAAACAATGCGACCCATTATTTCTTGCAGTGTAGGGTATTTTACGTTGCTGTCAATGGCTATCCCAAAGCCAATAAATATCTGGCACCACTCGAATGCATTATCACACCAACTGTTGGCCACATAATAGGATACAATATGTCAGCTTCTGCAAATACCTAAAATAACCAGGAAGAGTGCTCTGGTCGATAGTGAACGAATAAGGAATACCCTGCACAATCATACCCTACATGCATTATGGGAAATGTATGCTATAATATTTCCGCATTTCGCGGAATGGTATCGATGAAATCCAAAAATTATCGAAAGCTATCGATTATGTGCCCAATATTGAACACCAAAGATATTTGAAGGACTATCGAAAGGTAACAGTAATAAGAAAAGTATATAAATTTATCGATAATTTGAAGAGTTTTAATATTTATCGATCATTTTAATAGTATCGAACGTTATCGATAACTTGAAATAAGTTCTATATTTGAATGGCTTATGGCAACCTTTATTCCTACTCAGATAATGCGAAAGCTATCGACGCTTATAGAAAATGTTCATAATATCGAGAGTTATCGATAATTTGCATAAGTACTATCTGTGAAATATACATAGGAGCCTTTATTTCGACTTCGCTGCTTGATGCTGTTCAAGAGTATTCATATTTATTTTACATGATTGCAGATTCAAACTTTCCTCTGTTATCGAGAGTTATCGATAATTTGCATAAGTACTATCTGTGAAATGTACATAGGAACCTTTATTTCGAATTTGCTGTTTGATGCTGTTCTAGAGTATTCCTATTTATTTCACATGATTGCAGATTCAAACTTTCCTCTGTTACATACATTTTTACTACGTCATTAAACCCCTCTTCAATAGGTATAGGGTGTATATATAAAATTATAAAGCGTAAACAGCGTCAACGAAGCTGCACGTAAATTGTGCAAAGTGCAGTTCAAATTCATATTCATGAGTGTGCACTCACACATACGCACACACACACACACGGATACAGAGGTCGTAGTCACCTCGGGCAAATGTTACGCCTGAATGCAGATAACAGATTGCACGCCGATAGCCTCGAGGCTGGCAAGCTGAAAAACCGGCCGGTTTAAAAATTCAGTTAACACACGTCAAAGCCGTAGCCAAAGCCGTGAAAAGAAAGGGTTGCAGGTGGTTTTGCGGGCGGCTTTTGTTTCAGTGTAGCGATGCATAAAATTTGGTTAGACGAACGCGCCAGCCAAGCAGCGCGACGAACGGACCAGGATAGATGCACCTCATCCTCAACAGGGCGCATTAAATATATGCAGATTATTTTGCAGCGATAAATGCGCTGAAATTGTTTTCAATTTATGCTGGCAAAATAAACAAGAATCAACGTTTGACCGCAACAAATGAATATTTTCATTTGTTTGCCAGTCAATTAGCATTTGGCTTAGATATATTAAAAACAATTTTGATTCGCAATTTAGAGCGAATATAAGCCACGAATTAATTAAATATTCTATTTATTTACCAAACGCAAGCTAAAATAATATTATTTGAAAGCATCAATAAACTAATATCAACTAGCTTTGGCTTTCTAGCTGTTACGGCTTGGTTTCCTTTTAGGGAGTGTCCGACTAGGGGATACCCTGAACCTTCCTCAATAAACTCCGAATGCGATAGAATATGCCTATGCATGCTCTGTTTATACTATTATAGAGGCAATATGTCATATTTGACATATTGAAAAACCTAAGAGATTTGCTTTCCGTATCACGCCGGGACCTAGAGGCAATGAGATGCTTGCGTTCATACATGCGGACGGACAGACAGAAGGAGGGGCGGACACACAGAAGAATGGGCGGATAGACGGACAGACAGAAGGATGGGCGGATAGACGGACAGACAGAAGTATGGTCAGATAGACGGATTGACAGAAGGATGGGCGGATAGACGGACAGACAGAAGGATGGGCGGATAGACGAACAGACAGAAGGATGGGCGGATAGACGGAAGGATGGGCGGATAGACAGAAGGATGGGCGGATAGACGGACAGACAGATTGATGCTGATCAAGAATATATGTATCATTAATAGAGTGGGATCTTCTTCTTCTGCCTGTAAAATACATTTGCACAAATACATTTTACCCATTTTCAAAGGGTTTAGGGTATACAAGATTTTCAGCCCAGTCCGAGTTTCTAATAAGCTTGAAAAGCAGAAACCAACAGTTGAAGCTCCTAATGCCTCCAGACAAGCCGTGTAAATGAATGCTATCATCATCTGGCACATTAAATAGCCAGCTCGAAGCTGAGAATATATCAAATTCAAAGCGTTTGCCATACTTGGCAGCAAGCTTTCCGTACAGATATATTGACCACTTAATGAGCAGAAAGCAGCAGGAACCAACTGCCAGTTGGCGGTTCGCAGCACGAGTTCATGGGGTTAATCAACTCTGCCCGCCCCAAAAAGTGGCGCAATACACGCGCTTTTGTATATCTGAGACGTGCCCCGGGCTCCGAGCCGTAAGATTGGTCAGCAGCCACGCCCAGTTACCAACGCCCCCGTATAACAATAGCAGCGGCAGCAGTTCAATTGCCATTTGCTGGGAACCCGTTTAGAAAAAGCGACTTCATGTGGTCACGCTTTAAAAATATTTATAGCCCAACACCAAAAACAACTAACGCAAATTCCAACTTTACAAAAAAAAAGGCAAAAAATTCCAAAAACCATAAAAATCCAAAACAAAACCGCTTTTTCGATGGGCCTTTTGTTTAATGTTCGCAACGGCGCAGAACCGACACTTGAATTGATGTGTAATAAAAAATCGTGGTAATAGCCGCGATAAGTATAGGTTCACACATGTACACACATATATATGCATATGTATCTGGACATTCATATATCATTATCGCAGCCGCGGCTCGGCGTGCTTTGCATTATAATCGAGAGACCCCGGCCAGACTGCATATGGCAGTTCCATTCGCTAATTTGTTATTTAAATTGACAAAAACTCGCATAAAATATAAACAAAATTACGAACTGCGTGCTGTTGTTAATTAGCGGGCCTCGCCAGCCCGGTCTATGATATCTTTTAAAGCCGCCCCGAACTGGGCTCAGAACGCGTATGACTAATAGACGACATCTGTTGTTTATCTACAGCCAACCAACTGGCTTTATCCCATTGTTTGCCTGTCTAGCTGTCAAAGTGTTTGCTGTAATTGGCTGACAAAAGAAATAAATAATAGAAAAAACTAGTAGCAATCGGCTGAACACGACTGCGCTATGCTCTGTTCACAGAGTTTTTGGAAATCTTTAATCCTAATATGCTTGCTTATGCTATGCCAAATACTATAAGCCTCTGTCTTAGCTTCAAGTCTCACATTCAATGTTACCATAAAGTTGAAAACAACCAATATGCCCCCTTGCCACTGCATTCACAGAGTATATAGAGAAAATCAGGTGCAGGTGTTGTAATTGGGTAATAAATGTGAGCCTAATGGCGCGTTGTGTCGGGCATATATCATAGCGATAATTAGAAGCCACTTAGATGGTGTCTAGAGAAACCGTTTTGAAGTGTTTGTTGATTGTTCGTTTAAGATATTGGTCAAGAATTCTTAAGTTAATAGGCAGTAGACATACGTAATAAAAATAAAAAGATTTGGTCTTACCACAAAACTCCTAAGTTTGAAGGGATTTGGGCGCAGTCATATGCCAATTCCATAGAGCTGAAATCTGAATATTCAGCAAAATTATCACTCAGTATTAACTCTCCCACAAGTTAGTTGTTTAGTAGTTTGACATGAGGTTAGCCCCTGGACAAAACATTTAATTCAGCCTCTTTCGTGTTAAAAGCAATTTCCTAGTCCAAGACAAGACGAGACGAAACGCAACAAAACAAAACAAAACCCATCCATCAACTACATTTAACTTTTGAATGTCAAGTTCTGTAAACATTTGGTATACAAGGCAATCGAATGTTTACACAGCATACAGACTTATTATATCATATCATATCATTTCATATAAGCAACAGTTCAAGTGGCTTGAGTCAGCCTCTAGAAACTTGTTTACAGTTTTTTCAAAATCAATGCTAATTCATTTAACAAGTTGGGGCAGCTGATTGCATGAATTATTTGGCAAGAGTTTGAAAACAAATAGAATAAAAGTGTTGTAAAGGGAACAGTGAGTGCTAGCAGTAAATTGTATAAACCAATACTGGTTTTTAAACTCAAATCGAAAATGAAAAATGAAGTGAAGGAAAGGTTTATGCAGCAAATGCAATTTTATCTTAAATTACAAGTAAATGCTTGAAAAGTGTTGGTAAATTAAAAGTAAATTCTAGCTGCCAATTAATTGTTGCAGGCCAACACTTAATTTGAAACAATTTCAATTTACAAGCTTTATTTTTTGTTGGTTTTACTTTAAACGCAATTAGAGCTTTACGAGATTCTTTGCTTTTTGGAATTGCAACACAGATTCGAAAACAAAATACAAGACATATGGGTATGTTAAACTAAGAAGAGTATACGAGCAAAATATATAGCTGAAGTTTGGGTTGGATGGGGGAGGAGGGGAGGCGGGCACATAAAAGAAAGTAATTAGTAACTAATTTACATATTTGGAGTGTTTCACTTAAACATACATATACATATACTTATGTTTTACATAGATTTTACATTTTAGACATATACATCATATCATAGAGCGTATATTCTTTCTATCAACCCTCTATCAAACGCCCGATCAAATAATTTATTTACTTTCCCTACAGCTTATTGTGAATGCTTTTGCGCTTAACAAACTAATATAAAAAGCCAGAAAATGAGAATAAGAAACTATGCAAAGCAGCTTTAAAATATGCTCAATATTGTTATCGGACTATATAAACATATATATACTCCACATAGATATATATTTTTGTGTTTATATATATGTACTTTTGATTCATTTCCTTTTGTGAGGGGCTAGTTTAGGAATGTTTTGTGTTTGTCTCTTAAAATTCAATTTCTTTTTGCTGCGGTATGCAATATATATATATGTGTGTATATATAAAAGAAGAAGCAGGCATTGGGGGACAAGTATAAAAAATATCAACTTTTGTTCGCCTCTAACATCCAATGAACACCCACACAGAAAGCTAACCGGTTTTTGATTTTTTAAATGTTTTTTTGGGCGTTCTATAAATATTATGTCTGTCTATCTTTCCAGTTTTGTGTGTCTGTCTCTCTATGCTCGCGACACGCTCTCAAAGACGGGTAAAACAGGTACAACAACAACAATTAAACGCTATGCTAATTGGGTAGACCCTTCTGCCACAGACCTGGCCCTGTCCAACCCATCTACAGATTTGACAGCATCAAGATTAGCGTTATGCTGCTGCCGACGACTCCAGCAAGTCCTGTGGCGGCTATTGTCGCGGCCGCCTTATTGTTGCCGCCGCCAATGCCGAAGCCAGCGAGCGCTGCGTCCTTGGAGGACATATTCTCGGGCGCCTCATTCGAGCTGACCTCGTTGGCTGAGGTTGGATCATTTAACGTTTTCTCCAGCGAATCCGGACCGGAATGCTTAACGCCCACATGCTCGACACGCACCAGCGGCGGCTCATGTATGGGCGTCGGCTCATTGGTGCTGGTGGTGGTCGCATGTGTCGTTGTCGATGTGGTCGATGTTGTGGTGGTCGTTGGCACTACGGTGCCATTTTCTATCCAATAGACGGGACTGAACTCCATCTTGACATCTTTCAAGTAGCTTTTTCGCACCTGCAAGGCATTGGACAAGGATTAAGCTGGCTAAGCCATGGATTATATATGCAGCACGTACCTCGGCGCTGATCTTGCGCGAAACGCTCTCGCTGTCGTAGTAGAAGGCCGTCAGCTTGGCGGTGTAGGGCGCCTCCAGGGTCACATAGTTGCCGCGCAGCGTCACGTTGATGGCCGTTCCCGGCCACAGTTTACTGTAGACGGCCTTGTTCTCGTGCCGCTTCTCGCCACGCTTCAGCGCCCAATTGATTTCGGCCGGCGCGGCTCCATTCTTCTCATAGATCTTGGTGGGCAGACCCCTGGCAATGCCCTCATGCGAGCCCCAGTACTGCAGATAGTCAAAGCTGTAGCTTATTACCTTCTCCATGGTGTCGTAGGTTTCGCCTCGGTTCTCCAAAATGCCACTGGCTAAAAAAGTGAAGTGTGTTTAGTCATAAAAAGTCTTTGACAACTGCCGATCCCGATCTACTCACCCAACTCGGTCATGTTCTCGCGCAGGGTGGTGCGCAGGCGATCCAGCTTGATGTCGCGCAGCTCGTAGCTGAAAGGCTCTGTTTCGACCAGCACCTCGCCCTCATCGTAGTACTTTTCGCGTTCGTTCTCCGCTACCTTGATCTTGCCCAGACCCAGTGGCTCCAGACTGCCCAGATTATAGTCGGCACCGCGATGCGTCTCGCCACCCTCGGCATTCGCATGATGCACCGCGCGATGGCGTCCAATGTAGGAATCGTCGCCGATTTGGATGGCGCCCACTGGGATGCCCGCATTGAATTTGGTCCAGTGCTTCCAAGCGATCTTGCCCAGATGTCCCCTGTTCATCAGCACATCAAAGTGCTCGTTGACGCTGTGTTTGTAGAGCGCGGCGACGCACACGTGCTTCTGCTGCACCTTCTCGGTGTGACCAGAGGTGCGCACACCATCGATGGTCACACGGCAAACATAGATCGGATAATGCTCATCCTCTGTTATGTATTTGCCGCCCTCGACGGCTGACTGCATCTGCTTGGCATCCTTTGGATCGTAGCTCTCCCAAACCAAGGTGCTCGACGTAACCGGCTGCCCGAGCTGCGTGGAGGCGTTCTTGTATGTGTGCACAGGATGTACATGAGCCTGGCTGGGTATCATCTGCAGCTGCAGCAAGGCGAATAGTAGCCCAATGCCTGGCAGCCTGAAGCGGGAACTAGTTGTAGAGCTCATGCTGTTGATTGTATTTCGTCGTCTGATCATGCTTTCTTTATTTTATTTATTTTTTGTTGTGCCCAATGTGTGTTGAGGAATATTCTGCAAGAGTGGAAAAGTTAGCAGAGTTTAGAGAACAGGTTGGAGAGTAGATTAAAAATGTTACAATTCTAACTATGATAGGCATTATCTTTGACAAATACTCTTTTCAAAGAACTAAAAGCTCATTCATGTAAGCTATTACAAGCCTTTTTGTGTCTTAAATGACCTTTCATTGATTTTTTATTAGTTTAGCGTGCAACACTTGCTAACCCGTCAAATTTTACACAAACTTTTCAGACCAACTAGGCATCAGAGCATGTGCAAACTTTGTCTTTCGATTTCAATTGAACTGCTTTGACAGTCGAGCGACTAAAACTTTCGCTTTATCAGCTGGCAAACTCCCAACACTATTGAATTTGACTTCAAAAAGTATCTTAACTAAGCATTCCTAATGGACTGTCGTAAGCCATGTGCAGCCGCTGACAAGGCTTACAGTTAACACGGTTTGTGTTAGGTGCCACTGGCAAAACAGCTAAACCGCCAACAGCACATGAGAGTCGGAGCCCCCTTTGAGGCCAGAACCAGACTGAGTCCCCGGCGGAAGTTCGCTTGGTCGCCTGCTACTCCTACTGCCCACATCTTGCCATTAAAAGCTTAAATGGGATAAACAAAGCCTAGCCATCGAATACCCAAATAAATTTGTTGTGTGTGTGTGGGGGCGTGACAGCATTTTACAGCAACAACTCGTCAGACGGCGACGTCGACTACGACTACGACGTTGATCATTAGAGGCGTCAATGTCAGCAACACAGACACGATGATGTCCACTTCAGACTGGGGAATACATGGACATGAGGCGAAACATTGTCCGCGCTGCGCCATGGGACATTCAATGTTGTTGTTCCAATAAATTTGTCGCTTGTTTGCGCAGCCAACACATGGCGTATACGTAACTTTCGTAACAGAAAATAAAGAAAAGAAGCAAACTTTGGCAAGCCAAACAGTAAAATACCCTAACGTTTGGCAACTACGTCCTATTCCAGGTGGATTCAGTTCGTAAAAGGTCTTTACGTTAAAATTTCTTAGCTGGCAGAATTTGTCGAATATGTGTCACAGAAGAAACTACCAGGCATTTCCCGGTACAAACTTTAAAAGTCATACCGTAGCTTGCGTCAACTTTAGTCTTAATAGTAACAAATTTAATAATTATTAATTATTACTGCAAAATTTGAACCGGCGACCTCTTGCTAGTTAGTCTGACGCTTAGGCAGCCAAGGAAAATTATATAGGAAAAGGAAATGTTTCTTTTCCAAAAATGTACACCCATATCAGATAACTACAGTCATATCAAAATTCATGATAATATCCCCTCAGCATTGTGACCAAATCTAAATACCCTCTACAATAAAGAGTATACAATGCTAGAGCGGAAGTAAAGTCGACGCCATGTTTATTCATTAGCAGCCATTGTTAAGGCAGGCAACTTTGTGTCCTCTGTGTCCTGCTGCTGTCCACTAGAGCTGCGTCTAAGGTCTGTCTTCGTCTACTGTCCGACTGCCGTCCGCACTCTTGACACTCTGCATTGTGCTGTGGCTTTCTCTTTGCCAACGGCTAACCTTAGCGTTTGACCTTAGGTGTTGCCACCAAGCCGCACACTGGCCGCTGTCTGCAACGGATATGAGATGATAAGGTTACATGCAACATCATTTGTTTGCCTGACAAATGATGTGTTATTGTGATAGTGTTTCAAGAGCCAGCACAACGGGGCATGCAACTTTCGAGTGGGGCGTCGGGTTCAAGTGACGTGAGTCAAAATTTAAATAGTGCAACAGAATTGAGTGTGCAGTGTGTATGTGTGTATGTGAGAGCTGGCTGCAGCAAGTGATGGATGACAAAGCAGCTACTGAAGACTTGAAAGGATTACGGCGATTAGAAGATGGGTTTGTGAATGGGGGAGAAAGCAGCGCACACTAGAAGATAGTAAATTGGGGGAATTTTGAAAATAATGAGTACGCTTATAGCAACATGTAGCTGTCTGAGCGTTGGACCAGCAAGCCAAAAGTCTCCGGATCAAACTTGACGTGAGTTATACGAACAATTTGAACGATGTGTCATTTCTTTTAGTTTCGATTAACAAAAGTGCCTTATAGACATATTTTTTTAAAGTATTCTCACAACTATAATAAAAAACGCAAATTCTATAAAATTCCTAAGCAGTTGTTAGTTTAATGTCACGTACTCGCAACTTTATGACCGAAATGTAACCCAAATTTAAGTTAACTATATGCTGAGCATTAATGATAAATGTTACTCATGCTTGAGACCACGCTCCATTCCATTCACTTAACCAGCTCTTTAGTTAAAGCATTCAACTATGACGCATGGCAGAAAGTAAACCACTTGCGGCCGAAGAGTTCGAGAATTCTTGAGAGTCGTGGTCGACGGAAGTAACTGTCGTAAAACCGGGGAGCATTGGAATGGGAGGGTGGGTTTTATGTGCTTGCAAGGAGGAAATAACAAGACATAAATTGACCTCTGGTAACCGCATAGTTGGCCCCCTTTTTGTGCGGTGCAATAAATATGCTAAAAATAGCAAAGTAAATTAAGGCGCAGCGCAGCAAGAGAATGTCTGTATATTATTTAAGGCGCAACCAAGTTGCAGCATGCTGCACGTTGCAGCTAATGACCCAGGCGTAGAGCGCAGCAAAATTCAATTGAACTAAGTGGGGGGAAAAAGTTTAGGCTGCCGCCGGTGAAAGTTTACGTTGCCTTTTATTAAATCAAATGCTTGCTTGCTAGCTTTGCAACTTTGTTGCAGCTCTCTCACAGTCTTTAATTTTGGGGCAGCCAGCCAGGCAGTCAGGTTGCAGGCATTGAGATTTACGAGCACGGGGAAGGGGGGCAAGCGTGCTGAAAGGTCTGCGGGCGTATAACTAGGGAGAGAAGGAGGAGAAGGAGGGCGCTGCGCCAGTTTAATTGGATTTTATTGAACTTTGACTCTGACCCTCATAGTTGCAAATGCAACAAGTTGTAGTTGTTGCTGATCATAATGCTGATAGCTGCACATGCAACACACATTCACTTTGTTGCAAGCATGAGTTATGAATCCGGTACTCCGCGCTTTATGAGGGCGGGCGACCCGCGCTTCAATTCAACTCAATTTGCCAGCACCGCGCGAAGGTTGGGTCCGCATTTTGACACCCGACAATGAGACGGCGTCTGTTCTATTGTATTCCCTATTTGATTTCTCACTCGGGTAGATGGGCATCAGAGTTCAGTGCACTTGTTCGGCCACTCGAAGCGCTTGATTGCCGCGTAAACAAAAATTAATTAGAAACTCATTAAGAGCTATTTGCCTGGAACTACGTGTTGCCCACTGTGTTTGGCCGTGAGAATGTAGCAAATAGCTAGAGAAATGAGTAGAAAGAGATAGAAGTAGTAGTTAGAAAGAGACAACATGCAATGGCTCCCAATTCATTTACTGACATTTACGACGCAGCGCTCAGTGCCAGATAATTGATGTAAAGTGAAAAGTGTTTTCGAGTGCCCGAAAACTTGACTGGGAAAATTCAATTACTGCCGAGTATCGAGTGTTTTCCATGGAAACGGTAAGGGTTAAGCTTTGATTATGCAATAAATCACGAGCTTTCAATGAAACCACAGAATTAGTTGGGCAAACTATTGTTGAGTTCTCGTCTTGTGGCATTGAGTTCGGGGTGAAAAAGTCAAATGAAAATGAACATTTTCCTTCTCTGATAATAAATTGCATTTCTGCTCTCAAGTGGCACAGAATTTCATTTCAAATATACGAAAGAACTTTACAATTTTGGGATGCTATTGAAGCTAAGTTTTAATTGAAATCGAAGAGGCTCAAACTAAGTTTGAATTTTAATCAATTGCCGTAGGTAAAGGCAATTTGAAAGAACAAATATAGTAGAAAAATATAATAAGAACCATAAAACAAACAAATTTGAAGCGAAAGCTTAGAAGTTGTTCTGAAAATAGGTTTAAATTATTATGGAATTATATGAAGTATTCCAATAACTATATCATAAAGCAAGTCGTTCTCAAAAGTAGTTTTTAAGATCGATTTCTGTTGGTATTAAGATATATAGTTAAATGCTGTCTGACCAATTTATTAAATACAAACTAAATACATGACAAGTTAATCGATAGTTTTTTTCACCTGCTTTCGTATCACAATCCCATTACGAGGTTTGCTTTTCTTGCCCAATCGAGACCTAATTAAAAAGCGTTCCACATGTTGCATTAACACACACTCACAACGTAATTAAGCATTGAATAACATGAATAATATGAATACTAAGACAGGCAGTTGAAAGCGATTGAGCGATTGTGTTCCACTTGGAAAACTATAAGTATATCGAGTCTCAATGATTGCACTCAATAATTATTGGAAAATGTGTATCCGCAGTCTTTGCAGCTATTTGATAAATGTTTTCTCGTTTTTATTCAATTTTTCAACCTAATTGATAGACCAGAGCATAAACATTTTTGCAGCTGGTTTTCGCGTTTCCTCAATTATACAGTGGAAAACCCGCAGCCGCAGAGCGTGTGATAATTGCACTTGAATATGAATTAAGTCAGCTTTGGTTGTTGTTGTTGTTCAGTTTCGCAATGATGTCAGCTGGTATAGGAATCCGCCTAGAAATGTGGGTGGTGCGCCTCAAACTTTGACTCGACTGCTGTTTGGACTGTAATTGCATTGCCACGCCCACTCGTATACGCCCCTAGGGCGCTCTAAACCCGCTCAGAGCGCGAGACAAGTTCTGTAATTGCCCATTGGATTTGCCATTTCTGATAACAGGTGATGATGTCGCCAGCGCGCCGCGCACCACACCTCACCTGCCACACACCCACGCTAATTGTCCAATCTCGGTATCGATTCTTTATGCAACCAGTTGCCCAGACCCAGCACCGGGCCGCGTCTGGTTTTGCGGCATGTGCCGCATTTTTCTCTGATGTTTTCAGCGGCAGGTAAGCTCAAAGAAAAGTAACAAAAAAAAAAAACCAAAAAAAAATACATCGTTGCTTTTGGCTGTTGCTCGTTTGGTCGAAACAGTTGTTAACTTAATTAAAGTGCACTGCGCAATGGTAACAAGAGATAAGCAGCGAAACAGGGCACTTGAATTAAGCTCTGATGATTCTGCAGATACCCTTTAAAGCAGTTTATAGCCATTTAATAGCTAACTACGAAAGTAGCTGGTTCGAATCCCAGTGTTTTAAGCTGATTGGCTTGGATGAAGAATATGTACGAATACATCCTGAATAGACTTTGGCTAGATTTCTTGTATATACTTGAGATGATTTTGTCTTGAAACAGACTCGAGATATTTTCGCTCTGTCTCGCTTTCTCATATATATATTTGAGATTGCGATGGAGATGAAGTATATTAAATAATAGATAGAATTTATAGACTTGAGACATTCCTCGATTTTCGATTTTGTCTTGGTTGAAGAAAATGCAATAAGAATAGTTTAAACAGACTCAAGATATCTTTACTCTGGCTAGATTTTTTACTTTTTCTTTCAAGGAAAACCCTTTTTCTATTTAACTGTTAACCTGCTAAAACTGCTAAAGAATTCATTTTCCCACATAAACTTCTGTTTCTTATGATGAATCAAGACCTTCTTTCCACCTCTTAGTCATCATTGGCAATTACAGCTATTGCCACATGTGCTCTCCACATAATAAATAGTTTAATCAAATTCGTTTTCTACTCTTTCATAAAGTCTCTGTGATTGTTGTTTATTTGATTTCTTTTTACTTTGCTTCCACACTTTTTCTCTTTTGTTATTGAATGAATCAAAATATTTTTGTGCATATGTCACGACTTTTTCATTTATTTTTTAAGCTTTTTACCTATTTTTTTGGTCTTTTGGCTTTTCAGCTGCTGTTGTCGTGTGTGTGTGATTTATTAGAGAGCATCGTAGCTGTTTGGACAGCTGAGACAGTTGCTGTCGCTTCGTATGCTAACTGGTTATACAATTGACACCCCCACTGACAACCCCCCCTCCGTCACAGCAGCTGCAGCCAGCCCATTTGCATGTGCATCTATTGGCGCCCTGCATCAATTAAGGCGTCTGGAGGACTCCACACACAGACACAGACACACATGCACACACTCGTTAGCGCCAGACTCCAGACCGACTCGGACCAGCTGCTGGCCAGCCCATTAAATCGAATGCAGTTTGCACGTGACGCACGTGACAATGGGCAAGGTGTGTGTTTGAGCCTCCTCCTCGGTCTGGTCCGGTCTGCTGGCAAAACGTTTGCACTACACTCAATTAATTTAATGGATCAATCGAATGCTTTGTTTGATGCTGCTCATTAAATTAACGCATTGCCCGGGCAATTTGTGGGCCTAGGTATTACCTGTGATGTGTGCAACGTTTTTCATTAACTAATAGCCAAGCAGCTGCGGTTGTTTAAAGCCAGCACAAGGTTTAGTAAAGTGAATTGAAAAGTCGACTCTTTACATAGTTTACCTAAATGTATGACTAACAAGCGGCTAGTCGCTGGTTCAAAGGCAGCAGGCCGAAAATAGGGTTCAAACCCCTAACAAGATGTTTCTGATGTCGCTCGATGAATGTAATTTCGATTACACTTGCATTTTCAACACCATTCATTGCGCCCAGGCAACGCCGGGTATTTTCCTCTAGTTACTTTATACATATTGAAATTTCGAACAGCCAGTTAGTTGACTTATCCACCCAGTTTTTTCATTTTATATGCAAATTGTAAACTCATAAATTGTACAAGCTGACCATTTCCTGTTTATTAGTTTTTTTTTTTTTTTGAGTCAAAATCATAAATATGCTTCAAAATGTATGCGAAATAGTCGAAAAGCAAGAAAATATGAGCGCGCATTGGGCAAGGTTTAATTAAAATGAAATTAGACAAACAAATGAGCGGCTAATTAATGAATTCGTAATGCCCAATAAATTTGTCATCAATTTCAATTCTGTGGCTCTTTAAATCCAATGCATTTTTTATGCGGCTTTTAAGTTAAGAAAACCAAACAAAAAAACGATACCCAGCTAATCGGTCCGTTTCATAATTTATATTAATTTATTTGTAATTTAATTTTCTGCGCTTTGTAAATAGCATCTGCGATCCCGCACACAAATGCCCGCAATTAAATATTTAAATTGTTTTCGTTTTTAAGAGGCGCAGCTTTTTGATGCCTTTGCATGTTTTCCATTTGCCGCGCGTCGTATTCATTATTTGAAGGTTCAAAAATGATTCAATTAATATAATTTAATTTAATTTTTAAGTAAAACTTTAACAGAAAACTAAACCGTCTAGGCTAAGACAAAGAAATTGTAGAAAACAAAGTACGTTATATTCATAATTTTATATTTTATGTCTTAAAGCTTCTGCTGTTTACTTTGCAACTTTTCGCTACCTGATATAAAATTCTGGACAAGAAAACAATTTGCTGACAGTCGCTTTGAACGTGACTTGAGTCGCACGTCAAATATTTACTTAACAGGAAGATGAGAAGATGACAGTTCTATTAACTTTTCTGCGTAATGAAAGGCACAAATAATTGGCTAAATGTGTTTGCAAAACGTCAATGAAAAGCAACAGCATATCATACACAAGCTAATATATATTATGTACAGGCTTCAATAAGTTTGTAAATTTGTCATAAAAATGACACTTTTCGTATATTTTCCATCTGCTTGCTAACATTGTCAAAATTGAATTCTTGCATTTTGTTATTTATATTTCTTTATTGATTTTATATTATTAAATTTCTTAGATCAAGATCAAAAATATTAACAATGACCAATGAGAGCAGAAAGAAAACTGTGAACGAAATTCAGTTATATGAAGACGATCGCAATCACCAACCGGAATCAGATTCGAATAGTTCCGATTCATCGCAGGTGATTAAAAAACAACGCAACGTGAAAACAAGTGAGTGCAATCGGTTTAACCTTTAACCTTTTCTATCTAAAGGGTCAACTAAATTACCCTCCGAACAGCTGAGAATGAGCCCAGCAAACCGATTGAAATTGTATTTGTGGTATTATCGGTTCTCTTGATGATCATCACATTCCCGATATCGATATTCATGTGTGTGATTATTCTGCAAGAGTATCAGCGTGCAGTCATATTGCGGCTGGGCCGCCTACGGCCGGGCGGTCCCCGTGGTCCGGGCATGGTATTCATTTTACCTTGCGTAGATAAGTATAGAAAGGTGGACTTGCGCACCACATCGCTGGATGTGCCGACGCAGGATATTCTCACCAAAGACTCGGTTACCATCAGCGTGGATGCCGTGCTCTATTACAGAATCAAGAATGCGCTGGACGTTACACTGCAGGTGATGGACCACCAAAGCTGCTGTGAGCTGTTGGCGATGACAACGCTGCGCAATATAACCGGCGCCTATATGCTCATCGAACTGGTTAGCTCCAAGAAGGCCCTATCCAGGCAAATCAAGTCCGCCCTGGATGCCACTGGCGCAACAGAATCCTGGGGCATACGCATCGAACGTGTTGAAATGTAAGTTTAAGCAATATCAATACAAAATTGAGATTAAACTGCTCTAATTCCCATTAAGCACGGATATTTATATGCCGGAAACCCTGCAACGCGCCATGGCCGTGGAGCAGGAGGCGCGCCGCGAGGCGATGGCCAAGGTGGCCGCAGCAAATGGCGAGCGGGATGCTGTCAAAGCACTCAAGGAGGCCGCCGATATCATGGGAATGAATCCCATAGCACTGCAGGTGGGTGCCACATAAGCGAAAACAAAAGGTTTAAACCTAATTACGATTGACTATTAATTTCCAGCTGCGGTATCTGCAAACACTCAATTCGATTGCAAATGAGGAAACACAGTCCATTGTATTCCCATTCCCCATCGACATTTTGCAGAAACTAATCAAATAATTAAATTTAAGTTTCCAGAAGTCGTCATTTGTAAACATTTTTAAAAATATGCTTAGAAAATATGTTGTAAATTAAAATGTAATCGAGATGAAAACAAAACAATTCCCATTTGTTGATGTGTAGTCCGATCCGTCTGTATACAACTACGAGACGAATCTCGGTCGAGTTTGATCCCCAGCCCAACCAAGTTCGTGTCCAAAAAGCCAGCCTTCTCTGGACCCCCTCTAAAAGTGATATATCTTAACTATAACTATTTCCAGTTGCAGTTCAAAAGTTAAACTTTAGGCGCAATTAAACGCAGTTTCTTCTGGGCTTGGGACCATTTGGCATGTTTCCGCAATTAAGCAATAGATTTATGTTCCTTTTTGTTGCCCCCGAATACCACAGATTGTCATTTGCATCGTTGGGATCAATTAAAATCTGTTGTAATACAACAAGAATATCAATTAATCTTGAAAATATACAAATGAACAACGGGGCAGTAAAAGCGAATACAAGTACGGGCATCTGAACTCAAAACGAATTTCTGTTGATTGACATAAAAGATAAATGCCCCAACGAGAGGCAGTTCTTAAAAAGATGGAAGACAGCCCGCCCGCCGACGTTCAAGGCCAGATGCTTTAAATGGAGGGGAATAACATACTTAAAGAATTCTTGAAGCCGCCGCCGACGCCGTCACTTGCAGCACTTGCAACATATTTCGCATACAGCTCATTTTAATGGCATTTTAATCATTCACAAAAGTAACAACAAATGTGCAGGGAAATTTGTTTAAAAAAAGCCACTTGAAAAGCTTGAAAAAAATTTAATTAAGTTCGATCACAAAATAAGCGAGTTTCTTCTATTTAAAGCACTTTTAATTATCAATTTTTGGTTTTATTTTAATTATTTTTATTTGTAAATATTTTTCAAATCCATTGACCCCATGTGGAAGCAACTTCAGCGGCGGCGACTGCGCACTTAGCCAACCGAATTGGTCATGGACCGTTTGAGTTGCGAGATCGCGAGCTGGACACATGTGTTTTTTTTTTCTTTTTCCTTTTAATTCTCTTATTAGTCGAAAGAGCTACGTCATCGTGGCAGCAGAGCAGAAACCGAAACCGAAACAGAAACAGAAACCAGTACCGGGCGTCCCATAACGAACCACGTGCTCTGCCATTTTGCCGCCAAAAAAACAAGAGCCAGCCAAAGAGTTGAACTGGTTTTTTGCGCTTCAGAAGCAATAAAAGCATAAAAGTGGTCTAGTGGAGAGTGTCCGACTAGAAGATACCCTAAAGCCAGCGCCTAGCTGCCGTAACAAGAGTTTAAACTTCCTTGTATACTCAAAAATTATATTTGCCAGTGAAAACACACAAAAATCGATAAATATTCAATATTTGAATTCTGCGCAAGAATCTACATAAAAGGTTTGCTGTAATAAGCTCTTATCGAGTAATGCTTAGATGTTTCCATGTTTCACAAGCGAGTTCAATCAATATCTTCAAAATGGGAGGCAACGAAAAGATTAATAAACTTCTGTCAAAACTCGTGTAGGGTATCTCAAAGTGCCATATTCCAGCTTTAGAGCATTCATTGCCATGCTTCAAATTGGCTGCCACAAATAATTAATAAGCAGCCGCGTTCTAAGCGCTACAAATGTATCTATACATTCATCGATCTGTAGCTGTGTGTATCCATGTATCTCTCGAGCCGCACATTTAATTTATGAGCGCATTTTCAAGGTGATTGTGACGTAATAAAGCAAACACAGGCCTCTGTTACTTGCTCCCTGAGCCTATTTGGCCCGTTTGAGCAATCGAAGTTAATCAATTTAGAGATTTATCACGTCAGCTTTGACAAGCGGCTCATTGTCGCAGTTACATTTCATAATTTGGCCTATTGCTCACATGCAAATACGTTGGCCGTGCATGTATCCAAATGCGAATCAGACTCGCATATGTCAGCATTAAAAGGCATAATACACAAAGTACACATCACAAATCATTTTGGCAGCTCTTTCCAGCTCATAACTGAATACGAAACGTTGTCTAGATCGGACAAAGTATCTATGGGATTGTTTTCAGCTGACAACTTTTGTGTGCGCTTATAGCGTGAGCGCGACCCATTATTATTATTATTGTGGAAAAGTGGGCAACACGTCAGAGGGCTTCAACTCACTTTATATATAATATTTTACTTTTATTGTAATTGCCGGCGTTTATTTTTGTAATTTAAAGCTTAATAGCTACAATTTTGCGAGATCTGATGTGGGCTGCAGTTTCGTTTATTTATGTTATTTAATTCTTTAAATTAAGTAACTCTGAGCTGTAAGGGACTTAAATTAAGTTTCTTTTGAATACAGTGTGATTGCAAGTATCGAAGCCCGAGTGGGAGAAGAAAACATACTTTATTTAACGTTCTGCTTGCAATTCTCAAATATATTTAATATTATATTATTTCTATAGATTACTTTGAAATATATCTTGATATTTGTTCAATATTCATCATTTATGCAACTCCCATTACCAAAAGTTTTCCAAGAAACATAGTTCATCTCATTTCCAACTACTTCAGACCCAGCTCTGCTGCGCCAACTTAATTAAAACTTGATGCAACACAAGCAGAAACCACATAAGAAAGAGAAGAAGAAAAAAAACTTTCGAGAGCGTCTCAAAATTTATTCATAGCCCGTCACAGATGTGGGTTCAGATTACACACCGCGACTCGAGCACCACTTGAGAAGTTGCAGTGGGCTTTTTTGTTGTTAACTTTTATTAAAGATGCACTTCGCTGCAGTAGTTGCAGGCAACTTTTATCGAAATCATGACTGTGGTTTGGCTTATGCTAACTGTACATCAAAGCTATGGTTAGACTTGCAGCTGGAGTCGCGGTCGTCGTCATGGGTTTCGCTGACAGCCGGCTCCATTAGCACCTCATTGACAGGCGAACGAGGGACGATCGTGTTGTGTTACGCACCGCTGCCGCGGTAGAGGGGGTGGTGCAGCTCTTCAATGTTCGCCATGAAAACTAGATTACACATTGATGATGCGCTCCAGTAATTGCTGCTGTTTGGCATATCGCGTGCCGCACTTATTATGTATCTTTAAGATACAATTATGCATGTGTGTAACATGCGGCTGCCTTCAAGCAGAGCCTGTCACCTTGTTGTTGTTGTTGTTGTTGCTGCTGCTGTTTAAATAAACATCAGCGAGTGTTTGTTTAAGCTTCCAATGACAGCCCATCAATAAGCAACACAGCCACATCGCTCATACGCCATGTTAAATCGAATTGAAATTTGTAAACATTATAGCTCCCAAGTGCATAATAATACATCATCGGGCTGAAGTGCTCTTTGAATTATTTCTATATTTAACTCTGATTTTTTAGCTGCTGAAAATCGTTAATTGACATTTTGATCTGTTGACAAAGCTCTCCTCTAGCTGCCAGTCATTGTTGGGCTCTGAGGCATTCGCTCAACTCTTTGAGGCTTTTGCTCAGTTCCAGCTGCGTCCTTCAACACGCTGTCAAATGGCTTAAAAAACAGCCTCAAGCACAACTTGACACATTTGTCATTTGATCCTTTTGCAGAATGCCTGGGGCATTGAAAACCCGCCACCAATATGAGAAAACTGTGCTGTAATTAACTGGCAATTTGCATTTTAACGAAGCCGCCAAAGCCTTGTTATGCCCTTTACTTAAGACATGGAAGGGGCATGCTGTTTCTGTCTAGTGTTAGTTTATAAAGTGATATAACGTCATTAGGTACCTTTGAGAGCTTGTGACTGAGTAAAATTTATACTCATTTGAAGTCTACAAACCTATTTGAAGCGAGGGCGCTAGAGTTAGAACATTCAGTCATGTTATCTTTAACTTTTTGTTCAGAACAGGGCATTTCTTAGTACATCAGCCTAGTTGCACGCATTCACAAATGCCTTTGTCTTGCGACATTTGTCCCCTTTTGTGACTTGGTCGCACTTTGTTTACACATTTTGCAGAGACATTGTATAACTTTTTTCATAACAAAAACAAATGGCAATTGTTTGCTGTTTACTTTAACTAATTTGTTATTGTTGGCCGTTTACAGTTTGTCTTGTTTGCTGCCCCCTCCAACCCGCAACCCGTTGCATATTACTTAACCCGCTGGGGGCTTAGCTGAAGTCCCTAAGATGTTTGCTTTCCTGGTTTCTTTGAGCGCATTTCAACTCAAATTACCTAAATGGACTTTTCGGGGAAGGGAGGTTTGGTGTTGCTTTGCAGCGTGCAATTTGTTATAATAAAAGCGTTTGGGATTTTGTTTTTTATTTTTTCTTGTTTCTATTCCAGTTTGTGTCCAACACTGGCCTGCAATTTGTTTTATGCGTTCAGTGTCACTTTCAATTTCTAGCAATTTAAATCGCGTTTGCGGCTTGTGGCGCGTATCCGTCGAATGAGGTCAGCATTGCCCGCGACAGATATTAAAAAAACGAAAAAAAAACAATAAAAGGTTCCAGTCGCCCCCAACTATGCGACAGATAGTATAATATAATATACGCCTAGCTGCGCGTTCTATCAGCTCGGGACTTGAGCTGAGGCATGAATTGGACATGTCGAAATGTCCAGCTGACCACCATCATGCCTCGTTTGGTGTCGCCTCTTGTTGCGCTGTGTGTGTTGCACAGACAACGGCAATTTCTTGGCGCCAGTGCCACAATCAGCATAAATTTTCACAAAAAATGCAAATTTGTGGCCTCTAGTTGCGGATAACGAATGAATTAAACAAGTCGCTGTACAACCCGACTCGTTTCTCGAGACCCAATTGATGGGAAGCTATAAAGTAGTTTGTTTTATAAGATTACATATCTAGCATCAGCTATTAGGTATATAGTAAACCACCCAAGGTTAGCACCTTACAAATTAAAGAGACATCTTTGTCAAGACTAAAACGATTTTATGTTTTGATGGCATTCAATTCAAGTCCTGTTCGCGATGTTCGCTCAAGTTTATTCAATTTGTGAATATTACATAACATGGGCTCGAGTTTCTACAGTTTACAGTTCCGCAAGAATATTAAATACCGGAAATTTATTAGCACAATTGAAGATTATCCAGTTACATGTTTTATATAATAACTGATATAGGAATGCCATGAATAGTATTTTTCTATACCCATAGAACGTGAGTATTTGCATGTACATGTACATTCCGCAACAAGAAGCGGCAAAGTGCAGCAACAAAGCGTTCCAAAAGGAATGCACAGGAAATGCCGCACAAAATGTTGCACAGACCGAGGAAATGCTCGAGTAATTTTAGTTGATTGGAATGTCCAAGAATTTGCATGCAACAATTTGATTAATCACAAGAGATCATAAAAGCGAGCTGAACGCGGGAGTTGAGCAAAGGAATACAGCTGATGTCAGCTACTAGACGCCAGGTGGCGCTCTGCCCGACCAGCAGCTGTGGCAGCAGGCACGCCCCATACAATTGGCGCAAACATGCCACAACGGGCGGCCGTTTCTACCCGTTTGGCATTGCAATTAGAGAAAAATGTCAGCGGGCGCGCAGCAATTATATAATTGAGTTTGACTGGGTCAGCAATGCGACACAGTCACTGCATTTACTAATTGAGCTGGCGGCAGGAGATGGTTCAGATATCGTGATATCACATAGATAAAAATAATAATAAAATATAGAGCACAGTGTGTGCGGCACTTGACATCAAATGTTATTAGATGTGCAGCCAGAATGTCGCTCCACAACCAAAGCTGATGACACCGTTTGACAACATTGACACGCGCATCTTCAGACAAACGCATCCGATAGATACAAAGATACTTATGTAACTATGTGCTCAGCGAGCAGCTAATGGCCCGGAACTGCACTCGGCGCGGATTCCCTATGGAGTGGGCGTGCGGGTATTGTCTCAAACTTAGAGGAGTGTGTGCGAGTGTGTGTTGTTGAACTACAACCAAGTGCATGATATGCCGCATTAAACGCGATAAGCGGCGTCGCCCAAGAGTGGAGCATCCACTTCTGCCCGCAAACTTACCATCAAGTGGCACGCACTGTGGCAGTGGATAAGTGGGTTAAGTTATTGAGCACATATCAAATTACACGCTGAATACTTCTTGTTCATAAGAAATGCGGTTACAGGAACTCAAAGGAAATTTCTAAAGGGTGCCTCATTCTCCTTTGTTAAATGATATATTAAGGGAAGTATGCTCGAAGCATGTGCTCAAATATGGGTTGGGCACGGAAACGTGAAATATTCGTGCAGGCAACGTTTTAGTTCTTTTAATCAACATACTGAACCCACAAAGTTATCATTATGAAAATTCAATTTCCCAACGTTTACGATTTGGATCGTGTATCAGCTATCATTCAGTCAGTCAGTCAATCAATCAATCCGGACAAATACCGAACTACAGGGTATCTCATCATGACCATTATATGACATGTACGTGCCTTTAATAAGCATTTGTGTACACATATTGAGTTTTAACCTTGCAGCTCAATTCCTTTGAAGCGTCTCTCCCAGAATTCAGCCCATTTCGTAAGCCACACTCATTGAGACTCGTAAATTTTATGTGCCCATCAAATTGTACAAATGTCGTGCCAAAAAAATGCCCGTAAATTTGAATAAATATGCATGCAAAGCGTTGCCACATGAAAATTAATCACTGACAGCAGCTGTCGACAATTTGGAGGTTCGTTTTTGGTTTCGGGGTTTTTTTTTTGGCGCCCACCCCCGATTCGAGTAGGCAGCCCCCTCAACCCAGGCTAAAGCTCGAGTTTTTGCATCTGCATTTGACTCTGCCTGCGAGCTATTTATTTAAGCAATTGGATTTATGTTCGGGCGAGAAAACAAATAAATAAAAGCAATAAAACTTGCAAACAGCAAACGCACAAAACATACAAATTTGCTTATGAAAACAGACGCAGACAACAACAACAAAAGTGAGGAGCGAAAAAAAAATGCAAAACTGCAACTAAAAGCGTGAAAAGTTTGTTTGAGCGACAAAGTGAGGGGCAAATGCTCGTAACAACAAGAGAGAAGCCGAAGATTAAATACCCTTTCAGACTTGTTACATGGTAATTCGATTGATTTATTGTTCTTATGGTAGCATATAATGTAAGAAACCGAAGGTTAAATACCCTTTCAGATTTGGTTCCCATATGCATGGCAAGGTATAAATGGTATAGGCCGAGTTTGGTAAGACAGCCATTGCTATATCGACTCGGTTGATACTGATCAAGGAATATATACTCTGTATAAGATCCTAGAAATCCACTTCTATGCGTTACACATTTCATGACAAAATTCTTATACTCTAAGTAAGGGTATATAGAAAAAAGCAGACAAGGTAAATAAAAGCATACGAGCCCCTAGCGACCCCATCAACAACATCTACAAGCAACTACAACTTCAGGCTGTCTGATCTCAGCGCTTGGATAAAAACGCGAGGCGCGAGCCTCGAGAACCCGGCGCGGCCCCAAAAGCTACCGCTTGTCTCCGTTAGCGACGCCGGTTTGACATTCACATGTAGACCGCTTGTAGTTCAAGGTGCGCCTGACAACTGTTCAAGCGTCAGACTATGCGGGCACAGTGAGGCTTGCCTAAAGCGGACAAGGCTGTCTGAGAGAGACACAACTTGCATAAAATTTCATTGAGAAATTGTAAAACTTAAATATAATAGTTCGTGATATGTGAACTTATCTGTATCTGGCATTCATTTTTTAATCTGTTTTTCAGTCTTCCTAGTTGCTTCCGTTGCTTATAGGCAAGCCTCACTGTAGCTATAGCTTACTTTCTTTCATTGGACAAGCACAACTAGAAGGCAGTTTTGTATATGCATTGTAAATTGACAATGATTGCCCACAATTTGCTCAGCACAAAACGCGACGCGACGCGACTCGAACTGCAGATGCAGATGCAGATACAAAATGCAGATACAAATACAAGCAAACAAGCAACAACAAATATATAGACATAACCGTTGTAGCTGCCACTTTGGACTTGTCTGACTGCCGCATAATTCATGCTACTTAAGTTTGTCGCACGGTCAACTTGACACGAACCGAGGGCCGCGCACAAATAATAATAATAAGCGCCAAATGGTAAAAAGGAGACGACTCTTAACGATTCTTGACGATTCCCTGACAACTTCTCGCTAAATTTACAAGCAGCCTCAATCATTATTCAATTAGGATTGATGCTAATGAAGTCATTTAAAACGCGTCGCTAATTGACAGCCCAAGCAATGATGTAAGCCCCTCTGGAGCGCTGCTTGGTACAGATCCGCGAAAAATTTGGCAGCTGCCCAAAAATGGCGCCGCCATCAAAGTTGCAAAGTTGCATAGCATATAAGGTGCAACATCTACTGATGGCAACAGCCTGTGGCACTTCGATTGAGTTGCCACCTGGGTTACGTTTAGCTTATGGAGACAAATGGCCTTAAATGGCAGACTGGCATCTATAAAAAATTGCCAAATGCAACTTGGAAAGTTTTCCATCAAGTTTACAAAAACTTTTCAATAATTTTACAAAAGCTGATTATGTACTTTTCCGCTTAAATGTTTCTTTAACTATTATAAATAATGAACTTACCACTCGATTGTGCAAGCTTCCAAATGCAAATAATCTGCAATACAAATATATAAAAAATAACTATTATAATCGTTATCAATAAACAAGCGTGGGCTCTCTGGTAAGAGATTGATCGACTTTGTGTTACCCTCTAGCCAGCTGTGAGCTGTCTATTCCTCCACAAATATGAACAAATTATTCTTTATTAACTTTATGTGCTAATCTTCCAATCCTTAAATAGCTTTAAGGTGGGTCTCAAGAGTTTGTTTGAACCAAAAATCAAATTAATTTCATCCAATATTTATAGGGAATTTCATTTTTGTCAGTTTAATGAGAGCCAAAATGAACAAATTTGGTATCTAACTAGCACAGGAGGAATGTTACAAAAGTGTAATCAACTGCAATATGCCCTGTCTTAAGGCTCTTTCGATGGGTATACCAAACAAATGAAACTTGCTACGAAAACATAGAAAATCCATTTGGAAGCTACAAATTCTCAACTCAAAACTGAAACTCCCCTGATTAAATCCGCTTTTGAGCTGCACAAAATCAGCTGAACTGTTGCCGTGGCCAAAAGCTATCTGGTAATCTATCAGTTGAGCCGACATTATCGCTGTAAATCTCACGAGCTTGATGCGATTAGGGGGCTGCTGTAGTTATGAGGCATGGCTGTAGTGTAGATGGTAGACTTAAGATGGGGCCATATGCTTTTCACCGTTAGGCACGACTTTAGCCAGACTAATTGCAATGCTGCCGCAGTCGCTGCCGCTGCCTCTGCCGTGGCATATGTAGTATGTGCGATGGTTAAAAATGGAAAACCCGTTTACGTTGCCACCAAACGAGCCACTGCACGTGGCCACAGGCCGGGGCCAAGACCATTAAAAAGACGCTAGAACAAAGAAGCCGCCGGTAGGAAATTGGAGCTTACTCCCGACCAAAAGCCAACAAAGTCGGAGAAAGGTTCGCAAAGTCAAATGCAATTTGTGAGCGAGTTTGTGTGTGTGGCGGATGTGAGCGTAAGCGGCAAATCGGTTTAGTTCAGTAAACATGGAGCAGAAGCCCAATCATAATTGAAAACCTAGAAATCAATTGGATTGCTTGTAAGCTCAATTACAAATTACTGTTCGCAACGGCTTTGATATTGGCATTGGGACTTTGGCCTCACGTCTCATTTTAAGACAATGTTCAATTAAATAATTGGACTCCATGGGCAATGCCATAAGAAATAGACCTTCACTTTGGATAGGCAACAAAGTAGCGGGCGATTTGGCAAGAGATGAGGCAGGTTCCACCTCAATTGGTCTGGAGACTTTCTGTAGGAGTCGCGACCGTATCCATTGATACCTCGCTTGGGAGCCAGAGATTATGATAGCCAACCTGACGGGTTGAATACCATCTCCTCAAGATGCGCCTCTTTCCTGTAGGCTCTGCTTAAAGGGAGACAAATAAGCGATGCACATGCTCTGTGAATCTCTATTGGGACAGAAGGAAGCGCATCTAGGGAATGAGTTTGCATACCCAGCTCAGATTGGAAATAAATCAGCAAGAAGCAGCACTTGGGCAGCTCCAGAGCCCGGCTCAGTCACAATCTCTGTACATTATTATAAACAGGATTACCAAGTCGAAAAATGCTAAAGAAAGGGTTTTAAGGAACGTACTCAAAATATTAGCTGCATATTAAGATATCTTTCTTTATGTTTTGCAACTTTTCCATCTGTTTTTATCTATAATCTCCATAAATCCTAAAGAAAAGTCCTTTTCATGTAGGATTGATTGAAAGTTTTGTCATATGTTGCACTCAAACCAGAAACCAATTTGATTGCCGCCTTACAACCCACTCCCTGCCCCCGCCAACCTTTTCCTTAACGCCCAACACTTTGAGGCACATTCAACTTGCGCTGGGTGCTATTATTTCCAGCATCGGCAAATGGAACCACCAGAACCACAATACAAAGGAAGTCTTTACAAACCTTGAGCAGATTTTTCACTTTCCTTTCCGACGGCTTACCCAGGCAGAAGAAGAAGCAGCAACAGCAGCAGCGGCAGCGGAGTTTGCAAAGTTCACGGTAAATTTAAGTTGTACAAAGCGAAAAAGGCAGCCCAACCTTAAGCCCAGAAACCATCAAGGTGTGTGTGTGTGCACAGCTGTTGCCAACTGGCTGCGACTCACCCACAATAACGCCGCATCCGGAGGCACTGAATTCGATATGCCCCAGCCCCTTGAATCTACACCCAACTCCCTGCTCCGACGCTCACATTTATGCTGAATTGCATATTTTTGCAGAGACCGCAGACGACTGCAATTGCTGCCCGCCAAATGGGATTTATGAATGCCCAGAGCCAAAGCCACAGCCCCGACCGAGACCCAGACCTCGCGTTTCAGCCAGGGCCAAGGCAAGCTTTAACTGAAGCCAGCTGCTGATAAGCGGCTGCAACTTTAAGTGTGGCATTTTGAGTGGTTTGCTGATAGCACCCTGCCCAAGCACTTATGTTTAGCTAAATTCAAACAACTCGTGACAGACCCACATATAAAATATGTCCAAAACAACAATGGTAGAAAAAAATCAATAGTCCAAGCACATGGCAACTCAAATTGTTGCACCACTTGAGTGGGGAAGCGGGGGGAAGAGTTTGTAGCACATTCTACGCAATTTGAGTGGCGCCCGCTCTAAACAGAATACTCGAATGTTGGCGCCATGTCCATGTTGCCATGCTCCCGTGTCATGTACATGCATGTTGTCCATGTTGTGGCTCCTCTTGTTGGCTTTTCTTTCGATTTTCCCTCTGCTTTTATTCCTTTGGCACTTGACATGGCAGCTAGTTGTATGCGGCATCCTTGTCGCTGCAAATTAAACGTGCTGTCCCCAACTAAATTGCTATTAGAAAATTTGCTGCCCCACCCTCACCTGACCACCATTTGATAGGTTCTTGGCCAATTTTCCATGCGGCTGACCAACAATTGTTGCGCCCAATGGAAACTAGCGTACTCTCTAGTATGAACCTGTGTAGAGAGAACCTCTAGGTATTCATAATTAAGCCCAGGACCCGGCTCGAAGCAGGCTCTATAATCTAGTTGTGGTCAATGCTGCCGGCTAATGGACTGGGTCTATGCAGTTATGTGTGTGTGTTATTGATTCACGTGGTTCATTACGGAGGGAGGGTGCTCGCCAAGCAGTAGATTGCGGTTCTTAACAAGCGGCAACCGCAAATGTGGAATTATAAGCATGCGGGAGCAGATTAGGTAAAGCTGAAATATAAATGTGGGATAGGCATAATTCTGAGCCAAACAATCAAAGTGCAAAAGAAACAATCTAAGTGAAACTCAAACTGCATCAAATTTGCAATCCAAAACAGTTTTTGCTTTAAATCTATAACTTTCCAGTGGGAGAAATCAAAGCATAAATGTCTTAGCTCCCAATCATAGTATTTATCTTACCCTACTTGGCAGTTCCCTGTTTGATATAGAGACAAAATTTGTAGGCTTGAACTTTTAGCAGAATGCAACAATAATTAAACCACAAACTATGTTTCTTCATGTGGATAGACAGCTTAAGGAAGCGAACATATACATATCTGACTATAATATATTTTCTATGGAAAGGATTGGAAATTTACTGGTTTAGCACTTGAAAAACTTCTAAGCCATTTCTGAGTTCTTTAAGTGTTTTCAATTATAATGAAGTGCACAAATTCTAGCTCTGGCAAATTCTCCAGCTAACTGTCAGGTACAGCTTTGGGCATATTATACAGTCCACTAGATAAATCTATTATCTCCGAGCAAACCACATGAGTTGGCAGCTAACCACAACAATGCCATCGGCAGCAGCCGCAGCAGCAGCAGACTGAACCTTAGGATGTGTCACAACAAATCTTAACTTGCAGGTTCAATTGTCGTTTTGCATATAGTCACGCCCACACGAATAGCTGGCATGCCAGATGTGTCCAAGTACCTCAAAGTGAGCTCATGTTTTGGGCATTTATGTGTGTGCACATATATCTTTATCTGTGGACAAGTGCTCCTTGGTCAGCTGTCATAAATACCAGCAAATAGCACAGCAAACACAAGACACACACACACACACACCAGGCGCACACACACGTAGCTGTCAGCTCAATTAAAATGCCGTTTGTTAGTTTAGTTGTGCTGATGGCCAAGCTAATAATGAGCTTCCGTTTCGGGCACAGTCTAAGCAAAAAGTATGACGCCAAGCAATCAAAATAAGCCACACAATCTGCCAGATACACTTGCAACTGAGCTATGCGTAGGCGTTGCTGCAATTATCTAAGCTTAAAAGTAATTAACAAGCGCATGAGACAACTCAGGCTAGCCAAGCCTTTATTGCCTATTTTCGGCGCACTTTTTAGGCTAACTTTAATTGGAATATTTGCCATATGAAATTATTGTATACTGAATCAGCAGGTCGCTTGTCATTCGGTCAATTACTCAATCAAATGTTTCATGAGGCTCAAATGGCGAAAATTATGAACTTTTCACACGTTAATGGCCGGCACAAGCCCCCCGAACCGGTCACTGTCATTTAGGCGGGGCTGGTCAACTAACGGTTAACGGGCTTGCGGTTTGTTTATTTTCATTTTTCGTACACCTGCAATGCTATAAAATTTTATGGGCTCTGGCCATAAAAGAGACATTTGCCTCCATAATTAATTAGCAAATATGTTTTATGATATTTTATGGCCAAAGTCGTTAATTTGTAACACAAAAAGGTGCAGAAATTTAACAGAGAAACAGAGAGGTACAGACTAAAGGGGAAAACAATGCAAGCGCATTGTTTTAATTCTTGGAAGAGCTATAGAAATATTATTGGACCATATAACTAGCACAAGGTTTTATATGCAGCTCATAATGGAAATGGATAATGGAAATAACATCCATTAACAAAGAATCTCAAATATGCACAATGATAACATAAGCCCAGACGGTTTGAAGTTTATGTTGTTTTGTATTCTTCTTCCTTTAACTTGTTGAGAATCTCAAGCGAGGTAAATGCAAGGTACTTTGTGTGCCTCCAGCTTCAACTTGTTAAGTAGTTCCTAGTTTAGGTTAATGATAGTTACTTTGTTCGCCTCTTTGCTTAAACTTGTTGGGAATTCTAAGCATCATGCAACGAAATATAACAAAGCGAGAGAAAACAAAGTTTACTTTATACGTAATATACCAATATTTACATACAAATTAATTGTCCTATGGCCAAATATACCCTCATTAGAGCATTTAATTCATATCGGTTATACATATTATTATATTTAACACCCCACTTGAAATCTCTGAAGCACACTGAAACCCCAATCAGTTATATTTAAGCAACCGATTGGTTTGTAATTTGCCTAACAATATGACAGCTCTGTGCCCACTTAAGATTATTTCCAAGTCAACCAACAGCCACTCCCCATGCCATTACCATCTGCTTTGAACCACTCCAAAATGGCAATTATTTCCATTTGAGTTACGCTTTTGGGTACTAAAGCTAAACTGTTTACGCTTCTTTAAAGTAAACTTGAAACTCGAAAGCAACAGCAACAATATCAAAGGCATGTCAAACACTCGAGCACTTGAGTATTGGAGGGAAGGGAGGGAGAGAAAGAGAGTGTCGAGTATGTTAATTGCAAGAATGCAAGCGATGTGACCTCACAAAACAAAAGCAGTACAAAAAAAAAGGGATCAACCCAAAGGATATTCAAGGCACGCAAAAGCCGCCCCCGAAAGGCAGCCAATAACCAGGATAAGGAATAATAAAAACAAAAGCCAAAGCAATGTGGGTAATTTTCAAAATTTCATACAAAAACACAAAAGGAAACAAAAGTACTGCATTTGGAATTGCCAGACTAGAAGATACCCTTTAGGCAGCCTTTAATTTCAGTTTATACGAACTACTATGCACACGCACACACACAAATTCTAAAGGATGAGTGCGATCTTTTTGAAATTTGGAGAACTTTAAGATGGTTTATTTTGTCGTGTATATACCCAAAATCAAGTAGGAGACTTTTAAACGGGAATCTAAGTACTGATGAACTCTCTGACTGGGCCTCAATTCGTTTCATTATAAATTCCTTACCCTTTTCAATAACTACAGGGTATAAGAAAGGCATGTAAAGGCTATTTGATAGGGTGTCCAGTACGGGGTGGTTTCCATTGGCAGTCGCTACGCAGGCACCGCAGGATATACCATTAAGTAGAGCCGCATTTCATATATTGTGAACGAGACTCGTGACGGTGTCGAGAAATTTCACGCAAAATAACAATTTCGTCGCCGACTTTTGAGTGTAGAAATTAATTTTATGTGCCTCGCGTTCGTTCGTTTGTTTGTTTGTTTACAGAACGTGAAGTAATTGCCGGCGGGCGCCGCTGCCATATCGCAACAGGATCTGGGATCTGGGACTCTGACATTAGCCGTGGCGACGCGTGCGGTTTTCCCTTTACGCATTTCATCGCCAATGGCGCCTGCGGTGCACGCCAGGTCCCGTGTCCCTTGGCCTGTGTCCTGGGAATCGCTGCCAAACGTCAACAAACCAAAAATAGAGCCAGGACAGCAGCTGGCACTGTCAGCCCGTTCATAATGGGTGGCCACCAACGAGTCAAACACTCATCCAGCATCCAACAGAGAGATGTATATAAATATTTCCTCTTCCTTTTGGCACTTGCTTGCTTCAGTAAATAGCCCGGAAATTTCATCATTTCCACAAATGCCGGAAATGCAGTCAAAAATTCTTTTGCTCAAAGTAAAGACCTTTAATTTTGATGTGCTGAAAAATAAGCGGAAGCCTCTCAATTGACAGATTTAAAGAGTTTTGTTCGAGCTTAAATGGGTGAACAATGTTCTGCGTAGTTTCTTGAGATACAATATTCTTTTACATGTTTATAAAAGTTGACTTTCAAAAGATTTTGATAAGGTAGACATATATATTGACAATAGCGAATTACTATAGATGTGATACTTGAAAATCATTTGTAAATTTTAGAATTTTTCATAGATATCTGTAACTTCTTGTATGCCCAGCACTGTGCAAAATGAATTCAATCAAGGCTATGCCAAATTTTTTAGCCACCACTGTACAGCCGCAGGCGAATTTCACTCGGAACGCGTTAAAGGACTCGTCCGAAGAGTGTTGTTTGGCCGCCCCAAAACAAAGCCAAAAACTGTGCGAACGGGTGAACACAACAGAAACGCAAACTGGAAGAGGAAGCAGCAGCAGAAGCAGCAGGCCAAAGCGTAATAGAGAATGAAATAGAAAATAAATAATAAAATATAAGCGAATGCCACATGCCGCATGCCGCATGCCGTAAGCCAACCCCCGTGTCTGGTCGGGAGGATGAGCGCGCATTGACGTCGTCCTGCGGCCGGTCCTTGCTGCTGCTGTTGTTGTTGTTGTCTGCCCAAAAAATAGAAGCAACGATTGCTGCGAGTGGCAACAAGCAGCAAGAGCAGCAGCAACAGGGGCAGGGGGAGGAATGTGTAAATGCTGTAAGCGAGGCGCAGACAACGCAGCCGAAAAGCAGAGTAAACCACCCCTCGCCAGGATGACAGCAAGGACAATGCCACTAGAAGTAGAAGTAGAAGAAGAAGCAGCAGCCGTGGCAGAACCGGCAGCAGCTGCCGCAGTCGCGCAGTTGTTAGTTGGCTCGCAGGCATTTTTTGCGTACTTGTCTCGACGCGTCGTCTGAATCTCCGTCGCAGGACGCAGCTCACGCGCGCCCATTCCCATGCAGGTCCTGCGAAACCCTGTCAGCCAGCACATGCTGCATGCCACCAAGTAGCTGGCGCGACTTTGTTGCGTGATTCATGCCGAGGGCGAGATTCTAGCTAGTGAGATTCATTCACTTCTAGCCTTCAGATAGAAGATATCCCAGCAGACATAATACACGATTACGAAACGAAACCCATCAAAGTTGCCTCCGTGGCAACAAATGAGTTTCCCAGAACTAGAAGCCACATAATAAGTACGCTTGGTCAAGCAGCTTAATCTGAGGCGAGCCCAATAATCATATCTGATTCAGACTTTTCTCATTTATCATCCCAAAACTTTGCGACCTTATGTTTCAGCCAAATATTACGAGCAATAATCAACATGGTCTTCATAATAACGACTAATTACCTGAACTTCATTTAAATATCAAAAATGTACGTCAAATCTAATGAATATTCAGCTGAAATTGGCTACAAAAGTTTTGAGCGAGATTGTTGGCTTTCTTATAAATAACGCTTTATAATTAAAAGAAAAACAACAAAAGGTTTCCAAGCAACTGAAGAATAGATATATCCATCTATCTGGCCGCATAGCTAATTGTTATTCGCTTTAACAATGGGGCGCAATTTAGCTCAATAAACGGCACGAAATATCCACGAAATATGCACAAAACTAGGCAAAAAACAAAGTAAATAGAAAAGAGTGAAAAGTTCATCAGTTGGCAGCGAGAAAAAAATCAATGAGTGAGTCATGAGCAGCGCATACGCCGTGCCCCGTTGATGACGAGAGACCAGGCACAAGGTCTTGACCATATTATCATAATATATGCCATCTCGCAAATTGATGACATCACAAGAGAGACTCATAACTATGCTGATTGGATTTAGCGGGCGACTTCTTACAAGTTTGTGGGCCGGTCTGGCACAATTTAGTCATGGCTTAAATAAAAATGCTTGAACTAATTGCAAGACGAACATAAATTTCCAGGAAATGAGAACAATTTATGCACGAATCATTTTGAGTTCTAAGAGTTTACAAATGTTCTTCAGTATGATAAAATTTCAAAGAATGCGGAAATGCCTTTAGAAATTAATAGATCTTGCAAGATTTCAATGAGGTTAAGAATATGTTGGGCTAGATCTATTTGTATTTTGTATAGGAGGTAGGTTTTAGCAATGTTTTAAATAGCAGGGGCCACTATGGACTTGGCTAAGACAATACGATATCCATGCTGAGATTCAAAGGGATTTGAACCGATTTTCGTTTTCGGTCACTTAGATAGCAAAACTACCAAGGTTTTTACCTTAAGCCGAGAACCCAAACTCTGCTCAACTTTTGCCGACAAGTTTCCATAGTCCCTATCTGACATATGTGATGTGCTTCCTTTGCCGCCTTGCCGGCTCTTCTTGACTAAGTATTATAGACAGCTGGTAACTATGGATGGTGGGGATAGAGTAGTTATCAAGTATCCTTTACTTCTGCCCGTCACATTTGCCTGTGTCTTGGCTTCGATGACACGACAATGGCGCCAATGTCAGTCTGGTAGGTTGGGGCGCTCGGGAAATGGTAGAGTGTGCTGTCAAGGATATGAAACTTATTTGCGCCACGCAAACAGCTGAGCAAAAGGACAACCGCCGGAAAACAAACAACACAAACACACACACAAATCCAATGAGCGTCAGTTAAAGGCGGAAAAGAGTAGAAGGACAATTGCTGTTAACAAAGTGCCAAAAAGGAGCAACAACAACAAAATAAAACAAAAAGAATCATAAAAAAACATATGAACAAAGTTCAGAGTTAATTCATTTTGTTGTTGCCGCAACAAAAGCCACGCAAAGCCCGAAGACAGTCGTCCCGGAGTCCTGGCATTGTTTGCCCGCAGATTGAATCCTTGTGAAGGCCGCCTGGCAGCCCCAGTCATGAGTCATCCTTGAAGCGTTTGTCGAATGCCTGCGATTCGACACTTGCAGAAAAAAATATCTTAAATTTCTTGTGCTCCAAATAAGTACGAGAAAACGTCAACAATGTAGGCATAAATAACTTAATTTGAAGTTCGACCTTCAAAAACTTTTCTTTTGATGCCAAACATTTTATTCTAAGAACTGCTGTACTTTTATTGAGAATCTTTTATCTTTTACGTTTTCTAACATTTACAAACTTTAGTCAAATATGATTCATAATTTAAGTACAATATATTCATGAATTAAGAACTCTATGCCGAATTTTGCGAGTGTACTTTATCGCCTCGCTGGCTCCACGCAGGTCCCAAAAACTCATAAATTTTGCCATTGCGCTTGGCTTTTTCTTTGTTTCTTTTCAATTTTGCCCATGTTGATTATGAAATTTCATTTGGGGCTCAATTAACTTGCGTTGAGCACGCGATTCCGCTTTGCCGAGTGTCCCACATTGTACACACATATACAAATATACAGATATATATATATACACATATATTCTATATCTATATGCACTCGTTTATAGTTCGCCGTTTTCGCTGGGTTGCGGTAGGTTTGAAGCTCTCTCTCTCTCTCGGGGGCTCTGCTTAATGGCCTTTTAAATGTGGCGCCAACTCGCGCAGCGGCCCCGCCCCCGTGCCGCCCTCAGCCCGCAACGGAAATGTGCATTTAAGTTGGCGAATGAGTTTAAGGACCTTCGGAGACAACAGCGTGTCCTGTCGCACGCACTGCCAAAAGCAAATCGATGAACTAATTTGATGGACGTCAGACTTGTGACTTGTTAGTGAGGGCGGACAGAGACGCGCGCGGTCAGTTGTCAAAGGTCAAACCCGAGGGCGTTGATGGGTCAGGGCTTGCGGGGGAGGGTTGAGTGTGTGTGTGAGCCATAGTAATAAAGATGAGGTCCTGATATTATTTTAAATGCAGCGTGAAGCTAAAGGGGAGGTTTTTATTGTTGGGGGAGATAAATATACGCTGATAAATAATTGGACTTGTCTGGTTAGAAGGATATGCCATAAACCATACAAAAATAAGAAAATGTTTTACTATTGAAAATCGAATAAAAATTCGTGCCCCATGAAGGTCGTTGAGATGGATATGAATATCTAGAAGTCGCATAATGCGAAAAATCGTTTCCTTGAAAGAGGTGATCAGAATAAAATAAGAAAAAAGATGTTGTATGACATATGCATGGGAGTTGGAAGACAACTAAATCGTCTTCCAAATTCTGAGAGCCGAAATTACCTTAGGCCTAGTAAAAAGATAAAAGTTAAACTTCTTCTTTTTAAGTAACTCAATGCCTTCTTGATTACATAAAGTGCACGAAAATGCTATTTGAATTTGAAAGCAGTGTTGGTAAATTCCAAACCATAAAAAAACGACAAAAAATTGAGAAGTTCCGCATATGGAACTAGCATATGATTTGGTAAAGCTGTGCTCATACATAATTCCATAATCTGATTTTAAGATTTTTCGTACACAAAGAGACGAACTTATGCCGATTAATCAAAGACTAGCACAATCTACTTTCCTTTGTTCTCTATCGAATGGATTATTGAACGCCCGCAATCTTAGACCTGCCAGCATTCGGGAGAGAGACCCGCAAAAGCCATCAGCTTAAATCCAAAAGCTGCTTATCGTACTCGACCCAAAAGCACTTAACTTTCGACCAAGGGCTCAAAACACAGCAACAACAACAACAACAATCAGTTGAAGCTGGTGGCGCCATCAAGTGTCCATTGTTTCTACCGTTAAGAGAAAGGCCAAGCGAGAGAGAGTGCGAGAGGGAGAGCTGCGAGTCAAAGAGCAGACCAAACAAGAAGAAGAATTCTAATGTCTAAAGTGTTGGCAACAACAAATAAAGCACGAATAAAATTAAAAAGAGAGCACAATTGTTAGGCAAACAAAAGAACACCAAAAAAGAAACAACAAACAAAAAAAAAACAACTAAAACAAGTTTTTATAAAGCTACCAACAAAAAAAAAGATGCCAAAAGAAGAGCTGACAACAGAGGCTAAGGAGACAAGGGGAGCGAGCGCCGAGAGGGGTGACACGAACAGGCAAAGCCAAAAGGCAATAGTTGAAAGTCAAAATACGTGGGCCGAGCTTCGAAAAGAGCACAAGTCAGAAGATTGCTGGACTAGAAGATGCCCTGCAACCAGCTGCATAACTTCTGGGATAGTGGACGGGCTGGCGTTAGAAGTAAAATAAATAAATAAAATTAAAATAGTTTTTTCCAAATTTTAAATCTTGAGGTTATCTCAGATAGACGTCGCCCCGTTGCAGATGCTTTCCCTTCAGCCTGTTACATACGTATGCAATACACCCCTTTTCAACAACTTTCATCGGGTAAAGGGTATACAGAATGTGACGAAGCTTATCAAATATCAAGAAAGTGCGTGTCAAAGCGCACAGAAAACAATTTCATTTCCTTTTTGATTTTGCGCTTCTTTCGAAAACTTGCAAGGAACGTTATGTTGTATATACATATGTATATCTACATATACATATATATACATACATATGTATATACATATATGTATGTCTAAGAATTATCGCTGTTGCAATCAATTTGAGCATTCGAGTGTTCTGTCAGCAACCCCCAAATTGGTTGGCCCCATAAACCCCAGCTCCTTCTAGCCATAGCCAAAAAAGTAAGAAAAACTAAATCGAATTTTCGGTGCATTCAACTTGGGATATCAATAAAAATCGATTTGGCCTCCAACACGGAAGCACTTTGCTCACTAACTGCCCCCTCCTCTTCCCTTCCCGCACCACCCCCTCACTTCGTCAACCCCACTCTTGGTCCTGCTTATTAGGTCGAACGTGCCTAGGCAAATTGTCTGTGCCCGGTTTCCGGCCTTTTCGTTTCATTCCAGCCTGGCCCAGAAAAGGGCAGCCCGCAGCCCCTCTGCTGTATTGCCAACACCCCTCCCCTCCCTGGAACGCTTGAGCTAACAGTTTTCTGGTTATTTGATGGCGCAATAAAAGCCTTTGATTATGATGTCCTCTTATTCCTTTGAGAGCTGCAACTTTTCCTGTACTCCACACTCACACTCACGCGGGGGGTTTCCGTTATCCAACCACCCCCTCCCCACACCCGCCAATACAACACACGCTTTTTGCACGTTTCTGTTGTTGTTGTTGTTGTTGTTCAGTCTGGTGCTTGTCTGGTGTTCTGTTATTTACAGCCTCCCCAGCGGACGGAGTGGGCGGGGCGGGGGAAAAAACAAATTTTGGAATACTTTTTGTAACTGTGAAGCTACCCGCATTTTGCAGTTAAATTTATGTGAGTTTTTCTTTTGCTGCTGCTTCTTCCTGGCGCCTCCCGATGGCGCACTTAGGAGACGCAAGATTTTTAGGGCGCATTAAAAATTCATAAGCTCGGCAACTTTGAAGTTTTAATGTGGCCAAAACACAATTTGGTTAAACAAAAAACAACCTGAGGCTTCCAAATAGGATTTCGTGCAGATGAGACAATTTAAAAGATGCACATGATCTCTGGCTCAATTGAATCTAAAACAAGGCGAACTTTTGTTCATTAAAGAGTAATTCATAGAGCCATGAGACATGGAAGAATCATTTCATAAGCTCGTAAGCAAATTAAAACAAATAACCTTTATCTGACACTCCCCCCAATGTATAGAATATATACTTATCAATTTCTATGCATACATATATAAAAAATTATATTAATTACTCACCTGAATTGATTATTATTGGCTTTAAGCTCAAATGCGAAATTGAATTTTTATTTGGATTTCGTAGAGGCTAAAGGAACGAGTCGGGGGAGAGAGAAGACACAAAAGAACTAGATTAATATTCACGCTGATCGAAATTATTATTTTTTTTTTTGTGTAGCAAATCAAAGCGCGATATATTTAAAAGAGAACCGAAGAGGACAATAAAAAACCGAATGTGAATATAACGCACGATGAAAACTGGGATAACGGGGCCCGTGGCCTTGGTGGCTGTGCTATGGGTTGTAGGAGTGCGGCGGGGGAGGGGGCTTTATATGTTCAAGGCCTTTTCGCAGCTACAAGTGCGGTGCGTAATAAATGAACAGTTTGTTCTAATTCCAAGCACACACACATACACGCACACACACAGGCACAGAACGTGAGGCTAACTGGACACAGAAGTAGCGCGCGAATGACGTCATAGGTCCAAAAGGATGCTGCGAAGTCTTTATAATAAAAAATTGCTCATCTTCAGTTTCAATTCACAGTTTCAAAGTATTTCGCGCGCACCAAGAAAACGCAACAAATTACGCGCTCAAATTAGCAGCGAATTTGAATGACCGCTTCTGCAAATTGTACTTAAATATTTAATTTGCTTGTTAACTAGAATGCGTTTCTAACTTATAACGCGGCCACATAAAATTGCACGCAATTTCTGTTCGTCAAAGTGCCCGCTGTCGTTTTAAAAGCTATTTCGCTGTTTAAGTATTTTTACCGTACACAACGCGCGCGCACAACCTTACCGTAATGCATTTGCTACAAGACTGAAGCTATCGATACGAACTGTGTCATCGATTCGAGCGCCTGCACAAGACTCAAATGTGCGCATGCAGCCAACTTCACGCGACGCACAAATGCGCAGCCAACTCTTGCTTTAATTTATAGTAAGCTGTTATTAGCATTATTTGAAAATTTGGCGCACTGTTACCAATTGAAAAAAAGAAGGATTGCATATACTTAGCAGAAATGTTATTGCGAACACATTGGTATATTTTAACTAATTGACAAAATTGTTGCTACTACTAGACTAACAATGGCTTGGAAGTTCTAAATAAATAAATATCGTAACACTAGCTGCGCTGCCGTCGCGACTCAAAGGCCACCTCAATGCGACTGCGTGGCCGCCAGCGCTCCAAAAGGAGCAGCGCAAAGTGGCCCACGACGAGAAAGGCTAAAAACCAGGCGCCACACTGATAAACGGCATAGATCAGTTCGCTGAGTGTGAAGGCGCGCTCCTTTAGCACACGATCGTAGACTTTAACCGTGCGCTGCGCCACATCCTCCCAGTTGTAGAGGGTCTCCACCAGCTCATTGCATCTGTGGGGGCACAGCACCGGCTCCATTTGGCTGCTCGTCGCCTCAGTTGGGCCGCTTATGGAAGGCACAGTTTTGGCAGACTTCTTCAGGCGCTTGCGCCTGGCACGCGCTGTGTCTCGAGGAATGTTCCCGTTTGGAGTTGAGCTGCTGGCCGGGTCAATCTTGCGGTGCCTATCGATGGCCACCAATATGGCGGAATAAATGGCTTCAATGTCCGGCTCAGCGAGCAGTATCAGACTATTTGGCAGCACCTCGGGTATGCCGCCCACGCTGGTGGAGACCACCTGCAGGCCACAGCTGGCTGCCTCCACAATGGCCATGCAATACGCCTCCGTTAGCGAAGTGTTCACAAAGATGTGCCCACGCACGAGCACATCACGCACCCGGGCATGCTCCACGGCGCCCAGTATCTCCACACGGTCCTGCATGTTGGTCTTCTCGCGTATCTCCTCGAGCAGATCCCGCTTGGGTCCATCGCCCACTATGATAAAATTAACGTTCGGCGTGTTCTTAAAGCGCGGTATCACCCCGGCCAGCAGATCGATGCCCTTGCGGTAGACCAGTCGCGAGGCGACCACAATATTGATGACTCCGCTTACCGGCCTCTGTGCGGGATCCGGCGTAAAGAGTGCCGTATCCACGGCATTGGGTATAACCGAGACGCGATGCTTGGCAACACGAGCGCGCAGCACCGTGTTCTCCTTGCCAATGTGGGACACACAAATGGCATGATTCACCATGCTTAAAGTGATCTCCAGGAGCTTATTTGTCAGCGCAGCCGACAGATCCGCAAAACCAAACAAACTGTGGTCCGTGAAGACGGTCTGCAAAGGGAAGGAGGATATTTATCTTGATCTGCGTTAGTTTAACATCCAGAGCCCACCTTCAGTCCTAGCAGAGCGCCTACCATCAAAGCCTCATGGGCCAAGGCACTAAACGCAGAGTGACCATGCACCACGTCCACCTGTTCCCGCAGCAGCACCGCCCGCAGCATGGGCACATTGCAGACGGCTGTGGGCAGGATGCATTGATTGTAGCAGACCTTAATGGGCAGATAGTAGACCTTCAGGCCGTGCGTCATGTGGCGTACGCCGGTGCAGTCTCCATAGGCGTGCGTCAGCACAACAACCTTTTTTGAAACACGAATTACAAATAGATTAGATTAGAATTGGCTCTGTGAGGATGCACGTGCTCTACCTTGTGTCCCAGCGCCAGGAGCATTTGTGAGAGATTGTAGACATGCTCCTCGACGCCGCCGATGCTGGGATAGAAAAAGTCCGATACCATGCAGATGCGCATTTTTCACCTTGTTTGCAATTTGCCAGCTCACATGCACTTGACATTACACAAATAAAACTTTTATTACAATAATAAAATAATAATAGAAACGAACAGATTCAGTTGTGTTGTTTCAATTGAAGTATGTTAAGGTAAACGGTTCATTGAACGATTCATGAACAATACGTTCAGTTCCGTAACTGAGTTGCTCATAAACTGGGCTAATTGGCGGTATATATGGCATATAGTTAAAAAACTATTCCTGAAGCGAATTAAGAGAGTTATACAAAACAAATAAGTGAATGGCTTTAAGGCGAATGACTTAACTTGTTTAATTTGTTGAAGTCAAACACAAGCCAGCTCGCCTAAATACAATGCTAAATAACAGTTCCCATTAACATATCGATAGTCAGTGTACATCACAGTAACTAATGAAAAATCGATAGTTTTGTGCCCTTGCACGATAAATAGTATTTAATGTGGCGGCATTTTGTGGAAACACTGGCCACAGTTTTGTTTTGATGCATGAAGGACTTGTGAAATTCGCCTAAATTCCTATTTAAATGTGACGGCAGCATGCCGAACAGCTCGAGAAAGTCGGATGCAGCTGATATGAAGACGCCCACCCGAACGGCGAACAGCAGCAGCAGCAGTGTGAGCTCGACGCCAACAAGTATCAACCGGCGACAGCCGCGCAAACGGCGACGCATTGAAAAAGATTATCAACATTCACGCAGACAAAGCCTGGACTCGCAGCTGGGGAACTGCAACATTGAGGATGCCAAGGAGATTGATCGACGGCTCCGCAAGGTGGCACGCGCCAATGCCATTAGCAGCGAGGACATGCACAAAGTGGTGCGCCGTGTCGTTCGCAACGAGCATGTCCTGGCCCTAGTCACACTCAAGGCCGAGGATGAGCTGGCGCGCGAGAAGCGCGAGGCGGCCGCTGTCGACGAGGAGCAGCAACGCGGCGCCATCATCATCACAGAGACACCCTCCGTGGCAAAGCTGACGCGCGCCAAGGCACGCGAATTAAATCGCACGCCGGGCATTACTCTGCCGCCGCTGAATGAAACGCCTGTAAATAATGAGATTGAGGCGTTGATACGCGAGGACTTGCACTCGGATGAGGAGGACGAAGAGTACACTTTCAAGGAGGATGATTTTCATGTGGGTTCACTTTTAAATACACCAGCTCGTTCAAATTAACACCATATTTCACTCTTATTTGCAGTCGGATGATGATCCGAACACGACGGCCTCCGATTTCGATTCCAATCCCTGCACCCCGCAAACCCCAATGACCGCAAACGAGGAGTCGCCAGTCAAGTTTACCTCCGATGGCTGCTTTAAACTGCCCCCAGATAAAAATTCCGAAGATCCGCGTATCGCAACGCGCACGCGCTCCAAGTTTTGCCTGCAACAAACAACCATCGAGGATCTGCAGTCCGAGTTTGTGCCCCCGGACTTGGACCAGAGCGATGTGCCCGAATATGACATGACGGCCAATGATGCGGAATGGATGCAATTCCTTACTGACTTCTCCAAGCCGTTAAGTAAGTGCTCTGCATACTAAAAAAGTCAATCAGACAATAAGTTTGTCCGTAGGTTAGTCAATCAAACCAGGTTGTCTGTCCGTCAAGCAGTCAGCCACTGAAGCAGTCAATCCGTCAGTCAGTTTGTCACTCATGACTCACTCAGTCAATCAATCATACAATCAGTTTGTCGATCAGAAATGAATCAGTTAGACATGAGACAATCAGTCAGCAAATCGAGAGTCCGTCAATCAGATAATTAGTCAATCGAACCAGTCTGACAAGCAGTTAGTCGAACAGTCCGTCAGTCAATCAATCAATCAGCTAGTCAGTCATTACTCATTAAATCAACCAAATACGTAATCAGTTTGTTAATCTAGTCAATCATTTATATGTTGGTCTAATCGGTTTTTCAATCAGAAATGAGCCAAGTTATAATCTGTGACTAAGTTCATCAGTCAGTTAATTAATCAGTCCATGAATCAGCCAATGATGCAGTCATGAATCGTGAGCTAATCAATCAGTCAATCAATCAGGACAAATACTTATATACACTCATATATTTTATTAAGACAATAGTTTCCTTGGCGATGATGACGATCCCATCAATGATCCGGAGTATGTGGCCGCTGAAATGGTGACCGTGGACGCCGAGGAGCTGCGCGATGTGAATATATCGAAGAAAGAGCTCACTGATTTGGTCTCGGAACTGTTCGCGGGTCTGTTGCAGGAGGGCGTCTCGCTGGACTCCATTGAATTGGAGACGCCGCAAAAGTTTCTTGCCGAACAGGATGTGGTAGCAACTCCGCCAGTCGCAGCGCCTGTCGATCCCATTGAGCAGGTGACGCGCCAAATTGACTTTGATGCGCCCGGAACAACTGCGCCTGTTGACATGACCATGCCAAATATGACAGGCTTGGACGCCTTTCAGCCACAGCTGATGTCCACGCCCAGCACACTGTCCGGCCTTGTTCCGGTGCCCATTGCGGAAAGTACGCTAAATGGCAGCCATTTTGATGCCTCCTACACAGTGGTTAACATCTCGCCAGGGGCAATTGGGCAGCATCCGCCGGAGCTCATAGCTGTGCCGCTGCCAGGTCAGCCCAATTGCTTTCAGCTGGCCAAGGTGCTGGCCAGTATGCCGGCGCAGCCGCTAGCGGAGAGCGAGTATCAGGCACAGGCCCCTCGTCCGGAGTCCTGTGAGTCCTATGACATCAACTTCTCCTGCAAATATATATCCATCCGGAAGCACATACACTCGGAGTATGAGGCACACTTTGAGAGCTTGCGCCACTTGAAGCCGACGCCAACGCCGAAGGCTGAGCCCGCTGCAAGCCATGTCAAGGGCTTTACGCAGACACAGCATGATCTCCTACAGCAACAGCTGCGCATACACACCCAAATGCTGACACAGACATTCCTGCAGACCTACTCACATCCCATGCTCTATGCCATGGCCGAGAAGCCCCGACAAATGCTAGAGGAGCTGCATCAGCGTGCCACTAAGGACGCCAGCTTCAATTGTTGGAATCTGAATGGCGCCGTGGAGCTCATTAACAAATGGCAGCACGATCTTAACAGCGATGAGTACGAGGAGCAAAACCAAGAGATGATGCGTTTTATTAACAAGGAGACGGAACTAACGTGAGAACTGGATAGTTGACTGCCTCGCTTTCCAACTAATCCTCTTCCTTCTCCCTTTCAGCGACGGGCACACACGACAGGTGCCACGGCTGCCGCCCCGCATCATGGATCTCATACTGGACAGCAAGGTGTTTATGTATCCGCAGTATCTGCCGCGGATGGCGTTTCAACCGCGTACCTTGCAGTTCACCGCATACGCGCCTTCGGAGTATCAGCTGATTGCCATGGGCCTGGAGAAGCATCTGAATGCCATTAAGACCGCCAAGCGAAAGTTGCACAAGAGCGCAGATCCCATTCGGGTTGCCTGCAACCGCATGGCAAAGGATCTGCTGCACGGCAAGCAGGGCAGGCGGCTGTTCTACAAAGTGAAGGAGCTCTGCGACATGGAGCAGTACAATCCTGTCAAGTATTATTTCGAACACGGGCGCGCCCCGCCCGTTAACCCAATCCTGCTGGGCTTCGAGGGCGGCGAAGTGCGAACGCCGCGCGAACAATACCATGCGCTGCCCAGTGCCTGGAGGTATTATTTAGAGGTGAGTGCGTCTATCTATATTAAACTATGTTTGATTGATGCGGAGTGAATGATTGATGAACGGCGTACAGTAAAAACCGTTTAAGCTAGGAAGCTGAAATTTTCACAGTTAATGATATATAATATGGCTTCTTTTGTTTGTCCGATTGGCTTTAAACCTAGCAAATATTTATAAAATTATTAATTGGATAGTCGCCGATGACGGGTCGAAATATGTGATGTCAGAAAAATACTCTGCCCGTGCAAAGCCGGGTAATACTGTCTAGTTTTACATGTTTAATTGGGGAAATATAAAATCTCTATGCACGGTTAATAAACGGATAAGAATCTAAGTCTAAGCTGTAGGCTAGTGCCCGACACGATCTCTGGGTATGAGACGCAGCTCAGAGCCATGCTTGAGGAACACATTGCCCGCCGTCTGCTGCGGACTGATGCCAATGCCGTCGTCTGTGATGATGGCGCTTGTCTCTGCGGGCACCTTGAACTCCTCCGAGGCGAATTTGAGCACGGCTGTGAATGGCGTCGCCTCCGGCACGCTGAGCACCTTGAAAGGCAGCTTGGGATCCGATGTGAGCGTTATTTTAAATGTTACTTTACTCATTTTGTTGTTATTGTTTGGGAGTCCGGAATGCAAATACTATGTGACGTGGTCAGTTTTTGTTGTGGCTGCCAGCTGCTGTTCCAATGGCCTTGATGGGGTTGTTGTGGAGGGAGTTGCTCACGGCAATACCTATTAGAATTAAAGGCTTATTAATTTTGGCTGTTTAAGGTGCAAAAAATCGTGAATTTAATTAAAAAACAAAATTTCTATTTTGCTCTTACGCGCAGTGATGTGCAAAAGAGCGATAACGCATAAAACGTTTTATATTGGAATGCGATATGATATCGGTAACAGCTAACCAAAGCTACTTCCATCACTGACTGTTTACAGGGTTTGTTGCTGCAAGTGTAACCAATTTAGCTATTTTACACTTGAAATGTTATCCTTATACATGTTATATGTTATACACCTATGCACTGCGATTTCAATAGCAACGAATGAAAAAAGATGAAGCTGACACCATTAAAGATGAGTAGAAAGTTTCGGCAATTGCATTATCGAGCTGTTATTAATTTCAGCCGTTTTTAGCTGTTTGTCAGCAGTGCATCACTGTTGGTATTTTCCCGCTTTGTTATCGAAAAAACAGCGCGTTTTATCGATAAAGTATATACAATTCACACGGTTTAGAGCGAATTTGTAAATATACGCTTGATTTTTGCCAAACGTAATTTGAATTGGGGTTATTTGTTGCAGAAAAACTGGAATAACGATAAACGTACCCGTCGCAGCAACAAACCACCTTCGGCTCGTGCCTCGTCGTCAGCAAGCGTATCATATTTGGAATTTGTACGCGAAGCGGTGGGCGAAGATTTATTGCTGCCCGAGAGTCTGGGCGAGGCTGCGGCGCCACATGGCAGTGCCACGGGCTTAACGCATTCATCTCCACTTACGCACACACAAACCAAAGAAGACGGCAACGCCAAGTTCCATACACAATCTCAGCGCAAGCCTCGCCGCAAATGCAACGGGCAAAATCAGTCCTCATCGTTGACCATCAATGTTAACTACGTCTTTGGCGGCGAGCTAGGCGTCGTCAACCCATTCGGAGCTGGTGTCTCTGTGCCCTTTCAGTCTAACAATTTTGCCAGCAATGTGGCGAATATAAATCGCACGCTTTATCCAACCAGCGAGTGCAGTTCATTGGCGCTGCCACCGCCGCTGCCGCCATTGCCGGACGATGCGCCGCCGGCACTGAATCTCTGCTTTGATGCACTCACGCAAACAGTGCAAATCAAAGAGTCGGACCAGTCTGCAGAGCAGACCGAGGAGCAAAAAGTAGACGTCGCCAACAGCTCCAAGCGAGCGCGTTATCAAATTTACAAGCGGCTGCTTTTTGCACGGTCGCAGCGACCCCGCGGCTTAAGAGCGAAGTCGACGCCGACAGCGCCGTTGCGCAGTCGCTACCACGTGTTGCGACAGCGATTGCGCCATAAACTACAGCTACGCTGTCAAACGCTAATCACCTCTTACGCCAGCTACCTGCAGCAGCAGCGCGAACGCTACGCCCACGCTCCATCCGTGCAGCACTACCACAGACGCTTCCTGGCGCTCGAACTGTACACACAGCTGCTTGTCGAACTGAATATGTTTTGCCAGAGCAAGGAACATCCGGTGCCGGTGCCAGTCCCGGTGCCGGAGACGAGCTCGAGCATTAGCTCGCCGCAGCAGCAGAAGCGACAGCGCTGCGAGGAGGAGGCACGCATACGCAGAGCCAATCGGCAGGAGCAGATGCTGCGCCACATGCTCAAGCCGGATAGTCCGGAGGAGCGCAATCGCAAGGATGCCAGTAAGTCCAGCGTGGGCCCTAATTTAATTCATTCAATAATATCGCTCCAATTGCAGCCTTTGCTTACAACTTCTACGACAAAGTGGAGGAGGCGTTGCTGTCTTCCAATCGCATGGAGGACTGCCACAAGTTCAATCATCTGTTGCAAACCTTTGATCCCAAGCAGGATAAGGTAGTTGATTTGTATTTGGTGAGTGCTGTACTTTGCGATCTCTTCTTCTCAAGATGCCCTAGTTCACGCCTTGTCTTTGTCTTTTAGAAAATGGAACAGTTACTGCTGCCTGATCATCCAGAGCTGGCTGAGGTGTTTCTCAACTTTCTGCTACCTGCGGAGGCCGCTGAGCTGGGCAAATACTTCGAATACTTCATGATCACCAATGCCAGCAACTTTATCAACAAGCTTAACATCTACTTTTGCAAGCAGCCAGCGCAAATCCGCAAGATCTACGCATGCCTCAACGAACTGGCCCAGCTGCCCAGCGTGAGCATAAAAAAGGTCCAGTCCAAAATTCTGCCCCTGCTCAAAGGCAATCAGTTCCTACGCGATTGGTTTGTGCAGCAATTTCCACAGGCAAAGCCGCCGAAGCGGTAAGCACTTAGAATATGCCCTATACCCTATTGAAAACAGTTTAAGGGCGGGTGAATATTGAGTACAGGTTAATTTCTAGCTTTTACTTATGTTTCTATATCATTTATTTTAGCTTTCTGCCCCCCGCGGAGACCTTGAATATGCATGAGGTGCTGGGCAATACCAGCGGTACATATTCGGAAACCTTGCAGGATCTGCCAGATGATTCGCCGCCGCAGGGCAAACCGCCTGGCTGTCAACTGAAATATGTGAATGGGCGCATATTTTATGGTGCCAAGGTAATGCTGCCAGCCAAGCTATCCTTTCGAGCGGCCAGCCTCTATAACGAGCAATGTCACGAACCGCTCAGCAGCGACGTGACCTGTGCGCATGGCGTGCGTGCCCACGGCGAGAAGCTGATAAGCGCAGCAGGTGCAGTAGATAGTGATGATGCGGCAGATCGCAGCGAGGAGGATGATGCCAGCCGTACACTGGTGATTGACACCACTACCGGCGACGAGGAGAACAGCAGCTCCTCCCTGGACATTTGCGATGACATGACACTGCGCGCACACGCTATGCGCCTAAATGCCAGCATCAGCAGCAGCACATTCAATTGGGGCCATCATCATGGGCATCATCAGTCCCACGCCAAGAAGACAGCCAGCAATTTGGGGGAAACCTCGCCTCGTCGTCAGACTGCGAACAATGTGTCGCCGCAGTCGGGACAGAATGCGCATACGAGCGGCGCATCGCCTCAGCAGGACAAGCGCAAGTCGCCCAGCAAGAAGGTGCGTTCGCCACTGGGTCAGACGCAGGCGCGACCACGCTATAATGTGCAGCCCATGGTGGTCATACATGAGCCACAAGTACGTGGGCCTGCGCCTGCCTCGCCGGCCATTGAGTTTGCAAAGCGGCTGCGCACGCTGATCAGCCAGGACGGCAGTGAGCCGGACAACAAGGCGGGCATACAAATCATAGCGCAGGCCAAGCGAAAGAGCACTTCACCGTCAGTTGCTAAACTAGAGCTTCCCTCGCAGGGTGAACAAGAGAGTTTGTCTGAGAATGCGGCAGAGACGACTCTATCACTTTCCCAGCAGCCCTTCCCAGCTATCAAAATGGACATTGAGCCTGAGGTGACCCAACTGAGCAGTGGCAGCACGCCGCAGCATGTGATTACCACGCAGTTTGACAGCGATGAGGACTGCAAACTGGACGTGGTGGCCTCACTGGCCAACTCTGTTCAGGAGGATGAAGTGGAGCCAAAAAAAGAAATAGCCAGCACTTCTAAGCAGGCGCCCGTAGCGCCCAGTTCAACGGGCGCTTGGACGCGCGAAGAGGACAAGGTGATACTCATTGAGATGAAGCGTGGCGCACGCGATCGTCAGCATCTGATCAGGCGTATGGGCGCCAAGCTCAAGCATCGCAACGAAGCCGAACTGCGAGCGCGTCACCAATTTCTCATGGATTTTCTATCCAAGCTACAGGGCAAATAGAATATATAGAATGTATATAGAGAATTTGACTTCATAGGTCGACTGCAAATTAGTTTAACATGCATGTTAAGGCATAAGTCTTAAGGACTAACCGTTTTATTTCAAGTCTGCAAATTGATTTTTTTTTATTAATTTTAAGGGACAAACTCCATTGCGAATTAGTTTAACATTCGACTTAGGGCTGTCCGTTATGATAAACCTCATTGATAATTAGTTTAACATGCATGTTAGGTCTGTTTTCGAGAACAAGCCCCTTGCACTGAGGTCAGTTTAACATGAATATCATAAACCTCATAGCAATTATTTATTATTTTGATTACAAAACTCATTGGATATTAGTTTAACATTCATTCCTAAATAGTGTTAGGTGAGGAACCTCTTTGTAAATTGTGTTTTATCAGTTTCATCATACATTTAAGTTAAGCAGATTAGTCGAGAAGAAATCTAGATTGGGCTTACCTAAATAAATAACAAAACTAAATGTATATATAAATAAGAAGATCTATTGTTAAAACTGGAGACTTCAGTTAAGAGATGGGCGCCTGTCGGTATTTTTTAACAAATTATAAATGCTTAAAAACACGACAGTCGCCCAACTCTATTTCAGTTCCACAAATGTACATATTATTAAGATGAGGCTGCCCCATAATTCATCCTCAATGGCCATGCGACGGTGGATAAAGCTTTACCCGTGAGCGTTTGCCCGTAGTCTGCGCCCTGCTCCACGGAATTGCACACACACTTCTGCAAACTTGGTTAATTTATTGAATAATATCTTAACTAAGATCACATGGCGCAGGAACTGATAACGTCCTCCAGGATTTGTTCCTCTAGCTGCCTGCAGCCGCTGGCCTTGGTTATGAATACCGCCGGTTGTGGCTGCGCCTCCGCCCCGCACTGATAGTCATCCACAAAGGTGAACGTGCCCGCCACCGTCTTGCAGTGGCCGCCATCATCGCAGCCGGAATCGCTGCTCCAGCTCTCACAGCCACACTGCGGTGCCTCATCCGGGGGCAGTTGCTGGACTGTCACGCTGCTGACGACACGCTCCTCGGCGTGCGGCTCATGACGACGCCGCCGCCAGTTCCAGCAGCGCTGACAGCCACGCGACATGCTGGCCAGGCAGCAAAGGCGAAAGCAGACATCCGAGGCGCCACGCAGACACACAAAGAATTCGGGCATGAAGCTGGGATTAATCACAGCATAGACCACAATGTTCATGCTCAGCTGGAGAGCATTTAGTGTTATAAATATGACCTCCAGATGCTCCATCAGATCCTCATCCATTTTATTTGTATCGCCGCCAAAGAGCAGATTGAGGGAACTCTTTCTCGATGTCATGTGCGCCGGCAACTCACCCACCATATAGAGCGTAATGACAATTAGAATGCTGATTGTGAGTTTCATTTGATGCTGCAGTGATACGAGAAGCAGTTAGCGCTGTTGGACTGGAGGATTATACCTCGACATATACCTGATAACGTTTCTGTGTGGTGCGCTCGTTGTCATTGGAGCTGCTCTGCTGGCATCTTTTGCCCTGCTTGGTCCAGCGGCGAAAGGCAATTATGATTGCCGTATTGCCAATTAGCAGAAATACGGCTGGTATTACCGCCAACAGGGCAAATGAGAACCAGTTGTGTACCTGATAGAACCTGCAAATGGCTTTGAGAAATCAGGATAACATTGAAAGAGACGACCGATAAGTGCACTCACTTGGAATAGTAGAAGTCCGTGACATGGCAGGTGGCAGTATCCAAGTCGACAATAAAACAAAAAAAGTACGGCATATTGACCAGGATAGAGATGAGAATAACAAAGCAGATCATAAAGCGTGCCACTTTGCGACGACAAAATCTGGGTGCACCGTTGCCGACCGTAAAGCGTGACAAATAGATAAATCTATCAAGGCTAACGCAGGCCAATATCAGATTGGCAGCGCCCGTGCTAATGCCAAAGAGCGGCGTCTGCCACTGATAGTCATAGGCCACCCAGGCGGCGCTCTGGTAGAAATAGCTGCGCGAGAGTGCGGTCAATGTGATGAGCAGGCACGACACGCAATCCAGCCAGGAAAGGGCGGCCAGGTAAGTGAAAGCCGAGGGCGTCATCTTGGGTCGCATAAAGACGACAGCATTGATGAAATTCGCGCACAGACCAAACGACGCCAGGGTGGGCACCGCCAAGCCATAGATCAGAAATATGGTTACAGTTGGCGTGGTGCGCTGGAACATGCACACATCTTTCGAATGCAGCTGGTAGCTGGAGTTGGAATTGGCGTTGGAGTTGGATTTGTTGCTGGCGAAATTCAGGACAAAGTAATCCAACATGTCTGACTAACTGACTGATTGCTGACATACTGAAAGGTTGCGAGCGATATGTTTATCTAATTATTCACAAATTCAGTCGATAAGATTATCTATAGTTAACGCACACATAATGTTAATTTGTGAGCAATCAATGATAACAAGGTACTCAAGTTTCGAAAGCCTAGCACCGACTATAGTTCCAGAGGATTGCAAGGGTTTCTGGTATGTTCTGCTTACATTATATTCCTAAACCAATATTTATTTATTTACTCCTGAGCAACAATTAAGGCCAATAAGAATTGTGTAGACAGGCGTTAATATCTTCATTGCGATATTTAGCAAATGAGAATCGAGTAGAAAGGCAAAGGCTTGGTCTATTTACCTAGATAAGGCCTACTAGACAACTAAATCGTTTTGTATTTATATTCATTTTAAAGATTTGTCTTGTTCAAATAATTATTTTCAACTTTGAGCACTTGTAAACAGAATTGAAGAATGAGAATTGCGTAGAAAGGCGATAAATAATGTGCTGTATGCTTTATATTCTTTCTATTAGATAACTTTCTCTTTTTGTATTTATTATTTCTTTTTAGATTTGTCTAATACACATAATTTACTTTTTCCTTCAGCACTTCTAAGTAACCATTTTAAACCAATGAAATTTTCCTATAAACGCGTTGAAGGCTGTGCGGTTTGTCCAGAAGAGGTAAAGGTCAATATCTACTAGAGAACTTTCTTGTTTTGTATATGTTATGATTTCATAGATTTGTCTAATACATATAATTTATTTCTTCTTTCAGCAAATGAGCATCGAGTAGAAAGGCAAAAGGAAGCGCTGTTTTTTCGACTTTCAGCAATGAGAATCGAGTAGAAAGGCACAAGGAAGCGCTGTTTTCTCGACACAGGTAAGTCTCCGTACTGTATTTATTTTGATATTATAGTTTAGTAGCTATTCGTATATAGTATACACGCATGATGCATGCCTATGCCATTTGATTTACTTCAGTTGTATTTTTTATTTGTTGCTGATTGGCTTTATAAATAACGCATATATGTCGTATATAGATAGACGCACCAACATATCCCCCGGACGTAACATTCGTTTTAGTTTAGCTTTCGGTTTGTTTTGGTTAGACGTAAAAATAATTACGGGTTTTTGTTATTTTTTGAAGTAATTTATTGAGTTGAATTTAGGTTTTTTGTATCTTTATATAGTATGCTTACGGCAAACATCGAGATTTGATATATATATATATGTATATATTTGTTGTTATTTTTAGTTGAATTTGTACTAAAATTAATGTTTCATTTATAATTAAATATGCGATTTAAAAAAACACACACATATGAGTTGTTCAAAAATACTTAAAAAATAATTGAAGTATGTTGTAAAAATGTTTTTTCTCTAAATAAAAAACCAAACAACAATAATAAGTATATATATATATATATATATGTATATATATATATGTATATAGCTATGCATTTTGTATAGTTCCATAGTAAAATTAATGTTAATATTAATGCATAATATATATGTATGTATATATTTTCAATATTTTAAACAGACTTGGAAATTTTGTTTTGTTGTTGCCATCAAATTCATTAAAGTAATCAATTAACTATAGTTACTCGTACTACACACGCACACATGCACATTTATTTAATAATTTAGTATATCATATAATATCGTATCGAGCAAATTTACGTGTAGAGTACAAACTGTTGAACTTGAACTTTAAGTGGTACTCGTCATAGTCATATTTAGTCACAAAATTAGTTTATCTCCAATAATAGTTTAAGTGTTTAGTTGCTTATACTATATATATATATTTGATCTTGAGTTATTTAATATTCGACTGTGTTGGAAATAAACGTTTTTAAATGCTTCAAGTTCGGAGTTATACATTTTAGTATATGTAAGTTACTTAAGATTTTAAACGAATCGCGTATTTTGAATTTCAACTACTTTTGTTAATTAAATTTAAGTTAGTTTTTAGTTTTTTTGTGCCCTAGTGTTAGCACATAGCTTGGCTACTAAGTTATCGTTTGATAAGTTTCCTTTCTATATTTAATAGAATATATTTATATATATTTATATAATAATGTTTATGTATATATTTGTTCTATATATGCCACATGCGAAAGCCGACAACTTTGTTGATATAACTCGTCAAATTTTTAGAGTATTTCGAATTTCTTATGCTTCTAGAAAGAATGAGAGCTACGAGAGGCACAAAAAGCTTAGCTTAGGCTGCGCTACACAAAATCTTTAATTTCGATTTAAGTTTAAAAATTATTTTTATAATATTTCTTGTTATTTTTTTGGTATTTCTTTTGGTAACTGAAGTTCTTGATACATAACACGCATGTGTTTCTTTTAAGCTTATAGTAGATTGTCTTTTCTCATAGTTAAACAGTAGTTGATTAGCAGCTAAATTTTAGTTAGGTACTAAAGTTTCAACTTGCAGATAATACATACATATGTACTATATATATATATGTATTATCCCATCTATAGTTAGACTTTGGAAAGCTACACTTCTGGCGCAGTTAAGAGCAATAAATTTAGTTAATTCTTAGACTAAGCCTAAACTTTCTTTTAGCTTTAACTTATTGCTATGCAATTTGTTTTGCCTTTTATTTCGCTTGCTTTTCATTATGGTACATTGAGACTCTATGCCGTTTATATGTATGCATATATTCGGGTTATATATATGCTAGAAATCGTTTAATATTCATATAATTTATACACACACATTTACAGCTAATTGAAAGGTTATAAACAAGAAATACGCTCATAAGTATGCTATGATATTTCTGAATGTTCGAAAGTAATGAAGAGTTATATACCAAATTGTCCTTGGCAACTTGCTTAAACGCATATTTCGATTTGCTTATAATGCAGGGGCCAACATTACAATCGAATAACGTTTAAAACTCTCAACCGAAACGTAGAGTCCTTCATGACTAAAAAGAAAGAGAAAGTTTTGATAGAGCGAGACACAGAGAGAGAGAGAGAGAGAAAGAGAGAGAGTGAGAAAGAGCTAAAGATCAGCTACTTGAAGAGTATGTGTATATCTAACTCTATGTGATAACATTGAGATGTTTGCTAAATTGTTTTAATATATTTTTTGTGCTTAATTTAATACTTGAATCTGAATCTGAATCTTGAGAATTTGAAAAGTTGTCAAATAGTTTGCAAAATTGAAAATATGAAATATGTGAAGCGCATGATTGTGTTAGGGAAAAAGTTTTAGTTTAGTTTAGTTTGGTTGAGTTTAGTTGAGTTTAGTTTAGTTCGGTATTAAGTTTCGAGCAGAGAAAGAAAGAGAGAGCGAGAGAGAGACAGAGAGAGAGAGAAAAGCTTTGGGTAATGGTATATAAAATAAAAGTTTTTATTGCATACTTTTCATCGTTTCTTCTTCTTTCATGTTTTTAATTTTAATTTTCTTTTTTCTTTTTTGGCTTTGAGTTGCAGTTCCAACGTGGAGCAAATGTTTAACAATGATTGATAATTGTTTCTTTAACTAAATGAATATGTCGTGTATGTTAACTTAATGTACTCGTGAGTGCCTAACAATTAGTCAAAGATTTAAATAAGCAATAAATAAAAGCTTAAGACAACAAATTATTGCTTTCGTTTAGCATAGATAACAATTATGATACGACTAACCAAACATAAATAAACAAAAAATTAATGATGATGTCTTTTTTTTAATAAACAATTAATATCAACTGACGACACAACTCGCTGGTTCCTTTTCCGTTTCCGTTTCCGTTTCCTGTTCCTTACAGCTGCTTATGGGCTGACAATGTATTCGGGATTGACGTAGGAGAAGCCAACAAATTCCGATTGATCTAGATTCATCATAAACACCTTGTCCGTGGGCGTCAAGTCTGTTTTCTCTGATGTGAATTGCTTATCAAAATTGGACACATCCTTGCGGTGTTTCTGTGCGGCAGGACATAATGGTAAGTGAAGGATTCTTTTTCCTTTTACGATATATAACTTACAATTTTTGGCTTGAAAGGCGGCTGCACCTCACGATTTTCTATCTTCTCCCAGTCGATGCGCCGGAAAAATGGATGCAAACGCACATCCTCCTCGCCGGAGGCGCCACAACCTAAACGTTTGTTCGGCTGCTTGGTCAAGAACTGCGGCAAGCAGAAGGTAAGTGAATGAATATTTTAAGCTTTGCGCAACTTACGCCCTTGCACGCCTCCTTGGCCTCCTTGCTGAGACTCTTGGGATAGGATACGTTATGATCGGTTATGGCCGCAAACAGCTCCTCCTCATCCTCGCCATCGAAGGGCGGCTGACCCACCAGCATCTCATAAAGCAGCACTCCATAGGCCCACCAATCCACAGACTTGCCATACGGCTGATAGAGTATTATCTGCGAATAGACCAAGTTTAGATAGGTTCCTGAAATTCTGCTGCCTAACCCCGACCTCTGGCGCTATGTAGTCCGGTGTGCCGCAGAATGTTTTGGTCGTCTTCTCGCCCATGATGTTCTCCTTGCACATGCCAAAGTCAGCGATTTTCACATGCCCATCGGCATCCAGGAGCACATTGTCCAACTTCAGATCCCGATACAAAATGCCCTTGGCATGCAGAAAAAATAGTCCTGCCGCAATTTCCGCAGCATAAAACCTGGCCGCGAGCAAAAGAATATGATAAAAGATATCTTCTTAATTGGCTGCGAAATGCTTAACAACTTACACGGCGACTGGCTCCTTGAACTTTCCAAATTGTTGTATTTGAAACATTAAATCGCCGCCGTTCACATACTCCATGACAAAGAACAGGCGATCCTGTGCGGGTAGAGGCTATGTTAGTTAATCGACTTAAATGATTACGTATACGCACCATTGTCTGAAAGCAGGAATGCAGCTGGACAAGAAACGGGGGCTTCTCGCCCAGCGCCAGCACACGCTTCTCAATCATGGTGCACTCGACATCGTCGTCCTGTATAATCACATCCTTTTTGAGTATTTTAATTGCATACAGCTCCTCGCTGCCCTTGCGTTCCGCCAGCAGCACCTGCACATGCACATGCCGCAAAAGTTTCACAAGTTCAACTTTAATTTGGGTTAAATGCTGTCAGTTTACCTTGCCAAAGGAGCCCTTGCCCAGCACTTTAATAAAATTAAAGTCTGTGGCGCGTATCATGTCCTTTTTGGACTGTGAATGTGTGTGTGTATCGCAGCGCATCATCGGCTGCTTCCGCTGCGACGGCTTCTGCTTCAGCTTGAGCAAATCCTGCTGATCATCCGCACAGGGCACATTGTAATATTCGCCCTCGTCCTGTGTCAGCAGCTTGAACCAACCGTTGGTGGGATTCTTGATAATCTCCGATATGCCAAACGACAAGGCGCCCATAAAATCATTGCGTGAGGTGCGATCCCAGTCCCACACCTCGATCAATATGCGTCGATCCTTGTCCTCCGGCTTGAGATCGCTGCAAAATGAATCTTTTGAGTGCTGCAAACGAAAACTTCTTCACAATCTATTTCTCCTACTAGCTGATGGTCTCATTCCAAACGGGATTGAGGCACGCCTTGATGGTGCGCGTCTTCTTCTTAGACTGATCCTTGTCATCGGGTATAAGCTTGACCTTCACATACGGATCGCTCAGCCCATTGGGGTCCATGGGTATGAGGTTGCGCCCCTCCTTGACTGCAATCATAAACGTGACCATAAGAATTTTTATATATATTTTCTGCAACAGTCAGCTAGCAGCTGGCAAATTGTGCAAGCGAAAAATTCTATAAAATATGCCAACGCATTATCCTGGCCCATTGTTATTGTTCACGTGCTTCTTCGCTTTTTCACCTCCTGCCTGTCCTCTGCTCTGCCGCTTGCTTCAGCTGGCTTAACATATTTTTATCACGCTTTTGTTTAGCAACTGCATTTTAGTATTCATTATGTGGCATATTGTGTGGAGAGTTTTCTTCATAATGAATTAATGCAAATCATAAGCAATTTGCCAGCGTCTCAGCTGAGGGACAAAAGCATCCCCAGGGCAATGCCAGGCTTGAATACTAAACAATTTCTGTTCAGATTTCCAATTTAAAGAGTACAGAATACTAAATAAATCCACATCTTGCTTGAGTTTTGCACTTTAAGGCGCCCGAGCAGGGACATTTAAGTGTTGGAAAATTATAAGAAATATCAAAATCCCAGAAGAAATTTTTTTTAAATGAGCCTATTTTCTCGAACTTAGCTATGTTACCTCATTTGCCAATGTTTATAGTTGAAATATATAACGGTATCAACAGTGTTGTAAAACTTCTTTCTTGAACCAAACCAAACTGTGTTCACAGTTAAAAGTAAAGTGTTGTAAAATATGTTTAAATAACAAAATCAACAGGCTATAAATTAAAGTTGATTAAAAACGGGGATTTCTCACATTAAAGGCCAGGCTTAGTGTTGAAAAACGTGTTACAAATGGAAATATTATTTCTTGTGAATGTAAACCATGTAAACCAAGTCAGAATTATAATACTTCACAGTTGCCGTTGGAAGGAGACAGTCAGAAATTTAACATTTTAGGCATCTTGTTAGTAAAAAAAAAATCTTCGCAAGTACTTTCCATAATTTTTTATTATATTTTTTTTTTATCTTCTCGTTTGTAAACTTCTGTGGGAGGTGGAGGCTTATGGTAAACTTGGTGTGCGCCGCAATTGGTTAAAACTTAAGCGCTTTACAGTCGTATTTCAGCTAGGGAGGATGGAGTGAAGTGTGGTTGGGGGGTCGCGCCAACAAGTTGGCAACAACTTAAGAGCTTGGTCGTAATACGCTTAGAATTGGGTGCATTACTCGTACTTACTGTGCACGGTGAGCAGATGCTCTTTGACATTTATCTCAAGATAGATGCGTCCCCGTCGCTCCGTATGATCGCAGCCGCACAAGCTGGGCACGTTCTCCTTGCAGCGTGCATGTACGTTCATATCGCATGCTAAATAACGTTGAATGTATATGTTTTCGTTGCCAGGTCGTAGGTCACGTAGTGGAATAAAGATAAGTCGCTTGTTAGTGGCCACTTGGCAAACATTGAAATAGATGGTCAGCTCGGGCGGGAGATTGTAACAGAGAATAGATTGAAAGTGATTTCTTTAGCTGTTGGCGGTGCTACAGGAATAGCAACAGGAGGCAGATATACACGCACACACTCATACGCACACACAAATGTATATACACACACGCGCACAGGACACGCGACAGGACACGCATACAAAGTGAGTTTTGATATAGCTCAAGTACTTACCCCACAATCCATAAGCCCATTGAATACGTAAGTGAGGAAAAAAAAAACATTTATCCTCGGCATGCCGAAGCCTAAAATACTCTTGCGGAAGATTTTGTATATAAGGAATATAAAAACGAGAGGCTAGAAACTAGAAGCAGACAGACATATAGGTATATCTATATCGCTTGTTAATACTGATTAATATATCTACTTCTTAGCTACAAATATGTGTCTGCTGCGCAACAAAACTAATATACCCGCTGCATGGAAAATAAATACAAAATTGTCGCCTACTTAAGAACGTAGGGAAACATCTGCGCCCGGTTATCAATCAGCGAGGCAATCCAATAAACTCATCCGCCTCTTTTTGCCAAATGCCAAATGCGTTGCCTCCCATCCTTTTGCGACGCCCACAAAGAACGCCTCTTGGGCAATACAAAATCAACGCCAATTTGTGTTGTCGACTGCAATTGCAATCAATTTGGCAGCAGCAAAAACGGGGCAACGGCAAAAAAAAAACTGTTGCATAGTTTGGGGCGCGCATGTCGCAGCCATATGCACAGGATATGCACACAGGCCAGAGTTGCCCAACAGGGCTTGCACTGGGCAGTACTCGAAATGCATTCAATTGGAAATAATTGCAAATGGAATTGTAATTCATTTTGCACTGGCAACGCGTGTGTTTAATTCGTAAATAGAATTTTAAAAGTGCCCTCAAACATGGTGCAGTCGAGCAGGAAAGGCGAACTAAACGGAATATTCAATCAAATTGACAAATTTTTAAGGACGTTTTGGAAGTATTGGTTAATGAACAGTTCCAGAGACTAAAAGGAATCCTTAAACTCATCTGATTTGGGTAAGTGCTAAGAATTCCTTATCATTTTCTAATATGCCTCAAGATATTCATTGGAAAAAGCCTAGAGATGTTTATTTAAAGAAGTCTTTAGCTAAACAAGGAGTTATCCTATTATATAAACTATTAACTAAATAAGTTCTTATCAACAATTGATTAACATTAAACTATAAAAAGTATAGCGCATTTTCATGCGAAGCTTTTCATTCGCATTTTCTGAGACTTAAGACTTACAAGAGACGAACGAAAATAGGCGCAGGAAAACGTTTTATAAAAAGAAATTTGAGCTCTTTTCGTGTTTTGGGTGTTCTACTAACTAATCGCTAGCATCTATACTAAACTAATTGATGACATTGTTGCAGCGACAGATCGAAATCAAAAAAAAATTAGCATAAATAACAAAAGGGAATTCGAAAATAAAACCCAGCTTATATAATTGCTCTTAGTCTTGATTGTAGTACAGGGTATCCGCGAGTCGATAACTTCATTATCCACCCTCTAAACCCCGCTCATGATGTTAACTGTAATTGACCAGCCCATCGCTCATTATCATCATGTTCATCCGCATATATCGCTATGATTGTCAGGCCTTTCGGTCCTGGGGCGCTGCATCATTGGCTGATTTCATGGCATTTTCTCGCTTTTGTTGTTGTGCCTTTTATTTGTATTTTCTTTTCGCTTTCTTTTGCCGCTTTTGCTCATGTGTAAAATTACTTCGGACACCGCTTACAGCCCACACCCGCTGCGAAAAGTATGCGCCATTGGGCGCCTGCATCGACGTCATTTGGCTGTTGAGGCGCACGTGGCGTATACGTATTTTCATTTTCAGTTTTTTTTTTCTGTTGCGAAACTTTCGCTTGTTGCTTGCGCCGCATGGAAAAAGTAATCATTTTTTGATGTCCACAAGCTTACTGGGGCGTTGGGGCGTTGGGGCGTGGCAGGCTGGTCAGTTGGGCAGTTGGGCAGTCTGTGTGTTGTGTTTAATGAAAATATGAAAGAGTTGCTTTTTTCTTCATCCTTGCGGCACACAACAAAAAACACAACGTCAAATAACAAAAAGGAAACATAAAATGGTTTTCCCTTAGCGTGCCGCATTTCGTGGAGCAACAACAACAAGTGTGGGTGTGTGTGTGTGTTTGTGTGTGTGGCCCAGTTTTGCGTTTGCCTCTTTTTTGCGTAAAATTATTTATTTATATAGCCTCATATGCAGGCTTACTATATATTTTAAATACCCTATGAGTGCATGTCAATTGGATATTTGCATTTCTGGCTGAAGCATGCAACACTTTGATTTGCAATAAAAGTGCACAAATTTCTTCTTCCATTCGGCTAAGTTAAGAATTTGCTGTCATTGCTCACATAGTTTTGCTTGAGAACTTTTTACAGGGTATGCTGCCATTGAGTTTGTGTCTAAAACATTTGTTTTCCTCGTTATTGCATATTTGGGCAGCAGTTTTTTGTGTGCCTTCCGATGAGTTTAAAGTTGGCCGCTTTGCTGGTCTGCATAACAGGCCAAATAATCTTGTTTCCGCAAATATTCCATAGTTGTTTTAGTTATTTACGTAATTTGTGGCCCGTATAGCCAGTCTATTAGGCTTAAAGCATCTATTTTGCCAGTCTTTCAATATCCTAAACTGCGCCCAATCGAAGTCTAATTTAATATTTGTTCCCACTTTGTCCATGCTCTTAATGAATTGTGCTCATAAACTGTCTTCAATTCACAATACAAGACTTTGCTCTCAATCTCTCTTTTCTATTAATTGGTCGCATAAATTGCTATCTTAAAAACCTTGTTAATGTTCACTGCATAAATGTCCTGTAAAGTTCCGGAGCTCCGCACAAATATTCTAGCCAGATTTCAAGCTCTTATTTACTTGTCAAAGCCTTGTCAATTGTTTTATGCGAGTTGCTTTGGAACGTCGTGTGCTTTCTAGCTTGTTTGATTAATCAATTTTCCAATCGTTTGTAATAATTTAATTATTGTGATATCTTTTTGTTTGTGAAAATGTCCTGTGTGGGAACCATGTGAAATATGCTCAATAATTCAGAAGCACAAATGAGGCAAAACCAAAAACACAATTGCAATAGAATTGTAAACGTTATAAAGCTGGGTGAAATAACACACATGCACACTCACACACACACACACATATGCACAAAATTGGCGCTCGATAATGACAGTCACACACACACAGACACAACACACACACGCACTTCCGGCAATGGCTACGGCTTATTGTTGGAGAATTTTCTGTTGCCACATTTACATTTCCATTTGCAATCTGTTTGCTTGGGACTGTTTTCAATGCGTGTGTGCGAGTGTGTGTGGTTGTGTGTGTGTGTGTGGTTGTGTGTGTGTGTGTGTGGAGTGGTCTGTTTATCTATTGTTATTGTTGTTGTAGTTGTTGTCGCTGTGGTTCTACTTGTTTGCCTGGCCGGGCCAATGAGGCGTAAGTAAATTATTTGTTTGCCAAGGGCCCAGGCCGGATATTAAGGCAACAATTTGCGCTGTTTAACAAATGATTCGGAAAATTGTGTAGTTTTATCTTCTTTCGTTTTCTTTGTTGTTGTTTTTTTGTGGCAAACCAAAAATTATTCAAAGCAAAAGGACAACAAAACTAAGTAATATAATTAACATGCAAATGCCGCAATTTGCAATGCGGCGTTAAGTCAAATATTGTTGATATGATTAGCGGAGCAATGCGAATTCTCGCCGGCAGCTGTTAATTCTAGTGATAACAACAACAACAATTTACAACAAGCTGCTAAGGTGCAAGCAAACATTAGAAAGGGGCGTGGTACGCTGCAAGGGCAGCAACGTGTCAACAACGAGCGCCAACAACAATAGCATCAACAGAAACTCAAGTGCGTCACACTCACACACACACAACACACACACTCAGCACACACACAGCAGACAACACACGGCACACACACACTCAGCACACACAACACATAGCAGACAACACACACAGAACGTGGCAAGTGCGCACTTGAGTCGGAACAAAGCGCTGCTAATTGTAAATTGCAACAATCCAAAAATGCGAGCACAACCAACAGACGAGACGTTTGCTTAGATGCTAAAAGAGATGCTGGGCTAGAAATGAGCGCGTGACACGAAAATACACGCCAAGGCACGACAATTCAGCCTTGAAATTAATCAGCAGAAAATACTAAATAAAGCTAAGCTGATGAGCTAAGATGTTCGTTTTCTTGTACAAATAATTTTTCGTAAAACGCGCGCATCTCTAGTCAGCACACACTTACGCACATACACACACACACACTTACTCACACACAGACTATAGTGAGCGTGAGAGACCCAAAAAGAGAGAGAGAGAGAGTGTCTATGTTCGGACATACAGTTGGACATTACCTCGACACTTGAGACCCTTGTGCGTGATGCCGTGCAAGAGCGAGCCGCAATGATCGCAAAACATCGGCGATAGGAAGGCAACGTTGTGCCATTTGTGTGGCATCTGGTGTGCCTGAGAATTGGAACAGTTGGAGAGAGCTAATGGAAAATTAACGCAGGTTTTTCGCTATGAACGCGTACATTTAACTCTAAAGCAATGCATTAATTACGATTAACAAACAACTAACAGCCAAAAATAATAAGAAAATAACATCACGAGTTTAAAGTAAAGCGTGAATGACTTTTTAAATAAACGCCAGATTAATTGAGTTCATTTTCCGCATGTTAAAAAAGACAAGCACCAAAGCAAAAATGTTATAAATATAGAGAGAGATGGGAGTATGGAAGAGCTGGATCATGGAAGAGTTGGTGTGGCTGGTTATGGATATCGGATGTTGGTTTCTTGGTTTTCGGTTATGGGTTATGGGTTTCTGTGCTTTGTGGAGCTGGAGCTAATGTGCTGTGCAAACGTACAACGTACACTGGGAACAGGGTGCAAAAGGTTTCCAAAAAGAAGAAAAAAAACAACAGCAACTTGTTCAGTTGCATATCAAAATATTCCAAAAAATTCCTGTTAAAAGTTTAGTTTTCAATTAAAGAGATTTGCGCCCAAAACAAGAGAGTTTTGCCAAACGAGTGGACTCTGGCTCTGTTGTGCTTAGCCAAGCTTAGAATACGCTTTAATAGCCTTTTGTTTTTCTGCTCCATTGCGTACATAAATAACAATTTATATTTTCTCCGTGGTTTTTTATTCTTCTGCCGAAGGCTGAAAACCACAAATGCCAAACAACAGACAATTGTTGCCTAATCCGTTCTAAGAAGCAGCAGCCACATAAACAAATGGCACACACACCCACAGGCTGTCGTGTATTTACACACACAGCAGAGCACATTTTAATGTGCATAGAAAGACGATGTCAAACACACACACACACAAAGGAGAAAAGCCTGCTTATACCCTGTAGTACCGTTGGTAATAGATACTATGTACTATAGAGTACTCAGTTCAAGAGGTTGGGAAGAGCTTTTCGGAGCAAGTTAGCATTAATCACAATGACTACAAGGAACTGCTTATACCCTGTGCCCGCTTCAGATGTGGGTATACTTACTAAAGGGAAAATTTACTGAGCAATTAAGCAATATGTTCGTAAGGTAACTAAAAAACGAGCTTTGTATGTACCTTATACATACAAAGGATATATATCCAGCTACTGACAAAATTTTTAACCCGTTTTCAAAAGAGTTACAGGGTATCTTATGGAGAATGTACAAATTGAAGTAAGTGACTAAAGCACTTTAACTCTCCTTAACAGAGTTACGCGGTATCTTAAAGGGGATCTAAGAAAAGAGAAAGAAGTCGTGTTTCTGGGTATATTATAGGAACTCCAGAAATATTATAAGGATTTTGCTAAAGCAGAGTTACATGGTCTTAAAGGGGATCTACAAAACGCAAAACAAGTATGAAGAGAAGAGTTACAGGGTATATTATAGGAAATCTAAAAATAGGGAGAGAAGTCTGTTAAAGCACTGAAACGTGTTACAGAAACTCCTTAAACAGCCTTCGAGTTCGTGCAATTACCCAGCCAGATTGCCGCACTTTCAGAGCATTTACAGGGTATCTGTTCGTGTATAACTCAAATATGTGTGACTGAATCTTATTATTTTGAACTGGCAATGTCAGTGCCTTGAACTCATCAGCCACAAAGAAGCACACACGTGTTTTGTTGCTTTGCCTGTTTTTTGTTTATTTTTTTTGTGTATCGTTATTTTTCTTTCAAGGCGGCTTCTTAAAAGTGGGCAAGGACATTTGATATTATTATGCGCATGCATGAGCATCAAGGAGCGCATTTTTGGGCCATTTGTTGTTGTTGTCTGTGAGTCTTACAAGGCTCAACAGCTTGCAGCAATGCTCAGTCGAGTATCTCGCTGGCTCGACAAACAAAATGGAGCCGATCCAAGTGCAAAGCTCAAAGCGCAAAAGCACACACACACACACCCACAAGCACACACAGACGACCACAAAAGGGTATTTGTGCCAGGGGTCTGCTTGGTGTGTATGTGTGTGTGTGTGTGTGTGTGTACTGTGGCTGTCCTTGCTGCGGCTGGCAGGGCCGCACACACAAAAAAGTGTTGCATACTTTGGCGGGCGCCCAAGGCTGTGCGTCTGTATAGTTTTTAGCGTGTATTTGCTTTTGCATTAAATGCATTTGTATGCGAGTTGTTTGAAGGTAAAACTCAATTGCCACTGGCTCTGCTGGCAACCTTGGCCATAAAGTTGCTACACAGCGACAGCGACAGGTGGCATTAGATGCCACTTTGGGTCTAAACGGAAGTTGTACGCTTTAATATCAGTTCGCGATTTTGGCTAAAACGTGCAGTTGAATAAAGTAAATGTACGTGAACGCTGTATGGGAACAGGGCAAGCAGAGAGAAGGAGAACAACAACATTTTTCCATTAGAATTCCCAAATGGTTTTGGCCAGAAATGTGTGTTAAGGCTTTGCTGGAGTTGGAGTTGGCAATTGTTTCCTAATAATATGGGGGAGGGTTTTTCAAATATATACTCAAATGATTTTAAAATTTCTTTTAAGAATCGCCTTATTAGTCATAATTAATTCTACGCGCATGTCCCAGTTTATTATTCATTAAGTTTATTAGGCTGAAGACTGCTTCGTTTACTTTAACAAACTATTTCGGCAGATCTTTAAAGTTGATTTAACTCGTAATATTTTAGTATTTTATGCTCGTAAGCACGTGCTATTATTTATGTATTTGGGTAATGCCGGAAATAGGCCAAATTATCAGCTCGCAACATGCCCGATTATGTGGCATCAACTGTGCCGAGCCCTTATTTAGTTATTTATTGCATGTTGCACGGGTCACTTTTCAGTTGCGTCACGTAGGCCTCACACACACACGATTTGCTGTCATATTTAGCACAATTTCGTATTTTTATTTTATTTTTGTTATTTTTTAGATAACAGGTCAGTTGGCGGGGCATGTTACAGCTGCTCGTTTGCCACGTGCCAGGCGAGTTATTTTCCACAGTAAAATAAAATAAATTTATTTGCAACAATTTATCACGCGTCGGTTTTTTTTTTTGACACTTTCTGTTGTCACTTCACAAATTTGGCGCCTGTTTATTGCGCGCCTCTGACTGCCACACACACACAAACACACACACACACACAAGGTGTGTCCCCCCCTGCTCGCTTCCGTCTGCTGGGCCTGTGCTCTATCTACCTATCGCCCGCTTTATATCTTTGCCTAACAGCAATTTTCCAACTCCAGTTTTGAGCACTTATTTTGCAGTAATTCAAGGATGCTACGCAGCATACACACACACATACACCCGCACACACATATAAGTATGCGCATATTAAGAATTGATGTCCTGATAACATGGCCGAGAGTTTTCGTCGTAGTGTTGGGATTGCATTTATAAATTGCCATGTCATTTATTATGACAGCGCGCATGATAAGGGGCGTGTCAGATTTATGAGCATGCCACACACACACACACGCATACACACACTGGCACACAAACACACTCGCACCCGGCTCAGTTGGCAGATGAGGCAAAACCAATCAAGCAAATCAAACAGCGTGGTGCAAACTAGATTCGTTTTCAATTTCCGCTCGGTAAACGTACACACACCTGAGTGTGTGTGTGTGTGTGTAGCCAATAAAATGCACAAATTTACCTGGCCCCAAACAAAGGGCATAATTTTTCATAGCTATAGCCCAAACTTTTGGCATCTGCATTCAATTTGATTAAATTGGCAAATGATTGGGAAATAGCAAACTTGGCAACAAGTTGCATAAGAAAGTACAAAAGCAATTGGGCTTAGGTAGCCGAAATCTGAATACCCTTGCAGGAATGCAAGTGTGTATATAAGCACCTGCTGATAACTATCCAATGCTGATCTAATCCAAAGGAAGATCTGTTTAAAATTGTAGACTAATTGATGTAAACCTGTTTTGCCATGATCTTATTATTGCCAAGTCAGACATTTATAATTTATTTATTATATATTACTTTATCTTTTCGAGTACTCGTCTCTTTTAATGCGTCACACAATTCGTCATACAATCGTTTTACCTTCCCGCAGTTGTTAAGCGTGTACAAATAGAAAAATAGAATGAAAGCAAGGACCAACAGGTGCTGGGCATTCGACCGTTGATAAATTGATTGCTATATTTATCAAACTGTCGCCTTTCTGTCTGTCGTAATAAAATATATATTTGATCCGATTTGCAACAACAATGCCACAAATCGTACAACTTGCAGGGCGTCTATTCAGAAACTTCGCCCTCAAAGCGGTTGTCAACGCGCTTGTCTGCAATCACAGGAGCAATTCAAATGCTCACAAAGGCAACACTTGAGCACTTGGATTCTATTACAGCAACACACACTCACACCCACACCCACACACACTCACACCCACACACACGCACACCCACACACACACACGCACACCCACACCCACATTACCTTTGTTGTGGGGTTGGGCATGATTGATAAAATTGCGCGCATTGTTAGCTGCCGTCTTTGGAACCGGGAAGCCGCATAGTTGCCTTTCTCTTTTTACCGAATTATCGAGCACGTGTCGCAAATGTAGTTAAATTTATGATGTGAAGTGCCATACAATTTGCATAGCTTCCATGCATCCACGCACGCACACACAACCATAATTTCCGCTCACATTTCTCACGCGTTCATTAACAGACGCAGAAAAACACACCCTCCGCCCCCGCGAAAATAGTTGCCATGACATCTTTAAGTTTCTTTTACAGTTTTTCCTCATCGATTTTCCCGCAGCCCCAGTAGCCCAGTAGCACCAGCAAATCGAGCACTTAAGAGCTCTGGCATATTGCAAGCCCCAAGTTTGAGTCGACTGAGTGCACACACACTCACACACACGCACACACCCATACACAATACCTAACACGAGGGCACTCGCCAAGGTTCTAACAGCATTTGACTTTGGCTGCGCAAATTATCATTAGTAGACTGTTTGGGGTCTTGAAGTGCTCTCCTATTGTTTTGGGTGGCTCTCAATTGTTGGTTAGCAGAACAGGTAACGTTTATTGGCACTTTAGTGGCAAAACCTCTTTAACATCAAAAGCGTTTTCAACAACTGGCCAATGCACTTAATTCTCCAGAGAATTTCATTTTACAATGTTTGGCAAAAGTGTTACGAGTCAAGGCTTCAAACGTGTCTTGCAACGAATTCAGCTCGAACCTTTTACTATGAATCGAAAACCCAAAGCGCTTAATAAAACGTTTTCGAAAGAGATACAAGTGGAGAGAGAGAGAGAGTGAGAGATCGCGCCGAGAGAACTCACTTATAACCAGCCCATTCAAAAAACTTTTGTTATTTCCCTTGGGCCACACACTCTCACAGACACACACTCACACACAAGTTGTGTATCACCCAGTCCCTTCCTCACCCACCCGCCCTCCCACCCGTCCACACACATCTAAAAGCTGCCACAGACAAAGCACAATTGTTGTTGAGCTCTCTGAAAAGTTTTCGTTGAAACATTGCATTTATGCGGCCGAAAGTGCATTAAATATTTGCACAGCAACTAAAGTAGCAGAAGAAGCAGCAACAGCAGCAACAGCAGCAGCTGAATCTGCAGCTGCCCCTCGGGGAAGGTAACCTCATTATGCGCCATGTTTGCCAGAATTTTGCATATTTTCATAATACCAGATTCTGCTTAGCTTTTATCTGCTGCATAGCCGAGGGCCCGCATGCAGCCGCACAAACATTGAAATTTTAATTATATTACGGCTCAAAAACTCTATACAATTTAGATATAAGTATCGTATCCTATACAGCTTGTACATTGTCCTGTGCATAATTATGCAAATGAATTGCCTGCTAGCAGTTGGCAGGGGGGTGGGCGGGAGGTCTACTTCTCTGGACACGTGCCAGCAGACAAAAAACAAAAACTTTGCCAACTGCAAACAATTACCACAAATTTGCACACACACACACAGAAAGCTGTTGGGTCGGGCAGGGCTTTATAAATTTGATAGATATATACATGGGTAGTTGGGATTAGGCATTATATGTTGTGGGCAGCTAAACAGTTAAGTTATACGCAAATCTGTACAATATTCTAAATAATAAACTTTAAGGTCTGCAAGCTACTTAATTTATCGCACAGAATATATATATGCGCACACACACACATATACCCACACACGCGCGTACACACACATACATACACACACTCACATAGAAGGGGAAAGGTAAAATGTAGATAGTTTAAAAGGTTTGCAAGCAATTAGCGACAGCTCTAAAGGCCGAACAGCTAGTTAAAAGCGCGTTAACAGCGCATTAACAGAGCGGAAACTTAGCGATAGGATAGGTTAGAAAAGAGCAGCAAAGAGTAAGAGAAAGTGAGAAAGAGAGTGAGAGAGCGTTGGAAACGGGTATTTAGATAGGTTAGACTGGGGTCTTGACTTTACCTGAACATTTGAGACCCTGATGGTATATGCCATAGAGCAGAGAACCACAATGGTCACAGAACGTGGGTCCTGCGTATGTAAATGGTTCGAAATGGTGCTGAGTTTTTGGTGAGTCCTTCAATATTTGAGTTTGTTTGTTTTGTTTATCAATTTGAATGCGTGTAACGTGCCACAGTTTCGAGTAGTTTTTAATATTTGTTTTTTTTTTTTTTTTTTTTTGGTGAGCGATGTGATTTTGATAGATAATATTTTGTTTGGTACATGAAAATACAAAGTACAATTTATGGTAAATAAACAGAGAGCACGATGACAATAAAACATTGCTGAATGGACAATAAGCACAACTAACTTTAAGTCTAAATTGTGGTTAGTATTTAATAGTTGTTGCATTTTTTTTTTGTTATTATTATTTTAATTGCATTCTAAGTATTATATTAAGTTGCTTAACTTAACCAAAAGCTTTAATTATTCTTGTGCAAACTTTCAGCATTTTCATGTGCGAATTTCGAGTTGAATTTTCTTTCAATATTCAAATTTCACTTGACATATTTTATATTCCATCTTTTTCCATAATCTTCTTCTTCGTTTCTTCTTCTTTCTTCTAAGTACTAAAAACTTTCAAACATATTCAATTTTACTTATATTTCATGTATACATGCTACGGTCAAACTTAATGGCAAGCAAATAAACCTCAACATAAATACCTCTTAAACTTCGTTGCAATTAAATGAACCACTTGTTAAACTCTCCCTTAAACTTCATTGCAATTATATAAACCTCATGTTATTTCACTTCTTTCCATGTTTGATACAGTCAAACTTCATGGCAATTAAATAAACCTCATGTTAAATAACTCTTAAGCTTCGTTGCAATTAAATGAACCACTTTTTAAACTCTCCCTTAAACTTCATTACAATTATATAAACCTCATGTTATTTCTCCCTTAAACTTCATTGCAATTGTATAAACCTCATGTTAAGTCCGCTTTAAAATTGGCTCAGCTGCATTTGCTGTATCTTAATTTTTTCTGCTGTCATATAGAGTTAATATTTTTGTCATTAACATAAATAAACTCAGCCAGGAGTTCATCTAAAATGTCGCTATTCTCAACGTCGTGACATCTAATTCGAGTTGTGGCTCTGCGCTTGTGACAAGTTTTGGCCGGGTCAGCAGAAGCTGTGCACAGATATCAAATTCATGGTATGCTAAAAAGTCCAAATGACATTTTGGTAAGCCAACAGCCAAGCAGCTGACAGGAGCTTCAGGAGCCGAGCCATGACGGTTGAGTCGGGAATTTATTATTATTTTTTATATTTTTTTCTTAACCGAAACCCCAAAATGACAGTTTAATTTGACAGTGCAACAAAACAGAAAACAGAATACCAGACAGCGCTAGATGGATAAAAAATGTATTTACTTTCTTAAGGAATTTAGGTTTATCAAAGAATTTGGGATTCGGACACATGAAAATGCTGGACAAAAGCAAACAACTTAAAGCTAAAACCTAGTAATTAAGTTAAGCTTGGGCTTAGTAGAGTATTATATTTGGCGGCACTTACGGAATCAATGCCCTTATCCTTGCCGGGGCATATGAAGGTGACGTATTCATGGCAACGCTTATGCACCACATAAGAGCAGACTGCAACGAGTTAAAAGTTATGTTTAGTAGTTGTCTCTGGGTGCTTGTAATCCCTCACGTTCATTTACATACCTTGACACTGGAATCCCTGTTTGCCAAAGCCCCTGCAAAATGCCAATGCGAAATTGGTTAGAAATTAGTTAAATTACACGCAAAGTGCGGCGCCGGCTAATTTGCTCTAATTGAATTGCTGTTGTTTGACTTTTCTGTGTGCGTCTGTTGGTGTGCTTGAGTGCTTGAGTGTGTGTGTGTGTGTGTGTGTGTGTGTGTGTGTGTGTGTGTGTGGGGGGTGTGTGTGCTAAGCACTTTGCATAAATATTTAATTTGCTCGCACAGCAAATACTTATTAATCAATATGCTAATTTTTGCCAGGCACTTGCCAGTCGCCAGCCATAAAATTCAATCAATATAATTAATATAGAAAAGCAAATGGGTTGCTTTACAGGTCAAAGGTCAAAAGGCTTTCCAGCCAAACAGACAGAGACGGTTGCTTGGTTGTTTTGTCATATACATTTCGATATTTTTATTTATTTATTGCCCTTGTTTTTAATGTACTTTGACAATTTCATAATCCAATATCCGCGGCAATTTAATTTATATTCAACTGTAAATTTGCCTTTTTGCGGCGCTCATTTTAATTATTTTACGAAGTATTTGCAGCTGTCAATTAAATTTTAATCAATTTTGTTAAAAAATTTGTATTTTAACATGTGAGATTAAAAATTGACAACAGAAATTCGCAATGCAAAGTTAATGTTCGATGCCAATCGATATCGAACTCTTGTTACTTGAGAATATCTCCGAAGCACAGTCTCGAGGCATACAATTTGGCATATCACGCATTTCTCGAGGCACTTTTTTGGATTTCAGATTAACGCACATTTGAATGCCAAGTTTATGCACTGAAAATTTCATACACATCGGATATTAAGCACCGAAGTTACTAAAGGCTGCATTTCTTATAGAGTGGAGCTTAAGGGAGAAGAAGCACAACCGCAGCGTAAACTTCGCAGCTAGCCGCGTGTGTGTGTGTGCGTGTGCGTGTGTGTGTGTGTGTGTGTGCCTGTGCGTATTTTTATGCATGCATGTGTAAATGAATGCAGCTGTGCGCTGCGTACAGGGTATCTACTCGTCGTGCACGTACGACTAGAGCACTCTTACAGTGCTTCTTCTCACTTCTCACTTGTCACTGCGCCTGCAGGCATGTGTGTGTGCGTGTGTGTGTGCTTTACTTATTTGTGTTGGCCACTTTTAAGCTTAAGCACAACGTCCCTGGGTCCAGTTAGCTGAGCTGGTTCGCTTGTAAAGGGGCTTATGTGCCGGGCGCTGGCAAAGAGTGCCCGCATCAGTTAGGCATATTCCATAAGCCATAAATGCCTTGACCACAAGCCGCTTATCGACTGAACCCAGGCCTTAACCCGACCCCCGACAGCCCCAACCGCTAGCCTGCAAACAGATTGCACATGTGGCCTATATATAAAAATATATATGCATAAGCTGTGTATATCGCATGCCCATTTTCCCTGTTGCCGCCGTGTCCAGCGATTTGCATTCTTATGCACTGGCAGCGGGTACTTGCGGCTCAACCCGGAACCTCCCATAGATAGAATTAGCTATAAAGATGGATATGCAACAAGCGTATTTGAAGTTCGGCTTGTTTATTCTTGGCAATTTTTGTTGCACAAACAATTAAGAGAAAAACCAGCTTTAAACATTATTTAAAACGCATTATAAATTGTAAATATTGCGGCTGGCTGGCAATTGACATTATCCGATTAGCCAGAAATGACAATTACACAAAATTTTCACAGCTTGCTGCCCGAGGCGCATTTTTCAGTTTACATTTTAATTAATTATTTCTATTTTAGTTTAATTACGAGCCGTTTGTTTGCCCATACCAAATGTTTGTCAATGCGACAGTTTGTCATTTGTTCATTTGTCGGTTGGTTTTTGTTTGCGCATCAAATGAAGTGGAAAAGCAATTTCCACGCGCCGCGCCTGCAGTTATGCTACATTTTTTTTCTGTTGATCGCCAGTTGCCTTGCCTGTGTTTGCCGCTGCCGCGCATTTTGTTTTTCCTGCATTTTTCAATTTTTAATTAAGCGCATTTCTGCAGCACGCAAACAAAAACAAAAACAACAGCAAAAATGTGCGGCAAACAAAAAGAAAATAAATAAAGCGAGAAAAAATACAGAGAAAATTGTTCGCAATCCGAGTTAATTTAACACGCAAGCAAAAACGTTAAAGTGCACGCTAGAGATTTAAGATTGACTTAAAAAGTTACGCAGATAAAACTTTACCAACTCGTGACTTGCATTTCAAATTAATCAAATGATTTAGAGCTTGGCAAATGAAAACACGAAATTATGAAAATTTATGATGAGTTATTAATAACTTCTTAGTCTGGGCAACAAATAAGCTTTTTCTTATTGACTGTCTTAAAGCTTTCAAAGCTCTTGATCGAAAACAAAGGAATTTGTGGACCTATAGAGGAAATTTAAGAGACACATTGAACCAAACATTACCATCAAAAGTAAACATTTTGATTAATATCTTAAGATAAATATGTATTAAGAAAAAGCCCTTTGAGAAAAGCTTTATAAGTGCTTAAACGCTGTCACAGCTTAAGAATGAAAGCCTTTACATTAATCAAAGCTTCGTAGCTTGCAACAACAGGTCAAAAGCTGCACGCGTTGCAACAAAATCGAAAGCTGCAATATCAATCGCAGCTTTACACTTTACAAAACTCTATTAAAAGATTCAATAAGCTTTTGATCAGAAGCTGTGAACTTAACGATTGATTTTATAATATTTTGGCTAAAACTTTTGCTAAAAAAAATCGAAAAAATTCTAAAAGATTGAACCAGCACATGGGTTCGATATCATAAAGCTCTTTGTTTATTCAAAGGCTGCTGCCTGTTTTCCATTTATCGAAGATTTACGTGCTTTCAGCTCGTGTCATTACAGTTTATTGTACGCAATCAATAATTGTGATAAAATGTTTTGCTTCCTTTTTGGCATTTGCGTTATTTATATTAGCCATGCATCAAATTTTCATTTGACATATTATTTTGCTTATCGCAGATAAAACCTAACAATTTATGAATTTGCTTTTAAATTTCACAAATGCAGTCGCTATCGGGAAAATTGCCGCAAACATTTTCAACATAAACAAATTGTTGGCAAACACTTTCGTTATCTGATTTGGTCAAAACATAAAACAGCCAAGCGCCTCCTCCTGCTGCGCCATAAAAAAACGTGTTAACCTAAGTGCATTTAGATGGGAATATATCTTGAGTGTATCAAAAGTAAAAAGCAGCGTGCGAAAAATGAGAGATGATATACTTTCAATACCCTGCATTGGGTGTATAAGAAAAGGATGCCGAGCTGTCGAGATACTGCTTGTATTAGGTAGAGGTAGGTAACTGTGAGCCATAAGATCTGAGAGTTTCTCATGGGTTATACCCATGCCATCTTACAGTCATATCGATTTTATTTGAGTCGCAGAATATCATTTAAATATGTTATTTGTATATATAGCAATAAGTGTGACCGCATTTTGCTGCAGCTCGAAGCTGGATAGAGGGTATCTACAAATCATTCATACCCGACCCTTCACATTTTGTTCCTTTTTTTTCATTTTTGTTGTTTTCGCGGATCTGTTATGCAAATTTCGTGGCATAAACACGGTGGCAATTTTCACTTGATACACCCAAAACAGTTAGCCACCTGGGGGCGCAGAGGCCACCGCCCCTAGCCCCTGCCCGTGCCCCCTAGTCACACCTGGTGTGTGCCTGCTGTGGCGCCTCATTTGGTTGCGTTGGCTACGTGCCTGCAACGCCTTTTGTGACGTGTGCACCCAGAGAGCCAACACTATTAATTAAAAAGCCGAAACGGGTCCCGAAACGAGTCGCGAGCCGAAAATCGTAGCTCAAGTTGTTAATTAGCTGCCGTTGGCCAAAAGAGGCGTACGCAATGTGGCCAATAGAACAGGCGGCGGCAACAACGGCCGAGTATCTACGCATCTGTAAGTATCGCCAAATGTATCTTTCGGCTTGTCGCTGTTGTCGCTTTTGTTGTCTCAGTTTCACATGGCTCAGTTGCGTTTCGGTTCTGGCTTCTTTTTGGCCATAGTCAGATCGTTGAGCCGCATTTTAAGCAGCAATTAATTTAATTATTGGCTAAATGTTTTATGGCAATTAGCTAAGAGGCAGCATCACGCCCCATAGACTTGTTGACATGTGCCCAGCTCTTCAAGGGAGTCCAACAGCAATTTTCCAATTAATTGTCTTGTCATTTTCATTGTGTGGCTTTTAGCTGTCAGCGCAATGATTAGGCCTTTGACATTTGAAAGCATTTTCCGCAGCACGTTGTGTATTTTAAATTTGAATTAATTAAACTGAAAGCCGAACTCTGGACAAACTTTTACCACAGTTGTCGCCAAACTATGAATATTGTTTTCAATTCATTTCATTTTAATTAATTAGCTTAATGTTTAAATATGCATATTTACAATCAATTAGTTTTGTTTTTTGGGTATATGGCAGGCTCTGAGAAATCCATGAAAATGTAATATTTTAATTCAAAGTCCTGACACAGCTTTAGATCGAAAGCTTTTAATCGAAGCTTTACGCTTCACAAGTCTTGACTAAAGACTTTAAGACGCTTTTGAGCAAAAGATCTGTTGCTTATCTATGCATTTCAATATATTTTTGCTAAAACCCTTTGCGAATTATAAACAAAAACCAAGCAATAGCTTAACTACACGAATTTATGATATGATCTTAGGCTATAGTTAGGATTTATTCTTAATAAGATACTTTTTTTTTATATTCCAATATCAGACCCATTCTTAAAAGTTAAAACATTGATATCTGGATGAGAAAAAATACCCCTCAACTAGCAATATGAAATGTATTTGCTCCATATATGTTAATATATATATCGTAAGAAATACCTACAACCATGCGTAGCCCGATTGATAGCCGCTGTAAGAACAAAACAATAATATTTTCATATAGAGTTGAGTGGCAACTTATTGGTTCACTGGCGGACTACGCAAATATTCGCTTAGGTTTTGCGGTACCAACACGCTCTAAGCGGGGCGTCGAGAAGTTATTATTATGGGCTGGCAGGGGAACTGAAACCTAATGCGCATGAGATTGGTTCATAATCCACAAGTCGAACGGAAAGGCGGGCGGATAAGCAGGAAGAGCCACAGGAAAGGTAACAGGAACCGAAATTGGAACTGGGGTTGACCGAAAAATTTGTATTTCTTGTGTTTATTTTGTATGCATAACATTGGGATTAGGCAAGATTTTGAGAACGGGCTTTACCTAAATTAAATATTACACTGGCAGCGCAGACTACAAGTTGTTGTGCCTGAAACCATTTTATACGCTAGCATTGGGTACTACAATTTGGCCATGAAATATGTTACGCAAGTTCTACGGCAGATGTGCGCAGAGCATATATATTCTTGAAAAGTACCAATAACTGAGTCGACATATGCGATCATATATTCAGATGAGTCTCCCAGAAAGTGTATGAAACTGAGCGTAGATCAGGCTTTGTGGAGTAGGCAGTATATAGTTGAATAGTTGGTAGCTGGTTCGAATCGCTATATCAGCAAACTATATTATACAGGATCTTTTGTAGCATCCAAAATAAAGTATAGAAATATTTGGCATATTTCGAAGGGTATTCAATCTTCGGCAATACGATAACAATTTTTCTCTCTCTTGCTGAGCTTTTCAACTGGATTCCATTGCAATGTCATTAGCTTGGCTTTAATGTGTGGCTGTTTTTGTTGTAGTTGCTGCCATTCGCTGCTCTGTCGATAGACAAAATATCGATTGACGTAGGCTGCTTAGTTATGTCGCCGATTTTGCTGCCGCGGCGTAGACCCACAAGTGCGAACGCGTGCCGCGTGTGGCGCATAAAACATAAATTCAAAGAATATAACACGCTACTCATTCATTTTCAAACAAGCAACAGCAAAAGCCACCAAAGCTCTTCAATTTGGAAAGTTTTTGTTTAAGCTGAGCTCCACTTTAAAGGGAAATGCAGCCGTTTGTTTGCTTTTCCTTGAGAAAATCTACATAATGATTTAGAAAATGGAAAGGTCGCCAAGCAATTAGGAGTATAGCAATTATAAAGAAAGCTTTTCTATCAAATAATGGAAACTTTGAGCATAAAACAACTGGAATTTGAGATATTGAGATTACGATGAAAAGCTTTCCAACTTTGTTGAACATTTACGTAATATTTGAAGAGTTTTTATACAGAAACAGCATAAAAAACTCTTTCCTGATCTCGCTTAGCTTTATTTGTATGAATTGATGCTAAAACCAGTTGGGAATTCTAAGAGTAAGCGATAGTCAAAGCATTTGTACATTAGCCGATTTACTTCGCAACATGCCTAACTAAAGTTTTATTTACGTAAAGCTTACCAGATGAAATCCTTGCAGTGGGAACAGAACGTGGGCTGCTTGAAGAAGCGTGCGATGAAGCAATGATCCTTGACATTGAAGACATTCTTCTTCTTGAGGGCTCCTTTGCGCAGACGCGACTTCATTTTGTTTTCACCCACGGCCTCGCCCTCCGCACCCTGGCCCTGGCTCTGTTGGTCGCCATTGTTGTCGCTGCTGTTCTCTGACATGTTTTTTTTTGTTGCTTCTGTTGTTGTTCGGCTTGTGTTTGCTGCTGCTGTTGCTGTTGCTGTTGTTGTTGCTGCTGTTGTTGTTGTTGTTGCTGCTGTTGTTGTTGTTGCTTAGTTGTTGCACTTTACAAATTGGTGGTTTAATTTATTGTTGTTTGGGTTGACTTGTGGTTGTTGCTCTTTTTGTTGTGGCTTCATTTGATACACTTTCAGCTCTGTCTGGCTTCCTTTACTGTTGCGTCTTCTTTTTTCTTTTACTGTTACGTATTGCTTTGGCCTTAGTTATTTAGTTGTTGTTGTTATTTTTCTTCATTGTTGTTATTGGCCAAATTTGAAAGCCAGTAACTGAAGATCGTTTTAAGTGAATACAATTTTACTGAATGCAAATTTTAATTTATGCTCGAATTGCTTTCAATGTCAAAACAAACGGCACATAAATAAAAATCTGTATCTGTTTAATTGTAAATATTTTAATTTATTTATATTTTGTTGAAAATTAAAATTTTTGCAAACGCACGTGGCGCGAATTTCATGTTCAAATGCCAAAAACAATAAAAATATAAACAAATTTTGCTTAATTGGCTTTAATTTTAATTATGGGCACAGTTCATTAGCTTAATATGAGTTGTTGTTGTTGTTGTTTTTATTCATTTTATCGCTTATGATTGAATATATAAATAATTTGCATTTATTTTAATTTTTATTTATCATTGTTTTTGTGTTTTGTTTTTTGTTTTTGCACGCGCGTGCTTAAAAAAAGCGATATAATTTTTTGGCTTATTACTTATTTTATTTGCATATGCTTTGTTATTATTTTTTGTTTTTTTTTTTGCTCGTTTAAATAGACACGTTTCGTCGCCGCTGTCCCCGAGACGCCCCTTTGGGCCCTAACAGCGAGCCGCGCTGTTAGCCGTTAATAGAAAAAATCTATAAAATTTATATTAAATTAACAGTCGGTCAGCTCAATGGATATGTTAACATATGCAAATACGTTTATGTCTGTGTGCGTGCGTGTGTGTGTGTGTGTGTGTGTGTGTGTGTGTGTGTTTGTGTGTGTGTGTTTGTGTGTACATGTGTGTGTGTGTACATGTGTGTGTTTGTGTGTTTGGGTGTGTGTGTGTGTGTGTGTGTGGTGTGTGTGGTGTGTGTGTGGTGTGTGTTTGGTGTGTGTGTGGTGTGTGTGTGGTGTGTGTGTGGTGTGTGTGTGGTGTGTGTGTGGTGTGTGTGTGGTGTGTGTGTGGTGTGTGTGTGTGTGTGTGTGTGTGTACATGTGTGTGTGTGTACATGTGTGTGTGTACATGTGTGTGTGTGTACATGTGTGTGTACATGTGTGTGTGTACATGTGTGTGTGTGTACATGTGTGTGTGTAGGACTAGCAACAGTTACAGCAGCCGCAAGCAAATGTTGTTGCTCTTGTGTTTGTTTTTATTATTATTATTATTTTTTTTTTTGGGATTTGTCAATCTTTGGCTTTGTTGTTTGCACGCTGCCTTACGCCGTTTGTTTACTTTTTTTATAGCACTCTTGCACTCGCACTCACAGCCGCGCTCGTTTTGGCGCTTTCGCTTGCACTCGCACTGAAATTCGCAGGAGCAACTGGCTTCGCATGCTCGCCAAGACGTTGTGAGTGTGCAAATAATTTCACACGCTGTAAAAAGCGCACACAGCCTGTCCCCTAGTTGAGCACTGTGGTGAGTTGAACACAGAAGCACAGGTGAAGAGAGCGCACGAGAGCGTGCGCTTATCTTGCACTCACACACTCACACACACTTGTTGTTGACAACAGTTGTAAGGGGCGCCTCTTGTTTTCTTTTAAGGCGCTCTTTTCTTTGCTTCGGGCGCTGCTCTGTGACAGCACGTGCGCTTCGCTCGAGTTTCAAACGCGTTCTGATGACACAGGCAGCCATTTTGTGCTCTGCTTGCCATTTACCATAGCAAGCTTTTGAGCGCTGCGCTGTCGCTGCTAGCTAACAGCCGGCTGCAATGCTAACTGTTATATTCATGTTATACGCTGCTAATATACATTGTTTCCATTGATAAATGCAAACAAACAAACGCTGATCGCATTTGACATCATTTAACCGCTAATTGTCGCGACTGCCCGAAACGTGTTAATGCCGAGTTTTGTTTGTTTTTTTATTTTGTGCGGCGTCTCGTTGCTCAATTAAGCTGATAAATACATGTGAGCACTGCTAAAGCGAATTTTAAACACAACAAAATCAATTAGATCGCCTGCAACGTAAAAGAAAAGCGCTGCCCAGTTTTCCACGAAGCTGGAATACACTTTCTAAAAGCATTTATATTTTCTTCTCACAGACAGTCTCTAGTACGGGTTTTTCTTAACATTATCACCACATGTTAAGTAATAGTAGCTTAGTTAGTAGCAAACGCTGTTAGTAAACATAATGTTGTTAGCGCATGAAAAACATACCGATTGGTAAGTGTAACTGTCAGACTGTTCGATTGATCAACGGTTTTTCAGGTAAGCTAATAACTGGAACTGTCTCGTACTTATGACTTTGTGTCGAACTACTTGTATTTACGTGCCCCAACCGCAACCTTCGAGTGTTGCGTGTTTTTTATTAGCGCTCAAGTGCAAAATCTGATAGCCAAGTGTCACGTTTCGTGTGTGGGGCACCGAGAAACGGTCAAAACTATTGCGGCTAATGCAATAATTATTTATGCATACATTCTATAAAGATATAGAAAAGAGCCGAACATAAATACATCAACTTTTGGCGCTCTGGTTTTGACTGCCTCTAATAAAAATTCCAAATATTTGTATAAATCTCATACATTTTAAACGCAAACACAAACACACACATACTCATTTGCACACGATATGTAAATTGTGGCAATAATTTACATGAAATGGCAAAGAAAATGGAATGTGATTTTATGTTTGTTTTCGTGTGCTGCCGCATAAGAGCTTGTTGTTTTTAAATGAAAGAGGAAGCAAACATACATAATATAATAAGAGTTTTGTTTAGTTTTCCGATTTATGCAGTCATAAATTTCAATGAAAGCCACAAGCCAATTAAAATCCATTAAGGATGCGTTGAGTGCCAGAGATAATTATACAAACTGTAGTCACATGTTGCAACTCATTGCCAAAGATTACAAAGTAGTTCAAGGGCTGCCTCAGAGCTGTTGATTTGTTTCAGAAACTTCCAAAATGAAAGTACTTTTACTTTTTCAAGTTTTAAAGAAAACATACTCTGTTTATGCAAATACAATTCTTTCGTCTTAGGCTCAGCTCTTTAGCCACTTCTCAACTAAGTGTGTCCGCAGGCTTCATCTAAGTTTTTTATCTTCACCTTCTTTCAATGCTTTTTCAACCCGTCTGCGTGGAGCGGGTTCTCATTAAGATTCAATGCGAGGGACGTTCGTACAAAAATATAATGATTACATTTGTTTTCACTTTATTTAAATATTTATTTCTATTATTTGTATATATCTCGGATATACTTAAGAGTCTCGAAAGACATTATCAAAGACCAAGTTGTTCTGGGCATTGCTTGAAATATGTTATATATATATTTAAAAGACTTCAAAATGCATAAAAGAATATATCTTCAAATCGCGCACTTCCTATCAAACAGCCCTCGCAAAGCCCGTCGCTTGTTTGGCTTGTTTGGTCACGAAAAAAACCAAATGTATATCTAAACAATAAAATGATATTTTGTTTGCGTTTGTGACGTCATTTGTGCAGCTGGATAAAAACAATTTGCTAATTACGGGCGGCAATAAAAATAATTTAGCATGTAAATGCAACAATAACAGAAAACAAATAGCAACAACAACAAATGTTAACAGCGCCAAACAGCGCCAAAGACAGCGGCAAAATGTAGCAAAATTAATGGAATTTCTACACGCACTCAAGCTATTGATGGGCGTCAATGCTATTTGTGGGCGTGGCACGCACAATTAAACGTAATCAACAATGAAAGCAAGCCAGCAGCCGCCTGAGATAAATCATTAGCACATGTCCAGAAATTTTCTATGTAATCATTTTAACAGATTTAACAGATTTTATTTAACAGAAATTTTTATTTTACCAATTTTGAGTTATTGATAATGTTTCAATGCTGTTCAATGTGTAATGTTTAACTGCAAAATAAGTTTGCTTTTCAATTCAGATTTCGTATTATTATTTAGTTATCTGTCCACACACTTTTTCATCTTGCAGTTTTAGTTATTCTTTACATTCCTATTGTCCTATGCTCTGTAGTTCCTTTATTTGAGTTCATAATCTTTGACCAATTTATTCAAATTATTTCCACAAATGTATACAATCTTATTAATCATTTTTTAAAATATTTTTTATTTAAATTGTGTTTATATTATATATTTATGCAATTTATTTACTTCAAATAAATTTTTTTTGTATTATGTTCTTAATTCATTTTGTAGCTATTCGTTCATTATCTATTCTTTTATGATCTATTTGTTTACATTACTTTATTTTAATTATATTCATATTATATTTTTATTTTATTTTCAAGCTATAATTCCTTTTTAATCTATCTTTATTATTTGCATATATTTATATATATATTTTTATTATTTATTTTATGCTTTAATTCCATTTGGAATTTATTCGTTCATTTTGATTTATCATTTTCATTTGTTTTTTCTTTTTATGCATTATTTGAATGTTTACTTTAGTTACATTAAATTTGTATTGCTTTTTGGTTCTATTCGATTTTATGCACATTTTTGTGTTCGCAATTTGTACTATTTATTATAATTTTTATAGCTCTTGCGTCTTCAATTTTATCTGCATATTTATATATTATATTTTCTTTTAGTATTTTATATTCTTTTGTGTATTTTATTCGCGTATTAATTGAATTTACGCCAAAAAATGAGCATCGCGTCGCTTCTTAATTGAATTCTTTTGTTAGTTTTTGCCGCTTTGTCAATTGAGGCAAAGCAAATAACACACACACACACACACACACACACGCAAAGACGCAGTCTAGAGCGCGAGAGCTGCACACACACGCAGACACACAGACACTGTGCAACATTTGATTAAATAAGAGATTCGCCGCATGCAACAAATGTTCCAGCAATTTGCTCCCGAAATCGAATCAATCATCGATCGCTAATGGAGGTGGAAATCGTGGAAATCGTTGCCGTTTGCCGTTATAAAAAGCACTTAACGCGTCACTGAGAACCGTTCGTCCGCTCCGGCATATACCCCTTGCCGCGACCGCTCCACACTTGTTTACGTACGCTTGCCGCTGGGTCTTCGTATCGTTCAGATACAGATACAATTCAAGTCTGTCTGCCCCACAAAAACGAACGCTGGTCAGTCGCTGATCTTCACAGCAGCCGGCAGCTGGCAGCGCAGTCGACGTCGCAGCCGGCGTCGCTGCCTGTCGATTTGTTATGACAGGCCACACCGGTTCGACGCTTGCGACGGCCGACGCGACGATTGGCCCACTGTGCAAGCCGACAGCAAACAGGCAATGTTCAATTGCGCGCGGGCATTGTTTTTGTAGGGTATACGTGAAAAGATGCTTAGCTATGTCAGTGGACTTGTCATATTTAATGAGGTGTATTATGAAAATTAGTATTTAATAAGATATCAGATGAGATTTAAGCTGTCAATTGAGATAGTCTCTTATTCTCTCTGTTATTGCTGGTAAAATCGCATTTCCCTCTTTTGTCTCTTATATTTCTCTCGCTCTATTCTTATATTTCAATTGATGCGTACTGTTTCTTTCACGCCCTTTGTCACTATTTCCCTCTCTTGTTCTTTGTCACTATCTTTCCTTCTCCTTCTCTATCTCGCTCTGATACACTTTCTCTTGTTTTCAGTTGAATCAATAAATATTCAGCTTGACTTTGCGTTCTCTCTCTCTCTCTCTCTCTCCCCATCTCTATATATAACAGTCTATCGCTCTCTGTCTCTCTCTTTCTCTCTCTCTCTCTCTCTCTCTCTCTCTCACTCTCTCCCTCTCTCTGGCTCTTAGTCTTTCTCCCATAGATACATCTTGAAATCTTTAGTTTGTTTTTTGAGGCTTTTGGCAGAGTATTCAACAGTCAGCGACTATTCCCTTTTATAGGCTTTTGACATTGCATTTTATTTCATTCAATTTGCTGCGGTTTTTGCAGCTACTCGGGCGAAGCGTTGGCGTTTCCAACTCTGAGAATGAGTGCAGACTAGCGCTATCTCTCTTACTCTCTTCTCTCTCTCTCTCTCTCTCTCTCTCTCTCTCTCTCTCTCGCCCTCGCTCTTTCTTTCCCTCACGTTCCATACAACAGTTGCTCTTTTTGGCTGCTGTTTTTGGCCTCTGCCAGTTGTAATCAGATGCTGCTGCAGATGCATCAAGATGCAGCTACAGGTACAGCTGCAGATACAGATACATTCATATAGCCAACGCCTGTTGTCTGGCTATTTGCCAGTCGTGCTGTCGCAATTTTGTTGTTGTTTCTGTTTGTCGCACCATAATTTAAGTTGTTGATATGCTGTGCACACACAAGCGCATATTTTGGGAGCCAAACCAAACCTATCCCAATTTTTCGTTGGCTTTGGACGTCATCATCTGATTGCCAAGGCCCAGTCCAATAAATTGAAATCGTTTCGGGTTTATTTTTTTTATCTCATATGTTTACCGACTGTTGCGTGTTGTTGTTGCTGTTCTGCCTTTTCTTTTGGTTGTTGTTGTTGTTGCTGTGCCCGTTAAAGGCGCGCTTTTTTTATAAGGCTGATTGCCAATCGTAAAGTTGCCTTTTTTTTTCGTTTTGTCTGCTTTTATAGAGTCAACGCGTCGCATGAGCTCTTTTATTGTTGTTGTTGTTGCTGTTTTTTTATGCTGCGTGGAGTTATCAGCAGGCCAGCGCCAGCAAGTGAATAAATCAAATGTTCTATAAATAATTGAGTGAAAATTATTAAACATCTGTTGAATTGAATTGAGGAATCAGTTGAGGCCAGGAATTTGAATACAATGGAATTAAAGGGGAGTTCAAAACAGGCGCTGACCACCGTGAAGAGGCGTCTGCGGAGAGGCAGCCGAGCGCATTTCCATACAATGGAATGAAAGGCAATGCTATGGACAGCAAAACGTATGTGTGTGTAGTATTTGAATATGGTATAATAAGAAAATACAATTGCGTGTGCCGACGACTGAATACCCTTGCAGACAATGAAACTAAGCAGATGCTCAAAGGGCCAGCTATTGTTTATCTAAGACTGATGAATTACATAAATTTGCAAGAAAGGAATAGGCATTAATGCTAAAACTTACTCTTCCTGTTGTGAAAGCTTTATGAACTAGTTGCCCAATTAAGACTAAGTTCAATTCTTATGAATTGCCTCAGATATCTGCTTTTAATCTACACCTCCTATGTCAAAGTGTATATACCCGCATGTAAACCGACAGGATATAAAACTAGGCCACTTACATGTAGATGAAGAAAGGTTCCCAATCTCTGCTTTAGATATAACTTGAATGTTTAAAGACAAGAATATTTTCAAATCAAGCTTTTGGGAGCGCATAGCCTAGCCCAAATATCGAAGGTAAATGCGCATACACACAAATACAAAGGTAAAGCGAATAAAATAGATAAAGATACGCCAAAATAAACGAGTTCGTGCATCACGTGAAAATATATTAACTATTTGTTGCTTAGATTTGAACTAAAATGCATATGAAAGCCCTCTATCAAACCTACAAAAATTCTTTAATCACACATCTCATGCGTCGCAGTCGCAGTCAGCGTCGCAGTCAGCGTCGCAGTCAGCGTCGCAGTCGCGGTCGCTGCTTAGCATACCTGGAATTGATGACGTCGTCGAAGTTGCCTATTTAATATGCTGGTTCGCCTTAGTTTCGCTCGCGGCTGTTGCTGTTCGATATCATTTTTTGTTGAAGTCGTTTTGTGTTTCATTTTTTTTTGTGGCCAGCATTCAGCATTGGCATTCATTTCGGATTCTCAATATATTTTTTTTTATTCTCTGCGTCACACAAAATAATATTTCTGGTTTTGGGCCCTGGGCTTGGGGTGAAGGGCCGCATGATTTGCTGGGCCCTTCTCTTTTTGTATTCTGGCATCGTTTATTATTTATTTATATATGCGCGCATAAATTAAAATGAATTTTATTGTTGTGCAATTTTCTTAGAAATTCAATGAAAAGTTCGCAGTTTCCCGTAATGTGTTATTGATAGGCATTTTATTGGCAGCTGTTGTTGCTTTTGTAGTGCCTGCTGGAGTTGAGCTCAAGGCGGCATACTTTTGGGCGCACTGTAAAAACCTGTGCGTCAAGTGGACAGCGCTGCAGATCTTACTTAACTTAACAATAAATTAAAATAAATAACTTTAAAAGTTATGCCAAAACTTGAAGAACTTCACAAAATGCGCAACATTAAAAATTAATAAATAAAAGACAATTTAAAGTTGGGCTCTCGCATTTCACAAAAATATGTTCAGCTGACAGCAGCACGCGCCAGCCCCACCCCCCGCGCCTTCTTGTCCGTCAAAAGTTTCTAATGAAACCTGCTAGCCTAGTATATATATCAAGTACATGCTACTATATAGTAACCTAAACCGACCCCGGCCCTGCTAACTTGTCAGTTGCTGCTCGAGCAAAAGTTTTGGACAACTTTTGGTAACATTTCTGGGCTCGCTTCGTTTTTCTTATTAAATTAAGCGATTTGCAAAGTATTGCTGTGGTGCGGCGGGTGCGGAGCAGCTGGCCAACTGTTGCGCAAATATACATAACTGCTGCAGGGCAGGGGCCGGGTGCGGCTGCCTGACTCATTTGAATTTTGCGATTTGTAATTAGTCGCAGCCCCGGGAAATGTTGCGGAAATTGTGAAAGAAAGGCGACGCGCCTCAAATGAACCGAAAATTGTAAAATTCTTTAAGCGTAACAATAAAATGGCAATCGTTATCGCTATCGGAATCGATAGTCACAGTGTTATGCAACGCATAAATCAACAAAATGACAGCCAACCACAGAGCGCATAGCGGGCGCCAGGGTGGTACTTGGGCGCAAGGGCCGCCTAAGCACCGCTATTAGTAACACGTCTGCCCACTCGAGGCACGCCCAGTTGGGGCCAAACAATGCGAACCAGCATTGCAAACAATGGAGCCAAGTGTCTGCGTGCCAGGATGCCAGCCAGCCAAACAGTTGAGGATGGGGATGAGGATGAGCATCCACTGATGACGGCCCGCTGCATATGACAGGAACAAACAGAGGGGCAGAGCAGGGCCAGGGCCAGGGCCAGGGATAGTAAAAGCGACAGGGACACGGGGCATTGGGCAGGCAATGAGCAAGATCAAGAGTTGTTGCGTAGAACAATAGCCGCTTGACTATTGGAACTGAGGCGTGGTTGGGTGGCGGCAACAACAATTGAACTGTGGGCAGCTGCTTTGTGAACGACACTTTTGACTTATGTGTCAGCTGCTGGCCCCTGTTGATGGCGGCTCACTGAAATGAGCTGCTGCTGCAGCAGCTGTTAGCTGTCCAGGATTTTGTGCTGATGCTTCATGAACAAGAAAGGGGAACTATAAAAGGCAACTCAATTCAAATGAGGTGCATGTTGCAGATGCTAACAAAAGTCTGCAACGAAGCATCTCAATGCTCCATATTAATTTAAAGCATACCAACACTGGAGCAATTAAAGACAGTAAGCTTTGCCAACACTGCAAAACAAAGAAACAGTGCTGTAAAGCAAATTTTTGTCCAGATATGTAATGCCATACTAAGAGCTCTAAGTCAAAAAATCATATGTCATTTGATTTCAAGTATTTAAATTCATATGACAAAAAGTCAGTAAGGATTTGTCAACTGACAGATGGGATTAGATGTTGGAAAACCTTTGAAATGCTAAACAAATTGCCATGCTTTTCATATAAGCCCCACTCTCTGTTGCTCACTTTCTCTCTAGTCTCTCTTCCTCTCACTTGCGCTACCTTTTGACCAACTGAATTGCCAATTTATATGCAAAGTTCACATAATACTTGAAATATTTGCAAGCAAAAGGTAAAAAGTCACAAGTGAAAAAGGCTAAGCCAAAGGAAAAATGTACCCAAAAAATAAATGTCAAAATGTTTGCAAAATTTTACATTTCACATTTGTAACGGCCGAGCGAATGTTTGGCAGTTAAAGTTCATGTTGTAGTTGTTGCTGTTACCTTATTGTTGTTGTTACGTTATGTCTATTTGGCCACTGGGCACTTAATGTGTATTTGGGGCTCGAAGGCTTCGCTGTGTAAAGTACTACAAGTCGTTCTCTTGAATGATTCAACACGTGGCGGCGCCCAACGACCGCATGGCGCCCAACGTAGGGGCCACAGTTTCAACTAATTTACACGCAAAACAGCTGGTGACTTGCGGCGTGTAATTAAAAGAAAATTGTAACGCGTGCCAGGAGGCAGTGAGAACGTGTCAAACGACAGACGCCATTTAATAAAAACCAACAAAATACAATAATGTTCTCTTTTTTGAGAGTGCCCGACTTGCATATACGCTAAAGACTACCCTGCTACCTTTACAAATATTCCAACATTCTTTTGGGCCTCACAACATGAAATTTGGAGTTGTGAATAACATCGGCGCTTAGAGTCTGATCTCTTCCGATTCTTTTGCCAGGACTTTAATCTGGTTTAAAAAGGTTACAAATGAGGTATCCAAAAAGTAAAATATCTGCATACCCTATACATATACTACACTACAAAATCTGTATATAATACAATACGAGAACCTACATGCCAGGTTTGGTATATATATACGATATAGACGATAAGGCGATACAATTCGAGACAGACGGACTTTAACTCGGACTTGACATGATTATTAATGCCGATTTATACATATTGTATATACTTTATGGAATGGTATGCATCTGGCAGTTACATTATACCCGTCTTACTCGTTTCCAATGGGTACAGGGTATACGAACCGCTTGACAAATGGAAAACGGGCGCCAAAATGCAAAATGGCGAGCGCAAAGAGAACGCGCAGTTCCGTGCCACATCACATGGCATCACGTATACGCAGCGTATGAATTCAGTGAGATGAGCTGCCACGCGCACACAGTCGTTTTTTTCATCTCAGCTCTGCGTTTGTTTAATTAAAAGTTTTACTCACTCGGACTAAATCAATTGCACATAAATTCAACTGCAGTACTAAAGGGGCGAGTGGTGGGGGAGAAGTGGAAAATTCCCCTAGCTAAGCCAAAAGTTTCAATGGCTTTTAATTACGAAGCAAACAAAAAGCTGCAATCCGGGTTGAAGGCATTGAAGGCGAATCGACATGGCCACAACACAAATGCGAGTAGCTCATTGGAAGCGTGCGTTACATTCCGGATTAAATGTGGGCGTGGCGCATATAGAAGAACTGGCAAGATATGAACGTAGGGATCTTAAAAAGTGCTGTGCACGCAAAAAGCCGTTGATTGCCGGGAATTGATGGACTTAAGCGAACTCAGCTCGCGAACTATTGATTGAGAGAATAAAAATATTAATAGGAAAAAATGTGTTAATAATGATTACAATTTAATACAAATTTAATATGAATTCTCAAAGGACCTAAGGATTCGTGATATGAATAAGCTAAAACGAATTTGAGTCCATCGCCTGACCTAACAGGCAGCATACCCCATAAGCTGAAGCTTATGGCTTATGGAGCATCTCGTGGTAAATGCCCCGTGGCACATTGCAGGGATAACCCAACTGCAGCAGTTATCAAACTCAAGTGGTTAGCTAATGCCTCAGAAATGTTGCAGCTGTTGGGGGCAAAGACGATGGCAAGCTGTTATGTCATTCTGTGGAATACTCCAGGATAGCCACAGCATACGAAAGTATTTTGGTGCAAAGGGCAATCCAACAGCAACTTTTTGAGTGGCAAAATAATTTTCAGCTCAAGTGGCAGTTTACATTTCGGTGTAGCATGTGGCAGCAAATAGATTCATTAATGCGTTGTTGAGTGCAAATTAATTAGCGCTTCAATTGTGCGCCCGGTACGCTGGTCACTAATCCAATCATTTCCAGCTCAACGCCCCATCCAGGCGAATTTTCGTCTAGTCATGTGCGTTAATTATGCTGCCAAATGTGTGTACGTGTGTGCGCTGTGTGTGTGTGTGTGTGTGCCTGTAGCATTTAATTGCAAATGTTCTGCACAAAGGTTCAGAGAAATGACAGGTAGCAAAAACAAGGGCGTTCGGGAGAGGGCTTGCCGAGGGGGGTTGAATATGCTATCAGTAAACAAAAATGTGAAAGTTTTTTCAGCTGCTGGCGGCGATATCAAAATAAATACAAAAATTTGAAAGAGAACAACATAAACCAACAATAAGAAAAAAAAACAACATCGAGAAGAAGCACAGCGCGGAACGTAATGCAAAAGGCAAAGAATAAGAACAAGAGCAAGAAAAAGTCAAGCAAACAACAGCCCAAAAGTATGCTACACAAAAGGCTTTCATGGTTTTTGTCTTAGGCGGTTTTACTTGAGGTCCGCTAAGGTTTATACGATGAACGTTTTTACGATCAAAAGGGATATTTTGTGATATAGATGAAATACAAGAAAAGGAAGACAAAAATAAGTATAATATCTTTCATCTTGGAACTTTCTCTTAGTGGTTCACTGTCATAACTCAGGAACTATTTGAGCTATGCTGCTGAAAATTGCTATGGGTTTTAGAATTGGGGATATCAATATTTAAATGTCATACAATTTTAAATCTCGCGCTTCAAATTAAACTTAAACTAAATGGCATAACACATGCGTAAGGCCCACTAACATGTGACTCTTGCCCTTCACCCGGGCGACCGCTTGTTCTGGGGCATTGCCCAACCATCCTTTGGGTCTTTTCAAAAGTTTCTTTCTAAAGGCTGTTTAACGGCATTTCGACGCTAAACGAAACGACAAAAGGCAAGTGCTCAGATAAAGACTAAGACAAAGAGAAACGAAATCGTGAAGCACTCAAGCAGAGAGCGTGAAGCAAATGCTAAGACAACAGCTGCTTGACTCCGTGTGGCATGTGGCATGCGGCATGTGCTTGGCCTTGTTTGCCTGTGTCTGTCGCTTGGCCCCTTGTCATCTCTCTGTCTCTGTCTTTTGCCTTCACTTCTTTCAGCTGTCATTTCCGGCTTTCATTCGCTTCGTTTTGTCTTTCATAATTTTTTTCTTCTGCTAGGGTCGAAGTTTAAGCGCCTCAAATTAAGCGCAAAAAGCGAATACAAAATGCCCAAAAGCGGCAGCGTTTAAGATAAACAAATATCCAAGAAAGCAAATGGACAAACCAAGTAATTAAGTACCCACTCTCTGACCACTCAACACAGAAATATGCAAATGCGAATATTATTCCTTCATACCCTGTTTCCGACGTAAATAAAATAGAGTATACTGTAGACACCAAGTACATCCCGTGCGTTTTACTATGTGCTAACATTTCAATTGAAATATCGTTAACCTCGGTTCTATGCTCGGTTTTGTGGCATATTCATTTAAGTTAGCCCTTGATTAGACGCTTAAATTAAAAAATCGCAAATTTCGACGTTTATTGACAATTGATAGTTGTAGATGCTATGTATAGGGTATCCCCGAGTAAGATACTCTCTAGCATAGCACTCGTACTTGTTTTGCTCCTTGGTATATTTTACAATATTACGGCAGAGCTAAAGCGTTTCCTCATTATGATTATGCCTCCTGTTTTTCTGAGCGGATTGGGGGTGGGGGCAGACTGGGGCTCATCATAATTTGCCGCCTGTTGCTATTGCTGCTGCGCCTCCAACGCGACGCGACTGCCGCCTGTCAATGGCCAAGTGGTATGGCCAGGAAGTAGGCCATTTTTTGGCCTGGCTGGGGCTGTCTTTGGCTCGCGTGTTCTTTGGCCTTAAATGTGACTGCGTCTGCGGCGCGTTTAGCACATCGTTACCTGTGTTGCCAGTGCTTAAGTGGAAAACAGTTTGTTTGTGCGCGCGTGTGTATATGAGTGTGTGTATGTATGTGTGTTTATGTGTGTGTGTGCGTGTATGTGTGTGTGTGTGTGTGTGTGTTTTCTGTGTGTGTGTGGGTAAAGGTCTGGTGCTCGGCGTGCCAGCCATGCAAATCAATATCAACAACAGGCCACAGCTTTGACTTGATAGCAGCAAACAGAAACTGAAGGGCTGATTTTCTGCTTGTACAAGTAAATTTTCACACGCCTTAGCTGCGATTTGGTGTAGGAATTTGGATACGCACAGAATTTGTACAGTGTAGACACGAGGGATTTAATGTTTCCTGCTGATTGTTAGATTTTACGCTCATACTTGGATTAGTTTTTTACCTGAGAGAGTTTACCAGAGTTTACCTTTTTTACCAGAGAGTTCGAACCTGATGACCACTAAAAGATTCTACTCTCTCTTTCTCTGTCCTGGCACTCTCACCGAATTTGTTTTTACTTATTTAATAATAACAACTTTCAAACATACCGTTAAAAGACCACAACATTTATAGTCTAGCAAGGGAGCAACTTTTCTCTTCTCTCTCCCTGCTCTGACGCTCTTGCGTCATGATATAAAAGTTAATAACTTTCTAACTTACCATTAAGACACCGCAACATTTATAGTCAACTCTGGGAGTTCGAACCCCGTGACCACTAAACGACTGCATTGGGAGAGAATTCTGTACCCTATCTCTGCTCCGATGCTCTAACTGTATTTGTTCATTGTCATTTATTATAACTACTTTTAAACATACTGTTAAAACATCAAAACATTTTTGGTCTAGTTAGGAAGTTCGAACCCCTTGACCACTAAACGACTTTATTGGTAGAAAAATGTACTCAGTCTGCTGTTTTCAGTTACTTAGCTTTTGGAGAGAGATTTACTCTAAACTCATTTCATATAAACTTAGGCTATATGTTTACAAATTAACTGTAGCTCAGACAACATCAAATGCATGAATTTCTCCTCTTATCTCTTTGCATAGAATCCACTTTATTAAATGGCTTTGAAACCCATTTGGCTTTAATAATCGTTATAATCGGCACGTCTTTAACCTATTCATTTTCGAAACTTGTTATTTCCGAACTCCTAATCCTGTTCGCTTTGCTCATATCATATTTCGCTGTATACGAAATTGCGCACATGTGTGTGTGTGTGTGTGATGTATATGTGATAAATATTTATAATCGCTAAATGTATGAATATGTCGCCCTGTCGCACACACAACCCCCTGGCACCCCATTGCCTCAATTGACTTCTGTAACGACGGAGCTAACATAAAATCAATAAAGTCGTTTTAGAGCTCATTGAATCGTTAAAGGACAAACAGCGAACGAATGACTTATAAATACTCATACATACACACAAACATTCATACACACGAACACGAACACACGCACACCCCAAATTAAATTTAGAAAAGAAACTGCATTAAAAATACATAAATCCATGAAATTTGATCACTCTATTTTTGTTTATCATTAAATATTATGATTGCCTGCTTTCTCTTTGATTTTTATTCTAAGCAACATTTATATAGAAAATTAACACAAAGTGAAGGTAGCTTGCCTTAGCTCATATTAAAAAATTGTCTAACCCCGCTGATGGATTTGCACTCTAATTACGCTTAATTAAAGCTATTAATTTATGTCCACAATCCGTTTAATCAATCATGGAACTTTTTTCCCTCTCACTCAGTGGCGGGTTACGGTCCGTGGCATGTGTATGTGTATGTGCGTGTGTATGTGTGTGAGTGTGGATTACAGGCAGGATAACTACTTAGTGCGCGAGAAGCTGCTGCTGGCAGGAGCAGACACAGATATGAGCCAGCTACTTGTAGCAAGCATTCAGTCGAGCTAATGGCCGGGAGTGAAGAGCCACGAAAGCTTACAATAAAGTCTAGAGGAAAGCGGTGCGCTGCGGGGCCAGCACCGGGGGGAGGCGCTGGGACATTAGGCGACAATGGCGGTTGCCATTTTGTCTGCCAGATAAATGAAATGCGTTGATGTCGCTGTCTGCCACACTAAAGGCACTGAGAGAAACTGTATCTGAAATGTCTTTTGATAGAAGAGAAAGTATATTTATTTATGAGCTTCAAAAAATATTTAGAAATTCCAAGTGATCTAACCGAAACCATAAACAAGCCAAGCTTAGAGAGAAGTTATATTTAACAAAGATTTAATAAACAGGGTAAATTATTTGAAGTTGAATTGATTGTAATTAAAAACCCACAGAAAGCCGCGAGCTTCTTGCCCTTCTCTATATCTTTAAACCTTTTCAAGTTATAAATTCCTCTAGGCTTTCTTCAATTTATCTCAGTGTATTTGTTAGTTAGATTACGTTAGACGTTTGAGCTTTAACTTTGTCTTTGTCCAGACATTGATAATTGCCACGTGAATATTGTAGCCGATTCGTAAGCATATTTCAGCGGGAGAGTTACTTTTGCTGAACACGCGCACAATGTCTGCTTTACGATAGCTCGTAAATTCCGGAACTTGAAAGTATTTCCCATATGCGGCACACATGTGCCTGTCTGCCACATACCTCCAACACTCTCCCCTCCCTTACGCACACACACACAGACACCTATCACACTGGTCCCCTCTTGCCGGCAGCTCATTCGCATTCATGCATCACTCAGCTCGCTAACTCACTTTTCGTGCAGGCAGATTCACGCATCCTGCCGCCTATCTCCTGCCTCCTGTGAGCATCCTTGACAACATTCGCACGCACATTGTCATTGTTTATTATGCCAATTTCACTTGGGAGGTGTTGTGTAGGGCGCAGGTTGAGGGAATGAATACAACAACCGTGTCAAGCATTCGCATTGAAACATTGACAAAATTTTGCGTCAAATACAAAAATGATGTTGTACTGGGCCTCCTAAGGCTTGAGGTTCGCTCGAGCTCGTAGCTCTACTCTGGGCCAATTCAATACAGTGTTGCACAACTCGTTGGTAGGCGTGGCAGCAGCCATGATAAGCGAATGTGGCATGAGATGCCTGCAAGCGGTCACTGAAATACAGGAATTCAAAAAATGCAAATTTCCATTGTGCGAATAGGAGCTGAGTCCAGGGTTTGGGGTAATTGGGAAGCAGGCTGATTGACTCTGTATATACTCTGTAATCTCGCTAAAAAAAAAAGGGTTGAATTTACGATTTTGCAAGTTATCAATAACTCTCGAAATGAAGTTTTCTACACATATCTAGCATAATATGAAAGCTGGCGATACCGAATCAGGAATATTCTTTAAAATCGATAAATAAATCAAATATTTAACAGGGCATCGTCTAGTCACCCACGCTCTGCTGAAACACTCTTGTTTTTCATTGGCTTTGTCTGTTGAGCCAACAGTCCTCGCTGCTGACTGTTCTTTCACTGATTTGGCCAAGATTTATGGCTAGAAATCAATGCATTGGCATCTGCAAGCCGCTCTTCTTCTTTTCCCACCCTACTTCGTCTGTCAACTGCCATTTGGTATATATTTCGCAAAGTTTTGGTATCGACAAAATGGTCACCGCACAGCAAGTACAATTGAATGAAACCCAACAAGATTCAAAATGCGGTTTCAGTTTCATTGCCGCCTGCATTTGGTGTGTGCGGGGGTGTCTGGAAAAAGTTGTTCGTAGCATAAATCAAATTTATTTTTCCATTTTCCCAAGCAGCCAACGACAACAAAGAAAAGTTGGGTGTGTATACGTGTGTGCGTGTGTGTGTGTGTAGGTGGGTGGGAAGGAGTATATGTAAAATAAAAGCAAACGCAAGTTTACGATTGAATAAATATTGAAAGAGCAACAGCAGCAGCAGTCATAACTTTACTTAAAAAAAACCATAAAAACAACTGTGAAAAACTTTGCTTAAACGCATTTCAATGAAATGTAAACGCCAGCCAACCAAAAACAACAACAACAACAACAACAAAGAAAGCAACACGTGCCGGAAAAGTCTGATATATTCAAATCACTTGTCAAAGCATCTTAAGTGCACAGCATCTGGGGAAAGGGTTCAAGAGGCAGGCGGCATTGCAGCTAGCAGGAAAGGTTGCTTTTCATGCGGCCATTTACTAATTACAAACTGAAAAATTTCAGAAAACTAAGCAATAGTCAAGTGTGTATGCTCTACCCTCAAGATATGTTTATTCTTTATGTTTAGAAAATGCCCAAACAAGGAAACACGTTCTAGATTGCGGTGCATATTTAGTATTTAAAATGAGATCTAGAGAGGAACTCATCTTTGAACTCTTTACTGTTAAAGAATTGTTCAAATTTAACTCAAGCTCGCACCCATTCACATATGACATAATAGAGCCTTTAGGTCAGGGTATATGTGGTGTCGAGAGGGCAAGTTAAGAGATGTCGGGGCGTTCGATAAGATAAATGAAAGTGTTGCAAAAGTGTCAGTGAGGGTCTCTTCTGGCCAGGTAGCTGAGTGTGCCAAGACAGTGTTATGTGTGTGTGAGTGAATGTGTTCCCTGTGCGTCATTTATAATGAACAGACAAGCGGCAGCTGCAAAACTTAACAAGTGCTCTTTGCCCCACGCCGAACAGCAATCAATGAAATACTTGGTCAAGCCAAAACCCAAAAAGAATTCGTATTGTGTCAAGAGAGAGAGTGAGAGAGAGAGAGCGAGAGAGACAGAGTGCAAAAGGGCAAGAGGCGTTTCGCAAATAGTTGCACCGACCTGTTGTCTAAATGAGCGGCAAAGGTGACACAGCAAATGACGCATCGTCATGCCATGGAACATGGAATTTCAATTAGGTTCTAGAGGCGGGCGTACATGTCGTATACGCAATGCTGCCGTTAGAGACAATGATATGCGACATGGACTAGCACCTAAGCAGCTGATTTACTTCCCTTGTTCCTTTTAAATTGTTAAAACATTTCATGCTCATTATGGTCAGTCCACGCAATGGAATGGAAGAGCAGTTCCTGCCTCATCTGAAGTCCCTCAAGTTAGCAACGTTTTAAAGGGTATATTATAATTTTGTTATGAAATGTGTAACGATTTGAATAAGACATACTGGAAGCCATAAATTCCAGGCAGTATATATGTTAAAGTCAGTCAGATTGGACTAACTATATCATACAGCTGTCAAGGCAGAGAGGAAGAATATTTACTAGAAGAGTTGTTCGGCCATGGAGTTTCTTTATCGGACATCAGCTAAGTGTGATCGGGTGCCTTGCAAGGGTATTTAAGATGCGGCATTTGAAGGATTTCTCCAGCCTCTTATTTTCAATTTGTATTCCCTTTTTTGCTAGTTTCCTTTTCATTGCGCTGATGCGACGCGCAGAGATGTCGTCAGCAGCTTGGAACTGGATATGGGAAGTGGGCCTTGAGGCTGAGTCTGGACCTGGGCGACACTTGGGGATTTGTTTGCGTTGCTTGATTGCAACTGAAACGTCTGTTAACGATGTGTTGCCTCGCAGACTACGCTGCACAGTGTCTGGCATTTTATTCCAGCTGATTTTTAATCAAATTTGCGCCAGTTGCAAGCGTTGAGCGGCTCGGCAGATGCGCATCAGTTCTCAGCTGCATTTGATGGATGGATAAATGCAGTCTGATAACATTTATTGAGCAAATAGAAACGCGTGCTCTATATCAAACGAAAGTGTTTGCATTCAGCATTTGTGACAGTTCAATTAATTGATAAGTAGATATGTATAGCAGGACTATGGAATACCCTTTTCGGCAGAGTCAAGAAAAGGTAGCTCCCATATTCTAGCCATGGTCCCCTTTTTATGCTCAATTATATTAGCTAGTTCTTTATGCTTACAGTTTTCCAAGAGTTTTCCTACGCTTCTTAATTGTCCTCTTACAATGAGCTTAAAGATTGTCTTAAAGAGTTTAAGGTCAAGCCTAGCCCAGTTCTTATTCTTGCTCGTCTATGATTTATAACTCTTACTCCTAGTCCTCTTTGAGTCTATTTGACACAACTGATGGCAATTTATGTCAAATCAGCGACAAGTTCAATGAGCTGCATTGCTCTAATCGGCCAACTTAAAGTAAACTTCAGCTAAGGTCAATCATCTAGGCAAGTTCTGCTTTATGTTTGCTATTTTTTTTTCTTTCTTGGCCGAGCTTCAGTTACATTATCGATTGTCGCTTGTGTCAAGTCCATTCAACCAACTAGGGAAAGCAAGTCGCGCCCTTTTACACTTTGCTGACTTTAAGTGCGCCCCTTGCCATGAGCCCGCAGTCCGCTGCCCGCCCACTCTTGGCCTTGTTGCTGTCTGGGTAAGTCTCGGTCGTAATTGCATAGGGTTATGTTGGGGCTGTGATTATGTGCTAAAACTGTGGCTTGGCCAGCACTAAATTGGCTGGCAATCAAAAAGAAGCGAAGAAGATGAAAATACTGCGCAGCATTTCGAACATAAATTGCGCGTTCGGCTGTCAACTTAACTGCCAGACATATAAATATATATTTGTTTACCCTCCCCTCCCCTTGCAACTTTACACTTCAAGAAGTCGCTTGCCTAGACAAAGTTTACTTTTATTTGGCGATTCCGGAACTTGATTTGAATTTACGACAAAAACTAAAGTCGACTTCTAGGCGCAACAGCTGTAAAAAGACAGCGCCCCTGTGTTTGGGTGGGGGGGGGGGGAGCAAGTTTGTGTACGAATTGATTACAGCAATAATTACGCATGCTGCGTGGAGAACTAATAAAATATCAAATGGACCCACCACAGCAAGCTGGACAAGTCTGATTAATCGTCAGCGCCTGACATTCATTGCCCAGCAGCAGGAATTGAATGCTAAGAAGAGGGTTGAGAATCACATAGAAGGACAGCAATAATTGCCACATAACATTTTCATGCATAGCTTCTGCCTTAATTCTCTGTTAATAATTCAAAGCATAAATTTCGCATTGCCAAGGACTTTTCTTAGCTGCTTTGTTATACCCTGTAAGTCGTGGCAGGCATAAGGGATAGATTATGCTTATTGAATAGCAAAAGGATTAGAAGAGATTAGCTGAGACTTCACCGCAGATTGGGTACGCTATAAGTGGGCATGACTAGAGTATATGTATATGCAAAGGATATTTTACAGGGTATACCAGCTTCGGCTACGCATAGGCTAGCTGTTTGCTACTTATTTTTATGTTAATTTCCTTGACGCAGTTTGTTTGTATCCTGCGCTCGTTTGTTTTCCAATTGCCGGCGCCTCTTGAATGCCGCCTGGCAAATCCTTAATGGTTAATTTATATGCGCTCGCTTATTGAATACATTGCCCCGGGCATGCCCGAGCCGGGGCTTGCCCCTGCTCTTGGTGCGCTGTGAGAAATCTGTAATTTTCATTTGGCAGTGTGCATTTTTAATTGCCTCAAAGCTCGTTGGCCTTGGAAGGTGGTAATTGCGCCCACTCGCTACCCAACGTGAGCTGCCTTTTGATAATTGTCAGCCAGTCGGTCCGTCAGTCTCTCTGGCTGTCTGTCTGTCTGTCTGTCTGTCCGCCTGTCCGCCTGTCAGTTTCTGCCTTAAGTTGTCAAAGTTCAGCTGTATGTGAGCCACAGCTTCACTTGGCTGTTGTAAAATGGCAAAACTTTCACTGAGGTCAGCACAAAACAGTCTATGCCAAAAGTAATTAACAAATGTGGCATACACAAAAAGTGTTGCGGCAAATGGCAGCTCTCATTTCGTAAAACAGTTCGGGTGGAGTTCTGCACGCCCGTGCACCCTCAACCTAGGCGCCGCCTCAACTTAAAAATTGGCATGACTACAGCAGATGTTTGGGTCTAGGCACAACGGGGCGTATAATTAATGTGGGCATTTAAATGTCAGAGCATCGTTAAAGGCTTCGTTGCGCCCCTGGCAACCTACGCTGATACGTCTATCTGTTTAAGCTGAACGCGTGTCTCAGGTTTCTCTAAAGTAAATCCTCCAATTAACTTTCCAATCGTATTTCTTTAGCTGCTTAAATGATCTATCTTGGCTTTTTATACCATGTCTAAGCGCAGACTTAACCGATTTGGCTGACAATTTACGCTTTAGATTAAGGTTCCCTTTAAAGTTTTTTTTTATTTCCAAAGTTAATCAATCTTTAATTTGCTTTGTGAGTCGACTTTACGTATTTGGAACGAACCCACTTTAATAATAAATAATGTTTCTGGACAATTAATGCATATGAAAAACTTGAAATAAATCTTAAAAATTCCTAATAATGTCCCCAGCTCAATTCTGATTCCTTAAAGTTTTTGTTTGAACTCATTGTATGTAGATATATAACATATTTAAACATTCTGAGAGCTACGATTCATCATTTTTCTGGGCGTCACTTTTGGACCTTTGGACAGCCTGCCAAGGCCTAAAGCTATCAGAGCCATCTGCTTGTCTCATAACGCTTTCTGCACTGTCATGGAGCTCGCTAAATTTCACAATTTTATATTTTATTATGTGTTTTTTTAATATTGATTTTCATTTCTCTTTTGGGCTGCTCCAAGGACAGGTCGCTGAGCACACTAAAAATTCGTTTTGTGCCTGGCAATTCCCTAAACCTGACACTCAGCTCAGTTCGTTTCCTTTATTAATGCCGAAATTATGTGAGGCATTTACCCGAAAAGCTGGCTGGCAGCACCAGCTTCTTCTCCACATGATTCATATCAAGTTCGACAGGCTGCCAGCGGCTTTTGCTTGTGGGTTTCTTTTTAATACCCTGTACTTATTCAAAATGGGTATTCGCTTTGTAGACTGTGTATGGATGCATCTTTAACATCTCTTTCTTTGGGTATATACAAACATTTGTTAGGTCCACATAAGCTCTTAAATTGGAAAGATATCGGAATCTGAACGTAGAAGTTATTTAAGAATGAACGATTTATTCATTAGGTTACAGGTTAGTTCAAATTTAATTAAGCTCTGAACAGGGCATATGCCAGTTGAAACACGACTAGGGCCCTCTTAGTTATTTTTTCTTGACCTGTCACACACTCACACACAGATGCCAGTCGTGTGGCGCTCCCTAAAGCGATAGCATTGAGCGCCCCCCTGTTGCTGGTTATGATTTCGTTTATTGATTTCATCTTCTGCACTCCGTGGCATGCCTCGTGCTCGACTTGCGCCACTAAAAGCGGAAGCACTTAAATTCCTGCGGTGTTTCCGTTGAACAACAGCTGCACCACAGCGCACCACCCAACACGTGGCCGCAGCTCAGCTGCTGGTGCTGCTGCTGCCCAGCATCAACTGCGACATGGACATTGACATCCTGGCCAGGCTCCTCAAGGCAGCCAAAAAAAATCCCAACTACAAAGTCGTGGCCGTTGTCATCGCCAGAGCCGTCACCCGCTGACATTTCACCATTCCCGTTTCCCCTTCGACCACACAACGTGCGTCAAAAAACCCCAATGAGCACGTGCTGCGCTAAAGTGTCCAACGCCAATCGCATTTGGTGGCATTTGTTGCTGGCTTTGTTGTTGTTGTTGCTGTTGTTGTTGCTGCTGCTGTTGCATTTGGCTTTAATCAAAAAGGGGAAACTGCGCGTAAGTTCAGTTGCCAGTTTGCTGTGTTGGCAGCTGCGGTCGCTTCTCATTTCACATGCATTGCAAGTACATACAATTATGTCTGTACTCCAGATACCCTGTAGAAAAGGTGCGTAAGAATATAGGGTATGTTAGACTAGACTTTGAAAATACCAGTTCTATGGCCAAGAGCTGTAGAAAGTTACCCAGTTGATTAGCCGATTGCAGGACATCTTCTAGTCGAGCTTACTCTCTACGGCTATGTATGTTTTTCTTTTTGCTTCCTTTGGCTTTTCGCTCAGCCCTGCAGCGTTTCAGTGCTTCATTCGGTTCCTGTGCCTCGCCTTACACATGGAAAAGTTAACGTTAGCATTAACATGTTTTGCTTACTAACATTGCCATTGCCTTGTTCGCCCATAGCCATAGAGGGGTAGTGGGTGAGAGAAGGCGTGTGGGGAGGGGAGGGACTGAAGGAGAGAGGGCGAGAGAATGCGACACACTCACGTTGCATTGATGTGAAGAACTGCCTCCGCTTGGCTTGGCTTGATTTGTTTGCTTTTGTGACCGTTTCACCCCCCTGCACATGGCCCCTCACCTGCTACCCCCTTTGTGGCCCATCGCTCGCTCTAAAGCAATCATTGCTTTTGCCTGCTTTCGCCTCGTTTTCATTTAATGTTTTACAGCTGAACTGTTGCTTCTGCCGCTTCATCTTCTTTCGTTTCGCCTTTGTGTTTGTTGCCGTTTCCGTTCGTTGTTTTTTTTTTGTTCCTGGCTCGCGTTCTTCTTCTTCTTTTTGTGCTCTACTAAACGCTGTTCACACAGTTACTCTTTACTCATTTCCGTTTCCGCTGCGCGCTGCGCGCTGCCTGCAACTGCTTGGCGTCTGCTACTGCTTCTTCTTACACAACAACTACTTATTTCGCTTTTAACAGTTGTTGTTGTGGTTGTTGTTGCTGTTGCTGTTGTTTATAGCTGGCAAACAGCTTCTTGCGTCTTTTGAGGGTTGCCCGCTGTCTTTTCTTTTACTTCTGTTTTTTGGTTGCGTGCTGGCTACAACTCATTAAACATTTGCGCGCCCAAGCGTTGCGTGGGCGTGGCTGCTGTCGTATCTGCAATTATTATTGAAAATTATGCAAAAGCCTGCAAGAATGCTTCCTTGACAGCCCGGCTACGGCAGGATGTGTCTCCTTTTTGGCCTAGATCCTTAACATAGTTGCGCAAATTAATGTTGCCTACTTACAGGCGCAGCAATGGCAAAACTTTGCCAACCGGAAGCAGCTGTAAATAATAAGGCTGAAAGTAAAAAACGTGCAAAAGTGCATTTATTGGAAAGTTTTTCTTCTTATATAAAAAGACTTTCTTAAGTAATATTTAATATTAAGCATTGGGCATAATCTGCCTTCGGGCAAAAAACCGAACTTCGTGCAGGTTGAAAGCTCGGCTAGACAAATATTTAAGCTCTGATCCAGTGATAGTTTCATTATAGTTCAGTTTTTAACTTTGGTCAACTCATGTTAAGGACTTCTTGAATTTCACTGCCCTACCTAAAAGTGGCCTATAAGCAAGTTATGGAAGACTCTTTGCTGCACAAAGGCCTGCTCGCAGCAACCATTATCCTTGCATATTATATTTAGATAGTTTTGTCGATTTGGAGCTCAATTTCGTAAAAGCAAATAATTTTCAGAGCTCTGGCAGCTCCATATCCCGTCGCATTTGCTAAAGGACACACTTTGCAAAACTTCAACTTGGCTTTTGTGCACTTTTCGCTGTGATTTTTGGTTCGCCGCACGTTTTTTATACTTCAATTGTTGCGCTCCGGCTGTCAGGCACACACACACACACTTACTCACACATGTGCCGAGCAAAAACTTTTCTATTGCCGAAAAATGAAAAGTTTTTGCTGTGAAAAGCCTGCGCTGCTGGCGCTGACGTCGGCGTCGTTGCTGCCAGCTGCCTGCGTTTTTCCTTTTCAATTGAGCAATTTTTGCTTATAATGGAGAACGAGAAGGGCACGCCAAGCTAAAAAAGATGTAGAGCGTTTGTTTTTTATATACATTTATTTTTTGTACACCCAACGCCTGCAGCTGATGTAGTCCAAGGAGCAGTAGAAGAAGAAGAAGCTGAAGATGTTTGCGTAGATGGATATGTTTGCTAGTTGGCAGCACAATTTCAATTTCGATTTCATTTTCACTTTTCAATATTCAATTTTCACTTTGCAGCTTTCAATTTGCGCTGTTTGGCTGCCATTTTCGCTGCTCAAATTGCAAATTGGACTTCAAGTTTTTATGCTTAATAACTGGCGATTATGTTTCATAGAACAGATGTTCAACTTTTGTATCAATAATGCGCTGCCGTCTGCTAGTCATGCCTGGCGAAAGTTTCTCTAAGCTGCAGTTAAGACTTCACAACTTTAATTGTTGTGCAACAGCTTAACAAAATGAATGCAGTTTCTAAGAAGCATTTCATACTTGCAAATCGGTTGCTCTTCAAAGTATTTTATGGCTGAAGAAAGTTTGCGTAGTTTGAGCCAGCTTCTGACAAATTCAATTACTATTTTTGACACACAATTACTTGTCTATATTATGATTTCTTATTATTTTAATGAAATGTTTTCATGAACTAGGCAATTATAAAAATTTCCTTTGGCTTTCAGCCAGTGGCTTTCGGCTTGCTAGTTCCACGTTCAGACAGCCAAGGCACACACTTGACGTCACGTTTCTTTATTCTTATGTACTCTTATCTTGTATCGCAGTTTCCAGCTTATAAACTTTTCAATTAAAGATCTTAAAGCGCCTTTTAAAAGTCTGCTCCACATAAATATTAATATTTCTTAAACACCCCCGAAAACGACTCGTAAACTACCCAGCAAATAGGCCGAGTCTTATCTTTAATCTCTCATTTTCTCATTGGCCATTTTCCCAATGTGTTTTGCTTCGCTTTTTTATAAATCTCCGCAGCAAAGCCTCAATTTAAATGGAATTTAAATGCATATTTATATTGAATCCTCTTAAAAAGGGGCCGTTTAAACGGCCTGTAAATAGTGCTCTCTGTGTGTTTATCATTATCCTTCGTGGCTTACTTCAGCTCCTTGTTCATTTCTTTTGCATTCGGGCATTGTGTATACGCACCGTTGGTCAAGACACAACCGAATGTTTACTCGCTTATCGCATCATTTGTATATTTCCTCTTTAAATATTTTGTTTTTCGTTTTGTTTCCTTTGGAATCGACTCGTAACGTTCACCTCCAATTAAGGAGCACAAATTAAGCGATTTTTCTGCTGTCCGCCCGGATGCCAGCAGCTCTTCAATCCGATTGTCTACATTTTCATCTGCGTCTCTTTGTTGTTGGCATTTGCACTTGACCTTTTTGCCACTTTCACTTTTACTTTCACTTTGATTATGCTCTACATTATTTACACGCAACATTAACATTTGCAATAACAACAAGAACAGCTGCTTCATTTGTCTCACACTGAGACACAAATATGCCTCATATAGAACGTCATGGAATCGTATAAATATTCCTGCCACTCCTTGAATTTCGTATACGACATGAATTTTTAATCAAAGCAACGAACGCAGAGCATACACAAATGTAGATGCCTAAGGGGCGGTTGAAGCGAGAAAAACTTGATGACAGGTGGTTTATTGAATAGGGCGGCAGATGCGCCTGATTGTATATGTATCCATGCAAATATATATATTTCATATATGTATGATTAAACGAGGGCAATTGTTTGCATATGTGCCAAGTGATAAAATTGTTATAGTTAATTTTCTGATATTTAATATAATATACAATATACTATATATAAATATTGCTGGTAAGAACTGGAGATCTATTTGGAAGTAAACAAATTCACAATCTTTTGGGTATTTTACATAAAATATTGTTTTTATTACACTTTGATCTAAGCCCAAAGTTTGCTATTAAGCGTCTTTATTAGCTTTTCTTTCATATGAGTTTTCACAATCAATAAACATTTCTAATTGCCTTTAAAGACCATATGAAATGGTGCTGAAGAACTCTGCAGCTACCCTCGCTTCTGATATGGCTCGTATATTAATGTAGTTGTATATCTTATTGTGTCTATCTGTCAGTCTAGTCTTGCTCGTATCTCAGTCTCATTGGTATGCCATGCACGCAACAGTGAATCGCTCTCTGCCAGCCCCATTACCCGCTCCGCGCCCACACCTCTCTTCAGCTCTACCTTGACTTGTATGCCAGGCCCAGGCATCTTTATAGCAGCTGCTACTCTCCTGGGTACAACTGCTGTCGCGAAATTGAAAGAAAAAAAATGTGTAGAAGAATAATAGCAAAAAAATAACTTTTCGACTCGACGTTTTGTCAACGCAAATTGGCAGCCGGGCTTAAATGAAGTGCTGCGGGACTGTGAGCCAAGTGCACTGCGGGGATTAATTAGATGACAGCCGCAAGCATCGCTTAATAATGCACTAATGCAAATGCGAGCTACGAACGGCATATCAGACATTTTTATTTATATAAAATTTACCAACAATTTATTACAACCTGGCATTTTATGTGGCCACATCATCAGCTGCTACAACAACAAGAGCAACAGCAACAACAACAACAACAACCACATAAAGCGGCAATAAACGCCAACAATTTGGCACTTAAGTTAACGGCATGAGGTGTCTGCGCCAGCCAGTTGGAGCAGGACACGCTACCCGGCCAGGCTCGCCATTTCTGGCCGCCAAAATAAAAAGAGGAGAACGAATTTATGTGCATTTTTATGAAATGCTCATTGGGTTGGGCTCTGCCGCCACTTCTTCCTTTATTATTTTTCTCGGGCTATTTCTTAAATGTAAACGCACACGTAATGCTATAAACATTTTCACATTTCCACTGCACACTTTCTGAGTGGGCGTGGCCAAGTCCAAGGCGATTGGACTTTTCCGGCTGAAGGTCATCGCGCCGAAGCCAGCCGTGCACCGAAATAGCCCTTTTACGCGCCTGATTAAGCACACACACAATACACTCACCAAATAACACTAACACAACGATATTGGCAACCAGTTGCACAAATTGAAAAAACATTTGAGCTTCTCGATAAGTCGACACTGTATACCCTTGCCTGGAATTGAGTACTATTCTTTTTGTGAATTTATATCTCAGCAGTGATTTTCTGCTTATTTTTCAAATTTTTCATCGCCCCTCTCTTTCTTTGCCTACCTTAATTTTTCTCTCTCTCTCTTTCTTTCTTTTCCTTTTTTTTCTTTCACTCTTTGTCCTGACTTTCTACTTCTTCAGTATTTGTCTCTCTTTGTCTATCTCTCTTTCTGTATCCCTCTGAATCTATTTCCCTTTCGCACTATCTCTTTCTTCTCAGACACTGCCTCACACTCGCATTTTCTCAGTTTTCATCAATGTGCCGTGTTTTATGCCTTAACTGATCTGCCTTCAACTTCCAGCCTTTATGCTTGTCGTATACTTGATATACCCTTCAGGCTGCGCCTGTGTTCGGGTATAAAAAGCACGCATACGCCACGAGCGCCGCTCAGGCAATCAAATGAAATAAAAGTGAGCCAAATAGCTCAGGACATTGCCTTGATGCAAGCGTTGCGCATTCTGTCACTAGATACGAAACGCACACACACACACACATACACACAGTTTTACACTCGCACACACACAATGTGATGTTCGCTGCGCTTTTAAGTGCGCTGAAGCGTAACGGGCGCAACGACCGAGCAACTTAGCCGAGTTACTTTGTCTATTGACGGCTTTTCATACAACGGGAAATTTCAGTGTTGCGCAGTTTTACATTTTGGCATTTTGTTGTTGCTGTTGCTGTTGCTGTTGTTGTTTGTGATTTTGTTATTTTTATTGCAGTTTATAAATTTATGACAAAGCGTGCCATAAATTCGTTTATAGCAGCCCATGAGCTGGACTAACTCCCGCCTTCCCTTAATTAAACACACGACAGCCCAGTGGATATATATATATATATATATAGTATGTCATTGACCAATAGCTGGACTGTGCGGCACGTCAGCTTAGCAGATAACAATAAAATTGTTGCCGAGTTAACTTGGCCAACAAAATCGTGCGGAAATTTTTAACAGCAACAAAAGTTAGTAACGCATAAAAAGACCAGAACAGACACGCATATAGGATAGTTGTCTGTAATAGTGTGCGTGCGTGTGTGCGCGCCGTTGGCTGTTGGCTGTTGGCTTTGGGAGCTGCTACCTGTGGGACTGGTGCTACCTGTAGAATACGTAACGTAAAGTCTGCATAATTATTTCATGCGCGCTGTTTGCACTGGGATTGGGAATAAGCGAGCGCACAGCCAGAGGGTGTGGAGAGGAGGAGAGATGTTCAGGGCAACTACATATGCACATAAATCTAGTTACATGTGTGTGAGTGTGCCAGAGGCGCACGAAGAGGAAGAGGGCACAAAGGGGGCTCGTCTTAAGTGAAAATGGGCATTTGGATTGATGCTGGGCAAGAAATAAGTAGAATAAATCAATTGATTTAGATAGGATAAGAATGAAAGATAAATGGGGTACATCAATGGGTATTTAAGTAGCTAAACACATTACGAGTATATATATATGTATATATAGTATATAAGGACGTTATATGAGCAAATAGCAAGAATGGGTTTTGGAATATTCTCCCAGCTTCTAAACTGCAGTATAGTCATCCCTTTTACTAGTGCTTAAAACTTTGACTACGCCCCTGGGCGAGATGTTGTGTGTGCCTTTATGAGTCGCCTGAGTGTCTGAATTGATGGCTCGTGCGCTGCTTTAAAGCGTACACAAAACGTACAGCACAGCTTTAAGCCAAACTATTTGGAATGGCAAATGTTCGTGAAGTAAAAATGTATTCAATGTCCAGACGCCCCCTTTGGCCAGCAGCATATCCATTTCCGACGAATGAAACTCGCATTTCAGAGCTGCAAATAAAATGTACAGAAACAAGCAAATGAAAGCAAATATGCTACATATAATTCCAGTGAATGCTGAAATCTCGTCTATTTGCATAATTTTTGCCACGTGTCGCACTTGCCCCCGCCCCTTCAAGAGGCGCACCAATAAAAACATGTCACAAGACATAAAAACAAATTTCAAATGTCTTTTTTACGTTGTTGAAAACACAAATAGTGCGCATACTGCATAGGCCTCACATTTTATGGCCTAACCATAATTTTGCTTTTGGCCATTAAAGTTCGGTAACTTGGTAAAATCGTTCAGTCAGCCGAAATATGTGAAGCTGCTTTATTCAAGAGCCGACATAGTAAAATTTCCCTCACTACTTTGAGAATTTCCTGACATCTGGCTATATATTTGTGACTATAGCAAATGTTATCAAGATTTTTCTTTAAAGCTTCTTTTTTTGTAGCAGATTTCAATGCCTTACTATACACACACACACACACACACACCCTTATATGGTTATTTAGATATTTATGCATAGAATTTTGCCAGGTCGTTGCCGGCAACGATAACGATAAGAATTGTTTCTTATTCATGTCCATGCGCACTGCCAGTACATCTGTTCGTTAGGCTCCACATGCCTCGCCTCGCCTCGCCTCGCTTTGTCTTGGCTGTTGTCGTGTCCTGACGTCCATCTTTTTCATACACTGTCACTTCCGTTTCCGCATGAGCACCCGGCCTGTGTGTAGCTCTGCCAGCCGCAGACTGCTTGTCTTTTCTTGCTGCGCCACGCCCCCTCCCCACACGCACCCTGCTACGAACTGCTGATGGGTAGGCAGTGACAAGCGTGTCTCTCTCTCTCCCACTCTTTCTCTTTCTCTGACCGTCTCTCTCTCTTGTTCGCATTGCCACAAAATATGGCCTGGTATATTAGCTGTGGTGCTGTTCAATGTGTCCTTGTGACAATGAATCCTTAATCCTAGTGAGTTAATTTCATTGGCTTTACTTTTATGGCTATCACTCGTTGAGCGTGCTGCTGTTGTTGTTGTTGTTGGGGCCTGTCGCTGTAAGTGCTGCCCAAATATTTAAACTGCCACGCCCCCCACCCCACACACGCAGCCTTCGACTGTGGCTCATCCGCTAGGCAAACATGTTCCTTTTGTTTTTTGTCCCCATCCGCTCGTTCGGGTTTTGCTCGCGCTTTCAACGCTTTGACAAACAAACTGTTGCCGTGAGTCCTTGTTTGCCTTTATCCTTTAACTGTTGTTGCTCGCTTGCCTGTTTGCGACAGTTGCAGTTGCATTTGGCAATTTGCTGAGTGCTGCGTTTCAGCCTTTGAGCCAAGACTCGCTTCAGACAGGCTTCAATGGAGCGCAGCGATTTGCATACCCCCTGGCCTGCTGTCAAAAGCACAGCCCAGCACACATAGCACGCTCTATATGAATGTATTTCAATGAATATATAAAAAATGCGCATATTTATTTGCCATATAACAAAAAATAGACAGGCTGATATTCAACATGCCAGCTTTAATATCCTTGCAGCAGTTTTTCCTTCACAACTATGTGCTACGTTTTAGTTTTTTGTAGGAGCTCGATCCCTTAACTTCGTCTAACTGACTGTCAGACCAACTACTTGCCCTGATTTACAGGGTATTTGAACTTCGGTAAGCTTTAGCAATTTGTGTTCCACAAATAGGTGAGTCTAAGACTGTCACTTGTCACTGGGACTAAGCTCCTAATTGTGGTTTATGTCTGAGTCTCGGTCTGAACGGGAAATCTTTGTAAGCTGATTTATATGCGATAGTCTGGACAAGGAGTATTCGTATGCCATCTATATGCACATTTATCCTCTGGCAGGTCAAGGCTTTATTAGCTAAGGCAGCAACAGCAGCTAGCAGCTAACAGCTGGGACCTTCAAGCTGCGCACAACGTTGTGAAGGAGATGCCACATTGAAGCGTGCTCTGCTTTTTATTACGCAACAGCTTCCTTTTGCCACGCTTGCCACACCTACACACAATCGCCTGCACCCTGCCTGCCCTCCTTCTGCATGAGCTGTGCTATTATTTATATTGTGTTAAGCACTTTAGTACATCCTAATGCGTAGTGTGTTGCTCCTGCTGCTGCTGCTACAAGTCAAAGGCATGCCGCAGCTACAGCCAGCGGGGTAGTGGCAGTTGCGGCAAGCAGCTAACTCGGGGGCAGTCACATGTTGCGGTTTAGTTAGCTCTTTGGCTGGCAGCAGCAGGAAATGGCAGCAAGGACAATGTGCAGCCAAAGGACATCGAAACGCAGCCAATTCCCAAACGTTGCCATCGAAAAGTCCACGTAAAAGTGCAAATTGCCACTAATAGAGTGCAAACAGCTTTAAAGCCGGGTATTGATGAGGAAAATAAAAGAAAAATGTTAAAGATATTATATATATGGGCAAACGAAGCTTAAATACTCTTAGATGTCCTTAGATCTTTAGGGACCCAGACATTTGAGTTCTGGAACAAGAATGTTGCTGTTTCAAATCTTGGACTGGAATCCTTTGCCTCTCCAGGAGTATTATTATTAATCCACATTAATCTTTCAAAATACCCATTTAGTAAATATGATATTCCAAATGAACATCCGCACTTTAAACCCCGCATTAAATTTGAATCCCAATTGCAAGTTAAATATCCGTCAACCTTACCTTAGCGAGTGTGCCACAAACCTATTAATAAAACTAAAAGACCTGCAATCAGGGCACAAATAACTAACTGCCTGTCAAATGGTTGCCATGAAATGGGCTATTCCGTGGCCATTGCCACGTTGATGGCTTGCTGCAGCTTGTTGTAGTTGTTGTTGTTGTTGCTGCTGTAGCCTGAACTCCAGCACAGGATCGTTTGCTGCGCTGATATATTGGCCAAGGAATTTGTATTAAAATGTCTGCAGAAGACGAGCCAAGAAAATATTTGTTTCTGGCCAAAAACTATTTGCGGGCACGCCCCTTAAACAAAATTGTGTGGGCGGCAAGAGCTGCCAACGCTTTCATGTAAAAAGCCACAATAAAGCAGAAGGCATTTGCAGCCTGACATGTGCGTGTGTGTGTGCGGGTGTGCGTGTATGGAAGCTAGCCAAAAACAATTTGCGAGAAATTTTACAGCCGAGCGCGCGCTCCTCTAGGGTCAATTGGCAATTTTCAAGTGGCGAAAAACAAAAATAAAAAGGCGAGGCGTGTGCGAAATAAATTAAATTTGCCTCGGCTAATTGTCCTCACGAACCGTGCAGCAACAAGTAAGGGCATGCGTCTAATTGGAAATGATTAAATTTGACAGCTGCTGTCAAATTGTTCAGCATGCAGTTCATCATCTAACAGCAGGACCAGTCAATTAGCCAAGTGCCTGCCGTAACGTAACGTTGCGTTACGTATACGCAAATGGCCGCAGGGCACATCTTGAAAGATGCGGGTTGCGTGGTGAGTTTTGTTCGTCGGCCAGCGGCAATTCCCCTGACTAATTTCGCATGCCGTTACCTTCCCCTTCTGAAGGTTAAAGTTCAGGGGAGGCGAACCCACACGTTAGCTTTCACCTGACCCAATCGGGGTGAGCAGCTCGACTGGGCGACTCTATCCAGAGGCTGCTCGTCCGGGAGTGCGGGTTTGTTTTCATTTACTATCTGGGTCCTTAACAACTAAATAAAGCCAGACGCGAAGAGAACAAAGCTCGCTCTTAAATGTTACTGTTATGTTAGACAGCTTTTGCGAGCAGCCCTAACTCATCGCTGTGCTTTAAGCACAGCCTTAGTGTTATACACAGCTTTGCGTGAACGTAAAGTCGTTGAACTTAGGGTTGATTTTATAGCTGAAAGCTTGCAAGCTTTAAGCATGTACAGTTATGCCTGTCTCTTTATTGGGTATTAAGGCCAAAGCTTTTACGATTCACAATAGCTTTTTAGCTTAAATAAGGGTTATGAACTCGGGATTCATAAACGAGAAACCGATAAAATCATTTTGATCCAAATTCATCATGAAAAGCTTATCGGTTGGAGTTAGATCCGTTTTCTCCTTGGTAAAGGCTTCATCAAAATTGCTAATGTCCTTGCGATGTTTCTGAAAGAGCTATCAGTTGACTAACAGCTAGGTTAAAACTCCCATCTACATACAATTCTGGGCACTATGGGTGGCTCCAGCTCGGACGCTTCGGCCTTGTCCCAGTCGATATGGCGAAAGAAAGGATGCGTTGTTACCTCCTGTTTGGCATAGCGACCGGCACCCAAGCGATTGTTCGGCTTCTTGGCCAGAAACTGTTAAGAAAAGGACACTTAGATGATATGCTTTACGTACGTTAACTCTTGTGCGTACGCTAGTAATAATATCCATGGCCTCCTGTGAGAAGTGCTTGGGAAAAATAGCTTTTTTCTCCTTGATGTTGCGGAAGATGGTGGCCTCATCATCGCCCTCAAAGGGCGCCTGACCAGCCATCAGTTCGTAGAGCAGCACGCCATAGGACCACCAATCAGCTGTCGAGGAATACGGATCATAGGTGAGAATCTAAAATGGATTAAACCGTAAGTGTCTGTATATCCAGAGGAGAACTAACCCACCTCTGGTGCCATGTAGTTGGGCGTGCCGCAGAAGGTGCGTGTGGTGTTCCGATCGCTGACGCCCTCCTTGCTGAGACCAAAGTCAACTAGCCTTACATGACCCTCACCATCAAGCAACACATTATCCAGCTTCAAATCGCGATAAATAATATCGTGTTCATGCAGAAAGAACAAAGCAATGGCAATTTCCACAGCATAAAAGCTGAATAGAGAAAAATACAAATAGAGTTTGGATAGAGGATACACGCCTCAGCCCACTCACGTGGCCACCGACTCCTTGAAGCGTCCGTATTGCTGCATGTGATACATGAGATCTCCGCCCTTACAATATTCCATGACAAAGAACAAGCGATCCATGGTCTGGAAACAGGAGTGCATGGCTACCAGGAAAGGGGGTCTGCCCGATAGTGCCAGGATGCGCTTCTCATTCATTGGCAACTCCATATCATCCGTTTGTATGATGACGTCTTTGCGTAGAACCTTAACCGCATATAGCTCATTCGTGCCACGACGCTCTGCGAGCAGCACCTTGCCAAAGGAGCCCTTGCCAATGACCTTGACAAAAATAAAGTCGGCAGCACGGATCATGTCCCGCTTGCTCATATTATGCGGCATGTCCTTGTTGTCCATGCGTCGCTTATCATTTGGCTTGCGCTCATGCTGCAGTTGAAAGAGGTTAAGGAACAGAATAAATAGCTTTCACATGCTTTACTCACCTGCACTTCATCACGCAAGCGCGCCATATCATTTATGACATCAACGCAAGGTATGTTGTAGTGCTCGCCCTCAACCTGTGAGAGAAATTTATACCAGCCATCGATGGGCTCCTTTTGCAGCTCCTCAAGACTAAACGAAAAGGAGCCCATGAAATCGTTGCGCGAAGTACGATCCCAATCCCAGACCTCAATCAGCAAACGTTTGTCCCTATCCTGCTGCTGCAGTTCGCTGTGAATGAAAGGATCTGTTGGAATTTTGTTAAACGAGTACTTATGCATTCTCTTACAAGGTGAATGTCTCATTAAAGACCGGATTGAGGTTCTTCTGTATGGTTTTGGTCTTCTTCTTGGTGCGCCCGGAACGATCCGGATGCATCTGCACGGCTATATAGGGATCGCTAAAGCCATTCGTATCCATCGGTATGAGATTAGCCGCCTCCTTGACTAAAGAAAAAGGAAGTGGAATTGAGTAAAGGGCTAATGATTGAGTTGATCTACCCAGCTTGCTACTCACTGTCCACTTTAAGATTATTGCCCTTGAGCTCCACATAGAGCAGCAGCTTTCCACGCACCTCCATGATGTCCGCTCCACACATCGGCGGCACCTTCTCCTGGCACTGATGATGTACATTTAGGTTGCAGTCTGTGCGGTGCAAGACATTAGTTTGGACTCTGTGTCTTTCCACAGCTCAAACTTACTCTCGCACTTGACGCCCTGATGGGCAACGCCATGCAGTAGCATGCCGCACTCATCGCAGAAAGTGGGCGTGGTATAAGTGGTTGAGTTCCAGCCATGCTTCACCTTCGCGCAGTCGGCATCAAAGTCTGTGTCCTTGCCCGGACACTTGAACAGCACAAATTTGCAGCATTTCTGATGTATATTGAAGCGACATTCTGCAGTTGCAACTCAAATAAGCTCGGAATGGAAGTACAAGAACAAATTTTACGACCTACCCTCGCACTGAAAACCTTGCTTGCCAAAGCCCCTGAAATCCGGCCACGTTTGCGGTGCATGCAACAATGTAAAGAGAGAGAGACAAAGCAACAAAAAATATCAAGTTACAGAGCGCTAATTAAATTAGGCGACGCAGCGCCTGCAAAAACAACAACAACAATATAAGGTTTGACTGCTCAAGTCGATTGTGATTGACTAGAAGACACCCTGCAGATGTCATTTTCGTAAAATGTGTTGGAACTCCGATATATGCATACAGAAATATGAATACTCGTGCATGAACAAAGTCAAGCTTCTCAATTGAAACTAAGAACTATGAAAATCGATATTTATCGATTTTAGGAAATTTTTAGCAGTTATTGCTTATTTAAAACAAACCCGAACGTCACCGTTTAAGCCAAATCAAATGTCTACAGACCAATCGATGGACCTGGCTAAATACATCCTGCTGTCCGAATGTCTGTCTCTATCAGCAATTACAGGGTATAAGCCAACACAAAAACTCGCACAATCCGATGGTCGCGTCACGAATAAATGGGTCGCCGTGGTTTCCACTCTGCTGACCCTGGCTGTGGCTGCGGTTCCTTGGCCAGCGGCTAACTCACCAAATAAAGTCCTTGCAGTGGCCGCAGTAGGTGGGCTGCTTAAAGAAGCGCACCGCAAAGTTGTGTCCATTCACAATTTCCAGGCCCTTGCGCTTCATGGCGCCCTTGCGCAGGCGATTCTTCATGTAGTTCACAATGTTCGCCTCGCCGGCGATTTCCAGCAGATTTAGCGGCTCTTTGCCGGCGGGCGTCTTGAGCGCTGCAGGACCCGCAGCGGCAGCGCTCGAAGGCAGCACAGTGGCGCCGGGCGTGGCAACAGCTGCAGCAGCCATGGCTCAAAGGATTAACAGCGGGATCTAAGCAGCTTATTCGCCGTTTCACAAGGCCAAAGAACTGCGCCGTTCCAAGCGCCAAAAGCAACTGATCCACATAAATTGCTCGTCAAACGCCGTTGGCCACAAGAAGCCAATAAAGTGACTTAGTTGCAGGCAATGCAGCAGTTCCAGAGCTTCCCCGGCTAAAAAAAAAACACATATAATCCCTTTTTATTGGGTGTTATTTTTGAGCCCACGTTAAAACTGAATCCGAATTTTTATATAAATTCCTTGATTTTAATCTTCTCAATTTTGTTTATTTAACTTAATTGAAATGTTTGTTTTGTGAATTTATTTAAGTTATTTGCAAATTGCATTTTCATTAGTTCTTAAAGCAATTAAGCTAAATGTAAAATGTTCATTTATGTGGACCTTTCACTGTGAAGAGATTTTTGTGTTTATGTTTTCTGATAACTAAATTGGGGAGGTGGCAAAGTTTTTATGCAAACATTGCCATGATAAGTGTAAACAATTTGGGTAAGGTCAGGGGAATATGCCAGCTGGTGCTTGGCCCTGCTGGCTGTGGCTGTGGCTGTGGCTGTGGCTGTGTCTGTGCATCATGGCAATGCGACAAACGGAGGCAGCCATCGCTGGTGGCATACAACAGCTGGCGCACACGGCGTATGTGCGATGTGCGAGGTGCATGTGCAGTCTGTGACGTCAATGGCAGTCTGTGAACGGGGACGTCAACAAACTCGGACAATGCCAGAGACGTCGTCAGGAGGGGAGGAAGGAGAAAGGGGGAATTTGTCCACAAAGAGGGTTGTCATGTGCTCTCCGTTTCGCCCTCTCTCTATCTCGATTATTTTTGTGCCATTCTTGATTAATTTATGCGTTTAGAGAAGCGAGCACATGGCGTATGATTGATATCACAGTTTCTCCCTTTCCAAGAAAAACCATTAACCTTAGCGTAACGTGTGTGTGTGTGTGTGTGTGTGCAACGAGCTGTGCGGCCTAAAAATAGAAATAGAAACGCAACAAAAAGCCAAATTGAGCACAAAGTGCAAAAGTTTTTAAGGACGCACACAGCGAAATATGAGACACGAGCAACTGTGTAAGTGTGTGTGTATGTATGTGTGAGTGAGTGAGTGGATATGCTGCGAAGGACACACACAGCAAACAAACAGGCGAAACAAATAAACCAACTGCAGGTTGCGGGCTGCTGCAAAGTGTACCAAAAACTTGCGACCAGCACAAATCATGACTTGGACCAAAGCAAAAACCGTTAAGTTCTAGAGATGGTCACGTGCTTAGAAGCATTGAGAAAAGCTGTATTCGATATCGATAGTAATTGGCTTTTCAACTGTATTTCATCGCTAATCAGGCAATTTATTGTTAACTTTTTCAACGTTATGTTAATTAATTTAATTTGTTAAATAAATTTTGCATATATTTTCTAACTACTTTTTTTCAACTTTTTCTTTTGTAGAAATCCGAAATGGAGTCAACTTCTGCTTGTCCTTGCGCCATCATAAACAGTTTCGTAAGTCTTTTATGTATCTTATTTTATATATTTTACCAAACAAATCTTTTCCAAATATTTTGGAAATATTTTTATAAAATTAAGAAGAAAATTCCTCGCGCGCTCCTTTTGAGCAGTTACTTAACTATTTCAAACGAGATTCCTATTAGCATATTGTTTCTTAGTGCATAGAGTATATTTTCGTGTAATATGAATTGCTCGTGTCACGACACGCGCCCATCTCTAAATAAAAAGAGTTGCTGCCACGCATTTAAGCGGAAAAGGAAGCGTTGTCAGCGAGTCGTTAAAAAAAGCCGCAAAACAACAAAACACAAAACAATGGCAAATGTCATTAGAAGCGAGCTGCCAACTAGTTTTATGCTCATGAGTGTATCCGTGTATACGCGTATCTGAGTATCTGCGTATCTTTGCATTTGTGTATCTGTGAAGTGCACTTGCTCGCATCGACAAATGCTCGACAAACAAGCGACAGGCCGTGCTTCAGCCCCTCACGGCCCCCAAGCAGCTGAAACACCTGAGCCGATTGCGTGGCAGACAGAGAAACGTTGAAACCAAACGGACGGACAGACACAAGAACAATGCAAATAGATTTTATTGTTGTTTCAGTTATTGTTGTTGTAGCTCGCTTTCAATTTACGTCATCATTTCCATGGCGTCGCCTTGTTGTTGTATTCGCATTGGTCTGTTTTTTTTCTTGTGTTCTTTTTTGCATTTGGCAAAGCAGGCCATGCGAGAGTCGCACTCGCTCTCACTTTCTAAAAGCTTGCGCTCAGCATATAACAGTCTCTTACAGTTGTATAACAGTTGTATGGCTTTGCGGCGCTTCCAGTGACTTTGCTAACATGATTTTGACTTTGGTTTTGGCTTTCCGTTTTGTTTGGTCATTTGGCAAATTGTTGTTGCCGTTGTTGTTGTTGCTGCTGTTGTTGGCGCTTGGTTGACCTGCGCTCTTAATATCTATTGATCTGCAGCAAGTGTATGAGTGTGTGTGTGTAGGAACGATTTTGTGTGCGTGTCAATAAGTTAGCTTTACATGCCATGCTAAGCTACTGCAAGTAAGAAAGAGAGCGCTATATGTGTGTATGTTGCTAGCTTCTGTTGATGCAACATACAGATCATGTTGACTAAGCAAAAGCTGCCTAGCAATATGTTGATAAGTCAGACTTATAAAAAACAAGAATAAAACAAGGGTACATTATAATGACCAGGCAACTGATCATGTTGTCATGGCCAGCAACATAATGCAACATAATAACATTAATTAAAAATATCAAATATATATTCAAAGTAATAATTATAAATATTACTTAACTAATATTTTGCCTAAGCTCGCAGCACTATAATTAGCCGTCTGGCTAATTTAAGCTCAAACACATTATTATTAGCCGCATAAATCAGTGTGGCATGCCACAAAACGCTAATAAAAAGCCGCAACAATTAGCACAACAAGCAATGCCAAGCAATAATTAACAAGGGACCATAAAATTGAATTGTTGCAATTGGCCGAGCAGAAATGACCGCAAAGAAAAAAATAGACAATTGGCCAAGTCCGAAAGTGTCGCAAATGTTGAGAACTGCGGCAACTGTAAATGTGCCCCCGGTTTGTGATTTGTTTACACAAACACGCACACACACACACACACACACACACGGAATTTGATGACGTTTTGTTTACAACAAGCTCTCGCTAGCTGAGCGCAACTGTTATACAAACTTTTGCCGGCTAACTGTATTTTAAGCTTTTGCGCATTTGTCACATCTTCTGCTTTTGCTTTTGCCTTTGCTTTTACTTTTGCTGCTTGGCCCGCTGGAAGTGCGAATCCTGCCTGCAGTCGTTTGCGAAGACGCCACGCTGCATGTTGCACGCCAGCAGCGCACGCGGCGTATACGTAACGTGCGAGAAACCAAAAAAAAACACACACAAATTCGTGAGTTTAATTAACAGCAATAAAAAATTGCGTGTTTGTGCCGTCAGCTTAATTAGAAAAAAAAATAAAAATAAAATAAAAATAAAATAAAAATAAAATAAAATAAAAGCAAAACAAATAAAAAAAAGTAAAATAAAAACAGCACACCGCGTGCTGCCAGCATAAACAATCTGCACTGGAAGTGCAAGTGGCTCCACCTCCAGCAGCGCTGGAACACACACACACACGCACGCACACACTCACACACGCACACAGACAGAGAGACGAACGCAGTTACGCAGCTTCCAGCGTTGGTTGCGTGGGAAACTGCGAAGCTGCTGTGCGACATTCGACTTGCTGCGTTCGCCGCCGACGCACGTGGCACGCTCGCTGTCTCTCTCACCCTGTGCCATTAACGCGCGCGTGTGTTTGTATGTGTGTGTGTCTGTGTGCGAGTGTAGCTTAACTAAAATAAAAATAAAAGTCAAACTAAACGCAGCGTGTAATCAACGACAGTTTCCTTAAGCCCCTCTGCCCGCTCGTCCGCCCGCAGCCAGCTTCAGTCAGTCGCCAAACTGTGATTTACAACATGTATGTGTGTGTGTGTGGGTGCGAGTGTGCGTGTGTGTTTGCGTGCGATTTCTAATTGAAATTAATGTTCATCTGCGCCTTGTAATTTGATACTGACTAAAGCATACATTAATCAGCGTTTTTAATGCCAGGACTCTGACAAATAATGATAAGCGCCCCGCAGGCCCCTTTCAGCCCACAAAAAGCCAAGACAAGCAAATGCAGCTGACAAATGTGTTTTGCCAGCCCCACAAAAGATACAATTGTTGCCAATAAATTTGCTTGCAACAAAGAAATTTAATATTCAGCATGTACATATATAGATATTTGATATATTATTCAAAAATTCCTTTTATGAAATTAAATTAAATTTTAAATATAAAAAGAAATTAAAATATATTAATGCTGGAACACAAATTAATGAAAAATCAAAGCCATATAATTATATCCTTTCAATATCTACTTCCTTCTTATAAATATTTCGCAAATATTTTCTACAAAGTTCCATAAAGAAATGTATATATAAGAAATGTTAAATATACATTTTATGTAATCGCAAAGATCATGCTTGGCAAGGGCTGGAAGGGAGGAGAGGGGAATTGTGTGAAGTGACTTTTCTAACCATGTATGTACACTATACGAGAATCCACTTACCAAGTTTGGTATAGCTAGCTCTAGTTTCGGTTGAAAATAAACCAATGACAGAAGATATCGAAAAAATGATTAACTTGTACAGTGCATAAATCAAATTTCTGTACATGTTATACAAAAACATAAATAACATATCTGCACATCAAATTTCAAATTTTGTTTTTCAGATTTCGATATCAGGTTAGAATTAGCGTGCCGTTCCGATTAAGCATATGTATATATATTTATATATACCATATCGGTTCGGAAATGCGTCCTTCTGCCTATTCTATGTATGTATGTTCTGTATGTTCTATACATAATTTCTCTTTAAAGTAGTTTTGAGAAGTTTGGTCCAATCTATAGTCAAATGTTATTTACAAAGTTTGTCTAAATTGTTGGCCATTCGTTTGCCATAAACCTGCTTCGCTCCATTTTCACCATTTCCCGCATTAAGTCCATTTCAATAAATAAAGCTAATCGCTCTAAAAGTTGGCGAATTCGGGGCGAATTCCATGTCAGAAACGCAATTTATGGCTCAAGTATCTGTAAATACAGAAAAAAAAAACGCACACACACACACATGTTACACACGTAGTTGTGATTGACTGAGCTGCCTTTCGAGGGTGGCCCCTCGAGGGGTATCAGAAACACTCTCAACACACACTCAAATTCAAGTGGATGCAATCAGCGTGTTGAGCCCTCTGATAAATTGTTGTCGCAACGTTTTCACAGGCGATTTGAAATCGAATGCAAAGTGAATTGCAGTTGGGCAGCATGCGAAGGAAACGGAAAAGCAAAGAATATTGAAAATTGTGCGAGTCGATAAGCATATGGACTGAACATAAGCGAGCACTCCGTTCACACTCGCAGGGTCCAGGGCAACATTATGATTAGGTCTTGTTGTGCTTACATAATCCCAATAATGAGACACTAACCAGAGAGAGAAAGAGCGCGCGCGAGAGAGAGAGAGAGAGAGCGAGCGAGCGAGAGAGCAATTCAATTGTGTATAAATCTGCAAGCAATAATTCAACACTCGCCAAGCGCACAGGCAAGGACTCCATCGAGGATGCCCTTTGGACGCAAATCACCGCTGGAGGCGCTCGCCCTGCCCGGCGTCATGCTCGCCTACAAGTACAGCCAGTTCCGGCAGCGACGACGCGAGGCAGCCAGTCGTCGGGTCACCGAGCGCGAACTCTCCGCGCTGCATCATAAAATTGTAAGTAACAACCGATCGGCAAGCACCCAAAAAGTATGCTAACATGCAACAAATACACTGAGAAAAACAAACGATTAAAATACGTGTACCATATATACTTTTGCTTAAAGTTACTTAAGGAAGAATTAACAAGGAATCACAATAATGTTCGAATCTTCAAGCTTTTAGTAGTTAGTTTGCTTCCAACCTTATATAATTCTGGCAATCTTTGATTATTCTGGCAACTCTATTATAATAATAGCCAGCATATGACTCTATGGTTTTCATCCTCATTTGGCTCTTAGACCCATCTATATTCACATATTTTTGAACAATCTGGCATCTCTGCTAAGTAAACGAAGCCAATAACCAGTTCAACAGCTGAAATCATTGTAATATCTGGCACTGCGTAATCTGGCAACTCTATAACAACAGCGAAAACCAAAGGAAATTTTGCCAAATTTTATCCTCTCTCAATTCAGTTAAATTCAAACACAATCTTAAAGGTCTTTTGAACATTCTGGCAACGTTACTAAGAACTCGTCCTCCCTATCTCAATTTCTTTGACCATATTTTTACCTTTAATAAAGCTTCATATTAAAAATCTGGCAGCACTTTAATTTCAGGCTATGTCAGGCTCTAACCTAACTGGCAATTTTACAGAATTGATATTTCAGAGTTTATATATCAAAGAAACTGTTAACAAATCTTCTACCTTATCTCTCACTCTCGCCTTGTCCCTGATGCCTGTTCGTAAATCTCAACCTCATTGGGCAAAAGATTACACAGCATATTAAATCAGGTTGGGTTTTTTTACAGTGTATTTGCCTTTTATGCTTAGCACATAAAACTGGCAATAAAACCGTAGAATGATGCCGGTAGCCTTTATCAAAGCTGCAGGCATCATTAGCTACAACAACAACAAAAGGAGCGAAGCTTTTAAGTGCCTACAAAAGGCGTTGACTGCGCAGCGACTGCGCTGCCGCTGCCGCTGCTGCTGCTAACATCCCTTTGACATTTTAAAGTGTTTCCTGCTGCTGCTGTTGTTGTTGTTGTTGGGCTTGTTTTTTATGTACAATATTTGTTTGCTTGGGTCCTACATTTAACTTTAGCAAATAGTTCGTAAAAATACATGTACAAATCGCCAAAGGTGAGGTTCAGCTTAGTTTTTGTGAAAGCTTCAAAAAAAAAAAAACGAAACAATAAATAAAAATAAAGTTGGGGGACTATAAAAAGTGTCGTAAATTTATGTGACATTTCATATATGTATGCGAGTGTGTATGTGCTTGTGTGTGTGTCTGAGTGTGCCTTGGAAGTGTGAAATTATTTGCATTTTAGGCCAAAATTCAAAATGGGGTCTGCTCTATGGGGAACATTAACAAATAAGAACTACAGTAATATGTAGTAATATATATGAGCGGGGGCCTCTGGGAGTTGAATTGGAGGAAAACCAAAAATACCTGAGTATTTGACACCAATGCGAATGCTTAAATCAAGTGGAAATGTTGGTAGATTGAAAATGTATTTCAACTATTTCGTTAAATCAGGCAAGCAAAACACGAATACATTTATAAGATGACGATGATGTTGTTATACAGGAACTAAATGCTTACCTTTTGCCTGTAGAGAAGTTTTAGAATGTTTATATAAACAACATATCCACAATATATCCAAAGCTGATGAGATTTTGTTTGCATAGCGAAGAATGCCGGCGATGTTTTCATATAAGAACTAATTTGTTTATAGGAATTTTTGGAATATTTCTATACAAATGTATCCAAAGATGACAAGATGTTGTACTCTTCAATTTTCACCTTAATTAACAGGCATTACAAAGGACCAATTGATACATCCTCTTTTATATCTATTCACAGAATTTGTATATAATTTCTTAAAACTCTCAACTACTAAAAGCAAGCGAGTTCTTTAGTTCGCGCTGCCTGCGCCTTCGACTTGTTGTTATCGGCAGCGCTTTTCATAGACGCAAACCTTATGCATATTATAGTAGAAGGCAAACACAAACAGTACGCGTTGCCCATTTACATGTCAGCAACAACAACAACCACAGCAACAACAACCACAGCAACAACAACTACAACAACAACGAGAGCAACAACAAGAACCAAATGAACAACGCGACACTGTGAGAAAATGTTAAGCTCACTTGAGATTTTACGAGACTTGTTGAAAATTTATGACTTGCTCAAAAGGCATAGGCAGGCTGCCATATACAAGCACACACACACACACACACATGTTTATACACACACTCATGTCAACACTTATATAAGGACATCAACAGGAACTGTGAACTGGGCAATTGCATATGCACAAAATACTTAAAAACTGGACGAGTTCTCGCTGCCTGCTTTGCATAAAATCTGACGCGTGACTGTAATTTTTGCACGCGACCTTGAAAAAGCACAACAAACACACACCGACACACACACACACACACACCAGAACACACTCTCTTGGCACACGAAAATGCTTTTATGCAAGATTAGAGAAAAGAGGTTGAAAAAATTTATAAAAGCCGAGCTGCGTATTAAAATGCTTTTACAATTAAATGGCCAGCAAAATGCGAAATGCAAAAACTAAAATTGCCTGTACACCTAAGTGCGATGTGTGTGTGTGTGTGTGTGTGTGTGTGTGTCTGGGCCAACAATTAGGCTAATGCCAAGGGCCATGTGCGAGTTTCAGGCTAAGAGGGAAACCTGCAAATGGATGGGCTTCAAATTTATGCGCAACGCCTCAAAGCGAGCCCAAATGAGGAGGACTAAAGGCAAGAAATGAAGCGAAGCGGTGGAGGGCTTGAAGTGGAGCGGGCTAAGGGCAGGCTTCTATCTAAACAATTTTGTGCTACAGCCAACAGGCATTTTAATTAGCTGACAAAGTTAAGGGAAGTAAAGGTAGCAGAGAGTGGCAAAGTAAAGCAATGAGCTCATTATGACACTTGTCATGGAAAAGCATAAGCTGGTCGTATTCTCAGAAACAGGTTTCAGCAACAGTTCGAAATAGTTAAGGTTCCTTTGAAGGTGACAGCTGATTTGATAGTCAAGAAAATTCTAGATTTTATTTAAGACCACGTGCTAGGTACAGAAATTGCTTGATGATGCTTTAGAATGTAAGTTTAATAGTACAGTTATATAGTATATATATAGTTATAACTCCCTTCACATGGCTGATCTCTTTATGTCAGACAACTAAACACTGTTAACTTAACATCTTTAGAAGAGATGCATTCTGTTATGTGGCTCTCAAAATGTTAGCTTACATAGTTCTTCGAACTCAAGCGGACAGACACCTTAAAGGCCTCTGTTCTGGTACACTCTGTTCACATTCTAATTGGCAATATTGGGCTTAACAGATTTCTGTTGTATTTTACACTACCAATTCAAGATGACTGCAATGTGGTCTTCACACTGTTAGTGAATGTGCCGCTGAAGCCTAATACAACATATGAGATCTTAAGTAGAGCTATTTATTTCAATTTCTCAAAAGAAAAAGTCTTACGTATGTGTTTTACAAAGTGTAAGGCCAGCATGGCAGCCACGGTTAGTGTACAAAGGTTAACAGAGTTATGTTATGCCTTAAAGCGAAACTCTGTTAATAATTTCATGAATCCAAACTTTAAATTCATGAAAAATTATGGTTAGAAATTAGTTTTCGGCATTTTCTTTTTCGTTTCAAGCAAAAACTTAATGTATTCATTAAAAAATAACCACAAAAAGAAGTGGAATCTTTCAAGGGTCTTCATCAGCTCGTATAATTCCCAAAAGCATAAGGAGACAAAGCGCCTGGCATTGCGTATACGACACGTACACTCGCCACTCGCCTGTCGCTGCGACATTTCCCAAATGCCAACGCAGCCGCTGACTGCTGAGAATTGGCCACAGCTGATTGCTGAGCGTTGATGGCTTCTAATTATGAGATGTTCGTTGAAAGATATAGTATGCATAAATATTCTGTGGCACGCGCCGTATGCGCGATATGCTATTCATGTAAACTGGCATAAAATATGACGCATACCAGGCCTAGTCCCAGGCCATTAAATGTTGATTAGCGAACGGAAGTTGGTGAGGGGCGCCCGCCTGCGCGCGGAGTCTCTATTTAAAAGCCAAACGCTGTCAAATGTTAACAAACAGACCGAATTTTATGTTGACAACTCGCGTGACTTTGCAACATAAACCAAATAGATAAAGAGAAAGAGGAAGAACTAGACACGCGCACAAATATTTGCCACATATTTATTTGGCTTTTCTTGTGTTTTTCTTTAATTTTTTTTGGCCATCCTGCAAAATTTATAATTTAGTTGAGCGGAAATCGCAACGACAAGGACTCGACATTGAAAAGTGCTTGAAATTAATGGGCTTTACCTTCCGGCTCGACAATAGAAAATTCCTCTGCTGCTGCTGCCGATTATTATTATTGGGCCCCATGCAATTTGCAGCTTGGCCGAACAATTGCAGAGATGCAGAGAGTTTGACCACACCAAATTTGACTTGGCAGCCGGGCAGAAAAAAAAAAAGTAAAGTAAAAACTAGCTTAGTCATCCGATTGCAGCAGAGAACTTGCCCAATGCCAAACCAAAACTGGCCCCAAACTGGGCCTTGGCTTTGCCTTTCGCTACGTTTCGTTTCGTTAGGTTTTGTGGTCACAGACAGCCAAATAAATCACACAAAGCGTTTGAAAATAATTTCGTTTTTAGTGCTCCTGCCCAACGCCCCCTCAAGCCAGCCCTTTTTCATGTACTACAACGATATAAATGTGCTTTTGATACAGCGTTCTGGGCCACATAGTTTTTACCTGTTTACGTAAGCCCTAGGCCGCAATTGGCCATTGGCTGCTGCTGCTGTTGCTGCTGCTGTTGGCCAACAGACGCGACCAAATAAATCATTAAAATCAAACATTAATCAACTTGATGACCGTTAAACACGTTCGCTACTCCCATAACAAACACACACACGCAGCTCAACCGGATATCCGCATGGCGGCCATTGCTTTGTTTCCTCGCCAAGCGCCAAGTGGTTGAACTTTTGTGTCACCCGCTTCGGTGGCAGCAGCGCACGCAACGTCCTCGCAGACCCACAATGGCGTATTTAGCTTTATTAAATGCTTCTACACTACGCGAAAATAAGCTATGCAAAAAGAATCTAAACATTTTAAGCAAATATCAATAACATATTGTTTTAAAACGGAAGAAATTGACCAGTAAATGAAAGGAAATGAACCAAATATGGAAATTGGTAATTCCTATTGTGATTTGAGCCGGCGACCTGCCGCTTCATTAAGAATTGCAGCTCGTTCTTGCTTGCCTCTCGTTTCTCTCAGTGTAGTTTAAAGTCTTTTTTGATGTCGTCGTCAAAGTTTCTTTGTCGTCTCGACCGCTTCCGTCTGCCCGTGAGCGCCCCTCCCCCCGCAGCGTGCCCGCTGTCTCTACCCCTGCAATTAGAGTGCATTAAACCTTAGTGTTTACGCATTTCAGTTCAAGTCGCTGCCATTGTTGTTGCTATTCTTGTTGCTGTTGTTGTTGTTGTCATGGCTGTTTTCGTTTTACAATCAGCTTCTGCGTTCGCCTCACGTGCTGCACTCGACGTGCCTGGCCAAAGGGTTGCACGGCGCAACGTACCCGGCCCTGCCAGCTCCACGCCCCACGCCAGGGTGTGGCAATGCATTAGCGCAGCTCACGCGATGTCTGCGCTATTAAATCCTGCATATAGTATATATACAATAGAGTATATAGTAAGTACAGCACGTACATCCATATGGATATGGCTGTTGTTGCTGTTGTTGTCGTTCTAGCATTTATTTTAATTGCATTGATTGAAGCGTTTAGAGTTTTGCGTGGGTTTCTGGCGGGTGCTTAAAGCTGAACAGCATTGAATGGCGCTTGGAGAGCGCCCATAATTGACTAGCATATAAATTCAGATAGCGTATGCGACATGGTGTGCATACTAAACGTTGCGTGAAATAGCTTAGGGTAGGTATTCCAAGGCTCCTGTTCAGTGATAAGTTAGGGGTTGGTTATGATTTGGTAAAATCAAAATCGATTGCTCTAAGAATCACAAAAATTTCTTTTAAATCTGATCTGATTATCCCTACTGAGAGAAACTTTAAAAGTAAGTTATTAACTAAACTAAAGTTAAATTATACTGAAGTTCGGGAAGAATCAGATGATTCAAAAGCTGTTTAGATTTTGAAATACTTTTCTTCTGCCTTAAACTAACATGAAAATCGTTAGGTGAGAGAAACTTAGATAAGTCAAGAACTAAGGTACATAATATTTTCTATTCCCCAGCCTGTTACTGAGACTGTTATTAATATTTGTCGCATAGAGAAACTTTTAGATAAGTTGCAAACTAAAATATAGTTTATATAAGACATTTTTGCCGTTACCCAAGTTTTTCTTAAAGTTATTGTGGGTCAATGTTATTATTATAATTATTAGTTTTGTTAAACTTTGAAAAAATACGTTACGTTGAAAGAAACTTTATAGATAAGTTACAAACCAAACCAAACGAGATTTTGCTTTTTGCAGACCAAAGACTCGATTGTTATGTGAACTTTCGAACGCAGCTCGATGCAATTCCCAATGCAACAAAATACTCTGAACTTTTATCTCGCTCTTTTTATTTTACTCTGCGCTTCTCACTCCGGTTTGCCTTTGTTTTAAAACTACAATCAGATGTATATTTTTGCCGCTGGCTTGTCATTTCATTATGCGCTCAAAGTTAAAGCCACAAAAGTTGCAGCTTTCATTTAAGGCTACATTGACCATATCGCTGCATAACTCAAAGCGCGCAGCAAAAAACTTTGTTGTAATTGAATATTGCAGGCACAACTTGTAGATACCCTTTAATTGCGACTAAGCATAAGTGCAGTCGGCAGCTTTTGGGCTTGCTTGATAAGAAACACGCTTCTCGCTTGTACCCGCCTGCAAGTGCAACTACCTCACTATCACTCTTAGAGGGTATATAAAACAGTTGCCACGAAACTAAAAGCTTGTAGCAAAAATATAAAAGGACAATGTCATAAATTTGCAATGCACGCCGCCGCATGGCAGGAAATGGAAGACGCGAAATTGGAAAAGCGCCCACAAAATCTATACCCAGGACACAAACACACACAGAAATACACGCACGCACACACGCACACAAGCACTAGAGCACAATGGACGCATAACACTTTTAGCTGAAAAGAACAAAAAATGCGTTTGCTTTGGCCGCTCGTCGCCCCTCTCTGATTCCCTCTGATTCGCGGCCCTTAACTCAAGGCTGCATTTTCAATTAAATTTATTGTTTTGTCTGCCAAATGCTTTCAATCGGGTTGCCATTGCGCGCCGCGACAATTGTTTTAAATGGACCCTGGCAACGCCCACGCTTTAGCATCAATTTATGACGCGCTGCAAAGTAGGCAATGTTTTTTTTTGCTTTATATTCTTTTTGCATTCACAGCTCATTTAAAATCCGTTTGAGTTTTAACTGCAAATGTTCTTATGCCGCACTCGTCACACAAAAGCGTACTTCTGCGCTCTTGTTGGAATTGAGTCGATGCCATGGGCAACCACGCCTCTGCCCCAGCAGGACCCCACCGCTTTCTCCTGCACGGCAACTGCACAGGCACAAAAATATAAATGGCGAACTCTGCTTTTGGCTCACTCACACACGCTCACACATGCACAGCTTAACAGCTCATATGCTTTCAGCAGGCAATGCATTACTCTCCTCCTCTCTACAGCCCCCCTTCCTCTACCGTTCTTTAGTTCCCTTGCCCTGCCTGTCACTCCTCGCCTGTTACAACTTTTAAATATGCCATTTCGCTGACTCATTTCGCAACTAACGGCTAACTAAGTTAACTGGTATATCACTTACACTTGTCCACCCCCGCCCCCCTTATTCCATTCACCTGCCTCACTGCTGGTCCCCCTCCCCGTTCTACCTAGTCTGCGCTGCTTTCAGTTCCTGTCAGCTGGCTTTCAATGAATAAACCAAAATGGCATCGCAGCGGCAATTTCCACATTTCACTTTTTGCCTGTTGTATGTGCTAAAAGCCATAATTACGCCTGATGAGGCTGCTCTCAGCGCGTGTGTGTGTGTCAGTGTGTGTGTGCGCTATTTAGTTGGCAAATTTGACACTTTTGTCACAATTTTCTATGGCTGCACTTTAGCAGGCACTGTGTGTGTGTGTGTGTGGTCCTCGCACATGGCACACGACTCGTTGTCATTGTTGTCCATGTTGTTGTGCTTGTTGTTGTTATTGTTGTTGCTATTGTTGTTGTTGATGCTGCCCCTGCTATCTGTCTGCCCAAGTTTTGCAATTAGCCAGCGCGTCTATTGATAAATAACAGCCACAGCTAGCGACAATAAACATGGCACACTGCCTCACAGTCATTAAACAAGCCAACATACAATTTAATAGCTATCCTTTTTTATTTAAGCTGAGTTCCAACTTTTTACTTTAATATTTAATAAATTTATTTTATAATTTTTACTATTCTTTTTGGCTTAAGCTGAGTTTTATCTATTGATCTATCAATCATTCAACCAGAGTGTCAGACATGTATCTATTTATTAGATTAAAAATTTTTGTACAAGTTTCTTTTGGGAGCCTGTTTAATTGTCAGGCCGTATGGCATGGAGTCTTTGGCACATTACTGGCTTCAATTAGGCGACTACACGAAACTTGTTTCGTTTAGATGGCTGAATGGTATTTAATTGGATTTTAATGTGTGCGGCAATTAGAACATCCTGGACATTTATAACAAACATATCATGTTCTAGCACACACAATCCCGCTCTCTGCCTCTCTGTCTGTCTCTCTCTCTCTTTCTCTCTCTCTCTCTCTCTCTCTCTCGCTCTCTTTTAATGTATCCATCTCTCTTTCCCTTTTAACATCTTGTTCGCTTTAATCAGCTTGTTCGCCTGCTGTTCGCTATAAAAATGTATAAAATATTGAGGACTGCTCCGGCTGTGCGACATGAAAAGCATATTAAATGCAATAAATTCACTTAGTTACAACACATAACTCACACACAGACACACACACACGTGCACACACATATATTGAGTCGCCGACACGTAAACGTCGCTGATATTAATGCAATTTTCATGACATTGTTGCGCCTGCCAGTATGCAACAAATAAACAGACACACACACCAGAGATGAGAGTGAGTCGCCCTGTTGTTGTCCAACATAATAGAATTGTTTATTGTCTTTCTCACACTGCTGGCCTCCACTATGCCTCGCTTACTCGCTCTGCCGCCAGACATGAGCTGAAGTAGAAAGCAACACAATAAAAGCACCTAACAGAGCTCTATGAAAAGATACCATCCGGTGACTAGTTATCAAAGGTGGGCCCTAAATAAAGTTTTGGGTTAAAAGATGCCCTGTAACTTTGCGTAATACAGTTCTAGTTTTGTTTAACATATGTTATGCTAATAACAGAAGTTGTTAACCCAGGTTGCTGTTAACATTTTTGGCATATGCTTACATTTTCTTCTGCTAAACAGTTGGTTTTGTTAAACATGACTGTTATTTGCAGCTAATAACACTTCTTACTTATGCTAACTCTTCTTTTAACATATTCTGCTATTTAACAGCCGTTTGTTCATTTCTGTACCCAAGGTGGATACAAACATTATTGATAAGCTTCTTATACCTGCATACTCCTCATCACTGCTTCAGTACAGGGTATATCAAGCACAGAGGCTGACTTGGCTCTCCTGCTAGCATGCATAGTAAACATAAAAGCGGCGTTGTGCTCACAAAGCGAAAAGCTTATCGATTTAATTAATTTTTTTCGGGTGCCCTTATTGGATTTGAGTACCTTAGAATTTAAAATTGCAGAATGTGTGCAGGCCCAACGAAAAACAAGCAGGTGTTGTCATGTTAACTGACTGACTAGCTGACTGACGGACTAGCGAAACGATTGACTGATTGAGTACATGCAAACTCATGTTCTGAATAGCCTACTTCGAGGTGTCAAAATGACTGACACACTTATGAGGCGGCGGCCCCAAAAAGGAAAAATACATAAGAAATGTATTAAATTACATGAGAGTTGAGTTATAAATAAGTTATGTATGCAGGGCAAATACGACAACAATCAATTTGAACATCAATCAATCAATCAGTCAGCCTGGCTGTAAAGTGGCAGCTGGATCTAGAGGCCCATTTCCATCCAACAGCTCATTAGACAACGCCCATGACTCAGCGCCATGTCATGTGTGGGTGAATGTGTGTGTGTGTGTGTGTGCGTGGGTTGGCTCGTTTATCAGGCCAGTATAGAGCTCATTTCGCACGTGTCTGCACCTTGTTCAGAAGCCATTGTCATGTGCGACATGGTCATGGCATGCCAGTCTGTCATAGAGCAACCCCCTAAAACGATAATCATAAACACAACTCACATTTAATTGGCCCCTCCGAACACACAACTGGACGGGCGCATATAATTGATATGCTAACTGCAGGAACTATACAAGCTGGTTAGTCAAGGTCTCTTGTACATGTGCCCGGGGGATTGACAAATATGAAAATGTTGGGATTGTGACTTAGGTAAACTAATTTGATTTCTCAACAAGCGACTTGTTCACATTTGCCCAACACAATCACAGCTCTAATGCATTTTTTATGGTCTACTCTTAGGCGAACAAACGTTTTTGCCGTTTCTTTTATGAGTTTTACTTTAATTTTCGCTACGTTCTGTTATTCGCTTGACCCTCGTCACAGGCACAGCAGGTTTGAGGCTTAGTTTTAGGCGTGACTCACGACAAAACGCAGCCCAAGTAATTTAATTTAGTTGTCCAAAAAGCCTAAAAAAAACCAAAAGCTAGAACGTGCGATAATCTGAAAAGCGTCGAAGATTAAATACTCTAAGCGTAAAAAGTTTAACAAGTTTCCTTTTAATTGAATTTTTCTTCTGCAACTTTTAATTCAACTGAATATATTTTATAATATTTAGAGTATTAAGATAGCTCAAACTTTAATTTCTAAGAAATGTGGCAATATTATTTTCAAACTTGTGATTACTTTAATGCACTTTGCTACTTTATTAAGATGAATTTACTTAGGGTATTCGATAGCAAAATACGACATGCAAAATGCTTGGGGCTTCGACAATGACGCAACGGGAAACCTTAGAAAACAGCAGGCAGGCAGAAGGAAAGGGAAAGCAGCAGCAAAAAAAAAAAAATGTATATATACATAAAATATTAAGTATACGCCCCCAAGGGCGGCCAGCAAAAATATTTGTCCTAGCCAGGCCAAGAAAATCGCAAAAAAAAAAAGAAAAGAAACAATAACAAACAAAATTTTTACTTAGTTTGTAGAATTGGTTGCCGGAACCCCAAACGAAAATATGAGCAATTGCCGGCGTAATTAAAAACTAATTAATAATATATTTTGGCCAGGTTGAGGCACTATAATAGCTGTAAATTGCTTATTAGCCAAGTTGCGAACGCTTTAAAATGCAGCTATAAGCCTAGAATTATGGTAAAATAAAAAAACAACAACAGCCGGCAGGATGTGCGCCATAATGTGCAATGAGCTGCGGCGGCGACCGATTTTCAACTCATTTCATAGGCCAGCGCTTAACGAGCGGAAGTTGTGGCAAGTAGCTGGGTAGCTGACACACCCAAGTGCGGCCAGGCTCGAGTATGTGTATGTGTGTGTGTGTGTGTGTGTGTTGTGTGTGTTGCATTATTAATGAGAACTTTTTGCCTCACGCCGCCTTAGCAGATTTGAAAAACATCGAACGACGCAAGCAGCACGTGACAGCTTTACTGCAGTGCCACTTAGCCTGCGGCAGCTGTGGCAGTTGCAAGAAGTTGCTGCCGCTGCTGCAGCTGTTGCAGTTAGCAGCCAGCAGCCAGCAGTATTTGCACCATTTGCTTAGGTAAATAACATACGCTCCAATTGAAGCTACTTTCAATGATTTGTGAATTTCGTTTGCTGCAACTAAAATTTTACTAGGTCAGCATCTTGGGCAAAGTCGAGGGTAGATAAGAGTTGAATGCGGGGGCAAGCTGCAGCTGAAAGCCTCATTGAATTTATATTTTATGGTCGCACAAGGTGCAGCCTCATTGCTAGGGCTGTAAGCCTGCTGATGAAAGATGTAAATAATCTTGAAAATCGATGAAAATAAATCAAGTTTTTAACTAGAGTAAGCTCTCACGTTTTCACATTCCAAGGCGAATATGCAAGGTATATTGCAATTTATATTGCTTAAAATACTATTCGAAAGACCTTGATAACTAACTGAGTGGGAAAAAGAGAGTACACTTTTCCTTTTATAACTTTTTTTACTACTATTATTACTACAATTAAATCGATTGAAGTTCATTTCAAAATCCCATTGGAGGGTTATTTAAGTGCATCCGCTGAGAATCGCAAAGAGAGGCTGAACACAATAAAAGGCTATATGCCAAAGCCGTTCAATTTGAACGTATTTTCTTTTCTAAACACATATACAGCTTACGTGCTAACAATACTTATAAGTCAGATCACAAGACAACTTACAACTACTTAGATAAGCAGCAAATACAACTAGAGAGAACTGTGGAGGGAGAAACCTTCAACTCTGGTGCGTCCAAATCACGCGCACTCACATAAATCTCATGTTAAAGGATGGAGCTCATCAGAGCTGGGAACTGTGAAGAGGGCGAGGAACATTTAACATTTTCTCACGTCAATGGGATGTTGTTGCTCAGCGTGTTGTTGTCATCCTCTTGCTGCAGTCGTGCGGCTTCCCCGGAGGCATTTGCTGTCATTTTATAGGAGATGGGCAACTGAGGTATTGACGACGGGCTGTGCCGTCCAAATGGCTTGGCACCGTTCGTCTCCAAATAGAACTTGCCGCGCAGTCTGTCAAGTGTTCGGTGGAAAAACAAAATTGGAATGGATTGTGTGGCTGGGATAATTTATATCGATTGCTCTCACCTCGGATCGGCGCCGTAGCCCATGTAGGCACGTCCGTTGCCATCGCGGCAGATGCCAAACTTTGGCGATGGCTCACAGCGTTCGACGGGAAAGGCCAAAGGTTGACCGATGCTCTCCACAAAGTACTCCCAGGCGCGCTGATGACTGCAGCCAACTGCAAGTAAACAGGACAAGTCAGAAAGCTTTGCAGTCGACTGCACCATACTCTGTTCACAGTGTCAAGAGATTGGTCGCTTGATCTTTGGAGGAGCTCAATAAGCTGCACCAAGCCTCTCCTCAAGTATATTGTGAACAGAGTATCCCAATTGCAGCTGCAGTAAATAGGAATTGAAGTGCATCCGCTTACTAATGATGCCCAGCCAGCGATTATTGGCGATTTCCTGCCGCGCACAGCCCGGCTGCAATGGTCGTCCGCCATTCGGATAGAAATCCGCATGGCCCATGGCCGTGGGATTGCCCAGAATTCCGCCATCCGTGTGTATGACATCGACAAAGCGCGCATCGCTGGGACTTAGTCGACGATTGGAGCTGTTGCCTTCAAAGAGCGGCAGTGCCGGATCCAATGCCGTAATCCTAGTCAGCTTGATGCCCCACTCCTGCAGCTGTTTGCCCGCAAAGCCGGCCACCTCGGCGCCCAAGCTGAAACCAATCAGATGTATATGCTTCGTGGCATACCCGCTGGTCACCAGATAGCGTAGGAACCTGGCCAAGTAGCGTGCGGCAACGGGCAGATTCTCCACGGCGCTGGAGTACCAGGGCACAGCGACCATGGCACTCCAGTCGACCAGTATCACATTGTAATTGCCGCGGCGCAGAAAGGCTGTGGATCAAATAGAATGAGCTGCTGTATGTGTGTGTGTGTGTGCAGAGCCTTAGAGATTCAGAAATTGAGTTACCATCCTTCAGCTCCTGACTGCTCTGCTTCTCGCCCGTGGCAGACTCCGAGAAGCCGTGCAGATAGATGACCAGCGGGTAATTGAAATTGAAATTGCTGCGCGCCAGTCGCACATCGTCGCTCAACTGCAGCAGCTGTGCCGCGTTGCGGTTTTTCCTGCAAGAGTTGCCCAAATGACCTTTCAATATGCACGAGTCGCGCGGACGCTATACGCCCCACCAGCCAGCCGGCCTACTCACCTGGTGTACAGCATAAACTTGATGTCCTCGCGTTCGCGAATCGCGCAGCAGCTGCTGCAGCTGCCACGCGGCGCCGCGCTGTAGAAGATGGGTGAGCCGGCTGCAAAGAGACAAGGTGAAAACACATAAGCAAACCCGACGGCTCAATTCTCTGCAAGCAGCGTAAAATCTGTTAACATGAAGAAAATGTGATTACCTTCGGCTCGTCGAAGCTTATAAAAGAATCGGCTAACATGTAAAATGCTTATTGACCTGGCTGTTCATATTGATAAGACGCTTATCGACTTGGCTATTGATACTAATCAATAAAAATGTGTATACATTATGCCACATTTCTGGAGTACAAAAAAAATATCCTCAATTAGAGTACAACAAAGCGAAAGAGACCTTAAGCTCAATATCTACGAGCTTCAACTCACAAAATCCATATACCCGTTCGCACGCTTCGCGAAGAGGGTATTAAAAAATAAGCCGCGGAATTACGATTGCAAATTTTCAATTGAGCATGTGAAAAATGCCAGCAATTATTTGGAGCCAGCTAATTGAATTATTAAGCAGCTAATAAGACAGCGACAGCAAAAGTAACAACAACAATAAAACTTGGCTAAAACGAAACCAGCCAAGCGAGGCGCAAGTCAAGTTAGCCGTGAACTTGAATCTGGTATTACGATGGTGAGCTACAAATAAAAAAAACAACGACCACAACAACCACAAGATTGACAGCTGGAACGACAACGAAAACAACAATAAGACAGAGCAGCACGTGACGTATACGACGCGTATTACGTCTAAGCAGAGGCAAATGTTACAACGAGTGCACACACACGCATATGCATATCGCATAAGCGGCAAGCTCTGGTCATATGACATCACGTGAATACCCTTTACGAACTGTTCAAAAAGACGCGCGGCTTGTAGCTGCTCTTTAGCCAGTTCAGAAGCTATATTTTGGCAGCGTGTCGCATGCTATATACATAGTCAAAGCAGTTATCTGTGCGCGTTACGAAAGCCTTCCCGTAGTCAATGTGCCCACTTGGCTGCTGCAAAACAAGTTTTTATCAAGTTTTTTTTATCGAAAACTAAGAGACATTGTAACGAGGGCGTGGCACTGGGTCAACAAGGCAATGTCAATGGCAGCGCCGTCTCAATCGCAGTCGCAGTCGCAGTCGCATTCGCTTTGTTCTTCGCTTTTGTTTTGCTACACAAATTTAGCGTTGTTTGTGCATTGATTGCATTTGATTAAATGGCCAAAATCAACTATATGCATGACCTTAGCCAAGGCCAATTGAGTTAGCAGCTTGATTTTCCGCTGTTTCTTCTTCTTGTTTAACATTTGGCGACTTGGACTTGATTTTATGCATGTAGTTTAGAAAACTGGAATTTATGTAAATTTATTACCAGTTTTTTTTATACTTTTTTTTAGCGGAAGAGTTTTGTGACTTATATCTATATACTGTTTTTTGTTGTTGTTTAATTTTCTTTGTTTTTGTTTTGTTTCGCATTCGTATTTGCTTCCACGTTTCTTTGCGTCACGCCGTGCATTTTATTTAATATCATTTTTTCTTCGCATTTTAATATTATATACATTTTGCTGTGGTTAATTTAAATGTTTACTTTTTTATTTTTTTGTTTTTGCTTTTGCTGTCGACTGTCGGCTAATTATCAAGCTCATGCCTCACCTATTGTTATTGTTAAATGAATAATCACATTGTTAAAGCCGCATTTTTTTGGCCACACACCTCGCCCGGCTCTTAAGTTCTAGATATGTTATGTTATTCTTAACTGGTCTGACATTGTGTGCGGTCGGAACGGGCCATAAAAATGTCTCCATACATAATGGGCCCAAGGGATGCCCCAGATGTCATAAAACTTTGCTTAATGGGGCTTATTTTTCATTAAAGAATTGTGTGGCGCAGTGGCAGACTTCTTAATCATCTTTCAGGTGATTTCTGACAAGCAAGTGCGATGCGCAGCTGATTTCAGCTTGAGCTAGAATTTATGAGAAGCGACAAAAACCAAAGATACATTAATTATGTTCAAGAACAAAGCAAGAATACGCTCTTTAAACATATTTAATGCTAAGTGCTTGGCACTTACTTGAAGTTAGATAAAAGATTAACTGAGTTTGTGGGGGACTTACAATATTTAATGGACTTTTGTTGGCTGTCAAACATGTAAACCTTTTGCTTTCAAGCGTTTTACTGAACTCTAACGTTCTTAGTTTTATGATAAGTTTATTTAGAGATAACTTGCACTTAACATTTTGGTTTATAAGAAACATTTTTTCTACAAGCACTCAGTCTCAGATTAGACTTTCATCACAAAAATATATATGGCTTGTGCTGTGCACTTTTCATCAATCAGTCAGTAAGGCAATCAGGCAGTAAGGCAATCAATCAATCAGTAAACAGAGTTTTACTTATGAAGATTAGTCTTAGACATATATATTAGAACATATATTAGAATATTTATATCACATATTTATTTCAACAAGCTCCAACTTAAGGCTTGAGTTGTGCACTATTCATCTATCATTCAGTCAGGTGATCAGTCATTCAGCAGCAACAGTTCAATATTTAAAGATCAGGTGAGGTTTTGGGCCAGGTATATATTTTAGACATGGTGAATAAATATATCACATAGTTATTTCAGGTGAATTGCTTGTCAATCAATCATACAGGTAATCAGTCAATCAGCAATAAGAGTTTTATTTATGAAGATTAAGTAAAGTTTTTGGGCTAGGTATGTATTTGAGACATCGAGATTATATATATCACATAAGTTTTTCAACAAGCTCAAGGTTATGGCTTGTGCTCTGCATTGTTCTTCAATCAATCAGTCAGGTGATCAGTCAATCAGCAGCAACAGTTCAATATTGAGAGATCAAGTGAAGTCTTAGCTTACGTAAATATTTTCAAAGTGGAGAATGTTTATAGCACATAATTATTTTGACAAGGTCCATTTAATTTTTGGTAAGTTTTATTTGTACACATTGGAACGCACATATAACATATGTCTCCCCCTCAATTTATGGCGGTTAATTATAAAAGCCTTGACTTTATTTACAAGTTAGTACGAATCAGATGTTCCATTGTTCATCGGCTGCCCAGTGCCAAGGCGGCCTTCTTTCACAGCTGAGTAAGCCCTCAAATAAGCAGCCAGGCCTGGGCCCCAAGTAATCCATGCATCAAATGTCAGCAATTGGCACTTGCGACCAAAACACACACACACACACACGCACGTACACCACTCTTATCTACACACATATTATTTATAAACAAGCATATAGCATATTTACAATTCACAACACCTTGAACTTAGGCACAAAGATTTGTGTCTAAAAGCAAGAGTAAACAGTTCGATAGCTGGCACAAAGAACACCTCAGTTGGGCTGGGTGCAGAGTATTATTTGAATTATATCATTTTTTTCTGCTAATGTGTTAAGAGCACAGACATCTAATTTATGGCACAAACTTACCCAGCAGAAATGTAAAAACATTGCACAATGTTGAGGCAGTTGGCAAAACCATCGCAAACTATAAACAAATGCACTTAATTTTATTTGGTTTTCGTCTTCAACTGATATTTTATACACTCGCTATCAATATTATGTTTTATTTTATATTTTATCAACGGGGCCAGCGAATTTGGGCGTGCAGTGAACCTGGCACATGCTCAACCACGAATTTCACACTTTGTGAACTATTTGAATTTGTTATTATTTAATGGGCACTTCCGCATTGACTACGCTGCGTATTTGGGCGCGTCTATAAAACACACACACAGACACAGACACACGGCTTTATTTTTAGGCAGCGCCAACAACGCTCTGTTCTGGCCAAGTTTCGTAGACGAACTGAACGCTGCTCGAGCCGCACGCTGACTGACCAGCGATGCCGACGATGACGACGACGGCGATGACGGCGACTGGGATCGTTGTCTAGAAGCTGTTGAGCTGTTTGTGGGCTTCGTTTGATTGCTTATTGGTTGGCAGCTTGAAATCAATTCGCACGGCCCTATGCCAAAAACAAAAGACTGAGGCAACGAACTTGATCGTAGCAATTTTCATGCATGTTCCGCCTCAGCCTGTGCCAAATATTTAGATTAGCTAATCGCGCATGCACACACATGCACACGCTGGAAAAGTCGTAAAATTGCTATTTAATTTCCTGATGTCGCACGCCTGTCACCCGCCCAGCATACGAAATGAAGCGCTTGGATCGAAGATCGCTGCAAACTGATCGCTTTGGGTGGGCGGCAAAATAGTCAAGAACCGGGCAACGAGCCGTTTACAAAGCCAAAGTTCAGCAGCTTGTTGAACAGGCTTTAATTTACCCGTCATTGATGCTGCTCGGAGGAGGAGGAGGAGAAGGAGGAGTGGGGAGGGTATCACTTCTAGAGCTATGTTTGCTGTGCTTTTTGTGAGCTGCACTGAGAAAAATTTAGGAGCTTCGGAGCTTTGTATGGAATTAGGAATTCCCACTGACTGACTGATTGACTGCTGAACAACGCGGATCAATAAGGATTATAAATAATGATATATATAAATTCGCGTCAATTTCAGAATTTCAAATATAGATATTTCTTGGCAGCATTTCAAGAAGTTAGAACCTGATTTCTATTGAAAAAGCCGTTTATCGAGCTTAAGCTGTTCTCTCTTATATGACTTTTTCCGGCAGTGTATCGTATCCAGCTGGTTCACCTTGACCGAATGCTGACTTTTGGATTCCATTATGCCAATAAGATGCTCTCTGCTCTACGCAGCTGATGATACTTATCGCCTTTCGTTGACCGTAGCCAACAACTGCGAACAACAACAACAACAGCAGCAATATCAAATCGCATTAATTAAAGCGGTTCTGACCAACCTCAACTTTAGCCAACTCTTCTTCTTCTTGTGCTCAGCTTTTGTTGCGGGTCAATTAGCGAGGCGCCGAGTTTTGCATATGCAGAGCATTAATCAATCGCCATAATTTTTGCTCAAGTTGCGGGCGGCTGTGACTATGATTTATGCATAGATTGAAACTGAAATTGCGTCTGGCTATGAAGACCGGTAGTCAGGGTCAGACTTTACATATAATTAGGTTTGACTGTGCTTTATGGCAGCTAACACCAAGCTAATTGCCATGTGTATGTTCTCGAGGTTTTTACATTGATTTAAGCTTTAATTCGATGGCTAATTGGCCATTGCTAACAATTGGCAAGCCTTGCGGCTTGGCCCTGAAAGCCGCCAAGTGCAAGGCCCATTCTATGTTCTAGTCCATTGGCCAAGCCGAAAACCAGTTCAACAGCTTCGCTCGGAGTCTGAATGAATGCATTTGACGACTTCCTCGTACCTTGAAAGGTGAAGCACTTAAAGGTACATTGCACGCGCATTATTGCAATTGTTTATTTATGTATTTACAGTAATCGCAGAATAAATGCGTTAAAAATAACCAACAGTTATGCCCAGATATGGCACTTCCAAAAAAAAGCAATTGACCACAATCAATTTATATGAGAAATAACTGTTACTATTGTCAATAGCCGAAGACTAAATACTCTTAAAATGTAGTATATAAAGCTTACAAATAATACATTTAAATGATAATCTAACATTTTTTCCCATGACATCTATAATAAGGTCTTGAAGTCTCATTCGAACAGCGAGACTAGATTCCGAAAAGCCGGAAGTAGCTACTTCATCGTGTTACACATGTCACGACTTGTTTATTATACCCGCCACAAGGGTATAACAATAATTAAAAAAGAAATACTTGCTGATTCACGAAATTAATGACAAAAATGCAATCAAAAAGCAACAAAAAGACAACATTAACATTGCGAATTTTAACAATTCCTTAAAGCTTAAATATATTTTATACTATTTATAAATGCATAATGACCTGCCAGAGGTCGCACTCCCACCCAGCAAAAAAAAAATTAAAAGAGAGATAAAAGACAAACAAAATCCAAAGCGCCATTGGCCAATTTGGTATCAAATCGGCTATCAATTCGACGCCAATTCACAGATTTGCATATCGTATAAATACAGTTAGCCAATGCGTAGATTGGGCAAAAAAAAATAAAAAACATTTCGAATTTATTATCATCGATTGATGCTGTGTGAGTTTTTTTATGGGCGTGTCAAATGGCTTCCGGCTGCGTCCTTGACCAGCAAAATACTCTGACATAATTTACAATTAAGCAACTGTAAATTGTAAAAAAATTAAAACCAATATCAATTCATAGTTATTTGTTAAGAGCTTTTATTACGCATCGTCAAACAAATGAGATATTAATTAAAATTTCATATTTATATTCAACATAAAAGATAGGCCTTCAATATGGCGAAGCGAATAGGCGAAGCTTAAAGTTTTGTTAGGGCGTTAAATAGAGAAAAAGATCAAATTATTTCCAAGAAAATTTTAATCAAAATTATTCTAGAGCTACATTAAGTCAAACATAACATGGGTTGAATTTTGATAAATTTATAAGAGTTAGTCAAAAGTAAAAAATTCTTTGACTTCCCACAAATCCCAGAAAAAGTATTGCATACTTTTCGGCTTGGACCAAAAATGATTTGCATTCAAGCAACTTTTGTCACGTCCTAAAGTAATTTTCTCTCCATTCATTGCAGGACAAGCTGCTGAGCAAGCTGGAAGAGGAAAGCGAACCGGATCCGCCTACATCGCAGGAAGATGAATGCGTGATCTGCATCAATGCGCGGGCCACCATGCAGACCTCGCCCTGTGGCCATCGGGTCGTCTGTCGGCGGTGCTTTGTGAAGACCATTCAGAGCGCCGTGGCCCAACGACTGTTGCCACTGCGTTGCGTGATCTGCCGGGCGCGGGTGAACCGACTGACTTCATCGTCGGGCAGCTGGCGCATACAGGAATCAGCCAGTAGTTATTCCATGGGTGCCAAAAGCTGGGCCTCGGCAGGTGTGCACGCTGGCGGCGTGGTGGCCTCGGCCAGCTCCTACTCCATGAACGATGCGCACAGCGAGCATCACGCATTCCACCAGCCCACGCTGCACACAGCTGCTGGTGGAAGACACCACTATGCAGCGACAGCACGTGGCGCTCATGGACGTGTCTCGCAATCGGACAGTCTGTACTCGATGAGCTCGACCGGCTCGGCGGGCTCCACGTTCTCTGGCTACTCGCACTACTCAAAGACGTCTTCCATATCGAGCAGCGGTGCCTGCTCGCCAGCCTCGCCGGCGGCGGCGCTTGCAGTCAGTGCCAATCATCTGGCGCCTCCATCGCCCAGCACACACCATCATCATCATCAGCATCAGCACCAGCACCAACAGCATCAGCATCAGCATCAGGTGATCTCGCCCTCGGGCTCTTCCTCCTGCTCCAGCGTTGGTTCGCTGTCGCCGCGCGATACGGGCGCCCATCATTCGCATCATGGCGGCTGTCCCAGCGGCTGCTCGGGTGCTGTGCCTCGCAAGCCGCTGCACACTCTGAGCAATTCCGCCTCGACATCCTCATCCAGCAGCAGCGGCATTGGCAGCGGCAGCGGCAGTGGCTGCATGACGCCCACGCCCACACACACCTATCCGGGACGGCGGCACGTGAAGAGCCGCATGCTGGATCTACAGAATCGACTGCCACCCATCAAGGAGTTTCGCAGTCCAGCCAAAGTGCCACATCCTTCGCCGGTGCATGTCAGCAATCCGCGTTTTCGGTGGGTTAATACTGTGCAGCATGGCATTATCCAATCATCCAATCCATCTCTTTCCTGCAGCTACGCCTCCTACACGAAGTCGAGCGGTCATGAGATGGCGCCGTTGCTGCGCGAGTCGACGTCGCCGCCGCCGTCACGACGCCCCAGTCCCATGAATATACAGCTAAGCTGCACAGCGCTTGCACCGCCGCCCCTTAAGGCGGGTGGAGCCAAGATTTGTCCGCTCAACGCCAAAAACTCGCTGCCCAAAAATGCCTATGTGATGCCCAAGGATAAGAAGATGTCGCTTGCCGCAGTGCCGCCCGCTAGCAAGGGGCAGTGCGCCGCCAAGGCCACGTCAGGATGCACAGCGGGCAGCGGCGCCGCCTCCGCCCCAGGCGGCAACGGCAAGCCACACCCAACCGCTTCCAGTCGCAGCTTTCCGCTATTCTCCAGCGGTAGCGGCAGCAGCAGCGGCAACAACGGCAGCAATCACAGTAAGTTGATCGCGATAGATGGCGCCAGGATGGCGCAAAAATTAATTAGGTTCCGCTCAACAATTTTGCAGAGGAAAAGGCCGACAACAAGAAGAACGAATCCATGGAGCGCAAGAAGAAGGAGGAGAAGCTCAAGATGAAGGCTGAAAAGGAAGCCAGAAAGGTGAGTTTCCCCCCGCACTCTTCCGTGCTCTCTTAATCTCTTTCACTCTCTCACTCATTCGCTGCGCTTGCATATTGTGGGGCATAAGACTTTATTGTTTCGCCGCCAGGGGGCGCCACATGGCGCCCATTCGCATTGTTTGTAATTGGCCTCGTTTGCTTCCGCTGCAAACTTTTTCATTAAGCTCGGGGCGAGCGCGTCTCCCCCCGCCGCATCCTGAAGAATCAGATGGCGAGCAGGGTGCGGGGCGGCAGCTGCAAACAAAAAAGTAGCACATAATGCGCGTTGCACTTTTTAAGCTTGCTATTTATTGCATGTTAAACAAGCAAGGCTTGCATTCATGCCTGATAGACTAGAGGATACCCTGTAATCATTTTATAAGTGCTTTCAGTTCCTTAAAGTTCCTTCCTTATCAGGCATGGCATACACATTCAAAAGCTGTAGCTTTTAAATTATTTTCAAATATACGTGCGACTATCCAATACCCTGTAAAAGTGCTGAAATCTATTGATAATTTACATATATAGACAGCATTAATTGGGGTGCAGCTTTAATAATCTTCAGCTGAAAGTAACGCATATCGTATCAAATTAGTCACAAATGCATATACCCCATAAAGCTGACCCTATTCAGCGAGATTGAAACTAACATTTTGCCCAACATTAATTAGAAGCATAACGTTATAATGTTGCTGCTTATATAACGGGTTATTATAACTCATTTTGTGCATTTAATTTAACGGCAGGAGGAGAAACGCCTGGCCAAGGAGGAGGAGCGACTGGCCAAGCTGCATGCCAAGGAGGAGAAGAAACGTGGCAAAAAGGAGGCCAAGGAGCTATTATTGGCAAACGATGGCAATAATAAGAAATAAAGTTAATTAACGTGCAAAGTTAATGTTCAAATTACAAACGATAACCGGCATCTGTATTATATCAGGCATTATACAGACCCGACACACACACACACAACACACACACACATCCATGCACACATCACAAATAGACGAGCTTGATTGTATTTATAGGATATTTATTTCATTTAGCGGTATGTACAAAAAAAATATTAATTTTTTACACAAACGAAATAACCAAAATAACGAAAGAAATAACATAATTTGAACACACAAAAAATTGTTTTTTAGTGCAACAATTTTAAAGAACAAATTTTTTGTTGTAGTTTTTTAAATTTTTCTCTTAGTTTTCTTTTGATTTTCATATAAATACTTTTTAAGAACTTTTGTGACTCTGCCTTAGCCACAGAGCACGTATAAAAGTTAAAAAACTTTATTTTTTAGAGAATTCCTTTTTACAATTTTCCTTTTGCTGCCAGTCAAGCGTAAGAAACTCATCTGTCTCATAAGTTGAAAGGTTGTTCCAAACAATTGTTTTTAATAAATACTAACAATTTAAACAGATTCTAAACTTAAGGTTCAAGTTATACAAAACTGAAAAACAAAAACTAAAGAGATTAAAACTCAATTCACTCAAACTTCAATTCTATGCCTAATAGATTTTAATACCAAACCCGAATGGAACAAACCAACTGCAGAAGCATAGCTAAAGCAAAAGAAACAAAAGAAACAAACTAAATTTAAAAACTCTTCTGAATCCCATAAAGACAAGTATTTAGTGAGCGTTAACAATTTGGAACTTGTTAAATTATTGAAAAGAATTCTAAAGTAGTTTTGCATATAACAAACTAAATATACTACTATCTAACATATATATACATATACATATATATACTATACTATGTATTGTACTATAACTATAACTTTAACTATAACTGAACTATAGTTCTATAGATTTGATGCCCCATATATTGGAAAGTTGTTCAAATGGCAAACATAAGCAATGTTTATTACTAATTGTTTTCGAAAAACAAACAAACAAACAAACAAACCCAATACCCAATAAAGACAAAGTTATTTAGTTAAATATCGGTTTGATCGGCCGCCTTTTTGGCCTCGCGCTCCTTTTTTTTCAGGCATCTGCTGAAGATCCGGCCATAGGTGTAGGGCAACTCGTCCTGGCACCGCAGATTGCCCATCTTGTGTATGGCACCAAAGTCCAGGCAATTGATGACCTTGTCCCCATTGCAATCCTGTCCGTTCCTGTACATATAGTTCTGGATTGTGTCTGCCGCACAGTGCGGATCATTCACGCAATTCGTAAAGGCTATCGGAGTGAAAGCTTTAACTCTGGTATACTCAGCAAGGATCTGTATGCTCACCCTCGTTCGACAGTGAGGTATCGTTCGGCAACGTAATTGCTCCACCTTCCTTCCAGAAGCCCCAAGTGATACGAAAGATGCCACACGCCCCATTCACACAGATCTGTGTCGCATTGCAGCCGCTTTGCGCCTCGCATAGACATTCCAGGCAGTCTTCCGTGACGGGTCTGTTTACAACTAATCCCGCGGCATCTAGGGGGTAAGTAGAAGGGGTCGTATTTAGTAAGAGTTGTTTAGCATATTGGTTAGTTTTCAATTGAAATACGTCTAGTATACGCGAGATGCGATTAAATATTGCAGCAAAAGCCGGTTCACATTATCATAGTTACAAAACAGATACTATTCTATGCCGATAATTATCTCACACTGTGGCGGCACAGTGGTGTGTGATGCATTCAAATTGCGGTTAAATATTTAAGAGTGGAAGTCACTGAGCTATAGCACATTGGGTACTTTGTGCGAGTCCTTAAAGCAGATTTTGACAATACTGTCAATGTTTTGTAATATTGACAAGCAAATAAAATCTGAGATTCTTTTAGTTAAGGTTAAGGTTCGGGTATTCTTAATCCGTTCGGATCTTCTCATGGTTAATCAAATATTGATTTCGGATGGGTTCAAACCTGGTTGCAGCGTTTTGGCAGAGGCTACTAAGGACTTCTTCCAAGCAACACTAGCCAGCAGCTTCATTGTTTAGTTGCAAACTTTCGAGGGTAAAAAAATCTCCAATTTTATATGTTACACTCAAATCAAGAGAATCTTACCATCATCCGCTGCGCCAATGTGCCACAGGCAAAGCAGAGCCCACAACGCAAAAACACTGCACAACAAAAAACGGGTACTGTTAAACATTTTAATTGTTTGTCAATTAAGCCACTTGTTGGCCACGTTCGTAGGTGTAAGGGCCAATTTTATATCCGAGCTGTCGACTTTGCCACGCTTAGCGCACGACTGAGCGACTTGGGTGGATGTGAAGGCATTAAAATAAGATCAAACAATGTAAAAAAAAAGTTTTAATTTTCTTATATAACAATTGAATTTAATTATATAATACTGGAAAACCCCAAGTGCTATATACAGTTCGTCGAACAATTCACTTTCCTAGAATAAATAGGCACAATAGCAGATTAATAAATTCGCTCAGTTATTTGTTGCTAGTTGTTGTTTTTGTTGCTTCTCCGCTCGGTTGAGACACCTTTTAAAGATGCTCTCGTAGGTATAGGGCATATCCGCTTGGCAATTGAATGGACCCATATAGTGTATGGCGCCATAGTCGTAGCAATCCTCATGCTCATCCCCATTGCAATCCTGCCCATACTTAACCATATAAAGCTGCAGTGTATCTGCCGCACAGTGCGGATCATTTGCGCAGTTTGTGAATGCTGCATAGAGAATTCAATTCAAATAAATGAACTCCATTTGTAACTAGCTGCTGCTACTCACAGCTGTCGGATAGCGCTGAATCGCCCGGAATGGTCAGACGTCCCGCGTCCACCCACTGATCCCAGGTGATGCGAAACAGGCCACAGGCGCCGTTCACGCACACCGCGGTGGCATTGCATCCGCTCAGCGCCTCACACATGCACACCAAACACGTCTCTGTGATGGGGCGCTGTGTCTCGGCCTTAGACCAGGCCACGCCCACCGTCAAGAGCAGGCAGATATATAACAAGTTTTCACTGCCAGACATGCTGCACTTTTCCAAAACCGTTTCTCCTATTCACTTCCGTTTCGCTACGTTCGACTGTTCTCGAGCTACTGAAATTCTGCGACTGTTTGTTGTGGACTTTTATTGTGCGACGCAGCGAAACGCGTTTTGTACTGCAATTTATCCGAACAATAATATAGGCTTTATTATAGTTGAGGAAATGAAAAGTATTCGAATATTGTTTGTTCTAACCCACGTCAAATGCTTAAATAATAACATGATCTTTAGCTGATTCATCAACTAATCGTTTAAGCGTAAAGCAATTAGATGCCAAGGCTTATAATGCCTTGAATAGATTGTCCTTTAGATTGTCAATAGGTTTGTCTGCAAATATTTCAAAATATTCACCATGCGCCTCAGCGTCAGTTTCAATATCTGAGACGCTCCATAAAACCTTGTTCAATTTATATATCAAATTCTATTTAAACCGGTTGATAACCGATAAAAAACAATTAGCTCAATTATATCACAGGTAATTTCCTTAAATAATTCGTAACTCACGAGTTTAATAAAAACCTGCACTAAACGATCGATATGAGCCTATAAATATTTATGACTTTTATACGGAAAGCCCATATCAACTATTTTGCCATGCCAACCGATTGATAACCGATACGAAGCGTTAGCTTAGAAGAAGCTTTATTTGAAATATATATGAAACACCAATAATCCATTTAATATAAGCCATATTCCTGCCGAATGACAGCTCTCATTTAGTAATTATCGGTAATAACCGATACCAACCGTTAATTTACTAGCCAAATAAGGACATCCGCGCTCGAAAACTTAAGAGAAAAACTATCCAACTATCCGTTACTCAAAGCCCTGCTCCTCGTAGTTTTCAATGCAGTCTTCGAAGGTGCTCAGGTACTTAAAGGGCATCTCGCCCTTGCAGCCATATGCGCCCAGCCTGTGTATGCGGGCATAGTCATGGCAATCCATTTCGCCATCATCGTTGCAATCCTGATTGAACTTCTTCATGTAGTTCTGGACGCTGTTGGCGGCGCAGTGCGGATCGTTGGCGCAATTGACGAACGCCTCCTCCGAATCGGGCTGATCGCCGTCAATGGTCAACTTGCCAGCGTCCACCCAATAGGCCCAGGTGATGCGAAAGATGCCGCAGATTCCCTTCTCCGGATTGGTGCATATAGCTGTCGCATTGCAGCCAGACATTGCCTCGCAAATGCAGTTGAGGCACAGCTCCGTTACGGGCTTGTCCAGCAGGTGCCCTGATAAACATATTTTATAATTCGAACAGCCAGACATTGTCGGAATCGGAACTTACCCTGACCACGCACCCGACCGCACAGCAGCAGGCAGGCCAAGCACAGGCATAAAAGCCGCAAGATTTGCATTTTTATAAAAGAATCAACCGGGAAAACAGCACCGTTTACGGCGAGATGTTAGAGATTGTAGCACGTTCTAACACTTCCGCAACTGAGAAGTAAATGCAACGAGGCCGAAACGCATCGTCGTCGAAACCCGACAAATGTCTATAATACCGGTTTTTAGGGCCAAATCGGCGATGCACTCAGATGCGCTCTCTGGGGTGAGAGGGTGGCTTAACCTTAGCTCGGTTAAAAAGCCAATACTTCAAATATATCAAGTTGATTAGCTTTTGTGGCTTATAAAGCTTGGCTATTGCTGTGCTGCTCTGTTCATAGAGCTATGCCTGAGACTTGCCATTTTAAATATATGCCTAGGGTATCTCACAGCCGAATACTTTGGTTAAAGCTTTGACTGGGCGGAATAGTCTTGAACTTAGTTAGCTACTCACATGCAAAAAGCTTTGACTCAAGCCCCAAACCCAGCAAAAGCTTTTGTCTTAACCGTTACTTGTCAAAAGTTAAAGCTCTCTATTTAATGCTCTTACACTGGACTTGGTGACTTTGTTACATAGTGTGTGAGTCCATAGAAGAGGACATCTTTGAGCCAATCAAATTTATAGAATATATATCTGAAAGATGAACTGACTTGATATAGCTGTCGCTTAGTCTTAAAGCTTTTGTAATACAGTTTGGCAGAGATTTGTTGTTTTGTTGCAGGCAGTAGACATAGTACATATATCGCACATCTGCTATGCCAGGCTATCCGATGATGACTCTTCATCTTCCTATCTTACATCTCTAGAAAATTTTAAAACTTTCCATAAAGTCCTCTGCCCGCCAATCGTATATCGTATAGTTTTCGTTTATTATTATAAAAGTTTCAGTTATTCTCAAAAGGTTTTTGCACAATTCAAGCGATTAAAATATACAAATTCCAACTCGTAGCTGCATATAAATAATTAAAGTATATACTCGTAGATAATATAGCTTAGCCCGTTGTGCGCACATCTATGGGGGAGAAGGTGGACAGGCATTTGTCCAGGGCGCTCTGATATTGATAGCTCAGTTCGCCCTTGCAGCCATAGCCGCCCAGCTTGTGTATGGCCGCGTAGTCGTAGCAATCGATGCCGCCATCGCCATTGCAATCCTGTCCAAACTTGGTCATGTAGTTCTGGATGGTGTTGGCCGCGCAATAGGGATCGTTGACGCAGTTGGCAAAGGCTTGGGGAGGGATAAAGAAGGAGTTAATTAAGGCGGAGTAGTATATTTCTGGTTTATATTTACCTTCCTCGGACAGGGGACTCTCGTTGTTCAGGGTCAGCTTGCCGCCATCCGCCCAGTAGGCCCAGGTGATGCGAAACAGGCCACAGACCCCTCCACCGCAGAAACGGGTCTGATTGCAGCCGCTGATGGCCTCGCAGATGCAGCCCAGGCACACATCAGTCACGGGCTTATCTGTGGAGTAGCGGGCAAGGGGAGCAAAGAGTATCAGTTGGCTATTCACAGCTAGGCTGATAAGCATATGGATGACCTATAAATTCATGAATCGTTCGCAAATAACGCAACGAGCTTTAGAGCAACAATGAAACTGGAATTTTGTTCGTTTCACATTTTTGATCAAACACATCATCGTTTTATATTCTCAGATTTGTTAACTCAATTCGAATTGTAAACAAAAACAAACAAATAAAAATGTAAAGTGTAAGTCGAGCCAGTTAAATATATTTAATTTAGCTATATATATCATGATATGATTGTGATATTAAAATAAAGCAAAAAAATTTAAATAAAATTCTGATGCGCGTACGCCCATGAACCTGACGATTCCGTTGGATTCTGTTGCTCTCAGACATGGCCCGAACTAGTTTTGCAACTTTCAATGGCAGCATCTTTAAAGATTAAATTGTTTTTTCTTCTTCTTATTGTTATTATTCTTAACTAAAAAAAAAGAAAAAAAAACCAACTGCTGTCATGGGCGTATGAGTCAATGTGCCTTATCAAGACATAGCACGAACCCCGTAAATTGCGATATTCTTTTATTATATCTCTTCTTTTTTTTTTTTTGTTTGTTTGTGGGCTGTCCAAGGTTGCCTCAAGATGTTGCTTGTTAAGTGCAAAAATTGATATTGAGCCCATTTTTACTTATTTCGTATGCACGTGGCGAACCGAACTTGTCGCACATGTTTTTTACATTTTGTATTATTCCGAAATGATGAATGTCGCCTCTTGAAAAACCTTTGAAAGAGCCTTGCTACACTTGGAAAAATCTAATTGACTAATAGATAAAACGTATTTCTCCTCAAAACTGTTGTTGTTCATAATTGTGACATGCTCACGCAGCAAAATCGCGGAGTTTTTGTATTCGGGTTCAACGAACTCTTAGAAATAGCCAAAAAAGTTACTAATTTGGGTCAACATTTGCATAGATATATTAATTTATTATAATTTTATATTAGCTGTGATTCATTTCCTTAATTATATTATATTTCAGTTCTAATCAGCTGCCATAGTAGCTGAGTACATTATAATTATCATATATAATCATCACCAAAATATGTGTAATAACTGCAAAAATCAGAGATCAACACACACGCGAGGACTGAGTACATACGTCAGAGTAAATCGCGAGTGCTTTTTCCCGGATTTAGCGATAATGGATCGCAAAAAAGCACAACAACTCGAATAGTTGTATGGAATTGCAAGGAATTCTGCAAAGGTATGTACATATTTCCATAAATTTATTAACCTAGGCTTAGCTTCGTATGCATTTGAAGACAAAAGCAATTGCTAAAGCTTAGCTCACTTAATATCTATTGTCTAAGCTGCTAATTCGATTAATTAGCATAGTTGTGCAATTTGTTCATCATCGCATCGCACAAACAATTTGTTAGCTTAGTTCCGCTTCATGTAACTTAAATTAATAAACTATTAATATCGGAAGTAGTTAGCAATACGCTGTCAATGCCCCTTGCAGTAGTTATTAATGCATTCACAGCTCAGACGAATATTAAATTAACTATTGAGCTGACAAAACGCATTTGAGTATAGTGGAAAATATATTTCGACTCAACTCTTTCCACATAATATACATTTTAAGCCAGAAAAGGAGAGAATCTTGTATTTCCATGATTGCTAATTAATGTTAATGAAATGCACGAATCTGGTGGACAGGTATTTCCATTTCGCATCCGAAAACCTATTGACTGCCATGTGTGACGGAATCTCTCGCCCAAAAGAACAATACATGTACCCCCCGCACGGTTTGTTTCACTTACCCTGCGCTTGTATGAGAACCGCAAAGCCCAGGCACAGAATAGCACCTATAGCCAAAGTGCAGCACAATTTATTGGCAGCCATTGTTAATGTGTGTGTTTGTTTTATTGCCCGAAAAATCTACTATACTTATTTAAATTTTAAACAACTGACAAAAGCTCTCACAACACTGTCTACTTGTGAACCGAACGCTGGGACGACGCGCGAGTAACTGAGCTGCTTTGCGAACGGGCTGCGCTCTTTTGTTGAGCGGCCAAAAAAGCTTTTGCTCAAAACGAATAACTTTGAACACGAACTTGGGCTGCGCACAATGGGCCGAACTAGTCGACTAGACTTTAAATAAAAGCTTTTGCTTACAGACTTAAAGCATGAGATATTACACAATGAGTGAAAATTTATTTGTTGAGTTTTAAAAATTTAAAAAAGTATAATAATGTACTTTTTCAAAAATATAATAGGCTTTAGCAGCTTACAGTTGTGTATATACTCATACGCGCCTATAATCTCTAATCAGACGCTTTGACGAGCTTTAACTGAAGCTTAAATAAGCTTTTACATACCCTTTAATACGCTTTTTGGAACATTCAAAGGCTTTGTTATCGTAGATTTCCTTGTCACTCACTTGGGGCTTAGAACTGTCTATTTCAAGCAGCCAGAACATATGTCAAAGTTGTCCCAATGGAAGCACTTTGTCATATATAGAAAAATATCTGTAGAAAATGGCGCTTTTGCAAGCATTTTGTTTCTTGTTAATTTGTTGGGCCTTGATCCCTTGTTTATATTCAGTAGCTCAATTGAATAAAACATATTTAAATTATTATCCTTTCGCATTTATACATTTATATAAAGCTTCTTCCTATAAGGTGCACAATTCAAACGATTCAAGATGTAAATTCCAGCTCATAGCCGCATGTAAATAATGAAAATAAAAGCACTTAGATTATTTAGCTTAATGCAATATGCGCACATCAATATTCGTGTGTGCCTTGAGACACTCATCCAGTAAGTTCTTATATTGTTGGGTCAGTTCGCCCTTGCAGCCAAAGCCACCCAGCTTGTGGATGGCCGCATAGTCGTAGCAATCGACGACGCCATCGCCATTGCAATCCTGTCCAAACTTCCTCATGTAGTTCTGGATGGTGTTGGCCGCGCAATAGGGATCACTCACGCAATTGACAAAGGCTAAAGGCAAGGGCAGCGAGATGGAGGAGAGTACAGGAGTTCAACGAGGATAACAATTAACATATGTGTGTTTATTATCTACCTTCCTCTGTCTGGGAATTGTCGCTGTTCAGGGTCAGGCTGCCACCATCCGCCCAGTAGGCCCTTGTGATGTGAAACAGGCCACAGGCACCGCCGCCGCAGTAACGTGTCTGATTACATCCGCTGACGGCGTCGCACAGGCAACCCAGGCACACTTCGCTCAGCAGCTTATCTGCAAATAGGGTGCCAACAGTTCATTGATTATTCTGTTGAACGCTGATAACAGAAGGCTGATCTGTAATGCAATTACTTATCATCATAAATGAATCGTTTGAAAACAACGCAACAAGCTATTGATCTACAGTCGATAAGAAAAAAATATGCATCTATTTGCGCATTTAGTCGCCCAACTAATTATACCCCTTTCGGTTGGTTTCACTTACCCTGTGCTTGTATCAGAGAGCAAAAGCCCAGGCACATGATAACACCTATAGCCAAAGTGCAGCACAATTTGTTGGCAGTCATTGTCAATGTGTGCCTTGTATTGACCAAAAAATCTTTATTTATTCAAATTCCAAGCAAGAGAGCTTTCGTATTTTACTGTTGAATCAAACGCTGGGACGTCCCGCGAGTAACTGAGCTGAGTTGCGAACGCGCTGCATCTTTTGTTGAGGCCCAAAAGCTTTTGCTCAAAAGGAATAGCTTTGAACACGAACTTGGGCAGCGCACAGTGGGCCGAACAAGTTAAATTGAGAGCTTTTTCCACAAGATTTGTATCATGAGAGACCACATAACTGATTAGTTATGAAATAATAACTTTAAATATTCATATTCAAATAATCGCAAGACCAACATAGGGTATTTTTAATTTTTAATGAATTTTATACCTTTTAAAATAAACTCGTTTTTACAAGAAGAATACAATATGCACATGAGAATCCGACAATTCAGCTATGTCAATTTTTCACTATCCAGTGCAGTATTTATACAGAATACTAAATATATATATGAATCCAGAAAATCAGTTTGTGATTTCTCGCGTTTAGGCAACCAATTGCGCCTCATTACTAAGTCGTTTTGTCAGTTATTATTGAATTATCTATATTGGAACTCGCTTTAAATATAATTATTACGCAATGCGCACATCAATGCTCGAGTGTACTTTGAGACACTCATCCAGTGAGGTCTTATATTGTTGGGTCAGTTCGCCCTTGCAGCCAAAACCACCCAGCTTGTGTATGGATGCATAATCGTAGCAATCGACGACGCCATCGCCATTGCAATCCTGTCCAAACTTGGTCATGTAGTTCTGGATGGTGTTGGCCGCGCAATAGGGATCGTTGACGCAGTTGGCAAAGGCTTTGGGAGGGATGGAGAAGGAGTTAACTAAGGCGAAGTAGTATATTTCTGGTTTATATTTACCCTCCTCCAGTTGGGGACTTTCGTTGTTCAGGGTCAGCTTGCCGCCATCCGCCCAGTAGGCCCAGGTGATGCGAAACGGCCCACAGACGCCGTCGCCACAGTAACGTGTCTGATTACAGCCGCTGACGGCGTCGCACAGGCAACCCAGGCACACTTTATCCAGGATCTTATCTGTAAAAAGGGTGCCAACAGTTCGTTGATTATTCAGTTGAATGCTGAAAAGCAATTATACGATCTGTAATGCATTTACTTATTATAATAATTGGTAGTAAAGCAACAAGCTATTGGGCTACAGTCGTTCAGAAGAATATAAAAATCTTCTAATCAAATGACTGCTAATTAATATTAATAAAATGCACATGCAGGTATTTCCGTTTTGCATTTGAAATCATATTGACGAACATGTTTTGGGACCATTTTTTCGCCCAATTGATTAATAATTGTACCCCTTTCGGTTGTTTTCACTTACCCTGCGCTTGTATCAAAGCCGCAAAGCCCAGGCACATGATAACACCTATAGCCAAAGTGCAGCACAATTTGTTGGCAGTCATTGTAAATATTTATTTATTAAAATTCCAAAGAAAAGCTAAGCTTTCGTATTTTGCTGTTGAATCGAACACTGGGACGTGCCGCGAGTAACTGAGCTGAGTTGCGAGCGCGCTGCATCTTTTGTTGAGGCCCAAAAGCTTTCGCTCAAAAGGAATAACTTTGAACACGAACTTGGTCAACAGTGTTGCCAACTGCCGCTTCAAAAAATAGTCAAGTTCAATTGGCAACAACCTCGTTCGGCGCTGTACAAACTTCAAGTGTGAAAGAGATAGACATACGAGTTGCTTTAAATAGCTTTGCTTAGTGTTTTATTTTGAACGCTGTATTTAAGAGTATCGAGCATAACGCCTAGATCTTGTTGAAGGCAGCAATATCGACGGACTGCACGAAGTCCTCGAACTCCTCAATCTTCTCCTGCAGCAGATCAATGGAGACCTTCTCGTCCTCAATGACGCACATAATCTGCAGTTTGTTGATGCCATAGCCAACTGGCACCAGTTTGGATGCGCCCCACAGCAGACCGTCCATTTCGATGGTGCGCACAAAGCGCTCCATCTCCTTCATGTCGGTCTCATCATCCCATGGCTTCACGTCGAGCAGCACAGACGATTTGGCAATCAGCGCGGGTTTCTTTGATTTCTTCGCAGCATAGGCAGCAACGCGTTCTGCCTTAATACGCTCGGCCTCAGCATCATCCTCCTCATCGGAGCCGAATAGATCCACATCATCGTCATCATCGGCAGCTGGCTTGGCATCAGCAGCCACTGTGGGCTTGGCGCCGGCCAATTGTGGTAGCGGAGCACCGGTCCAAGCGGAACGCTCACCTGCCTCGAAGGAGGCAATGTGACGGTACCAGCGAGCAACATGTGCGAAGTCGCCAGCTGGTGCCTTGCCCAGGGCATCAAACACGGACAAATCGGCCTTCGAGGGGGTGTAACTGCACAGAAAAGAATATCAAAAATATATATATATTTGTATATATGTAATGAACATTTTTATGCCGACGTGTTGGCCGTGCATAACCTCACAATTGGCAGGCACATGTGAGATATGCTTACCCGCTGATGTAGCTGTTGTCGGCCAGGAAGTTGTTCAACTCCTTGAGGCCTTGTGGGGTCTTAACATCACCGAATGCCATTTTAAATGCGTTTAGTTTATAATAAATTCGCGTTTAAAATTACTTGTGCCGTGCGCTGAGCTGCGTCTACGCTGGAATAGTCTGTACGAAAGAGCCAGAGATGTGCCAAATCAAAAATATTTTGACAAAAGTATCGATTAGCTTACACTAAACATCGATAAATAGGTCCGTACTATGCAGCACTGTTCACGCAGCTACTCAGCTGTTTCCGGTTAGCTCTGCTATTCGCTTGTTTAATTGGCTTAATTATTGAAATTTTGTTAAGCAAAATTAGTAGAAAATAAAAAACAATAAGCATAAAACTGTAGTTAAAATCGAAACAGCCGCTGTGGCAATTGGCAATTCAAAAAAGCGCTTCAGTCAGCATACACAGATCTGGTTGGCGGGGCGAGACACCCTGTGTGTGACGCAGTTATACAACGCCAAAAGAAATCAAAATTCTCAGTCTGGACGAGTAGGCCTCGGGGGAAACGATAGGGGTACGGACACAACTACAAACAAGCATTGCAAAGCGCACAAAATCTTGGAGCTTTGCAGCAGTCGTATCGCAGGTACGTTCGAGAATCGCCCCGGCTCTATTTATAGCTATCAATGTTCAGCTATCGATTTGTCTGCGGCTCATATGCTTTCTATTCTGTCTATTCTCTTAGTTCAGGGACGCAAGCGCATGCGGTGATTTTCACTTTCATTTTGGCAGAGCTCCTAAAATTCATTGAGCAAACAGTATTTTGTCGTCATGGTAGTCACTGCGTCCACTTGCCGCACGGAGACGGTGTTCGACTACAGCTGGAAGCATGTCGTTTCTGCCTATTGGAATCGTTATCCGAATCCGTCCAGGTGTGCTGTTTTTCCCATTAACAACCATTCATTTGTTGACATTACCTTTCCATTTTGTGCAGCACTCATGTTCTTACCGAAGACACCATCAAGCGTGAAGTGCGCGATGGTAAATTGTATTCACGCCGTTTGTTATCCAAAACGAATCCGGTGCCCAAGTGGGGTGCAAGGTTCTACAACAATTTGCCGGTCAAGATTGTTGAGGACTCAGTGCTGGATCCAGTGAAAAAGACTTTTACAACATTCACCCGCAATCTAGGTATGAAAAAGATAATGGTAAGTGGACTTTGGCATCACAGGGTGATACAAGGTGCGATAAAAATATCTGTATGCCTACACACCTACCTTCCAGAAAGTGGATGAAATTGTTGTCTATAGCGAACAAAAGGACGGACGGACTCTGGCCGTGCGGCGTGCATACATCAGCTCTCAAGTATTTGGCTTTTCGCGCGCCATACGAGCCTTCGGCATTGAACGATTCAAAGTCAACGGCAACAAAGCGTCGAATGGCTTTAACTACGTGCTGTGTCGCATGTTTCCTCAAGATCAGCTGACGTCGGTGACAACAACCTCACAAAGCACAACAGCTGCCTCTCAATTCGGCGACGTGGCCGTTGCGACCACAAACGCCGGCAGCACATCGGAGGCACTCAAGAGAACGGCAAAAATAGGCTATGAGTTCTGCAAGTGTCATGCCAGCAAAATTGCGCAACTGTTTTCCGTGAGAAACTGAGCCTATACTGGAACAATGTTTGGTGATATCTGCAATGGTTCTGTATAGACGACACGCGAAACTGGACGCTGTGGCAAGCGGCCAAATATATAGCCATATATATGTATATGCATATGTATATATATATGTATTCCAAAAACCAACAATTTGCTGCATTTCATTCCGTGTGTGTTGAGTCGAACGGAGTAAGAGCGGCATCATGCTCAACACAACAATGCATCATATATTCATGTCATTGATCTTTAAAAGAGCGTTAGGGCTTTGCATTGATACTGTAGCGTTCGCTAGGTAACATTCTCGTGTATAAATTTGGTTTTTTATTATATCAACTACTGTAAATATATTTTGTAGAAAATACATGCTAAGCATCAAAAACATATTCGAAAACGTTGATTTATATAAATTATAAAACCCATTTATGTAAAAAACGTATCATTTAATTTTAAAATTTGTTACAAGTCCACATTAAACAATTGGCGCAAAGTATGTTGTTTACAACACAGCTAGTGTTGTTTTATGCGTGCTTAACCAATGTACCTCATTATCAATATTCTTGTGGTGTTGTAAAATTCACATAACTTTCTTTGCCATGTGATCTTGCTTTATAAATTTTGAAAACAACGGGCAGTGGTAATTCGGGCATTCTTTAAATGATTATGATCTGATTTTGTCTTATTTTAATTATCACTGCATATATCTACCCTGAGTTTAGTTGAGTTGTTTAACTATGCAGCTATCATCCCCGCAGCTCAATATTTATTAGATCACTTAACTCATAACTATGAGCTTTGATTTCCAAGCCAACAGTGCGAAATACGTAAAAAAATTATGGAGTTTACTAGAAACTATTCCATAATAATAAGTAACAAGAAAAAGTAAGACATTTACTGAATAAAGACATTACTCGAGGCTCTTGCAGCTATATTGTTTTTAAGTATGAAAACAGGCTATTTTATCATAGACAATGTGCAGCTTGGCCAAAAATAATTTATTACAAACATTATTGGAGTAGAAAAAATTAGAAATGTACATTGTAATAAATAAAAAATAAAAAACATTGAAATATTCTATTTTAATTTTTTAATAAAATAAAATATATCTGAATCCTTTTTACCAAAAGTAACAAAAGCTGGCAACGCTCGTAATTTGTGATAATGACAATTCATATCGATATCTGTCTTCGATGAAGTTTGCCAATCGCCGCTTTTTCCCGCTGTATTAAGACGCGTTTTGAGCGACTTGCTTAATTTATGTTAAATATATAAACTGAATAAATAATAATTGTTGAGCGGATAAAAGATGTCAAAAACGGATGTCAATGCAATGGAGGAAAACAAAGAAAATGTGGTAAGCTGCAACTAAAGAAAACAGAAGTGATCCCGTTTTTTTTCCTCGACTAAATCCCGTTTCTTTTTTGTATGTCTAATGCGCATTTTGTTAGATCGAGAACACAGCGGAGCCTGCTAATGAGCATTCAAAATTCAAACAAGCTAAGGCGGCTTATTTAAAAAATATTGAAGCCGCACGCAACAGGCGCTTCGATTGCCTGCTTAAGCAAACGGAGATCTTTTCACATTTCATTTCGAATGCGAATTCAAACGCAGAGAGCCCTACCGAAGGCAAGAGGCATGGCAGGAAGGGAAGACCGAAGGGCAGGGTGCATGGGAAGGCTGAGTAGGTGAAGCAAACCCTTTCAATACAATCCAAATAACTAAAGTAATTTCCTATTGCACAGACAGGGACGCCGTGCATCGGTTAAGGATCAGTTTAATGGGACGGAGGAGGATTCGAATAACAACAATCTAGTACATTTTGATGCTTCGCCCGATTTTATTAAAAACGGCGTAATGCGTGACTATCAGATACGTGGCCTGAACTGGATGATATCGCTCTACGAGAATGGCATCAACGGCATCCTGGCCGATGAAATGGGTCTGGGCAAGACGCTGCAGACCGTCTCGCTGCTTGGCTACCTCAAGCATTTTAAGTGAGTGTTAAAACAAGCGTTTAATAAGTACGTTATAATGCAATCCTTGCTTGCAGAAACCAATCTGGACCGCACTTGGTTGTCGTGCCCAAGTCGACTTTGCAGAATTGGATGAACGAATTTAAGCACTGGTGCCCCTCACTCAACGCCGTTTGTCTCATTGGCGACTTGCAAAGTCGCAAGACCTTTATACGCGACGTGCTGGTGTCGGGCAATTGGGATGTGTGCATCACCACCTACGAGATGTGCTTGCGTGAGAAGAGCGCACTAAAAAGCTTCCACTGGCAATATCTGGTCATGGATGAGGCACATCGTATTAAGAACGAAAAAACGAAGCTCGCGGAGATTATACGCGAGTTCAACTCGGCCAACCGATTACTCCTAACGGGCACCCCTTTGCAGAACAATTTACACGAGCTGTGGGCGCTCCTCAATTTCCTGTTGCCAGATGTGTTTAACTCCTCGGAGGATTTCGATGAGTGGTTTAACACAAACTCCTGTTTGGGCGATGAGACGCTGGTCTCACGTCTGCACGCTGTTCTGAAGCCTTTTCTATTGCGTCGCCTCAAGTCGGAGGTGGAGAAGAGCTTGAAACCCAAGAATGAGACCAAGATCTTCGTGGGTATGTCCAAATTGCAACGCGAGTGGTATACTAAGCTTTTGCTCAAGGACATTGACGTCGTAAACGGTGCCGGCAAAGTAGAGAAAATGCGACTTCAGAACATCTTGGTTCATCTGCGTAAATGCACCAATCATCCTTATTTGTTTGATGGTGCCGAGCCAGGACCGCCCTACACGACGGACGCGCATTTGGTAAACGACTCGGGCAAAATGATCATTTTGGACAAGTTGTTGCCAAAGCTGCAGGAGCAGGGCTCGCGTGTGTTGATCTTTTCGCAGATGACACGCATGCTGGACATTCTAGAGGATTATTGCGCCTGGCGTAACTATAATTATTGCCGCTTGGATGGCAAGACGGCACACGAGGACCGTAATCAAATGATACAGGAATACAACACGGAGAAGAGCACTAAGTTTATATTCCTCTTGTCAACTCGTGCCGGCGGCTTGGGCATCAATTTGGCCACCGCCGATGTGGTCATCATCTATGACTCGGACTGGAATCCGCAGATGGATCTACAGGCCATGGATCGTGCACATCGTATTGGCCAGAAGAAGCAGGTGCGGGTCTTTCGTCTAGTGACGGAGAACACCGTCGATGAGAAGATTGTGGAGCGTGCAGAAGTGAAGCTACGTTTGGATAGAATGGTTATCCAAGCCGGTCGTGTCCTTGAAAATCGCCCCCAGCCCGATAAGGATGAGATTTTGAATATCATCCGTTTTGGAGCAAAGGATATATTTAACAACAAGGATATGAACAACATGGACGAGGACATCGATGTCATACTGGAGCGTGGAGAAGCCAAAACAGCCGAACAAAAGGCCAGACTAGATAAGCTGGGCGAGAGCACATTGCGCACCTTCACCATGGATACAAGCGGCGAGGCGGGCTCCTCCGTATATCAGTTTGAGGGCGAGGATTGGCGAGCGAAGCGAAAGAGTAGTCAAATGGACAATTTGATTGAGCCACCCAAGCGTCAGCGTAGGGGTATCAATTATGGTGAGACGACTTCAAATAATACAAGCTAAAATCCAAAGGGTCCACCCAAGTTACCAGGGGACATTTACCATTTATTTATTTACGTTCATACAACCACTACTGAAGTCATACGTTATTTATCTGTTGTTAAAGAGAAATTTGATTTTATTATGTTCTTAACCAAATACAATTAAATAAGCATTACTATTAAATTCGCAAAAGAAAAGCAAATGTATCCACAAAATAAAATAAAGTTCACTAAATTGGCGCGAAAACCTACTTAGATTTAGCTTAGTGTTGTAAAATTGACTGAAATTAGCAGCCCTGGTTACCGATAACTTTGCAACATTAGTAAGCTATCGATGAATCGTCTTCAACGCAACCCCGCAAAACGCCACTTTTTCCCGCTGCTGCTCACACATACAGACGCGCAACGCTCTCGCTTGTCCAAAATAATTTGGAAAACCCAATAATTTATAATTTTATCATAGAAATTAAACGAGTGGCATTGTTATTATGTCGAAAACAGATGCCGCCACTGTGGAAACCAACGAGGAGAACTCGGTAAGTGAAATTAACAAAGCCAGCGTTTGCAAAATTTTCCATGCCAAAGAGCAGACGCCGCATGCCGCTTCGTACAGATGTTTGTTAATAATTTTCCCTGTACGTTCCGGCAGAATGAGACCACCTCGGAGGCGGCAACCAGCTCTTCGGGCGAAAAGGAAGCTGAGTTTGACAATAAAATCGAAGTCGATCGCAGCAGACGCTTCGATTATCTGCTGAAGCAAACGGAGATTTTTACCCATTTTATGACAAACAGTGCAAAAAGTCCCACCAAGCCCAAGGGCCGACCCAAGAAGAACAAGGACAAAGACAAGGATAAGGATGTGGCCGAGTAAGTGATTCAGCACTTTTATCTCTTGATCATAAGTTAATGTCAACTTGTTCGGCACAGTCATCGACATCGCAAAACAGAGCAAGAGGAGGATGAGGAGCTGCTCGCCGAGGATTCGGCAACCAAGGAATTATTTCGTTTCGATGCGTCGCCCGCATATATCAAAGGCGGCGAAATGCGTGACTACCAGGTACGTGGCCTAAACTGGATGATATCGCTCTACGAGAATGGCATCAACGGCATCCTGGCCGATGAAATGGGTCTGGGCAAAACGCTACAGACCATCTCGCTGCTTGGTTATCTCAAGCATTTCAAGTGAGTACTCATCATATATAATGAATGAATGACATACTATTTAACATTACGGCACTCCATAGAAACCAAGCCGGACCCCACATTGTGATCGTGCCCAAGTCGACGCTACAGAATTGGGTAAATGAGTTTAAAAAGTGGTGCCCTTCGCTGCACGCCGTCTGTCTAATTGGTGACCAGGACACAAGAAACACCTTCATACGCGATGTGCTCCTGCCGGGCGATTGGGATGTTTGCGTTACCTCCTACGAGATGTGCATACGCGAGAAGTCTGTATTTAAGAAGTTCAATTGGCGCTACATGGTTATCGACGAGGCGCATCGGATCAAGAACGAGAAGTCGAAGCTCTCAGAAATTTTGCGCGAGTTTAAAACGGCCAATCGTCTGCTTATTACGGGCACCCCACTGCAAAACAATTTACATGAGTTGTGGGCGCTGCTCAATTTCCTCTTGCCGGATGTGTTTAACTCCTCGGAGGACTTTGACGAGTGGTTCAACACAAATACCTGCCTGGGTGATGATGCTCTGGTCACTCGTCTGCACGCTGTGCTCAAGCCTTTCCTGTTGCGTCGTCTAAAGGCAGAGGTGGAGAAGCGTTTAAAGCCGAAGAAGGAACTGAAAATCTTTGTTGGTCTGTCGAAAATGCAGCGGGACTGGTACACCAAGGTACTACTGAAGGACATTGACATCGTTAACGGTGCTGGCAAAGTGGAGAAAATGCGACTTCAGAACATCTTGATGCAGCTTCGCAAATGCACCAATCATCCGTATTTGTTCGATGGCGCCGAGCCGGGACCACCATACACTACAGACACGCATCTCGTCTATAACTCAGGCAAAATGGCCATCCTGGACAAGTTGCTGCCAAAACTGCAGGAGCAAGGCTCGCGTGTGCTGATCTTCTCGCAGATGACACGCATGTTGGATATTCTGGAGGATTATTGCCACTGGCGTAACTATAATTATTGCCGCTTGGACGGCCAGACGCCGCACGAGGATCGTAATCGACAGATCCAGGAGTACAACATGGAGAACAGTACTAAATTTATATTTATGTTGTCAACTCGTGCTGGCGGCTTGGGCATCAATTTGGCCACCGCTGATGTGGTCATCATCTATGACTCGGACTGGAATCCGCAGATGGATCTACAGGCCATGGATCGTGCACATCGTATTGGCCAGAAGAAGCAGGTGCGCGTGTTCCGCCTGATTACTGAAAGCACCGTTGAGGAGAAGATTGTGGAGCGAGCCGAGGTTAAGCTGCGACTGGACAAAATGGTTATCCAAGGCGGTCGTCTCGTGGATAATCGTGCCCAGCTCAATAAGGACGAGATGCTGAACATCATTCGCTTTGGTGCCAACCAGGTATTCAGCTCCAAAGAAACGGACATTACTGACGAAGATATCGATGTCATACTGGAGCGCGGAGAGGCCAAAACAGCGGAACAGAAGGCTCAACTTGATAGCTTGGGTGAGAGCTCGTTGCGCACCTTTACCATGGACACAAACGGCGAAGCGGGCACCTCCTCCGTGTATCAGTTTGAGGGCGAGGATTGGCGCGAAAAACAAAAGCTTAACGCATTGGGCAACTGGATTGAGCCGCCCAAGCGTGAGCGAAAGGCTAACTATGCTGTGGACGCTTATTTCCGGGAGGCATTGCGAGTCTCTGAGCCAAAAGCGCCAAAGGCACCGCGTCCGCCCAAGCAGCCGATTGTACAAGACTTTCAATTCTTTCCACCACGTCTGTTCGAGCTGCTAGACCAGGAGATCTATTATTTCCGAAAGACTGTTGGCTATAAGGTGCCCAAAAACACGGAGCTTGGCTCGGAGGCTACCAAAGTGCAGCGCGAGGAGCAGCGCAAAATTGACGAGGCTGAGCCGCTTACCGAAGAAGAGATTCAGGAGAAGGAGAATCTGCTTTCGCAGGGGTTCACAGCATGGACAAAGCGTGACTTTAACCAGTTCATCAAGGCGAACGAGAAATACGGTCGTGACGACATCGAGAACATTGCCAAGGATGTGGAGGGCAAGACGCCCGAGGAGGTCATCGAGTACAACGCGGTATTCTGGGAGCGCTGCACCGAACTGCAGGACATTGAGCGCATTATGGGACAAATAGAGCGCGGCGAGGGCAAAATTCAGCGTCGTCTGTCGATTAAAAAGGCTCTCGATCAGAAGGTGCGTTTAACTATTGAATTGGAGCTTATCTTTACTAATTTTTTAATGAATATTGGTGTCTTTTGCAGATGTCTCGTTATCGCGCGCCGTTCCATCAGCTGCGATTGCAGTATGGCAACAACAAGGGCAAAAACTACACAGAAATTGAGGATCGGTTTTTGGTCTGCATGCTGCACAAGCTGGGCTTTGACAAGGAGAACGTTTACGAGGAGCTGCGTGCGGCCATAAGGTAAGCAGTCCAGCCTTATCCTTAAATATATGTGTCTCATGTCATTTTCTTTACGGCTTACAGAGCCTCACCCCAGTTTCGTTTTGACTGGTTTATTAAATCTCGCACCGCGCTGGAGCTGCAACGGCGCTGTAATACGCTGATTACGCTTATTGAGCGCGAGAATCTTGAGCTGGAGGAGAAGGAGCGCGCCGAGAAGAAAAAGAAAACGCCCAAAACACCCGGCGGCAGCAGCACAAACACACCAGCGCCGCCGCCGCAGCCGAAGGCGAATCAGAAGCGCAAAAACGAGGTGGTTGCAACCAGCTCCAATGCTAAAAAGAAGAAGAAGTAAATGCATCTAATATGACGTCACGGTTGAAGATTCAGTTGATAATATAATAACTATAATAATAATAATAATAATAATAATAACAATAATTAAACTAAAACGATTCAAATGAGATTCAGCTCCGCACAGCATTAGTTTGTAGTAAACACGCCCACATAAATGCACTCACATTTGTAGTTTCTTAGTTCATCCAGTTTTCCCACAAACACAAATTGATTAATTTTATTACATATTTAATAATTACTATACTTATATATGCGCGCCGCTGTATTCTATTCCACTTAATTGTATTTCGTTATAAGTTTCCAATTATTTGTACTTTACGTGTATGGAAAATATTGCTACAGACCGAAACAGCATTTGTTTTTTAATTTGAATTCCATTAAAGAATGGATTGACATAAGAATGTGGTGCAGATCAGATTAAGCATGTGTTATAGCTCTATAAAAAACAATTGCTTAAATGTTAATTCTAGATGTGAGGTCTACCAACTTTGTATACTCTTAAGAGAATGCCCAAAATCCCCTTTACTTTGTATTCCTAATCCCTAATCACATGTCCACATGTGACTTAATTTTAAGGGATTGCAACACGTTTTGGCTTTTTGTTAAGTCGGCTTAATGTGCTCGGAGCGGAGGAGGATTTGTGACAAAATGAACAAGTGTATGATCAAAAAGGAGCAAAGGAATTAGCAGCAAAAGTTTCCCTCTTGGAGCTGAGGACTTGCAAAAATTAGAAGCAAAAATATGGTATGTATAGCAAATACCCATTGCCAAGCCCCTCCTCCCACCCAAAGATTTACAGTTGTACGGCTTACGGTTCGAACCAACAACTGGCCTCTAAATATGCTTCATGAACTAAATTTTCAATATTCTTGAACCCAGATCTACATTTGAACCTTGATTCGCCCCATTCTTTGTTCACTTCATCATGTTTGACAAAATATTTAAATTAATGCCGTATACCCATTAAAAAGGGATAAAAGAAATGGGGCACAATGGAGTTCTCCAAATTTATGTGACATTCTTGATCTGTATTAGCAATCGATTCTGAATAGCCGTCTGTCTGTTTCTATAAATTTATCCCAGTTCTTACGACATATTAATTAAAATTCTTTACATAAAGCTCCGATAGAAACACTCGGTGATATTATCCTTTGTGAAAAAATTCGCTTGCTTGACAGTGTTAACATATGATCACAATCAGTTCTTTTAACAGGCCCCAAAAAATATGCTACAAAAAGCGTTTATCGAAAAGTAAACCCCCTGGGAAATTGAAATAAATGGTAATAGTTCCAGAAAATGCAGATAAGGTCAAAGAATATATATAGAAAGCTATTAGACAATTGTTTCCATAGTTATAAAACTTTTCTCATTTTTATTGCATTTAACGCGTACAAAAGAAGGCTTTTTAGCTTAATGTGTAAGATTATAAATTCTTAGTTTAAATACGAAAACATATATACATGTGTATATATATGTGTGTGTATATGTATAGATACAGGTACTTACTAGGCACACATAAGACAAACATATATGTGCAGAATCGGTGCTAGGGCTTAAGAATTAATATCATCTTTTCAATGCAGTCCAGCGGCAGCTGCTCAGTCATGTTCAACATGTCTTTCTCTTTGCGAGTTGTGTCTGGGTGTGGATCTGGATGTGTGTGTGTGTGGGGCTGCTGCACTTAGAACTACTCACTCGCTCTCCAATTGGAGCACCTGCATCTCATTTAATACTAGTTAAGTGTCGTGGCATATCAAATATGGACAGTTTCTAATCTTCCTCTTTGGGATTTATCATCTCATCAATGGAAGCTGCGGCGCCGGCGATAAGCGCCAGCAGAGAGAAAACGCCCAGAAGAATATTCTTGACCAGCTTCCACTTGCAGCTGCCCAAACGATCGGGCCACAGATATACAGTCTCCACAAAGCTGGGCACAAAGATGCCCAGCAGCGAGAAAAAGACGGCGCCCACCAAACTAATAAACGGCTCCAGATTGGGAATGCCCGCTGCAATGCCGCCGCTGACCAGAATGATGCCAGTGCGCAGCAGAATCTGCACCATGTTGTGCCTTTCCGGATTAAATTTGTGCTGGATCTTGCGCCACAGCACCTCATTGGGCCTGCAAGAGGAGAAGTAGTTGGAAATGGTAAAAGGATTCTCAGCGGAGCATATTCTACTTACACATAGAACTGCAGGCCATAGGTGAAAAGAATGGCCACTGCCATTAGAAGCTTGGCGGTATCGGCCGGCCAGGCGCCATCGGGCAGATTAAGCGTAATGCTGCCGCGCACCTTGTCTCCAAATCTCACCTGTAAACATATAAAACGAAAGGCCATGAGCAACTAGTTCATCTCCACTTTGGAGCTCAGCTACTTACATAGCCAAAGAAGCCAATAACTGTATAGAGCAGCACCACAGTGATCATGGCTGTATTGAGGACGCCGGGACAGCCGAGGAACTGCTGTGGCTTCCTCATCGAGTTCTCAACGGGCATGACAACACCAATACCCTCCATGGCAAAGATAACGGTGGCAAAGAACAGAGGTATGTGCGCTGCGGGCGCCAGCAGAGGCTTGTCCGAATAGACCAGCGTGTCATCGAACATGTAGTAGAGGGTTATGGCAAAGGTGACCACAATGAACACGTTCGCCATCAGCGAGAAGGGCACCAGCCATTTGAGGTTCCTGATCTGACCGATCAACAGGCAGGGTATCACAGTCATGGCAATATAGATTCTCACATCCCATTTGAGGCCCAAATCATAGTTGAGGACATCGTGGAAGGAGGTCGCTATGAAGACCATATAGACACAGGCGGCCGCATAATAGGTTGCCATCAGGCCAATATCCACAAATTGCCTGCAATGAACAGTTATCAGCATTACATTCGAAACACCTCCTAAGTCCTCAGCGAACTGATAGCAGAAAAATACCCATTAATTATACTCTAAGTAAGTTATCAGATACTTTGTGGGGGGCGTTATTGAAATTTGGTCACGATGTGTGAAAGTAATTAATGAAAGGGTATTCAAATATGCAGATTATATTTCAATTACATATATAAATCAAATCGAAAGTTATTGAATGATATAGGCAAAAAAGTTCTCGGAAAATAATTCCATTCAGTGTTTTTTTTTTTGGCAAAAATTGTTTTGCATATGGTATAAAGGGTATTTGTGCATGTCGTTTCCAAAGCAAACAACTTTTTGATATATCAAATGCGGATATCTTATCATGGGTAATATACATTTGTAAGATAATAAGTATTTAGAATAATTGGATATTGATGCGAATATAAGCCTTAACAAGTATCTCATTATTTGGCGAAAATTTCTAATTAAATTTCCAATTAATATTTCACCATTTCACGATAACAAAAGAAGGGAGTGGCGCCTAGCAGTTCGATATTTGATAATAACCTTCACCCACACTTACTTGGCAAAATTGGAATAGGGTCGCAACGCTTTCGGTCCATACTCAAACACCTTCTCAGCAGTTTCCGCAAAACCCAAGGCCGGAACTTTGGCATCCCGGCAAATGTTGTGAGAAGTTTTCACCTGAAAAGTGCAGGCAAAGGATATGGAAAATCAAATTACAACTTCTGGAATATTATTCAATTTAATGGGTATAGGGTAAGTCTTATACAAATGTTTTTCCTAAATTCTATTCATATTTTAAAAACACGGAGCCGAATCAAAGATATTTGTCTATGATCTAAGGTCAGTTTTAAACGACTATTTAAAAAAAACAACGTTTTGACTTGGAAAAACCCTTTGCTACTTTGTTAGACCCTCAAAACTATATACATTGCAGTTCCCTTGAAGTCCTCGAGTTATTTGTTGCCCGATTAGAAAAATTGCGGACTTGTTGGCGCCTTTCTTGAAATGCACTCGGCTAGAGGGGACTCTGCAAGCACCTAGGCACTTTATACTTAGTAACGATTATCGTGCATCGGTTGTTATAGTTAAGCAATCGACAGTTGTCTGGCATTGCGGAACAGCAATCGCATAAGTACACAATTATAAGTAAGTCTCACTAGCAAGTCGTATGCGTAACTCCCGATAAGAGCCCCATATCTGCATGGACGTAGCTAGAGTCCAATCGTTACTTGCACTTTTTCGTTAATCCAAATTGAATCTTAAGCTATAAATCTGCGACTCGAGTGGCTTAATATATTTACAGGCTTTCGTGTGCTGATTTAGCCAACAATTTTGCCTTATTTATAGGCAGATTTCTTGCGTGTTTTTTTTTTTTATCAGGCGTGTGGCATTTATAGCCCTTTTTATTTCTAGGAAATAGTTTTTTTTGGAGGACATCTACTATAAATACTGCTCGAGCGTATTCATAAAAACTTCAGACTGTCTACTTATGATATTTTCCAGCCGTTTTGGCGTTACGCCATAGCGTTTTGCATGCGTTTTTAAACGCGAACCAACTTTGTTTCACCCTCGTCTCGGGCTCTGTCAACTGCTGGGCCTTGAACTAGTTAAGTAAAGCATCAAAATCTGTGACGTTCAACTGCGTCAATAGCAACAGCAGGTGTTAAAAATTGGATTGATAAATTTCTTCGGTCGATTGCTTATTTCCCATTAAATGGGTTTTACTTTCTCAAGTGCGAGGAGCTCGTATATTTGTTGTCGACTATTTCGCATTCATTTTTACGCAAGGGCAAAGCCCAAAATTCGTTTAGAAAACAATTCAACCAACATAATTCTAGACAATGCCGAAAATTGATGAAACAATAGTTTACCCAAAAACTGTCTTCTTTTCTTCTAAAGCTTCCCTTCCTTTAAATCTCTGGAGTTAGCTCTTATTTTCTTCTCATAAACGTCACTTACCAAAATGTGCACACAGTGCGTGCAGAGGAAGCCCACGATGAGCGTCATGACGGCGCCAAAGACCAGACCAGCATTGTGAAAGGCCATGGGCATGGCCAGAATTCCGGTGCCCAATGAACTCTTGAGCAGATGCGCCAGAGCGCCGCCAGCGCTGGCGCCTTTGGGATCGCGATAATCGAACGGGCTGTAGGCGGCCTCCTCCTGCGACAGCTGATCCTTCTCCGTCAAGTTGGCTCTGTGACGAGAAGGGGCAAAGAGAGAGAGAGAGAGAGTATTAAAGCTGTTTGAATGCTGGAACAGCTGCTACTCACTTGGAGTTGAAGTCATTCAGCGGGACGACCGCCGCGGTATAAGCGGGCGGTGCTGTCGACGGGTGTGAGCTAGACTCCGGTCCCGCATTTGAACCGACGGGTTCCGTGTCCGGCGTATATCCCTTATTATCTGTCATCTGTGGGTGGTAGAAATTGTTGGACAAATATAATGAATGCTGTTGGGCCAGATGTTAAATAACTTTGATTCAGCTGGCGAGGGCTAATCCACTCGAGAGATTTGCCAGCCGCATGCCAGTCATATCTTATCGTTGCCAATTTGAAGTAAAAGCTTTACCACAATATTACACAGAATGCGGGACAGTTGTCCCTCTTATAGAGCTATGCGAATAACAAACACACGATCGTTATCTGATTCGCTGGGCCGTCCAGCGGGTTTATCATCCGGCCAGTTGGTTGACGTGTGGACTGCATTCATAAATTTTATTCTACGTTTACGGCCAAAGTGGTTGTAATTCCGATATAGAACCCTCATAAAACCCATTCAAAATTAGCTGGCCATTTGGGTAAATAAACTGTCGGCCATATAGAGTGCACAATAATATTTCTCATGGTCACATGACCAGCGTCTATGCAGGTTTACCCCTTCAGAGTTCAAGGAGGCCGCGGCCCAACGATTCCAATCGAGAAATAGGCAAATTTGATTAGCCAACTAATCGCTGGTAAATATTATTTATGGCTTTTTCTCAAGTGCTACATGACTATGTTAGTTACTAAGTTGTATTGAGTTAGCCACACTTCTAGCATGAACATTTAGTTACTGATTAGATTCGAGACGCACTCAAGACGCACGTGGCTACGACCAGAAGGAAGCCTAGTTAGTCAGGGTTCAAAAGTGGTGAAATCTGTTTATTTGAAAACAATTTCTGCAAATGAAAATGCCTTAAAGACATTTTCAGAAACTTTTGCTAACAAAACCATTTGAGATTGAAAAGAATTAAAACGTTTTCAACTCAAGATTTGTAAAATACTTTGTAACTTTTACTCTTGGAACACACGGAAATTGAACTGCAGCTCGTTTTGCCAATTTGCATCGTTGAATGCTTTGCAATTCTCAACAAGTTTATTAGTTCTTAAAACGATTCGCAAGACGTGTGCAAACAAATGTATTATCAAGAGAGTGAAAAAATTTAGTTAGATTGGAAGAGATTTCTGATTGGATTAAACTTTTTTTGTTTACCTTCAAGTGTGCGAAGCACAATTGCAGTATTTTATGGGTTCCTATAAGATTTATTTTCCCAGACGACAAATTTTATCGAAGTCCTGTTTATCATATAATTGTTAATAAAAGATAATCAATAATGTCATATTTTGTCTGGTTCCAGGCTTAATATTGTTTTCCCGATATATCTGTTTTTTTGGTCTTGAATGTGCCGTGTTTATACAATTTAATAAGTTCTGATAGGAACTTCTAAATCGTATTTAAAAGATGATCTATTGCTTTTTATATTTTCACAAGTTTTATAGCTTCAATCCCTTGCTTTCTGCATGTTACGAGTCTGAGAGTCTTAATGGGCTAAACTTACGTTCTGGCTATAATATTCGTCTGATATTCGCGAACAAGTTGTGAATTAGAACCGAACGCGCCCTCGGGCCAAAAGCAACTGAAATTTCGGCCGGCGCCAATAGTGGAACTGGGCCCAGAGAAGGTGTTGGAATGCAAGTGGCCAATGATAACACGGCTAAAGGCAAATGCCAAGCAGTGGTAATTAATAAAAAAATAAGAAAAAAAAAACAGCGTTTGGAAATGCTCGTCATAAATACTCAAAGCTACCTTTAAAATCAATTATAACGCTGTACCTGATAGCTGATAACAGCGATAAGCGCCTGCCGGCAACGCCCCCGAGCTGGCCGAAAGGCGAACTGGAAGAACTTAGATTTAATCAAGCACGATCTGGGCTTTATTTGATATTACATTTCATTTAAAGGATTTGCGCTATTCAAGTTATATTTCTTTAAGGATTTCGCAAGCGAAATGAAAAGTTGATTTTATAATAATTGCCATTGAATGTTGTTCGTATCTGGCAAAAGATACGATTAGGAAATCGTACAAGTATTATTTATCATTGCGGCTCGATAAGATTAGTCCGCTTAAGTACCAAGCAATTAGGAACAAAGTATATATATATATATATGTTAAAACATGAAACATAACATATTGATATAGTTCATGCATTTAAACATTTATTTATCTGTGTGCGCGACATTGACACGCTTTAAAATTATGACACCGGCCATAATCCTATATCTTAGCGGCCCGAGTGTCCCAACAACCAGAGTGTCTGGTAGTTACCCAGTTCAGGGGAAATTGGCTTAATAAAACTTTACGGCCTGATTAAAATGGGTCGTACTTTATGCAATCTTGACATGCCGGGTGTTGACATTGTATTTTAGTTGGGCGATGGCCAGTCGCCGATTATGATTAATAATTATTGTGATTGTCGGAGTCGTTTTGGATTTTTACGACATCACGGGTTCGATGGGATCATGAATCATAACGGGCACTTGATTAGTTCTCGGTGTCATATCACTGTCCACGTATATAGATCTATTATTTATGTTTATTAACGCTTGATTGGCGTGGCATTATAATCATCGGCTCGACGCGCTGACATCCATAATTGAAATTGCACATCTACCCAAACTGCGTCACTTTAGTTTAGCTTTTATGATTATGCTAAACTGGCAATGACATCAGGTACCAGGATACCGTCGACTCTCTTGACTAATGAGCGGAACGGAACCAGAGATATCAGTGAAAAGATTCCGCTAATTAATTATTTGCCTAGCCATAAAATCAGCTCGTGGAAGATTTGCAGCTTGGGAAACTGTTAATTCAATAATATATCGAGGTACAGCAGTATTTTTTTGGGGTGGGGCTTCTTTAGTCTCAACTTTATGATCTGATGAAGTCTAAATGCCGCAGGTACAGATCTTAGAATTCAATTCAAATTAGCTTAAGATACCTTTGATAGCATCTTGAAAAAAACTTTAGTTGAATTATTAATAACAGGGTTTTTATCTCTTGAAATAATATATATATCTATATAGATCATATATGTACATCTATATGCATAAGGAACGGCTGTTAAGGTCTGAAGAAGATATATTCCTTTATAATCAGAATTTAATTTGAAATGGTCTTAACATCTACAGGGTATGCCCTAGTCGTACACTCCCAAATATAGTACTCTTTCTTGTTTTATTAGCGATAAGTCAAAATGTAATAATGTGTTTTTACAATAAGCCGAGGCAATTGTTAAGGGTAAGCAATAGAATCCAAACTTGACGTTGAGGTTTAATGGAGCCTTGAGTTAATTCTCAACATTTTTTTAGACCAAATCTCATTTGGCAGCGAGACACACTTCGCATTCCCAAGACTTGGAACTTGAAAACTTGATTCCATTTTCCATTCAAATAAGACTAATGTCAACAGCGATAAGGCAAGGGTTAACATCAGGCTTGCATATATATGCACATATAACCTGGAGCTCGACTCGAAAATATAATTTCTTGCAGCTTATGTTAATCATACTCCTCATGCTGCTCCTGGCAACATTATATAAGCCAACTGCAAAAGCAACCTTTAACTGGCACTTATTTATACTTAAACGACCTTCTTTTTACCTGCCTCATTAACTTATTTATATTTACACGACTATCTTGAGCAACGCCCTGCTAAATTGCCGGGGGCTTAAGTATTCCCGTTAAATGTTAATTGAATTTCAATTAGGATCTGCGAGTTTTTGGCTCAATGCATTGCATTAAAGCCAAATTGAGCAAAAAGCCAGCTTGGCTCCTTTTTGTCGTGAGTTTCTCATTTCTCATTTCGCATTTCTTGTTTCGGGTTTTGTTTTTGTTTGTTGCTTCTGCTGCTGCGATTCACGTGTTTGGGATCTGAGGCTGAAACTTGTTGCCAGCACGACGGACTGTCTGTCAATAAAGCAATACATCAATGCTCAAGTGGCATTAAATGCCTTTTCATTTGAGCTCAGTGTCAAAAATGAAACCCCCCTCTGACAGGGGTTCACTTTCGATATGCAAAAAAAGGTGTACGCATGCGTCGCATAATTAATGAGCCAGCCGACGTACTCGTCATATTGAACTTGCATATTGAAATCGCGCTTGCGATTTACAAAGCCTTGCCCCGATATTATGTAAGATCGTCGAGAACACAGCGCATACATTGCTCGGGTTTACGAATGCCATTAAAAAAAAAGCTAAGTAGCTGACAGATAAAACTAAGTCAATAATCGTTTACGATACCAAAATCAAGTTGTTGTCGCCTCTTATCAGATCCCGGGGCCACTGACTTTCAGTTCGGCATCCATATAAAATTCTATATGTGCAAATTGGCCCAAACATTCAATTAGATGCGAAATGTGAGCGCAATTTTCATTTGTGCCCAGATCAAACGTGACAGGACTTAATTTGTGCTTGCCGATTGCATTTCTGCGACATAGATAACACATATATAATTTACCTAGATAAAGATATATAATTTCGAAAATTATATTGTCAATTCAACTAGTTTAATTAACTTGATATTTGCTTTGTTTATTGCACTTTCCACTGGGGTGACATTTTAAGTGTGAATAATTATTGCATTTGAAAATATTTCACTAAATTTATCATCATAAACAATCAGGAAAAAGTTGTTCTCAGTTTTGTGAACTAAACTAATTTTGCTCAGCTATAATCATATTTTTTTTTAAAATTTATTTATAACAAATTCAGTTCTCACGCCCGTTACAGCTGGAATCTTTCAGCTTGTTGCCATAAATATAAAATGCCTTTAAGTTTTGTGTAAGGCTCTTTTGAAAATCTGCATTTGACGGACTTTATTTACCTTTTCGCAATTGTTGCTAATAAAATGATATTCAAAATGATTTGCACAATGCTCGGGTTATTTGTTTATGCTTTTGACAAACTGTTTGTGCTTAACATTGACACGAATTGTGATTGTTTTTTGTTGAGAGTCCTAATTTTTTTGCACCTTTGCGTTAATTAACGCCCGCACAAATCGCTTGGACAAGAAACGCGTATGAATCGCGCGCGTTTTTTGAAACACCAAAACTAGACTTTAATTAGCCGCAAGCTAATTGTAATTTACACAAAGTCTATTATTTAAACGGCTGTTGTGAATAACGGTCACTTTATGTTTACTATGCTATGCGCGTTAAAAGTCGCGCGCGTTTTTTGCTAAGCTGCGACTCCTGCTGCTGCGGCGGCTGCGTTTGCGTTGTTGTTAACTCTCTGGCGATCAGTTAGTGACTGATATTAAGCCAATGTTGGTGCTTGAATTTGTTGCTGCTGCTGCGGCCGCTGTTGCCGGCTATAAAGCACACACACACACACACACACACACAAATACAATAGACGGTTGTCCGTTGCGTTAGCGGAGCGGGGACAAGAGTGGGCGAGCAATTATCGCAGCGGACAATAAACGACACCGTGACGCAGTTGGGGCGAAGTCGGCCTCTCTCTCACTCAGTATGTGTCTGTGTCTGTGTCTGTGTGTGTGTGCGTATGTGTGCGTGTGCGTGCTTTCTATACCATTCAGTTTTGGGCATTTACAGCGAGACAAGTCTGCCAGTGCACTGCATTGCTCATACGCAGCGTTGCCGCTGCGCGCACAGGGTGGCAACGCTCGCCGCAGCAGCAGAAGCAGCAGCAGCAGCGAAAAAACGGTAGCTACTTAAGGCTCATTAAGATTAAATGCAGTCTGATAAACATTAGTATTGAAACTAGAACTGATAAGCCATGATTTACATTGGCTTAAGAGATCTGTGAATGCGTGAAACCCGCTCGTTTATTTACATTTTATCCAAGCGTAGCAACAAATTGCTGCAACGAACTTGAAAAGAAGTTCAAAAGTCAAAATTAAAGTGTTCTTGAGCATAATTTCATGACCAAACGAGAAAACAAGATTTCAAATGAAGTTGCTTGAATATTAAATTTACTTCTCTGTTTTATGCGACTTTGTTTTGGGTTGAAAAACTTATTAACTAATACAGCTAAGAAATCTTAGATAACTCGAGTTATTTGTATTTATTATTGCAAAAAATAATTCTTGAGTTATGCTTAAATGCAGTCCAAATGATGAAACCAATCGATTTGATTCGATTTTGATTTGTTAGTTATATTCCAAGACGTGTTTTAGCAGAAAGAAATGTGGAAAATCGAAACTTGGCAACCTTGAATATACTTCAATAGGAGGACGCTAGCTCAAATCGAATTGATGTAGACTCTGTCTGAGCTATTGTATACTTATAATAAAAGTTTGCCCTAATTAAGGAGCCGTTGCACATTGTAGTCAACTAATAAGGTCTCCTCTTGAACACCCTGTATACACGCAAGAGACACAGTGTCTGCCAGCAGCATCATTATCAGCATGTTCATCATGCTCATTATGATCAACATTAGCGCTTGCAGTTGACTTTTTCACTGCTACTGCAATTTGGTAGGGGGTTTCGGGCGGAAAGAGTAGACCTGGTCAAATTGGAGTGCATTGAACATGGCAAACTAAGAATCTGTGAGGCGCCTTAAAGAGCTCTCTGCTGCCGCCGTCGCTGGCTGGCTGGGTTCCCTGCGTTGCAAGCCAGCGGGACGACGGCTGAGAGTACTTAAACATGGCAATTACTTAGTATCTGTGTTTGTTGTGGCTGCTGCTGTTGTTGCTGTCGTCGCCTTGAGGCGTCTCTTTAAGTCAGATCATGGAGTTTTGTTATTAACTTGTTTCAAGTGGACATTGTTGTTGTTGTTGCTGCTGTTGCTATTGCACTCGATTTTGTTGCCTGGCCATAAAATATGAAACGCTCGATTGTTGTTGTCGCTTGTTCCATTCAGTGGGCCAGTGGAAAATTTTGAGTTACAAATTGAAATGCAATTTTCACGTGCGTCGCATTTTGAAAAGTGTTTTATTAATTTCGAGTTCAGTTTTAGTGACTTAATCGAATGCATGGGATAGACTGGCGCTCATTGATTTATGGAAAATTTTGAGCGTTAATTAACATTTAGCGGCATTTGTAATTGGTTTAAGGCGTGCTTTTTTTTTATTAGTTCGTTATTTTGTGATTAAAAGCAAAAGTCGTCTGTTTCTATTTATCAATTTGACGTAATTGTCTAAATTGATTGCTTGTTAATTCGTTGCCCCCGTGTATCTTTAATTTGTGGCAGTAAGTTACAAGCAGGTAGATACCAGGTAGATAAACGTAGCATATGAAGTATACACAATGCCGAAGGTTGAGATTATGCGAAGTTATAGATAAATATGAAAAGCTATGTTTTATCAGCAAAACATTGGCCAAAGTTCAATTGCTTTTATGATTGGCTCAGAAGTTATACACGAGTATATATAATCTATATGCATGTCTGATGACGGGGGGTATACAAAATACATTAAAAAGGCAAGACAAATTAGATTGTGAAGAGCGTCTGGCCAAGAGATACCCTATATTCATGCTGCTGCTTTTTCTTTTCCCACACTAAACAAACTTTATTCGTAGATAACTGCCATAATTGTCGTTCGATTCGGCACTTGGGAGTTGCATTTGATTTAGTTATCCAATAAGGATTCAAAGGATTCAAAGATTATCTTCTCGAAGATGTGCTAGACCATGTGTTACAGAATGTGTCATTCTACCTGTCACATGCATTTAGACGGCTTTAATATACTGTTTGTTTTTCTTTGTTTAATTAGGATTGGTTACAGGGTATTATACGATTTGCCATCTCAAGTCATGCCTCGTTTGTTGCCATTAGCTTGACGTGTTGGTAATCTCATTGTTAACACTCGACATGTCGCCGTATTAAAGTACAAATACCTGGAAGACATTGTATCATTTGAGTTGTGTGATTTTTGCTTTGTTTTGTTTTTTGTTTTTACTTTTACAGGGTGTACGCCCATAAGCTGATCCATTGCAATGCAAATGGCGAGCCCGGCAGACAGAAAAACATTCATATGTATTTCGTCCAAGCAAATAATGTACATTGAGCATTAAAAATGCATGAAACTCGTTTTGTACACAAATGCCGTAGCACGTAATATACTTTCGTACCTTATTGTTTTATAATAATAATAATAATATTATTAACAACAATAATATTGTTAATGGGCATAAACAAATCGATATGCTTCCGCAATTGTTTCCGGAACAGCCTTCACATTGTGCAATGTGTGTGTTTCTGTATTCGTTTGTTTTTTTTGGGATCTTATTTCCAGTCCAGTTCGAGCTCATCATCCGTGTGTCTAGGCAATTAATTCATTAATTGATTAGTATGCAAAGTGCGCTTGGCATTAGTTGTCTTTAGATTGTCGCATCTGATTCGCCAAATGACCGATACTGAGTCAGCTGTGGAGTCAAATACGAAATACTTAAAACACATGACTTCGCATCCAGTCAAGAGCCGCGGCTACTGACCTTGCATGATGTCAAACACGGTGTTGCATGTTAATTGAATGGGCGTTTGATGTCTTCCCCGTAGCCTGCCTCTCGGCAGGGTGTTATGCGGCATCTGGGCGTGGCAAGTGGGTCAGCTGCTGTGGGTGACAAACGGCGGCTAGTCAATAATTACGACTGATGCCTCCTTCAGCGGCTAAGGCTGCGTCTGCGTCTGCGTCGATAAGTGGCACGCACCCGCATTGCTTTTTGTTTTAACAACCAGTTAACGCCTTTCATTCATTACATTTTTGTTTATATAAAAGCGTGTTTATTTTGTTTTGGCGAAACAAAAGCTCATTGTTTGCGCCGGCACTTAAAAAGTAACTGAATAGCTGAAAAAAGCTAAATTAAATTCGCTTACACATAAATATAGTATATAAGATATGTATACATGCACAATGTTCCAATAAATGACTTTAACCAGTCAATCTGAAGTTATGGAATGTGCTTGTCTGGCGCTTTCTAAACAATTCTCAATACATTTCTATTGAAATCACAATTTCCGCATAGGCGGCGATGTACTTTGCATGTAAGTCGGATTTGCTTTGTGGGAACATAAATCAAATGAACAGTCAAGCTGGGATTTAATAGCAGCAATTAGCATTCAACATGACTAACTGCAGCAACAATTGGGAGCCGCGTCATCCGAGTAGAATGAAGATACAGTTATCTTTGGGATTGTCGAAAATTTAATACCCTTACATAATATACATATAACCAAAAGGCCGGAGCCAAGTTGCTTTTCTCCAATTTAAGACAATACTCTTCTATCCAATTTGTCATCCCTTATAAAAGGAATATAATATACATAACTCAATTCCTTCTTAACATATATTATGCTGCTGTGCTGATAAGATTATTATTTTTATATATCTCTATATTCACTTGACTTGCCAACCCTTATGCTTAACATAAAAACTGTGATACCCTCTGCAAGTGTATAACAAACAATTACTAGCTAACCGACAGCTCAATAGAAATGCGATCTTCAACTAGCTCTAGTATAAAGCTCTACGTTTGCATTAGTTATTATTTAAATTCATTTCAAAAAATAACAGAAATAATAGTTGAGTAACAATCTAATAAATGCACTGCTTTGGCTTGGAGACAACCTCTGTTAGGTCAAGCCTATTCGCCCTTGTAGACAGGCTTGCGTTTTTCGGCAAAAGCTGCCAGTCCTTCCAGACGATCCTTTGTGGGTATGACCTGTGCATAGCACACCTCCTCGATTGAGTAGCCTGTATTCAGATCCACCTGCATGCCCTTGTCAATGGCTAGTTTGGCCATACGTACGCCCACCGGTCCGTTGGGGAGTATTTCCTCGGCCAGCTTGAGAGCCTGCTTATAGGCCGCATCCTTTGTTTCATTCTGCTCCACAACATGATTGACCAGACCCAGTTGCTTGGCCTCGGCCCCGTCCAGTACACGAGCGGTGAATATCAGCTCCTTGGCCAGTGCGGGTGAGAGTATGCGGGGTAAACGCTGAGTGCCACCAGCGCCCGGTATAATAGCCAGTCGCGTCTCCACCAGACCCATCTTTGCATTTGTGGCAGCTGTGCGTATGTCACAGGCCAGGGCCATTTCTAGGCCGCCGCCCAAGGCAGCGCCATCGAGTGCCGCAATCACAGGCATGGGCAGCTGCTCAATGCTAATGAGCAGGCCACGCAGCTGGGTCACAAATTCGCTGGTCTCCTCAGTGGTCATACCTGGCAAAAAGAAAATTAATTCAATATATAAAAAAGAAAAATATAAAATGTAATCTGCTGGAGATGCCGGGGATTGAACCCGGGGCCTTTCACATGCAAAGCGAACGCTCTACCACTGAGCTACATCCCCTACCTTGACGCTCCTTTAAATCGGCCCCAGCACAAAATATGCCTGGTGTGAGACTGCGCAGCACAACTACTCTAGATCCGTTGTCCCGTTTAATATCCTGCAGAATATCAGTGAATGTGTTAACCAGGCCACGACTGAAGGCATTTTTCGCAGCCGGCCTATTCAGTCCCAACACTGTTATGCCCTTCTGGTTGCCTTCAAGGCGCTCCACTAGCACTTCGCTGCCGTCACCCAAAAGCGTGTCTATGGAGTAGCAACATCTGCTTGCAGCTTTCAGAGGCGTATTGCGCGTTATGAGTTTTGCAGCACGTTGTAGTAGCAGCGACATTTTTTAAATCGAAAATTAACAAATTAAATTCAGAACGAAAAAAATTATGGTTACAAAACCGGCAGTGGCTAAGAAGCGCGACAGGGAACAAAATGCAAGTTTATAGAAAACTTAAGAGTCGACCGTTGAATACCCTTGCATCTGTTCGGCATCATAATTATTCTATTTATTAATATATATATTGGTGCTAATGCATAGACCTAACCAATGCTAACCAACGTCGACAATTCCTTAAATATGTGATAAAATATATATACATCAAAATCTGAATATTTAGAATAAAAATAAATAAATATTTAAGTTCATGGTGGATACCATACCATACCATTCGTGACAACATTATGCCTTATGCCCCAGGCACAAGTATACGACGAACAGCTGTTGCGGCAGTGTTGGGAAACATTAGCATCTAGTGCATATGGAAGTTATCGATAGTCGATATAAATTTTCTTCAGCTGGGTCAAAAAATCGCTGGTCTCTTCAGTGGTCTTACCAGGCAAAAAGAAAATTAATTCAATATAAAGAAAAGAAAAATATAAAAACTAAGCTGCTGGAGATGCCGGGGATTGAACCCGGGGCCTTTCACATGCAAAGCGAACGCTCTACCACTGAGCTACATCCCCTACCTTGATGTTCCTTCAAATCGGCCCCAGCACAAAATATGACTGGTCTGAGACTGCGCAGCACAACTACTCTAGATCCGTTGTCCCGTTTAATATCCTGCAGAATTTAAGTGAATGTGTTAACCAGGCCATGACTGAAGTCATTTTTCGCAGCCGGCCTATTCAGTCCCAACACTGTTATGCTCTTCTAGTTGCCTTCAAGGCGATCCACTAGCACTACGCTGACGTCAACCAAAAGCGTATCTATGAAGTAGCAACATCTGTTTGCAGCTTTCAGAAGCAGCGTATTACGCGTCATAAGTTTTGCAGCACGTTGTAGTAGCAGCGATATTTTTTAAAACGAAAATTAACAAATTAAATTCAGAACGAAAAAATTATGGTTATAGAACCGGCAGTGGCTAAGAAGCGCGACAGGGAACAAAATGCAAGTTTATAGAAAACTTAAAAGTCGACCGTTGAATACCCTTGCATCCGTTCGGCATCATAATGATTCTATTTATTAATATATATATTGGTGCTAATGCATAGACCTAACCAATGCTAACCAACGTCGACAATCCCTTAAATATGTGATAAAATATATATACATCAAAATCTGAATATTTAGAATAAAAATAAATAAATATTTAAGTTCACGGTGGATACCATACCATACCATTCGTGACAAGATTATGCCTTATGCACAAGTATACGACGAACAGCTGTTGCGACAGTGTTGGGAAACATTAGCATCTAGTGCATATGGCAGTTATCGATAGTCGATATAAATTTTCTTAAGCTGGTTCAAAAAATTGCTGGTCTCGTCAGTGGTCTTACCTGGCAAAAAGAAAATTTATTCAATATAAAGAAAAGAAAAATATAAAAAGAAAGCCGCTGGAGATGCCGGGGATTGAACCCGGGGCCTTTCACATGCAAAGCGAACGCTCTACCACTGAGCTACATCCCCTACCATGACGCTCCTTCTAATCGGCCCCAGCACAAAATATGCCTGGTCTGAGACTGCGCAGCACAACTACTCTAGATCCTTTGTCCCGTTTAATATCCTGCAGAATATCACTGAATGTATTAACCAGGCCACGACTGAAGTCATTTTTCGCAACCGGCCGTTCAGTCCCAACACTGTTATACCCTTCTGGTGAACGAGCTTGGTGAAGGTATCTTGATAAACAAAAAAGGCTTTTAATCAAAAACCTAGTTTTCGACCGATCACTCCTATGGCAGCTATATGATATAGTGGTCCGATCTTAATAGGATTTTGCATATATATGAGGAGCTTAGTAAAACTGATAAATGCCGAGTTTGGTCAAGATATCTTGAAAAACAAAATGTTTTTTCATACAAAAACTTAATTTTCGACCGACCGTTCCTATGGCAGCTATATGATAGAGTGGTCCGATCCAGCTGGTTTTGACATATGTGCTGCGATAGCTTTAAAACTGAGAGATTAGTTTGCATAGAAACACACAGCCGGACAGACGATGCTGATCAAGAATATATATACTTTATGGGGTCGGAGATGTCTCCTTATATGCGTTACACATTTCACGACAAAATTATAACACCCTCTGCAAGGGTATAAAAACCGGCAGTGGCTAAGAATCGCGACTGGGAACAGTGCTCAAGTTTATAGAAAAGTTAAGAGTCGACCGTTGGATACCCTTGCATCTATGCGGCATCATAATTATTCTATTTTATATGCTATATGCTAATGCATAGCCCTAACCAATGCTAACGTCGACAATTCCTTAAATATGTGATAAAATATATAAGCATCAAAATCTGAATATTTAGAATAAAAATAAATAAATATTTAAGTTCATGGTGGATACCATACTACACCATTCGTGACAACACGAATGCCTTATTCCTCAGGCACAAGTATACGACGAACAGCTGTTGCGGCAGTGTTGGGAAACATTAGAAACTTGTGCATATGGCAGTTATCGATAGTCGATATAAATTTTTCTTTAGCTATTACTACAGCCGGGCGCTTCTAAATTATATTTAGGCACTTAAATTTTGTAAATTGAACGCATCAAGCAATACAGAAAGTGCAACATTTCGGCATTGACAATTACTGCAGCGTACTTGGCACATTTCCATTCCAATTGAGCACCAGTAGGAACAAGCAAAGTCCACAAATAACAATACATACACCCTCTGCATGACGTAGTCCGCCGAAAAGTGAAACGGCAACAAACACGAAACGACGTCAACAGATTGAAATCTGTGAACTGTGCGCTGTGTAAGTGGCATATATCGTCATGAACCTCAAGCTGATTCATATAGCTATTGCTTTTTAGAGCATTTAGCCAGCTGCTTTTAGTGGCGGCAGCAGCATGTTGATGCGCGGCGTGTTGCTGTTGCATAGCAAACAACAACAGTTCACGCGAGCCGCAAGCTTATGGGGGCGCCGACATATACACTTTGGCTCCTGGTGGACCTATGGCCTGCAATGCAATGAATGCACGCCGCTGCGTCTACAAGCACGCAGTCGCCTGGGTGGAGGACGAGGAAGAGAAGTCAACAACAATTTCTGGTCCATGCAGGTGCGCTGCACCGCAAGCGGTGACAAGAGCCATGATCTTAAAGACCTGACCCCGGAGGCTTCTGCAGACAAATCTGATAAGAAAAAGCTAGACGGCAAAGATAAAAAAATATCCGACATACAGACGAAGAACTTTGAAATAAAAACCTCCAAGGGCATACTCTCAATTACCACGACCATTGAGGACTCGAAGATCAATGAAATTGTATTCGAAAAGACAGAATTGTCACCGGTGGCCAAGCTAAACGAACCCGCCATAAACGTAATGCCTATGTCGAATACATCAGGCATGGAAAAGGCCACACCGCCATCCAGCACACCAAATGCACCAGCGCCCACCGCTATTGCGCAGATGCGTAAGGATGACGTAGAAAGATTGTCATCTGCGTCGTTAATGCCACCAGCGGCATCAGTGTCAACCACGCCGACGCCAAAGCGACCGCGCTTTGATTATCGCATGTCACTGGAGCGGAATTTTGTGACTCCCGCGCGCGCCGTGTCTGATTTCATGCTAACCCTCTCGGATCTGGAAAAACTGCCCAAAATCAAGCGCCGTTCGCCTTACGAACAGGAACCGCCCATGACCGTTTACTGGAGACGCGATGTCGAGGCCAAAGCGCTGGAAGTGTGGGGCTCGAAAGAAGGCATTGTTCGGGAACGACTCAAGCGTGACGTGGAGCGCAAACAGTATCAGCAAAGTAAGTTCATCTCTGCTGACAGAGGTCAGGAAACAATGCGATGCTAATGTATACGAACATAGATGTGTTTACGGTGAAGCGGCGCCTGCGCGACTATCGACGAGAGGTGGGCTCACGCACCAAAGGGCTGACAGATAATAATACGAATGCGGAGAAGTCTGGTCAAGTGGTGGCCACGGCCATTGCTATGTGAGTGCATTAATAATTTATATTGGCTTATTGACTAATCCATTTATATTTTCAGCAATGCAGCCAATCTGCTGTTTAAGACAGGCGGATGGATGTATAGCGGATCGCACAGCATGTTTGCGGAGGTCATACACTCGCTGGCAGATCTGATCAATCAGCTAATACTGGCCTTTGGCATCTACAAATCATCACAGTTACCCGATACGGATCATCCCTATGGCTATATGAACATGCGCTACGTCTCCTCACTCATCTCTGGCGTTGGCATCTTCTGCGTGGGCAGCGGCTTATCCATCTACCATGGCATCGAGGGCATTCTTCATCCGCAGCCCATCACAGATCTCTTTTGGGTATATTGTATACTCGCCGGCTCGCTTGTTTCCGAGGGCGCCACGCTTATGGTGGCCATCAATGAATTGAAGCGTTCTGCCAAAGTAAATAATATGAGCTTCAAAGATTACGGTATGTATCTCTCCATATTAGCTACGCAATCCTTTAAAAATTTTGATTTGCAGTAATTGCCGGCAAAGACCCCTGCGTAAATGTGGTGCTCTGCGAAGATGCTGCTGCTGTGGCTGGTGTCATGATTGCTGCCGGCTGCATGGGCCTGAGCAGTTACACAGGCTCCCATATATTTGATGCGGCGGGTTCGTTAGCTATTGGTGCGCTGTTGGGTGCTGTTGCATCCTTTATCATTTACACAAATGCCAATGCGCTGGTGGGCGTCTCCATATCCGTTGATCGTTTGGAGAAGATCAATGCGGCGCTAGAGGCTGATGTGATGATTCGCGCTATTTACGATGTGAAAGGCATAGACATTGGCAATGGTCGAGTGCGATATAAGGTTGGTTAAGGGATGCTTTAAAATCCCAAATAATAGATTTGTTTGTTCAGGCTGAGCTAGACTTTGATGGACGCGAACTGACGCGTTCGTATTTGGACAAACAAGATTTGAACAAGCTGCTGGCGGTATGTAAATATTGTAAATAATATCATGTTTCCGGCTTACAATGGATAATCTATTTTGCAGATTGTGCGAGGCTTTCGTAATGTCGATGATCTGGAGGGTTTCTTGCTCGACCAGGGCGAAAGCATTGTGGACCTGATGGGTGGAGAAATTGATCGCATCGAAATGAATCTGCGCGTAAGCTCAAACAAACTTTTTTTAAAATCTTTTGAAGCTGCTAAAAGCAAACGTTTGTTTTTGTCTGTCTAGACACATTTCCCAGAAATACGTCACGTCGATCTTGAAATACTCTAAAGCCTCTCCTGTTGGCTGCTACTGTAATAATACATTGGCTTGGACGTGCTGGAATGTATTTCCCCTAAAAGCTCTCAATCAAAATTGCCTGTGTAATTTTTTTAATTATTTCTATTGTGCACATTTGGCTACATAAGTGCGTCGTGATGGCCAAAATTTTAGTTACATATATATAATGTCCGGCCGTTTTTATTTTCTCGGGTAGGTTATGAAATTCGCAAACAAAACTTAACTATAGTTAAAATTTGCAGTGGTTATTTAAGTGTACAGCCTTAGGCTCATAATCTCAAATTCCGATTTTAAATGTGCGTCTTAACGATTTAAAACTTATTTGGAATGTAAGTTCATAATTCAGACGAAATCATAAAGTTTTGAGAGAACGGCACTTAAAATATACCGAAAATTCTGCTATGTATTTAAATAAATAAAAATTAATACGTTTAATTGCAATTTGTTATTGTTGATTGAAAAGAAAAATGTATTTATTGAAAATGTCCGGCAACGCCGTGGTCGCGCTCTCGCTGCGTGCGTGCAACCATAAGGCTCTCTGTTTACATATCGAACTTGAAGCTGTTGCGGTCGCTCTCGCTGCCACTGTCGCTGTTGACTGCGCATTTCACAGCGCACGCGACTTTCGCTGTCATCGTTTACAGAGAGAGAGAGAGAGAGAGAGAGTCAGCGACGCCGGCGCAGACAACAGCGCGGGTAGCGTTAAAGAGCGGCTAACGTTGGTCAGTCGCATTTGGCGCGTGCTGAGAAGCGGTTTGAAATTGCGCTGACTATTTAAATTAATTTTGCCGCTAAAATGGCAAATGAAAGAAATATAAAAAAGAGTTTTTAAGTGCGTGGAGTGCTCATAAATGAAATCAATTGTTTGCACGCGCGCCTCTTAACGCCTCATTATAATTTGCTAAAAAAAATTAATACTGAAAGTATTTGTGCATAAACAAAGAGCTAGCATTGTTTATCATAAATGTGGTCAAGTAAAACGAAATTCATGCGATAAGTTATTTAAACAAAACCATATAGGGGTGAGTAAAATATTTTAAATATTTTATAATATATTCATACGTAAGCTTTATCTGAGTAACTGGGATTACCTTTCAACAAACTGATCTGTAAAGTTAAATCTTCCACATGGGCTCTGTCCTGCTCAACTTATTCGATTAAGATTTGCTTGTTCCCTTTTGGCGGGTGTCCGTTCGCAGAGCTTTCACTGTATGCCCATTGTCTGGTCTGGTTGCCAACAGTTGTTGGTCAGTTATTTGACCCACTAATGAGGAAGAGGGTCGACAAACCCCACGTTCAATTCACATGCTAATTAGCTGTTGGCAGCGTCAACCGCGAGTTATGCTGCCCATATAAAAAAACGCAATAAAAGGCATTTCCATTTTGTCTCCATTGACATTTCGAGCTTAACTCAACGTTCAGAATGGATACGATAAATATACATTTAAAAGTAAACATATCTATTACGCAATTGACTGTCGGATCGCAAACAGACATTCGAGTTCTCATAACAAACTTGACATTCCGCTGATTCAGTTCAGTTCCAGTTTTAGGCCCAAAGCCAAAATATGAATCGGCACTTTTTTTCGAGCTGTACTCTAATGAGAATTCAATGTCAGGCGGCATATACAAAAGCCAATCAATTGGCAATGGCTGCAATTGCACAGACCCCAGCACCAAGATGTTGCTAAAATTACCATACACAATGTATATGTACATCTAGCAAATATATTATCGCATTCGAATCTCGACAGTGCAGCGTAATTAGTCAACTAATGAGCTCTAATAGTTGCATGCGCATAAGCCATGCCCCTACAGTGTCCTAGTCGAATGCACTCGACTAGAAGTTACCCTATATCCAGTTTCGTCTTCTACATCGAACATTTGCGCCAAGAAGAGAAGTAGTTGAGGTACCTAGTAAAAATATATAGTTACAGTCTGTGTCAAAAGAAATCTACCTATTTGTATAATCAGCGAGATATATTTTGAAATCTGAGGCTGGAATTTTCGCCAAAAGGGAAGAAATCAATCAAGCAAGCATAAGTTGATGCTGATCCAGACTCTTTATACTTTATATGCTCAAAGCAATCTTTTCCTTCAGACATGTATATTCCACCGACTTTATGATGCCCTTTCTTTTGTTCATTTCCATGAGTACAGGGTATAAACAATGCAAATGAGGCAACCATTCAAGATGCAACTCCATCTTCAGCTGTATCTATGTTTGCTGCTCATCAGCTATGTCGTTGCAAAGCCGCACATCATCTTTATTCTGGCGGATGATCTGGTAAATGAGCTTAACCAGAGTCATGCCATTTATTTCTTTTTGATCAGCCGCTCTGTTTTTTATAGGGCTTCAATGATGTAGGCTTTCGTGGCTCGGCGCAGATTCCCACGCCCAATATCGATGCATTGGCTTATTCGGGTCTCATACTGAATCGCTACTATGTCAATCCAATTTGCACGCCCTCACGCTCAGCGCTCATGACGGGCAAGTATCCCATACACACAGGTGAGTTTATTTAGATTTAGGCTTTAGCTGATTTCTTAGCCCTCCAATTATCGTGCAGGCATGCAACATACCGTGCTCTATGCCGCTGAGCCGCGCGGCCTGCCTTTGGATCTAAAAATACTGCCGCAATATCTCAACGATTTGGGGTAAGTTTTTACATAGTTGACCCTGACCTTTTGTCTCAAGCAAGTGGCTTACCTTTTACCAACTTCTTCCTTTCAAACTTCGATTTTTAAAACAACAATAATATAAATTTCTTTCTTTCCTTGCAGCTACACCTCGCACATTGCTGGCAAGTGGCATTTGGGCCATTGGCAGCGTGTTTATACCCCGCTCTATCGTGGCTTTAGCAGCCATGTGGGCTACTGGTCGGGCCACCATGATTACAATGATCACACAGCCGTGGAGCATGGCTACTGGGGCCTGGACATGCGCAATGGCACTGAGGTGGCCTACGATCTGCATGGACAATACAGCACGGATGTGATTACGCAGCATTCGCTGAATGTGATATCCAGACACAATGCCACCAAGGGTCCGCTGTTCCTCTACGTGGCGCATGCGGCGGTGCATTCGGGAAATCCCTACAATCCGCTGCCCGTCAAGGATGACGCTGTGCGTCGACTGGACACGATTCAACACTATAAACGACGCAAATATGCGGGTGGGTTGGGCTTGAATTCCTTATAATACGCTTGTCGAAATTAATATAAACCTTTTTTGTTTTAGCCTTAGTCACCGCCATGGATGAGTCCGTGGGCAAAATTGTGGAGCAGTTGCGTAAATCTCGCATGTTGGAAAATTCCATTATCGTCTTCTCCACGGACAATGGCGGCCCAGCGGAGGGTTTCAATTCGAACTTTGCCTCCAACTATCCCTTGCGTGGTGTTAAGAACACGCTCTGGGAGGGCGGCGTGCGTGGCGCGGCGCTCCTTTGGTCGCCGCAGCTGACCAAACGCTCGCGCACAGCAGAGCAAACCATGCACATTGTGGACTGGCTTCCCACGCTGGTGGAAGCGGCGGGCGGTGAAGCGGCGCTCGCAAGGCTGGGCACAGCTAAGCTTGATGGCATCAGCCTGTGGCAGGCGCTACTCAAGAACGAGACATCTCCGCGCAAGAGCGTGCTGCACAACATAGACGACATCTGGGGCAGCGCCGCGCTCAGCGTGGGCGACTGGAAGCTGGTCAAGGGCACCAACTACAATGGATCCTGGGATGGATGGTATGGACCTGCGGGCATGCGCAATCCGCGCGACTATGACTGGCAATCGGTGGGCAAGAGTGCCACCGGCCAGGCCATGCAGCAGCTGAAAATGTTGCCCAAAACTGCGGATATGATACGCCTGCGCGAAGCAGCCAATGTCATCTGCAAGAACGCCAAGCCAAAGGATGCGCCAGATATCGCATGCAATCCCTTAATCGAACCCTGCCTCTTCAATGTGCGCGAGGATCCCTGCGAGCAGCGCAACCAGGCCAAGCAGTGAGTATTGCCAGCAAAACAATGAAAATGTAACTGAATTCCTAATCTTTGGGCCAGGCATCCCAAGGTGATGGAGCTTCTGCTGAAGGAGCTGCAGCTGCTTAATGCCACCGCAGGGCCACCTGCCAATAAGCCCGATGATCCGCGCGCTGATCCACGCCTCTGGAATCATACCTGGACCAATTTCGGTGACTATATTGAAACAAATGACTGTATATAAAAAATGTTTATTAAAACCTTTTGTGTTATGTTGAGAAGTTAAAGTAGGCAATGATCTAAAGAGTTTTTTAAATGATTTTAGAGATCTAGGTTCATTCGATGCAAGAGACGCTTTCAGGCTTTTAAGAAAACATGTCCTATACCGATGTTAATCTTCCAATGTCTTTCTAGGGGTTCAATGCAGAACCGTCAAAAAGATAACGAGTCCATTTGGGTGTTCTGCATTGGAAGGGATCGATGATGGGAACTTGATGAACTCGAATTCCTTTCTTAACTATAAAAACATTCCCATTGCTTAAAGAATCCTTCAATCCGAGCTTCTACGAATTCAATATAAGATTTATAAAAATATGTCTTTATTACGTCACATACTTATTGGCAATCAATTCTTATATTTAACAAATCTTGATTTGTATATCTTCTCCTTCATTCCATTATTTTTTTTGGGTTCTTTGCCGCTTGTGAGCAGAATGTTTTTTTTCTCATATGCAACTACAACAAGTTGAGCTTAGTCTAAGTGAAGTCAAAGTTTGGATGAGGAAATATTGTGTTGGAAGAGATAGTATGAGATAGCGTGAGATGTGTATAGAGAGTACAGTGTGGGGCGATAGATCTGGTGAATCCGTTAAGCAGGTAACGGTAACTAGTTCATAGTTCTAAGGTGTCTCTTAAGTTCTAGATATTGTTCTACGTCTTTCCATAACTCGTCTGAAATGCTAGCTAGTGTGTCTCATATTCGGTGGTCGTTGGTCCTAGTATCTAGTATCTGTAGCCGCTGCCATCGTTGTCGCCATTCTGGCCACCGGGTCCGAAGTTGCCATTTCCGTTGCGTCCCTGGCCTGGCTTGCCGCTGGAGTAGCCCCGACCGTCCGTGTTGTCCTGCCCAAAGCCGCCATCTTGGCCATTGGGACGGCCACTCGAGTAACCCTGGCCATCACCACCGTCCTGGCCAATCACGCGTCCACCGATGATTACGCGGCCACCGTCGGAGCCACCATTGCCGCCTGGACGACCGCCGGAGTAGCCATTTTGACCTAAATCTTGACCACCGGGACGACCGCCGGAGTAACCATTTTGACCTAAATCTTGACCACCTGGACGACCGCCGGAGTAGCCATTTTGACCTAAATCTTGACCACCTGGACGACCGCCGGAGTAGCCATTTTGACCCAGATCCTGACCACCTGGACGACCGCCGGAGTAGCCATTCTGTCCCAAGTCTTGACCGCCGGGGCGACCACCAGAGTAACCATTCTGACCCAAATCCTGACCGCCGGGGCGACCACCAGAGTAACCATTCTGACCCAAGTCCTGACCGCCTGGACGACCGCTGGAGTAACCATTCTGACCCAAATCCTGACCGCCAGGACCACCAGCACCACCAGGACCACCACTGCCATTTGCATCACCCTCGTAGCGTACCTGTGGACGGTAGCCCTGCTGATCCGCCTCGTACTCAACAATCTGTAAGAGAACAAGAAAGAGGCAAGGATTAGCTACGTTCGTAGTGGCATGCTTCGTCCTGTTTCCCCAGCGTTCACTTAGCTAGATGACCAGCTCGCTTACTTGCTTCCTTCCATCGGGCAACAGAACATTGTACTGGCCGGTGGTGAAGTCACCGTCGCGCATCTCTGAATGCCCAAATGAGAGCCCACTTGGAGCGTCCTCAACTTGGTAATTAAATTCGTATTTAGCTGGCTCCTACGGGGTAGCGAGAGAGCGTGTGGAGAGAGAAAGAGAGAGACAGATAGAGACAGTTCAAGATAGAGTTAAGTGAGAGATAGGAGTGAGATTGAGAGACAGCGAGAGAGAGAGATAGAGGCGCAAGCAATTCGGAGCGGTGCAAGAGATCAGAGCGTGCTGTGCAGCATGGGCAGGGAAGCGTTCAGCTCCAGTCGAGCTTATCTTTGTTCGTGTGTGCGTGTATGGAAGGAGCCAAGTAAGAACCCAGGTCAATCAATGTGCTACTTACATCGTTGTCATAGTCACCACCAGCACCAGCACCGGGGCCACCAGCGCCGCCGGCGCCAGCACCTGAAGCGGGAGGACCGTATGAGTCGGAGGGCTTGCCACCGAAACCACCCTGTCCTTGACCCTGACCGGGCGCGCCGTAGCTACTCGATGGACGACCATTGCCATTACCAGCACCAGGAGCACCATAGGTATCCGAGGGCTTGCCACCAAAACCACCCTGTCCTTGGCCAGGTGCACCATAGCTGCTCGAGGGACGTCCGTTGCCATTGCCGTTGCCAGCACCTGGAGCGCCGTATGTGTCCGAAGGCTTGCCACCGAATCCGCCTTGTCCCTGGCCAGGTGCACCATAGCTGCTTGAGGGACGTCCATTGGCGTTGCCAGCACCCGGAGCACCATAGCTATCTGAGGGCTTGCCGCCAAAACCACCTTGTCCCTGACCAGGAGCACCGTAGCTGCTTGAAGGACGGCCGTTACCGTTGCCGTTGCCAGCACCAGGAGCACCATAAGAGTCTGAGGGTTTACCACCAAATCCGCCTTGTCCTTGACCAGGAGCGCCGTAGCTGCTTGAAGGACGTCCATTTCCATTGCCAGCACCAGGAGCACCATAGGTATCCGAGGGCTTGCCGCCGAATCCGCCTTGTCCCTGACCAGGAGCGCCATAGCTGCTCGAAGGACGCCCGCCGAAACCTCCTTGTCCTTGTCCCTGACCGGGTGCACCATAGCTGCTCGAGGGACGACCGTTGCCGTTGCCATTGCCAGCACCAGGAGCACCATAGGTGTCCGAGGGCTTGCCGACAAAGCCTCCCTGTCCCTGTCCCTGACCAGGAGCACCATAGCTGCTTGAGGGACGACCGTTGCCATTGCCGCTGCCAGCACCAGGAGCTCCATAGCTATCCGAGGGCTTGCCGCCAAAGCCGCCCTGCCCCTGTCCTTGTCCTTGTCCCTGACCTGGCGCACCGTAGCTATCTCCGGGCGACGGCGGCAGATAGGTGTTCACTGGCGGCTCGGGGCGTGCCAGCACCGCCGCCGTCAACAACAGCGTTAGGCCAAATAACTTGAACATATTCCACGTGAGAACTTGGGAACTTGGTTGACTTATTTGTTTTGTTTTCTGGATATTTGCGCCACGAAGCAGCGCCAAATTCTGACTGATCTCAATGTGGAGCCACTGCACATATTTATATGAAACGCTCGACGTGCGCTGCTCTCCAATTGCAGCAAACAAAACTGAAAGTCGAGGATGCACAAGCACACACACACACACACACACGCGTACACAGAGTCTGAGGCAGGGACAGAGGCAGAGTCGTTTATGAGTTGATGTCGCTCGGCTCATCTGGCGTTGGCTGCTAGCTGCTGGCTGTTGGCTACGTGTGGCAACCGCAGCTGCCACATACGATCATCTTCACAGCGCCAACTCAGCTGCAGTTACATTTTGGAGCTGCATTGTTGCAGTTTCTATACCCTGTGCCCATTGGATGTGCCCAAAAAGGTGCATAGTATATTTGTAGAAATTATCAACACGTAGACGTCCATATGTCTGCCCGTCTGTCTACCAGTCCTTCCGGCCTATTTCCTGTCCTTCTGTCAGAACTCTTCGAGATTAGAGCAATAACTGCTCTAATAAGACTGAAATCGATAAATATCGATATCAAGTTTTAATGGTTTTCAGACATCTCTAGTATATTAGCGAAAAATTTAGCTAAACATGTCGCTTACTCACTTTAGACACAAAATCGATAAATATCGATATCAAGTTTTGATATTTTTAGCCAAGTTTTGTGTATGTTAAAAGCAAACGACATGATCTGTAACACGCACAGTTTCAATTTGCTTTATACCGTCGCTTATTGACTTTATTAGCTCCGAATCGATAAATTTCGATAGCTAGCTTCGATTTTTTGTAGTTAAAATTGTCTACCATTTGTCTACTTTGTCATCATAAAATCATTAAATAGAATTTAGAGAGCTTAAATTTAAACGAACAGCAAACAAAATAGATATTCAATAAGTACAGGGTATTTTTTGTCGAGCAATCTTTTATATGCTGTTGTTGTTGCTGTTCTATCGCCGCCTGCCAGAAAAATCTCAATCTCAATCAGCGGCGCTCTGCTCTGGCTTAGATGGTTGCGATTGTTTGTCGGATGAGCTTCACCTCCGGCTCTGTTGGTTGCCACGCGGCTGATTCGCCTTCTTTTGGCTGCACATCATTTTTCGAGTGATTGTGTTTGTTGTCGTTGTTGTTGTTGCCCACCGCCCCCTCTTTGCCATGCCAGAGTGTTACATACGTTGGCGCAAAGTAGTCTACTCCGTCGCTGGGTGAATGTTTTTTTCAGCCATGTTTGCCACACAACGTCGCAGCCAGACTTCCCCTCAGCTGCCGCTGTCGGTCCCAGCCTGTTGCCGTTTTGCGTTTTGTTTGCCTTGTCAAAATTGAAGAAGATCGTGCCACAGGCGACCCCAATTGGGAGTATATGAGGAGCCCTGGAGAGTGCTGCACATGTGTGTAACGATCACAATCGATGGATCGTTTATGAAGGCGCAATTGAAATGCGTTTGATGGGCTTTTAGCATAAGTCTTGGCAACAATTTGTAGCGCCTGGTTGAAAAGATCGTCTCGATATGAATCGATTTATTCAGCTGTCAAGCATTTGAAGTAGATATAGCTTGAGTAATATATATGCATATTTTGGAGGTTGTAATTTGATTGATATCTAAGCATAAAGATTGCGATTAATCGATTTCCATACAAGAGGCTTAGTCATCCTTCAAAACCAGTATCAAAGGCATTAGATAGACAACTTAGAAAATGAAAGCCATTAAGACTGTCAACGGATGTTGTTCACGGGGTAACATCGTAAATCAAAGCCTCAATGTAAAGTGATTCGTAAAAAGGGCTTAAAACATATACATAAAGATATCTAAATAGATCAAAATTTTAAAATAGGTGGTCATTAACTATAAACAGATGTGTTATTTCTAGTTAGCCATACCAAGTGTACTTAAAAACCTATCGATTAACTATCGATTACAGTTTAAACATAGATCGAGGATCAAAAAAGGTGTTTATTGAGAGTAGATAGATGTTTAATTTAAAAAAATACATTTATATTTGATTTGAGATTGAAAGCAACGTCAAATAGCCCTATATGAAGAAATTAAATAGCTATCGATTACTTATCGATTAATTGTTATCTAAAAATTAATGCTGCATCATTTCCAAATGCTACCATTGTGCATCATCAAACGTTGCTTTAATTGAATCATACTTTGTAGCCCATCTAGATTTTCGATTTATGTCAAATTAATTGTGCTCAATTCTCACCTACTACCGACCATTCCAACTGAGCCGGATTCGAGCAGCAACAACCCACACACACACACACACACAGACATACCAAGAGACAGAGAGAGAGAGAGAGAGAGAGGGAGAGAGAGAGACAGAGGCGAACTGTAAAATTAATTGCTCAACTACGTGCTGGGAGATCCACCTCCGCATTGAGTCGCAAATGTGCAGACGTGCCGGGTGGAGTTGGGGTCAAAAGTGAGCGATTTGTAGACAAAGACCAGGCAAAAGCTACTAAAACAGAAGGCAAAAGCACTTCTTGGGTTGTGGGAGCACGTCCATGTCGGCAGCTTAACCCCCCAATGACCCACATAATTTAGCTGCTAGCGACTTGTTAAATTATCTTTAACTATTTTTACATTAATTGAAAGCAGTCCAAGAAAAACTGTGGTAGTGTTCCGAAGCGCACCAAGACTCGGTTCAGAGTGGAAACCAACGTTCGGTTAACAACTCAAGCGAAGGTTCCGTTCACGTTTCGAACCAAAACTCGGCTCACGGTTCAAACCAAGATTCACTTCACAGACCAAACCAAGGCTTGTTTGACGGTTCACATCCGGTCGCGATTCGAACTAAGTCTCAGTTCGCGGTTAGAACCGTCGTTTGGTTCGATTTGAAAACTTTGTGTACCGCATCCGTTAGCCCAGGTTCGAATATTGTTTCATATGATTATAAATGTTAATTGAAAGAATTCCCATATTTTCATTCATCAATATAAGTTTATTTACATATTCAATGAATTATTTTACATGTTTCGAGTACTTTACTTGTTTCGAAGATTCTGAAAATGTTGCAATATTATTTAAGAGTTTCATTAAATACTCTTAAATATATTTGAATATTTAAAGCAGTTGAAGAAAAAAGAGAAAAATTTGCAAAATTTGTGATATATTTCACTCGACTGCCGTTTTGATTGCATAGAGACGCTTGTAGCGTCCATAGACCTCCAGCAGGAGCAGCGTGTGCACGGCATAGATGAGCACGCAGACCAGGCAGCAGTCGTAGAGCACGAGGAGCAGAAGACCCCCAAGGTAGACGCAGAGCAGTAGGGTCAGAACTGCGGTGAGCAACTGCAGCTGGCAGAGCCAGCGGCGCTCGTAGAAGGCTGCAGGGGCAAAGGGGAGGCGAGGCAAAACTAATGAACGACGTCAGCAAATGACAAACAAGACTTACAGGACAAAAAGAGTAGAGAGTAGAAAACGACTCCAATGGAGCCATTGGGTGGATTTAAATAGCTCGTGCTTCTACCAAAAACCAGCTGCGTCAGTCCAAAGCCGCGTCCATAGCTGCAAGCGGAGCATGAAACAGGAGTCGAACGTGATTTGGGTAAACTAGCAAAGGACTTACTCGGACTTGAAGACCGCGGTGCAGCTCACTCTCTCGGCCAAGTCGCACATGGCCGTGTAGTTCTCGTCGTGGTCCAGCTGAATTTTCACGTACAGCGTGTAAATGGAGATGAGCAGCCCGCAAAAGCATAGCAAACGCAGCCGGGATTTAGTAGGCGTGCCTGGATTTAATAACTGCGGCGGAGAGCTCAATATGCTGGCACACATGCTCAGGCTGGCAAGGATAATGAGCGCAGCTGGCAGCGCGCAGCCCAGACAAACTGTTGCTGCCCAGGGTTGCCAGGCAGCTCAAGGGAAGAGAGAGAAAACAAAAATTGGCAATGCACCTGTGCAGACTCCTTGGACTTACTGCAGAAATATTATGAAGTTGACAACCCTGCTGGCAGCTGCGCAATGCCGAGCCTGCAGGACCCAAAGGTAAGCTAGCCTCAACTCTCGACTATTTATAGCTGCATAAATTCTGGTCTCCCCCCAACCTTACCCTACTTAAATTGTGTTGACATAAGAGCTACAGGGGGTAAAAGTTGGTTGTCAGGCGCAGATTTGCGATGAGCTGAAATGCATAGTATATATTAAAGTAATTTCAGAGAGAAAGAATATCTGAATTGACAGTGCGATATGGGACATAGATATCTATATTCATAGGCAAGTTGTGTTTTTTTACCTATATCCTCTTCGCATAATCATAGTAACAATCAATAGTTTAGTCTTAGCAAATATTTTAAGATGGTTTATTTCCATTCTAGAAAGTCGTTTTGCCTTAACAAGCAAATAGTTATAATTATATATCATTAGTTTCTTAAGCCTTCATTAACCCAGAAAATATTTCGGCTCTGCAAAAGTTTTCCCATGCGACATGCGATTATCTATCTTCCCCTTTTCGTCTCTGCCCCGTTGCTCCCTCGTTCCAGCTTCGCAAAACTAATTCAAATACTTACCTGTTGATTCCAACACTCGACTTTCAGTTACGCTCCATTGCATGCATATAAAATTAGCGTCTGGGCGACATATCCAAGACTTAACAGACTTAAGAGACAGCGCAGACGAGCAGATGGAGACAAAATGCATTAGACATGAGCTCATCTTGTAGTTTGTTTTTATTTTTCATTATATACTTATATATACATATTTTTTTGTTTTGGTGGTTTTCACGACACAATCTTGAGGCCTGCGCCGGCTGCTGGCCAAGTCGCGCATGTCCCTTTTTAATTTATAGCCTCACGAATTTGAATTTATGTGCCAAAAGAGATGACAAGCGCTTAAACTGATGTTTAAATTGAAGTTAAGGCTTGGGCAATAGCAATATTAAGTTAAAAAAGAGCAAAAACCGAACCTATAAGCCAGCCGTGAGCCAAACCGTTCCGAACCAACGAACCAGCTCAAGCAGAATCGAACCAGACTTGATGAATCGGATTAACAGAGCCTAACTGCTCGATTCACATACCGAACCTCAAGACCATTAACTGGTTCAAACCGTGAACCGAACCGACGTTTATTTATTTCTTGCTGTGTTGAGAACAAAAGCCGCTCTCTTTCGGCAGGGCCAAGAGTAGCGCCCGTTGGCAAAGTGAAGTGATAAATTTACGCAACCTTGGTGAAGGCGAGTGACACAAACAAACAGTCACCGACAAATAGCAACAACAACAACAACAACAACAACAACAACATTGACAACAACAATAGCTTGTGGCACCCTTTGACAGCGGCTGTCAGTTTGGCTTAGGACCCAGTTGACTGGCTAAATGAAATGTGGCCCAAATATGGAGCAATACGCTAAATGCTGATAGTTTATTGAACTTTACACTTCAAATCGAGCATTGCGTTTAGAAGGGCTAATGCGAATGCTAATGCTAATGCTATTGCTAATGCTAATGCTGATGCAGCTGCAAAAACGCAGCTAGCCAGAAGTTTGGCTGCGAAGTGCGCCACGTGCGACCCTCGAGTGCGGAGCTGAGCGCAGATCCGCATTCGAAAATTTGTTGTGTATCTTTTGAAGTGCACAAACAAAAGCGCCTCAAGTGCAGCTGACGACAGCAGCAACAACTGCAACAACAACAACAACAACAACAACAACAACAACAACAACAACTGCTGCTGCAACATCGATGCTGCAGCCGCTGATTATGTGGCTGTTGAAGGTAAATGCGTTCCGTCTCAAGTCTCAAGATTCGCATTCCCATTCAGCTTGTCGCCCGCTGCACGTGTGCCCAAATATTGCAGCTTAGGCTTGCGGCAAAGGAAGTTAAGGTTACAACAACAACAACAGCAACAACAGCAACTATTTGTGTGATGTTGCAACTTGGCAAGCGCCTCATTTGTATGCGTCACTTGGCTTAATAAATTCCCAATTAATTAAAATCAAAATTGTCATCGTTATATAATGCTAATGATATACATTTGTGGCGCACAATGGTGTCGCTAATATTGAACCTAAATTTGTAGAATTTAATATCAGGCTATATCTGTATATGCATATACCAAATTTGGCGACTGTAGCTTCACTTGCTTCTGAGTTCACAGAGACGGGTCACTTGTGGCTGATAGAATTGCATTTGCAGCTATATTTGTCTCATTTGAAATACTTTATAGTAATGCGAGCCAAAAGCTGTAGAAAAACAAATTGTTTGCGATACGACACGCAGTGCGAAACTCGTCTTTAAGTTCGGCTTCTTAACTTTCGGTTCGAGCCGCAATCTGTTTGCAGCCTTGAATAGTTGTTACGTGCAACAAATTTGAATGGTTATGTCTATTCGAAAGCTACCTTGCCTCATTTACTAAGGCTCCCGTTTTTGAATTCCTGATTGATTTTTTAAAGCCCACTTGCTAAAAGGTTCCCTTCATTGCGTTAAATGTGATTCAAATGGAAACTAAAACAGGAAAATTCCCATCCTTTTGTCTTTTAAGTGAAAACCGCAACTAATTAGACTGTGTTAAAGTGTTTAAAGCTTATGCCTCGAGGCATCTTGTTTTAAAGCGTTTAAAAGAAGTGTTGGTAAATGTCTAAAAACCCTTTTAAAATAAAACGACATTAGGCCACACTATGTTTTCGGCACCCGAGAATCAGTGTTGGCGGTTCAGCTATTTTATAGCTAAATGCGGCCACTTTTAGAGACCGCCAACCACAAACAGCCTAATTTGCAAGCTGATTTGGCAACTGTTGTCAACTTAAAGTTGGATTCGACAACTTTTTAGCAGCCACAGTTGGCAACACTGATCAGCATGAATAGATTTAAGATTTATGCTGGACTTGTTTACACGTTGGCGTTCTTTATTTGATTTAAACATATAAAATATAGAAATAAATAAACTTAATCTGCGCTCTCCCATTTCACATTCGAATTGGCAGTTGCCACTTGCCCGCATTAGAAGCACTTGCGATGTATTATGCTGGGACCGACATCGTCGTATTCTGCACAATCGATCCACATATTTTGGAAACTGGAGAGTGAGGCCAATACGGAACCGCCAGACCAGACGGCGAAACAACGCTCCGGATTGGCTGTAATTTTGATGCGCATTGTTGAGGGCGCCATTACCGAAATATCCTGCTGCAGACGCACCTCAATGTTGCGAAACATGGTTGTGCCGCCCGAGAGCACAATATTGGCGTACATATCCCTGCGCAGGTCCATATCGCATTTGAGTATCGAGTTGAAGACGGCTTCGTGCAGTCCGGGCACCTCCTGGCCCAGCATGCTGGGCTTAAAGAGCGCCTCCGGGCAACGGAAACGCTCGTTTCCAATGTTTATAGTTGTGCCATCGGGCAATTCGTATAGTTCATCCAAATCGTGTTTGCGCAGAGAGAATTGATGCAGCTCCTCATCGAAATTGGTGGCCACGTAGCAGAGCTTCTCCTTGATCTCTCTGACAATCTCGCGCTCGGCACTCGTGCTTAACGTGTGACCGCGTTCCATAAGCAATTTGCCGAAATAGTCGGTCAGATCTCGTCCAGCCAGATCCAGGCGCATGCAGGCGTGCGGCAGGGCGTAGCCCTCATAGATGGGCACAGTGTGGGTGACGCCATCGCCAGAGTCTACGACAATGCCAATGGTGCGTCCGGTGGCATACAGCGACAATACCGCCTGAATGGCTACATAGAGTGCGGGTACGCGGAAGTTCTCAAACATAATTTCGGTCATCTTTTCGCGATTCTTTTTGGGATTCAGTGGCGGTTCGGTGAGCAGAACCGGATGGCCATCAGACTCTACACGCAGCTGCTCGAATGTGTGCTTCCATATCTTCTCCATGTCAGCCCAGTTGGTAACGACGCCATGCTCAATGGGATATTTGAGTGTGAGAATGCCTCGCTTTCTCACCGCCTCATCCCCAATGATGCAGTCTTCGATGGCCGAGTCCAGAATGACGTTCAGATGCCGGGGTCTGCCAACAATTGAGGGAAAGACAACACGGGGTGAGGACTCGCTGGAGAGGCCCGCCTTGCATATGCCAGAGCCATTGTCGATTACCACTGCGGTGGACAGCTCGTCCGCTTGCATCTTGGCAACGCCTGCAGGTGCAATCAATGATTTAAAAGTAACGCAATCCTAAAAACCAGTGCCGAAAACTTACGATGCTTTAAAGATTTGAACAGAATTTGTTGTGCCCTTTGGTCGGAAATATCGATTTCAATTTTCGAAGGCAAACAAAACTGAGACATATTTTGCTGTGTTCCCTGAACATGTTTTCTATGTGTGCGGGGTATTTCAAATTGTAACGGCGGAATACGTTTCGACTTATGCAGCACTGCAGCACGTAACAGTTCGCTGTTAACCGCTGTACACTTCTGTTACCTGTGCGCTGTTAGCTAACGCAGTATTTTCTGTAAAGGTATTTTTTTTTTCAATATATTTTCAGTGTTTGCTTTGCGTATTTCAGTGTTTGCCGCTCGCTGTCACACTTGATTCCGGTAAGCTAAAAAGATCATAGAACCCTTCAGTTTTTTTTTTTAAATTGAAAATTAACAAGTACCCAATACTCAGGTTAAATTATATATTCCAAGAATGTATCTGGCACGCAGTTTCACCAAGGCAGCACGGTAAGTAAATCGAATATTTAATATTAGAGCATGCCGGCGCCGACGCAAAGCTGCGATTACATAAATTAACAGCAAGAACAACAACAAACGGCAATGGCGGCCGTGAACTTAACGGCTAAATATAAATATACATATTTATTATTAAACCCGCAGCACCGTCAGCTTGCGGGGCAAACATACATTGCCCAAGCTGCCCTACGATTATGCCGCATTGGAGCCAATAATTTGCCGTGAGATTATGGAGCTGCATCATCAGAAGCATCACCAGACCTATGTCAACAATTTGAATGCCGCCGAGGAGCAGCTGGAGGACGCCAAGTCCAAGAGCGACACCACCAAAATTATTCAATTGGCGCCGGCTTTGCGATTCAATGGGGGTGGCCACATAAATCACACCATCTTCTGGCAGAATCTCTCGCCCAAGAAGTCGACGCCCAGCGATGATTTGAAAAAGGCCATCGAGTCGCAGTGGAAGAGCTTCGATGAGTTCAAGAAGGAGCTTAGCGCGCTCACCGTCGCCGTGCAGGGCTCTGGCTGGGGCTGGCTGGGCTACAACAAGAAGACAAGCAAATTGCAGCTGGCTGCGCTGCCCAATCAGGATCCGTTAGAGGCTTCCACCGGTCTAATTCCCCTGTTTGGAATCGATGTCTGGGAGCATGCCTACTATTTGCAGTACAAGAATGTGCGTCCCTCGTATGTTGAGGCTATCTGGGAAATTGCCAACTGGGATGACATCTCGTGCCGCTTCCAGGAGGCCAAGAAGCTATCCTAGGCGAGCAATACTCAATTGTCTTTATGTTTAATGTATCGTATATGCAGCCACAGGCTCTAAATGTAGTCGAAAATTTCGGCCAATAAATTGGTGACCAATTAATGCCGTTAGTTGAAGCGCAAAATGAAAACAGCAACCAACAATGTGAACTCGTGTCACCCTGTGTCAGCAGCTGTTTTGCTTAGCCATTTACCAACACTGGAGTGATGTTCGCTCAGCTGTTCGCTGGCCACAACAAAAACAAACTCAGGCTGGCCGACGCCTGGGTGGGCGGAAAACTCACTTCGCGCGGCTTTTCCACAGCTTTCCCACGCTCGCGTGCGCAAGTGCAAACAATTTTCCAGCACGCGTAACACAGACTTGGCAGCTACAGATCCACTTGGCGTGCGTACGCGTTCGGTACGGCTGAAACGGAAAACTGCAATGCAAATGCGCTGCAAATAAAACAAAGACCCAACGAAAAAAAAAAAAAACAACAAACATAAAATTTTCAAACATGCAAACGCTTTAAAAAGACCCAAAAACTGTGCAAAAAGCAAAACGTTTAAGCAACAACAAAAACAACTAGTGCAGTAAATAAGTGTGTCCAGTGTATACAAAAAAAAATTGAAATAGGAAACGGCAGCAATTGCAGCGGCCGTCGCATTGGGGATTGGAATGTGAGTAGCGCGTGAATTTATTGAAATATATGTATATTTTTGGGCTTCACGTTTTCCTCTATTTTTCTTTCGTGTCAGCGGTGACTAATGTTAGGCGTGAAAATGTATTCAACGCATTTTGTTGAAAAATCAATATTCCAGGCCAGGACTGTAACAGCGTCCTGTTATGCGCACACGCATACAAATACACACGCACATTTCGATCTAACTGTTATCCTGTTGCTGTTGTTGCCAGCTGTTGTTGTTTCCCTTCTTCCATGCCTTTTGACACTCTGCTAAAAATAAACCCCATCCGAGCATATGGTGCAACCTGTCATCAGCCTCAGACAACGGCCATCAGACGCTTTCACATTTGCCATTGCCTGCCGCCAGGCGCTGCCCACGCTTTACAGTTATTATTATTGCTGTTTTTGTAGTTGTTGTCGTTGTTGTTGTTGTCGTTATCAAGTTGCAGATTGACCGCGAGTCCCGTTAACTGACGTCAAGCAACGAAATTGAGTTTTAACTGCGCGCAAATATTTGCAGTAGGCAAGTGCGCGCCAGTTGAGTGCGTAACAGTGCCTGTCAGAATGTTGTACCCTTTTAAAAAAGATATACAAGCAATTAGGGCGGCATTTCAACACTCACAAATGGAACATTTTCTAGAAATTAAAGATGTTTCTTGATGTTTTTTCTTGTCATTTCGTACAGTATATTTTAAAAACTTTGTTTTCTTATGAAATGTGTTATGCATAGAAGTATACATTTCAGACCCTGTAAAGTCAGTCATTAACAGCCGAGTCGATCTGGCGATAAACCCATGTCTCTCATTCGGAATTGCCTGGATCAGACCACTATATCTTATAGCTGCTATAGGAATTAAGTTATTTTTTCTTTCTCAGAATATCTTATCGAAACTCGGCATTTGCAAACTGTATTATACTTCACACATATAACCCCAATCTTATTAAGATTGAACGAATTCTTATAGATCTATTTGAAGAATCTATTAGAAAAATTTAAGCTTTAGCACTAAAGAAGAAATTCGCGCATTGCCCAAAAGGAACGGATTTCTTAATTGATTAGCGAATTTCTGCTAATGTCTTAAAGCTTAATCTTTTGGATGTTGTTGAATATCTAGACTAAACTTTCCAATTGCTAACTTCATTATGCTTTCAACAAATCTTTAAAATGGTATCATCGGAACACTATATCACAAAATTCACATATCCTAAATTATAAATTCCTAATAAATAACAAATCTGTGTCTAAGTAAGGGTAAACAGCACATATTTACTTTGCATGCGCAGGGATTTTCGAATATCTCAGTCAATTTTCCTACTTCCTTTACCATGTTCAAGCATTAAATGAACCCTTTTTATGGAAATAGCGAACACAGCTAATTTGCCCATTATCTATCAGGCTGTAAAGTTTATGATTATTTGGGAATGGCACACTCGTGAAAATAATAAACAAAAATAATAATTAATATTTATCTAGTTTATTATATTTGCCTAATATTGTTGATGCCCTGATTGCGCACAACCTCTGACCTTTTCGGTCCTTCCAGTGCTACCCTTTACCCTGTCAACGACGCAAAAGCACATCTTGTGTGGTTGGGTAAATGACAATGTCTGTGTTCTCGTGGCCATGTTAATGTTCAAGTCATGTTCATGTCCGTGTCCGTGTCCATGCCCATGTCCATGTCCATGTCCATCTGTCCGACTGTCCGACGATGAGTGGGCGTTCCGTTTCCTATTTGCGCATCAGTTGGCAGTGCAAACACTTCTCTTGTGCGTCATAAGAGCAGCTCTTGATTGGGGCCAGACGATGAAAACTTATTTGAAATGAGCTCTGTGCTGTTTTAAGTGTAATAAAGTCCTGTTATAATAGAGCATTAAAGTATAAAGTTTAAGACTTTCGAGCATCTCTTGTTTTTCTGGCATTACTTTTCATCTGCCTGACTTCAACCTTGAGTTCTGTTCGTATTTAAAATAAGTTCCCCTGTTTTAACAGCCCACATTTTATACAGTTACCCAGCAGTTGGCCCAAGTTTGTTTTCATGCCACAGCAGCCCACAAAACTGCATGAATAAATAAAATTATATACTCAAAACTTGTTTTCAACACAGAAAAGGGAAAATCACAGCGAGCGAAAAACGTTTTACAACACACCGAATTGTGTTTACCGTTATAAATGTGTTGTACAATTAAGAAATATTTTATGCGGTTCCGTTTTACAGTGTTGGAAAAGCGGAAATTCAAGAATATCTTTAATTGAAGTCTTAAGTAGTTGCATTCTACCTTATTTGGAAGTGGTAAATTGAGGAGCACACATTTTTTAAGCCTTTTAAACTTGTTCTTAATGGCAAACCTAATGACAAACTTGTGCTAACCCAAGCCACTTTTTTGAGGGTAAAATGTGGCAGCCAAGCAATAAACATAAATTTCCGCTAAAAATATAATAAAAATTGTTGGGTAAGGGGTAAGGGAGGGGATTCACGGGGAAACCGCACGCAGTTGCTCGGGCTGCGGTTCACCTGGCCGTGCGCTTAATGCACCGCAGGACCGTAAAATGGCTTCCTTGCGGACACTTTTTCCTCGGCACTTTGTTTTAAATATTGCTGAATTGTATTAGCCCCAAGACCACAGTGCGGTTTTTGGGCCCGCATTATTTTATTCCTTTCCGCCTTTTTTTTGTGGCATGCCTTGCCGCATGATTTATGTGGGAGCACTTTTAAGTGTTCCCTCCTCCACTAGGAGCACTTGGCTATTTGGCTGGGGCTGCTCTCAAATTGCAGTTGACGCTGCAGCTGCCACCTTGCAGCAGCCGTAGCAGCACGGCAAATGTTGCCACATGCATTTTATGGCAACTGGGCAGTGAGGCGTGGCCGACTCTTAGTCACCTACAAACGTCTACAGGCGGGACACGCGCGCCTATAACTATGCTAGCACACACAGACACACACTCACACACTCTCACACACTCACACACACTCACAAACACACATATACACACATGCACGCAATCTGCGCGACAACGCGGCACCGAAAGTTACAACATTCCTGGCAATCTAAACATTAGGGGTATTCGTGTTTAACAAATGACAAAAAAAAACTAAATTCTTAAGCAGACCTTGAAATAATATGTTGATTATGAAAAAAAAACAAGCAACACAGTTGTGGCACAAAATAATGTGTATGGCAGCTGCCTACACTTAGAGCAAAGTATCTAAAGCTTTAAAAACATAAGTAAAAAATATAAATTACACAAGAGCTGCCCTCAGACATATGATTTGATATCAAGAGTCTAAGCAACAAAAATATTGGTCGATTCGATTTCATAGCAGATTTCATAGCTGAACTTGAAATTTGTGGCGTCTATAAATGTTATCTCTTTGTGTATTTGCTCGACGTCAGTGGCTTGTTTGCCACATAAAAGCCGAGTAGGGTGCAGTTCTTTGTGTGTGTGTGTGTATGTATGAGGGGAGGGATGGGTGTAGGGGTTTGGGGCTGGCGGGGAGGAAACGTGCGCGCCTCTAAAAAGGATGATTCACCAAGTTTGACTGCGGCTCCTGCTGACTGTGGTAGGTGCCAGTTCAAGAAGCAATTGTAGCAACAACAAGCATATATACACACACAAAGACACACACACACACACACACACACACTGGCACAACAAACTTGGCACGAACATGCGCGCTTTTATGTGTGTGTGTTTGGAGGACTCTTTGCATGAGTCATCCGCTTTTTGCTGTGCGAGCTCCGAACTGTGAACTGTGTTGTGCATGTGTGTGTGTGTATGTGTGCGTGTGTGTGTGTTTGTGTGTAAGTGTGTGTGTGTGTGTGTTATTTTTGCGTGGGCACAGTCGCTGTTTGCTGCTTGCGTTAATTTAAATAAGAAAATCGCATTTGTTTTATGTAGCTGACTTAATGGACGACACAGACGTCGCCATTGCCGCTTGCTGTGCGCGACTTGAAGGCAAGGTCTATATATATATTCTCTCTCTATATGTAAAAAATATATATACAAATTTATATATATATATATATATGTATATTTTTGATTTTAGCTTAATTAAGAGGCTGTCTGCACACACTTCACATTAAGTGAATTGCCTGCGAGCCTCAATTTAAAAACAGAATTCAATTGCAAATACGCCCTGAGCTGTGCTTTATAATTTGCCAGACTCATTATATTGTATACCCATTAAAAATATGATATTAATGGGTAGATTGAAGCTGCACAAATGTACATAGAACGGGAAAGAGAAGGTGACTGCGAGCTTATATATATTGATATATTTTCTTAGGCTCAGCAAGAACAGCCTTGACTTTATAGCCCAGTCTAGACGTTCCTATACCATTCGCTAATCATATTTACTTATTATATATAAGTGAAACAACTTAAATTAAACTTACATGAATTAATACTAAACATATTCTGCAGCTTGCTTATAAGTGTAAATGGATCTGAGAGATTGATTGGATGAAACCTTCACAATCTCCTTCTTCAATTCTAAGTCCCGGTCTCGTAGACCACCAAAAGTTTGCTTACGGCAACCCCCTCATACAGTTGCGCCCAAAATTAGTATACGTACTAAATTGTAAACCAAAATTCTATAACGTGCGAGTCCAGTTATTAAGAACTGAAGACTGTGTTAATACAGATCCAAGTTTGAATGTGAGAGCACCGCTAAGGCAGCTCGAGGCTGAGTAGAGGGTATCCTCTAGTTGTGTACACACTAGTTTTAAGCACGCTTTTTTAATGGTTTAAAGTCTACGAACTGTCAGCCAGGATGAGATGCCACAAAATCTGTGTCCTTTGCCCTGTGTATACCCAACCAGTCCATGAACTGTCATTGACATTGACGCACAGAGTGTGTGCACCTCGTTGCTTTGTGCATGCGAATGTGCCTCAAGTCAATGGCAAACTCCAAAAAATACAAAATTTTTATATACGTCAACGACCCGCCCACGTGCTCCCCCTTCCCTCCATACTGAGAAATTCGTTCGATATTATTTGGGTTGGCTGCCGTCCGCCATTCGCGTGTTGCAGTTTTTACTGCGCAGAAATAGAATTTCCACCTTGCCGAGCAACCCCTACCGCTCGCCGCACTTCACACACGCACACCCACGCACAATTCTGGGATGTGTGTGGCAAGAGGTTTTCACTGCGTGGGCGACGCGGTTTTTCGATGCTGGCATTTTCTGTGTATGACGTTTTCGCAGCGTGAAAATGCTGAAAACTTAAAGCATACTTTGCTGAGTTTTCTTTGTTTTCGATGTGATAGAGAATTGAAGAGTTACTCAGGTATATCTTACTTGAGAGCTAGTCATTAAATGATGCCCAACCAATTCATGTTCCTTGCATATTAAACAATATCTATATGCAATATAAAAGTGGGTTTGAACCAGCGGCCAGTTGTTTGTTTGACAGCACACTTTAATTCTGAGTTGATACGGCTTTATGGGACAGGAGAAGCCTCCTGATGCGTCCTCCCTTGGGTTCAGTTTCGAACCGGTTCGATTCAAAAACGCTTTGAGCCTTTTGACTTAGCCCAACTGTCCAGCTTTGCTCTTGGCCACCGTCAATAGGCAGTAGCTGCTGTGGTAGACTTTGTTAACAACATTAACCATTAACTGTCGCTTTATCGCCCACATTTTCAATGTCAAAGCAATTACGTTGGAGACGAGGCAAAGACGAGCATAAAAAGCGGATCCGTGCTGCGTCAAGCTGGCTCGTGGTATTCGACATTGATGATAAATCAATATAAATTTCCTATTTTACGTCATTCGCCGGCAGCGACATAATAAGATTTTTCAGCTACTCGTATTATTAACTGCGCAGTGTGGGCTGTCTACACTGGCGGCCAAAAAAGGTGTTACAGAGGCAGGCGACTAAAATGAAACTCATTATGCGCTACTTTTTGACAGGCAACGCATTTTTTGTTATTATTGCGCTGGACGCTTGATGAAATTCTTAGCATAGCTGTCATGCCAATGGCTGGAGGAGTGGGGTAGGGGTAACCCCAGCCCCAGCCCCACACACCGTCGCCCACCAACCCCCGAGTAGCGCATGCGCCTCAGCCGAGGGCTGGCCGCCGCCTGCTGAGGCTGCCTTAGCCAGCTCGGTTGCCTGGCAGCTCGGCTCACTGCGTCGTCTAACCCCAACGGTTGCAGTTCACATTTGTTTGGAGCGCGCGCGTTTATCGGTCTACGCCTCGATTGGCCATCGATTTTGTGCAGAAAACCAAAAAACAAGCCTCAAAAAATGTGTTAAAAAATTGTAACCAAATAAGAAACAAAACGTAACAACAAATTTAAATACTCGCCAAATACTTGAATATCGGGCAGTTGGCCTGAAAAAAAAAGCTGCTAAGCTCTGTGAACAATTTTCGCTGTTATACACAAGAAAGCCTTATAGATACATATATTATACCTATAGTATATATATATATATATATATACATATATCTATATCTATAAATCTGAAGAACGTTGCGATAACTTTAACGCGAATGTGCGGCTTTGGTTATTTATTGTTTTTTGCTTTATTGCTGACAATAGTTTTGGTGCTATCGATCATATTTCCCACCTCCTCGAAAAGATCCATGATGGATAGTCTTATAATATTTAATTTCACATTCGATGATGAGCACCAGGCACAACAACCACAGCAACAACAACGGGAGGAGGATTTGCTACAACAACCCGAGCAGTTTATCTTCAAGCCGAAATTATTTTGAGTTTTTGTCGTTTTGTATTGTGTTTTGCCCACCCAAATTCAATTGGTAATTGCTTCAAAAATATCCACAAAAATATTTTGCAAAATTTTCATTGATTCGCCAAAGAAACATTTCTAAATTCAAATGTCCACCAAATCATTTTTGCATTATTTCCTTTGATTTTATATAATTTTGCTTATAATATTATTATTTTCATTTTTGCCATATTTTTTCTACAGTAGCCTCGAAATTAATGCACCTAGCTTTGTGTAGAGTTTTGTGAGGGTAGAGTTTTGTTTTTTTGTTAGCCATGACGAAGGCAACATGGAAATTTATTAATAAAGGTCAAGAAGACCCAAGCGAAGGATATGCTAGGGGGAAAAACTTGTAGTGCGAGTGTGTGTGTGTGTGTGTAGGGTGGATGTGTGTGTGTGTGTATGTAGCGTATAATGGTCACGGTGCTTGAAACCATAAAAGAGACACAACATGACGCACCGCAATAAAGAAGTGAAATGTGAAGGTTTTATTTTATTCCTGTACGTGTCCGAAGGACTCAACCAGGGCCAGCAAAAAAAGATACATAAAGTTCAAGAACTTACTGAAAAAGTGACTGACTTGAGGGAAATTTTCAGCTGTAAGCTTATAAGAAAATCTAGAAAGTAAAGCATCTGCTTTTAATGATAAGAAACGAAACCAAATTGAAGAAGGTTGCGCATGAAATGAATAGAGCTGGGAACTTGTCTATAAAGGAGTTACATTCCACAATTAAATTAATAGTATTTTATGCTTTGTTTTGCATTTGATTCTTATTTTTATTTACTATAATTTTTGTATCCAGCACATTCCAATCGCGTCAGCAAGCATAACAGCATATAAAGAATTATAAACATACCACAAATATTTTACCAAAGTTCTTGCTCACTCTCACTGACTTTCACTGGCCCTCTCTCTCTCTCTCTCTCTCTCTCTCTATATCTCTCTCTCTCTCTCTCTCTCTCTCCGTCTCTCTATCTTTTTGTTGGCGTCTGCGCAATGTTCGCTTTGTAGACTTTTGCCCAGACTTGAGCGCAGGCTGTTGCATTTTTGCTTTGACAACTTCAGCAAAAATATAAACAAAAGTCTGTACGTCAGGTAAACAGAGAGAAGCCCCAGAGCAGGAGTAGGAGAGAATTTGAGAGAGGCAGAGAGACTGTTTGTTTGAGCTTGAGCAGGAACTTCTCGCAGCTGCGCAAAGCGCATCATTCGTGCTTTTAGGCTAACTCATTGGAAATATTTAAAGTTTTCCCTTGTCCTGTGTCTCAATATTCTAGGACCTCACTGTGCGCGAGTTAAAGAATTTCGTCGGTCGTGTGAAAAACTGTGCGGCATCATGCATTGAAAATGTACGCTAAATAAAACGAAATCAAATATCCAACAAATCGAAAACAAATACTATAAATGCATTCGAGCTCAATTGAAATTAAGTCGAGTTAAAATACAAATTCCCCATAATATGAACAAGTCCAAGAACTTTTTTGCCTAGTTCAAAATCAAAGTGTTAGCCAGCATTTGTTTGGCTCCAATCCAGACTCAAAGGTAACAAAATCTTGAATTCGAAATCCATTCAAATATATATATTTTATGGGCCTTTCTTAAACCCAACAATTTCGGGTAGTGTAAGGGGGGTTTTCTTTTCGCTGATGACTCATTCGAGTGCCTGACACTCGGCTGCGCTTTTATTGGAAGTGTGGATTGTGGAATTTTTTCTAGTATGTACTCGTGCTCATGTGTGTGTGTGCGTGTGTGTGTGTGTGGGGTGTGCGAAAGGCAGCCAGCATAACTATAAGTCAGCAGGGTAGCAGGTTATGCCAAACTATTTACATAAATGCGAGGAAGCAGGAAATACAAAATTCTATTGTCTACGAACAAAGCTATTTGGCGTAAAGTAAAATATTGAAAATTTGTACAGATTGAAAATAAATGAATTAAAATTACATAAATATAAATAATAACTAAGTGTAAATCAAATTTGACAAATATTTATGTGTAGTTTGTTTAATTGTATATATTTAAAGAAGTTGCAAGGGTTGAACGTTTTCCACCAATGAAATGTATTTAATTTTCTGCCTATTTGACATAGATATTTAACTTATTTTTAAAGAAGAAATTTGGTCGATTGATTTTTATTGAAGTAATGAAAGCATATTTATATATTTAAATAAATTGATATGGACACCATATTATCATACCATGAACCCACTGAAAATCGGTTAAAAAGTTTTTGTAAAGCAATTGTATGTAGCAGTCAGAAGGAAACTTCTCCGACTCTATAAAGTATATATATTCTTGATCAGCATCAATAGTCTAGTCGATCTAGCCATGTGCGTCCGTCTGTCAGTCCGTCTATAATGTCTTCCTTGCTCCCGCGCAGTGAGAATTTGTTTGCGATATTCAATATCTTGTCCAGTTTGCAATCAATCGATAAATTTCAATATATAATATCCTGTTTTCTGAGCAAATCTCTTAGCTTTTAAGAGCTAGAGTCATCTAATTTTACAAGTAGCTTCTAGAATAGTATATTCGGCAATTGCTGAACTTCGTAGAAGAAGCTTAAGGTTATCCCCCGTTTGGACACTCCCGATTTGGGTACTCTTACTTGTTTTTCATATATATACAAGTTGATTGCCTATAACTACACCTATACGGACAATAATAATACAAATAATTAGGCTAAACATTTAGAACTGTATTTGTGCTTTCACTTAAATGAAATTGCTTTCAACTTTAATGAAAAACTTAAATGGGTTGTGGGTTATGTCGCTAGGTATGCAACACACTTTTTTATGGCTCCAAATAGAAAGCTTTTGTAATTATATATCATCAAATAGTTTGTTCTGGAATGCCATAAGTATTTGCCTGTGCAACATGCCACATGCTGCGGCTGGGTATCGACTGCTTAACCCCACTGCAATCATGTAAATTTGATTCAAACTCCCAGCGGGCTGTATGAGTCACAGCTCACACAGACACAACAGGCGCACAGACTGTACACACACACACACACACACACACACACAAAGCCAGACATACAGACAGCCAGACACAGCTGGGCCAATTATAAAATGACGCTGGGCTTGCGGCTTGTGGCTTATTTATGGGCCAATTGCCAGGCTCGCATAACATGCCTTGCCAAGTCTTAACCCATTTGCCTCCGCCTCTTCCACTTCAGTTAACCGCAACCTAAGACAATCCAAGCAGCCGCCGCTCGACGCGGGTCACTAGAAGATGTCGTCGGTTAAGGTAGCGGTGCGGGTGCGCCCGTTCAACTCGCGGGAGATTGCACGGGAGTCCAAATGCATCATCGAGATGAGCGGCGCCACAACGGGTAATGCAGATAGGAATTCCGTTTAAAGTAAACTTCTGAGCGTCTATTTTTTCAGCCATTACCAATCCGAAAGTGCCGCCCAACACAAGCGAGTCCATCAAACGCTTCAATTTCGATTACTCCTACTGGTCCCATGATGTAAGACAGGCTCTGGATAACTAAATTGCGTCCATATTAACTTATCCCACTTCCACTCTAGCCCCGCGATTCGGACTTCTCCACACAATCGATGGTCTACAAGGACATTGGCGAGGAGATGCTGCAGCATTCCTTCGATGGCTACAACGTGTGCATCTTCGCCTATGGGCAGACAGGCGCTGGCAAATCCTACACCATGATGGGTCGCCAGGAGGAGCAACAGGAGGGCATTATACCGATGATATGCAAGGATCTCTTCGGTCGCATTCAAGAAACCGAAACCGATGAGCTCAAGTATTCCGTGGAGGTCTCCTACATGGAAATCTATTGCGAACGTGTGCGCGATCTGTTGAATCCCAAAAACAAGGGCAATTTGCGTGTGCGCGAACATCCACTGCTGGGTCCTTATGTGGAGGATCTATCCAAGTTGGCTGTCACCGATTACCAGGACATTCACGATCTCATCGATGAGGGCAACAAGGCCCGGTAGGTTAAGCTAATGCTTTTGCTCATCCTTCAAGTTTGCTTTATTTTTTCGTCTCCTGTATTCCTTAGTACTGTGGCCGCCACCAACATGAACGAGACGAGCTCGCGTTCCCATGCGGTCTTTACCATATTCTTTACACAACGTCGCCATGATACCATGACAGATTTGATCACAGAGAAGGTCTCCAAGATTAGTTTGGTCGATTTGGCCGGCTCGGAGCGTGCTGACTCCACAGGCGCTAAAGGCACTCGCTTGAAGGAGGGCGCCAACATAAACAAGTCCTTGACTACCTTGGGCAAAGTTATATCCGCCCTGGCTGAGGTGGTAAGTATAAAAGTTTTTCATTCCTTAAAGAAATTTTCTAAGTGGTTTCACCTTTTTCTGCCACCTTTTGAATGGACAGTCCGTAAGTAGCTTTAAGCACCTTAGTCCCTGAATTTCTCTAACTCCTCCTTAATATTAGGCATCCAAGAAGAAGAACGCAAAGAAGGCGGACTTTATTCCTTATCGCGACTCCGCCTTGACCTGGTTGCTGCGCGAGAATCTGGGCGGCAACTCCAAGACAGCCATGATAGCTGCCATATCGCCAGCTGACATCAACTACGATGAAACTCTGAGCACCCTACGGTAGGTTAACGATTGCCTTCAAGCTGCATCGACTAATCCTTGAGTTCAATTCCTTCAGCTATGCGGATCGTGCCAAGCAAATTGTGTGCAAGGCTGTGGTCAATGAGGATGCCAACGCCAAGCTTATCCGTGAGCTCAAGGAGGAGATACAAAAACTGCGCGATCTGCTCAAGGCCGAGGGCATTGAGGTGCAGGAGGGTAAGTGCAGCTCAATATATGTAGATATAGTATATAGTAAATCTATACTAAGTTGACTAAGCTTAAACCGAATCCCCCGGAAACTAAAGGCAACACTTACAAAAAAACAAAAACAGAGAAAACATTAAGTTAGATGTAGTCCTAGTCCTAGTCTAGAGTTATGCCTGAGTACATAAAACCCCAAAAACAAACCCTATTTCATTTAGGACCCGATGGCAAAGTGGTGTGTGAGAAACGCGATGCGAATAGTAAGTAAAGCCCACAACTCTGAGCTAAACTTAAAACTAAAATACAAATCAAAAGGCTTACACAATATACGCAATATGACAATATGTCACATACCCTATATACTATACGCTACGAAACAAATGGGCATTTCCAGACGCAGAACTGTGTGAAATGTGGCCAAGTTTATTGAAGCAATTTGTTGTTATACAATGTAAACTTAAACTTCTAATTGTGGTATTGTAATATATAACTCTCGGTAATAATAGATACTTCAATGGAAGTGCCCATCTGTGTTTCTAGCCAAGAATCTTGTGTGTGTGTGTGTAAAGTGTTGTAACTTCAGCGCTTCTGTAAACATAAATTCGCTTCAGGACGTATGCGTTATTCCATAAAATATACAACAATATACGACAATAAACAAACTCTTATGCCTATGATAATCAATGTTCAAGTCCTATTTATGTTGCGTTTTATTCGAATCGAGTTGATATACAGTGGAAGATTGGACTAGTTTATATATTATGAAATATTAAAGCTGCAATCCTAGCTGATCTTACAAAATTGCGTCTGCATCTTAACGATTCCTGTCTCCCACTGCAGTTATGTTTGTGTTGCCGAGTGCAAAAGATTGGCACAGAGTACTCCTTGCAGTCCGCACTGCTCAAGGGCTAGACGTGGACACGCCAGAGTTAATCATTCCAAGAGTCACCAAAATGAATCGGCCATGCTTTGTACCCACATATTCAATATACTTAACCAAATACCCTAACTTATCTCTGCACGCTTTTATCACTGCGCTTGTGGCAACAGTCAAACCCCATCATGTCCTGCTAAATGTTATGTTCCACTTTTGCAGAGGATGAGCTAAACAAGTCATCGGTGATTAAGTCGCCGACCAAGGGATCGCGCAATCGTAATGGTTCTACCACGGAGATGGCCGTGGATCAGCTGCAGGCCAGCGAGAAGCTGATAGCAGGTAAGCTCGCCCAGGGGCAGTCCTTAGATGAAGTTGCCTGATTGACCAATCCCAAATAGAACTCAATGAGACCTGGGAGGAGAAATTGAAGCGCACTGAGGAGATACGCCTGCAGCGCGAGGCGGTCTTTGCGGAGATGGGCGTGGCCGTCAAAGAGGATGGCATCACTGTGGGCGTCTTCTCGCCCAAAAAGACACCACATCTGGTTAACCTGAACGAGGATCCCAATCTGTCGGAATGTCTGCTCTACTACATCAAGGATGGCCTTACCCGCCTGGGCACACACGAAGCCAATGTGCCTCAGGACATACAGTTGTCCGGCTCGCACATTCTCAAGGAGCACTGCACCTTTGAGAATCGCAACAGCACCGTCACCCTGCTGCCCCACAAGGATGCCATCATCTTCATCAATGGCCGCAAGCTCGTCGAGCCCGAGGTGCTTAAGACAGGCTCTCGCGTGATTCTGGGCAAGAATCATGTGTTCCGCTTTACCAATCCGGAGCAGGCGCGTGAGCTGCGCGAAAAGATAACCGAGAACGAGGCAGAGAACGAGGTGGAGAAGGCGGACACACAGCAAGTGGATTGGAATTTCGCACAGTGCGAGCTGCTAGAGAAACAGGGCATCGATCTAAAGGCCGAGATGAAGAAGCGTCTCGACAATCTGGAGGAGCAGTACAAGCGCGAAAAGCTCCAGGCCGATCAGCAATTCGAGGAACAACGCAAATCCTACGAGGCGCGCATCGATGCTCTGCAGAAGCAGGTGGAGGAGCAGTCGATGACTATGTCCATGTACAGCAGCTACTCGCCAGAGGACTTCCATCAGGAGGAGGATGTCTACAGTAAGTTAAGGCTTACAGTTGATAGATAAGTATGTCAAATTCTTCTATTTCAACCCCCACAGCCAATCCCATGTACGAGTCCTGCTGGACGGCACGCGAGGCTGGTCTAGCCGCTTGGGCCTTCCGCAAATGGCGCTACCATCAGTTCACATCACTGCGCGATGATCTCTGGGGCAATGCCATATTCCTCAAGGAGGCTAATGCAATTTCGGTGGAGCTCAAGAAGAAGGTGGGCAATTCAAACTAGTTGAATAAGTTTCGTTTCGTCACACAGTTCTTTCTCTCTCTCTCTCTCTCTCTTAGGTTCAATTCCAGTTCACCCTATTGACCGACACCTTGTACTCACCGCTGCCACCGGAGCTGGCCTCTAGCGTTACGCCCACGCAGCCGGAGGATGAGTATGGCGCTCCCCCAGTTTCCAAGACCCTGGTCGCCGTTGAGGTCACCGATACCAAAAATGGGGCAACTCATTATTGGTCGCTGGAGAAACTACGGTAAGGATGGTGATTCAAGAAACTGGGTCTAGCAAGTTTTTGTTGCTCACATTCATTTCTACTCTTTGCACTTTTGTTATATCCTTGCAGAGGGTGTTTTAAGTTGGAAAGAGAAGGGGAGAGAAATAGTTGCAAGTTCTTAAACTATATATATTCCTGGTCGGGGCAACAAATTCTATTCCTATAGCTACCATTAAACTCCAGGCATTACATAAGTAGAAGATATAGATCTCATGGGGGCAAACTATGAAGAATTCTTTTTGGGGTCTTAATATATACAGAAAATTTGTGGCAATTTGATAACTCTCCGATAGTCATACAATATCTATGCGAACAACTATTCTAAAATTCCTTTAGACGTTTTTTATACAAACAAAGTTTTCTTCCACTTGTCAGACATCACTTTTGAAGATTTAGTTTTAAGTTACACGTCAGTTAGGACAAGATCTTCAATATATAAAGATGTTGATCCTTTTGATTTGTTAACAAATATTTATGTCAGATTAGCAAAGCGTAGTTTCATCTACATGCAAGGGTGTAAAAACTTCGGCTAGTCCGAAGCCAGGTTTTCCCTCGTTTATGAAAAACTCACTCTATTGATTTTGGTTTAATTGTATTTTGGTTTTAGTTTTTTTGTTCCTTTCTGGTACGTGCATGGTGGTTGTAGCTCTTGAATTCTAGTTTTCGTAAAGCTCTAGAACTGCTTAACTTGACATTTAAAAGTTGAATTAAAGAAAAGCCACAACAAAACGCTGGCAAAATTCACCGCCACCATTTACGCCCTCCAAAGAAAACTCATCGCCATTGTCACACACATTGAGCACAAAGCTAGTTTCGGCTTTAACAAATGCTGATTTGTACTCCTTTTTTTATTTGGTTCTCTTACTATCCAAAACGAATCATGTTGAAACCCTTGTTCCAACTATACATCAAACCATGTTTACCCATCAACCCCCAAAAGCTATCGCCTCGAATTGATGCGTCAAGTTTACAATGTCGAGAGTCCGCCTTCGTCTATGCTCTTCGATACGTCCAGCATTGAGGCGTACGGCAGTGGAGCGACTGGGATGGAGTTGTCAAGGCCTCCAGCTCCGCCTCCAATTCAGTCCCAGGCCCAGTTCGAGCAGCATGTGGAGCAGCCCGAGTTGAAGCCTCAGCTGCGTCAGGCGTATCCAACGCGTTTGACATTGGCCAATCTGATACCTTCTAGGTTTGCTTTCCATTCGAGGTTTTTCATTTGTATGTATTGTAGTTGCTTTTGTCACCCTCTTTGCATGCCTTTACCTTTGCTTAAACTTTTAAATTGCAGTTCTTCGTATGGCTTTCGATGTAGTCCAAGTAGTTTCTTTTTATCATTTGCTGTTTCACTAGGCTTCTTTATGTCTGCTTTAGGCTATGCGCACTGTTTGCTGTGTATTTCTTGACCTTTCCAAGCAGTTCTCAAACCCATCCATTTTCATACTTTCCATCCATTCCAGACAACGTTTGGAACTAATGCGCGAAATGTATCACAACGAGGCGGAGCTGAGTCCCACTTCGCCGGACTACAATGTGGAGAGCTTAACTGGAGGTGATCCCTTCTACGATCGCTTTCCCTGGTTCCGCATGGTCGGTCGCTCTTTCATCTATCTGAGCAATCTACTCTATCCTGTGCCCCTGGTCCATAAGGTGGCCATTGTCAATGAACGTGGCGATGTCCGGGGCTATCTACGCATTGCCGTGCAGCCGGTGCTCGATGAAGAGTCCATTGATTTCAATAACGGGGTCAAGCAGTCAGCTCGTCTGGTGTTCAACGAGGATGATGCCAAGCCCAAGTACCGTGCGCTTAACGAAAAGGACGATGTACAGCGTTACATAGACAATGGTGGACTGGACAGCAAACTGGAGGGTAAGTCGTCTAGAGCTTGCACTCAAAACATATTTGTCAACAGCCTCTGCTCTCTGTAGAACTAGAGGATGCTGATTCTGGTCGTGGCATTGATTCCAATTCAGCCTCTGAGTACCAGGAGCATGCCGAGGAGCCGGGCGAGCATTTGCAGGTGGGCAAGGAGTTCACCTTCCGTGTGACAGTGCTCCAGGCCACGGGCATCGGCGCCGAGTATGCAGACATCTTCTGTCAGTTCAAGTGGGTTTGCCTTTAACCAAAATGTATCCAACTTTTGCTGAAGCATTTATTTATCCCCACAGCTTTTTGCATCGCCATGAGGAAGCCTTCTCTACGGAGCCGGTCAAAAACTCCGCCTCGGGCGCTCCGCTCGGTTTCTACCATGTGCAAAATGTGCGTATAACGACCGAGTTCTTAATGTATTCTCGGGCTAATGTTGCATTTCCTTATAGATAACTGTGCCCGTTACCAAATCGTTTATTGAGTATTTGAAGACACAGCCCATCATGTTCAAGATCTTTGGCCATTATCAGACACATCCACTGCACAAGGATGCCAAGCAGGAGTTCGTTTCTCGTCCACCACCAAGACGCATGCTGCCACCAAGCATACCCATAAGTCAGCCAGTGCGCAGTCCCAAATTCGGACCGCTGCCCTGTCCGCCATCATCCACGGTCTTGGCGAAGCATGATGTGCTGGTGTGGTTCGAGATCTGTGAGCTAGCACCCAATGGGGAGTATGTGCCATCGGTAAGTGCATATATAGACATGAAATCTGCTCATTTACTATCATTCTTATTACATTCTTACTTGTTATTAACCTGATCTTAACGCCTTACCCCAGGTGGTTGAGCACAGCGATGATCTTCCCTGCCGCGGGCTGTTTTTGCTGCATCAGGGCATACAGCGACGCATACGCATCACCATTGTTCACGAGCCAACGCCTGAGGTGAAGTGGAAGGACATTAATGAGTTGGTGGTTGGACGCATACGCAATACGCCCGAGTCCTCGGATGAGCAGGATGAGGACGCCTGCGTCTTGTCGCTGGGCCTGTTTCCGGGCGAGGTTCTGGAGGTGCCTGGCGATGATCGCTCCTTCTATCGCTTTGAGGCCGCCTGGGACTCCAGTCTGCACAATTCTGCGCTACTCAATCGCGTCTCGCAGGGCGGCGAGACTATCTACATTACACTCAGCGCCTATCTGGAGGTTTGTCTCAATCCTAGTCTAGTTTTACAGCCTATAAAGAATGTTCTATTTTAGTTGGATAACTGCGCTCGTCCGGCTATTATTACCAAGGATCTCAGCATGGTTATCTATGGACGCGATGCACGCACCGGTCCGCGCTCACTGAAGCATTTGTTCTCTGGCCAGTATCGCAATCCGGAGGCCAATCGTCTCTCTGGCGTCTACGAGCTCTCGCTGCGCAGAGCATCCGAAGCAGGTAGTCCAGGTAGCAATTCTCACTGTAGTTGTAATCGTCCTTTGCTCTCGCGCACAAGTCTTAGAACCCGCCACTCAATACGTGTTATGCTTCATTCGACAGGTGTGCAGCGTCGGCAGCGTCGCGTCTTGGACACCAGCTCCACGTATGTGCGCGGCGAGGAGAATTTGCATGGATGGCGGCCACGCGGCGACTCGCTGATCTTCGATCATCAATGGGAGCTGGAGAAACTAACGCGTCTGGAGGAAGTGGGCCGCATGCGTCATTTGTTGCTGCTGCGCGAGCGTCTGGGCATGGACACCAATCCCAATCCGACCACCAAGACCGAGAAGGATGTTTGCAATCTGGCTGCACGTGCGGCCACCTCGCCCGTGCACATGCTGATACCACAGTCACCACAAACGCCAGTCAAGGATTCGCAGCAGATGATGCCCGAGCGCGAGTACAATCAGCGCGAGCAGGAGCTCATGCTCAAGTGCTTGAAACTGGTGCAAGGTAAGTCCTAAATGCAAGCAGGCACGAACAGGTGCTTAACGAACTGTCTCGCCATTTCAGGTCGTTACAGCAAGGTCGAACAAAGCGATACACAAACCCAGTCTGATGTTTCGCCCAGCGATGAGGGCTGCGCCGACATGACAGTTAGCTGCATCTCTAGCAATTCCATGGAGTAAGTTGAAAACTTATTTATCGCATGCTTTATCCATTCCCATCTTTGCTTTCTTCGAGCCTTTAGTTGAACACAGTCAATTGGCCACACAGTTTATTACATAGAAACATATACATTAAAGTTGAGCTTAGAAATGGGCGAACAAACACGATACGACGCGGCTTGACACGACTAAACTAACTAAAAACACGACTTCGTTAACACTACCTAGCTTCTCGACTTAAACACGACTTACGAATTTACGAAACACAACTGAGCAAATCTCACACGGCTCTTAAGACTCATGTTAAGATTCGTATAAGAAAAGAAAACACGCGACCATCATTAGGACAGACGTGTGACTTAAGCCGGAATAGGTCAGGACTTAGATCTATTAACTTCATCAAATGAGGAATTCGAAGGCCTCTTAAAAACTAAAATGCATTGCAATTTATATTGCATTTAATGTTCCTCTTTCTATCTTCTATCTTCTAAATGAGCAGCAGTAAAAGTAACATATCGAGTTCCAAATGCCAACTGATGCGATCTATGCAAGCTATGCACTGGGTTAAGGGTTTTCGCCTGTTGCTTTGCAGTTAAACGCACTCATAAAAAACACTCATACGCCAATTTAAAATTCTCACCCTACTATTCTGCTGAACTGTCAAACTCAAAAACAATTTCGTTATTTGTTTTCGTTTTTGTTTCGTTTGTTTTTTTTTTTCAACACACAATTAGAAAGAACAAATTTGTAATTCGACACAGGTAACTTTGTTTTCTTATCGCACAGTCCCTAAAACTTAACCTAAACTCCGATTTATTGGACTATCCACAGATTATGCTCACCGGATCGCGCCGATGCGCCAAACGGCTGGGAGGCACCCGCTCCGGCCACACAGCCGGCGCTGCCTATGCGCTTGTATGTGCCCGAGCTGGAGGAGATACGCGTTAGTCCTGTTGTGGCACGCAAGGGTATCTTGAATGTCCTCGAACATGGCGGTTCCGGCTGGAAGAAGCGCTGGGTGGTAAGTACATATGCCTATAAAGAGTTAGGAGAAGCAGAATAAACCATCTCTGTATTCACTCAGATTGTGCGACGTCCTTATGTCTTTATCTATCGCTCGGAGAAGGATCCTGTGGAGCGCGCTGTCTTGAATCTGGCCACAGCACAGGTTGAGTGCAGCGAGGATCAGGCGGCTATGGTTAAAATACCCAACACTTTCAGGTGAGCCGAAGTCTTAAACTATGCAACTACTGACTGACTAGGGTCCAAACCGAAAGAGTTAGTAGAAAAACATCTGATTGGGCAAAGCCATACAATACCTGTTAACGTTTGATATATAGAGAACTGATTAATTTCCACTTCATTCCCGCAGCGTGGTGACCAAACATCGCGGCTACCTGCTGCAAACACTGGGCGACAAGGAGGTGCATGACTGGCTCTATGCCATCAATCCGCTGTTGGCTGGCCAAATCAAGTGAGTCAATTGATGCTCCCTATATTCATATATCCAATCTAATTGTGTCTAATCACACCTTGACAGATCCCGTCTGGCGCGACGCACACTGGAGCCGGCCTCGCAGACGGCATCGCAGATTCAGGCCAGCAGCGCGGTGAACGCGGGCAGCGCGAACAAATGAGATACAATTACGATGGAATCCGTTTTGGTTTACTGAGACGCAGGCTATGGCTGGCTGCAGCGACTGGGCATTAGCAGGCGCTTGAAGCAGGCCCAACAGGCAGCTGGCAATTGACATATAGATAGCTAGGATTCCATCGCAAGTGTTAAAGTGCATGCGAATGAACACAATATGCGAGTATAAGAACACACACAACAGAAAAACAAAAGAAACAAAAGAAAATCAAGAGAAAACTTCAAAATGCAAAGCGTACGTAATAATTAAGTAGTGACAACAATGTTTATTGAGTATTGTATTTAATTATAATTCTATTTTGATAATCGCCCGGCAGCCAAAAGTAGGCAACAGTGGGCGTGCCACAAGCATTGTGGCATACCTTGCGGGCGCTCAGAATTGGTATTATGTTCAAATATGTTTTGTAAATAGCTTACGTTTCCGAATTGTATAAATATGATCATTAGTTAATTAATTAATTAATTTATAATTTAATTGCCGAACAAATCTTTCAATTTCCAAGTGATATTATGTTGAATACAGTCGAGCCTATGTTTAACGAACAGCACACTCCAAACACAAACAAACCAACAAAAAACAAAAACAAAAAACACATATATATGCATTTTAAAGGAGCAACTAAAGCAAACATATATAAAATCATATATATATATATATTTCTATATATATAATACAATATTGTATAAAACATATATATATTTGCTGTTTATACACAAATTTTCAACAATTTACGATATATTGTTTAATTAATAATGCAAGTCAAGCAAAGACATATGAAGAAAACACAAAATGCAATTACATATACATATACAAGACAAAGAAACATATATACCTAAATATATATTAACATAAACATAATATATGTGTATGTATGTATGTGTGTGTGTTAACGAACAAGACCGTACAGTATATAGAACGTAGTGTGGGACTTAAAGTAAGCGTACGCTCAGCAGTTTACAATTAATTTGTTAATGCAACTCTAGAAATACAAATCTAATCTCTTTATGTATGCGTTTGATAAACTATAAACTATATAATTGAAATTCTCAAAAAAAGAGGAAAAGAAAAGCCACAAGAGTTATGAACAATGTAAATGGCACGGCAATATACGAAAAGCAAAGGGATAAACAAAAAAAAAAAGAAAGTAAAAACATACGAATTAAAAGAAAACGCTTTAATGCTGCATATAGTCTTAAGTCAATGCAAAACTTTGACAGCTTAGAAGCTTTACGTTTAGTTTAACGCTATAAACTGCTTTAATCCTAACTAATTCCTCGATCTCTTTCCCCTCTCTCTCTCCCGCTCTCCCCATCTCTCTTTCGATTTCAAAAGAACCACCTGCAGATTGCTTAAAGCGAACAAAATATTTAACGTAGTTTTGATAATATCTAAATGAAAAAACAAAAAAAAAAAAATGAATGCAAAGGCCACCTGTAAATTTCTAAGAAACTTTAAACACAAAAATGTGCTTACAATGCAATACCCTCTATAAACTTATAGCCCCATATATCTATATATGTGTGTATATGTATGTAGACCCTCTGGCAAAAATTTGTAAAACAATTTCTTTATTTGCAATTTGCTTCGGACAAGGCACGAGCTTAAGCCGGGACGTGCGGCGGGCAATCAAATTTGCCGTAGTGTGTGGGCCAGAACATTGGGGCGCACTTGTACCCCGCGACAAGTGTGAATCCGCCCCCCTTCGAAAATGTTGTTTGGTGTTCGCTTTCGTATGTTTTCAGTATTGGAAAACGTTAAAAAGAGAAATGAAATGAAAGAAATCGCGAGCGGATTGAGTTTGAGTTTGTAGCGAAATGTAAACATTTGTTAAACTATTATGTAATACTAATTTGGAATTGTAAAATATTAGAGAATTGTAATTATAATAATCATATAACTGTACTCACAATTATGCGCTGATTTAACCAATCAAAAAGAAAGAAAAACAAAAAACAAACTAAATAGCTGCACACAGTAAATGCCGAAGCTAAATCCAAGTATTAGCAAATCTATATTGTTGAGCTAACTCCACTTATAGTACATATATACAAGTATATGCTACATATACAAATACATTTGAAATTCACAATATACATATATATATATAAATTATATATACAATTGAAACGAGAATTAAATGAAACTAGGGTACGTGAGCAGAGCAAACGGGGCAGAGTATTTTGCCGTCGGATACGGTTTTAACAAACTTTGACAGCCAGCAACAACAACAATTCCAACTGTATGCTATGTATAATCCAACAACAAATTAAATATATATATACAAAACAAAATATATATATATATATATATATTGGGCGTATCAATACTAAAGAATTATAAATTAAAACGGCTTTAAATAAAATCTGTAAATCACGTGTTTCTCAATCGCAGCTGAGCTGAGTACGAAATGCGGGCGAGTTATGCATTTTTAATGGGTAAGTTTTATAATTTACCATAATTATTTATAATTTATTACCTATTATTTATTGTTCTTATAATTACTTAACTTTTATCTGAGTCATTTATCATTGCATTTTATTTTTCATTTTTATTTTGATTTATTTTTCTTTCTTTATAGCTTTGTTCAGAGATGTTCATCGATCTTATTATTCTATTCTCATTCTAAACTTCTAAACTTTGAGATTGTGTTTAATAATCAGGAATATTACTTATAAAGGAACCCTCGCTTTGTGCATTATAAAAGGACCTCTTGCTTTGTGCACTTCAGGTAAGTATCAAACTTTTCATACAAATATCATGGGAGTAAAGGTTTCTTTTAGAACATGCGTCTATTTAATATACTACTATGAATAAAAGAAGATATCATATATAAGAATACCTTCGGCACGCCGAAGATTTAATTCCCTTGTAGAGAAGTGAGAATAGTGAAGCTTTTAAATGCAGAGTTTGATCAAAATATCTTTAAAAACAGAATATTTTGCCATGTAAGATCCTTCTGATCAACCGATGTTTCCTATGGCAGCTATGTGATGTGGTGGTCGGATGTTAATAAGATTTTTCATATATGTAGGGACCCTGGTAAAACATATAAATTCCGAGTTTGGGTTAGATATTTTGATGAACAATAGAGTTTTTCAAACAGGAACCTGCTGTTAGATCGATTCTTTTTATGTCAGCTATATGATATAGTGCAGCGTCTTAGTCGGTTCCGACATATGTGCAGAAAGATGGATAGTTTTAAAGCTGGACGAACTGGTTTGCAGAGAAATAGACAGACGAAAATGTCCATATCAAGTAGGCTGTTGATGCTGATCTATAATATACTATATATAATGTACGGACTGGGATATGTCTCCTTATATGCCTTACACATCTCGTGGCAAAGCTTTACTCTCTACAAGGGTATAGTGATAAAAAGGACTTTTTGGTAGGAGTTCAGACTTATATAGATCATGGATACATGCATACATTACACACATTAAATAACAATGTGATTTTTCTAGAAGGAAAGGCCCAAAAAAAACAAAATTAATCAATGAGATTAAGTTAAGAGCTGTTTGTTTTGAGTTTATTCTAAGTTCTACTTATTTTTCGAAAAGAAAACGTGTTTCTTCAATCGTGTATAGCTGGGCTATTAGAACTCACACTCACACAAATTTCATTAGAAATCAGCTTTTCTTAGAGTACATTTTGTTTTTAATATCTATCCTCAAGAATTTTTTCCGTATTTCATTTATTACACATTTTATTTAGCTGCATAAATCTCGTTCAAGTTCGACTGAAGAACAGCTGAAGTAGCATATGCAAAGCAAAGTCCTGTGGGCTTTGCGTAGCTAATAAAGTCACTTGAAAGGCAGTTCCCAGTTCCCAGTTCCCAGTTGCCATTTGCCAGTTGCCCACGTACCACATTGCGTATGCGTTATGTAAATGCGGGCCCAAAGTGCGCACTAAATCTTCGACACAATTGTGCGCTGAGCACAGGAATAAGGCCAAAGCAATTGTCGCCGATGCAAATCGCAGACTTTGCAGGATATATACCAGCGCTTAACCTGTGCTGGGAGTGGGTGGCGGGGGGCTTAAGGTATGCGCATTAAGTTGGCCAAGAGCCGCGCGCAACGGGACAAATTTACTTAACGCTCGTTGCTGCTGCGGCCAAGAGAAGCTGCGGTAATTAGGCAACTTGTCATTGCCTTTTGCCATTTGCCATTTGGCATTTGGCAGCTGGCCGCTCGTAGCCGGTAGCCGGTAGCTGGTCGTAGGTAGTTGGTAGCTGGTAGTTGGCTTCTCTTTTTCAGTTAACCTGCCCGCTGACCATCTCGGTTTTTATGGGTCTTTTGTTGTTTTTGCACAAATGAATAATTCAAAAGTCGACGAACAACAGCAGCAGCCAGTAAAATCCGCATTTAAGTCTCGGCAGCTGCCGTTGGGAGCTTCAGTTTTGGTCTCTCTTGTTATACCCTGTACGCATTAGAAATGGGGTAATCTGAACTAAAGCAAGTGCCTGTTACAAGTAGAAGGAGGCTTGAATGGTGATTGATTCTTGATTAGACGGGTGCATCTTGAGGCATGTCAGTCTCTCGGTCTCTGAAATGCAGGTCCTTCTATACGATATTTTGGATACCTTCCACCATTCAAAATTTAGAAAGTACCGCATTTGTGAGGGCTTAGTCTCGGGCTTTGGTATATGCACACTTTTGTGTGCCTTATTTAAGGCCTGGAAATTTAATAATGATCGGACTATAAGCACCGAAGTTAGTTGAAAGTGTATTTCCCATTTCCCAGCATGTGTGGGCGGTTGGCTTATCGGATAAGTATGCTGCTTAGCTTAGGGAACAGGGTATCAGGTTGAGCTATGCCTGTTGCAGTCATTGTTGGTTGTTGCATTGTCACTAGTCGCCGATTGAGGTCAGTGAAATCCAACCGCTTGGACATTCGCTTTGGACTTGTTAGCACTTTAAGAACTGGCCACCGCTTCGGCTGCTGTTGCCGCTGCTGCTGCTGCTGCTGCTCAGCGAGGTGTGCGAAAACTGGACTTGGCTTAAACGGAGCTGCTTGGCTGATTCCCGAGCGGCTGGCTTGGCATCGCCTTTTGAACTGGACGCAACCCAACACCCCAGCAAACAGACAAAATAAAAAAACAACTCACACAATGAGCTTCCGCTTTGATTGTGGTCAGAGTCATAAAAATAGACACAATTAAATGCAAATCGAAGGCGAATCGAATACATTTGGTCAATTAACTTGGCAAGCGATGCGACAGACACAGACATTGACATTGTCAATGGGCTGGGACCGGCGAGGGACACCCGAGTGCGACTGGCGAGTGGCGACTGGCTGCCAAGTGTCGCATCCGTCGGCGACTATAAAAGCAAACGTCCAACGCCGCCAAAGGCGCAAAAACGTGTGAAGAGGACGCAGAGTCGGTCACGTCGTCAGTTTTCCACACGGTGTTTCCCTAGGCAATAGCCCCCAAACATGTTCGACTCGAAGATTAAGGTGCCCAAGTACGACTCGGATGCATTCGATAATGTCGAGTATCAGCTGCAGATGACCTACACCCTGGAGACGGATCGTCGGATCATGAGCTTTTACGATGCCATGTGGGGCATGGAGGTAACTGGCGGCATAGATCAGTTCGAGCCGCTAAACATTGTCAATGTCTCGCCGACGGGTCTGGCCAAGCGCGGTGGCATGCGTATTGGGGATGAGATAACCCAGATTAACGATGTGCCCGCCTTGGAGCTGACCTTCAACGAGGCATTGCAGCTCTTTCGCAAATCCTCCCGTTATGTGCGCGTCTTTGTGCGTGGGTAAGTAGGCAGAGGGGGTGGGGTGTGGCAAGGTTGGTTCCACAATTGACAGCCGCCTGATCCTTGCAGTGATGATGATGCGCCCGGTGAGGAGGACTGGACATGCGATTGCTGGTTCAAGCCCCGCAAGCCCTGGCGTCGCGACTTTACGCCCATACAGTGGACCTTCCCGTGGAACGATCGCCGCAAGCCCGTCTACAAGGAGTCCAATTGCTTTATGGTGCCCAGCAAAATGGAGGAGAAGATTAGGGCGCGTCGTGCGGCCACCTCGGCGGTGCACAAGAAGGAGGATGCGGCGCCGCACACGCGCTCCCTGACGCCCACGCCCAGGCCCAAGAACCAGCCCGGACCTAATCTGCTCGAGAGCGTGCTGCGACCACGCGGCCCGCCGCCCAGGGATTAGCTAGCTCACAAATACACAGCGGCATGAACATATACTATATATGTAAATATACATTGATACGCAGGCAGCGCGGCTGGCACTGCAGTGCGTCCAAACTCAGCTGCGCCTAGACAGGCAACTGGCTCTCGGCTCAGTCAGTTGAAGTGTCACATGTAAAGGCGTTCCCATTAGAGATGGGCGCGTGTTGGACCTGGTGTTCCAACACGACACACGAAACGCACGATGATTTAATTTTCACTTTTAATATATTCGAATTTGAGAAAAACTTTATTTTAATATTACAAACTTGATTAAATTAAATGACCAAAATTTAAATAGATATTTGTTCCTCTAATTTCATTAATTTCTGTTTATGTGTGCTGAGTCGTGCGTGTTCGTGTCACGCGTCCACCTCTAATGCAGCTTCTAGTTATATAATTTGCGTAGCTTAGCTAAGCGATTAAATGGGCCGAATTTCCGCTAGCGAATCAATTGTTTACGGCAGCTTAAGAGGAAGCTCGGCCAAGCGACTCGCCATTGTCAAGTAGACAGCTGCCATGTGGAATTGGGTGATCTTTGTTAGCCTTTGGCTTTTGCTAGTCCTGGATGGAAGCTGGGCGCAGCTGGAGGTATCCTGTAGTACTCCTACGTATACATCCTGTATACATTATTGCAGGGAAAAATGTCCAGGAGAGGGCGTCGATTGCGTCTTCAACTGTGGAAGTAACTGCGGCTGCAAATCAGCATATTTGCTGCGCAATAATGGCGGTTGTATCAAATTGAATAAATGCAAAGTAGATGATAAATCCGTTGAGCTACCTGTGTTGCCCCCGCCTTGCAAGACCGATGTAAAGGAACCCATACTAGCAAATGGCGATGATATGTTGAATCTACTTGAATTCGAGCCGCTGGATCCCAACGGAAAATAATTGTGGATAATAAATAAATAAACTAAATAGATGTTTGCATGTCCAGGCATGTCGATTCTACTTTACATATGTATGTACATAGGTATTTGCCTGCATTATCGAACATCTGTAAATGTTATGCATCAACAGGAGATTGCTTATTAACATTGAAAATCGATAAGTGTCAATAGAAAAGTTATCGCGATCGCTACCATCACAAGGGGAAGCGCGCAAGTAGCGCGAATTAGTGTAAAAATTGTGTATGCAGCCGCGGCCAATTTCAGGTGTATTAGCGAGAAATAGACAAAGCGCATTTAAATTCCTGTAAGTGAACAGTTTGTATATGCGCAGCTGGCAGCGCGAACTGCGCGGTAACCATAATTTATAGTGCGAGCGCTTAAAATGTGAATTAGATAATTATTTTTGCCGTGCATCAGTTAATCAGAGATATTGCGTTGGCGGCAAGAGCTTGTTATTGGAAAATTGGACAAACAAGAGACTAATTGGAATTTGCGTGAGCCTGGATGCCGGCACAGCCTAACTCACGTGTTGGCGGGGTAAGTAAATACATGTACAAACATGCGGCTAATTGGAATATTGCCTATGTATGGCAGTGGAGTAATTCGAATACTAATTGTATGTATGTGATAGTTAATATAATGCAAATGGGATTAACAATACTTATGCTGCTTCTTACGTGGGTGAGCGGTTAAAGCAGCGCAGAGAAGACTCGATACTTGCACACAAGAAATCAGAAGATTTACGGTTAGAGCTCTCTTAAGCGAACACACAAAGTTCCATCTCGGTTCGCAATTGCTTAAGAGAGAGAGGAGAAGTGCAGTTAATGTACGAATTATAAACTGAGGAAGATTTTCGCCTCAGGGAAGTTGGGGCTTTGACTGTGTAAGCAATTAAGTCCAAATAATTGATTTATTTACCAATTGAGTAGTGTCCCATGTATTTGCAATTGATCTAATTAGCAATGCAAATGCATCAAGTGTTGTGTGAAAAGCTCTTAATTTGTCAATGGGAATGCATCAGGAAAGGCTGCGGGCGGACAAAACTAAATTGAATTTTCGCTCGTTTTCACTTAAGAAGTCCTACGCAACGTTCGACTAATAAAATGTAAATTGCAATCATAAACAAAAGCACGCCAGATGAATTTATGTATTACATAAACAGCGCACGAGTAAAAGACAAACAAAGAGAGCAGTATGCAAATGACGTAAATCTGTGCTAGGGGTGGGGGAATGGGAAATGGAGCTAGGAGCAGAACTCGAGGAGCAACTTTAGGGCGACGCTTTCATTAAGCATTTAATTCAATTTTCATTATTGTCATGCCATTTGATGTTGTTGTTGCTGTCACGCTCAAATTTAGACTACAATATGCAAATGACGCACATACACATGCACAAACACACACACAAGCATATTACGAGCTTAATCCAATCAGAAACCGGGTATATCCATGCTTGAAGAAGCTGTCGCCATCTGGCGTGCATTTGCAAATGAGCATAAGGTGGGGAAAGGGCATCAATAAGTCGGCCACTGGCATAATATGCCAGAATGCCAGTGCAATGAAAACGCAATTACGCATTAATATTAATGTACAGAAACTTAGGAGATAACATCAGACAACAAAAGCAAACAATGCAAAAATATCATTAATGAATTTTTAATATGCACGGAATTCGTTCACATTCTTCCTCTCTCTCTCTCTCCCTCTCTCTCCCTCTCGCTCTGTCGCTAATGAAGCTGAGAAGGAATGTATATTTGCGAGTTCTTTGTTGAGTTTTGATTAATGCGCAAGTTGTGGAAACTGCGAGAGAAACAACTTTTAAGCAAATTGAAAATGAAAACTTTAAACTTAACTTAAATGTAACTGAAGACATACAAGGTTTGTCTTAAATTCGAAAACCGAAAACTAATCAAACTTTTACTGATTGAAAACATATTTTGTTAAGACACAGCTGAATATGTTGGCTTTAACTCGCTTCGCTTCAAACTGAAACCTTCTAATGAGGAATTTCCAAAGCGTATTTAATTTAATATTGTTTATCTCAGCATTTAAATGTCCCTGACTTCTCCTTTAAAGAAAGCTCTCTCTTTAGCTCTTAATTTAGCATAAGCTTTAAAATCAAGACGAGGCTTAGAGCGTGAATGGCTCGGTGGAAAGACGCTTTCTGACATCTTACTTTAATCTCGAACATAGCCATAGAAAATGCCTTAATTTTTCGCTAAAACTTGCTAAGCTCCAAATACTTGAAGTTTAAAGTCAATTATTTGCCCGGTTTAGATGACAAGCATAAAAACAGTTGTAAATTTAAATCAAAAGTTTTTACTGTGCAAATAGCCTGATGAGTGCGCAATAGCTGTCATATCAAGTAAAAGTTTTGTTCGTTTTTGCGTCATGATATAATGTCACTTTTATGGCCAAGAAAAAACGTCAAAAACAGTTTAAAGCCTTAACGCAAGCATTAGGCCTGGCCAATTGCAATTTATGCTGGCAAAGAAAAAACTGGTTGTCATTTGGCTTTGGCTTTGGGTAAAAGTCATGCGGCGTCATTGGGAAAACTTGCACTTGACAAGTGAATGTCATGTAAAAAATTAGCCAAAAACGAAAATTATTGCAAATCAAATGCAAAACATGATTGTTTGCAAAAACTTTGGGACAAACAACAGCCAGCAGGAGTGCATTCGACAGTGCTCGACTAAGAGATACCCTGCTTTGTTAAACTAGATTCAATCACTTTTGTGAGGATTACTCAAATATAATGAAATTAACAGGACAGATCCCAATTTATTGTAGGATATCCAAGTTTTATCGAGGAAGTGCCACCTCTCGCCACTTTCATAACTTTAATATACCCTTGCTTTCCTTGTTTTCAATGGGTATGGGGTACAATAATGGCTAACTGCAACTTGAGTGCTTGAAAGTTCAGAAATGTCAAACGTTGTTCGTCTTTCTGCTGTTTGGACTTCTCCTCCTCCACGGCTCTGCACTTTTTGGTAGCTGCTGGAGGCAACTTTTAAGGCAAACACACACACACACACACACACACAACCATACACACACATGATTTTTGTTAGCTATAGGATGTTTGGCAAGTTTTCAGCTGGTTGGCTTAAGCCAATTTATAGTTTGTGTGCCCGATAATATTTTCCGATGCACTCTCGTCTGAACGAATAGTTAAAGCTGATGACCACAAGGTCGGTACGTGGTTGGGCATTAAAGTGACTAACAGGCTGCCGGTCGGACATCAGGCTGTGAGTTGGGCAAACAACGCATATAAAATTGGTAACCTAAGCTCTGCCAGATGTGGGTCAATCTTAAGCTGACCAAATAAATGGTCAAAACGGCTGAAGTGGATCAGGCGGCAGGCGGGCAGTCCGGCAGCCCGGCAGGCAGCATTTGCGGGTTTTTCTAGTAACATATTGAAGAGCAGCAGGCGGTTTTAGCTAAAAAGATGTATAGGCAAACAAGTGTAGCAGAAAATATGTTAAAGGAGAGCCAGAAAATGGACTGAGAGAATGGCCGCATTTAACATGCTGATGACCCTTTAAGATTGATGACCAGCATTTTGTATAACTTAATCCTTGCACCTTTGCAAAGTGGTTGGCAGTTTCCAGATTGAGGTGTTTATTCTGTGAGTTTTGGACAGAGGCAACCAGTTAACACTCTATGTAAATGGTGCTTTTAACATCTCTTTTCTTAGTTAACTTGAACGTATTGAAATTTGCCCTTCCTCTTTGTGCTATCCTTAACGTTTGCACAACTGCTGATGCTGTCAATTATGTGAACTTCTTTAGTACTTTTAACTCTGGCTTCAGCTGTGTAGATCTTTCATTTGCGCTCCTTTGCTCTCTCTTTCTCTCACGCACACTCTCAACTTCCTCAACATTCTGAACCTTCTTTTTGTGCAATATCCCTAACGTTTGTCTTTCCTTAACTGTTTTCTTAACTGTTATTTCCATGTGTTCAGAATTGTCTGATCTCTTTTATAGACTGAAGTGACTTAAGCCTTAGCTCTGTAGATTTATAATATTCTCTATTTCTCTCCGTCTCTCACTCTCTCTCTCTGTTTCTTTTTCTCTCAATCAGTTTCAACTTTATATGGATGCAATATCCTTAACTTTTTGTGATTAGCCTGGATATTTTGTGTAACAGTTCTCACACACGTTTACTTTCGTGAGAGTCTGTTTTCTTAAGTTTGAGTTGTCTTAAAGGAAGTTCAATAAAAGTTTTTTGCTACTGAATTTCTGATGGCACATAATAAACCGTGCATGAATTATGGTCACTATAATTGTTTATATATGTTTGTATGTACAGCTAGATCTATTGCATTTTTATCAACTCTGAATAGCAGCAAAAGTTTTAACAATTTATGGCCACGCTGTGGGAAGCTGTTCGCCATTGTCCTGTCAGGCAGCGATTGTCGCTGTTGTTGCTGCTGCTGCTGTTGCATGCAACATGAATATTTCATGAATGCCGCTTTAAATAAAGTTGTTTGCTGGCAGTTTTTGCTCTGGGCTGATGCTGCATCAATCAATGGCAGACGACGACGACGACGGCAACTGGACATTGGAGTGTCCTGTTGTTGGTTAAACATGTCATAAAGCGGCAAAGGCAAAACACTTTTGTTGCCGTAAAGCTACCAGGCAAAGCAACAATAAAACGACAACAACAACAACAGCTGGAACAACAATCAAACTATTCAAACAATTCACTCTTCTCATTAGCATAAGTTCGCAACGGAGAGCGCACAAAGTGTGCTCGCCGCGGGTGCTATTTGGAGGAAGTGCGGGGAGGGGGCGCTAAGGTCAATCTGAAAGAGACATTTGCCCTAATTACCAACACATTCCTAATGGCCATCATTACCAGCGTACCCTGAGCTAAACTCACCCGCCAACAGAGTCGGGAGTCCAGGCATCAGGAGTCAAAGGTCGGGTGAAAGAAGTCAGGAGTCGGGAGTCGGCAGTCGGGAGTCGGGAGTATCGATTGCGGCTTTGACCGGTTTAACGATGGTTAAAATACGGGGATAAAATGGGGCTGTGGCATGCGCTAAAAGCCCTACAGCGTGTAAATTTATACCACTTGCTCTAACAAGTTGTTTACTTTTGACACTCTGTTGAAAATGAAAAGAATAAAGGGATATAGGTTGTAAGTGCACACTGTCTGTCCGACTTATAGATAGAGTTTACCCTATATTGAAATCTATATGAAGAGCATGAGTTATACATCTATAGATAGATGTATATATATTCCCTAGCCACAGTTTGAAAGTCATTGCGTTGGGGTACAGTTTTAGCATCATCAAACCAAAAAGACTTTTTCGACATTTTACATTTACATATACATATTACACATATATCATATGTTCAATCATTCGAAACACAACTCAACCTTATTGAACATTATTTGTTTGCTGTGTACAGAGTATGGCGCAATCGGGTTCCGCATTGCAAACACTCTTCTTTGTCTGTTTATTTTCGTTTTCCCAGCGTGCATCCCCGACTTCGACAACGAATTTTACATGCATTTCAATTTGTTATTTCGGGGTGCATTTAATCAGGTTGCGGCAATGCTGACAAAATATTCGAGTTTCAAGTGGGGTCAAATACAGTTTCAGCAGCGGATTGTGGCAAAATAAAAAATAAAAAAAAGCGCTTAAATATTTAAAACTGCTTTTAAACATAAAACGCTTTTTAAAAATTTAAGTAATTGCTCTTAATTGACAGCTGAGCGCGGCCTTATTCCCTGCAGTTAACAAATTGTAGCGAAATTTGTTATGCAAGGATTTCAACAGACCGTAAAAGTTATTCGCGATAAAATAAAATAAATTGTTGATTAATATTATAAATATTTAAAGCCTTCGAGTTGAGTATTTAAATGAGCTCTTGATCATTGTCAACAGCCGAGTCGAGTTAGACAACTCTGTCAATAGGATATCTGAAATTTATCCTTATGAAGAGATATATTATTATCCATATAATAAAACCAATAAGTATACATTTTCGAATGTTGTTATTAGTGGGATACAGAAAAGATCTAGGGTTTGCCAGAGCCCAATTCTTTATCCAATAAAAATACATATTACAATAAAAACAAAGTAAATGTACTTCTCATAAAGTCGAACAGACACAAATAACAGAGGAAGCAACTATTCAACACAAACACAATCTTAATTTATGTTTATTGCTATTTAACCTCATATACATGTTGAGACACACTCTCAGCTCTTTGCCTTGCGCCTTCGCCCTTTGCCCAGGCTTTGGGACAGTTGCACCTCGCAAATGCAGCGCTCTAAGTGTTTTTTTGGGGAAACCATTTGGCCCCGGCCACGGGAGAGTCCGGGCTTTAGTTCATGCAAAATTAATTAACGTTGCAGCAAACTTTTGGCACTGAAATCTTTTGTCATAGTTGCCCCGGCCTTGCATGCTGCTTGCCACGCCCATGGCCAGGCCAGGGCAGGCGGAACGCCCTCGAGCGTCTAGAATGCAACTTTACGAAGCTGGCGAAAAATGTCACGCAAACAAAGCAACAAAGCAACAAAGAAACTTGAGAAATTCGCAACAAAAAAAGTGTGAAGGCGAGTGAGACGGAGAGCGGGCTAGAGCAGGGAAATGAAGCGAGAAACTTAAAACTAGCGGACAGCCATTTTGTGCCCAGGGAGCAGCCTTCAGTCTGCCATTTACAAAGTGCACTGTACGAAATATTGTGTTGAAGGGAGCTTTTTGGTAAATGAAACATTTCTAATCAATGCATGGCTAAAGGGGAATCTACCTACCAAGTTTGGTGCGGCTAGGTCTTACATTCTTCGAGTTATACTTAAAGCGGGAGGCTTTTCTTATCGATATTACAAATATGCGTTGAGATATCAAAAACTTATTATAAGCTAGAGATAAGCTTATTATAAGCCTAGAGTCTACGAGAGTTTGTATTTCAAACTTCAATCCTCAATCTTTTATAGTTTTCCAAATTGATATAATTATATAATTTGTTTCAAATTTAAGCCACAAACTTAAAAGTTGACACTTAAATTGCAAAATTTAAATTTCTCTTAAATATAGTTTAAATTTAAGGGCCAAGCTCATAAAAAGCCACATATTTTACCGTGTAGCTATCAGTCCCTTGGCTGGGTCCAGCGCAACTTTGCACTTGCCTCACCCGGAAAATTGCGCTTTACGGCGTTTTTATATTTCTACCGCGCTGACCCCTCCCCAAGGCTTGCGGCGCGGGGTGCAACTTTAACTGTTGGCAACTGTTTTGCAACTGGCCAGCGTTTAGTTAAAGCGCACAATTAAGCGTCTGCTTAGCGTGGCGGCATCTTTCTCACCCTTTCCCTTTCCCTTTCCCTTTCTCTCTCACTCTTTCTCTTTGCTCGCGGGGCATAAATCGCCGGAACACTTTGGCAAGATTTACATAGAATGCAATTGGCGCATTTGCTGCGTTTCATTTGTTGTTTGCCGTGTGTTTGTTTGCCATCGAAATTGAATTTCTCGCTGAGCGGAAAACAATAAACAAGCCAAGCGAACGGAGCGAAGCGTGCTGCAGCCGGACCGGAGCAGGGACCGCCACGAGGCGGCTGGCGGCCAAGTGATGAGTGGGCAGGTGGCAGCGCTTGGCGCGTTGCGCATACGCCCCGTTGCCGCCAGTAGCCGGTCGCAAGAAGCCAGTCGCCAGTTTCACTTGCATTTTGGGCATGGCGAGTGTGGCAGGCAGATAAAGCAAAATCATATTATTCAAAATTTATGAGACTCAAAAAGTGAGCGCTTAGCTGCACATTATTTAGAACATACTTTTAAGTTTCATTTGGTTTTTATTTCTATTTTATAGTCTATATGCGTATTTCATAAACTCAGATATTACTTATAAATTGTCTCTTTGTGGACGAACAAGTGTTTCGCTTCCTATTTCGCACTCGTGCTCTCGCTTTCTCCACTCTCTGTCTCTTTGCACATAGCGCCTTTCTATGCGGTTTTCAAAAACTCAAATAAGGCTTTCAGATTTCTGATTTCAGGAAAGTAAGAGCATTCAGTGTGCGCTCATTACGTCTGCCCAACTCCTTTGTTTTTCTCACTCTTTCGCCCTCAAGCTCTCTCTTTGACTTTTTTTTTATATTGTGCCTTGGCACTGTGTTTGGCCCAAAACGGAAGGAAACACTTTCATTATCACTTTGGCGCTGCAAATTTATTGCGACAGCCTTGGCAGGACCGCGGGGTATTTCAGAGGGAGTGCACTAGGGACGGTGGGGGGGTGAGTGTGGCATAAGGGTGTGTGGAATAGTGAATAGCTTGAACCCATGCCGGCAGCTTGTTGGTTCCATTAGCGTCATGTGTTGGCGACTGCCAGCAGCAGCTCTGCTGCAAATCCTCCTGGCGGCCATCCCCCCATGCCCCCGCCTGCCCTCATCCCATGGTCACAGCTGCACATAGCTCGGTTCAGTTTTTCGATTACGTGCGTCGCGATGCGTGGGAAATTCCCTAAATGGATCAAGGCACAATGAAATCGGGCTGACTCAGCAGGCCCCTCCCTCCCTATAAGCTGGAAAATAAAACTATGTAAAATGGCAAAACCTGCATTGCTGGAGTTTAATCTTTAAGAAGCCCGTCTTAAATTTCATTATATAACCTTGCTCCTTTGTTTAGCTTTGTTTGCGTATACTTTATTCCCTTTCGAATAAGGTTTGTTAATCATATTGCGAACTTATTTCATTTGCCTTCCTCTTCCCCTCAACTTTATTTTCCCATTCTCTATTTTTATCAACTGCTTTCCTACACTATCTATTTACCTTCTTCTATCACTCTCTCTCACCTTTTGCTCGGCCAGAGCCTGGTAAATTTTGTATTCTTTTATAACTATTCCTTGATAACTTATTTCATGATATCAGCTGGCTCTTCTCCTCCAACTTCAACTTCAACTCCATTTCCATTCCGTTTTTCCATTTTATACCAACTGCTTTGTGTCCACTTACTCTCTCTCTCTCTCTCTGTCTCGAACCCCTCCAAAGCCATTTGCTCACTTATCGCTCGTCAGCTGCAACTGAAAACAATTTGCGCAAATTAGCCAAGGTGTTTTATGGCTATCATCATCATTATCATCAGCTCTGCCGTTGTTGTCGTTGTTGTTGTTGTTGTTGTTGTCGTGGTCGTTGTCGTGTTTTGACCAAATGAAAATGTTTGTGCTCTTCCTCTTGCTCGAATCACTTTTTCCAACTCCATTTCCCCAGTGCGCTTTAATTGAGGTCCAAGCTGTAATTAAGCCTCTCAGCCTGCCGAGCTGACGAGCTCTAATGCTATTTTTACAGTTTAATGATGTCCTGGCGAGCAGAGGAGTCGCCGGTTGCGCCGGCAGTGTTGCAGGCACCTTCGAAATTGCCTCGCATTATTCATGCGATGTCCTTAAAGCGGCTGCCTCGCTTGCTGAAATTGCAACAGGCCGCTCTTGGCTTAAAAGCCAATATTTCAACGGCTAACAAAGCAGGACATCTCTGCAGAACCCATTCTGTGAGGGCTGTGGGTGTGGTTGGGCATGTGTGTGTGTGTGTGTGTGTGCATGTGTGGGGCATCTCCAGCAACGGCTACATAAACAAGTTGAGCTGCAGCAGATGCATCATACACATGTCCGTACAGGATACTAATTATGATTGCAATGCCACTGCAAGGACACTGAGCCAGCTGCTAAGCCATTCACCCACCCTTCCTCCCTTCCTCCCTCACTCACTCTCTTGCTCTATGCACCTGTAACACGTGGGCAACTATGTAGGTGTGCGCACGCCTCACAACAGATCATGTACGCTATGTCCATATGGAGCTCTAATCTAGATTGACAGCTCTACCAAGCGCACAGCCAAATTTGAGTACCACAAACTCGAACATGCATCAAATTTTCGAAAAGAGTGTGTCTATCGAAATTATAAAAAATGCATTAAGTACGCAATGTTTTGATTGTTAAGCTGCTCGCAGATTTCTATCTATAAAATGATCTATAAAATGCTCCATGCTGCCTTTATTTTATGTAACTTTGCGATATACAAAGACATTTTGCTATAGATTTGTCTTCTGTATACTATTTTAATAGCTTTTTGTCTTTTGATTTATTTTGCTAGGAATTTGATGGGATATATATATATATATAAAGAGGCCACGGTTTCTCAAGTTGACAAAGCTTAAGGAATCTCCTATATTTATTCCACATTTCTAGTTTTGCATTAAAAAGAATCTTTGAAATGCTCTTCAAAATATATCATTGCTTCTTTACTTTAGTTTTTTTTAAATTTTGATTTCCAATGGGTATGGGTATTCCCTCGTAGATCTTAGATGGATGCAATCCAATATTTATACACATTTTTCCCCATACAGATTCTTATCAGTTTTGCATTGAATACATTTTTTGAAAATGCAAGTTATTGTAAATCTAAAAATTTATTTCAAAATAACATATTCAATTATATAATATATATTTACATAATTTGATCTTCCTTCAAATTTCTTGTACCTCAGATGAAAACTTCAACATGCGCCAATATTTGTGCACAATATTCCTTAAATCTACTTTAAAGATAATATCTTACGTATTTCATAAAAAAATAGGTAAAAAGTGGTGCAATATTTTTAAAAGCCGCTTAGAGGCAGCCTCTTTGGAAGGCAAGTCTTCTTAAGTTGAAGGACTTTTCTCACTCTGCCTGCCAAAGGGGAAATCTTCTTAAGTGGACAGACTTTTGTCACTCTGCGATAAAGTTTTTTATGCAATTTTTCTGCAAGCTGGGAAATTGTAAGTTGCTTGCAATATTCAATATATAATAGGAAAAAGAAAAAAAAAAACTCAATTCTCATAAGTTTGCGTCATATTCAGTTGCAGTTGGGAGTTGAGCGTGTGCCTCGACTCAGTCACACCTTGTGCACGTTTACCGCAAAACACCTGTCCGGTCACGCCCCTTATTCTGGCAGGCACATTTGTCACAATCCATTTGGTTTGCGGGGGCGGGCGGCGGGCGGCGGATGGCGGATTGCAGCATACAAATAGAAATTGCTGCCAAGTCATGTCATTGCCTGCTCATATATACATATTTTCCCATTCTCTCTCTCTCTCTCTCTCTCGACAAGAGCTGCTCATATGCAAATCCTTTCGTGACTCTGCGCCAGCTACGTGTCCTGGCAGCGCACATCCTTCGTTTGCTCCTCATCCGCTTCCGTCGCGACTTATTTACTGTTTTTCAAATTGCGCATCGTAACTTTTGGCTGCCATTTTTTGGAAATATTTGTATGTGTGTGCTTGTGTGTGTGTTTGTGTGTGTGCGCACTATTCCCCTAGCTAACGTTTCCCGCTTCCGTTATCCTTGGCAGCATGTGTTTATGGTTTCTTAATTGTCTGCTTGTGTGTTTGCAAAAGTTTTTCCTCCTCTTTTTCCCCCAAAAATCTGGCAACTTTTTTTGTTTCGTTTTTTGGTTTTTTTTTATGGTTTTGCTAACTTTTGTTTATGCAGCAGCTTTGTGGCTTTTGTTATTCTCTCCTAATAACTCATATTGAGGGAATATCTTTCGACTTTCATCTCACAGTTGCATTTATTTTGTATATCAAATCAATTAATTAGTTTTATTTCTACTTAAATTCTTTAAAGCGCATTCCACTTGTTTTTTTTCTTTACTTAAATGCTTGTTGCACACAAATATGCTGCATAATTAAGCCGCTTAATTGGCCGTGCAGTCAGCCAAATACATTGATAAATTGTTGCACAAACAAAAATCTTAAGCAAGAACTTTGAATACGCTTGCAAATTATAGAAAAAACGAATACGTAATGGATGGAACTTTGCGTGGCAGATTTGTAAGTTATTATTATGAAAACAAAGTGTTCATTTCATAGAAAGAGAAAATGGGTAAAGAATCGGTAGATGTTAGACATAATATTATCAAACACCCCTCGAAATGCCCATGCCTATATTTTAGGATTCGGCTTTTAATAAACTGTAGATAGCATATACGTAAATATGGTAAAAACTCGATTCTTAAGGGCCTTCTAGAAACCAAGTCTCGTATTGCTTTTGGTGTATCTTAAACTTAAACTAACTGTGGAGCATATCAACAATAATTGAAACATCATTTGAAATAGGAAATAATTAAAGCATGTTAATTAAGAAAAGTTTTACTTAATGTAACGTATCTTTACTAAGAGAAACTTTAGCTCTCTTTTACTCTCTTGCGCTCAGACACGCAATAAATCATGTTTAAGGTTTCACAATTTTGCTGTAACAAATTGTTTGCTGCTGCCAAAGCAGCTGCCGTCGTTGTTAGGGCATAAAAGAGTCAACAGCAATGAAATATGTCGGCGAATATAATTGTTAAAATCAATATTCGGCATTGCAGCATTAACTACGCAGTAATTTGCTAGGCAACTTTAACTTTTGGCACACTGACTCGCACACACACACACACACACAGAGTCAGAAGTTGTGCAGCTGGCAAATTGACTAGCAAAATTTGCTGGCGCACAGAAGTATGCTATGATTTTTTGCAGCTACTGTTATGTGTGTGTGAATACCATTTGCCTGCTTGCATGTGTATTAGTTATGTTTGTGTGTGTGTATGTGTGTGTGGCAAATCTAATTGGATTTGTGCACGTTCAATGAACTGAACACTAAAAGTATTTTATATTGTTATTGCACTTGAGCAATGCCAGAAGCGGACCAAGAAACGTCTCTCAACGAGTGTTATACCTCGTAGGCTTTGCGAATAAGGTATATTGGTCGTCTTGCACATTTATCAACTAGGCAGATGATACCTGAGATCTTATTACAAGTCAAGCCCCTCAAGTCGATCTTTGAGTCGATAGATAGATAAGTATATATAAGTTAAGTTGGTACTTGGCATATATATATAGTTGGGAGTCAAAAGAATATTAGGATCGGGTAATTAATACTGCAGATATTAAGGATAGCAATTTTCATAGTAGAAGGTCAGGCAAAGTTAGATGTGTGCCTGTAATGCATGTATATGACAGGCTACAGGATATCTGCAAGTCGAGTTCTGTTACTTCTGTTGCTGTTGCTCGGCAGTTTATTGCTTTCGCAACAGTTGATTCACACAATTCTAAGGCTATGCAGCGAGCAACAAAAGCAACATAGAAGTGAGGCTGCATTAAGCTTGCCCCCACTCTCTTCCCCTCTCTCCTAAGGCAACCTCCCCCGTGACAACATTCGTAGGCGACACGCCTGCAATTAGGTGCAAAAACACGTACCAAAACGTTGTGGATATTGTTGTTGCTGCTTATGGCTCCGGCTTCTGCTTGTATCCGGTTATGATAGAAAACGTCTGTCTATGGGCAGGACTTCAGCTTGGACTCATCTCCGGCATGTTTTGGCCTGCAAATGGGCCCAAAGGCAGAACTTTAATGAGACGGAAAGCGGGCGCCAATCGCTGCAATTAAAATTAATTACAGTATTTGTCAGCTTTGTGGCTAACTGGCCACCAAATGCGGCAACAGCCGTTGCACTCGGCTCATTCACAGCAAGCAGCAGCGTGGGGTAGGGGCAGGCGCTGCGGTTCAGGGGCGTGGCTGGGCGCAAGACGCGTTGCATTGATTGCAATCGCGATCGTTAATTAAATGTCGAAAGGAATGTTGTTGTTGTTGCTGTTGTTGTTTGTTGCTGTTTCTGTTGTTGTTGCTGCTGCTGTTGTTGCTGCTGCTGCTGTTGTTGCTGCTGCTGCTGCGTAAAGATCAGCCAGCTGGGATAAGAGGCAAGTTGCTGTTGCCGCTGCTATTTATAGCCGCTGTGCCGCGTTGCGGCACGCAACGCAACGCGATGCCTCGCTGCAATGCGCCGCGCTCTTTATTATCGCCCTTGATCTTGGCTAAATCGAAATCGCCTGCATTGCGTGAAGTGTTGCAAATGAGTTTTTGTCCGGGGCGTGCATTGAATTTTCAATTGGCCAGCAAATTGGCAGCACCAAATCAGGTAGAAGCAACCGCAGCTGGCCAAAAAGCCATATGCATAGGCTTTAATGCGAAAAAGGAAAGATAATATAACGAACTTGTTCTTCAATATGTTATCGACAGCAAAAACTTTTATGCACTTTGCTTAAACGTAGCTAGAATTTATCGAAATTCAGAGATTTATATGACAGAACTTAATGAGCTTATGGCTAGCTGCAAGTTTTACATTGTATTGTGGCCAGAATTTGTCGATATGTCATCGATAATTGTAAATAACAAAGCTTACTTATTATCGATACATATATCTAACAGAGATGTCAGCTAATGCCAGAGAAAGCCAACCACATGTATATCGACATATTATACCAGAAAACCATTTACCATTTCATTTCATTTCAATCTATCGATATGTGATCCATATACCCACGCAAATAATTCATTTTGCGCGCTTTTCATTATTTTGAGGCTAGAAATTATCGACATGTAATCGATATGTGTGCATAACAAAGCATTCATTCAATAGAGTGGAATATGTATGTTTAGCTGCGAGGTCTGCGAGCTCTCTGCGTATTTCAAAAAGTAAACATTCAATTTCCAGTTGCCCCCACTCCACTCTAATTGGAAAACCCAAAATGACTTGACCCAAATGAGAGGCTGAGGAAGCTAAACCAAACAATCCGCAATTGTTCCAAAAAAAAGAATGAAAAAGAAAGACAAATGAAGCCTGGTGAAACTCTTGTCAAACGAGGTTTCACTTGCCAACTTGCCAACTGGGAAACATCTTCATTTCCACTGGCTTTTCACGGAGACGTTGGCGTCGCAAGTTATTCCTAAACAAAGGGAACACCATTCGCCGATGTCACAGGGGGCACGGCAGGGCAGGGTGTCGGGAGGTGAATATGGGTGCAAATGTTTGCAAAATAAATGCACTTGTGCATACGAAACTTCAAGTTTATCAATAGACGGCGGCAAACAGCGCAAAACTCTGAACTCGTTTCGAGCCAAGTTCTGTTTTGTTTTTCTATTTTTCACTGCTAGCAGTAGAAAACTTTGTAGCGCAGTTGAACAAAAAAAAAGAAGTTGATTGCAACTCTTTGGCTATGGTGATGGCTGCAGCTCCTGGCCCGGTCTGGCCCGGTCCGATCCGGTCCGGTTGTCTTACTAAACTGAAAATGCAAACAAATGAAAAGTGCAACTGCCGTTAACTGGGTGACCGGGCGATCGGGAAAGCGTCGGAAATTGTTGCCATCCAAATGGAGTTTTGATGGTGGCAAAAATTGTCAATTTGTGGCCAGTTGAGCCAATTGGCAAGTGCTGAAAATCGATTTGAACATTATCTGAAAAGTGCATTTGCCAGAGATGCAGCTGATAAATTGAATGTATGTCGAAAGCTTGGGGATTTCTATTCTATATCTTATTATTGAATAAAGATAAATTCACTTGGATCCACTCGATTATCCCAAAAACACTTAAGCTTAGAAAACTGGCCACAAATTCTAATTAGTTGGGTGTCAGTTGTTCCAATAAGAAACGAATTCCAGTTAGCATTAATTCTGATATAATTTTCAATCTAGCTTTTTGTTATTCTACCGCTGCTTTGTTTTAAATCAAATGATAATTATCATAAATATCTAATCAGAAAACATTTTTCTATATAATTTCCCAATAAGAAAGCACAACACTCCGTTTAAAATACTTGTTATTTATTCATTTGCAATCATACGGGCTCAATTATATGTTTACCTCTAAACTATAAAATATAAAAGTTGCCCGCAATTCTTGCCCATATATCACCCTTCACCCCGCCACCTCCACTGTGGCTACCACAACACAACCTCAAATGCAAATGAGCCACGTGCATTCACAACGTCAAGTGCTTCGCATGCAACATGTTCGAAACATCCTCAATGCCGGCTATTAACAAATTTTGTTGTGTGTTGCATCAGAGATGAGCAGGCACAGCCAACATGCTTGAAGCACTGGTCAACACTCGACAACAGGTTACAAGCTTAATGCGACAAGTTGGCAACGCTGTGTTGAAGTAGGAAACGAATTTATGCGTAGTTTCAAAAAGATAAGAGTTACGGAATTGAAGAATATGGTTTGTTTTTTAATTGTTTAAGAAGTTTTAAAACTTTCTATTTTTCACAAAAGTACTTAAACTTCTCTAGTGCCAGATAAGAGAGTCAATCCGAAAGTGCTCTTTGAATAAAGTCACACAGGTTTTGAACACATTACTATTGTACCTAAACATGCTACCTTATCTGTCACTAAATTAGTCTCGAAAAGAATGACTACCTTACTTAAAGCACAATGAAACAATTTATGCAATTTTTGCGTACCTTTTGAGCTGTGATAAGAAAAGGTAACAAATGACTTTTATGACATTATCACAAAACTCTGGTAATTTATGAATGATATTGCTAAGTGCACGACTTACAACTCAATTACTTCCACCGATAGTTGTCTTACCTTTGTGCACAGTAAAAAAAAATCGTTAGCTTTCAATTGAAATGACATAAAATTAAAAAAAAAATTAAATAGAATAGAATGTAGCTAAAATCAATATTAAATAAAAAGACAAGAAAGTATGTTAATCGAGTAAGCTTGGTGTTGCAATTGAATATAATTCTAAAAAACATTTAAATTTTGAAAACTTGTCGATTTTTTTACAGTGCACCCTTAAGTATAACCCAAAGATAAATAAACAGAATTTCTAGCGAAATGTATTTACTAAAGCATGCACTTAAAGTTACTAAAGTAGCGATTGGATTCACTTTTGTTATTACATTTCGAGATAGAAAAAAAGCATTGGGCCATGCGGGCGCCTTCGTCATGGGACATTTGCGCGGCAAAATGAATGTGGCGACGCGGCCCGCAGAGCGGCGGCCTCTTATCAACGAGTGCTTATCCTAAACTGACCCACTCACTCACACACACACATACACACATGCGCCCACACACCCACATCGAGCAAAGTCAGCGCGACATGTTGTGGGCTAGCGTTGCCAACCAACGGTTAGCCGGCGCAAGCGAACCGTTTCATCTCACACAAGTTCGAGACGTCGCGCTGCGCTCAGTCAGTCGTATTTTGACCGTTGAAGCAGTTGGAAGTGGGGCGCGTGCAGAGCGTAACGTTGCATTTCAATATTTTCTTCACGACAATTCTCGCACACAGGTGCAGCTGCTGTGTGTGTGTGAGTGCGCGCATACGTGTTTAGTGTCTATGTGTGTGAGGGCGCGTGAAAATCCCACAATATCAAGAGCAGCAGCAGGCAGCAGGAGAATCACAGTCAGCTGTGCGTTTTGCTTCGCCTTCGTCGGCAAAATGTGTGAAATATAAATGCAAATTAAATATAATAAGCAAAAATTTCAGATTAATAGCCGTGTATATTTCAAGTTGGGTAAATTTTAAAAAGTGTTCAAACAAAAACTACAACGCCTGCTAACAGAGCGCGCGCTCTTTGTCTTAGTGTTGTGAAGTGTGTGTTTTATTTTTACTGGCAATTGTTGTTGTAAGGCCGCCGCGGATTTGGTTGTGTTCCTTTTAAGCCCCGCAGCCTACATTTTGACAGCAAAATCAAAGCAGGAGCAGCACAAGCAGAAGAAGCAGCAGCAGCAGGGGAAGCGGCAGCGAACGTGAGGGGTAAGTCAGTCGAACTGAGCGTCAAGTGTCTCTGCCACGCGACCAGGAGCTAAGCAACATCAACAAAAATAACAACAAAAGCAACTTTACGAACAGACAGACAGATATGTCGGAGCGCAACGAAACGGTTTGCATAGAACCTCGCAACAGCAGCAGGTGCCGCTGTCTGCTGTTTGTTGTTGTTGTTGTTGTTGCTGTTGTTATTATTGTTGTGGCTGTTGCCTGGCGCTGCACAACAAAATATTTCATTTGATGTCGCTGTTGTTGTTGTTACTGTCGTTGCGTGTGTGTTCCGCGTGGCTCCGTTAACTCGAGCTGACATTTACAACACTGCCAACGACTCGTCGCAGCCCCCGCCCATGCCTTTTGCGTGCTTAGGTTCGCCCATTGTTGTTGCTTTTGTTGTCTGCTTTGCTTGTTCTTGTCTTTGCCTACTGCTTCTTTCTTCTTATTACATATATGTATATATATGTTTAATTTTTTTTTGGCGTGCATTGACATTGTTTTTGCCTGTTTGTTTTTGGCGCTTTCCTTTGCACTGCTTCGCTTGGCTTTGTTTTTGTTTGCAAATTACTTTTATTGGCCACTTCCTTGACTTTGCTTTTGCGCCGGCAAATAAGAAAAATCAATAGATTTTTATTTGATTTTCATGCCCAGTCAGACGTTGCCAGCTGTGGCCTACCGCCAACCCCAAGCCCCGATTTTCATTCTTATGTTTTTGCCAGTGCTCTGGCCCGTTGCCACCCTTTCAAAATGCAACCCTGTGTCTGCCTCTGCCGCTGCCGCTGCCTCCGTCTCTGCCACGGCCTCTGGCTGTGTCTGGGTCTGGGTCTATTTTGCCGGTTTGTTTGGGTTCGTGTTCTCTACAGTTCTCTATTGGCACACGGAACTGGCCTAGAATCGAGCCAAATTTATTAATTATCAAAAGAGACCCGCAAACCGTTAGGTGACACACTTTCGCAGGGGAGCGTATTACTTAAAATAGAGCAAACATATAGATTAAATGCAAGACATTAAATTTATAGACCCTTGTCTTTTATAATACGCTAATTAGGCTAAATTTTAATTCATCTGCATAATTAAGTTGGAATATCATAGTATATGTTCACTTAGCGGGAAGTTCGTTGAACGTTTCTCAGTTAACATTAACATTCTCTTTCTTCATATCTTGACAAGAGTTTTATGGATTCTTGATGGGTTGTTAAGTTTATGGAACGGTCAATCGGAATTGTTTTCGTGCTCTAAATAATTTGGTTTAAGGTTCGTACTCTATGTTCAGTATATGTATATGCTTTATCTTGGGTTGTATAGTTTTTTGCAATCTATTTTGAGTATCGTTTAACACATCGATTTTTTTGGCACCTCTTAATTGGAAGCTTGATTATGTTTATCTAAGCCGAGATGAGTAAAACATTGTTGACATTGATGGATTGATGATATATATATATGTTATGTATCTTCCAAAATCCTTTGAAGTATTATCTTAAGCGCAAAAGGAGCAGCTCTTAGCAAGTCCCGAAGTCCCAAGTTCCCCTGCCTTCAGAAATTCTCGCCCTGTTATGTGACATCCATCCGAAGAGTTCGTTTCCAGAGTCTCGCAACGCTTCGGTACCTCTTTTCTTAAAAATAACTTTAATTAATTTGAATCTTAATGTTTCCATAAATATTTATTTTGCACGCTTCTCTCCTCATTGCCCACTGTTCCGCTTGCATTTCCTGTTGTTATAATACTTATAAAGCTATTATAAGGTTCTCTCTAGATGAATTCCCTTTTTATCAGTTTTTTGCTCCTTTGCATGTCTAGGGCTTGCCTCATTTTTTCTTCTGTCGCCCTTCGACTTGTCACTTGTTCTCAAATTTCGCATATTTTCCTGCCGACCACCTGCTGAAACCTGTCTTGGCCAATTCATATTTGGCCGCAAGTAAAAGTGGCTTCGCCTGGGACTTATTATGTCTGTCTGACCCGCTGCTTGCAACACACACATTACTACATACTCTTCCATTCATTTTTATTTATTTATTAAAACGTAACATTCGTTTAATTTGAAAACGGGTTTCATTCTCAGCTAGTCAGGGGTCTCGCCGCCCGCCTCTGGGTTCGAGCCGGCTGCCTTCTTTTCTTTTTGTGCCTTTTTTTTAAACTCTTTGGACTGCATCATTAAGAAGCAGCATCGGTAATTAAATTTAATTATTAATGTCGGCCGAAAAAGCTTGGAATGGCAGGCGGGCGGCGGGGAATCGGAGAGGGTAAAAGTTAAAGCTGTTGCCATTTATGTTAATTTTATTAAATTAATCACAATGATATTTTGCCTCTTACATCATGGCCTGGTCACTCTGTTGATTTATGTGCTGCTCCCAGTGTGGCCAGGTGTGAGGAAAAGAGCAGAAAAAGAGAAGCCTAATTGGACGCTAATCTTTCGTAGTACATTTCGCACGTCCGACACGTTCTCTCCAAATATGGGCCAGCTGCGCAGCTTTATCGAGAGTAAACCCAAAAAAAAACTAAATAATGATTATTATATTCGTAGTGCTAGTCCAATATTCTAGTATTTCAGCTCTTCTACACGTTTCGCAACATGATCGAGAGGAATTTGCATATATTTAGATAGCACTCGCGTTTTGTGGATCTTTTTACGGGCTGCTGTAATCTAATGTCGTCCCAAAACGCGGAGAGCACGTTTCTGAGTTGTTTGTGTTCTTTGTGTAACTGTAGTTGCCACTGGATAACTGTGGCACTTCGAATGGCAGCTGAAAGCGGAAACTGCAACTTGCAGTTGGATAAGGGACGCGGCGGGGTGAGCACGTAGTGTGTCCGATTGTGTTGCCCATCCAAGTTGTTTATGCAAGACTTAACCTCAACCTGTGACTAGTTGTGAAAGAACTTTGCGTAACTTGAGAAGAGTCTCTCTGCAGCCGCACAGTTGCCAACATAAGTATGTGAACTAGAAAAACAGTGTGCACAAGTTTTGCTTTTCGCTAGTGTAAAGTAAGTTTCGAACGTTATTATTTTCTCGATATGTTATCGATAAATGCTTAAATAATATAAAAATGTGTATTAGTTAAAGGTAAACTTATGTTAAGGATAAATTATTCCCTTTCGATAAATTGATCACTATTTCGCTTTAGTTGTTTTCTATCGATAAATCTATCTATACCCTTTCGCCTTATTGATCGATAATATGCTAACGATATTTTGTTATATAATGGCCAAAGATAAACATGATGCTAACAGACCAATTTCTACGTCAAATATTTAACTTTCTCGGCCAACTTTTCAGAGCTGAGAGCCGCATCTTAATTGTGGTGTATCTTTCTTTAGTTGGCATCTTATTTAAACGGCCCCAAATGACGGCAATTTATGCTTAAATACTCAGCTCTTTTGGCCATAAATTGTTACTGTGTCTGCATTTTAATTATAACTTGGCCAGCAAACGCAGCGTGTCGGTGCACGATTAAACAAACAACAACAAAAAAAAAGCTAAAAAATGTGTTAGAGGAGCGTACGAAAAATTTAGAGAAGAGGCAGCTAACAAATGACGAACTGGCCGAAACAGCTGAGTTGCAGCCAATGGAGCCAAGTGGAAGTCCGCCAGCGGCTGCAGCTAATTGCCCGAAGTCTGAAAGGGGATTATCAGGAGGGGGGAGGCTGGGCAACAGAAGGATCTACAACTGCAATGACAAGACAAATGTTGCTACAACCTGCAGCTACAAGTGAGCAGCAGCAGCAGCAAGAACAGCAACAACAACAACAATGCGCAACATGCAGTTGTTGTTGTTGTTGTTGTTGGTAGGCATAAAAATTCGTAGCTAAACCAATTCGAAAGCAATTTCCTGAGTTTAGAGCCTTGTTGCAGCGGGTGGGCAGCGGCCAGGCAGGCATTTGCATAACTAGGAGCCTGCGGCGTCACATAGGCCTCCATTTAATGTGTGTGTGTGTGTGTGTGCCTATATAGTATACACACAAATAAATGTATATAAACATTTAAACTACATGTGTTTGTTGTGTGCTTGTGTGTGTGTGTGTGTGTGTGCCGAAGCTGCTGCTGAGCTGGCTTAGAAGCCCAGTGAAGACGAGTTCATTGAATTCTTTGCTGCTTTATTCGCCAAACTCGTAAATTTTCAACCAAATACACATAAAATTCAAACCAAACTGGTTCCTGCAGCATAACCACAAACAACAACAACTACAACAACGACAACAACTACAACAATAACAACAACAACAACAAGAGCATTAACAGCGATTTATACGAGACCATAGCCATATAGTCTTTGGGTCTCTTCTTTTTTGTTTTTTGTGTTTTTTTTCGGGGCCTGCATTTTATGGAATGCGGCAGTCATCTTCAGTTTCAGCTCTGCAACTGCAAATGCAACTGAAACCTCATCTCTTGCCTTTTTATACCCTGTAACAAATCAAAATAGGGTATAATTAAGTTGTGAAAAGGTGTGTAACAGGCAGCAAGTAGGCAGCTTTAAGTAGAAATAATCTAAATTTGCATTTGTCGTAAGGAGGCAGCTCCAATTTAACCATTATCGATATTTTTTTTAAGTTCTTTCCAAAGACAAATTCACCTCTTTGAGAATATCTTAACGATTAAAAGTTATTAAAAGAAAAGTAAAATAGTTTCCCTAAAACCCGAATGTACACATGCTTAATAGAATCCAACATCTTTGGGATGCCTTCTTTTATTCTTTTGAATTTTCACAATTGAGTCCAGAAGTTATTGAGGAATCAATTTTACAAATTCTGAAAGGAAATAATGCATATCTAAGCAGCTCGCTACTGCTTACAGGGTAGCTGCTAGTCGTGCATTTTCGTCTCACATTGCGGATGCTTGAACAAAAAGTCGGCCAAGTTGACCAAGTAATATCCATCTGCTCTTCAACATTGCATTTCACTTTGCTCTCCGGCGGATTCGTTGCGGCTACTTCGATTGAGTAGCTTTCCGCATTTGTATCTGCATTTGTCGCCAGACAAGTCTGTGTGTGTGTGTGTGTGTGTGTATCTGTGTGCAGCTCTTTTGGTGCTTTTGCAGCTCTTCTTAAGTGCAGCTTTTGTGGTGAAAGCGCAACGCATTCGGCTTATGGCCTGTCCATAAACTCGACTCGAACGACCCACATCCACATCCAGTTTGAGTTTCGAGAACCAGCTGCACCTTATCAGAGATCATATCAATGCCAAGTGCCGCCGGCTCTCTGTGTGTCACAGAGCTGAGAACCGAAAACTAAGTAGCTCAAATATTTGGACAATTTCGTATACTAATTGGGCCCATCAGCACGAGACTTCAACTGAGCCTAATCACTGTGGGCACACAAAACAAATATGGAAATCCAACAACGCACGAAACAAACACAGCCACAGACAGCTGCTCAGACACTCAGACACTGAGACGAGGCGAGCGAGGCAGACCCAAACAATGCCAAAAAATATTAAACAAAAGATACGCATCTGTATCTGTATCTCTAGCCTCTGAGCCTGTGTGTATCTGCGGCTGTTGCCACTGGACCAAACTGAACACAAGACAGCTCAATTGTGGCCAGGGACCAGACTTGCGCTCCCAATTTTTTTTTTTGTTATGGCTACCTGCCAAACACAAGATATATTTGTGCACAGTAAAAAATGTTTGCTTAATTGTAAACAATACCGAAAATGTGCTTTGTCCGTTTGCCAAAAATAGTAAAAAATACAATATATATAATATAATTATAATTAGCCCGAGTTGAGATTAACTCAAGACAAAGAAAAGCTTTTTTTTTTTCTGTGTATATAAATGCGTCAGATAGATGTTTGCGCTGTCCAGACATCAATCAAAATGTTGAAGATTTAAAGATACAAGAATTAAGAGTTAGCAGCGGAAATGAAGTTGAGCTTTGACCGCTTAGCGTTAACTGTAATTACGCACGCAGCTACACGGATATACAGCAATAGCCATAGATACAGATACATTTATAGCTCATGACGCACACAAATGCTGGTCAACAAGAGCAGCAGCAGCAGGAACAGCAGCAGCAGCAGCGGCTGCGGCAGCAAATGGCCACAAACAGCCGCATAATGACCTTGTAACTCAACTGTCAACTGTCAACACACGCAGCAACAACAGCAACAACAACAGCAACAACAACAACAGCAACAGCAACAGCAGCAACAACAGCAGCCACAACTATCAATAGCTAGCCACAATTTATAGTACTCGTATCGTTGGCCATAAATTGGAGCGCCTGGCACATGTCACACAGCCGAAAGGCAGGCCCAAAGACAGACCCACAAGAATGTTGACCAAATGGGGCAGAGGGTTCGGTCTATAAGCCATAAGATATAGCAACAAACAGAACCCGGCAAACAATATGAAAACTATTTTTGTTGCAAAACCATTTTGACAGCAAATTTTTGCAGCCAGCTACCTTTTTGTCGAAATGACAGTCGCAATTTACGATTACGCAGGCTTCAATTAAAGCCAAAAACGATACGATTTTCTAATTTCCAACAATTTATCTCAGTTTAGACTTCTTATAAGTTGCACTCAATTAGTTTGTATTTAATTTATTTCGTTATTTAGCTTAGATAGCTTATCCTTGCTTGGTACAACATTTTAATCATGCTTTCTTATCTCTCCATGGTCACCTTTTTATTGGAACTCTCTATTAACAGTATCCTCCATGTTCACTTTAATGAAAACTTAGTGGGTTCTGCTAGCATTTACCTTCTTTAACAGTCTAAAGTTCACATTGTCAATCTTTTGTCACTTGTTTTTACTCATCTTAAACTTTACCCTATTATCCTCCATGGTGTTTTTAGTAGTAACTCCCACGTCCACTTCCCAATGTAGACAGCCTTTCTCAGTCTCTGTTCCTTCAGGACCCTCCATGGTCACATTAATAGTAACTCCCAATTCGACTCCCGAACGCTCACATCTTTTCTCAGTCGCTTTTGACTCTTTTGATCAACTTTCACTTGTTTTTAGTAATTCAGTTCTTTCACGTCTCCTCCATGGTCACTTTAATAGTAACTTTCACTACGACTTCCTATTGCTCTCATCTTTTCCGAGTCGCCTCATACTCAGTTCCTACACGTATCCTTCTCGGTCACTTTAATTAAAACTCCCTCACAGTCGCTTTTTCTTCAGCTCCTCTATGTATCCTCGTTGGTCGCTTTAATTAAAGCTCCCGTTGCTTAGTTCTCGGCTCCACAACTCACTCGCTAATGTGATTAATTGAAGCAACCTTCACATCTTATCTGTCTTGTCACTTCATTTTGCTCACGTGTCCTCCATTGTCACATTAATGCGCCTTAACCAGTGCGTTGCGTGGAAATTTACGAGTACCTCGCATTTCCACTTGTTGCGATTGCCATCGGGGGCAGCGTCTGCTGCATGCGGCAGCCCCTTTTCCGTGATGTGCCTTGGGTCAGTTCTGAGTGGTTGGCAGTTGGCGGTTGGTGGTTGCTGGTTTGTGAGCTCGGTGAGGCTTAAGTGGTCGGGGGAGTGTGGCAGCAGCATGTGCTGCATAAAAAACGCTTATCGCGCTGAATATTTTGTTGTATTGTTTACGCGGCGGGGGCTCATAAAATATGAGCAGCAACAACAGCAACAACAAAAACAACAAAAACAACTCGGCAAATACAAATAGTTGGCGCGATATCTGACGGATACACACACGTAGCCATCGCGATGGAGCGACTTCCTCGTTGTTCTTTTATTTTTTTGTGTTGCCTTCTTTTATTTTTTGGGATAAGTTTAAGCACACAATGGGGCGGCAACAGAAATAAGAAGAATCTTAACAAGTAATGAATTACGCGAGGAGGAGCATGCCCCGAAAAAAATAAATATATATGTATATGGTGGAGTGGAGATATCTTGTGTACATACACTGTAAAAAAATGTTTGGTTGCATTTAGAAACCAATTTGTTGTTTGCACAAGAAAACAATTCCAAATTCGTTTAAACTGAAAGATGTTTGTAGAAAAATGTTCCCAATGAAAAATTAAATATGATTTGTCCTATCTGGGATTTAAGTAAGTGTATGTGTATAGGAGGAGGTAGAAGAGAGAAGTAGAAGAGAAAGAATAGAGGAGATTGAAGGAGAATAGAAAAAGAAAAAAATTGAGAACATAAAGAATAGAAAAGATAAAGAATGGAGAAGATATAGAATCGAGAAGATAGTAAAGAGAAGAGAGATGATAGAAGAGAGATTGTTGAAGATAGAATAGAGAAGATAGACAAGAGAAGAGAGTGAAAGAAAAAGGGAAAAAGGGAGAGAAAGAGATGCTAGAGAAAAGAGAATAAAGAAAATAGAAGATGGAAGATGGAAGGCAGAAGATAGAGAGAGAGAGTGAAAAATGGAAAGTGGATTTAGTGATAATTTTATTTTTATATTTTCAAAGCACAAAAAAATATCCCTAAGTTAAATAAATAAATAAAAATCTGAATTTAATTTAAGACCCAAATTTGTTAAGCCAAACGAAATGAAATTTCCAACAAAATTTCGCGCTGTGTAGAAGAGGAAAAGTTTTTGTATTGTATGCGAATTAGTTTGTTGTTATCAGGAAGAAGCGAGAGGAAGCTGAAGCAGAGAGAAGAAAGCATAATTCTAAGGCAAGTTTTGACAAAAGGTCGCCGTTCCTGTTTCTGTTTTTGTTTGCTTGCATTGTTGTTGGTTCTTGGCGCTGTTCTTATTGTTGTTGCTGGTTGTTGTTGTTGCTGCTGGTTGTTGTGGTTGCTGCTTGTTGTTGTTGTTGTTGCTGGTTGTTGTTGTTGGCTGCTGAGCCCTGCAATTTGCTAAGTTGACAGCATTGTGCGATAGCCGAACTAAGTTAAAGTGCCTCATGCCCAATCGCTGTAACAGTTGCAGCAGTTGCAGTGTTTAAAACAAACACATTTCGCAATAATTAAAGTAATTTCTTTTAATGGTTTTTCTCCACATGCTTTTCACATTAAATGCAATTGGTTTTTCGCGGCCTTTCAAATGCCATCCACAGAACAATTTATGTAGAAGAAGACAAAAACAAGAGACGGACGTTTCTAATGACGCGAACTAACCTTCAGTCACAAATCATCGTTGTCAAACAAAAAGCGCAACAACACGACAACTAACAACAACAACAACAACAACAAGAATAAAGCAAGCAGAAGATTTAATAAGGCAAAAGGCCAGTAAGTAAACCTGTTGCAATGTTTTTGGCGCTCACTGTGCGCCCGCTTGACTAGTTTTTTAGTCGTATTTATTATTATTTATAATATCCCATGCATACCCACTCCATGACTCGCATAGCTCTCGACTCTTAACATGGCTATAACCATGGCTCTATCTATGCTCGTAGCTGTCGTTTTTTGTTGGCATTAGCAATGAATGGTTATTAAACCGTAACCACAACTGCGCCAACTTGGCCAACTGAGCTTAGGGGGCAACAAAAAAAAACTTAAAATGAAAAAAAAATATCCAATGCGAATGACTCCATAGCCGAGTGCCAACTGTGTCTGTCTCGGAGTGGTTTTCATTAGGAGAATGACATTTTGTTGAGTATATAGAAAAATATGTGGACAATGTGTGTAAGCTACAGATGTGAAGATAAGTGGTAAAGGTCTATAGGTTAAATCTAACTTAGAACTCACAATAATCAGCTTGAAAACTGGTTTTAAACAGAAATGTGTGTTGACCAAGAACCTAATCTTAAAGTGCTTTATCTGATTAAAGTACAATATCGAACCGGGCTTGAACCGAAACGGTTTTAACCCGGTATTCGTAAAACGTGGTTAAAATACAGCCTTGAACCGGTTTTGACCCGAACTGGTTTCAAATTCGTATTTGTTATAAATCTTGTTTCAAAAGTTTTTTCATTTGGTAACTAAAAATCATGCAAACATTTTTTCGTGATTCAGCTTGTGCAAAAAAACTTCAAATATTGATAAATGCTGATACCTATTGCAGAAAAACATTACTTTTATGTGATAAAAAAAGATTAAAGAGAATAAGAGCGAAAAGCTTGCCTTTTAAAGTATCTATTTACGCGCTTTTGCGTATCTCCCTGCCTTAAATGTAGTTCACGCTAAGCCGCTAAATCCAAAGTATACAATGTACATAAATGCCAAGTTCTTGTATGTGCTGTGCCACACATCATGACGAATTCATTATACCCTTTTTCTATTGTGTGTGTGTGTGGGAGGAGGAGGGGCTAGGCGGGGTGATGTGCAACACCTTAGAAGAAAACATTGACGTATTGACGCGCTTTTGGCCTTCGGGCGTTAAACTTTGCCGCAGTGCGCCACGGGCGTTTTTTTTATTTCTTACAACAATTGTGGCAAATGTTGCATCATCATTAACACACACAAGCATAAGCGCGCGCACACACACACACACACACTCAGGCTTTGTACTTGTTACTCGATTTGTTGCCGTTGTGTTGCATTCAATAGAAACGCATCAATGCAAAGTCATCCACAGCAGTTGCTGCGACGGCGTCTGCTTCTTCTTGTGCTGCTCGCGCTGGGACTCGCCTTTTGGCTTTGGCATTTCTCATTTACAAATGTTAATGGTTAATACTCTGCAACGAGCCCTGTGTCGAACCGTCGAGCCATCGGGCCGTGCCTTTGAGCCAGGGTGCAGGCCATGACTCAGCGTCAACCAAAAATGTCAGCGGCAAAAGTTACGTTTGCCTGCGATAGAGTAGGCAGTTGTCATTGTTGTTGTTGTTGTTGTTGGATGTTAGGATACCCTGTCTACACAGTATAATAGGGTGTTCCCTCGCTGTGCAAAAGTATGTTACATGCAGAAGCTGGCTCCAATCGCAGCTAAAGCAAAGTTGATCGTTTGCGCTAAAAACGAGGCATGTTGTTTGCGAATGCAATTCATAGCTGTTTACAGGGCATCCACAGGACGAGCACTGCCGTCTGGGGTGCTCTTTGTTGTCATTGTTGTTGTCGCTGTTGATGCCTGCAATTTATCACATGTTGCGGCAACAGTCGCCGCAGCAGCAGCAATATAAAAATTTGTAAAATGCATTCAGGTGCCGCCAAATATTTAAGGCATGCCGCGCAGTTGCTGCCGCTTGTGTTGCCGCTGCTGCTGCTGCTGATGTTGCTGATGTTGCCGATGTTGCTGTTGTTGTTGGTGCTGTCTTTACTTTCAGTAAGTCATTAACTTGCAGTTAGGTAACCGGCTGCGGCTGACGCTGAGGTAATCCCGGCACAGCCCTGCAGCTGCTCATGGGCTGCGAGTCGAGAGATGTTGTCTGCCAGTTGATTGAGCCGTAATTAGGCAGCAGACAATGAGCTGCTGCTCAATTTTAAGATTGCGAGCATTTGTGGGGCTGGCAGCTTGATTAGTAGGCGTCCAGCTTGGCCAGCTATGTGGGTCGCGTCTTGTAAATGAACGCCCCGAAAATGTAACAGAAAGCAAAAACTAACTAAACAAAAAAAGATTGCTAAAAATGAAAACGAGCTGGCAAATCAGAACGCAACGTGCGCAGTCAATTGGCATGGAAATGGGCGGCTGAAAATTCTTGGCACGTTGAAAATTAACCAAAAAAAAAAAAAGTAAGAGAATGACAGCTACAACAACAGCAACAAAATCAACAACTGCGACTGTAACTGGGCACGGCCCAAAAGGTTGACCAAGAAACGACGTGAAGCGCGTCGTCCGCGTCGAGGTGCAGGTGAACAACCGTCTGATTGCCTTTTGAAGATTTTTTACAGCTATTTATTTACACAAGCCCCATAGTCCATGCTGCCTCACCTCGCACTCACTCCCCCACACTCCCTCTCTCTCTCGCTCTTCCTCTCTCTTCCTCTCACTCTCTCTCTGTCTTGCTCTTGGGCTTATTTGTTATGCGCTTGTTGCTGACACCTGCTTTGTTTTTCAAGCTGCCGCTGACCGAGTACTCTTATTATATTTGACCATTTGTTTATAAACATAAAGCAAAAAAAAGGGAAAATAAAAGAGGGCAAAAACTCAGAAAAGCAGAAAAAACTTTCCGCTGCTCGAATGAAAGGGCCCTCTGTGGAAATGGCTAAATTTTGCAAGCTGCAAATGAATCCTTTAAGGAGAGCTTTTCTCTACAGCTCTAGAAACCAGAGCTTTGTCTTTTAATATGCTATGTGGAATCAACTAAAGCTGTAATGGAGCAGGTTCATTCTTTCTAAGTATAAGCTATAAAGAGAAACAAGGTGCTAATGTGTAGATCTCTGAAGGAAACATAACAAGTCTTGGACATAGTACAAAGGTCTTAAACGCTTTTGTTTTGACCTAATAATAAATGTTATTCAAATATTTCTAATATATATGTAAACCCATCCTACCTTCTCTCCATCGTCGACTTACATTCCTGCCATTAAATAACTTTAACCACAGATAACTTTATTTTGTCAACCCCTAAGCTTAACTTTATTCAAATCTCTGCAACTTTTGTCTTAACTTATTTGACTTGAGAACATTTCTGTTTCGTTATGCTGGCCACAAACAAAGCAGCGCTTGTTACCCAGGCTATAAACCTTAACTTAATGTTAAATATAACGCAGCACAAGCAGCTGTTCGACAGGGCGAGGCGAAAGCAAAGTTGGTTTTGCGAAAAATATAAAAAAAATGTACAAAAAACTTATAAGTTTTGCGCTGGCAATTTGCTGGCTTATGCAATGCCAATGTCTTCATCAATGAATGCTGCGTGTGATTTTTACAAATGTTTGCCATAGTCATCATCATATTTATCATCATGCCCAACGTCATCATCGTCATCATTGTTGTTATAATCTTCTTCATGATTATTGGGTAGAGCATCCAAACAGCATTTGCCCATTTGTCCGGGAACTTTCACTAACTGCTTGGCTCTGCCCGCGGGCGCCCTCTCGAGTCTTTGGCTTGATTATGACTTTTATTATGTTGTTTTTATTTTATTTAGTTTTTTGTTGCCTGTTGTATAATATCTTTTGAAAGAAACTTTATATGCATTGTGCTGACCACAAACATATTAAATGCCAGCTGATATCATCAATGCACAAAAACAATAAATACTGAAATACGTTTTTGCTACGCATCGCCTATGGTGATTACGATGCCTGACATATATATATGTATATAAATATTTGATTTCTTTATATAGTGTACTATTATTTATTTTAATAGTTTGTTATCTAGCTGCGAACGGAAATGCCCATTCATGTGTGTGTGTGCGTGCCCTTACAGTAGAACTATTTAGTTCATTTTGCCCATCAGCTTTAAAGATTCGCTTTTTCCGAGCGTACAAAATGCAAACAAACAGCCACATCAATAAAATCTAAAAATAATAAAGAATAAAGGTATACAATATTTGTCATGTCACATCAGTCAGAACAGCAGCAACAGCCACAACAACAACAACAACAACAGCAACAACAACAACAACAGCAACAACAACAACAGCAACAGCCATTTTTAATATCAGTCACATTTATAACTCTGAAAGAGCAAATATTTGTTAACAAAATATATAAATAATAATGCAAAAGCGGCTAGCACAATTGCACAAATGCTAGCCACATATGCAACATGTTTCAAAAGACTTGATCTCATTTTTCAAATACCCTGTAATCTTTGTAAGCTACCAATTTGGGTAAATTAACTGGAGGTCATCAATTGTAACAAAGCTCCTGATCTTTTCTAATTGACTGACAACCTGATTGACTGACTGATTGATTGACTGTCTAGCTGATTTTCAATTCAATTCAAAAGACTTTGATCGTGCTAAGCTGAGGGATTTTGTTTGTTATACGTAAATCTTAACATGCGCTTTGTTCATCCTTCGAAATTGCATGCCAAAAAGTTAATAAACACAAAAGTTATAACTTACAGGGAATCTTCTAGTCAAGCAACTTTCATACTAGCTCATACCTACTCGTTATTATTGAATGCATTCATTATTGAAAAGCCATTTGTTGATTATTCATGTATTGAGCTTAAAAATACATATTTATTTAAATATTTGCATGAATTAATGATGACAGTTGTGCAGTTGGGCTTGTGGCCATTTAGTTGTTGTCTGTTTTTAACACTCGCCAACAAAGTTTAGTCACACTTAATACGTGGCTATTAATAAATGCTTGCATATGGTTGTCTTTTTTCCTCACTGCCCTAACAATTGACAGTCAATTCACAGTTTGATTGGCATTTCGCGAAATAACTGGGAATTAATTTCCCAGAAATTTTGATAGCATAATCTATGCTGTGCGATAAATAAATGAGTTTCAACGAAATGGACAAAATTAAAATTAAAATTAGCTGAGCAGAGATAACAAAATAACAATTTCTGGCTGGGTTTATAAAGATTCATAAATTTCCATCCCTGACATGCCTTCTACATTAAAGAATAGAAAGTTACCTGCTATCTACAAAGACAGGTATACCCACTTTCATCTAAGATAGATATCGCCTTTGCTCTCATAATTTCAAGCAGAGTAATAGAAATGCTTACTAACAAGGCAAATAGTTTCGAATTGTTTTCATTTATCTCAAGAATTTGTGCTGCAAAATGAACTACAAAGGATTACATTGGTCGCATTGATATTTAATTCATTTGTATAAACTTGTCTGGCTGCCAACTGAACTGAAAGTTCTCTCACCAAATGCAGCTGGCGTCTGTGAATGCATTCTTGTCTGGCTTTTTAGAAATGTATCTAACGAATACACAACAAGCACGCATTCTTCAGATACGAGTTTGAACCTCACTCTGAAACGAGTGGGCAGCACTCGTGCCCCTACTCGTGCTCGTATGCATACACTTATCGGACACTGTGAGTGGCTCGCCCGACGGGCAGATGGAGGCCCAGTTGACAGCTCCGACTCTGACTTTGGGCGACTCGGTTGGGTCTCTTGGAGCGCTGGCTGGAGAGCTTGTTCACGTCGCGCTGCAAGTTTTTACAATCGCGTCTAATTAGCAAATGCATGCTAATTTTCAGTTGTAATAAATACAATTACAAAGTGATGCACGTATCGCTTTACGCAATTAGCTGCAACTGGCATATGATAATAAAAAAAAGAGCAACAGAAACTTTTATCTACGGTCAGCTGGCAATAAAATACCCTTTGTATGTCACATATGCGATGTGTTTCAATAACTATATACTAATACAATAATAATTAGTCGCACATTGTTGCTTTTCATATAAAATTTAATTTAATGCCATTTTTTATAGTAACTGCATAAATGATATGCAAGTCTGTATATGTGAGAGATTGACAAAGCAGCCTAGTCAGCAAAATACGATGCGGAATGTTGTAGAAGTCCGATGTTTAGAGCATTTCGCTTATATGATATGAAAAAACGACTTAACTTTTGACCTTTTGAACCGTTCATATGCCAGCTATATGATATAGGGAGAGATACATAGATAAGTGCTGCCTGCAACAAAAATATGAAACTCAGCTAATAGATTGCATAGAAGCACGCATTCTTGGCTATATCAAGTACTTTCTTGATGCCGATCAAATATATATATCTTAGCTAATGCTGTCAGCGAAGTCTGTTTGCGTAACAAAACTAAGAAGCCCTAAGAAGCTTTGTTAAGGTATATTTCATAATGAAGTTGTTTTCCACACAGCCACAAATCAGCGCCCCGAACAAAGGATGCCTCACAATGGGCCCAGCGCTCGTTTATCACAACGGGCCAGTGCAGCCCCCAATCTGCCGTAGTCCGCAGTCCGCAGTCCGTGGCTATAATTACTGGTCTTATGCAGCCAGAGGTCGAGGTTGGGCATTTTAACTTGTCTTTAACTTGTCTCACGACTGGTCCGCGCGTATCTGGCGTAGCTAGGAGTTGCAGCAGGTCCTGCAATCGATTTTTGAGTTATTGATTGTAACGACTTTTGTGCTCCTCTATGCTATGATTAATTTTATGTTGAGTCAGGCTTTTGGTTTGGCTTTTGATTTGAAAAATTAGTGCAAAATACAACAAAATAAAATTGCCAACTGCAAATGATCATAAATCAAACAGTTGGCTGATTGCATTCGAAGTGCTCACAAATTGCATGATTTGCAATTTCTGTGCAGCAGCATCTGAGACTGCAAGAGAGAGAGGGAGAGCGAGAGAGTGAGAGACTCCAGTGGCATTCCCCGGATGCTGACACGACTCCAACGACTCGGCATCCACTTGAGTCCCGGCTCATGAGAGCTGGAATATATTGGCATTCGTACTGCAGACCTCACGTTGTACTTGCGTAAATAATTCGCATTTTTGTTGCAAGTCGCGAGTTGTGCGACTGCAAGTTAAATTATTGCCTGGCATTTTTATTTGCTTTTTTATTGTTGCCATTTGCCGACCATTGTCCTGCCGCTGACAACATTTATTGTTTTGTAATTAAATTTTTTGGCCAAACAGCAGCATCAGCAACAACAACAACAACTGGCCACAAAATCGATAAGCACGCGAGTGGCTAAGCCCTCGATAAGGTCTCTAAATCTTCATTTCCTTCGAGTGCTGTCCAAGTGCCAGACAAATTGCTTGAGTTGGTTTTTTTTTGGGCATAAAAGAAATACAGTTGCACAATGGACGCAATCGACAAATATGTAAATTTTTGGGCGGATCTCTAGCATTGAGTTCTGTAAGCTATTTTTGGCGCGTGGCTACCTCAATTTTAAGAACTTCTATTTGTTTACAATTGTAATTCCAGAGTGGGAAATATGCAGTTAAATAAACAGACTAGATAAGCTAAATAAATCCGACTTTCTCTTGCGCTGATCTCATTTTGACCAAAATCTGTCTCTATAACAAGATTAAGTTGCTTCTCGTTTTGTTACTCTCTTTCAGGTTTTGTATGTATTTCGATCTTCTTTTCATGCATCTTTCTTAAATGTTTGCCCGTCAGCACTTATGCCAATCTGCTTGTTTCTTCTAAAACTTACATTTCTTCTCTCTAATACTTACCTTTCTCACTCTCTCTCTCTCTCTCTCTCTCTCTCTCTCTCTCTCTCTCTCTCTCTCTCTCTCTCTCTCTCTCTCTCTCTCTCTCTCTCTCTCTCTCTCTCTCTCTCTCTCTCTCTCTCTCTCTACCCCACCTATTCTTGTTAGCTCTTCAATTTCTAATTGAGCGTCATTCTTAAAGGTTTTAACAGCTTTTTTTATCAACATGCCTTTTTTGCCCACTGTAAATTCACTTTTATTCGGAGCTCTTGAGTGGCGCTTTATCCCTGGACAGTCGTTAAATCCTAGTCCATAAGCCCATAGAACATGTCGCTAGCCAAAATCAATAAACATAAAGGTCTGGCAATTTATACGCTTGCCAAAACACACATAGACGATGACGAAGTCGGCTGAGAGAGACAGAGAGAGAGAGAGAGAGAGAGTGAGGGAGCACGGGAGAGGTTAAGGCAGTAACAATTCAAAACTGGTTAACCGGCTATGTAAATTTTTATTAATATTCAAAAGAAGCGATTGCGTGTACAATATCTACAACAGCAACAACAACAACAGCAACAACAACAACAACAACTATAAACGCAACAGCAACTGGTATAAATATGCATATGACCTTCGTCGCGGATGATGGACAGCTGAACGCTGAAAGGTACATACATATTGAGATATTGGTCCCGGGTCGAATGCGTCCTCCAATCAGTTGTAAAGGCCTCATAAATTGGAATTACAATCAGCAATTGCAGCAATTAATTGCGCTTAATCAAGACGTTCCAAATGATGAATGATGCGCCAGCAAACAAAAAGAGAAACAGAGAGAGAGCGAGCGAGAGAGCGAGAAAAAGGGAGAAGTGCAGAGAAGTAAATAAAATTATGCCAACTGGCCGAATCGAAGCTATTTTAATGGCCCACATCGTGCGAGGGCATTAAACAGAATGAAACGCTTCGAGCCAAACAAAATTGGCGGGGGAAAAAAAAAAACAGAAAACAAAAAAAGAATTTTAACCAAACAGAAGAAACCCGCAAGGCATTTTGTTTATGTACATTTAAGTGTGTTTATGACCAGCAACATTTTGCGATCATTAGCAAATAATTTACGCCATTTACTGGCTTAAAAAATATTCTTTTTCGGCTATTGTGGTACACTATATACACTACAATATTTAAAAACTTACGTCCAGAAGTTTTCAATAAGGCAGATGAGAATAATGAAGTAGGGGAAAAGAATAAGAAAATGCTGAGTAAAAACGATGTAAAGATATTCCTCAACAGAATAGTAATAAAAAGTTGACTTATTAAAGAATATAACTTTATAATTTGTATGAGAAAAGATAAATAATATCAAAGAAAAGCGAAACAAACTATTTAAAAGAAGTAAAAGAAAGGAATGAATTTAAACGAACTTAAAAAGCAAAAGTTGACTTTAAATTCATATCTTAAAAGTCGAATTCTAATGAAATCTTTAAAGACTTTAGCTTTAGCTATTTCTAGCAATTCTTGCGATAAGCTACATGAATAAAGGCATATACCCCTTGTATTGCAGAGCATGTTGAAAGAAAAATGAGTAACCGGCTACCCTTTTTGTGGATCCGTTCATGTAAGCAGCTTTAGTTTATTGGGTCCAACATACATTTAATGAACTGCCAGCGCGTAAATCTTCCAACATTGTGATTCTTGTTCATTTGCTCTCATTGTTGTTGTTGTTGTTGTTGTAGTTGTTGTCGCCGTTGGTGGGCAACGCAAAGCGTGCGAAATTTGTTGTCAGAGTTTTAAAGCCTCTTAAAGACAGCTCAAAGCACTTGAGAACAGAAGCTGCTGCTGCTGCTGCGTCTGCGGCTGCTGCCTAAAACATTTGCCCATTGAAGTGAAATTAAATTAATTATGGCCAACAGACTTTGGGCCAGAAACATTAATTAGCTTGTCTCGGTGTCAAAGACGCGTTCGTTTCTAATCAAATTAATTAAATTGGTATATTAATTATATTATTCAGTTGCAGCAGCTCCAGTTGTGGACTCTGTGGCCCATTGCCCCAACCCTTCGCACCTTGCTTCAAACCCACAACTCGAGCGTTTCTAATTAGTTTAACCTGATTAGTTATTGAAAAAAGATTGTCTGTGTGTGTGTGTGTGTGTGTATGTTGTCTTGGTCAACGTGAACACGTACTCATTCTACACACACACACACAGACGCGCACAACACCCACACATTGCCGCTGGCCACTTGAAGTTGATACCGTCATGCGATTTTTATCTGCCGCTCGCTTGAGACAAGTTGTTGTTGTTGTTGTTGCTGTTGTTGCTGTTGTTGTTGTTGTTGATGTTGTTGTTGCTGTTGTTGTTGTACCTTGAAGCCGTTGCACATTAAAACCAACACGTAACCGGTTGGGCGGCCGCAAAGGTGTAAAGACTGATAAGCAACCGGCTGGATATATTAAAAAAGAAAGAACCGAAAATACCCAGAAAAAAACAACAAAAGTAGTTAAATCGAGAAGAACTTTTTAGTAAATCGCTCTTTATACACTTGGCTCAAAATTCAAGATATCTTAAACAAACTCAAGTAAAAAAAGTTAAAAAAAAAACATGGATATTAACCATATTAAGATATTTAAACTTCAACTTAGCAATGAAAATGCTTCTGTTTTCGTTGCAATAGAATTGAATTGTATTTTATAAAGTAGCCAGGTTTTAAATTAATTCTGCAAGAATTTTGCACATTTCTATACTTTTATGTGCTTAATACAATTAAAAAAAAAAGCAAATTGATTTATGTAAAAATAATTAGAAATTATCTAAGGCCAACGCGTACAATGAAAATAAATATTTATGTATTTCCGCACACATCATAAATAATTATTGCAAAAATAATCGATGCTAGTTCAGCTTAAACAATTGCATTTTAATTATAATAAATTACATTTTAGCCACAAATTTGCATAACAAAACCCCCGAAAAAAAAAACAACCAAAATATGCAATAATTTAATATGTAAATGAGAAATTTTGAAGCCATATTAAAAACAACCAAACAAAATGTGTTTAGTTAATTATGCTGCTTGGTGGGAAATGCATTGCCTGCCTTTCTCGCGTTGCCAGCTCCATATGGTGTGCAGCGTGCCATAAATTGTGGCAAAGTTAATTAAACACACAAAATTACAAACAGTTCGGCACATTATCAGTTCATAATAAAAGCTTATCTCAACTCTGCCTATATGGTAGTTACCTGTACCTGTTGATGATTTATTGTTTTTCACGCCCTTCTTCTTTTTTTCATTGCAGCTCGATAAGGAACTCATTGGGAATACATTTATTTATAAATAACTAATTGATAGGCAGACTTTGGGCTGCATGAAGGTGAGTAGCCAAAAACAGGTAAACAACATTTGCCCCATTTTGGGGCGCAAGTTTACAAATTTTTTCGGTCCAATGTCAATTTGTAGCTGGTTGTTTAAAGGCTAAAGAAAAAGCAAGTTCATTGTTTTGGGCCCAAACTAATAAGCGCCAAGTATGGCCAACAATTTAGCCGAGTCGTGGTTGCAGTTGCAAGTTGGCTAGTTGGCTACTTGGCTACTTGGCTACTTGGCTAGCTGTCTGGCTCCTTAGATGCCCCAAGTTGCTTAACATTGTGTCTTGTGGCATTGTCTTTGCGTTTGTTCGCGTTGCTCGTTTCTCGTTATTGTGCCAAATGGCCATAAAAGGTTAATTGGGTCCTTAGCAACTTGGCGGGGCAACAAAAACAAATGATGCCAACATTCCACGCTTACCTCTGCCAGTCGGCACGGTTGCTGCCGCTGCCGCTGCCGTTGCTGCCGCTTCTGATGCTGCTGCAAGCCACAAGCGACATAGAAAAATCTTAATTAGTTAATTAAAACAACAAACAAAACCGAGTCCCAGTCCGAGTCCGTGTTTCGTCTACCATGTAGTGTCCACTGCAACTAGTTCACTTGGGCTACTGCATAATTCATGCGCCTTTTAATGACAACCACAAGTGGAGCAGGACACCAAATTGAAAGTCAAAGCCAAACTCAAACTGTGGCTGAAGCTACACACAAAACAATTTCAATAATTTTGTACTTAATTTAAGACAAAACGACAAGCATAAGCCCCCCTAAGCCCCCAAATTAAAATTCTTTCTTCTTATTTTGTGTAATGAATAACACCGAAACCTTTCACCTCCAAAATATTTTCTGGCTTACCAACTTTGTGCGAAGCTGGGGGACGTCTTCTGGGTCTGACTCTTCCGCACAGGATATGATAAAAATTGGATGTCGATTTTGATATGTCTATGCCGATTCTTTATTGTTATCATGAAAGCGGTACAGGTTATCTATGATATAGAACCTTGATCTATTTTAGAATCTACATTAACAATTTCGGGTCCTTATCTCGTATATTTTACACGGACAGACGGATAGACAGACAGACCTGTCCCCATCGACTAGGCTATTAATGCTGATCAGGAATATATATACACTTTAAGGTCTAAAAGAAGTCTCCTTTCTGCCTGTTGCATACTCACAAAGCCTTTTTAAACCCCTTTTAATCATTTCATGCGGTTTCAGGATATATAATCAGAATCAAATTCCGTATAAATTCTATGCCTGTCATACTCTAGAATTGAAAATCTTGTTTTTCTCCAAGTGTAAGCGCTCAGTTGCCAGTTGTTACCACTTTGATGTTCGCTGTGCTTGTTCTTCTTCTACATGTTGTTGCCGCTGCTGCTGCTGCCACTGGCCAACGATAGAGACACGTTGTCTGCTATAGAACTCCTGTGTGTGTGTGTGTGTGTGTGTGTGTTGACTCAAATCCCCCGAGGTGACATTAAACTATGAAAGGCATTTAGTTTAGCGATTTATATAGGCGACTTTTTGACAGTTTTATGTCTCTCGCTGTCCACTGGGCTGCGTTGTCTGTACCAAGGTGCAGATTGAGGATAACGAGCTGAAAACCAACAACAACAACAACAACAACAACAACAATAACAACAGCCTTGCGAATCGCTGCAGCCAGCCTGCTAGGTTTATGCTTCATTAAATAGCCGGGCAATGTTTATATTTCACTGGCTAAGGACCTCGTTATCCGCCTCAATCAATGCAATTGCGCGGAAGCGATTTATGGACGCAAAGGGCTAAAGAAAAACCCTTCACAGCCTGCAATTGCAAACATTACGAGCGGAGTGAGAAATTTTCAATTTATACAATACAAAACTATAGGAAAATATATAAAAGAATGCGCAGGAGCTGAAGAAAAACTTAAACTGAAAAACTTAAAATATGGCTAACTATTTGGTTCATTGGTTCAATTGAAGGATTGCAAGTAAACAAAATAAATAAAATTAAACTTTAAATTTGATATTTGAAACTGTGCTCAATGAAAGAAAATGTGGAAATATGCAAAATTTGGGTGTTTGAAACTCTTAACTTTAAAGCATAGGCACCTTTGCTTTTTTATTATTACTGGAAATCCAATTTTCTACATTTTAATTAACCCTCCAACGAAATTTGACCTGCAGCTCAAGTTCAAATCAAGTTCAAAAACAGGTTGAGCATAGATTTAACCTCCTCCCTTCCAGACTCACGGCAAATTGCTTGGCATGTGTAACCCTTTGGAGAAAACGAAACCCTGACTCCCATCGCTCGATCCCATTACGACCACAACACGTGCCCGGCGCCTGAAGGGAACCCCTTTTGCATGTGTTTATATAAATATTGGGTTAAAGGGGTCTGATCGGGGGTCTAGCTCGCGCCAGCCATAACTTTTTGTCATCTATTTTTTGGGCTCTTTTTTTCTTTTTTCGTTTTGGTCATAAAAAATGACCAACTGCCATTAGGGGCACAAAAATGAAACCATTTTTGTCATTTGACAGGCAATTTTCAAGCGTTACATTTTCGATTTCTCTTTCGTTATGACACCCTGCCCTCCCTCCCGATCCCGCTCGCCCCCTCGTCCGCTCTTTAATTTGTGGTGCCAACGCACAACAAAATTACTCGACCCGCAGTTGTGGCAGTTATGAGACCGGGGCAGTGTGTGCGTGCGTGTGTGTGTATTATATGTTCTGTCAGTTGCGCCCACAGAATGTTTGTTGGCCATAAAATGTGGAGCCGCACGCCGTCCCGCCCTCACCGAAAATCTGATGATAGTTTATACAGAGCTAAAAGCATTTTTCCAGCCCATGCACATTTTCACATGAGCCCTTTGCCATTTCTCATGTGTCCCGCTCTCCCGCTGTCCCCTGTGGCCCCTCTTTGTACTGTCTCGTCTGCGTCTCTGTGGCATATTTAATCGAGCTGCCACATTGAAATATATTGACTTTATTATCCAGCCTGTGGGCTATCATTTGATTAAATCTAAATCTGTTTATGAACCCAACTTTACGCGCAAGTCGCTTTTATTAATTTTACAAGAAAGCTGCATAAACAAAATTAACGCTGATAACTTTTTGGGATTTATCGCGCTAGTTGGCCAAATAGTTGGCGAATTAGGTTTTTGTACCCTGAAAATGGTACAAGAAAAACAGGGGTATACCTGTTTTGTGCTTATGTTTGTTACATTTACGGGCCTCGGAGCTTATTAGAGCTAGATATAACAAATGTTGTATGCTGACCCTCTTTGGGCTCTCTTTGATTACCTCTCCTCGTTTTCTCTAAAGAAAACCAAGTCTTGAGCCTTGAGAGCTGCACTTAGGGTATCTGCCAGTCAGTCACTCCCAAGTAGAGCTCTCTTGTTTCTTTTTCATCCGTTTTATTCAATTTGCCAAAGTTGGGCAGCCAGTTGGCCAAGGTCCTAGCACAGGTTTCGGTCCCAGTAAAATGCAACTTTAAGCGGTCGCTGAGTAAAAAAAATCAAGGAGAAATGTTGGGAAAACAAAGTGAAAAACGTGAAAAACTGCGACTTGAAGAAGCGGCAAAGCGGCGGCTGTTGTTGCTATTGGCCAACCGGCTGCAATAAGCCTCTATAACCGAATGAATGCCTGCCTGAATGGTTGAATGAGTGCTCGAATGGCAGACAAACAAATAAATATTGGGGTCGTGCCATAAACCAGCCGCCAGCTCAACTCAACTCAACTCAACTTAGTTCAGCTCGGCTCACAGCTGACCTGGCCAAGAGCGTAGCTGCCCATTTGTAGTCAAAGGTTGTTGCTATTGTGGAAAATTCATGTATATGCAAATGAACAATTGATTTCTGTTGGCTCGCTGTTTTATGCGATTTCGCTCTGCCCCTCGCATGACCCTGAATTAAGTTGGGCGGTTTTGGCTGACCTTGCGCTTGGCCAAGTGCAAGGTTGGGGCAGGCAAGTAGATCGTGTTAGCCGCTAAGCCAAGTTTCTTAAATCAGTTTTCGTATTCAATTAAATAATTTGCCACTAACGCGCCGAACTTTTAACGAGTTTTTCCAGAGAGTTTTCAAAAGTTTTTGCTTAGTTTTCGCATTGCAAATCCCATGACAACCGCTGCTCTGCGCATATCTTTCTAGCTAGTCTCAATTAATCAAACTGAAAACTGAGAGGGTAAAACCACTTGGGGAAACATGTTTTGCCTGTAATTTCATGCAATCATTTAATTGCGATTTAATAGCGCGCTCATCCTGTAATTTATTTCGTATTTCGTGTAATGAGAAGCGCGTAGAGCGGCACCAGGTAAAAGCATAGAAAATGTGAAAAGCGACCATGATTGTTTTCTTCTTCACTTTTTTTTTCATCTTCGGTTTTTTTAGCCAGGAGCAAAACGCGAACGTGCAGGCAAAAACATTTAATTACTTTTGTGCGCTGAGAGTCATGACTCTGGCAGGAATCTATATAATGGGCTATAGCTGGCATGGACAGCAAAAAGAGAGTGGGGGAAGCGTGAGAAAGAGAGAGAGAGCAAATGCGGTTCATGTATAGCAAACATTTCATTTTACAGCGTTTGACAAATTAAAGGCTATGAAAAATGCGTGGCATGCTGAAATTGCTGAGGATGCAGCTGCCATTGGACATTGGATGGCAAAAATGGGGGCTTGCAACTGTTGCTGTTAGTCTGTTAGCCTGGCAAATTAACAGTTAAGCGCCAACGGTAAATAATTGTCAATGACAACAACAACGAAGACCACTTGAACTGGTAGCTGCTCCAAAAAGCACATCGTGCCCGATAGACGTAGCCCGTTTGAGAAGATGTTGCCGCTGTCGTTGCCGTTGCCGTGCCGCGGCTTGCCCCCTTGCCCCGAATGAGGTTTGACTGGTTTCTCAAGCACATGCACCAAATAACCAAAAGGAGCTGAAGCTGGTGTCTAAATCTGAGACTGGGAAGACCTGTTGTCTGCTGCCGTCATGGTTATCTGGCCATGGGCACTGGTAATTCTAGCCGCCTTGGCAACTTCTCGCCACTCGCTCCTCGCTGCTCGGTCGGCGGATGTGCAAATATTTTGATTAAATTTTCTCCGTGGCAACTTTCTTTGCACCAATGTGCCAGCTCTCACAGTGACTGCCATGTGGCAGCTCCTGTGTTCTGTATGCGTGTGGGGCAGCTGCCGGTTTTCTGTTGCATTCGAGCCAACACACATTTCCTGCTTCTGCACAAAACACGTTTTAAGCTCCAGGAACATCATCATCATTATCAATATCAGCAGCTGCAGTCGCATCATCAACATCATCATCATCATCATTTGTGGCTTCACTTTGATGCACGTCTGCGCCCGGTTGCGGTGACCTTTGCTGACACGGCGCATAATACAAAATCAAAGCCAACATTGTTTCCAATTTAAACATTTTTCATTTATACGGCGCATAAATCTTGGCTTTTCTATAGAATTGGAATATTTTTGGTGCTTTTTGAGATTTGTTTAATCAAGTTAATTGTTTTCATTGTGATTTTTTTCTAGTTTTCAAAATATTGTCTTGAATGTTCAAGTGAACTTCTTTTATAAAGAATTTGGAGCAAATCGCAAATATATTCATGTTGTAATCTTTTAAATCAAGTTTATTATGTTCCTAAATCAAGTTCTATGTAATTGCTATACCACAGATAAGACCAAAAACAGTTCCAACCTGACTTAGCTTTCACGAAATCTTAAACTAAGAACTTTGCTCTTGATTAAGCCAAAGTAGCCCAATTGTGACTTAGCTCTACGCCCAGTTCTATTTGGGTCTAAAATTGTAATGTGGCCAGAGGAAAAGTTCATTTGATGTCGCACGCATCTCATTAGAAACTAAATTTTGCGTCGGGCAAAAGTTTTTCTGGGCCGAAATGCAAATGAATATTAAGCACAGACTTGAGGCTGCGTTTTAATAACTGCGGATTAAGTCTGCATAAATAATAATCATAATAAACTGTGTGCCAGCCATGAAAATGCGCATCAGCGCGTAGCAGATACGCTTCTAACTGCCCCCAAACTCAGACGTCGCCCCGTCCGCCCGTCCGCCCGCTTGCCACCAGTCCCCCGGCTAACCCAGGAATCTGGGCAAAAAGTTTTTGCATAAGAAAATGACAAATGATCGGCGAAGGCTGTTGGGTGGTTCGAGTATTAGCTTCAAGTCGCCCTGGAAAAGTTACTGTTACGACTCTGTGCTGGCAGGCAGAGAGGGCGGCAAGAGAAGAAGAGAAGTATGGAGAAAAGCGCGACAACGAAGTTTTCTTTTGTTTGAGCAGAAATTCTTGGACTTTGTTGCGCGTAATTTGAGCTTTTTTTTATGTATTATATTTGTTGTTTTTATTTCGTTCGCATCTTTTGTGTAATATTTCATTTGGCTTGAATGGCAAGCGATGCTCGCAATTTTTCTCATTCCTTACAAATAGTTGGCTCTTTGTTGCTGTTGGCTTTTAATACCCAGTTAAATGTGCGTCTAATTATGCCAGCAATTAAATGCGAACTTTGATAAATGAGCAGGAATGAAAGTGGGGAGTCAATTGGCAGGGTTGGGGATCATCCTGAGGCATTTGCATGCCAATGGCATGCCCGACTTAACATGCAATTCAATTAAGTCTTATCTTATCTACAGTGCGCGCTCGCAAAGGGAACCAAAGCGAAAGAATAGTAAAGAAAAAAGTCTTCCAAGAACGCACAAATTGCTGCGACGCTTATCAGTCAATTAGCCAAGAGATAAGGCAAACAAGTAACGCGAACATAGCGCAAATTGAGGGTAGAAGACCGGGTCTCAGCTCTTCGGGGATTGGCAGTTAAACAAGACAGCCCCGAGGGGCGACCAAATGATGGCAACAATGCCCACATTTCCGTCAGGTTTCTTGGGCGTTTGCTTATCGAGCAGCGCTGTCAACGCATATCTTTTAACTTCAAGTGTTTTCCTCCACAAGTTCTCTGTCTCTCTGTCTGTCTAACCGCTGAGCTGTGATAAGCCCAGGTAAGCATGGCAAGTAAATGGTTCGCTTTTATGACAGAGCTTGTCTGTCTAATGCCATTCAAAGACCTTACAATCGAATTATTTTGGCTGTTTGTTTTTTAACCAACAAATGGGCCATGCAATCAACAGCTGCCACTTCAACATATTATTCCTGCCGTCTCTATCGATTGTCCTGGAATGTGACCCCTAAAACCGCAGCTCATTTAACAGCCACGCCTCGAAATGTAAATACGTTTGCAATTAATGTGCTGACGAAATTTATTTAAAGTTGAGTTTATAATTAACTAATATTTGAATTTTATTTAAAACGAGCACAGTTTTTGATATCTGTGTTAGTCATACGAATACTTAGATAGCCCGAAGTTAATCTAAGGGGTTAGCTTAAACTCTATATAAACAGCACTAAAAGATATATATTTTATCTTGAATATATAATCCACAAATATGACCTCACTTAATAATATGTTCATATTTATTCATACAATGTACGTAATTGTAAATTTCCTGTTTGAGTTAGGATTTTGCAATTATGCTTAGAATAATAATTGCTTATATAGTTAAAGAGTTTCCATCTTGTTAATTTTTGGTTGTTGTCGTTGCTGATTTTGCCATAGATATTTGATTGGAGACAACGTTTAAGAATAACACAAAAGAAAACTCAGCAAAAGCTCTTCCGAAAGAGCTTTTACAGCTTACTCTCTGAAAGTTGCAATAAAGCTCTACAAGCCACGCTGGCAGTGAAACTTTTAAGAATACCGAACAAAAGAGAACTAAGAAGCATGATCTGTCCATGAAGTAGCTGCAATTATAATCTACAGATACTTGTATGTGTACTTGTAATTGCAGGCAATTATCTCGCTACATTATCTACACATAATTCGGCCAAACAAGTATTCAATCATGTGTGTGATTTATGCTCATGGAAACAGACAGTTGTTGTTGTTGGGCCATAAAATGATCTTCTATGCTTTAATTGCTGTGTGTTACCTTATCTGCATTTCCTGTTATCTTAAGCACTAAATGCGTAACCATGACATAATTAAAAAAGTTTGACAATTCTTGAATTTATCTGCTGCACCTTATCTGAGCGCTGATTACGTACTATTTACTTTCCATTTCAACTGGATTTAGACTTTAAGAGAAACCTTTCCCAGCCAACGAGATTTCTCTTGGCAAATAGAATGTGAAAATCAAAATTAAAGTTTTAAACGCAAAAATATATGATTTGGCTATGAATGCGAAATGATATCGTTTCATTTGTAAAATGCCCCGTTCTGTGCGTGCACTGCGCATATGGCACGTGGCCAGCGAGACGCGAATTTTAATTAACAAACCATTTAAATGAGAATTTCGAATGCCGGTAGGCAAAAACAAGAGCAATTCGAATGGCCAACAGCACGTTTTGGAGCCCAAAAAGCGGATGTGCGTCATTTTGCTGCAGTCCCAGGTGTAAGACCTCCTCCCAAAAAAAAAAACGAAAATGGTATTCGGGAAATGCATTTCAACTCATCAATTATAGATGGGAAAAACAATTGTCTGTGTGATTGCTGCCGTTGAAGCAGTTGGTACAATAAATTTGACCAACAGCTGATGTGGAAATTAACACCAGCTCGAATCTCTGATTATCCGAACCGACAACTGTCAAACAAATTAGTTCAGTGAGCCGCATGGAAACCTCTATAATGAAATAGGCAGCATTCAATTCGCCCGCCTCTGACTGACGACTAGTTTTGGCATGTTATATTAATACGTATTTACAAACTGCTTGCAACTATTTCAACTGTAACCCACTATGCTACGCCATGGTTAGGGTTTTCGCGGTGGTTGGCAACTCTAATCGCTCTATTTTTGCCAACTTGTACAGCTGAGTGAGGACATGTCATGTGTCCCCTCTCACTCACTCTCACTTTGTGGTCCGCTCTTTTGCTCTGCTTTTCAATTTATTTACAGACAGACACACGCACACACATGCACACAACGGAAATTGCCAACTTTGTTGAGCGTGGGCCAGGGCCTGGTTTGGGCAGGGCTGGGCTGCGCTGAGGTTTGAGGGGGGGAGTCGATGCCAGGTCGGCATTGCCACTTGAACCCAACGAGCCATAACAAAAGGCACACGAAGTAATTAACTTGTATTTATTGTATGCACACATTGCTGACTGCTGCAACAGCGGTGGGGTGTGGGGTGTGGGGTGGGGGTACGGTGCGCCCTCTCCCTAGTGGCTGGCATGGCTGCCTTTTCTAATTGATAAGCTGGCCCTGGCTGCTATCTGTGCATGTTCATTCAATTACTTGGCCTAGACCCAAGACTAGACTGCAGCTAACTGCAACCGATCTTGGTCAGGTTTATGCACATTACGCGGCCCAGCTTATAGTTAATGTTTATTAGTTTTTTCCATTTAAACTCGAACTAAAAGCGAGTAGCATAACTTTATGAAGCAGTTTGTGGCAAGTAAAAGCATTCACTCAGTAAGCTGTCTTTTACGCATCATATCTTGATGAACATTAAACAAATTTTATACATTTTATGTACAGTATGATCAATACTAAGGATCTACTAGTTAAACAAAGAGGTAAGAGTTTGTTTTAACATAAAGTGTGCTTTAATCGGGCTAACATATTCTCTGGAACTAAAACAACTAATAAGAAAATTCGATTGATTATCTCGAATAATAACGATACACATTGATAATTAATTACTTATCGAACTTATCGATAAATACATATACATTGATAAAAGAAGTCTTTCATTGATGTGTAAAATTTCTTTATATTCTCAAATTTTGGAAGATTTGTTCTTAAAATGTACAAAATGCTGCCCGAGTGCACATAAGATGATTACGTTATTATCGTGATTAGTTGAATTATTTATGATATGTAGGATATGTATATTATATAAACGCATAAATTTGCAGATATCTCGCTATTTTAGCATACTTAAATAGTTAACAAACTGTGCTCTTGAAGCGTATTTCAAGTTCGTGAGAGCTTGTGATTGTTTCTCATTGCTGTTGTTATTAACTTTTCGTCTGATGCGGCAACCTGGCACGCAACTTCGCGCTGTGGGGCATCCACTTGACTGAGACAGACTGGAACTGAGTAGGGATTGAAGACTGGAGGAGGCCACTGAGAACGGGGCCGTAGCTCAAGTGGCGTGTCATTTACCTGGCGGCCACAGACTTTAGAAACTTGTGAGGCGCAACAACTGAGCGCAGTTGCTGTTGCAACTTGTGCAATTATATAATATTGACATTAGTTGCATGTTGCTAGCCAGGCTGGAATTTAATTGCAGGCCAAGATATAAAACCTGAACTAAAATCAATATAGCCTCTGCTCTAATAGTATGTCAATTATTTGATTTGCGTTTCAATTTAATGGCTTAATGTCCAACCAAGGTAAAGAGGATGCGCTGTCAGGCTCAAAAGTGTGCCGATTAGATTAAATAATGACAGAAAACCAAACTCAATTTGATTTCTAATCCAAAACACACTCTCTCTACTATTTCTCACTCTCTATCTCTCTCTTCTCTCAATATCTCATTCTCTCTTTGTTTTGGTTCATTTGCAGGCTGAGTGCACAAGGAGACTGTTAAATTGACTTAACCAAACGTGTGGCGCATAGAAAGGACACTCGTGTGTGTCGTGTCCTCGTCACTGCTTCCTCTTCATATCCAACTTCAGACTGATCCACTGATTCACCGATTCACCCGCTACAGACTGCAGGCCAAATAGCACAACAAATTGTGGAGAGTAGTGGAAAATACTTGGTGAACGCAATAGCAAAACACAGCAAAAGGCATTTCAAGTGGAATGGCAACAAATTGAAATACGTGTTCTGCAGCAGACGTGTGGCATGTGCAACAACATCAAGTACAGATAACTACGTAAACAGCAACATATCAGCAGCTCCCAAAATTGTACAGCAAATCAGCTGGAAACCTTTTTGAGCCACATATCTGGACGCATAAATCATCAAGAGCAGAGCGCGCACATTGATTAATGTTACGCATACGCAGTGTGTGCCAACCGAACGAGGCGCCCTTTAACTGTGACCACTCAACGACTTCCACTGGCCATTAACAACTGGCCAACGCGCACAACAGCAGCTGAAATCGCAGCCACAGTTGCACCAAAAAGGAAGCCCACACAAAACTCATCATGGCATTTATATGGCGACGTCGCTCCACAACAATTGTGAAGCTGGTGGCACTGATGCTGCTCATTTGGTTCTGCATCGTCTTTCTCATCTACACGGACGACACGCGCCGGCGAGCGGCGCAGGAGACCAGCGGCTACGGTGCCAGTGGCAACTTCAATGCCGGCGGCGGCGGCGGCGGTGGCGCTGCCGATGTTGGTGACAGTGCCGGTGCCGGTGCCGGGGACCCGGTTGCAATGGCCCGGAAAAACGGTCCCATCTCCGAAGAGGAACGAGGTAGCGACAACTTCGCTGTTTATGACAATGCCATTGAGGAATCCAATCGCGTAAAGGTGAAACCACGTAAGCAGGACGACGATTCGTTGCGCCAAAACGCAGTCGTCCATGCGGTCGAGAAGCCCGTCCACAAGCAGCAGCCGCCACCCAAGGAGGACGGTAAGTTGATCAACCATTTTAATAATTATTTAATGAGCGCAGGCTGCATTTGCATTAATTAATTTTTTGAGTTAGCTTCAACTGAACATGACAGAAATTTAATTAGCGTAATATTCAGAAACTCATTAAAATTATAAAATCTATAGACCTTATATAAATTATGAGTTGTAGCTTTAATTGTTTGATACTTTTCAACGCGGCTGCAACTATTGAATAGCCAAGGCTAATTGAGTTTTTCTATTAAAATTTTGCATTTCTATTCTGCTTTTATTTATTGACAACTGATAACTTTCGCTGCTTTCGAACCAGCGAACTCTCGCATGTTCGTCCGACGCTCAGCCACCTAAGCTATGCAGGTTTTTTTAACGCGTTCTTTTAAAGGTTCAGTGCAGACGAGTGAATCATATCAAACGTGGGAATCCTGTCTTTTTGTTAACCTAAGAGCAGCTATAAATTCCGCGGTGCCGCTGACATAATTTATGGCCTCATCAGAGTACAATTATGTTATGCTAGCAGCCCCCTTTTCTGGCCTATGCTTTAGCCACCAAGATTAGATAGTTTTGATGCCAATAAATTTGCCGACGCTGGCACGTTTTGCCTGCATGGCATTCGCCTAACAAATGTGCAACATTAATATTTATATTGAAATCGGTTCCAGATTAACCACATTTCTCGCCACATCCATCACAGTTAGTGGCTCTGCGGCCCGCACCACTTGGCACCCATGTTGGTTGATTCGCAACTTGTTTTTCTTCATATTCGATTCTCTTGGCTCTTGCTCTTCTTCTTGGCTTGTAATCCTGTAATCAGTTTTTGCTAATCTTTCGGCTCTGTCTGTGTTCCCATTCAGCCGGTTCGCACTTCATTTTCACGCAATCGTAGTCCACTAATTTCCAGCCAGTCTCGCTCTCTTGATCTCTCTCTCTCCCATTCTTTTCCTCTCTCTAGCTTCCTCTCTTGTTCTCTGTCTAGTTCAGGCTTGCATTTTAGGTCAGGCATTCAGAAATCGAACTAAACTTATGGATAATCACACACATGGACTGCTGCCGTCTCCTGTCGCCCCTGTCACCCCTCTTGCTTTTGCATGCCTTTAAGAAAATTTCTAACAAGTTTTACAACAATGTTAAAGATGCCAACGGCAACAACCACAACAACGACAACGACAACAACAACGCCGGCCAGAGAAGCTGCACTTAACAAGTTGCAATTGTTGCCAAACAGCATTTTCAATGGCAACCCTGCTAACAGGGTGTGTGTGTGTGTGTGCATCGAGAGGGGAGGGGCGTTGCCTTTTGGAGTGGTAAATAGAGAGACCAAACTCTCATGCCGCTGTCAAGCGAGGCATTCGCATTAAGCATATTAAAACAACAGCAACAACAACTCGGCCACTAATCAGGCACAAAACCTTCGATAGTCGGCCCCTAGGCCAGAAATTTTACTCAATGGACAGACTGACTGACTGGCTGACTGACTGACTGACTGACTGACTGACTGACTGACTGACTGACTGACTGGCTCACTTGCCCTTTGTGTTTTGGTCAAATCAATGAAGCAGTCAGCCGTAACTTGAACAAGTGCTGCAGCCAATTCTATTGGCCAAGACGCCGCTGCTTGCATGTGCTACACGCATTTAAGAATTCATCTCTATCTGACTAGACTGCGCATTGGAGCTGGCCGCGTGTTGTCTTTATCAGCGTGACACGAGCACGCCCAACTCCACACGACGTATTGGTTTTTAAAATCAAATATCGCGTGTCCGCGTTAAGCGTGTCACAGCACGCAGCTTTTAAGAACTAAATGGGATAGACTAGTCCCATGCAAAACTAGATTTCGTGTCCTTCAGACTTATTTTCTATTCATTTTCCTACCGCTCACCTAAACTAGGGTCACACGATCCTATATCCAAACCCTCGTTCTTTAGAATTGAATGGAATGGAATGGCTTAGAGTATATGACCACCTTTATGTCAACTGGGATATTTTTATAATATTTGGGATGCATATGCTTATGCTTAAAATGACTCTGAAAATGTATTTTTATCTATTTTAAGCAAAACCAGAAACTCCATTCTGCATATAATATGCGAGACCCTTAAATTTGAAGTTTTAAGATCCGGTCTCTAATCTCGAACTGTGGACTTATAAAAATATCTCAGAAACGCATACATCGTATTGGTTTCGTGTCGTGTCTGGCATGAATTCGACACGTTTTCATCTCTATTTCCCGAAGGGCCCGCCGACTGGCAGTTTCACACAATGCACGTATTTGCAATTTCGCATATCATGTTTGCATCTCTTGCGCAGCCTCATCAGCAACAGAGGTGGCAAAGCTACAAGTTGTTGTTGCTGTTGCAGTTGCAGTTGTTCTTGTTGTTGTTGTTCGTTTGCTATTTGCTGATCCTGTCGTGCAGCAGTCGCCCCGTGGCGTCAAAATTGTGTGCAAGCCTACAACGTTTACCAACACTCGACCACGCACATGAGTTTGCAGTCCCGGCTGCAGCACTAGTTGCTCCATCTTCTGGTTCCTGTTAACCGAAACAACCATTGTCTGTGGCTATGACTGGCTTGGTGCTTGCTGCCTTGTGTGTTCATAGCTGGTAATTAGTGTTGTTGTACTTATTGCCTGGCCTTGGGGCGCCTACCACCAAAAGACGTGGCCAACACGACGTTTATCGCGCGCACGCATCAACCAACCAGGCAGGCAGGCACGCAGTCCGGCAGGCTGGAGTACACTCGTCCAGTCAGTCACCCATCCAGTGAGTCAGTCATTCAGTCAGTCAGTCGAGACGCCGTCAAGCTGCCTGCCTGCTGGCCATGTCTTTAATACGCGCACTATCTTGATCTTGGCCTGGTCCGCCGGGCCTGTTTGTCTGTCCTCTTGTACTTCTTTTTTTTTCTTACAATTTAGCAGCGATAATGATTTTGTACATACAATGCAAATGCCACGCCCATTCCCGCTCTGAAGAAACGAGCGAAATGCCTCTGGGAACAGCTGCTTCCACAGCAGATTGATTGCCTGCGTCCAGTTGTTCCCCCCGTTTTTAATCAATGCTTATCCCCTGCCATGTTAATAACATAACGCTGATTTGAGTGCGTCTCTGGGTGTGCGTGTGTGTGTGCGTGAGTGTGCGTCTATTGTCCTTGTTTGGCGTCCCTAGGGCAACCCAGTTGCCCACATGCCCACTTGCCCACCTACCCGCTGCTATACATTTCGCAAATAACGCTACTTTGGCATATTATGTTCCTTTTATGCTTTATGCCGGCACATGGCGGGCCAGCTTGTTCAGGCTGTTGTTGGTGGGGCGCCTCCCAGGCATTTGTCTGTGGCACACATTGCCACATTGGCACAGCTCCACCCACAGACGCTCCCTCTTTTTGTCTCATGCAGCTCGCATAACGGACGCTTTATAGCTTCCTGTCACGCTCAGGCGTGTCCCTGGAGCGCCTCCTCCTGTATCCTAACCATTCGCTTCCTCTCATTTTCCTATTCAACTTCTGGTTGTGTCCATAAACTGCCGATAGATATGAAAATTATATAGATGGATAACGCATACCCACCGTCGCCGCAACTCGATTGCCTATACAGTGAACGCTCGCTACATGTGACCACGCTGAAGGATGAATAATATTGAAGCAGATTTCGATTTTACGGAAATTTCAGCGTTAAAGTGCCAAGGTCTTTATTACATTCTATCCCAACTTGCGAAATTAGTTGTTTTTGAAGTAAGGTACCTTTTATAATTGTCTATTCCTGAGCTTTTCGTCAAGCACGACCGCTCACTGTAGAATCTGAAATGGTTTTTATATCATTTCGGTAGAGTTTCTATATTTCGAAATGCTATAATTGGATTGTGCTCAGGTGGCTACATTTGAATAGCGGCGCGCCGTTGGAGTTCGTGCTTTAACATTCCATGCTGCTGCGCTATAAATAAGTGAATCAATAAAACACATAAGAACCCAAAGAGCCTGGCTCCAGTTCCTCTTGCTGCACCGTCTGCAACTTCCCTTTGCGTTCCCTTTTTTTTTATTGTTTTTTATTATGATGCGTGTGTGTGCACGCGCACAGCATGCAAAAATGTTCATTACAACAAATAGGAGTCGAGTGTGTCGCTTAGTCCTTGCTAGGGTTTTCTTGGCCCAAACGTTGCCCTTCTCTGCCCCCTCAGCCCGCCTGGCACACGCGTGCATATCCCGCAATGAAGTTGTAACTACGACAAATCATAAAATTTATGTGCGAATCCCCCCGCTTTCTAGGCTCCGCTTCTATGCCCAGTTTCTGCTTTAATGGCTTTTGTTGTGCGTCCAAAAATTTATCGTCGCCTGATTGGCCTCTTGGTTTTCTCCGGGTTCTTACCGACAGTCTCTACTGCCACATCATAATGTGGCCGACCAACTTGGTCTGGGACTGGGACTTAGGCTGGGCTTTGCTTTTATCGCTTTTTATTTTGCAGACAGCTTTTTATGTTTATTGAAATGATTGTGGTAATTGAAATGTTTTTCATTGTGCGACACTCTCGCACAAACACACACACATACACACACACTAGCAGACACACACTCACATACTCGCACACGAACAGCGCCAATAAGTGTCACTTCTGGCTGACAAATCTCATAAAAAGCAGCAACTGGCAGCCGGAACAGAATCATATTTCCATGCAAATGCAAATAACAAGATAATATAATGCACACACAGTGAGCACACCAACACAATCACACACAGCAACAGACAAGCACATACAAACACACACACACGGCAAGCAGCAGAAGAACTCATCGAGCGTGTGCAAGATGCCACAGAGAACACGCATACGCACCGTTGCACACTGCCACAAGAGCTAACAAAACACGAAAATATAAAATGAAATCAACAATATATTTAGATCACTTAGTTAGTTTTAGTCTTAGTTCATTCATTCATTTAATTATATTGTATTTGTAAGACAATATAGTAGAAGCTTGTTATTTGCTCAAGACTTAACTTAAGCAAATCAAATAATACTTGTTCCACTGTGCGCTTGGATGGGAAATTTGCAAACCGAAGCATTTTTCATGCACGACGCTGATGATGACAACTTTTCATGTCAAATGCATTGCGATTTATCATCGCTGAGTGTCACATGCTGTGCCAGTCGTAAATTTCATGCACAACAAAGCAGCAGCAGCTTCCTTTCGATCTGCCCAAGCCAGAACCCATTCTAATATAAATCCTGGCAATTTTAAGCCAAATCAAGCAACAACCTTAACCCGTCACTTATGTTTCTCTGCCTCCCTCTCTCCCTTTGTGCTTTAGATAAAAGCGTTTTGGATGCGCCAGTAGCAAATCTTAATGATAATCCCGGTGAGCTGGGAAAACCTGTGATTCTGCCCAAGGAAATGCCGTTAGATATGAAGAAGGCCGTCGACGATGGCTGGACAAAGAACGCCTTCAATCAATATGTCTCCGACTTGATATCCGTGCATCGTTCGCTGCCCGATCCGCGCGATGCCTGGTGCAAGGATTCGGCACGATATCTAAGCAATCTGCCCAAGACCGATGTCATCATTTGCTTCCACAATGAGGCTTGGTCCGTGCTGTTGCGCACGGTGCATTCCGTACTGGATCGGTCACCACCCGAGCTGATTGGCCAAATTATCCTGGTGGATGACTACAGTGATATGCGTGAGTAATTGTTGTTTTGTGAGGGGAGACATAAGTATTTATGGTAATCACTGGTTTTTGCACTTTGCAGCACATCTGAAGAAACAGTTGGAGGATTATTTTGCCTCCTATCCAATGGTGAAGATTGTGCGTGGACCGCAACGCGAGGGCCTGATACGCGCTCGCCTCCTGGGCGCCAAATATGCCAAATCACCTGTCATTACCTACCTGGATTCGCATTGCGAGTGCGCTGAGGGTAAGTTCGGAAATGGTTAAATATCCTGTTGCCAAGGCTTACCAAGAGACAACTATGTCATACAACTTTTGTAAAACCCATCAACCAAAGAAACAGCTTTTCTATTGTGAACAGATATGTCTAGGGTATTTAGACTTCGGCATTCCTTACCCAAATATTTCTTCCCCTCCCTCTAAATTTGTTCGCGCTGCCCAAAAGTATGCAATTGTTTTCTCCTTAATGGGTTCATGTTTATTAAACATTGTTCAATGCAACATTTAGAAATTGTTGCAAATTACTAAAGCAATTTACAATGTTTCTAATTGACTGATAAATTGTTGGCATTGTTTTCATTGGTCTGGCCAAATAACCCGTAAATTAATTATTTAATTAGACCACAAATCGCGAACACACATTTCAAATATTCAGTTTGACTCCAGAAAAGCAGAAAAGCAAAAATAATAAAAAAAATTAAATAAAATTAAATTGTTACCAATTTTTGGCTGGGTCGCTTTAGGCGCATTTCGCAAATCCCCAGCGTGCCATCAATTTTGTTGTTACATTTGATGGCCCAAAGATGAGATTCGTTTCGGCCAACAACAATGTTGGCAATAAAACAAAGCCAACTAGTAAATCACTTAATCTTCAGTTTTGTTGGCCCCGGCACTCGAGCGTTGATAGCGCTGATTGCTTTGTACTCGTCTCTTTTGGCCCAAAAATTTCATTTCGGCTAAGGGAAAATGATGGAAGGGCCGACACACAATCAATTTTGTTTATTGCACACCAAATCGATGAAACCAAGAGGGAGAAAGAGTGAGAGAGAGAGAGAGAGAGAGAGAGAGAAAATACTATCGAAAAAACTTACTTCAAAAAATATCATGGAGAAAAACTTTCGACTCAAAGAACGTGCACAACATTGTTCTGAATGTGTGTGTATGTGCGTATGTGTGTGTGTGTGTGTGTGTGCGAAAGTTGTGCGCTAAAAGAAAACAATTTTTGGTCTTTTCACTTAATGTTTGCGCTGTCATCGTTGTCGTCAATGCTGATGATGAATGACACGGCCAGGCGCATGAGCCGGACACGAACAGTGCTTGGCAAAAGCAATTAAACCAAGCTACAAACCACGGCATTCATGAAGTTTCTATAATATACTGTAAAAGGCTAGCCCGAAGAACAGTTTTGCAACGAAATAATTATTTACTTGTTTGGGTCGGATATGCTTTCTTCTGCCTGTTAAATGCAAGGGTATAAAAACCTCTGAGTATTTAACTTTCGACACTCCTTCTTAATTATATTGAACAATTCTTTATGACATATTTTACATTCACCTTCATATTTTACTTTGCAAGCACATTCAACTATTTATTAACGAGTCTTTGAGTATATAAAAACTTATCTGTTTAATATTCTACATATATTTAATTCTCATCTTTCATCGTTTACCTACTTTTTAATGGCACTCTTCCGTTATTCTCTTCTTCTTCATAAGTACAACTTTTCATTTACTTAATAATAGTTTTTCTATTCCTTAATAATCTCTAATATTTTCCACATATACTTGTCATTGTTGCCATTCCATTTATCTTATCACCAACATTCTTACTTGACATATCTAGAACTAAAGTCCTCCTCCCTCTCTCCCTTCCTCTGTTCACAGGTTGGTTGGAGCCGCTTTTGGATCGCATAGCCCGCAACTCGACCACAGTCGTCTGTCCCGTTATTGACGTTATCGATGATACGACTCTGGAGTTTCACTATCGCGACTCCAGTGGAGTCAATGTGGGTGGCTTCGATTGGAATTTACAGTTCAGCTGGCATGCGGTGCCGGAACGTGAGAAGAGGCGCCATAACGTAAGTCCAAGCTTATTAAGTATACGCTCTGTTCTGGCAAATTATATATATACATTCCACCGTTTACCGCCAAACAGCGACCACATTGAAATTTTCAAACAGTTCAACTGTGGGCGTTGGGTTCAGTTTTGGGCGCTTTCTGCGGCGTGGCGCGTATTTATTTAAGCACATGCCATTATCCGGCTGTCTGCGTGTGTGTGGGTTGGTGTGTGTGTGTGTGTGTGCATTTGGTTTAGCCATGGTTAGGTTAGCCGAACTAACCCCAACCTTTGCACGGCATACCAAAATTCGGTTTTTCAGAAAACGCGCACACAACGGAATACATGAAGCCGCTTAAAGCGCTCGAACGTGACTACGGCGGGATGTGAATGTTTGCCGTGAAGTGAATGTGGCCATCAAAGCAAACACACACACACAGACACACACACAATCAGCCAGGGCTGTTGGTTATGATATGGTTTTGTCGTAGGTTCATTTGGGATTTTCTATTCAACTTTTACCATGCATCTCACCCAACGAGCACAGTTGAAAGAGAAAATAAATTCAAGCTTAAATCAAATTCGAGCGAAAATTGTATATTTAAGCAAACCCGAACAGCTAATAATTGTGGGAAATGAAAATCGTTTACAGTATTCCTTAATTAAAAACTTTATTCAGTGTCTCCATAGGTAATCCGAAATAGGTAATAAAGTAAAAGCAAAAGAAAGAAAATTTGATAAAATTTTAAAATAATTGTGGGGAATCGTATATTAGATGAAAATCTCTCTAAATCTCGCTCTCTCCCTTGTAATATTCAAGAGCAAATGAAATCGTTTTAAGGGCTTTACTTGATGAGTTAATCATCTAATCTCGCTGTATCATAATATATTTTGCAGAACTTAACATATTCAGAGAAATATTCCATATTTAGTATTCATTTTTCCACACCATTTCATATTTATACATCGCCGATCAGTTTGTCCCATGCAGTTGCTCTAAGTGCGATTCTTTGCTAAAATTAAATTTCACGTTGTGCGAAAAATTTGTTGATTTTTAAATTTTAACACCACAACCAACTTTTAGCGGCTTTTTTGTTGTTTCAATGCAAACAACAAAGTTGGTTGTGTGTTGTGTGTGCCTAAGTAAACTCAGAGCCCGAAGACCCACATTAAACATGAAATCGCATAAATTCGTATTACCTGTTTATACCTGGCTGACACCTGACGCCTGACAGCTGTTGAAGCTGCCCGCAGGCGCTGAGGCCTGACAGTTATGCTGGCCTGTTCACAATTTGGCGAGGATTAAAGTGAATCTGAAATGTGCGTGTATTGCGAATGTTCTGAATGGTTTGCCAAACACTCGAAATGCAATTTTAGTTGTTGGCACCCGCACATTCACACACACACACTCGCGCACACCCACTCTACCGCATGTTGCATGTTTTGATATCTCTCCACATTTGTCAAGTGGCCAAAACTGTATTTTGTTGCGCACTTTAAGCGCGCTTTGCTCTGCTCATTTTTGGCCGCAATTTGTTGTTGTTTTTAAAATGTTCTCTGAACATTTTAATTAAGCAACTCACATTCATTCTTAATTACAACATTTGTTCCTTAAATGCGAGAAATACATATAGCTGGAGCAGTCAGCCTGCATGTAAGTGATATCACGCATACGACGCGTTAAGCCGGCAGAAATAATATGCGCAAATTACAGCAGAACGTCTGGTCGTTTGGTGAGGCATCAGGGTGTCAAAGAGCCCGTAACTGCAATGAAAAGCCAAAACTGTTAACAGCAAATTCTCGACTGCTGCGGCTGCTGCTGCTATGACTGTTGTTGCAGTTGCAGTCGCCGTCGCCTTTTGCGGCGTAAATATCTGGCATAATTGTTTTTACAAGCGCCAAGGGAATTTATGAGAACATTGTTGCCGAAAATCCATGCCGCACTCGTTGCAAAGGGATCGCCTGGTTGGGGTTTGGGAAACGGAACACATTTTCGTGGATGTTGTTGCTGCTGCCGCTGCTGTTGCCACTTGCCGCCTGCAGCTGCACTTAGCAGCTAAATCAAGTAAAGCATTTCCTGAGCACCACATTGGCAATTTGCCGGCTACGAAATAGGAATGAGCCATAAATGTTGCCTATGGTCTGTGTGTTAGTGTGTGTGTGTGTGAGTGTGTCGACGACGACGACAATGATAATGGCTGCCAGAACTAGGCGAGCGGCGCAAGAAGCATCTATGAAACAGAAACAAAATCGAAAGAAAAATTTCTCGCATCTGCGACAAAATGCAATAAATGCCAGTGAAAAAGTTTCCGCTGCTGCTGTGCCATCAATTGAAAAGCCTTTTTATACCCTATGTCCATAGGAAAAGAGCCAAAAAAGGGTCTATTGAGAATTGGCCAGGTCTGTTGCCTCTTTGAAGGCAATTTCAGTGAGCTTTGACTATGGGTTCTTGTATACCGTATGCATATTAAGCAGAGCTGCAAACCCCAATAAAATGTTCGAAGTTTTGATTTACGGCTCGATATGACCCTGCATTGAGGTTCGCTTTGTAAACCTAGTTTTTCATTTATATTTTCAAAATGTTGTTGAATTAATTCAATTTTTTATTTATAATTGCCCGTTCTTATGAAAATATTGCATTTGTACGTATTTTCATAAAGATAACGTGGGCTACATATTAAGGTATATTAATATATTAAGGTATATAACCTAACTTAACTAAAAATTATAAAATGATTTTAAGTACTTATGCACAATTGAATAACATATAGACACTATGGTAAAGGCTTATAGAGAATAAGTATAAAAGTTGTTTAGGGTTAAGTTTTCTCATCTATTATGAAGCTTCTTATAGAGCGCCTTCTTGTCGGGCCCTCTCAGCTAGAGCACTCTCGATAGCTACACATAAAAAGCCCGCATGCACTTCTAAGCACTGGCAATCTGAAGCAAGCGCAAACGGAGCATATATCCTGGTTGTTGGGTTACCTTTAGGCAGCTGTTGACAGCCTTAAAGCCGGCTTTCAACTTTTGCTGTGTGTCCAAAAAGTTGTAACGATGGCAACAGCAGCAGCAACAACAATAATAAACATCGCTGGAGGTGTTGTGCGCGGCGAGGTGGTATCAAAAATACATATTCGTTAGTAGCTGAAACCCCTCTCCCCTCTTCGCAGTGTCCCTTGTTCGGCCAGCTGCCAGCAGAAGTTCCTTCAGTTTTGTTTGTTGTTTCTCGAAGCGTTGCTTTAGAATCGATATATTTGAAAAGCTTACTAGTTAAAGTGTGGTTGTGTGCACGTCTGTGTGTGTGCGTGTGTGCGTGTATTGAGGTATCCAAGACATGCTTTTGAGAGAGTGTGTGGGGGGTGTCAGGGGGGCAGCTGCCTGATTACACGTGAGTGACGCTGCCAGCGCTAACGGCTAATGGATTTGGCATTAAACTTGGCAGCTGCCATTCGCCTGGCTGCCCAGCCCAACCGCCCTACCCCTCTGACGTTTCCCTCCAATCAGCAAATTTGGCAAAATGCTGAACTTTTGCCATCGAATTTGCTTGCCCCGTTTAGGGTTGAGTTAAGGGGGGGCAGCTGCTTTAGCATAAATCACACTCTGGGCAAATTGTGAGGCTCGTGTTGAGACGACTTTAATGCCGTCTCGTAAATAATATTTAAACAATGAGAGCGCTTCTTTTGTGTGCAGATCTCGAGCATTTTATGGCAAACTCGCAGCTCGGAACGAACTTTTGCCAGATTTCTATAACATTTTTATTGCCATTCTTTTACCTGCCGCACTTTGAGTTACCTGACGGCACGCAGTTGCCTGCCAACTGACACGTACACTCCTTCTTCATCTTTTTTATCCTTTTAACATTTTTTTATGAGCCATGGGTGACTGTGGGTGGCTTTGAAACCTCTTTAAGGAGTTGCGTAGAATGCGTTCTTGCAGACATTTTAAATTGGGAAATATTTTCTATTATAATTATGCTGCAACATGTGTACATAGAAAGAATCCTGAATATGTCCCTGATATTTAAGCTTGACTCTTTTGTGATGTTTCATTAAAATGTAAAACCTTTTTAATGTTACTTAGATTTTCCATAAACTATCAGTTATCAAAATCAAAAAACAACATTCTGTATTCCTCGGATATATGCTCTCCTCTGTGTAAACATGCTTCTAAAACTTTTCCTAAATCAATATGTCGTAAAAGTGATTAAATACATTGCTAAATTATAAGGAAAATTTGTAATTTCATAAATTGTTTGACCAATATTGAGCTCGCTTTTTTAAAAGCTGATTGCTATCAACTTTTAATTCAATTAGTTGACGGCAGCTGCTGATTCTGTATCTAAGCCATCTTTTACTTTTATTCGCTGCGCCCAACAAACTTATTTCTTTTCACAGTTTTGTGTGTTTGCCTTCTCCTGTTGCTGCTGCTGCTGTTGTTGCTGAAACTCATTTTTCTAAAGTGTACTTCTGGGCGCAACAAATGGCCTACAAATTGCGAGTTGAAAAATATGCAAAGCGAAGCATTTCAACTGCTGCAGCAGAAATTAGCCCTAAGGCAAAAAATTGCCAAAGCGTACAGAAAAAAAACAAAAGTAAAAATCAACTAATTCAGTCGACGCTTTCGGCTGCCAACTAAAAATAATGAAAATGCTGCTGGAGCAGCCAGCTAATCCGCTCGCGTTTGTTGTTTGTTGCTGCCCAAAGTCAGGCAAATATACAAAAAAAGTACACACACGAACACAACACACGGAAATCTCAAATAACCCAAAGCACTCACAACAACAACAACAATTTCATAAAAATCCCAGAAAACGCGCACACATTGCCGGGGAATGGATTCAAGTAGAGGTGTGCGGAGTGAAGTGGATGTGGGCATAGAAATAGTAATCCAATTATTTGTACAAAAAAATATAACTTTGGTATGCGCCGCTGTGGCGGGTACGCAATATGCGTGCTCGACTAGAGCCGAAAACGCTCATACGCCGCGTTGGCCAGTCCCTTAAATATACATTTGAGACCATAGAGGCAGGGACTTTATGCGAGGCACAAACACACACCGACTCTGAGAATGAGAGAGAGAGAGAGAGAGCGCGAGTGGTACAAGTACCACTCACAACCACACACGCACACACACACAGCACTTTGTTGTTGAACCTCCCCCCGCAACGCAGCCTGTTAAAAAAAAAAGGAGGTAAAGTTTACCTATAAAAATTGTTTTGGCTGTCGTCGTCTCTTATCCTTATGTGCATGGGTAATGGGACTGTGTGGATAGGTAAATGGTTTCTAATACCCCACACACACACACATGCACACGGACACAGATACACACGCACACACATTGCACGTTTCATTTCATTTCTTGCGCTTTAGGTTTATGCCATTCTGATTGCCTATGCGTGCGTTTTGTGAGAGCCCTTTTCCATTTTTACTTTACGTTTCTGATGCTGTTGTTGTTGTTGTTGTTGTGAAATCGTGCATAACATGAAGCCAGAGCATTTTTGCCTCGTTGCGTCGAGTGTTTTGTGAGCTCTGTAATACGCTGCGTATGCGAAATTTTCTGCCTTACGCCCCAATGACAAATGTTGAGCAGTCAATTTACAAAGCATCCTCACTGTTTATGTGTGTGTACGTGTGAGTGTGTTTGGAAGGCGTGGAGGGCTCGTAACTTGTTGTGGCTCTTCTTTAATGTTAAAGCCGATTACGCTTTTATGTCAAAGTCAATTGGATTTTAGCATCCATCACAGCACAAAAAGCAAATGTTCGCAAGGTCAAACCATGTATCCAAAATGCAGCTTAGTTTTTAAACCTATATGAGCCCTTAAAAATAGGAAAACTATCAACTGAACAAAGCAGAAACAATTTATGCATGTTCGATCATAAAATAGTTGTTGAGACTTGACGACCTCTTTCCTTTTGTTTTATAAGATTTGTGAGCTTGCGTTTGTTTCTTTTTTCTTCGTATCAAACACAGTTAGTCAAAGCCAACATTGTCCTTCTTTAGCTCTGAATACTCCCTTCTAGTAATTTGCGCATTTTTAGATACATAAAATATTTACTTCTTATATTCAATTACAAAACATGTTGTTAGGACTTCGTATAGTCTAGTTGGACAGACGGTATTTGACAGCCCTCAGTATGGGGTACTTGTCGTTGGTGCAGAGTCCTCGGAAGTCATCGTAGGACAAATCGTATAGGGCCACGCCGCCCAAATTGTTGTTGCGCACGTAGCCAGCCTTGTCGGCAGCGGTGTCCGGATCCTCAAAGCTCACCCAGATGCCATTTTCGCCCTTCTTGTCAGCGGCACGATAGGCGTACGAACCGAATCTCTTAGCAGGATCGGTGACCCGGTTAAGCGGCGCATTTGCGCCCTTTGAGTAGACATTGTTCTGATTGGGCAGCAATGCGCAGGTCTCGGGCCAGCTGTAGATGCCATGCAGTTGTGTGTTACTGCCCACGGGCGCCTCATCCACCACATGCTGAACGGGGGGCACACCTGTCTCGCCGGAATCATCAGTCAGTTTCCAGGGGCGACCATACGTGGCCACGCCCACATTGATCTTGCTCGCCGGACAGCTGTGACGCAGCCAAAACTTGACTTGGGCGTCCACATTGAACTCGGGATTGCGCTCGCTCAGCTCATAGATGGGCGCCGTATAGTCGGCCACCTCCGGATTGCGCTGCGGGGTGAAGAAATCAAAGGCGGCGAGGTTGACAAAGTCCAAATAGTTGATCACGGCAGGCACATCAAAGAAAACTAACGAAAGGCAAACAAAAATTAGCTAATTTCCAGAAAAATCTCAGCTGTAAACCTACGTGAGGAGTTCACATTGGGCAGCACCGTTGCGGAGAGCAACAGATTGTCCGGCCGCAAGGCGTTCTTCACATCGCGCAGTAGCGCTGTGAACTGTTCCTTGTGCTCCTCGGAGCGCTCATCCACAATGGAGTCGCCGCTGAAGACCTTCTTGAAGCCCTTCCACAGGCTGCCAAGACCGCTGTGCACCTTCTTGGGCTTGTTCTTGGGGAACTGCCAGGCAATGTCGACGCCATCAAAGCCGTAGGTCTTCACCAGCGAGTAGATTGTGTTCACGAAGCGTGTGCGACCCGTTGGATTTTCGAGCAGTTCCAAATACTTGTTGGGCAAATCCTTGGCATCCTCGCTCGTCTCAATGTCCTTGTCGCCGCCCACACTCAGCAGCACACGCAGATTGGGATACTTGCGCTTCAATCGCGTCACCGTACGGTAAAGACCCTTGCCCAGATCCAAGTCCAGCTGCTGGTTGAGACTGACAGCCTTGTGCGAGTCACGCTCAATGCCCGCATAGCCATAGATCAGATAGTCGCAGAACTGTAGAGCGGGCTCCAGATCATCAATCACCAGTTTGCCGAGACCTGAAGGACAAAACAAGCCGTGTTATACAATGAGAGAAATATGCGGGGTATTTTTTAGAGAATTGTTTATCTACTTTTACGCTCAGTGTATTCGGTGATTTATTTAAATGTTAGGTCTGTCCGTTATCGTCATGTATTATTTCATTTAAAGATATAATATTTGTCAACACAATAGTTCACTTGCAATTCTTTACTATTTTCAATTAGCTGCCAGCTAGCTACTTTTTCGCTCAGTGTAATTTTTTAATTGTTAGGTCTGTGCGTTATCGCCATCTCGCACTCGACGCAAAAACAAACAAATCAACCTAAATTCTAGAAGTCACTGATAAGCCGCACTTTGTTTCCAAGCCACTCACTTTTTATACAGATTTCAGTTTCTTTGACTTTATATATTATATATATATATATATGTATTCTACATAAGTATTTATGTCCAATTATCAAGTGTCACTGTGTGTGTCTCTGGGGATTACGTAAGCACTCTGTCTGGCCATTGCCTTCAATCGTGTTCGCTGCGTCCCCACGACTTACCTTCCTTGACAAAACTCGCCGAGTCATAGTAGCAGACGAGGTGCCGCTGCGGTCCCCCCACCTGCTGCTGCCCCACCTTGCCAGCCCGCACGCTGGCCAGGCACAGCCAGGTCAGCGCCGCCAGCACTGCCAAAGTTCTCATCATCTCTCAAGAATTTCGCTGTCTCAAGTGAATTCTCGAATTCGAGTCGAGTTGTGTTTGCCGCTTGGCCGACGAATTGAAACTGAAACTTGGACGTATCGAAGCGGCGATCGAAGCTGCGAAGGTTGAGATGTTGTTCTTCTTCTTCTTGTTGCTGTTCTTGTTGTTGTTGTTGTTGTTCGCTTGAGTAAAGCGCGAGTTGATAAACAAAGTAGCTATGAAACGGGCGATCGGCAATAAAAGCTCTGTTATGACATCTAAGTAAATACAGTGAGCACTGACTATGAGCATTCATTTATTAATATATTCACTTTTAGAAGATATTCAAGGAAAAAGAGGAAAAAAAAGACACGCGCTCAGCAAATGTCTTAGAAAAATCTGTTTTTTATCATTCTAACATAGCATACAAATTAGTTATTTGCCTTTATGAGTTTTTGATTATTATTAACAGCTTGAAGTCTTATACAACACTGTATTTAACTTTACTGTTCTTATGTCTTACTATCTCCTTTTGTTAACAGTTACATAGTGAGCACTGTAAACATTTCTATCAACGCCAGCTGCCAAAACTGGGCCATAAATCTCAAACGAATTGGGCGTACAACAACAATAGTTTTTACTGTGCTTGATTTCCATTTTCATATATACATTTATATATTTACTTTGGGACTTAAATTCCATTAAAATGCTGATTTTTTCTTGGTTGCGTATTTAGTTGCGTATTTAGTGTTGTGCTTCAGCCTAAAAGGCTTTTGTTATCAAGACAGCCAGGGGAGTTTTTTGGTTCGGAGCTCAGCAGTGTTGCCCATGCAGCTATTTTCTAGCTAAATTTTGCATTTTAACTATAGCTATTTTTCAGCAGCTCATAAGCTGTCATATACTAGCATCAATTTTATTGCCAATTAAGGTAATTGATTAATTTAGCTATTTTCAACATTGGTTTCAGCTACTTTTCTTGAAGTTCGCAACACTGGCGCTCGGCCTAACAGTTTTTTTGCATAATCGCTTTTCGATCCACTTTCACTGCCTTTAGCTCATTTCTGTTTCATATTTCATTTGCCTGTTTGCTGTCAGTTCCACTTATTTACTTTTTCGTTTTGCCCTCCCTGATCTCCATGTCCCACACATGTGATAGCTGTTTAGGTATTCATGGGCATGACCAGTGCTGTGTGTGCGTGCGAGTGAGACAGCTGGCGCTTGAACCCAGCTCGACCCTATCTCTGCCACCGGAAGGTCAAATAGAACACTCTGCACACTCGCCAGTCCGTTGCCAGTGTTGGCAGTTTCCGAGTTATTTGCATAAAATGTTTGTCGGTTGTCGATTTTTGTGAGAAGCTGCTGCTGCTGCGCCGCCCTCTCAAAATTTTATTGTTGTTTGTTTGTTGCCTCTGCTGATTGTTGTTTGGTTTTTATTTTTGTCACACAGCAAAATTTGCATTTCCAAATAGAATTGTTGCTGTTGCAATTTATTTGTTACATTCATTTTCTATTCTTGTGCCCAGCAATTATCACCTTTTATGTCGCAACGCTTTCATTGCTAAATTAAAGCCAATTTGTGTGCTCTGTGAAGAGTTGGGCGTGTGCGTGGGCTGCTAATTGAAATTGCTGCCGGCTCTTTGCATTTTGCATAAGCGAAAAGTGCAAAAAGCTGCCGTAAATTACTTTCTACCCTTGCTTCCCCCGTCTGGAACAGCTTATGATTGAGTCAATAGCACAAAAAAAGGCTAAAACTGGCCAAAGGCAATCGCAGCCGCATTTGGTGTCTGCGCTCAAATTGAATTTAGTTTTGAACATGGAAACCCAAAACGGAAAACCTCTCTAAATCCCGGGCTGGCTGCTCTTTTACCCAAAATCCCAATTGTGCAAGCTTTTGGCTTAAGAACTTTTCTGCTTTGTTTTTTCTTTCTTTTTTTCTATGTGTTTGTTTTAATTAATGGCAGGCCAGTTTTAGGTCTGTAGCCCTTTCGGGCTAACCTTTTTTGATCTTTTACGCATCTGAGGCTTTGTGCTTTTTTTTATTTTGTAAATTAATTTGGCTCAAGTAGAGCGCAGCGGAGCCACGTTATTACTTACACATTTTCGGAAAATTACATGCAGTTTAACTTTTAATTGAAATGTTGTAACAAGTGTGGTGGATAAGGGCGGCATGAGAGAGGGAGGGCAGATAGCCTTCACGGAAAACCCTGGTGCACAAGCTGCCCAGGCGATGCATAAAGTTAAACCTCTCTCGCGCTCTCTCTCTCTCTCTCGCTCTCGCTCGCTCGTTATCCCTGTATTATATGCTATACATATTTTTCCGGGCTCTGTTTAATTACCAACACTGAAAATCTGTGGCAGTATTTTATGCCAGCCTGAAAGTCTGCTGCACATTTGTTTAAAATGTGGCACAAGTGGCGCGCACGGCGCTTGTTTACCGCTTTTGAGGGCTTTTGGCGCTTGTGGTGCTTGTTAATAATGGCAAAATTATGTTATTCGAAAATTATAAAATGGCCGCCAATTTAATGCGCTTAACTGGCACTTGACGTTGCGCCACTCGAGATGCGCGCCTGATACGATAGTTGCTCTGGCGATAGTCACGTGTCTTACACAACGTGTCATTTACCTTTTTGAAACTGGAAATTACAATCCATTCGATATTTGCATGCTAATCGAATAGTCTCGTCAACAAAATATAGGTTTCTTATAGATTACTTTTATTTATATATATGTAAAAAGAGTTTGCAGATAGAGTTCAGGCCCACCTTTCAGAATTGTACCCATATCAATCATATCTAATTCCGTAAAGCCGCACATCTCCCTCAGCCTGAACGCTAACTGACCAAAATTGAATATTGAAGAGAACTTGAATAGTGTTGGCGGCCGGGTGGGTTGGCTTCTGCCTGCTGACCGGTACTCATTGCAGCGCGGCGATAACCGACATGAGGAGCAGAAGCCGCAGCCAGAGCTTGTGCCAGCTCGCTCATAACTTTGCATATTAAGCCATGCAGTGGAAACACTCGAAAACTTTGTGGGCAGCCCGCAGCTGTTGTTGCTGTTGTTGCACTAACAAAAACCACAGCAATGATAACAGGAGTAAATATGTTGGTGGCGCGCTGGGCTGGTGCGATGGGTTGGGATGGTTTGGTTTGGGGCGTGTAACGCGCACAATAACAAGATCACGCTGCAATCCCAACAGCGCTGGCAAGTGTATTAATTTTCACCCAGCGCAATAAGCGCGAGCAACAAGAGTCCGGACGCGGCTGTGAACAACATTTCTGCAGGGGATTGGAGATTTTGTTCGTGTGCGCATGAAAAGCGTGGCTAACGACCAGTTTTGGGTGTAGCTGTTGGGCGCTGGCCGGACTCTAGGCCATGCTGTGGGCGTGGCCAAGCCATTGCCCCAATGTGATTTGTGTGCTCGGCCATTTTTTGCAGCTGCAACAGCATCAACAGCAACATATGCAAATCACTCACTCAAGCGGCAAGGGTAGCCAAACCCGACCCCAATATACACCCGCACACACATACACACACACGCTTGTAGGGGTTCGGCTGTGTGTGAAACTCTGCTTACGTGGCGTATGATTTATTAAAAATGCACAACACACTCGAAAAAAAAACCAAACAAAACCCCAAAAGCAAGCAAACAACATTTAGGTGTGGAATGCGTGACTATCAAATACCCAAACTTTTTGCCATGGTTGGTTTATCTTAAATATTTAAATTCAATTCTCTTGCTTGAGGAATTCGTGGTTGCTGCTGAAAGCAGTTGAATAATCATTAAATACGGAGTGGATACTAATATGCCGGGCCAAGTACTTTAAAAAGAAATTATGTAGAATTTATAGCTTTAAGATGAAGAGTTTCTAGTCAACCTCTAGGCTATTCGTATACCTATCTCCATATAATCTATTTCAACTTGAGCAGACACATTCTCCTGCTGTTCGCATTCCTTTTGGTACGGCTATAAACTACGACAAACATGCTAGTGTCTGTACACATACCATTATAAGTGTATTCGTGTGTCTGTGTGTGTGAGCCATGCAAAAATGCATGAGAAATCGCTATGGAAATAAGCAGCAGCAGCAGCAACTACTAAAAGTAGATATGAAATTTTTAAAGTCTCATCTCTTCTACATCGCATGCACTTCAAACAAACACAATTTTATGCAGCCTGAACCCAGACCAGCCTCTGCTCTCCGCACCTCTACTCTCCTGCCTGGCCTACCACATCCTGGCAGCTGATGTTCGGGCGTAGGGCAATGGGGGCATGGGGGCATGGCCAAAGCGGCAAGTGGTCCCACTTTGCGAGCCCATCCATCAACTGCCAGCAGTTGGTTCATTTTTAAGCAATTTTCGCAACCGATATTTTGTGCATGGCAGACAACATTATGGCCTCCACAACCCCACGCCCGCCAGTTACCCCTTTCATCTCTGCAACCATGACACGCAGATAGATGACTTTATATGTATAGCTATAGCTAAAGCATTTTTGCATGGCAAAGCAACTCGAAAGTTGGTGAGAGTCTCTGCGCCTGCCGCACCACATTAGCGTCCACATCATCATCATCACCATCCTCCTCCTCCTCCTCAACCCCATCCCCATCATTTCCATCATCATCATCATCAATCTGATGGCAGCCAAAATGTAGAGCAAGTGCTTGGCTTGCCTGCGCCTGGACGCGTCTGCCTGCAGGTCGCCATTATTAATTGGCCTGCAAATGCATTTTTCAGGAATTGAGGCGCCACTAGCAAGCGCCCATCCATATCCAAAACGGCTGCCCATATTTTTTGAGGCCATTCTGCCAATGCTTTTGAGGCATATTTTTAATTGAATAGGTGTGCTTGATATATGTATGGGTGCATATGTGAATGGATCCAATCGATCAAAATTTAACATATTTCCAAACCACAATTAAACTTTTTCACACATTGCATCGATTTCATCCCCAACTTCACCATCGATTTCAAACAAACTTGTATAACTAATGAGCTGCTTATGGCCAGCTTCCGACCAGCTCAGTTATCATCATGTGCTCCATGAACCAGAAGTAAGCACGTACTTCAAGCCAGTTCCCGTAACTCTTCGTCCCGCTTGGCCCCTATTCGGCATGCAAATTGTGTGCGCGATGCGCATAATCAAAAACTTCATTTTCAGCAATTTGAAAAGGCATCGGCTGATGACAGCAACCAGGTTGGAGCTGTGGCCGTGGATGGGCACCTGAATATGTCCAGAACGAGCATTTGCAGAACCGCGCAGATGGCCACGTTCAAGGTACACATGCACGGAAGCGTCGGGCCCCCCGCTAATTTCGCCTTGCTGCTGCGGTAATTATGTTATGTCCAGCGGGGAAAACTGCCCCCAACTCCTACTTGGCCTCAGCTTGAATAACTGCGCGGCAAATTAAATAAGCGTCTAAGTTGGCACGACCTTGTCCATTTCCTGGCTGGGGGTCCTGTTTCCGCTGTGGGGCACGTGACCCTGTCGCCGTTTTGACGACGTTATTAAGTATCGCCGGAGGCTTGTGTTGTGGGCCCGCTCGCGTTTTCTTTTAATTTTCATAAATTTCTCTAAATTTCCTTGTCGCTCTGCCCCGCGCTCTCTGTGTCTTTGCACGTGCGCGCTTTTTACTGCTTAATACGCTGCGTTGCACTTTACTTTTATTGCACTTTTAGGACGCGCTGCGTGTAAAAACGTACAAAGTTTTCCACGCGCGCGAATCTCTGCTGCGTTTTATGAGCAAACAGTGATGGAGTCTAAAGGGGGCGTTCCAAAAGTAAACAAAATATTCATGTACCACATTAATTAATTAATTATCTTTTCCAATTGCTTAAAAAAGTCCCCAATGGTAGTTAAATGGTACGATGTTATGAAGTAGGTGTTGACTTAATACAGTTGGGTTTGCAGACATGCGTTTGAATGTAAATTTAATATTTTGTAAAATTGTTTCTGGTACTCGAATTCCAGGCAGTGCCTCGTTGTTTAGTTACTTAAATATATTTTCTGCACCTGCAGCTACATCTTCACCTTGCCAAGCCCCCTTTATTTTGCTTGTCCTGGCTACGCCCTTGTCCAGACAGTGGAGATGAGTGCGCCCGCTGCTGCTGCTGTTGGATTAAGCTCCGGTTTATGGTTTTTTGTTTGGGTTCTGGATACACTGCTACTGCTTCTGCTTCCGCTCCGGCTCCTGTTTCTGCTGCTGCTGCGGCTGCTTCTGGCGAACGTTAAGCACTCGCTAACGGCCCAGTGAACCGGTAATCAAAGCAAAATCACCAAAGCAGCGAACAACTTTTTATGCTAATTTGATGCGTTTCATGTAACAGTTGCTCCGCCGGTCAACGGTGTGCCTGTGTGTGTCAATGTGTCTGTGTGTGTATGCCACACTAAACATTTTAATAAGCTTTTGAGAGCTGCCTTGCTTTAAGTTGAGCTAAGCGGGTTAAGCACGACTTAAATCCAGCAGCACCTGCTCCAAACCGAATTTGTAGCTCAAAGATGAATATTTTTTCATCCGGCTTTGCTGCATCCTTACGGATCTTAAGTTCTACTCAAAACTTATGCAACTGGTAAGTTTTGTGAATGTAGCGACTTTTCAGCGTTTGCCTCATGCAAATGCGATGCAAAGGGGCATGAAAACTCTCAAGTTGGCCTCCCCCGTTGAGCGGCACTTCAAACTGCAGATACAACTGGGAATGTGTGTGTGCTCTGGGGGCGGGGGTGGGGGGCGTGTCTACGAGCACTTGTCAAAAGTCATCTTCACATTATGTCAAGCAGCGTTTTTCCTTCCTGCCTGAGAGCTTTACTTTTTATATTTTCTTGAACATTTTGTTGCTGCAAGCCGGCGCTGTTAGGCGTCAGCCCGCAGGCACTTTGTGCCCTTGCTTCTCTCTGCCACGCCCCTGTTTTGTGCCTACCCGCCCACACACACATTACCATGCCGCATAATGCGACGCCTGACATTTACGATATTCGTGGGCATATTTTTTTTGGCGCCGCCCGCCGCTTTTCGTGACTGTTTTATTTGGTAATAATGTGGTTGTTGGTGTTTTTCTCCGGTTGTTTTTGTTGTTGTTGGCAGCCCGCAGGTTAGCACATTATTTCCATAGCACACATTGTGGCGCTTGTGTCTCACACACAACTGGGCCACTCGCTCGTTCCGCCTGCTTAATTTGCGGTTGCCGCCGGCGGAGGATGCTGTGAGGATTCCCTGGCAAAGCTCTCGCTCTCCCCCTCTCTGTCCCTCCTTCTTGTCTGCTCTAGAGTTGACGAATGGCTTTGGCGGCCAAAGGACCTGTCATTTTTCAGCAAAAATTGTGTCACCCGCACTCTGTCTGACATAATAAATGCCGCTAGATTTATTTGATATCTAAATAGGCTAGTCGTTTCGCCATTGAAGTCCTGTGAGAAATGTGCAGTGCTTAAGATACCCAGCAGGCAAGTTGTCCATAAGAGGTATGCAAGAGCTCAAGCCTTTGCTTGAGAGCTTGAACCTATATGGAATTATATTGTACTCATTGAGAATCATGGAAAGCTAATTATATTATTCCAAATATTTAACTTTTTTTTTTATTTTTTTTTTATTTTTTTTTTTTTTCTAAGTTTTCTTCAATGGACACTTTATCATTATTTTGTTAGATTATCGAAATTATACGCAAGTGGTAACCCCGTCTATTACCTTTGAAAGGGCGCCTTAAAAAACTTGCTACTTATTTTTAAATACCCGCTCAAGGACTCCTATTCACAGGGTATCTCCTAGCAATTCCTTCTCCCTACTTAAGCTTAAGCTCTTGCTTGATTGCGTATGCGGAGAGAGGTCTTTGTTTGGGCATATCTTCGCGAAATTGAATTGATTGATTGGTTTATAAATCAAGTAAAATTCATCGCCATCGCTGAAAAGCTGGTTGAGCCGTTCGAGTCCTTTGAGCCCTTGAGCCTGGCGGGCATCAACTTCTTACTGTTCATAAGGCTGCCCAAGCAAATTCATTTCGTATGCTGCATGCCGCATTCTGCACTCTGTATGATTCGTTCGTTGTAGTCACGCGTAACCCTTAACCCACCCACTCACACAAACACACACGCTTACTCACACACGCGGGCGAAAAAAGTGCCCATATTTATCCGCTGTTGAATCATTTAAGCCGCATTAAATGAGAACGTTGACGACGTATGGCAAAAGCGAAAAGTTATGCGACTTTGTTTGCACAAAAAACGGCAACTGCAACTGCAAAAGCAAATGGCAACTGTAGCATGCAACATGCCACTGCCACATGCCACTGCAACTGCAACTTGCCTCATCTTTTGGTGTTTATTTATTTATTCAGCGCTGAATTTTATTTCATTTCAGTTTATTTTCATAAGAAACTTATTTTCGTTTTTACTTCCATTTCCTGTGCGCATGAAACAAACCAAAAACAAGAGAGAGCATTTCACGCCGCACACTAAATACCCTATACTGCAAAATGTTCCAATGGCAGCTATATCATATAGTCTTTCGACTAAACTGGGAGACAGTCACAGCTGTTGATGCTGATCATAAACATATATAATATATATATTTGATTTCGTGACGAAGCTATGATGCCCTTTGCCAGGGTGTTAAACCAAAAAAATGTCAATATACAACAAAAATATACTCAGACGATGTTGAGCGAATAAATAAACGCCACTATAACAATAAAATCCTCTTACACACACATGCATATATTACACACACACACACTCGCACGCACACTCGAATGAAGGCTGCGTTTTTGTTGCTGCTGCTTTTCACTTTTGCCATTTGTTCTGTCACTTCCGGCGGCAACAACAAATGTATATATATATAAAAGAAGAAAAAATGGCCGCCCGCATGCTGCTTCCGTTGGTCTCCACTTGCCGCTGCCAGCCGGCCTACAACATTGTTGTAGTTATAGTTGTTGTTGTTATTTTTATTTTTACCCCGTTCTAGCATACCCCTCTCCCCGCTGCTCCCCTTACAATCGCATTCACTGTTGCCTTGCGCCAGCAGCGTTTATTAAATGTCACACTGCGAATTTGCCAACAGCCGCCGAAGGCATAGCTGTAGCCCCACCCACTATCCGCGCCCCTTTTCATTCCTGTTCTATCTGACATCCGTCTGGCATTCCGGCATTCTGGCCCTGACGCGCTCTCGCTCGCCCAAAACACAATGGCACTTGTCGCGTTTGGAGATTTCACTCACTGCCTGCCGTTTGCTTGTTTGTGCTTCGTGCTGCATGCCCCATGCCGCATACCTCTTGCCACGCGGAACGCTATTGTTTTTTGTTGCTGCGTCTCGTCTCGCCAAGCATTTTTCTATTGTTGTTGTCTTTAAGTTACATATTTTTAGTTGCTTAGCGATATGCCACGCCTTTCGCCTCTCGCTCCAGCTGAAGGACTGCTGACAGCTCCCTAGGCTGTCAGTCAGTGACAATTTCATTTATTCCACGCTTTCTTTTGCCGCTCTTTTTAAAATCAAACTTCCTCGACTTTGCGATTTTGTTTGCCTGGCTCACGTGGCGTCTCCATATGAAGTGTTTTCTTCCCAAACTCAATTACGAGTACTTGATATACGCTAAAAAAAAACACATAAACCTTATTTTAATATTTTCGAGTGGCTCTTTAAGGCCACCTTAATTAAAAGCTTTCAGTTTCAAGCAAGTTTTACGGTTCGCAATTTACACTAAAACAAAAATGTGCTTTAAAACGTAATGTTACCTTTTTGCTGTTGCATAACAAGAGCTTTAAGTTGAGCTTTTAGCTTAATGCTTTCCACTTACTGAGTCTTATATCTGGAAATGCTGCTTAATATGTAATATTATTTCATGAAATTAAAATGTAAGCATTGCATTCTGCTTTTCCCTTCGTAATTCACACTTTTGAAGCCAATCGATAGTACTGATCCTTACGAGTCCAAAATGGTATAAAGTATTCCAAAATCGGACAATTTTTGGCCGAGATATTCCAAAAAATCATCAAAGAAGGTGTACTTTACAAACCATTCGGATTTTGGTCTGCAACTTTTTTGAACCAACCGATTTTTGATTTGTTTGAATGCCAATTAATAGTAGGGTTCCGTACGAATTCAAAAAGGTATAACATTTAAAAATCTGACATTATTTACCCGAGATATTAAAAAAAAACATCAAAAAAGTTTCAATTTTCGAACGGACCCCGATTTTGAAAAAAAACGTGATGTAACCCCTAGCCATTTTGACGATTTTGAAAAAAAACGTGATGTAACCCCTTGCCATTTTGACGATTTGGGTTTTAGGGTTTTACACATTTGATGCCAATCGATAGTACTGATCCTTACGAGTCCAAAATGGTATAAATTTCCAATTTTTGGCCGAGATATTCCACTGCTCGTCTATTTGCAGTAAACATAAATGAAATCACACAAAGAGAGAAAAATCAGTATTTATTTTTAATTATTCGACATGAACTGAAACCCAATGCTGCAGGCAGCTGTTTTCTGCTGCAAAACAAGCAAAAATTGTAATTAAATTGCAGTGAAAATGAAATGCAATTCTCCAATTAAATGCAAAATGTGCCAGCGCATAAAATATGCCACAGCACAAGAAGGAGCAGAGGATCTGTGTGCCCCCACCAGAGAGTCCCAGTCGAAATGGCAGACCGGCTGGTCAGAAGGCAACAAGAGCAAAGCAAATACACAGCACAAAATATTCAATTACAAGCAAAATTTGTGGAAAGCCCCAACAAGAGACAACAGATGATGACGGCGTGAGGGAAAGGGGCAGCGGGTTGTTGTGGAGTTGGTGCGAAAAAGCTTAGGAAAATGTGTACTAAATAAAATGTAGCCTCAAGTGTTTTCAAGCTGTTGAAAGTATGCGAACATGGCAGCCGAGTGAAGCTGGCTGGCAAAGAAAATGCCAGTTTCCAGCTGCGAGCTGCCAGTTGGCAGTTTGGGGCATTCGAGAGGAGGGGGCGGACGTGGGCTTAGAAGTTTGCTTAGGTGTTGGCCACTTGAGATACCAAACGAGCCGACACATGATGCGCTCCGGTTTCAATTAGTGAAATTAAATGTTCTTATGGGATTCTAATTTGACATGCTGCACAATCCAAGCAGAATTAAACATTATTCTTTTCTACAGGCGCAAGTGTTCAATTTGTTTATATATATATTTTGCTTATTTACTTGCAGAACACAGCGGAGCCTGTCTACTCGCCCACCATGGCTGGCGGTCTGTTTTCGATAGACCGTGAGTTCTTCGAGCGGTTGGGCACCTACGATTCTGGTTTCGATATTTGGGGCGGCGAGAATCTGGAGCTGTCCTTCAAGACATGGATGTGCGGCGGCACACTCGAAATTGTGCCCTGCTCCCATGTGGGCCATATATTCCGTAAGCGTTCGCCCTACAAGGTAAGTGTCCATGTCCCAATCTGTTGCACTCAGTGCTCATTAACGCTCATCCCAAAGGCGATTGCCAACCATTTGAGAATTTAAAATTTGCGCACACAAGCAGCTGTGATGTGTGTGTGTGTGTGAGTGTGTGTGAAATGTGTGTGCGCGTGGTCGAGGTTCGTGTTTGGTCAACAGTGGCCCTATGCGGTTCCCTCTGTGCACATGTCGCACATGCCAGCCGCAGCAACAGCAGCAGCAGGACGTAAACACGTAACCAGACGCAGACCCAAACTCGAACCTCTGCATAGACAAGGACATGGACATGCTCTGTGGCTACTGTGCCTCAGCCTTTGGCTGTTGCCTCAATTATCAACGGTTTACGCTTGACAAAAGTTTGGCAACTGTTGTGACTGTCAGTGTGCAAAGTTCTGCATTAAGCTGCAACGAACTCTATAGATACCTGCCGTACTGGCCAATAAGCTCCAAAATAATAACAAGAAATTTGGGGTAAGGCCAAGAGGAGCACTCTGAGCATGAAAGCAGCTACAGTTATGAGCAAATAAGCCATTTAGGAGCTGCATACGAGATGCATGTTTTCCGAATTTCAATTGTAGCTCTATAGTTCGAGTCTATCGATTAACTAAGAGAGTCTACTAAGCAGTGATTGATCAATTTAATCGATATTTCATTAAAAAATGCATACTATACTAAAATTGACTTCAAATTCAAAATCTAGACTAACATTCTGGAAGTAAGACTGCAGTTCGATAACATATCGAAATAACAATACACTCTTGTAATGATCGATGAAAGTTTAATGCGATAACTTATTGCAATAATCGATAATTTATCGATAAGAATTCATTCCGATAGCTTGTCGTAAGAGCCCTAAAGTTCCGCTTTCAGTTTACTTTCGCTTAGTTTAATGGAAATGTGTATAATCGATAGGTAGCTGAACGATTACTATTAAAAATTATTATCAAGATAGTTTAGCGAATAAAGGGTACAAGCTCTGCGCAGTAGCGTGCATTCAACTTGCCACTGGCCCACCTACTTCATATGTGCCTTGCCACAGGCCTCGCAAAACTGGCAAGGACACAAACACACACACACACACGCACACACGCAGTAAATGCATAAACAAGAACAATGCACAGTTGGGTCGGGCAGGGGACGGGAGCAATTGGGTTGGTGAAGACAGATAACCACAAAGACGCACCACAAAAGCAACCAGCAGCAGCTGCAGCTGCAGCAGCAAGTGGACAACCGGTAGAAGTTGGTACACATAACGTTAACCGACTCATTCAGGTAATTAGGCTGCCCTGCCGCGCTCTCCTTGCCCACTCGGCCTTACGATAAGCTCCAGCTGCAGCCTCTGATTCAGATTCAACTCCATTGTTTAAGCCCGAACTGTTTGTTTGCCAAATATTTTCACTGGCTTTTGGCGCCGCTGCTTTGTTGTGCCACTTGCAGCCCAATTGTTGCTATGTAAATTCAGCTATCCTTCATCTCCGCTTCCACCTCCCTCTTCACCTCCATCTCTTGCAGTGGCGCACGGGCGTGAATGTGCTGAAAAAGAATTCGGTTCGTCTGGCTGAGGTCTGGATGGATGATTACTCCAAGTATTACCTTCAGCGCATTGGCATGGATAAAGGCGACTTCGGCGACGTTAGCGATCGCAAGAAGCTGCGGTAAGTAACCACAGAAAATGTGTAGAGAGAGCTTTAAGATAGATTGTATAGCCTTTAAGAGAGATAATGATAGCTAATGAAAATACCTGAAAATAAAAAAACAAAAAAAAAAAAAAAATTTAAAAAAAAAAAAAAAAAAATTTAAAACAAACAACAAATTAATTTTTTTTCTTGTAACCAATTAGAACCCAAATCTAATTTATTGATTGCTTGGTCTATCTTCCATTTGTTAACTTTAGCGAGGATCTGCAATGCAAATCTTTCAAATGGTATTTGGACAACATTTATCCGGAGCTCTTCATACCCGGCGATGCGGTGGCCAATGGCGAGGTAAGTTGCACGTGTTCTTCTACTTTAGGCACGCAGCTATCGTGCAGCATGTGGCATGTGTGGAAAGCGGCTGTACATATATCGGAGATATGGCCCCATCCTCCCCTCGTTGTACCCGGCGATCCGAATACAGACAACACAACTAACCCATTAATGTTCCATTTTATGGTTATAACAAACCGAACAACACACAAACATGTATATTTCCCAATTCGCAGATAAGGAACTTAGGTTATGGCGGTCGCACCTGCTTGGACTCGCCGACGGGCAAGCGGAACATGAAGAAGGCAGTTGGCCTGTATCCGTGCCACAAGCAGGGTGGCAATCAGGTTTGTTACCACCAACAGCGAAGAACAACAGCAATGCGACCGCCACAAACTCCGTTGAAGCACAAAACCGTCAAGATGTATCCGTATATATACATATATATATATGTATATATATATACCCGTCTTTATGTTGACTGCGAATCCATACAGTCTTGCTCGCTCCCACAAAAACAAAACTACTAATTTCACTACAATTTAACTTTGGCGCATGGGGCGATAGTTTTTTACTCACAGCTCCTCGATAACGATAACAATTACAGCTGCCGCCCGTTTTCTAACACTGTTACTGTTGTGTTGACCCCAACACCGTTATACTGCCCACTCTCTGGCTCACTCCCTGATTTGACAAATCCAACTTAATTTACAGATAAAAAGCATTAACACGAACATGTGCGTCGATGCTCCAAAGACCGGGGACGAAGCGCTTGTCAGTGTCTACCCGTGCCACGGCCAAGGAGGACATCAGGTATCCAATTCCACATCCAACAATTCAAACTGCCTTGTCACGCCCCCGCCTGTGGGGGGCGGTGGACGGCCATCAAAAATTCGTACACTGGTTTCGGCTACATCTGCTACCAGTCTTTTAAGTGCTTCGTCGTTGTTTTGCTTAAAATAATCGCCAGTAGTTAGTTGTAGACTTAATTTGTTCGCTTGCTTCTTTAACCAATTGACTCTATACAACACTTAACTGGTACCGATATTGTATACATATTATGGCAAATATCTAACAACCCAAAATCAAACATTTTGGGTTTCTAAACACAATTCAAAGCTCGTCTTGAACCTGGCTACAAATATACAAAACTGAATTTTAAGAACCGAACTAATGATAAAAATATTCTCTTATGTGTTAACATTTCATGGGAACACTTTCTAATAAACAAATATTCTCATAAAGAGCCACGCAAACTAACATAGTTAACCCATATTTATTACTCTTTATTTCCATATTACTTTAATATTAATATGTATTTATTCTGAGCTAGTTCTTGTGAGTTCTTTTCTTATATATATTGTAAATGTTGTTTCTCAATTTTCCATAATTTTTATTTATGTGATATTTATTTTTTTGATTTCAATATTAAGCTCAACTTTGCAACTTCTCACTCAACTTTCTTCTTAAAGTTTGGTGTACTTCCAATTGATAGATCAGGGATATTTCCTTTAACCTTTAACATTTTCTCTCTTCGCCGAAGTCTGCTCTGGTTACTTTCTAATGCTCCTTTTTGCGCTAATCCAATCATTTTCAGGCCAACATTTAAGTGTATATTCATATCTTCTAGATAAAATTCCCCACTTTGATTTTTGTGAATGTTTCCCCCAACTGCGTTGTTACAATTCTGGCCCTGGGAACTTTGAAATTTGTTTTTTTTTTGAAATTTTATCCCTTAGCTTCATTCTTCGTCTAATATTCAACAAAATTTTGATAGTCCTGCGGTTTTGAACACTAATTTCACGGAGTTTGTGGTTTAAGAAAAAACTTGTTGTTCTTTGTTAACGTTTTCTTCAAATTTTCAACGTTCTTAGCATTTATTTAACCTTTAGCCGTAGCCTAAGTGAAAGTATTCATTATCAAATTGTTTTTCTTTTTGCCACATAAAGAATGTTGCCAAAATGGCGTGCAAACTGCATTGACAATAATACAGGACACAACAGACAGACACAACAGACACACACTAAACACACACACATAACACACACATACACGCAACACATGCATTGGGAATTGAGATTTATGCAACGTAGCAAAATTAATTAAATCGCAATCATAAATAAAATGACAAAAATGATAAATCATTTCCATGGCTCTGCTTTTGCCGGCTGCGTGTTGTATGAGACTTTTACACAACCAGCAACAGCAAATGCAACAGCAACAACAACAACAACAACAACAGCAACAACTGCGACAGCAACAACAACATCAGCAGCAGCAGGAAAAACTGTGACAATTTTACGAACATTTAATAACAAGCAGTTCGACAACAAAAACAAATCAACTGCAACGCACACACACACACACACACACTCATACACAGAGGGAGAAAAACTCTAAACACACACACATACACACACGCACGTGAGATACACGCACACACACACACATAGATGCATTCTGTAGTCCTCTGTTGTTTATTCAACATTAAATGGAAAGTGTTGACCTCGTTGCGCGTCGTGCAGAGCACAAAAACGCACGAAAAATCGCCAGGCGGCTGTTTGCCACGCCCCTCGCGCACACCTTCAACTGGTCCGCCCAGCCCGTTGCAATGCAACAAAACGCTGCAAAGAAAGAAAAGAAGCAGCAAAGCTATCATTTAAATAGCTAGCTAGACTACATAAATACCCTGCATAAAAACCAATGCACGCATTTAGAGCACATCAAATAAACTAGTTCTTACTTCACATATACCCCTGTTAACAGTTTAGTGTAGGGTATTTAAAGGCAACTCGGATGTGAGAACGCGACTGTATAAAATAATCAACATTTGCGAGCGTTGAGGACACCAAATGTGTGGGCGTGGCAAATTTTAATTTCGCGCATTGCAAACAACACACCAAATTTGGGGAGGGGCGGATAAAAAAAAACTATTTGCATGGGCAGGGGGTGGGCGGAGGAGCAGCAAACATTGCACAATTCTTTTGACTAGCGCCGCGTCAAAGGATCTCTCGGCTAGTCGAGTCCTGTGCCGGCAACCAAAAACAACTAAAAAGCCGCGCGATATAATGAAAAAATTTTCATTTTCATATCTGCGAGCGGGTCTAGAAAAAAATGTGAAAAAATTGTAGCGCAAAAATGTTGCTTCAGCGCTTATAAAAAACACATTACAAAGAGAAAAAATACCAAAAACAAAAAGCAACAAAATTTAAACGTAAATGAAAAAGATACACACATAATTAAAAATGCAACACGCTGCAAGAAAAAGAGAAAGCTTTTTACCAAAGAAAAGCCTGGCAAAAAGGGTTTTAAAGAAGGGAAATGCAAATGTAAACCGAGCAAATGAAGGACACACACAGCAGGCAGCCAGGCAGGCAGCAGAGGGGTGGGGTGAGGGCGGGGTGTGGCATGCATATGTGGCAGGCGGTGGTAAACGAGTAAAAATGTTAAATGCAAATATAGAGTGAAGCCAGAGGGCGGCAAACACACATGGAAAACGTCAGTTTTAACTGTTATTTATTTATGAAAATTTTAAAGAAACTATGCGCCTGGTGGAAACTCTCAAAGAGAAAGGGATTCGGAGGGAATGTCAAGGATTAAATGCCCTGGGCGATATTTTAGATGCATATCAGATAGACCATATAGTTAGTTATAGAGGTTCAGGTCAGCAGCAATATATAGACTGTATAAAAAAGCAAAAAGAGTTTAAACTGTGAACGACATAGAAAATAAAGTCAATTGTTAGGGTATCAAATGAAGTCATCAGTTTGGCAGTTTTACTGAACTCTTAACCAATTTCCGCACATACCATTTGAGTGTTTGGGCCTAAAACAAATGTCAGCATTGAAAATAATGTTGCAACATTACAAATGTGTGCTTGCAGCGTTGTGGCAGCCAAGCACAATAAACAAACCGAAATGGCATTCACATGGCCAACATCATCAGCGCGGTCAGTTGTGGCAACCGGATGCGGAAATAGTAACACAACAAAATGGCGGCCGGGCAGGCACAACGTGACCCTTGGCCACAATAAAGGCCAGGCCCAGGCCCCCTGGCCAGGCCAGCTGCTGGCAACGTGGCTTAAATTATAAATAATCATCGCAAAACCGCAGACAAAACACAGACACGCACACACACAAACACACACACACACAAAGACAGCCGACGGGTAGCAGCTTTTGGCATTTAATTTAATATTAAATAATACTAAGTAATGCGGCTACTTGGCTTAAATGTTATGCAACAATTTCGCGCACTTGCTGTCTCAATTTGTATTAATGAAATTTGTTCTCTCTTTTATCTGCGCCCCACCTATAACACCTGCGTAGTATTGGATGCTGAGTAAGGCTGGTGAAATACGACGCGATCAAGCATGTCTGGACTATGCCGGCAAGGATGTGATACTCTTCGGCTGTCACGGCTCCAAGGGCAATCAGGTGAGTATTTACTCAAACATAATTATAGATTATGTATACAATAAGGATTACTATCTCTCGCAGTTCTGGACATATCACGAGAACACGAAACTGTTGCATCACGGCTCCTCGGGCAAGTGCCTGGCCATCAATGAAGGCAAGGACAAGCTCCTCATGGAGGAGTGCGATGCCTCGCATCTGCGCCAACACTGGCTGCTGGAGAACTACGATAGCTCCAAGTTGTGAGGCTACTTCTATGCGAAGGGCACCATACTGGTGCCCACATTGCAGAGCATGCGCGCATAGCAGGACATTCAAGGATATTGAACAGGAGTAGCAGCAGCAGGAGTAGGCGTAGGATTAGATGTTAACAATAGTTTTTAATCAAATGACTCGGCCTGCGAGAGTTGTGCAATAGGCAGAAGCAAAGTATTTGCCATGGCTTTTAACTAAAGCAGTAACACACACAAACACACACACACACATACATACACGCACACACACACACACGCGCGAAGGCAATGCACACTATCAGTAATTTATATATACACATTTTTTATTTCTATTCCAATTAAATGATGCGATAAACTTAGCTGAGTTAGTTAGTAAGCGCACATGCAAGAAAGAGAACGACTGTTGTACAGTAGATCTTAAGTTTTCCAAGCATAGCACATTTAAAAATTAATTAATATTTAAATATAGTTATTTAAAATGTAATCTATAGAGTAGTTAACCCAGCTGGGTTCAACTAGCAAGTCGTAGCGCAATTTTTGCATTTACAAGTTAAAAACTTTTTAGCACAATTTTTTTAAGGCAAACTTTGTGTGCGTTTGCCTGCGAGTGTGTGTGTGTGCGCGAGAGAGGGAGGTGTGTGTGTAATTGACATTTTTTAAATTGCACAAGGCCAATAACCGAGTTGTGTTGTGCAGTGCATATATACATATATGTACTATATATATATATTATTGCACTATTTATGAATTCTCCTGACATCTAAATGGCTTTGCAAAAGTCGCGTTCCAAATATGTTTTAGTCCGTAAGTCTTGCTTTAAGTCTATTGTTGTTGTAGTTTGGAAAGCATTTGGTGATTATGCCCCGCCCCTCGCCCCGATTTACTTATGTGCCCGCCGCCCCCAGCATTCCCAATTGCCGACTAGCATGTACTTATATGGCACATCCATCGCGTTAGCTATTTGCTCTTATTTATTTTGTTTTTAAGCTGAAGTTCGAAATCGAAACATTTGGAAGAAAACAAGGAGAAACCTATGCCAAATTATATTTAGAGGTCTTATAGTTATTTTATTATTTAAAAATCAAAAAAAAATATTATTTTCTTGTGCGTTTTGTTGTGAACAAGGACAACATATCCCGTTTGTTAGACAACGCCAGCTTGTAGTGGATACTTTTTGTATGTAGTATATCAGCAGTTCAGACAGACTTATGGATATCACTAAAATATAGAAATATAGAGCTAGGTACTTAATGTTAAGACACAAATATGCAATAGTGCCTTCTACTTTTTACTAACATAATATGCAACACACACAGCATACCAACATAATTGTTTATCTCCCAGCTCCAATGGGTATAATTTAAGTCACAAGCAGAACCGACTGTAAATATCTATAAACTGTACAATTTTATATCGCAAATGTAAATAATCAAACATGGTCGAATAGCACACACATAATACTATTCTTGGCTAGCCACTAATCTTAAACATACATATATCACGATATAGTTGTCATGTCCTGTTTGATTTGCGATCGTACCCACATTTGCAATTAGCGTACAATCCAAACGCCATAAACGTGGTCAAGAAGTTTTTGATAATGATACAATAATACCCTAAGTGCGTAGTGAATGTTTAGTACTTAAGCAATTGCACAAGCTGTACAAGGACACAAATATAGTTACAAATAAACAAACACTTCGTGTACTGAAAAACTGTTTCGTCTACTAAAAGGGTCACTACCAAAATGGTCACTCCAAAGTGTTTGTGTCTTGACTAAAATGTACCATAAGCAGATGCAAACCGAACTGATAGCGAGTTTCAGTACCGATTGGATTGTGCACAAACCCGTACCATAAATTGGTTGCTGAAAATGAAAAGCCCAAATATTCTAATAACTTTCTTTCCTTTCGCACCATTACGACTAAAATAAAAAAAAATATTGGTTATACCCTGCTATTGATAAAGTCAAGGTACATTAATTTTTGAATATTAATTAATTGGGGCGCTTTAAGAAAAAGCTTTCAAACATGTTTGTGGACCATTTCCGTTCGAATTTCGCAAGTATTTGGTCCTTTAGGTTCACCAGGACTATATCAATGGTATGGTATAACCAAGGATATTGCCGTCAACTAGAAACCAACGTAATGGGAGGGGCTGCAGCTGGGAGGCTGAAAGAAAGCGTTCTTACATTTTTGTGGACCAGTTCTAACGAATTTTCCAAGGATTTTGTCCTTTAGGTTCACCAGGACTTATATAAGGAGGTATAACCAAGGAACTAAAATAGTTCTACCCTAGCAGATTCTTAAAGGATATTGTGCGTTATCGGTGCTTATTTATTGTAAATCGTACAATTCATTCGAATTCGTATTGGGCCAATATTGAAGTATCATATCAGATGAGCTAAACATTTGCCGTCTGCTTGATCCAGGACCTCAGGGCGCCCACGTATGTATACATGGCTGGGCGACCCTTGGCGCCGCACCCGAATCCCCAGGAGACCACACCAAACAATTTTCCATCAACAGTCAATGGTCCACCAGAATCACCTTGGCAGGAGCTGACCTGTCCGCTAGGATGTCCGGCACAAACCATGCGATCCGTGAGTCCAGGTATGTTCTGGGCATTACAGAAGTCGCGACCCCAGAGCTGCACCTGGGCAAACTTGAGGCGATTCGGCAGCTGTAGATTCTGGTTGATGGCGCCAAATCCGCTGATGGTGGCCAAGGTATCCGCCGCGTAGTTGGCATCCGCATCCGCCAGTGGAATGGTCTGAACAGCGCCGCCCAGCTTCACAGGACTACTGAGCCGAATGAGCGACATGTCAAAGTCCTGGCTCTGTGGATTGTATTGTGGATGTATGATCAGCTGAGAGATGTCGAATATCTGTCCGTTTCCAGCGGCCAGATCGGTGGTGCCCACCACTGCCTTCATTTGGCTGGGATGCTGGCCCATTGTGCAGTGAGCCGCAGTCACAATCATCATATCAGAAATCAAGGAGCCGCCGCAATGATGGCGCCCCTTCAGCTGCAGCGATACCTGATACGGGAACTGTCCCGGCGATGCAAACTGCCCGCCAATAATGCGCGGCACCTCCGCACCCTGGACACCAGGGCCAACGATGGTGAGCAGAAACATCACCAGCGCAGTCGATAGCTTGTAGATCGAAGACATTGCAGAGCTTGACTATGCTGGCTCTCTGGTTGGGCTGGTGGTTTTATAGTCAACGTAGTTGGCGCTCTTGGGCCTTATCAACCTAGCAGCGGGAGCTTGGCCGACCCAGTTCCGTGTGCGAATTTGTGTACCGACCCTGAAAAGAAAAAAACACCAGCAAATAGGTCAAGATACATTCAATATTAAGAAAACCTTCTCACCAAGGTTGGAGGCTACAGTTGGGCACATGAGATGATCCCTTAGAACCTCACAGATAGATGATCTTGTAACATCCTCTGTTGATATTAATACATTTGTACTATGTACAAGGCTTTTTATTAGACATTTATGAGTCGCGATATCTTTCTCATGCGTGCGCAAATTCTTACACTTCAGATATTTAGATACCGCTTACTATAAATTCCTATTTTAATACAAAGCTTATTGTAAACAAATGTAAGCCTTAGATACTCACTACACTACAAGCAAATTATCAACCTACTCGCCGCCTTATCGTTGCTTAGCGGCGGGGGCCTGGCCTGACCCTGTTTCTAGTGCAAAATTTGGCCATTTAGAAGTTCGCAAAACAGTTAATTGCCATGGCCTTCTGTGTTTATTAGTTAAGGCAAAAGTGTGTCAGCTTTTAGGGCTTTTTAATCGTCACCCGAGTACGGATAATTTATGTATTTGTTTCAGGTTATCAATGGGATGCGTGAGTGTGATGGCCATTGCTGATCATCCAAACATTCTTCCAGATTTCCCGCTTGTAGACGTTGCGATAGTTCTGAACGGAAACCAAAAACTCTGGACCGAAAAGGGTTTGTGTAACAACATTCTCAGCGGCCAAATTGCGATTAGTGGCCGCATGAACAATTACCAAAGGTGAGTTGCTCTGAAAGCAGAAAAGAAGAGAAGTTAGGGCTGTCTCAAGAAATGTATATTGGATCTCTACTCACGGGCAAGGTTTCGCCCTCGCTTTCGAAGCGTTTGTATGGATCGACATGCATGCAAAACCAGTTGGTAAAGGCCGAAGGTATGTCTCCATCGGGGCACATAACTTTCTGCAAGAATATAATTTATACAGATATCGAACTATACATGGGTATTACATATTACTCACGCTGCGATGCACCAGGCCTAGCGGCAAATTGATTTCCCCGTACTTGCGCGAATTAAAGGTCGTGTTGATGGCCTGCGAGAGATTGTTCAGCTTGGGTGCGCTGTATAGCAGTATGGGATCATCGGGCGATTCGACGCACTCCAGGCGAAAGCGCTGGCCATACTTGAGCTTCTCCCCGGTGCGATCTTGGTCATCCCCGCTGACAATGCGATAGGAGTTGCGCACACAGGGCCGTTCCGATGGCGCCACAGTGAGCTCGCAATCCTCGTTAATGGTTTGACTGGTGCGTATTGCGTGCTCGTTGATGACCACCGAAAGGGCCGGATGCAGCTCTGATGTATCCATATCAAGTATGTTCATATAGATGGGCATTAGCTGGATTGTGGCGCCGATGGTGATATCGTGCTTGGGTGCAGCCAGCTGCACCTCCTTCTGGAAGTTGTCGAAGAGCGTGCGCGCCTTCTCAACCAGCAGCTCGCCGCGATCGCGCATCTTCCTGAAGCTGACAATTTTGTCCTGCAAGTAGGCAGATATATGAATGTATATAACTTGAACAGCTGCAACTTACCTCCTCCAGGCAGATGTCCTCGAACCAATTGCCGATTCGCACATTGGGCCGATAGCGATTCGAGCCCGATTCAAAATTTGACACTGAGCACGGCATCGCGTCTATACGTGTCTCTGTGCGTGTGTACGTGCGTCTTCTGTACTCTTCTCAAAAGCAACTTAATTCATACAAAATTTGCTTAACAATGTATATTTGGACAGAGGTTTTTCGTATTATAGAAATTGTTTTGGTGCTGTTGTCGCTTTGAAAATTTGTTTGTTTCTGAAATGGGAAGCATGTGTGAAATGTAAATTTGACTGCTACAACAAGGCAACAAATGAACGGGGACATTTTTAAAGCAGCTGCCAATTTACAGCTAAGCAAGCATCTCTTTTATGGTCACATATATAAAACTTTCGATCTACATCAGTTTTCAATTAAGGCAAGACATGAAAGAGTTAGGAGAAAAAACTAATGATTTTATTAGCTTAAAGTAAAAGGTCACAATGTTTTTTGGTTGAAGAACTGTTGCATACTTTTAGTCGCCAGCATTTTGGTCAACATGGCGTATGTAGAATATATTATGCCTGTTCTATAAACATTTGATGATTTAATTATTAATATGCATACACTAATGTGAGTTAGTTGCTTGCATTTACTGGACAAATATTTGAGAGCATTTGGCTCAGATATCGCCGGCCAACTGACTAAGGCAGCAGATGCAACAGCCTCCATGGAGTTGTTTTGAAATGTCGGATCGTCTAATAGGTTGGGTGTGCGCTAAATAAGCAGTCATAATAACAACAAATGGCAAGAGAACAAATAAGTAAGACTAGCTAATGCAGGGAGTTGGAGGGGACAGACTGTTGCCTGGCTAGATATTATTCATCGGATGATAAGCATTTTATGTGAACAGCATGAGCAACGGGCCCGCTGTTGGCTTAATTGCTTTTGCTTTTGCTGTTGCTGTCGCTGTTGTTGCCCCTAGTGCTATCTGGAACGGCGTGCACTTCACGTGAACGTGATCGGCTCACTCGGCCGATCCACGGCACGTTCCTTATCAAGCCAGCCAAATGCCAGACTAACAACAACGGAGTGTCAGTCAATTGGACGGGACGACATTTATGATCGGGGGCCTTTGCCTGGTTTATGGGGAGACATATTTGCGCGGTCGTTATATCAACATTAGGTTGCCATTATAATTATCGGTTATCAGGTGCAGCACAGCTCTGCACTGATTTATTTCAATTAGTTTGCACTCTACACTTTTATGGCTTTCATAATTTTCACTATATCGAAACGATTGCATTTGTTCTCGTATCATAACATTTGCCTGCTAAGCATTCCCATAAATCTCCCGCAATCTTAAATCGTTGTATTAACGGACTAACTCTTAGCATTGACTTCAGAAGCTTAAATTTATGGGGGGAATTAATAACTGTACTTCCTTTGTGCTTAAACCATTTGAGAATTGCAAGAAGAGTGGAGCGAGTTCAAAAATTTAAGCTTATGCGACAAACTAAGCTATGCGACAAACTAAGCTATGCGACAAACTAAGCTAAGCTTAAAAGCTTTTACTTAAAGCTTCACTTAAAGCTTATTATCTAAAGGTTAGTTTTATAAGAATTTACAGGCTAAGAAGCGGGCCGGAAATTGAGATGTTGTATAAATTGTTAAAATGTTTCGCAAAGTTTTGTACACCAAAGAAAATTGATTATTTTCGGTTTATTAAACTTTTTGCTTTATTTGCTGGTTTCTAATTTTAAGTTCTCGCCTTAATTGCAATTTGAACAGGCAGTTAGCTCTATTTTGACAGCTAATTTCATTTGCCACGTTTGGCTTGTCAAGCAGATACCATGCGGAGCAAATTATAAAATAATTTTGCAATTATTTGATAGTGTGAGTGGTGAAATTCTTCGACATAAGTTCCATAACCTACTTTGCCATAACTCTCAAGGTGCTGAAAAGGGGGGCCCAAAGTGTGCCTGGATGATATCAAGATCTTAAATTGTTAGTCACACCCACTTGTTTTGCTGTCGGCCATTGTTTTACATGGCCAGTCCTGATTATGAGAAGTACCCTCCAAGCAATCAATGTAGGATTCGAATCTGTTCTGATAACGCTTCTCCCTCCTCAAAGCATAGCCTTATCCATGTGAACTGCGCACTCCGCACGACTGATACCAAGAAAAACCTGATACTGGCCCATATGCCTACATTATCAATAATAATCAATAGAGAGCAGACATATCGTTGCACCCACAAAGTTAATTGCGTCAAACGACAGGCCCCACAGATGATTAAAACGGCGCTACAAGTATTTCAAAATAACATATATTTATAAGATTCTAAGAGGCCCAACACACGCGCCTCGAACTACGTGGGCGATTAGAGTGGATCGCCATGACTTCATTGATATTCAATTGCGTCATCAAGAACGAGGTGGCCCTTATCCGTTGGTTAACACCCATTAAACTTATCGTATTAACACAAATATTATAAAGCCGTTTTCTTTGGCTGTATCTGAACTTACAGGAAAACACAATAAAAACTTGCCTAACTGCGAAATACAGTGTAAAGTCTAACTAACTGACAGGCTTCCCTTTCTTTTTAATTATCCCCGATCAATCATTTTGGTAATTGAAAAGGTTTACTCAAGTAAGATGTTAGACAGTAATAAAAACACAATTAATTTAACAAATACCTTTCATGAGTGAGCAAGAGTATTACAATCGTAGTCATCCACTCAAGACAGCATTTACTGTAACTTTTTTTTACGTCGTAAGAATAGATCTCGTATTCTTTCGAAGCTAATAAGTCGTAGATCATTGTAAAGTTACCAAACTCAAATTGTATTTTTTATAGCCCAATCTTAATCTAGTTTTTTCGTAGTATAGTCCATTTGACATATACGAGGGGCTTTCTATAAGTTCGAGATACACAAGAGTCAATAAATAATTAATTCCTGAGATTATCCCGAACGATAGTGTCCACATTGATTTAGTTAAGTGAGCAAAGAGTTATATATAAATACATTTACTTCTTCTTCTTATTCTTCATTTTTGGCTTAACGGCGCTACAAGAGCCGCAGCAAATCTAATTTTCTAAAGCTTTCTGTTATTCCCCATTTTATAACGCACTTGAGGCTGTCATATAATCGAGCCGATAGCCATCGCAAGCTTTGTTGCCTGGCTGAAGCTTTTGTTGGAAGTGTGTAAGTGTGTGTGAGCTTAATAACGGTTGTGCCATAAACGAAATCATGTGACGCTACCGTAACACTCGGCTCCATTCATAAAGGCCAAATCGGGAGTTCAATATTTAACTGTTTGCCACTGTTGGCGCCTTACGTGCTGCTTACTGTTTGCTGCTTGTTTATAGGGTAAAATCAGTTTGATATCGCTTTTAAATGGGTGCAAGATTCGCCCAATGCCAATCAACGGTCAGTTTGCGTTGCGGTTTTATTGACCTGACCGCTTATCGTAGACGCTTTAAGGCCGTAAATACCGAAGACGTCGTATGCATACAAACAAATGTATGTATATTTCTTTTCATGGATCGTGGCTTTTAATTGTAGCGTGCAAATTGGAAGGCCGTCAATAAGAATATTTACTATGTAAATCTGTTGACATTTAACTGCAAATATTGTAAAAGATATTACAAAAGACTTTTTACCGTTGCTTATCACACAAATTAAACGCACAGCGTCGACCTCCCCCGCAATCAACAGACATTCACTGACTGCAGTCATCTCTAGAATATACTCATGAGCACGTGTCAGCAATGAGAGAGTTCCAGAGCGAGAGAGAGAGTTCCAGAGAGAGAGCAAGCGCACGCGGCTTAAAGGCGTGTAGCCGGTTCAGCTTCAGTTGTTTTTCCTGCTCTGCTGATTCACTCTCACAAATGAATGCAAAAACGAAAGCACTGCAAAACAAAGCATGAAGTTTCTAACTTGGTGGGCAAAAAGCTCACGTGCACACAAGAGCTTCAAGCTGAAGTCTGAGTGAGCGACAGAGATAGAAGGAGACACGGACAGCGTCAATGGTGACAGTTAAAGCTTTGTTTGCTGCAATTACCGCAGGCAATAAAATCATCATTTAATAGTTTATAACGCGCGCGATTAACGTTGTCATTATCACCATAACAGCAATTCGCACACGAAGCGACCTCGTTGACGTTCGGGTTATTTCGGCGGCGGCGGCGACGGCGCTGACGAATCAAGCTAAACGGCATCGTATTTTTGATAGCCGCCTCCCACCTGCGCCTCTGTTTTAATTCCGACTGAAACACAAACAGAAACAGAATTATAAAAACGTTCAATTAGCTCAGGTAGTAAGTCACTACAGCGCAAGTGCTCGGCCAGGCCGCTTCTCTGCCACTGACGACGACTACGACGCAGCAGCAGCACCAGCAGCAGCAGCAGCAGCACACGCAGCGCAGTAACAGACCCGGCAAATAAGAAAGTTATAGCGTCAACGCGTGGTGAAAATCGATCGCGAAAAATACAAAAACAAAGCTAATTGTGCTCCCAGTTGGAAAACTAAGCTCGTGAGTGTCTGTTTATAAGGCTTCAAACGTTTATTATCGAATCGAAAATAATTAATAATCATAGTAATAATTTAATTTACACACGCAAATTTCTGCAACGTTGCAATCGCTGTTTTCATTGTTTTTGTTACACACTTTTAGTCCGCTTTCTGTTTTTATCCGCTCGTTCGCTGAGACCAGCGCCAATGAGCCCGTCTTCAAGCGCAAATGCGCAAAGTGAACAATACAAACATAAATATATGGCAAGTAACAAAAACAAAATGAAACAGCTGATGCGAACTATTTTAAATAGTTGATTTGTTTAGCACGTTTTGCCAATCGCTTGCCTTTAAGGTGAGTGAGTTTTAACTTCGATTCACCTTAATTTCAATTAGTGAATTACGTACTTTATGCAAATTTTCTGAATTTTAGATAGCAGACGACATGCCAAGAACAGCTTTACAAATGTTAATTAGCATTGAGGCTGCAAACTTGAACTGCACTTAAAGCTCTCTCTCTCTCTCTCTCGGTCTTTCGCTCTCTTCTTCTCTTGCTATGTATCTGTGCGTGTCAAAAACTTCAGCAAATCCCTAACTTATTGGTCTTCGTTCTTTGGCCATAACAGTTAGTTAATTAATGTACAATTTAAACCTCATGGCTTGAAAGTCAAGTGGCAAACAATTCAACTGGTTTTAGGCCACAAGTCTATCAAGTGCAAAAATGCGCAATGGCATTTCAATGTAAGAGCCGAATCCGCACGATAAACTAATCAAATACGCACACTCCAAAGTCAAATAGTTTCCCACTGTGCAAAAAATGCATTCAAAAGGAAAAATGTAGTCGCATTATCAACAGCCGACAGTCGACAATACCCCATCGACAATGGGTCGGTCGCATCAAGAGCCACTCAGCCGAAACGAATGTGTTGTGGGTTGCGTCTATTGTGGTTTCATCTCGCGCTCTCTCCCTCTCTCTCTCTCTCTCTCTTTTCCTTTTCCTCCCTCTTTCGCTCCCGCTCTGCACGCAGCTGCACTTGAACTTCAAAACTGGCGCCATCTGAAAAAACTTTGCACATAGAAATGAAAAACGAGCGAGCGAAACAAAAAATATGTATGGCAATTAACGTGCGAAAACATAGTCAAATAAATTACGAGAATTATAATAAAATAGAAATTGAACACGGCAACATTAAAGATTAGCCGTCAGTTTCAATGGCACTCGAGAGAGCGAGTGAGTGAGTGAGATAAGGATAGCAAATTGTTGCACGTGAAGCGCATGTTGGATGCGACATTTTATTTTATCGTGAAGCACATGTGGAAAATTTTCAAGTAGTATTATTGCCAGGGGCCATAAGTGTTAACGGTTATTGACAGACTGACGTATGTGAATAAATGACGACTTGACGCAGCAGAAATCCAGCAACTGGAGGGCGCGTTTATGAGTCTGTGATAAATCTTGATGGCTTTATAACTAAGCAAATAGGAAAGAAACAACCGTTATATATCATTTATAACCAACACTTTATTAGCGTATTTGTTGCTGAACTAGGGAAATTTTCGGGAAGAATTGCGGAATCTAAAGCTTTTTGGAATTGAGTTTGGGAAGAATGTGGAGGGAGCATTGTTTTTAAGAAGAAAACGTTTGAATTAAGCAGATAATAAATTTTAAGAAGACAGTGGAGCATAAAGTTTTTTTGATAAAGTTCATTTCATTAGGAACTTAAATCTTGAGCAGAAATTTCGAAATGAGTCAGAGTTCTTGAACTAAGAATGTTGTTTTTGTGATAGGAAATTATTTTGTATTATAAATTACTATCTTTCAGCCCAAAAAAAACATGTTTTTCTGTGCGTTTGGCAAACTTTTGCCTAAGTTCTTAGTTGTAGCCATGTGTCATATGTTGGCAGGTGGGAAAAAAATGGAGTTTGTACATCCGTCCTTAGTGTACAGCATGTGTGTGTGTGTGTCTGTGTGTGTTTAATCTAATGGCACGAGTACGTCAATCTGATGCCCGCGGTCAGATAAGTGCGTTTGATTTACGGCTGTTCGATAGGGCCGCAACGCGCCTTGGCAACTTCAATTATTAATATTATTATTATTAGCTAATACTTTGGCCGTTTTTGTGTTTTATTTTTTTTGCTTCTTTTAAGCTGTTAATCAGATTGTAACGCCTCTATAAATCTGCCAGAGCTATTCGCAAACGGGCTGGTCAGCAATCAGTCAATATCAAAATAAAAATCATAAACATTTATGATGGTTCCTATCTATCTAGAAATGAGAACTGAAAACACTTGAGATACTTGGGGCGCTTCGACAAAGTTGTTCTGTTTCCGATTGGCCATAAATTTCATGAAACAATTCCTTTTCAATACTGGCCAAGTTTTCTAGTGTTCTATAAATTTCCAAATGTACTTTTAATGCCAGCTAAATGAACAGCTCAGTTAAGCTGCGCATTATTGTTTAAGTTGAGTCCATATAATGAATTTACCACCTCGGCTAGAAAAGATAGCCGGGTCCGTAATTGAATATGCATTTTATATTTATGGCAATTGGAGGCAAACCGTGCCTAGTTGTTGCAGCCCCGCAATATTTCAACTCGGGCATTTTTTACCCCTATTACCATTTATAATTCTATTTATACAGCAGCCTGTTTTCTGATGCATATCAAGGGCTTATTTAATCGCTAAGCCGCGTGCTTATTCAGCCGTTTGCTGGCCTTATATAAGACCATGTCGGGCTGCTAACTAAATCACACTAGACTACACAATCGGGCCAGAGACACTTGCCACATCCCAATGCTCCAAGCTTTTCGGTCTATTAACATGTTTTGGCTTTTGTGAACAGCTAATTTTGTTTGCGAAATCAAATTTGAGGACACGCACAGCTGACAACTTGACCTCCAAAGACCTTCAAGTGAGAGTTGCCTCATCAATTTCAATTTGTTTTGTGGCAACCTTATTGTAATTCCACAAGCAAGCATTGCATTACACGGAAAAGTGTATATAATTGAGTTTAATTTAATTAATTTGTTTATGTTTCCACATCCCGCTTTAGTTGAAAGGCAACTCTGACTAGGCGGAAAAATATATTGATTCTAAAATCATGCAAGAAGCTCTTCCATTTCAGATGTCGACTTCTTCACAGAATGATCGACATCTTCCGACTGAAACGTGCTGCGCTCGTTTAGCAGCTACAAAAAAGTGCAAAATCATGCTATATTTGAATTTATTTTGCATCATTTACTTAAGATCAACTGCAAAATGCGCTAATTGTATAAACTGATAAATATTTTGTTGACAAAACTCTCAAGAAATACGCTACGATTGAGTTGTTCGAGAATTATGTTGCACCACAAGAGACTTGACTTGACTTGACTTGAAGTTCCAAATAGATCTTTGGGCAACAGCATAAATATCGGGGGTTTTTTATTTTATCAGCACAAAAAGATTTGGCAATATTTTCAAATGCTTGACAGGCAGCATTTAAATAGGTTTATAATTAAAGCGATATTCTGAGAAATCTCAACTGAAAAACAACACCCACAACGAGGTAAACAAACGGCAACAGGTCGGGTTTCAGTCGGCGGCGACTCCAAGCTCCAAACTCCGGATTCCGGCTCAAGCTCAGCTTCATTTGGCTCACGATACTTTCTAAATTGAAATTCGGGCTCTGGTGACGCGCAAAAAGCCTAATTGAAATTCCAAGTGAGATTTTCAATAATAAAATGTATACGTACTGTACGCCATGTATGTATGTGCGTATGTGTGCGTATTTAATGGAATTTTTTGTAGAATTTGGCGCAAATAGCAGACAAATTTACCTAAGCAAAATCGCAACCAGTTTGAATTTTATTGAATTTTGTTTGTTTATGTATATTTGGGCAACAAAGAAATGTTTTGTAATTAGTTATGAACGAACAACAAATTACATCATCGCCGCGCTGCGATATGTAATTCGAAAGTAAGAAAAACAAAAAACTAAAAACAAAAAACAGCTGAGCTAATGAGTTATATATTTATATGTATATACATATATTATTGTTATTTGAAAAAAGAGCCGCTCGCATTGAGCTGGAGACAAACTGGAGCTGCGTATGCCAAGTAATTATGTAAATTTCGAAGAGTTAATTATAACTCGTTCTAACAAACAGCCGAGCGAACAAATATTGGGACAGTTGACAAAAATTGGATAATAATAGTACAAAAATACATATATATATATATATATATGCTCGGTGCCAGCTACAAATCAGGCGCAGACTGTACCCCAAAAAGAAACTAAATCTAAACAAATTGCGGATGAATCAATTCAAATGTTGCTTATACAAAGTGCGATATAATGCCAAGTCTTCGTAGCGCCCACACACAAAAAAAAACGTGTACAATTTTGGCAACTCATCGCAAACATTTGCCTCAAATATTAATATAGATCGTATAACATATAACTATGGAAACGTGCGTAGGGAGATCAACTCGTGAGCACGACGATTTTCGCGTTTACCCAAGCAATTAATGCCAATGATTGACGATTGACGATTGACGATTGCCGATCGGCGATCGGCGACATCTTGCTAAATTGATCATACTAATTTGATGTTTGCTCTGATCTGCTCTGCTTACAGATTAACGTGTCTGGATCGGATCGTATCGGATCGGATCGGCCGAGCCAAATTGTCGAACGGAAGCCGAGACGCATGCGCAGATATTTCGCGAGATTCAGTCAACAAACAGCTGAAATCAAACAAACCAAATCAAAATTGAACGTGTAAATAGCCGCAAAAACGTCTCAGTCACCGCCCGCCTCTGCCCCAGTCTCTGCCTCTGCCTCTGCCTCAGCCTCAGCCTCTGCCTCAGTCACTGTTGCAGTCTCCGATCTCCGGGCCCAGCTTATTTAAAGGCAACGCGTCTTGTCGTTAATCGTTCAGAACCTTTCAAGCTGTCCAACGGGCGGCAACGCGAGTGAACGAACAGCGAAATTAACCGCATAAACAACAACAGCAACAACGAAAATAATAACAATAAAAATAATATTATTAACATTATTAAGTGCTTGACGAAAATGTCTTAAAAACCGCCAAGCGACGTGCTTGACCAGAGTTCATAAATTTCTTGACTTTTGCATTTTGCGAAATTCCCGCAACGCTTTTGACTGATTCTTACGCAATTCGTGTAATTCCGCGCCCAAACCGCCAACAAGACTGTAAACAATCATAGACTAACGTAATAAATAATTAAATTAAATCAAAAACAGAACGAACCACACACAAAATGTCTGCATCCAAGGAAGCCATTTGTGCGAGTTCCGAAAAGGAACCCGAGAAGCCGCAGTTGGGTAAGTTCAACTTGAGATCCATTTGTAATTAAAAGTAAGCAATATCTATATCTAATATCATAATACTCTTTAGCAACAAGCATTTCATAACAAAACAAATGGCCAAGTGCTGATAATAATAATCACAGACATGCAATCAGTTCTATATAAACAATATAATTAGAATCAAGTAGCAATCGAGAATTTACGCTTCCGATAAACAAAAGATAAGTAAAGTTTAGAGTTTTTGTAAAATTGAAAGACAAATAGATGAAATCTAACAATAAATTAGAAAGTAAATAAAACGTTTTTGAAATTTATAAAGCTGAAAACTTTCTATTCAACAAGATCTTAAAGAAAAAACCTCTTAAAGCAAAAGATAGAGAGTTTATTTTTATAGATGTTTGTTTCGATAAAGTTGGTCGAATATTAAACTTAGATTTAGCTCTAGTCTAGACACTTAAAGACTAAAATTTGTAGAAATTAGTTTATTTGGAAGCTGAACTAGACAAGTTGCCAAGTTATTTGTCAGCGTGTATAGTTGAATTCATAGAACAAGTGCCCATCCGAGCTCATAAATAATATAAATCGTTGATTACTTTTAAAGTAAAAAAAACCCCCGCACACAGTCATGCACTAGACTCAAGTTATATAAAGCACTTGGGATTGATATAACAAATTGCACGACAATTTTTTATGGGCATTTAGATGTGTGTATCTGGTGTCAGGCGGATGTCTATCCCGGCAATTAGGCACAAATCGTGCGAGTCTCGGCATTTGCCAAGAAGAAAACACACGAAAATGTGATTGGCGCTGATTCAATTAAACGGCTTCTACTTCAGCTGATTCCGCTTGATTTAAATAACACAATCAATCCCGGGCCGAGCTCTCCAGGCGACCACGAAACGGAAGTGATTTGTTATGCAAAGTCTCGCGTAATACGTAAAATTAACAAAAATAAATATAAATTAAAATCATCAAAAATATCATCAACAAAAAAAAAGAGAGACGAGGCTTTGTTGTCATCAACGCGTGAGCCAAATTCGCAATGAGACTCGAAACGGGGGAGTTCGTAACCGAAACGGTATTCAAAACTGGAACCCTGAATAGTTTGTTGACACAAAAGCTCAGCTGTTTCGTCTAAATTTCCCCACCTGTTGCCCGTTTATGGTCGCTTGTTTGTTTTCCTACATTGCCATAGCGCGAGAACCTGTGATCCGCGATCTCTTGACACACTTTCTGGGCCAGTTCCTTGCTGACCATTTTTGGCACCGCATGGCGAACACTTGAACAGTCGGAACCGGTCGCAAATGTGATCATGTGTATACGTGTTATTTGAAGCTATGCAAATTGATTTCAGTTAAAACGACAAACAAAAGTAACAACAATTGAAACTAGTTTTCAAGCAAGTCACAAACTTGCCACTGACTTTCGTTACATTCGTTCGAGTGTTAAGGTCAAGAACAGTTGGGGAAATTTGCGCACAGTGTCAAGAACCTTGGCATTCCCGGTGCTCTTAAGAGCCGACTGCAATTTGTTCACTTTCTGTTGCGAGTGTGAAAGGGGCGTTAAGAGGGCGCGGCAATTAGCTAACAGACAGATTGGGCGAATTTCGCATGGCAATGACTGACTATGAGATGCCCTATGGCCAAGGGTTGCAATTGTCAGCTGCACTTAATTCTGAATTCAATGTTTTCAACTGTTTTTGTGTGCACCTGTAACACATTCGGAAACTACTCTGAAGAATGCAGCTTCGCAGCTTTCACGTTTTAGGCCGTGCGTTAATCATCAGTCAATCAATCAATCAATCAGCAGTTTAATGAAAGTGTTTAAGCTTTTCAGTGAACAGTTGTTATTAATTTATGCATGATAAACATTATCGATTGTCATTGGGAATGCTCAAAATGTAAATACCCTTTACACATTTTGTACAGGGTATATCTTAATGCATTTTAAGCATTTACCACCAGTCGTCTGGCAGATTGACAAATATTTAGGTACATGTCGCTAGCTTCTTGGCCCCGACTTTGACATTGCATTTTCATTTGATTTTGATCAATTTGCCATTCGGCATGTCGGCGCACATTATATGATTATTATTGAGATAGGGCACAGGCCTATTAATAGGGATTGTGCCAGGGCGTTCGCAAATGCGCGTTAATTTTCAGTTTCACACGCGACTTTTCGCTTTCACCCGCAACACTTACAAATTGCCCGAACGCCCACACGACCTCATATTTGTTTAGTCGTATAATGCCTGGATAAACTGTAGCATTTCGCAATTCTCGACGATCTTCGCGGCGACCTGCGTCTTTTGTAGTGCAATTTACAGCTTAACAGCTTGTCTCCGTTCGGTTAAATTAGAAAATTGGCGCTTTAGTTTATTTTTTTCATCAACTAAGTCGCACTGTCACGTACTTTCAGAGAGGCGGATTACAAATTCACTTAAAGTTTTTTAATGACGATTATATCGTGCAGTTTTTTTTTGTAAGTTTCGGTGGGAATTACTCATGCGCATGTTATTTTTATGTATGTAGGTATTGTATTTAAAAACAATTTGACAAACCCGCAAATAGCACAAAAGCATTTAAATACCACATGAAATTGAATGCATGATGGACGAGCGGCACACCTGAAAAGGAGGGAACACATAGAAATTACTTTAGGTAGAACAATTTAATTGTGGCCCACTGTAGATACGAATAAGCGAAAACAACAACAAACCAAAGCTCTGATATGATGCGAAAATAATGTGTATATATATATATCATCTTGTTTTTGTGCGCTTTTCACCAATTATTTTTACTGGCGTATGACATCATTGCGAGTTGGCTAAAATCAACTTAACCGCATTGTTTGGGCGACAAAGAGCAGCACACATGTCAGTTAGCTGAGTTGGGCTGTCTGGCCTGTAATCGCCCCGTCTTGAGTATTTGCAAATATGTGTACATATGTATGTGTATTAAGAAAAATATAATATTTGCCCAACTCTTTTGCACCTGTCAATGCCCCGTGTACACTTCTCGGAAGTCTATGTTTGAGGCAAGCTGTAAATTCCGCTTTATGACTTTTATAAAAGTGAAATAAACAAGTTAATTTAACAATATAAAATAACATAAGCCATTAACAAACTAATGTGAGGTGCAAATATCATAAACACCAACTTATTTGCTATATATACTTTTTTTTGTTTGTTTGTTTAGAAGGTTCTCTAGGCATTCCATTTGAATGATAAATATATATCCCATACAATGCACTCAATTGGCCCCGCACATTTTCCCACACATGCAAGAAAATAGTTTGAAATCTGAGCAGATTGTTACTTAATTAGCTGAGAGAATCAATAATAATACCCACAGCATGCCTATATATAAACCTATGTATATCTGTATATATGTGTATGGTAGAACAAACATATGGCAATATGGCAGATAAACCCGCCGATAAGGCAGCGTGCTCGCATTACGTTGTTTTTCCACGTAGTCGGGTCATTACGTAACTGTGCGGCCCTTGATCTCAAAGCTTCTTCAACAACCGCCCAAAAGCACACAACGATTTATTAAGCCTGCAAATCAGCCAGTACACACTCGAAAGCTTTCCAGCTGCAAAGCTTTTATTGAAGTACAATTTTTGAAACCCGCGCTCCTCGCTCTTAATGACAGTTATTAAATAGTGTAGTCTATTGTTGTTTCTGTTAGTTGATTTCGCATGGTTCGTTAATGAAACGGAAATAGAACAAATGCAGCTGCTATTTTTATGGTTGTTGTGCTCATGTTTGACTAATTGCTCAACGCTTGACTGTACCTGCCAGCAAATATTTCCATTTGAGTTTTTGCCAAAAAGAAACGATGTGAAATAAAAAAGCTATCACAACACGAGAATCGCGTGTCAAGGTTCCTCTTTTTCTTTCTTTTTTACCTCTCTCTTGTTCTTACTCTCTCTCTCTCTCTCTCCGTCTGTTCACTGCGCCACTAAACAATAACAATAACAAATGCCGGCATTTCCAGTTTCAACACAACCAGACGAAGCTTCGTTGCTCTACGCCAGCTCTGTCAATAATTCAACTGAGCAGCTCGTTAGTCAGCCGACTTGAGCGTCTTTCTCTCTTTTTTTGCGCTCTCGCTCGCCCTCTCTCTTTCTTTCGGCGAAACTTGTTGCGGCCGAGCCGAGAATCAGGCGACAAACACGTGCACACGCCGCATGCCTGCAAAGTTTATCGTCTGCCGCTTGAAGCCGACTCGAGACTTCGAAAACAACATGTGGTTATGAGCGTGTATGTGTGTGTATGTGTGTACAGAACCGTGACTGTCGCGCTTTATAGGGTATATTTATCAACAGAAAGTATTCCGACTTTAACATGGAGCATAATACTATATAAATAAAAAGTAAAGGAATGAACAATTTGAAGACAAAGAAAACTAAAAGGAATATTGAAAATAATAGTAGCTTATTCATACGTACATACATCTTGGGACTAAAAGGACAATCCAATTTTTTTCATATTAAATAAATTATGTTCGTCAAATGCAAATTAAAGAAACTATTTGCTTATCAATCAAAATTTTACTACAATTGCCATTTCATTAGATATTCTTGATTTTATAGCGTATTCAGCTGTCGTTGCAGCGAGTTTTAATTACTGTTTCCTGTTCTCTTGTATGTTTACAGTATGAATTTTAGCTTAACTAGTTTTTGCGCTTTTCTCCAAATTAACAGGCACCTGACAATGCAATGAATTGCGAATTTATAATGCCTCAACTGTGTGCCTAATTGGTAATCATATAGGAGAGGGGACCCTAGTGGGTACAGCAGTGGGTACCACTTAGCGGCACTTAGCGAGCACCCTGAAAACACAAACGACCCCCTCGGCATATGATGGGGACATCCGATGGCGCCAGTTGGTGCCTGCCTTCTGCCTTCTGCCTCTTGCCTCTTGCTCTGGCAGCGTCTCACATTTCTATGGTTTCAGCATGTACCCGTAACATTTTTCTCTATAATTTCATACTATTTCCATAGTCTGGCCGAACATTTGGCAAATAGCTTTTGGATTTGGCATATTCTCAGCAGCGCGTGTTAAGAACTCGAGTTAGCTCTTGTCGAGTTCCGTGCTCCGGCGGTCACGAGATGCTTACGTCTATCTGCTATAAATAGATCTCATTTGGGTACTATATATAAAGCAATTGACATCAATCGACTTAGGTTCAACAACAGCTGATGATTCAGTTTGTGGCTGACATATGCTCTGACCATATCGTTGAACATTCCTCCCAACCCCCCTCAAATAGTTGATGTAATCGTGCGAGAGTCTGTTGCGCTCTCTCCCTCTCCCTCTCTTTCCCTCTTCTTCTCTCTTTCTCTCAAACTGCGGCGCAAGCGCCTCGAGCGTTCGGCGATTTCGGCCCCGTTTATTATATAGCCAGAAAGCGCAACAGTTGCCGCTCAGTTGCCGCAGAGGCGCCCACAGAGTCGATTCCAAATTGGATTTGAATTTAAATACTTCTGCCTCAGCTCAGTCGTGTATACCTTGTCGAGTGCAACGCGCGTCGCTGCATAAAGCAAACAGTTGTATTAATAAGCTCCATTGTAATATCTTGACCCGCGACATGTTCAGGCCCGGCCCGCTCTACAGATAGACAATGAAATGGTTTAAACGAGTGCGCAAAAAGTCTAAGTGAAACATTCGCAACAACAATAACAGCATTGACAACAATCAGAGAATTCGTCTCTGTTCTGCCGAGAATTTCAGGCAACGCATCGCGAACTCGTTTCGAATTTAGTTTTAGTTTACTTTAATTTATTTATACAACTCGAAAACCTCAAGACAAGGCAAGCACACAAAATGCCCTTCCGACGCAGCAAACTTAATCATCGCCATCGCGACGGCCATGTCCTCGTCTGGGATCAAAACAATCTGCATGACAGGCCAAGGGGTAAGCTATAAAGTGGTATGCATACAGTGAATCGAAGAGTTATGAATAAATCTCTTTAATTAAAGTGAAGAGAATAAAAATGGCTTTAGCTCATAGGTGTTTCGTAATCGAAGAAAGTAACAAACAAGCTAGATTAAAGGGTATACACATGCCGTCACTCAGTGCTTAGCGCACGATGCGTATACGTATTATTTATAGCCGCAATTCGTTCATGCTGCCCATTTTAGATCATAGAGAAATAGTCGAGGCATGCACGAGTCGCTGTTTGCCCCGTGCTGACGCGCGACATACACGTGCTGCCGCTGGGCATGCCGCATTGATTGTGCAACATGTGAGCAGGAGAGGGCGAAGGCGAGGGAGGCGAGCGGCTGCTTTGGCAAATCGTGCGATTTAACGCTGCGTGCGCACAAATAAAAAACGCAAACGTATACAATTCTTTTAGTTGGTATTTGTTTTTTTCTCTTTTTTTGTTGAAATTGTTTTCGATTCAGCAGTTCTTTAGCTCGGTTTTTCCGCAGTGCTTTATGTCATATTTTGTGGAAAAATGTTGCGGTTAAAATAAAACATAAAACAAGCAAACAGAACATTTCGAAATTAAGCAAAAACAGAAAAAATTGCCGGTCCGCTGAGCTACAAGCTGGGCAAAAAACATGAAAGGGGCAAAACTGAATGGCTGAAAGTTCAAATTCCATTTGGCATGGGTTGAGCATTCTCCAGGTACAGCTGTGCTTTCTAAATAGTTGGAATCGACTCGGCGGACTCCAGGCCAGCTCAACTTGTTAGCAAATAAATACTTCATAGTTGTTTTTTAACGACCCGAAATCTGGCCATAAACCTTAAAAGTCAAGCCCAAATATGACTAGAAATTTCCACACCCATCACGTGTTGCCTGCCCGTGCGCGGCGACAATCGGCTGAGTAGTCGGATGACATTGCAAAAATAAACAAACAATCGGTTCTATTTGTGGACAATTCCAGCGGCAACAACAGTATTAATAACATTAACAATAACAATGTCTAATTTTGACTCGTTTCGGAGCTGTCTAGAAATAGTTTCGAGCTGTGCTTCAAGTTGCGCAGTGGAACCCATCATGATTTCATACTAGCTAGAAACGTGAGGCAATTAAAAGCGGTCCAGAATCCACGGCATCTGCGTGGCATTGAGTCATGGCTATACTATATGCTATCTTATCTGATCTGTTTGAAATCGTCGGGCACTGCGACTTATCTTGCGCCTCGCTTTGACCTCGTTTTGTATCTCTATCTCTATATACCCTGTACCCACAAGTTCTGTGAAAGTCTGTAGCTGGCAGTAGAAGGGTTCTCCGAGACATAAACAAGACGAAGTATAGTACAGATAATTGGCATATACACGGATTGGCATATAAATTTAAAAACGAGGCTCACAGACAATATTCAAGAACAAATTAATTACAGGGCAGCTTTTAGTCAGGCACTGCCGATTCGTTCGCTCATGTTTTGTATTTATCTAATTTTTTGTTGGGCTCATTTCCGTTCTGGGTTTATTTAAGATGCTATTCGGAAATCTTTCTAGCAAATAAATGCCGACAGATTTTGCACATTAATTGGTTCTAATTAAACGATGATGACCCATTCGAACAGTCTCTTAGACGTCAACTACATGTTCTCTTATTTAACTCTTTGCAGGATGGGCCACCACCCGCTATTTTGTCACATTCATGCTGTTCCTGGGCATGGCCAACGCGTACGTGATGCGCACCAATATGTCGGTGGCTATTGTGGCTATGGTGAACCATACGGCGATTCAGCAGGGCGAGGAGATACTCGACGATGAATGCGGTGATCGTGAATTGGAAGTGGTAAGTTTAAACTCTAAATATATTGGTTAAATATCCACAATATATCGATAACAAGCGAACAGTCTCTAACCTCACTTCTTTTCGGTTTTAGGACAATGGTGAGGACGGCGAGTTTCCCTGGAGCTCCAGCTTACAGGGCTATATACTGTCCTCCTTCTTCTATGGCTACGTGATCACCCAGATACCCTTTGGCATATTGGCTAAGAAATACGGCGCTTTGCGCTTCCTCGGCTGGGGCATGCTCATCAATTCGGTGTTCGCCTTTGTAGTGCCGGTGGCAGCTCGCGAGGGCGGCGTCTACGGCTTGTGTGCTGTGCGGTTTATTCAGGGCCTGGGCGAGGGGCCTATTGTGCCCTGCACACATGCTCTGCTGGCCAAGTGGATACCACCCAATGAACGTTCCCGCATGGGCGCTGCAGTCTACGCAGGCGCTCAATTTGGTACGATTATCTCCATGCCGCTGTCTGGTCTGCTGGCGGAATATGGTTTCTCCGGTGGCTGGCCGTCGATCTTCTATGTGTTTGGCGTGGTGGGCACGATCTGGTCTATTGCTTTTCTCATTCTGATCTATGAGGATCCCTCGTCGCATCCGCGCATCGATGAGCGTGAGAAGCGATACATCAACGACTCTCTGTGGGGCACAGATGTGATCAAGGTGAGAGCAGCTCTTCATCTGGTTAACCACTTCAGAAAGCTAATGTTTGTCCTCCTTTTTCCCCTTAGAGCCCTCCCATTCCGTTCAAGGCCATCATCAAGTCGCTGCCTTTCTATGCGATTCTCTTCGCTCACATGGGCCACAACTATGGCTACGAGACGCTAATGACGGAACTGCCCACATACATGAAGCAGGTGTTGCGTTTCTCCCTAAAATCCAACGGTCTGCTCAGCTCGCTGCCCTATCTGGCCATGTGGCTCTTCTCCATGTTTATATCGGTGGTGGCGGATTGGATGATCAGCTCGAAGCGCTTTACGCTGACAGCCACCAGAAAGATTATCAACAGCATTGGTCAGTATGGACCCGGTTTGGCTCTGATTGCCGCCTCCTACACGGGCTGTGATCGTGCCTTGACTCTGGCCATTCTCACCATTGGCGTGGGCCTCAATGGTGGCATCTACTCTGGCTTTAAGATCAATCACTTGGATCTGACGCCGCGTTTCGCTGGTTTCCTTATGGCCATCACGAATTGCTCAGCGAATCTGGCGGGTCTGCTGGCGCCCATAGCTGCGGGCAATCTGATCAACAACAAGGTGAGTTAGACAGGACTTCTATATGACAACACGAACAGCTTTCTAACTGTTGACTCTCTTAATTCCGCAGCCCACAATGGGACAATGGCAGATTGTGTTCTTCATTGCCGCGTTTGTGTACATCATTTGCGGCACCTTCTACAACTTCTTTGGCTCCGGCGAGCGTCAGTTCTGGGACAATCCGGAGAACGATGAGCACAAGCCGAGTCTGGGGAACGGTAACAGTGCCAGCAGCACGAACAACCCACCCGCAAGGCTGAGCAATGGCAATTCGGCGCCGCTGGCCATCACAGCCAGCGAGTCTAGGCAGTAATTACCATTACACTACACTACACACAAGCTAGATTACGTTTTTGTTTAAGTTTATTATACTCTAAGCCAAAAGTTGTTATTAGCGCATTAGAATTGCCCTCAGAATCAGAATCCAAATAGAGAAAGTATAAAAGACAATAATCAGTCAGCCAACAAAAAAATAGCGAGCACAAAGTAATATTAAAGTCAGATTTTGTTAACGTAGTTGAACAATTTTTGGCAGTGCAGTGCCTGAGAAGGGTATTCAATTGTCTACCATTTAAAATGCGTAGTTTCTTATTGTGATAGCAGAGAGTTTAGTTTTTCTTTTTACATAAATAATGTCAATTCAATTGAAGTGAATTAAGTAATTACATTGTTGAACCATGAATAAAATATTATATACTTTATTATACATATATATATATATATATGTTTATATACATATATTATTATATATAAGCAAACGATTCAACGTACAAGCAAAAAGACACCAAAAGTTTGCAAATAAAATTTATAACTGCTAAAAGCCAATCAACAAATGTTTTTATCTCTCGATAAGCTTAAGGTTAAACAATTTGGGAATTAACAACAAGCGGAATCTAACCAATCGAACATCTATAAGTATTATAGTACTAGCGGACTCAGATCTTTGGGGTACTTCAAAACAGGGTGTGAAAAGTGTCCTGAGCCACCCGCTACACTAATTGGATATTAATACGCAGTTGTTCGAATGTCAATTGTCAATTGCAATCACGCCCACTTAAGCAGCATATAAAAAGGCAGAGGAATGTCGAGGCCCAAAGCATTCTAGATACAGCAATTGTCAGAGAGAATGGTTCACGAGGAGGAACTAAGTTCGGACCAAATAAATCCAGAAATTTGGCCTTTGCAAGGCGCACTGAGGCGGACCTGGTGCGATTTCTGTGCCACGAGCAGCATACACGGATTGAAGTACACACGCGACAAGGACACGAATCGTGTGGTGCACTTTGTCTGGATACTCATCACACTGGTGATGTTCATATGCGCCGTTGTCATGACGCACACCTTCTATGTGGACTATCGCAGCAGTCCGACTCGCATGAATGTGGAGAGCGATCACACGCCCGTTAGCAAGCTCTACTTTCCGCCCATCACCATCTGTCCCGAGGTGCTGTTCAACATGGACAAGTCCAAGGCTTACATCGAGACACTGTGGGTAAACGCAAACATGCTGCACTGCATCATCTCTATATCAAACTTCCACTTTTAGCAAGCTGCCGGAGGGTGTTCAGGTGGCGGATGTGCTGCAGCATTTGCACATCTTTAGCGGCTTCATGCTGGACGATGCTCGCTTCTCGCCGCCAGAGATTGAGCTGATGGAGTCTGTGCTGCAGGACAATAATTTGACCATGGTGCAGTTTGTGGATCGCCTGCGCTGGGATTGCCATGAGCTACTGCATCGTTGTCGCTATCACGGAGACATTATGGACTGCACGCAGCTCTTTCAGCTATCGAAGACCTTCTTTGGGCACTGCTGCTCCTTCAATCTGCGCCAGCACGGGTAAGACGCAAAACCGCTTATAGAATGGTTTTACAATGCTTTCCATTCCATCAGCCTCAATTTTACTGCTCAGTCGGCGGCTGGCGGTCTGGACAATGGCCTATCCCTAATATTGCGCTACAAGGACGAAAACTATGATGCACTGCAATCCTATTCACATGGCTTTAAGCTGCTCATCCAGGAGACGGACGCCTTTCCCAGTGCCCATGCCGATTGCAAGTTTCTGGGTCTCAACACGGAATCCTTTGTCACGCTGCGTGTTGTGGAGACTTTCTGTTCAGAGGCAGTCAAGGCACTGCCCATTGCGCAGAGGAACTGCGTCTTTCGCCATGAGTTCCGTTTGCGTTACTTTTCGGATTATGTTTATCCCAACTGTGAGCTCAACTGTCGCGCTAAGAATATGGTTAAGCTCTGCGGCTGCCACACCTACTTCTTTGAGTTCAACCGCACCAAGGATCGCGTTTGCACCTTCCGGGATATACCCTGCCTGGTGGATAATTTTCGTAGGTATCTCAATATAAATTACAGATGTTTGCCAATTTACTTTCTACTCTCACAATCGCTTTGATTAATTAACCCATTTGCTTTCCTATAGCCGATATCATAACACGGAGGAAAAAGACTCAGTGCAATTGTCCTTTGACCTGTGAGCACTTTGACTACGATGTCCAAATGTCGAACTTCGCTCTGATGCTGAATATGCCCGTGGTGGATCCTTTCTAGTAAGTACTTGTTCGGTACTGATTGATCCAATCTTCTACAAACACTCCGATTCACAGCACCGGAATCGAGAAAAACGACGCTATCGTTCACATTTTTCTCAACTCGCAAGTTTATCGGCGTGTGCGCGTGGATTTGCTCTCAAATATGGTCACCCTAGTCTGTAAGTTAAGTTTTGGATAACACTTGACTGAGCTAAAAACTCGATCTCTTCCCCGCCAGCAAATCTGGGAAGCGCATTCAGCCTATTTGTGGGCATGAGCATGCTGTCCCTGGTGGAGATCATTTACTATTTCACGGTTATACTACGCAGAAACTATGTTCAGGAATGCCGTGCACGGCAGAAGTTACAAACCCTGCACAGGCGTCCGAACTTTGGCTGGCCAGCTGACAAAAATAGCAATCAGCAGAAATCTGTTTTCTATATCACAGGTCGTAACTAATCAGCGCGGTTATTGATAAGCACTTTGAACATCAACCATAAATTACAGAAATTAAATAAACTACACGGGAAAATTAACGCCCAAATACCGAACTTTAAATACGCTTTAAACATTTTTTTATGGCCACATTTTAGTTTTACAACATTTCAGCTGCGGCGCGCAACATTTAGGTCAACTTTGCAACGAATTCAACTCAGCTACATTTTTCGGAGCTTTGCAACATTTATCTTACCTTGGCAACATTTTCTTCGCTCAGCAACATTTTCTCCGCACAGCTACATTTTATTTGGCGCGCTTTGCATTGCATTGCAGGGCTTAAACTTTAGCACTCATTTAAACACACTAAACAACAAAATCAATTGTTGCCTTCATTTACCACTAACTCACACTACATTTATTTATTGCTTAAAAACAATATTTGTTAAAAAAATTCACGAAAAATCACTTTTATAAACGAAATACGTGCGTACGTTTAGATTTTCTCGGCCCGCGATTGTGAATGACTGACTGTGTGTCGATATATCGATATGGCTGTGCGTGATAAATATATCGCAAGACAGACGCTTACTCCTATCGATTACATTTAGTTCGAACTAAAATTCGATTAGCGCCGTTTGCAATTTAAATGTACTGGAAAATTGCAAAATAAACAAAATTTATATCAATTTTAAACATATTAAAATGCATAAAAAACTACATTGAACATGTATTGAATTCCCAAATACGTGAATTCAAGTGGTCGAATCAGCTCATATATTAAGCAAATGCAGAGTATGAAGTGTATAGAGTATATTCAATTCGATTCTGAAGTGTTTTTAATTGAAAAGATTGTAAATATAAATGTAATTAGATACGTGTTAGTTGCAGCTGTCATTTAATCATGCATAATACAAATCAATATGTTTTTACTTTATATTTAGGGTATTTTTCTGAGTAATGTCTTGCGCTATTATTAACATAGGTCAACACGCCCGTTGGCTGGGCCTATCATAAATTCGAATAATATTCGCGATTGGCCCGGCTGTAAATTGGTACCACACGAAGTTAGCAAATCCCGCAGTCAAGTGATGATTAGATTAGGTCCCACTATAAAAGTGGAGTGTCGCGTGGCTTCCACTAACAGTTTCTGGGGACATGCTTAAGTTAACGTTAGTTTGTATGTTGGCCAGCTTGGCGCTGGCCCAGCACAATCCACAATGGTGGGGCAATCGCAACACCATTGTCCATCTGTTCGAATGGAAATGGGCAGACATTGCGCAGGAGTGCGAAGATTTCCTGGCGCCGCATGGCTATGCGGGCGTACAGGTGAGCCCCGTTGCCGAGAACATCATATCCGAGGGTCGGCCATGGTGGGAACGCTACCAGCCCATCTCCTACAAGCTGATCACACGCTCCGGCAACGAGCTGGAGTTCGCCGACATGGTGCGCCGCTGCAATGATGTGGGTGTGCGCATCTATGTGGATGTTCTGCTCAATCACATGTCCGGTGACTGGGTGGGCACTGCCCACGGCACTGGTGGCTCTGTGGCCGAGCCCAGCAGCAAGTCCTTCCCGGCTGTGCCCTACACAGCGCAGGATTTCCATCCCAGCTGTGAGATATACGACTGGAACGATCGCTTCCAAGTGCAGCAATGCGAGCTGGTGGGTCTCAAGGATCTGGATCAGAGCAGTGACTACGTGCGCAAGCAACTGATTGAAGTGCTGGATCATCTTATTACGCTCGGTGTCGCCGGCTTCCGCGTGGATGCAGCCAAGCACATGGCTGCCACCGATTTGGATGTAAGATCGCGAGTCCTTGGAGCATAGAACTCTTGGCTAAACTGATTTTTGTAGTATATTTACAGCAACATGCGTGACCTGAACACCGACCACGGCTTTCCCAACAACGCTCGCCCCTTCATCTACCAGGAGGTCATCGATCATGGCCATGAGACAGTCTCACGCGATGAGTACACGCCCCTTGGCGCCGTCACCGAGTTCCGTTTCTCGGAGGAAATTGGCAAGGCTTTCCGTGGCAACAATGCGCTAAAATGGCTCCAAAGCTGGGGCACCGAATGGGGCTTCCTGCCCTCCGACCAGGCACTGACCTTTGTGGACAATCATGACAATCAACGTGACGGTGGCCAAGAGCTAAATTACAAGTCGCCGAGACAGTACAAAATGGCCACCGCCTTTCATTTGGCCTACCCGTACGGCATCAGCCAGGTGATGAGCTCGTTTGGCTTTGATAATCGCGATCAGGCACCGCCACAGGATGCCCAGGAGCGTATCATCTCGCCGGAATTCGATGCGGATGGCGGCTGCACCAACGGCTGGATCTGTGAGCATCGCTGGCGTCAGATCTACAATATGGTGGGCTTCAAGAACACCGTGCGCGGCACCGATCTGACCAACTGGTGGGACAATGGTGACAATCAGATTGCCTTCTGTCGCGGCTCCAAGGGCTTTGTGGCCTTCAATAATAATCTGTACAATTTGTCGGAGCATTTGCAAACCTGCCTGCCAGCTGGCGAATACTGTGACGTCATCTCCGGCAGTCTGGTGAATGGCGCCTGTACAGGCAAATCGGTGACTGTGGATGGCAATGGCTATGGCTACATTAGCATTGGCGCCGAGGACTTTGACGGCGTCCTGGCCCTGCACACGGATGCGCGTTTGTAAAATATTTAAAAGAATTTTCACATTTATTTGTTTTTCTTCATTTTTTTTCAAATAACGACATTGAATCGGGATTTATTTCTCAATAATACAATAAAACGCACATAAACCATAATTTGGCTAAACGAATGTTGCGCCCTCAAATACACATACATATGCTTACGATAGGTTCGATAATTCGATAACTGTAACGATAACGATAGAAACGGTACAAATGCAAAGTATAAACTTGAACTATAGAACACGTTTCCCAACTGCAACTGGAAGAAGAGTGCACTTAAATTTGAACTGGGACAATTACTTGTCTCTCTCTCTCTCTCTCTCTCTCTCTCTCTTTCTTTCTCAATCCAATATATATAAATTTTTGATTGCTAAGCGTATGATTAAAATGCTTATGGCCACGCCTGTGCATCCCACATCCAATAAATCCGCTAGATAAAATGTCTGTAAATAGAAGAAAGTCGCATTTGTGAAATTGTAGTTGGGTGCTTTCTCGGCTCGATCTCCCGTCAGATCTCACTTCAGGCATTCACAGGCAAATCAAAATTTAGATCAGATATCTTATCGCTTTCGAGTACTACGGATTTGTCAAGCGTTAAGTTTTAGTTTTAGTTATAGTTTTGAAAATCAAGCAACTACAAATCAAAATAGCAACATTTCTACTACTTGCATTCATGTTAGTCATACGAAAAAATTGTTCTAGATTGGCATTAGATGGTGTACCATATAGAGTATATATAATAGGATATACCATCATATGCATATGTGGCTCATGTTGATGCATCATGATGTCGTGTAAATACATATGTGTATATATAACTAGAATTAAATGCTTTATATGCGTAAATACCTGTAAATGTTGATATCTTTTTCTTATCTTTCTTGTTTTTGTCTCATAACTAATGTGTGTTCTCTTAGACACCATATAGATTGCTTAAGTGTAGAGTTTTCTTTTCTTAACAAACAAACACGAAGTCCAAAAACCGCTCGAACAACATGAAATATTATATAATAGTTTTTAGTTTTGTTGCTCTTTTAAATACATTATTTTCTTTCGAATAATTTTCGGCACAAAAGTTTTTCTTTTAAGATTTAAGTACGGCCCCAAACCCAGCTTTAAATGTACCTAAACATATATATATATATGTATATGTATGTATATAGAGCATGTAGCATTGCGTAGTTATGCTTAATTTAATTTTGTCAGATTTTGCTTGTTTAGTCTTAAGTTTAAATAATAAACGTTGTCCCTTGCAATAGCAGCACTTAAATAGCTTTATAGAATTGATCTTTTTGTCTTTTAACAATATTAGTTTTATATATATGTATGTATATATATATAATAGCTAGTCCATCAAAAATTTGTAATACGTAATATATCTATATAACAGGAACCACGTAAAATGCGCACATACTCGTAATATTTGTTTATAATATACCACAAACATTACAACATTTAGTTATCAACTTTAATGCAAGTATAGATCATATATCATATATATGATAATCTTCTCTCTATTGTTTAATTAGTAATCAGGTAAATCGTGGGAGGAATTATTGTTTCACATACATTTTGTAGATCTTTAGAATATTTTGAGTATTATTTCTTTCTTTTTTGCTCTTTCTATTTTTGCAACAAATTGCTTGTGTAAATTTTAATTTGTACCTTGCAAGCATTGAACCAAACTCTTCTCTTTTAAACTTTTAATCCTTGAAGATGATAATAATGAAGAATAACTAGCCTAAATATGAAAATGATCTGTCTTAGTCTATATATATATATATATAAATATTAATTCAAGTGCTTTTGTCATTACAAATACTTAGCATAGAGTTTTGAAACGGCCTAAAACCAGAACCATTTTATAAAGTTTGATGTTCGCATTTTGAGTTTTTAAGATTTTCGAATAACTTACGACTAGAGGCGAGTTGTTTCCATTTGATAAGAGATACTTTTTGGAAAACTCTTGGATTCAATAACACTTAGATTGTCAAAAATATGTACGTCCTGCTGAATGAATATATCTTCTGGCAGGACATATAGAGATTGCTGCCTGGGATTCAATAGTTGATCATAAGATAGGAATGGGTTGTTCGCTTCGTTCGGAAGTCGAACTATAATTAATTTAAGAATGATTTCAAAATTTCTATCTCAAAACTTAGCAAGTACGTCCATTTACTAGGCACACAAACTTTAAGAATTTTGGTTCACTTCGTGCCCCCGAACCGCCGCCTAGAAACTCTTGCCCGCATCTTGGATGCGCTTGCGGCGACTGTCGCGGCGCCGATAGCGATCGATGATGCGGGAACGATGCCGTTCCGGGCACAGCGCCTCCGGTGAGCTGTCAACCTTTTTCATCACGATGCGGAATGTGAAAGTGTGCTTGGGCGAGGCGCTCGCGGCTCGTCGCGGTGAGGGCGGCTCGAACTCGCTGCCGCTGGAAAAGCCGCAGGAGCCACGCGAGGCATTTGCATGGGTAATGCCAACACCGACAGCGACGCCGACGCCGACACCGACGCCGACACCAACACCAACGCCAATGGCGGGCAACGGAGCGCCCATAGCACTAGATATGCGTGGTGCATTGGTATAGCCAGAGGCTGAAGGCGTGGACATGGAGCCCGTGGAGAGCTGCTGTGTGAGCACAGAGCTGGGACGCGGCTCAAAGATCGAGGCGCAACGCAAATCGGTGCAGAGAAAAGTCTTGACCTCCTCCTCGCGCTGTTTGATGGTCAGCGGAAAGTGCTTCTTGCTGGGATCAGCGTACGGGCTGCGCTGCGGCTCATGACCATGCGGATACGATGAGCTGGAATCGTAGCTATCGCGCGAGCTGTAATTGGAGGAGGTCTGCTGCGAGAGCGGGCTGCGTGCCCGCGAGAAGGCACTGAAGGGCGAGATGTGCAGCTGGCGGAAATGTTCGGCCTTCTGCTTCTTTGTCATGGGGAAATTGGGTGAACGGGCCGGCGTGATGCCACTCGTCTCCGAAGGCGTGTAGTCGAAGTGCGTCTCAAGCGAAGACTTGCGGCCGCAGGAAGAGCCCGAACGCTGAAAGGTCTCCGCATCGACCAGCTCAATGGAGCTCTTGCGCAGATCGATGTGTCGCCGGCGATCGTCCGTGTCGACAATCTCAAAGCTGGAGGTCTGATCCTCGTAACTGGTGGACTGATAGCGTGATATGGACACATCGAAGCTTGTGTCACGCGAGGAATAGGGGCAATCGAAACTGGATTCGGCCCGACTGGACTTCCGATCGCCCTCAACCATCTCGAAACTGTCGCCACCGGAGTCAAGGCGCTGCAGATTGATCAGATCTGTGTCCGTATCGACGCCCGGACTGCGTAGCTGTTCCAGGAACGGCGAACGCGGCGGATCGAAAGACGAACGACGCGATGGCGGCTCAAACTCAATAGTAGGACACTGTAGCGGTAGCTTCTCGGGCGCCGGCGGCACCGTTGCAGCTGCAGCAGCTTCGGCAGCCGCTGCCACAGCAGCAGCTGCCTCTGCAACGGCACGTGCCACCGCCTCTGCCTCCTCGGTTTCGCGCCGCAGCGCCTGCAAATTAACATAAACTGGCTCTGGTGCATAGGCCTTCAAAATCTCCACAAGCTCCGCGCGCAGCTCCTCGGGTATGATCAGATCATTCGAATCGGATTCTCGCTCCTCGCTGATCCGCGGCTCAATGGGCTCCCGGCTCTCGGAGCGACGCGTAAAATGATGCACGGCCGGCACACCAGCATCGCCATTGAGGGCGACCACTTTGAGGGAATTGGTCACCTCCTCGACAAACTGTGCCATGGCGGCGTCCGCTTGCTCAGGCTCGCCATCTTCTGCCTCGTCTTCTGGCTCCAGTTCAGGCTCGACCAGTTCGCGGAGTCGCTCATGCTTGATATAGGACTCACCTACCTTCTCAAAGTGCACATTCGCCAGCTCGAATGGCAGCTCCTCCTCTACTTCAGTGGCACCTACCTGCTCCTGTGCATTGCCCGCATTGGAGTCCGTGCTGGCACGCTTCGAGCCCGCCGCCGAGCTGACTGTCGATGACTTTTGCTGCTGCTGCTGTTGCTGCTGCTGCTTCTCCTCCTCCTCCCGACGCGCCAAGCGACGCAACTTTAGCGACATCTTCGTGTAGTGGGCAAACTTTAGCGACATTTTCGGCTCGAAGCCCACCTCGGACATTTGCTTCTGCACGGCACTCTTGGCGGCCGTCGACGAGGCAGCCGGACTGGCCGAGAAGGTGCTCTGCCGTATAAGCGGTCCGCTGGAGGAGCCGGACTCGGCACGCGTGAATGCATTCGCGAAGCGATTGGTGCGCGTGGTTATATGCTTGGAAGGCTTGCGCACAAAGGCCAGTATCTCGCGCATTACGCTCTTCTTTTCGGGCTGCGGCTGTGCCTGGGCAGCTTCCTTTTCCCGTTCCCGAGCTGCCGCCTCAGCTGCTTCACGTTCGCGCTCCGCACTCTTGTAGGTCTCGGCGGGATTGGACACCGTAATGGGTGGTATAGGACCCATCGGACTACGTTTCTCGCTGGCAAAATAGATGGGCGTAAACAGACTAATCGAGGGCCGTTTCATTCCGCTGAAGCCAGCTTCCTCCGGCTCTGTGGCCATGTCCTGCACATGCACGGTGGATGTCGGACTGCGCCTGGTATTGGATGGCCCTGCCTGGCAGCTAAAGTCCGTGGGTGCCACAGCGCCCAGTGGCGAGCGACGCTCCTGCGTGTGTATCTGTATGCTGAAGGTTGGACTGCGACGCTGTGAATCACCCGTGGGACTGCGCGCCGTCGGACTAGGCTGCTCATTGGGCGATCTCAGGCCGCTGCTGGGAAAGAGTGGGCTGCGTCTGCCCTGTGGACTGCGATCGTTCAGACCCACTGGACTACGCCGGCCTTGATTTTGGGCACTCAACGATATGGTCAACTGGCCGCTGTTCTTGCGTCGACTGGAGCTGCGCAGGGTTCCTTGGCGGGAGAGTGTAGTGGGCGTCTTCTGTGAACTGCTGCCGGGACTTTTGGACTCTGGCTGCGGCAACACCGGGCTCTTGGGTGTCAATGGGCTGCGTTTCTTCTCACCATTGAGCGCGCTTGTATTAAGCGTGAGAGTGGGTGCATTGGGGCTACGGCGTTCGGAGGGGCTGCGGCGCGTGCGGAATGATTGTGACTTGGCCTTGCGTATCTTGGGCAGGGACTGGTGATGGTGGCGATGGCGGTGTTGCTGGTTGTGGGAGGAGGAGGAGGAGGAGGGGCCGTTCAACCTATGTTAGTTGCTGTGATGCGGCCCACTGGTGGGGTCGCTGCTGCCGCTGGAGCTGAGCGTGGTATTGGAGCCATATGGATCCAGGGAGCTTTGCACGGACATCGATCTGCCTTGATTCTGGCGGGCACGCCTTACTCGGCTAGAGTTGGGAGACAGCTTTCCGGGGTCGATGCTTTCTGGGTCTGCCTGCAAGTTGTAGAATCAGACATAAAGGGGGACAACAGGATGGATAGCATGGGCGATGGGTGATAGATGGATAAATAGAACAGATAGACAGATAGATAGAGAGGCAGATGGATAGATAAATGATGCGGCATGAATGATACTGAGTTAAACACCAAAGCAGCCAACAGCAAATGGACGATTAAGCACACAACCCACCTGGTAGGCCAGAGCATTCATTATAATCGCATACGGTACAAGATTTAATGGATGGATCTCGCGCATCAGTACATTGGCGGGTATCTTATGGAACTGTATGTACTCCAGAAATGTGCCCAGTATCTCCTTGATGTCAATGTTCTGAAAGACATTAATATATTAGATAATTCAGTAAATATTTTGATAAGTATTTTGACAAGCGCACTTACTGGATTGTTGTCGAAATACTTTTTGCTCCACATCAGCGCCGCCTGAAACTTGGTAAACTCGTCTGCTCGCAGCTCCTCCCGTGCGAGAATCAAACGGACCACATGCTGTGGAAGCAGCGTGAAACTGCCCAGATTCAAAACCTCATTGCCATGCTCGTCCACAAACTCCAGCACCTTCTGCACCAGAGTCTTGGTGCACTTGTATTGAATATAGCGCTCGGCGGAGGCCAGCAGGGCGCAAACGGTGTCCACATTGATGCAGCACTGCACAAAGCCAGCGCAGGCGCGTCGCAGCTCCTCCAGGCCATAATAATCAGCGGCATTCATGACGCCTGAAAGAAAAACATTTTCGTAAGGATCTCTCAGGGAAGAGCATTCAGAACTTACCCAGCAAAGTGCGCGGCTGCAGGGTCACACAGCCTGTGTGAATGTACTCGATGAGCTGACGGAAGACATCCGGCTCGAATTCCTCAATGATCAGCGTCTGATGCTGTTGACCAGAGGGCTGCAAAGACGGGACGAGATTAGTAAATGGCTAGAGAGCTGTTTTTGGACTACGGCTAACAGCATACTCATAAGACAGCTAATAGTACTATAACATTTCAATAGAAGACAACTTTCATGTCTGGATTTGGGTGAAAACCAACCAAACATGAGCTCTCCACATACTTTTATAACGCAGTGTATTTATAGAATTTGATTAAAAGTTTTAGTGCACACGGCAAGCGACACAAAGCGAACTGGACACAAACATATTTATTTTCAATAGTAGATAGATATAGAAGATAAAGAAGCTTTATTTCAGTAGATCAGAGAGAGGTGTTCAAAGGTGGAGCAATTGCAAATTGGAAAGGTTATTTAAACTAAGTTAGTTACTTTGTTAAAGATAAAACAAATTGTGACCATTTTTAAATTGAAGAGTAATATTTGCTCTCAGTTAACATTTGAAGTACAATTGAATGCACCAAATCTTTAAGTTGAATTAAAAGCCATAAGTTAAAATCAATCAAAATGAATAAATCCACAGCTTTAATAGTCGATGTCTTTAAGTCTTTATTTAGAAATAAATACATATATAAAATAAAACATCAAACATGTATTTGTTTTGTGTCCGAGGGTTAATGGACACATATAAATAAATATGGCTTATGATGCAGTTCAATAAGTCTCTACTCAAATTACCTGCCATGAAGCATATGCACACATACTATATACAACATATACACGCACAGGATGTACAGTGAACGCTCGCAAAGTAGACTTTCATGGATGAAATATTGCAATTCTCAAAAATTCCAATTGACCAAGCAAAAAGCTGATAATATTAACATTTGATATCAAGAGGATGATATTGATTATTAATTTCTGTAAATTTATAGATTCAGCAAGTTCCAATTTCTGAGCGTTTACTGTACTAGTTACTAGGACACATTGGTAATAACAACTATTTACATTACACACAGACACACACATACACATACTAGGCTTTTACCTCGGGTATCGGAGCTAATTGTTGGGTGAAACCGGTTCTCTATTATTATGGGTTTTATATTTTGGTACATATGTGTTTGGATGTTTTGGGAATGGAGTCACAACAGAGAATGCACAAAAAAATTACATAAATATTATTAAACGTATATTTGTTTCATCTTCATTTTGTGATTATTTACATTCATGTACAAAACAATACATTAAAATATAAAACCAATTGGGAAAATAACTGAAAAGCTTAACATTATAAATATTCAAAAGACGCCCCAATCAGCACACACAGACACACACGCACGCAGACACAGCCCATATGCACATAGACAGACACAGACACACATACACATACACATGGGCATTACTATTGTCCCACTCACACAGGCAAACGACCGCCCACTTCAGCCCCCCCGTGAACGTTAATCGATTATGAATACGAACCTGTTGTGCCGCATTCTGTAGATTCAGCAGGGGCTCCGAGGAGCGCTTGAGGAAGAGTCGCAACTTGTTCTCCTTGGTGGTTGTTTCCCTCTTCCGCTGCGGCGATGGTGCGGCGTACAGCATTTTGGCAAAAACGCGCGAACGCGACGCCAGCACAGCCTGCGGGCAAAAGGAGAAGGAGAAAAAGGGGAAGAAGGCCGAGTGGAGAACTGTAATTAAGGGCTCTGATAAACATGGATGCTGCGTCGATTACGCAGTGACCTGATTTTCAGCACACACACGCACACACATTTACCACCAACCCGCCCACTGACATAAACGCACACACACACGCACACACACCTACCTTGACGGCGCAGACGGGCTCGCGGGTGTCGCCAACGAGGAAGGTAACATCGCATAGCTCGGGCATGGACGCCAGAAACTTCATGTCCTCGGCGAGTCCCGTTTTATTCTCGAACGTTGATAGGTCCGGCTCTGCGTCAGCCATGCCGGGTAATATCAATGCCTCTGGCATTTGGGTTTACTGCAACGAGAGAGGGAGGCAGGGAGAGAGTTAGAGGGAGAGGCGCCAGTTGACATTTAAGCATTGACATGCCCAGGCGAGGCGCGTGGGTCGGGAATTGAGTTTGAGCCGTGGGTTTAAATGTTGGCGCAAACGGAATTTAATTGAAAAAGGGAAATGTGCTATAAATATACGAGCCTGATTCAACGCAGCTCGCGTTGATCCTTTAAGTCAGCGAGGACTCCCAAAGTAATTAAATTGTAATTCTGGCTCACAGACAACAACAGCCCCACACACACAACCACACACTCACAACCAGACACAACCGCAAGCACAACACACACTTGCCAGTTGTCGTCTCTAGCTGTCTGTGGGCAGCCGTGCGTGTAGCACCTGCACTGGCTATGTCCTTGAATGTAGCACAGGCAAATAAATTACAATTACAACGGCGAGAAGAGCCATGACACAAGGACCACAATAACAACAAAATGGAAAAACAACAAAGACAAGAACAACAATAGCTCCTACAACATGAACTACAACCAGTTAATAAATGTATAGTCAGTCAGTGGAAGGTTTGTCTCCTCTTTGGCCGAAAATTGTTGCACATTTTCAGGCTCAGAAAGCCGAGTGGAGAACATGCAGCAAGATATTACTTGAAATTGGGGTCCAAAACTACGTACGATAGAAAAGTTAATATAGCAAATATTATAATATTTTAAATAAGCAAAAAAGTTTAGTTATATAAAGAAATTTACAATATGTTAACATATTCGTTTATTAAAAATCTGTTTACCTGAATAAAGTTGATATTTTATAAGTTTAATTTAAAAAAAGTATATATATATGAAGGTTACCTTAAATTTAAAAAGTATATTTAAAAAAGAAGAAATTAATTTACAAAATATATCAAATAGTCTTGCCTGTTACCTAAACTCTTAATTAATTAGCTAATTTTGAAAAATGTTCAAAAAATTTGCATTTTACTTTAACTTTAATTAAATAAATAGTTTTCAAAGCTTAACTCGACTGATGAAAATATGTGTAACTTAGCTTGTTATTGATAACAAATTTAAAATTTTTCATTAATTTAAAGGAAAAGCCTTTAAGTGTTTACGAACTTAAAACTTTGAGCATGTCTTCACATAATACAAATTAAAAATGTTGTAAAAGTATTCCCAACAAGAACTAAATAAAATTGAAATGAAAATTATTAACTTACCTGTTGCGAAATGAGTTTGATTTCTGGCCCAGTTGAAAAATAGTAATAAGGTCTTGTTCCAACGGATTTCAAGATCCGTCAGCGTGCTTAATATTATATCATTTTGACTGCAAGATTTTGGAAAGTTCGACAGAAAGTGTGCAAGGCCGCATACATATCGAGCGAAATGAAAAGTTAAATTTACAAAATCAGCTTAAAAAGATGCGAAGGTAAATAAGTACCGTTATTTCATTTACAGCATGCGGGGGTGTTTGTAGGAGCAAGGGGGTAGGGGGAGGGTGTGTGTAACTGGGCTGGGTGACTCCCAAATATGCTGTGTATAAGTGTGTGCAAAATTTTGTATGTGCTACGCATAAATACGAGAGGGGGGCGCCGAGCAGGGTTCTAGGACGAGGGCTGCTTGGATTAAGATTGGATTTAAAATTGAAAAATATGCTCAGCAAATGCTGGCTAAAATTTTAATTCTGGTTAAATTACTTTGCTAAGCGCGTTGGCGATGTTAAAAATATATGTACACAAGTATATATATATATATATAAATATATATATATACAGATGTATTCAAGGCTCGTCTCGTTCCTCCGCGTTGGCGCTTTCACTTTCACTTTTCACAAATGCGTGTGTACTTGGCTCTCTGCTAGTATTGGTTTGCGTATGTGTCTATGTGTGAGTGGGAGTGTTTGTGCGTGTTAGTTAAGCAAAGCAAAGAAAGCAACACACCCACATATACACACACACGGGCGCGCACACACACACAGTCGATGACTCGCACACACAGTCAAACAAATTAAATGCGAAAAGCAAATTTATGCGTGTGTTGATAATATTGCGAAGGACTGTAATGCGACTACAAATGATGACAAATAAGCAAGCGACAAATTTAGTTGTTATTTTTTGGATTTTTTTTTTTTTTTGTTTTGTTAACAATTTCTCTTAAAGCACAGACACACAGACACAAACACACATTGAACACACAGTGAAGCGCACAAAACTGTTGTAAACCGTTTCAGACGAAGCACGGGAACGTTCTGCACACGCAGCAGATACTTTTTCAGTGGCATGCCCCGTCGCTGTACGTTGTGGCTCGTAATTATTGTGTCTACATCAAAAGGAGTTTCCTTCGATATGTCGGGCAGCAGCAGCAGCAGCAGCGGCAGCAGTCAGCACTGGAGCCCATTGCGCATGTCCTTCCTCAATCGATATATTCAAAATGAGGGGCGCTGGGCAGTAGGCGCCCTTTACCCACACCACCCCACCCCCAAGGGCAACAGTTTGTCGCGTGTTCGTGACAAGAAAACGTGGTGCCCGCAGCCACTTGTTTGCATCCCGTCATCACTGGCTGGTACAGGCTGCTCGGCTTGTTTATGTGCCCAGTGCGCAGGTGCCGCCGCAAAACGTAAACAATCCTAACAATCTGACAGTTGACAGTTGACACAGGGACACCAGGATGCGGACAAGCGACTGCTTGGCCACTTGACATGCGCTCGACTCTGTGCCTTCTGGCGCCATTAGGCGTGTTTCACAGTTTTCGAGCCATCACAAAACGATAACCACAAAAACCAGGGGCTCAAAATGTAAACAAACTAATTTTGTTGACAACACATGACCTGGCAGCTACTTGAAACGTGAACAGATCCAACACAAAACACAAACAACCCAAACGATCGGCGCACTGTGGGTGTGAATTAAAATAAACTGCACAAAAATAAAATCTATACAAATGAGAATTTCTAAAAAACAAACAGGGAGCACATTTAAAAGTATCTAGATATAATCTTAACGGGGTTTATAATCATTATGTTTTCTTAATAAGCCAATACATTATATACAATAACTCACGGGAAAGGAACTCTGGTATCCGTTTTTAAGTGTATAAGGTGTTGAGGCCTTGTTGTCTTTTGCTTATTAAATATAAAAACAATATTTCAATTCAATATTTCATATTTATATTTAAACATCCTGAACACATTGAAAATATGTAAAGAGTATGTATGTAGAGTATGTATTTGTACAAATATATATAACATATAGAAGAAAGCATCTTCGGCCCCATAAAGTATCTATATACTTATTCAGCAATCGTTGATCTATCCATGACCGTCTGTCTATCCAATCGACATCAGCGATCATAATACTTCATAATGCGCTTATTATCTAAATTAAACATCGCTAGGTTTGTGAAGTAATCTATAACTTTAGAACAAACAGTTTACTTGGCTTTTAGCAGCGAGAGTTGGCATTTCTTAAGCGAAAGAGAAGTGATCTGGAAGCCGCATATCTGATAGTTCTGATAAAAAGGTTTTTTCATAAATAACTCAGCAAACAAACCTTTCAATTTGAGAACTCTAACTTAACTGAACTTGATATTGATCAGTCTGATAAGTTATTTACTTTATGGTCTTAATTTGTTGTTAATTAATATCCCTTAATAAATGGCTAAGTATCTAAACATATTTGCTGAACTGATTTCTGCAATATGTAAATGATCTTTGGAACTTTAATAATAATCCTAATTTCTTGTTACTCTACCTCAGGCTTTTTATGCACCAAAAACAGCATCGTTTCCACTGTAATTGCCGTCAATATTCAGCTGAGGCACACTTCCGCTTAAGCGGCGATGGATATGGAGTTGGAGACGGAGACGGAGCAGAGTGAAGAGTGCAGTTGTCGCCTGTGCGGCAGCAGCTCATTAATTACATTCGCAGCTACCACAAGAAATATTGTCGCAGGCAGCGTTAAAAATAACTCCGGAGGCTGCAACAATCAGCAACAGTTGCAACGTGGCATAAATCTTATGGGGCATGCTTTGATCGCAGGCACAGGAATGCCATGAATTTTCGTTGATAGACTCTGCGAGCAGGTAGAAAAGTGCGGCAAGGATATTGCGGCATTGTGGCACACCCGCTGTGTGTGTGCGTGTGTGTGCAGACGCTCACAAGTCAATTGCGTTGAATCCACTTGACGCGACGCCAGTGAAAACAAACAAACAAACTGAAGGCACAGCGAGACGCAGCAGGGTTGAGGGTTAAGTGACAAGCGGCAACAACAACAGACAAGGATGCTGGCGAGCGGCGCTGAGCGGCGGCGAGCGGCCGTGAGAAAAATCGGAGAAAAATTACAGAAAAACAGCAGCAACAACAACAACAGCGGCAGCAGCAGCAGCAACAGCAACAGCAGCAGAAAATCCAACGATTGGGATTTGTCTGGTCGTCTGGGGTCGATCTCGACGTGCTCGGCTCCTCAGTTGCCAGTCGACGGTCGCGTCTCTCAGTTGTCGCCGCGGCGCTGTCGCAAGATATTAAGAAGAAAAAATATAAATAAATATAAATATAATAAATAAATGCTTATTTTTATTTGAGCTACGTGCGCGGATTTGAGTGACTATAATTGAATTGAAAGTGCAAGCTGCGTCAGTCACAGATACAGATACAGATACAGATACATTTGCGGCTACTGCTACAGATACAGATACATTAAGAGATTTGCCGTAGACTCGGCAAACGGATTGAAGGGCGCGTGTTGCACGCTGGCACGCGTCGTATGCCGCTGTGAGTTTCTCCTCCCCCCACATACTCCCCCTCCCCCATTCCATGAAATTTTGTGTTTTATAAATAAAGCGTGTTATTTTTGTCGGCAACTGCAGCCGCTTAGCTGCCAAATGCTGTGTATCCATAAGATACACGCACTAAAAACAAAGACGTCGACCAACTAATGACGCTTTTATGTGCAATTCACATATTTACAATTTGCGCAGCTCTAAACATTTTACGGCCCCGTTTACGGGCGCAGTTTTTCGTGAAGAAAGCCAAAATAAAGCAAAATATCGCCAAGTACAAGCGAATTTTCCTTGCGATCGGTCTTTGACGTCGCGACTTCTTGTTGTTGTTGTTGTGCTTGTTGTTGTTGTCGCCGCTTTTCTTGTCTGCGACACTCGCTAAATATATATTCACGTATAGATATGCTCTCCGTATATACGAGATTCTATATAAATACAAGAGTATATATCTGCCTGTGTATATACTAGCTGTGACTTCCGTTTGCCGCGATCGTTCGAGTTGATGTTTTTTGCATTTTGACTTATTGCCGTGCCACTCACAAGTGCTTGTACTGGGCGGAGGATTTTCTATTAAAAGCAACAAGAAATGTTCCTCTGATGGAACCTCTAATGATTGCTAATGTCCGCTTGTGTCGGTATGTGGATCAAGATATTAATGATGCGTGCCCAAATGGACTATTTAACTTGTTCTTCTTGTTGTTGCGGCGATTGCCATTAGGAGATTTTATTATTCTGAGTAGATAAATACGAAGGCATGCCAAGCATTTTAATAAGCTGCATTGCATCAACTTTTGACCTTTGAGACTTTATAGTGTTCTGTGCAAAAGATTGATCTTGATTAACATGTAACTTTCGGGTACTTTTTTGGGTATTGTTTCGTGGACTGCAATGCACAGTACATTTGCTTAGGAGACACTTGATTATCTAATCGCTTTGTTTAAGCCTACCTGCCGACATGTTCTTACACTCCAATATGCCGCAATGTTCCAGTTGGTCTCTGAATGATCTTGATCTGATCTGTTGAGCACACCATTTAACTAAGCCAAGACTAACTTAATTTACATTTAAGATTCATTATTAAGAAGTCTGATTACTTACTATTAACCTTTCCGGCTATTATTATTATTTATTTTGTTGTTATTATTATGATTGTAGTTTTTATTTGTTGTATATTCCCTATATTGGTGTTCTGCAGAGGGAATATATATTTTCCTGCCTAGCATCAATGACCAGGTCATGACTACCTGCTCCGCCTGAAGATTGATTTTAAGTCGTATCATCAATAACTTGTCCCGTTTCCATAAACTCGATCGAAATTGATATCGTCATACTTTTCCTTGAGCATATGTCAGAGCTTATTCGAGCTAGATACATGAACTATTTCCTTCTGTTGAATAACTCCCCTCATTTCTGCAGAATATTGTGTAAGCTGTGCTATTTACGCACATTGGGATGCCATATCTATGTCTTGATAATTTCATAATGAGGGGGCAACAGTTTTTAAATAGAACTGACCTTTAACTTATATATAACAACTAGCTGGCGATTATCTGTCAATAGAATTGTGTGCAATATCCAATTACTTGCTGGGGGACAACTCGTTTCATTGGTAAATCAATCAAATCCAATTAACAGGCAACAGGATGCTGCAGCTGTTGAGCTGTTTGGCAATAACAAGAAAAACAAGCGTCAACCAGTTGCTAGGCCACAGATTATCCATGCGCGCGAGTTGGTAGCATGATAAATGCATTTATGCCGCATCCGTGCAACTGATTAGATGAAATTACAGACGCACGCACCAGGCAGGCAGCAGACGCATGTGGCGGCGAGGACACAACTGAATCCAATACGTTGCCACCATTAAGTCTGAGACAGCCATGAGCATCCATATCTATATCTTTGTCTGTCGCTGTGGCACAAGGCAAGACGGGCGAGCGGGCCAGCGGGCCAGCGGGTCAGGGGGCCTTGGGCCCACTTGCACTCGAGGCGCGTTGCAGGCACAAATTGAAAAAGGAAACGTAATGCAGGCTAAGCTGACGCACGGCCATGCCCACAGCCAAACGCCCACTGCCGCCAATGGCACTGTTGCCATTTGCCATGCAGCTAAATTAGATTTCCAGCAGTTTGCATTAATTTCCCAAACGCCGACCGACAGAGCGCGCCACTGAGCCAGCATCAACACCCCACTCCCACGCCGCGCAGCAGCCATGCGAAGGCAACAGCAACAGCTTTTGCCGCCATAACTTTTACGGCGAGAGTCCTTTAACAGCGAGTAGGCAAACGTCTGTCTGTGTATCCTGCACACAGCTCGATTTCAGCGCAGGATATTCGTTTAACCTGCGCCCCGACGCTGCGATGCTGTGACGAGAGCCCTGAGCCGAGACGCCAGACTCGGGTCGTGTCGCTGGCCGTCGTCTGCCGCTGGATGCTGCTTTGAAGCTGGGCAGCTCCGCACGAGAATTTCCCAATTTCAGTCATCGTTTGCCGAGCGTCGTGCGCGCAAGTATCCAACAGATACGGATACACCGCATCTACATCAACTGCAACAACAACAACAACTACAAGAGCAGCAGCAGTAGCTAAAAAAAAAAAAGAAAAGAAAAAATTTTGTTCGCCGTAAGAGCATAGAAAATTTTAGTGAAAGAAAAAGTTGAAAAACGAAAAAGTGCCAAAACGCAAATGTGTGTTAAAGTGTTTTTCTTTCTCGGGAATAAAATTAGCTTAGATATCGGATAAAACAGCTCTCAGTATCTGCTAATCTGGCGCGTTATGGTAATTGAAACGATATTTGTGCTGAGATACATACCAATTTGGCAGTTGGAAAAAGTTGCAAAAGAAAACTCAATTGAAAATCCTTTAAAATATGTAAAGAATAAGAAATTTTTGCTAGTTGTAGCTGAGAAAAATTCATTACTTTGCTAGTGTGTGTGCGCGTTGTGTTGTGGGAGTGAGTGTTTGTGAGTGAGTGTGTGTGTGATGTATGGTATATGGTGTGTTTTTGTGTGTAGTATCTTTTGTGCGCCTCTGTATCCATGTATCTGTGAGATACGCAAAACAATTTGTCTGCGCCATTAGTAGCGAACGTTCCTCTTGACGTGTGCGTGTGTGCGTCTGTGTGTGTGTGTGCGTCTGTGTGTGTATATCCTGCGCACAGCAGCCGACGACGACATAGCTGTGCGCTGCGTTTCGCGTTGGGGCTGGTGATGGTCCAGAGCCTTGGAGCCCTACAGGAGACACCACCAACAGTAGCTGCGGCAGCAGCCGGCAGCGCAACATTTGCGGCGTTGACGCAGCTTCAACTCGTCGCAGTTGTTGTTACCGCTGTGTGTGTATCTGCAAAATACGCTCACACGCACACGCACACACACACACACACACACGCACACACTTATCAATTTCTAAGCTCGCAGATTTTTTTGCAACCTTTTTTGTTTGCTTTAAATACAAATAAATTAAACATAAATGTGTTGCATATCTATATTATATCAAAATTTATCAACATTTGGCCAATATTATGTTTATAACAAAAAAAACTAAATCAAATGACTATTTATTGAGCCTTTGATATGCAAGCTATTCCTATTCAATGTCATTAGCTCTAGGCCAAACAGTTTTAATGAAAGGCTCTTGTAATTTTTGATTTCTGCGAATTTTCATGAATTGCCAATAGTTTTTCTGCAGCTTGTTGATGCACCCATGACATGCATTAATAATTGCACATAATTCCTGGAAAAAAAACCCAATATGCCTTTTGCGATAACATTGTAGAACTTACATGCATAGAATGCATTTTGCATTTTTTAATTATGGAATATTGTTTTTGGAATTGCGTATATGGGCAATAAAATTTGTTCAAATTTTCCGATAATGTATATTATACAGCTGTTGGGTTAATCAGGTTGTTGGTCTCCAATTAACATTGAAACTGAACTCTAAATGTCACGAGCCTGATAAACTTTTGATTATGATCTTGTAATAAATCTCATAAAGAATAAAGTGCTTAAGTTAGGTTTAGCTGGCAAATCGATTAGATAGTGGAGTTTACTCAGAGGGAAAATAATTATTTGAAGCATAGCCTAGTTTTCCTTAAAAGTCTGTTAAGAGCACCAAGTTCTCCAGTGTAGGAGATGTTAAACGAGCTTAGTTTAATGTTAACTTGATGTTATCTTAAATTTAAAAGTATATTTCGAACGAGATACGCTCTGTTGCATGTTTCTAAGAGCTCACGTCCAACTACCTGTCTGGAAACTTCATTTTTTGTACAATTAGCTTCAAACTCAATTTCTAAGCTGCTTAAACAATAATATTGAATAAGTATTTTGATTAGTTTATGATTATCCCGAAAACTATGTAAAAGGATTCATCAATGTTTTGTTCCAACACACAGAACCTTGAGTTATTTTTAATCAACGGCTGTCTCTTCTATTAGATTACGACTGTAGTTAATTAAAACTGAAAACCTAAAACCAAATATAATTATAGCGCAAACCTCCCACCGTCCGTTTTAATTAAGTCGGAAAAGCGCTGTAGTTGCAGCAGCAGCAGCTCTGCGATATTCGCTCGAGTGAGTTTTCCTTAGAATCAGCGCCAAGTGGCCGCTTCAGATAAACTGACGCTGCCAACTAACTAGGAAGGCGCGTGCGGAAAACTTTTCCGTCCGACCACACACACACACACATATATACATGCACACACAAAAAGATATAAATAAAATTGACATATTGCTGCAGTTCCTGTGGCCTGGTTGATGATCTCCTGTTCCACTCGACGACAGCAGCGACAGCGACATGTCCCCAGCTCATGTGCACTTGTGCGTATTTTGAACCCGTTCCGCCCATCTATCCTACTTCCAATTGCACGCCCACTTCCCATCCAGTTGCTCGCCCACTCCAACTCCAGCTGGCTGACATGCTGCTTTTGGCTAGTTAGCTCTAAAAAACTTTCGTCCTGGCAGCTCCTTTTACTGCGCTTTGCTCAGCTTCTGCTCGCACAACTTTCAGCTTCAATTGCGTTTCCGTTTTGCACTCGCTGCGCTACGGAATTGCGTATACGCGCCGTGGCACCGAGTCCGGAGGCTCAACTCGCTGCTTTTGGCACATTTTGCCTTACTGCTGCTACACATGTGTGTGTTTGTGTGTGTGTGATTGCAAGTTTTGTGTGTATTTACAAATCTGTTTTGTTGTTGTTTTCGTTGTGCTGCTGGTTGTACAACTGCGGCAGCCATTTTTTATAGCATACTTAGCGTACTATGAAGTTACACACACTCGCGAAGGGAAAGCAACTGCGAGAGAGAGAGAGAGAGAAAGCGAGTAAGTCGGTTAATGCGAGAGAGAACGACAGGGAGAGCGAGAGAGTTATACACACTCTCACGCATAGCGAGTGAAATTCGCTATATTTTCTTGCAGATTTTCGGCAGCTACAAACAAATTTCCCAACTTTCTTGCATGTAATGTTTTATTTTGTCTCTTTTGCTGTTTGCCTCGCCAAAAGCAACGATTGCCATTGGACGAACGATTGCAGCAACAGCAACAACAACATGAGGCTACAAGTACTATATACATGCAACACGAAAATGGCTAAAAGAAAAATTTCAATTCCAAATACAACAAATGCACTTCTGCCTATATCTTAGCCCACCACTCTCCCTCCCCCACAGCTGCACAGGCCGCCAAGCAAGCCAAGAAAAAACGAAAATGGCGTTGTATATGTACGAGTAGCTGCCTATGTGTGTCTCTGTGTGCGTGTGTGTTTGTGTGTGTGTGTACATGGCCAAAGTAAAATGTTAAAAGTGAAATTATACGACGCCCCAGGAATTGTGTGTAGTATTTGCAGCGAGTAGCTAAGACAGACAAATATTGAACTAGCTGAATAGTTCGAATCCCAAAAGATTGAATTGGTTTTTCCAGATCAATTTTTGCGATTACAATTATTTCCATGCCGCAATGGCAATCAGCAGCTACAACAAAGATAAATGCTTGAATATTTACAGAAATATGCGCGATTCAAATTTTCCCTGAAAAATTTACCAGAAACAAATGTTTAATTTGCAAAATCAATCATGGAAAGCAACAATATTTGTGCAAAAACTTTTGTGGCACATAGAGATATATTCAAATTCAAGAGGAACATTAAGGCAGGAATAAATATACATACCATATGATATATTTAATATATGTTAATAAGATTATGTAAAGAGAAAATCTTGAAGAAACTTAATGACAAATTAACTTGTATACATTTGTCGCGCAGATAATGAAAATATCCGGTTAAACGGTTCAATAGCTTCAGGAATTATTCCCAGAATTCTAGGTATTCAACAATTTTATAAAGCCGAAAAACATTTCATACTTATTTTCTGCCTCATTGCGTATTATATTGTAGTTGTAATGACATTTGTGAGGTTCACGTCATTTTAATTTTGCAATTAACATGTATTAAATAACCTTCTGGGAACTTTTAACATACGTTTTTTGCTAGACCACAGTTGTGTTCTATTTTAAGAAATTTTTGCATGTGAAGCATAAAGTTTTTCAATAATATAAATTAGTTGAAAAGCAAACCACAAAAGAGACTAACTTTGTTTTGTTGCCAGCCAAATAAGGGAGATATTTCAATATATTACGACAAATTTGTGCAAGGCTTGTTATAGTTCCAAGAAGTTTTCCCCCAGAAGGTAGGGGCATTTAAGAGCTTTATCATTGACCCATTTTCGGTTAGTTTTAGACTCCATTAACAATGCAGGCAGCTTGTGTGCTTGTTTGAAACAAATTGCAAGCTGCACTCGGCAAACGTCAAACAAAACGAATTTCAGCATCGATTTTTATTTTATTTTTGTATTTTTGTCCACATTGTGAGACTTTGACCATGAGATGGGTAGCAGGCAGCCCTTTTCGCTTACTTGCCGGGCCTTTATTGAATTTTTCGTGTTCCATTGTGCGAAAATTGTTCAATGCCTGGCGGCTGGGCTCAAAGTGCATTTAGCATTTGGCAGCTGACAGTTTCTGGATATTTGATGTTATATGATGCACCAAGCCCCCCAGTCCTAGGAGGGGGGTTACGCGATCGCACCAGCTGCATTGACTGTGGGCTGATATGCTGTGAGCGATTTGTTGTATTTCAATTGGATTTTTACGCTCTGCTCGCAAGCTTATGAAGGGTATATTAAGTTGGTGAAAAGTTAAAAGTATACTTAGAAAAGTTTCTAATATTAATATTAAGACTACAATTTACTACATTATCACAAAAATACTGATGGGAAATATGTTTTGAAAAGAGCCAACCATTCTATGTCAACAGGAATATTTGCTTACTTAAAGTTTAAGAGTCACACCTCCTTGCAGTAACAGTTTTAGAGTAACAAGCCCAATAATCAAGACCGAACATCAAGCTCATCTTAGCGCTGAAAGCGTATATGCGCAGTCGTTGCCACCTGATGCAGCCACTTTGTTTCGCGTAGGTGACAGGTAATGGAAACAGGATGTTAAAGGGTTAACAATATGAAAATGTCAGAACGTGGGCATATGTAACGGTATCTGTGGAACGTGCTAAAAGTCAAAAGTCATGAGCCGATTTTAATTTGCATATTTGTTGCTCTAATTCTCATTTACAGATTGTCGCTCAAGTTGCCGAACCCCAACAACACCAAAGCTAACAAAGCAAAGCACACACGCACACTCCCACACGCCCATAAGCATACGTACATAAACACACGCCCACACACCCACATACACACTCACATACACATAAACATAATAGCGAGCAATGTGCTGCCTGCATCTGAAGAACTTTAAATGCGCGATTCGAGTGCCCGCCCAGCGGTCAGCAAAGACATTGCCCAAGTGCCATAAGAGTTAAAGTGGCAGCCAGTGGTACCACTTAAAGGTTAACAGCGGCAGCTGCTGGACATACCAAAAAAGCAACAACACTCATAAATTGTCACAAGTATTCACACACAAGAACGCACAACTATCTCGCACACTCGCACACACACACACCTATTCGCACGCTTAAACAGCGTCAGCTGTACAGCATGCCACGCCCACTGGTGCTGCTGCTCAGCCTGGTGCTGGTGCTGCTAAGCGGGCCGGCATGGGCGCAGCGACCGCTGCTGAACCACACCTTCAACTCGCTGCCCATGTCGCAGCACCAGAGCAACAACTACAACAATTACAACTATCAGGGTCCGGGCAAGCAGCTGCGGAATGGACGCCTGCACGAGCAGCCGCAACCGTTGCCGCTGCCCACGCTGCCGGGCCTGGCACAGCCCGTCCATGTCTATGACGACTACGAGGGGGAGGCGAGCGCGGGCACCTTTGGTTCACGACCACCGCCTGGCAGCCGGCGCGATACACGTCGTCGCCTTAATCTGTCGAATGTGGGCGCTGGCGGTGCGCCACGCCCCGAGCGCGGCAACGGGCAGCGCGGTATTGAGTCGCTGCGCAAGGAGCTGATGAAGCCATCGGTTGGTGGTCCTGGTGGCGGTATCTCGGGCAGCAGCGCCGGCTATGCCTCCTACTCGGCCACTTCCTCCATTGGCAAGATCGATGGCCTGGGCGGCATTGGTTCCGCGGATCGTTACGGCGAACGACTGCGTCAGCCAACTGGTGCGGCGGCTATGACAGCTGGTCCGGCAACAGGGCCGTATTCCACAAGATTTCCGCCGCTCTACGCGGGCTTGGATAGCCAGCCGATACGCACGTATCCGCGAAAGAATTCCATCAGCGAGCTGCTCAAACTGAAGAAAAGCTTTAACCAGGCGGACGAACCAGCCGGTGGTGTAACCCATGGAAACATGGAGGGCGACACCGATGCCGATGTGGATCAAATTGATCCCATACAACAAATCAAGGAGCGCATTCGGGACACAGCGCCAAAGCCGGTAAGTAGTGGGTAGAGGACTCGATGCAGCGCTCGATTGGAAAGTCAATCCAACTTAACATTTTTTTCTCTGCTCGTGCGTCATCTTATGCAGAACACCTATTCACCACACACGGAATCCACACCTTCAACGGAAATCGAAGATTTGCTGGGAGTCAAATGCAACTTTGAGACGCCCTGCGCCTGGGTTTGGACAGAGAATCTGTCCGATGGCTTTCAGGTGCTCAGCGGCACAGAGCTGGTCAAGAAGAATATGACGGGTCTTTTGCCTGGACCCGTGGCGGACAGCATAGATGATGCCAATGGTCACTTTTTGTACGCCCGGGTGCAGCCCACCACTAAGCAGCTGAATCTGACCTCGCCGTCGTTCAGCACCACTTTGGAGAAGTGCTATCTGGAGGTTTACATGCATCAGAGCGATATGAGTCATGGACTGTCGCGTGTGGTCGTGGAACCGTTGCATCCGCAGGAGAGCAGCTGGGTGCCGGCCGAAATACAGGGTGACAATTTTCGCTCGTGGACACACAAAATATTTCGCCTCGGACGCATCTCGCGTGATTTTCGCATCGTATTCGAAATTGTGCCCGAACTGAAGCAGGGCCAGAAAGCGCATGTGGCACTGGATAATCTGCGCATGGTCAACTGTTTTCCGGAGGGCACCAAATCAGAGAAGTGCAGCACCTCACAGGTCAAGTGCATGATGAACAAAGTGCCCGTTTGTATACCCCTGCCGCGGATTTGCGACATCACGCGCGACTGCGACGATGCCGAAGATGAGCTGCAGTCATGCGGTGAGTTTCCACAGATCATCTATCTTAGGCTCAATAGTTCATGCTGTTATCTCTTTCAGACAAGATACCCTATGGTGGTCGCTGTGACTTTGAGGATGACTGGTGCGGCTGGCGCGACTCTGGCAGAACCACATTGATTTGGTCGCGACACACTGGCTCCTCGCCCACTCACGACACTGGACCCGATGGCGATCACACACAACAGCATCTGCTGAACACCACTGGGGGCTATTATATGCTCGTCAATATGAACCAGCACATCAACAACACCGAAAAGAGCTCGAGTATTGGCTTTGCCAGCAATGCCATCATGCTGAGCAAGAACTTTAATCCGCCGCCCTCTGTCCATGGTAATCCCGACTCGCCGTATCGTAACTCGTGCGTGGTGCGTTTCTACATCCATCAGTTTGGCAAGAATCCAGGCAGCATTAATCTGTCTGTTGTCGAAATGAAGGAGAAGGAGAATATAACCACCACCCTCTGGTGGAGCACCAAGAACCAGGGCAGCGACTGGCTGCGCGCCGAATACGTTCTGCCCAACATAACGTCCAAGTAGGCCAAACACACTCATTAGCCCACTGAAAGTTCCCCATTAAACTTGAGATATGTCTTCACAGATACTACTTGCAATTTGAGGCGCGCATGGGCATGCGCATCTTCTCGGATGTGGCTGTCGATGACTTTTCTCTAAGCCCCGAATGCTTTGGCCTCAACATACCCGAGGAGCATCTTAACGGATACAACTATTGGGACGTTAGACAAAATCTCAAGAGCCCGACACATCACGACTTTGACCATACCAACTGTAAGTGAGAGATCTAGGTTTACTTATATGAATCTTGTAGACTGAACCCATTCAAAATGTGTAAAAGGGAAGATTGGGCACAGATTTTGATTCATAGTGTCTCATAATCGGGCATTTCCGACTAGTTAAAAGAACACCTAGTTTAAAGAACACCTAATCTAATAATTTATATCTACCACAATTACAGATCTAGAATTGACAACTTGCGACACAAGAGGCATGATAGGACCAACACAAACGCAATGCGAAAGCGCCTACAAGGAACAGAATCAGAGCCATGTGCTGCGCGAAGTCCACGTCGTGGAGGATCAGAGCACATACAAGGGCATGCAAAAGTGGAAGGTGCCCAACGAGGGTCACTACACGTAAGTTTTCTTATTCTTACCCAACTCCCTGTCTCATTGATTGCATTGCAGCATCATTGCCAAGGGCGCCAGTGGTGGCCTGGGCTCTGGAGGTGTTGGCAGTTCACGTGGTTCTGTGGCCGTCGCGGTGCTGGAGCTGCTCAAAAACGAGGAGCTCTATTTCCTCGTTGGCCAGCAGGGCGAGAATGCCTGCATTAAGTCCATGGGAGTACACAAGGAGGCGGGCTGTGGCACGGAGCATGATCTGGACCTGGGACAATACAGTTTTCGCTCCAAGCAGGACATGGTGAAGAACATTTACATTGAGAATGGTGCTGGTGGCGGTGGCGGTGGCTCCTTTGTCTTTCTGCTAAACCAAGCCAAAAACGAGGCGGTGCCGCTGCTGGTTGCCGGCGGTGGCGGCGGCCTGGGCATTGGACAGTACATAGACGAGGACTTTCAGCATGGCCAGAAGGCCAAACCATTGCAGGCTCCTGAAAGTGGTCAGATCCATGGTGAGCAGCTAAACAAGAAAACCGCCGGACCCGGCGGCGGCTGGCGCGCCAAAGAGGATCAGGCGTTAAGTCCCACCTATGGCGCTGCGCTGCTGCAAGGCGGACGCGGCGGACACTCCTGCTACGTGGAGCTGGCTGACAATGGCACTACGGTGCATAGACATGGCCAGGGTGGCTTTGGGGGCGGCGGCGGTGGCTGCAACACCGGTGGTGGCGGAGGCGGCTACGCAGGCGGTGATGTGTACCTGAACGAGTCGAACGGCGAAGGTGGCAGCTCTTACATCAGCAACAGTCGCAGCCTCAGGGATGCCAGCGAGATATATGCGGGCGCCAGCAGCGGTTCAGGTGCCATTATCATTATTCCAGCCATTGAGGGTTGCGGCTGCGACTATCGCTGCGTGGCCCTGGATGAGTTTAGGTCCAAGGTGCGTTGTATCTGTCCGGATGGCTGGAGCCTGAAACGGGACAACAACACAGCCTGTGAGCGACAGGAGGAGGCCGGCAAATCATCCTTCCAGTATCTGGTCTCCATACTAATGATCTCCTTGGCCGTGCTCTTCATCTGCATAGCTGCGCTCATATTTATGCTATGTAAGTTGGCGGCCATTCCTTTCAACAGTTCAGTTCATTAAATCTTCTTCCGTTCCATGCAGACAATCGTTACCAGCGCAAGAAGCTGGCCAAGATGCGCCACAAGATGCTCGTCGAACAGGATCTGCAGCTAAGTCGCCTTCGCAATAACGGTGATGAATCCAATCTGAACAACTTTAATCCTAACTATGGCTGTGATGGCATTCTGAATGGTCATATAGATGTCAACAGTTTGCCGCAGGTGGCACGCGAGAGCCTACAGCTGGTGAAGTAAGTATGCTCCAGTTTCCTGGCAACCACCTGGCTAACTTTCACTCTTTCTCCCATCTTACCCCAGTGCCTTGGGCAAGGGCGCCTTTGGTGAGGTCTACCTGGCGCTATATCGCCATCGCGATGGCGATGCTGTGGAAATGCCGGTGGCTGTGAAGACACTGCGTGAGGATCCGAAGCGTGAGAAAGAGGAGGATTTCCTGAAGGAAGCTGCAATTATGGCCAAGTTTAATCATCCGAATATGGTGCATCTTATCGGCGTTTGCTTCGATCGTCAGCCCTACTATATTGTCCTAGAGCTGCTCGCCGGCGGTGATCTGCAAAAGTTTTTACGAGAAAATCGCAATACACCCGAACGCCCCTCGCTATTAACCATGAAGGATCTGCTATTCTGCGCCCTGGATGTGGCCAAGGGTTGTCGCTACATGGAGAGCAAGCGGTTCATACATCGCGACATTGCCGCACGCAACTGTCTGCTGAGCAGCAAGGGACCGGGCCGTGTGGTGAAAATAGCTGACTTTGGCATGTCCCGGGACATATACCGATCCGATTATTATCGCAAAGGCGGCAAGGCTATGCTGCCCATCAAATGGATGCCGCCGGAGGCTTTCCTCGATGGCATATTCACATCGAAAACGGATGTCTGGTCGTTTGGCATACTGTTGTGGGAGGTGTTCAGCTTAGGCCGTTCGCCATATCCCGGCCAGCATAATACACAGGTCATGGAGCTGGTGGTGCGCGGTGGACGTCTTGGCTCACCCACCGAATGTCCTGTGTCCATTTACAAGATCATGGCCGACTGCTGGAATCCCACGCCCGAGGATCGACCCACTTTCACCAGTCTGTTGGAGCACTTAACCGCCTGCACACAGGATGCAAGCATTATGAATGCCCCGCTGCCCAATATACTGGGTCCGACAGCTTCCGAGCGTGATGAAACTGTTATACGGCCGCCAAATGGCGACGAGTTTTGCCTGGCTGTGCCGGACTATCTGGTGCCGCTGCCCGGCAACGGTATGCCACATGCGCCCGGTGGTATTGTTGGCTCCTATGCACCCACTGTTCAGCGCCAGCAAAACACTTGCACGCCACCAGCTGTCACCTCGCCCGCCGCACCCAAGCCACCCCCAATGCAGGAACAACTGGAGGGCGCCGCTGCGCTTAACGGCGGCGGCAGCGATTGCTGGGAAACCTCCTTCATACTACCCAATTCGAAGAGCGATCAGCCGCTGCTCAGCGCCGGCGCGATCACGACGATGGCCAGCGGCGACTCGCAACGCAATCTGCAAGCGGCTGCAGCCGTCGCATCCATGGCTGGCTCTGCCACGGCCACGCCCATAGTACGCTCGCCCACGCACAGCGATGAGGCGAAGTTGATTAGCCTGGATACACCGCAGCCGACGCCGACGACCATACAACCGCCGCTGTCGTTTGCCTCACAGCTGGACGGCATCACGCTAGATCCGGCGGCTTTGACCAAGACCCTGGCCAATGGTGGTGCACACAATGGAGCTACTGGTCCCGCTGGAGGAGCTGCTGGTGCTCTCGGTGTTGCTGCCAATGGCATCGCCAAGCAGTCCTATGCCAATGTACAGGTGCAGCTGAAGGGCGAACAGGAGCGGGATTGCAGCAAGCTGAATGGCAGCCTGCCCACGGGCAATGGAGCGATTATCAATGGAGAGACTGCGACGGGCGGCGCCACTGCAAATGATTCACCCTTCACCATACAAGGCTATGCGGAACGTTACAAGGACAACAACAATCATTCCGAAATCAGTTGTTAGAGCAGCATAGCAGAAATAGTTAAGCACAGGGTGACTGTGTCTGTGAGAGTTTACTGCTCTAGGGTGCTGCACGGCAGCAGGCTCAAAGCTTGCCCAAGGCCGAAGTTATCGATAATTTATTGCAGCTTGTGAATACGGATATGTCTTGTTTAGTCACAATTTTGTTTGAGAGCTAAAACGCATTATGCATATTTATGGCAGAAACAAACAGACAAAAAAACAAAAAAACAAATCGAGTGAGAAGTTCACAAAAATTGTATTGTAATTTATAATTAACAAATTTGTATGCGTCAAAGAATACACACACACATAATTGCATATTTGAAACAAAAACAAAATCAGAAATAATAATGAAAATTAGTTGAAAATTAGTTTTAGTTTTAGTTTAGTTTAGTTTTTGTAAGCGATTAGTTTGCCAATTGCAAGAGGTTGTATATAAGTATATTTGATGTATTTGAATATCTTGAGTTTGCCGCAATTCTTTCTAATTGAATATTAATTTTTTTTAATATTATTTCTTAAGCTGCTGACTGAAATGCTAAACAATATTCCTAAACAACAATTTGCTTAAATTTACTTACGTATAAACCATGCAGTAGATGTGTGTCTAGAACATGCCAGCGCATAGTTCATATTCATTTAAGTTATTTTCCTCATTCATATTTCTTAATGCAACGTAGTCCATATACAAACAGCGAGCATATTTTTTATATATACAAATGGTTTTTTAATACCCTTTCGTTGCTTTCTGTTCATTTGCTTAGTTTTGTTTTCGTATTGACCTGTAAATAAAAGCTTCCGTCGTAGCATATGAACTTACGTATTTTATATCTAAGCTAGCATGTAAAATATATATATATATGAAGATTATAAAAACAAACAAAGAGTAAAAACTACAATTTACAGGGTGATTTTTATGAAAATTCAGTTGTATGTTTGAAAAACAAAAATTAGCATTAACCAATTACGAAAACCAAAAACAAAAACGTTTTCGAATTTTAGTTAAAACATTTTTTCGTTGGGCGCCATATTTAATTTTTTAAAACAACATAAAAATGGTTAATGAAATTTATATATAAGTGAGTGCAAGAACATTTTTGTAAGATATTTTTTTTGCTCATTTTTTCATTTTATCAATTTTTGCGTTGACCAACCGAAAGCGAGCAGCGGCTGCTTTAATTGTGCAACTCGCATTTGTTTAAATAATTAAGGAATAAAACAAAAACAAAACAAACAAAAAACAAAAACAAAAAATGTTGTTTCTGCATGTGTTAAATTGCAATGCATTCAAAGGTCGAAGGTCGAGAGGTCGAAGGTCGAAGGTCGAGAGGAGGTTATTCAAATTTTTTACATTTAGTTCAGACGTAACAAACAAGCTTTAAATTATATAATTTTTATAAAAATATATATACACATGGCATTAAATATACAACAAGCGAAACGAAAACAAATATGAAAAGGCATACATATTTATATTTAACAATAAATGTACGAAAAGCCAAAAAAAACAAAAACTTGATAAATTATACAATACACAAGAAGCAAAAACATTGAGCAAAAGTGTGCTAATTTGTGCGCCAGGCTTGGTAAAAGAATATATTAACGAAAAATTTAATTTATATGATGTATATGATGTATATGTACGTACATATGTATATTAAGTGTAAGCATATTCATACTGTGTGTTAAGGCTATATACACACATATGTATGTGGATATGACACAACCAAACCAAATGAACAAAATGAACAAAATGAACAAAATGATAACGAATGATAACGATAATATGTATGTATGTGTATGTTTTGCTTATGTACAAGTCTACAGTTATATGCGCATGCATCTATATAAATACATATATACCAGAAACTATATATAAATATGCATAATGTATCCAACTATATATACATACATATATGTATATGTATATGTATATGTGTACGACAAAAGAAATAAATTAATGCTGAATACGCAAAACAGAATACATAATATTCGAGTATGTAAATTACATTCAAGCACATCAACAAGGATGTGTAAAAGCGAAAAATGAAAAGTTCAAAAAGAACTTAAAAAAATAAATATGCAAGACATGAAATCGCATGAAAATGAAAAGTAACGAAAATATGCTTCAAATATATCTAAAAACTTTCACAGCTAACAATTTAGAACTTAACTTAAAACTTACTTTTTGCTCAAATGCGGATCGCAAAAATTTGATTTGCATTCGATACTTTGCGATTGAGTATAACTAAATACATTGCATATTTACGTATGTATGTCATGGAATAACATTTATACTATATGTACTTACTTATATATATATATGTGTATCTATTATGGTTGTGCCGAGGCATGTAAGGGCGTCTCTGAAAAAACCCCAATACAAATACATACCTACCAAAAACAAAAACAAACAAACAAACGAACATAAAGAAAATATGCGTTAATGTAAGCGGAATAGAGATCATTATTTCACTTGTATTACGTGTGGTTGTAGTGGATGGGTCGAAATTGCATTAAGTGAACACGATCATCATTTGAAGCTCCTCCATAGATTCCTTTAGTTGGCCTCTGTGTGTGTCCACATTGTACCCTGATGATTCACCTTGTGTACCTAAGTCCAAGACCTGACGAGAGTTACATACATACATACATACATATACATACCTTATACCATACCGAATTGTTAATGTTGGCGCGCAGTTCATGATCTTCTTCTTGTTTGAGTAGTTTCCAGCAATTGCAGACCATCCATCCACTGCTGCCCTGGCCAGAGAACATACATATTTGCATATAGTATATATATATATCGAAAGTAGTTCTTGATATCTATGATTTTCAGCGTATATTGCCGCCAACCAAAAATATCAGTAGTTTTTTGGTACACAATTCATTGCTCAACTCAATAATATGTCGCAACGAAATTTATGAAAACAAATATACAAAAACAAATACTATAACAGTGCGAATTAATTAAGCGGAAATATGAATAATTATATAAGTATATAAAAAAAACAATAAATCGTATTTTTTATATACTTGAAAAGTTAAAACAAACAAAGGGCAGGAAAAGGGGAAAAAGATGCCAGTTGAATGCAAGAAAGTATAATAAAAAAAAAAAACAAAAAGAAAAAAAAATGGGCATAAACTAGATCTAGATATATAAATATTAAATCGAATAAAGTCAAATTGAAGGTTTTCATTTAAATGGTAATATTTATTTTGTTACATTTAAAGCAAAAACAAAAAAAAAACAAAAACAAAAACAAAACATAATAAAAGATATAAAGATGAGATAATGTTGAAGAAGAAAACAGAAACGTAAAGACTAGAAAAAACATTTTGTACGCAAAAATGTGAGTTTAGATCGTGAGGCAGTTAGTGAAAAAGTGTGTGCTAATTATAAATAAATAAATAATATTATCGAAATTATGAAAATGATTAATATGCGCGGCTTATGGAGCGCCTGAGGGCGACAAATCGATTGATTAAGATATTAGGCAAATGCAAAACAAACGGCACAGCAAAAAGTCCATTTTAGTGTTTACTCGAATACTTTACACAAATCGCAGGCAAGGCACATAAAATAACATAAAAAAGAAACCCTTGAATACATATAAAGAATAAAGTTTTTTTGCTGAAACATATGCTCAAATGAAACTCTGTCGAACGAAGGAAGGGCTTTATACTTGTTTCCTTTCCAATGCATTAGCCAAACAAGAGAAACTCTGCAAATTAACAATGAAAAACTTATTGCTTATGATCTTCTTCTCAAAATACTCTACATGTCTCAATATCAAGCCCCTGTGAAGAAGTTTGTGTGCAATTTAATTGAGCACAAGCCGAACTTCAATGCATATATACCCTATATGTAGGAGGTAATGAGCATAGGTAATGAGCATAGAGGTAATGAGCATAGGTAATGAGCATAGGTAATGGCATTTCTTTTGTATTGAAACCTTATTAGTTTGTCCTGGTCTTGTCTATGCTGAGACATAATCACAACATCTCACAAGCGACAAAGCTAAGAAAACAACAAAAAAAAAAAACAAAATAAATAAATTTAAAAAAATGGCATATGGCATATATAAGTCGAAGATGAAAGCCAACGTTAAGGACAATTTTAAAGAAGGTAGCGTGTAAGCGCATGAATTGTGTGAAAAAAAAACAACATATATATATATATATATAATAATAAATGAGAATTCATGTGTACAAAAAAGAAAAAAGAAAAAAAGATTGACCCGTGTTTTCATATCAGGCGAACCCATTGAAAAGAAGGCAACTTTTTTTTTACAATTTCCTTAATGGTTTTTATTTGTTTTTCATTTTCTTTCTTTTATATATATTTTTTCTTTAGTTTTTTCTTCTTGTTTTCTGCATCTTTGTGTCTAATGAAAAATTACTAAATTGAAGTATTTGCATGCCAATAAGAACTAAAAAACGTTAAATAGCGTTTTACAATTGGTTGTATAGGTTTTCCTTCTTCTTCTGTTGTTATTATTTATTATAGTTTTTCGTTTATATTTGCTCTAGGCTCTAGTTTAACTGTTATACACAAAAATAAAGAGCAATAGGTCGAGTTTTCAAAATGTCAAAACACGTTTTCAGTTAACTTCAATTCGCAAAGATATTTTAGCAATAAAACAAACGAAAGTTTATTCATTAGTGTTGGAAGTGTTCTTGTTCTTGTTGTTGTTGTTCTCTTTTCTTTTGTTTTATTGATGCGCTGCAATTTACAAAACGTTTAAAATAAAATATTTCATAAGTTCTAGGCGTAAGATAAACATAATCAATTGCACGAGTTGCCTTTGCATTGAGCCAGATGCCAGAACTTGACAATGAGTTACGTTTCTCATTAGCCATCATTAGCTCATTGGCTCGGACAACGATTTTGTGGATTGCTTGAGCTAATGCGAAGCGGAAACTAAATAGATCTATAGTTGAGTTACGGATGCCCCTGTTTTTGATACTAATTGGATGGAATGTTCTTACTATATGTTTCTCTGTGTTTCAATTTTAACTTTGCTTTGTTAGCTTCCTCTTCTTTTTTTTTTTGTATTTAATTTGTAATATAAATTTAATAATGACGTTTCGCTAATTGTGTATACAATCTCATGTCAAAAACTTCGATCAGCTATATATATATACTAGATGTGTATACACATACACATGTGTATATATATGTATATAATTTGTATATATATAATTTAATTTTTTTTTTTATTAACTTCACTTTTTCTTTTGTTTGTTTTTATTGCTGATTAGGCTTCATTTGTAGGCTGCAAATGCTAAGAAATTATGCTTGATGTTTATATAAATATATTTTTCGTTTAATTATTTATTATTTTCTTTTGTTTTGTTTTGTTTTTTGTTTCATTTTCGCCATATTTTCTTCATAATATAGTACATATACATAAATTGAATTTTGTATATTTATAAACTGCGTTTTTTTTGTTTTTTTCAATTGTTTTTTTGTTGTTGTTTTTGTTGTTGTATATAATTCTGTTTTTGCTTTGTGGGTTTCTTGTAATATATAAATTGAAAACTTAATTGTAATTGTAAAAATGTTAAAACTAGTAATAATAATATTTATAATTATATTAATTAGCATAGTTTACGTTACGTTTATGTAATTTAAAGCAATAACAAGCCATTTTTATAGTTTTTTTTTTCATTTTTGTTCATTTTGTTTTCTACTCGTTTTTATTAAATTTGTTAAATAGTTTTGTTTACTTTGTTCTAATTTTGCAAAAGTATTCGGAATTACTAATTACTGCAAATTGCTTCATTATCTTTGTTTAGCAATTAATTGAATACGAATTAATCGTCATGCCAAGTTTTTGTTTTTTTAATTTCGCGAAGGTGGAATATTTGATTTGTATATATATTGTATATACCTTTCATTTAAGTTGTGTTATATTAGCTTTACTTTTACTTAGTTGACTGCACAAAATTTACAAAAATTACGTCTTTAACTCGCCAACGAGCGAACCGACACCCTGGAGAGAGGCATTTAAATATATCTCAAAAATTGCACAATTCCGAACACACCTGACAGCCGATAGCGGACAGCGATCACACCTGTCTGACTGTGTGAGTGTGTGTGTGTGTGGGGGCTGCCATACCATTTGCACCTGCATCTGAATTTGCATTTGTTTCGTTTTTGTTACTTTTTTTTTGGTTGCGCGCAAATGCCATTTTATTAACCCGATGCATTGTTTGTGGTTGGTTTTCGTTTACTCGTTTAACATATATAAAAATATGATTATAATTATTTGCTAAAAACCTCTAAAATGTTAGCCATGTTTAAGGCATTTAGAAATTGCAAAGAAGAACATCACCAGACAAGATTTATGCTGTTGTTGTTGCTGTTGTTGTTGTTGTTGTTGTCGTCTCCGGCCATCAGTTGTGCCAGATTATTACAAAAATGGTATTAAACGCGCGATTTTTAGCACGTTTTCCAGAAATGCGCTCCACAAATCATTCAATCGCTTCGAACGTGACATCAGAAAGCGCCAGGTGAGCAGCACGGCGACAACTTTTATAAGCTGATGCAGATAGTACAATCTACAAAAGATTCATATATATTCCAAAGTTAATTGATTCGATTTAGAATAACATTAGTTTTTAAGACTAACCTGACCATACGCTTTCTGCTGGCGGGCAGCGATTCGGGCCGCTGTTTGAACAAAAATTCCCTGAAGCCCAAAACATAGCGCTCCACATATTTATCCCAGTTAATGTTGCGCACATCAAATACAAAAATCTCACGATCCTTGGGACTGAGCGTATGCAGCAGACCATTCACATTGTCGTCCTTAAAACGCCATTGACGCGTGGCAAAATATTCTAAGCATTCTACAGCTTTGGCAATTTTGTTTTGTACGTTGACAACACTGAAACGTGAAGAAGAAGAATAGTTGATTATAATGCCTGCATTGCTTGATAGCTTTTACTTACAATGGCTTCTTGCCCATTATGCGCGCCACAGCATCCAGTATGTGGGCTGGTAGAAAATGTTTTAATATACAATTCAGCGTGTTCATGGGACGATTCATGCGCAGGTCACCAGTTGGATACCACAGACAACCCTCTATAAGGCAAACAAGAGTAATTTCTATGTTGATCTATTTGCAAAAGAAAAACCTACCCAAGGGATGTTTGCGAACACTGGACATGGCATATTTGACAAACTCAGACCATATGATGGGATTACGTTGTCCGGTACAACAATTGTATATGAGTAAATTATTGGATTTACGCGTCGCTGTGCGCCAGGCAGCGGCAATCATTAAATTAATCACAATATCAACAGGTACCATATCGGCCACATAGTTCTTTTCGCACATCATTGTGCGGAAGAGGCCCTTGGCCAGCGCCGAGACTAGACCCGTCGGCCCATTGAAGTTATCCACCCAACCGGCGAAGGGCTCATTCAGGCTGGCAGTCACTAAATATATAAACATATATACATATAGTTAACTATATAACTTTGTTATCTATGACGGACTTACCAATTGAGGGCCTCACAATGGCAACGGGCAGATTTCCAGCCTCTTTAAGTAACATATGCTCCGCTAAGGCTTTTGTAAATGTGTACGTATTTGGGCGCTTGCCAATGAGACGCGGTGTCAGCTAAGAACAGATCAGTTAATAAAAAAGTATAACTATAATTCCAGTGCTAGTACCTGATCAAGAATATCCTCGGGAAGCCAGTTGATTAATGAGATGATATCATCGGGATTATAGGGTGGTGCATAGATAACCTCTGATACGTCGGTTCTATCGCAATTGCAATAGGCAGTGGATACATGAATAAGTGCCTGAAATAGATGTGCATCGGTAAGGGGTAGTTGCGAAAAGTTTGACTAGACTAGGATACTCACGTCTAGGGACATCATGCGATGACAAAGTTCGACCAAACGTTTAGTGCCCAGCATATTGATTGTGACCGACAATTTGAGCTTCTCATCGAATTTCACAGTGGCAGCTGAATGAAATACAACGGAAACGTTGCGACAAAGTAGGGTCTGTATAAGGAAGAGAAAGTTATGGTTAATATCAAGTTCTATAACTGGCATGAAAGCGTACGCACCTGATCGCTCTCTGAGATGCCCAGCTCCTCGGATGTTATATCGCCGGATATGGGTATGACTTTGCTTAATTCCTTCGGCTTCTCGCGACGCAGTGATTCGAAAAGCTGTCAATTAGAAGAAGATTAGTAAGCTAAGGAGCTGATTTAATATTTCCAAAGGCTATGCATTACCGGCGCATTTAGGAGTTCCGTGAGGCGCGCCGAAACTTCCTGGCCGCGTTTCGGTCGTATCAGCAGATATATGTTTCTTATTTCCGGACATGAACGCAACAGTTTCTCAACGAGCACCTAGAAAAGAAATATGTATTATTACCAAATAAAGCACATAAGAGCTACGAAACAGAATTTTTTAACAATGTAGTTCACAGTCATCTTTAAAGGAAAGTAAACTTCTATGATGTAAATAAGGGGTTCCATATATCCTATATTTCTGTAGCATTTTATTTTATTTAAAATCACTTTTACGGACAAATGTTTGCTAACTGGACAGCTCGAAAAGGCTGGCGCACTTAACTTTTGATTAATCTTTGGCCAGCTAACCCCTTTACAACCCTTTACGTATCCATTAGCCCAAAAACTATAATTACGGTATGCCAATCAGACAGCCCCTCTTTTATGGAGGGGGCAGCAGTTCAAGTGGCGGCCAAGTGAGCAGTCAAACGACATCAAATGAATGGTTAAACGCCGAATCGAGTGTTATCAATGGCCATTCACGAATATTGTTGAAGGACATTGACTGGAAGTGCACACAGCCTGACACGCCCAAAATAACAAAGTGAAAATTGTATGGATATTACAAGCACACAATTATAGTGACAATAACATGGACTGTGAAGGGGAGTGGTCGCGCAGGTAGCAGGTTGTGACATTTAAATTACAGTGCCTGGCAACTAGATTACAAAATCGATTAATGCTACGCCCCAGCCAATGGCAACAGAGGCTATAGTGTACGCAAAACAAATAGCGTTTGTCACACTGTGCAATTGAGTGGCAGAGTCTGAGCGGCGCCGGTGCCAGCGATTACATGTCATAATGGCGCAGGCAGGAGGCATGCAACGCACACACTCACACACGCACACATATGCAAAACAATGGCTGAAATTGGCACAACAGCCGACGGATATGTAAAGAGTCTAGAGGCAGAGTCCAAGTTGTATGCATACACACTCACACTCACACACACACACACACACAATTGACGAACAATTAGAGCTGATGTGACATGTGTGTAAGTATGTGAGTGTGTTTTTGTGCAAGCTAGAGATGTGCACGTGCCTTGAGATACATTTACGTCCATGAGAACCTTACACATATTGGCCTGATTAACTGACTATCGCAGTTGAGCTCATCCCTAACTCGAACTATCGATACAAATAATTGAGCGAAACTATCATTTATATTTACCAAAATCCAATAAAACTGACGCACCTTAATAAAATGACTAAACAAAATATAATATAAAGGCTTTTCGTCACCAAGCTACAGAAAACAAATATTTTTTTACATGTTATATGCCATGCTCGCAAATGTGCCCGCGCCCATCTCTAGTGCAAATCATGTGCCATAGACATGCCAGGACAATGAGTCAACACCAGACACTCTGGCTGAGATGTCAATGCTGAAAAACGCTTAAAACACTCGATATCTACTGGGGCACACACACCCAGTTGTTTGTTTGAGTTGTCGATTTGCATATGCTAAGCTTAGTACGTTCCGACGAATAGAGTAACCTCATTTCGTTCGTGTGTGTGGCTAACAGGCGTGGCCGGGCCAAAGAGTTCAACACTCCATGATGCAAATGATGCGAATAACAATTGCATGCAGCGCACGTGGCGAATGCGTGATGCGTGCTGCCCACTAAAGTAGGCAATATAAATTGCTTAAACCTAACAACAGTCGGTAACTTTTGCTTGGTAACAGGTTGAGCCAAAGCTTTAGTTTGTATTTTAAACGTATTTGCAGCTAAAGGGCAACGTTGAACTTTGAAACTAATAACTGGCACTTGATATTCACCTTGCAAGTCTAATCTGAAAACTAACATGACACGTGCTCATCTCTATTGGAAACGTTGTTAAAATCGATTGTTCGATTGTTTACTTAATCAACACAACCGCGAAATCAGAAGTGTTTACGGGATTTACGACGCGCACCCGTTCCAATCGATTACTTGATGATTACTAAATAGTCTTCATTCTATATGCTGCTCCCAAACAAACATTTGACTATTCGCCTTATGTAACATCTCGAATACTTTTGTCTACCATTAACAAGACTATTTAGAGTAATAAATCGATTAATCGACAACTTACCTTGCCCATAAAACCGGTGCCGCCCGTAATGAATACACTCCGTCCAGCATAGAACTGTCCGATGGGCACATAACTGGTATCATCGACTCTGTAGCTCTCGTACGGTGACTGCAGGCCGCCATTGCTGGGCAACGCTGTGGCCGGCGCGCCGCCGAGCAGCGCCGCATTGTGGCCAACTGCGGCCGCACCACTTCCGCTGCCGGCACTGCCCGCACCACTTCCGCTGCCGGCGCTGGCATAGCTGACAGCTGCGTGCGCCGCAGCAGTGAGTCCATTGCTGCGCGGCTGATGCGACGAGTGGGTGCCGTTCAGCAATGAGAATGCTCCATCGCTGTTGTTGTTGCTGTTCTTGAGGCAGTTGCTGCTGCTGCTGCAGCTGCTGCTGTGCGATTGCTGCTGTGCGGGCTGTGGCGTCTTTTTGAGGCTGTTGCTGTTGTTGTTATTGCTGCTGCTGCTGCTGCTGATGCAGTTTTCCGTGTCTGTTTTGTTGGCGACGGCGTGTGACATGTTCGTTGCGTTGTTGTTGCTGCTGCTGCTGCCGTTACGTGTGGTTTTTGTTGTTGTTTATTGTTTTTTTTTTTGTTTTTAATATAATTAGTTAGGAAGCAGTTCAATTCATTTGCAGTGTGCGCTTTTCAATTTGTTTTTCAGCTAAAATTAATGTGCTTTTATTGTTCAAGTTTGTCTTCGCTTTTTGCTTTTTTGACTTTTTTGTTGGAAGTGTTTTTTATTTTCTGAAGGAAGTTTTCTGTTGTTTACTTGGAACACACCGCAGCTAATTGGCTCATTTAGCTAATTATTGTTTTGGTTAACATATATATAGATATATATATATGCAATTCAAATTTCACAGAATTTCTCTGAAAATGTTCGTGTTGCTACCGCCGTTAAGCATTTTTCCATTTTCGTGTTGCTATCGGCTTCAGTTGCTTAGCAATAGGAAAGTAGGTTGACGTAGATGGAGCCAAACAGGAAGAGTCCTGTCCGCACGTGTATCCCACTAGTTGTCCTTATGGATGTGTGTTTCTTGTGCTTGTGTGGAGGAGGCGACAAAAGCTGAAGAGCTGCTAGGTTGTGCTGAAATTGGAGAGCAAAGAGACAATTATAGCTATAATTAAAATTGATTTAAATAAAAGAAAAATTTAAATAAATTCAATTTATTTTTCCAAGTCATGGATAAAACAATCAAAGTGACATCTTTATATTTAGCTCGAGCAGCAAGTGGAAAGTGAGGCGGACGTTCAACCAACGTTCAACCGAGAGAACCCACATCACAGACTGCCTGCCCTGCCAGCCGTTGCTGTCTATCTATCAAAGTGTCATGCGAGCCTGTGCCTAAAAATAGTTGCCTTTGACACATGTGGCATGTGCGTGAGGAAGCCCCAAAACGGATGCCACAATGCTTCTCAGGCTGGCGCAAGCATCAATTTCGGCCAAATGACGTCGATGGTACGATTTTTATCCTTGGACGGCAGCCAGCCATGACGTCTGAGGCAAACACAAATTACAGATGCTAACACACGAGGTCTGATATCCTTTTACACTCAGGGGCTCAACCGCAATTCAATTTAACGCACAATAGCACAAAATATGCAAAGCTCTTTAAGACTTTAAGCCGCTTAAGGGCAGGCCTCAGCCAATTGAGGAACTAACCAAACAGAAAAACAGAAAAGCGGCTAAAACCACATACACAGCGTTCGTCGAGACACTGCTGTCGATATCGATGACAGATTACGAATGAGCTCTCTGCTGCCAGTGGACGGGCATTCTATATTGAAATGTCCAAGTGCGAAGCGACAGCGAGTTTTTCGGGACTGCTGAAAGCGACGAGATGATTGGCACATTTTCGCACATCGTCAGACTAGGAACAGACTTAGATTCAAGCGCTGCTCCAGCCTAGCTGCTAGGCAGATGCGCTGTAAAAGCTGTCGCACAAAGCTTTTCACACAGACACAAGCCACGCACACGCCAAAGCTAGGCGCTTAGCAGGGCGGACAGGCGCAGCTTGCAAAAGCTCACCAATACTAGTGCAGCCTGCAAATGTAGAGCAGGAAAAGATATTTAGTCGTATGGTTTTAGCTGCCCCTAAAGAACCCATACGCTCAACCAAAAGCTAGTTGACGTATTTACAAATCAAGCACACGTCATCTTCTTACTAACTTTAAGTTGTAAAAATATTGAATGAATCTGTCAACAAAATCACAGCCACAGCAAAATCCAATGCAAATGCCGCTAAGTGATTGTTGTTTTCTTATTGTATGTAGTCAAGCACAAACAAAAATTACCATTTCATTAGAACTGTGCGTGCGTGTGTGTGTGTGTGACTGTGAGTGTGAGTGTGAGTGTCTGTGCCCGAAAGAAACGATTCCGTAACCCTAGGGCCAGGAAACACACCCTACGCAAGGTACGTAAATATATCGATCAGGGTTCAAGTTGTCGCATGCAAACAGCATCAGAGCTACTTCCCCTTCCCTCTTTCACGGCGGAGAAAACTTTGCACCTAGGAAATTATTGCCGTAATTGCCTTTGCTAATTACCATAAACGGCAACAACAATGGAATTCAAATTAAACACTGTCCAAATATTGAACATGGACAGGAACTGTGAATGCGACACGTTGCGGCGATTAACTCATGTTTGATTTCTTTTCATATTTTTTGTTGTTGTTGTAGGGAACATCTCCGTAATGCGGACATTTGAACGCTGCTGCTGCTGCTGCTGCTGCTGCTGCTGTCTGAAATGCGTCTCAAATTCAAGTCCAAAGCTGGGCCAGCCCATGGCTTTCACTTTTAAATATCTAAATTCCGCGATGTTGTTGTTTTTTGTTTTTTGACGTATTTAAATTTGGTAATTTTTTGGTTGAACAAAATGTTCAACTTTCGTTTTCATTTGGCGTGCAGCAAAAATCTATTTCCAAAGAGAGCGAGAGAGAGAGAGAGAAAGAGAGGAAGAGCGAGGTTCGAAGCGAATGAGAGAGATTGTCTTTTTGTTGATTTTGGACTTTTTTTTTATTTTTGGGTTCATTTTTGTATTTTGAATTTCTTTCACTGACACAGCGTTTATTGTTTATTTGTTGTTGTCCGGTTAAGAAATGTGTTAAAATGCGCCACGAAATTGGCACAGCTTTTCTCATGATATTATCGAATCATATCCGCTGCTCTGAGTGGCCCATCAAACGAGCTACGAGCTACTGCTAATAGCTGCCGTATAATTAAAGTTTAAACAGCGCTCGATGCCATCTGGACAATCGAGCGGTCTCATCACGTAACTGTAAATTTATCAATGGAGCTTCCCAGGGAATCCAGTTTCCAGTTTTTTTTCGGTCAGCAACATCTTCTGCAGGCGCTGCCGCCGCCTCATTCTAAAGTGAAATTTCTTGAAAATCAACTTTTTCATCGCATCAATTCGCGTGCTCTCTCTCTCTCTCTCTCTCTCTCTCTCTCTCTCGCACTCCCTCTCTCTCTGTCTCTCTATTTGTCTTTCTCCAACTCTTCCGCTCTCTGCTGAGAGATATTAAAAATTTGCGCGCCTAAGCAAAGACCAGGCTGAGACCCAACATGTACCACCGCGCACCACTGCACCGCCAAACGAACCACGCCTCTGCGCGTGTTAACCAAACATGAAGACCAATCTGTAACTGCAGCGTTGTGTATACGCGTGCGAGTGTGTGTGAGTGTGTGTGTGTGTGTGCTGTTAAACGGTAAACATTCAACCTGCCTTGACAAGGTAGTTACACTGTTGTGCCTATGTATTGTCTGACCCATTTCCTATAATCGTGCCGCATATCATCATCGTCAGCGTCATCGACATCGACAGCAGCGACAGCAACAACAGAAACAACAACAACAACAACAACAACAACAACAATAACGACATCGGCAACTGGCCCTGGTCTCTTAAACACAAGCCAGCTCGTCTTTGTCTGTCCATTACTGGCCACATTTTAGGCCAATACCCTTGGCAAAAATCAGACAACAACCACTTGATAACCAGTTCTGTAACCCCACTAAATCTGGCTCGAATACCTTAACACATCTTTTTAAAATACATTAGCTTAATAAATTAAATAAAATTAATAATTGAAACATCTAACTAAAAACGATAACTAATTAAAATAGTTAAGTGCGCTAGCCTATGTCGCTTTTCCTATATAACGTTAATAATACATATACTACAAGAAATTCCCCGGCGTTGCACGTTAGTATATAGGACATACATGAATTTTTGAGCGCTTTGGATCATCTCTTCGATGTTAGAAAGTTCAGTATATAAAAAATAAGTTTAAAGTCTATTAGTTTCGGTTCGTTAAGCAGCGCTTACTCTGTTTAGGAGAAATGTAATAAACTAAAGTAAAACTTAATTAAAAGCTTGAAAAAACTAACATCACACTTATTTCACACATTTTTATAGTTTCACGTTTCGTGATTTAATAAAAGTTTGCTAAATTCAAAGTAGATTTCATTAAAGGAATGACTAAAATAACTAAATTAGCAAAAATTTTGTTCTACTGTAGTGCATACATTATTCGTTGGGTCAGCTTCAATTCTTTCAGTCTGCTTTCTGATTGCACTTTGCGCCACATTTTCTGGTTCTCTATTGCCGAGAGACCTTGTTGCTTTCGGATTACAAGTTTTTGGGGCTTGAGGAACACGCGGAAGCACTGCTTGACATATCGTATGGACTCTGGCCATGGTCTAATAGTGGATTCTACTGTTTGTTTTAGCAATTTTGAGTGAGTGTTTCATCAATCAGAAGACGAGGCGACTACAAACGAAAGTTCAAATACACATATTTTCACTTTTCGACAATGGGGCACATTATGTAAATGTAAATCCCGAGCGGATGCTGTGCACAATACGGCATCATAATGGGTCTGTGCCCTCTATTCTATTGAACCTTTAGAGTCTGACGAGTGTCTCGTTAGTGTTGTTGTCTACTATGTATGTGTGTGTGTGTAGGTTGTGTGTGTGTGTGTGTTGGTTGTGTGTGCCTCCACCCGCCGTTCTGGCTGATTTTACAGTTATCGTAAGTTATCTATGCTTTGTGTGTAATTGAATAAATCTGTGACAGACTCTGCGGCGAGCTAATCTGTGCCCACAGTTCTCTGCAACTGGTGCCTCCACCTCGGCCTGTATGCCCATAATTTGCGCATTTGATTAACAAACAAAGCGCTTCGCAGTTTACAGCATAAAAGTTAAATTTAAGCGTGTATAATGGGGCCCCCCGGCAGAGTGAAACCGTTGTCGCTGCGCTGTGCCGCACAAGCCCCCGCACCGCCCCTCCATTTCCATATATGTTCCAGCAGCAAATTTCCATTGCCCCAACTCATAGCCAGCGAATTCAGCACAATTGAAACTCAGCTGACGGCCTCTCAAAGTTAGATATTAAATAATTTACAATTAGAATTTATATATACTTATTTTTAGCCAGCGCATGAGCTAAGCCTCCAACTTAAGAACAATGTCTAGTGCGCCAATTAAAATAAGCTCGACTAATTAACCAAAACAAAACAAAACAGAAAAACCGAATATATATTATAAAGCCGCCCACACACGACAATGCAACTTTTAGGCACTTGTGATTTATAAAATTGCGTTGCAATTTTCTAAAATTAAGATTTATGAATTGCGCGAGAGCACGTGAGATTGATTAGAGCAGAGAAAATGGGTACGGTAATGTACGGCGCAGGGGAAAGGCTGGCGAATTATAATGCCAGACGATTCACGATGATAAGAGCTGAACAACAGGAAGATGCAAAGAGAGAAGATTATCAGCTCGCAAGGAAATTGGGCTCATGTGATAGTTAGTCAAGCTAGCAGGAAGAACGAAATAAACAACAAATGAGTAAGAGGTCTGTTAATACTGTAAAGGGTATAGATAAATCATATAATTGCCTAGGCAGGCGTACCAAAGTGCGTCACGGGCAATCAAGTGGGCCATCAAGTATGCCAATTGAGGTCGTGCTCAACAGTTTTATGGCCAGCTTTAAAAATGGATTATTAAGAATTCTGGTCAAGTGCAGGGCTTAGAATTCAATTCGGTATTCATAAATGCGAAAGTGCAAAAGAAATTTCGCTAAGCCGATCTGTAAATCGCCGCACGTAATCGATAGAAATAGTCAATGAAATCGAGTGGCACATATATATATATTTACAGATTTACATATATATATATATGTATATGTATATATTTCTGGGTCTGAGAGATGGCCGAAAGACACAGTTAAGTTTTGGAAAACCCCTTGGAATTTCGACTGCATTTGCTCATGCGCTGGCGCGACTCAAAGTGGGTCAATGCGGTTGGGCTTGATGAGCCCGCGCAATTGCCAGCTTGTCAGACATTGTCCGATATACGCTTATATATATATGCATATATATTCAAATTGTTGTAGATGTAATGGCATTTACAGCGAGCTACGCATGAGCCGTCAGCGAATCAGGGGCTAAAGGTAAATAGCTCCGAAAAAAAGAAACAAATTCCATTAAATAAACAAAAAACCGTTTTCGCAACTCTTTAAAACGGAATTGCAATGTGTTCAAGACGCAGCTATAGAGATGTATCTGTATCTGTATCTGTATCTGTATCTGTAGCGCTGTGTATCTTGAAGTCTGTGTATCTGTTACGGTCTCTAGCTCGCTGTAGCTGACCGTGATCCATGTTTATTTATTATGCCGCGTCTTCATTTTCGTGGTGAGTGTGTGCAGGTGTGTGTGTGTGTGCAAATTTTATTTGTAAATATGCAATGATTAATATTACAAATACCAAAACAAAAAAAGGTTTAAAAAAAAGGTTTCGAAAATATGTATTTTGCTGTTGTTGTAGCAACTTTCTCGCTGTCGTCGTCGCCGTCATCGTCTTTAGTTTTAGACTAAATATTACGTCAACGTTGCATAAGTCGAATCGCCAATCCCGCCAACCCCGGCACCCCCGCCAACCCACAAAAGGCAAATATTTGCCGCCGTTTGCATATTTTTAGCCACGCAGTCGGCCTTACACTTACTTGTCAAAAAGCGATGTTAAGAAACAAAAAAACAACAACAAATCAACAAAACGCCGCCAACTGTTGCTTGTAGACGCGAGTTGCAATTTGCTCGCTTATCGATTATTAGTTATCGATTATTGATTGTAGTTGCGGGTGCTGCTGCTTCCGGCTGTGAACGTTGCGCGAGCTCAAAATTGGGTCAATGACATTTGTAAGCAAACACTTTCGTTTTAGGGGGCCAGCGAATCGTAAATTGTTTCTGTTTCGTTGAATTTGAAATTGAAATTAACACTATTATCGGAGCGGGTCAATCATTGAATAAACGTGATTATAATATGTTTTTTTTTCCGCTATTTTTGTTATTATTTTTTTTTGGTTACTTATTAAAAGCTGACACACAAAAAACTGGCAACTGAAATTCTGCTCAAGAAATTTCTCCAAATATTTTCACTTTTGCGCGGAGTCGCTGACGGCGACGGAGACGGAGACAGCGCATGCGTGTGTTTGTCTTCGACGCTGCGCATGCGCAAAGAAATCGAACGGGCGAGAAATAGAGGAAGAGAAACAGAGAGAGTGAGAGAGTGAAAGAGAGCGAAGAGAGAGAGTGAAAGAGAACCACGCACGCACACACAAACACACACACTGCGACAGAGATATAGACAGAGAGAATCGGTAAGAGAGAGAGAGAGAGAGGCAGAGGCAGAGAGAGAGATCGCGTTGCGTTCTATGCTCGCTTTTATCGTTTATCGCTGCTAACTCGATTATTTCGATGTATCCCGCTGTCGGATCAATCTCGCAAGACGCGTGCGCTACGTACGCCGGCTGGAACTGAACTAAACTTGGATGGCAAAGAAGTGAAAGACTTTATGCAGCGTCAGCCAGCGTCGACAGCGGCGGTGGCAGCGACCGAGGCAGCGGCAGAGACATCGCCGCTTTATGGACAAGAAAGGCAGCCACAAAGCGCACAAAAGAAAGCCATGGACGGCAGGGACGGCAGCGGCGGGCAGTTCGGGTCGTGAAGAGCGACACGTAAACGACGACGACGACGACCGACGTCAGCGCTGGTGGCATGCAACAAGCTTTAATTGAAAAAGCCGCAAAGAACTGTGAAAAACGAGTCGTGGAAATGATTCGAGTGTGTGTGGAAAAACCTGCCTGAGCATGCAAAGAAATTCAATCTGCTGCGACTACAACTGAGACAGACCAAGTCCAAGTCCAAAGCCACCAAACAGAGTCCACCGACTAGCACTGACATTGACCAAGACGCAACGCAGCCGACGTCCAAAGAGGTCAAAGTACACATACATAAGCTTTTAGCCGAAGTCTTCCTCATATATGGTATGTCTGTGTGTGTGTGTGTGCGTGTGTGTGCGTCTGTGCATGCAGTTGGTAACGGTGTCAGCCCACAAAATGTGTTGCTATCTAATTAAAATTCGTGGCACACGTGGGAGGAGCTGAAGTTGTTGGAGCAGCAAAGAAAATCCCCCATTGACGCCGCCACTGTCTTGCGCCCGAGCTTAACAGTTCAATGAACTAACGTTTTTATCGGAGTCAACGCTGCACAGGTGATCGATAAGTGCAGCGATTAGACTATGATGCGATATTAAAGATTCGCGAGCAACGATAACATTGGCAAGAAAACTTAAATGCAGATCTAGAGATGCGTGTCTTTCGATAACGATGACAGTTTTAAAGAAGAACGTAAGGTTCGATAACATTGCTAATTGAAAGTGGAAGGTTCGATAACAGTGGTAATTAAAGTAATTAAAGTAATATGCAATCGTGAGTATAAATGGGGATGAACAAATTTCAATAAGAGAAGCCATTATACACAATTTACCGAGAAGATATTGTCTTATTGTTATAAATAGCTTATATGCAAAACTATTTGTTTATATTTTGCAGTTCTATTTAACAACTTTATAAGGTAAATCACCTTTTCAAGCTATTTGTTAAGCCCTCTACCCTTTAGCAGGCCAGATATTGACCCAGCGTAAACTTTTGTAAGCTGCTCAACGCTGACCTCATCAAAAGGCAAATAACGATCGACTACTGCACTTTGGGAAAATTTTCACTGATGGTGTTTTGCATATTTTTGTTTTGCTGCTCTTATAACCCATTGACGGCCTACAATTGCGTAGCTTATTGACAAATGTCAACAGCGACACGTCGACAACAACACTCAGGTTTGAGAGCAGATTGTTGGGCGGATGCAGCTGACGGAGGATTCTTGAACTTTGAGCTTGTTGTTGATTCGGTAAACAACAACAACTCTAAAAAACAACTCAAAACTCAGAGCAAAACACACCTCAAAACGTGAATCATACGCACAGCTCAGCAACTCGGATCGTATGAGCTCAGTGTAAACGTATGTATTTGCCCATTCAAGGACACACATCATAGCAAATGAGCTCAGGTTAGGCAAATTCTTAAAGTGCTGTAATATAGCTGAACCGAACCGAAGCTGGGGCTCTGGGCGTCCGTTCAGACAAACACGTGCCAGGGCAGCGCTGCTCTAATCTGTTAGTTAATATTTGAGTTGATAATTGAATTTGCACACACGTTGGCCAAAAACGGAAATCGCCGGCAACTGTTTAGTTTGCTTAGCCAATTGACTGGCTTAGGCGACGCGCTGGGTGTGTTTCCAGTAAGAAGCACCAGCTGATTTTGCACAGTGCACAAAAATATTGCTCAGTTGCCAAGCTGAAAGTGGGTAACAAAAAGCATTGCCTACTTTCAGGCAGCGCGCATAAATTTCAATCAAACCGGAAGTAGGCCGAGCGCTGAATTGTTTGCAGCTTTGCTTGCCAGATAGTTGCCCTCCCCCAAACACACACACACACACACACACACACACACACACACACACACACACACACACACACACACACACACACACACACACACATAAACACAGACTGACAGTAGCACTATGCCCTACACTTATTTATGCTGCCAATTTAATGTATAGTCCGTATATAAAATGCGGCACTTGCTCCCACATGCTGTGACCCTTTTAACCCACAATCACCCGAGCGTCAAGCGCTGCCGCCCAGGCCATATTTCAACAGCCACACACACGCACACACATAACGAGTGTGTGGTCAAGCCGTTTAAATCATTATGATGACGCCTTAGAGCCTGAATAAAACCAGCGGAAATTTCAATTTCTGCTTAACATCAGTTTCAGTTGGTTGCTGGGGCGGAAATTACAATTTTTTGCTGTATATATATATATATACCTATATATATATGTATAGATATATTATTATTAACAGCATACATATACACACTCGAGTGATAGTATGTGTGTGCGTGTATCTATTTATGTGTAGGTGGACATAATACCCGCCTTGTTGCTTGCTCTTTTTTTAATTACACAAAGTTACGGCATTAAATGGCGCCCTGTTGACAGACAACGAGCGCTGTGTCCTCGTCCTCGAATGGCAAAATGGCAAACACTGGCAAACACTCACACGTATACACACACACACACACACGCGCGAGCACATACTGGAAGAGGCAGGTAGACAACAAAACGAGAAAAATGACATAATGCACTTGAAATGTTATCGGCTCGTTTGTGGGAAGAGTGCAGCTGTTGATGATGAAACCGATTGCAATTAAACATCAAATCAGTTAAGCAACAACAAAAGCTACAATTACAATTACAGCAACAAAAAACACACTAATCAATAAACGGAAATCTCAGCTATGCATTGCATTCAGTTTTCTGTAGCATACTTTTTGGGCTGTCATGCGGTCGCTGCTACGCTGAAGTTGACACGGGGCTTGGGGCGGGACCATGCTCTTCACGTACTCACACATTTTTATGCAATAGGCTGCCTAGTCGCCGCTGCTGCTGCTCTCAAGGCTTGCCAAACATTTCTCACGCATTTTTGCATACATTTTCGCAATGCCAACGTCACGTAACTTTTTCAAAATAACTACAATATATATTTCCTTTTTTTTTCTTAATTTTTACGTCTATTAGTATCTTAAGTCAATTATTTATTATGGCACTGCAGTATTTATATTTGAGTAGGTTTTTTTTGCACCACGTCGACCGCCTTGAAAATCAATTGGGAAACTGCCTGTTTTATTTTTTATTCTTTTTACTGCTCCTTTGCTTTGTAAGATTTTTCACGCGCCTGCTCTCACCAACACACTCACACACACTCGCACACACATACACATACACATACAGTCATGTACACCCACACGGAGAGTCGCTCTCGCGCAGCTGGCCCCAGTTACTACTAATTTTTTTTTACTGCTACAATTTTTGGTTGCTCCCAATTCGCAGCAGCGTACTCCGCAGGGCCGTTGCTGCCGGCTTTTGGTGCGCGCCGCAAGGGTGGCTACCAAAAACTGTCTGTTATATAATATATTCACTCATGTGCTATCTATATTGATTGATTCGCTGCGCTATCTGCTAGACATATCTAATCGCAGCAGCAGATAAACTAATTGCGGCCCTAAGTGGTCTGTTATGTATGGATATTTAAGACTGAAAGTGATTTTTAGCGCGCTTCTTTCGAAGGCTGGCCAAATGCTTTTTCTTTTTGTTAACAATTTTCTGTCACATACTTTTTGTCGGAGGCCTTAAATGAGCGCAACACGGCAACACTGCACACAGAGGCTGAAGAAGCTGCTGCTGCTGCTGCTGCTGCTGCGGGTGCTTTTGTTGTTGCTCTTATTTGCTCTGCTGCATGGCTACACTCTTCGTACTAACAAGCTCACTCTCGCACTCGCTCTCTCTCGCTTTGCTACGCTCGCTCTCTTTGGCTGCTGCTGTTTGCGGAAACCAGCAGCGGAAATGTCAGATTTTGCGCTAAATATTTTATGACCGCCGCCGCCGCCGTTTCCAATAGCGACATCGGCATTGTCGATGAGATAATAAACCCAGCGACATACATTCAGTCAGAAAACTCATGCACTCTACCCCCCGCCCACAATGCTCATTCACACTCTCTCGCTGCGGGTGCCTGTCCGAGTGTTTGTGTGTGTGTGTGTGGGGCGTGCTGCAAAGGTGTCTCGAGGCTCTAAAAATAAATGCCTGCTGTAAGTTTTAGCTGGTCACAAATTCGACAACAAACGGGCACATAATTATGCACTATAAATACCAAATAAGTTTTTTTTTTGGTGGGGGGTGTCGGAGGAAGCGTCCTACAAGGGGGCTCTGGAGCCAGGGGCGTTGTACATACCGGCACAAAAGTGAGGTTGGAATCGTCGCTGGATGCTGCCTGGCGCTGAGCTGAGCTGAACTGAACTGAGTTGGTTGATGAATTGCCTGTGCTGGTTGTTGTTGTTGTTGTTGTTGCTCTTGTTTTTTGGGGTGGTGGTGGTGGATGTACGAGAATTCACTTGTTTCTTACATCTGCTTTTTTCTTAACTTTTTCTTTTTCAAAACAAGAGACACATTCACAAATTTCACACGCGACACACGTTAAAGAATTTTGAAAAACAGCGCCCTGCCCAGTTTCCGGCTGAGGGAGGGGATATCGTGGGAATGTTGTAGAAGACGCGTATTTGTTGTTGTTGTTGTTGCTGTTGTTGCTGTTCGTGTTGGTGTTGCTGTTTTGTTGCTAGTTGCTCTTAACTTTTTGTGTGGTGTGGCGGCAGGCGCTTGAGCAGCACAGCTCGAAATGCGTCTAGCGACTGGCGACAGGCAACTGGGCGACTGGGCAACTGCTGGGCCGCAAAACCGGGCCGCCAGCAAAATTTCACCAAGCAATTCACGGGGGCTGGCGTCTGCGCGCACACACACACACACGCACACACAAACCAAACACAAACACAGGCACAGGCACACGCGCGCACTCACTGAGGGCAACTCCACCCTCTTTTAGCGCCCCGGTGGTGAGTTTTGGCCCAACAACAAAACATGCACACCCTTTCACCCTTGTTGTTGTTGTCGTCCGTTGTCGTCGTTGCTTTTTTCTTCCTTTTTTTTTTTGTTTGTTTGCTGGCTCGTGGTTTGCGCAGTTTGCGCAGTGCTCGTCGCTTCCGTTTTGCGTTCGCCTTGCCTGGTTTTTCCACCACCGTCGTCTGAGATTTTCCTATTGAATGAAATACACTTTTCGAGCTTTTGTTGTCGTTGTTGTTGCTGCCAGCGCATGCGTTATTCAGCAGCCCGAGCAAAAAGAGAACATAAAAATTATACGAGACGAGAGCAAAAGAAATTTTGTTTTTGCCTACGACTTTTTGTACAATATAGTACTCATATCTTAACATTACAAAACTTTTGGCGCATGCTGAGTTTCAAATTTGTCACACCTGCCAGCGTTGCCATCTGCCACCAAACAGTACCCCGCCAGCGTTGCCACAGCATAACAGCATAGCCAACGCGCAGTGCGCGGAGATTTATTATTTGGTCGCCTAAAATACCAAAATCATTCAAAATCACTTAAAGGCAATTGAGAAAAACAAAAAGCAAATAAACAATACGCCTCAGATACACACATAAATCTTAAATCTGTCATCAATTTCAATTAATCTGCTCTGTAAGTCAACAAAGCCGCCAACCAACCTTCAACAATTAAATATTTGGACAATCCCGAAGGTCGCATTCCAGGCGTTGATAAGTGCATTGTCATCGCTCTGAGTTTTTGAGTCTCGACTTTATGGTCCACTGTGCATAATAATCAATTTCCATTTAGTTAAAACAAAGCCAAGCAGCATAATAAAACGAATCATTAAACTCGCTGCGTATATACCCTGTAACAACAATTATCAGTATTTTCAATATAATTAACGTAAGTCTTGGGAAAAAAGTAAGAACTTTCAAAATCGACATGGTATTCTATGAGATATATTGATATACACTTAGATTTTTTATGTTTTCACTACTTGAAACATTTAAAATAAAAAAATCAGGCGACTTTTATTGAGAGTTTTAGTATCAAGCAACTGATAAGCAAATAGCAAAAGCTAAACTCATTACTCATGCGCCTGGTGTGACGTCGCATGCAGCAATGACGCCAGCCCTCGGCTATGTGTGTGTGTGTAAGTGTGTGTGTGTCTGTCGCAGATCCAAGTGCAAGCTCCACTTGGAGCCGTGACGCGACAAAAAGTCGCTGCTGAGCCCCACAAGTGGTCGCCAGTTAGCAAGAGCTGTTAACCAACAACGAGACAAGCTGGCAAGTGCCGGGTGACTAGCTGGAAATTCAATTAAATCATGAGGGTTTTAGTGCTCGGTTTTGGTATTGAAATGCATTTTTGAAATGGCCACTCAACTGTAAGCAAATGTTAATTATACGGCTAATGTGCGGTTTGTTATGGGCCATTTGATTAGATATAGGCCAAAATGTGAAGATGCTCGTGAATGAGATATTAACTGAAATGCGTTTGTTCAGGTTAACATAGAACTGTCGCCTATCACAAACGCGCCGCTTTCTGCGAATCTCATTCTAAGATAAAGTACCGAATGCCCAGCAATCAATACAAATTATGCTAATTGGAAATTTGCTGTTTTCATCATTAGCATAAATTAAAAAATAATCACGATTACAAAGTTAACAACAAATCCGACGAGACAGTCATCAATTCCACCAATTAAAATTCTAAGTACTTATCAAATTAAAATTGCAGTCGGTTAAAAATAAATATAGCTGGAAAGTTTTCTTATTCTAATGGCAAGAAATAATTAAAGGTTTCAGTATGGACAAATTAACTTAAATATAAGACGCAAATTCCATAAAAATATATCTGAAACTCTTAACTCAACCTAAAGCTTCATATGTTATAGATTTTAGATATTTTCCCTCACCTGTTTTATGTTTTTGTGACCCAACTTCATGCTCGTATTGAACGGCCTTGCATAAAACATAATTGAAAGCACGTTGAGCCGCAGACAAACACTTCCAGCCCACACCCACACACACACACGCACACGCACACCCACCTACACACTTTCGACCCGCCCACTTTCTTTCTTTTGCGTGTCGCACAAATTACTGTCAAATTTTATTTTAGGCATTTCTTTTGTCCGTATTCCACAAAGATCATAATATACACAACTGCTGGCTGGCTCGAGTGTAACCTTTGTTTGGGGCTTTAACGGGAAACTTACGGCCGTGTGGGCTACGTTTTTTTAGGTCATTTGCAATTGAGAGACAACTTAGTTGGCTTTGGCAATAGATTTGCTGTGCCATAAAAACAACAAGGGTTCACGAGTTGATCGTATTACATTTCGTAGAAATCTATCAGAGAATTAGTTGCATCGGATATCTGAGTTGTTATTGACTCACACGTTTGGCCCATTTCTAGTTCTCTCTAGAAACAAATAAGCACACAAATCACAAATCATTGACACCAATTAAGTCAGCAAGAATTGCGTTTAAACGGGAAAATGCAAGCGTTGGCAGAATGTGGTCAAAATGAGCAACAACTGAGTTTGAATTGGCCTCGCAGTTGCCTCCATTACGAAAGCGGTTCTCGGATTATGTTCTCAAGTAACCTTATGGAAACTGCTGACTAGAACAGCTTTACCAAAAGGAAAAACCTAAGAAAATAATAGACTATTTAGTTCGATTGCTTGGCTTACTTTTGTTTTTGGCAACAGTTGTTACTATGGCTTAAATTCATAAATATCATCGGCATTTGCATTCAAATGGCTTGGTACAAAAGCAGTTCATTTGATCAATGATTTGTTTTGTGCATCATAAACGCGGCTCAAGACGCTGAGTGAAACATTTAATGGCCTCAAATAAACACACTCAAATGCGTTAAGCAAGCTGCTCAAAAGGCAGCTAAACGCACTCTCGTAACAGATACGGCAACGGAGATAAAGATAAACATGAGATTTCCAGCTTTCTCACTAACCAACAAATTACGAGCGCAGCGTAGCGGTACTTTCTAGTGTTGTTTTTGTAGTTGTTGTTGTTGTAGCTGCTCAAAGCTCTTTGATAGCTATTTTGGCTCTGGTCTCTGATCTTGGCTCTCAAGTCTCTGCGCACAATATCAATTATGGCCCCTTGGAAATGGGTCTATTGGTTTTGGGCACATGTATGTAACAGGCAGCAAAAGCCACCTACGATTCCATTCTTCACAGGCTCATCTCGTTTCAAATCCTCGATAAGAAAGCCCATTTCTGGGAAATCGATAAGAATCGTTATCGATACACGCTGATCCTTTTCTTGAAAATTAGTCTATTTGCTTAGTCCAGTTGTATGTAAAACGCAGAAGAAGGCATCTACTCAGAATCAGATCGTTCCAAATCTTCGATTACTTAACCTAGATTATGTGAACTCGATAAGAATCGTTATCGCAATACCCTGAGCCAAAATTAAAACCCCCATATCACATCATCGCTTCAAATCATCGATAACCTGTTGGGCTTCTGTGCAATCGATAATAAGCTTTATCGAAATACTATTTTTTGATAATATCTAGAAGCTTACGAGCGCTAGAGACTCAAAAATGTCTTGTAAGCTGCAGCATACACAGCTCAGGATAGCATACCTCACCCTCACCTTCCCCCTTTGGGGAGACTTATAGGATATCAAATTAAGGCCCAGATAATTTCCTAAGGAACGCAGCTTATCAAGGACAATTCTGTGTTTAGGGTATCTACTAGTCGTGCATTTCCGATCAGACAACTTATTATTTGCTGCGTTTGCGTTTGGTTTTGTGTTTATCTCTCTCTCACTCTCTCGCTCTCGCTCGCTCTCTTAGTCCGTCGCGCTCGCTCGCTTGGCTTTTTTGAGCTTATTATTTAGTGTTCCGATTTTCATAACGTGGATTCGTTTGCCATGCGGACGTCTTCGTGTTTTTGTGTTGTTGTTGCTGACGCTCGTTGTTGTTGTTGTTGTTGATTTTTTTATATTTTTCACTGCCTGCCTGGCGGGTATTTAAAATTTCCTCATGTCGATGCCGCTGCGCTCAGTTTCAGTCAGTTTCAGTTTCGGTTTCGGTTTCAGTTCGAGTTGAGCGTGCGTCGGCATTGGCAGCAACTTCTTCTACAGCGATATTTGTGAAGCCGTCACGACAACAACACAAAATTGTTGTTATTTGGATTTTGATTGAATCCAAATTTTTTGGTTAGTTTACGCCACAAATTTGTTGTACACTGTATATATAAAAAGTAATTTAATGAAATCAAGTGAAACTCGCGTCTCTCGCCAAAGCCTTGAACACATGTGCTTGCCAAATTGTGCTAAAAAAAAACTATTCGATATCGAATTGAGAATCGATTGCCAAACGTTAACTAAATCAATGCGAAACGGAAGCGCTCTGACGAAAGCCGCCGCCGCCGCTTCCTCGCCCCCACGCTCCACAACCAAGTTATTTTGTTATTGTATTTTGAAAAATATTTGACACCAGGAAATTAGCTGATCTATTGATCTACTGTGCTTTGTTGACTCGACTTGCTCTTCTATTGACACGCTGCCTTTTCACTTTGCCTGCAAAGGCAATTTTCAATTGTTGTTTGTGTTTTGTTTCAACTTTGTGACAGTTGTGTGCGTGTTTGTGTCTGCTGTGTGTGTGTGTGTGTGTGTGTGTGTGTAGAGTTTTTCGCGTCGCAAATCAGAGTTGGTTTGTTTTTCATGTTTTGCGCGCTCTTGCTGGAAAATTCATTGGCGTTGCGTTTGGGCCTTTTATTTTATTTGAAGGTTTCGGGCTTTTCGGTTATGCGGTTATTCGGTTTTCCGTTTTGGCCTGCGCCGCACAATTTCTGTCGACATTTTTTCGACAGCGTGGCCAATTTTATTTTATATGATTTATTTAATTTCTGCCCGACGGCTATTTTATATTTTTTTTCTTATGATGCCACAAACCGGTTAGCCAAAATGTCCATTTAACTGTGTTTTATTTATTTATAATTTCTTTTGACTTGGCAGCAGCCCGAAAACAGCAAAATCCCATTGTCTATTTGTTCAACAACAACAAAAACAAAATTAATAAAAAAATAGAAGTAAAGTGCGAATTGCTCGAGTATCAACTGCTATTTCACACCCATTGGCGGAAGGTATATTCAATGAGGCGCGGCAAGTTCGTTGCCTAAGTCTTTTGATTTAGACAAGTTTGCACGCGACATTGAAAGCATCAATTATGCGAGCACATAGACACACAGACAAACAGACAACAATTTGATTGAACCCGTCAAGCGTTTGTAGTTTCAATGTTAAGGTCTGACAACAATATGCAAATGCCAGCCAGCAACAACAACAACACCAGCAACAACAACAACAAGAGCCAAAGGCGGCAACAGCTGAAACAAAGACCCAGCCCCGAAAGTAAAGTGCGCGCACTTAATACGCACTATAAAAAAGCAATTGTTGTTATTGTTGTTGTTGTTGTTGTTGCTGACGCTTTGTTTATGACGACTCGCCCCCAAAAACGGCTATCAAGTTCAGCCAACGCGATGCGTTGCATACACAAACAAATTGTTACACATTTTGTTGCTATGCCGGAAGCTGCGAATTCAATCAAATTCAAATATATCTAAATATATCGATAGATATATAAACTATAAAAAAACCCAAAAATAAAGTGAGATTCATGTTGACAGAGAGATCTTGCATCGTTAAATAGAAAGTGCCCATAAAATGTGTTTGGCCATTTTTTTCTTCCATGTATAAATTCGTCACAGATTTTTTTCTTAAATTTTTGCCAGCCCTTACAAGCGTCACCAAAACGCTTTCAGACAGTGTTCGTTTGTTGTTTTGTGTGTTTGCTGTTTGCTGATTGTTGTTGCATTTACGAAATAGGTCAAATGGCTAAACACATAGACGCTGTGTGTGTGTGTGTATCTGTGTAAATGGCTGAAAGAAATTTCAAAAGATTTAATATGCATAAACGATTTTGCTCTCTCGCACATTCGAACACATTGTTGCCCATAGATACCCGCAGTTGGCCATAGATACAGATACTCAGCGACTCCGACGCTCTGTCATTTTGTTAAAGCAAAATTAGCAAGCGAAACGCAAACGTAGCAAAATTATGCAAATCTTGACAAATTTACCAGACACATGGGCTTTTGTATGTATGTATATACTTAAACGGATGCATAGATAAGTATATACACCTACATATATGTATATAGGCAGATGCACACGCGCCTTTACGGCCTTATCTATATACAGCCCGAAAACAAATCGCGTACAGCAATCCTTACGCTTCATTGCGTTTTCAGCTGTGATGAATGCATTAATGCGAATCTTCTGAGTCTTTGCTTATTAATTATCTGCAGGCAGTCGCAATGTGATGTAAGGCCCTGCAAAGTTCAGCCAAATCAGGCAGACCTTTACAGATAATATAGAGTCCATTCGAAGTTTGTAGCTTAAAGCTGTTCATGAGGTTCATGAGGTCGCCGGGTCAAGTCCAGCAACTATTTACATGGAGTGCAGTGATAATATCAATAATGAACAATGAATCGTTATCAAGAACTATAACTAAAAACTTTGATTTGATTGCATTCTTTTATTAAATACAATGCTGTCCATATGAGATATAGTAGAAAGAAAACGTTGCATTTCAACATTATTGATTTGAGCCGAGCAATGCCGGGTTATTTCAACCAATAAACTATTTAATCTCGCTCTCTAATGTCGTTTCTACGTGTTTTTTTAGTACCAAGTCGCACTTATTTAAATTAGGCGTTTCCAATCCAACAATAATCAACTCAATATCAAATAAAAACTTGACTATATTCATAAAATAGAAAAATAAAAACTTTCAGGCATTCTAGTATATGTATATATAAGGCTTTAAGCAACGGTTTGGCATACAGTTCATTGACTTTGAGCTGAAGCTTAACCGATAGCGCATATAAAACATGGCGCCTTAGGTCAGATAAAATTATGCTGATATTGCCCAAGACCTAGTCCACATAGAGTTTCATTGGTCGATGCGAACGAAACCAGTTTTTGGGCATTGAATACAGTTTGAACTCGGAGCATGATGCGGCATTCTGTGCGAGATCTCGGTTAGTTAGCAATTCAATAATGCACCGAGAAACCTTAGTTTACATAATTCTCAGCTCAATGTCAACATTTTAAAGTGCCTTGAAAAAACGAAAAAACGAAAATAAAAATATATTATTTAAAGCGAGTCATTGGTCAATTAGCCAATCAGTTGGGTAAAAAATGAATTTTTGACGGCTTTTCATATGTGAAAATTGAAAAGTAAGCGAAGGCTATTGTTGTGGCCAGCGATTCGCCAAGCACGGCCCTAGAAATCGGTTGGCTAATTAATTACAAAACAAATGAAAACCGCAATTACGAAAGCTATTAAAATGCTAGACATGTTTAATTAGCGTCAGGTTGTCAAAAACTGAGGAAACCAAAAATCAAACGATTCGAGATATTATCTGGGGCATTAACTTATCGCTGCGCGCAAGCTGGAAATCAAAGCTCAACTTGTCCCTGACCGTGCATCTTAAAATGCAGGTCTTAACAAAAGCTAAAAAAATTAAAAAACGAAAAAATATGCGTATGTATATAAAATGATAAAAATAATCAACAACAATTCGACTAGAGTCGAATCAAAATTTTGTAAATCTTTTGAGTTACTTTTCAACGCGGCCTTGACACAAATTCACGCGTTGAACAAATCACAGAAAATGATCAAAATTAATCTCAAAAATGGCTGCGCAGTTTTTGGCCACAATACGCCTGGGACCTTAGGCAACCACAACAAAAAAAAAAAAACTAAATACGTGTGCGGCACACACAGACTGGGCTTTGTATGTAACACATATTCGCGTAATTAGCCACTAATTCGATAAAGGGCTGCGCAACTTGGTAACCGCGACCAAGCATCGAACTAACAAGCGAAATATCGCTGGTTCAAATACAGCACAAAGAGCTTTGATCTGACAAGAGAAAGAGTGCTGGTTTAACTACCCAAAAAAGCGTTTAATTTATTTCTCAATACGCTGTTTAAATGCCCTTTTTGATCCCCGGGCTTTTCAGTACATTGGCTTCAAGTTGTGCACATTTGTAAAGTTTTGCCAGGCATCGCAAACGGTCTGGCGGCCGTAGCCAGTGTATTCGCTGTGCGGTGTGTAGTTTGTGTTGACGGCCAACATGCTGGAAAAGCTACTAATGGGCGTTGGCAAACGGCTCAGCGTATTGCTTTTGACGGTCATCCGAAAACGTGGCGGCTCCACGATCTTTTTACATTTCTTGCGCTGGACCTGATCCTGACGAGCGCTGGCCTGATTGACGCTGTCGAACCGCTTGTAAACAGGTCGTGGCAAGCCCTGGCAGTCGAGCTTTCCGCGCAGCGACTGCTCGCCATCCTTTAGCTGAGCCGTCTTCGGCATATTGAACACGTGCGAATGCAACAAGGACGAGGCTCGGCTAGAGGTATCCTCTTTAGCCAAATTCAAGCGATTGAAATCGCGGGCCAGCAGAAATTGCTTCTCCATGCCGCTAGGGCGACGGCGCTTAGGTTGGCCATCATCCTTTGCAGCATTCTGTGGCGGCTCCATGGGCGGCAAGTCATCCTCAGCCAGCTGCAAGGAGTGAGTCTGAAAACGGCGCACACTGCCGTCATAGGGTAGAGTCGGCTTGACAAAACCGCGACGTTCCTTGGGCTTGTAGCCAGGTGCGTTTTCATTCTCATCCTCTTGCTCATCAGCATCAGCATCCATTGTCGCTTCGTTGGATCGACGTTCTTCGGGGCAGGTGGTCCAGGTGTGCCAGAATTGCGCCTCATCTTCCTTATCGCGCTTTGCCATCCAAGTCTCGCTAGCATAACGGGATTCCGATTTAGGTGGATCTTGGGCAACCTCAGACTTGGGCAAATTGTAGCCCTTGCGCGATTCGCGCAACTCGCGCTCCTGACGCTTCACCTCCTTCTGGCGCTGGTGGCGACGACGACGACTGTATTCCTCGGCAGTCTGCTCATCGCTATCCTTGTGGCTAGGCTTGCGAGTATTTTCATGCGAGAAAAATGTATATTGCGACACAGGAGTTTTAGGCTCTGAACGGTGCAGCCATTTGGATTTATTTTCTTCGATGATGCGCTCCTGGCGACGCTGATGATCAATTGTGTCCTGCGGGATGCGACGTCTTGATTCCGCATCCATTGGTCTGCTGCTCTTCGAGCTATCAGGCATATCGAAGTTCTCAGTGCGTTGATAGTTCTTGTAGTGGCGATCATCGTAACGCGGATCGAAATGCTTTTCCTCGCCATAAATTTTGCTCATCTGCTTACCCGCATCCTCGCCCCGCTTCGAGATCCAATCATCCCGATAGTTGCGTCGCTGACCAATACCCACACAACCCACCTGAATATCCTGGGGCAATCTTCGCAAAGCGCGCCGCCGCAAAGCCCGCAAGCACTGCTTCATACTTTTAGCGATATTCATTTTGATTGTTCTCGGATTAAAACTGCAGCTTTTTGGGTTGTTGAATTTTGAAAAACTTTTTTGTCTGTTATTTGCTTTTGTGTATAATATTTTCCAAATGTTGTGACCAAAATTTTGTGAACTGTATTACCCGGGAGCTGAACAAATAATAAAAGATCTGTTTAACTGAACAACTCGAAATACAATAATCCTTCAACTTAGAGAAGCGAGAGAGGCACATTTCAAGGCATGCTCAGTTAGCATTAGTCTCTAACTAACTAATATAAAGTGCTAAAACGCTTAAATACGATTAAGTATTTAACCCTTATCACTTACAAAACGAGAAGGCAGATATACAGAATTTGGTAGATGGGAAGTCTTATATAAAAGCGATATCAAAGAAGAAGAATCGATTCCATAGTACTGTTAAAAATTGGCTTTAGAGGGAACTGGATACCCAAAACTGGAAAAACTCGCTTAAAGTAATTTTTTATAAATAATACGTATACGTATATATCGATAAGAATCGATTTTCCATAATATCGATAAAAGTCAATCTTTGACAATATCGATAAAAATCGATTTTGAAACTTGGTTGTTGAAACATAACCCAGCTCTTATAAGATCAATATGCCACAAACGGTAGGTAGTATGTCATATATATATGTATTGGGATGATCCTTGAGGTAGCTTTTGCACTTCTGCTGCGTGAAATCCACCCAGGCCTCTTCGTTCTCAGCCATTTTCATCATCTCGTATGGATCGAACTGTGACTTGTACACATCTTCGGTGATCAGGCCACGATTGTTGCTATTGCAAAAGGCCGTCGAACAGTATATATATATATAAGGAATATTACACTTTTATCTTCTCCCTTCCCAACCAAACTGAAGAAAAGCTCATGTTAAGTTCATTTTTTTTTGCAAACTTTCAGCGTGCAACCGTAGACAAATCCAGCAGCAAGTTGGCGCCACCCACAAATCTAGAGCCCTACACCATGGCCGTCATAACGGAGCATGGCAACAGCAATCACAACAACAATATTAACAACAATAGTAAAATCGGGATCAGCAAAGCTGGAGCTGAATCGCCGCACAGCAGCCAGCGTCAGCTAAGCACCGCCCTGACAGTGCCCGAGTTTTTTGCGCACAAAAACATTTTCGTGACCGGCGGCACCGGATTTCTGGGCACCGTTCTCATCGAGGCGCTGCTGGACACACATCCCGATATCGGCACCATCTATGTGCTGGTGCGTGGCAAACGCAACTTCGATCCCAACGAGCGCATCAATCGCTTGCTCCAGAAGCCGGTGAGTCTAAGATATATATATATGAACAATTCACTAAACCTGGTCGAAGCGCAACCCTTGCCACGGCTCGGACAACTTTTGACCACAGGCTGACCCATTTCGAACCGGGTCCATTATTCAAGACAATTACGTCCGCCTTAATGGTGCGTTAATTTGTCGAAGCCGAAGTGTCTTCCGCTCCGGCCCCTTAGCAGGCCTCTTTAGCGGCTCTTTGTTAAGCCAACAATTGTAACAGCCGCATAGCTGAGTACCACATGTGTGTATGCGCATGTCTTTTTGGCCAGATCTCTTGACACTCTTTTCATCATTATAATTTTAAACGCACTTTTAATAGCGTAATAACAAAATGTACTTCGTATTTTTTTTATTTCACTATTTTACACACTCTTAAACGTACTCCAAACATAAAGCGTATTATAATAAATTTGATGAAAGTTCCAGCTATTTTCGGAGTACAGACATTTTTTTATTTTTGTGTAAGGCGTGGACCACATATCATTGAAATTGCGTATATTATATGTATTCAGGTCACTGCTCAATACATATAACATATTCTTAGAGAACATTTTAAGGCTCTTCAACTGGACCCTAATGAAACATCCATGCCATGCATAACATATATACAACAATTATAAATAAATATATATAAAAGATTCCAATCTGTATCTCTTAACAAACAGATCTTCCAGAAGTACAATGAGAAAACGCTGGCCAAGGTCGTGCCAGTTGTGGGGGAGCTGACCGAACCGAACTTTGGCTTCGGCAACGATCTGCTACAGGAACTGATCGAACGTGTGAATGTGATCTATCATAGCGCCGCCACGATCAGGTTCAATTCACCTTTGCGCACGGCAATATTCACGAATCTGACGGGCACCATGCGCACCATTGAGCTGGCCAAACAGCTGAAGCAGCTGTCCGCCTACATCTACTGCTCGACGGCCTTTTGCAATAGCAACAATCGTGGCCTGATCACCGAAGATGTGTACAAGTCACAGTTCGATCCATACGAGATGATGAAAATGGCTGAGAACGAAGAGGCCTGGGTGGATTTCACGCAGCAGAAGTGCAAAAGCTACCTCAAGGATCATCCCAATACTTATACGTTTACCAAGAATCTGTCGGAGAATCTGCTCATGGCGGAGATGTCCGGTCTACCGGCAGCCATAGTTAGGCCATCTATAGGTGAGTCCAGCTACCAACGACATTTCCGTTAAGTAACTTAACTATGTCCCATTTATAGTTTACGGCACACTGGAACATCCCATGAAGGGCTGGGTGGGCAATGCCAATTCGGGTCATTTGGGTTTCCTGGCCGGATTTGTCAAGGGCATCTTTCGCACCATGTCCGGCCGTGCAAATGCCGTGATTGACATCATACCATGCGACTATGTGATCAACAGTTCTCTGGTCATGGGCTGGTATGTGGGCACACGTCATGTGGACAAGCCCGAGATAATACACTGCACATCGGGCGAGGTGAATCCGCTGACACTTTCGCAATTCTGCAACATAATCAACGACAGCGTGGAACGTCATCCGCCCAACAGCTTTGTGTGGAAGCCAAAGACAAAGCTGCGCAATGGCTGGCGCTACAATCTGTTCTTCTATCTGTTTCATCTGATCCCCGCTATGATCTTCTATATACCGGAGAAGCTCTTTGGCATTGGCATGCCGCAGCACACGTAGGTGGACACTCTTCTCCAAATGTGAACTATAAATAAACCCATATTTAAATCCCGCAGCGCCTATGAGTACATGCGCGTGTTCCAGAATGGTACCAAGGCATTCGATTATTTCCTGGACAAGGATTTCCGCTATTCCATGAAGAATGCCCTGCGCGTCTCCTCACTGATCCATGACAGCGATCGCAAGCGCTACAACTTTGATGCCAGCCGCTGTGATTGGTCCGAGTTCATCGATCGCTGCCTGATCGGCATTAGACGCTTCTACTTCAAGGAGTCGGCGGTCACCACACAATGGCATCGCAACTATTGGAAGGTGTAAGTGTTTGTAATCCGGATTTTCCAAATTCTTCATCTAATTGGCCTCCATTTCAGCTTCAACGTCCTGTACTATGCCGGCTTTGTGGCGATCTTTGCAATTCTCTACTTTGCGCTGACGCCCTTCCTGGGCCTTCCAGTTGGCCTGACGTTGGCTGTCCTCGTTTGGGGCTTCCTGGTCTGGTTGTAGGGCTCGCTATGAGAGGATCCTGTTCGCTCATATTGTGCAATATTCAGTCCAAAATAACCTTTCACACCTTCAACTCAGTCGTCTTCATCGTTGTAATTGTTCTTCATAGGATATATCATGTATTTTTACTTTAAGTTCTCACACTTGAGTACAAGTCAATTGCAAATACGAGTATAGTAAAAATCGAATAAACATATCAATCAATACACACTGCGATGCAAATAAGCTTAAAACTTAGCTCAAAACGTAGTCACATTAAAACAAATAGTCCTGGTATATAGTCAAATAGTCAAATGTTTGTGCACTTGTAAATTACGAAACAAAATGGTAATGATAAAATATTAACTATGTAAACTATTAATGAAATAAATATGACAATCATAAATGTTAAGCTAAATTTTAACAGAGTTTTTTTAACAGTCCAAAGCATACCAAACACTTACCTTAAAATACTCTCATCCATTCCTACTTCCCATCGCTACATTGTCAGCTCTTTCAGTTTTCCAAATGCTATTTACACTTTCTGTTTATAAGTTGGATTTCAATGTCAGCCACAAAGTATGCTACGATGCGTGCAGCTAATCTTATTTTTATATTTCTCTATTTATATTTATATTTAAAGCTTTTTGGCTTTGGCAATAATCAACATTTTCTGTTATTCAAAACATTTTCTGTTATTGACATAGTTTTGTGCTAATGAAAATGAATTTTCTGATTCATAAATTAAAACTGTTCAAGTTATTTTAGTTTGATTTAAAATTGGCAACAGAGTTCTGTACAAAAATGAATTCTGTTAAAAATGAACCGTTACGGTTGAGCAAGAAAAACTGTCTAGTCCCCCTGCTAAAGACGCCACTGCATAACAGGTTTGGGGCTGAACACGATAATGACGATGTTGATCATAATGCTGATCGTTGGCGTACCGAGAGACACGAGACGCGATTAACGCGAGCCGATGAAACAGTTTCGCTTCGGCCGGCAAACGTGCAAGTTGTGAGTAGAGCGCGCGCTCCACGAAGAGTTCCTAACGAGCACAGCTACCCACCCATACACAAGACAACGTAACTGTTCACAGATACATATACACACATACATACATATAGTGTGTTTGCTTGTATGCGCGCATATTGTTTACTACCCGCAGCAACAGCGCTAAAACAAACAACGAAGTGAAAAGAGGAAGAAGCAACGTTAAAAGAAGCTAAGTTTAGAGACATCGAAAAAAAAAGAGAAATTTTGTACATTTCTGCTGCGATAGATCGATCTATATAGACGAATATTCGCTGATTCGATCAACAGCTGCTCGATTACAATGGCCAGGTAAGCATATTTGGACATGGACTTGCACAATGGGGCATCATCTAACAAATATCTCTGTGGCTAGTTTGACAGCTTTTATCAGCGTGTGTGTGTGTGTGTATGTGTGTGACTGTGTGTGTTACAGTATTTCTGCTTTTTAATTTAAACATGTGGTGCAAAGTTCAAAGCTGTCTGCCAAAATCACAACAACAAATTTCAATCTTCGAAGTTGCAAAGCTATAAATACTCTAACAGCTGCACGCAGTCTACATATTTAGAGAGTTTTTGAATATATGCATGTGGCTAATAGGTTACGTAAAGATCTTACAGTTAAATCCATCTTAACATATGTTTGTGCCATAAAGAAACAACTACACAAACTCAACTAACTTACTTTTTACTATATTATTCTTAACTTTTTTTGTTATCATCATTTCATTTGCAGTCTGTCTTGATAGGGACATATTCCATATTAACTTTCAAGTTGTATGTCCAAAATATCTCGAAAAACTAATATGCTTATCTCAAGCTGTTTACATGCACTCAGCTGAAGCGTGAATTTGTTGTACAAATTGAAAGTTTATATTTCTCACATTCCATACGCCTCTTAAACTTTGACCTGCGCAACACCTAAAGCGCAAGCGGCTGCACTCTGAATTGCGGTATTTGTTGAGAACGAGAACGAGTTGCTCCGGCAGCATCTTTCTCACTCACTCTCTCTCTCTCTCTCGCGGCAGACCCTCAAGCTGCTTGGAGGCGTTGTTGATATATGAAGCAGGAACTCTAGTGGAAAATTACAATACACGCCAAACCCCATGGTGGCCAATCCCTATGGATGCCCAGTCAAAACAAGCTCCGTTACCAGCAATTATGTCCACAAACAGCAATTAGTAAGCGTCTCCGTGGCCGGCAACAAGGTCAGTTCTGACCAGACGGTTGTTCGGTTAATAGCGGCTCCTGTTGATGTGCGAACCTAGAATTAAAATTGAATTGATTACAACTATTTTTAGACATGAAATACATCCATAAATACTATACGGCGTGACTTGGCGGATGCTATTATAGAGTATTCTAGGGAAATGCATTTCTGTATTCCAACTATTCCATATATAACTGACCTGCTTGCATAAATCTAGCTTCCAGTGGCCGCTTGGCACTTGTGCCATTTATAGCGCCCACAACTAATTGCTACAGATAAGTGTTCCACTTGGCCAAGTTTGAAAGCCTCAACCGAAATCTAATCACTGCACTGCGCCACTCAAGATAAAAATACAATTTACTGTAGCGTCAAATAAAAATTTAATAAAAAGTTAACAAAACCCAAGAGCCAGTAGTAAATTGGGTGAGGGCTTGCGTGGCAAAAACTAAAATTAAATTTGCAAATTCGCCAAGCCAAAAAGGCAACAACAATATTAATTTATGCTAAGTTGTTGCCACGTTAGAAGCACAGGTGAGTGCCAAATTAAGTTTTGGTTCAGCTGCCAGGCGGTCGCTTGAGTCGTGGCGCAAAGTGAAAGCTTCAGCTTTGGTTGACAGCTAGTCGAAGCGTTTCGGCCGAATCTGAAGTGGGCCTCAAGACTTTTGCCGTGACGCAGCAGCTTGCATTGCAGCTGCAGCTGCAACAGGCCGAGCTTTGAACTCAAGGGCCTCAAAATTGCACAGAGTATGCAAATTGATCAAGTGCCCATTAAAGCTAAAGATTGCACACATCAACAACAGCCAATTGCCATTTGCGGGCCAATAGACAATAAATAAAAAATAAAAAAATAGACAGCAAACAAACAAAAAGCAAATTACGCACGAATCATTTGCTTTGTTCATTATAAAATCATTTGCCACGACCAGCCGCAGCGTAGACAAGCCGGAGACATGTTGGAGAAACAGTGACTAGAGCATCATTAGGGCCAAAAACAAAGCGGAGTTCGAAATAAGCTAATTAAAATTACTGTTGCGTGTTTTGAACAAAAACACAAATCTTCGGTCTTATCCAGAGCATCTGACAACTTATATGACCCACTTACTACTAACATATGCAACTTTGATGTTCATTTGTGTGAACTTGTCTAGTTATTATACAAGAGGTTGCAGAGATAATTACAATATTGTCACGATATATTTAATGCATAGGAAACGCAGGAGATTACGAAGAAGACTGTCATAACTCGAAAAACAAGATCTTGTAAAGAAAACTGAAGAAATTATTATCTACTCATATGAAGGGTTTACAAGATTTGAAGATAATCTTCAGCATTGGTTCAAAGGGTCTGATTTTTTGACTTCCGACAGTTTTCAAGTAAATTAGCGATACATTGCTGGTCAGTATTGAAGGACCAGGTACAATCTATATATCTTCTATATCTTCTAGCATATACATATGCCACAAAAGCCAAAAGCCATATTAACATAAGTCAACCCCAATATACACTTTTTGATAGTATGCAATATTTCTACGAGTCACAATTTAGTTTTAGCTTAGGCTTTTTAATGGCATGATATTCCTTTATTAGTACTACAAATTCCCACATCGCTTCGAGTGTTTGAACTTCTGTGATCCCACTTATATCATAATACTTGCCATTGATTGTTTTGCTATTTCTGTACGCTAAAATCAACACGCCCACAGCTCATTAAAAGGTCGCCTAGGAATAGTCGTTAGTTAGATAAATATTAAAGCCGACAGGCAGCAGCTAGAACTCACATATCTGATAGCCCATAGCTATTACCATATAAAGAAACTAGTTTTGAGCTTTGGACATTGGAGCACTACGTTAGGAGAAATGCGACGAACTTGTTGTACGCTCCCAACACGAAGCTGCTGCTGGGCAGGCGCATTTTTGCTGTCATAATCAAAGCAACGATTGAACGTGGCGAAAGTTTTTCTCTTATGCAAGAGAATCTGTTAATAAATGAAACAGCGTTAGTTATATAAACAAGTTATCATATTTTCACTAAATCAACTTTACCAATGCAGCTCGCCCATCGCAGATTTCTATGCGGGTCGCAATGTTTTTATTACGGGCGCCACTGGCTTTGTGGGCGTCACCATAGTCGAGAAGCTGCTGCGAGATGTGCCCAAAGTGGGCACCCTGTACTTGCTGATGCGCGCCAAGAAAGGCAAGAGCGTGCAGGAGCGTCTGGAGGAGCTGAAGAAGAACTCTGTGTTTGATCGCTTCAAGGAGCTGCAGCTGGACTCGCGCCTATCCAAGATTGTGCCCATTGAGGGCGATGTCGGCCTAGAGCACTTGGGCATTTCAGCAAAGGATCGCGAAACGCTTATCGAAAACGTGAACGTGGTGTTCCACTCAGCTGCCACCCTTGACTTTTTCCAATCCCTGAAAGAGACAACGAACATTAACTTGCGTGGCACACGTCGCGTTGTGGAGCTATGCAAGCAGCTGCGCCACTTGGACGCGCTGGTGCATGTGTCCAGCGCATATGTAAATGCATATATTACGGAAGTGGAAGAGAAGCTATATCCCTCGCCCGATGATCCAGAAAAGATTATACAGCTGGCGGAAACGCTCAACGATGAGGCGCTTAAGGCGTTGGAGCCCAAGTGAGTTGCTGATGAGAGTTATACTGAAAGTTATAAATCTTAAATACGTTTTACAGATTGCTCAAGGATCATCCTAACACTTACACGTTCACAAAGCATCTGGCAGAGCATGAAGTGGCCAATGTGGCCTCACAATTCCCCTGCGGCATTGTACGCCCCAGTATGAGTAAGTGAATTCCTTCTACCACAAAAGCTATTGATCTCATAGAGCCATCAATTCATTGCAGTCACAGCCGCTTGGAAGGAGCCCATACCTGGCTGGACCATATCCAAGAATGGACCACAGGGCTTCTTCATGGGCGCATCCAAGGGCATTTTGCGTCGTTTACCACTGGATCCCACTATAATTATGGACTACATTCCTATCGATGTGGTGGTAAATGGCATTATTACCACAGGCTACTACGTCAATTCACTTAAGTAGGTATTTTTGCATGGACTCATCCTGCTTAGCTAACATTTCCATCCCATTGCAGAGTGAAGAATGGGGATCGTCCCGCAGAGCTGCAGATTTTCCATCTGACATCAAGCACATACAAGCCATTCCGTTTCGAGTTTTTGAAGGACAAAATTAATGGATATTTGCACGACTATCCACTCAACAGCGCCGTCTGGTATCCCAATCTGCGCCTGGTTAGGAGTTTGATGCTGTTTCGTCTTGGCGCTATTCTATTCCATTTCATACCAGGATTCTTCCTCGACTTGGTCACCAAACTTTCGGGTGGCAGGCCCATGTACGTTGCGAAGTCTTAACAAATGATTACAATTAAGTTCGGGGTGCCGAAGGTTATCATTGCAAACTGACCGATTTTTCCTATATAGAAGTCCGTTGTTGATAAGATTTGGCTCGTATATTGAGGGCATTAAATAGTTTGTAATTTCTGGTCATTTTTTGGGAGGATAAAAAACTTTGCTTTCGACCGATCTTTGGCAACTAAGTCATACATTTGTCAAATTTATCCGACATCGGCCAAGTCTGCCTGCAAAAATGTAAGGATTTATTAGCTCTTAAGGGGTCCATCGAGTCTTCTGCACCTTGCTAGCGCTTTTTACAAGCTTTTAATTTAAAATTGATCCTCACAATTCTTTTACCCACAGCTTGATACGTCTTCATAAGAACGTTTGGAACTCGTTGAATACCTTGGAGCGTTTTATATTCACCGAATGGCACTTTGACAGCAAACGTCTACTGGCGCTGTCCAAAACAATGAATCTTGTGGATAAGAAAACGTTTACCATTGACATCGGGGAACTGACATGGGATGAATACTTTGCCAACACAATCCGAGGAGTGCGTCAATATCTGAGTAAGGAATCGCCCAAGAATCTGGAGAAAGCACGTCGTAAAGATAAAATGTTAGTAAATATGATTAGAATTCACTTGAAATATTTAATACCTGTCCTCCCGATTTACAGTCTCCTGGGTCTGCATGTGGCGCTCCAGCTATTATTCTTCTACGGCGTTTTCAAACTGATTATTGGCGTGACCGGGATTTCAGCTGCGAAGGCGGCTCTTGTCTTGCCCTTGTTTTACTATCTCTTTGGACTGATTTAGGGCCATTTTACATCTGCGAATGTATGTTAAATATATAGTTGAACAATTTCTCAAATATTATTTATGGTAAATGTAATTTGATCAAGGTTTGGTATTACAGCTCTTCATTTATTATAAACGCAAATATAAGACAATCAAGTTGCTTAAAGCATTTTGAAAGCAAACCAAATGCTGTGTTTAAATTGTTTTATTTGAAATGAAAGATTACCTAACGGTAAGATCGGGTGCCTAATTATTTGAAAAATTTTACCTGTTGTGTTTAGTGATTCCAGATTCTTCTCAATGTATCAAATGAAATATCGATGTATGTAGCTCTGAGTGTATCGATATTCGTTTCATAAATATCTCCTGCTATTCATCGATAGTTTTGAGTCTGCCATAAATATATTAACAGCTGTTAATTCCATTTTAAGACGTGATCCCTTTTCTTTAAGCAAACTCCAGACTGAATAAACTTTTGCATTAATTAACCAATATTGATTCAGGACTTAACTAACAGCAACGAAATTTGTTAAATTTTAAAGTTATCGCTGTTAATAACAGTTCAGCAAACTGTAAAATTTCACTCTCTGTTATCAATCAATCAGCTGTTTCATTTGCCACACAGTTCGCGGATCAATCGGATCGCGTAGAAATAAAACGAAAATCAAAATAATTAATTTTAAATACCAATAAACGCTTCGCAAAAACGTAACGTAACCGAATCAAAAGACGAGCGAGTGCATGTGCGTTTTTTTGCAACAAGTGCAAGAGCAATAGTGAAAGCCAATCAAGCGCCAACGCAAGGGCCATAAAGAGAGAAAAAGTGAAAATACAAGTTGATGCAATCGCAAAGTGCTGAGCAATAAACACAGCCCAAAGGCGCACACTTCACGAATATTCTTATAATTATTATTGGTAAGTGGAAAATAGAAACAACAATATGTAAAGCGTTAACATTTATGAACGCAACAAGTTGCGTCCGCCCCCAACTCTCGCTCATAAATCTGTGTGTGTACACACTGGCTATGCATTTTGGGCCATGTTTCGTGTAATTTCTTAACCTGGCTGGCACTTTACATTTTATTTGAATTATGTATTTTTTTTTATCTATTATTGCGTAGCGCTGCTGCCAATGTCACCTGTTTTTATGTGCTTGCTCTCTCGCTCGCACACACACAGAAACACAACACACACACACACAGACGATCTGGCTGGTTTTTATCTTGTTGTTGTTGCCGTTTTTTTGCCGTTAATACAGCAGCGTCGTCGCTGTTGTCGCTCTCTACGTGTCTCTTTCGCACACTCATGCTCTTCTCTCACTGTGTGTGTGTATTCGTGTATGTGTGTGTGTGCTTAAGTGCACGTACATTTATGAGCGCGCATGTATATGTTTGTAGGTATTTTTATATGAATATTTCCGCCCCCGCCCCATTCGCAAATGATAACACACAAAACTCAGACAGGGCCCGGGCTTGGAAACGACGGGGTCCGACGTACAGGGTCCGGCCCATTGCCTATTTGCCATAATGGCCTTAATTCTTATGAAAATATTTAAATACATGTGTGCCCTAGTACGCATGTATTAGTTGTTATATTTTTCCTCATAATTTCTAATCTAAAAGTGCAAATATTGATTTTCTATGTATGTGCCAGAGTTTTCAACATGCTTTTATCAATGGCCCTCATTGTTTTTTTCCATATACATACATACTTTATTTTTGCCTAATTTCGGCGCATACAGGTGCCAGTGTTGTCATTAGATAGTAAGAAACGTTTCACGGCTTTTCGTCTAAATGTTACAATATAACTATATGTGATTTATGATATATGTATATAGGAGCACGATGTAAATATATGTATAAGATTTTGTTGATGATGTCTTGAATATATTTTGGCTAACTTTAACTATTGACTAGTTTTCGACGCCCAAATAGTTATTAGATTAGGCCTACATTGGCATGTAAACTGAACTGCGATATATAAAGATATCGTTTGCCCTTTGCTGGTGCATTAATCGTTAATTTTCGCTAATTGTCATCTCTATGCAACTGTATTTTGTTTTTACAATTTGCACCAGCCCCAGCGTTGTTTGTGTTGTTGTTGTTGTTTCCATTTTACGTCTTTGTTTATATGCGTCGTTGTTGTTATTGTTGTATGGGGCTGCTCTCGCGCTAGGCTCTTTGTTGCTGTTATTGCGGGAAATTCCCTGCATATTTACACACACATACATATGTACAACTATTCATACGTATGTACATATGTATAACAGTTAATAGTTTGAGCTGTATACGCGATGTTTGCAATTGGACTGACTTCGTGAGCCCCTTGGCTTATAAATATCGTTAGAAATGTCAAAAAAAAAAAGCAAAAGTAATAATAATATAAAAAAAGATTGAAATTTGTCGCCAAGCACGAAAGCGTTTCCCAGGCTCGCGACGATAAGCGGCAGCCCCACCTGCCAGCGCACCCCTCCCAGTTCCGCTGACCCCTCTGCCGATTGTCATTTATTTATTTTTTACGTCCAAATGAACATCGGTCTAAATATAACTCAAATTGTTGTTGTTGCCTTTGACTCCGCGTTGATTATTTGCACATTTGCGAAGAGCCAAGATAAAAAATAAAAATTAAATAAATAACAAGTGAAAGAGAACAACAAATGTTCATCGATAGATAAATATCCCCCCCTATTGATGTCCGTATGCGGCATAATCGCTTTTATTCTCGCACAGCGCAGGAGCAGGACAGGAGATTCGAGCCACGTTTCTTCTGTCTTCTTTCCAATTTGAAATTCGCGCTAATGACGTCAGTCAAGGCCTGACGTCTGCAGAAAATTCCGCAAAACGCCTCTTCAAATTATTGGCAAGCAGCGCCCGCACAAAAACAAAAACAAAAGAAGAAAAAAGAAAGAAAAACACAAAAAAACAAAAAATACAAAATAGAAAATATAAAATAAAATTATTCTCGTTCCATTTTTGCGTGTTGTTTCCATTTCATTTCATGTCTTTGCATTTGATTTATAATATTTCGTTTATACTTATACACTCTTATTTTTTCATCCTAATTTTTTTTTTCATACGTTCCCTACACAAAGTGAAAGTTGTTTTCCATGTAGTAGTAGTATAGCTCTGTTATCTAGTTACATATACATATTCCTAGTCTGGGGTTTTTCTACGCATTGTCTTCGGCCGACCCGTATGTTTTCTGTTTCAGAATTGAATGTCTCGAGTCTACAGCAAGAGACTGCAGCAAGGGGTAGGCATTTTTCGTCTTAATATTTTGTGTTCAAAGATTTTTTGTTTCATATTTTTATTTATTTGTTTTTTGACAAGGCAGACAACTAGATTTCCGGTCAATGCATTGATACTTCAAATAGTCGGCCTTCGAAGACTGGCAATATAGTAATCTACATAAGCATATCTCCTTAATGTGGATTGCTTAATTGATAAAAATAGACGTGAAATGGTTTTGATGATTAAAACACGGCAATACACGTAACAGTTTACAGTTCATTTCAAAGGGCTGCTAAACTATTTTTATGTGTTTTGATAAGCTATCAAGCATAGATAAGCTTCGAAGATGTTCTTGTTTTCTTTCTTGTCTCTTATATTTAATGGTTTTTCTACTTTATAACATAACATTAACATTAGCTTTAACATTAGGGTTACCATAACATTAACATTTCATATAACATTTATCTAAAATCTACCCATATGCTGATTTAGGGAAAAGATGCAAGCAATCAGATGCTCTAACATTCAAATCTGCTAGGTCTTAACATAAGCTTTAACATTTATGTTACCATCTAGTTAAATATGTTATACATTAGCTAATACAAGCTATATACTGAATGGGGATAACCCCAATCAACAACAGCTGATCGACTGCTTGGAAAACCCAATAACACATTTAGTTTTTCGAAAAGCACGCGAAGCGCCGCCAAAGTTTGCACAAAAGCATTTTAATGAATGGAAATTTTGTTCCGTCCAATTACAAGAAGATTCGTTCCGATCCGTACCGAACCGAGCCGCATCCACCATAAAACTTATATGTGCTCCCATAAATTTAATTACTTTGTAAACTTTTTTTGTTCTGTTAATTTGTGCATTTTTGCATTTCTTTCTCTTTTTTGCGCTCTTAGCACAAGTTTTATGTTTGGTTACCTGAGCATATTGTGTATAGTATGTATGTATGTATGTATGTATATACTCTCTGTTTCTTCTATATACTAGCTGCACTTTTTGACGTCGATTTCCTTTCCGAGATGAAGACTCGTGCATATCTCGTATATCGCACACATGCATACATATACACATATATACATATAAATATTTGTGTATATGTATGTGTATCTATTGCATATATCGCGCTAATTGTGAAGGTCGTTTACGTCTGCAGTCGTTCGCATGTTTGTGTCTGCGCTACACCCTCGCTATAGGCCACACGAAACTGGCAAACAAAACGCGAATTCGAGAATTAATTGAAATTCAACAAATTTTCATTAACACCGCCGCCGCCGCGCCCCCCATTCTCACTCTACAAAATAAACCCAAAAAGAAAATTGATGTGCCGATCATGTTATACACTTTGTAGGGTATTGTAGAGGATAAGCAAGGATTGCAAGAGATAAGAAAAATAACTCATGGGCCAATGGACGAAGTGTTCGAAGTTAGTTCGAAGCCATCCCGGAAAAAACTAAATGTTTGCATTCCAAACTTTATCAGGCCAAGCGTCGATTAACTAAATATTTGCAGCGTATTCAGAATTCGTTAGACTTTTCGAATACTCGCTCAACTTTTTGGCTGGCGTTCCGTTCATTTCCTAGCGTCGAGAAGTAGCTGCAACATTTTTGGATTGGAATTTTATGGAACGAAAAAGAAAGACGAATTTTTGAAAAGCATTTGTTGTTTTTTTGTTTTTTGTTCTTGTTTTTGGTAAGTTTTTTGAGTTTTCTCGCATTTTTCGCTATGTTGTTATCATGTTTGCTTTCGGGCCAAACTTTCAAATAAACAAATTCTGGAATATCTGCTTGTGTGTGTGCGTGTGCGAGTGTGTGTGCGGCTAGAAACAAATCTTGGCTGTTCGCTCTGGATATAAAAATATAAATATTATTTATGCCTGTGGCCATTTTAATGGCGCCATGTTTAATGTGCCATATCCGAATTTAATGCCAATGCTTTATTGTTAATACGTTTTTTGTGCATAAATGTTTGATTTTTATTGCCATACTCGTATATTTCATTTTAGATTTGCGTGCGTGTGTGTGTGTTCGAATTTGTTTTTATTTAGTTTGTCAGTAGTTGTTTCTGTTTTGTCCAAAGCACATCAAGAGCTCAGGTGAGCCGCAAATCCCGCCCGATAGAAGTACGAGGGCCGCTCCAATACTTATTCAATTCATTTCCATTTAATCCTAGTGCTGATGTCTGCGATTAACTTTCACATGGCTGGCTATTAAGTGCCCACACACATATCTATTTAATAGTTTTTCTGCGAGACATGTTATTTTGATTCATAATTAATTTGATTCTTAAACAACTCTTTCACCTCGCATATAATTTATTTGCTGCTCATTTGTGTTTTGGATACCCTGAACCCACTGAGCTTAGCCAAATGGGGCATAATAGTTTTGCGGGCATTCCTGTAACAGGCAAGAGGAAGCTGCGCATGCAAACAGAGTCTAGAGCTGAACACTTTGAAGTATTGAACGTAGATCTTCCAAGTCAATGAGAAATATCGAGTCTATCGAGTCCTGATTCTCATGTTATCGATAAAAATCGATTTGAACAACCTAAGTATCGAAGATATTACTATCTAAGAATCCAAATTTGGGCTGTGTGATACTTTGCAGCATATCCAGATCTACATACATCTATGTATTTGAGGAACTCTAGAAGGATTGCGACAGCAGCTCCGCGCGCTGGCTGCAGGGTATTTGCCGGTCGCTATTTTCCGACTAGAGCATTCTTTGTTGTTGTTATTTTGCTAGATTTCAAAGATTTCATTCAATTTTCGATGCTTTTGTGCAACACCCACACAAAAGTTTATTTTTAAGAAATTTATAAGAAAAACCAAGAAAGAGAGCGAGAGAGAGAGAGAGAGAGAGAGAGAGAGAGAATACACATTTCAATACAAATATAAAATAATTATATTCCTTTACGCTTACGCCAATGTGTTTGTGACTGTGTGCGTGTGTCAAAAATATTGAATGATTTAATTGATTCGTTTCAGTTGAACTTAATGTATAAATAATATCCGCCGACTTGGTCCGCAGACTGAGAGTCGGTTTTGTGGCTTTATATTGCGAATATCGTTTACGATATTTCATACGATATTTTTAGTTTTCGCATTACGCATACGTCACATGGTTCAGTCTAGCTTGTGGAGGAAATTACAATTTGTTATTTGTTATTTGAGGGAATTCATTCGGTGCAAAAAAAATATTCTATATGCTCTCACAACACACACACACACACTCACACACAGAGACATGTGTGTGTGTGTGTTTGTATGTTTCGAATTCTTTTGAATATTTTCGAAATTCAGTTTATCGCTGGCATTTAAAGCGTGCAAACGCGTCTGAAAACATTTGTGAAAACAGCGGCAAAATCCGTTTTGATAAAGAATTCTTCTGCATATTCAAATAAATATCGAAATATGTATATATATATAGATATAGATATAGATAGATACATGGGCTCTGAACTGAAATGTGCGTCGAAACGTCGAGAAAGCAAAAGTTTTGAATAAATTTGTGAAATAACTTAACAATTAACTGAATATGCGAATAGTACACACACACAAACACAAACCAGCTGCCTATTAAATCTACAACTTAATGGAAAACTGGCAAATTTAACTTAAAAATGCAACAAATAAACAATCAAATTATAAATAAATAAGAGAAAACCTTAAAAGCCTGCTAAGGCTGAACTTTATACTAAATAAATGTAAATTAATGTTAAAGTACACTTGAAAAAAAAGGGGCTCGAAAAATTGTTTGCTCCAGCTAAAAACGACAACTGAAAATGAAAATGAAAGCTTTAAGAAAATAAACATAAAAAATATATAAATCAAAAACGTTTAAAAACAGATAAAGATTAACTATATATTCAAGCAAAGGCCCTTAAGAAATTCCGAATTTGTTCGCTAAAATTTAAAAAAAACTCTTCAATCGAAGTTTATTGAACTGCAAACAAAGTTCAACTGTTTGATCTAAATCAAAATGTAAGTTTTTGCAGGTTTAAATTAAATTTGTACTTAATCAACTTTTGATAAATTGTTGACATTTCCCATAAGTCAGCTCCATCACATATCCAGTTCTTTTGCTATGCTTGAATTTGCTCGATATGTTGGCATATTTATTAATAAAACTATTTTATCCACGAATATGAACAAAGTGTGCTCTATTTATGTATGTATGTGTGTATGTCATCCTTGACACTGTCCTACAAGAGCGGCACGCGATACCCAGATTTAGCTAATACGACTCGTCTAATTTTTCACTCTTAATATGATTATTTATGAATGTGATTTGTTATTTTTTTTTTGTTTCTTTTTAACCTGAGCAATTTTTTATGCAGTCTATTGTGTCATAAATATTTTTAAATTTTCTCTGTCATTTGTTTATCGTTTTCGGCGCTTAAGCAAATTGTTTGAAGCTCTTTGATTTTCGTGATTTTTGTGATTTTCGCGATTTTCTTGATTTTTGCCAGGTTCTTTTGCATTGAATTTGCCGACTTAGTCGCTGTGCTAAATCTGGCTATGACGATTGTTGGTTGACGTTGGCTTTTCCTGTGCCTCTCATTGTTTTCCATTTGCTAATTGAATTAGCTTTGAAAATGCTTGTGAAATGCCCCAACTAAATTTCAAATTTTAATTGCAGGTCTGCAACTGTGACAAATGATGGCCTAAAATGGCGGCTACACCACCAATACCGCCCGGAGCAAATAATTTCCAACTAAATGGCAATCCTCCCCAGCACCAGCAGCAGCAGCAGCAACAGCAACAAACGAACCATACAACAAGCAACAACAACACGCCCGCCATAGTTGAGGCACTGCAGCAACACTTTCAATTCAAGGCACTGCTCAACGCCGACGAGGATCAGCAGCAACAAATACAGCAGCAACAGCTCCAGCAGCAACAGCCACAGCGGAACAACAACAACATCAACAACATTAGCCGCAGCAGCAGCTATGAGCAACTGGAGGAGTCAGAGTGCCGGCCAAAAGCAAAGCTAAGCTGCCAGTGCACCAATATTAGTATTATGCATTTGTTCCATGAGATGAAACAGGAGTTTCCCACGCTGCCGGATGCTTTGGTGACGCAATGCGTCAATGAGAATTGCCATCAGCGCGACAATTGCATACAAATGTTGAAAAAGGAGCTGGTGCTGCATCCCTCGCCCGTGCAGTCGTATCCCGCCAAGGTGGTGCAACAGCAACAGCATCTGCAGCAGCGTCAGGTCAAGCCGCCCACGGCCCTAAAGCCCACACGTGCTGCGCCCACACAGCCGCCCGTTGGCAATGGCACGTCTGAGACGCCGCCAGGTACGCCCATTGCGCGTCCGCGCCCAACGACGTTGAATTTGCCGCGTCAGCTAAACGCACAGCTGCAGCAGAAGATACAACAGCGACAGCAGCAGCAGCAGCAGCAACAGCAACAGCAGCCGCAGCGACAACAGCTGACGCCCAGCGCGCAGCACAAGCCGCTGCGTCGCGCGCCGCCATTGCCGCCGCTGCCACCCAAGCCGCAGGCAGCTGTCTCGCTCCCACAGCAGCAGCAACAGCAGCAGCAACAACTGATGAGCAGTTTCTCCAATGATTCCTCCTGTCTCACCAGCCCGCTCAGCTCCAGCGAGTCGGAACTGTCGCTCAACGTCGCCTTATCATCGCCAACGACAACAACCACAACAGCGGCGGCGGCGGCGGTGACGGCGACAGCTGTTGCTGCTACTGCGACGCCAGCAGCGCTGCCCACCTCGCCAGCCACTGCGCAGTTACGCTCACCCGTACGACATCGCTCAGTTATAACGCTGCAGCCGGAGCCGCCGTATGCACGAGAATTTCTTAACAACGCGGTCTCCATTTCGCCAGCGCCAACGCCGCCATCGCCCACATCCGGCGCGAGCACGCCCAGCGGTCGCAAGAGCTTCACCTCGCTTAATCTCACGCTGCGCCAGCCGCAGGTCAGCAGCAACGGCGCTGCACCCTCCACAATAGACATTACGGCCGGACCGGCGCCCAGCGGCAACGGCAGCAGCGGCATCACCTATTCGAGCAGCAGCTTCGATGCGCGTCGCGGCACCCACAAGAATTTCCAGCTAACGGTCACCGACGAGGGCAGCGTCTTCAGTGCCGGCTGTGTGCGTCCGCAGGCGCCGCTATATGCGCCCTGCCCGCCGCCCCCAGTGCTGGCCACCGATGGAGCAACGCCGCCGCCAGCGGCAACTCCGACGTCACGACAACTGCAGCTGCAACTGCAATTGCAGGAGCAGGCAGCAGCAGCAGCAGCATCAGCATCAGAGATGCCTGAAGTATTTCCATATCCCACTCAGGCGCAGAATCATGTTGTTGCCTCCAACTACAACAACAACCATCTGCACAACATCAGCAACAGCAGCGACAACAGTCCCAGCGTCACACACATGCCCCTCTACGAGGGCGTTGTGCCCGAATGCGATCGAGAAGGTGAGTCGAATCATTGGTTGAGGTGGGGACAGGTATATCGTCATCGGCAAGTGTTGACATGCCGAGTCATATGAAATCATTTTATCGCCCATTCAGTTCTAACAGACAAGCATATTTGGCAGTCGCAACAGTAAACGGCGGTTACTGGTTCAAACCTCTGGCTGTGTACACATAATGAGCACTCATTACATACATATTTGACACAGTTATTCAATATAAATGAATTTCTTTGAAGTTCTCAATATAACTTTTAAATAAAACTTGTAACTTAAACTTGTAACTGTAAAACTAGTAACTGAATAATGGCCGAAGATTTGAACCAGCATCCTTCATCCTTCCTCACCTTTTCTAACACATAACATCTGTTATGAACTAGCATGATAATGGCCCATAGAGTATATTATAAAACGCAAATATGATTAGAAATAACCCAGCCGTACCTCCAATTATAGTTAGACCTCAAAATGTTTCGCATGTCTAAAATCGCCTCTTATCTACGTCGTCGTTTTGTTTCTGTTACTCCATAGGCTTTATTTATAGGGGGGTTTTTTGTATTCTCAATATAGAAGCGTCCTAATCGCGCAAGCCAGTCTCGTTGCGGGCCCTTATCAGGCCATGCTGTTTACAATTGATAACAAATTGAATTACGCCCCAAATATTGCGCTACGCGAAAAATGCTCGTTGTGAAATGGACAGCTCTTAAACAAATATTTACCTTGGTGAAACCAAAAGAATAAATAAGCTAATTGTCATTATAATGAGAAGCTCAATCATATGTAAACTATAATGATTCAGTATTAAGATTCGGAATTCGGAAATGCTTGAAATCGATATTTATCGATTTTTGCATAATGGTCCGAAATTATGATATACGAGAAACTAATTCCATGCTTCAAGTCCATAGTTAAAGCTTCAATTGTTAGACCCAACCTGCATCCTTTAAATCCCTAAAGTCGCCTCTCACGACAAGCGGAGATGCAATGTGATGGTATTCTAAGGCCCGTCTACAAAACGGGCTAGATAAATGTCTATGAGTAAACATACATACATATCAGGCTGTCCCGGCAAGTCCTGCCTGTCCTTCAAAATTCATAAGAACTTTCAGCATATTTCTTGCTCTTTAGAATATCTAAAAATTTTCCATTTCATTAAAATTGTTCTATAAAATGAATCTTGGAATTTTAAGTAGTATTTTCTTAATTCATTTTCGACAAATAAATAATATCGGCTGACTTAACTGCCAGCGAATAGAAAAATCGGGCATAATATAAATTATAGATAATACCCAAATAATCTTCTCATGCATCTTATAATTATCATATTTTGCGTTTTCCTTTTCGATTGCTGCATTATGTCCACCCTTCGGCAATAAAACAGATAGCTTACCTATATATCCAATATATATCCAATTTACCTAGCTATATATGAGGTATATATGTGCTATAATATGGCGCGCCCACGCTTCAATATTTACGTACATATGTACATGTATATAATACCCAGAGTCCGGCACATTATATTCTGTTGAAATGTCTCTTGTCTGGTTGCTTTGGCCTTTGTACATTTCATCTCATTTGTTCCCATTTCGTTTCATTTCGTTTCGTTTCGTTTCGTGTGTTCCACAAATATGTGTATATTTTTTCAATTTGCCTCCTCCACCAGCTGCGCATCTGCCGGTCACCCCAACACCCGCCCTGCCGTCCACGACATTTTATTTATACAACAATTTTGCTCTCTCTCTCGCTCGCTCTCTCTCTTTTTTCTGCAATGTTATTGTTGTTGCAACTCGTTCAAGTTCAGGGCGAAAATGCGACGACGACGACGACAACGACAACAACAGAGCCCAATTCCGAATCCGTATCCGAGTCCGAATTCCGAATTCCGAATTAGATCGTAAAAGGCATTTCACTTGACACGTTAAGCATACGCAGCGTGGGCAGACCAAATGCTTTTCTAATGCCATTCATGATAATGTGGCTCCGATCCTAATTATGAATATTGTCGCGTTGAATTTTAATCACGAGGTTCACAGATATTAAAAGCACTTAAGCATTTGTCCATCCTCCCACCGAAGAAAGCATTTGCTATTAGACAAGTATTTAAAAGGCGACAGTCAATCAAATTGAAATAACATTTACACTTATAGCTTTTTAGGCTATTCTCTTGGAATTCGGCTCGCAATGGCCGCCTTAATGAATTAATTTATCAATTAAAATGTCTGCAAAATACACGCAAATGACGTAAATTCGATTTGCTAGATATATATAAGATATATGTATGTATATGTAGATATCTATAGATGTATACATATTTATGTCTATGTCTGTCTCCTCCCTTGGCCCATTGCCCTGTTTGCTATTTCCGCTAGAAATCTATCAAAATGTCTAAAAATATTTGCTTGCTTTTATTTTATTTTATTTTATTTGAACTGTTTTTGTTTTTTTGGTTTTCTTTTTAAGTTTGTTAAAATCAAATTCGAAAATCGTTTCAGCAAAAATAAATTATTATTAGATTGATTTCTCGTGTGTTTGCGCATTTTGACTATATTTAAATTTGTTTATGAACTTTCAGCCAGCGCAAAAATGCGCGCCATTATTTTTAGCAACAAACAGAGTAATAAAATGTGAGCTACTGAGCCATATAAAAGACCGAAACGCACACAAACACACACACACACACCTCATCTATATATACACATATATATTCATATGCATAAATATATTTAAGTTAAGTAAATATACAATGCGTTAAATGTTCGATATTTTTGGCCAACTCTGCTTGCAGCGCATGCGGCGACCATTGAGCGGCAAAAGACGCGACGCGACAAGCTGGCGAATGCGCTGCGTGACAACAAGAAGCGTCTGCTTAGCCTGGAGCAGGAGATCAACATACTGACCGAACCGGTGCCGGTGGGCGAATCCGAAAGACTGGATAGAGATATCAAAAAGCTAACTGAGGACTGTCAGCGGCTGCTGAATATGATCAATGGTAAGCAGAATTTGTTGTAATTAACTTGAAATTGATTTAATTATCAATCTCTGTCATTGCAGATCCCCAGCTGAATGGCACTGCGGCCGCATCCAATTCCATGAGTCGTCAGCTATCGGCGCCAGCCGCGCCACAACAACAGCCATTTCCACGACAGCGCGCTGCACCTGGCAGCGGTCGTACTCAGGCACCGCCCACTTCGCTGCGCCTGCATTCGGTGCCGGCAGCAACGACACAGTCTCATCTAGATTTTGTGCAACATCACAGCAGTGCGCCCAGCTCGGCCTGCCTGACGCCGCAACAACAGCAGCAACTGCAGCTGGAGATGCAACCGCCGCCCACCTATGCACAATATTGTCAGTTTCAGCAGTTTCTGCAGCAGCAGCGAGCAGCTGCAGCGGCGGCAGCGACAGCATCAGCAGCGGTTCAGCAGCCACGTGTCAACCATATCAATCAGGAGGAAGAGGAGGAGTCCCTGTCCGAATCGGAGGTGGACGAAGGCGAGGAGCCACTGGACATGTGGGCCTGCAACTTGTGTACATTCCGCAACCATCCGCAATTGAATATTTGCGAAGCCTGTGAAAATGTTAGGATCCAGCCGGGTATGATACGCATTGTGCATAGCAGCAGCGCTGATAATGCCACGGCCACGCCCACAACAACAAATACAGCCGGCGCTGGCCTAGAGACCGATGCCAATCGGCAGCAGCCATACGCTTTGCACACGTGATCGATTGATCGATTGATCGACTGATAAAATAGAACGCAAGATCAATTGATCGATCGCTGGCTTGTTATCTGCTGTTTGTTATCATTGATTACGTGTACTAATTGTCAAGGACCCAAGCTATGTTCTATATATATATACATATATATATATATATATATATACATGTATATACAACCCAAAGTTTCTCTAACATGCATTGGCTTGCGCACGTTGTCTGCATGTTGGCAACTTTGAAACTGTGATAGCATATTTAAATTAGTTTCCAGTTAAGCAAATTAATTGAAAAAAGTCAAGGCACGCATGCAGCCTCTATAAGTATATATAAATGCACTAAATGTGTGTGTTACGAACCGAAATAATTGCTCGTTTCGAAAGCACGACAATTCTTTAAAAATAATATATATACATACAAACAAAAACATATACGAAACAGATAAATGGAAATAATTACAAGTTACATTAACCTATTTAACCTATCTATTCACATATAGTTTATGTTTAATTAATATTTATGTCAATGCATATGCCTCATTATCTGTTTTATTGATAGCGCCTGTATTACTAAGCAAACAAAGTTTATTATTATTTTAAGCAGCTTGCATAAATAAAGAAGTTATTTAAATATTTACACAATTCTTGGTCGTTGTTGTTGTTGTTGTTCCAGTTGCTTATAATCAATTTAAATATATACTAATTGCAATTGTTTTATTGCAGCGCCGATTCTTAATCGTGAGGACATACATATAACGCTCTCACCAGGCGAAAATCGTAAGAATTTTGATTAATTTGACTTAAATCTCATAATTATTATGGCTTTCTATTCATAGGTATTATACACTCTTGGATACTATCGTGACAGTCGGCGAAATTCTAGCAATCAAACTAGACAATACACACGAAGTGTTACTTTCTATTCATTAAACGTATTTAATTTGCTTTTGTATTATATTCGCAAACGCTGCTGGCAGCGTTTTTTGTATATAGATGCGTAAAATATTTTGTATGCTGTTTGTTGATTTTCTGACTCAAGAATCGAAGACTTTTAGTAGAACAACTGTATATTGAAACTAGTGAATTTAAGTCATAAATTGTGTAAATTATGTAAATATAGAAACAATTGTGTTAGGTTTTCTACAAGAAACACAGCAAATATGAAATATGCAAATATTTTCTTAGGCTTTGCTAAAAAATATTTCAAAAAAAAACGTTACATTTTACGAAATTAAAGTGCGAGTGAGAGAACATTTGGACGCTGTTTTATTTTTTGATTTGAATTTATCGATAGGTGAGTGTGATAACATTATAAGTTAACAGCTTGCCGGGAAATCAAAAATTTAAAACTTATATTTACATTCGCTATCGATATAAGTACCTAGTGCCGGAAGCTAGAGATACCGATAACAAGTACCCGATTACCTAAGTATCGTTTAAATCTATCCGATAGACGTATCAAGAACAATTTTGTGCAACTGCAAGAATCAACAAGAGTCAAAGCGCATATGCTGTGGGCCCCTCCGTCGTGTAAGGAAATTCTACAGTATTTGTAGCTGTGCTTCAATTGTCGTAGTAGAATTTAACGCAGAAAAAATGAGCGCTATTCAAAATTTTTTAAATATACGTGGCTCACGTGCTTTTAGAAGGATCAACGATTGTCGGCCAACGCAAAAAACCTATTATTTTCAGGGAGAAGAAGTCTACACCGAGGACCACATATTGGTGAAGAAACTTTTTTTGTATAATATTGCACCAGGGGTAAGCGATTGGCAATAATTGCATACTCTATGAATATTCAATATAACCGAATTTTCCTGCATTAGTTATCGTCCAAGCAATTGAGAGCCCATTTCAATACGTTCGGACGCGTCGAGCACTTGCATCTCTTTGGGCAGGCCAGCAACCGTTACGGCTCCAAGGCCTCAAACAACAGGCATAGATCAAAGAGTGGCTATGTTGTCTTCGCAGATCCGCGTAGTGCTGCCAAGTAAGTAAGAATCAATTATGCTACACTCAACTAAAAAATACACCTTGTGCCTTGCAGAGCAATGCGTCGCAAATTTCACAATGTGAACAAAGACCGTCTATGCGTGCAGCCCAGCGACAGCTGGCATCAGCCGGACGCCTATGGCATACCACAAAAGCAGTTGTCGTCCGATCCCAACGAGCCGCCGGCTGCCATTTTGAATTTGAACGATCATTGCTTGGATTATATAGTGCGTCTACTGGCACTGCCCGATCGCATTCACTTTGCGCGCACCTGCATCCGTTTTCGAGAGATCTATAAGCGGGCGTCACCAGCCTTGGATAAATGCGTGAAATTTGAAGAATTTGCAGACATGACTATGTGGGATGTGCGTGATTTCTTTGTGCTGTCCGGTCGTAATATTCGGAAGATTGAAGGCATTATACCACAGCGTCATCGCCAGCGTCTGGGCGAATTTCTGGGCACCCACTGCATTAATCTAACTACTATGCGAATTACGGCCAATAAGTTGAACATTCGCACCATGAACAAGATCTTTGGCAAGCTGACCCAGCTGGAGACCCTGCAATTGCGCGGTTGCGACTTGCGTAATGATGCTCTGCTTGCGCTGAAGCATTTGTCTCAGCTCAAGGTACTCGATCTGTCTAACAATGACAAGTTGACTGGACAGAATATGAATCGCTTGCCGACAAGCATTGAGTCGCTGACACTGACCAGTTGCACTGGATTGCAGTCGAAACTATTGCCCCGGGCTTTTAAGGCACTCAAACAGCTGAAGGAGCTGCACATGAAGGGTGTCTATACCATTGGCTCGGGCTTTAAGCAGCTGGTCAACAGCCAGCGCTCCCATACGCTGGAAACTATCTCAGTTAGCAATGGGCTCGGATTTGGACTGAATAATCAATACGAGCACATTGCTAAGCTGCCCAGCCTCAAGAAGCTGACTATCCATAGTCATGAGGAGGATGCAAAGCTGCGTCCCGATCTGCTCACGTGGCTGGTGGAACAGAGGTCCGAGCAACTGATACACTTTGAAGCGCGCGGTCATAACTGCATCAATTCGGAGATGGTTTCACAAATAAGCAAGCTACGCGTATTACGCACGCTCATTGTGCCCAACAACGATGCGATCAAAGATCGCGAAATGGAGGTTTTGTGCAGTCTGAAAGAGTTGGAGGAGATTAATCTCAAGTATTGTTCCAATCTTAACAACAATTCTGTGCTGCGCTTGATACTTTCCTGCCCCAAGCTGAGAGTGATGCATTTAGAGAATTGCACGCAGCTCACAGAAAAGCTACTATCCGATATCATTTTTAAAATACGCTTACAAATTCGCCAAAAAGAAAATCAGCGTCAGCTACCCATGAAGCTTGGTTTATACGGATGCAACATTAACGAGGAGAGCTTGAAAAATCCAGATGTGATCTCCAATGACATAATTGATGCATTCTTTGTGCCACCCTCATCATCTGATCTTTGCTTCTTTGACCTATCCGATCTGTTGGTATTCGACGATGATATTTACTTTGGCTCAGACGAGCTGCGCACCGAACATGATCATCGTTTGTATGATATGGGTTTCCTAAGCGATACTGACGATGACTTCGGTTTTTCCGACGAAGACTACGACTTGGATGAGTCTGACGAATTTGGTTACGACTTAGAAGATATGGATTATTCAGATATCGAAGATTATTGGGATAGTTTGTAAATATTAATAATATATATGCTAACACTTACCCGATATTTACAAACATTGGGACTACTTCTAGTATATCCATTTACTGTAAATTCGTATTATACTAAAATTTCGCCAAACATGATAATTATGATAATATATCAACAATATATCAATATGCAAAATATATATTAATCTCGTTATGAAACACTAAACTAATTGTCTTTTTTTTTGCATATTGTTAACATTCTTTATTATTCATATATTTATATTTTAATACATTTGTTTCACAAAGTAGTTTATGGTGTGCTTGCTTGTTGTTAAAAACCTTCTCTAGACGCATTTCAATGTTGAAAACCTAAAATCGTTGTTTACTTTGATATTCATTTTGTTTGTTTTTTGTTTATGGTATTGTACGTTTAGTAATTACGTTAATTTCAATTTTGCTATCTCTTTTGTTAGTTTGATTTAGCGCTAAGTCTGGCTTGGCTTGGTGTTTTTTGTGTTTGGGCATATCTTAAACTTTAAATAGCAACATTTAATTGACTTTGGGGGGAAAATTGCACCAGAATTCAACAAAGGCAGGCAAAGAGGATAGTTAAGGTGAGTATATTTAACCTAAGATAAATTGTTTAGTTTTGAATAGTAGTATTAACAATCTCATAAATGTATATTTAAAGCACACTTTAAATTTAACTAACGAATAAACAACTAGCAAAATAACACAAAATATAATACTTTGTTCAATGAGAGATTGAGAAGCTTAATAATAATTAATGCTTCTTTTGTTTAGCAACAATAATAAATGTTTGGATCTTTTTGCACTAGAAATATATAAATATAAGTTTAAAAATAGTAAATGTTATACTTTTTTCGATTGTGATAATTGAGTTCTTAGGAATTTTAATAAACAATTGAATTGAATTTCATATTTAAGAAGAGATTCTTTATATCCGAATTGGTATTGATAAATATATATATAGTTATTTAAATTTCTCGTTTCTCATTTTGTTTTTGTTTAAAAGCTGAGCAAGTAACAAGGATAGGTCATTTAGCTATGTAGATCTAAATGCTCGGTGATTGGAATGCATTTTGTGGGTTACATGAGGCACACACTGATCAAACGACATGGACTAAGCGAGGGCGAAATGCCCTTCTTCTTGCTAATATAATATGAATGTGTATATATTTTGTATATTTTATATGTATATTCTGATAAATTATTGTACTCTCTTGCATAATTTGCATATGTATTATGTATGAACTAAGTGTGTAGTAATTGTCCAATTGCATTTGCTCTAAATGTTAATGAGTATTTGTTTTTAGTTGGTTTTGTGTATCATAATTGATCTCTTGATTATGGGTTTTGTCTTTTCATTTTGGTTACTGGCATTTAAGACTATCCATTTAGAGAGTTACCTCATGTTCTTCATCGAGCATTTCGACAAAGGCGCGCGGCACCAGTCCCTTCATCAGACCCTGCTTACCGTACATGTAATCCTCGTTAACAGGTGAGCATTCGGCGACAAAGATGACCTGCAAGTTCGGAAAACGAAAGAACTTAGATGGGATAACTATGAATAATTTCAACTGCTCACCTCGTTTGCGCTTAGATTCAATTCTGTGTGATCCTTGGCATCATAGGAGCAGAGGACACGCGCGCGCTGCATTTGATCCGTGTTCACATTCAATTGCATGGACTGATTAGCTTTGTGGCCGGCACTGCTGCTATTGTTGTTGCCAGGATTACGTGCTCCACCGCCCATGCCGCCGGCGGCACTGGACTTGGCGGCATCATGCAAATCGATCGGTGTGTAGGGTGTTGGGCCTCCCAAGCTGATGGAAGACGCAGAGGCAGAGAGTTTAAATGACTTGATTGTGGGTGAGTTTGTGGGTGTTGAGATTTTGTTGTGAATTGATTAGTTGCTACTACTGAAACCGCTTTGACCAAAAACAGAAGCAAACGACTCTACGATTTAACGACTATTTGATTAATGACAACCAATATTAAAGTTTTGCCTAGTATTCGTATACAAATGTTAACCAAAGCTCGTTTCAATTTCGATTCAAGGCGTTAATTAAACTGTTGTTATTGCGCTCGTATCGAACTCTATCTCAAAGTCCTCCAGCAGATGCGTGAGCGCCTTGACCGGACCGATATCAATGGTCTTATAGCCCTCAATATCATTATCATTATCATAATCGTAATCGCTATCTAGTGCTAGTGCTAATGGAGTGGAATTGGTATCTGAATCACAGGAATGAGCCGAAGCTATGCTGGGAGGCCCATCGACATCTTCGCTATTGATGCGCAGGCGTGGCTTCGCTGGCTGCATTCTGTAAGACCACAAAACAATACAAACCGAAAGGTCAACAACAACCAAAAGGACACACATGTAGACACAATGCCAACCACAGTGCAAGAATTGTTAAGTGCCACCTACTCAAGTACTCAAATTGCATATAATAACTAATACATATAGAACATGTAAAGAAAACAAATCTAAAAGGATCAGCTTACATCCAAAGTAGAGCCCTGCATCGAGTCAATCGAGACGCGTTTCGGATGCTCGAACAATTATTTCGAGTCATAACAAAAATTTGTACGGTTCGAGCTGTTTGAGTTGCAGCCGTCAAGCTCGGACATGTTGGCTGACTCGTCAAGTTTAAACTCTGTTTGAATGAGTGTCCAGCAAATGATACAGTTTAAGTTATTCGATGCAGGGCTCTAATCCATAGCTGTTACTACTTACTTGGCCAGCTCGCGCTGCAGCTGATCCATGACATCACCGCACTGTTTGTAGTAGCGCACCTGGGTCTGTATGAAGGCGTGCAGATGGCGCAAGTGCGACGCCTGCGATGTGCTGATGCCATCCAACAGCAGCTTGGTGATCTCCGACTGACGATCGAATTCGGCCTGAGCCACGCGCAGGTCGCGCTCCGCCTGCATGAGAACAACAATTATTGTTAGTAAAAGATAATAAAGAAATATTTTCTAAAGCATTTTAAATAGAGCATTGAATAGGCGCCTCGCTGGGCGATACCTGTTCCAAAGCAGCTTCTGGCGAAATGCCATCTTTCTATAAATTACACACAACACATCCACATAGAGGGAAAGCAGCACAAAAGTGTAAAAGCAGAGGCAAAAATCTATAATGAGCTTAATGCGACAATTTTCATGCCGGCCCACACTTACCGCCTGTTGACCCAGCATGCTGCGGGCCTTCTTCACGCGATTCTTGCACGCATCCAAGTCCAAGCTGCAAGCAACAGACATACACATTTATCATATGTCTAATCTTTGGAGTGGCGTCACACTCACCGCTTCGTCTCCAGTATGCCGCGCTCCTTGCTGATGGTCTTCATTTCGCCTTCTAGAAATTTACGCAACGGTTGCGTAAAGCATATGCCTGAGGTGGCAATGAAGTCGTGCTCGCACTGTCCCAACTTTTGCTCGGCCTGGCCCACTTTGATAAGTGCCTGGCCGTAGGGCATGTCCTGGCCAAAGTCGCCGCCCGCCTCGATCATGTCTAGCGCCAGATGCTCCAAGTTGCTGAGGCGTTTCGGTTTCGATTTCTCAATCTTTTCGAATATGTAATCCTCGACGCGATTCTGTGGATTCGGTATTAGCACCGATTCGGTGTCGCGCACCAATTTCTCTGTCCATGTCTTGGTCACGTCGGCGCGTTCCGCCAGATTTTGAAAGTGTATATCATACTCGGTGCGCTCGGTGGTGCCCAATTTTTCCTCCGTTAGCTGGAAAAGGGCAAGGGTAAACGTAAAAAGTCAATTGCGTGCGCAAGGCTCAAAACGCCACCCACATCCACACCCTTAGTCGGGCCCCAACCACAAGTGTGGTTAGCTATTGACTAAGTCATGACTTACCTGGACCACGCGTGATATTGTGCTACCCGCCTCCTTGACCAGGTTCTTCATATTAAAATTGGGCAAGTTTATGTTCATTTTCAGGTGGAGTTAATTAAATCAAATTAAATTTTTTGCAAGCCACTTCTTGTTTGTATTTATCAATAGTCTAATAAGAAGCAGAGAAGCAGAGCCAAGCAATCGATGGCGAAGTGCGCACAACTATCGATAGCATTGCACATTTTGTACAACTATCGATAGTATGGTAATTGATATCAGCGATAACTTAAAGTTAACTTAAAGTTATCGCTGAATTGATATTCAAATCTAAATTATAAAAACATAAAATAATTGAAATAGTACCGTGTCACACATATATTAATATTCCCGCATGTTCATATTATAATTGTGTGTTTTCAGTGATTATATTTATCTATTTACAAACATCAATCTAACCCCTATTTTATGTTTTTATTAATTTAAATTCTAGAGCTCTTTAATTATAATTGTAATACTAATTAATTTGCTTCCAAAAGCCGCCGCAGTGGCAATGCAACCACTTGTTGCACCAGGCTTTCAGTGCGGATGTTTTGGCCACTTTGTTGGCACTGTTGACGAAACCGCAGCGGGCACAGCGTCTTATCGTGCTGGGATTGGCGCCCAGTTGAAGATTACTGACGCCATCCTTGACGCAATTAGCAAAGACAACCTGCTCCATTTCAATGTCCTGCAGTCCGACTGGCTCCACGAGCGAGGTGAACGTTAGCTGTCCAGATTTGACAGCCGCATAGCCCTGGGCGCTCAGCAGCGTTGTCGGATTGTATTTGGAAGGCTGTGGTATGAGCAGCTGCTTGGACAGCAGACTGCACTCGTCTAGCAGTAACTCGTCCGGCTCTGCGGCATTTTGGGCCAGTCGCGTGAGCAGCCTGAACAGTATGGCCAGCACATCGATGTTGTCCATGGTCTTGGTATACACAGGCAGGCACTGCGGATTGAGTAGTCCCCATATGCGAATCATGACGAGTAGCTCGCGCAGACTGCCAATGGCCACAATGTCGCGACTGATGTCGTAGCTGGCACGCTTGCCGGACAGCTTGCTCTTCATGACCTCCTCGGGCAGTCGATTGAGCATGTTAAGTGCCAGGTCAGTGACCCATTGGATGAGCTGTTGTAGGCTCTGCAGCATCATGGGTTCCACGGTAAAGTCCTTGGGATCGAGATTGAGCAACACCGTGTCCACGTCCGGCACCGATTCGGCCAATTTCATGGCCAAATTATCTGCCGGCCCCTTGTCCTGACAGCCCAAATCCGAGGGACGCAGTAGGCTCTTAAATGTGCTCGAGATGGCGTGCAATATGATGAGATTATCGAATTCCTGCTGCTGCGCCCGGCACAGATTGCTTTTCAGCGCCAAAAAGTTGGCATAGTAGAACTGACGGACATATGATGGCTGTCGCGTAAAATTGTCCGTCAGCTTCTCCACCAGCGCCTCCAGGTTGCCCAGATTGAGCAGCAGCACATCGCTGGCGTCCACTCCGGTGACAATGCAGTATTCGAGCAGCAGCAGCAGCAGCTGCATGGTGCTCGCATTTTGCTTCAGCATGGGCGTTTGCATTGCATGCAGCTGGGCGTGGCTGTCGAAGATGAGTAACATCTGGCTGGTGGGCGTAAGGTCGGCGCACACGAATCTCGTCTCCGCATCGCGTTCAAACTGCGTGTGATTCAGTTGCTTCAACGTGCCCGGCTCCAGCACCTGCACGCTGTTATCTTGGAGTATGGCATACAGCTGCTCACAGTCTGCGGCGATGAGGCGCGAGCTGCAAAGTTGCGAGATATGTACATTCAATTGCAGCTTGGCCACCTGCTCCCAGCTCTCGCTTGGCACATAATCAACGGGTTTGCTGTTGTTAGCTGGCGCGGCTGACGACTGCTGGAGCAGCGCGTGCACATTCTGATGGCGTCGCGTCAACGTCCATTGCTCTAGCAAACTGGCGCTATCGGCACAGCCAAAGACCACGTATATGACATCCTCGTTGGCCACGCGAGTCCATAGCAGCTGTGTGATGCGTCTGCTCTCCATTGGCGAGGGCGTGGTGTTCAGAAATATACTGGCCAGCGACTCGGACTTGATGACAATGCGTTCACCCTCCAGCTGCAAAGAGACCTGGGATAACAACAAGATAGAACAGTAATATTCGGAAGAACAAGGATTAAATAGAAAATGCCCACCTTAAAACAGTGCACCAGCTGCTGGTGCTGCTGCCAGCCAATGCTGTAGGCTATGTTGAGAGCTCCGCTGGCGCTGGGCACGATGCTGCTGTGCTCGATGTAGCTGCGCGAGATACCAATGCTGTGCGTGGCAGGAGTCAGCTCGATTTGTTCGTTACTAACGCTGCTGAGCGGCGGCTCTGGTGCAACACCGCTGTTGCTGTTGGGCGCCAGCTTCTGGAGCTGGGGCAGCGTGAAGGCGGCCAACAGGCCGGAGGAGCTTAGCAGTATGCAACCTTCGGTGGCAACGCCGCCAAAGCCAGTTAACGTGGGTCGCTGCTCGAGTCTCTCAAATTTCTCGGCATAGTAGGTATGGTCCTTTTTCTGTGTATTGAAGACGACGCCTTTGCCGTTGTGAAAGAACTTCGCTTGGATGATGTCCTCGCTGGGTATGTTGGCATGGTAATGCAGCTGCCAGACGTTAAGCGCCTGCTCCTTAGGCTGCCAGATTTCCACACGGCCGCCAATGTAGCCCAGCATCAGCTGCTCACCGCTGGCGTTCCACTCCAAAACATTGATCAGCGACTTTGAGGTGCAAACTTTGTAGTACTGCCAGGGGGTCACAATGTCGCACACATAGACGTGACTGGAGAGGCTCTGGAGTGCGCTGAATGCTATTATGTTGCGCGCGGATACGGCGCACAGCACGACTTTGTGCGGAAAGACGCTGCTGTCCTTGCCATTACCAAATTCACGCCGGCTTTCAACTTTGTACAAAATTGTCATTTTGTTTACTTCTGTCCAACTAAAAGCGGTGTAATGCTAGTGATGTGCAAGCAAATAATCGATAAATTATTGTTGTACGTGTGAATGGCGATAGAAAAATTGTCCGCATATACCCAGTAGACATAAAAACAGTGAACAAAACTATCGATAAGAAATTGCGCCAAAACCAATCAGCAATCAAAATCAATTAGTTATTTTTAAATAAATTTAAGTTAATTTACTTTTGAGGCAGCAGTTTTTATTTTAACTGTATACTTAAAAGCTCGCACGTGGTGTACATGTAAATGATTCATAAATACCCAGTAGATCTAAAGCTGCCATCAACACTGAATGCGACAAGTTGAATTATTGTTTAATGGTGTTCACTGATATCGCACAGGCAATCTTTCCAGTTGGTAACTTCCTAAAACATTATTTTTTTATTGTTACATTATATTTATAAGATTGTGCGCGGGTTGTACAATCATCAGCTGGTGATAGCAGACCAGACGCAAACCGGCTTGATATTTGTTTGGTATGAATATCGTTTTTTGTTTCACAGTTTATTGAACTTTGACGCTCGTACGTTAACTTAAAGCAATAAATACACAATGATTACGAGTTAATATACCTTAATAATAAGTATCTAAACTAAGTTCACATAGCGCAGCCCCTTAAGCAGGCAGCCGCTGAAGCTGTCGCCGTCGATGAACTGAATGCCATCGGCCAGGCAGGACTGCAAGCTGCATGGATACTCGGCGCCGTAGGCGCTGCTCTCCCAGCGCAGTTGCAGCACATAGTGCACCTCGGGCGTCAGCACGCAGGCCTGTTCGCGGCTCCAGCTCAGATGCAAATCACAATTGTATTTTGTTGTCTGATTTTGGATAAGGTGCGTCCACACGGGCTCACCGCCATCTGGATAAAGATCAATGCGTAACGATTCGCGATACTCTTGCGGCACGTGGCCAATGTTGCATGTGAGATTTGGCGCCAGGCGGCTGTTGAGCACCAAGCCCAGCACTGAAATAAATCGCGAGCACTTCAAGCCCAGACGCCAAATATGCGACTCGGCGTCTACGGTAAACGGACGGCAGGCCTTGTAGTAGCAGCGTTCGACGAGGGTGGCAGGCGTGGGCGCAGGACAGTCTATTATATCCGCTGGAACCGCTGTTACCTGCCAGGTGGTGGTGGCATCACCCAGCCCAGCATCATCGCACTCCCGCTGGCTCCACTCGTAGATATACCAGATCAGCAGCTTGTGCGGTTCCTTGCATGCGGCTATGATGGACTTGACGCACTCTTTGGATACGTGCACATAGTGATTCTTCAGATAGCTCATGTACTGATCATTGTTGACGCAACAGCGCATAAAGAACGACATGCACACATCTAGCAAACTGTCCAGGCCCATGCACACGCTTAGCTCCAGTGCTGGCAGGACGTTGGAGAAGCGCAGTTTGCGAGTTATGGCCAGCAGTGCATCCGATATCAGCTGATCCAGCAGATACTTCTCGGCGGCGTAGTACAGCTCAATGGCGGCCTCCAGCTGCATGCCCTCGTAGTCAACGCTGCCCGTGTAAATATACTCCAGCAATACTTTAAAGATTGGCGCACTAATATCATGTATCTCTATTTCCGACTCCAGCTCCTGCAGCGGCCCATAGAACATGGCCTCAAAGACCGGGCTGGCAGCACTTAATATCAGCTTGTGTCCCTTCAGCTGCTGCTCGCACACATGGAACACACAGTCCGTGTGCTTCTCGGCATGCAACAGCTCCGCGTACCGCCGGCCCAGCAAGGTGCCCACGTTGGCCTGTTCCTTGCGATGGGCCACGGCCAATTCCAAAGCAGCGGCGGCGCTCATCTGTAAGCAAACAGACATGCATATATTTATAATAATTGCGTTTTGGAGCGAGAATCAAATGACAGTTTCGCTAATGGGAAACCAGTTTCAATACAGCATCAATCATTTAGCGAATTTTTAGAAATTCTTTTAGTTCTGCCTTTCCCCTAGTTTGCATAGCAAATTAGGGGAAACCGAAACGTGCACGCCCCTCACACCAGACACACTTTGTATGTTTGATAGTTAAGATTCACACATTTTTCATATTATCACCAGATAGCCTTTTTAGAAAGAGTTCTGACTATTTTATACTGTCTAAGTTTTGGTCAAAGATGTTGTATTTCTTTTCTAATCTATGTTTGCGATAAGAAGCCCCCTACTTGGGCATAAATCAACTTATAGCCTCCTTAAATGACGTAAGTGCTGGCGAAATTAGATTGAAATTTGTTTTGATCGTCGTACTAGGCGTAACCCAGTCAATCGCATATATATATATGCGATACTTTGTTTATCAATAGCACAATCAAAAATTTATTTATTTACGTATACTACTAAATCGTGTTCTACCATTCTAATGCCGGCATGTCGCGCCCATTACGCGTGCTTGCTTAGGTGTGTGTGACTCTCGTTATTTATATTTCGCGCACGGGTCATAAAAAACCGGTTATAGTGTTTACATAGATGATGTAGCATGAATGTTGGAGACGCTCAAGAAATTGGAAATAATTATTATTAAAGCACTGAGACATCCAGTACCCAGCTGTGATTTACGTCCGAATGTCACATTACACATTTGAAAACTAATCCTCGCTGTTTATAAAACAAACTGATAAGGCCAACGCATGTAGGGTATATGCAATAATATTTAGACAGCACGGCTTCACGGTGGAGGGAGAAAACTTCATATTTCGCACGCAAATTCAATTGAATCGGTTGACACTCAATCTGAGGAGCTGCAATATTTACCTTTTATGATTCCTATAAATAATATATTACTGATTTCCGAAAGCTGCTGCGCAAATTGTTTGTTATTCTCTGGGCATCGATTGGCGATCAGGTAGCGTAATTACTAATGCTTCGAGACAGCCAGAACTTTACATAAGCACGTTTTTGTTGTTTCTTGTTTCGTTGTTCCTTTGCTTATTTAATTTTCTTTTTAAATTTTGTTCGCGACCTTTGAAATACATATATTCTGTTGATAATTTTCGGTGGACACTAAAGCACACCTTTTATCTGCGCATAATAATTGGCACTGTGACAAGTTCTTGAGTATTTATAATTTATTTGCTACGTTGAATACTTTTATTTTTCTTTAACCGAATTGAAAGTGTCTCACTAAAGCTTGCTGAGCTCAAAGTTAATTATTTTGTTCTGGAAAGGAGCTGAACTTGACCGATTTTGCCAGCTGCTCACTGGCGGCTGCACGACGAGCGCGGTTAAAACTTTGATGGACGCACGTACTGCTCAGCTCGAAGCGCCACCTTCAACTGATCGCTTGGAGAACACAAACGTTAACCCTATCGTTGGCTGCTCTCTGGAAGGTGGCCACACTCTCTGGCGCTCTGGTGCTCAGTCGCGCTCTGGTTCTCAGTCGCGCTCTTGCGTTAGCCTTAGCCTCTGGCTACTGTTACTGCTTGTCACTTAGGTGTCGAGCCTCTCTCTCTCCCTCTCTCTCTCTCTATCGAATGGGGGCCATTTAAGCTAAGCAATGATGCCTGCGAGAATTATTCTCTTTTTCTCTCTCTATTGTAATCTTTAATAAGAATCATATGCCTGTGCTCATCCAGCATCTAGTTGAGATTACAAATTAAGCGGCGTCATTTTGTGCTGCCAATGATTGGCATTGCCGAGGCGCAGCCTTGAACCCTTTAATAGCCTCTTCTGCAGCCAAAGTTATTTCTGTAACTCATATAAATATACTCTTCAATAGCTAAGGCTTATTGAAATTTTGAGAATTGTAACAAATGTATTTAAATAGCAAATTGTTTAAAAATTCAAAAATATAATGTAAATTATATAAATATCCTCTACAATGGCTAAATCATATTGGGGCTATAGCAAATATATACATAGTTATCAGTTTTATCAGACCAATCAGAAAACATTAAGATTTTAATCTACCATAGCTAATATAATCGATTTCAAGTTAATTAATTACATATAAATTAAATATTTTAAAAATAAATTCAATTTCAAGTCAAACCGATTTTAATTTTCTAAAGAATCTAAGGGAAGTAAGAGCAATGGCGATTCGAATTGACTGCGTGATTTCCTATACCTTATCTCTTGTACATGACGGTGGCAGACGCTTTGCCATGGCTTTGACTTTGGCATGCGGCTCACAAACTGGTATATTACCGACCGTTGGAGGCTGGTCCCTCAGTTCATACACGTGTGTGCGTCTACTTTTGGCCAAGGCCTTACTCTCTTCATGATTGCCGCTCTTTTGCTGCCCGAAACACCTGCCTCGATTTGCACAAATTGGTACCATGAAACAGAACATGTAAATATATAATTTCGTATTGAAAATTAAGTAACGTACATGAAAATGCGAACTAGAATATACAAATTACAATGTACATATATAGTTTAGTTGTTGGTTAACAAATCGAAATAGAGTAATTGTAGGGTGAAATCATATTTATTCTATTTTGTATATCCTATTTCCATACACTATATTTCATGGATCCGTTCATTATTATGTGAACAGAAGTCGATTGCCCGCACAAAGCCCCATATAAGATTCACCCCATTTAATCATGCGAGTAAATTATAATATATTACATGTAAACTCGAATTTAAAGTCTAAACGCAGCAACTAATTTCATGGATTTGAAGGATGCAGTTACGCAGATTTAAAGGGTAGCAATAGCTTAGGCTTATAAGAGATATTTGTAGCTAAACATGCATTTGTGTGTGTGTGTGTGTAGTATGGCGTGTGCCTGCGCTTAGATAATATCACGTGGTACACTCAGAAAGTGTATGGAATTGGACACATGGTGCGTGATGTCCGTTAGCGTCTCCTTATGCACGCCTCCAAATAATATCAGCTCCCCGTTGCCCGCTATCAGGCTGGACAGTATGAGGCGGTCGGGTGCGCCGCTCAAAACACCAAAATTCTTATACTCCACCCAATCCAGGCCAGGCTCGCTGTTTCCATCTCGCTGCAGCAAGCTAGAGATGTCGCAAACAAACAGCGACTGGACATTACATCGGACACGCTTCGGAGAAGGGGCACGCAATGTTTGCGGCTCCACATGGGCGGGTGCACTGCGTCGCGAGTTGCGTATAGCATTCATTTTCTCCTCCATGCGACGTATACGTTCACTATGATCGCGCGATGCACTGCGTGAACGTCCGGGCACATTGAACGCGGCCATACGAAAGGGATCCTAAAATAGGTAAATTCTTGTGTAAGTGACAAAAAATCACTTATTTAATATTTCTCGCTCACCTCATAGTGCTCGTCAAAACGCTTGGGCAGCAGGGGCTCGTTGTCACGACAGCGCAGCGCCAGATTGCGTTGTAATCTCTGTGCAGCATCGGCGTCGCCATCAGATGCAGCAGGTGCTCCACTTGGCGCTGCAGCAGGCGCGGCTGCAGGCGGTGAATGCAAATCGCTAAGACGTCCAGAGCGCGGCTGGTAGTTGTTGTTGTTATTGTTGACATTGTTATTATGCATAAATTGCTGCGCCTGTTGCATGTTCTGGTCCAGTATGGCCCGCCTGTTGGCCAAATACTGCTCCTGTGGGGGCAAGACGGCAGCAGCACCGAAGCGGCCATTGTTGCCGCGCTGATGTTGTTCAGGCAGCATGGCGCCTGGTCTACGCTCCGGCATTGGGACTCGCTGGCCGGGCTGCTGCTGTTGTTGTTGGTAGAACGGCGGCGGCGGTGCCGGCACCTGGCCTAGCCCAGCAAAACGTAATGCGTTGCCGCCCACAGCTGGCACACGGCTCTGTTTCATGATTTGAAAGTCAAGGGGCATTTTGGGCGAGGGGCCCACCACAACCAAATAGTTATTGACCCTGCAGCCAGGATTGCACCACATGTGAACGGCGCCAAAGTGTTTGTTGCGTACGTTCAGCTGCTTCCAGCACCAGGCATCACGCGTCATGTCCAGCAGCCATGCATCTGTGTAGACCCGATTGGCGCCGCCGCAGCCGCCAACGATTAGCAGATGCTGCTTATCGAGTTCCACTTGAATTTGACCGTAACGCGGCGCAGGTCGCGTGTTGCCTACAAAGATTGGCTGCCACCATCGCTGCTCATCCAGATCCAGCACCCAGGTATCATTAGAGTTGACATTGACGTCATCCTTTATCTGATAGCCGCCAAACACAATCATGCTATTCCCATGTACACTGGCCGAGTGCCCTGCCATGGGCGGTGGGCATGGAAGTGAGTTGCGCGCCAGCCAGCGGTCTTTGGGCAGATCGTAGTAGTGCAGCTCATCGAACAGGCACCACGGCTGATACGGTGGATGCAACGAGGGATAACGCCAGCCGCCAAACAGCACCAATTTATCCCGCCAGGCCACCATGGAAGCACTGCCCTTGGGTGAGGGATATGTACCCGTCGCAAGAGGTCGCGACCAGCGCATATGCGTTAAATCGAAGCGCCACAAGTCATTAAATGTTGTGTCCGACGAGGAGCCGCCACCAAAGACATACATAGAGTTTCCCAGCCGCACTGCCGAGTGTGCAAAACGTCCAGCTATAATGGGCATGGGCATACCCGTTGGTATGCTCGGGCAGTTTGCTTCCAAAGAGGCCGCCGTCTGTTGTGAGAACACCTCCCAGCGCAGCCGAAAGTCGGCCAGGCCCTTTTCCAGATTTAGTTGTGAGCGGCGCACAAGATCTGGAGTATAAATGGTTTGGATAATTATGGCATTATGTTCTGTATCGCACTTACTCTTCACAATCAGTTGCCAGCGCTTGCAGACCAGGCTGCAGTGTTCCAGATCGCCATAGGGCGGCAAATAGGTGAATATAAACTCGAGTATCTCGTCGGGCAATACATTGAGGCTTACAGCAGGTGGAGGGCATTTGGTGAGGCATGTTGTTGTTGCTGTATTGTCACAGTTATCATTCAGATTGCGATTGCACGTGGCCATTGCGTAGCGTCTTGTCCTTGCCTCCTTTGTTGTCCTTCACCTTAACTGCAGCTTGGAGCGTAACACCCGTGTGCCCGTTGCTCACACCGTGCAGTTCGTGTTTTTATTGGTGCTGACCTTAAATACAGGAAGCGCCGCCTACGCACACTCTTAAATAGCTGTAAATGTCCTTTTTAAGCGATTTTCAGCCTAAAAAACTGTAAACAGCAGCAGTTGCTGGTGATGGCAATAACTTTAATAAATATCGCGCAGACGTGAAAAGCATATATCGATAACAAACATCTGTTTAATGATGGCGCAAAAAATACATCGATATTTAGGGCTAAACATTTTTAAAGTTTTCAAAAGGACGTTTAGTTGTCTTTTTTTTGTTCCTTAATTTTGCATTTAAAAACCATTGGATGATTTTGCGTATCTTATTGAAACATTTGATGAGGCTAGTCAGGAAATAATTTCACTTTTCTAAATCTTGTCAATATGTAAAAAATGCAAGATCTAGTAGGTCAGCACATGAAGCCACTTTACCCTTTTAGAAAGAACATTCCATTCAAACACAACACTTCGGAGAAATACAATATATAAATAAAATAATTTAAATATTTTATATAAATACTATATACACATACATTGTTGCTACACGCTATATATATATATACACATACATTTATAAAAATGTCTTTTCATTTGATAACAACCATGCAGAAGCCGGTCCCTCATCTTTCGATGTCCGATTGGAATTCCAGAATGGATTGTCTGCGAAATGTGGCAAATGCACGCCGTGCTGATGCCTTGGCCTTGCGCAGCTCATCCCGGCTGCTCAGGGATCAGTCACTCATCGAGTGCGGCTGGGCGAACTATGAGTCGAACAACGCGCTGGATGCTCGGTAGGTTGTTGTCCTCAGGCTTTGCCTGTGACTAACATATTTTGAATGCCAGAGTTATCGAAATGAGTACCTGGGGAGAACTTATTTCCAAGGCACTTGACCGCTTGGTGCGGGAGATCAATGCGCTGGAGGCGGAGAGGAAGGCGGCAGAGAATGAGCTGGAGTGGCAGGCAGGTCCCTTATCGCTTATAAGAGAGATGCGTTTTGACCGCGATGATCGAGCTGCATCGGAGTTGACCTACGATCGGGCGGACCAGGAGTTAAAGAATGAACTGTATGTGCTGGAGAATAATGCGCGGTTGCTGGCAAATCGCACCCAGAATGCATGGGAGAAGTTGTCGCGTCTGGAAGTAGTGCGTTTTAAGACTGAAAGAGAGCTCAAAAACAAAATGGAAACTGTAAACATAGACTCAACACAACGGGCGCTGGATCGCAATTCGGATTCCATATCCTTTAAGGTGGATCCGGAGCGTGCGCCCAAAAAGTAAGTTCATCTTCTTTAAGCAAATGAAATTGATCGAATTAATTTATGTTGCTTGCAGCTTCCGCTCGTACGACAATTGGCTGACGTGGACTCACAATTTGAAGGAGATGGCTGAGAACGAAACGGCCGACACAGCTGGCATACGGGAATCACTATTTGTGTGCCGTGAGAAGGCCCGTAGCATGCTGCTAGCCCAACAGGAGCGCACCGATCATTATTTGCGGGTTCGAATATTTCAAACCCAGCAGGCGTACAACGAGCTGGAGTGGCAGCGCCTTAGGATGATGGATGACTTAAAGGCATCTACTTGTGAGATACAAGATATAGAGAATGCGCTGAATGACAAGACAAATAGAATCAAGTTGGCTGAGACTCGCCTTGAGAATCGCAAATATCGATGCTCCACTGAACTGTGTCTGGACAAAGTGTACGATGCTCTATGCTTGGAGGTTGAAAAGCTGCGCGAAGTCCAGGGTTGTCTTATGGATAAGCTGAACGATTCTAAGGCCAATTTCAATCTTTTATCAAATCTTGCTATTAAGATCGAGGAGGATCTGGCCAGAAAACAGCAAGCAGTAACTACTGACAGAAAAACTCTCGAAGCGCGGCAGCGCTTTTGGGATGACGATGCTGGAATACAGGCGCACAATCCATGTCGCCAGACTGATCGAAATATCGAACTTACCCACTCAGAGGATATTACTGCGAAAAATTGAAAGAGTGTATGGTAACATTTTGTGTACATATTTTTTAAATAATGCCAAATATAAATGAGGCTGATTAATTAGATATTTTTAGTTATAATTTAATGCTGACCCTTTGGCGAAACCTGAAGCGAACCATTCTTTTTTATAAAGGTTTGCTTCACTTCCAAAACATAGTCTACGTTCGTCGCTTTTGGATTTTTTCAACTATATATACTTAGCAGAGGCCAATCGTGGCCTTTTTTGCATATCAAATATAGTTCCAACTTTATGAATATATGTGCGGATTGCACTAGAAGATCGGGGTATTGAAATTTGAATTGTTTAATCGACATGTTGAAAATAAACATTTAATGAAACTACTTAGATACCTTACTTGTTGGGGGTTTCATCCCTGATATTGTTTCCTCTTCTACTACCAAAATATTTCAATAGTGCAAATAATTCAGCCCCAATCGACCGCTTCATTAAGTCAATGCCTAGCAACAGCTTTATATGCTAACGTTGCCATTAACAATGGTCTAAAGGACACACTTTGCTGATCTAGTAGCCATCGCATAAGCAAATATAAAACGTTCCAACGAACCGAATCGAAAATATATTCATTCCCTTCGTGCACTTCACAGAGAACACAAACATAAAAGATAAAAGATTTTACGTAATATATTATTATACGAAAAGATTACATATTGAATTAAGAATGGCTTTTAACTCGGTGGTTACGATGGAGAAACCCTTGCAACACATCTCACTTGCCGACTGGAGTGAGCAAGTGGGTCGTCTGCGAAATGTGGCGACTGCCCGACTCACTGATACCTTTGCTATACGTAACTCATCCCGAGCACTTCGCGATGAGACGCGCCTCGAGGATAGCTGGGCTTACTATGAGTCGAATGTGGCATTGACGGATCGGTAAGTTCCTTTATTAATTGGGAACTTGTATGTGTTTGATATTTGCGTATTTGCAGAATTTTGGAGCTTACTAGGTGGCGTGAGATCATATCGAAGACCTATGAACGCATTCAGAATGAAATTCACGCATTAGAGAAGGAGAAAACTTTGACGGAATGCGACCTGGATGCACTCTCAGGACCCATAACGGTGATAAGCGAGATGCTCAACGTGCGTGATAGCCGCTTGGGCTCTGAGATAACTTACGATGAGCCAGACAATGAGATCAAGAAGGAACTTTACGTTTTGGAGAACAATCAGCGATTGCTGACGGACCGTTGTCATAAGGCATGGGAAAAGCTGACACGCCTTGAGGATGTACGTGTCAAGATATCCATGGAGGTTGAGAACAAAATAGGGGCAGTCGATCTGGAAAGAGAACAGCGCGAACTAGATCGCAATTCCACACGAATATCGCATAAGACGGATTCCATGCGTTATCCCCCCGAGTAAGTACTGTGAATGATGCGGTCGATTTTGTGGAAGTATCTGCTTGAGTTAGACGCGTTTTAGGTGACTCGATGTAGGGATTAATTTTAGTACCTAATCTTGTCTGGCTCCGATATTTAAAACCAATTACAAATAAAAACTCTTGCTTGCAGATGTTGCACATACGAAGGCTGGCTGGAGCATACGAAGAGCATAAAGTTGCTGGCCGAGAACGAAATGGCCGACACGGTCGCCCTGCGAGAAGCCCTATTTGTGTGCCGTGAGAAAGCCCGTAGCATTCTACAAGCTCAACAGGAGCGCACCGAGTACGTCATACGGAAACGCATTTATGAAACTCAGCGAGCACGCAACGAGCTGAAATTTCAAATGGATAAGATGAATGATGAATTGAAGAATGCTTTGATTGATATTCAGGCGTTGGAGGATTCGTTGTGTGACAAGACAAATAGTTTAAAGTTGGCTGAGACGCGCCTAGAGAATCGTACACAGCGTCGGAATATGGAGCTCTGTCTGGATCATGTACACGATGTGCTCTGCTTCGAGGTAAAGAAGCAACGTGAAATTCACCGTTGCCTCAAGGAGAAAATCGAGCAGTCCAGGGAAAACTATAATTTACTTGGAGAACATGCCCAAAAGATAGCTTCGGATTTGGAAAAGAAGGAGCACGCACTCATGACTGACAAACGAGCGCTGGAAATACGGCAGGCCATTAAGGAGAGCGAAACTGGACCGAAGGTCTTTAATCCGAGTGCTGTTACCGATCGCAATATTATACTCACTAACACGCAGGACTTGGTTTCCAACTCCTAGGCTCGACGAATTTGAAATCAATCAGGATGCCAAGCCTTGAAATGATTCAAGAACAAGGCTATATTTAACTTATATTTTAGACCATAAGATAATACGATGTCACCAGGAACATTCGTATTGCTTTATATATCAACAGCGAGTATCTTCAATTGAAGGACCTGAACCTAAACAACCGTCTTCAAAGGTGAACACTAACGATCTTTGATAACCTACTATTTTAACTGTTGACTGATTATCCTTAATAAATACTATCCAAACTAAACAATATTATGACTATTATAACATGTCCTGTTTCCAATGGCCACCATGAATCCAAGCATTTGAACCGGCAACCTCTCGCTAGTTGGGCAAGCAGGTTTTTCCTCACTTGCCCTGCCTAGCAACAATCCTGAAGGCTCACCTTGGTGATCTAGTAGCCACCGCATAAACAAAATTGACATGCTATGAAAAATGAAAAATTCCATTAGTTTCTGTTGTGTTATCGTTGCGAACACAAATACCGTGAAAAAGAGCAAAATATTGTTGTTTTTCTATAAAATAAAAATACATAACAGTGCATTAAAATGGCTTTCAATTCGGTGGTAACTATGGAAAAACCATTGCAGCATATTTCGCTGGCTGACTGGAATGCACGAGTGGCTCGACTGCGAAATGTGGCCGATTCCCGTCGTGCCGACGCCTTCGCCTTGCGTCATTCTTCCCGTACGATCCGGAATGAGACGCGCATCGAGGGTGACTGGGCGAACTATGAAACGAATGAGGCGTTGACTGATCGGTGAGTTAATCGCATCCTTGTAGATCCTGCCACTGACTTTTGTGTGAGATAGTATTGCACAGCTGAATAGCTGGCGTGAGGTCATCTCCAAGACTTTTGAGCGTATTGAGCTCGAAATTAAATCGCTGCAAGAGGAAAAGGCTTTGACCGAGCGTGAGCTAGATGCACTGACTGCGCCCATATCTGTAATAAGCGAGGTGCTCACCATGCGTGATAGCCGCATCGGGTCCGAGATGACATATGATGAGCCGGACAAGGAGATCAAGAACGAACTTTATGTTTTGGAGAATAATCAGCGCTTGTTATCGGACCGTTGCCAGAAGGCATGGGAGAAGTTGACACGCTTGGAGGAGGTGCGTTACAAAATTGGCATGGAGATTGAGAACAAAATAGAGGCGGTGGATCTTGACAATGTGCAACTAGCATTAGACCGTAATTCAGCCACATTGTCCTATAAGCCGGATCCCTTGCGTAATCCCAAAAGGTAAGACCATAATATCGGCTTTTACCTTCTGGATTTACTTGAAATTCTGAATGTTTGCAGCTCTTGCTCCTATGAGGCCTGGCTGGGCCATGTGAAGAACATGAAACAGTTGGCCGAGAATGAGTTGGCTGATACATCAGCTATACGTGAGGCGCTCTTCGTGTGCCGTGAGAAGGCCCGTAACATGTTGCAGGCGCAGCAGGAGCGTGCGGAGCACACCATACGTAAGCGCGTCTTTGAGACTCAGCGGGCGCGTAACGAGCTGGAGTGGCAGCAGCTGAAGATGAAGGAAGAAATGGAGAGTGCTGTGTGCGAGATAAAGAATCTGGAAGATGCACTGCGTGACAAGTCAGATTCATTGAAGCTGGCTGAGACGCGTTTGGAAAATCGGGCACAGCGTAGTGGCATGGAGCTGTGTCTGGATCATGCACATGATCTGCTTTGCACGGAGGTTGAGAAGTTGCGCGAAATACGTCGTTTACTCAAGGCTAAAATCGATGACGCCAAGGCCAATTTCAATTTGCTATCGGATCATGCCCAGAAGATCGATGTCGATCTAGAAAACAAGCAACACTCCTTGATGACGGACATTCGTGCCCTAGACTTGCGTCTGCGTCTTAAGGGCGGCGAGTATGGACTGAAGGTGACGAATCCAAGTGCCCAAACAGATCGCAATATTGTACTCACCCGCATGGAGCAGGAGATACCCAAGTCCTGAAACGGCTAATGATGTTTTCAATGTATTTCCATGCCTTGTCTAAATTCTTGTGCGGAAATCTAGTCTTTTATTTGCTTTCATCGCGATTCGCTTGCAGCGAAAAATTGAAATTCAGCTCGCCTAGTAGCGGTCTGAACGTAGTGCTCCAGTTTAGGTGGGTTTGGTCATCCGTTTGGCTGGTGAAGTGCACGCCCTGACGCACAAACATATCCCACTTGACGAATTGACCGGGCACAACGGGTTCAAGAGGTCCACTGCTGACAATTGATTTGGAGCTGTTGTTCGCCGCCAGTTGCCAGTCCACCCACAACGCAACGCCATTACAGTTTCCCTTGCTGGAAATAGTACAGCACAGGGATTAGGGACTATTTTGTATCAGCTTGTTTGGGCAACTCACGCTGTTAGCTCCAAACACCCTTGATTATGCTGTTCAACGCCAAAGTTGGCAAAGTTGATGCTGAGTAGCTGCTGCGGCTCTGCAAGAGCACGGCAGGGGTATTCCCAGAGCGGTTGCGCCTCCACCTCGGACAGGGCCTGCTTCGCTGAACGCTGAAATTGATACATATTTTAATTTGTTAAAGATATGTTAAACTATTGCTCACCTGCACCATTTCGTCGAAGAGCGTCAGATCAAAACCCTCGCAGCTATTAATAGGCGTGCGTATCTTATGCAGATCCAGAAACTGGACGGGCAGAGCATAAATGCGAGCCGCACAAGGCGAGATTTCCACAGATTCCGGCAGCTTCTGCTGTTGCTGCAGCTGCAACAGCAACGTGCCAAAGTAAAAGTTATCCCACGGTAGAATAGCATTCAGAAAATATGGTTCGGCGAATATATGTGTTATAGTGTTTAGTTCCTCAGGCTCCAGCTGTTGCAGGCTCTCCAGAAATCTGACGTTCTTCAATTTATTGTGTTTGACAAATGACTCGAGCAGGCGGCGCGAGAAGCGATGGGGTTCCAAGCAACGCACGCTGGCGGCACCCAAAGCAGAGCTGGCAAGTCCGAGCAGGCAGCCATCGCCCATGATCAGTACGTGTGCAGGTTTTGCCTGCTGCATCGCCTGCTCCAGGTAGGCCAGGTAGCGCTTGTTTCTAGTGCCCTGATTAAGCTGGCCAATGCGATTGCGAGTGTAGGTCATGTGCAGGTCACAGCTGCAGCTATGACGCCGCGCCGGCTGCTCGGGTTGTTCCTTGTGTGCGTCAAACCACAGCGAATACTCGTCATGGTAGCATCTTAGCCAGAATTGTTCGCCAGCCTGCTGCAGCTGCAGCGGTTTGGGTATGTAGTATATGGCCTGCATCCAGTGATCTCGCCAGGGCACAATATTGGGCAGCGGCCGCTCTGCATCTTTACAACTTTTTTGCAATTGCTGCAGCTCCGGATGGGCCCAATAGGGTGCACAGCTCAGCAGCTGCTCGCCGGCATCGTCCAGCTCGATTTGCCACCAGTAGAAGACTAGCTCAACGCTACCTGGCTTGTTAAGCTGCAGACGTACCGCAAGCTCCCGCTGTTGTTCGCGCGGCTGCTTGCGCTGAAAGTCAAACTGGAAGATCTGTGCAGGCTCAGTAAGAGTGTGAAATGAATTGGGTGGGAGCTGGGAGACCTGCACATCGTGCAGAGCGGCCTCTCCGCTGCACTCCAGCAGTTGCGGTGGTGGGCGCAGCAAAATGTCGCCATCTAGATTGGGCAGAACCTTTAAACTGTTCCATTGCGCCGCCAGCGGCGATTGAGCCACCTGAGCATAGCAGGTAGCACGTGCGGGTATGCACAGGGCATCGTCGGTGAGGAGCTCCTGGTGCGCATGATTGTAAATGCCAATTGCACCCTCGCCAATCAGTTCAGTGTCCAGTAGCTCGGCCACCAGCAAATTGGCTCTGTGCGGCATATCGACGCCCATTTCAATGTCCGTCGAGCGTTTGCGTATGAGCCTCACCTGTGCGGCATCATTCGCAGCCAGAATGCGCGCCGCACAGTTCGCCATCGGCATGAAGGCCTCACAGGCTGTCACGGTATCGGCGCCAGCCCGCAGCGCCATCATTGCTAATATGCCAGTGCCGGTGCCAATGTCCAGCACATGGACTTGTTTGCCCGCCTTGCGCATGGCTGCGATTGTCTTCCGCAATGCCGCATAGTACTTCTGGTTGCGTTCCCAGTCGTGCAGCATGTCACCAAATCCGGCATTTGCCACCTCCTGATGGTAGTCGTAGTCATCACCGCGCTCTTGCCATGTGTTTTGGCCCGTCATCGGGTTGATTACTTGCGAAAAGCTGGCCATTAATCGTGTGCGCGGCAATGTCAAACGAAGTATTTTCTGCATCGAAAAAGAATATTTTATATATACTATATTTGCATATATATGACTATATTGTTTTGAAAATATTCACACACCGCCACAGGTCACATTTCCATCTTAAACAGTTTACTATAACAGCAGAAATGTTAAGATTTACATGTTCTGTTAAGAATCGCATATATCGATATATCGATAAGTGTCGAACAATGCCAAGCTGGTTGTACGACAAGAAACCGTTAAAATTTGTATTTAAAAAATGTATATAATGTGTTATTATTCTCTGTTAAAAATCAAAAGTCGTCCATAAATAAAATATATAATCTTTAACATTAAAAATGTGGTTTATTATAACAATTCTATGGGATACAGTTTAAAATTGTTGATCAAGTCTCCGTCGAACACCCGATATAAGCTTCACACGCTGCTCTAAGTTAAGATATTTCATAGGCGTCTGCGGTTCACGGCCGTAGCTCATATCCTTGCCTGTACATTTCCAGCTTGACATCCTTGGAACGGTATAGTATTTACTGCTACAACTGACTATGGTCATAGCAGCTGGAGTATTATTGGTCAACCCAATATTGTAAGCTGGCCAGTGATCAATTATATAATCCAGAACAGTAAGCCCCAGAATAATCACTATAATGTAGCCTACATCAATCTGCATAAATGACAGTGGGCTTTCCATTGGATGAGAAGTGTTGACGGTTCGGATTTCCAAGAACGAATGATTTTAGCAGCCAAAGGTGTGTCCTTTTATACACATTGCAGGTAAAATAATTAATTTAACACTATTTGTGCGGTAAAGGGAGCGTCAGGTGGCCGCGATACCTGTTAAGGGGATCGACAACTGTAAAAATGCTCATAAATTATTAATCTGTTTGTTTTGGTTCAATTAAGAACAAGTTCAGAACATATTCATATATAAATGTACTTACAATCGACGGGGACTTTGCTGAGCAATGAAATAATTATGCTGATAAGCTTCAATTTTTGCTATAATAAGCTCGCTTATAGCACATTTTGTTCAGTTTTGAGAGATTCATTAATCAATCGTTACTGCAAAAATGCTGCTTAGAATTATTTTCACAATATTTGTGGTACACTTATCAGTGTGTAGGTGTGGAGAGACTAATGTACACAATCTTGGGAAACTGGGCAATCTAACAATTAAATATGGAAATACGGCGGAAATACATTTTCAAATTATCGACTCTTGCAGCAAGTTGCTGCAATCAAAGATCGAAGCACTGCAGTAAGTATTCCAGGTTAATATTTGATGTAATTAATATCCACAAAGTAGTACATATTTTTAGACTTGAACAATCGAAACTATTCGCTGAACTTAGTGCGAAATTTGACAAATTGGTATTAAGCAACTTGCAGCCAGCGCAGTTTCCGTCCAGTTGTGCGGAGGCAGGAGCACTGAGTCGGCATAGTGGAGTTTATCAGATAGCCATACCAGCCTATGGTGTGCAACCGTTTTTAGTCAGCTGTGATGAGGATACACAGAATGGCGGCTGGACTGTCATTCTGCGGCGTGAGGATGGAAGTGTTAATTTCTTCCGCTATTGGAGTGAATATAAACACGGTTTTGGAAACGTTAATGGCGAGTTCTTTATAGGTTTGGATAAACTGCATGCTATGACCAAAGACCTGAACCAAGAACTGCTCATAGCCATGGAAGACTTTGCTGGCCAAAAGAAGTTTGCAAAATATGAACGATTTGCGATCGGAAGTGAAACAAATCTCTATGCTTTGAATACATTGGGTGAATACTCCGGAGATGCTGGAGATTCTTTGAGTGGTCATCTGGGCAACAACTTTTCTGCACGCGATAAGGATAACGATCAATATGAAGGCAACTGTGCTGAAATGTATACAGGCGGCTGGTGGTACGCCAAATGTCACGCAAGGTTGGTATCTCCTTGATATCCAAAAACCGTCATACATATTAATATTTTTTCAGTAATCTAATGGGAAAATATAATGAGTCTACATATGGAAAAGGCATAAATTGGCTTCTATTTTCCGGTCATACTGCCTCATTGAAAAAGGTGCAAATGATGATAAGGCATATAAGATGAAACACAAGGAGAATTGTGAGAAGAGTTTTTTGTATAAAATTTTTATAGCAGTGAGCTTGAATAAATATTGTAGAATTCTTAAAAATATTATATGTATTACACACATGTGTGTGCATTTTGAGAGGATGATAACGGCATATTAGGGAATTGTGACTCGGGTATACCTATATATTCCTTATCAGCAGTTGTTTGGTAAAGCTTTTGCCATATTAAAATTCATTCGCTCATCATTCAGTTTTTTTAGTCTTGTGCGATCTGTGCTGATTTGAAATACATATTGTTGTTCATTGCGCAAAATGTTTCTGAAAATAATTTGCACAATATTTTTGTTAAACATATCGGTGACCAAATGTGAAGATGAGAAAGTGGAAAACTCCACAGACAAATATGGCAATTTAACCGAAGTACTTTTTCAAATGAAAGATAACAAAATCCTGTTGCAGCACTTACAGCTGGATGTATTAAGGTTAGCTTTTGAATACGGTTCGTTTTTCAAACTTTCAAAGTCCCAAAATCTCACAGAATGGAACAAATGCGTCAGGGTGCATTACTTGATGAGCTTGTTGCCAAATTGAAGTCATTGGAGCTAACACAGTTCCCCGGGAGCTGTGCAGAGGCGGCGGCTTCGAGTCGTCGGAGTGGAGTTTATCAGATTCTCGTACCTGGCTACAGTTTGCATCCGTTTATAGTTAGATGCGATGAGGACACACAGGGCGGAGCATGGACAACGATCTTGAGGCGGGAGGATGGCAGCGTGGATTTCTTTCGGTTTTGGAAGGACTATAAAAATGGATTTGGCAATGCTATTGGCGAGTTTTTCATAGGGCTCGACAAACTGCATTTCATGACCAAAGCAGTGGACCAGGAATTACTCATAACCATGGAGGACTTCAAGGGACAGCACAGGTTTGCCAAGTATGATTGGTTCGTAATAGACAACGAAAAGGAAGCCTATAAAATGAAAACATTGGGCAAATACTCCGGAGATGCTACCGACTGCTTGAGAGAACATGCGGGTAAAAAGTTTTCGTCACGAGATCGTGACAACGATCAGCATGTGGAAAACTGTGCTGAAAAGTTCACAGGTGGATGGTGGTACAACAAATGCCATGTAAGGTGAGTTGTCATCTCTCTCTCTCTCTCTCTCTCTCTCTCTCTCTCTCTCTATATATATATATATATATAAGTGTTTGTCCTCAGCCGTAAGAGCATAGGCAAGGCAAAGCTGGAATACACTAGCTATTAAAATGTATAAAGCTACCACCGAACTAATATAAAATACAATCAATTATTGACTATGCACTGCGACGCTTTATGGATCAGCGATAGTATTTAATTCTAATATATATGTATTTATTTGACAGCAATCTGATGGGCGTATATAATGACAGCACGTTTGGAAAAGGTATCAATTGGCGGGACTTTACGAGTCACACAGCGTCATTGAAACGTGTGCAGATGATGATAAGGCCGAGAAGGTATTAGGTATACTCTATCTCTTTTTAGCTTTTGTTTTCATTAATAAAGCGAAAAGTAAACAATAAATTTGTGCATAGGTAATATTATAATTGGCTTGGGATACTCATGACGAGTTGAAGGCATCGACAGCAGCACATTGGGTAATTAATCGTACGAAAGGGCAACGAAATCAAGGAAAACCATATTCAGTTCTAAGCTGCAGCCCGTGCAACATGGATCGAAGGCGACTTCTGCAGTGGTACCACAATTACGCCCTACTCCTGGGCGTTACCTCGTACAGGCTGGTGGCCGGCAGATTCCGTCAGACCTGGCTAACACGTAGCTATGCGCTGTCTATAAATGCTTTTGAGATTTTAACATTGCCACTGGTATTCTGGTTGGCAGAACGATACCTTCAGCTATATACTAAACGCGGTAATCTATGTAAGCCATAGTCTATACAGTAATATCTCGTGGCAGACGGGACATCGTTCTGGTGGATGTGGAGCGTATTGTTGCTAAGGTGAAGCGACATGGCTTTGATCAACGGCAATCTATTGGACCTTCTCTGAGCCACATTCTTTACCTGAAATTCGGAACACTGCTGTACCAATGTTTGTCCGGCTGTGTGATGACCTTAATGCTGCCCCACGAGACAAGGTGGAAGGCTTTAATAGGCAGCTTTCTTTATGGCAATGCAATGAATATTCCAGTTATTGCCACCCATCGATATTTTCAGGCTCTGTGGAGCCTAACATGTTGCTATCAGTATGTAAATTGCCACCTGAAGGAAATAATTCGATCAGCGCATGCGAGAAAACCAACTAACGCTCACCTGGACGAGTTGCATAGGCTGTGGGCTCTACACGCCTTACTGGGACGCTGCACTCTGTGCCTAAACAGGATCTACGGATTGCTCGTTCAATTAGTATTGGGGTATGCTCTTCTACTTTGGCATTAAGTCTCCGTTGTATCTGCTCGTTTATGGCACATTCAACTTTTGGATACGTCTGATTGACTTTTTTTTATTGGATGACATGTGTGATCTGGCAAGTACCAGAGCTCTCCTCATGATGCCGTGAGTGAGGGCTATTGGTTTCAGGAGGTAGCTGAAAAGACTTATCCGATGTGTGTTATATATTGATTATTTGTGTATTGTTGCAGCTGAATGTCTACTTACTCTATGCATAGGATACGTTTTTCTGTTTGTGGCCTCTATAAAGCGAACAGGAAGTTCTCGTTCCAAATGCTGGGCGCCATTGTGGTCTATTCCATACTGTAGCTGCAATTTCATCTAGTAATGAGAGACATGTATAAACTTTAGAACAGTTGTCTATTTACTTAAGTTTATATCGTTAAGCTTTTGTTTTGTTAAATAAACAATAACCCACAATTCTTTTGTGGACTGGACATGCCCTTAGACTTCTTGACTTGAGTTATGTGAGATTGCCCTCCATTGCCATTTGGCTCCCTAAACACCTATTAATAGTTTTCCCGCTACAAGTGAATTGAGGAAAACGCTAAGAAAATTGCTATTGTTGAAATTTCACGCTCACGTTTTGCTTAACTGCGATATTTACAATATTTGTTTATTTCTATTTTTTAGCATCAGACAGTACAATAGAAACAATAAAGGGCGCCGGGGCGGTGTGGGAGCCAATAATTTCCTGCTCGATAATTTCCAAATGAATGCGTTTCGCAAATAAATTTTCCTTTGACAGCAGCAAAGCGTTGAAATTTTAAAACGAAATCACGTTTTGCTGTTGCATACTTTTTGGCGTATGCACATCTGCTCAGCATGTACGTGAGAAAAGTTATGTTATACACACACACGCACACACACAAACTTATGTACATACTATTTATACACATTTGTATACATTTTACTGTTGGTTTTTGGCTGAGACACAGGTGAGCAACGGTGTGGCATAAATAAAATGAAATAAAATAAATCACAACATAATTTGCGCAACAAATTCATTTTTACAAAGCGCCGCATGCAAATCTAATTCCTTTCGTTATCGAACGTGTCCAAATTATATTTTTAACTCTTCTTACCAGACAAACTTTTAAATTGAAAGCTTCGTTTTTTGTTGTTGTTGAATTAGTTCTTTTTTTTTGTATGTATGAATGTTTTTTTAGTCTGTACTTAAAGGCTGGTCTCTTTTTCTCTCGTTCATTGAAAGCTAAGTTCGTTTTGTTGGACTGTACTGGGAGGTTGGCATAGTTTTGGATCTGGTTTGTGTTCTTGCCTGGACTGAGCTGTTTTCGTTTTTGTTAAGTAAGTACTTGCTTAACAGATAGAATCGGATTGAAAATCTACTAAAATCCATTTAAATTAGCATTCACATGTCAACACAATTATGTTGGATAACAAGGGCAACAATTTATGTGCACGTGAAGAGGGCTCAAGTTACACAATGCATACGCACTCGCACACACATAGCACACCCACACACGCACATCCACGTACCGGATGCGGTGCTGTGGGGTGGTAGGCGTGGCCCGGAGCTTGGCAATTGTCAAAATTGCCGCCATAATTCACGTGTTGCCAGCAGCAGAAACAACAACAGCAACAACAACAACAAAGTCAGCATCGTCATTCAATTGAAGCAAATGCTCAAAATGCAAATTACGCAATGATTTACATTTCGATTGACATATTTTAGGCGAACTGTTTGTAGGACTGCACCCTCTGGTGGATCCACCCTTTGCTTGTCGCCTCATGCATTGGCTGTAATTCAAAAATATCACCAACATCTTATCAATCCCAAAAATTGATGTCTCTGACGTGCGTTGACAGACAAATGCGTACATGTCTCATAAATATTGAGTCCTAACTGAATCGGCCTAAAATTGAGCCAGCTCTGATCATAACCACGCCTTTGGACAATTTTAGAAGCCTTGTCTATCTTTGTTGCAAGAAATCTTTGAACTTTTTACAATTTTAATGCCCTTGTGGCGGGTATTATAATTTTAACATGCGATGTGGAACACTAGATGAACACATCACATGTATAAATTCTTAATTAGTTTCAACAATTGATTCGATATAGTCGTGCCCAACTTTCTGTTTCTGTGTAAGCAGAGTCTCTTTCCGTCAATCTGTTGCAGTCTGAACCGTAAGGATCGATTGACTATTGTTGCAATATTTGGAGTCCTAGATATCATGACCAAACATGGCTTTTACGGGCCATATCAAATGGCTATATGGCTTATAGAAAACTTTCCTGTTTTTTCAATATATCGTAGAAAACTCTGTGAGAATACTTAAACTTCTACTGCTCTTTCTCAATTTTTTGCGTCCAGCCCGAGGCCATTCCATTTGTACCATACATAACAGGCAGGCGCTGGCCAGGCAGTCGTCATTAGTCTGGGTTTCTTATTGGCGGGCTCGCAGATAGCACGACAGCCAGGCATCATAAAATGCTGAAAGGACATAAGCGCGTTATTATATTACGAATTTGAAAGGCAAAGTGGAGCTGGGGCCACTTGAATGCAGAAGCCAAGAATGCGAGCCAGCACAATGGCCGACCTGGGCGGACCTCAATGGTAACGCCGCGACATTTTGAATAGCCCACAGCTGGTGGCCAAGCCGTGACCGGGTGCGGTCATCAATGCAACGTGGAGTCAGGCGTAAGAGCATTCTGAATGGCTTGACTTGCATTTTGTCGTCCTTGTCGTTGTCCTGCGCATAAATTCCAAAATAACAATATGGCAGGAGCATCGTGAATGCTGCGTATGTGAGTCCTGGACACGGACAAACTTTGGGCGGGCAATGCAATAAAAGATGACAGGCCAAAAGTTTTAATGATGCAGCAGCAGTCGTTGAACCAACTTGCCTGCTGTTTCGACCAAAACTTTTAGCTCTGAATAAGTTTATAAGACACAACAAGTTGAGTCCACTCAACTGTTCCAACTGCTTGCGGACATTTGTAGGCGCTACCAAAAAGCAGGAAAAATATTTAAGAAATTACAAATATATTTGCCATATTACATGCTTAGTTGGAGCCTGGCCAAAAACACACGAACCCAACAAAAGCAAACCATGAGTGGATGGGGGATTGCAGCAAGGATAACGCTGTATCCGGCAAGTGTTCACACAGCTGCCTTGTGCTTGTGTTTGTTCTGATGCTGTTGACTTCCATTTGGGTTAAAAAATGTGTGTCAACTCTGTGGGGGCTGTGGGAGCAAAGTGAAAGTTCATTTTGGCCAGCAGCCGCTGCAGCAAAACTTTTATTTTTTCCGCTTTAAATATGTTTGTGGGTTGTTCATGAAAACTTCCTTACTAAATGCACCTTAAACATACACACACACACACATACACTCATATACACACACAGAGGCAGCTGTCTTGTTTACAAGTGCAAAACTTGACACCAACTTATGATGGAATTCCATTCCGTGCCACACCAGCAATGCCAATGCCCAAAAGAAAGCATCCAAGTAGTAAAAACTTGCGCCAGACAGCCGCAAAAATGTCTAAGACAAAAGAAAGCAAAAATAACGGCTATCTTTGGCACGCCGAAGCTTAAATACCCTGGCAAATTGATGATGATATCTTTTAGAATATATATACACATTATGATGTCGGCTCATTGCTTATTGTTACATTCAATTTCACAATTTCAATTTCAACGGACTCAGGGTATATAAGAAAATAGCGTCTGGAAGCAGCAGAAACTTTACTCTAACATTCACTTTATTTAGCAACTTAAATTTAAGACTACGAATTGGAGCTAACTAATGGTTCCTAGCGGCCATAGAAGCCACCACCACCGCCTGAAGCTGATGCTGAAGCGGATGCACTGGCACTGCCGCCGCCGCCGCCGCGGTAGCCGCCATAGCCGCCGGGGAAGCCGCCAAAGCCACCGGGATAGCCGCCGTAGCCGCCATAGCCGCCCAAGCCGCCAGTGTAGCCGCCACCAAAGCCAGGATAACCGCCTCCATAGCCACCATATCCAAACTGTGGCAGTGCCTCCATCACGGCGAAGAGCGCGAATATCGCAACAATGAAAACAATAGCAGCTCGCATTTTATGCTCTGATCTCGAATCGTCTCGACTTTGAAATGTGCGTGTCCACTTCAGATGCGGCCTATTTTATACTAAAAGCTAGTCTGATTGCCAGCAGAACTGGATCTGTGGACGGGATCATGAGTGTGTTCGCATTTCAAATTTCATTCTAATTAACTAATCGATGTAGGCCCCCCTTTGGAAACCGGTTGAGGGTTACAGTTTTCGCTCGGTGGCAAATTTGGGGAATCACTGTGTCTACCGCTTTATATTTTTTGTGTATAATATATTCAACTACGTTTTGTTCGTTTTTGTTTATCACATTCATATAGGTAGTCACACGTACACAAAGACGTTTGTAAACAAATGTTAATCAACCCATCAATCGGGTTTCTATAAATTTCCAATTTCTATTTGAAGAGCTTCATTTTTGTTTATTTTTTTATTTTTTTTGGCGAATCGTTTTGTTCACAGTGGCTGGTCAAAATAAAGGTCATCTTGATATTGTGTGAAGTCATTGTCATTTCCATTCCTTTCTATTTTTTGCAAAGATTTTGTTTAATTATGTGTGATGATCACCTAATATGTTCGGCCAATTCAAACAGACTTCATCCGTTAATTGAAACCTTCGAAATCTTAAATATCTCTATATACTGTTGTAGGCATGAAAACCCAAAGAATGCTATGTTACGTAATTCTAATTCAGATTTTGTATATGACAAAATTAAAAAAATGCAAAAAAAAGAAAATTATTATATGCAAAACCCTCCCCAGGGTTGTACCGATATCTTAAACCTAGACTGGAGTCTGATTTGCTCTGGTGACTTTCCGGAAGATCTTCAAAACGAATATAGTGGCTATATGTTAGAAGATGGCGATCCTTACACCGTGTTCCAAGGTGATTCAAAGCCACATATATATTTAATAATCTTTCGAGAAAAGAAGTTTGCAAAATGTTTTGCACTGGATATTATCACTCCCCTTACATTTAGATGCATACTAGCATCTGGAGTACCGATAATGATAAAAGTCGCAAGCAGTCGCATTACGTGCGTGAATCATGCCTTTAAATTGGCCGATGACTTGGTCGGCGCCTGCCTGGCTACAAATAAGTATTTCAACGAGTTTGCTGTAATTATCTTTACTGAACGAGAAGAGAGCGTTACAGCTGGAATCATGCATAGCGGCACATGCTCGAACTTTATTTTGAATATCTGGATAATATTGTTATTGGTGCTGATTTCCATACTTGTTATCTTTCGCTTCAAGTAGTACTCAAAATGTGTGTACAGATACATTATCAGATTAGCCATAACCCATAGTTCACAGATTCAAATAAAGATTAATGCTCAACAAATTCGATATTTCTTTACGAGAACCTATATTAATGATTAGCTCAATATATATTATATTGTTTATGGGGTATCAGATGTTTCCATTGTTATTGGCTGTAGAAACGTGTAGATAAAAACTAAAATTGAACAGTTAGACCTGATATACAAAACTTGCACGTATACACTAATTGAATTAGAATATATTTTTATACAAATACCATTTTGAACTGGGCCTTGAACTACATCTTATATGTTCTGTATGCGATACTCTTCCAGTTGACGTCTTATTTTGACAGAGCTCTCTGGCCGACTGAAAAACACACACTGTGGTGCATTCGTCATCGAGCACATGCCCAAGTATCTCGGCAACGGTAGAAAATCTCATCACCCTCATCATATAATATCTATATGGGTTGCAGGAGCTGTCAAGGAGGCTGCGGCTGCGCCTTTCATGTGACAGCACAGAGGGCGCACAGAAGTGGCTCTCGTCATGGTTTCTCCCTCTGTCAGGCCCGTGTCATATGCACATATGAGGCCTGTTTGTGCCCCTATCCAACTGTTTTGATGTGTATGAATAATTGCTTTTTAACAGACGCAAAATTATCACCCAATTATTGAGATTGTCAGCAATGAGCCGAGTTAATGTGTTTGTTTAGCATTTAACTTACCTGCTATTTATTTGCTTTACATTGGATCCAGAGTTTAACGGAGCTACAAATTATCTTCCAAATATAAGGCAATATTATATTCTCGGAAATGTTGTTCTAGCTGCACTCAGAAAATGTCCCAAGTTCCACTTGAGCCAAATATGGGTACACGGGCAGGCGCCTTGTTTGTCCTGGAATTCCTTCAAGACATTTGATTTGACAGAGCTCCAACTCCCTCTCTTACTTTCTCTCTCTCTCTCTTTTCACATTCTCTCACTTGTGTGTGTTCCGCAAAAGTTTTGCAACATGTAGCATGTCAGCAAATGTCGTGCCTCGGTTAATTTGCCATCCCTTTGCGTCTTGTCTGCAACTATTTTGCCGCATCGTAAAGGAAGAAAACGCATTTTTCCTTTGTGCTGCCTCTCAAACAATATTGCAATTTTGTAAATATTGTAAAAATGCTTAAAACACATACACAAGCGACACTCATCGCTCGTTATTTCTGCCTTTATCTGGCTCTGACTCTTACCCTTTATGCAAATTAGTTGCAGATATCGCTTACATACCAAATGTTAATTTGCATTTTTTATACCCTGAACGCATTGAAACTGGGTAATAATGGGTATAATGGTTTTATGGAAGTGTATGATACAAGCCAAAGAAAACATCTGCGATCGCATAAAGTATATATATAATCTGGATTTGGTTATAGAGCTGAGTCAGTCTGTGAACAAGTCTGACTAAATATTTAATATGCACATCTTTCTCTTCGATGTATCTCTTGTCAGATGCCTTCCGATATTCCCTCCAAAAGTGAAAAGATTTCACTTGAAAAGGTAGCATCTTCGTTGCTTTGGTATATACACACTTATTTATTCTATATTTAAACATTCAAAAGTTCGGAATATTCACCGAAGTTTATCAAGAATGCTCTTACCAAACAGAGCTCAGCTTGTGGTTTTGGGGGAGCTAGAATGTTTAAGAAGGCATCTTTAGGTTGTCTTTAGGGTATCTTCTAGTCGGCCGCTTTCGAGCAGATCCCTCTAGCTTGTTACAGTCTGTCATGCTGGCTGAAAAAGGAATTTTTATTTACATTTAAACTTTTACATAGTACTTGTTAACCTTTTGTCTATTAAGCACACACACACACACATAAACCGATGTGTGTGTAGCAGAAATTCCCTGAATGTCACCTTATTGCTTTGTGTGCTTAAAAAAGTAAAAGCTGCTTCTCATAATACATACTTATTTATGTATGGAGATGTGCCTAGGCTTTGCAGTATGATAAATTAGATGGGCTTTTTAGAGATTTGCAGGAATTCCTTTGGGCAACTTTAACTGCGGCGCCTTTAACTCGTTCCACAATGTAAATAGTAATTTGAAACTCAATCTAAGTTCCATATATTGCTTAAATTTACCTGCTTGCCGTTGGTGTTTGAGCATTGTAGTTTGTATTTATTATGCCAATCTGTCTTTTTAATTGCGTTCAACACCGAGTTGGCCACAATCCTAATGTACTTGAATGGTGTCGGCACTTTGCCGACGTGTTGTGGCTTTGAAAACTTTGCTTTGGCTTTACCTTTGTTTGTCTGCCGGTTTTCTTTGACTTTAATTAAGTTTTATTATATAAAATTACACATGCGGATAACAGACACACAAACACACACACACACACACACACACACACAGCATCTTAGGTCTTGTAATCATATGCATGTGCTTGTGTGCGTATGAATTTTTAATTAATTCATCTATCAAAGTAAATAATTAAATCAGTAATGTTAATTTGGCAAACCTGTGACAGCTTAATAATTGAAAAGCTTAAAGCATTCATGATTATGCATAGCTGATGATTATAAATTGGCTGTTTTTTTTGCGTTGCTTGTCCAGAAAAGCATTGGAATCTACATATGTGTGTATATATGGGAGAATAACTTGAATTTGGCTTGAGAAAACTTTTATACAACCAAATTATGAATACTTCGAAAGGTGAGGTGTTTTTTTACTATATATTATAATAATAATATTCATATATATGTGTGGGAGAATAACTTGAATTTGGCCTGTGAAAATTGTTAGCTTTGATACGCATTTTAATATAAGCATATTATGATCTTTTTAGTTACAAATTCTATTCTGCTATACTGCTATACTTTATAAGCGGAGGTGGCTCAGTTAGCGGGTATTGCCCGGCCTTGCCCGTGGAACGTTTTGTGCTAAACATTTTAGATAACACCTTTGTCTATAGAGTACACGCCCATGGAAAATTGAAATCTTGATCTTTGCTTCCATTTAAAAACATGCTTTAAGTGCATTGAATAAAGAAACAAGAGTTGGAATCAACGGTTTCCGCCCATATTAGACTTGCGGCGAGAATCTTGAAGCTGAAGAGTTAACTTTCGTTTATTAAGCCTTTGAGCCGCATTTGCCACTTGATACGCTCTTAGCATCAAATGAATGAGTTTTGATAGATCGATCGAAGAGTCAACAAAACAGTTGCATAGAAACGTTTTTCGCTAATTGAATTGCACTTAAAAGCCGCATAGTAAGTAGAAATTGTTTATCTAAACAATTATGTTTAGTGCATTATATTCGATCTAATGTTGTATAAATATAAATATTAGTCAGGTATAAATCTGTTAAAATACATTCTATCAAAAATAATAATAATAATAATAATAATAATAATGCAATTTAGCTAATTGAAATACATTTGAATTTGTGTAGAATCGCTGAGGGAGCCTTCATCAGAGCGACGGATACGTGTTCTTAGCATAGTTGGCAGCCACACAATAGTTGGGCGCCCCAAAGAAGGAGCAAACGCCATTCCTACTGCTTGGATTTGGACCAAATCCACCATAGCAATTTGTATAGTTCTGACAGGAGCGCAGCTCAAGTGGTGCAAAGTTCAGAGCGTAGGCGCCAGGAGGTGCACTGTGCGTCAGATTTGGATACTTGTGCATATTGTTGGGCATCGGAGCGGGCACCAGCTGTGTCGCCGTGTCCAGAAGAGGGCGGCCGATGCTGACGCTGCGCTCATTGCGACGAAACTTGGCGCGGCGATTCTGAAACCAGACCTAAATGTGGACAAAGCATGACGTAGTCGACGAACTAAGTAACCTTAGCTTATTTATGATAATAACTCTTCTAGCTTACCTGTACACGCGCCTCACTCAGATGCACCTTGGTAGCTAGCTCCTCCCTGACAAATGCGTCCGGGTAATGGGTTCGCTCGAATACCTTCTCCAGGGCCGTCAGCTGAGCCGAGCTGAAGGTGGTGCGGTTACGTCGCGGCTTCCTTGAGTGCCCCGAGCTAAGATTGTTGGGGTAATCCACGGCGCCGCTGCCTGCAACGGAAGACAATTATGGAACCATTAAAGAGAATCTTTTACTTTTATTGAGCTACGTGGAAATGGTGCAATTTTGATGGCGATGCACGGCTGCCTCATAAATAATCGATAAGAGCGTATATAGTATATGGAATTAATTTGGCAGCCAAGGAATTTTGGTTTAATGGCTGTGAACACATTAAAGTTTGCATACTAGTTGATCCTTTTGCTGGCTTATTGTCATCGCGGAGGTCATAAACAAATGGCATGGGTCATAAAATATATTTTCAACAACATCGTCGCGCCAGCTGTCTACTAATTTTAGGTGCCCAATCGACGGCAAGCAAACGCAACAAATTTACGATCTATTAATTAAACTGAAAGTGTGACATTAAACAGCAATAAGCGGGCATCAACTTTCACTAATTGATTCTCGGTTCAGACGTTGGCTAAGCATTTCGGAAAACGTTCTCAGAAATATTACACATATATATTTGGAAAAATACACATACATACATATAGATTAGTATGTAGAAACAAAAATACAACAATTTTCTTATTGAGTAAAGAAACTTTTAATTTTACTCAAACATCTCGTAAATATATTTGAGGACTTTCTATACATTGCTTGATTTTCCTTAAAATGGTCTGTCTTCAACTTATTCCATCTATGAAGATACCTAATCTATGGAATTCTGTGAGCATCACCCATATTTCTCATTACTTAATCATTTTCATATTAGAACTTTATGGCATACTTAGTAATTTTTTGTGCATTCGACTGCGAATCGCGTTATATATACATATATATATATGTGTATGGTGCTCGTAAATGATAAATTTGAATTGAAACGAGCTGAGAATTTATGATATTATGCGCACGCATGCAAAAAGCAAATGAATGCACATAGATTCATACATAAATTTATACATTCAGCTACCATGGATAGATACGTATGGAGGTATGTATGTGATTTATGTACATGTCTGTGCGTGTATGCGTGAGGCGAACTCATGCATGTCATCTAGGTGCCATATGTGGGCGACATTCGCTCATTTATGCCGCCGCCAATTGCACATCCAAATGTATGACAGCGTCATCCTTGTGCATTTTTGCTGCTGCTGTGGTTAAGGCTGAGCTGCCGTTTCATATTTGCCCCCTTTAGCCAGCCAGCGACCCAGCGGGCAGGTTGTCAACATTAAAGGCGCTCCTTCTGATGGCGACATGTTGTCTCCTGGCCTGGTTGTAGTCCGTGTTTCGCTTGTCAGCGGCATAATTTTCTATGAAATATACGCGTCTCATTGTCATTGCTGGCAATGGCAATGCTATCAGAAGCGAATAGCTCTCAATCGCTGGCCAGTCACAACGTCTTTTTTGTCCCCTTTTTGGCTGCATTTCCGACGGCAGACAACACTTCAACATTGTCAACATGACAAAACGTAATCAAAGCTGACATGATATTCCCTCAGAGGCCGCATGCCTTTGAACAACCGAAGCGCCCAACAACAGCCCGGCCCAGTGACTATATTTTCCAAGTGGAGCATAAAACGAGCCAGCCCTATCCCAGCCAGTCGCAGTCGCAGTTGCAGTTGCAGTAACAGCCCCTATCCCGCGTGTGCTGTAAATGGTTGAGACCAGAGGCGTGTGTTTATTTTTATCATTGCTCGGATTGTAACATGTGCCAGTCTCAGTTGGACTCCCCTTTCTCTTTGCATTTCCCATGGCCATGCCCTTCTGCGTTTGGCGCACAAATCTGATTGAGGTTTCCCTTTCGATTTCGAGATGCTGTGCTTCGTTTTTTATCTTGCCTTCTTTTTATTTTATTAAGCTACAACTGTTTTTTTATCGTTGCTCGTTGCTCGATTCGCTGGCAATTCAAATTAAACATCTCGTTTTACTCCCCCCACCTCCCTTGGGACCTCATTGGGCACTGCAGTTGTTCTTATGGAGTGCCTGGCATACTACACACAGCTCGCTGCTGATCTACGATGCAATCCCGCGGACAGCTCCGCTGACAAATTGAGACAAATGGCGTGGGTAAAAAATTTGGTTGGGTTAAAAAAAAAAAAGATTACATGAAATGTATACCACCCTGAAGCAGACGTGGGGTATGTTGACATAAAAAACCTATAAACTACCTTTAAGAAAAATTAAGGAAAAGATTGGAATCTTTTGCAATATTTTTAACATTTTGAAAGTTATTGAATAAAAATCGATGGATTTAAAACAATTTGGAGTATTAAGATGAGTTTGTCTTCGAAATTGAGGAAACAGGGGAATATCAAATAGGATTTTAGCTATTTTATTGGTGTTTAAACTAGTTTTGAATGTTCAAATGTAGTCCGAAACTCCATTATCCAAATATGACCTTTTAAGCCTTGAACTAAAGGCCTGGGCTAATTGGTCTAGAGAACCAGTATCACGAACCGGACGTGGGTTCCAGCCGTAAACCTTGTTTAAAATCATAAGTCATACTGTAAATTATGAACTTCATCTTCTATATAGCACTGTCTACTATGTGCTTCAGCACACTAGCCTGGGACTCGAACTTGAACTCTAGTTATAATTTAATTATGTGCGCAGACTTACCAAAGTTGTTTGACAGCTCCATGGGCAATTTGCTCTTGCCAAACGCATCCTGTTTTAGTTCAATGAGATTGTCCACTGAGAAACGATGCATTTTGTCCAGATCTCTGCGATTTGCAATTTCCTTGTCCTTGGCATAGGCTTCCTGGTGCACCTTCTGTTCCAGCTCCACAGGTTGTGGCTGTGCGGCATATGCAGCATCCACGGATGATAAGGTGCGAGCTGCAGACGCACCGGATCCGGGTGCGGATGCAGTGGACGCCACCGACGGCATTGTCGTTGCGGCATAATAGAAATTGCCGGCATTGCCGACGGGTATGGAATGCAGTTGCTGCTGATAGTTTAACATGGTGGGCAAATTAAATTCAAAACTTGTTGAATCACTTGATCAATCACTGCTCTGGCTAATTGGGCGAATGCTACGCCGGTGACAATGATGATGATAATGCTGATGATGACGAGAGCAGAGGAGTGGCTACACAATTCAATTAGGCGTGCGAATTTTGCGAATAAGAGCGTTGAAAATTCTTCATTTGTCTGTCTAATTGGCTGCTGATTGAATTAATTTATTTTCTTTTCTTTGCACTGCATCATCGGGGGCATCCTGCCGCGAACTTGGATAATTGGATTAGCACACAACACATAAACGAGTTAATTACAATAATTGTCGCGACGATACTAAACCGTGCCAAAGTCGTGTGCCCACTGAAATTAGCCTCAAGATGCGAGCGGTCTCCTCAATTCCTCGAGATCCCATACACTCACACATACACACACATGTTTTCACTTTCTTGGCGATGAGCATCTCAAGTATGTTTGCTCTCGTTCTCTCGCACGATCTGCTAATTATAGCAGCCATCTGCAATTGGCTGATCCAACCAAATCAACGCCTGCATCCGACATTTTGGTGGGCGTTGCTACTGGGAAACTCAGTTGAAATACGAGGTGAAAAGTAGCAACAAGTTTTGGGGCATTTAAGTAGCAATAAATACCAATTAGTGGGCAGTTGCTGCTGGTACCGCCCGCGGCTCTACAATTGTCCTTGTTGGCCATCTGTTGTTGGTGTAGTTGTTGTTGTTGTTGTCGCTTGTTTATGTTCCATTTTCGCAGGATGCGTTGCACCATGTTCTTGAATTTCGTGCCCGGCATAAATCTTGGTACCCACAACGTTTGTCATTCTTGTGAGCTAATTTCCATAACCACAACATGATGCTAATGTCTCAAGCCATTGCCCAGGCATGTTGCATATGTGGCAGCGAGTGAAACGTAGGCGGAACTGCCAGTTAAGTGCATTATGCGGCTGTTGTCGGGTCTCAATTGCAGTTGACAGAGTTCTGTTTGCCTGAAGGTGCATCTATTTGCTGCATGATAATTGATTTCGATGATATGTGATCAACATTTACAATGCTGTTTCTGAGAAGTTTGCCTAGTTTGTTGGGGAGTTAAGGGAGTCAGACAAGGAAGAAACTATTTCCGTTCTACATTTCTTGCATTTATAAGCTCGGTAACTTTATCTACGAGCCAGTGATTAACAGTCAGCTCTTTAACTAACATTTGCTCATTAGATGCCAGCATGGGGCAGCAATCCACCATCCGAAATTCTAATATTTCTAACATGGCCGCATGGAACGCACTCCTCATACGTTTGGCTTCCCTTAAATTGAGCTGTCACAAAAGTTTATCCAAACTACTTGACACTCTACTGCGGTAAGCATGGCACCTACTGCCTGCCCTCGAAGACCAGGCTCCAGCTCATACTCAGGCTTGCCAAATTATCTCACGTTTTCGTGTGCAAAGTTCTTGAGGAATGTTGCGGTGTGTATTTTTAATAAAACTTCAAAGTTTTGCGCTACTTGCGTTACGCTTTACAATGTCTCTCCGACGTTTTTCTTCAGTTTCAGTTTTGAAATTCTTTGTCACGAAACATTTCTCGCGTGCAACTGAAAGAAGTTGGGCAGGGCAAGGGGTTTTCTCATCCATGTCTTGGCCCAAGTAATACGTCTTACCTGAACACACACACACACACACACAGACACACACACAGGCACACAAAAACAAACAGACACACACACAAAAACAGAAATTCTTCTGGCAAGTTAGAAATTTGAGCAGACACTTTTAATGCTGTCAGATAGCAGAAAGTAACTGCACTTGGCATGGTCACAGGTAAGTATGGCAAACTCGGAATGTTTCAGACAACGGACAGGCATCTCAATAATACAGTGGAATGCTCATGATGTTGAATTATATGGCAAGGCGCAATCATTTATGTATATGGCAAATATGCATAGACATTTTATTCAAATTTATGCAAAAAGAATTATGGTTGTCTTGCCCAAAAGTATGCAAGAAGTAGAGTTTTTCTATAATTTACTAAAAGAAAATTTCCATTTCTGCTGCCGGCTGATTATTTTGAAAGGCACTTACTATTATTGAATGTACTTTTTGTGTTTATATAAAAATAACATTCGAGAAGTTTGCATTCAAGAAACATGCACATGCAAAAGTTCAAGACTTTCTTTTCAAACACCACAAATTAAGAAATTTCTGAAAGTTCATCGCATCTAACATATAATTATTATTCTTGCGATCAAATACATTTAATTGGGAAGGTTCTCTGCAAATTATTCACATTTCACAAGTCTGCACATGTTTTGAAATTTTCATAAATACTCCATTATGGCGAGAAGGGCAACGAGCTGTAGTAATAGAGGGGAACTGCCACTGGCCCTTGTGACCAAAACCACATTGTGGTGTTTTTCGTGTTGTGCGGTTATGGGGCATGCAACATGGCAAAATAAATTGCACTTCACGAACAAACTGCATGTAGAGATGTGTGACAACAGATATGACGACGAGAATCATGCAACACGTTGAGCCCCAAGCAAAATGCTAATTAAAATTCCGCTCAAGTGCGAGCGAGATGACAACAGTGGGTTACCCAACACTGGAAACAATACGAATACGAATACCAAAAGCAAAACATACCAATACCAATCTCAATATAGCTGCACAACGACATCGATTTGCATAAAATTAAACAAAATGGCACATTTTCAATTTTGGTCGCAAGGAATCACAGCAGAAAGGAATTCAAGCGATAAATATTCAATGGCCGTTGACGAACACTGCCTGATGGCGAAGGAGTAGGGGATGGGGGAGAAGAACTTGGCTACAGCCTGTTGCCCATAAATGTCCAAGCGGTGGCTCACAGCTTCAAATGCCAGGGCCTGCACTCATAAATTATGCAAGCGATTTTAAAATTGAACTTTCTGCTCAGTTTTCCCCTCAGCTTTTCTCTGTTCCGCATGGTCAGATTGGAAAGACTGCGACCAAAAAGGCTTGCTGACCCAACTCAGAAGGCTTCCGAAAATCACGTTATGTGTGTGTGTGTGTGTGTGTCTGACTCACCAAATGGACATGTGAACGGTTGAGGGGAGGAGGGGGAGCGGCGACTCTTAACATGCTTTTAAAACTTGCTCCTTCCGTGGGGACTGAAACATTCATGTGCTTTATATACTTGCCCGGCCTATGTCACAATAAAAGTCAAAAAGCTTTTCGTGCCGTAATTAATGTAAATCCCCGCACCCGAAATGCGTGCGTTGCAGCTGCAGGCCGCCAGTGGGCGCCACAGTGTATGCACTTGTAATTGATTTTCTGTTTACGCACTCACAGTATGGTTGATGCCTGCATGTGTGTGAGTGTGTGTGTGTGTGTGTGTGTGTGGTATGTCAAACAGCACGCTTCCTGTGTGCTGCTTCCGGTTATTTCTTGTTATTATATTTCATTGCCTTCGTCGTCTCTGTAGCATTCGCATAGCAAAAACAAAAACTTTTCAATGAAAAGGCGCAGAGCAAGTTTTCTGATAGAAATGAGATTGTTACAGATGGGGATGGGATTTTTAGTAGGGGGGTGGGGGTGTAGTGGCTTCTTGGTAGTGGGGCACATGCCAACACTTGTTTTCTGTTAAGTGATTTAGGCAAAAGTTTTTACCCTTCGCTACCCGCTGGCTGCTGTCAGCCAGCGTTTCGCTTTGGCATTCGTGTTTGGCATTTTGGTTAGACGACACGCTCGACATGAAGCATGGTATGAGGGGTATGGGAGATGAGAAATGGAATACGCTGCGGTGTGTAGCTGCTGGGTGGCGGTTTTTTGAAATATCGGAAATGTTTTACAAAACTTTTGCCAGCTATAACTTGGTTCACTGAATGGCTGCCACATAATCGCCGTCAAGTGAAATTCATTTTCTTGACAAACAACATGAACTTCAAAGACCACGTCTCCCGATGGCCTTAGATTACCCCGCGGTAGTCCGCAGTTCCATTTTCAGTTCACGCGCTTGTTGCTGTCTCTTCCGACAAGGAAATTGAAATGCTACGTGTGTGTGCTACATTTACACCTTGCGGGGCGTGGCTTTGCTTATTAATTGTGGCTGCAAATTGATTTAACCGTCAAATTAGAGCTAGTTGCTGTACGTGCCTGGCGCAGCCTGGTCTAGTATACAGCTCGCTTGAGTCCTTAAATCTCTTGAGTATCAGATTGTATGGTATTGTAAAATAATTGAGCAGATTTCTATATTCATTCGTTTAATTGCTCCATATTTGTTTGCCGAAAGTAAACTCAAAATCTCTGCTGCTGTTATTGCCATGTCATTTGTTGATTGCAAATTTCCAATCAATTTGTATCTTATACTACGTTTTGTTATACCCAATATTTCTCAAAATGGGCAAAAGGAGTGAGTGTGTGTAGGAAGCAGTTAGACACTTCTTTAACTTACAATTTATTAAAACAAGCTTTCAACTCGGGTTTGATCCCGGAACTAAACTGAACTGGAGCAGCTAATTGTCCCAAAAACAGCTAATCCGAAGAACGAATTGATCCATTTATATTCTAGGATAGTTTTATTAATAAATAAAAAACCAAAGCAATTGGATATATCTGCCCAGGCTTGGCAACAGTCCATATTGGTCCATTATCAAGTGTAGCCCGCAAAGATTACTTTTCAGACTGTTGGCATGTGAGTACAGGGTATCTGCTAGTAAATTCTTCTCGAGTATATAACTTTTACTTGTTTTTCTTACCGTTTGGTGTCCTTTTTGTCAGCTCAGCTCAACTCAGTCAGCTGCAAAGTCAGCGCCATTTAAATTTCGCTCACGTTTGCTGGCGAATGAACTGCATCAAAAGAAATAACGCGAATGGAAAATCAACGGATGCGGATGTGTGGCTCCCAAACCAGGCAACCTGACTGCCACTGGTTGCTGGTAACTGCAACGATTGCAATCAGATGCAATTAGAGCGCCAATCCCTATCTCGGGAAAAGAAAAACATATAAGCGTGGAAGAAATGACAGTGAATTTGAATTTATAAGAAAAAGTGCAAGTGATTTTTAGTTTTAACTCTGCTCAGTGCCATTCGAATTCGGGTCAAGTATTCGGATGAGTGCTCATGGTTGCTCAAAAACATGAGTGTTGACAAAATGCAATTATTTTAATGTGCAGCATTTCACATGATTAATTTGCCTATTGATATCAGACTCGAGTGGGCTGACGAGTACTAGAATGCCCAAAAGGTAAGCCTTTTGACTCTATCCCATAGCCCACTTGTCTGCCAGGCGAACGGCCCTGAATCAAAGAACAGCTTGTTGCTATTCTGCTTGATTTATTTGGAGTGTTTTTTGGCATTGTTAGCTTAGATCTTTTCCAGTACACTTCAATCATAAATGATTTTCAATGTGCATTAGGCGAGTAGAAGTAAAGAATTCATTAAATTAAAATTTGCTTTCGTCAAAATAAGTGCGTTGGAATTGTCTGAACAGCTGTTCATTTCAACACTCAGTTATGCATAGAACTTCCGTCGCATAAGTTGGCATAAAATGACATTACGACCTACACTTCAAATATGTAGTCAATACTTAAGGTTATGAAAACTGGATGGAAGAGGGAGAAATAACCTTGATATCCTTCTCCACCTCCCTCACTCATTCTCCTTCTCACCTCCTCTCTAACTCCCCTATCACTATTACGAAAATCAGTTAAAAGCTGTGTGCAGTACCTTTAGTTTATGAAAATCGCATGGGGAGGCTTCTGAAAAGAAGGCGTTGCTTTTATTTTTGCGTCTCAGCTTGGACAGATAAAACGATTTTTTAAAATTCAATTCAGCTCCAAGTGCACTTCAAAGTGCTGCTGCTGTCCGCATTGAAATCAAAATCCCTGATGGTTGAAACTCAAGACATCGACATCGTTATTTTATACCCATTCAGTGCAGTGCTAGGTAAGCATGCATTTAATGCTGCCCGCAAACTAATGAGTAGGCGTGGCAGCATTACCGAAAATACCTACTTTAACCAGCTCAGCAGCGCATAAATCAAAATGCAGCAACTTTGTTGTTGCTCGGTTTTCTTCTTATATGGTTGGGAATATTTCATGTGCAGCGCTTAGTGAAAGCCATGCCCACCAAGGATTAGGCCAGGATGATATACGTTCCGCGCGCGTGAGCAGATTCCGCATCCAGCTTTACGCCATAAAGGTAAAGGTATTTCGACCCGCCCCCCTTGCCTTTTTATGACAACGCCCGTCAAGCTGTCCTCCATTGCCGTTTCGGCGAGGGCACTCGCTGGCGTTGATTGTGTGACGCCAGTGCCGCATAAAGTCAGCGCCAGGTGGCGCCAATCTCGGTATGAGTGAGTGTGTGTGTGCTTGTGTGTGTGTGGGAGCGTTCATGTATATATCTGCAGGTGTCTCTACATTAAAAGCCATAAAAGATTCATAAAATGCATTTCGCACGCCGAAACCAAATATGCCGCAACATTCACGACGCCACATCCATAAATACGAGCCCATATAGTACGGTAGCAAGCACCCGTACAGCCCTGAACACAGACATAAATTTTAAAGTTTGTAATGTGCAGGTGTTCATAAAAAGTATTTACGAGCGACGGCTTGTACCGATGTAAGGCGCAGATACTTGTATGAGCGGTCCTTAAGAGGCTTTCCCCAATGATGGCCAGTTGCACGGAAACCCTAATGAAAACGCTAAGAGCACCAAATAGCCTACCTTTCTTAATACACACATTAACTGAACTATAATATACGCTTTGTTTACTAGATTCACGGCTTGTTAGTTGAAATTGTGAAAACTTGAATGCGCTAAGAGAAATCGTTAGGGGAAACTTTAGCACGTACGCGACATTTGGCAATTGCTGAAAATTGTGCACAAATTATATCAATTTCGAAACGTAATCATTGAATCTTATCAATTTTCTCGGCACCCCACGCCCCATCCTGGGACAGACATATCCGGCCAGACGGAGACGTTACAAAATGTGAAAATCAAATATTTATGATACTTTTGAGCAAAATTTCTGGCCTTCGGCAAAAGCAAACTACAAATTTTCTTTTGACGCCATGTCTTTCGTATTTCTTTTTTTTCGCCCTCCTCCAGCTTGTACGTTGTATCCACGTTTTTGCCTTCGGATTTATGTGCGTGCCTTTTGGAAATTCAATTTAATTTTCAGTTTTTCTAGCACGGGTCATGAGATTTCCAATGCATTGCCGCGAATGCGCACCGGGTCGCGATTGCCTCTCATATTTTTTATGACTATGATTCGAAATTCGAAGGCCTGCGCATTCAGTCAGTTGTAAATGTTCGCCGAGAATTGCGATTTATGCCAAACCTATTACATTTTGATAATACAAACGGCCCAAGCTTAGAAGCTCTACCAAATCTGGTAACTTAAGTACCTGCATATTCTGAGGTATTAATGTTATACTTGCAATTACATGTCTAGAAAGGTAGTACTATTTATTGCCTCCTTCTAGTTGCTCGCTATCGACTCAAAAGTGAATTCCAGTAATCATTTTTGCTTTGTAGGTCTTATAACCAATCACTCAGGACAAACCGTTTTATATATATTAAGAATGCTTTTCCCTTTTAGAGAGCTGGACTGTTTGTATACTTATTTTGACATCCGCAGCAGTGCAAATAAGTACATTTGCATGAGCATCCAGCTATCTGTTTGCCACTATTGATTACAAAGATAAGGCAAGCGTTATCCAACCAGCTGAAAGCCCATTTGACACTCTAAGCCCGATGCAAGGAGGCAAAGAAAAGCAACTTCGTCTGACCGCTTCATGTAAAGCATTTGTACATATTATTACAATCGGGCCAGTTTACGGGACATGGTACTCGGATACTTTGGATACACATAGATAAGCCCCAATTGAAGTTGCATTTGCCACTTGAACGATGCACGCATCCAACACCAGCCGCATACCCCTCTAACAAGTGTTGGATGGGAACCACTCAGTGTGCTGGTTGTTGTCCTTGTCGTGCTGTTGGTTTTGGGCTCTGGCCCTGGGTCTGACTCTGGCTCTGGCTTCCAGCTGAAGATGCTGCAATGCATTATGCTAAAATGTCATTGCGTGCTTATTGGCGTAACGCCCGTCTGTCTACCAGTTGGCAATGCATATTGCCTTCCGGATGAAACAGCGACTTATGCTAAACTGACAGCCGGCAGCAGCAGTCCTGCCACTGCCGGAATGCTCGTGCAAAATTGAATGGAAGCTCGTTTATTTTGTTGCCATTTGCCATTTGTGGCAAGGAATTGACGCTCTATCGAGAGACGCTGCGACAGGATTTGTCAGTGTCGTTGGGCGAGGACAAGTTGCCCAAGTTATAAATGCCTGGCAATCGCAACACAAAGGATTCCCGCCAAAGGCATTACCATTACCACGACCTCAACCACAACCATTTCCGTGACCGTATACAGATGCCAGCCACTGTATGAAACGGCCATTATCGGTTCCCTTGCTCGCAATTACACATGCCATTGACACAGATACCGTATATGGTCTGGTATGATAGGATCTGGACGTCTCCTTCATTCTGGTCCGCTCACTCATTATTTTGTTTATTTTTCTGTGTTTCGTGCCACGCAGAGACACCCAAGGAGGACACTGGACCTGGCTCCAACTACAAAACTCAGACATGGCCAACTTCAAACTGTGTGTCTGCCTGTCCAAAGAATATTGTGTTTTCTTTTGTTGCCTGTCTCTTAAATTGCTCAGAGCTTCGTTTTGGTCACATTGAAAACATGTGGCTACACTCTACTCACACACAGGTCGATAAAATCACTTTTAAAGTGATAGCTTTAAGCGACCTTTAACCTTTAAATCTTTTGTGCTCAAATGGAAACATTATCTTGAAATTGTAGTCTGATTGTTGAACTCATGATTGCAGGTAACAAGTTTTTCCAGCTTAAGTCTTATAAATATAAATACCGATTATAAATTATTGCTTGTTTTATATTATTATAGGTAACACTTATTCATTTTCCATTTCCTTTGTTTGCATTATTGCTGATGTTTATCATACAAAGTTTCAATAAAGTTTTCTCCCACTTGGAAGCTCCGGTAAAAAGGTCGTACGGCTTGGGTTATGTGTTGACTATCAGTCAGTCAGAACGAACTCCTTTATGTATCAATTTAAGCGCATTCTGAGATTTTAAATTACTCTCTAGGGTTTTTTATATCGTACTGAATGAGTACCAATGAGTTGGTTACTAGCGAGTTGGCCATCGACATAGATCTCGATCGGTCCATGTTGTAGAGGTTTAGCACAGAGATCTTTAAAGGATTGCGCGTGATCTGAAGCTGAAAGCTCTCGATCTGTAAGTAATTTAAAATTGTTTTAATTTCACCATAATACGTAAGCTACACTTACGACCGCCTGCAGTCTCTCGTCTAAGCCCGGAGAAAACATTGTCAGCCGCTCCAGCAGTTTCACCATATCTGCATGGACCTCCATGACAAAGTAAACGTTATTGAGGGTTATCAAAATGTCCGCAAAGTAGCTGACGATATTTAAGACAAACAGCAAAATATACAATGGGGTCCATTCCACGCCATGAATTTCCTTAACTGAGGAGAACGAAAAATAGATTGTGGCGAGTATAGATATGTAGCCATTGATGGTTACAACGATGCCCTGTATTCCAAAAACCTTGGTTATGCATTCGAGAAGCGTTTGTACTTCGTATTGTGTTACGGCAATCACCTCCAGCCGGTCTGCAAGGGTGCAACATTTAATCATGAATGCAGCCTTACGATGTTCCCCCTCTAGGGATCGGATCTCGACAAGCACCGCGCGCAGCTCTTGATTTAGTAGAATATAGTGGCTGTGGACATTCACTATTGCAAAGTAATAGTGCGATATAATGACATTGACAAGTACTGTCAGAGTATATAGCGCGAATATGCTAGAGGCCAAGTTCACAGTGAGGTAAGGTCGCAGGGCTAAAAAGCTTACTAATATTTGCAGAAATTCCGACAGACTTATGCTGATAAATTTCATAATAACTCCCCGTCGCCACATTCTCATCACTTGTGGCTTTCGAATCGCCAGTCCTCGAAAGGCGTCACCAGCCGAATGAGCCGGCGGCGCTGCCACCAGCGACTGAATAAGGTGGCCATCACGCAGCTGACTCTTGTGCCATGGACGACCAGAAACAGATACTCGTGGAGGCGGCCGGCATGTGACCACAACGTTTGTATTAGGTCACTGCGACTTAGGCAAATAAGAAGAGCGAAAATCAGTATATTGATCAGGACTGCATAGATCGATGCTCGTTTCGTAAGGCGCGCGTGACCTGTCCGCATGTCGATCTCAAAGTTAATCACACCAAGAAACCTCGAGTAATAATAGGATATACGCAAAATCCACTGCACCGGGTCGAGCATGTTGAAAGACTAAGCCATATTTCATTTCCCATTGGTTAGAGGGTCCAATGACAATGAAATGTATTTGATGATTGCTTAATCTATGGATTGACTGATATAACGCACCCATTGGAAAAATGGCTAATTAGAAAACAAGAAAGAATGACCATAATCAACACGCCCAATATTAAATACCCTTCCAAACAGTTGGTTTATATATGTTTGAAGAGATTTGTGAAGCGCGTAAACTGAGTTGTGTGCAGATATTTTGAAAAACCCAAATGACATAGTTTCAAAGGATTTCAAATCAGTTGAAGCTGAAAGCTCTCGTGCTGTAAACAAAGTATTCCATACGCAAGCTCAACTGCTTTGGGTCAAACATATTGCATAACTAAACAGAGCTTCAATTCCCATTGGCAGGAAGGTCTAATTAAACTGCATTACATTCGATGCGATTGGCCGATAGTCTGATATGACATACCCAATAAAATTAAGGCTAATTACAAAATGGAATCCTTATAATGAATAAAGGAACATGAGAAACAGTCCATAGGCGGTATTCGTCAAGCGCAGTTTTTCAGCGGGTTATATATCCCACTTGGGAAGTAGAAATTCATTGAGATACATTTTGTTCCAGCAAATCTTTCCGAATCTACGATAGTAAGCTTTGCGAATATTCCAAGTATAACTAATAAATGAATTCTGGTAACAAAATAGTATATATACTAGTTCGATAATATTACAACTCAATAAATATTGTTTAACTATTTTGCACTTCGTATTGAACCAACACCAGAGAATTGCTGACGATTGAGCTGGCTATAGCAACAGCTGTTGCTCGCTCCACTTTATAGAGATGAAAGAGGTGAATCTCTAAGGGGTTCCGCGCAAGCTGAAGCTGAAAACTCTCGTACTGAAATAAAAAACCTATTAAGTCAACGAATTCGAAATTAATTCTATTAAGTGCACTTACCACCATCTCCAATCGCTCATCTAAGCCCGGAGCTAGCGTTGAGAACTGCGCCAGCAGGGTTACCATTTCCGCATGGACATCCAGGACAATGTATAGGTTGTCCATGGTGACCAGAATATCCGCAAAGTAGAAGGCGACTTCAAGCATGAATAGGACGTTTGAGAAGCTCCAGTTTAATATGCAGTTGGTCGATGTGAGGCCGACAAAGGTATAGTATATGGTAGCAACCATGGAAAGGTACATAATGGCGGTTATACAGAGACCCTGAATGTCAAAAATACGGGCTGAACGTTTCAGAAGCGTTTGCAATTCAGACTGCGTCCTGGCTATGTCCTCCAGCTGGTCTGCTAGCAAGCAGCATTTAATCATGCGAGTAGCCCTTCGATGTTCACCCTCCAGGGAACGGATCTCGCTGAGCACTGCATGTATCTCCTGGTTGAGCAGGATGTAATGGCTATGCACATTCACATTTATTAAGTAAAAATGCGTGATTATCACATTTACCAGGGCTGTCATTGCATACAACATAAGAATGCTAAAGGTCAACTTAAGAGTCAGGTATGTTCGCACCGGATAAAAGCATATTGCTACTTGAGAGATCTCCGATAGGAAAATGCTCATAAATTTTAAAATAATTCTGCGACGACACATTCTCATAACCTGTGGTCTCCGAAATGCCAAGCGACTAAGTGCGTTTACCAGGTGAATGAGCCGACCGCGCTGCCACCAGCGGCTGCATAACGTTATCACAAGGCAGCTGACTCGCGTGATATGGATGACCAGGAAGAGGTACTCGTGGAGCAGTCCGGCATGCGACCACATCGTTCGCAGCAGATTACTGATACTCAGAAATGGGAATAGGCTCAGAATCAAACCATTCATCACACCTGCATATATCGATGCTCGTCTCGTGATGCTCGCCCGACCAGTTTTCATATCAATCTCAAAGTTGATTACACCAAGAAGCCGCGAATAAAAGTACACCATGCGCAATATCCACTTTACGGGGTCAAACATTTCGAAGCACTAAATGAAATTCCAATTTCAATTGCAAATACATAGCATTTGATGCCATTGATAGATTGTTTGATAAGATGACCTCAAGCAAATGGTAACTAATTTCAGAATGGAACGACATTCAAGAACAACTATGGCACACAGAGTCGAAGGTTAATTAGTGCACAAGTAAATCTATATGACTGACTGATTGCTGATAAAAAACAGCAAAAACAAACCCTATAAGCTGGGAATAGACATTTTAACTGTAGTTAGCTTTTGTTATGAATATGTTTTAGCAAATTCCATTCGCAAATGTGGAAAACTCGCGGAAAACAAATGTATGTATGCATGCAACAAAACAACTGGGCCCTAGCAAGTCCTGGAAATATTCGTAAGTAATATTATAAAATATGTGGTTTTCTTTAATAACATTAATATAAATAGGCATTTTTTAAATCATTTTGTATCAGAACCAGAGAGCTGGTTACTACTGAGCTGGCCAAAGTAACTGCGTTCGATTTCTCCATGTCATAGAGCCCCAGAACTGAGAACTTTAAAGGATTCCATGCCAGTTGGAGTTGAAAGCTGTCGAACTGAAAAGTAAAAGTTGCTTAGTGTGAAAACCAATTGAATTATTATATGTGAGATTCTCTTACAACAGCCGCCAGTCGCTCATCTAAGCCTGGGGCAAAAAGAGTGTGCTGAGAGAGTAGCTTCACCATCTCAGCATGTGCATCAAGAAGAGCGTAGATTATGTTCACGGATATGTGAATGTCTGTAAAGTAGCATATAAATCCGCAGCCAAGCAGAGCCAAGTCCCATTTGCTCCAGTTTAAACGGATGGCACCCGTCAACTCGGAAAATCCGAAGTAGATCATTGAGACGCCCGACATATAATAACTTATGGTCAGTAGCAAGGTCTGCAGTCCAAAGCAGTTTGTTAAATGCTGGATCAATATTTGCAGCTGAAATTGTGTTCTGCCAATGGCCTCCAGCCGATCAGCCAAAGCACAGCACTTTATAATAAACACACCCTTCCGGCACTCGGACTCTAGAGAGCGGGTCTCAGCCAGTACAGCGCGCAGCTCCCTATTGAGCAGGATATATTGACCGTAAACATTGAGCAGAGCGAAGTAATAATGGGAGATAATGATATTGACAAGCGCTGAGATTGCGTAAAAAATCATGACGCTGAAGCTCAACTTAATTGTTAGCTTCTCCCAAATAAGTAGCAGGCTAGCTGCCATTTGCAACAAATCCGAGAGAATGACGCTCATAAATTTGCTAATAACTCCGCGTCGCCACATTCTCATCACGTGAGGCTTCTGTTGGGTCAGATGTTGAAAGGAGTTCACAAGGCGAACGAATCGCCGGCGCTGCCACCAACGGCTGATCAACGTCACAGACACACTAAGGACACGCCCACTTAGCATGATCAGGAACATGTAGTCATGCAGAAGTTCAGCCTGCGACCAAAAAGAATGAATTACATGCGTTCCACTCAACCAGGGGAGGCCACAAATGCAAATCACATTCACGCAGGCAGCATAGATAGAAGTCCGCCTGGTGATGCGCGCCCGACCCGTTCGTAAATCGATCTCAAAGTTGAGCACACCTACGAGCAGCGCATAATAGTAACTGACCCGTAGCAGACACCTGACGAGCTCAAACATGGTATAACACTAAAATACTGAAACTCTCATCGTCTAATGGCACTGAGTCTCTTCTGATACCATGAACGGATTGGGCTAAGCATACGTTCCTAATGAGTCCTTCATATTTTTCGATATATATGGCTTCGGTTTCATGCATATGACAAACGCATTAATTTAAATATATATACTATGTTATCTTTGATCCCCTAACAGGCTGAGGTTGTCGTTATCTGTGGGCACATCCTTTCGCATTTCGACAATAATTTGACTGTCATTAATTACAGTGTGTGCCGCACATTTTCCATGTCATATATGCGACAGTAACTTTGTCACAAACCTTTATTTCATCACACCGAGACGCACACACACACTCGCACATTCCTTTGATTTGAGGCTTTCGTCGGCCATTTTGTGCCTTCTTTGTACGTGTATTTTGCCATTTCCGCCTCGTCGTTGCGGTATTTCCGTTCATTTTTCACATATTTTACAGCATTGAAACTTTGCTCATGTGTGTAAGTATTGCGCCAAGTGCCTGGCAAATGAAAACTTTCTGTGCTTTTCCCAGCTGTTCTTTTCTTTTCTTTTCCTTTCATTTCTTTGCAATTCATTTTTCATGTTGCCGTCGCCGTCGTCGTTGCCATCGTCGTCTTTGTCGTTGTCGTTGTCGTTGTCGCTGGCTTTGCTTTAAAGCTTTTCGTAATCCTTTTAGAAATTACGTTTCTCCTTTCAATATTATGTTTTATTCCCGTGCATTGGCTACATTGTCAATATTTTGAACAATCGAGTTGCCGAAGGAGAACTGCGGTTGCGGATGTGGCTGTCGCCATGGCCGGGCATTAATCTTAAGCGCAGTGCCAGTCAGTCACCTGAGCAGCTCAAGGCGAGAGAAGCTAGCAAATACCCAAGAGTAGTGCCTTTTAGTGTTTGGATTTACCTGGCAACAACAGCAATAGCAACAGCAACAGCGACAATAATACAAACTACAAGCTGCAGGCGCCATAAGGAGTCATAAACCACTCAGTGGCCAAGTGAAAATACCGCAAATATTTGCCGTTAACCAACTCTACTGCAAATCTCACTCCAAGTACCTCAGCTCAGCTCTCAACAGTATCCCCCACTCTCTCAAGCTGGTTTATGTGCTTTACTCTTTCGCCTTTTGATATATGGCGTATGCGCCATCGCATCCACGCCTTTTCAAATAGCCTTTTTCGGGGGATTGATGTAGAGATGTGCAAGGACCGTGTTTTTTTTCCCGTGCGTGTTCCGTGCAATCCTAACCAATACGCAGAGTACCGCTTCATACTCAAGCCTAGTTTCTCTTTTGCATACTCTTTACTTTTCGTAAATAAAACAGTTAAAAAAAGAGACAAATATAAAAAGTGATTTTAGACCGTGTCTTGGAAAATTGATTTCTTTGCGTGCTTACAAAAGTTAGTTTCATGTTTGTGTTGGGAAGTGTCGTCAAAGCCCAGTCCGCGTCCATCCCTAGTTCGGAGGCACCCTGTGTCCCAGCCAGTGTTGGTTTGTGCGGGTAAAATCGAAAGTGCTGCCATTTATTTTATTGCCACCTCGGCGAGAGCCCTTGCGGCTGTGACTGCGGCTGCAGCTGCTTCGCTTGTCCAGGTGGACAGCTCGACAGCCAGCCATCAGGCAATGAGTAAAAACTTTGAAAGCTGCCATAAAATAAACGAAAAAACGAAAAAAAAAAACGGAGTGACCCAAATGTTTGCGTGGTATTTTTACAGTATTTGGATTTGTGCAGCATTTCTTTCGGTTTTTATGATGGGATTTTTTTCAAACGTAATTTGCTTGTCTAAATTGGGAATGGTCGAAGCAGTGTCAGCAAGGTTAAGCTACTCATCAGCTGCGGGTAATCCGCACTTTTACCTACAACACCGAAATCTCGCATTTGCCAGATCATTTTGGCCAAGCTTCTTGGCTGGCTCATCTCGCTCATTGGTTCGATGGCATTTGGAGTGGCAATTCCAGAAGTTGGCACTTAATGCGAAACACTCCTTGCCTGGACAGCTGTGCGGCATGCAGCTTAATTGAAAAGCAATGTTCTTACATAGTTTATGCTTAAAATACGATTACATTAATTTCACACACCACAAAACAGATGACAAAGTCAGCGCTGGGGACAACAACACACAAAAGGGTTGTTCGCACCGGATCCTTGCTGTCCACAAGCTGACAGGAAAGGCTGCCAAGGTAGGCGAAACTTGTTGAGAAAACTCAAATGGACACTCACACACACACACACACAGTCCAGTTTGAATGGAGACTCGGCAACCACTCGAAAAGCCACTCAGTCAGGTGTTAAAACTAATTTACGACAATTTGACCAACGAACAACAATGGGAAGGAACCCTTGCCAGCTTGTGGGCGTGTGGGTCAGAGGGTGTGGCAGTGGCTTTGGCGGCGCATCAACTGTTTCCCATATTTCACACATTGCATGAAAAGGGTGCAAATTGGGACAGCAGCAGCCACAAAGCATCCAAATCAAACGAAAGACATGTCCCTTGCAGAGCAACCCGCTCATCGCTAAGGCAATCAACCAACCGAACCTTATTCTATTTACAGTCTGTTGTTTAACGCTGACATTTGTAGCGTCCAGTTATACGAATAAATAAGTTTCACTTTAATGCCCTGGTTTTGTAAAGAATTAATTGGCCCACTAAATGCGAAAGGTGAACGTTGAGTTACGCAAATAAATGCAATTCACTTTGGCCAAATTGTGCAGGCTCATTGCCAAATAATTTGTGTGTAATTAAAGCAGTTACGCCCCATTGACTGGCAGAAGGGAGGATGTGGATTTGCGTTAATGATTGCTGCTGAAATTTCAAGGCGTTACAATTAGTATGTATTAATGTTGATAAATGAGGAAAATTTCGTTCTGCTAATTGGCAGTGCGGTATAAGGTCAAACACCAGTGTTGTAAAACTATAAACTAAAGTTGTTTCTTCGATTGTTTTCACTAGTTTTCCACTTTTGTAGCAACCCAAGCTTATATGGAATATATATTAAATATAAAACCGATCCAATGTGATTTCCACTAGCTCTACAGATAATTTTAAACAAGTATTTGCACCACATTTCATTTTATTATTGCATCTTCAAACTGTTGAAACTCAATCAAAGGGTACGTCTGTCACGGTGACTGCCCCAATCACTGCACAGGTGTCGATCACAAACATCATCTTTAACAAAGGACTTGCCCAAAGTGCTTCTCAGCTCAGCGTCATAGTTGGCCTTCTCTTGAATTACCAATCTGTTCATCTGTTCGCGCCTAGCTGCTTGAGCTATCTTCTGTAGGCTCTGCAGCTCCGAGGTCATCGGACGCAGCAGCTCAACGCGTGGTGCATTATACGGAGGAGTTTCGGTGCCATGGCACTTCATCCAGTTGACCACGCTAAATGGATATAAAATGAACACTCAAAAGCCAGTTAAAGTTACATTTTTACTTACAAGTTGCTCATTTTGGTATAATTATTTAAAGTTGATTAACAAACTATTAACTGAGACTAATATTAGATGTGTATAAGCTGGAGCTCCGTTACGGAATGGGAATAAATACAAATTATATCAGCAAAAGTTATAGTTTTATGTGCTTACTATGATCTCTTATGTGTGCATTTAAAGGGTTTTGAACCAAAACAATTTAAAAGATGGTTTAGTTCAAAATAAAGGTTTTTTGCTGAGGCTCAGTGCAAAGCAGAAATAGTCTGGGCCCAAGCCTTTGGTTTCATCTGACCATATTTGGCAGATGCCAATATTGGGTTGAGATTCAATTTAACCCGCAAATTCTATATGAAAATATTTACGGCTTGCAATTTATTTAGCAGAACGGACAATTTTGAAAGCTTAAACCACAATCTGCGTTTGTTGTGTGGGGGAAACCAGTTTTACGTACAGTTTTGGGCTTGCAGTCCTACTAACTAATTTGTTTTTGTTACACCTCTTCATCTTCATTATTGATTCACCTGGTCGAGCGCCTAATGAATTGCAAGACCATCTCAAACATGGCAAAAAACAAAGCAACCGCAAAGCTAAAGGCAAAGTCATTATATTATACATTTGGCCTAATGAGATTTTTTATGGTAATGATGGACAAAAGGGAGGTAGAGAGAGATAGAAAGAGAAAGAGAGCTGGGAGCGTACTTAGCACACGCAAGCCCTTTCTTAATTATTCACAATCAACGAATATGGCATTAAATCTATGTAGTGCGAGAGGCAGACATTTTGACACCTTTATAGCTCAATAAATTCGACTCGATTCAGGAGTGTGCGGAAACAAAAAGAAACTAGTTCATTAAAAACGCGCTGCGGATTTTGATTTCGACTCTGATTACACTTGAGATGTCAAGGAGGCGGGGCAGACCCGACTGCGATTCCAATTCTGGTTTGCAGAAACGTGGCACGTAAAGTTTACAATTACCAGACTTTTGTGACTCGCATTGGAGTCATTAGAACTTAAAAGCAGTAAAACGCCAACTTGAACGCCATCGCCAGCCAGCCAGACTGGTCTACGACCAGCAAAGGGTTAAACCTACAGAGCTAGCCCAGCAGTTCCTTGGGTAGCATGCCATTAGAGCGATATGATCCTTGGCTGGCCTCGTCTCCATTCTCTAACGTTGGTGGGCTGCTTATGAATAATGTTTTAATTTCAGGCTTTAGCCGTCGCGTCCTCGTTGTTGTAGTCGTCGTCATCATCGCTCTCGCTTGGGGTTCGTTTGCCCCTTTGGCACGCAATTGCATGTTGAATGCATATGATGCCTCCTCCAATACCCATACCTAGTTGTCGCTCAACTAATATGCGAAAATTATGGGTTGTAATTTAAGAGGCACTTTTGCTTATTTTTTAATGACATCCCATGTTTTTACAAGTACGTTAGAGTTTAGTTTCAAGCCACTTCTATATTCGACTGTCTGAATAAGTGTGGAAGGCGCTGAGTGTGTGTGTGTGTGTGTGTGTGTGTGTGTGTATTTGTGTGTGTTTGCATAAAAAATACCAAAGTGATTAGGCGCGAGCTTATGTCGTTTAGACTCGTTCACATTAATTAATAGTCTCTGCTCTCGACTAACGTAACATTAGAGGCACAATATAAAAAATTCCAACTGCGTATACAAATCCGTAATGTTTATAGTGTATATAAAATCTAGAAAGCGGGCATATTCATTTGCATAGCTACACAGGATAATAACATAATATGCAGAATATTATTCCAGTTAGAAATGATTTATATAAAAATGATCAAATGATTTTATGCACAGAACAGGAAACGTCACCCACCAATTCTTTGACTTCTATTTCCACCAAGGTGGAATGCATTTTCAAAAAGTGTTAAAGACTCCTGAAATTAATTTGAACAAAGAGCTTGAAAAATGAGCTTGAAGCCGATCCGATGGTTAACACAAATGTGGCATACAAACGTTTTTCGCAATTTTCTACACATGTGGGTGGAATTTCCCGAGACCCCGTCTTAACGTGCACCTCCACCACATGAGGTAACTACATTGAAAATGTTTAGTTTCATATATATAAAGATAAATTATGTTAGTTAAAGAAATTGTCATTATTTAGGCTGATTTCAGTGAATTTTTATTAAATGTTTCAAAGTTTTCTTGGCTGCGTTTAAATTCAGGGGAATTTAATAGAAGCGCGCAAAAGTATGCAACAGTTTTGTGTGCAGCTTGCATTTAATTTCAGACGGCAACCATTTTGCTTTTTGCAGCCGCTTCCGTTTCCGCGGCTGAGCTGAAATTGTGTTGGCCTCGACTGCGTTTTCATGAATGCGGCTTTTCCTATTTTTTTTTTTGATCTGATTTTGTTTGGATTTCATTTGATTTGGCAGTGGGTTATTTTTGCAATTTGATTTGTCGTCTAAATTCACAGCATTTCTGGCATTTGTTCAACGCAGAATTTTAAAGTGTTGTTGCTGTTAGCGCAATCTTTATGGCATTTGATGCAATGTCAAATGCACAAAACTGCAAAGTATTTGGTATTTGCAGCTAATCGAAATAACAAAAAGTTGCTTAGCCGCGACAGCTAAACTATTTGGCCACAAATATTCATGAAATTAGCTATGCGGTGGTGGGGTATATGTGTATAGGTGCACGTAAGCCGGTGCCACATGGCAGCTGCATCCGTAGCCTTCGGCCTTTGTCTACCTCAATGTTTGCTTAAGACGCAACGACACTCGTTAAGTGCCCGGAGCTCTGTTTAATATGCACTCGACTGGCTGTCGAGGCTGTCGAAGTTTCGCACCGTCTTTCACATGCTGATACCCGTACCTTGGCCAGTGGCAGGAGGGGCATGCCGTTCAGCTCTTGCAGCAGCTTCTGTTACTGAGGGGCTTTTCACTAAAAATAAGTGTTGTGCAAACATTCTATGGTTATAGAAATTTTGCTGCAACATCATCTTTGTTTCCGCCCCCAAAACGAAAGAGGGCCATGTTTGTCAAACTATGAACTAGGTCCTGTGGTACTATGTGTGCCACAGCTAAAGATGTTTAACACTTGCGTCCATTCAGCCAGCGGGGAGGTTAGAAATATTGACAGAAGCTTATTGAGGGGCAGCTTTTAGGCAGTTGGGCAAGTGAAGCTGAGTTGAGACACTAATTGACGTGTTGAAACTGGTTTATAATAAAAGAAAAGCTTTAGGGAAATGATTAAATACCTTTTAAACATAAAGCAGCTTAAAATAGTTGCTGTCTCTCTCTCTCTCTCTCTCTCTCTCTCTGACTTTCTCTCTTTATCTGACTTGCTCTCTGTCTCTCTTGCTCTCTCTCCATCGCTCTCTTTTGCCTTCGCACTCTCTCTCTCTTTCTCTTCTGAATTATAGGTATAGCGAGATTGTACTAGAGAATACAACTTTTCCTTTGGCTTTTCGAAATATTTCAAAAAACTTCTCAATCCCGTTTTTTGTTGCATGACTAACATTTTATGTCTACATATAATGTTTCGGATAGGGTTTTGTCAAACAGGCAATAATAAAATTTCCCTCATATTTCAGTTGCTGAATTTTTCGATAATTATTTGCACACACACACACACATACCCACAGAGACAAGGGCACCAGCTTTGTTTTGGGAATCAAAATTTTAGGTGTACTGCCACAAGGATTCCGGCCATGGATATCCTATCCATTAATCAGCAGGTGTACATACGTCGCTCTGATGGTCGGATTCATCAGGCTGGGATCATCAAATTGGATGGCAGCTCTAATAAAATTGTGACTGTGGAATGGAACGAGGGCGATATAACACGCGGCAAGGAGATTCCGTTAAATACGATAATCAAGCTCAATCCACAGATCTACGATGCGTCTACAATTATACGAGCTGCCACAGCTCAAACCAATATAATGACATCTATTCCGACGCGGCCGGCACGTCCACAGAGTATTTCATTGGGCGTTAATGGCGTTGTGGTGCCACGACTAACAGCCGTCAATGCCGCCTTGTCAGCCGTGGTCACTGCGATTCCACGCCAAGTGCCCGAACCTGCAAAGGACGACGTTGTTGTGGAGATTGAGCGCCTGCGGGCTAGACGCGAGCAACGCCGTCAGCTGCACGATGAGTCACGTGCCCGGCGTCAGTCGTTTCAGGATGCGGATCCTGGCAATCCGAACTGGGAGATCGCACGCATGTTACGTTTACATCGAGTGCATATGGACTTCCGGCCGCAAGAGAGTCTGGCACGCTGCCCGCCCAAGGAACATCAGATAATGGTGTGTGTGCGCAAACGCCCGCTGAATCGACGGGAGCTGGCCATGCACGAGCCGGACGTGATTAGTGTACCCAATAGGGAGCTGCTTATTGTTCATGAGCCGCGCAGACAGGTCAATCTGACCAAGTTTCTGGAGCACCACAACTTTCGGTTCGACTACACATTCGACGAGCACTGCACTAATACCCAAGTCTATGAGCGAACTGCACGTCCGCTGGTGCGCCACATCTTCGAGGGCGGGATGGCCACCTGCTTTGCCTACGGCCAGACAGGCAGTGGCAAGACGCACACTATGGGCGGTGTATTTACGGGGAAGCAGCAGAACTGTCGCGATGGCATCTATGCCATGGCTGCCGCCGATGTCTTTGCATGCCTGCAGCTGCCCAACTATGCATGCTTGGGTCTAAGTGTGAGCTGTAGCTTCTTCGAACTGTATGGCTCCAGGGTGTACGATCTGTTGATGCCTGGTAAGCCGCAGCTACGTGTACTCGAGGATGGCCAGCAGAAAGTGCAAGTTGTGGGCCTCACCGAGCAGGCCGTGGCCAATACCAACGATGTACTGAAGCTACTGGAGCTGGGCAAAAGTGTGCGCACCTCCGGCCAGACTTCGGCCAACTCTAAATCATCGCGCTCGCATGCAGTGTTTCAGATTGTGTTGCGCATTGGCGAGAAGAAGCGGCTGCGTGGCAAATTCTCACTCATCGACTTGGCTGGCAATGAGCGTGGCGCGGACAATTGCTGCGCTGATCGCCAAACGCGACTTGAGGGCGCTGAGATCAACAAATCCTTGCTGGCACTCAAGGAGTGCATACGGGCATTGGGGCGCCAGTCACCACATCTGCCTTTTCGCGGCTCCAAGTTGACCCAGGTGCTGCGTGATTCGTTTATTGGCGGTAAGAAGGTTAGAACGTGCATGATAGCCATGATCTCGCCAGGCTTGCATTCCGTCGAGCATACGCTTAATACGCTGCGTTACGCGGATCGAGTCAAGGAGTTGACGGCACAGCCTTTGGTCAAGGGCAAATTAAGGCCCGTGGTCGTGACTGATAGCTTGCCAATCGGCCAGACCAACTCGCTGCCAGACATTACCAGCCAGGCCATCCAGGTTAATCGAGTCTCCTCAAGCGCTTCATTACCTGGCGTGGAAGGCCGTGTCAGTCAAGTTCGCAGCCTCTGGAAAACGTACACTGTCAACAGTGCACTAGAGGATGATAATCTTACGTACTTTAACGAGGCCATCGATAGCTTTGATCAACCTACCAAAAGGAAAGGCCCCAACAGAAGTTAAACTGGGATGTAAGCGCAGCTTCCAAAAATTTATCTAATCACATGGTGACCGCAATTTGAAAAATACACAAAATACAATTGTGCCACTCTCAGAAACATTAACCCATCACAGAAGGAACAAAATTGTGTAACATCAGTAAATTTATATATGACTAATTTGTATATTTCTAAAAAAAATGTCTTTAGTCATAAAGTGGGAGTACAAGGCAACTAATTGCTTACCATGATCAAACAGAGTATAAAAAGTGCGCAAATGCTTGTAACAGACATGTTTCGGTCGGGGTATCTGCTGATAGGGAACACCCAACTAAAGCCCTAATGTTAAGTGAACGTGTGTGCTCATATGTTTTTTATCCAATTCCTGACTCGAACTGAAGGCAAATACGCGCGTTTTTTTCTCATAGTTGCGCATTAAGCCAAAAACTTACTTTTCCTTTCAATATTCCTTAAGAAATTTCGTTACCCTCGCTTAAGTGAGGGTGAGAGTGCTGTGGGGACCGCCAGCGACAGCTGTCAATGCACAATATTGAGGATTATGATGGCAAAGACACGTCTTACCAGAAAGCTTTGTGTCAATATATTAAATTATGGCTTAAAGGCTTTCCTCTTCCAACTTAGTGACATTCAACTTTTTGGCATTAGCGCAAATCCGCAAAAAAATATGACAACTGGCGGGCAGATCAGGTCGCGGCTAGGTGTGCCAGGGGCCAACATTTAACATTAATTCGAGCTGCGAAATCTGATAGGTTTTTTTAACTAATAAATTTGCAATCAAGCTGATAATATATACAAACATTTGCATAATCCATTCAACTATAAACACTTGAATTTAGTTATGCAGCCAGATAAATATAAATGCATAAATGTGAGTATAGCTTTCTGTAAATAAGTATAGAAAGCAAAATATTTGTGCATAAAAGTTATGCAGCAGCTGCAACTTTTGCCATTAACATTAAAAAGCAATTAAAATAACTTTAATCAACTAGAAGGCAAAATAAAATGTGCTTTCCTATCCCCCCGCCCCTGCTCTCTATCACACTTTCTATCTTTCTCTTGCTTTTTCTCCGTGGCATCCGCTCCATGTTGCTCATACGCACTGTGCGCCATTCGCCGTACGCCGTAACTCAAGTTTAATAAACGCAACGCGCTTGCACTTAACAAAGCTGATGAAGGGAAATCTTTTTTAATTAAAAAGCAACTGCTTGCCACCATATTATGGCTACGTCCACTGCCCATATTCTCCCTCTATAGATAACATTTTTGTTCACATTTCACTTGGTCTAATGTAGCCTTATTTGCCTTATTTGCACCGAAGTCATAATTATTTTCTTGTCTAAGAATTTATTTGCATATTTCTCGTCAACATAAGCAAATAAAGCTGGACTAAGTTACAACTTATATAATTAGCGTACGAAGTATTGATGCAGACATAGTTGGCCCGACAGTTAGATTATCTTTCTTTCCTACGAAACCGTCAGGTTCTATAAACAATAATCTGCTAAAGTTTTGCCTGAAAATAATCTTCCGCACTTTTGAAAAGTTAATATTAAAACTTTGTGTGTATTCATTTTAACTAAACGCTGAGCGCCAACAGTAATTGCCTGAGACAAGCGCGTGCCCTTGAATAAATCAATAAAAACTGCGGGACCCAAAGTGCAAAATTAATAAAATTCAATTCAACGAAATCAGCTTGGCGTATTTTATTTGATTTACAACATTTTTTTCTTTCTTTCTTTTTTCTGCAAAACATTTTTGCCGCAAGCGGCGTGCATCGATGATTGCCAGTGCCACGCCCACTTTGTTGGAGCATTCAAGTGTGACAAGTGTGATAAGTGTCAGGGAAAGCAAAGCGAAATGAGTCGTACAATTTGTCATAACTGTGAGGGACGTTGAAATAAAGCTCACAAGTATCCCGAAGCGAACCTCATTCGATTTACGAGCCGGAGGCATGTGTTGGAAGAGCGGATCTAGGTCGAGGTCGTTGTTGCCACAAGGCAATCAGCTGCACAATTGGCATAAAAGCATTTGTCTCTCATTTCTCGCACTTTCTATTTCTCGCTCATTCTCTCTCTCTCTCTCTTTCCCTTCCCTTTTCACTCATTCTATCTTTCATTAATGAGCCGTCAACAGTCGTTGGAAAAATGCCTTTGGCCAAACAATTTGTCGCGAGAGTTTCATTAGCCAATGACTGTCTGGCGTTAGTCAACACTGTCTCGAGTTTTGCACTTAACGAAGCAACGTATTGGCACAATAATTTGGGCCTGGAGTCCCTGGATTTTACAACTCATTAATTTTGTGGCGTTAATTTGGACAAACAGCTGTCGTTTTCATAGCATTATTTATCTAGGTCAATTTGAGTTATTTGGCAAAAGAATTCGATTTGAAAGATCCTTTGAGCTGATTCACAAACTTTGCCCAATTAAATCAACTCGTACAGTGCCTGCAGCAAAGTTTTCTCTCGCCCGGCGATAAGCCAAAACTCTTCTGTTGAGCAATACTTTCAACGCCGAATTCAAAAGGGTAAATAATATAAAACAATAAGCATTCCATAGCCGACAGCTCCTCCTCGGAGAGTAGGAAATTGAGATGTCGAGACTTTGAGGCTGATACGAATAAAAACTTGACGCATTTTTATGTGTTCACATTATTTTTGCTACTGTTTGCACTTTATTACATTTTGTCAAACAAACAAAAAAACAAAACTTTGTTACCAGCATTTTCCCCAGCAGTTTCAGTTACAGTTTCCGCTACGAATCTCCTCTGTCTAGCTTATGTATGTATGTACGTATGTATGTATGTATGTATGCATGTATATACTTATGTATGTTTGTGTTAAATGTATGAATATGTGTAGTGCTCCCCCTAGAAAACATCTCGAGTAACAGTTTATTGTTGTTTGGCTAAATTATGTTGTTCTTGGTTTTTACTGCAGAAATGGGGCTGGTAAATGTTAAGAATAAAAATAACAACAAGAAGAACAGAAGAACAGAAGAACAGCAACTGCAAGCATCGTAAAGCATCCAAAACTTTGCAGTCACCGGGTGCTATCAAGTAAATTTGTAACAGTAAAAAGAGTCAATAAAGTTTCACAGCTCATTGTTCATTGTTCATGGTACACTTGGGCCTTCCGCCACGATTATTTGTTGTCTCAGCTTTGAAAAGCCGTAGGAAATCAATATGAAATTTATGAGGCCACAAAACTTTGCTGCCTCCCAGGCTGGGCCAGGCCAAGGTCAAGTGTGCAGCGACATATTAAAACTAAAATTAAAAATAAAACAATTACACTCGTTCTATGTGTGATGTATACAGCCCCTGCCGCCTCAGTCCCTGTGTATTCTAGTCACAAAGTCACGCGATTTTCTGTGCTCCTTGTTTTAAGTATTTTTCATTTAATAACTGTTGGTAGCAGCTTTATTCGCTGTACTTGTACTCACTTCGAGGGCACTTAATATTGATTGAAATGCGATGAATAGCGAAAAGGAAGAAAACAACAAGAGGGCTGCGCATAATAATAATTATTAATGAAATGTCGAGTTCATAATTGGCACGATAATTAGTATTTTTTGCATGATATGCTGATTTTAATCGGGCTTTAGTTGAAAGAATTTAGCTTAGTTTCACAATGCTTCCATTGGTATACAAATCCTGTACATATTTAAAAATGTATATTTGTTGTCTCGTTGTTTCAGTTTTTTTCAGTTCCATTAGCTTATACATATTTCTGTACTAAGCACGTTTAATCCTAATGGATGCTCAGCTCTCGCTGTGCTCTGGGTAATGCGTTGACTTAATTGGCCTCAAAATGAGTAGCCACTCTTCGCCCAAAAACTGAAAATCTTTTCAATTTGATGCACTTCCATAACTCATGCACACACACGCATGTGTGTGTGTGTGTGTATGTGTGGAAAAGTGACATCATTTCCCATTGAATATATGAATGTGGTTGCGAGTGGTTCTCCAAAATGAATGCGCTCCTGTGATTTTGGTGGCAGCGAATTTAGTTATTATAAGAGTATAATACACAAATATATCCTTCCTGTTGGCTGTTGCCACACGCTGTCCTCGCTGCTTGCTGCTGTCTCCGCCAGCCTTTGTTCGGTCTCCTGGAGAGCATTTGCATGTTGGTCGTAGAGCAGAGGCGAAGGCAAAATAGACGACGAGTAGTTTGTTAGACCTTTTTTGTAAGGTTTGAAGGCTTGCATTGAGATTTTGGGTAAATGCACAAAACTTGAAACTAGTTACTTTAACCTGCAATGTGAATACACAATTATCACACAAAACTGCTTCATGTTATAAATTTCAGTGTAGGGTATCTTATAGTCGAGCATTCGATACATGCGCACTCATAAGTTTTTCTTCGTTTTGTAAATCATTTTATTTGCGAATATGCATATTTTTCTTTGCGTTGGGTTGTTGCTGACTCCTGACAGGGGTTTTTGGTGACAATCGTAGCGAAAGCGAGCAAAGGAAAATGAGCGGACGAGTGGGGGGGCGGGGGGCAGAGAAAAAAGGAGACACTGAGCGAAAGAGAGCGATAGACATGGTGTGTGTATGGCAGACATGCATAATTCAAAACGTGGCGGGAATATTTTTGTGTTTGTTCGTGTGTTGGCTACTTTTTATGCTGGTAATTCGACTATGGGGACGTAAGTCCAAGCGTGGGTGTGGGTGTGGGTGTGGCTGTGCACGTGTGTGCGTGTTAACGCAATTTTCCTTAAAAAGAATATTCCCGCCTCTCGCCGACTACTTTGCCTTTGTCCTTACCCACTTGTTTGACATATTTTTCACACAACGTCTGCTTGTTAAATTGTTGGCGGCAATTTTGAGGTTAGCGTGACACCGACCCACACAAAAGCACACACACACACACACAGAATTACACACATACATGATGGAAATGCAAGAAAGTTTATGTTTGCACTGTTTTCAGGCGCATGTTGTTAAGTTAACAATCGCAGTCGCAGTAGCAGTCGCGGATTTCTCTGCTTTTTATATTCGTTTCACACTTTTGACAATTTTCCAGTTTTGTCACACACTAGCCCTGGCCCATTTATTAAGTATTTTTTTTAACGTGGTTTCAAATGTCAGCTCATAATAAGAAAGGAAGCTTGAAGTAGAGGATAAAGTATATCAATTACTCCTTCTTGGCTCTGTCTTTAACTGCTCCAAGCACATACCAAATATTTATTTATCTCTAATTACTAATGCATAAATGTTTCTTTTAGCACTGACAGTGTGGATAAACATGCAAATTCAGTTTATCTGCAGGCGCTCAAATGCTTTCCATATGCTCTCACGCGAACTGCAGAGAAAATTGCTTGCATGTTCAGCGCTTGACGTCTTAATATGCAACATTTGGGTTGAGCCACGGAAATGCCCCTGCAGCTAGGCAGTAAGAAAGACCTTAGATAAGGTCTGCTAGAAATCAATGATAAATTAGAAGTAAGTTATATTCAGCTGTGACCCAAATTAGGCAGAAAAACTAATAAATGCGGTTCTTATTTATGATAATTACAATTGTTTGTTTTAAAGTAAAGCCCAGCAGCAGCAATAAATGCAATATTAAATATGCATGCGACTAATCCTTTTCATTAATTTTAAGCTCCGAATAAAACGCAATTTATTCGATTGCTTGAACGAGCCGCTGCGCTGGCCAGCACATGAATGTAATTCGTAATATAAATAAATCACTGCCAACCATCGGCGACCGGACAGGCAGAAGATACAGTCAACAGACGGGCCAAGAGCATAGACATTTAGAAGGCAATGAACATGCAGCTGACAAAAGTTTATTGGCCCGAAGCTGTAAGCAAACAAAAGGCCGACAATGGTCGGGATAACAGCAGCACAGGACAATTATCATTGCAAACATTCTCGGGCAGCAAATAAATGACAAAAAGAAATTACAGACAATAAACAAATACACAAGCGATAACAAAATGTATCCTTATGCAGTCTATACAATAACTTGTGCCAATTGGCGTATACTTAATATAGAATCCAAATATGTTTATAGCCAGTGCATATAATAGCAATAGCCATAAGAGCCATTCCCTAATATCGAAAATACAATTATTAATAGATTTCTTTACACGGTTAACTTAATCGACAAGTCGAATCAAGTCTTAATCAGAGCTTCCATGTGCATTACTCGCCATTAAGTCAACTGTCAATTTCAATTTTTAGAGTATCCGACATTTTAAATCTCAGACTCTGTCATTGGCCCGTCCACTTGATGTAAAGAGGGCAGCTATATAGTATCCAACTATCCATTTAGCAAATTCCATCTGCCGGCAGCAAGTTGTTGAGTTCTTGGGAAGCACTTGGCAACAGTTTCAGTTTCAGTTGCAGATTCGGTTTCGGGCTTGAAGCTTCAGTTTGAGTTTAGCAAAGTGCATTAGACAAAGTAATCGATACACATTTCATAGCCTGTGCTTATTTGTTGTTGGCCAGAAATAAGTTTTTAAAAGGATTTTGGTGGTGCTCACGAGTGCATTAAGTAGCTGCTGGTGCTCCAAAGTTGCTTTAAAATTGCGCTCAAACAGTTTACAACTAATACTAAATATCTACTCGATGCCTAGATACATTTACACATTAATGTGACTTATCAGTTTCAAATTGAAATTTTTGCACTTGAGTGAATCCGCACGCGTTTCCTTCCGGTTTTGTTGTTGCCTCGTCTGTCTGTCTGTCTGTGTTTATTTTATGTGCATGTGTGCGTGTGTGTGGCATGTGTGTGTGTGGATGTGTGACTGTGCCTGCTCGTTTTGCTTATCGAATTTGCGTAGGTAGCAAATTCATCTTTGCTCAACAGAATGGGAGAGCTCTCTCCCTCTCTAGCCGTTTTAATGCCAGGTAAGGTAAACACTTACGAAATGAATTAACTTTAAGCCGCAAAATTTGTGCCCGTATGTAACTCTCTTTATGTAATGTAATGTATGTGTGAGCTTGTGTGAGTGTGTGTGTGTCGAACTGTATAGCTGTTTGCTCTTGTGTGCGTGCGCACATAAATGCTCGTAATTGTTTATTTACATAATCTGACGTTAGATTAAAGACGTTTTGATTAACGATGCACAGCGACGCTGAATTAAACTGTGGACATTAAATTTTGGCAGCTACAATTTTAGATAGAACACACACAAGCAGATGCACACACACACGCACACACACACATATATATATACCACATAAATGGAACTATTAATTTAGTTGTTTAACTTTTCCATACGACAGCCTATTTTCGATATTAAATTGAACTTCGACTGCACGTTAAGTATAATATGTAAATTGAAACTGACTTATGAGGATCAAGAATCTTACGCAAGCTTCTCATATTACAAGTTCTTTGCACATTTTACTCTGAGCACACAAATATTTTTTACAAAAACTTTTGTGCCAGCTAAAAACTTTGTAATTTTAACGTATTTTATTTTGCCGACTTTTTTATACCCTTGCAGAGGGTATTATAATTTTGTCGTGAAATGTGTAACGCATAGAAGGAGACATCTCCGACCCCATAAAGTATATATATTCTTGATCAGCATCAACAGTCGAGTCGATATAGCCATGTCCGTCTGTCCGTCTGTCCGTCTGTCCGGCTGTCTGTTTCTATGCGAACTAGTCTCTCAGTTTTAAAGCTATCTTAATGAAACTTTGCAGAAGTCCCTTTTTCTGTTGCACGCAGCACATATGTCAAAACCAGCTGGATCTGACTACTATATCATATAGCTGCCATAGGAACGATCGGTCGAAAATTAAGGTTTTGTATGAAAAAACATTTTGTTTTTCAAGATATCTTGACCAAACTCGGCATTAATTACTTTTACTAAGCTCCTCATATATATGTAAAATCCTTTTAAGATCGAACCACTATATCATATAGCTGCCATAGAAACGATCGGTCGAAAACTAGGTTTTTGATTAAAAGCCTTTTTTGTTTATCAGGATACCTTCACCAAGCTCGGCATTAACCATTTTCTCGGCATTAAATGGTTGCAAGGGTATTAGATCTTCGGCGTGCCGAGGATAGCCTTTCTTCCTCGTTTTCTTTTGATTTTGGTTTCATTTTTCTACGCGTTTCCTTCTGATTTAATATGCGGCCGCCACTTTTCTGCACAATTGCGAAAACAAAAATTTGACTTTACTTACTGCTCAGACTCTGTGGCCGGGAAACTTATGCAAATGACTTATACAGCACATTTCTCTTGTGATCCCCAACTCCTCCCGCCGCCATCCAAAGCGAAGTCAAATAAATGCGAACTTTTGTTAGTTTGGCTTAAGTGCCGTGCCAAAGGTCGGCGGGGGCTAAATGCTGGATTGGATTTGCTGGGGTCAGTTCTCCTTCCTTGTTTCAAGAATGGAGAATGAATGGGGGAATGGCCATAAAAATACAAACGCCATTGAGTACAATGCTGAAATAACTCAAACGCCTTGGATGAAAAATATTTGGCTGCATTTCATTTGCATTTCGCATTTCGCCAAAGGGGCACCCAAACATTTTAACAACTCACCCAAACAGAGAGAGAGAGAGAGAGAGAGAGAGAGAGAGAGAGAGAGAGAGCGGAAGATGTGGCTGCAGATAAGGAGGGAAACTTAACCATACATTGCAAAATCTCAAGACCCCGCCAGCCAATTTGTGGCCACTAATTCGGTCGTCTTGAAGCACTTGTGTGTGTGTGTGTTGTGCAAGTGCTGCGAGTACGACAAAGTACTCGGCAGACTTTTAACGATGTCATCGCTATAAACTTGTGCCCCTATCCAGCTGAATCTGCTTTCTCTTTTGCTCTTTTGCTCTCTTTCTTGCTGTGTCTCGTCGCGCCCCACCCAGATGTTTCTTTATCAATTACGTTGGCTTTTTAATGATTTCGGCTTTGCTAAGAGCGCAGCAGAGTCCTTTTGGCCCCTACTCATTTTCTTCTTACTTTCCGCGCTGTTCTTTGCTTTTCTTTCGCTGACAAGTGCACATTTTTCTTTGCTGCCACCGCACCCCTACCCTCCTCCCGTACGCAAGACCAAGCAGCACTCATACGACGTTCGCTGTTTTATTGCTCAAGAAAATGCAAACTTTGTGCTGCTTCTTTGGCTGAAAAAAAAAAACTTTTTTACATCTCTTGGGCTTTTTTTTTATATACATACACATCATTTTCTTCTTTTTTTTTGGTTTTTTTGAGTATCGACCAAGTTTGAAGAATGCAGCTTTTCATTTTTTTCTGTTTGCTCAGTTAGCTTTTCAAATTATTCAGCCGTAAACACTTGTGAAAGTGCCTCCTTGGCTTTTCTTTAGCTTCCCTGCGCTCCAAAGTTGAATTTTTAATTAATTAGTTGGCATAATTATGATTCGCATCGATAAAAAAAAATATATAAAAATGACAACAGAAAGAATGCAATTGAATGCAAAGTTCTAAGTTTGGGTCCAGTTTGCGATTTTTAAAGGTAAAACTTAGCTGTATTTGTCTCATGTCTCATCACAGAGTAGAAATGCGCTTCCCTTTGATCTTTTTATGCCAGCTACACGCTGAATGAAGAATTTCTATGATATCTCGCACAGTGCATCCCATTTCAGATTTCTCTTGATGTGTGCCTTACTTCAATGTCCATTCGTGTCAGAGAATTCATATCGCACTGCGATAATCAGTTACACATGCGAATCTACCGTCAAACATAAAAGTATATATCACTTAATCTAGGCAATGGACTGCTGGTAAGGGTTGGAGGAGGGCGGATATGGGCAACATACATAACCGAGCTGAACACGTTCTGTAAATAAGCACAAGGCGCAAATGGATAGCAACTTGTTGCAAATGCTTATCAATTAATAAAAATCATTGCCTACTTTTTTGCGTTGCAGCGAACTTCCCCCCAGGGAAATTCATTCGCTGCTGCCCTCTCACATGTCCGTCCGTACAAGTATTTGTATTTGTTTATGTGCTGAGCTTTTATTTATTGCCAGCGTTACGCTTTATCCCCATCATTTATACCAATTTGAGCCAAATAGTTGCCATATGTAAGCAGCAGGCGGCCGATGAACAACAGCCGGTTATTTCATGTCCGCGCTAAGCTTCAGGCGTAGTATTTAATACAAATATACGTGATTCATTTGCTTGCTTTTTTTCGTTTTTTTTGTATCTTCAAAACTAAAGGATCCTAATTGAAAAACATAAAAACATCCTCACTAATACAGTACACTAATCGCCACGTCAAAACGCACAGACATGTAAATGATTGCAGTTTCGGAAGGGACATATTAAACTAAATTATTTTAGCTCGAACCTCGAGCCAGCCAATAAAATAAATTTATTAATTAAAATTTATGCACAAAGTTCATATTACATAAATAGTTTAAAATAGATCCAAAATTTTTGCACATTAATTATGGTATTTGCATTTGCAATCATTTTTGTATAAATGCAAATTATTATTAAAGCCAAAGCACATGAAATTTGTAAATGAAATTGCCTAAAATTATTTTAAATAATCAATGATATGATTTAAAAAGCAAACGTTTTTAGATGAAAACATTGTTTCGTTAACTGCACTCCAGCCGCGACAAAATGTTGCCCACATCACGGCCAAGAAGCTGAGATACTTTTGAGTTGTGCGCTGTGCAGCAAACCGACAACAATTAGGCAACTTTTAGGGTCTTGTTTAATTGTTCTTGTCGCATACATAATAAACTAAACTGTAGGGAAGTTTTGGTTCAGCCTCAAGTAAAAGTGCTTAAGCACTTTCTGCCTCTAATTCACTTGAGGCCGTGGAAGGAAATAGAATAAATTAATATTGGCCCCCAAACGGGATGCCGCCAGCTGTTGCCTGGGACTTGGGCTGGCCTGTGCTGAACTCCAGGCGGCCGTGTCCAGTGCGTAATTAATAAAGTTATTACCTCCGACGGGTTCTCCGACTGGAAACAGCTTACATGTGAACACCATTAAGTTGTAATTATGGCTAGTTGGCGAGATGCAGCAGGCTTATTGCCAGCTTTATTGGCAGCCACTCGGGAGCACAAACACAATTGCAGCAACCAAAACAGAACACTTGAGGGAGGTATGGGAAACCCAAAAATGCGAATGTAATCATCAGCACGCATTACCATTTATTTCCGCATGTTGTTTGTCAAAAATGAAAATGGTTTGCTCTCCTTCTAATTTAATGCCGTTTATTTGTTGTGGTCCTTGTTTCTATTGATTTTAAGATACAAAGACATTAGACTGTCACATATTCGTATGGCAGGGACAATATTTTGTATGCTGCTGGCGCTGAGTTGTATTTTAAGCAATGATAAATCAAAACCCACGCACAGCGAGGCGTATGTGAAATGCTTACATCTGGCAGCTGACAAGCTAATACAGCTTATTGAAAAATGATTGCATACTTTTCGGCATTGCGGGAGGCTCGCCAGCAAACCACAAGACACCGAACGATGGCAGCTATCTATTCTAATGATTTATGCTGGCGCATTTCATTTATTGCACATAATTCGTGGTAAGCCAGCGAGGCTCGACGGGCCGGCTTCATTTATCTAAACATTTGCAGCTTTCGGCTGGCCAAAAACCATTTGCTAAATAATCGAATGCCATTTTTTAGTGTCGCGTAAATAATATTTATTTACCAGCAACGCCAAAAGTAAAACTTGCACGTACTTCACCTTCGCATTGGCAGTTGGCTCGGCTAGGGTAGGGTAGGAGGGGTAGGATGGAGGGGACTTGTCGTTAACATATTGTGGCATATTTATTTCTTTCATTCCGCCGCTGTCGCCATTCTCTTCGCACGTCAATTTCGCCAACAGAGGACAAAAAAAAAAAAAAAAAACGAAAACAAAAATAAAGATGGCAGAAAGCAAAAACAAAATGAGAGGCAGCCAAAACGAACGAATTCCTTTTGTACGTGCTCTGACATTTCATTGTTGGGAGCTGCGGGAGCTGCTAGGCGCAGGGGTGCCATCAGTGGCAGCAACCTTCAAATGTCGCCTCAAAACCGACTAGATGTCGATACAATAACGTTTTGGCCTGTATTTTTTCATTTCAGTACTTCCCGAATAAGTGGGGTATTTCAAAATAGACACTCGATTTAGTGGGAATTATTGGAAGTAGTTCGTTTTTATGGGAATATCAATCTACATTTTATATTATGCCAACATTCAATTAGATAAAATTATAAAAAAGATCATTGTTATTCTTCAAACATTATGTCTGTTTAACTTTTGTTCAATGCGTCGTATGCTTGATGCATTAGTAGAGTATTTTTGTCACATACTAAACATGTATTTTCCAGCTTGCTTCATTTTGGCTTTCGTTGTTTTTGTGTATTTTTGCCGCTATCGCAATGTGGCATGTCAATTTATTTGTCAAAGAGAAAAATAAGGCAGGTAAAAGTGTAAGCAGGTAGAAAAGCAATGGCAATAGCTGAAACATAAAAGCGTCACAGATACGAGAGCAAACGACGCAGGCGAAAACAATGACAGCCTTAAGTTGCCAGCCATTGAGGTATGCGTGCGCGTGTGTGTGAGCCCTTGTGTGTGTGTGTATATGCCCAATTGGGGGCGTGACTCGTGTGTCTAGTTTAAGTGCGGCTGTGTGTGATGGCAGCTTTAAGCACTCGCGGGCTATGCCTGCCAGCAAAGCAATCGATATTTATAGTTATGGTAATCGCAACGAGAGAATCGAGAAGCATGCCCAGCCCCCGCCCAACGGATGAGTATCACGTTGGCCCAAAGATAAGAAATAATATCGTATATTGGCATGAAAATATTTGCAGGCATATAAAATGTTAGCCTCCATCATATTTCCCGGTTACCTTGACATCAGGGGGAAAGCTTCTTCTATGTTTTGCACTGAATTGTAGCATTTGGTTTTAATCTATCAATTTTTAAAGCAAGCTTTTCTCTACTTCATTGCGAATGAAGCTGTGGCCCTCTTGACGCTCTCCATTCCCTTGCCAAAATGTGCTATGACGGCTAGGAGAACTGACAGCTTAAACAGTCAGCTCTAATAATAAAGCCCGGCTGACACGATTTACTAATGGCAGCTAAACTGAAGACAGTTTCGTTAATTAGGATTACGCAAGGATTAACAAGACGTAAAGAGTGTGTTCTTTTCTGAATTCTTCTTGCTAGATTCTAGTCTTACCTATATTCTAAACAAGACGTGCCCGTCATGTATCATATGTTGAAATATTTTGCATATCTTTCGTGATTGGAAAACATCTACTAAATTGTTTCCACACAAATTACTCGAGCCTGCCAAACATTATGTTTAGCCCATGACGTAGTTGTCGATGTCTTAGATGCTGCACAGCAAATTTTCACAGATCATTTTCAAAATGTACGTCAATTGGCAGCTTTTCAATGTTACACTGCAAAGAATTCTGGTTTGCATGTAACTTAAAGCTTTGTTCTATTATTACTTAAAACCGAAAGCACAACTTACAATTTAAGAACAATTATCATGCACTCTGAACAATATTCAATTGTATGTTGAAATGCGTTTTTTCTTAGTGTATCAAGTGTGAGTCATTTGCAGCCCTCTTTCAATTGACTTTGACTGCGCAATGACGTGAACCGTGTAGCTGCTTAACTTGCTCAGCTCATTTTGCCGATAATGTGCTGCATTATTGACAGTTTATTAAATTGATTTCGTTTCGAATTTAACAAACATGTCATGCTGCATCGTCATCGGTATCATCATCATCCTTAACTTCATCATTCGAGGCGCACGCACAACTTGCCCTGACAAAAGCAGCTTCTCCAGTTACCCCCAACCCAAAGCCAATTGAAGGTTTCTTCCCACAATGGCGAGTATAGCTACCCAGGATGCTGCTCCAACTCATATGTGACTTTTTATTGCAAGTGCCTGCGTGTGGGTGTGTGGGTGTGCGGGTGTGGTATGTGTGTTGGGGCCAAGTTAAGTGCTCATAAAATATTTGCAAATGTTTCTGCTGCGCTACGACACACGACATTTTAAAGCATACTCACGGGCGTTGAAGAATGTCGATTTTTTTGGTTTCTAATGCTGTCAATTAGGCCTTGTAAATAGTTAAACGTTTTGCCAAACAATGGCCCATTAACAGACACAAGCTCTGCAATTGTGCTTACCTCCCAACTCAACTAACTTGGCCACAAAAAACAAAAAGTTCTTGTTTTTGCTATTCCCGATTGTTGGTTTTTCACTTTTTCGGTTGGAAAGTGGTCAAAAAGTTTATATCCTCAGTGCGTGTCCATACGTAATGTGTGTGCGTGTGTGTGTGTGTGTGTGTGTGACATTTATCCACAATAAACTCGGTCAGCTCTCATAAAACTTTTGCTTTTCCCTGTTGCCTTTGCTGGCGAAACTTTTAACAAATTCATTAGCCAAAGGAACGCATCATTTTGCATTTGATATGCGAAAAATGCGAAATGCCACATCGAAAAGTTTTTGAGAAAACAATTACAAAACTGGTCAAACAACTCGGGAACTTCATAGTTCGATGTGCAAAGAAAGGAGATGTCGCTTCGAAAAATCTAAAAATAAAATTTGACAAGCGTAAGATATTGATAAATTTGCGGATATTCATTAAATTGAATTCCCTTTAGAAAAGGGAATTTCAGTTACAAAATATTTTTCAGCTAAAAAAAAGCAAATCCAAAAGCAACAAGTCCCTGAAAAGATATTTAAACAAAAATAGAAGGAAAACTAAGGTCCTTAATTAAAATATAAGGCAAAGCCCAAAAGTTATGGAAATCCAAAAATACGCAAAGGTATTTTCTGCTTCTACCTAGAGAGAATATATTTCTAAGGCACATCGCTTTTTGTTTTTTCTCTGTATAGGCGCTATTTGCTCAATTTCATGGAAGGGAAAATCAAATACACATACATGCACAGATGGAAGCAACAACAAGCATGGGCCGAACGACAGCCCATTTGTAGTGTTGTCTATATGAAGTATTTGCCAAGTAGGTGGCTCTGGTGTAAAACAGGAAATGAAGTATACTTTTAGGCGCACTTCACGCACGCAAACCAACACACACACACACACACCAACATACACAACACACACGCACACAACGTATACAGGCTGATACGTTTACATAAGCAGAACGACGTGTGTTACGTACAAAATTGTTATTTATTTTTTGAAGTGCTTCGCAAGCATGTGTTTGTGTGTGTGTATACTTGAGAGCAGGTGGCCTCGTATCTGTATCTATGTTTGTATCTGTGTACACACCCGCAAATACATTTGGCACGCCCACTCTCACACACACACACTCACACACACAAACACACATGTAGTGCGTTCTGCTCCAGTGTGCATCTAGTTTGCTATTCGCCGTCACATTTGCCAAATTTACCGTGTAATTATCAGCAAAAACGAGAGACGCGTTTAATGCTACCCAAAATGCAACAAGAAATGCGCAAATAAAGCCCATACCTGGCAGCTCTCCCCATGCTGTCTGTTGATATGCAAATTTTGTAGCTTTCCATATGTTTGTATCTCTGTTACTGTTGGCTTTGTTTGTTTGCCTAACTGGCAAGTTTGTTCAGGCGGACCGAAGGGTAGACCGGCCGAGCGCCTAAACGTTTGAAATTCGTTTTGAATTTTCGTTTTCATTTCTACCCTTTTTTCTCATCACGTAAAGCGGCGTTTTGGTTGACTGCCAACAAATGCAACGAGCCCAACAATAAACCAATACAAACGACAGCAGAATCGAATTGCGAATAAAACATTATTTTCAGTTACTTTTTCTATTTCTAATTTGTAATCTGTAACCATAACAGTAAACTATATATTTTGAACAATTTTCTCATTGCGCATACGCCACTTGTTCACGGGCAGGGCAACATGTCATCGGACAACATAAATAATTGTTGCCGTTTTGCCTGTGGCTGCGATAATGTAATCAAATTGAGTCATTTTTCGATTTGCACTAATCCATTCGCAAAATCCCCATATGCATAACAAAGTCAGCGCTAAGCGCCTTTGTCAGTTGATTTAATTATGCAGAAAATATAAGTCGCGTATTACGTAATATTGTTAAAGTGTAACGCAAAATCTAAATAAATTGCATAAATAATTTATCAAAATAAATAACAATCGACTTAAACAAGCGCGATTGGCTCCAATGGCATAGTCAATGCTCACGCCAAACTCTTTCACTTCTTTGTTTGACAATTGTACTGTGACTCATATAATATTTATTGTTATTGCCGTGAAATTATTAAATCAGTTAAGCACAAAGTTCTGGGATTAGATGAAATCATTGAAATTCTAAAAATGGATAAGCCCTAGCCAAGAGATGAGAACAGCTTAACTTATGTTAACCGAGCATGTGGGTCATTCATTTAGATCTATGAATAGCCTCAGGCAAGCAGCTCACCAGCTGCCTTTTCAGAGATTACAGCCCTCGACTGGTGCTCCCATTTCCCACAATTTCCATTGAAGCACCCAACCTAAACAATACCAAAAACTATTCGATACATAGTTGAAAAACAATAGCACTGTGGCTTCTCTTCCGTCTTTCGTTGTTCACCCCCTTTTAACCATTTTGCTTTACCCATTTATGAGTGAAGTGATTTCCGTTGTAGTTCAGCAATCGTGCTCAGCTCAGAGAGTTGCCTGCAAGTGCTTCGAGCGCCTGTGCATTCAATGGAGTGCACTTTCCGCAAGGAATACTTGAACCCCAAAGAAAAGACGCACAACAATAAAATGTAGTACATGGCTTTTGTTTGGAATACTCGCACCGAGTTATGCATTCAGTCTTGCCAGGAAGCGTTGCATACATATTTGTCAGTTCATTGGCATTGTTCATCATTTTGCATACAGAGTACGAGTATCCCCAGCAATTGCTCTAAAATATGGGCTGAATTCCGCTATTGTATGGATATCAACTATCAAACGAAGTGAATTTCTGTTTTATTGACGCTTGTCATTAACGAAAAATATACACGTGAAATTTCATCGGATCAAATTAAAATTTTACAGCTGAAAAATGTGATTGGGATGATAGCTAAGGGGAGGTGGGCGTTGCATTTATAGAAAGAACTTAACGCTAGCTTGCCATTGTACTCACATGTCCTCGCGCGCATAGCGCAGAGTTTCCACCAAGCGAGAAAGTGGATAAACGCCTGAGCAAATGCGATAAATAGTGGTGAAAAGAGGAAATCTATAAAAAAAAAAACGATAAATATGATTAGCTGAGAACTGTTGTTGGCTACATTTTACTGCTGCCTACTTTTCTTCAAGTCCTTTCTTTTTAAGCATAATATGTACCAGCTCGGAGGTAATGGGACCCAAAGGTTCGTGTCCAGAAACGAGAATGTGCTCCAGTTCGCTTAATGGTTGTCCAGTTTTGACAAAAGCCTCAGCCAGTTTGCGATTGCGATTGGCTACAAAAATTAGACGTGAATACCGAGGAGTATATGTCAGTTATTATAAGGTCTACCATAGCAGCTGGTAACCAGATCTGACAAGCCGCACGATTCAAAGAAAGTGGCCAAGCGACTGCCTGGATAGAACACATCGACAAATTGTAAAATCTCCAGAAACCCACGTCTTATAATGCCAGCCTTGGTGTTCTCATTCAATTCCATCCCATCTGCACAGCCTGCGCCAAAGGCAATGATATTCTAAGTTCAGAAAAATTCGAATGGGCTCAGCTATGAACGAGAACCAAACAACTTGCTTACCCTTAGAGTGGAGCAGATTTCGACACAGTCAGCATCATCTGTGACGACCACACGAAACGTAGACGATTTGAATATATCCTGCAGTATGCGCATATATTTCTGATCCCGGCAGCCGACCGTGCCTTCTGCGTAATTGCCATTGGAAATCTCATGAGCCAGATTGCAGCCTACTAGCACCGAGCAGGGTATCTAAAATAGATATTAATTAAATAACTATCCTCTCTCTCTCTCTCTCTCTCTCGCTCTCTCTAAATATTATACTCACCTTCAACTGTCGCATTATGAGATGAGATATCAAAAGGATTTGACCGTCGTCACCGCGTTCGAAGCCTTTTATAAGGGAGACTGCATGAGCCAGGGGCTTCACCTTGCCCAGCAGAGTTTTGCAGCAGCTGTTCACAAATGTTGGTGGAATGGCAAAGATCAGAATGTCCGCATCACGTGCTGTTGTTACCACATCATCGAATGCAATCTTGATGGATAATCACTGGTTTTGGTTAGCTGTTAGTAAGTTACAGCTGGCGACTAACTCACCACATTCGGCGGCAGTACAAAGTCTGGCATATATTTGACATTGACATGCGTGGTATTGATAATGTCTGTTAATTTCCGACCATCGATGTACTCCTCGTATACGTACATATTTACCTTGGGCTCCATCAAATGGGAATTGGCTACATTGATGCCCACATTCCGAGCAATAGTCGTGGCCCAGTTGCCAGAGCCAATAATGCACACGTTTAGTCGATCACTCATAGCTTCTTAAAAATGGTGTTCTTTTCTATTTTAAAAACGAAAAATAACGAGTTCTAGAGCAACATCAGCAATTGCTCTTCTGAGCAGTATAAAGTTTTCGATTAATTCAACTATGCCAACTTTGCTTCAGACTATGCCCTTTTCCTGCTTGGAGGTTAATATTGGGTTAAATTTGCGATTCAACTGTAGCAGACAAGGTCTCACGGTCAGCCAGTGGGCTTTAAGTGGGGTAATGTAAATTACATATTTATGCATATTTATATTTACATATATTCATTTATGTATATGATTCCGTGTGCCCGGCGCACACAAAATGCCACGCATGCACACATACATACTATGCATACTTATTGATTGAGTGCTGGGCAAATAATTCATCAGAGAATGCACACATTACATGCGTACATATGTATGTACGCATATGTATTTTATGTATTCGCACACCCACTCAGCCAGGCGGCAGATAAGCATATGCGATGGTTGAAAAATTACGCATACGTCACGTTCGCCAAACTGGCTGGCAAATAATTAACTGTGGCCAGCTCGCTGGTCCGTTCAGGCCAAATTTTATTGTGTATGCGAATTCATTGGATATCCATTCAATAATGTTTACCGTATAAAATATGAAGCAGCATTTTGTATGTACATTATTATTACTTTTTTTTTTTTTAATTACGCACCCGTTTAAGGTTCACTGCACAAGTGTTCATTAATTTATGAGCAGCCGGGGGTAGGAAAGATGACAGCAGAATAAATAAAATATATTTAATTGCGCAAGTTAAAATTTTGCAGACCAAAAGCCAAAGTGAAAGTTTTTCCAGCGCAATCAATGTGGCCAGAAAGTAAACACTTTGAAATTGTATACCGACAGCGACGGCGACGGCGACGGCGACGGCGACGACGACGGCGACAGTGACTGCAACTGTGACGGCTCTGCAGAACGTAACGAATTGCATACACACTGAAAACCACCCAAAATCCCAATGGCCCACAATGGCTGCAACTAGCACACGTTCGCCCCACTGCCCTACGACAACCACTCGACTATGAAATCAAAATGGATGATGGGCGAAATGAAAATGGAATTTTTAATGAGTTGGCGCAGGCAAAGGCCAAACGAACAAGCAAAACAATTGCGAGGCTGCCTACGTGGGAGGCAGCTGCAGTTAAATGGGCGTGGCTGCCGACTGACTGACTGACACAATGCTTGAAGGCAAAGTGAGTTATAGATATGTAAACTACCCGAGGCTTGAATATTAAACAAATCCAAGCAATTATATTTATCTAAAAATGTCTAGTTTTTTTGGTATCACAACCAACGTCAAGATGTGATACGTTTTAAAATAAATATAGTTTTTCGAGCCACCCTAATTGTTTTTTCTGTCCCCTGGTAAGGGAGAATACATAATGGAATAGCTGAAATATAGCTACCCAACTCAACTCGTATTGCTGATCAATAATATATATATACCTTGTAATATCCTCTTTAACCGTTGCCAATGGGTGTAGCGCACAATTTAATCCGTTTTGAATACTAACAAAATGTACAATATTCAAGAATGGCTGAAATGTCTGTGATAAGCGTGACCCAGGTAAGCGAATGCCAATTGAACTATAACTCAAGGAATCGACCAAATGTAATCGGTTTTGGGCAGAAATTGCTGTTGCCTTGTGCTCGTTCTGTGATGGCTATACGAATGGGTATACCTCACCTATACCATACCTTTAATGGAAGATCGATCGAGTTTTCGTCTGGATACAGCTGGTGTGTTGTGTGATCTATGATGGGCTTCTCCGTGGGAATTGGTCCCATACCCTGGCTAATGATGGACGAAATACCATTTTTTCAGACCGTACTTGAACCAAACTTTGTTACGTTTTTCAGCCTTATTACGCTGCTCCATAGCTCCAATTGGACTTGTGCCAAGAACTCCCATACTAAAATGAAAACCAAAGTGTGCTTATGGTGTTGTAGATTAGTCTACTTTAGGGAGTTGGGTGGGTAATAGAACGCCAGAAGCGCACTCCATCCAAGATCCAACGGATATCAGACATCTGTTTATTAAGGATCGACACAAGTAAGCGTTTAGTAGCTTTCAACATTGCCACCGTTGGTGGGAAGCGAGCAGAAAATACCCTGTAAAATAAAAAACTAAAAATGAATGGAACATACAACATAATAATAAAATAAGACTCTCTAATAGCTGACATATAGTAAAATAAGAAGAATAATTGAAAGGGCATCTATTCTAGAGAGAAATAGAAAGCCAAAATTGCTAACAAATGTCTTCAAATCTTCAAAATATGGTTTAGCAATAACCAATGCATTAACATGGTAGCTTTTAGTCGAGCACACTCGACTTATCAGTTTTTTGTTAGCTCCATATTCCTTGGCACTCGTCACATGTGCCGCTGTTTGCATTTTATTACATTTAGGGCTAATAAAACTTGCCACCTTCCAAGTTGCCATTTCCCTTTCGGACTTGTTTCTTAGCCTGTAGCTAAGCGCACGCACCGAATTCGCCAAGTTGCTTTAAAGACCTGGTAGAGAGATTGGAGGAGGAGCATTGCTGTGCGAGACGGAAGATGATGTTTTGTAGTACAAAGTTGAATCGTAAACAAATTTATGCCTGTGTTTTGTATGCGAGAACGTGATTTTGTCTGCGTCAACGGGAATGGAATAGAGGAAGTCCAAACTGAAATCATAATTCTAGAAAACGACGTTCAATAAAATGGCAAAATAGAAGCAGAATAACTAAGGAATTGTGTTTTCATGCTCGCTGCGCATGGGAATCGCTGCGGCTCGTTGTGTGTGCACAAATTTGTGGCACTGTGGCACTGTGGCACTGTGGCATTGTGCCAAGGAGCACTTGGCACTTTATGAGTCACTTTTAGCACTAAGATGCCTGCGATCTGCAGCACAATACTGGATAAACAATTCCCAACATGAAGTATGACAGCCTGCAGCTTTCTTCTAATCGAAAATATACTAATCTGCATAACTAAAACTGATCAACTTAGTCTCAAAAACTAGCAGTCCCTGTCCTCGTCGGCTAACACATTCTAGTCGGATATTAAGTGAAAATGGCTTTAACGAGTGGAAGCCCAACGCTATGAGACGCGCGAAGCCAAAAAATAGCTAAGTAAGGAGAGCGCGTTGTGTATTTTGCTATTTACGGCTGCCATTAGATAGCTGAAAACTTTGGCCCAAAATTGAGCTGGGCAGGCAATGGGCGGCAAGGGCAACTCCTGGCTACTATGCAAACTCAGACTGCACGGCATAGCGTGTGGCTGGCAATGAAATGAAATCAAGATAAACTACTCACAATATTTACTTTTAATTGGAGAAGTTCAAAGAATAAACAAATGCCAAAGAGGCGGCGTGAAAACGCAACTTTAGTTTTAGCCACATCGATTGGCCCTTGATTAAGACGGGGCCACATCTTAGTTAGTTTAGTTAAACACATTTAACGAACTGCAATGCCTGCCCTGGATATTTAGCGTCTCGCCAGCCAAAATTGAAATTCAGACAACATTTTTTAACATTTTGTTGTCTGCCTTTCCCTTTTCAGCTTAGTTTTGTAGCTGAGACTGAGAGTCTAAAAAATGCAAACGAGACACGTCTGCAGCTCGCTTTAATGTTTCTTGCTCTTTATTTATTTTTATTTTGCTTTTTTTTTATTTTGCTTTTCCCTAAATGGTAATTAAAATATGCCGAGAGATACAGACGGTCCGAGGTCAAATGCAATGAAAGTGAGCTCTTGTGGTGCAAAACCGTCATCTAATGGCAAAGTGTGAAAAGGTCTTTTATATCAGCTCGTTCTCCCACTTCAACGCTGTCTGAATAATCTTTGAGGGGTGTGGAAACTGAATTTTAATTGGATGAGCAGAAACTGAACTTGTTTACCAGATGTTGAGCTCAACTGAACTGAAATGTCAAAGAAAAAAGTGTATTAAATAAGAAACTTAAGAACCTTTAATACCAATTTGTACACGGAAACATTCGTTCGGAAACATTCGTTCGTATAGAAGCAGACAGGCGGACATTGTTTATGAGTAACTCGCCTGTTGATACTGATCAAGAATATACTTTATGGGATCGGAGATGTCTCCTACGTTACACATTTAGAGACAAAACTATACTACCCTCTGCAAGGGTATAAAAAACAACAAACCTTGGCTTGGAAGCCTCACAATACGAACTGTCAGGAATTCGGCCTGAGTATTGAACTGAGCCAGCGACTTTTTTTATGTGGTTTGCAGCTCTGATTAAATTGAAGTTTTGTACAAAAATGTCAGCAATTAAAGAGTTTCTCCCTCCGCTATTTCTGGTTCTGCCTTCAGGGCTCTTTAAAGCCCGTGTCGCCAGCGGCGTCTGTTGAAGCAGCTGCTCTGGCGCTGAAACTGTGTCAACGGAGCTATTTGCTCCAAACGGCTGCCTACTTACAACAGTTTTTTGCACCACTCGGCTGCTGTTGCCGCTGATGGTGGCATAAACATGTATGTGTATATGTGCAGCTAAGTAGATGACGAGCTGCCTGCCCCTAGCCGTATACTCATTTGTAGGTAACAGCCGCGTTGTTCATAAATGTAAACTTTTTCGGCTAGTTTCATGTAATTATAGCCCGCGCCCGGCGAAGTGTGTAATGTTTATGGGCAGGATGGTCTATGGATAGAAGGTGTTGGAGGGGTGTAGCCCGGCATATGATGAGCTTTTGGCCAATTTTCATGTCCGTGCGTTGCCGAATCAACAGACTGTGACATTTTTCACGCAGCTTTTGCGTTTGAGTTGATTGCCAATTTAATCGGTGCACAATTTCCGAGCAAAGGCGCTAAGTGATGATTAGCTTAGGTGGGCGTGGCAGATACAATTTAAGCATGCATCACGAGCAGTTGCCGCGCAAAACATCCTTGCAACTGAAATGCCCGCTTATATAGAAATATGCACGTGGTATGTGTGTGTGTGGGTGTGAGTGCGCGCGCGCGTGAGTGTGTGTGTGTGTGCGTGTGTGTGTGCGTATGCGTGATGGCGGATATTTTATTTATTTTGCGAGTGAGTCGCCTGGTTGTGGCATGTGTGTCCATGTTCTGCTTCTCGTCCTGGTCGCGGCACATAATTCCGAAACGTGTCTTGCATATGTTTGCTGCCCACATTTTTTTGCGCTTTGAACTGCGTGTTTGAAAGGGACACATGCGTATATGTATGCATGTATATATGAACACGGACATCAAGTGAAAACTCATGAAAAAAAGAAAAAATTCCATTGCATTGAAAGCCTTTGAAAAGGCGCACAATGTAAAGCGAATGCTGTCAAAGTTGCGCGAGCCACATAATTAACTTGGCGCAGCAAAAAAATCGCAAAGGAAACGCCAAAAATTGTTGCAATGAGCCAATACGCAAATGCTAAAGACCTTTTTTACGTTGGGGCATACTTTTTTACCTTTGGCTGGCATGAACCTTGATGAACGTTTTTCTGTGTCTCTTTTCCGTCGTTTTGATTTTTAATGATTTGGCTAACGACAAATAGACATAAAATAAGAAAAAAAGACTTATATTCAATTCAATCTCACTTGTTGTGTGCTTGTGTGCGTGTGTGTAGTAATGTGTGTGTAGGCTTGTGTTTGCTCAGCTCACATGAAGTCAGTTGGCAAATTGTTGGAGATTTCTGAGCTTCATATTTGCACTCCATTTATCTCTCCCTCTCTCTCTCTCTCTCTTTGTTGTCTATTTTGTGACGCTCAGGTGGCTGTTGGCACTGCCATTTTATGCTACAAACACACACAATCATTGCCCCCACACATGCACATAGTTTTACTCTATTCTATATGCTTTATGCTTTTCCATTTTCACTTTACCTTTCTCTTTTTTTTGTGATTTGTTTGTGCCGTTTTTCATACAAGTCTTTCATTGTTTTTGGTTATTTTATGCCAGCACACACAACAAATAGACATTTAAGTATTTTTGCACTAAATTTATCTGACTGTTTGGGGGCGTTCACACATTCGCATGGCCAGAGATAAGATTTATGACAAAGCACCTGCGGTGCTCCGCACCACAATGGGAGAGACCACGATGAACTGAACTGAAATGCACACAAAAATAAAGTCCATTTTCATATGCACATATTGCTTTTGATATTTTCATATTTTTTCATCCAAACGCTGTCAAAATTATCCCAGCAGTAGATATTTTTGGCACTTTGAAGCTATTTTTAGCAGGAGTCTTGATGTCAAAGAAACGCCTTTCATTTACATTTTTCGCCCTTCTTTACTTATGATGAGCTTCATCAAGCGTGGAGGCATTCAATTTAATGTCTTACCGAAGCTTGTTGCAAATTCTCATTAATTTTGGTAGGAGTGCAGGCTGTGTCCATTTATCACCTTTTCGGTTGGCAACATTTGCAGTTTCTTAAGGTTTATATTGCAATTTGCAGAAAATATCAACAGTGGGCGACAACAAAACTAGAGTACAATACGAGAATGCGAGTAGTATATGAAAATTTATTTGCAATGCGATTCGCAAATTTATTCAACTTTTCGCATATTTCACTACAATAAACTTGAGCAATTTCAACTTCTTTGGCAATGTTTGCGTTGCGCTGCTTTCTTTACTGAATTTATAACGAAAAGTTTTACATTTTGCAAATCATTTTTAACACCTGCGGCAGGTTAAAGTTCAGCCAGCGAAAAAACTTTGTGAATTAGAAGCCAAGGCAACATTTTCATATTTATTTCACGCTCAGCGGACATTCCATTTAAAATGAGTTAAGCCGTTAATGGCACAATAATGGGCAAAACAAAATGCCAAAAGCACAGATTCAGCAAGCGTTAAGTCTGATGTCAGCCAGAGATACACGTGGGTTAACAGAACACAATAAATGCGTTCAGGAAAACATAATGCGACCACGACCACGAGCATACACACACCCGATCACAGTTCAGAGAGCAACACATGTCTAACTTGGCCCAGATGTGGTCCAGCGCAAGATGCTGACCACAAATGACAAGATTTATGGCCAAGTAATCGACACTGCCAGGCCATAAATCTGAGCATCGGTTCGAATGTCAAAAGAGCCCGTCTAGAAGGTTCAAGTAAAAGTCAACCAGCAGTAACCAAACGCAAATTAAAGTCGTATTTGAATCGAACTCTTAAAAAAAGCCAAAGTATCTAACTAAAAGTAAACATTTTAATGCTTTGTTTATATAACTAGCTGGCGGCCTGGCCTTGCCAAGTCCCACATCTCTGCTTCACATTCTGCTTCAATTTTCACCCCATTTCCCGCCCATTCGTTTAGTCGGGACAGAGAGTTTCATATGTTTCTAGATAAGGATATCTTTGTTAGGATATCTTAAGTTGTTGCAATATTTCTGGAAGTAAAGCTTAAAATTAGATCTAAAAAAGATTGTTGCTGCAGGTGCTTTTCACATATGTAGCATAGTTAAACACATTTGGAATGTCATCGGCTAGGCTATAATGCCCCTATTAAGAAGAGAAAAATAATATGACAAAAAAAAAAACAAAATTAAGCTTATTAAAAACTTTATGCCAAACTGTTCACGAATATTAACGAGAATTTGGCAACTAAAAATCCGTAAAACGGAAAGTTTTATGCACAATTATTGCGGAATAAGGTCTGTAAGCTGTGGAAAATCTCAAGCAGAATTGCAAACAATTTACTAAAAACGAAAAGGACGAGAAAAAATTCGGCAACATTGCTGAAATGAGATGAAAAGTTGCATCAAACTCATTTGGTCAGTTTTTAATGGATTGTTCAATGTGCACTTTTCACGCTTTTTAATTAAATGTGTTAAGAGTAAAGTTTGCACTCAGTTTTTTGACCAAAAGCAGCCTACAGCCACGCCCCCCACAAACTTCTTGCCAATGGCAATTTTTGACAGTCTTAAAGAGTTTCACGACAGCTTTGCATATTTGATAAATATGCGACCGAAAAGAAAATTGCAGGAGAAACCAGTTAGGGGCTTTCTCCTAGTCCGTTTAATGGCTACCACTAATAAGTTTTTAAAGGACTTCGTCACACGTCTGTTAGTCAGCCGAGGCGTATAGAGACCCCAAAAGTAGGAAGAGGTAATCAACTTAGCTACATCGGATGGCGCCGGGCAATGTTTGCTTTCAAATTAATTACAACTTGACTATGGGCGACCCAAAGTCATTCTAGGACATTATCATCGACATGTGAAATACTTGAAATCCGAGTTGTAATTACCTCTTGGCACCCGCAAACATATAATTAACCTAATGATAACGGGAGGGGGCATCCTTCAGGCTTGATTCTGGTTGCGAATTGTGTTTTGTTGTGTTAATAGCTTCCGGTGTGTGAGAGAATGTGTTCCTAGATCGTTAACGGCAAGTGTAACTGCCAGAAATGTGCCCGACACTTGTGAAATTTGAAACTTTTCAATTAATTTGCTCGACTGAAAGCTAGTCGTTCAACACTTGCTTTTGGGCCCATACACTTCCAGACAGATGTCAAACGAAAATAAACTTCTGCACGAGTTTTTAACAAATAAAAGTTTGGAATTTATCTGCCACATGGTCATAAATTTTAAATATACTCATCATTTGCACCTTGCATTGTATCTAAACAGAAACAAAATTGGTTCAAGGCCAGAATATAAATTTAAGTTAAATTTTCCGGACTTTAAATAGCTTTCAATTGTAATAGCTTTCAATTGTAAACGCAATTGTAAACGCACTTCCACACTGAGCAAGTTTTTGGGCTAGCTAGTTGCCAAGTTCTGGCAATGACGTTTTATTTTTACGGTCATAATTAGGTATTAGTCAGAAATATGTCACAAAAACGAAATGAAACCGCGTTACAAGTTAATTGGCAAAAAAACTTACAGTACTCGCTGTGGCTAAATCGTGGTCGCTGGCCAACTGCTGTGACCTCAAGCATTTCACAATCCCAACAAGTCGGCACCCATTCCGCATCTCCATAATGTATGTATATGTGTATGCATACGTAAATATGTATACGATATTAACCTAATGATCAAGAGCTTGGTTACGGCTTGCGGTGTGAATTAATGAAATAATGCTGAAATACTTCAAGACAACTATTTGGCATTTACCTTTGTCATAATCTGCAAATATGTTGCACTTTAATAACTTTGTAGAGGTAGGTAATATGATTTCATCAAGAAATGTCCGACGCCTCAATGTATATGTACGGATATATGACATCACATTTGGCTCTTAAGGAAATGTTCTCAAGGGTATTTAATCTTCGGCGTGCCTTTCCTTTTGTTTTTCTTGTTTTCATCGTATTTTACCCTCGACGATATTGAACAAATCACATTTTGCGTCATTCAGTAATTGCATATTATATAGGCTACTGCTGAGAATAAGAATAATAATGATGATGATGATGATGATGATGATGATTGTTTTGAAGGCATCGCTGATACTGGCTCGGACGGCATGCTACAATTATTTGTCTCTCTCCAGCTGTGCGGCTTTTGATGTCGTCCCCTGATCATCTACAGAATGGATGACAAGTTTTAGTATCTAATTAAAAGCACGTCCGACCAAGCTATATACCGTTAATTTATGTAGCATTTATTTTAGGCTAACATAATTAAACATATATTAACCAAGTTTGAGTTTGGACCGTTTAAAACACAGTAGCCTATGTTAAAGGGATCACACATATATAAGGTGCAAAGAATAAAATGTCAGTTGTCTTTCAACTTAGATAACGAGAGTATAGAGTTGTATAAAAACAAATTTTGCTTTATTGAAATTTATGGTAAAATTGTGGACAAAGTTCCTAGCACAATAAAATGGACCCAGAAACACCCGTTACGACACCCGTCCCAACTCATACATCAGATTTGGGCAATGAGCACTTGGACTGCGAGCATCTTGGTAAGATGAGAAACATTTGTGAATAATTGCCAGATATTTCAACAAAAATTATTTTATTAGACGAGTTAACCGAAAGGTCGATGGATACCAATAACCCCGCCTTTATTACGATGTTATTGCGCTTCTTCGGCAATATCTTCGGTAAGCAAAACATCGCATCCGGTTCAGATAATTAATTAACTCGTGATTTGTTTTTGCAGTGGATTGCTTTAGAGCCATATTTGCCTAAAAATCATCTAAGTGTACCGAAATTAGAAATTCAAATGTTTGCAAATAAATATACAAGAAATTGTTTAGTATTGAATAACTTTTTTTTAGTTTATTTGTGGCCTTGTAATTTCACAAGAATCAATGACAAACGACTACGTCATGTACGGGTATTTTGCAATGGCAATCGGGTAGATCCATCATAATTTCAAAGGCATCATCAAGAAAATGTTCTAGATTCTCGGGATTACTAAAGATATGCATACCCATTTTGGAGTCGTCCCATATGCTCCATCGTCGCATGCTGGCTATGACGTCACCACAAAAATCACGCTTAGGTCTCTCATGAAGTACCTTCTTTATACGTTTCTGTAGCTTCCCTGCAATCGAGATATAAAATAGAATTTGCACAAGACTTAGTTTTCCACTTCTTCAAACCCGGGTCGATGAGCCGAAGAAACAAGCGAACACTTACTTCCAGCCAGATTGGAACGGGCCATTTTCAATTTGATTTCTCGCTGCGAATCGTCATAAGCCTCTATGATCTTATACATTCGCCTGTCCATATCCTTTGTACTGGCCATCATTTCTTCGCAGTTGGGCTTACAAATGCCCTTGAAGTTAGGTCCCGAATAGGGCACTTCCGTATAACGACTGGCACTTTTAAAATTCGCACGTTGCCTCTGCAGTACGGCCCTTCGCTTTATGTTGCTAGTGTGCGCGAGTCCGTTGTAGTAACGATAGTTCATGCTGACCAGCAGCTTCTCCACGCGAGACAAACAGCTGAAAGATCGATCGCACTCGATGCTTATGCTATATGCGAGTGCTAACTTAACTAGTTACTTACTGTGAGTTGCGTAACGAGTATACGCCCGGTATGGAATAGGTGCGTAACAGATAATGCAGTTTGAAGGCCACGCAATTCAGCAGATCCTCCGCAGCGCAGGTCTGCATTTTGCGCAGCCCGATCATATTGTGCACCGTCTGACGCTGCCACCAACCACGGAAAAGCGCTTGTATTTTCGTTGCCGCCTTATTGTAGTGTTGAATCAATATATTTTGTAACTTCTCTTCAATCATCCTTCTGTAGTTCCTGCGCACATAAAAGCCGCGCCACCAACGCTGTATGATAATGGCTGCCCATTGGGCTTTCTCAGCCAAACGACGAATGTGATGTCCACGCCAGTGCTTTTGTATAGTGCGAGCGGCCATGAATTGTACGTAATCCATGATAAGCAATGGTGTTCTATGATTCAAATGTAGTTGGTTATCATGGTGCTGTGAAGACTTAACAGTCCGAAATAAGTCCTAATCGGGACGACAATCTAGCCGTATCCCTCTGTACTTCTGTATGAGCATGTCGAGTCCAAGACTACGAACTTAAGAGACTTGATAAGGTCTAAAGTCCTTGCGCGTTGGTATACGCAGGCACTTGTATGTCATATTTAAGCCCGGACTATTTGCTAACTAAGTAATGCAAGACTCCAATGCACCTTTAAGCCAGACACTTACCGCGACAGCATGGAATTCGTGAGCCGATTAAAGTTGTAGTCAATGTCATCGTTATCATCTTCTTCTTCGTAACTAGTGCTGAGTATTTTAAGTAGTACTATTTAAAGTAGATTAACTGTACAGCTGTATACTTACGGCATCAGAGAATTGGTTGTGTACGTGTTGTGTTGACTAATCGCATTGGAAAAAAAAGTCATTTTTAAACGCTTAGAACGAATATATTTGTTGTAACTCAAAATGCACTTGTCCTCGTATGTATTGCCTGCTTTTAATTTAAATATATTTTTATTTTTTTTAAACGTTTGTATGCGTCTGTGGTTTTTATGTTACTGATTTATTTCAGCATTTTTCTTTCTTTGCTTTTATTAATTCAGAAGTCGATTAGTTTTCAGTATGCCTTGCAAAGATAATCTGTATATGCCATTATATTTGCATAAATCTTTGCAGAATAACACCATTTCCCCTGCGCGCTGTCTTTTAAAAGAAATTCTCTTATTTTATTTTGTATCAACATGTTGCGCGCTTATCGCCATCAGCTTGAAGGAGCATAATGCAAAATTTACGAGCTTATATATCTTGGAAAAGGCTGCGCCTGCGGGTACACCATAATAAATAGTCTTTGCCAGCAGCCAGAGTTGCATTAAATTGAATTGTATTTCTGCTGGTCCCAACACGCGACCAGTTGGCCGTTTCCACTGCCAACCTGGCAATCAATATGGGCCACATGCCCGCAGGCGCACAGCTGAGATTTCCCATTTATGATGCCCTTGACACAGTTGCTCGGGATCTAATTGTGCTAATGCTGACAAATGGCAGCTGGCCCACTGCAGTTGGGTTGGAGGTCAAGTTGTGCACGATACTAAGCATTGCAGATGCAGTTGTGCTGGGTGGACCATAAATTTTATATTATATTTTGTCAGGCCGAATGCCATTAGATAGATTCACGGTAAGGTGGATGCTTTAAATGAAAATCAATACGTGTTTAACCTACATTGTCAGGCCGTTCCGGTCCGTTTTTTTTTTTTTTGGGTCTTCCTGTTACGTTTTCAAAACTCTCAACCCACAATGCTCATTATGCGCCACAAATGAACCACACAATCTCACACACGCAAACATCGGAAATGAGTCGGAAATTCTCATTTATGGCGCCCTTGACGCCGTTCGCTGTTTCCACTATCCTATCTATTGCCGGACTGCCTCCGACAGCCACCGCATGACTGCCTAGGCAGCTGACAAGTTGGCACTGGTTTCTGTTTCAGATTCTGTTCCCGATTCCGCATCTGATTGCTGCAGCCATGAGATTTATGTGCTCTCGTGATATTGACGATGATGATGCGGCTGTGGCTGCTGCTTCTGCTCTTGTTGATTTTGCGGTCGCTGGTCAATCTCATTGTTAGCATTGTGACTAGCGATGGGAGCGGGCAAACAAGCTCGGGCCCGGGCCCGCGCCCCGAAATTCATTTTCCTAGAGTCCAATATATATACATATATTACCGCCGTCTAGAACTGTTCAAAAGAAATATTTAAATGAACCGCCTCAAAACCCAATAAAAAAAGATAGCAAAATTTAGCGCTTTTCTGGAATTCATGCCGGGCCAGCCATTTCTGGTGCATGTTTCGTGCTCGTGCCAGACTGGGCCTCGAAAATGAGGCCCGTGCCCATCTCTTTCAATGACCCACTAACTGAAATTGCGAATATGACCCAGAGCGCGAATACCTTGAATTCGCTAAGTTAACAAGATGAGAGGATTCACAGCGCTTAAAGTTACGTTTAAAAAACAAGCAAACATTTTTGACACCAGAACAAAAGAAAAGGCAAGCATCTCATGTCTCTTTTAAAAGCAGTCTGTAAAGAGATATATATCAAATTCTATCCAACCAATTTTCCATTTAGCCTTTCGGCCGCGACGTGGCACCAAATTTACACAGAAAACGAGGCCTAGGGCAAGGTTATTCACCCACGTATAGAAAACTTTTGGGCCATACATTTGCATTAATAGCCACGTACATAAATGGTCTCGAGTCCTTGGTCCCAATGTTTTTGCGGTTTTGCCGTGACCATTGTGCCTTATAGAATTTTCTGTAAATTAGTTTATACACCTGACTGAGCGCCGTACATATGTATGTATGTATATAGTCGCTGTCGGTGTCTGTGTGTCTCTGCGTGTGGGTCATTGCCTTGCGCTTGAGACACATGTCGTTTGATCCCTCGATGCGTGAACTTTATTTAATTGGCTGATTTTTGTTTTAATTAAATTGAATTGTAATTCAATCGGAGCTGCTGCATCAGGTCTAGACTTAAGGGCAGTATGCCTCGTCAACGAATTATTTCGATTATATCCCTCACGTAGCTTACAATGTTGTGTTGCGCCGTCGACTACTTTAAATTGTGTTGTGTAAATATTGCAACGTTTTGGGTTCACCTCACATTTTATGGCAGCCAGTTCAAGGGGTGACAGGAAAAGGGCCACAACGAGAGCTTGGACGCTTTCACGGACTACGACCGTTCCTAAATCTAATTTGAAAAGTACTAACCCGCAACGTAGCAATGGCCATATATCAAAAGCTAGCTCTACACACACAGGCACCCACTCTCGCTGAGTTTACCGTGCAAATTTACGAGCGACTCCCCCCAAAAAATGTTGGCTATAAAATTTGTCTGGGCACATGGGTGACCATATTGTGGATAGCAGTCGGAAGCTGCAACTGAGCTTTTCAGGTGTGCTCGTATTTTGTTGTGTTCTCCAAGCCATGTGAACATAAACGTCCAAAGTCAACTGGCGCGTGGGGTGGATAAATTAAAGCGACAGCCACTTGGTGCACCTGTCTTTAGAATTTGTCACCGGCTGCGCTTTTTGATTAACGAGCTCGTTTCGGCCGATTGTTGATCAAATCTGATTCACAATTTATTCACAAAAAACGGTCTTAAAGAATGTTTAAGTTGTAGGCAAATCTTGTGCCTAAAATCTGTCTGTTTAATTGCCGATCCTATAGATTTTAGCAGGCTTTATTTATCAACCAATTTATCCAATTAGAATACAAATTGTCGTTCTGAGAGCTACATTATATAATCTTGTTTTCATAGGTTTTGCTGCCTGTAGACATTAGAAGAAATAGTTCAATTTCGTTTACAAATCAACAAGTGAAGCACGAACACAAAAAAACACTGGAATATCGAGAGTTTCCAATATTGGACGGTATCTGCACAATGGAATATCTTTCGATTGGCGAGAAAATCAATATTAGTCGAACCGACGGCCGAGTGCATTCCGCAGTAGTTGACTCCAAGCAGGATGAGGTACAGTCGATTACAGTCGCCTGGACCGAGGGCTCAAAGGTAATGGGCAAGGAAATACCCTGGAGCTCAATAGTGGCTCTCAATCCACACCTGATGGAGCGCACACAGCTGCTAAAACTGTCCGAAACACAAGTAAACGAAGAAATGTTTAGTCTATCTGATCTGGAAAATATTGAAATAGATTCGAATTTGGAGGATCGTTGATTTTTCCTGTTGAGATTTAAGAATTGTTATTAAAAAGTCATAGCCCAATGCCTTTCGTTTTGCCTATTAATATTTTTCTAGATACATCGCACACACATAATTAGGCATTATTTCTTTTCGTACTCTTCCGCACAACTTAAATTTATATTAGGCGAAATTGAAATTTGATGCAACGCAGTTGATGATTAAAAAAGTGGAAAATAATGCTTATACTTGCGAGTTTTTCCAGCTATGCTTTTTCACATTGCGGCGCTCTAGTTTCACTTCAAATCGCCCAGGTAAAATAAAAACTTTTTGCCCTTTATATTGGCCATTCTGAAAAAGTAAGCAACTTGCAGCGTGTTTTTTTTTTTTTATCCCGCTCGGATACAAATTTATGAGCGACCAAAGTGTAATCAAGACCGAAACAATGGCGGGGGAAAAAAAGAAAACGTGGAGTGTTAACTTGGTTAACTGCTGAAATTCCCGCAGCATGTGTAACAAGTAGACGAGGCAGCCAGAAAAGTTGTGAGAAAAACTTTGCAGCAATAAAGGTGTTGGGGTGGTAGGGCGAAAAAGTATTAAATGCCCTTAAGAATGCATTCAGATGAAATGTTAATAGTTAAACACTTTTCTTTAAGGTATAAAATTCTTATTGCCAGAATTTCCAAGGCATACAAACGATGTCGGGCGCATTATTTGCGTGCGTCTTGGTTCTAAAGCTGGTCATATTGAGAACTGGAAAATATGCCCACATATCATCAAAAAGCTTCTGATAAAGTTCATTGACCACACGATTTGAGGTGACCACAACGTTCTCGTAATTGCTGCCCGTGCCCAGTTTGGTCCAGTTAAGCGAACCTGTCATCACGTAACCCTTACGCCGCCAAAGGCGACTGTGAACGCGATGCTCCTCTCCATCGAGCTGTAGAACGCGATCGTGCCCATCGATGATGCAGAATTTGTGATGCATCATCACATGCACCGGGGAACAGCGGGCTGGCATTTTGGCCGCGATCAGACGCTGCACCAGCGAGCCCCGGGCGTAGATCATCTGGGAGTCGGTCACCAAGCGTATTTGAACGCCCCTTAGCCAGGCCGCTGCGATGGCGTAGTAGAACGTGGTATGCGAGAACGTCAAGTGGGCAATGTCAATGGACACCTTGGCTCTGTTGATGTACATAATGACTCTGTCCACACGACAGATCTCGCAGTATTTCTTTGGGCAGTTTGTCGAAACGTGACGAAATCGACACCTACGCGGCAGCTCGTTGAAGATGACGGCATCCGTTTCATCTGGCTCACCGTAGATCTGCAGCCATAACCGGTATAGACTGTAGTCCAAGCCATAAAGCAGCTCGACAATTGCCTTTTTACTTAATCGTCCCCTCAGGAGCTTAAAGAAGCTTATGAATTTGTTTACGATCCAAGCACATCTGTAGTAAAAACACTTTAAAACAGCTCTGAAGGCTTTTACCTTATGCAAACTTACAAAAGTAAAAGCATTTTGAAAGCGGCAGGAAATGGCGAAAGCTTTACTTGACGGCAAAAATCCACAGAAATTATCGATATCTTGTGACTATCGATACATTTACTATAAATGTGAATTACATCTGTTCCGCAGTTTATTGCATCGCTAAGATTTACCCATCAGACGCCCTTAGCATGATTAGTTACTTTTAAGAGGACCAATTTTTATATTAAATCTTATTACACTTTCTTATTTAATAATACATATCAGTTATTTTTAGTATTATAACGAAAATTAGCAGTATTATCAGCAGCTGCACAACTTCAATCGCGTCGTGCAGTAGATCAATGATTTTAATGTGGTCGACCGTCTGCTGTTCGGGCTCGCATCCCAGATAAATGCACGCATCGTTGCCATTGTACACGATGTCGCCCGAATGGCGCTGTATTTTGACAATATTTGAGTTGCCAGTGATTTCCAGAACTCCAGGGTTCACGACACTGGTACGCTCTTCAATATCAATCACATCCATTTCGCTAGTAGCTCTCCTTTGTCGCAACTTATAAAATTGCTGAACTTCTCAATGAAATTGTTTCAACATCACATGACTAATCGTTCTTCGATACTCGATATATTGTCTAATGACTGGGCTGCATGTCAAACTATTGGAACGACAGAATGAATCACAAAAGAGAAAGAACAGAAATTAAATTGATTTTGCAACTTTGGAAACGCATTTACAATCAATTTTCAGAGAATCCGCATAACTTGCAAGTGCTTACAAAATATTTAGCTAGCAGTGCACTTGCTTTGCGAAAACCTCTTCAAACTTCCAAAGTGTCATCTTTGGTGATGATGATAATGATAATGATGATGATGATGATGATGATGATAATGGCTCTAAACCACAAGCTGCTGTAGACAATTTCCTGCTTTTCCACTCGTTGGCATTGCTGCTGCTGCTGCCAAATGCTAAAATGTTCCCCAGATGCCGAAAATTGCAACTAATTTCATGCGAAGCCAGAGCCAAATCAGTTGTGCTGTAAACTTTATGCAGACACGCACACGCTCACACGCACACACACACACGCGCACATACACGCGCACACACATTCACACTTGCAGATCTCATTTCAAAAACTTTAAAATTAGTTAAGTTACGCTCAGCAGATACCAATAAAGCTGCCCCAAATGTGAACAAACAAATTTATCTACTTATGGTTGAAGAGACTGTCTCTATATTTCTTACACTCGCTGTCTCTTTCTATCATTCTCCAGCTCTCTTGCTCTGTGCTTACACTAATACGTTTTTGGCTGGGTTAGGTTTGGTTGAATGAAATTGGATCAACTTTGGTTGCTTTTCACGCTTTGATGTGGGCTCGGCATTGCGGCATATCAAAGTTTCTGTTAAACTTGATCAAACTTTCAATCAAATTAGCAGACACGTTGTTCTAGACGCCATACGAAAAACTTGCGAGGAACATTCTCTAATAGATGTTAATTATTTTTAGAAGCGAAGCTTCTTAACTGATTTGCTCTTTAAAATACAAGCATTTTATTTTGTAGGTTACTACTTAGGGGCACAAGTGAAAGTACATTTTACCAATTTTGCGCAACACAAAAAACCAAAGGAGCAAAGGACAATTTGTGTCCTTGCGTTCGGTTGGGAATGTGCATGAAAAGGAATAGCACAAAAAAATCAACTAAATACAAGCAAGCAGCTTTGGCTTTCGCAACAAAATTTCCACGTAAACTTAGCTGTTGTACTTGTTGTTATTTTTTTCGTGTCGGTTGTTAGCCCCTTTGGTTCATTTCGCCTTTAACCTTTTTTTTCCCTCCACTCGCTTGGTTAGAAGGTTTTAGCCCGACAAAGCACTGCAGTGGCAAAGAATTTAAGCGCTAGGCTAGATGTGGACGCTGGAGGGGCCATGCGGCAACTCGAAGCAAAACACTTAAGTTTTAACCCAAATTGTTGCCAACAAAGCGGTTTGTCTAACATTCTTTTGAGAAAATTTTACGAAAAAGTGTTTACTACCAACAAAATACACACACACACCTACAAAAATACACGCACAAAACAGTTTTCGCCCAAAGAGTAAACATGGCCCCTAACTAAAACCCAGAGAGCAGCCCAGATAAGCAGGGTGCAGCAACAATAAGCGCTACAAGAAAAGTGCAGGAACGAAGCTTAACTAGTTATAAGAGGATCCAAATTAAGAAATGGTATGGAACAGTGGAAATGGAACACGATTATAATTATGCTTAGTATATAGGATATATATTAAAAATGTTGCTTATCTAGCTAAAAGGGTTTTAAAATTGGGAATTACACAATATTAGAATAGGTAAGAGCGGACTTTAAGATAATGTTTCAAGTGGGAACGGATAAATGTCTAAAATTCAAAACTTATCGGAATAAGTGAATGCTAAATCAAGTTTGTATTTGTTATCGACTGTTATCGTTTTTCCCAGAGTAAATAAGTATGGTATATCTATCAAATATCCCTTTCATGAACTAAAAACCACCACTGTAGCGCAACTTTGAGGTTTCCGGATGCGAAAAGCAATTGAAGTGCACTTAGAAACCGCGCATAGAACTTTTCCACTGGCCGAAAATGCAATTGTAATGAATTACTTTGGGCAAATGAGCACTCAAAGTGAAACTTTGAACAGCTTTAAGTTGCCGTGGCTGGAAATTGCAAAGCGAGTTTCAAGTGGAGGAGTCATCGAACTATCCCACTGATAGGTAAACGATTTTAATCCCAAAAATCTGTGCGCACACGAAAACGGGGGAAAAACTGCACACTGCCCGACTAATATTGCGGTCTGGTATTAGTCTAGGACTGTCTGCCTGCCAGCGACATGTTGACCTTAAAAACTTGACGTGTTCAAATGTTGCAAAACAACTCAAGGGCTTTCGACATGAGCACTTTTTCTGTTCGGTTCGCTTTTGATGGTTCTCTCTCTTTCTAACACCATGCATCCTCTGTCTAACTGTATCTCACACACACACACACACACGGCTCTCTGTTTGACGCACATGAAGTGCCGCACTTGAAATATGCTTTTGTGCCCCCAGAAATACCATGAACTGGAGAGAGGGGCGAGACGGCGGCAGCGTGTGGTAGGTGTGGAAAATGTGTTTTGACAAGTGTCACTTATGCCTAGCTACTATGAAATATGCAAACCTGTCAGCCTAGTCACCCAGCCGCCCCCTCTTCAATCCAGAGGTGGCTTGTTGTAATTGCAAACTGCACACATGTTGGGATCAGGATGAATTGCATTGAGATGCGGTTATCGAGTGTGCATAAAAAATGAAAGGGGATGTAATTAATTTACAAAAAGCGATGAAAAAATGTGTGTGAAAAGTGCAGTACAAATGAGAGCAGGGAAAGTAGTTGCTATATCAAAGAGATTTATGAATTCAATATACCTACTAAAGAAGCTAGGAAAAAGACGGATTAAATGGAACGAATCATGTAGGTTAGTAAAGAAGAAGAAAGCCGATTTAATAGGACTGTATTAATAGAACACTAGACGAATATCGCTTCCAGTTGCCGAGTCGAATTGGCTATTTAAAACTAAAACTTGTACTAGATTTGTCATGTCCTTGGCGCCGTCGCATGTCCCTTATAAATTACAGTGCCAAGATAAGTTACAATTTAATATGCGAACCTTTTGCGTGCTTAAATTTTCAAACAGACACTAAAGCCATTGACCCTTAGGAATATGCTATAAATATTAAACCAACGCTTCAAAAAGGGACCCCAACGCAAAAGCATATTCAATATATTTTATATAAATTTGAGACCAGCAAATTCCCAGGGGCAGTCGAACTGACTCAACTGAAAGCTTGGAACGCGTCGTATACGTAATCTGCTATTAATATTTAAGCCACGTTAAAGAACTTTCAGCTGCGTCTTAAAGCGCTAAACAGTCCGTTTGCAATCCTATATCCCATCCCAGGGTCGGACTCATTTGTCAGAGTTAAAAGTTCTTCGGAACTCCAGTGCAACTGTGGCAATAGGAACCCCTATTAATTAGCATTTAGCCGCAATCCAACGCGTTTTCTTCGCTCTCCACTGAAATATTTATTCTATGAATGGGAATTGGCCAAAGGTGTGCTGCTTAAAATTAAATATAAACAATAGCACAATCGTTCCAGTGAGCGAACTCCCAAGGTTTCAATTACAACGCAAGCTTGGCAAACAAATTTGAGGGTGAAGTTTCAAATTTTGGCGAGCATAAAACTCTATGAAACCTGTTTGTTCACTGCTACGTCTTCAATACGGAGCACAGCCTTGGTGTAACTATGAGGAGGAATGAATAAATTTCCATTGCCCACTTTTTCAGTATATACTTCGGAATTGCCAAGGAAATGTTGCCAGCATGTGCCACCTATATCGAAACATAGTCTCAGCATTCTTGTTGTTCTACCCCAGCTTTGGTTACATTTGCATAATAACACCTTTAGCTCGTAGTTGTTGTCCTCATTGCAACTCAAATGCAATTTGCCGCATAGCATTCAGGTTTTTCACACCTTTTGCTGTTTCTTTGGCATTTGCAAAGCGTCAATTGGGTCAAATGCGTAAGAATTACGGCAAATTTTTGTACGTTACGTTAGACTAAATACCGTAGGTAACTTTTAACCATAAGCCAGACACTAGGCTTTATTGCTTCTATTTTTCTCTTTCAGCAAATTGCAAATCAAAGGGTCCCCAATTGAGAGCAGGCCTGAAACGCTTAAAAGCAATTACGAATTCCGGCTGTCATTTTGCCGGCGAACCGGAAGTCATTATCATGGCAAACAAAGCGCAACAGAGACGGTGCCCACAGCCAACCACAGCTACAACAACAATAACAAGAACTCAAACACACCATTACATACAACATTTTGCGCCTTTGCGACAACTTGGCTTGGGTCCGGCTTCGACTACGAGTTTGCCCTCATTATCGAGTTAATTATGTGTGTATGTGAGAGAGCTTCTACTGTCTATGTGTGTGTGTTCGTGTGTGTGTGTGTGCACGTGTGTGAGTGTGTGGGCCTGTGACCAAAGGTAATTACAGCTACGCTTCCATTGTTGGCCAGCTTCGGTAGGTTGTCAATGATGTTCTCTGTTCTCCATCGAGTTTTACACCTTCGCCTCATTGTAATTAATTCGCAAGGCGACTGCCCTAATGATGTGGTTTGGTCTATTTACGGTGATGAATATCTCAGCAAGACTGCACACAAAACCCGCCTTCGAGCCGCCCATCAGATTAACTACAAAGCATTTGCAAATTCATCAGTCACTGAGTCTCTAGGTATATGTATGTACATATATGCGAGTGTTCAAAGCCCTTCTAGACTGCTTAAAAACTATATAAAGTCCTGTTTCATAGCGTCTTGAACTATGCTACATAACACTCCTGAAAGCGCCTTGTATGAAACGTTATCGAGAAATAATAATATATGATAGCTTACATTACTCATTAATCTCGTGTCTGAAAGTAATAATTATTGTAACAATAAATATTTTTAAATTTCTCATAAAGCTCATACATTTCGAAACTTGCTAAAATGTTTGTGAAAATTTGCCAACCGTTTGAAGTACTTCAAAACGTACTTACCGATTTTTCTCTGTCTTTCTGCTTCTCTTGCTCTCTTGCTCTTTTCTTTTTCTCTGTCTCTCAGTTCACACTCGCCATTTGCCGTTCATTATCAAAGACCCAACTCAATGCTTATCCTGAAGGTTAATTACATTTATCCAAACGCAACTGACCCCGCAGGACATTGACTTAATTTCCCCAGAATTTTTTTTTTGTTTTTCCATCGCTCCGTTTTTCATTCGTTGCCTGCCCTTATTTCGGCCCGCCTCTGTCTGTTTTTCTGTGCGCTTTTTAATTTTTTAATGCCTAAAAAATACAGCAGCAACATCGAGCCAAATGGGCCTGTAAGCGCTTCGAGCGATTTTGGCGATTTTCAGTATTTTTTCCTTGGGAATTCTCTACTGCTTCTCTTCTGCTTCTCCCTTGTTCTGTTGTGCTCGTTCAAGCGCCTAAATGGTAATTAAAAATTGTTGCATTGCCGCTCGAATGCGTCTGATCTTTATGTAGTTTGGCGCTTTTGTAATTTTCTCTGCTTTTTTCTTACTTATTTGCTCTCATATCGTTTTTTTTTTTAATGTAATGTAACTAGCTGACAGTAAAGAGGTTTTTCCGATGCAGCTTCTTATGAAATCTCAATTATATAGAGTATAGAAAAGTCAGAGCAGAGAACACAAGTATATTGAGTTACAGCGTTTTATTAATAAGAAGCACTTCAGCTTAAAACTGGCTAAATGGAAAGTACTTAAAGTTTTAATTGCTGCTGCTGCTGCTCAATGAATATTGTTGAGATGTGCAAAAGCGCATAAAGTTTTGCTTCAGTTTTTAGTTTAAACTCAATATTTGATCCCGGCTTAAAGCTGCGTCCTATAAAATATGCAATCTGCATCAAATACTCCATAAAAGCAACAGCAAACCGCTTACTTTATTTTCAATTTTCGAGATAAAAAAGACTCGCCAGAGGCTAGAGGACGGCCAACTAACCAAACCCTCTCACGTAGAGCTCGACACTTCCGTCTCTGTTGTCGATTTTCTTTTCCAACCAAATTGCCAAAATCGAATTCACTGCCAAATAAATTTTGATTTTGACAGCAATTTTCGAGAAAAATGCCAACTTTTGTGAGGCGTCAGCACGTTTCTGGTGCTGCATTGGATGGAGAGCGGCACGTGCAGGTGGAGGAGCACAAAAGCTGTGTGTCTGATGACGAAGTTGTAAGCGGGCCGCAAGCCCGTCTCTCTCGCAGCTGTCGCTGATGCTGCTGCCGCTGACTGTGTTAAGTGTTGAGGCCAGTAGCAACCAAAAGTCCGCCACAGCTGCACGATGTGCTCTGGCCAGGAGAGACAGGGTCTAATCCTAATCCTAGTGCACGCAATGGATGGCCACTGGCGCAGTTACAACAGCTGCAAAAGTGGCATCAGCGGCAAGGACTGGCGTATCGTGTTATGAAACATGGCACAAAGTTAAGTTCTCTTTTCTATACCCTGTGCATAAAGTGGCTAAAGGGTATTCACAAATGTTGTTGTTGCCAATTTAAAATAAAACACCTAGTCCGATTATGAACTAGGCAAACGTAAGTGTGGGCGCGTGCTTGGTCCTTTCTGGTTCGCAAAAAGCATACAGCAATACAGGATAGCTCAAAGCACAGCCAAGGATAAGTACAAAGCATTCCAACCGGGTTTTTGTCTCTGTGCATGTTGCGCTTTCACATAAAAACCAACGCCAAATCCTGCGCTCTTTCCCTACTCCTTTGATGTGAATGCTCTCTGTGTGGAGTGGCCCATTCAGCTGTTGTAAGCTTAAATATTTAATTTTATTACGTCAGAAGGCGAGCGCAGCGGATTCAAACAGATAAATGCTTACTGAGAAGAGATTAACCCGCAGAACTCAGAGCAGTCCAAAGGGACTTTGAAAAGAATGCGCCTATAAGGATTTATACATGCACCATTGAAAGCTTTTTTGATTTCGTATATGTGCCGACTGACGGAAGCCCTCCACATTGGAAGTCTGCCAGGTGCTTTCAAGCTGCAAGTGCCACTCAGAAGTGAGCAACAGCAAGCTGAAAGTTGCCAGCGTAATTAGGAACCAGCTAATATATGTGAACTAGTCAAACGAATTACTAAGCATATTCATTTTGCTGATGCAGCTCAAAGATCTTCATAAAGCAATTTAAATACAGTTTACTCACAACTAAACATCTTTAAATCCACTTTCTTTGCAAAGCATTTCCACTTTAGATTTTCATCTATTGAGTTGGCTTTTAAAGGCTTCGCATAAGCCTTAGCTCTAGCCGACATAGCCACACAGACAGCTCAACCACATCCGCAGGATATTGCGAGCTGCTCGTAAACGGCTGATGCCGACATATGTGGAGCATAAAATCTGCTACTCCTGCTCCTACGCGACCTGTCGGATATTTGTTGAATTCAATTAGAGTAGCTGTAAGCTGCAGCAATGGATTGCCCCCAAACGAACCCGAATCCCAACTGCTTGTACTCGTAATTAGTGTAGGTGGTGCAGAGGCTGCCTCCACTCCTTCCATCTCCCCAAATAGTACTCACACGCAAGCCACAGGACACGAAAAGTAGCAAATTCGTCTCGATTTTGTTATACGAAATTCCTTGGGGCGCCGGCAATAATTTCGTCAATGTTATTGTTTGGTTTTCTCTATAAATACGATTTCCAAGTGGGTTAGTATATAACCAACCGATATTGATATATGAGCACAAGTCATGCAATGCGGTAAATGATAAACAGCAACGCCTTCAATAAAAGGAACAAAACAATTGACGGTTGTGCCAGCCAAATATAGGAGACTAAAAGGTGTAGAGCTTTCGAACGATATGAATGTTTAAAATAACGAAACTTTGGCGGCTTTTCTTATGATATGTCAACTATATTTACTTATACTTCCTATGTAAAAAAAACCAACACACATTTTAATTATTTATAATTATTAATAATATGTGCGAGCTTGGCGTGAAAGGAATTCGATCCAACTTGCATTTTCAACCTTATTCATTTAAAACAAGATAAGAAATATTGACTGGCTATTCCTATACGTTTGGGATCTACATCCGATGACTTACGTATATAACGGCGGAGAACCAGCTGCAAGCTGTTTTTCTGAAGGCCACATATGTTTCTGATTCCATACAACTTACGACATATTGCAGGGTAGTGGCTATGTTCATCAGCTGTTTCCAAGCTCAACAAATTGCACTCGCAATCTGACTGGACTTAACAGTGGCCTCAGGCATTTCAAGGCAGTAAGAGGTGTCTCATCTGATAGTCAAACAAAGCTATGGATAATCAAACAACTGTGTACGATTATGCAAATCTTACAGAAGAAATCAAAGGTTTTAACTATAATCAACATTGAATAACTGAAAACTTAGCTATCTAAGCCTTACAGTCAATAGCACAGGCAAGTCTGCCTTGGAAGAACATTCCAAGTACACTTTCATGATTGTCATTGCCACTATCACGTGGCTGCTGCTCAGCTGCATAAGTAAGTTATATGCCGAATTATAAAGAGAAGCCCACAAAAAAATAGAGTCTCATTGCAGGTGCTTTCATTTACTGCTGTAATTACTGGGAGCTGTTTAAACCTTCGTCGAGAAGAGCTGCTACCGAGGAGCTGTCGGACCAATCGGAGCAGTCAGAAATGGAGCAGCAGAGCATGCTGCTTACACAGGTCAGTGAGGTGAGCAGCACCTAAGGATTGGGATTATAGCACGAAAGCGCCAGGAAGGTCACAGCAGCGGCAGAACAAAGCAGAAACAATATAAATAAGCCAGATACGGACTGAACAAAGCAAAAGGAGTGAGCGATACAAAGCAAGAGGAAGAGCAGCAGCTGCCGGCGATCAGCTGCAGGAGAGCAATATGGCGGCGTGCAGCTTCCATTTCCGTTTCCGTAAACTTAATTCCACACACACACACGCACACACACAAGCACAGAGTAAAAAATCAGCATGTGCTGCTGTTTCCCTTTCTGTGTTCTCGCCTTTGCGTTTTGGACACTGTTTAGTTTTTCATTTTTCACTTTTTCTCGCTTTTTACGCTTTGGCCCAAAAAATATTTTATTACAGCTGCAGCTCAAGTGAAGTGTATATTTTCGGGTTGGTCTTTCGTTCCTTTGCCAGCACTAAAATAGCGTCTTTTATGCAAATTTACAATGCCAGCTGAGCGCGTGGGGGAGCGTGCTAGAGCCAACATGACTTCCGCTACGTAACTGGCTTAATTTGGAGAGGAAAGCGCAGAATAACAAAAATTAAAAGCGACCCGAAAAAGGTACAAATTCAAGGAAGAGCCACAAACAGCAAGAAGTTAAAGTCCTTTTAAGTCTTTTGTGCGAGGTATGAGCTGAGTGAGAGGCTTTAACTCGTTGGGCTCGTTAGAAAATTGTGAAGGTTACTTTTCAATAAGTGTGCTCTATTAATATTTAATGCTATGCCAAATTTTCGAATATAATATAGGCTTTTCATGGTGGACATGGTCCATTATCCCTTTTACTTGAGCATGAGAAACTTGCTCTTCAGCCTTGACCTGACCAATTATTTTAGTTTTGTCCCAAAAACATGCCAACACATCAGAACAGGCCGTAAAAGCACATGGCTGCTGGCTATGTTTGTGTAATGCCTGAAAGTTGGCAAACTTTTTCTGGCAGCTTTTGTTTAAATTAATAAAACAACAGACAATTTAACGTACTTTGTCGTACAAACAAACTAAAATTAACTAAATTTTCTCGGAGCAACAGCAGCAAAAAACATTAAGCAAACAGCCGAAAAGTATGCTTTAACTTTGCGCATTACATAAATTCACACACACACACACACACACTCACACAAAAGCTAAGCGAACAAAGGTTGGTAGAAAGAGTGAATGAAGGGACTGAGGAGTGCCACAAGCTAGAGAAAGAGCCATAACATTTATCATGACCACTTAAGGATGCTTAAAATATACAAGCAACGCACGCGTCTAACGTTTAGGGGAGAGGGTCTGGGCTGAGGGAAAGCGGGTGCGTGGGCTGACGTATAAAGTAACCAACAAGCAGCAACAACAATACGCTTTGTTAAATCAATTTGATAAACTGTCAATAATGCGCCATAATTTAATGTGCTCTCTCAAGACACCTAACACCAAACCATCCCAGCCAGACGGAAACAACCCCGAAGTTGTTTTCAGATTCGCTTTGACTGTTGTCATACGCAATTATGATGAACTTGGGGACTCATCCACATCCTCTGACAACTGCCCTATTAGCACTTTGTAAAGCACAGACAAATTTTTGGTTTGCTGGACAAGCGAAATGTTTGATTTTCAACAGATATCCCCGAGACGGACAAGGAACTTCACTGAGGATAGCGGCGATTTAGGGAAAGTGTCATAAAGCAAGAACACATAAGCAGATGGAGCTCAATCGGGATCAGGATAACAATGGCGAAACTGGTGAGAATGATGACGACAATGATGACAACGACAAGAAAGAGGGAGCAGTGGGCGTGGGTTGGGGTAAGGGGTGCTGGGCTGGATCTATGCGTGCGTGCTGTGAATCCTTTTGTTCCGCGTTGTAGGGGCTGTTGGAAACGACCTTCATAAAACAAACACGCCGATAATGAGAGGCAGTCGAAGTGACGCCCAGCGCCATCGCAGCGGGGAGGGGCGAAAAGAGGGCCTGGATACGACTATCATTGGGGGCACCTTCGCAAGTGGCAGATGTCATCGAAAGCGGAAGCGCACAATCGGTGCCAGGCGCCAATTGCCCCTCGCTGCTAATGTGAAGAGTTTAGGGCACTGGAAACTGCGCCTTACAGTTCCCCGGGAGTGCAACTAACTAGGCGATAATCGACATTTGATTTGGTGCGGCAGAAACTTTCATTGGGAAGTTGGGTAGTTCGTGAAAGGATTTCCAAAGGGCTTATGTGAGGCTTTAGAAATCGACGAGGGTTCAAAATACGTGACAAACACAAGCGCACAGACAAAGACATTTACACAATTTTTCTTTAATAAACCAATTCACATAATTTAGTATTCATTTAAGTGCAATAAATTATTTATTTACCTTTTGCATTTGTTCCAATGGCATTTGAAACAAAATAAAACACAACCTGTTTGGTCAACGGAATAATATCAATAATTAAGCAACATTGTAAATAAATAAATTATAATGTACACACACGCATACACGATTATGTTTTTGCTCTCGAGTAGCACAAGGCAGACAGATTTTTGTATTCACACATCACAAAAAGGTTGAGAGAAAGTTGAAAAGAGTATATTAAACACAGAGTATGAGCAGAAATAAACTTTGTTGTTTGCCAACACAACTTTTTACTCAAATAACTTTAATCAAAGCAGAAAAACCTGCAAACCTTACACGAGTTCGTGAGAATGGCATAATAAAGTGATATGTAAAAATTTGTATTATTTAATTTGCTGTGCAGCGGTAAGTAAACATGTCTGAACATATCATTATAATTCATACAAACACCATACACATTCACATGAGTACTTGCATACGTATACATACACGCCTACGGATGTACTCTTTAATTAGTGAGAATCGCGGGATAGAGCAATATTTATTAAAACAGTTTTTTGTTCACTTTCAGCTCAACTAAACATACACTCATTGTTAAATACATAAATTTATTCAATTACGTACAAACCTCCTCAATTTTTGATGCCGTATCCTTCATAGCCGTCTCCTCTAGTGATGAAGTTGCCGTCTCCTCCATAGTCGAATCCTCCTCCTCCATAGTCGAAACCTCCTCCTCCACTTAATGAAGACTATGAGCCTAACTTGAATTCATGAGAATCGCGTAGAAGGCATTAGTTAAGAAATTTTTTTTTTACATTTACACACATACACACATACATACAAACATAAATGCAAACATGCATGCAGACATACATACATACATACATACATACATAGATACAAACAAACAAACAAACATACATACATACATACATACATACATACATACATACATACATACATACATACATACATACATACATACATACATACATATATACATACATACATACATTCATACATACATATATACATACATACATACATACGTACATACATACATACATACATACATACATACATACATACATACATACATAAATACATACATACATACATACATACTTACATTCATACATACATACATACATAGACACATACATACATACATACATACATACATACATACATACATACACACATACACACATACATACATACATACCTCATTAAGGTAAGTAATGTAAAAATTGCAGCTTCCTAGCTCTTACGGATTAGGTCATGCTTTGATTAGCAATCAGTCAGTCAAGACAAATAGCTTAATATCTCGAGATGTATAATATACAGGTATATGAGGAGCAGGAGGAGATCTGTTTAACTTATGAAGTCTTAGACTTCTAAGCCAATATTTATATTTGGATTCAAGAAAATGCTGGTCGTCATAAAATGCCATGAAGTGGGGATTATATGTAGTCAATATTTTGATACTTGTTTCTAACTTCAGGTGGTACTAGCTTTCGCAATACCTTCACGTAACATCTTTTGACTTTCTGCACAGCTGCACTTCAGAGTCATTTGTCATTTGGCTTTGTGTCTGGCATACACGTGCGTACCGCCACTGCAGCCTGGTGGGCATGGCTGGCTGAGGACGTGGCCGTGACGGACTCGCCATTGTCAAGGCGTCATGCAACAAACAAATAAACAAATAAACAAACAAGAAAATCAACAAAAGAGCGAACGTGTAGAAGGGTTTTTTCTCTGCTTGAAGAGGCTGAGCGAAGGGTTGCGGGTTGGGCCATTTCCCTCTTGAGACAAAGCCAAATCCGCGCGAACGTGTTTGATATGCACTTCACTTGGCATGGTCTTAATTATTGGGCCGGAAAGAAGGTAGCCTTGTTCTGGCTTACAAATGAGCAAACAACAAATTATAAAATTTAATGAAATATATCACAAAAATAAAGCATTTTGTTTTTGAACTGTCTGAGTTTATACTAGAATAAGTCAAAGGTGGTGGAACTCCCACAAAATTGAATCTCGGAACAGCACAAATAAATACTTAAGAGGATGTTGTCAATTTATGCGCGGCAACGCCAGCCCTGTTGGAATGAGAAATGAATATCGGATTAGTTCTGAGCTGTTGCCTTCCACTCAATTGTCATTAGGTTTGTTGTGTTCCTTGTTGTTTTCATTCCATTTGCAATAGACTTTTATGCAGCAAGCAGGCTTAGGAAGGCAAGTCCTTAAGGATATCCTAGTTGCCGTTGCATTATTACTGCGCGCTTCCTTGCGCCACAATTGAGCCGAACGTAGAGTGCAGCCGTACAATGGGTGAATTGGTTGCCACCCTAATAAGCTGCTCTGATAATAACATAGTAATATAAATGGTATAATGCTTAAAATTTCTCAACAAATCAAATGCAACTTGTTGCTCGGAATTATATTTTGGGCAAGTGTTACTAACAATAACTGAGAGTACTTTAGTCGGAAGAACCAAAATTTAGTGCCATCTTCTAATTAATTTGGAATGAATGGCAGATGCATCCAATGAGAAACATATTTGTTATCATACATTCTATACGAGACTTAATTCTCTTATAGGTTTTGAGTAAGGATTCAAAAGCCTTCTCTCATAATTCGTATTTGCCAGATCCAAGCCATCATACAGACATACAAACAGACATAACGAATGTGTATACTTCATGGACTTGGCGCTGTGTCCTTCTGCCTGATACATACATTTATCCCAAACTATAAACCCTTTTTATCAATTTTCAATGTGTTTGCCACATAAGATATACAACAACGACAACTTCTAACTATTTATATAAAACATCATATTTGTAGGCTGATGAAGCGTTGGCAGCTGTTGCCAAAGTTTTCCAGCCAAAGTTTCGCAGTTCTCGCATCCCGGACGACTCGCTGCAGTCGCTGTCTGTTTGGCGTGATTTTTCGACATGCCGACACTTGTTTTTGGTCTAAGTGATTTAGGTACAACTTTTTGCCCCGCCCCCCTAAAAAGTGCGGAAATGTATCGCTGAGCGAGAGCAAAAGTTTTGTTGTGCATAATCGTTGCTCGTCCCGGCGGAAGCGGATCAAAAGAAACAGTTTGCAAACTCTGTTTGACTGAATGAATTTTTCAAATCTTCCTACTTGGCCTCTTAAGGCATTGGGCTTTGCATTAGCCGGCGTCTAAGATTCTGCATAATTCTGTGCCACTTTGCGAACAGTTAACACCATTCGAGTGAAGTAAAATCAATAAGAGCTTGTTTACCCAGCTGATTAGTTATTCAGCGCTTTATGTGTGTTTGTGGAGCGTTTACGTGCGGATTATGTGACGACTGACGGTTACCATTCCACGTGAGTATGTGCCGCGGACAAGCACGTGCCACAGTTGGTGGCACAGTCCGTTTGCCGCTCCACACGGTCCGGTCATAATTCATTTGCATAACATTAACGGCTGTCCGGATGCACGAGCATGCAACGAAACCAGTTAGCGGGCATCCAAGCTGGAAAGTGGGCTAATAACTAGGTTTAAATAATATATTTTGTACTAGCGGGAATATTGCGGCCTTGCCCGAGGTACGCTTAACATAAATTCTCTCAAATATCTTAGAAAATTATTTGAATTCATTAAACTTTTATGTAGAGCTTTGCAAATAAGTTTGAAGCAAGCCGGAAAAAACATAAAACTTCACAAAAAAATAATCTTATGAATCGCACCGAGGAAGCTTTGATTTTGCGCACAATGTGAAAAACGTCTCAAATGATTTTTTTTGTAGATCCATGGAAATAAATTTAAGGGCGAAACGTCACTCACCAAATCTTCGACCCCCATTTCCGCCAAGGAGGGATGGATTGTCCAAAAAGTGTGAAGCACCCAACAGATGAATTTTGATAAAGTTTTTCGCTAATTAACCGCGGAATCCGGCGGAATTTCCCAAATTTTCCGTAGACACTTCACTACATAAGACCGTTTAAATATGAAGATGGGAGAGCTTTCATCTCGAAGTATTCAGGGCTTATATATAACACCAGCAACTATTGAAAATGCCCGTAATATCAACATATTTTCTTAATACTAGAACATTTGATAGTTTTTAGATGGGCGTTTTCAAAAGCGAATATATTGGAGTGCGATCTCGGCTTGATTTTCTCTGAGTGTGATTGAGAAAAAGGGTAATCCCTCAAAGAATTGACACTTAGCTCAAATCAAATGGGACCTTTTGTCAATCTTCATTTCAGCTCAATTTATTTTGAAATTCTGACTTAACTTAATTTGCATGTGATGTAGCAGTGGCTTTTTTGATTGATTTACTTCTTGAGCAGCGTAGAGACGAGAGCGGGAGCGGCATAGGTGGCAACTGGAGCAGCATAGGATGAGTAAACCGATGGCGCCACATACGAGGCGGAGTAGACGGAAGGAGCGGCAGCGTATGCGGTGTATGCACGTGGAATGGCAGCCGAGTAGACCGTAGGAGCGGCAGCATAGGTGAGGGCAGGTGCAGCGGCATAGGTGGCAACTGGTGCCACAACGTGGGCCTGGGCCACGGCGACGAAGAGAGCCAAGCAAATGAGGAACTACAAAGGAAGACAATATTGGACTATCTTCTAAGCAAATGTTGCTTCAGCTAACTCACTTTCATGTTGATTGTTTGGGTTTGTGTGTGTACGACGAACGTTCTGAGAGACTGAAGTGCGTTGACTGATGCTGGTCCACAGACAGTCTGCTCCATTTATACTCGCAATCGAGGCAAAACTTTGCGCAAGAACAAGTTCGCCTGACACGGATGTGAATTGGTAGCACGGCGGACACTAATCTGCCATATCGAATGGATTAGCTGTGTTCACCTAGGTCTTGTACTTCATTCGTATGCTCACTACCTAATGGATCTTGATTGACAGCGTACAGAAATTGTGTGGGTCGTTCAGGGAGAGAGGAATGGAGCCTACAGTTTGGGCTTAGGCTTATTGTTTTCATTTCGATTTCATTGCGCCGGTTCGCACCTGAGCGGTGACAAGCAACATTACTAAACACGAATCACAGCATAAAGGCGACTCACAATACAATACAGTAATTATGGGTTTGTATATCTCTGCACAATTCAAAGACGTCATGTAATTCACGTCATAACTATATGTTTACAAACAATTGTGAGTTTGACATTGACTTTGTCCGAGGCAAATGGAAGGTGTTGAAAACCACTTAACGAGAGCTTTTTGCAGTTGTTATTTCTAGGTTTTATTCTCTTAATAAAGTTATTTTTAAAAAGGAATTAATACGTGTACGGGAACATGAGAAGCTACATATATTAGCTATAAAAGTTGTTAAAGAGTTACCAATTCAGCCGTTTTTAGCTTCATTTTGGTATTTTAAACTTATTTAGCTAGTTTGAGCAGCGGAGACGGAGAGAAACGAACCTCAGATCAGGTTTTGGTAATCACTTGGCTTCTAATAAATCGTAGCTAGCATTCTCATACTTAGCTGTACTTAAAGAAATTATCGTTCTGGCAGAAGTGTAACGATTTATATTATCTATGTAGTTATCGATAGGAATTTGACAGGCATGACTACGTTTTTTTTCATTCTTCCAAGAAGATAAAGCTACTAGACAGTGAGAGGCGAAAGAAGAACATTTTCTGGTTGCGAGTATGCTTAATAAAGTTGGTAAACTTGAAACAGCTCAACAATCGAGAAACAGTGCACAAGTAATGGAGCCACATTGTGATGTGCAGGAGGTGCTTAATGCACTCTGCTCCAAACGGGTCAAACTGCGCGAATGGATACAAAAAGCTGTAAGTATCATAGAGAAACATTCGTGAGAATGCATTCCACTGCCATTGCGTTCATTGCTCTCATTGCTCCCATTGTTAGTGGGCGTATTATCACCAAAATCAGTTTGAAGGTTTCGTGCTGCTGTTGGAGAATGCCATTACGCGTGGCTTTAAGAGCTATCCGGGCTACAAGGAAGATTTACTTAAGATCCACACTCTGTTGGCAGCGCACTTCTTTCGTCTGGCATGCAGCGAGCATGGCAATCGTCGTGCTATGTGGCAAGAGAAGGTATCGCAACAATTGCAGATCATGGACAGTATGCAGCTGGTTGCCAATGACTTGCCGCATCTCTTGTGTCGCGGCTTTGCGCTGATGCTGACGGAGGTGCGTCTACAGGACGCAGATAATCATTTTGTTTCCGTGCTGCGACAGTTGCCGTACAGTGTGCCCGCCCTGCTGGGCCGCGCCTGCCTGGCCTACAATCGCCAGGAGTATCGTGTGGCGCTGGGCTACTTCAAGAGCGTGCTACAGCATCATCCGCACGGACCGGCCGATGTGCGCGTGGGCATTGCCCACTGTTTCCTCCAGATGGGTGATCTAGACAGCGCTCGACGCGCTTTTGAGATGGCCGTACAACGCAATGGACGCTGCATAAATGCGCTGCTGGGCATCGCACAACTGAAGCTTAACGAGCGCCAGCGTGCAGCCAATATGGAGGCCACAAATTTACTATGCGCCGCCTTTGAGCTGAACCATCGTCATCCCGTGGTGCTCAGCTGGCTTGCATGTTACCTTTACTATTCACGCAACTACGGTAAAATGCAAACGGCCGCTGGGAATGCATATTTAATCACAGATAATCCACTGCTGAAGGCTCAGAACTGCTTTCTGATTGCGCGTAGCTTCCACGCGCAAAAGAACTTTGATCGTGCCTTTGATTTCTATGGCAAGGCCTTGAAGTGTCTGTCGGAATATGCGCCCCCTTATCTGGGCATCGCTCAGATGTATGTGCGTCGCGGACAGCTCGATCTGGCGGAGCACTCGCTGCGTTCCCTGCTAAAACTGTTGCCAGATAATCCCCACGGACTACGCATGCTGGCCACGCTCTATGCCCAGGCGGACACACCCGGCAAGCTAGACAAAGCGATACAGCTGTTTAAAAGTGCTTTGGAGCGACCAGGTTCGCGGGACGACTACAACACATGGCTGGGTCTGGCCGGCACCTACGAGCGTCTGCAGCTTTGGGAGCAAGCCATCGACGCCTACGAGCAGGCCGTAAGCATCTATTTACGTTTGCAAAAGACGTCCAAGGAGGCACCTATAGCTTGGCTTAATAATGTGGCAGCTCTGCAGCTGCATGCCGGGCAACCGGAAGCGGCACTGCAAACGCTGGACAAAGCTTTGTCTACGAATCCCAAAGGTGCCAATCAGGAGCACTGCGAGTGCAACATTCTCACGATGAGATTCAATAGGGCGCGCGTGCTGGAGGAACTGCACTTGGCTGATCAGGCGGAGGACAGCTACAAGCAGTTAATTGCCGAATATCCCAATTATTACGACAGCTATCTAAGATTGGGCATTATGGCCAAGGACCGCAATCAAATTATCATGGCCATGGAGTACTTCAAGGCTGTGCTACAGCTGGAAAACGACAACGTGGCAGCCAGGTAGAAGTTAAAAAAAATAATGTTCACTTAAATATTCTTTTACCTCAACTGCCTTTGTAGAACATTTCTGGGCAATTTGTATGCCAAGCAAGGGGCGCTGTCGCAAGCCATGTGCAACTATAATGTGATCATGCGGCGTCCAGGCAGCTTCGGGGACTCCTATATGCTTGTTGCCGTGGGCAACGTGTGCTTGGTAAAAGTACAAAGGACCACGGCCAGTGGCCAATTGGAGATGGCAAAGCAATATCAGGAGAATGCACTGCAGCTATTCAGAAAGGTAAGCGGTCGGTTAATTCATATGCATTAAGCTCGGATACTCAATCGAGTTTTTACATTTCAGGCCCTTGAACAAAATCAACGTAATTTGTGGGCCGCTAATGGCATTGGTGTTGCGCTGAGTAATCACGGACATCTGGCAGATGGAGAGTCGATCTTCAAGCAGATTGTTGAGTCTAGCAAGCGCTGTACTGAGGCTATTTTAAACACAGCACACATTGCCTTAGAACAGGAGCATTATACAGAAGCAATTGACATATATAAACAATGTTTGAAGGAGTTTCTGCCTGCCAACAGTGTGAAAGAGATGCACTTGCTAGCAAAAGCTCTCTATCAAACCGGCCGGTTCGATGAGGCCAAGCAATTGCTGCAAAAAGCTCGTCATGTGGCGCCCCAAGATCTGATGATACTTTATAATTTGGGAATAGTTATAAAGCAGGACATCAGAGAAACATATGGCAAGCAGCGAACCGATAAAAGAGAGCTGCAGCGCGTCGAGCAGGAGCTTAAAATGGCTCAGAGGTGAGTTGAAAAATTATTCGTACTAGGTACTTTGAATGTTTCTTGAATTTGTTTCCGCAGCATCTTTCAATACCTGGGGGATAGGGAAGAGTCACTACAGACAGCTAAGAAACAGGCCAATAAGTGCAGGAAATTGCTTGCAAATGTGCTGGAAGATGTTAAGAACCTGAGAGAACTAGATGAAGAAGAGAAAAACAGTAAAGAGCATAAAAAGGCGAAGAGAGATAAGGCAAAAGCTAAGGAAGGCTCACGAAAAAAGGAATACTCGAAAAAACCTGAACAGCAAGAAACTGAGATCGAAGACACGCAGGAGAGTGAGAAAGAAGACCCAATGAGTAAGACGTGTTCCAGAAAACAAGATCACTCGAAAAAGAGCCAAGAAAAAATAAGTTCTGCGGATGAGCAGCCAGAGGTTGGGCAAGAGACTTTAATGTGTCCGAAAGGCTCTCGAAAAAAAGAGCACTTGAAAAAGCGCCATGAGAAGGCAAACGGTGCTGATGAAGAAGGAGAGTCTAAGAATGGTGAAAAGTCTCGCAAAAAGAGTACCCGAAGAACAGTCAAGAGAACCCCACGCAATTTAACGAGCTCGAGAATGATGAGCTAGAGAAACCAATGAGGGATGTACTCTCTACTAATTCTAGTAAAAAGGAACACTCGAAGAAGCGTAAGGAGAAAGCTTATGAAACTGGCGATCGGCAGAACATTGAGAAAGACGAATCGTTGAGTAAGGAGCGTTCCCGAAAAAAAGAACACTCCAAAAAGAGCGAAGAGAAGTCAACTGACAGCCACGAACTCCAGAGGGTTGAGCCAGAGAAACTGGTTTTTGATATTATTAATGTTCATGGCCGAAAAAGAGAACACTCGAAAAAGCGCCAAGAGAGGTCAAGTGATGTTGACGAGCACGAAAAATTTAAGTATGAGAATGGACCCGGAAATACGGAATACCCAGAGCAAAGCGATGGGAAGACATATGACATCAACGAGCTTCTGAAAGTTAAGCAAGAAAGCCCAATAAGTGATGGACTTAATACCAATTCCCTCAAAAGAGAACACTGGAAAAATCACCATAAAGCAACTGATGCTGACGAAGCCCAGAATAGTGAGAGAGAGGAACCGAAAGGTAAAGAGCGTTCCCGAAAAAGAGAATCCTCAAAAAAGCATCATGAGAAGATAACTCATAGCTACGAGCTTCAGATGGTTGAGCGAGAAAAGCAGCTTATTGAGGAGAAGTCCAAAATGACGGACCAGGAATTAGATAAAGTTAAACCAAGGCAAAAACTGATTATGGCGAAACTTACTAATAACACGACACCTGAGATCACCATAGCAAATGAAGAATGCAAGGTGGAAGACACACGTAATGAAGAAAAAGTCAAATCGCGAAAAAGAAAGCACAAATCTAAAGATCATGAATGCGAGAAGGAATCTAAGCCAGAGAAGAAGCACAAAAAGTCTAAGGAAAAGAGGAATAAAAGTGATTGCCCGAATATTTTATAATCTGTCGAACTTCCGTAGATCGGATAAACCGGCGACGACAACCCGTTTGAGTTATGGAAAAAACTATTTGTTGTTTACCAAACTGATCAGTTGTCATAATTTGAGGAATGACAATAAATGTTGTGTAAATGTTGTCGTTTGCACTCAACATCAGGTTATTTTTCATTTCCCTCGAGGTAAAACAAATGTGCAAACACAAATTTCTCATACAATTTATTTGCCGAAACGCAATGGGAGCGAGCGCCCACAGCCACAGTCAGTTGTCAGGTGTGAGGGACTAGCCCCGCTGGGACTTGGGTCTGTTACACATATGCATGCATTTGTATGTATGTATGCGTGCATACGTGTTTGTTCATTTGAATGTCGAGTCATGTTAAATAACCGCAGGACATTGGTCGCCGACTCAAATTACGCATACTCGAAGCCACTTTGTAACTGTCAGAGTCAAACGAAGCGAAGTCAAATTCAAACGCGAAAAAATACGTTCGCTCATTAATATCAATTTATGAGCTGAGACACGAAATTAGTCTGTGACAAGTTTCGCCGCAGGACGTGGACTGCTTGAACACACACAAGCACACACAGGCATCTGAAGGGATATGTGCTTTTGGTTGTGGGTGGCGTCTGGGGCTCTGTTCTGTTGCGTTAATTAATTCTAAATGTATTGCGTGTCCTGCCAAAAGGACAAATATGCGCACACGAAATCATGTCATGTGTGTCCTGTTGGGTGTGTGTGACTGTGTGAGTGTGCCGCTGTTGTCATTAGCAGCGACTCGGGGGCTTGCTTACTCTTTAAATTATGAAAAATTTCTATAGCCTACGACAAATCAAATAACGTCAACTGCCAGCAGTCAGATTCTGACAGGTGGCATATATTCTTTAGGCTAATTAAACGTTACTCCAAGCTTGTTTTTACTTTTTAAGTTTGACATTTATAATAAATGCATTAATGATTCTTCAGTTAAAGTTAAGTATATCTGGAAAAAATGAAATTTACGTTCCGAACAAACCCGTTTTGCGTTCATTTTCTGATTTAGTTCTTTATTTATTCTTGCACATATTTCAGATTTGTTTTCTTCATTGTTTTAAATATTAAGATTTATTTGTATTAGACGTTAAAAACGCTTTGGAAATCTTGTGAAAAATGAAAATCCAAATAAATATTAAAGATTTCGCTTACAACTTAAATAATTGACAGAAATGTTGAAAATGTAAACCTAAGTTTAGTGACAATTTCAAACAAAAGTTGTTTTCAAAATATATATTTGTTTTTAGGAAGTTATATAGATAACTATATTTATATCCAATTTTATTTTTTTTTATGTTAATTTACAATTTGAGTCACAATATTATTTGATTCTGTCCGTTCAAAAAGCACTTGCAATTTATTTATTTAGATGTGGTTCCAAAGAAATTCGAACACTGGCAAAAACTTGTAGTTGTTGTGTGTGTGTGTGTGTGTGTGTGTGTGTGTGTGTGTGTTTGTTTATCTTAAAGAGTTTTTTATTTGAATATTGGGCGGGTGGCAAAATCTTTACATACACATTGAACATTGGCGCGGGCATTTTGGATTTGAATTACACATATATATACTTACATATTTGATAAAGTTTCGACAACAGATGTTCATAAAGTTCTTTCACATTTAACAAAAATATTATCGTTGATATACGAAATACATACATATATATATATATATATTGCATGCATACACATACATATCATTTGCGCCTAGTCAGATTCCTTTAATGTTGTGCTATATGTATTCGTATATATATATATTTATCTATATGCATGTATATAGTATATATCATATATACATTTATGCCTATATATTATGTTATTTATGCCATATAAGTCAGTAATATACTCAGGATTTGTTCATTTTTGAAAGGGGGATAGTCTTTTCGTAGATTCAATGTGACTAACTAATTTAGTTTAGACTACATGAGTTAAATGGCTACAATTAATGCTATATTTTATGGTTCACTTAGTCTTAGCCTAGTTAATATATACAACTCTGGCTACATCTAAATTCTCAAGGGACTTTTAGATATGCCTACATATATATATATATTTACTTTTTTTTTTAATTTTTACCATGGTGTATTTCCATTTAGTTGTTAAGTATTTGTTTAAACTAGTTTCTTGATGAATTCACAAGCATAGCTCATTATTTTCACTGAAGTATTTTTGCGCACAAAGTATGTCAAGTATAAGTAGTTGATGTGGCTCAGTATTCAACTGATTCTTGGTACATAAATAAAAGCTACAACTATTAGTATTGCCTGGTTTCACCGAAATATATATATATGGAATATATATCGTCATTTCTGCACACACATATACACACATATAAACAACGCTATGCAAACTGTTTTCCTGGTACAAGTAAACTATAAATGCTTTGTTCTCTTGTGGTTTACAGTTAAGTTTAGTCGATTCCAGATCTCTTCTCACTTACCCATATAACATTCTATGATCGCTCTGCCATTTTGGAAGTCTTATTAAGTTTTTTTTGTTCGCTTCGCTTTATGCCATTTTCAGCTGGGTGTTATTCCGAAAAGCTAGACGAAAGTGCATGTCTGGACAGCTGGACAGCTGGGCAGCTAAACTACATAACTATAATACAATATGGGATTGCAGTTCTGGTTTTTGGGGCAGGTTCTCTAGACGATGGTGGTGCGCTCAGCGCCTGATGTGGTGCACGTACTGCTCCCTCCAATGCACACGATCTGACATTTAATGTCATCTTTGGCTAACTCTCAGGAGCTCACCGTCTCGTAGTTACCGCCCACACCGGCACCGACGACTCCCATCAGCGAGCTGCCCACATTGAGCAGCGGCGATTGCGTGCCAGCCACGCTTCCCAGTGTGCTGTAGGCTGTTTGGGCACGTGGCGAGGTGAGCAGCGATTGGGCAGCTCCAATGGTTATATTACCGCTGGTCACTGAACTGGTCAGCGCTGCCGAGACGCCGCCCAAGTGCAGGCTGCCTGGATGCGGCAATGTATTGCACGTGATTCCACCTCCAATGCTGCTGCTGTTGGTTTGCAGGGAGCCATTCGACTGGCCGTTCAGCAGCGGCATCGTGCAGGTGGTTGTCGAACCGTAGGGCGAGGTGGGTGATGTGCGGGTTTCGTAGGCGGGAAGATAGGTGGTGGCTCCGCCATTGGGACCACTGCTGCCACGTCCCGGTATTCTTGTATAGATGTTTGGTGGTGTTCGTGTCGACAAGAGCGGCGGTGGAGCCGTGTATACCGGACGCTGTGTAGCTGGCGCCCTCTGTGGTGTGTTGTATAAGCTAAAGGCGGGATTGGTGGTCAGCGACAGTTCGCCGTACTGCAAGAGAGAAAGAGAGCGGGCGGAGATTGGGGTGGGGCGGTGGAGAGGTTCGTTTAGAAAGTGCTCATAAATAATTAAAAATCCAAAGTGCAACTTTTATTTATATTTGGGCTGCATATTTAAATTCAGATAACAAATTTGTTGCATATGTGCTAAAAAGTTGGTAGTAGTAGTTAGTAGCAAAAACAACTTTAACTGCTAATGAGCTTGTTAGCCAACGGCACAGGGCATTGGGGGCGGGAGGTAATACAACACAAACTAAAAGCCAAACAAAAGTAACTTAAAATTTGGCCAGTTGGTTGGCCAGTCAAAGCAAAAACCATTTTTAGTTAATCAACATTTTATGTTGGCCCTTGGCCTAGAGATAGCAAATAACAACAATGATAATATTTATCACGTGTATAGAAAGCGGGTCTTCCGAAATTTGAGAAAAGCTTTGTACCGCCTTAGGCTCTCTTTTTCGCCTTAATTAGTTTTATGACGTGCAAGTTATATATAGAAATTATCCATCTAAACTATAAATAAAACTGTCTATTGTGTGCTAAGGCTTACGTATCACGACATCCCCAACCCAAAACTAAAGATTTGAGCATGAAAACCGGCAGTTCAATGGCCCGAATGACATAGCTTGACAGCATTAATTATTAACAATATGGTTTTACTATTTTCAGTTGAAAGTTTATCCTTAGAATAGACCATAAAATATTGCGATTTGGGCATAAGAGACCACAACTATGTTTTATTTGCGATCTTTGACTAATTGCTTTTAAATGTGGGCAAGTTTTCCTTCGGTTTGCATTGGTTATTTATTGGTAAATTTAATGTCAGGCCCACATTTTGCCAGCAGCCTCCCAAATTAATTTGTGTCAATAATGTGTAATAATAACTTGAGTGGTGCATGGCCATAAGCCGAGAAATTTTCTATTGACCATACAAAATAATCGTATTAGCCAATATCTGCCTGCTATATTTGAGGATATTGTAAGTTTTAGGGACGAAGCCAGGGGGGGGGGGGTCAGTCTCGCATTTCAAAATTAATTTTCATATGCATTGGCTAACCATGAATTTGTATCTGCGGCTTGTGGTAATCAGGACATGGGATGGCATTGGCTAAATTTAGACTAAACTTGAGAGCCTTCAGCTGAACGCAGTGTCTGGCAGCCATGAAAATACTCAAGTTGAATGGCTTCTTATGTAGCCAGACATAAAAGTATGCCAAACTTTGAGATGTTTGTGAAGCGCTTGTCTTGACTGTGTCGTGTATCTTGCCACAAAAATCGATGTAGAATGTTTTATGTGACATTTTTGTAAGACAATTATAAGGAATACACACTTAGAATACTTCAATATATTTACAACTATTTGTAGTTCCTTAAAAATAGGAATTGAAATTAGAGAAACAAATTTTTCAAATTGGGCCCAATAAAATATGCAGGAAAATAGTCCACAGCATGGACAAGCCTTAAGGTATGCAACATGTTTTGAATTACATTTTAAGAAAAGTTTCGAGAATGGAACAATTGAATCATCCCCAAATGAGGGGCAATAAAAGTGCGTGGACTCATTAATAATATTTGGTTTTCCCAACTGTAGGCTTTTAGTTTGTGAGTAACCACTGTAGCATAAATTCTTCCCTATTCTCTAGCGACTCACCTGTTTGCCAAAGGTGGGCGAGAGCGAAGGCGGCGGCGGCGAAGCGGTGTTGATGCGCGTGGGTGGTGTGTAGAGAATGCGCTGTGATTCCATATTCAAGCGGTCGAAAGCCTTCTCCTCCAGATGGAACTCGTCCTCGCTGTTGGCCTCCTGCGGCACCACATCCGGGTTTTTGTCCTCCAAACTTGAATGGCTGCCCATGTTGCGCGAGAGCGGCTCAGCGCTGCCTTTGTCCGCCTCCGTTGTGGTGGCATCACCATTCACATGCCGGCGGCTCTGTTTGCTGCGGAATTTAATAAAGATCACAACGCAAATGGCCACCAAAAAGAGTGTCGCAATGACGCCAACTAGCGCGCCCAGCAGCGGTGTCAATTGCACCAGCACCGCAGTCGAGGATGCTGCAACAACAACAACAGCAACAGGGTGCAGAGAGGTTGCATGAGTAAAATGTTGCAAATGAGAGAATACGAAAAATGCCAAGAGCAGAAGCTGGTGGCTAAACTGTCGGCTTATTCATTATGTCTTACCTGTTCGCAGAAGGGGCGCGGAGAGTGTGCGTCCACGCACGCGATATGCCACCTTGCTGGCTCCCTGCGCATTGACAGCTGTTACACGTATGTTAAAAGCCGAATCACTCGGCAGACGCTTCACTGTAAAGTCCGCATACTTATAGGAGGCATTGTAAAGTATCTGCCGAGTGAGCTCATCGTAGACCTGCGCATGAAAATGCTGTGGAATGCCGCCATCGTAGCCGGGTATGCATTGTATCTGCAACGAGTTGGCCGTTGCATTGTACGTCGTACAGTTTTTTACCGGTTCGGGCAGATCTGTGAATTAAAATAACAATAATAATGTAGAACCGATTTATGCCAGCATCAATAAAAATCAAAAGATTACGAAAAGCGATCGAGTTTATACGAGCTAAGCAAGTCCTTTAGTGCATTTTGCTGTATGTCATTAAATGTCTGGTAGATAACAATTATCTAAAAGAATCCGTCACAAGAAGTAATTGAAAGGTTTAAAAATAGAATTCCATTTTGCAATCAGGTAAACTGTCAATACATTCAAAAACAAATAAATTAAGAACATTTTCTTTGAAAAATCGTTGCCCAATTAAATTGTTGGAAAAAACAAACAACTTTAAAATGCATTGATTTAAATGCAATTTGCGTATACTAAGTTTCAGGGTTATTGCGCTGCTGTTCCATTATCCTTTTGGCATTTCAGGCCAGGGTCGTTGTGTATTTTAATTTAACGGCAACAGCCATTGGGCGATAGGTAAATAAATGATGTGCCTTGCAATTTATTGCATTTGATTATCAGATTATTGGCGACACAGATTGAAGCTGGCTGCATCAACACCAACAACAGCAACAGCAGCAACAACATGACTGTTGGTAAACGTGGCTTTTATTGCTGCCAGGGACAATGGCAACACGGACAACTGGACAGCCGTACAGCCGGACAGCCGGACGGTTGGCTGGTGCTGCTGCGCCAAACGGCAAACAATTGCGACGCGTAAAATTGCCACATCGCTGCAATATTTCCCAGCAGCGAAATGTAAATAACGCGCGCAGAGATTCACGCACCAAATGGCTGCCACTTGGCCGCGTTACGTGCAACAATTATCTGCTGGCCACTGCGGCCGCAATCGAGTCCAACCCTAGCCCCACGGCCAACCGCAGCAGCATCAGCAGCAGCCGGAATTGAGTAAACATGTTGCACGTCAGCGTGTTGGAAATGTTCGATGCGAAATTAATTAAAATATATATTTGTTGTTTTTTCAATTTTCAACTAACTGACGACCGGCTGACTGGCCAGGTAAGTCAGCAGACGCACTCACCTGCCGGCTGTATGTGATACCAACAGGGCTGGCTGTGGCCCATGGGGCTGTTGGCCACGCAGGAGATGGCGCCAAAGCTCTCATAGCTTTCCACATGGTAGCTATAAACATTGTTCAAGGGGGGCGCAGCTGTAGTCGCAGGCGTGGCCAGCAATTGGCGATGGTGCTGCTGTTTATGCAGCGCCGCCAACCGCTTGCGCTCTGCCAACTGCCCACTGCTGGCCGCATTGCTGTGATGCGAAGGTGAATCGCCGCCGGGTTGGAGGAGCTGCTGCTGCTGTGTTTGCTGCTTGCGAGGTGGCTGCTTGTTTTCTACATGGTTCTTGTGCATCATGTTCGAGTAGACCATTTGCGTGTAGGGCTGCTCCACATAATCCGTATAGCTGTCGAGCTCTTGCTCCTCGTGCTCTAGCTCGTAGTCATCCTCGAAGCGTACGGCACCAGCAGCTGTCATGTCCACAATGCTAGCCACGCGTCCGTGGCGACCGTGCAGCAGACGCTGGGCGCCATGTGTGTGCTTCCGTTTGCTGCGCTGATAATATCCGCCGGATGGCACTTGCAGCGGCAGTGGCAGCGTGGCGGGCACTAGCTGCGCCAGCACCGGCAGCTCGATGAGACTCTCCAGCGAGTTGTTGAAGTGCCACTTGTAATTTAGATTATCGAGTGGATTGGCGTCCACCTCACAGGTAATGTTGATTGTCTGCTTGAGTGCGGCGCGTATAATCGTCGAGTCTGACTTGCACACGGGCGGATCTGTGGGGCAGATAGAAAAGAAGAACAAGAGCAGGACAAGTGCCACGAGTGCAGGATAAAGACAAATGCTCAGGTCAAGTATTGGCTTGTCGGTCACTTACATTTGACATCCAGGTAAACCTCGTTGCTAGATACGCTGCCCTGCAGATTGGTAGCACGGCAGAAGTACTGGCCATGTGACGACTTGGAGATACCCTGGAGTACCAGCGTTTGATTGGATATGATTATGCCACGTGATGAGTGCAGTTGTTTATCCTACATAAGTATTATAATATTTCAATAACGATGCTCGGCTAAATTAGTTTATTTCAAAAAATGTCACATACATTGTGATACCATTCGACGCGGGTTATCGCAGGATTAGCACGCACATCGCACTCCAGATAGACATCGGAACCCTTGAGCAGGTTATTGGGATCGAGTGGCGCGCCCAAATTCAGATTAACAATGGGTGCATCTGCAAGGAATAGTAAAGAGCTACAGTTCGTACTCACTTTAGAGTTAATGTCAACCTACGCGTCACATTGAGCACACGAGAATCCTTCAGGTAGAGGCCCATGTTGCCATTGCCCATGGTTGTCATCACCGTGGTATCACCTTCGTGCAGTTGCTGAGATGTTATGCCAGAGTTGAGAGCAATGGAGCATACCACTTGACGCTCATTGTCCTCCGGCACGGGTATGAGCATCAGCTCAGATATGGTCGTATTGCCATCGGAGGCAGTCTGTGCGTTGGAGTAAAGTAAAGTTGTTTGATGGATGGCGTGCATGATTAGTGCTGGCTGCTGACTTACCGACTGTGTAGACCCCTTCAGTATCTGACCAGCCTTCGACCAGATGATGTGTGGCGGCGGACGAGCACCGACTGCCGTGCAGGTTACATGGGTGCGTGTGCCGGCGACAACAGCGTGATTGAGTCCCTGAAGCAGCAAACTCAGTGGAGGCACTGAGTAAAACAGGAGGGAAGAAATGAGTATAATTAAGTAAAATTTATCCAAAATGTTTAAAATTATTAAGATTAATTGTTTCACATCATATCAAAATAACTATTTCTATACCAATTAAACTAAAATTGGGAATGAAAACAAAAATTTCAAATATATACGGGCTTTGTCAGTCTTTGAATTACAACTTTTGGTACCATTTTCCCAGCTACATTGTCTTTATGGAATAAAAGGTATTTTAATTATACCTAATACGCTGTTGTCTATGTACACGAAACCACTTTACCACAAACATACTATAACGATATACAAGCTTATTGCTATTGTACTGCCCGCACCCAGGGGATCCACATTGCGATTAGCATATTCGTAGAGTAGCCCAGCCCGCCATTTTAGTAGGTTTGATGCCATAAATGCATAAACATTGGACTATGCGCGCATTAGAGCCAACCACAATGACAAAAACTTTAATTACATTAATTTTCATGCAAAAGCCGTCCGTGGTGCACTGTGCGCAACCTCAAACAACCCCCACTTCCTGTGCGGCCTTGAACTGTTGACATTTGGCAAACGCCCACGTCGAACCATAAACATAACCAAAACTGACAAACAGAAGCGGAAAATTTTCAGCATATATTATTTGAATAAAATTGTAATATGAAACGGGACATGCATATTAAAGATGATTGCCTCAACTTACGGTTCATGTCCAGGATAACTTTTTTGGTCAGCGCCGGAACGACATGGCCATTGGTGGCCTGGCAGGTGTACATCTGCAGAGTGGAATGAGAGTAAAATAAATAAATTGATTTATGCATAATACGATAATTGGCCTACTATGAATACAATATACTATAATATGCGATAAAATATTGGCGATAATGGGAGAACGTCTGAGAGATGATAAATCAACCTGACCAAGAGGTGAACATTTAATTTTAATTGCTTGAAATGCTTCACGAACACGCACACAGCTCCACAGAAACAACGCCCTCCCCTCCCACCGCCCGCCCACCCACCACTCAGAAAATGTTAATCAATTATGTTACGTTCCGTCGTAGTCAAACGGCAGCTCAAAGGCTCGCTCTGTTGTATTAATATCATAAATTTTGTAGCTGAATTGTTGTTGTTCTTCTTGTTGTTGTTGTTGTTTTTGTTGGTAATGCGATACTTTCTGGCCATATATACGTTTCCAATTCGTTCATTTTATTGAGGCACGAAAATTGTAACGATGTCTAATAAAAATATTTGCATAACTCGGGGAAAATTAAAACGGCCTCGTTTCGTTATGTTTCTTGTTCGCCTGCTTGCTGCTGCTGCGCAGTCTGTCAAAGTGTCGTTTTTTGGCTAGGAAATTAGGTCATAAATTTCATTGGGTTATACAATATTTCTGTCGCATCGACCGCTCACCAGGTGGGGTCGCAGTAGGTCATCGTTGTCCCGATGTGTTTATTGCTAATGTACAATGTATTTGTATTTTCGTATTGTTTGTTTTCCGTTTAACGGTGTTGCTTTTCATGTGTTATATCTCTAAACTATGTCGCTTTTAAACACCAATTGAGTTTTGCCTTTGTTGAGCTGTTAATGATGTTTAGCTTGGGTTTGGGGTATGCAGTTTCCCAAGCCAAATTAATGTGGCCCGATTTTCATGCCAGAGAAAATATGTTGCTTCAAAGCTAATGATTTTGATTGCATTTTTCCTTTGAATGATATTGCTTTACTAACCCCACGAACTTTTTGTGTTTTCAAAAGGATTTAAGGATACGTGAGAACATTAACTTTCATCGCCCGGGTTAAAAATAAGTTTCAAACAGCTCTAATTCCAGCTTCAATTGATTTAAACTTACTTTTGCTCTTTTCTTGATGAATGATAACACATTCAATAAACAAAAATTTCCACTAAAAATGGCTGCTAGATTTGAACCGGCGGTTTCTCGCTTCTCTCGCTCATCCACCAAGCCATCAATAGTTTGCGGTCACGTGTCTCAGACCCAGGAGCTTAGTTCTTATATCTCTCCGGCCAAGGTATATACATATTTGTCATAGGCCTGCTAGCCGGAAAGCTGGAAATTATTCAAGAACCATCTTTGTTGTGGACTAATAATTCTGGGATTTACACCGCACAAGTTTCAAGTGATTTCTAGACCAGCATTAATTCGGTTTGGTTCACAATGCTCACCGAGCACAAAGACTATCCATTCACAATAGCACACAATTTGTACAAGTGGGCCGCCCGAGATAGGTGGCCCGGAGAGGGGCAGAGGGGCAGAGGCGCTGTTGTGTACGAGCGCTGAATCGCTGGATTAGCGGTCTAACAATATTGTTCATTACACCAAGCAAAGTTAAATCGGCTTAGAATCAACTGCCAACTGGCAGCCGGCAACTGGCAGCCGACAGCCTCGGACTGAACAATTCCCAGTGCAGTCGCGGCTGCATTCATTTCCCAGGCGCTTTGATTTCTATTAGCCATTGTGCGGACGCTGATGGGGAATAGGGATGGGGCTGGGGACTTGGCCACACCGAGCGCTGTCATTAATGGAGCGCTGCTTTTGTGGCTAACCGAAATAAATGGGCAGCATTGGCTATTGTGCATGGGCTCTAGAAGCGGCCGTCGAAGCGAGCATCTTTGTTGACTTGGCTCATAAATAAGGCTTAAGAATTTTCGGATGTCATCTGGCCACTTACCGTTAGCAGATCCTTGCGCTGAATGTTCTTCAGATGCAGTGTGTTGCGCACCGAACCGTCGGGCAGCACCTGAAGCGAGTCATCGACAAGGGCATGTTCGCGCCACCAGGAAACACGAGGTGGTGGCACCCCGCCGCTGGATAGGCAAGTCAAATTGATGCTATCTCCCTCCAGATAGGGGCCAGCGGTCTGGTCGCGCACTGCTGCCCCATTGTGGTCCAATATGGTCAGCTGCGTGGGTGGCACTGCAAATGAAAATGTAAAATAAATATAATCAAATAGTCAGCTAGAGTATAAGGACTTCCACTCACCGAGGACTGTCACATTAATGCGCCAATTGCGAGTTGGTGATTTATGGAAATCAACGCGACATTTGTAGAGCCCAGCATCTGTGGTCTGAATGTTCTTGATGCGTAAAGCCGGCGGATTTGTGTCATAGTAGAAGTGAGCCTTCTTGTTGAAGACGTTCTCATCGGCCCAGGGTATTGCCTGATGCAGCGGCCGACCCCTGGCATCAAAACTGTGGAGTAGGCGCCAGAACAAAAGTGAAATATTCAATTATATTATCGTAAAATTAACATATTTCAAATGTCACTAAAGGGATTTTGGATTGTAATTGAATTCAGCAAGTGGATTTTATATATTTATTTAAATGATTTTATGTAGAAAATCTTGTAAATTGTGAATGTACAAGAAATACTGGGGAGAAAAAGTATTTAGGAAAAGTTGAAAAATTGTTTTAAATTGAGTCTGGCGTCTAATGATGTTGTCTCCCAATCAAATCCCAATCATGTCTGGTGCCACTGACCACATAAATGTCTATACGAATATCTATAAAAATCACAAAGTCTCCGCGATGGCACACCCAAGAGATTAGTGCACATGCCAGACATTCACCTGGGCATCGTTTTATGGTCATCAATCGATTTTATTTGGCAGCAATTAAGCGAGGCAAACTAAAATGCATATATATATGTATATATACAGAAAAATGTGTGTCAAATCAGAAATTAAATGGAAATAAAAATTGCTGAAACAAACATTTGTTGCAACAAAATCCACTCGTAATCGCCGTAAAAATAGAATGTCTCATTAACTTTCCCCAGCAATCAGCAACAGCAGTCCAATCAACTCAGAACCAACTGCAAACAATGAAAATCGACAACAGAAAAAAGTGTACAAACCAAGCCAAGCAGTTTTTATTGTTATTGCCAAACGTTTTTTGTTTTTTTGTTTGTTTATAGGTGTCCCTCTGCATTTTGACAAAATGCCCCATTAAATCAACGCCCCAAAGCTACAGCTACCCGCAAACAGAAGCAACAACAAATCGTAAATAATCCAAAGTGCATTCGGATCTTTCGATTTTTGTCAAATTTTATTTGGTTCTTGGGGGCATTCATTTTTTTCAAACATTTTAAATGTTTACATTTAAATAGTTTTCTGCTTTAACATCTCACTCTCTCTGTCTCTCTCCCTCCCTCTCTCTCTCTCTCTCTCTCTCGCTCGCTTTTAGCTAATTTTTCAACTTTTTCCCCAGGCACATTAGTTTGGCTTTTTATGTGTGTGGCACTTAATTTGATGACACTTGTAAATTTTTAATTTGCCTTGTGTTTTTTGTCCCCAAATTCAAATGCGTTGCCCTTTTTGTGTGCCCGCCCGTCCCCCCCTAAGACCCGCCCATGGCTGGCTTTCCCCCTGAATGCGGGCGAACAATATAAATTTGGCTGTTTATGTTAATGCATTGGCCAGCCCCGGGTTTTTTTTTGCTTTTAATTTTTTCATTTTATAGTTTGCTTGAACTAATTAATTGATCAATTTGGCGCTTGCTTTTTGTGTTTTTGTGCATTTTTTAAGCCGCTTCCATTTGAATTTTAGTTTTTTGTATTCCACTTTATTTGCCTATAGCTGCATTTCATTTGGCGTTCCCTGCGCCAACATTTAAGCAGCTTTTAATAGGGAAACGCACTGGCATTAAAATACATTTTACTGTTGGCTCTTATCATAAAAAACAGAAGCATCCATTTACAATTTTTTTACTGGAAAGGTAGAATGCAAAATATTTACATTTGCGTGGATATATTATTTAGTATGCGATATTCTGGACTTGCTCCAATTAATGCGCTCGTGGAAATTGTGGATAAAAACGTTTTCATAAACGGAATAAATGTATATTATAAATGCCTTAGCAATTTAGGTCCTTTTGTTTATGAAAGTAGAGTGAAGTATATTTGTATATACCCTATAATTTATACTATAAGGAATTTGATACGTTTCCTTTGTTTATCAATATTGACGTTCTATCTAAGCCTCATAGAGGTCAGCCGCTGGGCTGTCCAGCCACACTTTAAACCTATTCTCATGGCACATTATTTATGATCGCCTGTTATCAAAGCATTCCCCTAGATAATCGCACATCTTGAATATATCAAAAGCTTATGCATATCAGCTAAGTTCTCAGCCCTCATGTCGCTGCTGTTGATTTATCACTAGAAAAATTCAAATGCACCCATAAGTAACCCAGACTCCCAAACAAAAAAAAAAGGAAAAGAGGAAAACAAATCCAAAGCGACTGCAATGTGTGGCAGAAACAATAACAGGAGTACGAGTAAGTGCCGCATGATGGATGGTTATTTGTTAATGGATTTTAAGATAATTAAATTAGGTTCAACAGCCAAAAATGTGAGCTGCCCTCCTTCACCCACAACAGTCGGAGTCGATGTACATAAATTGCCACCATGCCTAATTCATATGTACATGCGCCCTGGGCAGCCAAAGGTCATTGATTGGGGCTAGGGCCTTCAGACAGTTGTACCTGGGTGCCCTGCAATTGGGCAACAAACTTCTCTCTCATGTAATTAATCTTCCGACCTTCTTGGCATATGGAAATTTCATTCGTGCTTGTAAAAGCTCTAGAACAACAGTCGCAACGAAAATTTATGAAGTGTAGAAAAAGCAAATTAAAATTGATGGAAAACAATAAAATGAATGCGGGCACGAGAGAAAAACGCTTTATTTGGTAGCACTCCGGATCTTTTGTAGAGACGCGAGGTGTGATGAGTGCATTTCGATGGGCAGGGCCGTAAAATTTATGTGGCCATAAAAGCGGCACTGGCAACTGTAATTGCAGTCACCGCAGCGAGTTTATACTGTAAAATCAATCGAACCACATGAATGCACATTTAACTTTGACACTTTGACTTGGGCATAATCGATTCTGGTTGCGAGTCTTTCAGATGCGCGGGAGGCAGGTTGATGGCTGTGCCAAGGTTACCATCCTATGCAAAATCAATTTCTGGTCTAGTGCTTCTCAGTCCATCAGCGTTTACCCTCCTAACGCGACGCCGTGTGCCTTTGGGCTCAAGGTAGAGCATTTTCAGCGACTTTCTGGTTGGTTAACATCACACGACATATCTATAGGTAAACCTTTATATACACGATATTCGTATGTATTAGCCCATGCCACCCATCTTGTGCCCACCTGCCAACATTTGGCATACCGCGGTACACATTTCTGAATATCTTGCTTGTTAAAAACCATTTGGCTTCAAGCTTGCAGCTACACACACCTGCCCCTGTCCACCCACAAAACAACACGAAAACAACAAAATATCAGGCCAACAGATGCACGTACTCATGTGTACATGGCGCTTTTTATATATATACGAGTATGAATGTGTGTTCGTAAGTAATGTTTATATCGTCAAATTCAACATAAATGCCCAACGTTAATAGAATTTATAATGAGCGCACCTAGTCGCGAGTATCGCCGTCTTCAGCTTTTCATAATTGGCCCAGAGACCTGGGAATCAAACCAAAACCGTTGACATACACTCGTTTGGGGTGAGTTCTTAAATATGTCGCCGTTATTCCCATCGAAAATCTCAAAATATATTTGGCAATTTTGTCAGTTAACTTTTAGGGGGTGTCACTTTAATGGCAACTTATTTGAGAGATTTGAGCGCCTTATAATCAAATTATATTTAAGAGGCTTCCAGGCGTCTTAAAGTACTTGAGAAGATGGCGAACATTTTATAGAATGGGAAATATTCCCATAATTAACTGAGTTTATAACATGAGCTAAGAATCTATAAATAAAAGCCCACGAGCGGGAAATGGATACAAAAATGATCTCAAAATTTGTGCACTTGGCAAGGCAGGAAATATTACTATTATAATTGAAATTGAAGTCATAGTACTTACGTATAGATGGGTTTCACGTTTCCCTGACGATACCAAATGACCAGCTGGACCTTATCAGCGATCATTGTGCCGGGCATTAGATCACATGGCAGCGCCACCTCCGAGCCCACGGCTGTGAGTACCTCCGACAGAGGACCTGAAAGGCATGAAAATAATTTGGGGATGAGCATGGATATCAATTATAAATATTACACGAAATTAAATGCAAATGACGTATGCATGTTATTCAAGGGAAATTGTGAGTTCTGGGCTAGTGTAATTTCAGCTTTTGTTTGGGACTGCACTTAATTGAAATATATGTGAACTTTGACATTGTGCGTGAGGCGCCCTGCCGCTGGCAGCGCTTCGCGGCAGTGGTGCGTGCGTATCTGTAACTTGCTTTGTATACTCTGCTATAACTATAAATTGACTGACAGCTTGATTTCCTTTTATGATAAGCTGGCGCTGAAAGGGTAAGCGAAGGGCGCACAGCACGGACCGGCCTGGCCGGGCCGGGCCGGGCGGGCCCATTGTGCGGATTGGGATTCAGATATGGAGTCGTCATCATCGTCATCATCTATGCATCTACTACGTGGCAGTGTCAATGCACAGCGAGTGCGTAGCCTCGGAGTGTCGTGTGGCGCCTCAAAACTCGCAGCTCGCGACGTGGTGTCGACATCGATGACTTCTACGCTGGCGACGCGCTGTGCGTGCCGCCCGCTGTGGAGCTCAATGAGCCGCTCGGCTGGCGGGCAATTAGTTGTGGCCCTCCTCCCAGGCGGTTCGGGGCAACTGGGTGTAGCTCATTCCATTCCATTTGACAATTGAAGCGATATTGTTATTGTTGCTTTTCTTGTTGATTGGTATTTGGTATTATCAAAGCATTGTAATTATACAAATTATATTTCCCATATTTCCAAAGGCAATGGGCGTGTCGTACGTGCCTATATGTGTATGTATGTATGTATGTCTGAAGCACAACTCTTTCCTTTGCCAAGCTCCGCTATGCCAAGCTTATCAAAATTTTTAGTGCCTCGGCAATGTAAATAGCTTATATTTTTTTTGTTATTGTTTGCTTAGCTGTTAAGCTTTTAAAAATATTAGTCAATATTTATCTATTAAGTAGATTACGAAAATGTGGTTTTGCCGCCTTCTTCGTTACTGCAATTTAATTAATTTAATGCATTTTTATTTCTCTTAATTGGCGCTATATTCGTAATATAACTGTAAACTTTTCAGCCCCGCCCCGCATGCAAAAGTAAACCAACTAACAAACTTATATCCATGCCCGATTAATTGTTGTAATAAGCACCACACGCTTTGCATATGAAATGAATATGTCAAGGGAGAAGAAAACGTGGGCGGGTCGGGGCGGAACGTTTGGAAGTGAATTATTATTAGCTAATGAATATTCGTGCATGGGCTTGGAATGGAATGTTGTGGCTTAAATTGTTGTGGTTTTAATAACATGATGAGTTTCTGAGGCTGAGACATTAACTGAATAATGGCACAGTAAAAGCTCCCAACTACAAGTGAAGCAATTTAAATTTCAAATGCTTTGGCTACAAAACAATATATAATACCATGGCAATCTTTGAAGCTTATAAACGAAGAGAATTGGAATTCCAGCCCAGCCTATAAGAAAAATCTAAGCATAGATGAAAGAGTGAGATATACGCTCTGTTCCGCACTAACAACCCGTTATTAATAGTTATATTATATTATATTTACTTATGGAATTTGCTTTTACTCACAAAAATGGTAGGAATTTGACGGCCTACCGTATCTGCAGGACGAAGCCGGATCAATTTTTCTAGCTTGTAATAAAGGCAAATGGAAATGAAATTTATTCTATATGCACACATTTCCTATCCATCGATTTGTTTCGAGTTGATGAAACACAAACGGAACCATCTTCCGTCCCTACCATCTGCTTCACATTCATTCAAAGTTCCACTAACAAATTGCAGCAGGGAACCCGATTTGGGGCGCCATTACTAGAACATGAGAAATGGGCATGGCCATTAGTTATAGCCATAGACGAATCGAGAAAGATGTGTCAAATCGGTGTAACAAATCGAAAGCCTCTACTCGTCCAAAAATATATATGTGTATAAGTCCACTTAACCAATGCGCCACGGGTTGGAGGCGCCAAAAATATGACCGCAATTGGTATTGAACGAATGATTTAATTCATTGAGGGCAAATGCAATTTGTTTGTCTTCAGAATTAAAGCGAAATGAGGTCAACAGATCAAAGCGATACAATTGGTGCCGCATCTAAATGAGTTACGGATGAAGACGGGTCAGCCATCTGTATAAGTTGGGTCTAAGGCTCCAAGCAAAGTGTTCAATTGTTAATTGCAGTCGAACAACAAATGTTCACACACTCTAAATAACATTCCGAAATCGAAATCGAAATGAAATCGAATCGAATGGGCATTCATATGATCCGTTGCGAGCTTTTGCAACTGTCATTTGTCGGGTAGGTCAACCGATCTATTTGGCTTTGATACGTAGCGGAAATTAGACGACGGGGGAATTCTCCTCCCACCCAACAAGCAAACGAGAAGATTTATTGTCACACGCTCTGAATTGGACGCATTGATTGAATGAATGAATGCATGAGTTACAGCTGAAAGTGCGTTTCAATGTTGTGTCGCATCGTAATGGGTTCATCTCGGATCTGCTTTGATCTGCTCTAGTCCAGGCAAAGGGCCTATTTTTATTAGTCAACAATATTTTGACAAATTTCTTGGTCTCCGCCTGCGCCTGCCTCACCCCACCACATCCGTCTCGCTGACGGACACTGTGCTGCTAATGGCGCATGCAACAAATTTCTTGCATGATGTATTCTATAATTAAGCAGCGACATGGATCTCAGTCTTTGCCCCAGTCTTCGGGGCCGGAAAAGTTGCTTGGCCCGATGTTGTCGCCTCATAATTGTGCCACTTAATGTGGGCGTCAACATGATGCATCCAAGTTGTTCTTAATTCTCTTTGCCTCTCTCCTGGTCATTTACAGAGCTGCTTTTATATGAAAAACATGAACAATAATAATATTGTATACAGTTTAATATGAGGGCGAGGAACACTTTGATACTATTGATGGGTTTCCAGAAACTCTGTTTATGAACTCCGAACATCAATATGCATGTCAATTGCATGCGATTCTTGGAATTTGGTAATAGAAATTTGTCGTATATTGCGAGCAACGGTTTTTCAATGAGTTTATATTATAGAAGAACTCTGAAGAAGTCTTTTCAATATATTAAAGTTATCTATCGTCTAGCTTTTATATGCGATTTCATAGCATATGCAAATGGGGTTAGCATATACTTATATATCGTATATGGTTACATATCGTATATGGGTTAATATTATGAGTTTATGTTCTAGAAGAGCTCTGACGACTTTGCAATATGTTGAACTTATATATCGTCTAAGTTTTATATTGGATTTCCATGTAACATATGCTTCCTCTCACCAGCTATTTCCTTTTTTCATTTATCCACCCATTGCCCAATAGCCCCATTTTGATCTTTGGTGCACCGCTGTATCCAACAGCCACAGCTCATTTACACCGCTTGGCAAAACAATCAATGTTAAGTGCAGTTCAATTATTCAGTCAATCAGTCATTCAGTCAATTTCTCCCCGTTGCTAGCGTAAACGAGCATTTTATTTATTTATTTTGCCTGCAGCTTGAAATTGAAATGAAAATATTTTGACAAACAGCTGCATGTGGCGAGTTATGCCTAAAACTCCATATACAATTGGAGGTAATTATTTAGATCATTTGTTGCTTTACGCCCTCGGGGGCCCCGTTGGCAATGGGAAATGAGAAAGCAGCCTCGAGAGCTTTTCGCCGCATTCATAAATAAGAAACTACAACTTGGCGCCTCTCGTAAAACAAACACCAGCAGCAACAGCAACAGCAACGATCCAAACAGATCACCAAATAAATCAAACAGAATGTTTGTAAAAAAAAGGAAAGGAAATAGATTGTGGCACAGGAACATGGAACTAGGTAAGAACTTGTAATGGAAATTTTATTTTAGCCTAAAAGCTTGAGTGTATACAGAGATCTGTAAGTGATATATGGCTAAGATAAGTATAAGATATTGAGAACTAATGTGAGAAACAAAAGCTGCTCTTTTCATTATGATTAATGTGTTTTAAGCAGCATTTGTTTAAGAATTCATTCCAAATGCAAGCCTTTAATTTATTAAATCATTCTATACATATCTTGTCTGTTTCTTCATATCTGTTTAAGAATTGCATTTTGAGATAAGAGAGAATTCGTTTTGTTTAACTAGCGCCAACTTCAGGCAAACACAACTCCGTTGAAATTGCAAATAATAATAAGTTTTCCATAAACAAGCAAAACTCCAAACTGGATGCTAAACTTGAGCCAACGACCTCCCAGCTGTTAGTCCAACGCTCAAACACCTAAGCCAATTGAACCTTAGCCAAGATTTTATATTGTCTTTGAGCCACATGTCGGCACAATTCAGTAAAAATCGACAGTAGCTGGCGTCAAATTGGCAATGAGTCAAGAAAACGTCTCCATCCATTCAATAGGCGCCACTTGACAATGGCTGTGCAGTAAATGTGTCTTTGATTTTTCCTTTATTTCTATATTTTCAGGCAGCAACAACAACAATAGCAACAACAGCAGCGACAGCAATGCTCACAGCTCTGCACGTGACCATTGACAATTTGCGAACCAAGTTGTTGGCCATTTATGACCCGCCCCGGTTCCGTCCTGGTCGCCACCCAACCTGCAGCCAAGTGAGTGTATTTTTTTATTTTATTTTGTTGCCGTTTATTTGACTCTGGGCCAAATGGCCTGGCCACCTACCCAACGCCGCACACAGTCAAGAAGTTTACTCGTTGTCGTCCATTTGAGCTTTAATATTTCCTGCAGGCACATTTGTCGAGTTTTAGGGTCTGCCCCAACATCAAAGCGTTGGCGGAAGTTCAAATTGCTCTCGCAGCCCATACACTTGTTGGAGCTGACGAGCCCCGAGAGCTCCGGCGTAGTCATAATACGATTCCGATTGCTTATGGCCAAATGCCTTTCCAGTGACAATCTCACCTAAATTAACTCCAAAATTAGCCAAGTGCTTTGATTGCCAGCCATATTGGGCCTTAAAGAGATTTTCCGAATTTCCCAGAAATGTCTGGGCTTGCAATAAACTGCCCTTTGTTATATGCCGGCATAGCAAGTTATAAAATATGGAAAATATACGCATGTGTGTGGCAGGCTTTGGCAATTTGATTGGATTTTCATTAGATTGAGTTGGCCAATGAAAGTTATCATGCAGAAAAGTTTTTGTGCAAAGAAGGTTCCATTAGACAGAATTTTAAATTGAAATTATCTATTAAAGCTCTTTTCCTGGCAAAAATGAAATAAGTAAATGGTTGGATCAAAGGGTTAATCGGGTAAATTTGACCTTTATTAAAACAACTGCATTATGAAAATATTTTGATGTTTCCAACATTTAACAATTGAGTTTCAAGTCTAAAATTGAAGGACCGACCAAAGCCGGGTAATACCAGCTAGTATTTATATAGTCATGTACAGTTATTTCGAATTTTTATTTATAACAAGCTGCTCGCTGCGTTAATCTATTATGAAAAATCTTTGTGCAAGCGCAGCGAAACTAATTTTATGATGGATTACCTGAGGCTACCCCCGAGCGCAAGGGAATATCAATCGAAAAACTCAGATACTGAATGTTTGTTGCCAGTGGTCGGTCGCCAGTTTTCAGGTGGTTCCACTAGGTTGCACTTATCGTGCCCGCTTTGCTGTCCATCAAATGCAGCGCAGCGTGAGGCTTGCCACGCTTATCACATGCACGCATACACACACACACATACGCACAGGTACTCCTCGCGTCTACGTCGAATGTGTGACTGCCTCTCCACCTCCTTTGCGCTAATAGAAACCTCAAAGTGCATTTTCTTTTGTTGACATTTGTAAAATGCAAACAGAACACGCAGAGGCGATAGATAACCTCGCGTATGGACACGGATACGGACGCGGATATGGACACGAACCGAGGTCTCAATGGTTAGAGGCATCACTCAAAGTGATTAGATCATGCCAAAGGGCAGGCCCAAATGGCGGATGGATAGATAAGTTAAGCCGCTGTTAGGGGCGGGCTCCATAGAAGTATGCGCAAGTTCTAATATGTGGGAGCTTCAATTAGTTTCGATTTTATTGCCCAAATGGGCATGAGAATGGAATGATATGGTTATGGCAACGACTTGTTTCCCTATTTAGCCAGTTTGCCCGTTCCTTTTACGATATTGACACTAGAAATCGTGACTTTTTCATTATGAACGGGATTTACACGTGTTTATGGCAGCTCATAAATGGGTTTGCTTCGCCCCACAGGCATGTTCAACGGTTCGCCATATTCCAGTTTAGTTCAGTTCAGGGCGGAATAAGTGTTAAGTAAGTTTCAAATTTACGTTATTGTTGGCTCAAATCTCCAGGTACAAAGGCTGTCCCGAGACATTGCACATTAAGATCTTTGGCAAGTCTTGGCCTCCTTCTGTCCGGGCTGCCATTGTTGGCAGTGCTTAAAAAGCAGTTGCAAATGGAAGTTTGCTTTGAACGTGGAATGACACCTTTTGACAAATAGTTGCAATAAAATGTCTAAGTGCTGCGTGTATTGTTGTCGTGTAAACTCTGTTAAGCTGTGTCCGTCTTCAGAGCTAAAAGGTGCCAGCATAACCAAGACTGTCTGTCGTTTTTCGACGCATCTTACGCGTAGCTGTCTAGTACACCCGCTTATGGAGACTAATCGTTGGGTAACATGAAATTCATGCCGCAACGAATTAGCTCTTCTAGCCACGTCGTTGACAGGCACGGAGCGCACAATTTGAGCCAGAAAGAAGATATTATGTAAAATAATATATAATTTTGATAGCACCCAATTTGAGCCTGTCATAACAAATGTGCTGAAACAAGTCCTGAATATGTATAACCAAACCGACCTAACCCCCCCACATCCCAGTCCGGGGCACGCAAGAAAATTTCTGAATGAAAAAAATATCGCAACAACAATAAAAACAACCCACAAAAAATCGATATATGTAAAAAATGTTTGCATGACTTTAGGAAATTTAGCAAAGTTCTGTTTTTTTTTTTGTATTTTGTGTGCGCTGCCTTCGGGCTCGATGCCTGGCAGTTCGTCCTCAGTGCTCGTTGGGCCTGCCCAAATAAAGCTTCATTGATATGAAAAATATCTTTTAAATGCCATAAAGTAGCTGCGAGGCAGCGGCCTCTGTGTAGAGCGGCAAAAACAACACTCATAAAATTAATATGATATAATAAAGAAAAATTTGCAAGCTGCCAAAACCATAACGATTGATTCTGAATTATAGCCAGGAGTCACAGCGCAAGGGACGTTTCCGTGCTGGGTGGGGGGTACTAAGGTTCCGCCTTCAAAGGCCACTTTGCCGCAATATGTTTGTGGGGCTCAAAGCGAAACCGATTCGAATAAATAACACGGGGCCACATAAAATCAAATATGTTGCGCTATCGAAGCCCAAAAAAAAATATGTAGTATGTATATATAGAATGAAAGAAATGAGATGGTTTGGCTGCGTTTAGTTGCAGGCGTGGCCACAAGGAATTTTCTAGGGATTAGTGCGCCACTTGCTCAACTCAAGCGTTGAGCGTTGAGAGAGGAGGAGGAGCAGCAGTTGGAGGTTTGTCAAATTAATCACAGCATTGTTCAGCGCTTTTCCAAATAATAAATACTTCAGCGCTACTATAAAATAAATTACTCAAAATCATTTTACTATCGCTATGGAACAGCACACAGAACGAAAGTTCACTGGAATAGGCATATGTACATATGTATAGTTTTTGGGAGATCGCAGCGGAAAACGGCAGCATAGTGTGTTTGGACAGTTTTAAAATTTGGTTTCAGTTTTCCCCTCTCCACCTAACACACGCACACACACACACGTTCCAATGCCTTTGTTCGTTGTCATGCGTTTTGTGTGTCAACTTCAAATGAAATGAAATGAAATGTCTGGGGAATTTGTAGATCATTAATAACGTCGCATACAAAACAGCAACAAAAACACACACACACACACACACGCACAGACGAAAAAAAGAACGCATTGGGCCACTTAGGAGCCATGAATGGGCGTACGTCTAGAGACAGCGACGCACGGCAGTCGCCAGTTGTCAGTTGGCCCTCGAATACTCAGAGGGAGCAGCAGAAATACGTAATAAAAATGCCGGGGTGAACCCCGAGCGGCTGTGGCATAAAAATGGAATGGCAAAAATTAATCACAGCGGGCGGAATGAATGAAAAATGCAATCGCAGCCGGTTACAAGACACCTTCCAGTATATAAATACGCTAACAGAATGCCAGAGATCAGCTGTTGTTTACTCCCTTGGGTGGTTCTGGTGTGCGAGAGCCAGATTTGATTTTGGGATATATGCATGTGTTTGAGTTGATGTAGCAAGTTATGTACAAGTTGTGACGATTATCAATCAGATGCGCGTTTTTCATCAAAATCTCAACTATTTATAGTTTAGTTAATAAACTTTATGTATTAAGAACGTTTGATTGATCAAGCAATAAATTGCTGTCCACCTCTACCTTACTCCCTAATAGTCTGCAAGCAATCACCACTCAATCTTCAATCATATTCTCATCATTCAAATAGGACATAGGGCCATTCACAATCTCAATCGATTCGATTGCACTTCAATCATGGATCAAGCATAAAAGACAATCAATCAATAATAAAACTAATTTCTCGCTCTCGTTCTTTCCCATTTTAAACGTCTCTCAATCGAGTTGTCATATTAACTCACAAGTTGATATCTCTTCGGTATTTCGATGTATTTTTAGTATCTCAATGGCATTTTGACAAAATTCATCAAAATCTCAACTATTTATAGTTTGTTTAATGAAATATATGTATTAAAAACGTTTGATTGATCAAGCAATAAACTGTTGCCCACCTTTAGCTTACTCCCTAATAGTCTGCAAGCAATCACCTCTCAATCCTCAATCAAATTCTCATCAATCAAGGGCCATTCACAATCTCAATCAATTCGATTGCACTTCAATCATGGATCAAGTAAAAGACAATCAATCCTTGATCGTTCCCATTTGAAACGTCTCTCAATCGAGTTGTCATATTAACTCCCAAGTTGATATCTCTTCGGTATTTCGATGTATTTTTAGTATCTCAATGGCATCTCTGAAGCCTCTGCGATTTATATGGAATTGAAACTGAATTCATGTGCATATTTTTTTGTTGAGTTTTTTCATTTCACATTCTCACGTATTCCGTTGAATCTGCCCAACTCCCTCAATTCAAAACTGGCACAGCAATTTTCCATTTTCGTATTCGCCTTTTTCTATTATTATTTTTGTTCTCGCTGCATTTCGTTTTCGCCTTTGTGTTTTGTTAGTGTTGTTATGTTGGGAGGTTTCTTTTTTTTTTTTGTTGTTGTTTTTTTTTTCTCGGCATCGCGGCCACTTCCGCCCCAAGTTTTGGCTTTGTTTTAGTCTACTGCAATTGGGAATACGAACTAGCATAGGGTATAGGAAAGCGAATATTTATACGTCAGCGGTCCCCCACAAAAAAATAGTTGTTCTCTGGCGGGGTCTATAAAATATGGCGTGTGCATCTTTTGCTTTGTTTGCGTTTAATTTGGAGCGAGAAATGTCAAAAAGCTAGACAAAATTGAGTAAACAAACCATAAAAGCAGATTATCAGACTTAAAAACACAAACTAAACGACATAGCATTTATTCAAAAGCAGACAAAAATATTATAGACTGCAGCTACCATAATATACCATAATATGCAAATTGAATAGAGAAGTGAAGAAAAATAAAATAAGAGTCAAGCGAGGCTCTTATTTTAATCGCTGTTAACTTAATTATCAAATGGGCCTTTGAGACTTTTGTCAGTTTAACAGTTTTTAGTTCTTCTCGAAAATTGTGAAATATGCATTAAGTTTTTGTTTTTTTTTTCGGTACACGCTCATGAATATTCAACGGAGCCAAACACTTGATGAAACTCGTAAATTTTCCGACACTGCCTTTTAAATATGCATGAAAATTAAATTCGCCTTTGGCTGCACACAAGCTGATATTTAAATTTGTATACATATATTTTATTGCCTTGCCGTCACTTTCATGTGTCCGGAACAAGTTGATTTGTATTTTATTTTTGTTTTTTTTTTTTATCAACTTAATTGCGGGGGCGTCATGGACGGCTTGGGCGGCGGCCCTGTTGATAGGAAATGTGTCAAAATTTGGTGGAAGTTCTGTAATTTATAAATATCAAACTCAATGCACACGGACATTCATCTAAAGACTACACAGGTTTTTGACAAGATTGATGGATAGATAATGTGACTGATATATCTCCATTACGCAGCATCCTTTTGCTGCCTGCCATCCGTTGAGAGTTAATTTCAAGGCAGTGAGACAATGATTCGATTTCGGCAGTGTCATTGTCATCCTTAGCAAGGTGATTTGTGGACACGCCCAGCCATTGGTAAACTGCCAAGCCAACTTCCTCTTCATTTGTCATGACCCGAAGACAAGGTAGACATCGAATGGGCTCACACAGAAAGCCCAAAGTGATTGAGAATAGGAAAAAGTGCTGGAGCCATAAAATAGTCGATTGATTGGCATCAATGATGATATTTTAACCAAATCACAGACGCATTTACGGCAGATATCTAATGCTGACAACTTTACTGGGCGAGAGACCGCAAAACTCAACGTGTCATCGTTAAACCGGCCACCAAACTCATAAAGTTTCATCTGCCATTGACTGAAGCTGTCTGTGGCCAATTGTCGTCATATAAAACTAGTAGCATAAATCGATTTATGTATATCTGCCTGATAGTAGCTGAAATGAGTTACCATTGAACACACTCAAAGTCCTTGCGAAAAAGACTGAACTCATTATGAGACACATTATTAAGTCAACAAGAATATCTAGGTTTTATACACTTTACAGATGCATACTCTTGGGTCGCAAGTGAGCAATAGGACAGAGCATTGGAAAAGTCAACCAAAAACTAACATACTAAAGTGTGCTTGAGAACGTGACGTCATAAGCCTTCGTGGAAAAGCAGTAGTAACAAGGTTTAATGTATTTGAGACTCAAAGAATGTAAACATTTGCATTTCTAACATTATTCTATGGCTAATATCTTCTAACCATAGATAAGCCCGAAAGGAGGAGATGTTATTAATATGATTAACTGACTAAAATATCACAGAATATAAAATTGAAATGCAATTTATAATCACAGCTCTCTCGTTGCGGTGTTTTCAATTATTCAACTTAACAAGCTGCTCAAATTACTATTTTAATTCAGATAATTATTCATATAGCTAATTAAATACACGTACACACGAACTTGTGTGTACATATAAATTAATCCCTGTTATTCTATTCAATGGAATTATTTTAAAATATGAAAGTGCCAGGGGGCAAATTGTTTTTGGTGAAATGATATAATATCGATTGCGATAAGTAAGCAAAACAGACAATTTGTTTTCCATTCGCTGTGTGCATAGACAGAGAAGAAGGGTGAGACAAAGGATACTGGCATGAGGATAGTAAAAGCATTTAAAGTGAAAATAAATAGTACGAGGCAGTGGCAAGAACAACGGACAAGAGCAACAAACATCAAAGGAAGCACCACACACACACACACACACACACAAACGTACACACAGACACACACGCCAGCACACATTCACATAAGTAGAGAAAATCGCTTATGCAGGAAGCACTTTTCTTAGGGGCTCCTGCTGAGATTTTCCACGCAGCGGCAGCGACTGCTGCAAAGGATAAGAGCCCGAGCTCTTATCCTCTAACTCTGCGGGCTCTTTATCCCGATGTGCGAGTGCTGCTGGCTTGTGTGGGAACGTGATTTCAGCATAATTCCGTATATCAGCGCATAAATGGAGCATGCCTGTGCACACACACACAGACACACATACACGCACACATAGAAATAAACACTCACATAGTCGACAGTCACGGCCACATGCCGCCAGGAGCCAAAGGACCAAGCTGCACTTTTCCAGTTTATTGCGGCTGGCAAACGTCTGGCTCTCTGGCCTCTGTTCTCCGCTTCTTAGCGCATAGCTCGCTCGCATTTATCGCTGACGGGTCAAGTACATTAAAAACGAATGCCAAATTTGTTGAAAATCCCTGCACACATGTGTGAAGCACATGCAAAAAGCCCTTAAAATACACAAAAGTCTAAAAGCTGACTAAATATAAGTCAATGGGCGGTTTAAGAATTTGTGTTACCTGTTCATAATTTTGTCAAAACATAAGCGACTTTTATGATCGATAACAATTCGGCTTTAATGGTAAGAAATCTAGACAGCACTTAACATATCTTAATTTCTTTGAATTCAAACACTTGTGATATGCTTTTGAAAGAAAAACGAATTAAGTTTTGTATTTTCAGTCGATTTTTAACGATCCGTTTGAGTTTGAAGATGTCATGTTGAGCCACATATTGTCCTTTAGATTGATTTTGTTTTTAATTTAATAAAATATTTTCTTGTTACATAAACAGCATCGGTAGAACTTTATAAGCTGCCCAGGACTTGCATAAGACCGAATCGACCATCATTCAGTTTTCGAAAATCGAAAATCATCGAGTGCCAATTTACAATTTGCAAATCGAAAAGGCAACCGACGCCATTGCGCAATCCTCAATTCCCATGCCGCAGGCATATGGCCAACAGGCGGATGAAGCGGTATCGTCAAAGCCGAGCCCCTCTACCCTACCTTGACCGCATCAATACACATGCACATAACGTACGCACACGAGCTAACACTCCAGACACAACCGTGGCATGGCTGGCACATCGATAGGTGGCTTGCCAAGCCCGAAACATGAAATTCGAGCGCTTTAAAATTGAGCCCATTGATTTTTGAGTTGAGCGTGTCCTTCTGTTGGCCCGAGCTCCCCTGTCGTGTGTGTGCGTGTCGTGTGTGTGAGTATTTGTTTTAAAAATATTTCTGGCTTTTCCGCATTTTCATTCATGCCGCACAGCGTCAAAGGCACACCAATTCATTCCCAAATACATTCACATTCCCATAGCCATACATATCGCAGGATGTTGTTGCGGGTGGGTAATTTTTCAAGTACTTGGTGCCATGTTCCAATGTGTTGTTTGCTTAGCTTCTGTGACTCGAGAGCAGCGGTAGAAAAGGGTCGGGTTGTTCTATGTGTGTGTGTGTTTTATGGTTTTTCCAATATGTATTGGGACACGAAATCAAGGATTAAAATGAGCAACATCCGCCAGGACTTTGCTTATTTGCCAATACGCTTAACAGCGTCAAGGGTTTTGATTTCATCAGAGAGGATGTTCCTCAGCTGCGGGTACCCCAAAAAATGCCAGCATTTACACAAATTATTGTACAAATATTTGGCTTTCAAAGTTGGCTGCAAAGAAAAACAATGAGAGGACCTCTCTGACCAACAGAAGGGACTCGAAAAAAAACAAAAAAAACCGGTAGGGAAATTCTCGCTATGTATTTATTGAATTAATGGATTATTTTTGTGTCAAAACATCTGCGCTCTCTACACGCGTTATTTTATATTTATTTATATTTTTTTATATTTTTTATATTTATTTTTATTGTTTATTCAAAACTCTGTGGCCCCTGGCTTATTTATATACTTGTATTTCCTTTGTTGGTGGGCGTTTAAATTTTCCATTTATGTACATACTTTTCGGAATTGTTCTCGTTTTCGGCATTGAAATTTAAGTTAGCGTCAATAATTACATAGAAATTAACAATTAAATTCGCAAAGAATTCCTGGAATCCAATTGCAGCTTAAATGCTCATTACAAAGCGTTGGCAAGGACCTTGAAAGGAGGGTGTCGCCAGGCAACAAATCGTTGAAGACAAATTCTTAACGGTCATTGTTAATTTCTAATGCCCACATTTCAAGAGTTGACTCCACTTGGAAATGTCTTATGTTTTGTAAATTATTTATAGCTGCTAATTCGAAAGTTTCTCGTGTTCACTTTCATACGCCCTGCTGTTCTTTGGAAACTAGCCTGTTTTCGCTTTTATCGTTAGCAACTAAGTATATAATTGTTGCCTCTCTTGCACTGCAATGCTGCCAAATAGTTTGTTGCATGCTTGAATTACATTACGGGCAAGCCACAAAATAAAAAGCAAAGCTTGCCAAATAAAAAAAAACAGGCTACAATCACAGCTGAGCAGAGCAAAAAGCACAAAAAGCCATGTCAATTTTCTATTCCAATTGCCCAAACATACAAAAGGGACGGGCTGGGGCGCGAGTGGGCTGGCAAATACAGTTCGTAGGCCTTTTTTATTTTTATTGGCCGCATTCATTCCAATTGCGGCAACTCACACACTACCATACACACACACACACTCGCACACACACAACTAAACTGGGCAGCTAAACACATGCCACAAATTGGCCAAAGGAAAATCGAGGCGCTTGTAAAGTTTTTTTTTGCCCCGTTCGCATTAAAATGCACTTGTTAACAAGTAATTTGTCGGGCAATGGCAGATATTTGCTTATCGCAGTCATGAAATCAGTTCAGCGAAATAAAAAAGGTTGAATATTTGATTAGACAGCAAGGCCGTCGAGCTGTTCGGGAGCTATGGGGGGCTGGGGGCCGTTGGCTGTCTGTTGACCCCGAACCTGGAAAAAAGGACAGTGTGTTTTCTATTTTACATTTAATGTAGTCCAAGCTGTTTGCATTTGGTTGCTTGTTTGACTGCCTGATTGCTAATTGAAGTTGATACTTGGCTATATTTGGAATGAAACGGATCGGGGGACTATTTATATGATATGAGTGTAGACTGAAGATGCACTTATAATTAAGATAAAGACAATTTGATTCAGCGTAATGAATGAGGAAATTTGAAACGCTCTTCCCACACATAAAACTAAGTACTTCATAAGTCTCAAAAACTTAATCTCTTCCACAGCAGGCATGAAGAGCTCAAAAACCATAACGAACGGCGGGAAAAAGTGGAGTTGAAGGGCGACGTCTTCTTGCATAAAGACTGCTTATAACTTTAACACTTAAGCCGCAGCAAAGTCAGCTTGAGCACTTGAAAATAATACTGCAATATGGTTATGGTTCTTAACAAAAAAAACAGAAACAACAACAAGAAGAACAAGGAGAGAGTCAAATCAAATCCCCAGCGAGACAAAAAATCAATTTCAATCAAACAAATGCAACCGTCCGAGGAGCGGCTCAGGCATCGAAATCCACTCAAGTGAACCAATATAAAAACAAGAAAAAAAAACAATACATGAAAAAAAAGCGAACAGGAAAAGTCAAAAATGGAAAGCGGCGAGGGGTTGGCTGCTTGCTTGCTTGCGAATGAAAGTGGAACCGAGTTTGAGGATTCTTAAAATGAAATTGAAATGAAATGCATGTTACAAAATAATTGAGAATAATCGAATTTAAATCACATTTGGTTGACGCTGATGATGATCAGCTGTAGACGGCATCGATAACAACGACAACTGTTGTCAATGGAGCGCGGCCTGAGGCTTGGGGTGAGCGAGTGTGTCACAGTTTGTCACCAGCAGCAGCATAAATCCAATTACACATGGCACAATTCGCTCTCGAATTCGGAGGGGCATTCGACAGGCGATTTGTATGAAAATTTAGAGCCCACCCCGCAATTGAATCTAAGTCACATCCCGGTCACAGTTGCAGTTGGCACCAACAACAAATCGCTTTTCCATCCAAGCGCAACATTACAAACTCGAAAAGTGCATTTCCATTTGAAATCCCCTCGTAATTAACGCTGAACGTGAGTGTGAGTGTGCATGTGTGTGCATGTGTGTGTGTGTGTGCGATGGCTGAATTTCGATGCCAGATGTTTGACCTGAAAGGTTACGCCTCCGTTTGAAAAAGGGACAAACGCTAAAGTCAACACACAACGGACATACCTAATATAATCATAACAGTTCACAACCACGAAACGAATAACCCCAAAGAACCCATTGACATTTTCTCTAATATCATTTAATGTGCACGAAATACATTGAAATCAAATGGGTTAAAATCGTTTTTTATTAAATTCATAAGTTATGGGTCGAAAAGTACTTGAGCGAAGTTTGAACCCAGTGAGATAACTATTAGATATTTTGATTGTTATTAGATGTTATTTTATTACACATATATACATATACGAGCACACGTATTTACATACACTGCATACAGATGTACACTCGTACATACATACATATTTGTGTACATACGCACATACACACACACTATTTAACTAGAGAGCTTACTTTAAGTCTTGAAAATCGGGAAGAAGAGCACTTGTTATCAAGTAATTTGAAGTTTTATTATAGGGTTGTCCTGGCAAGATCCCTACGTAGATGTTAGCTACTCAATTGCAAGGATTATTAAGTTATTTGTAAATTTACTTTTGAATTTCGAGGCAAATTCAGCATCTTTTCCTATACACACATATGACCCTTACACCTGGCGAGCCAAGTCAATAGCCAACCCTGATTGAACCACATTGTGTTCTTTATTATGGTCTGCTGAAGCCAAACTAACCTCAAAATAAAACCTGTCAAAATGTTATGCCCGTTTTCTCTTTTTAATTTAACGCTCATTTTCTAGCCAACAGCGAAATACAACAGAACTTCCCAACAATATAGCAACAACCCCTCCATTGCGCTGGCCCACAAAAGTGTTAATGTCTAAATTGTTTTTTGTTGTTGTTGTTGTTGTTGTTGTTGGTGTATTGTTCGGTTTGGCTTGGTACGGTTTTGTTGTGTAACCCTGCGTAGTTTTCAACATTTCCATTTCCAAACATTTCGACTTGTGTTTTTGTGGCTACGCTGTTTATTTTTCAATTGAGGTTTTGACGCAATTTCGTCAATGGCTCCCAATGTTTTATTTATGCCGCCCCCTGCCTAAACTGCGATTGGCTTACAGCACGGAACGCTGCGATGTGTGTGTGTGGAACGATTGAAGCATTGCAACCCTATCAGTTCGGGTTCGGGTATATGTGAAATGATATCTTACACTCACCTTCATCAGCCGTCGCGGGGTGCTGTTCGCCAAAGCTGCCAGGGAGGTTCAGCGTCAGGACAACGCCAACTAGGGAGACCCACAAGATTGGCAAGAAACAGTGCTCCTTGCTGCGGTTGCTGCCGTTTTTGTTGTTGTTCCTGGTACTTGTGCACATCGTGGCAATGGCTGCGCTGCGGCTTTTTGTTGAGTGGGGACAGGCTGTGTTGCTCTATCTATTATTTTGACTTTAATGTGGCTGACTTATTTATTGGCTAGCAGAATGGTTGGTTAGCGGGTGCTGGCCCTAACCTGGCCCCGAATTCCGAGTCCGTATGCGCTGTCTGCGTTTAAAGTTGTTCGCTCTACTTTGGTTAATTTAACGTTTTTCATAAGTTTTTCATTTCGCCAGGCTGCTTTTCCGAGTTCGCTAGAGTTGTTGCAGTTGATGTTTGTTTTGTGCTCATCGTATTTATTCACACTCTCTCTCTCACTCTCTCGCTCTCTCTTTCTGTTCCTAGCAGTTGTTTTCTCGCTCTGAATATGTGGTTTTTCGTGCTGTTTCAATTTGATTTAATTTGCATTTGGTTTTTGCCACTGCTATGCTCCACTGTAAATAGAAAATAGAGAATTTTCACGAATTAGTTTTCATTTATGCATAACAAGAGCGATAACAAAAACAACAACAAGAACAACAAAATATTGAATTGCAATTGGATTGTATCAAAGAATGTATGTAAAATTTCTATTTTGATGTTGTGGCATGCAACACATATTTTAGTTGCTTCTTTTGTAAAAACATTTTGTGGCTGTGGTTCTCTCGGCTTGAGAGGATTATTTGCTTGCGAATTTTAGTTTATTGTTAGAGAATCTATTCAATCCGATTTGCAAAATTGCAGCCCAACATATAACTTTTAAGGTAGAAGCCACAACATTTTAAATGAAAGGGTTTAAGTTGCATTTGATAGAGTCATCATCATAATAAATACGCATTAATAGATATACAATCTTGTTGTAAACAGCTAAGGTTTGATTTTGAATACCCTTTAAATTTAAATAACAAGAAATGCAGAAAAAGAATATGCATATTGCAATTAGTTCACAAAATAATATACATATATAAAGATGTTTAAAGTTTTCTTAATCTACTCGTCATTCCTTCACATCCTTCACTGCAATATCAATATCATTCTGCTTATATGGTCAGATATTCCTCTTTGAAATTGCACCAATAAAGAGTTGAAATAATAATTTGACACGCACAACAACTGAGAAAAGACGAAATGCCTTTGGCTAAGCAATGGCAGCCAGCAGAAGCAAGAGTTTATGGGTGTCCCTTTAGGAAAAATAACTCATTTGGAATGCATGGCCTCTGCCCAAGACTGAAGTAATCATTTTTGATGGCAACTATTTAAATATTAAAAATGCCTGAAAGCGTTCTCAATGCTCGACAGGCACAGCCTGGGAGCAATATATCTGATAGAATATAATCCCGCCGTGCCCTGAGCAGCCAAATGACCAGGTTGCATTTACTGTTCTTCTTGTTGTATTTGGTATTGTTGTTGTTATTTGGTACTGTTGGTCAACGCCGGGGGCCAAGTAAATAATAAATAAATAAATATTTATTTTAATATTAAACAACAACAAGAATGCTGAGCTGTCGTTAGGGGTTGAACATATAAGGAAAATTTTGTGAGGCTTTCAACATGACAAAACAAATTGACCTCGATTTTATTTTTTTTTTCCTCTTACAACAAATAACTCAGGATTGTCGTAAAGTCGACCAAAAAGGTAGCAAATGTAACCAAATAAAAACTCACCGGGTAAGCACAACTTATTCACAACTCACACACACTTACGACCGCACTGGGGGGGCTGTCATTCACAGTGAAAGTCTCGTTGTGTGGGCAGGTGAAATATTGCTTAATATGAAGTAAATACAAAGATTTAAGTAGCAATCAGGCTGCAGCAAAGTTTCCCCTCGACTTGTTACCTATGTATGTGCTCTACTTTATTTCCTTTATTCTGCTTTCAGCAATTTCGCAAGATTTTCTTTGGCCAAGGGGCCTTCCTGTGATTCTTCTAATTCAAACACAAATACACACACGCACACATTCAACCGCAGAAACACATACGCATACACCTGCATTGACACTTTAACAGGCCAACAGAACGAACTTGGGGGGCGTGAATAGGGACAGGGTCGGCATCAGGGCTTGGTGAAATTGGGCGCTACGAAAGAAAATTGGACCTATTCACTAATAATGTTAATTAGAAAATATATTAACATTATCAAAATAAACATAAAACTAAGAAATTTAACTTTGTTTGAAAAATAGGCGTTTTCCAGTGATAATCATTGTAGCTCTTCCAGTTCTATTAGTTCGTCCTCCTCCTCATCTTCTTCCATCATTATCTCATCATCATAAGCACTGTTTTCTGATTCAGATTCATCATCATCATTGGAGTCGTCCTCATCTTCGTCTACAATAACAATCAACGGTTTTCCGTTCTTTTTCTCATAATATGAAAAGCTCTTTCGGCACACCGGACATCGTCGATTGTAACGCACAATATCGCAATACGCCTCCATGCAATCAAAGCAAAACGAATGCTTGCACAGGAGGATGACCTCATCTCTCTTTGACATCAGGCAAAAGGCGCAACAGTCCAGTTCTTCATTAGTTTTATCCATTTTCTTGCATACAAATTTTAATTATTTATAAAAATCTCGTCTGGACAAGTTAAGAAAAGTAAATGCTATACAAGAATAATTGTTTTGCTCTATTTTACATATATTTTACTCTTAAACTTCTCGAATTGAACATTTATGAATTATTTTTAAGCGGTTTGAGTTAATTTTCAAATGAAATCAAAAACTCATACGGATTTGCCCTATGAACCGCTCCTGTGCGCGTGCTTAGCTCGCAGAGGTGAGCCAAAGGTGTGCCTTGCTGGAGCCAAAGAAAAGTAGCTGCCAGCTGGCAGTGGAGAGCAACTTCCAACTGGCAACTGGCTACAATACATGAGCTGCCATTCATAATATTAGCGCGTCGAGGCGATGACGATGACAACGAGGACGGAGACAAGCTGGAGCAAACAAAAGCTCGAGCCATGTGCAAGGACGATGTTATGGGCTCAACATCGCATTGGCAAATATACATATATAGAGGCCATCAGATGGGGGCAGGAGTGCCACAAACTACACGTGTACGCAAAGCAATCAACAAGCAGGATACGAGGCGAATGAGTAACATAAATAATAAAAATGAGAGTTGCTGGCGCAGTCACCTCCTTCACATGCCACCTGCCACCCCGGCACCCCTCTGTATAGCACTCACAACATTCGCATGAATGATGTCTGAATGGTAAATGTGTGAGTGGCAGGTAGGCTGGCAGGCTGGCTGGCAAGCTGGCAAGGATAACTGAACTGAGAGGGCCGAACATCGTGTCGAGGGAGTCCGCGCAGCACGACTGCCAGAATGCTGCTTATTTATGCTGCGCCTATTGGCTCCACTTGAGACCCGAGAGCCCAGAGCTCCGACCTCAGACCCCAAACCTCGATACCGGGACTGTCAGCCCTATTAGAATCTAGCGTAAATAGAAAATATTTATGTATTATGCAAAGCGAAATGCGTCGTATACATCGAGTTGAATATTCGGGACGTTGCCAAATAATGGAAACCTGTTGGCTGAAAATCTAATTTTCATGCACGCATCGAAGCCGACAACGAGGCCAAGGCAAAAGGCCCCCATGAATCCCAACGTGTAAATATACACAAATTCACCGATCTGAGACACTTCCTCGCACACTTCAAACGCCCACGCAGCATCTCATGCATATAACTCACCAGACAGGCGGTTGGCATAGAGTCGAACCTTCATATGGGTATTTAATTTGGGCAGGAGGATGTGAGAGCGGCAATCGCAGACGCCAAATATACGTTTCCTTTGCTACTATATATAAGTCCTATATACACATTGTATGGGCAGTAGCCAAGAGAGATGGCCAATTGTTTATGTTCCTATTGTCGATTTGTGCAGCCTTGGAATAGAAATCGTATTGAGCAAAGGCCACCTCTAGAGGATTCAGAATATACTGCTTGAATCTGGTAAATGGAAATACACTGTTTTCGTTTTTCTTTCTATTTTCCATTTGGAGCTGTATATAACTTTTAAGGTAATGCAAGGCTTGCATGCACCGCAAATAAATGACAAAAATTGCCAAAATTCTGGCAACATTTTCCAATCGGTTATAGCTGCTTCGCAGACCAAATATTAAGATAAAAGTCCCTTGCTGCGTTAAAATATTTTCTTCGTTTGCTTTGCTCTAAAATCTTCCACTTATTGTCTACCATTTTTGTTTTACCCAAAGAATAAACACTTTTAACGTAATGGTTGCTAGGTGGACAAGAAAAGTTTTTCCTGAGTATATCTGCCTTTAAATTGTCAGCTCTTTAAGCTGTTCAATTCATTTTGCTGATTTTTGAGGTAGTCATTGTTTAGTTTCCCGCAAGCGCCCACAAACTCCTGAAATTCTACATGCCAAGCCAATTTGCATAAGTGATTTGCTGCTGCTGCTGCTGCTGCTTCTCCCTGCAGCTGAGTAATGTCTGCTGGATTCTAGTTGGCTTCACATGATCTCTTCATTCACATCCTGCGGCGCATCAAAATGCTGCTTTCCTTCATTGAGGTAAACTGCGTCAAAATGGGACAACGTGACGCCAACAAATTTATGAACACAAACTCTACATGCAAAACGAATTCGAGACTCCGGTCCGGCTTGCTCCGGGAGATTGAGACTGGACCATGTCACATTGGCAGCTTGTAGCTATTGTTTAACTGGTGTGGGGGTTGGTGGGGTGGCAGGCTGTTTGGCTGCAGTACGTAAAATTAATTAAAAAGGACGCATAGCGTTAGTCAAGGATTGTTGGCAGAGACTGTGCCAGACAGTACAGACAAAGGACAGACTTGCGCACACACAATGAATGGGCAAAAAGATGTCAACACTTTATTCAAGATGATGACGTCGTCGTCGTCGTTGTCGTTGTTGTTGTTGTTGTTGTTGTTGTTGTTGTTGTTGTTGTTGCTATGCTGTCCATTGTTGGCTGTCATTGTTTCATATTGCTCTTCTCATCGTCGGCGACAACGACGACATCCTTCGCCGTCCTTCTGCTGTTTATGAAGTGCCAGGATATCTGCACGTCGCCTTAGAACGGGCGCATTGTTAATAATAGAATCTTCTATTTTTTTTTCCAACTTGTTTCGCGTTACAAACTGGCAGCAGCAGCAGCAACAACTACAAGGAGCACACTTATTCTTTATTTTGTTTCCACTTGAGTCTGCAGGGAATTTCCTTTGAAAGAGGTTACTTTGCTCTCTCAGTTCTGCTTCTGCTTCTGTTTCTGCTTCTGTTTCTGTTTCAGTTTCAGTTTCAGCGTCTTTTCATTTCATTTCACATAATTTTTGTTTTGCCACTTGGAAGTATTTTCTTTATAATTTCTTTTCTTATGTATTTATATTCCTTGTGTTTTTTATTATCTAGCTGAGTATTTGACACAAGTGTTTAGCGAATCTCTTTGGGCAAGCGGCTAGTCATTTAGATAATTGTATTTATTAGTTAATACGCAAGTATTTTCCAGCAGCATTTTCCAGCTGCATTTTCGCCGCACACTTCTCACCACATCGGATCAAGGGTACATTTTACCACAAAGCTGAAGATATGTGTGTATTGTCAGATAATTAATTAAATCTCTTCAGGAATCTTTGCTTTGCATTTTTGGTATTCCTTTTAGCAAAGCAAATATTTTGTCTAATAAATTTATGCTGAAAATCAAAAATTTAAAACTCTTGCATCAATTCTCTCTAAGCCACTTGGCTTTAGACGCAAAAATGCTTGGCAAAAAGCCACACATAAAGTCGAAAAGAATTTCCAAAAAATGTTCTTAAATTTTGCCAACTGCAGCTGTTAAATGTCCTGCCGCCTTCGTTGTGCTGTCCGTTGGCCACCACAACAATTTATTGCACTAAGAGAGAAACTTGAAAAGTGCATAAACCAAATTGCGTTTCACATGTTGCATTGTATATTTAGCAAAATGAAAAGCAAATAAGTTCAAATTGCATAAAATTTTCGGTGTGAAAATATTTGCCATGGAAAATGCAATGGCAAACATAACAATTTTTAACATTTTTCTTTTTTGATAAAAATATAAATGTGCGTGTGTGTGTGTATATTTTTATTTATACACATATGCACGGCATACATATTATTATTATTTCAACGAATTTTTTTAATTAATATCAAAAAGTCAACGGGCCGCGCATTGTCGGCCATTCTCCCTGGAGGGATCAGCTGGCAGGACATGGACACAGGACACGAAACAATGAGCGACCACAGAGCACGTAAAATGTCAATGCCAACAAAAGGAGGAATTAAAAATAACGAGAACTGTTGAGTCGCTATGATTGACTAGGTGATACCCTGCATTAAAGTATTACAATTCAGCATGTGATATTTGCTTAAAGAAGTATATATACTTTTATTCCTTCGAACGCCCCTTTTCCCCTGAGTTGGTTTATTAACTGAAGACACAGCTGAAGATATCATCGGACTGATTACCATTTCATTCTCTTGATTACAGGGTATACCGTACCGCAACAGCTGAAAGTCATAAAAGATGTATATATGTGCGTATAGCCGCCATGTAATTGTATTCTCTATAAATATAACAAAAATTGTTTATAAAAATGGAATCGAGCCCTCGCCGGCTTCGACTCGCGCATGTGGCCCAAAAACTGTTGCATTTTTTATTTACGTATCTTTCCCTTTCTCTCTCGCTGTTTGGCTGTCGCTTTGTTTACTTATAAAAACGAAACTGATTTTTATTTTTGTCGCCGCAGTGTTGAAAAAAAAGGAGCAGCCAGTGTGAAGCTCATGGGGCTTTCACCGAAAAATGCCGTGTAACAAGCCGAGAAGTGTGCCAGGACACACACACCTGGACCTATACATCCGCTCACCTACACACACACACACACACACACACACACACACCCACACACAATCACACACACACACACACACCTGCACCGATACATCCGCTCACCTACATACACACACAATCACACACACACTCACACGCACACACACACACACACCCCCCCCCCACCACACACACACACACACACACACACTCACACACACACACCCCACACACACACACACACGCACACACATACTCGTGTAGGTACTCTGGGGATCCTTGGCATTTTTCAAATGGATTACAAAATGCTTGGAAAATTATTTTCGAATGTGCCGCCAGAGAGTTTTCGTGGCCTCGTTCAGCATTTTGCAGCCCTTTTACTCAGCGGTTAACTGTGGTTGTCAGCAAGAGGAAGAGTTATGGAGGAGCAGTCGCGGGGGGATCAGGGGGGCTTGTGCAATTGCTCCGACGGTGGTTAAAAGATGCTTTATTGGCTCGCTCGCATGTTTTCAAAAATTTATTTCGCGGCAAAGGAAGTGACTTACTTGAAGCAATGCGGCTTGTGTGGGTGAAGACTGTGTTGCTGTTGCGGGGGGTAACGAGGCGGCTGCTGAGTGGTATAAAAGGAAATATGTACAAGGGGGGCAACTGCCGGCTACGGCTCTTTGTCTGGCTGTGAATGCGTTTTGCGGTTTTCATAGGCTACGCACGTGCCAAAGGCAAGTTTGGCTAGCTACGCCTGCATATGTGTGTGGGTGTGTGTGTGCGTATTAATTGATGGTTTCTATAGCATATATATATATATATATATGTATATAAGTATATGGGTGTGCGTAGAGGCAAACAGGATCTTCTACTCATGGCAGCAAGTGGGCGTCTCTGCCGACTGTCAACTTAATTGGTTGCGGTGTGAAATTAATTGGATTTTTACGCACTTTATCTTTGTTTTTAATTACCGCCCACAAGTTAACAATCGCAGCTACTGTAAGCAATCCACACAGCCAGTTGCTGTGCCCAATTGAATGGGATAGTGTAACACGATTGTTTACTTTTCGAATTTTGTCTGGTACAAAGTGCATTAATTGAGCATTTAGTTATCGATTTTCACTATCGCCCTTGTAAGTAAATGGACAGGAGCAACAACTTTATCTGGCGACCATTAACTATCGTATGCCCCCTCCTGCTGCCGCGCCTTATGCAGTAATGTACTATGAATTATGATGCGTATGGCACGCTACAACCACCACAGCAACTAGAGCAATACCTGTAAATAACACATGCACACACACACACACGCATACACACATAAGCAACCGGCGACGGCACTTTGGACATTACGGAAAGTTCCCTAATTCGCTGGCCAGACGCGCTGCCCTAAAGCTGACGCCAACCAAGCCCCCGGACATTCTCTCTAATGGAGATTAACTTTAACCCACAGCAACGACAACATATAAATACGCCGTTTAGGGTATTCGGGTTGCTTTTCTATGAGTTACCCTTTAATTGGCGCTTAATCAGCAAAGTATATTTTTATTTTTATCGGTTAGCTTCGTAGCAAGTTTAGTAATCCACTTAATCAATTTAATAATAATACTTAAAATACAAATTCAGTGAATTTTATTAGGAAAAAAGTAGATAAGCACATCATATCCCACATTATTACCACATATACAGGGTATGCACAGTTTATATTGCGTTTTTGTGTCTCCGGCTCACTTTGACATATGCGCAGGCACACGGAACAGCAACACGCAGCCTAAAGCTGAGGCTGAGGATCCGCTTAGGCGAGATGGGGCTAACTTGCTGGAGTTGGAGGCGGGGAGTCACGGACGCTGGGTCACGCACAGGGCACAAATTTTTCATCGTTAACAACCATAAAGAAGGCAAAAACCAACGTGGCTGCTAACAGCCAAGTGGCTATCCAGTGTCTGGCACAGGGGTGGAGCTGGGACACAGCCAGACCGCAGCTAATGCAAAAACAAACACAGCGGCCAAACAAATTTGCACAATGCACACACACACACACACACACACACGCGCGTACCTTGCAAAACAGGAGACGCAGTGGCCAGACGTAGAGCCATAGAGTATTGGGTAAAGGGAGATGAAGAGATTTAATGCAAGATAAACCACACAGGCAGCGGGTGCTAATAACAAAACAAGCGACACTGGCAACAACAACAACTACAACTACAACAACAACAACAACAACAGCGACAACAAAACTTGATTGCTTGTTTTTTCTATTCAGAACCACGTACTCCCCTTTGTCGGCAACTGCTTTGGGCGCTTTGTGCCTCGTGGCTGTTGTCGAAGTTGCAGAACGGACGACAATTAAAAAAGGGTTGCAAAAATTATAAATAATTTACAAAAATTTAATGCAAAACTTAATTGTTATGCAAACTGTGCGAACAAACAAAGCTGTCATCGGAATATGTTATTAGTAAGCCACAATGGGCAAGGTCCTAAAACAATTCGTTTGCTCACAATCTTTTTTTTTGCGATTTGTCTTGCATGAATTACACAAGAAAACTCAATACTACTTGCATTTTCAACATTATTTATAAAGTTCGCGCAATGCCGGGTAATTGCTTCTAGTATTTACACAGGGAAATTTGTAAGTTTCTTCAAGTTCCATCTTGGAGAGTTCAATAATATTATCAAAATGTATGGACAACCGAGTCGATATAGTCATGTCCGACTTGCTGACAGTCTGCTGCTATGATAAATAATAGATTATTTCTCTTCTTCTTGCTTAAGGCAGCATATTTGAATGCATTGAGTGAGTATATATAGAGAAGGAACCAGTATATCATATCTCCCATAGGTACTTTTGGACTAAAATGAAGTTCTTGTGCTTACTTTCAAAATAAGTTCAATAAATGTATCTCATACAAGAATCTTTGTGCTCCTCATTCCTAAGCAAATATCGTTAGCATGGAAAATTATCCCAAATCTTCAATATTTGTACAAGAGTATTTCGTATTGACCTACCAGATATAATTGTTATGTTTTCATTATCTGATAACAGCTATGTAGAAAAATAGTACTTTTTCCCTATGATAGCCACGCACCCCTTTTTCCTAACATTACCCCACTGTGCGTTGAGTGTTGCGTTACAGTATTCTACAGTGGTTCGTTCTTGTTCTGCATTTATAATATTGGTTGTGGCCGCAGAACACATCTGTTGTGTAGGTGTGTGTGCTTTGTGCGCCTTTGAGTGTGGCGCCAACGTCATGTGCATGCCACCTAGCTAGAATCTCTCGTCGGCATGTCCCCTTTAACCATTGCAATCCCTTTTGGCGCCTCAGCACTGAGGTCTGGGCAAAAGGGGCGACTAGGCGTGAATTATGACCTATTGAAACCTCAAACAAGTCGCACCACAACGACAACAACAACAACAACAACAAGAAGAGAACACCACATAGAGCATTACAACACCTACGCGCCCTGACTCATTCCGTCATTTGTTGTGCAACATATTTACTCCTTTCATTCTCTCACTCTTTTATTCTTTCTATGGTTCACGGTGTTACGTTGCGCCAGCAATTTTTACTTTATGACTTTATTTTGTCCTCGTTTTATGCATTTTTTATGCTCGACGTCGCGGTTTTTCTCACTTTGTTGGCCAACAACATATCCCCTGCCAGTTCCCGATCCCCATTAGAGAGTATTACCACCCGCCGTCGCCGTCGCCGACGTCTCTGTCTGTGTCTGGTGTTGTTGCGCTTCAGTTTAGTTTTTGTTGTTGTCGAAAGAGTTTTTATTATTTATGCATTATTTAGTTGAAGCGACAATTATTGGTTGTTAGGAAGTTTTATGAGCCCAGAGGATAATGTAAGACATGTGTGTGTGTGGGGCATAACTTATGCAAGGGGTCCCCGAGGATGCACACACCCCCGACTGACACACAGACCGACCGTCAAAGGCGTGCCCTTTTAACCCTTTTGTCAGACACATTATGAGTCAACTGACACGCCAAGTTGAGTACAATGCCAGCATGGTTGTGGCTATAGAAAAGTGAGCTCTTATAAATAACCCAATGGGAATGTAATTAGAAAATAGTGAAAAAAAAACGCAAATCCGTAACTAAAGAGCTTTAACTTTAGTTTATAGCTGCCGAAAACATTAAACGCAACAGTTAAAGCATAACTAGCTTGCAATCTGATACAAAAAAAAATAAATACAAATAAAAACGAATAAAAGAAAATGAAATGTGAAATAAACAGAAAGCAGGTTAAATATAATGAAATTCAACTTGCGAAAATGAAATTAATTTTTTTAGAGACTGAGAGAGCGGGGGGCAAGAGAGATTGGGCGGGCTGGATGGCTGAAGCCAATTTATTGGAAAAAAGGACGAAAGAGAATACGAAATGAAACGAAATGAAATGAAATGAGGAAAAGCACGCGCAGCTCTGTGCATAAAAGAGGCAACTGAATTATGTAGCATAATAAAAAGTTATGAGTGTAAAATTTTTTAATTGCACATTTGGGAGTTCTTTTTGTTCTTGTCATTGTTTATTTAATTTTAAATTCAAGCACGTGTATCTTGTGCCTTCTATGCTACGCGTATTTTTTTTTGGCATGTTTTCATTAAGCGCATTTTACGGACGGGCGGCAGTAAAACGACTTCATCGACATTTACCATTCAAATTTGTCACGAGACAATGACAAAGTTGATTTTGTTTTTGTTTTTGCGGTGCTCGAAAGTGAAACAAAAGTTAAACACTTTCAACAACAACAAGCAGCTGCTGCTAATGCTTGCTGTTGTTGTTGTTGTTGTTGTTGTTGTGCTTTCTTTCTGTTGCTGCTTTTGTTTTGACGGGGCAAACATCGTCAGGCGGTTTTTTGTTTATGCGAAAAATGAGCGATTAATGGCCTTTAGGCAAATGTTTTTCACCGGCTTTTCCTCAATTTGCCTGTGAGTGTGTGCTTGGGTTATGTTTGTCGTCGTTCTTGCTGTAGCTCTTTCTGCGTGAATAAGGAAATTGAATTTATAAGCACAATTTTGCGGCTGCTGAGGCTTTAAAAACTGCTGAGTTAAGAAAAGCATGAATTAGGGCTAACTGGTTAAGCTCTGGGAAAAAATTATCCCCATTAAAATTGAATTTTACGTTTAATATTTTAAATTACATTTCTGATGAGCTTTTCATTAATATGAATTATCTATTCTTATTGCTTTTTTATTTTTTACATATAAAATATAATTGAAATATTATTTTTGTGCCAATTATCGTAATTCTCCGGCTAGCCACGCCTCCAATGCAAATGTTAATAGCTAACAAAAGCAAAAACTTTTTAAATTCCCAGCAAAATACTTGAACTGAATTTATGCATGTATTGTGCCATTTGGGCTACAGCTAATTTGTTTCGTGCTTCCCTTTTTTTCTGCATTTTGGTTTAATCTCGCCAAGTAAATTTACAAATTAATTAAAACAACAAACAAAACGGCGACAAAAAAGGACAAGCAACAGTCGCTCGATGCCGCGGGCTATGGGCCAGAAGTCACAAATTTCCAAATAAAAAACTGTGCCGACAAAAAAACCAAAACCGCAAAGCAAAACCAAAACCAAAAGCAACACCACACAAACACACACACGCACAAGCACACACTCACACACACACACACACAGAACGAAAACAAAATTAAGGCACTAAAAACAGCAACAAAGAACAACAGCGCGCAAATGTCGGTGAGTAGTTGAAAAGGCAATTTTCACAAGCGTCTGGCTGTGGCACACAACATGGAATAGGAGCCGCTAGCCAGGACGAGGACGAGGACCCCAGCCCCAAGGACCAGTAAATGAAGGGACACCGCAACAATAACAACACCGTGGACAACAGCAACAACAACAGGAACAAGAAGAACCACAACAAGGACAACGACAAAGAGTCCGTCGCGCCGACGGCAAATGTAAAAAAGTCAAAACTCGGCGAATCGCATGGAAAGCGCGTAGAACGCACAGAAATAATAATAATAAAAGTGGGCAGAGCACCGCCAAGTGGGTGGCAGGGGGCAGGTGGCGGTGGGTGTTGGTTTTGACGGTTTCAGTGAGCACAGTAAATTATAAATTAACGCTGCAGGCGACACGAGGTCAACGTGGACGAGCTGTGCTCCCGTGGTTGCGCCCTTCCAGCGCTCTGCACCGCCAAACCTAACCTAGTGGTTTTTGTGTGTTATGCTCACACACGCGCGTGTGTCTATGTGTATGTGTGTGTCTGTGTGTGTGTGTGTGTGTTGGTGATGTCCTTTTCACGTGCACGCCAAAAACTCGGCACGCGGCAAACTGACCGCAACAAAAATGTCGAGCAAGGGCAAAGAGACGCATGGCACGGAGCCAACTTGAAGCGTTCAAGTGGTTCGGAAATTGGTGGCCAAGGAGCAAAGCGTGGCACATACTTAACTTGGTGTGGGGATTTTGAAATTAAGCTGAGGCAAAATGAAACGACAGAAAAAACAAAAAAAAAACATCAAACTCCAATTGAAATTAAGATGTGAGTTAAGCATAGCTTAAGAGCTGTTAGGGATAGAAATGAAGTTGTCCGGCAAAGATTTATAAACAGTTTTAGGGATAATTGAAAGCGGAAGAGTAAAGAAATCATAAAAGTTAATCAATTTATTTAAACAAAAGTTTACAGCTTTAAGCTGGGGTATGTAGAGGTTTTTAATACCTTTTCAATTGTGTGTCTGCGGGGCTTTTGATATGCATCTAACTACTTAGACAGGATTATTATATTTCATTTCCGCCCTTTGGCGATTTAAATATGTTTTATATTATTTTAAATTAATCAGTAATATCTTATGCAGAGTGGTCAGAGAATGATGAATATGCTTAAAGCATAAATGGGGAACTACATTTTTAATCGCGCTGCGAGTTTAACAAAGCACTCAAAGGGGCGGGTACCAGGGTGCAGGGGGGGTTGATTGGGTGATTGACCAGGAACGGTTGCAAGTTTACTCAGGTAGGGTACATAGTATAATACGCATGACAAATATGCGGGTAACATGCAGTCTGGACGGGGGCGTAACGGCACGACATACAGGACACGCCCCCCTCTTTTTTTAACCACCCCACCCACACACACACACCCAACGGTTTGACTTGGGGGTCACTTGCGACACGCGTGCACAATTAAAAATTTTCATTGACTCAAAACATGGACATGAACGAACATCCGATTGTGGCTGACCCACAGCGGGTGTGTGCGTGAGTGGGCAGGTGGGCGAAATGGGGGTGGGGGTGGGGGGTGGCATAAATTAATGTAAAATTAGCGTTATGCAAGTGGAGGGGATACATAATGTTAATTTATTTTCAACATATGCAAATTACTTTGTTATTTAATCCTTGATGTAATCCGCTTTTATCCCGATTTCGTTTTCCTCTTTCTATTCGTTTTCGCTTATTCGTATTCGTTTTTGTTTTCCTTGTCCCGCTCGCGCTGAGCGCTAATTTAATAATTTACACTTTTGCACACACACACACACACGCACACTCACATACACCCACACAAATTTCTTTGAGCACCACAGCTGCAGCGTCCATTAGCTGCATTTAATTTAACGGCAGCACATAAAAAGGACACGCTCTCAATTTGCTTGCTCTGTTGTCATAAAGATGTTGGCTTTAAATCTTGAATATTGCTCAATTGTTGTTTTAGGACCCGAGGAACAGTATTTTTGTTTTCGTTTTGTTTTGTTTTTTTTGCTTAAAATTAAAACGATCGTAAAAGGACTCGGTTAACTGATGCACGCGTTGGTCAACTGGTTGCCGCAACAGATCTTGGCTTTTAAATCGCTATCTGGGTAGACGAATATATAGTCGGACAGTACGATATAACGACGACGATAGCGACGAACGTACGCACGAACGAACGAACGCGAATCGGGTTTTAAACGTAGCACCAGCCGCGTCCACAACCACCACGCTTGAAACTCTCGGCAATACTGAGTGGACGCTTAGTTTACCAACTCGCACGCATGTTAACTAACAGAATTTGTGTGTGTGTGTGGTACGCATCTCTCTCAGCATGTTATGTGGATTGTGGTATGCTCGCATGCGCTGCTGAGCGCGGCGGCTGTCGGCTGCTGAGTACAGCAGCTGTTAATGCGGCAGCCGTAAATGCATTCTGTTAATTGGCAGAAGAACTTTGTGGTGCAGACCTGGACAATTATACAGCCGACTATACAAAAGCATGCATATTAGTCCTTTTTAATTAATACATGTCATGAACAAGTGAGTCAATAAAACTGTCATTATCATCATCATCATAATTATCATAAATCAATGTCGTTAAGTTCATATTTTCGGCTAATTGGCTACCATTAATCGTAATATGTTCGTTGTTTGCATAAAGTTTGATTAATATGTTATCTACTTACATGGAAGTACTTTGGGGTCTTGGCAATATGTCTTGGAGTTTACAGCATGACATACTTTCTTGCATGCCGTCCACAGGACAAACATAGTGCTCACTTCGTGTTACCACTCTGTTGCTATTAGGTTCTCTTCAGCTCTTCATGTGGATCTTATCTGACTGTTACTGCTAACGGTCTAGTTCAGCATTGGCTGAACTTTTAGGAGTTTTGAAAATGCATTTGAGAGTGTTAACAAAATTGTTTACCGATATTCAAGGTATTAAAAATGTATAAATGGATACATATAAGTTCCTAAAAATATGTTGATTTATTGAATTGTATATAATTACTAAGCAGAATAAAAGCTTTTGGAGGATCGACTTTAAAAACAACCATATTCACAGACCCGCTATTATTTTGAAAATTCGGAGTAATGAAATCCACATGTAGCCAAAGAGATTTTGGCGCTGTTAATGAGGGAGAGTAATTTGTAGGGCTTGTTTTCGGACTAATGTTAGACTAAAATAGTTAACATAACTTACATTTAAACTGACCTACACAATACAAATCATGTAACGGTTGGGTATTATTTACAGACCATACCTCATAATGCTTTATGATATCAGACCAATTTGTATTTTCTATTTTAGGTGTAAAATTTGGTAAATAGGTTCCTAAATAAACGGGCTTAAAATAACTCATATTAATTATTGTGGGCCGAACACTGACATTTCAAATAATTGAGTAAATGAAAGCAGCTTTATGGAATACTTATTTTCAACTAATTTGTTGACATGAGTTAATTACGTGTCGTATTTAAATATGTGTTTACTTATATTCCCAATGAAAATTTCCATTAATACCTTATTTACGGAATACCGAGAAAGTAATCGGGCACTTAAATCGCTGGCAAAGCAAAACAGAAGCGATTTTATTTTGATTTTTATCAGAATGTAAGTGATTAAATCAGAAAATGCGCAACCGAACCTGAACCAAAGCCTCTCGGCTTTGTTTAGCTCTGTTTTGAGGCGGTGAATGCAATTTGAATACGGCTAAGGATAAAGCAGAAAATGCGTTGGAATCTGCCTTTTAAAGTATCAGAATACAACAAAAACCATTCACGTCCAGACAGGGCAACAAAGGTTGAAAAAATAACAGCGATTTTAATACCAATTAGGATACTTTTTCAGACTTAAATCGGGCTACAGCAAATGAAATGCGAATGAAGCGTCAAGAGGACGTTGGCCAGGGCAGCGAAGGAAATGTGCGTCCAGTAACAACAACAACAACAACAACAGTAACAACAATAACAACAACAACAGAAATGCAGTGGGAAACCTAAAGAAATGGAACCTGTTCATCTGGGCACGCGGCAGGTACGAGGGCACAACAAGAATAACAACAACAACAAACCAATCTGCAGGGCAGTGGAAAAAATTAAAAACTAAATATATCAAGTAAGAGTGCTTCAACCGGGAGTGCTCGACTGGAGGGTCACCTGAATCCAGCGCTATGTTGCCGGTAAAAACGTTCTGGCAGTCATCTAAGCATACACAAGCCCTTTGTCTCCCACCATGTATTGGAAAAACAATCTTAATCTACTTTAAAGTTCATATTCCGATATATATGTAGTTTTCAGGACAAGATTCTAGCTTTAAAAATTTGCAGAGAATGGAGACGGTACTTAAAAAGTGAAATATATTTAATCATGTTTGGCGAATGTTGCTCCTATTAACTCGAAGATGCTTCGCAAGTTACATAATTTTTTACAAAACTGTTATACCCATATTCAATGCGTGAAGGGTATACAAAATGCAGAAGCAGCATCAGGCGGGAGCAGGCAGCCGGCAGCAGGCATCGCAGTAAAGATTAAAATCAGAATGACAGTAAACAGCGGCAACAGCAGAAATGAAGAGCGAAAGAAAATAATGCAAATTCAGATGGATATCACAAGTTGAAGTTCTTGGATAGGTGGCCAGGGTCGAGGGGTCGAGGGCCGGACACACAACAGACAAACGCCAGGACAAATGAATAGGCAAAATGTATAGAGATGAGGATGACTATGACGACTATGACGACCATGAAGCATTCATCAGCAGCAACAATACGCGTTACATGGCACAAAACTCCAGGGTTGCCCCCCACTCCCGACCGCTCCTCCAGCTAGAGCAGGTCGTTGACCCATTTGGTGTGCAACTGACAGCCGCATAGATAGCCAGCAAGTGGCATTTTGGCCTTGCCCAGGCCCTGGTAGCTTCGCTATAATGAAAAGATGCAACTGCCAGAAAGGATAAACTTGTCAGTCATGATGGGAGTGACAAGCGCTCCAAAAGGAAGCTCACCAAGTAGGTGGAAATATCCCCTCTAACTACTTAAATCTCTCTGGCCATGGAAATACTACAAGTTTTGCATGCTTTCATAACTTCAGATTAGTTGCACCGAGTTTATATAATTTTTAACTACCTGTACAAAACAATTATTAGAACAACCAGCTTACATTAAGCCCAACTTTTCTTACTGTGTATTTACAACAATTCAAGTTTAGTTCGGATAACGATTGCGAGTCGAGTTGAGCAAACAGCTTAAATTGTTTTTATATTGTATTTTGAGCGCTTATTGTTTGCGTGCATCCTTCGGCTTATGGTTTTTGTTTCTCTCAGAAGATTATGCGTTATGCATTCACTTGCTCGGTAGTACCCTTTTGACATTTGCATAGAGCGAACCAATTCTTTGGCTGGGATTTTATTACTTTTTCGGTTTCAGTTTCGGTTTCTTTCAGTCGAATTTCCATTTGCACAACAAACCATTTAAAAAGGGTATCCGTCGCCGTCGTCGGTAAAATATCAAAGCAAATACCAGAAATTAGAGAATGGTTTTACTTTTAAGTCGTCGCAGCTTTAAAATGCTTTCAACATGTTACCTAATGTCCTTCGCCTGCTACCTAAAACGAGAGGCCGCACTTTGTTTTACACATAATCTTCATTATAATTTCATTGTCTTTTGGCTGCCGTCCAGACATTCACCGGTTTTTGTTGTTATCGCACCTGTTACACTTCTCTGGGGCATTTCGCCTTTTTTGAAGGCCCTCGAAACTGGCCCGGCGCTTCGATTTTATGGCCCTCATTAAATGCTGTGCTGCGCTCTCAGGTATTTCTGCTGCGGAAAATTCATTCAGTTTAGCATTTTCATTTTATTCGTTTTTCGTCGTAGGGCGTCACGAACGGGCTACACAGAGAGCGAATACCGGAATCTAGAGTTCTTACAAAATCTTTACCCAAGTAAGCAATTGAGTTTGATTTATTCAAATATCAGCAGGCGATTTAAGTGGAATTGAAGAGTTATCATAAATTGTTGTTTTTCTTTAATAACCAGTAATTCGGAGTCTTTCATTATCGGCATGCCCGCCTAAGGGCAGTCAGCAGGTTGCCAAACGGTTTTCAACCGGTTTGAACCCGGAATAATGTATATTTTGAATATGAACCGAAACTTTAGCCAAACCAGCTCAAGACTAAATCGAAAACTGAGCCCGATATAAGAAAGTCTTTAAAAAACTCAGTTAACAAACTCAGATAACAAGCAATAGACGGGGACCCAACCTTTGGATACATCTACAGATCAAAATTAGAAGTTTTTTGTAGATCGTCCAAGAAATGGTTTTATTAACATTTTTGAAATATTTCGAAAACTAAGGCTTGAGGCACATCCAGGGCTTAATGCTTCCAATGCTTTTCCATGTGGAAAGCCGAACCAGCGACCATTGTTTTCGGTGGTTTGCAGCTTCTGGTTTTGAGTCAACCCTATTCGGGTTCATTCGCAAATTGCGCATCAATTTGGTTGGCATTTAAACAAATTTTATATTTTTGTGCGCCTATTTCGCGTTTATTATTTTCGTGGCAAACAGTTCAAAGCCAACGTAAAAGCCAAACAAAACTGACGGGCTTACCGTTTAATGAATTTTTATCTGAGAGCGACTCTGGGGCCGTCGCCGATCCCAACCCCTTGGGCTGGGGGGGTCATAAAAAGGGTTCACAGACGATTTGCTCGAATTAATTGCGCTGCCATTAACGAACTGAGTCAGAGACAGGAACGTCACTTGGTTCCGGTGGCCCCTGTGGCACCCAACCCCTCGAACGTTTTCGCCGAAATTACGAGTATTTGTGTGTAATTTGTTTTCGCCTTTGTTCACGGCCTGAACCAAGAGAAAAGCAAATTACAAAACGAGTTTTCTCTCTCTATCTCTCTCTCTCTCTCTCTCTCTCTCTCTCTCTCTCTCTCTCTCTCTCTCTCTCTCTCTCTCTCTCTGTTTCAGTGCAATATTTGTTTATTTGATTTTATTAAGCATGGGAAAAGTTTACAGGAAATGCAAAATTGAATTGGGGTTAGCAATCGTAAAGCTACGCATACAGCAACAGGTTTCATTTAATTGAATATTTTTTTCTTTTTTATCGTATTTGTGCAAACTTTCGAGACCCTCGAAGTTTATTTTTATTATCAAAGTATTTACGCTTCTGGTGGTACAAACAACACAAAAACCATTTTTTAATAGGCTCTAATTGAAGAAAGTTGATTGGATTGACGGAAAAGGTCAGAAAGAGTTTCGTTGTATAAATAGAAATTGGAGAATGCCAAAGTTCACTGGCAGATTGTATCATTACGGTATTCAAATCACTTCCACAAAAATATCTTAACATTTTGCCTAAAGCCAGTTATTTTTTTTTATTACGGTTGGTATTGTCCAATATTTCTTCATTAAGACCTTACAAATTGATCAGATATCTGAGCATCAGATAAATTTGTTGATCATTAGAACTACAAATTTTTATAATTCCCTAATATGTTTATCAAGGCAAGGCAGCCTCGAGCTGAGCTGAGCTGAGCGACTAAAAGATACATTTAGCATAGATACGAATCTGGTGAACATTAAAATGAATACCTTGTTGTGGGTGCTCTTAAGCTATCATTATTAAGCAGTTAGCTTGGAAGACAAACAAAACGCAAGTGATCTTATAATGAAGCAACCGAAGGCTTATTAAGTCAGCTTGTGTTTTTAGTGCAAGAGTTATCAAATGAAGCGCTTGGGACTATTTGAAAATTGGTTGCATTTAAGCTAAGGTTTCATAGTATATCGGTTGGTAGCTGCTTTTAATGACCATCATCAAGATTACGCCCTCAACATCAAGTTCATCCTGTAGCCTATAATTATCTACTACATCATATTCAAATTCTCGCCCCAAAACAATAAATGATGAGAATGCAATTAAAGATGCCGTAAAAGCGGCTCGCGACGAGTTCACTCAACTATTCAGAGTCATGGATTTGATTTCTTAATTTCTTATCGCGGCGATTACCTAACATCCGAACGGGTTCGAATTTCAGAACCAAGTTCGACAATCGACCGAGCCCTAACCTAAGACACCACTTGGTCAGCAATCAGAGAAGTTGCCCAACCGGTCAGAGTTTAGAGAGTGGGAGTGGGGGGAGGGGGGAAAGTCTCACACAATCCAGTTAATCCCGACATGGCAGCTGCATCTCATAAAAAGAGAAAAAGAAACATCGATGAAAGAAACCCTTTTTGAGTGACCGAAACAAAGCCGAACGATTTTTCCAGTCTCAATCCTCTCGCTTGGAATTTTTATTGTATCCGCATCTTTATGGGCGTTTATTAATTACCCATCGAGGCATTGATTTTCAGAGGAGTCTCATGATGTCGGCGACGGCGGCAGTGCTTTTATCACGAGCCTCTACCTAAAAGCCTCCAAATGACAAATCCAAGGCGTTGAATTAATTTGTGTCCAGGGGAATCGCAGCCGAGGTCCACATTTACGCGTATCTCTTGACGAGGCTTTTCGATAAAGCGTTTAGTTTTAGTCGTCCCTCCACTGATAAATCGAAGTCTGTTAAAGCTTCGCCTTCAGCAGTTTTGCCCGCCAGTTGCATTTCATTATTGATGACCGGCTGTCGGGCAAATGACCAAAATAAAGATAAGCTTGGGTCCAACCTGGCTCGGGAACCTGAGAAAATGCAACCGTTGGCCGCGCGATAAGCGCAGCTACCTCAACTTCCCGCCAGTCCACACATTTTGGGTTCGGAAATTGAAAAAGCATTAACAATGCGCTGCTTGGCCGTAATGAGCTGCCCGCCTGTTTGCCTTCAACTTGAAGGTATTTCACAGCTTGTGAAGGCAGCCGCGCCGGGGTATAGGTGTGAATATGTGAGAAATGCTCGCGATAAGGCGCGACTCTAAAAATTTTAATTAAGCTTCTGAGGCTTTAAGGATTTCACCTTAAGTCGCCTGCCTTATTGAATCAGCCTACAATCTGAGTGAAGGCGTATCCTGGCTTGCCCACCAAGGCAGAAATCTTAAGCGCTTTGCTGATGATATGACAACAAAGCGTTGAAGCATACCGGCGACTGGCGTGCGCATGCCCTGTACTGAAAATACAAAGGGTATGATAGATGGAAGATGGTCATTAAGGCAAGGACAGGGCATTGCCTAGTTTAGTACTCTTGATCTTGCTTGTTTTGTGTGCGAAGCTCACATGCATTCGGCGAAACTAGCGAAACCTGAGCTCTTTGGGAACGAGATGACCGTCACGGGCTAAAATTACGATCTCGTTTCTAACGCTGATCCGTTATGAAGCCAGCAAAGTCTAAAGAAAGCTGTTTTAGCTACCTAGTTTTCACATGATCAAACTCGACTGTTCAAATCGAAGAAAACCACAATATTAATGAAAATCTTTGCGTTTGTATTTGTCTAGATCGTAGAAGGATGTCATCACAATGCGTCCGCTAAACTTGCGGCCACTCAATGCGTTCAATGCCTTCTTACAGTCTTCGATCGACTCGAAGCGCACGAAAACCTTACCACAGCCGGTTTGGGGTGGATCGCCGATCGGACGTGGAATTTTTAGACTTTTCACCTTGCCATATTTGGCACATTCCTGCTTTATATCCATGCGTATGTCCTCATACTCATCATTGTCCAGCAGCTCACTTGGCAGCACCATGTTCAACAGGCATAGCACTTCGGTGGCCTTGCAAGTGGAGACATCGATGGGAAAACCAGGCAACTGCAGTACGGGTAACTGGGTGGCTACCATGTTCCGTACGCCGGCAATGGAGCGCTGCACGACAAGCTTGCGATCACCCAGTTGCATGCCATTGAGACCGGCAATGGCCTGTTCCGTAATGGACGGATCTAGATATTCGCAAAAGGCGAAACCCTTGCTCTGGCCCGTGATGGTATCCTTCACCAGATTAAATCCCCGCAGCTGGCCAAAGGTCACCAGCAGCTCCTTCACTTGCTCCTCGTTCAAACAGGTGGGCAGACCACCAATGTAAATTTTATGCGGCGAATCTGGCACCACTGGCGAAATGGGCAGATTGCTGACATGGATCTGCGCCGCTCCCTTGGCGATTTCAACTATCTCCGCAGTGGCTATTGAGGCAACCGGATGATAGTCATGCGGTCGTCGTATCTTGAGCGTCTGGCCACGATAGCTGATACCGTCAAAGGTGATGGCCTGGGTTGCTTCATCCATGGAACGGAACTCGAGAAACGCAAAATTCTTGTCTAGGTTCGTCTGGCAGGTAAGCACAGCGTTGCCATCGTGACCCTGTGTTCCATTCAAGCGATGGATCTGCTCATTAAAAAATGCCATCATATCCTCGTCGGTAGTGCTAAAGGGAATATTGCCCACATACAGTCGACGTGCCTGTCGCGTTACCGTCGCAATGGCCGCCGACTCACCCGTGGGCGGTGCGTCCGGCACAATTCTGGAGGCAATCTGGCCACTGGCCTGCATCGCCTTGTACTGTACGGGCGAGAGATGCTCATAACCCATCGGTGGTATATCCCATGAAGAGCTTACGCGCTCCTTGCGGCGCTTCACCTGGATCAATTGGCTTGTTATGGAACTGGAGCGTGTCGGACGATGCTTGGAATGCGAACGGGAACGAGATCTTCGATTGCGACTACGGGATTGATGCTTTTCCTTGCGACCACGACCCATAATAAAAATCTGAAAGCTCGCAGCACGGAGTAACAATGCGATAAAAACAAATATAACTAGATTTTGCCTTATTTTTAATTCCTTTCTGTGACAGCTCTTTGGAGAACAAAGCTGACTATGTTGTACATTGGGATCTGGTCAAGCATTCTTCCAGGGTTGTATTTTAATTGTGAGTGTACACAAATTTCTTCATCGAAATTTAAAGTTAATGATTTGAAGTCTGATTAAGTCTTTAAGCTCTAATAGTAATTACACCAAAAATTAAACACACACGCTTTAAGTTTAAGTATGAAATAAACACAAAATTCCTTTCTCGTTCTGTTAATGGGCCTTTCTGGCATCAACATTCCAAGCAGACGTAAATCGTAAATATGCAACATTAATTTGATTTAAATAATTCTAATCAAATCAAATATTTGTTGAAATGTTAATTTGAAAGTCTTACAGTTTGTTGAAAGCCGCAATTAAGTCATTTATCATTTATGGAGAATTTAATATAATGGGCTACACTCGAAATATTTTGGCCAGCGACAGAGACAAAAATGTAGCTGCGGTTGCAAGCACACAATCATTTCATGCGAATCATCATCATAATGATATCCGTTAATATCGCTAATCAATTATAATTAATTGGCAATGTGGCCCGCAGGCCACGCTAATCGAGAATATTTTCAAATTTTCGATGAAGCTGCGTGTGTCAGGCCCAAAAATTTGAATCTCATTGAGTCCCACTGTGAGAGTGGCGGGTCGCTATGTGTGGTCCCCGATAGATACGGACGCAGCTTAGGTGTTTAGCATTCCATGGAAACGACTTCATTTTGAAGGTAACCAAAAAAAAAAGCGAGGCTCAATTAATTCACTCAAGGCGACACAATCAAAATGTCAACTGACACGACTTTGGTGGCGGAGGAGCAGGAACCCAATTGGTCCTCCTACACGAGAGCCCTCAGCAAGAACAACAACAGCAACAGCAACAACAACAGCAACAACAACAACAACAACTTTGTCGTGAATCAAAAAGGCATTCGATCGAAAAACTCAAACTGTGTGATAATTAATGTCCAGAGAATTGGGATCCCCTTGTGTCTTAGGGTTCGTGATCAACATCAACTGTGCGTTCTGGGGGTTCGAAAAGAGATTTTCTGTTGGGTCTCACTTAATGTGCTTGGGATACGAGCAGATAGACAAGGATAATGGCCGTGCCAGCAACCGTTTAATGGACATTTGATGATCAGACGCCGATCGCACAGATAAGAAGATTTATAACGATTTTAAAGATTCCAATAATTCAATGCCAATTGGCACTTGTTAAGTGCAATGCAGAGGACTAAATATCTGTTGTGCATTGTCATTAATGCTAAATTAAATACATTTCGGCGCGGTTCAAAATCCAATTAATTCCTATTTTTTTTCAACTGTTTGGCTTTTATTTAGGTCTCATGAGCTGCGAACGCACAACCAGAACCCGTCCCGGCCACATGACAAACGCAATTAATTTGTCCATTTAAATTCAGGCAACGCTTCTGCAGACATTGACGTTGACGGAGCCAACGAAACATTTTTTCGATCGTTCGCTTCGATTTCGATGCTTTTCGGTTCGTTATTATTTGAAGGCGATAAATTAATTTTGAACAAAAAATAATATTATAGGACGCAATAAAAATTCATAATAAAGTGCACAGAATGGAAACGAGAAATAAAGAGCACAAAAAACTAATTACAATATTTCTTTTTTTTTTATTTATTTCTTTTCAATACTGATTTGGCTTAAAATAAATTCGTTTGAGTCAGGTACTCAGACTTGGAGCGTCAATAACTTGAGCCCCGGCCAGTAGATTTAGCTGAACATATTTGGCCGATGTCAGGCTTAGGAAGAGTTTTAATATAGCCTGCAACTTCAATATGAAAATATCTTTGGCTTGTAATATTTGCAGTCGGAAAACCTGTACCCTCATTTCAGCTGCATTACATTCTCTCTAGGCAATGACACGCCTTGGGACTTCACAGCTATAAAGTTTCCTCTAGATTCTAAGAAACTCCTCATATATTTGCCAAAATGTCACTTCATTAGTCATTGGCAATACGATGCGCTCATTTTAGGCTTAAAATGTACACGTTTCGGTATCTAATAATGTTGTTGTGTTGTTGCTGACATTTATGCACGGTTTCATGTCGGTTAGCCACCAAACACATATATCAAACGTGGTCGATGCTGTTGAAATTGCCAACGTTTACGGGTATTTATATTGAAATGTTCATAAATATTATGCTATAAATGCTTTTTATTCAGCGACGGTTAACTATCGCATGAAATGCAAAGTTTTTGACCGCACGCAGAGGTTTTTTATTGGGGTTATGGGAACGATAGATGAATGTCTGTTGTTGTGCCCAGGGGCAAACCGAATAGAAAGGGGCTAACCGAAAACGTCACAACGAATTTGAAGTTTTTTGTTTGCGGTTACTGTATTCCACGAAAATGGGACTCATTTTTCGACAAACATATGAATAAAAGTTTTAATGAACTGGTTGGTTGGTTGGTCGACTGGTCAATTGGTCGATGGGTCGACGGGTCGATTGGTCGATGGGTCGATGGGTCGATTGGTTGGTTAGTTGGTTGGGCTTATTGGATCGGTTGATGAGTGTTTCAATTGATTTGTGGCCGTAGGCGTGTGAACGTGATTTTATTATCAAATTTTATTTATGCTGTTAGTTTTAGTAAATTAAATAAATCAACAGAGCAAACACAGTCAACGACAGCTTGGCTGAAACATGACACAGGACGCAGTTTGATGCTTCTGCTGCTTCTGCTGCTGTTGCATGTTGCATTGTTTTTACTTTTTCGGTGAATGTCAACAAGAAAATTTCAATTTATTTTCTGATGAATCAACAGAAAAACAATTCGCATTGAGTTGTTTTACTTCTTTTTTTTTGTTGGGTTGCCCTTTGCTCTTATTTGCAGCTTTGCTTTGGCTGCGCACTCGTAAATATCTTTTGAGTGCATCCGCAACTACTTCAGATTACAGATTTCAGCATAACAATTTATTTTGATATGTATTTTTATGCAATTTCTCGACAATTTGTCGTCGCTGCACCCGAAAAGCTGCCTGCATCCTTCATTTCATGTACATATACATATATATATATATATGTATATTTTTTTTGCGTGGAATTTGCATCATAAATTGTCAGCAATGTCATAAAATATTTTCTTTTTGTTGGCATTCTTTTTTTTTATTTTTTGGCAAGCCGAGTCGACGTCGTCATCATCATCATTGTTATTGTTGTTGTTGCAGTTTTTCATCATTTCATGTCAGTTTTTTGTCCGTTACTCTCCAGTTTTTGCTGCGAAAAATTAAAACTAAAGCGCTTCTAGAGAGAATTTCTAATGATATTCGGAACGCGACGAAATTATCTGCTTAGAGCTCTTGAACCTTCCGACAGCGAAATGCGACAAAATGCCGTCAGAGCGCTCAGTAATCCAATAATATTCACAGACGACTTCAAGGCAGCATCTTGAACTTGTGTCTTCCTTGTCGTTGCATGCTGGTAATTGCATTTGCAAAGCTTGCTGGCTCACTTTCAGCTTTAACATAAAAGAGGCTATGTCGACTGGCAAAGCCTGACTAAGATTTGGCCGTGTGTGCTGCATCTTCAAAGTAGCCAATATCAAAGACTCTCTAACTGTAGGACAAAGTTTTCTATATGAAGAAAGGCAAACCCACAAGTTCTCTAAGTACACAAACTAATACACAACCTTGCTGGTCTCCACGCACACAGAAAACAATCCACCCTGCAGCAGTTGCCCTCTGTGGTCTTTACTGGGGTTTTGTTTCTCTAGCTGCATTTTCACTCTCTATTTATTTGCTGGTCTTTCCCCTTCGCCTCTCTAAAATTTAACCCTTGAACGCACTTCATGAATTGATTTCTATGCATTGTTGTTGCCGCTCCCCCTTTAGAAACTTTAACGGCAAAATTTATGTTCTTCCTTTAGCCATTATGGTAGAAATTGTTATAATTCAATAACAAGATTCTTGGCTCTGGAGTCACTTGTCCCTGCAATGTGCTTTGTTCTGATTCCCATTTCATGGTCGTCCACAGAATGCGTTAAAATCAATTCAGAATTTATGCGATTTCGCTTGTAATTTATTTTATGAATGTTTAATAATCTGTGCACTGGGTAAATTTATGACAATTGCATGTTAATTGCCTGCTTGGCGCCGATATGTCAGTCAAACACAGTTGCTGCGTTGCCCATGGGGGCCTTGAATAGTGGGTGTCGCTGAGGGACATTTGACTGAACGCTCATTTTGTTTACATTCAATTTCATAAGTGGCACTAGGGAGGCCAGCCCGAGGAGCACCGACTGTTGTCCATTGTTGACTCAGAGCTGAGCTGAGCTTTGACGCCCCATCCCCTTGCATTAGCTGTTGGGGCGACAGCAGTTGACATGCTGAGCACATTATTAGACGCCCTTTCAAGTTTACGATATTGATTCCAAGTTTGTTCAGGCATTTAAAAAAAAATGAATGCTAGCCCCGGGCTTATAGCTTTGTGTGGCATCTGGGAATTGTGCAAGTGAAAGCTGATTAATAATGAGCATTTATTGAGGGCCAATTACTGTGCAACGAGAACAGGCTGCTCTTTTGAAGTACTTCAGGATTATAGTGGAGCAACTGAGTCTCTTTAATATACAGAGTTCCCGGCTAGGAGATACCCTACAATCACGCGCTGAGCTGCGGTAACAAGCAATTATTCAATCCTGATGCATTAAAAAGCAAGGAGCAAAACTTTTTTAATGAATTAGATGGAAATGGGAGTAAATGCCAAGAACATTATGAACATACAAAGAACTGTATAGTATAGTAGAATATACACTGAAAATTTCAAATCCTTAACGTTTGTAGGTTTTGAGATCACCGACAGATAGATAGCCAGGCATGCATAGATTGAAATGCCTAATGCCATAAGCATTTCCTGCTCTTATTACGTATATTTGCACAAAACCAATTTACCCTTTTTTACCCAATTTACATTAACATGGGTTCAGGGTAAAACAAAAAAAAACGAGTTTTTTGCCCCCCCTGATTGCATTCTGACCTCCATTTGGGCGCATCTGCTGTATGTCAGCCTTGACTTTAGCTGCTTGGTGCCACAGTTTATGTCCAGAGAGGCTGACGCACTTGGTCAGCGCTGGCAAATCGCTGCATAAATCGCAGCGACAACTCTGGCCCGCTCAGTGTCGCTCTCGCTCTCTCTTTTCTCTTACATTTTGCTGGCAGCTCTTCATCATCTTCAGTGACACTTGTTTGTCTAAACGCTGTCGCGTGGCGACCTTAGTGGCTCCGGCTGGAGACCTATGCCAGCCACTGACCTCGTGATCTCCCCCATAAACTTTAGCAATGCACCAGCAGCACAGCAACAAGGAAATACACGCAAACTTCAAGCTTCAACATGATTTATGAAACTCTACACATCATAAGCGAATGCGTTTATCATTTTTTACTCACTCGCCGAAACTGGAAAAATCTTGGAACTGGCGACGTTGACAAATGACAAAAAACTGCGTCGCCGTCCATTTATGCTGCTGTGGGCTTCTCTGCCCGCCGGGATACAAGCTGCTCTTAATTTTATCCAGCACGCGCATCCGGCCAGGCTCAGCCAGTGCAAGAATCAAAACAGTTGGACAGGGTGGGCAGCGGACTAAGTAGGCGACAACCACAGGCTTGTCATTAAATATGCAATAGAATTCGCTTTTTGCACGCTTCGCTCCAACTTTTAAAGCGTCACAAATCGCATAAATTATTCTGTTAACAACTTGTGTCAACATGATCATTAACAACAACACATCCAAGCAACAACACACGAGGAAAAACTCATCTCAGATACGACGACGTCAAATGAAACTTTTCTATTGGCCAATGGGAATTGCTAAAAACAAACATATGTATGACAATACTTGAGAACATTTGCAATGATAATAGAATCAACTGCTTCAAAAAACTTATAAAGTAAATCCTTGCGGATTGCAATACCCTTACAGAGGGTGCTATACATTTGTCGCGAAATATGACTGTGACTTTTAAAGCCAACTTGAACCTGTATCTTAAGCAGGCAGATAAAAGCGTTTGGGTGGGATCGGAGCAGGATGAAATACATTTTTATGATTTCAAATAATGGGGAAAACATGTCACCATCAGACAAAAGTTAATATATGTGCGCAAGGGTATTTAAGCTTCGGTTCTTCAAAGACAACATTTATTTCCTAAATATAAGTTGAACTCACAAAAGTGGCTTGATAAACTAAGCATGAATGGGTAATGAGGATGTTGTTATTTAAGTGTAGTTTTCACATTCTTCCCAATTATTTTAGTTGCATAACGAAAGAGTCTGTTTGATGTCAACAAACTGGTACAAAGGCCAAAGATTGAATGGAATTTTTCTCAGCTTGAAGCTTTGTTCAGTTGTGATTAACATTATTAAAAGGTAATGAATTCTCAGAGCTAGACTTTGTCGATGATTTATGCCTGGCTCCAATGAATCGTAGCCATGACACTTATGAATCCGTTGAGCCGACAGGCATGCAGACACACTGCGGAAGTCCTAGCACATAAACAAGCGCCACAACAAAGTATCCATTTGATTTCTTGGCAGACGTCGAAGTCGTCATTGTCTAAGCGCCTGGACAATCATTTTTTACGATTAGAATGCAACGGTCGAATAAATCAACTTAATGCGCGCATGATTCATTTGTTTATCGGGCTTGTGTGAATCGCGCATAATATCAGTACGCACTTCCTTGCTGCCCGGGACAATGCCAAGTGAGAGGAAACCAATGGAGGGAGCCAAGAATATACAATAGAAAAAGCGATGATTTTGAAGCGCAAAACGGCGCACATGCGACGCCTAATTGGATTTTTGCCCACTCTACTCGACTCGACTCGACTGTTGACTGTAGACTGGTCAGCATATGTATTGGGTTGTAGGTGGTGGCCAGCCAGCAGGAGGCAACACTAAACAATAAATGTGGCTCGAATGTGCAGACTAGAGATGGGCGCGTGCTGCATTATCGAGACCCGTCCCGGTCAGGCACGAGCACGAAACATGCACTCATGTTGTTATATATTTATGCAAATGAGCCTTTTGTTTAATGAATTTGTATCCATTTCTCCAGCTTACGCTTTGATGAGCTGCGATATTCATATATTGGCTAATATTTGATGTATTTACTTCTTGTGTATGCACGGGATGAATTTCATGGCAGGAGCTCGTCGTGATCCATGGATCGCGGCCCGCGACCATCTCTAGAACAGACACCACACACAGCACACTCATAGAGCTCATTGAATGGCTCTCCAGGTCGCTGTTCGCTTTGTTCCGCTGCAGTCGCCGCATAAAGTGAAATTGTGCGTAAAATTCGTTGGTCACGTTTCCACGTCTGTTGACAATTGTTTTTGCCCCTGAATGAAGCATGCAACGTTTGCGCTGTTTGCTGCCATTAAACGCGTGTGCACATGCTGACCAACTCTGGTTCCAAACTGGCAACAGATCCTCCACATCCTATGCTGCCACACTGTTTCCATACTGCAGTTCGTGTCGTTTTCATCGCTCGCAAAAAGTGCTGCTAATCTTTTGTTTAGGCCCGGCATGTGGCACAGACACAGGCACCACTTGGCACCATCCGGTGTGGTCCAGTGAGCGTCCCTCAATTAGGCAAAACATTTTTGCTGTCCCCGTGTCAATTGAGATCATATCGGCTAGCCAAATTACACTGGCGGCAGTCCCCAGACACTGGACACACACCTTTGTCTGCGTTATTATTGGCTGGGATTCGGACTCATTAGGAGCATCGAGTGACGCATTCACTCGATATCCCAAATCCCGTTCGGTCAATGGCAGATTTAACGAGCTGCCTGCGTTGTGGTTTCCGTTTCGATTAGAGGCAGACTTTCCAATGGGACTGCAAAGTCTAATCAATGGCTCGGAAACGACAGATGAACAAAAGACGAGTGGGCCAATTCGCAGTTAAAGTATATGTTGTTCGGTAGTTGAATAAATGTTAAGGAGCAGTACTTTATATCCACTAAACAAATATTTTTCATAAATTCTCATGTATACAGAAAATAAGGCATAGAATTTTAGCATAGAAATCAGAGAGCTACGTGAAGAGAGACTTGAAGTGGGGCAGAGTACCAACCAAGAGTAACTAATTAAAAATGTATCTACAGGACAACGTGGGTTTAATACCCTATCTTTATATTATATAGGAGCTTGTTTTGACGGACTGACCAATTAGGTGGTCGGACTTACATGCAGAAGGTCGATTTCTTGAATCCTGCACCAATTTTTCTCATATGTTTCATTTTACAATTATCTATTTCTTATAATGCGTCACCTATTCGGTGACAAAATAATAATACCCTCTGAAAGGGCACAAATGGACCTGCTTAACGCAAGTACAGTGTTTGCTGGGCTGATTTGTTTGCTGGGGCTCAGCAGGCAAATATTGGAATACAAATGAAATGCTTAACGGCACAAAGACAAAAGGCCAACACAGAAGTAAACAGGATTTATGAAATTGTTAGCCCAGGCTCTTACGCTATTCGGGTTATGCCAACTGAAGGGCGTTTTAAGTTGCGACACTCGAGAAAAATATCCCCCCAATGGGCCTGCTGACCAGTAGCAAAAGAATCGGAACCAAGGTAACTTGTTAAGGGGCAATTGGCTGGATAATGTCAGATGACACGGCTTATAAAGGATTGCCGTTGCCTGGGCAACAGCTTATTATATGATATCAACTACAATAGGAATAATACGAGGCCAACTTCCGTAATGTTGAGCTACTCCAGTTCATGTACTCGTACTCGTTCCAACTTTTACTTTACGTTACGATATTGTGTACATTATGAACTGGCTCCTCCTTATTTTTCTTTTTATTTTCATGCTGATCCTGGCTCTGGTCCTGAAATGCAAGAATTATTGCACAATGTTTTTATGACGAGCGAAATATTTGTTCAGTGCTCTCTTGTTATTTTTTTTTGTTCGCTTTTTATGCGGCTTTTTGTTTTTCTCTCACACTTTCCGCTTTGCTGCTTCCTTTTTTTCAGATTGTTCGCAATGGTGTTTGTTTGTTGTTGTTGTTGTTGTTGTATTTGTTATTATTATTGTTGTCGTACTCGACTGTGTTTGCCCTGATGCCATCCTGATGTCATGGTAATTTTTAAGCCTTTGGGCATTTTATTTGTTTTTAAATAAAACTCGCAAATACACGAGAGCAATGCCCTTTCAGGCAAAGGAAACGTTACGATATTGAATTTTATACTATTATATTGAATGTCTAGATTGAATTGGGTTTGGATTCCATTTCTTTTTACCATTTCCCTTGCTTATAAGCCAACCTATGCTCAGAAAGCTAGATCTTCACTTTTAAGCATTCATAACTTTAACATGGAACTCTGATCGTATCTAATTGGTATGTGTTATTCGTAAAATAGTCATATTATCGGCTAGCTTAACATGCATGTTAAGTTGAAGTTGTCCGTATGCAAACTGTTACTACTTGTTGTTGTGACTGTAAGGTGTCCTCTTACACACTACATCTACACGTTTCCTGTCAAATGATAAGTCCTCTTTGAGTGGCCTTGACTTAAGCTACTCGCTCAGCCATTGCCTTTCAGTAAAGACCACCAAGGCAGTACCAAACAGGCAGACCAAACAGTATCCAAGTGTCCGCCGCCTGTTAACCCCACCGAAAGCAAAATATTTGTATTTAATAAAGCCAGGGCAAGTGGCAGCGATGGGTCGCTTCACTTTGCATACGACTTGCGGAATTTAATGTAGCCTACGGTGCAGGTCCTCGGCACAATAATAACAACAAAAAATGTGAAAATAAAAAAAACGAGGCTAAAGGCAAATCATAAAAAAATACAATAAAATTCGAACATGAAAAGCCTATTTAAAATGCTGACATACGAAATGCGAACGAACGAATGAACTGAGCCGTCCAACACTTGAGGGCTCCATAGTGCAATGCACGGAATGGCAACGGGCGTGGGTGTGGACGTGGACGCGTTGTAGTTAGGGAAAGCGACGAGCCGTGGGACCGAGCGAATTACCATAAAATGAAAAACAAAAGGCGCGAATTGGAGCTGGGGCAACAACAGCCCCACAAAAATTTATACAGACCGCTGCAGCACCCCTTCTTTGCAACGGCGCGAATGCGAAAATATGAAAATTGAGTGAAAATATGTAAATGTAATGAAATATTGTTTTTCGCTGGCAAAGGACACAACAACAGCGACAGCATTGAGACGACTTTCGCACATGACGTCAAGGATTTACTTAGTTACTCAGGAGCCCGAATGCCCACTTGGCACTTGCCAGGACCCACCAAAATTTATGCGTAACAAGTCGCTGCTCCATTTATCATTTGCCCGCGTGCTCTCCTGCTCTTTAAATATATATACATATATCTATCTTTCCTGCTCTTACTGACTGTGATTTACACTCTCGTTTTCTCGTCGAGCCCTTGGTTAGCGTATGTCTGACTGTCTAGCTGACAGACTGTCAGACTGCGGCAAAATATTGAAGCCGTTTTGGCTCTTATTTAAATTATGAAAATTATTCAAACCACAAATGGAATCATCATCATCAGTTATCGCTCCCTTTCCAAGCATCGTAATACACGCACTTAACTACACTGAACTGAAGCTAAAGGGATTTCGAATGAGCCGCAGTTACAGGCACACAAACAGACAGACAGACAGAGAGACAGTCAGACAGACAGACATACAGGCAGACCAGACAGTCATACATATATGTAGGTATTCTTCTCGGGACTGAGTGGGTGGAATATCCGCTGCGAACTGGCAATAAAAGAAAAGCTCATTTATGTGAATAATGTGCACAGATTTTATGACAACCATTGAAATTCAATAGAATGTAGTATATGCTTCATAAAGGGCTGTGCTAACAGATTTTCCAGATTAGCTGGATTATTGCTTAAGTGAATTAAGTCAAACTTAAGATATGAGTAACTAACGAGTGGAGCCTGGCACGAATATACATATTTACAAGCAACTGCTTCCAAAATGTTCTCTTTGTTCAAGCAAATATCGAACGAATGCAGCGAAACGAAACAAGTAGCAAAAGAACAAAACAATTCGAGCTGTCTTCCGAATTATCTTGATACGAGCAATCATTTCAAAAGCCTTCTTGTTTCTGTACGTTCAACACACACTCTTGTACGAACAGGTATTTAAATTCTAAGCATGCATCTGGTCCTAGCAAATGGCAGTATGAAGCTTAGTTAGTTATATTTGTTCAAGCAAGTCGAATTTCGGAGCGGTCAAAACGAATTTATGAATATCTCGTTAGCCATTTAAAATGGATTTGTGCACGGCTCGGCTAACAAGCTAAGTTTTCGCTTATGTCGAGCTATACAAGTTTGCTTAAACTAAATAATTTAGACTGCAGCCTATGCTCAATTTCAATTCAATTGGTTTGACAGCAGCATTAGTGTAACATTCTCTATGGGCTCTCTAAATTAATTATCGCACTGGCAATTCACAAACAAGCAAAGATATTCAATCTGAAGCTGAAATACTCAGCTGTCACAGGACATGAAATGCACAAATTATTGCCACTTAAAATTAGAAAGCACTCAAAATGCATGGCCAGAGCCAGAGCCAGAGACAGAGCAGAGATTAGAGATTTCGCCCTAGCCAAATAAATGAAATGAGCGTTAGCCTCGATTCGAAATGTCATTAATAAATCTCAGACGAGCAAATTTTGTGTTTGTGCCAATGTTAAACAAATGACATTTGCCCAAAATGTTTCCAAACACACATGAAAAATTCTCGAAATATTTGTATGACAGGCCGACTGGCAGCTGCATAGATGCACAGATACAAATATAGCTGGAGATGTACAGATATTTACTGCTAATGAGTTAATTCAATTAAGAAAACCGCACAGCAGGCAGTCAGAGGGTGGAAGGTCCACCATGATCCCGGCAGAATTTTACTTGCAATTTGACAGTTTTCAATTAGTCAAAGTGTCATTGGGTCACGATGAAACGCTGGCCACCACCAGGTAGACAACGGTCACAAGCAGAGACTGAGGCAGAGACAGACGCTGCCCAGCGCCCGCTGTGAAATGCCAGCCAATGCAGCGAACTCTGAATGCTCTGCACTTAATTGAATGAATAAGAATGCATACACACAACAGCTCGATTTGAACCGGCGAAGTCCTTCGTACATGTTCGTCGCGCTCAGACAAACTAAGAAACATTTGCTCATGAGCTCGTCATAGGGCTTACTTGCGAACTAAGCGGACAGCTTAGACTGTGTGTTAACCAGTTAGTCAGAGCAAACACTTGTATGTACATGGATTAACTGTCTAAAATAACACAACTATTCGAATGGACTCTCCTGAAGGTCTGTGCATGACCACAAGGCCTCTCTTTAATTGAGCATTGACACAAATGCGATCGATATAAATAAAATGACAATCATGCGAGAACGAACTGCATCCGGAGAGTTGACAGCCCTGAATGATTCATGATTTCAGTGCGCTCAAATTCCTTGTCGAGGACATTAAAATCGACATTGCTAATTTAATGAGTTTTCTACTCGCCCAAACGTTTTGAGCTTTGGCCCTGAGCTAAAATAAACACTCGAGCGTTAATGTACAAGATATTTAATTTATACGTACTTATGCAGTACCCAAACCTAAACATGAAAGAGGCCGTGGCCAGCATTCATCTGTGAATGGTGTTTTTATGTGCCAGGGCTGATGTGAGTTTGGCCTGGTCAGCCGACTTGGCTGGTAAAAACCAAACGCCAAAGGCGCCACTTTCTGACGCGCTCTGGTGTCCACGTTGCCACCAGCGGCTAATAAAAATCAAATATGAGGGACAGCGCAGGTGCAGGCCAAGAATGTTGCCCAGCAGTGGGCAGCTCTTTTGAATTAGAAGCTGTCCCACTCCGATGAGTGGCCTCTGACAACGTTGAGGTTACGACAAGGACTTGCATCTTTGAAAGTCTCTCTCTCTCTCGCCAGGGACCTGGCCTGGGCACGTGGCGATAAAGAAGACATTCATGGCACTTTGTTCGAACATTAAGTGGATTTAATGTAAACTTTATGTATTCCTTAGGTTACGTGGTCGATTTCCGTTTTATTGCCTTAATTAAAAGATTGCCCAGTCCTTGGGTACGTTTGTTTGTGTATTCAACGATATTTATAGCTATCTGAATTATTTATTCGGTTTCTTAACATTTTATGGTCTACCTGTCAAGAGGTGGGTGAACACTTTTATGACCAAATTCGAAAATGTGCACAAAAATTAAAATCGCATAAATTCGACAGTTTTTTAATGGCAATTGGGCGGCCTGGACTTACAAGTATCGTGGAAAATTCCTAAGAGAGCATGCACGCCCTCTAATAAAAATAAGCGCAGATGAACAGCCAAGGTAGATGGTCATACTCTAGGTACGAATCGCTTTAAAATTCTCAAACTATATTAATGCACGTTAATCATAGCAACTCTTAACACTTTATATGCCAAAAATTGCCCAAGATGGCATTCAAATACTTTAAACAAAGTTATCAAAAATGTTATCTGATTATATTACCAAATCCAAATAGATTTTGACACCTCAAGCCAAATGCTGCTGTTGGGTGGGTGTTTATTGGCTGTCGCCACGCATTGTTAGGCTTTTTTTTTTTTTTGGTTTTTTGGATCAATGTAAAGTTCAGTCTTATGCAGAGATCAGCCATAAATACGGTCATAAATCGACCACGCGATTTACACGGCTTGGCCTTAAAAGTGCCGCTGTTGTTGTTGCTGCAGCTTATCGGACAGATGAAAAACACGTCCAACCAGACGAACGTTCCACGCAGATAAGGCAAATACTTTCGTTTTCAGCCGAGGTTTGGTCTCGGGCCAGTTTAATCAGCTGCATTAGCCGACAAAAGCCCAGCGCATAACACGACTTAACTCTGATTTCCAGAAGTCCAATTGTTTGCCAGCTGGGATTACTGGTGGACTTTGCTTCGAAGATATCATAAAGTTGAATAAATAGAAGAATAGATAGAATAACACTACAAATGGCTTACTGAATGGACCATCTTTTTACTGGCCAAGCTTGCATTCAATGTAGTTGCACTAAGCTGCGTGAAATGATAAAATAAATGTTTGAATTCCGTCTATAAGGGGTTGGGTTCAGACGATGCGTCATAATAGAGAGCTAAGCATAAGTTCCACATAAAATTAAGAGGATTAGCTCTGGGAAATAACAATGAAAGATTTAAGTTGAAGATTAGCAAACATTTCTACTACAATCAAGTCAAATTGGGTTTTATCAAAGTCTAACTAGAATCAAATAGCAAATTCTAAAGCATATGTAAATCCTCCTGCTAGAATTTATTGTTGAGTTTATTGTTTTTATTATTTTTTGTTTTTTTGTTATGTTTATGTTGTTCATATGACGAAATTACTCAAAGCTGCTGCATTTTTTTCTGAGCTCACGTTTGTAAATTTAAATAAATAATCAAATAAAGGTAAACAAAATATTTTTACTTGTACGCAGCTTTTCTTACTTAACAAATCCACTTGCATCTACAATTTGTATTGTTGTCGTAGTTGTTGTTGTTTATTGTTGTGTATTGTTGTTGTCATTGCGGGTATGAAACGCATTTTACAACTTCTCTTGACAACGGCTGGCTGCTTGAAATCCGGCAGAGCGCTTGACAACCCACTTGTGGAGCAAGCACCAAGGTAAATGCAAACATGCGGTAGCTAACAAGAAAGAGAGCAACGGCAGATGCTCCTTGGCTAGCCGAATCTGTAATACTCTAGAGAAATCGTAAGCACTAGTTTTATAACAAGAAAGTACGACTTTTAAAAAGTAATTGTTGATTTTCATAGTTGGTAAATTGTTTTTCCAGTATATATATCTGATATGTATTCTGATATTAATAAGTTATCTATCCATCTAACAGCTGGTCCGATCTGATTCCCTGAAATGACGAATCTATGGCGGGTTTTATGACAAAGCGATTAGTTTACTATAGAACAGACAGATGAGCATTGAAAAGTAATATCATATCATTATTTAAGATTCGTAATTGTTTATCATTGAATAACAACTGTTAGACAAACTTTTCTCTCCAAGAATAAACAATACTAGAATTTCCTGATAATACTCATAATATAATATCTAATTGAATCGTACAGTTGGTATGGTAACAGGTGTTTAGCCAGAATTCGCTTACAACTTACGGGCATATCAAAAGCACAATTTGTGAGTGTATTCAAAAACCAAACGCTGTCGGAAACAATGTTACTCAAAGCCTTTTGAAAGCTAAAGCAACCGTTCAAGTGCTCTTTTGTGAGGGGGTCGGGAGTTGGGCAGCTGCTGCTTCTGTTGCGACTTTAATGCAAACAAAAAAGGTTAACTGCGTAGTCAGCGATAGAAAGAAAGAAAGAATGAAAGAAAGAGTGAGAGTGCTGAACAGAGGTGTAGAGCTGGATGGAGGGGGAGGGGTGGCAGCGCAGTATTTATATAGAGTGAGGCCTTTCACTTGGTGGCAGGTTCTTATTTTCCTATCGCCAACATCATCGTCGTCACTTAATTGCGTAGGTTGGTAGCCGTGGAGACGCTGCGCTTCAGCAGCTACTTCACTGGGCACTCAACGAGCCTCTGGACCAAGCCCCCCCTTTGGCCCCTAACAAGCCAAGTACCTTAACCTTCCAAAGCTCGCCCTCGCCCCGCCACAAACCCGCCTGTTCATCTTTGCTTCACACACCTTTTTGTGGACGCTGCTGCTTCTCTTCAGCTTGTGTATGCATATGTGTGTGTGTGTGTGAGTGTGCGTGTTTACATTTTTACTAATTTACAACAATTTTCGTTGTACTTGAATACAAAATGCAACACACCTCCCGCACCACCCCGCCCCACCCGGCATGCGTCTCGTGTGCTACTTTATGCGAGTGCGCAGGCATTAAGAAAAAGCAAAATGTGTTTGTGTGTGTTGATGCACCTGTGGTGGGGCATGGGGAGCCCAAAAATAACAAGATGATGCCGAGCAGCAGTAAGAACAATAACAACTACTGCAACAACAACAACAACAATGGCAGCAGCAACAGTGGTTACGGCAAAATATTTAAATGAGGTTAAGTTAGTGTAACAACTATTTAGCCCATGTTCTTGCGTCTCCCTCGCTCTCTCTCTTTCTTCCTCGCTCCGTTTTTCACCTGCTATCGCTGCTCTCTTTCTTTTGCAGTTTTTGCTGAGATTGGTACAAAAACTTCGAAATTTATGCAGCTATGTATATAGCTTCATATGCCGTCCTAAAGGGTATAACAATTTTGTCATGAAATGTGTAACGTGTAGAAGCTGAATAGGAATGTTTCGTCGAAAATTGGGTTTCTCTATCAATAATTTGTTCGTTTTTGAAGATATCTTTGCGTTGGCATCAACAAATTCTATCATTTACAATCTATCAAGCTATCTTAACTAAGTTCGGCAATCACGAGCTAAACGTCAAGCGACATGTCTTAAAGGGTATTTAATCTGAGGCATCCCGAGGCTAGACGTTTTTGCTTGGTATGTGTGTGTTTTTGTGTGTGGGGTTAAATTTTCCATGCAAACGCTAATTGGGTCAAGTGCTTTCTAAGAGTTGACAAAGAAACCTGTTACACCTGCCCACAAAAGTTTGACTAAAACTTATTTGGGCGCGGGCGGGGCAATGTATGAAACATTCAAGCGTAAACTGAAAAATCCTTAAAGAGCTATTAAAGATGTTGCTTATAACAAGATTATTTTTGCTGGGCACTTCTCAGTTACCCAGCTAATATTCTGCTGATTAGCTGCACAAGTTCCAGTTGGCCAATTACTTTTATCACGCCCATCGATTGCCAGACATTGAGAATATTTAATCCCTGGCAAACACCCAGGCACGAGAATTGCTTATTTCGAAATGAAATATCATAATGTACAACGTTAAATGCCAATTATAAGGACACAAACCATAATCGTTGCCGGCTCTTATGTAAATTGAATTGCACATTGTGAATTCTGGAAATGGGTGAGCTGAGATCGGAGCAGAGGAAGCGCCAAAAAGGAATGCAGGCCACTTAATCAAATTAAAATTTTGCGTTATAATTTTCATATTTAATATGGAATGCCGCACTTCATTTAAGTGATTGAATAACGACAGCCATTCGAGGAGCATCGCCACGTGAATTCCATGTGGCATGCGAAATTTAATATTACATATTACGCATATTGACTCACACTATAAAGTCTAGCTACGAATTTTTATGAATATATTCGCATAACAGGCGTATATTGTGTGTTATATGTGTGATATGCCAGTGCAAATACAATACAAAATAAATAAACAAGCAGCGCCTACAAACAGACATAATAAATGCGTGGTTTCATTATTAATAATAAGTATCTGTATCTGTATCTGTATCTGTATATGTATCCGTATCTGTATCTGTATCTGTATATGTATCCGTATCTGTATCTGTATCTGTATCTGTATTTGTATCTCTATATGCCATATCATTTCAGTTTGTTTGTGTATTTAGTCGTGTTTCACACCCGACCCAAACCACCTCTCCCCCATCACCCCCGCCCGACACGCCCCTGCTGCCAATGCAGATAAAATGTCAAAGTCTCAAGCGAAATCAACAAGCATATATCCTGCGGATATTTTGCCCAACATTTTGTCGGCTCTCAGTGGAAACGTTGTCACTCACTAGCATCCACACACTGTTCCCATCATTCTCAGCATCATCATCATCATCATCATCATCAGCATAATGATTGTGTTGGTGATAATGATGATGAGCATAAAACAAGTGAGACTCTGAATAATAAATTGCAATTAGCGCAATTACAACAGATTGTCACAAATATACAAGTATATATGTACAACTACCTGCAGGCACCCTACCCCACCCATTTGTGAGCCCTCCTTTCCAAAACTTTTGATACACGTGTGTGCAGTCATTTTACGAGTATTTTGCCAACGTTATAATTTGAATAATTCAACAACTGGACTGAGGTAGTTAAATACAACGACTGACGACTAAGTTAGCATATAACAATTTGGTTCTAGGCCACATCTGCTTAACACTCTACACAATTCAACCAAAAACTGTTCAACCAACCCCAATTTCAGCCCCTTTCACAATTTTCTACCCCACACGCGACACGAGACAATTCTCTAATTCACAGTGGACAGTGGCAAATGTTTTAAAGGGGGAGCACTGCCTTTGCAGTCTCCCCTCATTGTTTATGAGCGTATCGAATTTTTGGGGTTAGTTGCGGTACCATTGGGAACATAAATATTTATCCAGCGATAAAAGAATTTGGGTTATTTTCGTGGTATATAAATAGCACAATTTAACTTGGTTAACCTAAGCCAGTTCGAAATGAGGCAGGGTAGCGAAAGCATAGAATACGTTAGCACAGAGTGCAAATGCCAAAAGAGCTATAAAGGGGGTCTCCGCATAAGAGTTATGCATGCAAGCATTAGCTCGAATTCCTAGAAACTAAGAAAGTGCTTAAAATAGTATAACTTAGCGAAGGGTGGACAGAGCGATAGCAAAAAAGATGGTTTAGGAAATAATTTCATTTAAAAGGGAAATTTGATGTGCACTTAATATTAGCTTGAAAGTATGCAATAATATCTGTAAAATACCCGGAAGTAGCTTACGGGCTTTAAACTCTCCGGCTTAAAAGCACGGCTTGGACATAGGTTTACTTTAGCTATAACTTATTTGTTGCCACAGTGCAGTAATTGGCGCTGGTTTGCTGACAAACAGCGTGTGGCACGTTGCTTGGCCTGCGGCCTTTACCGCAAAACAATGAAAATTACAGAGATGATGACGACGACTACAACGTAGCCACCTCTAAGCCACACAGGTGAATAGCTGCCCCGAGTATCCCCTCGCCCGCTACCCAACCCGCACATACGTTACGTTGTCAGTTGCCAGTTCACCTTGCCCCTCGCCCCACTCAGCGCTTGTGTCAATATTGACGCAGACCATATCTTTTTATGACATATTTTTTGGCTACTGTCAGCTCTGGCAGTTGTCGGGTTTGTTTGCATCCTCCTCCAGTTCCACTACTTCTGGTGGAGCATTTTATTTTCGCTCTTTGGAAGCAAGTTGATAGCGAGAGGTAAGCATTATATATATTTATATAAATATATATATGTCTGCATATATGCTTATCCGACTCGCAAAGGCAACTGCACATGTGGCTGGAAAAAACAACCTAAATCCCGCACTCGTCTGAACTTTGCTTTGGCTGTGCTTTGATGCCCCAGGTATTCTATTTGGGTTACTGGGTAATGCAGTATCAACTGATGCATTTGAGTAACCAAGCGAGAAATCTAGCTCAGCTGATGGATGATGTTGCTGGCCGGGCCAAGTCGATCACATTTGCATTATGGCCGCGTAAACAAGCTACTTGACAGGTTCCCCACATTTTTTGGGTGGCACTTTTTGTTGACAACTGACGCGGGCACACAAACCGCATTGAAAACGGTCAAGAAAATCGATATTTGGAGCAACGACTTGGCAATACTCTAGCCTTACCAAATGTAAATGAATATACTAAATTAACAAGACACCAAAAAACAAGTAAGAGTGCTTGCAGCTCTTATAGTCTGCTAGTTCGATGGAAAGTTATTTTATGGTATCGGAAAGCCACATTCTGTCTGTTAAATAAATTTACACAAAGCCGTTTTATTTCTTTGCCCACTTTTAATGGGTACAGCCTGTAAAAATGCATTGAAAACAAGTTTCAACTGAAATTGATCCTTATGCGTACGTAAAGCAAACGTCAAGCAAAGTTCGTTATGCCCCGGAAAAGTGCATATAAATTGAAACTCTAATACCATAAATTAGACGATTCGCCCAGTTTCGAATGGATGGGGACGCTGGGCGGGGGTTAGTTTATGCTGATATCACACCCAGGCGATTTTCTTGGAAGCTCAAGACGGTTTCACGCCAACACCAGCACCGACCGCGTGCAGTGGACGAGTGTCAACTGTCAGTGGCTGGACTTAAGTGGCCATAAAGTAGGCACATCACGTGGTGTGGCACTGACAGTTGCAGGTGTTGGCCGCTAGGTGTCGCACTGACAGTTTGGCAGCCAAAGCGCGCCCTGGAATTTTAAATGACTCAACGCCGCCGCGAATGACAATCGAATCGTCAGGATCAGCGCATGCGTGAGAGTATTCAATTACCAGGCGTATCCAAGCTGCATTGAACTGTGCGTTGAACCAAGCCTTTGCAATTTGACCGACCGGATTTAAAGCGACTTAGTTGAACCTGCTGCTTCCGCAGCAGGCATCATTTTTGCAAGTGGCGATCAATTTGCATGACAAATTGAGCACCAGCCAAGACCTCCACCGCAAAGAAACTGACAATTGCTGACAACTGAAACCTTAGAAGTTGGCAACCGTGAGCAGTTCCTCAATTTGCGGCTGACAGTAAGATCACCTCATGATCCCCGCAACTCGTTCGTTTAGTCCCTCGCCTTGTGTATCGCATTTCAATGGCACGACCACATTCCGCGCTTTGCAGGGTTTCAATAGAAACTCTGATATGGATTTCCACTTGGCATTGTTCCACAGTGGCACGCAGAGCGCCTCATGATTTCTGTGGTCAACCTCGTTTAAGTGGGCGCCCCTTTCTTCTGGCCATTTTTCAGGTCTCTTGTAATTCGACACGAATTTGATTCAAAACTCAATTAATTTAACTCTAAGTAAGATTTGACATAATATGCGTTTCCATAATGTTTCCGGCCTTTGCAGCATTTACCGACAAAGCACCAGCAACAACAACAACAACAATAACGACAACAACAACAACAACAACAGCAACAGTAGAGCACGTCGCACACGTTTCTATCTTGTCAATAAATCTCAATATCAAAATATGCTAAATGACCACCCGTATGAACCAGACAATAGTTCACCAGATGGAAATAACTAAAAATGCAAATAACTGCACGAATGGCAAATGCAGCAAGTTGTGTGCTAGTATGTGTGTGTGTGTGTATGTGTGTGTGCATCTGTGAGATACGCGCATAAATCTACAATAGTGCCGCCCCCTACAGACCCTCACTCCCGCATCGAAAGCCTAGCTGGGTTCGCTTTCGATTCGTTTTGTTATACCCGAACCCATTTCAAATGTGTTAAGAGGGGTATCATGTTTTTGTTCAAATGTATGTAAGGCAGAAGAACTTATCTCCGGCGGAAAGTGTTCATGCCCTTTAAATTTGACAAAGACCGGACTATTAACACCGAAGAATACATACAAGAATACATTTAAGCCTAGTGTGGGGCCAAGTTAACTAGAAGAAATTGGTAGAAGGAAGCTTGAACATTTGGCGCGGCGCTTAGGATATCTCCTAGTCGGGCACACTCGACTAGAGCTCTTTTACTTGTTATGTTTTGCTTTTGGTTTCGGGGCGGTTCTTTCATTAAACGCGGCGCATGCAAACAATGAACCGTGTTGACAGGTTTCGTTTTTCCAACTCTCGTTTGATTGATTTAACCTGAATCGCTTGACAGGTACGAGAGCATTTTGGCATGCCCATGTCACGAGATACGAGATACTCGCACAACAACAGCTTTAGATATGGAAATCTACGGATACTTATGCTAAGCGCAGTCCAACCACCTGGGAGGGAAATCCATGAATGCTGGTACACATGTCAACTTCCATTTTTGAAACTCAAAACTCGAACTGTCGATCAGAAGAAAAAAAAGTGCGACAATCAAAACGAACTGCGGAGTTATGCAGAGCAAAGTGTATACGAAACCACATACATATTCATAAATACTTCAAATCGTTTGCATTGTCTGCTCTATATCGTATATCTATAATTACATCAGAATATTTTTATGTGCTAACCCGGTTTTAAGTATCAAGGAATTTGCCCTGGCGGGCGTTCTGCGTAAAGAATATTAAACTTTGAGCAGGGGATGTGGAAAGGAATGAAACCAGGAATGACATCAAATTTCAGTTATGCTAGGTATTTCCACTCATTAATAATAATTTATACATGACACCATGTTAGACATGCATAGAACAACAGCCAAACAATCCACATAAAGCTAAGTAGTTGATCAGTTTATACAGGAATCAATTTACCGCTATATCCATTGTTGAGTCAATGAAAAGAACGAAATGCGTGCAGTTTTAAACAGTGGATGTGAGTAATTATATTGGACAGCGACTGCTAGCTGATGATGACGATTTGAAAAAGAAAGATATTTCCTTTGGCTATGTGCCGAAGACAATTGACGACTGTCTTTAGCTGCAGGCTGGACCCGACGCGACTCCACTCCACACCACTCAACTAGGCTCGACTCGACTCGAATCATAGATGCAGCTCATGAGTGGCACAACGAATGCGAGACGAATGAGTTGAGTGAGGGGAAGTTGATTGACAGTTGAATGATTTAATGAGCAACAAGATAAACGATGCCCGTTGCCCGATGCCCGATGCGCGATGCGCGATGCCCGATGCTGGCCTGCCAGCCGCAGCGAAATGAATTACTTATTTTCATTCGAATTTCAATTTGAATCTCAAAGCACAGGCACACTCGCAAGTGTGCGTAGCGTTCAAATAAGTATCTGTTAGTTGTGTTGCCATTGTATAGTTGTAACACGGCGGTTCATAAAAGATGCTTATCGTTGGTAGCTGGTAACTGAAAAGCTGGCGGCGTTTTTCTTGCCCCGTCATGTGACGTCGTTGATGACGACCACGCATTTTGTGTCAACCAGTCAACGGGGCTGGGAATTGATAAACTAATGTTAGCTCAAGTTGTTGTTGGAAAAAAATATACATTCGAGTTTCCATAGTTGCCCATTTCCAGAGCATTAGACCAGCAATGAAATGTTCGTATAGCAAACGAATTGTGATTTGAAGCCAGTAAATGGAGGCTATTCTTGGTTAGACTAACGCACGAAAGGCCTAGAAAGGCCTGTCATATCACAGATGCTTGCTCTGGGGTCGAAAGATTTTCAATATTATATATTTGACCCGGGCAATGCCGAGCAATTTCCTCGAGTATACATTTATTATATCCCATCTTCAATTTTTGAGTAGAAAAAAAGTAACAGATTTTATACTGATTTCTCAGCTTTTAACGAACATTTCTCTTTGCGTGTCGCTACCTTAAAAGTCGTACACAGATTCTCTTTAATTTTCCATTAAATATCTTACACATAATTAAATTTGCCTCGCCATTTAAATACACATCTCGAAAGCGCAACAATTGCGTTTAAAGCTTTTCCATTTCTTTTATTTCATTTCTACAGCTGAACGTTGTTCATTTTTGTGTCGTTTGCGTGTGATCGGAGCGTTGAAAAAAAGGCAACCCGTAGCACTTGTCCCACGCAGCGCTCAGATACTCAGACACTCACGCATTCAATCCAAGTCGAATATAATTTATGTATCGGCCAAATAATTTTTAACGATCTTTGCGTTGTTGGGAAAGCCTTCGCTTTGCCCCAGCAGGGTGAATCTCAGCCACAGATATCTCGCTGCTTCTCTGCCTTTCAATATGTTTCTGTTTAAACTTAACTCATTCGAATTCTTTGTCAAAATTTCTTTTTTTACACAAACACAATCAACAAATTGAATGAAATATTAAAACGATTTTTGGTCAAATCAAATTGCGGAAAAATGCAAAGCAGTTTACACCTGAAGTCGATATGCTAATTAATTTATTTCTCAACAACGGCGCAATGCGTATATTCACCCTGGATAGCTGCGTCACCTGCATCTCATGTCGAAGCCATCCTACCTTAAAGGCAACTGAGTCACCTTTGAACACCCGCCAGGTGCACGGTAGCAGATGGAAACGGCAAAATGCCCTCAACGAACAGCGGCGAAAAGTCATACCGAAGCTGGTGTATCTGCACAATCCTTGGAAATATCTAATTACAAAATTCAATATGTGGAAGCTTAAGTGGCTGTGGGATTATGGCTTTAATGAGACGGAGTTCATTGAGGGCTCCAAGCAGGCGGCCATTGTGATGACAGACATCATCAGACAGCAGAGTGCCGACAAAATTAGCGAGTATACCACGCCAGTGGGCTTTCAGCAGATCACAAGGGATATGCTGCTCTCGCGCAACGATTCACGACTTCAACTGGTACGCTTCGAGAAGGAGCATCTGCGGCGGGCCATACCTATGAAGGTGGCCACACGTCAGAACTTTGGCCGAAAGTATGCATTCATAGATATGTTATTTGTCGGTTTGCGCAATACGAAGGATTTCGATTCGCCAACCGAGCTGGTGGAAATCAATGAGATCCTTCGACGCATGGATAGCGAGCTGAAAACACCATCAGATGTTGTATCTGTACCACATCGGATTGTTTTTGCAGAGATTTTTATACGCTTTCGTAGAGATTACACTGCAGAGTGGAGGCGTAAGCAAGAAGCCTCTAAAAATTCAACCACCGCCTCTAACATTAAGCAGGATGATGTTCATCCTTTGGATCCGACGGCGACGCCAACATCTTCACCATCATCGCAAAACCTGATGATGGGCCGCGTTCTGTCGCGCGTAAACGATCCCGGCTGGTCGGTTTCTTTTTACAAGATTCTTACATTTGATGTGCTCAACTTTGATCCGCAGCCCAATCGTCGCTCAGATTCTTGACAATTTCTGCTTTTGGCGTAGCGTACGCCCAATTTATTTTTGAATAAAATTTTGCGTATTTATGCGGGCTTTTTCAAATTTATTACCTTGAATTGCATCCACACCTTAACGCTCATGTTGTTGTCGCGTGCTCACAACGGAAACAACGACAAGAGATCTGATTTAAGGTAGATGCATACATATTTGTACACAATGATGTTGTAATGAGCCACATTACACGATTTCAGATTGTTAGCTGTTACCATTGTGGCTCTTGTTGTTACGGCTCTAATTGGTTTTCAAACATGGGCTCGGCCTTGCCGTGTTCCAGTCAATATCACACCGTTAGCCGAAAGAGTTTGAATGGAAACAACATATGTCATTATATTTATCTCCATGTTTTACACATTTTTGCATAATTTGTACACCTTTTCCACATTATGAAGGCTGCTGGAGGTCTCATGACTCTTGACATGTTACACGCTTTTTTCGATTCAATTGAAATTCTTAGGGTTAAGTCGGAGGAGAAGCAAACCATCGAATTATAAAGATTTTATCGGGAAATGGGGAAAGTAAACCAAAGAAAAACACGAACACGAAACTAATTTTGTAAGAAACGTTCGGAAAAAATATAGCAAGCCACAGACAGACACAGAAAAAGATAAGAATTTCGTAGGGAAGATCTTTCAGTTGCACGGATCCACACGGAGTCCATGCGAAAAAGAGTTTTACGGCAAGGAGCCATTGTGCCATGGAGTAAAACACGGCCCAATTCATCTCATCTGTATTTTCTACTTTTCGTTGAACTGTATATTTCTCGAATCCCTGCTAAGCCCAATTATGTTCGAAATGTTTTGCATGCTGCATTATCGGAAAGTAAAAAGTTTTGCTGACTTTGCTTTCTATAAAGCTATTTGCACAAGTTAAATAAGGCCAAACCCAAATCCCAACAGCTAATGGCGAAACATGGCATAAGACGAGCGTCGAAAAGAACAAAATAACAACACGTCAAAAGGGAGAAATAATTTAAATAAGAAAACACAAACAGCTGTTGCAGTTCAGAGCCCGGCTGGGAATGAAAATGTGCCAGACACACACACACACACACGCACACACAGACGCACAAATCCTTACACAATAACACACAGTTACAGTTACAAGCAAAAAGGATAATCTCATTATAATGAAACGCAAGTTATGCACGCGCAGTCGGCAGCCGCTAGATGGCGCCAGCGAGGCGTCAGTCAAGTGTCGCCCGCCCAGCTTAGAGCAAATGAAGGAGTAGGCGAACAGGCAAAGACGCAGCTGCTGCTGCTCCTGCTGCTGCTGCTGCTGGCCGAGCACCAGCTCTGGGGATGATGAGGAATGGCAGCCAGATCTGCTCCGCCACTGCCATGGCATGAGCTGACATGCGAAACACGCGGGCATAAAAAAGAAAACAAAATCATTATAATTTATGTATATTCTTATTCCTCGGCCTGACCATTCAATCTGCGGCATGCAGTCGACTTTTCTATCTGAGCGTTCGCCTTGGTTGGAGCACATTGGTGTCTATAACAGAGCATGCCTTATTAATATAAAATTTAATTAAACACAAAATGTCTATATATGTAAAAGGGTTTGACGTGTAATCAACGAAAGCAGAATGTTAAAAAGAAGCTTTCTTTTGGGTCATCATCAACTACACGGTCAAATAGACTAGGTGTCTGTGCATCGGACTAGCAAATGAAAGGTCGCCGGTTCAAGGCAATAGTGTTACATTTTTGCATTTGTTTGTTTAATTTGTTATTGTGCAGCAAGAATACTTGGGATACTTGACGCAAATAATGATATTCTTTCAAAATATGTTCGAAAACAAAGGAAAAAGGATAAGGAACTATGCAAGAGTGTAGATCTGTCTGACATATCTTTTTGATACATTTTAAACAATTAACAATATTCAGATCTGACTTTATTTAGATCCGTTTGTCAATATTTTCAATTACTTGCCGCCCGTCTCGAACCAATGTGCGACCCTGTATCCTATGTCCACGACTAAGGCACAAGCTGGCAGGGCTGGGCTGCTGCAGCCGTGGGTGAGCCCCTGCCATAAATAAAGAAAGCCGGCTTAATTTCAAACTCATTTGCAAATATTTACACACAAATCGAGGAACCCTTTCGCAACGGTTGCGCATCCCGAATCCAAAACGTGTAACAGGTGCGCAAACCCGACACAAAGTCGGGTTCAAGAGTGTTTTTTTTTTGTTTTTCAGAAGTTCTTCCTTATTTTTGTTGCTTTTCTTTTCGTTTTACAGATTAATTACAAGCCTTGCGTAATGAGCGGATTTCCGGAACGTGCCCCAACGGGCAGCTCCCCGTGCGGCTCGTATATCTTGTGCGTTTAATAAAAATTGAATGAAATTTATGAATTATTTGCGCGCAACGAATAGAAATGCGGCCACCCACAACGGACCGGAAAGGTGTTACGCGCCGCGCAGCTTTGTCTGGAATCTCGGCAACGTCGCCGTCGCCGTCGTCGTCGTCGTCGTCGTCGTCGTGCGCCAATCGTTGATCTTCATTAGCGGCGCCGCCGACGTCTTCATAGACATTGTTGGAGTTGCCTCCGCGTCGCTCTAAAGCTTTAAATTTATGACAACGCATTTGCAGCGGGCGCGCGCTTACGGACATAATGCCTTGGCCAACAACAACTACAACAACTACAACAGGGTGTAGCTAATAAAGCGTCGGCGTCGTCGTCGGCGTTGTTGTCATGACTGTCCTTTATTAGTTCATTGCTTGGCTGCTTTGGCTCTTGCCGGTTTCTTGGCGCTCGTATCCATTTACACTTGGATATTTATCGTCGCCGTTGCCGTTGCCGTTGCCGCGTCGACCTCCTGTGCCGCTTCAAATGGAGTTGTCCCATAATTTTAGCCGCGAACAAGCTAAATACGCCATTTAACACAACATTTAAAATGCATATCGATCGTATATCAAAAGCTCGTTTCATTTTCATTGCATAATCACAGTCAAGTAGCGCGCGCGCGTGTGTGTGTGTGTGTGTAAATTGCTGCTAAACGTACAATATTCATTGGAACTTGACTGCTTCGTAGAAGGGGAATGTATGAAAAGTTATAGGCTGCTCTGTAGAGTTATGATAGACTTATTTAAAAGTAAGTGGAAAAGAAAAGCTAACATAGTTGCAGTCGGTTGCAAGGATAAACTACTCAGATCGTCGCAGCTTGCCACGTGGAAGAAGGATCAAATATCCAACTAAAGGATTGAAAGTGTGAGCTGATTAAAATATGTTGTATGTAAATAATAATATGAGCCATGCAACTTTAAACTTGAAATGCAATAAGTCGAATTCTTTAGTGCAATAACAATCTTTTATTAACGATTCGCTGGAGCTCCCTGCCAATTGTAATGCCATTTGCATTCAGATTTCCGATGCTTCGGACAGCGTTTAAGCTGCTTTTTGGCATTTAAAATGTTCAACTCGCCCCACTCTGGACATCGCTCATAAAAATGTCGACAATTTCACAGAGAGAGAAGAGAGAGAGAGAGAGAGACAAGCCGGCACAATATTTATGATACACTCGGTACGAGAAGTATTGAAGAACTGGCCGACTGGCCGACCGGCTAAATTGCCACTTGGCGCCCAAAACGAGGGCTAGCCAGAACTGGGGGAAACTCTGAAACTGTCCGGTCGACGGCCGACTCTGTTGCTGTCAGCATTAAGAGTATCTGCATAAATTTTGTTTTCGAAAAAAAAAAACAAAAACAAAATAAAATAAAAATTGAACTTTTTTTTTTTTGCAAGTAAATTTTTAATTTAAAACACATTTTATATGCAAGGAGACCACAGAAAAAGGGGGCGGGCGGCGCTCGGGCGAACGGAAGAGGCCGCAGCAAAACTCAAACATAAATAAATCTGAAATTTTATGCACTCGAAAAGCTCGAAGCAAAGGGACTATGAAAGAGCACGAGACTGCGGCATTCGGAAACCGTGTGGAACACACATAAAAGCTGCTTGCGACTGGCAAAAAGAAGAACGAGAAGAACGGCTATCTTCGGTAAGCCGAAGATTCAATACCCTTGCAGAGCGAAACTTTGTCGAATCTAAGAAGCAAGGGAAAAATGGTTAATATATTTTGAAAAACAAAAAAGTTGTTCATACGAGAACCTCATTTTCGACCGATCGTTCCCATGGCAGCTATATGATATAGTGGTCCGATCCAGACGGTTTCGACACATGTTCTGCGTGAGGGAAAGAGGGAGTGGGAGAGAGAGGGGCGTATGCTAACTTTGATCACGATAGCTATAAAACTGACAGACTAGTTTGCATAGAAACAGACAGGACATGGCTGTTGATACTGATCAAGACTATATATACCTTATGCTGTAGGAGATGATGTCCTTCTATGCGTTGCACATTTCGAGACATAATTATAATACCTTCTGCTAGGGTATAAACATCAAGTAAGTACATTGCAGTCGGGTGCAAACGACTGCGAAACACTCGCTCACAATACCCAACAAATATTGCCTGTCCAATTCATTAGGAGATTCGTTTTTTTCCGGCTTGGAAATTTTGGAATGGTCTTTAGATAAGGTCCAAACCAAACCAGACCAGATACGAATTTTCAATATATAAATGAATTCATACTTATTTTAAGAAGTTAACTTTCTTAAAATAAGAAAATTCTGGAATATTCTAAGTACAAACGTACAGCAATTCGTACATAATCAATATAAATATGCTCTTTTCACTTTGTGAACGAGCATAAAAACTTTTGTTTTCCAAAAGTTCTTCACAATGTGGCTGTTATGGTGTAGATGTTGTTGTTGTTCTTGTTGTGTTGTTGTTGTTGTTGTTTTTGGGACGCTGTTAAAGCTGCTTGTTAAACATGCAATTTCTTTTGGTTGCACTGCGTTCGATTGCTGCGGTTCGACGGCGACAGCAGCTGCAACAACAGCGGCAAGGACAAAAGCCAACAATGGATTATTAGTGGCTCTTAAGCAAACACGGCCCCTCACGGTCGGGGCGTGGCAACAGGGGGCGACTTATGGCACCGCACGAGTTCAGCAAATGTGTGTGTTAGTGTGTGATTTGTGTGCGTATGTGTGTGCTGGTGAGTGTATAGCATGTGTGTGTGCCATCGCCTGCTGCTGTCGTTTAATCTTGCCCTCGGTCTTCGTTGTCGCTGGCCGCCATCGCCGCTGCCGCTGCCGTCGCCGCCTCTGCCGCCGCCGCCGCATCCGCCGCTGATTTATCGCTGAAATGTGGGCGTTTTTAATTAATTTCACTGCGCTGCGCTTCCAACAGATTTTTGCTTGGCGCGCTCATAAAGCGTTGTAATAAAATACAAGAAATACCCGCAAATAAAAAACACCGAAAACAGTCAACACACTCACACACACACACACACACACACACACACACACACACACACACACACACACACACACACACACACACACTCACACACACTTTTGCTCTGGTTGCCGATTTACTTAACAATTTCGTGCTCGCAAATGAAGTTCAAGTGGGCAGCTTTCGGGCAACTAAAGCGTGCTTCACCTGAACCACAAGAAACTGCATGAGATTGAGGGTTGGTCCATTTAAGGACAGCTCGAGAGGTGCTTATAAATTGCATTGTGGTGCCCATTTGAAGTGTGCCTCAGGTGTGAAATGCGGGCTCATAGGGAAATTATTTACAATAGTTCATTAAATTGAGCACAATTTTAGTATAACTTTAATGTAAGTATAAATATGAAATCGCTCCGAAACTTAAATTTTTGATAAGTTAGAATTGTCATTATCAATTAATTAGTAAGTCTAATAGCCTGGTTCCACTATGCTCGAAATATGTTACATTTACAAACTTCACATTCTGTGCTTCCATTAGCGAGTATCAGTAATCTTCTTTTTCCGCACACAAACAACTTATTTTTTTCATTAACTGTTTTCCATCGATAGGAAATTCGAGTTGGAAATTCGAAAACTCGAATTACTCGGAGCGAATGCCAACATGTTCAGCAAATGTGCTAAATATTGTTTCTTATGGGAGAACGTACAGGCAACATACATATTTCACATTAGCAAAAAATGTTACATTCGCAAAAAAGTATGTAACATTGACAGTGGAAGTTGTCTATAAGATATTAACCACCAAATAGCGAAAATTTAGATCTTGATTTGAAACAAGTTATTTTCGGTAATCAGAATCATCTCTGGAACTAAAGGTTTTTAATTTCTTAGCTAACGCTGCATATTTTTAAAAGAAAATCTCCTTAAAATTTTCAGCATATATTTCGGAGCAATGCACTTCGTGGGACGCACTTTTACATCGCCCTTTTCACAAATAGACACACACACACACACACACGCGCACACACAAGAGTAAAAGTAATTCCATTTTTGGCTAATTCTGTTGCTGAGGCCAAAACTTTGCTCTTCTTCTTGTTTAGCTGCTTGGCAACTTTTGCAGCTTTTAATTCTAATTTTCACGCTGGCGCAATGTTGACGCTGTTGCTAATTTGCCTTCAACTTTCAACTTGGATTTCCAGGGAATTAAACCAGCAACCGACTGCAACTTGATGATGATGATGATGACGATGCCGATGATGATGATTCACGCTGTGTCGCATTTTGTTGTTGCTTGCAAATGGAGATTTATGACGCTGCGAGTGAGAAAAGTTTGAGGAGTTTGCCAACATTTTAATTGAGTAACTAATGGATTGCAATTGATTTTGCACAAAATCGTATACATGTTAAATGACATCAATTCGTACACTTTAAATTCTGAAAAGTGGCATAAAGGGGTTCAGAAAGTTCCAGCTTTGGTTGGGCAGAACAATAAATTCATTTAGCTGCTGCAGCTAAATATTAAAATTGCTTGTTGCCTGCACAATTATGCGGAAGGAACTAATTAGGATCACGACCACGAAGAGACCTCACTAGGGCCGATTATGAAGCCGCGCAGTTGTATTAAATTTCATTTTATTGCATGCTAAAGTTCATTAGCGCTGCAAATTCAAATTAAGCTGCATAAACGAAGCGAAATGTGTATTTCCATAATGAAACTCGTGCTATGCAAAAGGCTGAACATAGCATAACAAATTGCCAAAGCCCAATAGAGCGCAAAATAAACTTAAAATAATCTTCAATTATTATGAATTGACTTAAAGTAAAGCTTCCAGACAAGCTGCTTATAACAGTAAGATTGTAGCTCAGGTAAATTTGAGAAGGATACAATGGTTGACCACATGTTGGAGTTCATAAGAGCAAAAGTAGACAAATCTAGGATGCATTTTTTGGTAGGGTATACACAAATCTATTCGAAGTTCTACATAACATAATTGGCAACCTCTCTTCATCATCTCTCTCAGCTTAGATTTATATTTAAAAAAGTAAATCGATCAAGTTCTTAGCTCTCCAACATACATCAACATATAATGTCTTATTCGATTGTTTCCAATAAGATGCGTCTTTTTCGTATGTATTTGTAGTATTAAAAAAATACCACAAAATATCACTCACCCAGCAACAACAATATAGGCGCCGCATCTTTGCTTTTATTCCCTTTTTTCTCTATGCTTCTCTTTCCCACTGTTTCCGTTTTATAAACACGACGCCAAAAGACAGGATCGCTCCCACTCTCGCTCAAAAGAGAGCAAAAGAGTTGCAGCAGTTGACATGCGCGCCATTATCATTTTTCATTTTGTCACGTACGCGCATTTACAACCATACATACATATATGTAAATATGCATGCTTACACCGAGTTACGGGAACAAGCGTAGCCTGCCGAAGTGAGACAGAAGCACCCGCAGAAGCAACAACAAAATAGGCAATGCTTTTTTCAAGAACTATGTACACACAACAGTTACGCAACTGCTGTCTTTTCGTTTTCTTTCTTCTCGAGTTGGCCGTACTCCTTTTTTTGCACAGATGAGCGCTAGGGCTCCGCGAATAAACAATAAACACACTAAGCAGCACCTGTGGCTGTTTTAAACACACTATCACTTTTAAATAACACATTAAAAAAGATATTTTAACAAAATTCGAGGGAGAATGACGCGCGGCGCTGGCTTCGCTTGTAGCCCGAAACAGTGTGACCGTTCGCCAAAAACAGCCCATGCCAATTGAGCTAGTTGGGATATAATTAAAAACCTCTCTCTCGCTCTCTCTCACTCTCTCTCTTTCGTTATACTCTTGAAGAGCGTAATTTGATTTTGCATAAAAGAAGACATCTCCGACCCAATTTAATGTATATATTCTAGATCAGCATCAACTTGCGAGTTTACATAGGCATGTGGGCCGGATCGGCCCACTATATTAAAAAGCTGCCATAGGAACGATCGGTCGAAATGTAGGTTATTGTATGGAAATCTTTATTGTTCGATCGCTCTTCTTCATACCAATCGTACGCTGCGCTTCGCACACGATTTGGCTCTGGCGCGGCACACTTTGAATTTGAATCTCAATTTGAAAATCTTTGTTGTTAATTGTGGGTTTTAAAAGTGGGAGTGAAGCGTTTGGAGTATGCTAATTAAAAGGCATAAATAACGCAATATTTGAAGTTCAGCTGTCTGGTGACTTAATTGATTTACGAGTTTCAATAAAGACACAAGCCTCACTCATCATTTGCTATTGCAGCTCAGTCGGCAAACTTAAACAAACTAATTTCAGCCTAGGATCGAGGTCTGCCCCAACCGGAGGCAATAAAGAATTTTTACGATTAAAACCAAAGGCAAAAGAGAACTGGGACTCGTCTGCGTCTGCGTCTGCGCCACTGGCCACGGAAGCCGCTTGACATTGAGTTGGTGCTGGGAATTGTGCTGTTAAAGTGTGTCCATGGCTGTGACGAAGTCAAAGTGAGTGTCCACGTCGAGTTCTTCAATTAGTGTAAACACAAATGGCAAACACAAACGATGACACTGCTCCAAGCCAACGCCCGGGCGAAGCCAATTTTCAGTCTCTCGCGCAGACACTTTAATATTTAACGCGTCTTTGGAAGCGACAACGATGGCGACAATGGCTCCACGGTAACGGCAAGGGCCAACATATTCCACGAAGATGTTCGTGATCATAAAATTATAATTTATGAACAAAAGCGAACGCGTGATGCGCACGAGAAACAGCCGGAGGAGTCGTGGCCACTTGGCTGGGGCGAGCTTATCTGGCGCTGGCATCTAAGTGCACACACAAGTACATATGGAGGAGATGCAGATGCAGATGCAGATGGAGATGGAGTTGGAGTCGATACAAGCAACAGCGGACGCCGATGACAACGTTGACGGCGATTTGGAGCGATGCGCGCGTCAACTTTTTTTTTTGAAGTGGGACACAAGCAGCGGGAGCTGATAAGAGGCAGCAACAGAGGCTGAGGAAGCCAAGGAAGCCAGTCATGGGGGTGAAGCTGTCGCTGCCGCTGCTGTGGCTGTCCCTCTTGTTGGGTTTCCTGGAAAGACGCCTCCGGCGACGGCAGCTCGAACAATATTTTCTTATTTATTTTGTCTCTCGCTTTGGTTTTGGGTTTGTTGTGTGGATGCGCTTGACATTGGGGGCAACTGGCAACTGGCAGCTCTCATTCTGTTTGTTGTTTTTGCTGTGGCCGTTTCTGCTCTTGTTGTTGTTGCTGTTGTTGTTGCTGTTTTGCCATCTGTGGTCCGTCGAGGCAGCCAACTAATTTGCGGTTTTGTTGCGAGCCGACTGCAGCACTCGAGCCAAGTGTGTGCGCCTGTAATTTCCTTACCCAGTTTGGGCTCAAGTCCGAACTTCGAGAGCCTCTGTTATTTTGCCACTTAACCAAACCGGACACGCCCTACAGTTCCCGCCCCAGCCCCTTATAGCCACTGAGCTGGTTTAATAAGTTCTGTTTGCTCGGCAACCTTTGGGGTCAGGTCAGCAGCAGCAAGTCTCTCTCAAATTAAATTCGGAATTATGCCAGCGGCATTTGCTAAATCTCTCTGTCTGTCTAACTAACTTCGGCTTGTTAGTTTTAGGCAAATTGCAGAGAACCATTCACTTGCTCTGGCGTGCTTAATTAAATTCTTTGCAATTCTACACATGAACCACTTTTAGGGTCAGACCCAAAACCCGGCAATTAGTTGAATTAGTTGCCAAGTTTGACAATTAAAGAGCTATTTATGATGCATTCATTATTCGATTTGTGCACAATAGGCGCCCAAATTATTTCCAATTAGACGCTGTAGCATGTACACTCAGAAAAATGTATAAGCCCATTGCAGAAAGTAATACAATATATTGTTATTTTTAAGGCTCTGAAAACTCAAATTCAAGTAGATATTGTAGATATTTATTGTGAAGTACGAAAGACATCTAATTATGTCTCTTTTCTTTCAGTGTACTAGAACATTTATCATATATCCTCCATGGAAACTTTGTGCCAAACTTGCGCCGCATTAAAAATGCAACATACTCATTTATTTATGTTGCACGAAGGGTTACTTGGAAAACCTTGCCGCTTGCTAAGTTTAATGAAATGTGACATGCAACGCAAAGTAATTTATTTTTAATTAATTTATAAATGCAGCTACATCAAAAATGGCCAGAAAGCAAAACGTTAAACAGACTCGCCCGCTTATCCCCTGTCAGTGCGTCAGTGCGAAAATTAAGCCTCGCCAATTTACATGATTTTATATTTTGTTTTAAATTTTATTTTTATTTTATTTTGTATACGTTTTTATGCAACAAGCGGCGCAAAGTGTCGCTGACAGGCGTGTCATCAGCACTTTGAGCCGATGCAGATCCAGATGCAGATGCAGCAATGCGCTGGCCACGCCCCGGCAACAACAACAAAAACAACAACAACAACAACAGCAACAACAACAACAGCAACAACAACAACAACAGCAACAACAATATTTTGCAGTGCACGGCAGCAATTTCATTAAAATTTACTGCACGCTGCAACAAAAAAAAATGGTTGCGGTCAATTAACGTCAACAGCGGCTGCCCCCCTCCCTCCTCCACGGTTACCAACCCCCCTCCTCCTCCGGCGAGGAGCAGCAGCCTCTGGCGCATGCATCCAGCCATCAGGCTGCTCATTAACAGCACGCTGACTTCACAGGCATTTTGTTTATTGTTGCTGCTGTGAATAAATAAATAAATTTCATTGACATATGCTCAAATAAATAATAGAGCAATTTTTTAAATTATTACCCCCAGACGCAGGGGAGGTTTGGGAGGTTGCACACACATTTCGCGATTATCCTTTCGCTTCATGGGAGAGTCGCCTGGCTGGCCGGTGAATTATGATTGGGCAGTTAAAAGAACCGGACACGGTACTCGACTCGTAGCCAGACCACAGACCACAGCGCCATATAATAAACTGGCGAGGCGATGTGAACAATTTTTAATTTGCACTGAACAATGATACGAGGAGTTCGCATCCATACACAGCTGACAATGAGTGGGCAACTTGAGCGGAATGATTAAAAAATTATGATAATAAATTGTGTATATCGAAGAATTGCTGTCGATAAGAAGCAAAGTGCGAAGAGAAAAAAACGCTTTCATTTAAAAGTTGACCGAATAAGTATGTATATACCCTTGATGAAATTTGACTGCTGCTGAGTTGGGTTAAGAACTTTATCGAATACTATGTGTTACCCATTTCATGACATTATAATAATACTTATTCAAAGTTTTATTATATGGCCAGTCGTTCAGCCTGTTGAAAGTATTGTGGAATGTGTTAAGATAATTTCAAATAATGCAACTCTGCGTATGAGTGATTTTCGCAATGTAGGTCGGTATTTGCAGCACTTACTATATAAATATATACCGTACTTTCTTTTTAATCTTAAAATCACATCCGTGTAAATCGCTATCTGGAAGCCCTTAATCATTCGCTGAATTATTTCGTGCAACTTTGCACATTTATCTTGGGCTTATATCGAACCTGTTGCATGGCAAAGCCAAAAATTGTAACCCCGCATGCAGCACAGCTCCCTTGCCAATAAACAGCCGCAGTTTGTGTACTTTGTGTACAGAGTGTTGACTTTGCAACATAAATAAGCAAATATTTATGCAGCGAGGTCTCCTTCATGCAACACACGCCTGCCCAGCGGAGGCGCAGTCAAAATGTCAATGCCATGGCGATAACAGCACGAGACACGGATCCCAGGGACGAAATTCGAAAATCAAATATGCGCCATAAATAAAGACGCATCGCGAGACAGAGAAAGAGATAGAGATAGAGAGAGAGAGAGAGAGAGAGAGAGAGAGAGAGAGAGAGAGAGAGAGAGAGAGAGAGAGAGAGAGAGAGGAGAGAGAGATTCCACTTCCAAGAAGCAGGCACAGCGGACACTGCAACCGCCACTGAAAGACGTCCGAGTATGCGGCATTTTAATAATATTTCGCTTTCAATTTTTTACACCTCTTTTGGCAGGGTGCGAACTGAATCGAGTGCCTCTCCCTTGATATCTTATTTCGCCTGAAATTGCTGCAAATGCCACCTTTTGGCGGCTCGATTCGAAGATATATTTATGTGTGCATGCGAGGCGCAGGTGTGACAACACGAAAATTTATCTGCGGCATTGTGGCTGCTGTAGTTGTCGGCCCCTCCTTGCCACCAGGCGGTATCTCGCGAACGCCGCAGAATATATATGGCATTGCATTTGGCCCGACAACCAGTTGAATTTATATGCGAACCAGAGCGTGATGGTAATAACCTTAATGCGACGTTAACTTGCAAATCTGTAAGTACAGCTACAGGTACAAGTACTGAGACTCTCCAAGCAACTAGTTCGAACTCCCTATCATAACTTTTTAAATGTTGAACCAAACGCTGAAGCCAAAAGATGCGTTTGATAGGACCTTTCATTGACCAAATATTTGCACTTAGATTTAATGCTAATTTCTTCAAAACTCTAATCCTGAACGTTTTACGAAAGACTCCTGTGGCTGATATTTCCTCCAGGGTGAGCAGCTAGACTGAAATGGTTATGAAACCAACACCCTCGAACCTTAATTTCCATTTATTTCTGAATTTAAGCCAGTGACAAAGTCAGTTGCCGCAAGCAGCGGAACTGAATCCCGAAAAGACTCACCCCACAAAGATGTATTCCTATGTTCTGGTAATCTCTATTAATATAATACAATATATTATTGTTGTAAATGCTCAATTTGTATAAATTTAAGTAAAATCAACTGTGTATAATCAGTCGTTGTGTGGATATTGCAAGTTCGTAACATAGTATTGAATCAACAAGCTGGGCGCTCGCAGCTTCAATTCCGTCGAACTAATTAGCTCAGGTAACTTGCGATTTTTGAACTTGACGGCAAACATTAGTTGACCCTGATGACGAAAGCCGGCAACAATAGTATCCGGCTTGAGACCACGTGCAAATCCATTATTGACAGTAGCCATGGGCCTATTGTGATCCTTCAGCGAACGCAGCAGTACCTTGACTATGGCATTCGTATTGTTCACACTGTCCTCTCGTTTGATGGCGGCATCGGGCGCCAAAGGATTCTTGCGCGGACGTCCCTAATACAAAGAAAAATGCAAAGATCATGTCAAGAATATGTTCAGTGTAATTCAGTCAGTTCCACTTACTCGCTGTCGTGGTGCGGGGCGAGCAGGTGGCAGTGGTGCGTCTTCTGCCATTGCAGCTGCGGTCGCTGATACTCCTGCCGTCGAAGCTGTTGCTCCCGGACGTTGGGGAGCAGCTGCTTGGACATTGGCTATTGAAATACCTTTCGTAAGCTTTCAGATTCTCGAAAAATAACATTTTTGGAGCATTTGCAATCTTACCCGGGATTTTTTTAACAGGTGCTGGCTTATACGATTTTCCACAAATTTGCTAAAAAATAAAACAAACAAAATGTAAAAATAATCGAAGTAACTTATAACTCGACTTGCCGCACGTAGATTCTTCTTTTTTCCCATTTTTGCTGCTGCTGTTGAAAGTTAATATTATAATAAATATTCAGGCCGCTTGACTTGACATTAAATAAAAGACACACTCGATTTAACAGTCGCGGCTGTCAACACAATAAAAAAAAACGGTCTATAATTCAGATGTACCTGCCCAGCAGACAATAACGAATCAATGTGTCCATATTTGATACATCCAGGGATGCGTTGGGCTTGCCATCGAACTTTCAAGTTCCGGTTCCTTTTCAAAATCGCTAGCTTACAACTGAACTAAGCTGTTTGCAGAGGTCGGAAACGGTTAAAATTTGAAAATACCTCTAAATCTAGCTACTTTTAAACTGTTTTAGCTTGTTGTGAAAGGTTTAGCTATATCTATTGCGACTTTTGACAACACTGGTTCAATTGTTGTGACTGATTTAGCCATAGCTATTTGCGACTTTTGACAGCACTGGTTCAATTGTTGTGGCTGATTCAGCTATAGCTATCTGCGACTTTTGACAATACTGGTTCAATTGTTGTGACTTATTTAGCTATAGCTATTGCGATTTTGACAACACTGGTTCGATTGTTGTGACTGATTTAGCCATAGCTATTTGCGACTTTTGACAACACTGGTTCAATTGTTGTGACTGATTCAGCTATAGCTATTTGCAAACTTTGACAACACTGGTTCAACTGTTGTGACTGATTTAGCTATAGCTATTGCGACTTCTGACAACACTGGTTCAACTGTTGTTCATTAAAAGCCTGTGAACTGCTTTGGGCGCTAAGTTTAAATTAAGCATTACGAAAATGTTAGATGTATTTATGTTATTAACCTAATAAATATCAAAGTATGCCTTTGGATAGTTGTTGTTGGAATTGTAAATGGCTATTTTTCATTTCCCCTTGAGCACTGTCGCGTTCGAGTTCTAGTTTTCGGTGAATTTACGGAAATTTGTTCAAAAATGTCGCAAGATATTCAAAAGAAGAAAAAGATGGATATGTCAAAGGCCTCGCGCGGTATTTGGCTTGTTAAGGTGCCCAACTATGTGGCCCAAATGTGGGAGCAGGCGCCCAACGATATGCAAGTGGCAACAATGCGCATGGAAAAGTCCGGCGACGATAAGGAACCAGCGAAGGTGAAATTGATTTTAAGCCAGGACCTAATGCAACTGGCTCCAGACAAACTCTTAGCCAGCGAGCACGACCTTAAGCTGTGCAAAGCAATAAAAGGTGGACGGCTTACGGGCATATTTTCTACAATCGACGATACAGATTCGGTCATGGAGGGCTGGGTAACCCACAAGATGGAGTGTCTGCCCATATGCAATGCTCAGTATCTGAAGATGAAGCAGCAGTCCATACGGGGAATACGACCCATGCGCAGCGCCGAAGCCCTCAATCATATTGTGCAGAGCTACAAGCCTGTCAGCAATCATGCTCACAATGTTTGTTTCAGTCCCGCCGGCTAAAACTTTTACTCACATCCCTTTTCAATGTCTCTTGCAGAAGGACGATGGCAAACGCAGGAAGGAAGCCACAAAGGTGCTCAGCAAGGAGAACATCATGGATATGCTGTTTCAGGCCTTTGAGAAACATCAATACTATACGCTGAAGGATCTGCAATTCATTACTAAGCAATCGGTGTTCGTTTTGAAGGCTATACTCAAGGATATTGGCGATTATAGCAAGAATCCGGCTCATAGACAGATGTGGGAGCTGAAGGAGGAATATCGTCACTACCAAAAGCCAGAAAATGAAACTATATAAACTTCGGATTGGAGTTGGGTGCGGATCATGTGAAAATCCCTTAGCTTATATTCAAACCCTTCACAAGGTTTCCATTTCGTTTCCAACTCTACAATGTATTGTATAAATATACATGGCGTGCTTGGTCTTAAATAATAGGTTATTAAAATAATTGCTATTATGACACCGCAGAAATACAAGAGATCTTTCCATAACAATTTGCAGGGCCAAAATCAATTAGCAACTTTGCTGCGGTAAAAATCAAGAGGCTGACAACATAATGCCACCCAGGTGCTGTCAGTGGAGCACAGACCACACACCGAGCCAGGCTCCAAACAGCCTTGAGGCCGAGGGTAACGAGGCTAATGAAAATGAAACCTGGTCACGCACAGCAACCAGGCAGCAGGAAGGCTGGCAATGAATCGTGAACTCGTGCCCAATATGAGAAACATTCAAATGCCATATATAAATTCAACTTAATCCACACAGCGGGCCGTCTCCAGGGCGCCAGCGAGTGGATCTCGCGACTATACCACTTTTCATTTCGTAGGAAAGTTACGTCGTCTCTGGCGGTGTCCGTAGCGATTAGTGGCTTTATATACAGCCAAGGAATCGGAGTTGCTTATGAGCATATCCATGGGGCTGTTGATGGGCGCCAGCTTTTAATCATTATTAATTATATGCTGCCCGGGCGCATAAATCATTTGTGCTTACTCTGCATTTACCTGCAGCAGGGCATCAGCGATTGCGATAGTCATCTGGTTAAACTGGGCTCAGAGAGACATAGACCTCCATGACCAGGACGTTTATTATGGCTAGAGAGATAATCTATTCCTGGCCGCCGCCGCCGTCGCCGCTGCTGCTGCCTCAGCTCAAATGCTGAGAAATGTGGTTAATTATTTGAAGCCAGGTGGGGAGCGTCAACAATTAATTTATTTATGCTGCAATATAAACATTTAAGAATTGTTAAGCAAAATCAGACATATCGAGAGATATGATATTGCAACTTCTTCGATTGCTATGATGAATCAATGCCTTCCCCTCGAGCTGCTGACTCCGGCGAGCGCTTGAATATGATGCAGACATCGACTCCAACTTTACTTATATTACCCATTAGAATCGCAGCGCGTGCCAGGTGTTCCGCCTGCCTCAGATTCATATCCGGACGCCACTGACTCTTGAGGTATTCGGTAGACGCTGACGAACCTGGTCCCAGAGCAGCATAATTGACACGCGCACTGGTGCCCGGACACTTTAGTGCTATCAGATGCAATCCACTCGGATCCTCGCCAGCCAGCAACAGCTCTGCAATCTCCACCTGTTCGTATAGCTTGACAATTAGATCCAGCGCTTGGGCCACTGTCACGCCCTTGTTGCTATTGTTGCGCGCTATATTCTCCAGTTTGGTAGACACCTCCATCAGCGACTCTCGATCAAATCCTGTGCTACTGGCGGCACAGCTAAATTAAACTAGTTAATTGTAACGCTGAGCTAACATATACGAACCGCTTACTAGATATGATCATCCAGATAGTATATAAGATGACCAATTGTGTTGATGGCCAGCACAATGCCGTCGTCAAATAAGACACCAACCATGATGCTGCCTAAGCCAGAGCTCGGCTGGCTCTGGCTAGAAGATTATGGAGGAATACATAAAAAATTCAATATTTATACACTAACGAGAAGCTGAGTTGAATCTCGCTCTTCAAGTTTTCTAGCAATGCTTAAAAGAGCCTGGCTGCAAATATATATCGATATATATCGATATGTATCGAGGACAAATAAAAAGCCTTTTCTTTAAAATTTCCAGTCTCCAGCTAGATCGCCTCAGTTTATCTTCTGATCAAGAATACATATAATTGATATGCCCTGTGACAAGCACTTGCAAAAACTATCATACCCTTTTAATTCATTTTTAATGGGTATTCGCTAAATATTTTGACAAATCGACTTCAGCTAAACGCAGACTTACCTCTTCTTATTCTCCAACTTCAGCTTGGGACTGGACATCTTGAGTAGGTATCGGTCAAACAAGCTGTAAATAATATATTTATGTATTTATTTATTTGAATAGGTTTGTCACTTGAGAGCACAACGTGTAAACGATATGGAAGGGTTTAGGGCTAATAAAAATATTATAGCCAAGGTTTGTGCGCAACAAAATTGGGTCTCGACCACCAGCTGGGTCCGCTGTTGTCTCTGGGCAAAGTGTCAAGTCATCGCGTTTGCTGTTGCCACCTCGACCTCGTCGGATGCTATGCATGAGAGGATTAGCGGGCGTGTCGGCGCGAGAAAGTGTCAACCGCAGGCGCCGCTGGCTGACAGCCAAGTGGCCAGTGACAAGGGCTTGGACTTGGGTAACCAGTAAACGGGTTGACATGTGCGCCACGCTGTTGGCCGGTTGCCCCCGGAGTTGACACTGCCTAGTTGGGCATCCAATATGATGGCGGCAATGATAATTATGATGATGCTGCTGATGATGATGTAAGCGATATTGACAAGTCGGGGCTGAGCCGGCGTTGACAACGACACCTACACAGAGGGTCAGGCAGAGCAGTTGGCCAGTTTGTAGCTGGTGAATTAGTCGACTGGTTTTTTGCCTGATCCTCATGCAAATTGAACGCGCTCAACTTTAAAACAACTTGCTTTCTGCTCTAAAAATAAACAGAGCCTGTACTGGTCAAGAGGACGCACACATTTACAAATTTTAATGGGCGTCATTAATTAAACGCAACACAAACTTCGCGATGTATTAATTGGCAAAGCCAAAGTCAAGTCAAACTTACAATAAGCCAAATAGCTTGCAAAAACTGGAACTTAATTGCTGATACCAATCAAGTTTTATTATTGTATATTGCACGTGTTCAACGACTTTGTCAGCTGCAAAAAGCTACTGGGCATTTGACACTTATCGATAAGCCTGAGGGCTGCTCAAAGGAATATGCATAGCTTTCTTCTTCGAAACTGTTATACAAATATTATGATTTATGTAGCCCTGCGAGACATTATTTTGTGTCAAAATCACATCAGAATGCATTAGTACACGGGCTATATATAGACAAGCTTTTCTGTCTATATGGCATATAGGAGTCGATCCGGATGCTGGAAATAAAATTTTAGAAAAATATATTTCTATTTTTGAAGATATCCTCAGCAATCAAGCCTTATATAAAAACAAATGGATGTACATAACATATGGATGTACATTACATATGGCTGTACATTACATACGGATGTACATTACATATGGATGTACATTACATATGGATGTACATTACATATGGATGTACATTAAATCGTCAAGCATCGGACTACTTGGTACATCATTAATACATACATATGTATGTACATGTATACATATATAGCTCCTACAGCAAGTACATCATTTATACATATGTATGTACATGTATAAATATGTAGCTCCTACAGCAAAAATGTTTTGTAGGGCTGTTAAGAAAACGAAGTACGAGTCTGGAAAATATAAATTTATTGGGATTCCAAAGACACACCTCTTCTTTCTTGTTAGCATTTACAAAAGTTTAACAGCATCGAACACACACTTAAGCCCAACGTTGATGATGATAAGTTAAGCAATTACCGCACAATTTGCATGTATTTTATGTTTTTCTTTCTGGCAAGTGGAGTCGTCAGTTTTGACAGTTCCTGACTCATTGCTGAGGCCCAACAATATTCTTTACCAACCTCACATTTCATTAGCTCGTTATGGGACCACCTACGGCTCAGCCGTTGCCTGCTGACATACGTTGGATATTCGAGAAAGACCCACAACGAAGCAATTAAGTTGAAAATCAGTTGCTAAAAGCATCGAAAACAATCAGGCAACGAGACAACCGAAGCTGGGCAATTTTAAGTATTTACAAAAGCGCAAAAAGGTAAAGACAACAATGTTCATGTCAAAGGTTCCACAACGAAAACACTTGAAACACATCAAATTGACAATTATTGTCGGTACAACAGACATACATATGTATCATATGTAACTGGAAGATGATCCGAGCTGAGGTTCGAACTGTTTTCATATTTACATATACAAATCAATAACAAATATGTATAAAATATGTACTTACCAAAAATGTATGTTTGTAGAACCTACAATCAAACATACATTGTATATATACATACAAAAGCACACAATTTTACACGTATAAATACAATCCTTTTTTCTTCACAATATCACCAATGTAACACTTTATTTACTATCAAAGCATGGCCACCTGCTGGACCTTCTTAGATTTATGAGAATCGGGAAGGACAGCTATGATGAAAAATTCAAATTGTGTAATTTTACAGCGCAGAGGCAAGTAAACTTGGCCTGCGACTGATATAAAAGAACATTTGAAATTCGCATACATGCACACATTCATGCGTACACATGCATACATACATATGTATAACACATACATGCATACATATATATATATATGTATAACACAAACGTGCATACATACATACATACATACATACAAACATACATACATATACATACATACATACATACATTCAAACTTACAATAATACATATGTACATACATACATCCAAACAAACATACTTACACATACATACATGCACACAATCATTCAAACATACACACCCGTACATACCTACATATATACACAAACATCCTAAAGTAAAGTTTGCCATCATAGATATTAGGAATCAAAAGAATGCATTTCTTTTGGTCGTACATGAATTCATGAGAATCGCATAGTAAGGCGATATGTAAGAATACAGTGTATTCAACAGCGAACATATGTATATAAAAGTGGCCTGCGTTTGCCACTTCAGAGCATATATTATTACTCTGTTGTCCCGAAGTTTCAAAGTATAACTTTAAACATAACTTTTTTATCTATAGGCGCATCTATTATCAATTTAAAAACTGACACTCTAGCAATATTATTGTACAAATTGAATTTCGTTGCTTGCTGCTTTAATATTATTTAAGCTTAATGGAACCAGACATCGACTTTGGGCATCTGCTACTTTCCCAGACATTGATCCGCTTCAACAACGGCCACAGCAACAAGAACAACAACAAGAGGAATATATAATAACAAAAAGGCTGGCAAAACAAAGGCGGCAATTGGTAAACATTGAATGGAATCGCGTCGCTTGACGTCGGTTCGCTGATTTAACGCTGATTAATTGGAGAAAAATTATTATTATGGCTTGTTATTGGCGCGCCATTAATGCGCACTTTAATCAGATTTCCTTGAACGATAAAAAAGGAGCTTGAATTTAGCTGTTGTAGATAGGTGCGCTCTCACCTAGCAGACCTTCTAATTGATTTTCAAAAGCCGTATTCATTTATAACTGCGATGTGCTAGCACATAACCAACTAAGGTTTTTTATTCGCAATATCGCAACCAAAAACAAATCCCTAAATTGCATAACATATCGCTCCGGGACGAGCATCATTTATCAAATTCAAATGAAAGTGGGCAAGGACAGGAGGTCCAGCTATCGGAGAGCTCACAAAAAAAGCGCCAAAAAACAGGTAAGAGTTGTGCAGTCCAGAGTGCCCGTCCATAAGATACCCTGTACGCAGCTATATTCATACAAGTTCCTCATATATATATGTATATGTATGTATCATATTTTTATCGATCGATCGAGGAGAGTTATCGTTAAAGGAGTTCACCACGGTAATCGATCGATCGAGGAGAGTTATCGGAAAAGGAGTTCACCTAAAAATCTTTAAAAATTGCTTATAACATGGCTGCATCGATATTTATCGATGTTGAAGAAATCGATTAACTTGTCCAGCTGTATTTATCTCTACTCTGGCTAGATAAACGTATCATCTCGAACTGATCAAGCACTGGAACATGTGCAATATACCCTCTATTTGGGCACTTTCCACTAGAAAAGCGCACGAGTAACTCGAAACGCGAGACGGGCCAGCAAAGTGAATTCCCGTGGAGCGTTTAATCAAAATTTACCGGCGAACGCGTTGCTGACAATGAGAAATTGCAACAAATTCGCGCGCATCGAAACATTCGCTGCGCACACAAAGCAAGTGTCGGCCAGGGGGGTGGGCCACCAAAGGTGGGGGACGGCAATGACTAGTTTGCTTAGTACAAAAACAAAGCGTTATTCGGGAGGGAGGCGCAGTCGAAAGAAACGCAACAAACTGGCGATCACGCATTCGACAGCCACAGCTCCACAGCTCCACAGCTCGACAGCTCCACAGACACGAGCTGCAGGTCCAGGTCGAGCTCCAGGTCCAATTGCGGCTCCCGCTGTTAGCTGCTACTCGATTTCCATGCCTTCGACTGTATATTGTTTTTTGGCGTTTTGTGGCAGTTGTTTGCCGCGGATATGAAAAATGATGCCGCTACAATTTTAACAACCAAAAGCGCTCAGGGTCCCAACTGCAGCGCCCTCGCAACCCGTTTGCCATCGTGCCACAAAGGCAAGTGAAGTGCAGTTCTCGTCCTCGCGCTAGCATTCGAATTTGATTGATGGCCACCTCTGGGAAAATGCGGCTCGCCCACATTTGTGGGCGTTGTGCGGCTGCCACCGGAAAATGAAAATGATCAGCGAGTCGTGCAGCGGCTGGCATGAAATCAATCTGGCTAAACGGTAGCAAATGGGCGTGTAGGCTTAGATGTGGAAGCGGCATAAGCTAGTCGCCCATTATAGATATCGATCACTATATCAGGTGGGCAGCCATCGTAAAGGAGAAATGGAAAAATGTGCGGCTTGGCCAAAAGTAAATTGAAAGTGAATGGAATTGGAAATAAATGCTGCAAGCGTTCTGAGCCCGAATTGATATAAGCTAGTTGCCAACTTTGATAACTGTTGTCAGTGTGACAAAATGCCGCTGCAACAACAAGCTGAATTCAAAATCAGAATCTTAAAAACAGCTAAAAATAGCTGAATTTGCTTACTGAACACAAATTGGCAGCAACCAACAACCAAACTGGGAAGTTGTTCAAGTGTTGACTTTCCGTAACCCTTAAAGTTAAGCTTTTGTGCCTTTCCGTAGCTATCAAGCCTTGTGCAACTATCTATTGAGTTATCCAAACAGCGCCAGGGAAATCAAATTGATTAGGCAAATAAAATGCAGCTCTTATCGGGCTAAAAATATTGGCCAACATGCAAAGAGGCTCAAATTTCGCCGTGGAGCCTCCAACGAAGCTGTTGACTACCAGTTTAACTATGTCTCGGTCTGGGCCTGACTCACACACAGCCGGCAATTGGAAGTAGGCCACAGCGTTGGAAATTGGAAATATGCCAGTTAAATAAACAGTTATTGAGTTGACTTTTTGACACTTCCCGCTGCGATAGGCGAGCGTTTGGCCAATAAGAATGGCAGTGGACACACCACCTGGCCGACTTTTGCCCCACTTGGGGGTCTATTAATTAAATTAAATTTCGATATAAATTCAAATGGGCAAAGCGTGCGCGATTACAAATTCTAATTGGACCACATTGTACTGGCCAGGCCAGCCAATTAGACATTGTGAGACGAGTTGGCCCGCCCACAGTCTGCCCATATTCATAAGTCATGCTGACCGATTGTGCAATTGTTTTGTAGAAAGGTGTGCAAAAGCCTTAAATTACCTTTCGCTAGCCTTTCTTAATATGCCCTTGTTGAGGGTATTATTATTGTGTGCCAAAATGTGAAAGGCATGAAAGAAGACGTCTTCGACTTCACTATATACATTCATGATCAGTATTCACAGCCGCGTCTCTTTCGATGCCAACTAGTTACTCAGTCTTACAGCTTTTAAAAGTCGCAACTGGCCAGATCGGAGCACTATAATATATAGCTGTGATAGGATTATTGACCTAAAAAAGAGTATGAAACATTTTTCGTAAGCGATCGTCGGCCATATGCCCATAAGGGTATTTAACTTTCGGCAATGGCCTTTCCTATTTGGTTCCTCCACTCAAACGCCGTTCACAGCACTTTTTCGGCGCCGTTCTCCTGGGCAGGGGCATCAAATTTCATTAATCGCGCAAATGCTTATCGCCGGAGCAGCAGCACTGCCAGCCTCTTCTCTAAGAGGCCTTCAGAGTCCAACAAGTAGTCAGAATCGTGGCCATAATTTGTCTGGCCTGGCCAGAAGGGGCACTCCACCAGCCCAAATGGTGTGAATATGAAAATGCACCAGCATGACCATCAACAGCTCCGAATCATCCAGTTCATGTCCAGCCATTTGCCTCGCTTCGCCGCGCCTGCATCCGGGCTGAGTGCCAAGTCCCAACAGAACTGGCGACTCGTGAATATTCTCATACGTTCTGATGGTTCAATTCTGGACCAGTCCCAGAAAGGTGAGTGCGAGTGTTGCCTGATGAGGCTTGTGTGCATTGTGTGAAAATGCTGTAGGCGGCTTATGTGATGAGCATATCTTGCCATTCCAGTGGTGCTTGCAGCTGCAACAAGCGATAAAAGTAGCAACGGGCGGGCGGGACATGTGCAAAATAGGCGACTTAAAGGCAACGTATTGCAAATAGAAACGTTATGTGCCACGTAAGGCTAGCCGGAAAATGTGTTCAAATGAACTAAGTAAAATTGTTACGATATTTTTGGTTAAAGTCAAGCCGGAAAAGCCAGACAAAACAGCTTTCAGAGACTTTTGACTATTGACTGTGCAAATAACTGACTGCCAGACTGATCGACTCATTCACTATCTGACCGATTCACTTATTGATGAACTAACTGATTGAGCTGATTGCTTGAATGACAGAATGAATGACGATCTGACTGAGCGATTGCTTGAATGACAGACTGATTCTCGGTCTGACTATTTAACTTAAATACAGATCGTCTGACTGACTATCTAATTGATTGATAAACTGAAGTGTTGATTGACTGACTGACTGACTATCTATCCCCAGGCCCGAAAGAACTACAAAGCTTACAAACACTTTTCGCTTCTCAGAATATCCAGTCAGTCCATAAACAACAAACGTCTTGTTGTATGAGCCGCCTTAATGCATTTACCGCACTCAGCATTTGTTTGAGAGGACACCTTAAGAAATAAACTAAAGTTCACGTAGAAGTCGCAGTTAACAGCGCTCTTATCTCATTAAGATATCTGGACGGGCTCTTATCAGCTACATATTAAAATAAATGCACCCCCGGGCAGTCGTAACTTATGTCATTTAAGGCATCACGATGGCGCCATATCTGTGCGCCAGACTCCACTTTGTCCTTTTGACTGGCCGCCGCACCACAAAGAGCCAGACGGCAAGCTGAGCTCTTGGCTCTTCGTCGGCCCACTTCTAGTCTATTAGCAAGGCAAATTTCGTAACGAGAACAGGAAAGGTGGCGGACAAGGACTTGGCCAGGAAGCAGCAGCCTGCTGGCCATGCGACAACGATGCCAAAAAGTGTGCAATACAATCTTGAAACTTGAATAACGGAAATAAAAATTATGAGCAGGAATATATTTTAACGTTGGCCGGGCGATTTGCATAAGAAAACCGTTAAAAGTCCCTTGCCCCCTTGCCCCGGCACTCAACATTGGCCACAAAGATGAAGTCGCCCCCCTTGGACGATATTTGCATGGGGCACGCGCGCATCTTAACAGTGCTCGGCCCCAATCCAGTTGCCTCTTCGAGTTTATTGTTGTTTGGCGTTGTAATTGATAAGTTAATTTACATTTTTATTGAATGGCCCCCGCAATTGGTGGTAGGTGTCGTTGTGCGCCCTGTCACGAAGGTCAGGCCATGTTTTGCATAGCAGCTCTACCTCCCCCTTGTCCAAATACAAGTGCACATACATATATATATATATTTTTGTTTGTTTTTTTTTATTCTGGTGTGTATAAATATAATCGAAAGTATTTGTGGCTTATGTTCCTAGCAAATCGACTGTGCACAATGCTCAATTGTGCAAAAGACCAAAAAAAAATCGGACTAAGCAGCATACGTTCAGAAATCAGAAAGAAATTTAACTTCCTCGAGCAATTAAGTAAATTTTCTTTAGAGTTTAGACTGGAATTACATTTATATTAAATAATAATAGGTGGAAGTTATTCTATATTCGCTCTGTTATTGAATACGCTGGAAACTTTTCACTCTTCAGTTAAACTTTTCTCAAAGAAAAGTCACCATAAAATATGAATTCAAATATACATTGAACTCGAATTGGACAATTAATATAAGAATTTATATCAAGAAGTTATTTAAACAAGAAGATGAAGCTCTTTCAATAACACAGCTGTAGTTCCAGCATAAAGCACACAGAAAGGTTTATCCAGCAATGTATTTCCTTATTTTCATTGCTTCACGCTTGCAATTCGCAACAAGTTCAAGCATTGAATATGCAGCGAAATCTGCTCATGGCTATCACCTGAAAGTTTTAATATTGACGGAAGTTGAGATTCATTATTATTTACTAAGTATTAAACGTTAATGAAATCAATTTATTCAAACGAGACTACGTATGGTTCATACAGATGTAGAATATTTCACTTTATGAATACCTCGCGTGCTCCTCTACAAGAAAATTGGAGCATTTGTAGGGGCTTCTCGGCGCTGGGTATATGATAGTCGGGCAGTCTCGACTGGAGCACTCATACTTGTTTTTGACTAGACCACTTGCAGGCCAAAGAATGGAGTGTGTCCATTTTGTGCGCCATGGCGCAGCCGTGCATGAAAAGTTAACGAGAATTGATGTTGCATGTTTCGCAGGGCAAAACAAAGCATAAATTTCTCAGTTACCAGTTGGCAGTAACATGCAGTAGCCGCGGTCCGAATGCTGCAACAGTGTCGATATGGAACTGTAACCAGTGGCTATCTCCAACTGTTCCTCCTGCTCCAGCTGTATCAGCTCCATCGTCTCCATGTTGGGCAACAACAGCGAACGCGACGGTGCATAAATTTCAGCCAACGAATTCAATTTGCGTAACGCATGCGGCGATGGCGATGTGAATGCGATTCTGAATGCGAATGTGAATGGGGGGGAATGGTGAATGTGGCATCCTGGTTGCCGAATTTTACTTTACGGCGTGTGTTCCTTTCATTCTTTCTTTGCTTTACTATTTATGCTGCAGTGCATCCACAGCGAGCACTTGACGCGTTGGCCCGATAGGCAGCAGAGGCCGCAGCTCCCTTGGCGATGCCAATCGACGCAATCAGCGCCTAATCTGCCACCCGCCTGCCTCACGTTGTTATTGTTGTGGCCGCCGTTGCATGCATGCAAATCACCTCGTTGACTTGTGGTCACAGTGGGTGGGCAGACGAGGATCGGCCGCCGGCAACAAGCCTGTCACATGTCGCTGCCATGTCTCCGCTGATTTCAGTTGATGAATCGCAGTTTTTGCCTGCGACTGGAGCCAAGACAGACCGAAGTACAGGCCAGAAATTATACATTCCTCTGCTCATCGGGCATTAACTTATGTCCTACATAGCTAATATAACTTCTTGCAGTGTACTCTAAGCTGACCTGTTCAAGTATATATATGTATACATTACGGGGTCGTAGAGTCTGACTTCCGTTTGCATGCATTTGCACAATATCAATATACCCTGTTTACTCATTTTTCATGGGTTCAGGCACTAACCATACAACATATAGACTGGACAAGTGAGCCAAACGTGGTCCCCGTCGATTTATATGCGGCTGGTCCAAAGTCGCCTTCGTTTTGTTCGGGTCGAGAGCGGCCGCACGCTCTAACAGAGAGCGTGTGTACAAAATACATAAGACATGTGTGAGGGAAGGGCAAAGCTGATCTTTTTTATTCCCTTTATTCGCTCACACTACAGGAAACTGCTTTTGCTTACTCTCAGTGCTCTTTCATATTGTCTATTTACCGTTTAACTGTCTGTATGTGTATGTGTCCGACAAGCAAAAATACCCACAAATTTAAGATTTCTCAAATCTCGGACGCATTTCTTCTCTTTCAAAGGGGCGGGTAATATGAAATCATAAAAGGGTTTGCCACGTCGATGCGAAATTCTTGCATTTTAGCTCGATATCGCTGGTAAGGGTACCCATGCGTTGGCATGTGTGCATTTACATTTGGTGGACTTGCCATATTCACGCACACTTGCATATTTTGTATATGAATAGAAGCATTTATGCGCTTGTGTGCCTGTTGGTTGCCAGCCTGACTGTCCCTGTCGCAAATTTATGAAGATTTTTGGATTTTTGATATTCGGCCTCTACACACAGACACACACACACACAAATGTGTGTGAATGGGCAGATATAGAATGGGCGCAATAGAAAATTTCATGATCACAAATATACCAAATTCAAAGAAGGAGCGATATACACATATTCATAGTCCTAATAATTTTATTTATTTATTAATTAATTAATTTAATTTTAAAATTAATAAAATAATTTAAGTGAACAGTCACTTGACCTACATGTGCAAGTACAGGTGCTTGCCAAATTTTTACCCTTTCGGCCTAATAATTCATTTATCAATGCAAACCCGAAATCATAAAAAAGAAGGGCGCGCGTCAGACGCGTGCCAATCTTGAAATTTTCAATTGCGCCCATTCTATATCTGCCCATTCACACACATTTGTGTGTGTGTGTGTCTGTGTGTAGAGGCCGAATATCAAAAATCCAAAAATCTTCATAAATTTGCGACAGGGACAGTCAGGCTGGCAACCAACAGGCACACAAGCGCATAAATGCTTCTATTCATATACAAAATAGCAAGTGTGCGAAAGAGGAATTTCAAAAAAAAAAAAAAAAAAGAATTTTCCCCCCTATAACGCCCCTCCGCTATATGTTGTATGTAGTGTTCAGGGCATAAATACAATTAAATATTTAGCCTCATCGCATTTCAATTTGCCGAACCTGTTTACACAGGCACAACGAAAATAAATACAAATTTTCAACAAAACCAAAATCAAAATAGATTTTCATTGAAAACATTTTTCAATTAAATGCAACATTTTCTGTTTCTATCAATTTAATGCTTAACTGGCATTCGCTGCCGGCGTCGACAGCGGCGTCGACAGCGACGTCGTCGTCGCTGCGGGTGTTTTCTATTATTAGCTGGGCTTTGGCCTTTGGGCGCCTCTCGGGGATTTGCTTTCCACTAACGCTTATTGGCTCCACTTCCTGTGCTCGGGGTAACGGTTATTGGAATTGTTTCGAACACTTGACGCCTTTCAGTCAATCGCTGTGGGCGTGGCCGCTGCGAGATTGTTTATTTTTTTTATTGGCCGCTCGACTTTGTCACGTGTCAACATGGAGGAGTTGGCGCTGGCGCTGGTGGCTTGCCAGCTGGAGGAGATTCGCGGCAGCTCATTTAAATTTTAATTTGTATTTTACGTTGCGTCTCGCCCGGCCGCATTCGTCGACTTGTCTATGGCCACTTTTGGGCCAAAAGTTTTTCGGGAATTGTCAGCGTTTGGGTAACTTTTTCAGGAATTCCCATTATATTTGAAAGCATTGCCACTTGACTGTTGCTGCTCAGCCCCATGAATACATTTGATGAGCACTGACTAAAAACCAGAATTACTTTGATTGTGGGCGGCGGCGGGCGCGGCAAGAATTCTCAATAGAAAAGTTGTTAGTGCTTCAGGCTGAACTTAAGGGAATCGAAGAAATTGCAGACATTTGATTGTAGTTGATTTCTGGGGCTTATTCAATAACCGAAATTGCCTTGGAGGAAGCAACTCAGAACCAATTAGTTATACTTATGCCTGATACTTTTCAGGATATTTCGACTAAACTCCACTTTTATTAGCTTTAAAGTTCTTGCTTCTCTTCTCTATTCTCCTCATATATCCACAAGAGATAGAAGGGTATTTTGTGTTCGGCGTGTCGTTTTTTCTTGTTCAAGCTAAAACCTACGCATGGATAGCTCAAATTTATTCAACTGTCAATAAAAAATAGAAGGATATTCGCTTTAAAATCTCGTGTCAATCAATATATGTAATACCCTGGGCATGCACAGATTTTATGCAGATAACTTAAATCCGAGCAAACGGGAGCCGTTTTTATTTATGGCCTGACATTTCGGTTGCCAGCAACAACGACATATACAACAACAACAAGAACAACAATAAAAATAATAATAATAATAAAAGTGAACTCAAAAACATCTTTAATCGATTTATGAATTGTTCAGCATATTCAGATATGCCTCACATGTCGAGTGAAGTGCTGAGAAGCAGGGCGTGAGAGGGGATGAGAGAGAGAGAGAGAGAGAGCTGGCTGCGATTGATGTGTACAATTGCAAACAATGAACCAATTTCATTAAAATCGCATAAATTCAAATAAATAACAAGGGACACAGTGCGGCACAGTGGGCAGGCCGGACTGATTGAATGATCGTCTACGGCACGAGAAAGATTTAATAAAATGAAACGCACACAAAAACGTTTCGTCGGAACAAACATAAAAATCAATAAACAATAAAGTTGATTTATGCGTCAAAGTGTCAATTGGCAGCAGAAGCGGCAGCAGCAGCGGCAGCAGCAGTTGCAGTTGCAAACGCAGTGCAGCAGTAGAAGCCGGGCATCCATGGCGTATGCGTAATTGCATTTGAACGGTCAGCGGCCTGAAATGCGTTTAAGTGCTTCATTCAATATTCGAATGCGCTGCGCAGCTGCACAACTCCCGCGACAGCCCCAGCCACCCACACTGGCCTGCAGCGAAGATGCGACGGCCACGCCCCCTATTGCGAGCCCCCAATTTGCCACCACTTTTTGTCATTTTATGCGAAATATTGCTGGCATTCTGATTGAATGGCTGATTGAAAAATATGCTTTTGATTTTATTGTTGTCGTTGACCGGCAACTGTTGCAGTCGTTCAAGCTGTTGTTGCTATTGTTGCTGTTGTTGCTGTTGTTGCTGTTGTTGTTTTGCCTGTTATTGATGCTGCTGCTGTCATTTAAATGCTGACATTCTTGCTGTTGTTGCTCTTCAGCTTTGACGTTTCAGCCGCTTACGTACTGACTCTACAATTCATCTGTCAACCAAATCAATTTTGTGGCTTCAGCCATTTATCTTTGTTAGCGCTCGATTGACGCCGCCTCCGCCGGCAGCTGCCAGTTGCTGCCTCGTCGCAGTTGCCAGTTGCCAGTTGCCAGTTGCAGCGACTGCGTGTTGCAGTTATTGATTCGGAACAGCGGCTAATTGAGCGCTACACAGTAACGCATCCAGCACACTATGATTGGCATTTAATTGGACTAAGGCGTTACATATTGCAGCTACAGACAACTTGAACTCAATGCCTGAAAGCTGTATAATATGCATCAATTAACCATGTTTACATTTATAGCAGGGGGAGAAGGACTAAGCTTGTTTCTAAATGTTGTATGTTCCAATTGTTGTATCTACATAATAATTTGAAGCTCTACCTTGAGTCGAACCCAATGGACCACCAACTGTCTATCGCGCCTCCCGTTTGTTCGCAGCCAATTGACACGTGTTTTGCCGTCCGAGCTGCTTCATAAAACAACAGATGTCGCCTAAAGGTGAATTAGTATACATTGTCCGTGTCGCACTGCCATTACGCAGCGAATTCTTTTAAATCTGTTGAGCTAATATGACACAACGCTAATACGACTACCGACTACCAGGATACCCATGTGGCAGCCTTGGATGTGCTTTTGCTTTTAATCTGCACGGCGACAGCATTAACTTTCCAGTTACACACACACATGAGCACACGCACACACGCGTCAAAATTGTTTTAGATGCACGGAAAAAAATCGTTGATGTTAACTTAAATAATAAGAACTACAAGCCGGACTTGAGCTAGTGCTTACTGAATTGAGCCAGCTAGTTAAGTTTTACATTTAAAATTTTAAATTTATTTTCTATTTTTAATTTGTTAAAGCAATCACATTTTTGAGCAGTGCTTGGATGACACTGCAGCTCAGGATGGGTAGCAGCAGCAGCAGCCAGCCCAGTTCCAGGCTAATGCCAATTGACAGCAGCTTAAGGCCCCATGCCGATGCTCCATGTGCAGTCGGGGCCGCTCCGGGCTGGTGGGCAACATTTTATGAGCATTTTTGGTTCAACAGCAAATGCTCGGGCAGCTCTGCTGGACATGTCAGCGCGCATATTGAGCGCCAGCTACTTAGGCCACCAAACCGAAAGTTTAACGTGACAGGCACAAAATGCGGCCAGGGGAATCACATTGGACCCAGGCACAACCCATCGCTGCCCGTTCCGCCCAGATGGTCGGGAATCTGTAAGCAATTTGACTTTGTATGGCCGACACACATGCGGACATGGTAACGTACAGGATAACGACATGGCTGACAGGATGCAGGAGGAGCTTTGTAATGCTCTAAAATGGACTTGCTCCATGCTCATTTATTCTGCACTTGCTAAACTTTCTGACCAACACTGGCACCTCAATAAAACAATTTAAAAGTCATCGTCGTCAACATTTGCAGCTCCCGAGCTGCTCACCCGCTCCCCACCCGACTTGTCTCCCCTAAGCTGTCAGTTTCTCCATTTATTTTGTTGCGCATTATCTCTGGAAGCGTCAGCAGCTGGCGAGGAGTGGCGGTGTCCCAAACTGGCACTGGCTCACCCAGACACATGTGCCCTGTGACCAGTAGCCACCATCCACACACACACACATCCACATCACACACATCCACACACACACTCGTCCGCACTCACACACACATCCACTTCGAACCTCAAATTGGACTTTAAGTGCACTCCGTGTTTAAGTTTTATTTAAGGCCAAATCCTCGACGAAATGCTTTTTGGGCAGTGGGCGTGGCAACGATTGCATTCCGCCTGCAAATTGGGCAATCAAAAACTTTCAAACAGGTTAAATTGAAATGAGCTGATATGATGGAGAACTTTTAGCAAGCGCTTGTTCGACTTGAAAGCGCTTAAAGAAGACGTAAATTGTTTACGCAGCTCGAAATTTTTATGAAAAGTTGTGAAAACCAAGAACTAAAACGAGTGACAGCAAATTATAATCAATCAAAAATTTGCTCTTCATATAACTTTAGTTATTTTGAGCGTTATTTTGGGTAATACACAAATACATGCTGCAGTGCTTGCCATTATATTATGAATTCCGTTTCAACGAATGTCTATCTCATCCAGCTAAGTGCTAAGTGCATTTTTGTAGCATACAAATTAGAGCTGTGCACAGCGCGTGTTTTTACACGATTTGTGTTCCACGTGCTCCAGCTAACATACGAATGCTCTAGTAGGGAGTGCACGACTAGCATATACCCTGTTAACAAGTCTTTGGAGTTTAATATTTTGAAATATTTTATATGATACGAGAATCTAAATGCGAAATTTTGTGTATCTAGCTTTTGCTCACCAACTTTGAGAAAAATCGATATTATTTTAATAAGATCGATATTTATCGATATATTGATAATTATCTATAGTATGACTAAGTGAAATATCGAAAGGAATATACCCCGAGCTGCGTTGGACATAGGAGAATATGAATCACATATTTCAACAGCCTAGGTCTTATATTCTTTTTGAGATCAAAGCTGCGACCTTTAACAAATCCATATTTTACTTGATTTTGTTTCTTGTCTGGTTACATCCAAATCTCGCATTGCAACTATCCAGAGATACAGATTCGTTGGGATCCATCTCGAGTCCATGTGAAAGCTTTGCTGCAATTTGGCTTCAAATGCATTCAAATGAATTATTTGCAACACTCACAATAATTTGCATTTGGAGGCGGAGAGCCGTTTTTTTGGGCGGCTCTCGCCACTTTTTTAAGTGGCATCATATGAGTGCTTATGTATGAGTTTTTTATCTAAAGGATTCTCATAGTTGCCCGTGTCTGGCTGCTGGGCTCTTACTTCAAAGTTAATTATGTTGACATAGTCAGTTCCAGCTATTTCTTTCTATAACAGCTCTTAAAAAAAATGTGTGACCACGCCCACCCTCCACACACACACACACACACACAGAGAGAGAGCATACATTAAGAATTCATGCCACACCCGGCGCTACAAAGACGCCAACGGGTCACGCAGCGGGGCGAAGGGCGAAGAGAGAGCCGCCCAACCGGCCGGCTGCCAAGTTACTCAAATTAATTAAGTTTCGCCTTTGCCAACATTGCGCTTACGCTCCGTGCGCCAGCGCCCAGGCCTCACCTCATGCCGCCCCTTTTGGTCCTGCTGTGCCCGCTTTTGGCTCCCCAGGGGGATTGGGGGTTGGGGAGGGGGTTTGGCAGCGCGCAACCTTTCAATTTTTTAAGTGACATTTGCCAGACGTCGACCAATGTTTAATATTTTCTAACCGCAGCGACACAGCCACAGCCACGGCCACGCCCACCGCCAGCCAGCCCTAAAGCACTCTCATATAGTACATAAGGAGCTGAAATTTAAAATTAATTGCTTTAGCGCAGTTTTAATTATTCAAAAACTATTGATGGAGCTGTGTCCCCAAAAAAGGAAAGAGCAAACTCCTCTAACATGCTGCTTACCTGCGGGTTTCACTTAAAATTATCTAACACTATAGCGGCTACAGGGTATTCGTAAGTCAACCTTTAAGAAGGTTGGTAACTTAAATGAAACTTAAAGTTGTTTAAGGGACATTTTCATGCCGTATTGATAGATATTTAAACAAGAATTTAATGGGATTGCTTAGTTATTTTTAACAAATTCACCTCATTTGACGCTATAAAAAATACATTTAATTATGAATATGTATTTGTATATATGTATATATGTATGTAAAAGTCTGAGCTAGGCAACAACAAATGCTGAGAGCAGGAGAGCAGCAGAGAGCACCCTTTTCCATGTCTACAGCGCCTTATTCTTCAATGACAAGAACAAAAGAAAGTAGAAAAAGGAAGAGGGGGAGAGAGAGAGAGAACAAGAGAGCGATTCTTAATTGTGGCCTTTGTCTTTGGCGAACGGTCACTCTTTTACGATCTGCAAACGGAGCCATTTCTGTCGCGTCATTTTCAGAGCTCGAATTTTTTTTAAATATTTTTTTAATGTGATATTTACATGTGATAGTGTGTTTACAACAACCACAAGTGCTGCTAAAAATGTTTCTAGTGCTTCAAATCATATTTCTAGTGTGCGTGCAACTTGTTGCTTTGGTCGGAGCCCTAGCGCTCCGCTGGTCGTTCGTGAAAAAAATGTACGGTTATGTCGTGTGCGAAAAAAAGTGAGTGGCAAAATTGTGAAATAAAAGAAAAGACAAATGTTACATAACGGTTTGTGGTTCGTGTGTATAATGTAAGTCGAAAAAAAGGTATTGCCTATTCTGTTGTTGCTGCTGCCAGTTATTTTCTGCTGTTTCTTAAATTCGGTGCACACACATGTGCATTACATAAGTGTGTGCGTGCCTACGTGACAAAATGGAAAGTTATCATGTCGCGCAAGGCTGAGCGCAGCCAAAGAGAATGGCCGCAAGCGAGAGATCCTGCTTGTGGAAGCCATTTGCTTGTGGATGACATTCGTGTGTGGCAGCCAACACAACAAGAGCCCCGCGATCCACACGATACACACGATCCACAAGTAAATGAAATAACTAAAATAAATATCAATTAAAGCGCACGGAAACACGGTCACACAGTGTCAAATTACAAAACGCGACCGCGAAGTGAAATAAATATATAAAATGTCTATAAAGTGGCCAATGCTCCAAATCATTTAATCACAGTGTGTTTTTTTTTTAAGTGTTCAATTAAATCAAATAATTGCATCGAGAAAATGTTCATAAATCAATTGTAATGAGTGAGCGAGAAAGCAAGTAGTCTTTTTAAGCGCAAAGTGTTACGTATAGAGAGAAGTGTGGTGAATAATAAAGTGATGTTGCTGCGTTTTGGGCAAAGAGAAGCAGGTATAGAAAAGAAAAGATCTGCGCAGCCTATTTTTTTGTTGCTGGGTGAGTGAATTTTTTTGTATTCTTCTTTGACCATATTTTGCATGCTGCATATGAAAAAACTCGCGTGCTAATTGGGAATATGTATTTTATTGGACACAATTAGACACTTAGAATATGCAATTTTTAGATTCACAATTTCTTCTGCATTTTACTTTAATTATATTTTTACACTGCATCTTGTCCCATTGGAATACTTCCAATTGGAACAATATAATGGGAGTTTTGTCGTTTTGTCATATTTTCTGCTGTTCGCCGTATGTATACGTGCTAATTGGAAATGTGTGTCTTATTGGACACAATTAGATATTAAGAATATGCGATTTTTCGCCTTACAATTTCTTCTGCATTTTACTTTATATATATTTTTACATTGCATGATCTACTATCGGTCCAATTGGAAACAATCGAATTGGAGATTTGTCGTTTTGCCATATTTTCTGCTGTTCGCCGTATGTGAGGCAGGTGTAAGGGGATGTACATACATATGCGTATGTATGTAGTATTAACATTTACGCAAATGGGCCAACACCGCGACAACGCTGAGTCAGTTAATTGAGCGCAGCGCCTATGTCCAATTGGAGGCCAATTGGAGCCCAGAATAGTCGACAAACCATATGTGTAGGCGCGCGCGTATGAGGATGGCGGCAATTATGGTCACCAGGAGACGCCGGCGGTCGGTTCCAGCTGCACGTGCGGCTGCTGCCGTTGTAAATTCAATTTGGTTATATGCAAAATTAGCAACAATTTTCTGCAAATAAATAAGAGGCTGCCGCATTTGCCAACGACGACAGCTGCTGCAGCAACAACAACAGCAACAGCAACAAAGAAGACTCCGACTAGAAGATACCCTGTACAACGAACATGATTCCTTACTGATTACAGCTTGCAGCAAAGTCAGATTTCCGCATGCTCAAGAAAAGAAAAGGAAAGGCAGCTGTGTGCACGAAGAAAGCTTCTTTGATCCGTTCGGTATGCTCTTTTTCTTATTTAATTCTAAATGGTTACAGGGTATAAATGCAACTGCAAATGCAAACAAAGCGGCAAGCACACAAAATAATTGAGTGGCTCTCTGTGCGGGTGTGTTGTTGTGTGGTTATATGTGAGGGTGTGTGTGTGTGTGCGTGTGTGTAAGCGTGTTTGTATAGGGCAGACTGTGGCAATCGTATTCTGGATGCATTGGAACAACAGCTGGACTAGCTCTCGCTGTGCTTCACTTCTTTCTGCATTACACTTTACAGCCAGGAGGAGGAGGAGTAGGGGGAGGGGGGCCTGTTGTAATTTCAGCATTTGTTAACGTATTTGTTTGCTTGTTGCACATTGCGAGCTGCCTACTCATAGCATTGTTCATTGTATTGTTGCCCCATTGTTGCAAATGACGTGGCCACCGTCGCCGCCGCCGCCGTCGCCGCCATGGTTTGACACGCATGCCACTGCCACGCCCCTCCCCACCCCCGACCACGCCCGCTGCTAGCCAAAGGGGTGGCGCGTGGTCAATGTTTGGCTACGTGCCTCGTTAGCAATGCGACGCGTTTAAAAAACAATCAATTTTCATTTCAATTTAAATTAGTTGTTGCTGCCGCTTTTACTGGCCGCCAGCACCCCCCACCCCCTCCCCATTTCCTCCACCACCCCTTCGCTACTTGCAACCGCAGCCAACTTAACGCCGTTGCCGTTGACCATAAAATTATTTTTGCTCATTTGTGTTGGCCGCTTGCTCTTTGCTGGCCATTGTTCCTCTTGCCAATTGTTGTTTGTGTTCTTGTTGTTGTTGCTGTTGTTGTTGTTATTTGCTCGCTGGTAATTTCGTTTTATTGTTGCTGTTTTTGCGTTTAATTGCATTTAATGCTAAACTCTGGCAATTGTTGCCAGAAAAATTGCAATAAATTTTACTTAAAAATATTCCATGCATTCCAAATGCATTTTCATTCTCAAATTTCGACTATTTCCCCCACCTGCCCACCTGCCCAGCACATAAATTTTTTGCCTTATTGTTTCACACATTGCACGGAATAAAAGTGGAATTTTAAATTTCAGCAACATTTTTCACATAAAATTAACATAAAATCTGCAATGTGTTTGGGCAATAGACATAAATGCATTTGCTTTGAATTTCATTTGCGATTTAATGGGGCTCAAACGAATTAAAATCCAATTTTATTTTATTTTAGTTTTGATTGTAAAATTCATTTACACAGTTGATAATTGCATTGACAAAACTTGATTGAAAGATTGAAAGCGAAACAGTTGTAATTATCTCGGAAACTAATGATGATTATAACAAGCATTACACGGTATATTTTCTCTTCCTAGTGTTAAGTCTTCCATTCTCAACTATTAAGCAAGCCTATGCATATAGTCATAGTATGTATTCCTTTAGTATTCCGCGTCTCGTATCGTACGTTGCACAATTGCGCCCCTCGGTCGGTTGGGGAGGTGGGATGCATTAGATTCCATCGGGATTCAGTCAGATCAAGGTTGGGCCGTTGTGATCTCATTCATCTGCAGTTTTTCAGAGAGCAAAGGAACGATATATGTAGCACCTGGGTCCAAATTCTTACCTCTTTACCTGTCACCCCCCTCTCCGAAGAGCTACAGACTGCTGTGTATACTGCTGCCACACATACATATATAATACAATATATAATTTAGTTTTGCGGGTTGAGGAAAATAACTAAAACTGATTTGTACTCTGGCAAATTGGGATTAAGTGTGCTGGTTTCGTTAACGCCTGCCCCGTGGGGCATAAAACCAACCTAAATCAATCAAGCGAACATGCGAGGCGGCATGCCAAGCACTGAGGAGGATACGCCAGGACTCAAGCACGCAAATCAGTCGCAGCCGCAGACCGGCGCATGGGATACACACTACAGACTACAGATACATTTGCCGCTGAGAATGTGTGTATTCGTTTGTTTGCCCGCTAGCACAGTTCTACTTAACAGCAATTTAACGTAATTTACGTCTTAACCAGGAATTTAACGTATGCGTTTAAACCAAGCTCTCCATATACTCTCCGTGGCACACGCACCAATGGGCGATGCCACAGAACATATGTTCCTTTAAGCAGTGCCAAAGAACTTTTGGTCTCTGGATAAATTATTGGGTGTGTGTGCGTGTGTGTGTGTTGTTAAACACACTACACAAACTGATAAAGAGTATATTCGCTTTGGATCTATGTCAGCTGTTGGCTACGAACTTCCTCCTGTTTAGATCCAATTGAAAAGCAAATCAACCGTGGACTAGTTGCCTGAGCATTGGGTCAGTTCGCTGGCTCAAATCTATCAAAATTGTTAATATGTATACATTTTGTTTACACTGAAAAAGGCGTATTGCGCAGTCGTTGTTATTTAGATGTTTGTTATATGGAACCCAAACTAAGGGCCCGCACTCGAAGCCAACCCAACCGAACACCAACTGGAAGCGGCAACAACAATTTGCGTATCTGCGGTTGCGTGGTCTTAACTTGTAGACGGAATCAAAGCATTTAATGGCGCTTTTAATCTTGTTAATCGGCCTTTTGGCTGGTTAGCAGAGATTTCAGATAGTTTCGACCGCCGTTGCAGATGTTCTTGTTGTCGTTGTTGTTGTTGTTTATGTATTGGGGCGGAGCAGAGGCGTGTCCATTGAAATTGCCATGTTTAATGCAAATGCTGTCGGGTTTCCTGCAGTCCAACAATATAAACACATATGTACACATGGAGTTAGATTACATAAAGCCCTGAAGGCTCAGTAAAAACATAAGTAGGTACTTTTCTTGCATACTTTCGTGCGTCCTTTAAGTTGTCTTGTAAATGGCATCATAATATTGTCATAAGATGTGCAGCACGCAAAAGAAGACATCTATGATCCCATAAACAACATTTACTTACAGTCATAGGAGTTGGCATCTTGCAATAGTCAAATTTCAAATGTTCAACTTTTTAAAGGTATCTTAACTGCTTCACAAAATCGCATATATATATATAAATATATATATATTATAAAAGTCGTTTGGAAAACGCAAGCATAGATAAATATGTAGAAGATGTGCATTCGAGGTGTCCGTGAAATAACTATCCCCTCCTTAACTTGGTTTAATGTTATGTCGCAATCGCTCTGCTGCTTGGGTGTCGGACTCCGGACAACAGACGTCGGACGCTGGCTTCTTCGCCGTCGCCCGTCGCCCGTCGAGGACAATTTTGACATGCTGGCATCCTTTGGAGCGTACACAGTACGAATGAATATTATTTCTTTATGCAAATTTTCTCAACTGCTGCCACTTGTTGTTGCGACTAGCTGTCAAGTCCGACTTCCCCCCACGCCCTTAAGCTGCTTGGGCTCTCAGCTCGCAGCTTGCCCATTTGCGTGATATTTTGTTGAGCAAGACAAATGATTTCCATTTAATTTATTTTCGCTGCTTATTCTAAGACTGTAAGTGGCTGGCGAAAGGATTTAGCTGAATAAATTATAGGTTGAATTGTAATATCTTTGTCGGAAGAGGGAGGGGGAGGGGTTAGGGGAAACGCTTAAGAAAATGTGCCAGTCCGCGGGTGCGACTCTGACAAATGTTGAACTAGAAACTCAGAAGCTGCAAAATGGCCTGAAATTTGGCTGAACTGAATTTATAGTTATTTTATGCTAGCATCAAGGCTAAGAACAATGTAAAAATGTTGATAAGATAGGATTTTTAGCGCGGAAAGCGATCAGTAGCTCCTGAACTCTAGCGAGCGAAAGACTGCCCCAACATGGTATATTTACGATGAGGAGTATTTACAATGAGGGGTAATTGTAATGAAAAGAAAGTAGGATAAATACGTATTCTGTCGCCTCGTACGAAATTCACCTCTCTCTCTCTCTCTTCAATGGAGACAGCCAGAGCCCGGGTGACCACGTGCGAATGCTACAGCAGCTTGTGTTCTGCTGAAGAGGTAAATCTGACCTTCGACCTAAGCTATCAGGCGAGCAACCTTGGTTTGGACTACTCTTATTCGTGTCCCAGACTAGCGTCTATCCAGATGCTTTAATAAGCATCTCCTGCGTGGAGATGTGCCGCTTGATTTGCTGCTTTAAAAGCCAGCCGAGGTTGTGGCACCTTCTCAAGCATTTTGCTCTTGATTGCTCGTGATATGGGACCCTCATCGAACCGCAGCCTCTGGCAACTAACTGGGCGTAGCTTGAAGGTGTAGCAATCGGACTTGTAAGATTGTAGGATCTAAGCAAAGCATAAATAGGTATATGCCTGCCAGATAATAGACAATTGCGTTCTATATTGATCAACGTGCATGTTGAAATCTTTACTCACTTTTGGGCAATTGTGGACGGGACTTAAACCTGCAATTGTGGCTATGCAAGAAGGTAAGAGTGAAGTAAAAGTGATGTCACATTTGCTGCAATTATCAAAGTTCAGCAAACAAATCCAAAAACTTTAACATTGCTGGGCGACAATTAGCCCAAACACAAGTCTTATAGTTCATAATTAGCCTGCATGCGATTAATTTTCCACATGAACTGCTGCTGCTGCAGCTGATTTTCGGAGCAGAGCCGAACGGAGCGACATCGCCTGGGAGTTTAGTTCATAAATCATATGCATTGTCATTGCCAGCTTGCTGCCGACTTGTGCCAGCTAATCTTGACTGAGAATTAGGAGGTGGCAATCGCGCAGTCGCCTACTTAATATTTCCGCTCGCCCGTCCGTTCGGCTCCTTCGCTCGCTGCACTCACTCGTATCGCAGACTCACGTCAGATGTCACTAATCTAAATTTATGCAAATTGCCAACTGTCTGACTGACTCACATGCTCCACGCTCCACTGCCATGTGCTCTTGCTGTTACCCTGCCAGCGGCAGGCATTCACATCCACATGCACATTCACATTCACATTCGCAGGCACTTCCCAATGCAGATGCATTCGCAGATGGAGGCGACTTTGCAACTGTTGTAAAAATTGCAGCTAAATTCAAATTTGACATGCGGCAGGCGGAGTCGCTGTTGGATTCAGAGTTGGAGTCAAAGCCGCGACTCGCGAGTGTTTTGCCAATGTTTCCTTTTTTTTATACATGCATACCCTGTAATCAAATTACTAAAATCAGGTATAATGAACGGACAGCGATCTAGATCTGGATCTAGAAAGTATGCAATTCTTTTTCCTTTCCCCATTTTTTTGCTTCTTCGTTCCCTTATTTCACTCTTCGATGCTTCCTTTCTTCAAAATCGTTAATATCATATTATAAGCTACGTTTTTTGATAGAATTATGCAGAACTTGGATATCGCTCTCATAAATGTTTATACCCTGCGTCTGTGTCTGTGGGCCAGGATATGCTTCAGTCGGGCACTTTCGGCTAGCGAACATTTGAATTTTGTTGCAATTTGTTTTTTTTCTCTCTCTCTATTTTGGCTTCTATGTTGGTAGCTTTCAGCTCCCATTCATTTCGGATGCAGTGCTCGTGCTGGAGTTGCCGGTTGGTTGCCTTGGCAAGCTCTTATTAAATTAAAACGAAGGCGTTTAAGTGCGCGCCAAGCTCTCGGCTACCAGCTACCAGCTTCAAGCTGCAGCTCAATCTGATATGCAAAACATTTTTGAAATAACTCAGTCGTAAATAGTGGCAGCTCAGCTCAGTTCAGTTCAGCTCAGTTCAGTTTAGCTCAGAACTCTCGCAGGCTAAGCAAAATTAATTGAAAAACTTACACGCATCGCTGCTGGCCAAGAGTCTCTGCAGCATTGGATTCGCAGTTGATTAGTTGGCCAAAAACTACAAACAAACAAGCAAACAAAAATAAAAACTCTTGTGCATCGCGGCCAGCTGCCAAAGTGTTCCGTTTGGCTGCAACTAGCTTGGCTCCGAGCTACCTTTCAGTTTCATTATCGCGCCTGGCACGCGATGCCCGCTAAGCTGGCCCCCATTTACAAGTCGGCGCCTTTTGTACTCGCAGCGAGCTCTGCCCCCCTCCCCCGCCCACTCAAGTGGCCAATATGTAAAGCGACAAAGTGTGAAATTTAAGCTCGTATTGCCCACACACGTTTCCCTGCCAGCGGACAGGCAATAAAAGCAACTAGGCAACTCTTAGTAGTCAGAGTTGGCCAGATGGCAGGCTCCCACAGTTCTCCACTCCTTCCAGCTAAAAAGTAGCGTAAATTAAAAGATTTTAAGTTCTGTAGACTGTATTGAAGTTAACTGTGTCCAAGCAGATCTTACCACAGATTGGCAACTTCTGACTGCGTCGCACCGCTTCCGATTACCGATGTCTGACCGCGTCTTCCCAAGTCCGACAAGGTCTGACCGCGCCTAACAACGTCTTGCAGAGTCTGACAACGTATGGCAACGTCTGACAGTCATACCTCGTCCTTTTGACAACGTCTGACCAACTCACACAACGTTCGACCCGACCACGCCTTACGCCTTAGTCGAAATCTGCAAATGTATAGCAATGTCTGACCTTGCCTTGTCCCGACCGTCCCACCACGTCCGGAATTGAAAGGGTTACCTTTTTCTGCCAACTGAATAAGAAACAACTTGTGTTATTTTACTGCCAACTCAAAACTATTAAGAAACTCGAACTTGTTAGATGTCGTCGGTCTTACTACTTTGTCTTCATTTCATCAAAGCAGGGATGTAAGAAGATCTGCGGCTTCTTGTTAGGGTCAAAGTGCTCGTGTCCCTTGGCCCAGTCATAGCCGAGGGCATAGGCAAATATTTGACCATCCGGATTAAAGCAGCATTTGGTCAATGGCTGATCCTTGGTGCTGCTGGAGAATATCTTGTTGCGCGAACACGTGTCCCAGCATGTATAGACGCCATCGGAGCCGGCCGTGACCAGGGTCTGGTGCACAGGATGATGCTTAAGATCATTCACAGCATAGATATTATGTATGCCCATGGCACAGGAGGAGCGATGACACTTGAAGGCATATGATTCCTTGCCGTAAAAATAATGCACAGCCGCACGGCCCTCGATGCCGCCAACAACAAAGCCTCCGGATTGGTTTTGTCTTTCCCCAAAAATGCTAATGCAACGCGTCTGCTGCTTCAAATTACTCTCCATGTGCCGGTAATCCGTTGCAATCTTGTCCAGGGCGTAGAGCATGATGTTGTTACCAGCACAGGCCACAGCGGCCATCGGATAGAGGACATCGGCAGCGTAACAGCGATCGGGCAGACTCAGCGAAAGCATCGGCATTGGGCTGCGTACGTCCCAGAACTATGTCAAACAGGTGTTACTCTTACTGCTGAGTGCCATCTAAGTCAAGGGTACAGGTGCCTTACTTTGAGGGTCTTGTCCCACGAGCCAGTCATTAGGCAGGCATAATTGGGCGCCCTGATCCAATGGCAGCTACGCACGCCTGCGTCATGTGCGCCAATCTGGTTCAGTTGGTTCGACTGCAGATCCCATTGCAGTACCTCACGTCCCGCCGTCGACAGATACACCCTGTTGCTATCATCGCTCCAGCTAACGTCCAATACGGGTGAATTGACTTTGTAGAAACCATTTGGAGTTGTTGTCCCGTTCATTTCCACATGCCAGGTGCGCACCGTTTGATCCCAACTGCCGGCGCATAGCATACTCCTTGGTGCTGGACTGAATTCCAGTGCCGAAATGGAATCGCTCGGCGGAAAGCACACTTCAAAGTCCAATGAATTTTCGGGCATCATGTAAATTTCGAATCGTTAAATTGAAGGAAATTCTTAACTTCTAATTGTCGTAGCTATTTTATTATTATTTTTTTTTATTTTTAAAAAAGATGTCAAATCAATAATATTATTAAATTCATTTTAGCAGAGGGTATACTTGTTTTGTCACAGAGTATGTAACACATTGAAGTAGAGCCGAGACATTTCCGTTTGTTTGTTCCTTTAGCTCACTTTTGCATTATCAAAGAACTTTTCTCTGTTTGTGGATTATAATCTCGTGCCCATGCGGTTCAAAGGCCAAAGCTCCAAGGCCCCTCAGTCAATCGCGAAATCTCTGAGCTGACGTCGCAGTCGAACGTTTTCCCTTTTGTTATCCTGTAAATTGAAATTATGCACAACTGTTGTTTGTTAGCAGGCGCGAGGCTACAGTAGCTACCAAATAACAATTCCCCGGCCAATAAGCGAGCATTTTATTCGAAATGAACAGAAGCAGCAGCAGCAAAATGTATCTGCAAGATACACAGCGAGCTCGCAGCTGGGGAAGGCGTGCAAATATTTTAACTAAAACGCCAGCGACTACTTTTATCTGCAGCTGCAAGCTATCCGGGAATGGGTATTTGTGAGACGCCGATATATGTATATCGGGCCGTCGTGCCCTCGCCGCTGGCCGCCCGCTTGGCAGCAAACATTGCCGCTGTTTTCAGTCAACATAATTTTACTACTTTTATGGCCAAAGTAATGCCCGACAGTAGTACCCCCCCCCCCTCCCCATTCACGTGCAAGTTGAAATTTAAACATTTCCTTTCATCTCACGCGTCTCACGCGTGTGTAATACACACTGAGAATGTGTGTTTTCACATAGCCACGCCCACAACCAACGCCCCCTGCTTCCTTCGAGCGCGAGCTCCTCTCTGAGTTTATTGGCCTCGCAGCATACTTTGAAATTTACTGGGCTTCACTTGTAATGCTTCGCAATATTGAAATTAATTACAAACAAAGGATGCTGCTGGAAGCATGTGTATCTCTTGCTCTCCCTTACTCTCTCCCACTCTCTCCCACTCTCTCTCTCTCTGTCTGTAGAAGCCCGCACCACAGCCCCCTTCTTGGCACCACCCAGCCCCACTCACTGTGGGCGTGTGTGTGTGAATAACATCGCTGTTGAGCTCCTCGAATTAATGTTGCGCCTTTGGCATCGTTTGGATTCTAAACTCTGATATTTTACAAAAAAAAAACATCAAATGGAATACATGCGAATTAAACGTTCGCTTTTTTCCTATATACATCTGTCGGCGTTATTAAAAGCCTATTTAAAATATGGTAAAAAACATAATTTAAATTAAATTTGTCTATTTCACGCTAAACCGAATCAAGGTATGTTTTAAATGTATCGATAATGGGCTTCGACATTTAAAAATATATTGCATAATTATAATTTAATTCGATTGAAAATGCCAGAAAAGTTGTAAACAAAAATATTTATTTTAAATGCATTTATACGTTAATTGCAACACTTTAGCATTGAAAGTTCTTTTTTATGTAATTGTGTAAATTTTGGATAATAACAAGTAAGAGAGGGAGTTCCCGTTTAGGGAATACCCTTAACTCTCTTCTTCCAACACCAAATGCAGATATAAGTATATACTATTCTAGAAGCTGACTCTAGCTCTTAACAAAATCCCAATACCAAAAACACAAAAAAAAAAAAAACCCCCCCCCTCTCTCTTCCACCTCTCTATCGCTCTCTCTCTGTCTTTCTCTCTCTCTCTCTCTCTCTCTCTCTCTCTCTCTCTCTCTGTCTGTCTCGCTCTCTCTCTCTCTTACACAGCGTCATTATCCATTTTCAATGAGTGGAGGCTATAATAAATATATGTACATATGTACATATGTACATATGTAATTTAGTAATCGGGAAATTAAATGGCTCTTAACCTTAAAACCCCTTAATAAATATTTATCCGGCTATTTAAAGGGCATTTAAAACAAATTTGCAAAAAATTGTATACTTATAATTCTAATTAAAATTCTTTTTTTTTTTGGTCAACCGTTTAATAATGGAATCAAAACATTTGTTGTTTTTTTTTTTTTGTTGGTTTTTGTTTTGCAAAGTTTTGTCTCAAATCAATTAACGACTAATAATAAAATTGCTGGGAAAAAAGGCTTAACTCTGAATGCGAAACTAATTAAAAATGTTTAACAAACAAATAAACAGGCAAACAAGCAGGCAAGAGGCCATTTTTCCAATTGTGTAAACAATGCTACAAGATAAACAGAAACGTTTTAGGTTGAAGCGGCGAAAATAACATTTTCAGTCATAATTGCATAGGAGCACAAAGAAAATGCACTGCATGGGCAAATTTTCAGAAGATAAACAGAGAGCAGAGCCAAACGCCGAAAGCCGCTGACAAAAAAGTCAACACGCGCCAAAAGGAACGGAAAAACGGCTGAAAAGTTCCTTGGAAAAATGCTTTAAGAAAATACATGCGTATGTAAACGAAATTCGCAGCAGCCTGTCTGCCGCTGCATGTTTACGCATCAAATATGAGGATTATGTGGATGTAGTCGAGCAGTTAACGCAATTAACGGCAGCAACTTTTTCATGGCAATTTCATAAGCAATTTAGGGCCACATTTTGTAGCCAAGTTTCCGCATGACAATTAGCGAACAGATACTTTTTGTTGCCGCCGTCTCGTGCGACTGACACGCCCACTTTTCTAAGAGCAAACAACAACAGAATTTACGCAAATCTGATTTTTTTGCCAGACGGAAAGTAAAGACAGTCAAAAAGGAAAAAATAAATGGCGTCTTCTTTATATCCACGATATTCTTTGTGATTATGTCTAGCCTAGACGGTATATGTGTGCATGTGTGCAACTGTGTGTGTGTGTGTGTGTGTGTGTGTGTTTGAAGAGCTAATGAAATTTTCGTCTTTATGGCATTGAAAATTGTTTTTGCACGACGAGGCGGCCAAAAATGCAACCCAAACCAGACAGACGATAACTAAAACTAGCATTCAATTCAATTTCAGCGCCGCGGCTCTATGAAAGCACATTAGAGATGAGCGCGTGAATAGATACACTTCAAATACACAAAGCTCACGAAATATATGTACATACATTGTATGTATATCCATCAGTAGCGGGTATTGCCCGGCCTTGCTTCCCTTTGATGATTACAACAAGCCTTAAAGGGTATTCTGCACGGAGTGCTATCTTCCCCGTATAAAGTAGAAGTCTTTAAACTAAACTTTAAACTTCTAAACTATTTAGCAGGTAGATAGTCTTAGCATATTATCGTAGCTTGTAATCGGGTCGTACATGTTGCACGACAAAAATTTTCGCTATTTTTCCACACATTCGAGTGGAATTTCACGAAATAAGGTAAATAAAGTTGAAATTTCAGTTGTTTGCGGATTTGAACCGGCGATCTCACGCTTGTTAGGCCGATTCTGATTCTGGCGATAAGTCACGCGAATATCTCTGAGCAAGCTAATAGGCCATAAGAACGACAGAGCTGGGCGGCTGCGGTTGAAATTAAAAAGGAATTTACCCAAATTGCTATTGAAGCCCGCGAAGTGAAGCGTTGGCGAGGCTTTTGCTTCTGCGGTTTGGGCAAAGTGCCAGGCAAAATGCTGGCAACAGTTGCAACTGTGGATTCAGCTGCCTGGGCTTGACGGGGGGGTAGGCGACAGTTTAATTGGGTTAGCAACGTCAACGGGCGTCGCGTCCCAGAGAGCCGGATCATTGGCGCTGACAAGCTGCGAGCCTGCAGCGGGTGAGCCACGAATTGAAGTGGAGTGAAGCGTAGATGAGAGAGCCGCCAATGCCAATCCCAATAGCAATCGATTTTCGTCCGCACCGTTCACTGGATTATTTCGTAATTAAACGCAAATGCAGCGGCCGTTGCCGTTGCTGTTGCCGTTGCCGTTGCCGTTGCTGTTGCCGTGGCCTGTGCCACGCCTTCGCTTCATTTTGGCCAAATGAAGCGTAAAAGCGTGTGGGCGTGGCCAATGAGTGTTGTTTTTGACTGACCACCAAAGCGGCCGTCGATTGTTGGCCATGTTTGTTGACTAATTAATGACACTTGAACGCTTGATTTCACTGCATGCAGTTCCATTTCCAACGACCTTATCTATGGGTCAGTCAGTCACAGCGATTGCTGCGTGTTTGCGGTCAGTTTGACGAATTTCGAATTTGGCAATCGTGAAATGTTAATGACCCTGTGTAGACGGCGCCTGGACAACGGGGGCCGCCACTCTGCTGCTGCAGTTGCCCTATTGCCATTGAGTTCATTTGTAATTTAACAAGCTGCTAGCATTCACATTTTGACGGATAAACTGTTTGGCACAGGAGATTGAAATTGACGAGGGCTCAAACTGTTTACTTTCCATTTGTTTGCGAGCAACTGATCAAAATACCTGATACAGATGTTTTCCAACAGCCTTCCAGAGAAGAAACCCATTTTGTTATAGTATAGTATGCAAATCATATAAAGAGACATCTCCGACAGCATATAGTATGAATATTCTCGATCAGTATCAACAGCCAAGTCGATATGGACATATCCGTCTGTCTGTCTGTCCTTAGGTCGGATTCTATGTGAACTTGTCTTTCAGTTTTAAAGCTCTTGACACGAAACTGTTGCAGGCCTTAAAAGTTTCTACATTGCGAAACATTTCGTTCATAGCCCGTGTGAAATTATGCGGGTTACCTCATTTTTTCATTACCTATCAAAGCCTTGGTTAAAATGTTCACACTCCTTTTTTCTGTGACGTGCTAAGTGCTATTATTTGTTGTTTGGCAAATTTAACAGCCATGCAGCCAGCCACAGCAACTAATTGCAGTCAGTTGTAGGTGCAGGACACTGGCCGGGACCCGGCAGCAACACAGCACATGGACGAGGAACCCGACCCAGGACCCAGGACCCAGACCAGACCAGAATCCAGCTTCATAATTAATTCAAATTTAAATTTCCTTTCGGCGCATTGCACGCGCCATTTTACACTGGCGAGACACGTTGCGGTGGCTGCCATGTGGAGGGCAGGCAGAGGATGACATGGCGGTCAGGTGGCCATAATCATGCGCGGCTTTTAGCGTCTGCCACGCCCACAACATACATGTGTGTGTGTGTGTGTTTGTGCTGAAAGGGGCTGGACGCCAGCATAATAAACTGTTTAAATATTTAGTTGAAACGAGTTTTTAATGCTCATTTGCGCTTTTAGCAGCTGGCAACAGCAACAGCAAAAGCCTGAGAAGCGGGCCAGAAGCAGGCTAATATTTTTGGCTGCTCGGGTCAGTGGCCAGTAAAAGGCCAAATGCCATGCACTTGTTGTTGTTGTTGTTTTACTGGAGTCGCATCATGAAATCGCCCTTACATAATTACAGATTGCGATACCAACACGCTTCGCTGAGCCGAACAGCTGTTGTTCCAGCAGCAGCAGCCGCCGCTTATTAATTTTTAATTATGCCAAAGACGGGCTTGACCTCTTTTTATGCAGCACTGAGCAGGATTTTGTCTTGTCGCTGATCCGGTTTGGCTTTCCTTTTCTAGCTCCTTAGATTTTCGAATGCGGGTAATCAGCTTCGCATTTTAAGCTTAAATCGTTAAAGTGACATTTGCCTTTAAAATATATCTAATCTAATCTATTTTCGTAAAACGGAAGGTCGCCGGTTCGAATCTAGCTGCAATAGCTGCCTGGCCGTTTTCGCAAGTAGACGATGCGTCGTATACGCAACAAATTTCATTACTTAGATTTCATATGTGCAATTGCTCTGTTCAAGACAGAGTTTGCCGTGCAAACAAAGGCGGGAGAAGGGAATTTTAATCTTGTGTTTACTTTCCAATTGCCGAAGCAGAAAATGTAACAACTAATTTCTCATATGTTCGCTGCAAATCATGAAATGAGCACCAAAACTGAGCCATCTCCGCACTGAGGATTATTTCGTTGCCATTTCGCAATTATTCAAATTGCCAGTCGAGGGGGGAGGGGAGCTGCGCGGGAAAGTTGACTACACACAGTGCGTGTATCTGAAGCTAAGCTGTCATTTCGTTGAGTGCTGCACAGGTCGCGGCGTCTCGTCAGATTGGATGAGGTGCGAAAACTGGCACGCAATGCAGCCCGCAGCTATCGGAGGCTATGTACAGTGAAACCTGTCAGGCGCGTCTGCAATGGCACTGCAGCTGGGCAGCGACTAACTAAAATATGACCCCAACGCCAAAGATCTCGCCAATAAATTAAAAACTGCATGCCCAGCAGCTACAAAAAAACTAATTACGCTAGTTGTTGTTGTTGTTGAGCTTGAAAAGTGAGGAACAACATGTCGATATCCGAAAATATCTTTGAAAAATCATCAATCAGTGCAAACAGTTTTATATACATAGATTTGATAACCTTAAACGGAGACTCGCTTTAAAGTTAGAGCGAGTTTCCTCTTTTGGCCACATTGCGTATGAGCGATGAAGTACAAATGCTTTTGACTGACGACCTTAACAAGATGTGCAACTGCTGCAACATTTTAAAATGGTTTCTGGGCTCAACAAACGCACCACTAAAAGTTGCGCAAACAACCACCAATCAGTCAGGCAGTCAGTCAGCCGGCGTGTTGGTTTACGGATACGGATGCGGAAAACATATACTGTCAGCTACATCCTTTCGCTCCGCTTCTTCTAATCTGTGTCAGCGGGCAGCAACAGGGAGAGGGGCAGGGGCAGAGGCAGGACGCTGACTAAAAATGCTTTCGGTTTGCGCAAAATGCAATTCGCCGGCAAATGACGCGTGCCACTGACTGACAAGCAAATGCAGCTTACTGTTGCAGTTGCTCTTGGCTGTGGTCGCCGGCATATTTCGGTCCGTTGTGCTGCCAGCACTAGGCCACGCTGACGGACAGGCAATCTAATTGAAATGCAGCTAAAGAATGAAGCCCGCTAGCTAGAAAAATTTGCATGTGCCAGCAGAAATTAGATAAGTGCTTAGTTCTTTTAAAACCTCCCCACAAAAAAAAGTCAGTTTCTCATACGGAGCGTCAAGATATTAAGGGAAACCTTAATTTATTCGTTTTTTATAAAGGTCAATTAATAACATATGAACTCGAATTTAACGGCAGGTTAAAATATACAAAATATAGTATGTATATGCTTTCTCTTGGAAAACAAAAAAGAATAGCAATTGCAAACATCTTCGAAGAGCAAACTTGCTTTAAATAATATATTTTACCAAACCATGGACTCACTACAAATCGATGGCCTCCTTTAGACGCTGGATACCGCTGCCAGCTATTTTGGTAACATCCTCGCCCACCTGCCAAGAGATGGCGCCAGTTATCAAATCGCGTCTCTGCACACATTTGATAACCTGACGATTCTCTGGCAGCAGCGTCATAGCGCCCGGATACTCAATGAAGACAACCAGACCGAGCGTCTCGGACAGCTCAATGATGCGATGCAAATAGCGCAAGCAAAACCATTTCTATTGGAAATATATTTGAGAAAAGAAAGATCGTTCAGATCGTTAGTGTTTTGATATTAACCGAAACTTACATTCGAATTGGACGCATCTTTAGAATGTATGCTGTTCATAAAGGAGGCCGTCGCGTATTGCAAGCAAACGAACTCGCTAAGCTGTGGTAGCAGTTGTTGTTGTTGTTGTAGTGTATGTTGGCTAATTAGACTATGTGGCTAACGTTTACGCACCTTCTCGAGTTGTCCCAAAAACAGCACCGACTGCCGGGCAATATGTGCCAGTGCCATCTGAAAGGCCACCAGCAGTATGTCCATTATGTTATGATCAGCGCGATGCCAAAAGCAGTCGGTTTCATCGCGAGTTAACTTGATGCTGGTGCGCACATTGCGAAAATCAAAGTCATCAACACTCTGAAAAACCAAAAGACGCTTTTGGTAAAATGTAATTGAAGCTAAAAAAACCAGACACATATACGATATGCCACAAGGAGGTTATCTGACCTGGCCCGTTATGGATTTAGCTTATGATTTGGGTTTATGATAATGATTCTTCACTTCTATTGCAACTATATGGTACATATAACTTACCACCTGGTCCAAAGCTGTATAGCGATTGAGGCGTGGCACAAAGAACCACACGGTATATTCATTAATGGTGATGTACTCGAAAATGCAACGCACTTGGTCGAAAATATGCAGCAAAAAGCGACGCTCGGTGAGACGAGTTGTCTCATTGGCCACCAGAAAGTTGTTGGCCAGCCTCTTCAAGAGCTTGTGCTGGTCATCGTCCGGACGGTCCAGAAGCTTGGCAAAGGTATCAAACGGATTGCCATCTCTGAAATGAATTTTGTAAATATTTTATATGTTTGCAATTTGTGAAATTTCGCCCACCTGAAGTTGCTGTAGCTGCTTGCATCAGCCTGGATGATTTTCAGCCAGTTAATTGCACAATCCTGATGCACACTGCGCACCAGGTCGGATGTGTGCGGCGGCTGTACAAAGAATATGTTATGGAACTCGGCGACGGACACCTCACGCCAATCACCCAAGTTGATCTGAAACTTGAGGGAATCCAAGCGATGCACATCATCAAAGCGACGTTGCACGTTCACCTCGTAAATCATTTGGCGACGTGCGCGCATTTGCTGCTTTTGCTGATTGCGACGGTCTTGGCGCTCTCTGGCCTGCTTCGAAGTGCTCGGCTCCATGTCCAGGTCACTGTCTGGGTCAGGATCATACTCAACACTGATGCCGCCCATGCGTTCCAGCTTGAAAGTCATTCCGACGCTACCCTTGCCAATTTCCAGCTGCGGCAGGCGGCGCAAGCTCTCACCGTTGGCATACTCCATGCCACACATCAGCTGAAGAGCATGGCCAACGGGCGTAACTATGAGTGGCGATGATGGCATTGTTCCGTTTGGCTTGTCCAGATTGTATAGCAATAGATGCACATTGTCCACCTGAGAAAATTTTAAATACTCCTTCTCGCAACCCAGACAATCTTCAATGGTCAACTGCAGTGTGCGTGTGTGTGTGCGTGTGTGTGGATGTAGGAGGTGAATGTTTATTGCACTCAAATTCAACAACTTACCGATAAAATTTGCAACAAATTGGATTCGATGTGTTCAGCCATTGTTCACAGTTTGCTTCACAAAACCTTTTTGGCTTTTCTCGAACTTTAAGGCACATGTAGCGAGCACTGAAAGAAACAGTGTTGACAAACTTGTGCAGCTCAACGCGTAGCTGTTATCGATAAGTGGATTTGCTTGAATTGTCGATTGGAATATGAAATTAATCTACTTGTTAGTCTCTGTTTAAGTGCAATAAAGGACAGGAGCTTTGGCTTTGGCAAACTGCTGAACACCAAAAAACTGTGTTGGCAAGCGGTGAATTAAAATCCTATTATCATCGAATAGGACATTCAAGAAGAATACGATATTATGTACAAGTATTGTATTAAACTAACTGAGCCCCTGAGACTTGAGCCTGAACATCCCAAAAATGATTTTGTCCAACTCTCATGGCTTGTAAATTTAAAAATTTGCTTAACCAAGAAGGAATTAACATTTTGAGCTGCGCTAACCACATGAAGTGAGCCATTAAATTGAAAAAGCCAACATAGTATGTATGTACATAAAATTAGGATTAACGGCTTTCCAAGTGCCATCAAAGTCCCCGGAGTGTTTGCTCTGGCCAACAATTAGTCCAATGTGGCATATTAAAAACGCTATAAAATCACATTTTTTTCTTATACCGAAAAAGATGTTCATGCGCTCGGCGAACTTTCTAATTTATCAGGGTAGCCAGTGACAACGCGACCATCGTAAAAGTGCCAGCAAAGTAATATTTAGACAAATAAAAACAAAATTGTGATTTCTCTTTCAAATTTTTTATAGGGTCGTTTTTTGCAAATTACCAAAGAGTTTTATTTACTCCACATCTTGGCTTGAGCTGCATATTAAATTGGAGCTGAAGAAATTATATTGTATATTTACATATAAGTACAGTGAAATCTCTTCAAACGAAAAGCAATAACTGCATAAAAAAATCAATACATATGTATAAGTATTAATGCATAGCTTATTACTGAAGGTTAAGAAATTGCCCGACGGTCGCTTAAGAGAGTTTTCACTGTACAAACGTTTCATTTTACTGCGTTTTGGGCGCTTTTGAAATTTTAATGATGATTGCGTTTTGGGCGCAATGCGTGTTTCTTGATTTATAACCTCGCGTTTGGCCAGATGTGTTTCAAATTCTTGGCCAGGATCAGGCCTTAAACGCTGTCCCATGCTATACAAATATATGTATATATATAGAGTCTCATGTATTGGGACCACACAAGCAACTTTGGAATGCAAGTGCTTCGTTTGTTTGCCAATGCCAGCGGCTGCAAGTAGCTCAAATGACTGCAATTGGTTTCTTCATAGCCATAACGCGAGTAATTCAATAAGTCTCGCACACAAAGTCAGAATGGTGCCTGTCGTTAAATATTTGCCTTAACATTTCGTTTGCAAATCACAAAAACACTTAGGCCTTACTCCTTTGCAGCTGCGGCTCAATTGTTGGGGCCACTTTGAAATATTCAACAGCTAAACAGCGCGGACAGTTGCAATAGAGCTGTGACCACCTAATAAGCCAACTAGCCGATTGGGACGATTCGCCAGCTCGTAATGCAAAAGAAATTATGGCAATTTAACGGAGGATCGCGATCCTCTAGACCTGGTCTCACATTGCAATTAGTTGGCAACGCTGCCTCCGGGGCAGCTCTGCATTGGAGTTGAGCTCTGCTCTGGTCCGGTAGTCGTTGAGATTTTATTGCTAGCATAAATTTTCTCAGATAAAAGCGCGAAAATGTTGCTCATGACTGTGGCTACATGTCCACACAAGGTGTGTATGTGTGTGTGTATACAAAGATACACTCACATTTGTTAGCCCCGCCCCCGCAGTCTGATGCCTCGCATAGTTTTCGATCATTGAGCAAAAGAAATTATAGCAATTTGCTTGTCAAATTGTTGCCAACCGGCACAATAAATCGAGCTCTATAACGGCTGACCACTGTGTGGCATCGGTCCGTTCGATCGCGATAGAGTTGTTTTAGAAATAAATAATCCCCAAGGCACGCCAGGCGAGCTGTAGAGCCTCCTTTGCCGTCTGGATCGTCGTTTAGTGGCCGTTAAGATGTGCAATTTCATTGGCATGGCTTTTACTTGGCCCGATCCGCATTTTCCGCACTAATTTAATGGTGCTATACCATAAAGCAGCCAAATTGAATATAGCTGCAAGTTGAATCGACGACTAAATTGATTGGAATATTGTTGTGTTGATTTATAGCATGCGGGCAGGTAATTTGACGTTTCTTATGGATTTCAGATGGGTTTTCTGTGTAAACTGTGAAAAGATACATTTTTATACCCTGTAGCGAATAAATACGTGGACAAAGGGAGACTTGGCATAAAAACGGGCATTCATGTATGACGACTTTGATTCACTTCAATCTAGCGACAAAAATGTCCATCCCAGGTTCACGAATCGCAACCGAACCGACAACTAAATTTTGTTTATAATTGAGGGTATCTCCGATTCGAGCAGTTTTAGATCACATTTGTACACCAATCGCAATCAACATTTTAAACAACAATTTCCAGAAGCTTAGCCAAATGCATAGTCCCCAATTCCTCATTTATTCCGGGCGAAACTGCAAATATGTGCTGGGCTTTTTTCTAGCCCGGTATGATCTGGGAATGCTTAGGTCAACGGTTCGCTTTAAGCCGGTCCTAGCAATGGTCTGCTCAACTCGCACCTGGGCATTTTAATAGTCAACGTGTTGTGTGTGCCGCATGCACCTGATGTGATCCTTCGTGGAAAGCCTTCGTGTGGTAAGCCTTGAGCGCCCATTGCCCGTAATTCGAAATGTTTACGGTACATTTAATTTCATTTGGATTATTACAATATGCTTTAGGAGTTTAGCTGAGAAATGTTTGGCTCTTGCCGTGGCTTTCTCTCTCTCTGGGTTTCTCTGTTTCTCTCATGCTCCATTTGCGGCGTCTTTGCCCGGAACAATGAGCCATGAAGTGGGTGAGCGTATTTTGGCTTTGGTTCTATCCGACACTCAGGTGCTCGTTTTTCATTGTTGTTGCCGAAAATGTAATTGCGAATTTCAGACAAATGTGAAATTTGAATTTACAAGTTTAACTTTTCTTGTAACGAGTAAAATCATTTGTTTGGCTTGCTTACAGACACACACACACTCAGACACACACACAACAGAGGCAAGCAAGGCGACTGCTCCTTTTATGCATGTGTGTGTGTTTGCTTCGAGTGTGCAGTTGGCAATTCTCGACTAAGTTCATTTGTTCCATTTCAACGCTCCCAGCAGCAGGCAGCAGGCAGAAGCCAGCAGGCAGCAGGCAGCTTCCGTCGCATTTCTTGCCAGGCCGCATAAACAAATGTACTTCCCGGTTTTCGGATGCTGCTACCAACTTTCCCACTCCAACCCATCCCCTTTCCAGCAGCATATTACCAGTATTTTCAATCTTTCGCCATTCAACAATGGCAGCCGTTGCCATATTTCCGGCTCTTTGTATTGTGCCTCTTGAGCTTTGCCTCGAATTGAATTCTCAGGTATACCCTCCTACACAAGTACATTTAGATTTTTTTTAGTTTTTCTTTTATCATTTCTGGGTTTGTTTGTGATGCATCAAGAGAGTCGGTCGGAGGCTGGCTGATATACATATGAAGTTAACTCGCATAGCGTTGAGCTTGCGTCTGCGAAAGCTGGACCAAAGTATTTATCGGGAAAGTTATTTATGCAAGCTCAACTATATACCCAGTTTCTGAAAGCTGCAACCAAGCGGGAGTTTTATAAACTCTTTTTCTTACTTGTAAAACTTGGCGAGAAAATAATTATTTTGATAATGAAGTTTTTACATAAAAGCTGCCTATGTTTATTTGAACGTAAAAGACATTTGATTGGGCTTAAGCGTTGTAAATACAATTTATTCAAATTCATATTTAAAACACGTTTCATATATTAAAAAGGAAACCATTGGAATTTTTTAGACGTTGTTCTCATTTACATTTAATTTAATTGCCCAGAATTCCCTGTACCCATTGAAATGGAGAGAGTATTGTTTATTTATTTTGATTTTTTTTATTACTGGAACAAACCAATTCGCTTGGGTCTGCGAGTGCACAATAGCACTAACCATACGAGACATATGTACATATGTATGTATGTAGATACACCAAACACCATAACTCGCAACTAGGGATCCCCAAGAGTGTCTGAGACAATTTTAGTGTGGCCAGATAGAGTAAGACTACTGAGAGAGGCAGCCGAACGCCTTGAAAGTCGAACGTTCAGTATGAAGCCGCATCTCGCTCAGCGCATTGTATGGTTAGTGACTATAGGCAAAGTATCGATATATCGACGAGTTGATATTTTTGCAAGATCAGCACCAAAGTACTCCGTTAGCCCACTCAACGTTAGTTGCTCCGCGCTCTTTCTGTGTGTGGCCTGTGGACCGGCGAAAAAGAGTTCAGTTTTGCAAAACATATACAAAATATTAAAGATCCGCGAATTGCTTTTGCTGCAAATATGGCTGATTTGAAGTTTTACACACCTAGCACGGCCATGCTGCGAGCCTACATGGCAAATTTCAACGATCAAAGCTTAAGAGAAAATGATACGTGCTTCGGCGAATATCTGGATACACGCCAATTGAGCTTTGACAATATCTGCTCTGTTCTTAAGAAGCTGCTCACCATTGAGGATTTGAGCAAAATGGATGACTACACTAAACTCATGCAGACGCATGTGAGCGTTATGAGAGTAGACAGCGAGCACTATGAAATTAATCTTAGCCACACCGAAGTTAATGCCGAAGATGTCTTAAAACCCGACGTGGACGAGCTAGTACTTGTGCCAAATGCAAGTCTGTCGGAAATGCCATTGCCCAATCCGTTGATCTTGGCACAGATGCCGCATATACACGAGTCTCTCGATCCAAGAGATAATAAGCGCCGGCACGTGGGCAGCATTGTAAAAGTGGATAACACAAGTGTTGTTTTTGAATGTTCAACGCTAGATTTGATCAATTTAAACAAAAAATGGAACATTATCTTTAGGTCTCCGCGCATTCCGTTTCGCCTTATGTACCACGCGCTCGACCTGCTTATGGTGTGTCGCACAGAGCGCAATTATCTGTTTGCTATTCCCAATCTAGCTCCCAATCAGCTCCATGAATCCCACTATTTTGAAGACCTTTCTCTGATCAACACACAAATCGCCACAAACAGTGAACAGCTTCAGGCAGTAAAGCAGATAGTTAATGGACCTAACTCTCTGGCGCCATACATTGTTTATGGACCCCCAGGTGAGTAAAGAAAGTAACAACTCAGCTAGCCCTGGACATAGACTTATTGCCGATCGATTGCAGGCACCGGAAAGACTACAACCATTGTGGAGGCCATTCTTCAATTGTGCCTTTTACGTCCGGAGAGTCATATAATTGTCACGGCGGGCTCTAATTCGGCCTGCGATACGGTAGCTTTGAAACTATGTGAATTAATTGAGAATAATCTTAGATTTGCCGATCAACAAAAAAACATGGTCCTGCGTGTTTTCTCGAGGAAAAGATATGAGCAAGGGCTGGACAATGTGCATCCCTTAGTGGTGAAATACTCGAATTGTATAAGATCTTTTAGGACCTTCAAGAATATAAAATTACAAAAATATAGGATCATAGTGTCCAGTTTGTGCCTGGTGGGCCTGTTGGCACTCGAGGATACAGATGTCCAATTTACGCATGTTTTCATTGATGAGGCGGCAGCATCAACTGAACCAGAGACGCTGCTTGGCATCGTGGGCGTTAAGGATGCCGCATGCCATATTATACTCTCCGGTGATCACAACCAATTGGGCCCTTTCATTGGCAGCCAGCGTGCATCCAGCTTGGGCTTCGGTCAATCTCTTTTGGAGCGTCTGATGCTTAGCAGATGGTACCAGTTGGATGCCAGCGGCAACTATGACCGGACGCTACAAACGCGCTTGCGTCGCAACTATAGATCCCATCCGGAGATCGTGGGACTCTTTAATAAGCTCTATTACAATGATGAGCTCATTGCGTTGGCGCCAACAATGAAGGTTAATATGGCCGCCAAATGGAAGCAGCTGGCCAATGCCAAGTTTCCCATATTATTCCACAACATATACGGAAAAACGTGTCGCAAGATGAACGCGACGAGCTGCTACAATCAGCAAGAGGCCCAGGTGCTTAGCTGGTACGTCAGAGTTCTGCTAGGAAGGGGCATCGGAGGTGGCTTGACAGTGAAGCAGCAGGACATTGGCGTTATCACGCCATACTTGGCACAGTGCGAGCTGATCAAGCAGATATTTTGTGAAAGGGGTCTGTTCAATGTGGACGTGGGCACCGTTCAACGCTACCAGGGACGCGAGAAACCCATTATTGTTGTCTCCCTGGTTTCCTCATACACCAGCACACGCTTCGTAACTAATCCTCGACTACTGAATGTTATACTTTCCCGAGCCATGTCATTATTAATAATAATTGGCAATCCGCTTAGTCTGGGAGCTAGTAAGGACTTACAGTACATCATCAACAAGTGCGAGTTGCACGAAAACGTTTTGGGCAAGAAGATTGACAACAGAACAAGTTTGCAAGCGTAAAACAAAAAATATATATTTGAAAAGAATTATTGTTAAATAATCGGGTAAAACACAACTTTACAACCGAAAAACCAAATGCCAAGAGAATACAAAACAGAAGAACAAATTCACAAAAACGCCAAAATGTAACCTCATTACTGTAACAGCCATATATGCTCTTTCACATCTTATCTTTAAATAATCTTGGAAATGCAACTTTTAAATGTTAAAAGCTATATATAGTATAAGAAATTAATTTGTATACACACATAATGAACATACTCGATCATTATATAGTTATGATTCACTTTATCTATAAATGTGTAATCACATAAGCAAAAGGTTTTTATGGTAAATATTTATTTAATGCACGCATTGAATTGCCTGTCTGTTTAATGATTGGTTCCAGAATTTTTCGCTGACTTTTGTATATTTGTCTTTGGTCTTTGTACACCATGTGGAGGAGCTTTTGTGCTCGGGCGTCATACCGAAAATGTTACATTTCACGTATTGTTGGCTCTGGCTCAAACATTCGCTTTGGCTCTTCATATTTTCTTGCTGCTCTATTGTAGTAGTACTTCAGGGCCAAAGCCAAAGTGGCGTGTTCCGGTCTGCCACATAAAACAGTGGGCCCACAGTCCATATAGCCGACAGCAGGAGCAGCAGCAGCAGCAGAAGGCGGTGCCTGCAACCCCGACTGCGCCCTCGCATGCACACATGCACAAATACAATTAGAGACTCGGTTTGTTGGTTCAACTTGTTTGCTTACATTCAACTTGCTTCACTTCTGCTGCGATAGTTTTTTGCCATTCTCTGTAACTTGCCTCATTCTCTAGCTCTCTGGAAAGTTTTTGGCCAACTTTGTGCTCGTCATTGTGTGAGCGCCTTAACTTAATTTTGTGGATTTCTATGCATTTCTCTCGGCATGTATGTGTGTTTGTTTGTGTTTGTTTAAATGTTGTATAATTCACTGATTTCTTGTGGCTTTTGTTGTATTTTTGTGTGCGACTCTGTGATTACGTTTGGTTTGAATTCTGGGCGCATGATGCGTATGAGCAATGTTCGTTTTGTGTACTGACAAAAATGCTAGAGAGAATTGTGTTTATTCCTATGTGGGAATATGAGGAAATGGAATAATTAAATAGCTTTGCTTTTTACCAGACATTGAGGGCTACTTTAGTTAGCCCAAGTTAAAACAAACATCATGCATCGAATTTAATTACTTTTATCTCAAGCGAACTTAAAGTGAAAGACCTGTGGATAATTCCACTCAAGCTGCCACTAAATACTAGATCTCTAGCGGATCATTAAAGTAATCCACAATGAAATCTTCAATTGCTTTTATGGCTATAAAATAGCCAAAATACTTAAGTAAACCCTAAAAAAAAAGAAAAGCCTAGCACTTCTCTATTTTCCAGCGAGACGAACAACAAGCAATGCAAATTGTTGTATCCGAAATTTATTGGCAGCACTTATCAGATTTGCTCATAAATCTGCAGAAAAGCCCTGGGCATCGCCTGAGGCGTGGGTGGAGGCTGGTGAGCACGAGCGAGACATTTATTTGCATGCTCCACTGTCCGGTGCTGGTCGCACAATCCACAAATTAACATGACATTTTTACAAGCCCAAACATGTGTACACATGGGCCGCCGGTCCGAGTCCTCACCCCTCTGCCCATTCGAAATTAATAGCCAGCCAGTCGGGCACGACAATAAAAACAACAACTAGGAAATACCAGGCCTGGAACATGGAACATGGACAGTTATGGACACGGGCCAAAAAGTCAAACATTTGAATAGCATCTGCGGCTGGTGAATATTGAGATCGAAGCGAACAGGTTGCCAGTTTATGCATGTGCCGCCTGGCCATAAATTTAATTACTCAAAGCACCAGAAATGAGCAAAACGAAACCCGCCTTTAAGCCCCTTCCGCATTTATTCCATGCCAGCCAGACACATTCGATAATCTGGGCCAAGTGATGTGCACACACACACACACATACACAAAGTTTTCATTGACAGCAGTTCGTAAAAGGAAAAAGCTGAGCACAAAATACACACACACACACACCCAAGCACATGCACACAAATCATGACAAAACATTTGGCCAACAAGTTTTTCCTATTTTTTTTGTGTGTGTTTTCGGTGCAAATATTCAAGCATGGCAAGGACGATGCCGCTGATGCCGATGATGAAGTTATCAGCAAAAACAAGCAAAATGTTGGCACAGTTTCAAAAAACCATAAAGTTAAAAAATAGTGAGCCAGAGAGAGGAAAGGAGAGGAAATGCAAAAACCAAAAGCAACAATCAAAAAAGCACACTGCAAATTCTAAACAAGGCACAACGTTTACACTGCAACAGAAACCGGTGCAGCAGTCCTTGTGAACAATACTGTCAACTGTCGCTCTAAACGTGTAGCTGAATCCAGTGTTGGAAGTAGCGAAAATAGCGGCATTAGATTTCTGAGCTCAAATTGGCAGCACTTATTGAGATGCGAAAAAAGTAAATTGTAACTGTTTTCGGCTAACGAATGTTGAGAAAAGCCAAATTTAGCTAGAATATAGCTGAAATGTCAACAAGGCCTGTTAGCCTTGTGCCCCGGTATATTCCGCTCTCTCTCTCTCTCTCTGTAAGTGAGAGCAATGTCAAAGCTGTAAATGTTTGGTGCAGCAACAAACGACAAGTCCAATGCATGTTGACATTCATGTTGCCAACAGAAATGAAAATGAGATTTTCATTTTTGCTGCTGAAGCACTTATCTCAATGCAGTTGGTGGCCTACCACAAGCTAAGGAAATGCATTCCGAAAATGTGGCAAAATGAATTAGCTGCACAGCTTGATTTTAAGCAGCAATTATGGCTTATTTTGCACAGATGCTGCTTTTGACAAAGTCACAATTTGCTATAGCCTAACCGAAATGTTTAAGAATGCATTTAGTGAAATTCTTATCAAAATTGTCAATTGATTGGCATATCAAGAAATATTCATAGCCAATGGCTTAAACTATAAGCCACACAGCAAGTGATGGACTATAGAAAATTTATGTCAGACTGTCTGACTGACTAGAAGCTAGGAAGCTGATATTTTTTCTGAAGATGTCCTTCGGATCGATAGTAAGCACTTAGCTTTGCGAATGTGACGTCGTCCAAGGGGAAGGTCACCGGTTCAAGTCCAGCTGCGATGGCTTAGAGGTTTGATAGCAATATCTGCCTAAAGTTGGCATTCTGTTTTGTTGACCTGAGCGACCACTGGCAATTTCCTCGCGTTGTTTTGATTACAGGGTATCTGCCAGCTTGACCATTCTAGAGTACAGTGGGTTTTATTAGTTTTCAATTAAAATCTGCTTACATTTGCTAGACAAATATTTATACGTTTTTCATGTTTTTTAAGCTGCTTATTTTTATTGATGTTGCATGTTACTTTAATGCCTCATTTTGTAATGCCAAGTATTCTATTGAATTAAGTGAAATGCCCACATTTGATTGTTGCTCTATGCCCACAAACATTTCACTCAAGCCCAGAACAGCAATTGCAAAATTGCATTCTCCAAGTGTTTAGAGCCGAGCACCTGTCCCGTCAGTTGGGCCTTGCCCAGTTGTGCTCCTGGAGCTGATGCTTCTATGGAAAATATGACGTATGTTGATGCTAACATGAAGTTGCCCGCAAAATAATAAAATGATTCTAATAAATTTTGTGCTACGAAATATTCCAATGCGCCTTCTCTCTGTCTCTCTCTCGCTCGCTCTCATTTTGCCTTCAAGCGGAAATTGCACATTTTGCAGAAAGGGGTTTCTGGGTGGATTTGTGTGTGTGCGTGTGTGTTACTGCATGCGAAGTATAAAAGGAATTAGGAATGCAATTTGAGGTTAGGTTGGCAATGTGCGCCCAGGCAGATCGGCTGTTCGGTCCCGGTAGTCGCCTCCGTATCCAAGCAACCGCATTTACAGTGTAGTATGTGTATGTCAGTTAGACAAACAGGCAGCTGGGCTGGCAGTTGGACATATGCAGACGCAGCAAGCGAACCATGCGCCGCCAACCCACAGTATCCAGCAGTACCATGTTCTAGCCAAGCCATGTCGACCAACCGCTCTGATCTCATCCCTAGAATTGCCTAGATATTAATAGACAAAATTTTGAGTATTGCTTCCGTCATGAATATTTTCGAGCAGCCAACGCAGAGGACTCTCAACTTTTGGACAAGCTATGCTTCAACTCCCCTTAAAAGAAGCCCCACTGTCGGGCTGGAGCTCACATTGTCGTGTGCGTCAGTTTCCTTGAAAGTTTTCAAATGTCCATTCGTGGAGCATTCAACTTCCATTCAGCTGTCTGTTTTTGTGGGTTTTTTAATTTTAATGATGCCTCAGCTGCCACCCGCCCACCCTTGCAAAAAATGTAAAATACTTGCGGGAGCTGCTTCTGCAGAAATTCTCAACCAAAACAATTTTGGGCATGTGCATTTTATGTGCGCATCGGGACTCGGGACCCGGTTCAGATGGAGCTCTATGAAAAGTATTTCTGTGTGCGTGTGTGCCAGTGTTCGTATTTATTCGTATGTATTTGTGGCAATGGCTGCATCTGGATGGCAGTTTAAATGAGATTATTTTAGTTTTGGCATAGTTGAAATTTTGCCAACACAAGCAACTCGTTCCGTAAATTTAACAAATGAAAAATATATAGTTTGTTTCTGCTTAGAGGTAAAAGAGCTCCATAAAGGCACACAAAGCAGAAAGGCCAAGATCGAGGAAGATTGCAGGAAAATATTTGTCAAAGAGCTTCAAGCCAATTGAATGCAAAATATTTCTTGCATTTTCATACATCTCAGCTTAACTAAGTTTACAGCTTTCATAAACGTAAGTCGGCCAATTAGACAGTCAATCGGTCAGAACATAGATTAACCCATAGTCTAGGCTAAAAAAAGAACTACTTGCCCCAACTGGCTAAGCCCGCTGTCAGTCTGCGATTGGCGCCACGTTCTTCAAAGAGCGAAGCAACTGAAAATTTGGTGGCCCCTAAAGCCACTGCGACTGCGGTTGAGTAAACAACTGAAAGATTTATGATATCAAAATAGTGTCACATAAAATATTCACACCTTCGCCGCCAGAATCTAACGTCCAAACAAAATGACTTAGTTTTGGTCCCTGTCACGGACTAGCATATTTATGTGCGTGTGTTTGTGTATATGCGTTACGTCCCACTGTACATTATACGGTATCCGTGGCCACAGTATCCCCAGAGTGGCCTCGTAACGCCAGCTGATGCCGTTGACTCGATAAAGCCATTGTTTATATACGCTGGAACGAGTTGGATTGCATTTTGGCCATAAGTTGGCAGCATTTTTTATGCGTTCATCATGCGGTCAGCATAAATTTTTCATCGCACCGCGTACGGTTTTGGCTTTTGCCTTGCTTGGCTCATTTTTTAGCCAAATGTCTTGATATCGGGACCCGGGCCAGTTTGCAACATGTTGCCAATTTTGATGTCTGAATGCCATAAATCAAAGCGTTTAAAGCCAAATCCGCAGCCAAAGTGAAAACCCGACGCCAAATGCATTTGTGCCCGCCAGCGAAAATTGTGAAAACTTTTACACCCCTTCCCCCACCCCCACTCCGCGTCACGCATAACTTTTGTTGTTGTAGTCGTTGCGGTGTTTGCGGCTGTGGTTGACTATAGAATTATACAAAGCATTCGCAGAGCTACTTTTAAATTGCGGCCCCGCCCCCACCCGATCAAAAGAGTAGGCGTGGCTCGCGAGCAGAGCCATCTTGAATTTAGAATTAAGCTGAATGTACTAATATTAAGATTTTTTGTATATTTTAGAACACCAAAGATACTTTTTAATAATTCATTACACAATTTACCAAATTTGCAACAGATATTGGTTGGTTGAAGACCCGCGTCCACACAGCTATATAAATCGTCCATTATTATCTCGAGGAATATTATGGTGTCTAGAAAATTGTACTGCATGTTTATGATCTCACAAACCGAAACTGTTGCAATTTAATGGTAACGAATATGAACGTAATTTAGGACGAGCTTAAGTGTACTAACGCCACTGCGGAACCTTTTTTCCTGTAATAAGACAATGAAACATTATAAGTGAATGATGCATTAAAAAAAATTCAAGGCTGCCAACCGATGTTTGGAATCGAATTTCCGAACCACAACCTTAGCGACCAGGTTCACTCGACTGAACCTTAAGCCAACGAGAGTTGGATCGAGTCGTGGTTATTTAGTAGTTGGGTTACAGCCCTGTGAAAATGTACATTGACGGCTTACCAGATATGCATCCACTGCTAGCCCTTAACCTCAGTGTATCATGCATTGATGGCGAGCTGAAAGCAAATATGCAGTTGTAGTCGAGAAAATTGGAAAAAAAATTTGTATAACTTATTAACTTCAATCCGTTGCGAGTCTCCCTGTAGTTGTTGGGATTGGAATAATCATAGTGACTTTTCATACGCTGCTGGTGATTGTGTTGTTGGTGATGTTCTTGTTGCTGTTGATGATGTTGCTGATGCTGCTGCTGGAGCTGTTGCTGCTGTAGCTGGTGTTGCTGCTGATGTTGTTGTTGTGCTTGCTGATGCTGCTGGTGCAAGTTCTGATAGCCTTGTGGATAGTTCCACATGTTGTTGGGCATCATATTGGTGACGTTGCCACCTGGCAACCAATTCGTATTTCCCGCAGATGAACCACCAGTCATTCGGCCCTGATGCATTTGCGGCATTTGAGTATTTGGGCTCATTTGAGACATGGCTGACAAGGGCTGCAGATCGGGCACAACAACATTCATGCCACCTCCATCAATACCGCCCCCGCTACCCATCACTGGCATCACGGAATAACTGTTCAATGGCGTTACAGCTCCAGGGGGTAGCTGCGACATCGACATGGCCAACTGATTGGCCTGTGACGGTTGCATCATGTTCATCGGCTGAGATTGCATGGTTCTCCGTTGCATCGGATACAACATTTGACTGGTCGCAGTCATGGGCATAGACATCGGAGGCATATTACCCATGGGTAATTGCATTTGGTTCATGCCCGCCACCGGCATGTTCATTGGCATGCCCATCGGCATGGTCATCGGCATGGACCCGGCCGGCATACTCATCTGATGCATGCCCACCATCTAGTAAAAGATCGCAAATAATAGAATGTTATACTATATATCTATATACTGACATCATCAGAGTAATTCGCTTCATAGGGCATGGAGTTGCTGTAGTTCATGTTCATTTTGATCGTCCAATGCCAAGGATTCTTTCAAAAAAAAAAAAAAATATCTGCTTGGAAATTTCTCACTTTGAATTTAGGTATAATTTTATATAAATTAAAAGTTTTTTTTCGATCTGAATGTTGAGAGCCAACTAACTAAAAGACTTTTGTGAAGCCAGAAATCAGAAAAAGCCGGTCAAAATAGGATTGAACTGTCCAAGCCTGCCTAGAACTTGGCAAATAGTTATCGAATTTGATTTCTCATTGTTGTTTATTGATTTACTAACAAGCCAGCGGGTATATTTCGGCCTTGTCCATGGCACGTATAAAATAAATTCTTCCAAAGATCTTTGTCAATGAGTTTGAAACCAATCGGAAGGGTTTGCGGGTGAAATTTGATCTTATATAGAGCTTTGAAGCAAATCGGACAAAACGTAAAAACTCAATAAAAGCATTCACCGAGAAAGCTTTGATTATGCGAAATATGAAAAACCACGTCTCATATGAGTTTTCATATGGATTCTTGGAAATGCATATGAGTTTCATACAAACGCTTTCCTTGATTTTTCCACACATACGGGTGAAGTTTTCCGAAACCCCGTCTTAACGTGCACCTTTATCAATTAAGGTAATTTCAGTGAACATTTCAGCTTTCTAGATGTTACGGCTGTGCGTTGATTTGTCAATAAGTCAATCAGTCAGTCAGCCAGGACACACATATAGGGATATCGAATTCTGATGAATTGTAAATATGTTTATAAGCATTTAGATGCCAATTTTATGCCAAAGTTATCAAGGCTAGAAGCAACACAGCCTCTACTGACGGGCCCTTTCGACTAAAGCACTCTTGATCAACTTGATGCCTAAGTGTACAATTTTGTATTTGCCCTCTCTTTCTCGTTCTATCTTTCTCTATCTCTCTCTCTCCCTCTCTGTCTTTCTCTCTCTCTCTCTCTCTTGGGCATAACGTGATCCACATGGCCGAACCCTCCGAGTCAGCCTGGTCCCAAGTTCCTGCGCTATTATTGCCCAGCTCTTAGCTGACCAGCACAATTAATTTTACCTTCGCTTGTCATTTTATTGTTTATCTACATAAATACGAACACGAGACGCGTCCGCCTCGCATTCACCCAGCCAGCCGTGGCCTGGTGTGTCACGCCGCTGAGCAGCTATCGGATGGACCTGCTGGTCGTTCTGCTGTCGGATATCCTTGCTTGTCTATATATACATATATATATATGTATATATGTATGTATATAGTTGCCGTTGCCACACCATTTATGCCATTAAGTCATTAGCTTTGTTTAACAAATAACAAACTGTCAATGAGTTGATTAACGATGTTTTTCGCATGAACTGCAATTAGCTGTCGCTGTCGCTGTTGTTGCTGCTGGCTGCTGTTGTTGTTGCTGCTGCCTTCGTTGCCACTGATAAATGGGTGTGATTTTTGCCCAGCATTGCCTGTTGACTTGCTGCCAACTTGGTGGCCACTTGGCCAAGTTAGCAAGGCGCCGCGGCGCGTTATTGATGCACACACCACTCTCTAACACCACGGCCAACGCCATCGCCCCTTTGCGCCGTCACTTGGCAATTATTGTGTTTTGTGATGAGCTCTTGTGTGGCTGGCAAGCAGCAGTCAAAGTGAGTATTCGCTCATCGCATGGCATCGTCAAAGCAATTACTACCCGTTGACAAGTGTAATGTCAGCCAACGCCATACTGTTGCTCCTGCTGTTGTCATTTATTCATTCACTCACTCACTCACTCAGTCACTCTCTTTCTGATGGCGACTAAACGACACTCGGCTCATTTCGTTATTTGCAATTTATTTACCATAGACAGGGACAGGAGCGCAATTAGTTTAAAAGTGGGCCCAAAATACGCTCCCATTGCTTGGAAACGGCTAAAATGAATGTTGAATGTGAAAATGGGTACCGAAATAGTTTGTTTTCTTACCTGAATTGTTAGTTAACCAGACTATACATATGCGCTGCTTTTGACGTTTTTATTGCTAGTTCATTCTAAGCTGTTTATATTCTATTAAACTTATTTAAACTTTACCCTGAATGCGCTCCTGTTTTAAATATATTCCCAGTGTAATTATTATGCAGAATATGCAGTTGTTGTACAACTTTTATTTACAATGTTGACATAATGCTGAACATGGGTAAGAGTGTCCTGGACAGTGGGTGAGTACACCAGCTAAACACACAAACACACACATCTCACAACTAGGGCAACACACAAATACGCACATAAAATAAATTAGTTTCTGTGCGGCGCTAATTGCCTTAGCCGAAAGTTAATTACAGCTAAAATTTCAAATTTTCCAAAATTGGACTTGTCAAAAGCATTTTTGACATTTCCCACCAGGAAATTAGTTTTACAAACTTTTTGGGTATTGGGCGCTCTTTTGTATTTGTAACTTTATGCGGTATTTGATTTTCACGATCATAATAACATATTATGATTGGCCGGCCCTAACTGAATGTGAACAAGGAAATTGTATGCCTGAAAACGCCCAGTTGGTTTGCATTTCGCTGGAAAATTGACATGAAGTCTCATTCATACTGATTAAAACAAATATGACCACACGCCTAATTAAGTGCAATGTTAATTAATGCGTATACGCTATAAATAATTTAACTAACTCGTGGGCTGATTACTTCCACAAAATTGTCACGTAATGTTTGACACCATTTCGAAATGAATATGCAAAATTTTATTTAATTTGAATATGCCAGGAGAATAAGCCGAAATAGTTTATTAAATCTATTCAAAAACTGGCATTTCAGAAAACAATCAGAATCAAATACTTTGGGATATTTGATAGCATTTGTTTGCCTAAAGTTGACAGGACGAGCATGTGGGTTAATTAGATACTCACAAATGAATTAAATGAATTGGATTTAATTAGTAAATGACAATGGAAAGAGCCAAGCATCAAATGTACGAAACTCAATGGGAATAAATTATATGAAAATAATCGTTGTAAAATAACGAACGTGAATTCATCGACGCGGCGGCTGATATTTATTAAGCATACATTTTCGGGTCGGATATGTCTTTTGCTGTGCCTTGCACTTCTCATGCTCTCAACAAGTGCACAAAAAGTTCTTTTGTCTGCAGTTGGCATGCATATGCGATAATTATCTTAGTTAGATAACAAACACATGCATGCAGCAACAGGGAAGCGCATTTAGTGTAGGGTTTCCCTATTGTGCTTTGGAATTTTACGAGCAGCTTACAATGAGCACAACTAATGAGCTATATCCACCTACAGTGGCTCATCTTATCTGAACTCGTCCAAACTCATCTGAACTCATCTCTTGCAACTCATTAGTCATTACGCATGCATGCCCGGCAAGTCTTTGATTTAACACCTAAACGGAGCTGAACAAAGGCGTCATTAATTAGGAACGTTAAGATGATGAAAACTAATCTGCTAAAAGCTTGTGCACTCGCTGCTCTCCAGCAGCAGGCCCATTTGTCTGCAAGGATCAGCACTGGCTAGAATGGGGCGAGTGTGTTCCAAGGTGCGGAGTTAGGGGAGGGTGTGTGACATTGTTTGGCACCGGCTCACATGCGCTTAATGAACTTCAAAGCTGCTGCCAGCAGCTGCTGCAACAATGTTGCACAGCATAAAATTCGCCGGATTCGACAAGAGAACTGAACTGAACTGAACAGAACAGAACAGAAAAGAACAGAACAGAATAAAACAGGACAGAACCGAACAGAAATGAGGCAAAGAGGCAACAAAAAGTAAGGCGAACTTGAGAACGACAAGCAAAAATCTGTGCAAATCACAAAATTTTGCTGGGGCCAAAAATGAAGGCGGTGAAAATTGGGGCCTGAAATCGGGAGTCAGTATGAGTGTGTGTGTGTGTGTGTGTGTGTAGTCAAGAGGAAGTGGAAGCTGAAATCGAATCCGGACACAAAAGAGAAGACAGAGAGAGAGAGGGAGATAGAGAGTAAGAGAGGGAGAGGGACCCACATTGGTTTGTTGGTGTTGCCATAAACTAAGTAAGTTGTATCGGTATATCTACCACTTTTCTCTGCCCTTCCAGTAGGGTGTAGGTTCCCCCACTTCCAATATCCTCCCCTCCCATCACTCTCTTTCTCTCCTTCTCGCTCGCCAGCATATCGCCATGTCTGCATTCAGCTCGTGATGCCGATGCATGACGCTTGGTTGAGTGCAAATTCAATTAACTTGTTACAACACAATCTCAGGATCAGCTTTAGCATCTCTGCAGGCGACTACGTCGCCGACGCCGACGCCGGCAAGTTTGACTGCAGGCGGCTTTGGCATTCGGATTGGGTTTGGGTTTGGCATTGGGATTTGCTGCACTAAAAGTACTAGTAAAACTAAAACTACTCGAATGTTGCGCCATTTACTTGGCCATAAGCAGCGGAAGCCGAAGGCGGCTTCCCAAGCCCCATCCATGTCCAGATGTCCACAACCCATGTCCACGTTCACATTCATGTCCTGCGTTCTTTTTCGTTCGCTAACTTTGTTTACTTTATTTAGAATTTTAATTCCAATGAAATTGGTTGACGGCGCACAACGCTATCAGCGTAAGCCACACACATCCCGAGTATCCATCACCATATTTGACTATTCGATTTAAGTTCTTGTAAATGCATTTTTCCTTATTCAATTAATAAAAGATTTGCATCGTCATGGCTGTTGCCATACGATTGACAGTCTGCCCGTAATCCACAGAAGTTACGTCAGTAGAGTTCAGGTTGGCATTGGATTGCGAATGGAGATGATATCTCGTTATGTAGAAAGCAATTGCAAATCGAATGAATATTTAAGGATGAGAAAATAGAATTATTAATTAACTGTCAATTAGTTTATGGCTTAAGCCAATAGTTTCATGAGAACTATCTCAACATATGCATATATATATATATATATATATATATATATATATAGTTACTTCTGCTATGAATATATTGAATTGAATATAAGAAATGGATGATGCTTAAGGCAAAAAATGTTTAAGTAATACATCATCAATACATCCATAATAAGAATCAAAATTTGAATCATAAAATATTCGTCAGCCCGTTTTTCATAGCCCACAGCGAAAGAAGCGAAGTCTGTAAAATATACACTTCCCTCCACACATAATAATACGTACTGCATCCTAATCATAATTCATGACTTGTTCCAATTCTGGAAAGTAGCGCTGCCTTGAACACCTGCGGGCTTGCTAAGAAAAACCATTTCTTAAGTTGCTGTAAATAAAAAATTGAAGCGTAAGAAAATGCGAGACAAAGGGCAGAGACTGATGTCAATAGGTCTCAAATTAAATTTTAAATGGAGATACGCCCCTGAGAGACGCCTACGTCTCGCGCGGCTTTCGCTCTTGTATTTTACGTTTTTTTCTTTTACGTTTTTTGCATATTCGGCTTGGGCATGCCCAAAGGCAGGCATTAAAATTAGACTAAGGGAAGTGCGAATGAAGTGGGCTGCGGTCCAGACGTAAATGCCATGAAAAAAGGGGGCACTGACCCCCGCGCTCAACTCTTTAATAACCAAATTCGGCATTGAGCTTTGACCTTTCTTTAGATTTGTGCGCGTTTTATTTGCATACTGGCTTGTGCCATGAACACTGGTGTGTACATATAGGGTAGATCAACCTGCTAGCGATTCCAGCTACGTGCGTCCAATTGGGCTGCTTAAATCGTTGCCTCAATTCGCGGCACGTTCAGCTGCAGTCTCCAAACGGCTGCATTCGCAATTAGATCAACCACTGGGATTGGCAAGAAGCAACTGCAGTGGGGCTCCTGCTCACAAGCATTTGCAGTGATTTTGCGGCGCTAAACAGCTAAACGGCGTTGGCAGCTGGGGCGGCTAGAGCCGCAGCAGGATACCCAGAGATGCCGCACAATTGGAATAGGAGCTAGCGCGACGCAAAGGCAATGCCGACTTGAATACAGCTGGTCAGGCATTTGCAGCCAAATGAGCGCTGGCAGCAAATCCTGCGACATTTTTATGACGTCTGCCCCGGCATGGGTCCTGCCAATGTCACCTTTAAGTCGTCTTCGAATTCAACGTCACGTAGCAAATACAACAATAATAAACGCTTCGCACGAGTTGACGAATAGTTTTGCTGACTACACAACTTGCTGCTGTAGTTCCTGCTAGAGATGGCCGCTGGCCGACGACCCAACACAAACCCGAAACTAACTCTTTCAGATTTATATGTGATTTATGTGTTTTATTAGATTTTTTCCGAGATTCAAGGATGGGAACGCCAGGAGCTGCTTACTACTAAAGTCTTGCTTCAGATTTGTAGCTGTGAGTTGAAATTTTTTGATCAGGTTTCCCACGGAGAAACGCACGGCCCATCTCTATATCCTGCAGTAGCGTTCCCCTCTCTCCCTTTTGCAGTGTGTGACTGTCTCTTTCTCTCTCTTAGACGCCAGCCGGTATGTGCTGCGTCTGTGTTGTGAGCTTCGGTTCAACTACGTGCCAGCTTTGGTTACAAGTTCAAAGCAATCGATGGGTGGGCAAGGTCATGGGGGTCAGATTGTGCGGGTTGCCAGACGGATGGATGGATGGCCAATTGCCTAGCCCCGGCATCAATAGCAGCTTGTTTGCATTTCACATGTGCCTGAAATACAGCTGACACCATGCATAAAAAACTCAAAATGTGAGGAACAAGTGCTAATCAATAGAGTATATATACTTTATATAGTATACTTACTGGCATTACCCGGCTTTGCTCGAGTCAAATGCTTTTCTCAAACTCTCAAGCAGTTTCTGAAATATAACTGTCCAAATGAAATATGCAATCGCATGAAACCCAATTTAATTCAACAGTTTTCTATTCCTTTACCCAAGCCTACAGCCTGTATTCGCAAACTTGATGTATGCAAAAAAAATATGTAAAATCAAACTTTCAACTTAATCCCCAAAGTCACCTATTCATATAGAACCTTCTCTGACATTTCTCCGGCTTCCTTTTTAACGTGCGCCCCCAAAGCATTTGCTGCATGCTTTCGCTTGCCTCCGTTTCCCAATACGAACAAATCTTTAAATGCCAATCGTTAGGCATTTCCTCTGCCACATGTGAAAGATACAACAGTTGAAAGGATTTGCGAATTTGTTCGCAATGCCAACTTTAATGCCAAATGCTGTAGTCGATTGAGCAATGATTTTTTTGTTGAGGCCAAATGGCAAAAGTCAAAGTTCGTAATTTGTTTTTTGATTTCTGCTAATGTCATGGCTTGTACTAAGACTACGTGTCCAAGTGTATTGCCTGGATGTCTATCTCGTCGAGCATTGTTCTTCTTCTTCTTCTTCGTGCTGTTGCACTTGCTGTGAAGTTGGGGATCCCCCCTCCACCCTCTTTGATCCAAACACCAAGCGATGACCTGAGTGTCTGTTCATTGGTTTGTTTCACTTCAATCAGTTGTCGGTCGACTGCTTTCGTTAAGTGCCATCTTTGCATGCTGCGCCCGTCAACCCCCCTCGGCCGGTCTGTCGTGCCGAGCTGTCAATCGGCCAGAGCACGCAATGCACCACTCTTGCCGCAGCCCGCTGCTGCCACAGCCTAAGTTTGGGTCTGTCAGTGGCATGATTTGGACTTTTGATTACTTGATTACGTTTGCAATGCGTTTCCTCTGCAGCCTCGGAGCCTCCATCTTGTCCGTGTGCTGGTCGGCTCTTCCGTTCTGTTGCCAAGTTGCCCGTTGTCACTTGTCGGCGGCTTCGTCAATGATTTAAATGGAGGTCAAGCCGAGTTCTCTGATTGACGTAGTACATTAAAGTGCCCTTTGGTTGCCGTTTGCCCAGCTTTTAGCCACATCTGTGCGTCAAGCTGTTGGCCAAAATGTAATTTGCACATTGATTACATGTAGAAAAGGAGTTGCGCTGCAATTTAATGCGTAAATGAACTGAAACCGATCGCCAATTTGTTTATAGTATTCGCAACTTTTGCAGCTGCGTTCAAGCAGAATTGATTGGGCTTAAATAGAGTCCAGTGGACGATATAAGAATTCTTTTCATTTTGTACTCAATATAAGTGCAAACGTCAGGGACGCAACAATTTCGAGCTTTAGTGTCAAGTTTTTGTGACAATCATGGTCGATTTATATACAAGGATGATTAAGTAGGGAATGACCGACTAGCGCATGCCCTGAAATAGCAGAAAATCACGTTCATTCTTCTTCTCTTTCTTTGCTGTTACATATATTTACAGATAATAAAAAGATTTTTGGTCATTTTACAATGTTAAGCAGCATTTTCTTTTGAGTGTATATATCTTTTACTTAACTCCCCTAAGATGTCATTAACTATCGCCTTTTAAATTGTCTCATATAACCGCTGGCCAATTCGTTACCCTGATAAAATATGTATATAAATCAGTCAATACCCAGGCCGACAATTTTCAACACTTGCCTATTAAAAACTTGAACGTTGTTGACTTTTGCTTCAGGCGGCGATTTTTACCTCCCCCCGAACGAAAACTCCTAAAAAGAAAAAAAACAGCCCGTTAATTGCACGCTTCATGTTGTTTATTCTTGGTATTTTAAACAAAATAATTCATAAATTAATTTCAACATGTTGGCGCATATAAAAAATACGCTTCAGAGAAGAGAGAAAAAAAAATAAACTTTACAAGAAATATGTAAAAATGTTGGAGTGAACGTTTAACGTTTATGAAAAATCACCTCATAAATTTACAACAACGTGAACACAACAATTATTTTCATGCGCGGGAAAAAGTAATTGCAATATAGTAGCCGATGCACGGCATGGGAGCAGGTGCGGGGCGCGGAAGAGATTTCGGGTGGTAAAAACAGGAACATGTCCGTGCTGTTGTTGCTTACGTGACTGAAAATGAAAATCACAATCTATTTACTCAACAATTTGGCAGCCTTTTTGTTAACAACTTATCAAAATTATGACAAAATTACTTGCCAATGCCACACATCCAGAACTGGTTGGCAGTCTGTTGACGGGTTAAGGTTAACCTCTATGTGTGCACGAGGCTAACCGAATAAATTGCCAAAAATTTTGGCCACAATCATTTTAGGTTTGTAAGCAACTATAAGAGCTAACCTCGCATAAACGAGGCGTCTTTCGACGACGCTGCTGCTGATTGGCATTCAAGCACTTCATTATTGCAATTGCCCCATCGGAACTCGCTGCCCGCTCCCGCTGCCAGCGTACTGAAAGCCGCGAATTGAAATTTCACGCAAGTTAAACGCAGTGGGTGCAGCGGCAGGCGACGGACTGCGGTCGGGCTTGGCGGGGTTGGCTATAGTGCAATTTAAATGTCGGCCAGCGCCTGGGCCCGGTCTGCGTCTGGGCGCGGACATGCTCCCGTTTGCATTGTTGACCACTGAGTGATGCAGCAAGTATGCCCAGACCAAACGACAGCCCGCCCAATCGTCTGACCCCACCGTACGATTGCGATTGTCCTGTCCAGCCCCCTTGTTTGGGGCTTGGTGCTGCCTTGCGTTTTCGCGCCGCGCAAGCCGATAATTTATTAAAGGCGATTATTATGGCCTGGTTCGAAGCTCCCAGCCTGAAGTTGCGTGTTGTAGTAATTTACTGGCCTTTTGTGGGGAAACAAGTTTGCCCGCGAACTGCAAGCAGACCTGGGACCTGAGAGCACTGAGCACCAGGCTGCCGAGCTGCCAGGCTACCCTCTAGGGTCTGTTTGGGTGCCATGCGTGATGTTGTACTTGCGGTATTTACATATGAAATGTGTTAAATTGAGCTCTTTTTTAGCGCAAGTTTGTTTTAGCGAACAAATTGCTGACCTTACCTACCCCGCCAACGAACACTCTTTGGCGTATTATGCGCGAATTATAGTTTCAACATTCCAGCAACTCAACTTGCCCCCATAATCGTGAGCCGATTTGATTAAAAAATCGCACAATCATCGCACACTGAGAGGACGAGCGGCTGGAGGAGCAGTTGGAGTTGTGCTCGGGGGCGTGGCTGAAGGCTCTCAAGACTGGCTGGCTAAATCAACTAACTAATGAAAAATTTGCATATCAACATGCTCAAGTGTTGAGGGCAAAGTTGAAACTTGATTTTGATTTTTGTGGGCGTGGCAGCGCCCATTCAAAGTGCATTCAACTGTGAATTTTCACAGCACATTTGTTGCTTTGTATATGCCATATGTGTGTGTGTGAGTGTGTGTGTGTGTTGGGTTTTTACTGAAATGCGGCATGTGGAAATTTAATCGCCATTTATTTCACTTGTTAAAATGCTTTTGTTCAAGATCTGGAGCACTGACGGCAAACTGCAATTTAAAGTGCAATAATAGTGAATATTGTGTGTGTGTGTGTGTGTGAGTGTGTGTGTGTGTGTGCATGCACATGCGGATATGTATTTAAGTGGAGTACTGTGTGCTGTAAACGGCAAAAAATGGCTATTGAATTTTGTTTTTTAAATTAACAGCAGAAATTCAAAGAACATTTGCCGACAAAATGGCAAAACGTGAGAAATTGAAACTTCAAGCTTCAAGAAATAACCAGGCTATCATCGAAGTTTCAATCAGGTTAAGAGCTACAGCTAGAATTGGAAATATTGCTTTCTTATTAAAATAAACCATAATTAGAAAATCACCATTAACTAGTTGGCTTCTATGTTTTAGGCCGTCCTTAAGGGACTGACAGTATCTCAACTAGCTTGTTAATTTTTGTTTATTTGTCCAATCCAACAATTTGGTGGATGCCTTCATTTTCAGCACTTGGTTTTACGGCCCACAAAATTTCACGCAGCCTGGCAGCTCCCAGCGGAACTGGCCAATTTGACAAGCGGCTCGGGGACGCACAAATTGAAGACATGTGCTGAATTTTATGGCTTTTAAATAACAAGCCATAAAAGCCGGTCCTGCCGAGCACAAGCGGCACAGAGGAAAGGAGTCAACAAACCGGAAATTGTCAAAGGAATCAAACTACTTAAAACGAAAGCGAAAGGCAAGGAAATGAAAACGAAAGCATTTCGTTGGCGCGTTTTATTTAAAAATAGCCCAGATACAATTTTATGCGCATTTATTTGTTTTGGACTCGACGATGAGCCCATTGAACCCATTGAAAATCAGCTAAATGGGGTATGATGTTTTGTTGAAAATGTATGTAACAAGCTTTTTTCTTTCAATATCAATACATACGATCTCATAATATTGGAAAGAATCACAGCCGTTCTTTGCATAAATGGAACCTAGAATGCTTGGCAACTTGTCGCTGAGTTGAGGGTATCTCCTAGTCGGTCACTCACGAACAGAGCACTCTTACTTGTTGTACGCATGTTTTATGAAACGGATCGTCGTGCCATATCTGGGCTGGAGCCGTTAGTCGGCAGACATAATGAATGTGGCCCGTTCATGGTTTGATGATGTCGCGTTGCCTCGCCTTGTTGGCTAACATTACAAGTGTCCAGGGAATTTGGTTCGGACCCTTCGTTAACTTGGCCACAGGGTCAGCGTGGCACTGGACCAGCACCAGCTCGCAAAGAATGAGGAATATGTAATGAAAACAAACGAAATGAAACGCAAAATGTTTTTATCACTTTGAGCTAAAAAACAAGGAGAGATAAAGCTGAAGAAGAAGAGAAAAAGATAGACAGAGGGTAACCGAGCAGCAAATGCTGTTTACACTCAACAAAAAATCGTTCGCCTCTCCCTGTCTCCACACGGCAGCAAAAGCATCCGAATGAATGGGAGGAAATAAAAGGGCGACAACAAAACGAATTCCGATAGCCAAGTTAAATGCTTGCAGTGATAATGACCAGAGCTGCTGGGTAAGAGGGTTGGAGTTAGCAAACACAAACAACTGAAAAGCCAGTGGCAGTAGAAGCATTTAGATTTCACTTAAAAGAAACTAAAAATGCAAACGAACTCAACCGACTGCCCGTAATGGTAACCAGTCATGAAATACCAAGGTGCAAAAACAAGAACAACAACAAAAAAGAGACTAACAACAATAACAAAAGCCAAAACAGGTTGGCGAATTCTTCCTTTTGCTAGAATCCTACCGCTGGCCAGTACGGGCTTGGGGTTGCCCGTCCAATGAGGCTGCAAGTGCTGGTTGCGGTTCTGGGCACAGCTCTGAGTGCAAAAAGCATGCTCCACAATTAGAGCAGCTGAAAAGTGAGCTAGGTAAAAGCCTTACAATCCTGTTTAATTGTTGATGTGCGAAATTGTTGGGGGAGTGTACAGCAGTAGCAGGTCTGTCTATTTGGTCAAAAAGTTGCACCTCAATTAAGTCAAAGTCTTGAAACGAACCACTTGCAAAGGGAATGAAATATAAGAACATTAAAAGTGCATTGATAAAAGTGCAATTCTATTATTAAATGTGATTTCATTTCACTTGGTAAATTTCTGAATCAAGAGGAATAGAGTGCTCAGAACGGCTAGGAACGTCTAGAACAGGCATTTGCAAAGGATTATGAAAATAAACTTCATTGTAAAATTTGTAGAATTTTCAAAAATGACATAAATTTGGCCGGGTTAGATTGTTCAACTTGAATTGAAATTATTGTCATTCAAGACTTAAACTTTCTCACAAATCTCACAAATATCTCTGACATTTCCTTTGATTTATATTAATCTCACGTTTCACCCAGAAACTCCAGAACTTGTCACAAAGAATTTAATTTTTGTTTTTAACTTTGCCCTGGCTTAAAGCCTTTTTAGCCTTTGCTGTTTGATTCATCATACGCTTGCTTGTCTATCTGGAGATATAACCGATAATCGTCAGCTCTAAGTCCAACATAAATCACTAGCTCTTCTATCCAAGCACTAACGCGATTTATTTAGTTTTCTGTTGTTGCTGTGCGTATTTTTTTTTTCTTCTATTTTTCTTTGCTGAAGGCGACAAAAGTGCAGGGCATAGTGTGACAAAATCACTTGAGCCGGCTTAACGAGGCTTGTAATTGAATTATGCGATTTTATTGTGATTATTTCAGAGCTCAGAGCTGCACAAACAGACAGCTGGGGGAGGGGGACCCTAAAGGGGGTTCTGTGGGGAGTTCGTGATGTTGTCGCTCTGAGTAATGAGATACGTAAAAGTTATTTAAACTTTTAAATCCGCGTCGCTGCCTTTTACTTTCGCATTCGCTCATTTTGCGCTTGCCGAGCCTGGTCGCCTTTTGGTATGCTACACTTTTAGCAGCCACATCCTAAACGTCCCGGAATGTCGGCTAGTTAAACGTTTGAAAAGTTTGCCGTCTGAATCGCTGAAATGATTTGGAAAATTACAACAACCAGCCGAAAACGACGACAGACACAAGGAAATACAAATGAGTCGGCGTTCACGTTGACGTTATACGACCCCCAGACTCAATCCTCCCACACCAGTTGGCTGATATTTCCAATCCTCCGCCTAGACCAGCGCCTGGCATTCGCTCGTGCATATTCCACATACCAAGGCAAAGAAAGGGTTGATTGGCATTTCTCGCAGAGTAAGCAAAAGCCTTTTTTGCTTTGCTGTGTTTTTAGGGCCAACACCTAAGAGGGACCGGGACCGGGCTGACTGGGGGACTGGCAAGTGTTTAGGTTTTGTGGACTGATTGCAAGTACACGAGTACGAGTACACGTTGCCATCCAGTCCGGCGACAGAAAGCCTCCGTCTGCTTTGTCTCCGGCCTTGTGGGTGTTTATTTGAGCAGCTCTTCGGAGCGCTGTATCTCTCTCAGGGACGTCTGCCTGCCAGCCAAAAATTCATTTGTATTTGGAAATCCCCTTTTGATGAACTCAACATTTTCGTGTTTGTCTGCAATTTTTTGATGCCCCTCCTTGTCCTTCCCCTTGCCGTTCCCTCATAACTCGTACCTCATGGCACCTTGGCTTAATGCAATTCCTGAATATATTGTACTATGTACTTTGACAGCGTCTGCAAAGCCGCCTTTGATTAGTTCACTCTACAGCAAGACAGATATTTCTCACATTGATATTTGCGCACGTGTTCATTTTACTTTAGGCAAAAGCGCCGCAATTGCGAATCATTTAACGATACTGCAGGCTCTTACAATTTTCATTTTTCCAAGAAAGTTTTCAATAAATTCTTGTCATGATCAACAAGAATATCGAATTACCTGACGACGAATTACCTTGATTTAACTGAATCAAGCAGATTTGAACCGGCGACTTGAAGCTGTTCAGTTCGATGCTTGAATATGAAAACCGCTTTTGCTTATGGTATCACAAAAACACACTAATATAAGGTGAATTCAGTCAAAGCGCAGTCTGTTCTCTGTTCATAATCATTTTCCAATCGATATCTTGGCATCCCCTTTCGAAGGGGCTCGCTGCCTAATGCTCAGACGACCTGCTCGTCTATGGGGTAATAAATTATCATTGTAATGTAGATTTGTGCAAGTGTTGCTGCCAGCAGTGCCCGGCACCTGCCAGATACTCGAATATGCCACAGCCACAGCCTCAGCCACAGGCCCCTCCAACCCAATTAGCGTCTTGCTTTGTGTTTCGACTGCTCTTGTAATGTCCATAATTGCAGCAAGGCCCTTGAAAAAGTTTAATTGCTCTTCGGGTAGTTGTGGGCAGGAGGCTGCCGGGCCGGAGGCTGCCCGAAAACCGATTTGTTTGATTTATGGGGCTAGCATTTATAAGCGCTTTGTTCGAGCGGGGAATTCTGCACCACCCACAACACGATATATATGTATATATAATGCTCACTTATAGTGGCAAAATTGAATCAATAAAGCATGCATAAAAAGTTGGCGAAAATAAATTATTATATTTCGCCCCTTTCAGTTGCAATTAATGTCAGACACACAGACGACAGCAAGGACGTAGACGTGGACGTGGACGTGGACAGCGACGGAGAGGAATAAAAAACAATAAAAGCGAATTACATTAAAATTACACAATCAGCAAAAAGCAGAAGCACCAGCAGCGGCAGCAGCAGCAGTAGCAGTTGAGGCAGAAATGGAAACCTTGTTACGCTGCATGGGAAAACAAAAAGCGAAATGATTACACAGTAGGCGGTAAGGGGCGCTGGGCAACAGGTTCTTGAACCAATTGAAAACGTTGTTAAACGAGTTTTAATTAGACAGCGAAAGCTGCAGACCAGCCCAAGTCGAAGTTGGCGAAATGAAACAATGGTAACATAGACTGAATAGAGCCGGGCTGGCAATTCAAGGTAATTTCAAATCATGAGCATAGCAGAAATGGCATACTAATTAGTTGTGGCTGGCAAGGACTTTAACGCTCATGATTTGGCGAAAAAGTGTAAATGATGTATGGTTAGAACCCGAACCCCAAGCTGAAAGCGCATCAAAATCAAATCGGAATTGCAGCAAAAGAAGTTCGCTTAATTACTTTCTTTGCGAATTAGCAGCGCGGAAATAACGAGGAAATAAAGATGAGCATGGAACAGAGTGCGAGAGAATTAGACTGGGGACAACGGACAACGGACACATAACGAGAGGGATGTGCTAAAGCCTTTGGTATGGCGATTAAAGAACTATAAAGAAATTGGCACGTAATCATCTAAAGCTGCAAAGAGTAGAAGCAGAATTTCATTAACTGAATTGCTTTGGGCTCATTTCTTCAAGCTTATTAACTCAAATTGTCATGAGTATAAGGTATAAAGCTGACAGGGAGCTTTAAGTGGCTGAAAAAGTCATTTTAATATTCATTATTATTAAGTTGAAGACAAAGCCATGTTTAAGTATAAATGGATAATAATTTACAGAATTTTAATCGCTAGATTTCGTAGCTAAAGCTTAAAAGCTGCCAAGATATTGTTAATAAGTTAACAATGAATGATATAAGGTAATTTCACTTGCGAGCCCAATGAAGTCATCAGCTATGCGACACCTTTGTAACGCCTGCAGACAGTCAGATTTTGACCAGACTGTTGCCAGTTGTCCACTGTGGTGGCCAACGTCTCGCCCACAGACAGTTGTCCTATGGTTGAGATTGATTGAGCGTAACCTCGACGCATTTCTCATTGTCGTTGCGAATTGCTGAAATTTCTTGGCGTTTTCGCTGTGTTAAATTGCTGGCATTGCTCCGCATGCAGCGCCAACCTTATCCCTTTTTGCTGCCATTTGCTCCCTTGGCAGAACTTCATTGCCTTGTCGAAGCAGGGCAGGCAGCGATGCATGCCACTCGTTTGGTTAGGCCATCCATCTGGTGGCCCCTACGTGCTGCCGCTGTTGCTGGCGGTGACTTTTGAGCATTTCAGTTGCCAGTGGCCATTCGCTGGCCAGTCGGTGGGTTCGCTTCGCGTTGCTTGTCAGTTGGCTGACAGTGGAATTGATTTAATGCTTTTTTGTGCCCCATCCACAGGTGGAGTCGCAGACTCTCTTAATTGGCCTCACTTTGGCGGTGTTTATTCATGCGCTGTAGTTGTCCACTTTTTTGCTGCAACAAAACATTTTAATTATTGCCACATCCACAGCCACAGCCACAGCGAGTGATATCAACAGACGAATGGGAGGCAGCGCCAGCCGCACAAAAAATGATAAGCGCATAATTGCCATCAATTAAGTGGCAACTGAGGGTGACTGCCGCAAAAAGCGGCAACTGGACACCTTGAGTGCTCAATCGAAGCTGTGCCTGTTACTGACTATCCACTTAATTGAGCTGGCTCTAATTTTAGCAAATGTATTTGCAAGAGCTTAACTTAAAGCCGTAGGAAATTGTACATAATTGACTGCTTAAGCTGTCAACTGTGCCTAATGGCAAATCAGACAGATATTCGGTATAACAACTAGTTTAAATTTGGCTTTAATTTAATGGTTAATTTAACTGACTGCCAATCGAAAATTCGATGTCTTGTCATAACTAACATTTATTGAGGCCTTAAGGAATTCAAACAGTTATCAAGTATTTTATTTGGTATTTATTATGCATATTAATCAACATTCAACTGCAAACATTCAGAGCTCATTTCTAGAACTCTCCATTTTCGGCCTTTATATATCTCTATCTCTCTCTCTCTCTTTCTCTCTCTCTCTCTCGCTCTTTCGCTTTCACTTATAAACCTTGCTTCTCTATGCAATGTTCATGAATTCAACTAACACTAACCAATTTGCAGGTGGACTCTATTATTCTCTCTGTCCCTATTTGAGCCTCCTGCCTCTTGGGAGCTTTTTCTCTGGCAATCTCTTCAATTAGCGCCCAATCGTTCTTGATTTCCCAGTTCTCTTTAATCTTCTAGAACTAATCCGAAATTCGATTGACTGCCAAATCGTCATCAATTATTTCAATCGAATATTTTCATTTAATGAAATCAAACGGGAGAAGCCAAAAACCAGTGACCAGATTGCCGCTAGCGGGGGCTGAATAAAATTCTCGTTTGGTTTGAGGCATTTGAATATTGGGGAATGTGACGCTTTTGCTTTTGTTGAGGAGCTGCTCGTCTGTCATTTTGCAGTTTCATTTAATGGAATTTGCAGCTATGGGGCACCAGTTTTGGTTTTTATTTGGTATTTTTTTGTGATTTTTTTTAATTGAAACATTTATTTATAAACACAGCAGAGCAAAAATGTGGACAGATCAAAAATGCGAGAGCATTTCAATCAATGCATCAAGAGCGGCCAGCACAAAAGTATTGAATGTAAATTGCGAACGATTGTGCCCAGCTTTTCTCACACACTCGCACATTTTTTTCCGCAACATTTACGCTCTTTGCGATACATTTGCTGCTCAGAAAAACTATTACAACAACAGCTTGAATTGGGGGGTTTTTTTGTAGCAATTTTTGTTTTAATTAAAAGTGTACTTTAATCGGAAATTGACAAATGCATGCTGCATGCTGCATGCTTTAATGGCTCTGGAGATGATGGCGTCCAGCTGGAGGCTTAAATGAATTCGTGATTTTTATTTCCCCTTTTTTTTGTTTATTTCCATTTTGGACTGTGGCACAAATGTAAGCCGGGGGTGGCAACAATTGGTTTTCCATCAAACAAATTGAAACACTCAGTGCTTCCTGTGTGCACTGCTTGGCTTTGGCAGCTCGGCTACGACTGCACTTAACTTAAAAACGTTTCATTTTATATGGGTTTTACTCGCCGCTGGGCCCCTAGGGGGGATTCCGTCCGTTCGACGTTGCGCCATAAAGTATGCAACTTCATTGATAACATTTATTTCAAATGCACTCAAAAACCACTCAATAGTATGAAATTTGTTGCAGTTTACCTGCACACAACTCACCCATAGAGTCATCACACACACAAACACACACACACTCAGACACTCTAACACACACACACACACACACACAGAGTAACTCTTGAAGCGGCGTCTCTTGGGCCCAACGACGCGTGCTCATATCGCACAGCCCAGCAAATGAGCATACAGTTTGAGTGTGTGTTGAATGTGTTAGTGTGTGTATGTGTGTGTAAACTGTGTGTGTCTGAGTTGGGCTTATATTAAAAATAGTTCTTTATTATATTTCCCACATGCTTTGCATGTCTGCCCTGGTGTGTGTTTGTGTGCGTGTGTTTGTTGTCCCTGTGTGTAGTTACAATATATCCTGGTTTTGTGTTGCATAAATTTTATTGAAGTGCGCAACATTCATTTCCCGTTCGATTTGTGTGTGTGTGTGCATAAAACTTTCACTGGGGAGAAGACAATGGACACAGTACGTTTCAATCGATTTCATAACCTAATGATTGGATACTGTGAATAGTTGGGATCAGGGCGGCAAGCTAAAACGAAATTGCTAATGATGAGTCGTCGATGAACCGTTCGAGATAGTTCTTATATATCTTTAAAATTATAATAAGAATTGCAGCAGCCAAATGTGGTTCAGGCTGAAGTTACACAAGCTGAGTCTCGATGCGATCCGGATTCGATCCGGTTCGGTTCCAAACCGGCTGCAATACAAAACGATACCAAAGACATTTCCTCTTAACAAAACGCCTTCAATTTCCGTTGCCAAAAAATTGAATTTTCCATTAAATGCAGCGACAACCAAATTTAAAATTGAAGGCAGAATATATGCCAGCAGCCACAACGCGAACTAAAATTTAATTTTAGTTTAAACTCAGTTTTATCAAATTTGCAGCTTAAATTTTTTAAATAAATTGTTAGTGCACAATTCGTATGGCATATATTTAAAATAATTTTCCCAAAACTTAATTCATTTACAGGAGATTTAATGTAATAGAAGGCTTATAATTAACGAGAATCAATGCAAAAATCTTTTGTATACCTTTTATATTGTGCAATTTCTCCAAATTACTAACATCAAATTAATCTCTTTGTCCAAATTGTATAACCGTGTTTCATATTCTAGTATAAACACATATATAGCTATTCATGCACGACACACACACTGACATACACTCACATTCATTATGGCATTAGCATACAATATGTCAGTTATGTAAGTTATGTTTTAGGCGGCCTGCTGATGCGAATTTGGTCATGTTCGACATATAAACCTGTGTTGTCTAATGCGAAAAATTTGCATAGTTTGTGTTTTTATACTCTGAACCCATTGAAAATAGTTAAAAAGTGAACAAAATATTGTGAGCAAATGTATGTGAAAGGCTGAGGAAGCATCTGCGACACCATAAAGAATATATATTCTTGATCAAGAGATCAAGCTGAGTCTCTGTCTCTGTCCCGTTGATTTCGAGAGACTTGGTATGCAAATTCTTGTATAGTACATACATATACCTCTTTCCAATTTCACCCAAAATAATAAATGACGAACTTTCAAAGGAAACTATACACTTTTGCATGTCAGATTTAAAACCTGCAGTAATCACAAAGATCGAAGCTAGAATGTTTTCAGGGTATCTGATAATTCGGCAATTTCGGATAAAGCATTCTTAATTGTTTTGTGTGTGTGTATTGAATAGCTAAAATATGGTCAGTTGGCTTGTTGGGGTCGATTTTTGCATAAATTAGTAACAGACAGAGACGGACTGTGTGCTGGAGCTGGGGAATCAACAAATTAGGTTACTTCGTCAATGTTGCGGAAAATAAAATAAATAAACCAAAATGGGCTGGATACTAAGTACATACACACATGCACGCGCAACTAAGTATGTGTTATGTGAGTGTGCGTGTGTGTGTGTGTGCGTGTGTGTGTGTGTGTGTGTGTTCTAAACACATTTGCTTATTAGAAGGGGATCTGACCTAAATTTCTAGAGCAAACGACAACACATGCAAAAGTGCAATTTCATTTTACAACAAACAAATTAAATAGCATAAGGCAAAAACAATGAAAGCAGGCACAGATAACAAATTACTTGCTATGAATAATAATAAAGTGCCAGTAACTAGTGTCCATGGACACGCCCCATCAACATCCAGGCACGAGGAACGTAATGAATTTCAGATGACAATGACGACAACGATGACAATGTTGACAAGCCGATGAGCATAAAAGATGCGCAGAGAACCGAGCATAACCAAACATAAGTAAATATGTGAATCAATTCTGAAATCTATTTCCAAAACTGTTTCGCCATTCAAAATCAACACGAATTCAACAACAATTCACTTCAATTGAATACTATAAATGTAAATATATAATCCATATAAATAAGGAAACTTTCTCTATAAAATAACCGATAAATATCCACTTAAAAAACACTCGGACATAAATTTGGGGCATGACCAAATATTATGCTACATAAACTTTGGCGATTTCTAAGCGAAATCTATCAGAAATTGTGTCTGGGAGCTTTGTCATTAAGTTCAAAATTGCCTCGAACGAACTGAAACAATGAGCAAAATTTCATTACCGGACCATGGACGATTCATTGCACCATTGGATGGTGGATCTGGAGGTCGTATATAGAGGGCGGCGAAGGGAGCTTGTTGCAATCTTGACGACAATTGAAATGGAAAAGAAAACGAATGAAATGTGCAGAGCTTTCGGGTTGCCATTCTCGCCCTCTTACTTGGGGCTTGGCTGGAGCTGGAATCTCCTCTTCGTCATTCTCGTTGTCGCGCTCGCTGTCAACGCGGCTGTCAAGCTGTCGTCCCTGCTAACAGCTAACGTCTCTCCTGCCTGCCGTTCCGCCGGTTATTTGCATTAAAAATATTATTCATTGCAATCACAAGGATTTGCACAAAAATGTGCTGCAATGAGCCCTTTTGGGCATCTGATGGGGAAAGCGAGGCGGGTAGGATGACGCCGCTTTGTCTCGAACGGAATAAGCGGATAATGAAATAGTTGTGACACAATTTGGCATTGCCAAAAAAAATTATCCAGGATATGACAAACGATGAAACGCTGAACGATAAGCTGCTAAATAAACGGCTAAAACAATGGCGGAAGCCGACAATTTCGGTTTATTAAAATTGATGACCATCTTGACACAAAGGAAAAAGCGAAAAAGTACAAAAGGTTATTTAATGCTTGCAAATATTATGATAATAATAAAAGCTACTTTAATTTCAATTTACTTATGGAGAATGGCAAAAATTATCATACACAGAGAGAAACAAGAAGTAGAGTCAAGTCAGGAATTCCGTACTTGAATCATGTAAAGCTAGACTTAAAGGTAAAACATTAAGACTTTCAAAGTACGAAACAGCTTAAGTAAAGCTCTTCAGTCAAATTGAGCCCAATGAAAGAACGAACTAACTTCAATTGAAGAGCGCCCATAGCTTACTTCTTATATTTTCTTATTTCAATATCAGTAGTGACTTTACCTTAAGAGTTGTTTATTACTGATCATTTCGCCTGTCGTTTTTCTGGCTGTGTACTGGAAGTAGTCAATCCAGTTATTGCTAGTCTGAAATAGTTCTCAGTTATATTATTACCACAATTGATAACAAATTTGCATTAGGCCTTTTGCGGGGCAGCCGCAGAAAAAAAAACATGCTAACGGCAACTAATTTCCGTGAATTTAAACAGATATGCAACTAATATGCAGTTGCCGCCTTCAAAGTGGCAATAAATGGAATATACACAGCGACAGCAACGGCAGCAACAGCAACAACGCTTTGAAGTTGCCACACGTTGCAAAAGGAGCCAACGGCCAGCGGCTTGTGAGAAGGCAAAGTGTCTGAGCCCAGGAGCTGATAAATTGGAAGTGCATTTGACACCGAAGCTGTTGTAGCTGCAGATGTTGCCATTTGTTGTTGTTGTTGTTGTTGCCTGTAATATTGCTGGCGTTGTTGCTGCAGTTGCTAATGTGGCCGTTGTTGCCGTTGCTGTCAGAAAGGCGCGTGTCTTGTCTTGGCCCCGACTGCCCTGGCGGCGCTGCATTTGCATTTGTCGTCATCGTTGTCTGCGGCGCTTTCTTCGTCTCGACTCTGGCGGCTCTGTTAATGAAAACGCCAAACGAGGCATCGTCCGCAGTTTCCATAGTCATTTCCCGCCGCTAACCGTTTGTTTCCCTCGTCAGCTGTTTTTGCTGCTCGTATACGCTCAGCCGAACGTGTTCCTTGACAGCGGCAACACCATCAGCAACAATGACCGAGAACGTCAACGAAGAGCTGCGCGATTGTCAAATGCCCTGTAAATTTGATCGAAGAAGCTCTTTGGTAATGTATAATATTAGTTAAGCTTGGTTACTTGGTTACTTAGTCAACTTACACTTGGTTAATAGAAAATCAAAATCTCTTAATCAGTGTGTTTCATTTTCTTCAAGAGTTGCCAAATCCCTATGAAATGCGCCCCGCAAGCTTTTTGCTGCCGTATGCTCGCTTTTCATGTTCGCTGTCACATTGCTTATGATACTGTATCCCTCTCGAGTAATTAATTGACAACAGGGTATAATAACTTTTGCAGCACACATGCTGCATCGCTGGCAGCTCTATCGTGTTGGCGCTGGTCTAAATGAAGATGCCGCCTTCCAGCTGCACATCATCCAAGCCGGCAACTCCCAGCTCAACAGTCACGCTTGCTTGTCAAACACTCGCGACCCCCTCCAGGCCCCTCGCTCCAACACAATACCCCGCAGGTCCCATCGCATGCTGCCACACTGTTCGCTTGGCAAAATGCATTTGCATATTTGTATCCTTATGCCTGCCAGTTAACCTGCCCCAACCAGCTCCACAACCGCCCCCAGCCCCGCTACACCCTACACCTACCACTTTTTCCTGTTTCCCCCATTTGCTTGCAAGCGGCGCCGCTTTTAACGACAAAGTGTGAAATTTCATTGAATTTGAGCTCGTTGACAAAAGTGGAATGGCAACAACAACAACAAGCAGCAACAACAATTGCAACGTTGCAGGTGTTGTTGCAGTTTTGTTGTCGTCATTGTTGTTGCTTTTGAAAATTAATTTAAATTATAGTTTTTGTTATCGTCGTCGCCTGCTTTTTAAGCGCATATTAGCCGAGAAACAGTGGGAGAAAATGCGAGAAGCAGAATGTTAGTTGGTTAGGATTGGAGCCTGGGTGCATGTGGCATGCGGCGTGCGGCATGCGGCATGCGGCATGTAGCATGGGGAATATTTTTCTGTGGAAGCAGCTAATTTTGTGGAAAATGATAGCCGCAATTAATATGCCGTCAACGTCGTTATCCTTGTGCATTATTATTTTATGCAAATTTGTTGCATGTTGGAAATTCGAGTAGATGAATGCGGCAGCAGCGCAATTGGGGTGAGGCATAAAGTGATTGCAATTTGTCGTTCTGTTTTTTCTATTTATGCATAAGTGCTGTCATGTGTAATTGAGAATGAGGCTGGTCATGAGCAAAAGCTGACACATCTTGTAAATTTGCAAAGGGAAATTGAATTAACAATTTCATGAGAGGTCAATCTTTATAATTATAAAACTGTTTGTCTGTGGCTTAATGACTGACACGAGATCAAGGCCTAAGAGTTAATAAACTGGTATGCCTACTGTAGTAAGCTTGATGTGGTGAATGTGATCGGGGTTTTGGGAAACTTGACCCAAAAATGAGAAAAAAGGTTGACTTTTATTTCGTTTTTAAACTCAAACGTTTTTGTATTCGTTTCCAAAATGCCAGACAAACACTTTAAGCAAACTTCTGTAAATCTTTGAAGAGCAGCTAAATCAAATTATTTTATTACTCAAATCTCATCAATTGTGCGCCAAAAATAAATCTACAGTCGATGAACGCTCTAAACGCTTAAATAACGACTACAACAATGTAGGTGGGCGGAAACTCGACCAAGAGCGCCACAAGTCAACAACGAAGCTTCTTGGACATGGTACGGCCAATCAATACGTACAAAAGGACCGTTCGAAACCCTGTTTAGTAGTGCCAGCTAAAGAAAAACAATGCGACAAGGGAAAGACGAAAAACTTGCAGGAAGTGTTGAAAAACTTTACATTTAATTTTCCCAAAGAGGACAAAATAAATGGTACGTTAATTGAGAAAGTGAATTCAAGGAAACCTGCCACAGAAGCAAGCAAAGGCGTCAAAAATGAACCCATTAAAGCTCAAGCAAGCTCGAGAATCGCCAAAAAGAAGGAGAACAAGCAGCAGACATCACAATATCAGCTAGATCATATGTACTTTGTGCTGGATACAAATGTGCTTATAGACAATTTGCAGCTTTTGGAGGATGTGGCAAATCTAAGACTTTTTGGCACCTCGGGCAGCATGCTCTATGTGCCCTATATAGTTATAAAAGAATTGGATTCATTAAAATGCAGGCAGGCAACAAGCTTTGCTGCCAGACGGGCCATTGAATATCTGAATGATAAATTCGATGATTTAGAGAAAATCGAGGCACAATCGGCGCTCGAAGATGCACAGCAGCTAATCCACATAGACAGTGCGGATGATAACATTATCAATTGTTGTCTGCAGTTGAAAGCTGAGCTGCAGCATATGATGCTGCTGACAAATGATAATAATCTGCGCCTCAAGGCAGTTGCTTCGTCCATACGGGTGTCAACATGCTATCAGCTGACCAGCTACAAAGGCAACTGGTGGAGCATGCCAAGGGATCGTCGTCTACAGAGACGCCAAAGGTACAATGTTTGGAGTTAGGTTTTTAAATTAAGGTTATTGTTTTTTTGTTTAGTCATCCCTTAAATGTTTCAGTTAGAAGTTAATTTCGTTTGAGTTAGTTTGTTAATAGTTAAATGTATTATATGTTTAGGCTTATTACAAAAAATGTTCAAATTATGTAGGTTCTTTAATTACAACAGCCATTTAACTGAAGCAACTGGGCGAGCATGTTGCTTCGACATCAATGCATAAAGCAATATCAACTTTTGGGGCCAAAATGACTGCAATAACAGCAGCCCGGTTGGCAAGGATGGCGCTTGGAACAACAGCAGGACGAACATATCCTACTGACAATAAATACGACCAACTTTCGCTCGCTAACGAACTTTTTCTATAAATCAAAATAATAACTTCTAAGCTGGGGTACACACGACTTCTCTAAATGGCGTTCCATTTCGAGCAGTATACGCAATGAAACGTACGTTCCCTGGTATTTTCTGCATTTGGTGTCTTTGTTTTTAAGGGGGCTGTCATCAACAAATGTTGCAGCACGGCGCCCGAGTAGATAGATGAAAGCAGGAGGAGCTTGGCCGGAAAGGCGCAACCACAAAAGATGGAGATGGAGCATGTGGAGGTGAAGAGGAGCGCCATTTACTTACGGCGCATGCGATAAATTTAATAAATTACAAACCAAATCCGCAAATTTGTTGAATTCCAACAAAATAAAATGGCAAATGACTATGGGAGTTGGAGGCCAGGAGAAGAGTGCCCATGTGCCAAATGGCAGTGGCGACATTTGCACGGCGTTTGGGGAACATGTGAGACAGCAGCTGCTGCACGTGTTCGAGTGTGTGTGTGTGTGCGGCAGAGTCAGGAGACGAGGAGAATGTTTGCATTTTGCGGGCAAAAGTTTTACTGTAAATTGCTTTTAATCTAATGAACACCGCTAAAGAACCCGATGTGGAAAACAGAACAGGCGCAAACGTTGCTCGAACGACAAACGACCCCTGACGTTAAACTCATTTTTCCTCGGTGGTTTCATTAGAAAATTACTTAAGCTGAAGGCGCACGTATATATTTACTATAAAAGTGAACCTAAAGCTTGAGGTCCAGCTTAATGAGCGTAAAGGGTTATCTATTTTGGGCAAAGCAGCTGATAGTAACTACAGCTTAGCCGAACTCTATTTAAGTCCAGTAAAAAATGAGAGTAGATAGTAGATAGGTAAGGATAACAAACAAGTGGAGTGCTCCAGTCGAGAGTGCACAAATCACAATGCAGCTGGGTGCCTTCGGAGATATTTCGTGCCGCCTATTAAATACTCTTTTTTAGAGTACATTAAGCAAGTAACCAAGTTTACAAGCCCATCCAAAATACGTTTCTTTTTTATTGATTCGAAATAAACATAAAATTTAGTTAAGTCCTTACACCTTAAGATATTTCGGTGGTAACAGCTGCCACCTGAGCTTGCACCTCATCTTGCTGCAGCTTCTGCTCGACCCAAGTCCTGCTCGTGCAAGGCAAATTCGAGTTGCTCCCATTCTTCATCGACTCCTTGCAAAACTGATCGTGCAGATCGTTACAGTCTGTGTTGCAAATGTTCTTCCAGCCCTTGTCATTTATGTGATACAGCCGCACAATGCCACCCGAATAGGCGTCTTTTCTGGTAGCATGATAAATGGCACGACGTGCCAAATCGAAAGCCTCATCGGTGGTCAAATCCCAACGATAGCCTGTATCCAGCACGCCCAGAGCGTATGGTGAGCCGCTGCCCACGGAAAAGACGCTGCCTTGCGATCGCATGCCATCCGAATCCACATATATGAGTTTACAACCCTCATCATCGCAGCCGGCCAGCATCATGCCCATGACAAGACCCATGCCCTTGTATTGCGTGGATATGTTGCATATCATTCGTGCCGCTGCATCCACCGTGATACGGCGCTTGTAGCGCAGCTCATGCAGCCGGCATTCGCGTGCCAGAACCCGATCCCAGTAAACGCAGTCGGCAGCGCCACCGGCCAAGGTGCCAAGCATATAACTGTTGAGCTCCACGATCTTTTTCATGGTCTGTGAACCAATATACTCGCCGGAAGTGGCACGCGAATCGGCACAAAGCACAATGCCTCCTTGATACTTGAAACCCAACGTCGTGGTGCCATGATCACACTCCATACGCACCTTACAGTGCTCGAGAATTTTGGGCAGATTCTCAGCCGGCTGCAAGCGAGATTGTGAATGATTGTTCGGATCGTAAATGCCATAATTTAATTCGTACATTTTCAAAGGGTGGAGCCATCAATGCATAGGGATTGGTAAGGTTACTGGTTGCAATTTGAATCTGATGCAGATCCCACTCCTTTTCGAGCTCATCGAAGCGCTTCATAAAGGGCAACTTGTTAACACCGGATATGGCTTCTAAGGCCATGATTTTTAATGGTTAAAACTAATCGAAAATAAATTTTGAGGATCAGACTGCTAAATATACTAAGAATTTCGAAAATAAATTATTCAAGTGAAATCTGAATCTGTGCTGTCAGGCATAATGTGATAGATCTAAACTGTCTTCTTTGAATGTGTTCATGAATTTCAAGATCTTGCATCCAATTACATATCTAATCTAACTTTTACTTTGAACATATTATTGTTAATAGTTTGAAATTTTACTCGTAACTTTAGTCTTTTTGTTAGGCTATAAATTTAGTTGTCACATAAGTCACATTATTACTCTATTTTTTAAAACTTTTAATGTCTGCCCCATTCGCTATGCTGTAGACAAAAGTTCTGCATCTAGAGATTTGCGCTAGAAGCAGCGGCAGCTAATTTGCAGTCTTAGCCAAAATCTCGCACTTCACTTGACGTTCTCTTGGCCATGCCCCAGACCCGCTCCTATTAAAACAGGTTCAACTAAGCTCCAATTAATTGCCAAGTCACAAAAAGGACCAGGCTGGGAGGGTGTAGAGGGAAGATGTTGCTGTGTCTGCTGCCCTCTAATAAACTGGCAGCGGAAATTTTTAACAAGTTGCCATTCGCCAGAGTTCCCGCCTAGCCTGAGCTGTAATTAACGCACACAGAAAACACAGGCCAATGAAGAAGATGAAGAAAAAGCATCCAACTGCAGCTGGATTCTTTGCTTTGCATTTCGCTTGTTGTTGGTCGCGACTTTAATGCAGCTCGCAGCTAAACTAGTTGAGATTTTGCATATCAGATGGCCGCTACCAGCTTCCAGTTCGCCCTGTGATTTAATAATCAGCCAAACTGCCGACTACCAACAACTGGCAACTGCTGCTGCTCCTGTTCCTGTTCCAGCCAAATGAATGGCTTGGCCCTGTTGCATGGCCATTAAGAGGGCAAACGAACTGCGAACTGGAGGCGCGTGCAAAATGAAATGTGGCCAGTGTTCAACACGCATGCCAAAGACCAGACCGATACTCTGTGTACACTCAGAAAAAATATCCATTATATTTCTTATATATAAGTTTTTCCTATGTTGTCTTAGTTAATATCCTTAGGGCCAAGTTTAATAGACTGCTTTTTATCATTAAAGGTACGGAACGGCATTTTTATATTTGAGAATATTTCCAAAAACTAGCATAGCAGGGAATGAATTTTTCTAAGTGTACAGTGGGCGCTGGTTGCAGCTGCCAATTTGCATAAATTTAGATCAGTGACAATTGACGGCCGCAGGCAGAACTGAAATATTTTGTAGGCGTCTACCTCTCCATCCCTGTCTCTCACTCTTTCTCTCTTTAGCACCTCTTACTAAATGCAACCAAACATTTGCAATTGTCGTTTAATTAGAATCCCAACCGTTCGCTCTTTTCTGTTAATTTAGGTGCCTCACTCCCACTAGGTCCTTCTCTGACACCCTCGCTCTCTCTCTCTCTGTCTGCAGGTGTTGTTTCCACCGGCTTCTCAATTAAAACGTCATGTTTCTTCACATTGACGCCAAAGTCCCTGCAATCTACTGGCTGCACTTGCTCCAGCTTTGGTGGGCGTTGTTGTCTGGTCATGGAAGCTGTCTCTACTGCGTCTGCAGTGGCTTGATTGCCTGCTCATTAGAGGCAAGCTTAATTAGAGCTAATCTCGTATATATGACCTGCAGTCTAACAGTGGCAATCGGTAAAACGGACTGCTTCAGTTTTGAATTCATCAAAGCTTCCACTCATAAGTAGCTTTGTCAAACAGACTCCTTTACAAAATACTTTAACATTGCTAAACTCGGCTGATTGTTACAAAAAATAAATGCAACAATAGCATGTAAGGGAAAATGTGTCCGTCTAGGGTAGAACCCATAAACAGCTCCGAATTCCCACGACAAAAACTCATACTAAATCTGTCCTCACCTTTGTGGTTACCTTTTATTTGGTGCCTTGTGCTGACTTATATTCGTTGATAAATTTGAGCTTTTAGTCTATTAGAGCTTTATGTCATTCAAGTAATTATCTGTGTAACCTACCTATAATAATTTAAGTGTCCAGCTTCTAAAGTGTGAAGGCGGTAGTAGGAAACCAATTTCTATTGATTTACATGAAAAGTGTGGAAGGATTTGAGCTATAAGTAATTTTACGTTTGAAGCACATTAGCAGTTGATGATATTACTAGCTGAGATTTAGTTTATAGAATCGAAGATTTATTCCGTTGTCATTTGCACAAATTGTTCTATACTCGTTAACACGTTTTACCTTCGTTTATAGGGTATTCTAATCCAAATGTAAAAGTGCGTGTTTGTAAATGTTATATTTATTTTAATGTTATTTTATTTAACTTTGCCTTTCACTTTATATTATTTACACTGCTGCTTAGCATTATTGTTGCAAAATCTGACAAATCCTTTGTTTTACTGCTTATTGGCAGTAAAAGTTTCCTTGAGCAACTTTTAAGCTTGCTTAAGGCCCAGGACGGAGCGACAGCTGGCGGATGCGGATCCAAAGCATGTTTGGGACAGCTTTCATCATATACAGAAGTTGTGACTTGACGCTGTTGGTTTTCTGTCATCCCATCCCGCCACACCTCCCCTCGCTCCACTGTCACTAGTCAAGGAGACAGCCGCATCCAATTTACAGTTCATCATCTGTCCCGTGCCTGTCACAGAGGCTTCTCGCAGCGGCTGCTGCTGTACGTAAATTTTGACAGTGCGCCTAATTGAGCCGCAAACAGTTTTGACATTTGCGACCGCGCGCCGCATTTAATTTATTTTAATTGAAACGGTCAGGCAACGGGTTAGCTGGCCTAATCCTCTAGCTGGTCCAGCAGTCCAGAGAGTTCAAAGTTTAGGCTGCAACTGAAACTGAAACGGAAACTTTTGCCAAGTCGCTTATTAGGTCAACTTTGGCTGACAGCTCGTGATGCGGGCGCAAACAGAGGGGAGGCAAAAAGAGAGACAGAAGGAGAGAGAGAGAAATAGAGTGAGAGAGAGGGAGGGTCAGAGTCCCAATCAGAGTGTACCAAAAGGGAATCAAAGAACCAAAGCGAAACTATTTTTACAGCCGACTCACTAACAAAGTATCCAATTTTTACGACGATGCATTAAATTAAAAAGTTTTCGAATGCTTGCCTATGCCCCATTCCTGACATCAATAATACCCTAACAATTGAGGACCATCGGCCTGTCATGGATCTTGTAAAACATGTGTCTATACAAAGTACACCAGCTTTTTAGATTCTTTTAATTGATTGCTCCCAATGAAGGTAAGATCAATTAGTATCAATCTAGTATACTTATAAGTATCTATAATTCTCGTTCAAGTACTGGAGCACAACCTTAACTGATAGAGAACAAAAAGAATATAGACTCTTCAGCTGTTATACAGTGTAAGTGCCCGTTTCTGCTCTTTCCGGCAACAACTTTGGATGCTTTTAACGACTTTGCATTGGTTTTCATTGCCAAAAGGCCGCTCCAGCTTTTGCATTGGCCGCACACCATACCACATTGTCAGGCCGAGTTGAAGTCTCGTTTTGATTTTACGGCTGACAACATATTCGCATTCCATTGCATTTCACATCGCACATCCTTAGGACTTTTGGCTAATTGTTGCGCTGTGCATTTTTACGGCACTTTGAAAGCCATTAATTCGCATTTTATGTACTTAATTAGTTTTCTGGCGCAATTTTATGACGCATTTTCCGAGCAATCTCTCGTAAATTTTGATGATCGATTTGCATCGATGCGCAAAGTTTGAAGTGCCCAGCCCCAAAAACAAAAATGTAGGTCTCAAAAGATAAGCCGCCTCAACTTACATTTTATAGCTCACACGTCGTACAATAGCTATTTCGGAAACGAATTATATTTCATGGCAACCTTACATTATTAGCCATCATAAAACCACAAAAGCTTTTAAGCCGAGCTAAGAGTTATTTTCCGGTTTAAACTTTTTAACACTTGGCAGGCTCTTTTTGATTTAACAGAACAATATTCAGCTGACCGGCTTGAGGGTAAGGTATAAGTCTCTATCGAAGCTTTTACTTGTTGAGAATTGCAAGCGCCAAGCGACGAAAATGTACACCTTAGTCCATTTTTTCAATGTTTTATTTAGTTTCTACCTTCTACAAGAAGAAGAACTTTGGTTTTTGCTCCAAATTTGTTGTTATTATAAATGCTTTTATGTGCGACATTTCTGAAATAGGCTCAGAATGGAAGGTCCTAATTTTGTGTTAGCTTGAATGCATATGACAAGACGTGACGGGCCATCGGCAGCGCCTGTTAGCCAAACAGCAGAAGCTGCAGCAACAACAATTGAAAAGCGTTTTCATTGTTTGGTAAAACGCGGTAAAAGGCCGCACAAGGCACGCGCGGATCCAAAAACCAGCGGGCAATCTTTTGTTGTCGAAATGCGTGGCGCGGCAGCACAGGGCATACAACAAAAAGAGGTAATGACCAAAAGAGCTGCTAATGTGGCGGCTGCCTTCGCTTCCGTTGAAGGCCACCGATGCGGCATCCATTTCTCTGATGTTGTCAGTGACGTCTGCTCCAGCTCCAGCTCCAGCTCCTGCTAGCCACGTTTATCGCTAGCCTGGCATTTGCATTTGCATTCGCATTGCGATGCGGTGCTTTGTTTTCTCGTGCAGCTAATTTGGTTAGTAATTGTTGGACCCGGCTACCGCTGCCGTTCCCTGCGAGCTCTAATCAACTTTTTATGCTGCACAATGCACACATTGAACACATTGCACACGCACACACACACACACGCTCCTACATGGCGTCAATTACACAGCTTCAGTAGCCAGCGCTCAACGTTGCAATGGGATATAAAAATCAATGGAACGCACGATTGGCAGAAAATTAGTAGAAAACTAGAGATGGCCAACATCTGGTTACCTGTGAATAAAAAATATTCTTCCATTATATCTGGACTTTTCAATTTTTGCGCATTCCACGCATTGCTCGTAAAAAAAAACAATGTATTGAAGTCCTATAACAGCCACTGTCTAATTTATGAAGTTCTCAAAGTCTTCTAATTAGTCTGAAAACTTAAAAACTCAAACTTGATAAAATATTGAAAAAATACTACACTTTTATCTCTCGTTTGGAACTGTGAACATTTGGTTATCAGAAAATATGTAAATCAGTTTTTATAGGTATGTTTGGGAAATAAAGCATATATTCGCAGTCTGACTCGCATTAAAACCACATCGATCCACAGTTAAGAAAAGACTAGAAAGCTCGTTCTCACGTTTGATCGTTTTGTTTTCCAACAGCTACAGGTACAATTTTTAGGTAACTGTCACTTATAATCGCTCAACTCTGAAGCTAACCAATACTCGTTCTATTAGCTGGCACTGCTATCATCAAAGCGCAGCTAATAAAGCGCCAACAATGTGCAACCAGTTTTCCTTCTTATTGTCAATCAATAGAAAATGGCCAGAAAATTGCATTATCAAAGTCAATTGGTCGTAACATTATTCGACCAGCGACAGGTTGCTAATGGAAAGAAAATGGCAATGCTGAGAAATTTTATTTCCACTTTAATCAACACTAGACTATTCGATTGCTGGGCTTAATGCTAAACGAAACTGTTGAAGTGGAACAACAAATGATAACGATATTTTATCGCTGGATAATTAAATAACATGTTTTTACGCTGCACTTGTTTCAGTTTTAATGTTGCCTCACCTGAGACCTGCTGGCACAAAGCACCTGCACACACACACACACACACATACAAGCACGCACACTTTAAACAAGTGTGATGAAAAAAACATTTCAATTAATTGCATTGTGTGGCGCTGCACAGCGCAATTTACATGCCTAGGCCGCACGTATAAATATTTCAATGGCTTTAATTAACCAAAAATGTAGCAATTAATTGACTTTGGCGCTCAATTTAATTAATTTGATATATATTTTTGCACAAGGGCGTAAGGTAAAACCGTTTAGCAGCAGCGGCGCCCAAATTAGGTATTTCGCTGTTAACTGATGTCAGCGTATTAATCAAATTGTGTGAAAATAGCCAACATCGACCTTGTTTCGAAGTGTTTATTAATTGCTGTTATATGTGTATAATCAGTTTGCTGGTTCAAATGTCAAGCCAAATGAACCAATGCACATATATATGTATGCCGTTGTGCAGCACAGTTTGCGAAGAAGAAGCATTGATGGAGTTTGTTTTGAAGGGGGATAGCCCAACGTAACTTCCATGTTGCATAAAATTCGTTAATAGTTAAATTCTTCATATGTATTTGAATTACGAACTCATTCGCACCTCAGACCCTGCCGCGTGTGCTGTAAGGTCACAGGGTATGCAAACTGTGCTTTGTGTTATGCTTGAAGAAGTGTCAGCCAAAGTGAGATCCTTGTTTGCACATTTTTAATTGTACTGGCGACAGGTGCAAGAGCAAAGGCCCTGCTGCTCACTTGACCCACAAAGGCGGACGGGCGAGGACGCGGCTTGGGGCCGAGATTGCGAATGCGACACACAAAAAACAGCGAGCGTTTTCTTGCAGCGGCTGCGAAAACAAACAAGCTGCCGGCGCGGCATTGCAAAAAGGAAACAAACCAAGGACATTACGAGTTAATGTAAACAGCTTAATTAAAAAATAAAACTCCGTTGCGCGTCACGTGCTTAAAACCGCATGCATTTTGCTGCATAACCTCAAAGTGCAGCCAGGTGTGTGTGCGCCTGCCGGCATGTACGTGAGTGTGTGTGTGTGTGTGCGTGTGTGTCACGCCAGGACGCCCACGTGACCGTCGCTCTTTATTTGCTTAAATACACGAAAGTGTTTTAATTTAATTTTTCGTCCTTTTGCACCCCTCGGCCGCTTCACACTCTTTCACTTTGCCGCAGCTCCTAATTAAAAATGAAAGTAATTTTTCATCAAGCAAACGCTCCTGCAAGTATAAATTATTCTTAACCAGACGAGTGCTCATTAAAAATAATTCTTAAATGTGTTTTTTTTTCCTCGTTTTTTCTGCATTTTTAAATATGGAATGCATAGTGTGATGTGTGTGTGTGTGTGCGGGTGTGTATCGTTTTTTTCGGCTGAAGTGCAGTAAAAAAAATTGAAAATTATTTGTTTGAACAATTACTCTTCAAAGTCCCTACTAAGTTCTCGGTCCCCTCATCAGCTGCTCCTAAGTGTTTATTTTTTTCTTCTTCTTTGCTCGTTCAAGTCAAACTTTTCTTTTAAATATTTACCATACTTACCCCATGTGCTGCAAAAGTTTTATGCACACGCATAATGTCGGTCGAGGAGTTAGCAGGGAGTGTGAGTTCCTTGAAGTATGCTTCATACATATGCAAGTGACTCACACTGTGTAGTTAGTTGGGGGGCAACATCAATGCGGCAAGCGGCAAGTAATTATAAAGTTTGATTGCTGCAACTTTGCTTTAAGACTGGCAAATATGGTCTTCAAAATTCGTTAATTGTCAGACAATTGAATAGTTTTCAATAGAATTCTATAGTTTCTTGTTGTCAAAACTAATCTAAACAAAAAAAGTCTTTGAAATGGTCAAAGAGCGACTTGGCAAGCCACCAAATGGCTCGCAAGCCACATTGTATGCAGTAACACCTTGCGTCAAGTCAACTTCCTCTTGGCAAATTTGCCATGCATTGCATTTTCCTTAATTTGCATGGCAATTTTTTTAGCTTCCAACATTCAAATTTGCTTGTATCAATTCAAGTTAAGTTCAATTGCATGCATTTCGTGCATTTTTGCCGTGTTTACCTTTTAAGTCTTAAGAAATTAATTTTGCCACTTTCAACAAATGCAGAAACAAATTCTATTGTTTGCAATAAAGTGCATGTCGGCTTTGTAAATCCCACCTGCTACACGCATTTATATTCATGTTTGTGTATATACAATATTATTTTGGCAGCTCTTTGATAAAGAAAATGCCTTTTGGGATTAGCTCTGTTTAATTCTTGCATGTTTTTTAGCTTCGGCTTCTGCTTCTTTGCAGTTGGGGTTTTCTTGCCATGGGCTTAATTGAGTCTTATGAAATGAGCCCGAGAAATGCAATTAAATTTATTAATCGTGCTTAGAAAATGAGAATTGGGGCTCTGTTTCAAGTTGAGCTAAAAATCAAAAAGATCTTTGGCTAGCACACCTTGATGATGAGTAGCCCCAGCTTGTGGGGAACACACACACACACACTCACACACACAGACACTGCTGTGCCTGACAGCAGGGACACCCAGCACTTTGCGCTTCAATAGCGCTATGAAAGGCAACGAATGTCTATTTAATAGTGTCTGGCATTGTCGATGCGACAGCATCAACTGCAAACTGGGCATAACTGGGCCCAGTCCCAAGCTACAGGTCGTATCCTCCACCACCACAGTGGGAGTCAGAGCGCTGACAGCGCTGTCTGCGGTGTGGCAACCACACCTGCAATTTGAGCTGCATGAGGACCGCAACGAGTGCGGGCGTTGGCAGCATTGCAGCTTGCAAAATGAAGTCATAAAGTCGGATCCCGCCCACTCATGCTCATTACCACGTGCCAAGGAGTCGCATGGCAACGATAATGATGATGATGAGCATCATGCTGCTAACTATTGGACAGCAGGTCGGTCGCCTTCGCTTGGCAGTTGCCAGCGCTCATTTATTTTCCCGCAGCTGCTAAACTTTTTGACCATAGCTGACACTTTCATGAAACAATTTAAAAAGTCATTGTCATCAGCAGGCAGGCGCAAGCTACCAAGTACCAAGCTGCAAGTGTCCTGTCAATGGCGTCGTTTGTTTTGTTGCCCATTACAGCGGTCAGTGTCCGAGTCCAAGTCGGGAGTCTGTTTGCAAAATGAAATTGTCATTGCTGAAAATGACCAACTGTCGCTGTTAACGCAGCTCGCACGCAACTGCAGCAACCCGCACGTCAAATTGTTTGCTCGGACTACGTATTGAAAGGCAAGCATACGGCTCGTAATCCACGGCCACTGTATCATCAACCTACCACGGGATACTTCAACTTTACAAACGCGTTGATCACACTTAAAAAAAAGGTGTTCCCTTTAGCAATAATAAAGCAAACTTTTAATACCATATTTATACCAAAGTCAACAAAAATATGGCCAAAAAATTATCAGGTTGCAGCTATCTCAAGATACTTCCGGTTCAATCATCAGCAGATTTAACTATCGACTCAAGTATTGCAAGCACCCCTTTTTATCTGTCTTCAATTATAAATTGATAGCTGTTTTTTTCATAAATAAGTTGGTTGGATTCTTTGAAGCGTTCTATCAACTCACGCGCTTTTAGAAAGTTTCCGGCCAGAAGTTAACCTTAAGCACTAAAATTGTTCAGATATTCAACGCGCTAAAGCTTTGGCCCAACTCAAATTTGCCATAGGATATAGAAAGTTCGTCAAACCGATAGATATCTTTTCAGTTATGTCAAGTTTTGTTTTTCGCCACGAAACTTTCAAGCTGATGCGAGTCCTTCATTGTTGTTGCTGTTGCTGTTGTTGTGCTGTTGTGGGCGTCCTGGGTAGCGTGTGACATTGCAATTTCGAAAACAATTTCAAGTTTTTCGACACGCCCAACTTGTTGTCGCCGCGACGTTCTTCTTTTGTGGCCAAGTGCTTTTCAGTTTAAAAACTTGACAGCAAATGATGTATGATATGAGAGCGTGTAGATTGCAGTTTAGCTTAGATGTCTTCGAGAGTTGCTTTTGTGCGAAAGGCAAGCCACAAAAAAACCGATTTAAAACATTTTTGACTACGCACAATAGATTCTTAAGAGCTATTTTGATGCAACGCCAACCTACGTTTAACTTTACCCTCAGGATAATTTAGATGGTTATCATCCAATAAGCACAGACACCCAGCTTATAGCCGTTCAATGTTTTTTCAGTGCTCATTAAAGTTGCTACGCTGCTTAAATTCATTATTACTTGGGTGTAGGGGACATCTACATCTGCTTTCCAACTGCCTGCTGGGGTAAATTACTCTGTGCAAAGCCACAAAATTTATTAAGCGTAAAATTAAAAGCATAAAATTGCATGCTTTAAATTCAAATGCAGCGGAGCAGGAGCAGCAGCATCAGCAAAAGCGACAGCAAAGGCAGCCACAAAGTGTCGAAGGGAAGTATGTATATCGCACAAAGTTCAAACAAAGCAGCTCGTGGTATCAAGTTGTGGTCGAACTTGCACACACTTCCATCGCCTCCCGCAATCCCCACGCATACTAAATTCAACTTATCGACAGACTGGCAGTGAAACGTGTTCCGATAAGCGCCACAGCATGAAGTTGACTGGGCTGTGGCAGCATCCAATTTTTATTATACTATTTCCTTGCAGCAGCTGAAATAACTTGCACCAGGTGATATGTAAGATACGGCAAGATATATTGCCGCCTGATAGTCAAGAAAACGAATTGCCTTTAGGCCGAGATGAGTTTTCGTAGTGAAATCGCAGCCATTTATATAATTGTCAAAAATTTATTACTCATAAAATGAAAATCTGCAATTCTCAGCGGCTGAGTTGCCTAGGTGAACAGTGCAGCGAGAATCAGGGTTCGAACCCCCGTTAGTGTATGGCTCTTGTAATGTATTGAGCAGTGCTTTATGTAAAGTTATTTTGTTAGTATATAACTATATTCTGGACTTATAACTCGGAATTCCTCTTTATTTTGTTACTAAGTATGAACAAAACGCAATCAACCAAACGGCAACTAAACCAAAATCAAAACCAAATTTGTATCAAAATAAAAATATTTTAAGTTTTATTCAGCGTCAAAGTGTTTATCTAATCATACTGGGTAAATGTCAACTTTGGATAGAGTTCATATTTAGCCCGCATAATTCGTATGAAAATATATAATATATTAATCATAATTTTTTTGGGACTGCGGTCAAGCTTTAAAATGATACAAATATTATTGTACATTTAAGTAAAAACCACATTAATTAAGTCCGTAGATTTTTCTAAAATTAGAGTATTTATACCAGTTAGTACGTAGCGTCAATAAAAGTCCACCTGTCCTGTAGCTGGCTTCAGCTACCATTGAGCTGTCCATGGCGACCACTCAAGTTCATGAAGTCTCTCTCTCTGTCGCACTGCATCTCCCTTCTGGTGCATTTAACATTAGAAATTCATGAAATACGTCGCCGGCTCATCAACAGGAAAGCATAGTTGGCAAGAGGTGGATGCCTGGGCTAAGTGAAGCTACACATCTTGCACTTTAGTTTCTTTCTTTCACTTCAACCTCTTACACGACTTTGCTGTTTACACGACTGACTCCACCTGGTACAATGCTCATTATCGTGCAGATTATAAAAGTCTTCTAGCTTCTAGGCAAATAAGAATTTGCACACCGGAGGTGTGTATATATGAAATATTTGTTAGCCCACGTCATGTGCTTTGAGTTAGTTGATCAACGACTTGAAAGGCCTTCCCGAAGCCACTGCCAACATGGAAGTTTGGATGAAAATTGAGCAGATCCAAGTGCACTACTTTATATGTGGATATCAACCAGTGGCCGGCACGTACAGTGGGCGGTAGTGAATAATCTCTACGGAAGCGTACAAATACCTCGGCAAATACAATGGGATTCCGGACAACTAATTTACTAGCGTCTGCATACAGCTCAACCAGTTTATTCATCTGTTCCACTTCCACTCTGGATGTAAAGTCATTGGTGCGACGGCACGCCAAGAATATCATGTCTATAAAGGCAAACTTATGATCAAAGTACTCCAAACGCTGTACCTTTAGGGGAATAGCGCGCCGAATATGACGTTTCTGAAAGCGCATCAGCTCGTATGGTAAATCTCCGGGCTGTCGTTTATTTAGACTGAGGAGATCATAACTGATTTGCTTGTATCCCATTGGCGTGGAGCAACGTTTGATATAGGGATCGCGCTTCTCGACTATGAACCTGGTAACGAGCACTAGCGCCTGTTTGGCGTTGTTAACAAAAATTGCCTCGTTAAAATCCCAATCCCATAGTATTTTCAGCTTCCATAGATTAAACTTGGTGCTCATCATTTTCCAGGGACTGTATAGATATACCATCAGAGGTAACGACATTTGTCGATCTTTTCCGACATCCTTAGAACGCTCTTCATTCAAATGAAAATTCCATTTGCCCATATTACGGTCTGTGTTCCAAGACACGCCGGGAACCTTACGCCACCCTAGGCCAAATTTATTTGCCATTATGCCCAGTTTTGACTGCGAATTGGACCTTCTAGCCAACATTCCAGGCAGAGTCTTGTGAACCAGTGTCAGTCGGGCACAGCTAAATTTCAGTGGGGGCTTAACCGACATGTTTCCATAATTTAATTTTTATTCAAAATTTTTGAATACTAATATGTCCGAAATGTTAAGATCAAAAGTCTGATTCTGACTGAGAAATCTTTTCTAAAATCGATTGACATATTCGAATAATTGGTTGTACACTACACTCATTTTTTTTATATTCCTTAAAAGGACTTTAGCAATAGTTTCTTTGTACAATTATATATTTGAATTTGTTAATATACTAATTATGGGATAACTAACAAATATTCTAACTAAATCACTGCAAATGCATAATCACGTTTTCAAGCCTTTTCGCATTGTGTGCTTTCTCGAATTGGCTTTTGTTAGAGTACACGCATGCATTCATACGATTTAACAACAATAAGCTCTAATTGTGGCAACATGAATATAATCGATTCACCTGCTCTGTGGCCCGGCTGATTGATGCTGCCTCGTGGGAGATCCCGAAGGACTTTTGTGAGCATTGATTCGTATGCAGCCTGGCAACGTGCAATTATCGAATGCATTAGCAAATGGAAAACATTTGTTACGCCCATTGGCCCACCGCCCCATTTAAGTTGCGCCTGCTTTCATAGATGCATTTCATGTGCTACATAAACACAGCCCATCCTCCTTCACAGCTCCTCCTGTTTGCACGGTGTCTGGGTGTGAGTGTGTGTGTGTGTGTGTGTGTGCGTGTGTGCTCACTTGAGCTCTGCTAACTGAATACAAACAATGCCAAACGAGAGACAGACAGACACGCCCACTTGCCACCGCCCGAAGACATGTTTACAAACTTATTTCATTTGGGTTAATTGCTTCGCAATTGCCCTCAAATTTGCATTCGACCTAAGTAATTTTGTCCTAATGTCGATTTCAATTATTGCACAACTTTCTATGGAATGTCCTCAGAAGATATACGACGATGCACAAGATGTAGTTCCCAGCTAAGTTAATAAAGCGGAATAACGGATACACAATAGAAGTCAAATTGCTTTGGGGAAGCATAAAACATTTGTCAATATGCAAGCCATGTTGCACTGAAAATTTCAAGAAAACGTACCTTTAAACATCGATTCTCGTGAATTCAAGAAGGGCTTAAGATATTCATATATAAATTTTATATTAACATATTTAACATATATTTATGTATATAAATAAGAAATTGTGGATTGGCTAATATATTCATATATTCACTATTACGTACTATACTTAAGAAAATTGAACATGAATTGTGGATTTTCTTCAGTGTAGTTTTCTGTTGAAAGCGATTTACTGGCCATAAATGTTTACTGTCATGGTTAAATCTAATACAATTTATCACATACATAAATTGCGAACAATAAAACTATGCCCAAATATACTTAAAGAAACATACACATACATAAATGCATAAGGAGAAGGAAGGGATCCAATGCAGCTCATGCTCCAAAAACTGAAAATATTTTGCTGAAATCACAGCGCCATACAAATCCCCATGTAATCTCCATCTGAGAGGGAGACAACCATCATAAAGCAGCCAAAAGTATCGCAATAAAATATGTTAAGTAAATACGGAAAAGCACGACGAACGACACAGACAGACCGACAGAAAGTGAGAGAGAGAGAGAGAGAGAGAGAGAGAGAGTAAACAATAAGCCAAAAAGTACGCTTGATTAAGTTTAACTTCCGGTTTGTTATAAATTGAGCATTTATGTGGGATTTGTTTGCGAAAACAGTTTCTACTTTGTTGGGCAAAATAAATGTTTGCCAGTAGGCGCCGGCGCTGGCCCATCGAGCAGCTGCCAAAACCGAGCCATATGTATGCTCCTAACCGGCTCGCAACTATGCTCTGCGAGCACACGCTTGCATGTCTATTTCCGGCGGAAGTGGTGAATAAAACATGAAACAAAATAAAATCAAAATAAAAGGCAACAACAGAGCCTGCCAGCTGCCGACTTGCTAAAATTGACGAGCTGGAGCATTTGGAATGCGCATGAAGTGAACTTCCATTTTGCCTTGTTGGCCCTTAGATTAGTTGCTCTGCAGCGTCAAACATCTAAATTAATCCAAGAATTCAATAGAAGTAGACAACAAATTAAATTGCAAAATATCTTTAGCCTGCATATTTGTAATACATACATTTTTTGCATCCTCCCGGGGCTGCTCTGACAGCTGCCAACTGGGCATGCCCATGATGCAAGGCATTTAATATCCGTAAATGAAATATTCAATTTCCCTATGACAAAACTAGGAAATAGGCAACAGACAACAGGCGTACCTGCTGCCTGCCACAAGATATGAAAACTAGATATAGTTAACAGCATTTTAGGGCCGCAAACAGAAACTTCCATTGCATATCTATTGACAACAGCCTACCTCTAAGTGAGGTTAAGAGAAAGCCCACTTACCCAAGCCACGAATGCTTTTGCGAAGATTGTAACTATGATCTCAATAAAATAAGTACATTTCTAGGCAAAAATCTATAAATCTCATTCTCGTCGTCCTAATCAAGAACATATATGTTGTATAATACATGATTATATCTATATATAGATATATATATCTTCTCCATTAGGCGACAGAAGACAATTATTTTAGCTACCTCTTGGCGTGCTCCCACACAAACTATTTCAATTTGAATGCAACGTTTCATGGGAGAAATAATAATCTTGGCGTAAACAAATGGAAAGCTTACTTGGCACAACATTGCAAAATCCATGTAATCTTTATTGCCGGGCCAAAAGCTGTTGGGCACACTTAACAAACAGACGGGCAAAGCACTTGGACTTGGTCAAAACCGAGCACTGTTTATGCAGCCGGTTAAACTTTGGTGGGCCCAACATTACTTTCAAATGCTGCTGGAATTGCATTTAATTTGGAAAGTGCATCGAAGTTTATGGCTTTGCTAATCGCTACTGAATATTAACTATCTGGTTGCCCGCAAATAATCTCAAATAGATTTCCTTTGCTAGCATTTCAACAATTAATCCTCAATAGAATAAGGCTCTCAGCCACACAATGGGCAATTGTTGTTGGGCATTATATTTATTATTTTATGCGTGCTTAGGCTATTATGAATGCTTGGGATTCAAAGAAGTTTTCAATGATTTCGACAATGGCAACAGTTCGATGAGGCACCACGGTTGCGAGAACGGCAGGCTCCATTGCATTGCGGTCTCATGCAGGTCATGTAGTTATTGCAAGTATACATGCAGCAAATTGGATAGTGATAGGGGCAACGGTAGCCACAGGGATTCGGGCACGGTGATCCGAAACAGCAATTAGTACATATCATGGGGATTGGTTTTATCTCTTCTAATTCCTCTTCTGGTTCCTCTTCTGGCTCCCCTTCTGGCTTTTCGTTTTGTTCCTTTTTTGATAAACGTTTTTTCACGATCGCAGTATCAGATTCTGATTCAACGTCATATGACGATTGTAATATATTCCCCGCCTCATCGCTGGTAACATTCCTAACTTCTGTAACAACACGCGTTTTGATTTTTTTTAATGGGGCAGAATCAGCTGTGTTATTTTTGTTGTCATTATCCAAGGGTTTTTCCTGTTTTGTCATATCATAAGAGCTTCTATGGCTGTTGCTTTTTGAAGTATTCTGTTGGTCTTTTACGTTAATGTTTGCATTCCCAGAAGTTAAGTCCTTGGGAATATCGGTATGCTCACTTTTACTAGGTACATTCATTGGAGCTCTCTCCATTCGTTTGTCAATTTTTAAATTCTCATCGGAAGCAAACTGGGATATGATATTTTCAGCTTTCCCCGATGAGGAATTGGTGCTAGTCGCGGTATTTACAGTCTTATTATGTGCGGTCCCCTTTTTAGATAGAGCAGCTTTTGAACTGTCATCTTGAGTTTCAACAATCTTGTTCTGCGTACCGTCTCTTCCATTCCAATCGGAATCAACATTGGACTCGACCTTTGGAGGGGATCTTTCTAACGAGCCCCTTTTTGCTCCATCGGTTAATGAGCTGTAACTTGATTCGATACTTTCTGCTGTCCGCCATTTATCGTCATTGGAAGTGCGGCGGGACGCCTTCTTTGACTGATTATCTATCGCTTGGCCGAAAGTTGAACGATCATTAGAAACTATACTGGATCTGTCATTTGTTGGTATTCTTCGATGAGCCCTTTTTTGTTGATCACTTGGCCAACAGCAAGTCGATGGAGAGATTGTTTCGAGTACTTCTAGTTGACTGGTCTTTGTTCTCTTACGTGTACTTTGAAGCTTTCGACAACATTTATACTCCGGCTCTTTATTAGGTCTTACTGATACCTTATTTTGATTTTCCATTAAAGAACTATCAATTTTTCCCCCTCCACTTCTGGGTATATATTCATTGAGGCTTCTAAGTATTATAGACCTCTGACTATCTGTAGATTTCCTGGGTCTTATGCTAGAGCCGCGTTTTCGTGATTCAATTGGTTTTTTAACAACTGGGCCTGTCAGCGTAACTTTTGGGTTGCTTTCCCTATCTCCGAACATCGTTTTCGTTTCAATTGGATTTCTTTTACTTACTCTCTTTACAGGGTTACTAAATCTGGTTACAGATTCCCATTTTTTTGATTGGCTATCAACAAAGTTTTTATTATGATATTTTGCCTTTGCGTTCTTTGCTAAACTATAATTTTTGCTTGCGCTGTTCAGTTTGTCTGCCAAATCATTGAAGTCCGGATTTGGTTCATAAAGAGTTACCAATTCTTTACTTATCTCCTTACCAGTACTATCAAATTTGGTAATTGATTCAGTTGTTTCCAAATTTTTATTATCATTATCGACTGAACTTATAAACTTGGTAATCGATTCTTTTTTTGTAAGCTGCACTTCTACCTCGCCAGTTTCATTGATGACCCCGGTTTCAATCCACTCGATCTTTTGAATATTATGTATTATGTCGTCTGGAAATTGTGTCGCCTGATCTTTCGATATTATATCGCTGGTCTGACTGTAATTTCCCCGCATTATTGGCCATTTTTTCTTTTTATCTATACAGGGTCTTGCCACTCTTATGCATTTATTTTTCCCGTCATCAGAATCAGTATCCATAAATGGATTGGATTCAGGCAAATTCTTAAGCCGTTTCTTCGTATTATAACTCAAGGGGCTACATACTTTAGTAAACCCCCGACGACGATTGCAAGGTTCGCACCTACGAGCCGCAATTGTTTCCCGTGGTTGCGACATTTTGATGTTGCACTGGACAATTGAAACAACAATTTCGGTGGCTCAAACAAACATTTTTGACTACAATTCGCACAGAAAATTTGGTACCCAACAAACATTATTTTAAGAAACACATCGAAAACAAATTTTGTTGAATGAAGTGTTAATCTAAACATTCGTTAGATGAAAACCCATACAAGTCAGAGTGCTCTAGTCGAGAGTAACCGACTAGGAAACACCCTAAAAGCAGCAACGATCTGGCGTTACAAACATTGTCGCTTCGTTCTATATATTCAATTACAAAAACCGGATTTTGAAATTGATGATTTGAAAGATCCAAGGCGCCTTCTTCTGCCGGTAACATAAATTACACTCTTTTTGCTCAGTTCCATTGGGTTAAGAGTATTATAAGCATATATAGCAAAAGAAGCATTTGCTTTTGTTTTCAGTTCTTTAGTTCAGTTCAGTTCTGTTCAGTTAAGATATTGTAATATTATAAATGATTTGTTGGAAGAAAGATTGTTGAAAATTGTGCGTTTGCAAAATTATGTGTATACATTTAATACGAAATGGGCCTGCACGATTTTCAAAATAAATTAGATCAATTTAAAAATGCAGTCGATGTACCCAAATGGTATTTGGGCTTGTCCGACTATCAGGAGGATACCATCAAGGAGTTGTGCAACGATCTGCGTGATGACTTCGAGCAGGGCACAAGCTTTCGCGTGGAAAAGTGCTTAACGCGCCTGGGACTCAGCCCATTAGTTAGCAAAAAGAAGATTCGAACTATGGTACAGCTGAGTCGCGGCAACGATTTAGCTTTCATTTTCTTTATACTCGAAGGCTACTATATAAGCTGTCGCAAGAATGGCGAATTCACCACCAACGAAAAGTTGCTGATGAATGCATTGGCAAAAATCGATTTATTGCCAACCCTGCAGGAATTGGATCGTATACTGCCACCACCACAGCTAAGCGAATTGGATCGGAAGCGTCAGCAGCGCAGCTATAATCATCAACAGCGGAATTCAAAGTTGCAGCCAGAGCAGCAAGCGACGAAGAAAAAAACGAAGAAGTCGACACAATTTCCATACTTTCAACGTCAGCCCAAGCCCAAGGAAATTGTGGTTAACTACATAAGTAAACCACCCAATGTGATATCCGTCTTTCCATTCTGGTCATTGGATCAGCCGCCAAATTATGGACCTAAAACCGATCCACCATGGTTTGCCGAATACAACTTAAATCCAGTTGGTCGCCTGGTCAAAAGTACTGTAGCCGAAGCGGTCGACAAATACTTTAATCATCTAAATCATATCAAATATCTAGAGTCCCGAGCTAGATTTAGCCGTAAAGCCGCCGCCGCATTAGAGAAGGCTATGGATGACGACGACACTGAGCCACTAATGTGCGAATATCACAAATTCGCTATTGGAGAAGCGCAACTGGTCAAAGACGAGCTGGTGGTGATGGCACGCGATCGTTGCATAGAATTAATGGATGTGACGCTGCCATATCGCAAGCTGCAAAAAAAGCGCATTGTAGCTCAGCTAGAGCGTGATATTGACGATTGCATTAAACGATATTCCATGAAAATGGAAAGCACAACGGTGCACACGATATCCAAGTCCGATTGCGTAATGTGCCAGGAACAACGCGTTGATTTGCCCGTGGCCATGCCCCAGGAGAGAAAAGGTCGAGCCTTAGTCGGAGACAGCCTACATCTAGCTCATACTCAAGCGCCTGAAACCTGTATTGGTGCTCGTCTCTGTGGCGGTGGTCTGCGTCGTGAGCCAATCGACTTTGAGGTCGAGCTGCCATCTTGTCAAAGCTCTAATGCAGGCATATCTATGCTGTCTGACGCGTCGTCATGTGCAGTACCAAAAGGCAAGAGCCAGCAACGCATATCGTTTCTGCTGGAAGACAGCAAATTAAAGAAACTCCGGAAAAATCGGAAAGAACAATCTGTGGAAGTGCGCTATCAGGGCAAACAGACAAAGAAGACGTTTTTTACGGCGCCCAGCGATCACAAGCCCTATCAATTTAAGTACAAACGCATCTTTAAGTCCGGGCAAGAGAAGCCACGTGATGTCCAGAAGGTGATTGCCAAGGCGTTTGTGAATGCACTAGATAGAGGCGATGAAACACCTACTCCTTTGTGCGAAAAACCAGCCGAAAATACATCCGAAGACGACGTGGAACAGCTGGAAATGGAAGTCAGCGGCATTCGTTTGACAGACAGCTGTGCATCCACGTATGATACCAGCGAGCACAGCAAACGCAGCCATGAGGATCGCAAGGCGGACATCGTAGACGCTGTGGTGCGCTGTGCTAAGGAAATCTGGATGAAGGGTGTCAATGCGAAACGAGTTGAGATGGAAATACAGGAAGCCGCAGCCAAGGACAAAGAAAATTCAAAGCATGATTCAATACTAACATTTAATATTGAAAAATTTGATCCGGATGATGCACAGCTCATGAATCGCATGCTGCAGGATAGCCTCGCTAGGCTGCGCCAAAATCAAAGATTCGTGCTTGCCTCCCTGCCCGAGAGTTACAAGTTGCCCGTGCTCCAGGCGTGGATAAGGCGACGCTATGGCAAACAATATACCGAAGAAGAAACGCAAAAGAATCTTCAGCAATCGATTAAAGTCTTCGAAACGATCACCTTGCTACAGGGTATGCCGCCACCGGCTGACATGATGGGCATGGATCACTTGCCGAAAAGCAAAGAGAATTTTGCCTACTGCAAGCAAGCCAAGGCCCTGGTAAGTACTGTCAGTCGAAAGACTGCTTAAGTTAACAATTCCCTCATATCCTTATTCGCCTGCAGGCCGCAAAGGTACGACAGGCGTACTATAAAAAACTGAACGATATTTATATGAATCACACAATCGCCTGCTGGTATGCCATGGGCAACTATTTGTGTCGCGCCGGACCACCAAGAAAAACGTTCTACGCCTATATGTCGGCCAATACCCGGGACATTATGCGCAATAAAGTGTGGAACGGCGAATTCAGGAATATACGGCAGTTCCGCGATAATTATAAGGAAGCCCATAAGAAATAGTTAAACAAATCTAGAAAAACGGCTATCCACTTTTTTGTTTTAGTTTTTATCAAGTTGGGAGTGACAAAAAACACTTGCGAATATACGACAATTTGGCAGTAATAAGAGTATCTGTATTAAATATATTACTAGTATATTACTGGTAGCTCTTCTTTAAGCGTGACACCCGCTTGCCGGTTATGCCCTTGCTGGCCATGTACGCTAAAATGGCGCGCTTTGTGAGAGTTTTGAGGTTGCGGACATCGAACTCAAGCTCCTTGTTGGCATGCCCAAAATTAATGCCTTCCATTTGGGTTATCATGTGTATAACGTTTAGCAGCATTACGCCATCCAATTGCTGTACCCTTATGTGCAGCTCCAAATCCTCTTCGGTGGTCATTGGCAACTCGTGCTCCTCCTTCTTCCATTCCTTATACGCTAAGTCTTCGTTGCGAGCTTTTGCGTTATCGGGCACAACTGTAATGCTGCTCTCCTTGGAACGACCTGGTGAAGTGCTGCATCCATAAGTATCCTTAATGTCCAGATCTGTGGAGGAAGAGTCTGACCAATTGCAGCTCTCGTTGGAGTTACTGTGCAGCGGCACCTTCGCGTACATATCCTCAAATACCAATTGCAAATTCTTTGCCATTTCATAGCATAGATGCCCCGGTTCTGTATATATATATGTATTATAAAATATTAGGCGCACATCACGTGCAAAATCAACGGCATTTAGATAAAAATTTGAATTGAGGCGACATTTTATTGTCGATAGATCCATGGGTTCCTTCACAATGAGATGATAATCATAAAGACCCAGTAAATCAGCGTCTAACGGCTCGTAAAATACCCAGGCCAAACTTTTGTACTTCTTGGAGAACAGATTTCTCATGATTGCCTTACAGGCGCTAATCTCCGGCGTTGGCTTACTTCGTTTAGTGGAGGCCATCATGCTGCATGAGGCAGAATTTAAAGATCCGAGAGTTGTAGTTTCGGTTGTTTCTTTTTCATAAATACCTCTTCAAATTCAATAATCCAATTGTTATTAGTTTGCAATGAAAACTGAAAGAAGAAAACTATTTATTTGACAATTCGAATGTTCGAAAGAAGCTCGCACAGAGTTGATTTGCGTGCGTGAACTAGTTCAGTTCAGCGTTCTTTAAAAATAACAATTTAAAAGCTGCGCTTGGGGATTTTTTTTCAAATTACAAATACATGTATGTATGCAGTGTATGTATAAAATGTAAATTAATCACATATATTCGCTTATATGGTCGGTGGCACAGTGAAGATATTGAATCGGCATATTTTGTAGACAGATACCAGCCAACGATTTGTATGGTTCGCCAATTCTACACCAGAAATTTGCTCGGCATTCGAATAGTTACGCCTGAAACGCATAAAAAGCTCTATGAAAACATACGGCAACTGTGATCTGGGATCCTCTAGTTGCGACTTAAGATCCGGCTCCATTTCGATAAGTGCAGATTTCATCTTCTCAAAATCCGAACTCGTTTCGCAGTCGGCGACATGGCGCAGTCCCACCAAAACCACATCGATGACTGCATACCTCAAGCCCAATATAGTATGAAGATGGACATTAATGGGCACCGCTTTTCGTATATCCTGTTTGCGAAAACGCAACAGTTCCACAAAAGACTTGTGCGGAAAGTTTATCGACTCATTAGCCATCTGGTAATACACATTCGATGTGGAGAAGTGATCAATCTTTTCCGTGTCGCGTGAACGTAGAATATCTGTTAGCGCGACGGCTGCCTTCTTCGTCTCATCCACAAAGTCCTCCTCTTTAAAATTGGGATCCCATGTCCATCTCAGCTTCCACATGCGCAATTTACTCATGTAGTACTTCAGCGGATTGTACTTGAAGACGAGCTGTGGCACAAGCACATTGTTCATCACCTTCACATTGCTAGCCCCCGGCTTGGGGGGCAATATGAAATGTCGCTGTTGCTGGTAAATATGAAGCTGTTCCGGTGTAGCGGTAACGTTCCACACCACTCCAGACCATTTACGTAACAATTTCGTGCACATTTTGTCCGCAATTTTGATTTTTAATTTGTGTCGAATAACCAAATATTATTATGTCAAAGTAAAAGCCAGACCTACTATGTTCAATGGTAATCTGCCGATTGACTCTAACCGTCTTTACACTAAAATTTATTTACTACCTATTTAAAAAAATATTATAAGGAAACTACAATTTGTTGTACATACACATTCACACTGCCTCGTCTACTCTTTCTGCTTGGGAGTCAGTCCGTTCTTTTCAGGCTCGTAATATTTTAATCAACCGTAACACGAATGACCAACTGTCAAACATTTTTCACTTTCTAATCGAGTCGAGAACACGAAAAATATGTTTTATACACCAAAATACTTCATTCTGGTTCTAGGTTCTTTGTCTGCAATCTCTCCAGCAACTTTAGTGATATTTTCCAACCTATTTAATCGTCATTAAAAGTCGAAGCTTAGTATCTTACGCCGCCAGCAAAATCTTTATTGACCCTTAAATAAATTACTTTTCTAATGATCAAAAATATATTTTGCCAGCTTTGGCAATCCGAAAATCGACTGCACTCGGGAACGGGAATGCTAGATTATTACCGTCTACGCTCCAGTCCGTTCTTTTCGGGCTCAAGGAACTCGTTGACAATGGCTTCGACCATGCGATTAAGAGTCTCTGATAACTCTTCCCAGCGTTTGTTTTCTGGTCTGCCGCGTATCTCGGCATAATACTTCAGTTTTGGCTCGGTTCCGCTAGTACGCAATGTAACCACCATACCATTTTTAAAAGTAAACGTTATCATCTGAGTGCCTTCGTTAACCGGTAACGTTGCCTTTTTATCTGGTGTGCTGCTATCATAGCCCGTGGTCAGGTCACGTACACTCTCAATCTCATATTCACCGTCCATTATGCTTGTTGGATAGGTGTTCTCTTGCCCTTCGTCAAAGGTGCGCAGACGATCAAAGATCTTCTTAATAATACTATTATCCCGACAAATGAGATAGGAGACGACACTGGCATGGAATCCGTAGTTTTCATATAAGTCCCGCAGCTTCTCCTGCATTGTCATACACTTCTTGCAGCGCAAATAGCAGGCCATTGTGGCCACGTGCGCCGCAGCACTAATACCATCTTTGTCAAGAACATTTGTGGATACCATGTAGCCAATGGCCTCCTCGAACGCAAAGAGCACCATCTTGCCCGCATCGCGCTCCTCGATCGCCTTGTTAGCGATCCATTTGAAGCCTGTCAGCGTTTCATGGTGGATAAATCCCTCGACTTCAGCCATAGATTTCAATATCTTAGTGCTGACAGTGCTGGAGATCATCACACAATTGGATACATCTGCGGTGTCCTCCTTCATTTTATAATTCTGCAATGCCCACCACCCTAAAAGGGCGCCCAGTTCGTTGCCAGTGAATATATGGTAATCCTTAGTGTCATCAATTTCAGCGACAGCCAAGCGATCGGCATCCGGATCGTTGGCCAAGATGATGGGACAGTTTTTGGCACCTGCCCGTTTTATAGCTAAATCCAATACTGCTTTGCCCTCTTCTGGATTTGGTGTCGGCGTCGTTGGAAATTCTGGATCTGGCGTTACCTGCTCACACACGGCAACAACTGGCTTAAGGTTAATTTTGCTAAATGCCAGCTTTATGTATGGATAACCAACGCCATGCATGGCCGTATACGTAAACGTTAATGGACACCTGCCATTGGCCTCCATCAGTGGGCAAGAAATCTCCTTTTTAAGCGTATCGTAATAAGCTGTAACAACATTATTGTAGGGATCGCTCAGGAAGTCGTTGGCGCACAGCAGAGTTTCATCCCAAGAATCGGGATGTGGTTGCAAATTATCCAAAATTGCCTTATTAATAGCTTCATCATGCGGTGGTATTACTTGTGCGCCATTAGACCAATAAACCTGTGGACATTATTGTTAAAATATTGTATACCTATAGGCATTTGCGAGCCATACCTTGTAGCCGTTGTCCTGTTTAGGATTGTGAGATGCTGTTATCATTACACCGCCTAAGCAGCCCAGCCTTTGCACGGCGTAGGGTACAAAGGGCGTGGGAACAAAGCGTTTAAAAAGATATACACGAAAATTTTGACTTAAAAACACAATCGCTGTTAATTCCGCAAACCGCTGACTATTATAACGACCATCATAACCAACCACTACACCCTGTTCGGCCCACGATGCCTCATCCGGATATTGTTCCTTTATGTAAGCACATAACCCCTGAGAAGACCTGTAATGCGTGGTCAATATATAATATTTTCTGTTTTGCTCGTACTTTATCAGAATGCATGATATTCTTACTGTATAACGACCAATTCGTTCATGGAATCAAAGCCAGCACGCATAACGGCCCGTAATCCTGCTGTGCCAAAATTTATACGTTTGCAGAGACGGCATCGAAGGCTATTTGTAAATTGGTTGATTGCAATATAGAATGTTACATAAGAACGTTATTTATTATTATTTACGTATGCCAATCTTCGCATCTGACCGCATCCATTATTTGACCCAATGTGTCTTGGTTCCGATCCCATTTAACCCATTTCTTTATTTGGGCGTCTAACTCTTTATCGCCGGAGAGAGGCATGTTCTTAAGTTCGCATATCGCTTGGCCCATTGATTGACACATTGTGTACAGTCGAAGAATTTAGATATAAGTTTGGGAGAAAATACTAAAAAGCTAGTGAATAGCACTGGAAAAATTTTGACAATAATTTCATCACATTATCCAACAACACGATGACAAGTTGAATCAAAAACTGGGAACTTTCGTACGCAACATTGTTCACAAAGTGGTCGCTGACAAATAAGTCGCTTAAAATTCAGAGGTAACTAAACTTGAATGCTAAAACTATTGCATATAAAAACTATATTTGAAAAAATTGTCTAAAAGTTCTGAGATCCGAATTAGGAATACAAAACATCATACTTACGGATATTATGGAAAATAAAATATATCTTAAAGCACTTGAAGTAATCATTTTTCGAGAACCAAATAGCAAACTCGCACGAGTTCTTATAATTAGCGAACTCGGCCAGCCCCCCTTAAATGTTTGCGCAAAAACAACATAAGGACATGAGAGCAAGGACATGCCGCCGCCACGGGGCATTTTATATACACATGCTCTAAACAATAGTTTTGCTCATCATCTACTCACATATGTTTGTATTTAGCAAACATATTTTCCATATAGTTAATTATTCAAATGGGCAGGCAAGAAAACAAAAATATTTCCATAATGAACAAGCATATAACCGCACTAATTGTGACTCATAATTAGAGACATGTTAATTGCCAAGCATCACAAGCGTAAAACACAACATAAATGAGGAAAAAACAAAAAAACAAAAAAATAGAAAATAAAGAGATAATTAAAACGTTGCCCAAGGACCTGAAACTGGAGACAGTTGTAATCCGAAATTCGCGCAAGTTGAAGTTAAAACTTTGGCCAGCAAAGTTAACGCTGGTCAGCAAAGGACTTGGCCACAGATTGAATTAGTTAATCTAATTTAAGTATAATGTAAACAGGCCACTTTCTTACAGGGGATAGTTTTATGCGGCCGACCCAAATCGAAATAAGACAGCAAAAACCAGCCAAAAGGCCCCCAACTTTGGTCAACCACTAATGTCAACTGGCCTGGGCCCATCATGGGGCTTGAAGGGGGCAAGCAAACAGAATCAAGCAAAACTAACCCAACCATGCAACTCACCCATTCAGCCACTCATCCACTCTGGAGTCATCCTGGCCGGCGGTTTGCATAAATTTTGTTGCGCAAATATTTCATTTGCATATTTTCGTTGTGTTGTGTTTTTCCTTTTTTTTATTTCTGATTTTGTTACGTTTTCTTTTGAACACCTCCCAGGCCCTTGTCTGTGTTGTGTGAGTGTTTGGGGAAAGTCAAAGTTGAAATTTTCCAAGATGTCAACACACAAAGGCAATTCTCATATGCATCGATTTCAATATGTCTAAATGTTTTTATTTAATATATGCCATTTGGGCGCTCTAGCTAAAAAAAAGAGCTCGAGAAACCTAATGGCAGCTGCCTCAAGCACTGCAGACATTGTCTTTGATTACTTTTAAGATTTAGCGGACCTTTTGAACCATTCGTATGTTTGCAAACAATAATAAGCAAGAAGAATAAAAATATTATTGATAAAATAATAATAAAAAGGAATAAAAATGTTTAAAAAATCCGATTGATTTGAAAATATTATAAATAATAGACTCGTTCAACTCAATCTCTGTTTGTTTCCGTTCATTGATGAAACTTTCACTGTACATGTTAATGGTAATTAATTTCCCTGCATTATATTAAGCCACAGTCAACAAGTATTGTGTGCTGTTAAAATATCCCCAAATGCGCTGTTAACTTGACATCCACATGTTAACAGCGCTGAGCGGTGCTCTGCCTATTGCACTCTCTCTCTCTCTTTTTCTCTCTCTATCTCTTTGGCTGTAAATTCGAGTGCCACAGCTCGCTCTGCTGTTACTGTAACTGTTACTGTTACTGTTGCTGGTGCTGCTGTTAAGTGGGGGGCAGCCTCAGCGTTGGACACTGTTTTATTGGCAACAGTTTCTTAGCTTCAGTCCTCAGCGAGACTTTGAGCAAGTTGGCAGCAAGTTGGGAATTAAATGACAAACCGGAACACTCGTTGCGATTGTTCACAAAACCTTTAAAGACGAGACTGTAATTAGACACAGTATGGGCATTCTGCGTTGCTCTTCGAGCGACCTTTGACACGCATTTAAATGCATCGTTAATTAATATAACGACGCGATATGCAAAGTACGCCTTTGACTTGCACTTTGACAATCAGTTGTAGACTACTCCGCTTCCTCCAGCCCCTTTCCACTTGTAAAAGTTTGTTTTTATTTGTATTTTTTTTTTTTTTGCTGCATGCCTTGTTTCTTATTGGAAATTATGCATGCACTGGCAACTGGGAACCTAACCGACAATTAGAGCTACGCAGGCCGCCTCGATGTGGTTAAGTGGACTGGGAATCAAAGAGCAGCAAGCAAGTGTTCAGACTTGAAGCTGCGCTCTCCTCTGGCTGCATTCGCAACGACTTGGAATATTATTTTTTGTATGCCTCATCGATTTTGCTTGTGTTTCTTTTCATTTTTTTTTAAATATTTTTTTCTTTACTCGTATCTGCATCTTTTAACATGATATTCCTTTTAATATTGCCGATTCATTGACAACTCCCCAGTTGCCACTGAGCCTGAAGGCTTGGTAATAAACCAGTTTTCTGTTGCTGCCAGTCTTTCTTTGCTTTATGAACAAGCTGCCTCTAAATGCTACATGCTAACATATATAATTTATATTTATAATAAAATAGATATAAACCCTTTAATTCTCTCAACTTAATTAAATTGAATCCCTTGGTCTGCAAAGGCAGTTGACAAAAGAAATTTTACACCTCGCTACGGGCTGGTGACAAAAGGCTGAACAATCTATATAGAGACTCAGAGTTAAATACGGTCCCTGCCAGCCAGCCACTCAGGACCATTGAAAGGTAAACAAAAACGTGTGAGGTTCTGGCAATGCCAATATATTTGTAAGTGAAAAAAAAACACATCAGGCATCAGGCAATACTAAAGCACAAAAAGCGGCTGTATAAAAGCTGAACAAAAACCAGCATCCCCCCGTGTGCGAGCTTGAGAAATATGAGATGCGGCACCAAAAGGGGGCCTGGGGGACAGCCAACAGACAGCGGTACAGGACAGACCGACAGACAGGCGGACAGACAGACAGACAGACAGTCACATGTCAAACATTCTTTTGACACTTTGTCATAGCATCTCGCAGTGACACTTGTCAGCAGTCGGATTTCACATTCGCAATTCGCAATTCGCTCGCTCGCTCGCATTTGGGAGTGTTGTGTCCTTCACTCTCCACTACTCACTTGATTTATAGCCTGTAAGCAAGTATATTCATACATCCGCAATTCACATTTACTTATGCATCTTTTTGCAAATTCAATTTTCCTAATGTTATTTGTTGCTGGCTGGTTTCTGTGTCTAGTATGAGAGACCTATGTGACAAGCCGAGATGCAATCAAGTGGCAACTTGTAGGCTTAAAGGCTTAAAGATTTTAAACGTTTTATGAAAGGAATCGAGATATAAATAAAATAATTAGAATTTATTTCAAAAGGTGCGGCTTAGCCATTTAATAGGCTGTAATTTTCGAAAAAGGTATCACTCTTTGTTTAGAATTTGGAACTTTTCTACTTAAGCTTTTACACCGACATTTCTCACACATAGTGGCAAAAGCTTCGCTGAAGTAAGTCTCGGTTTCTTTTGGAACAGCTCACCAATACAAATACAGCATGCAACTTGTATGTATTACTTTTCTGTGTTGCGAACTTTCCGTTTAATGAACCTGAAAATTCGGCATAGAATATACTGTAATCAGTAGAAGGAATATAACTTACCGATAATTGAACTAACTACTCAAACCTACACCAAAGGTAAGTTGACTAAATAAAGTTCAACGAAAGTTGCAACAATTTTTGCGGGGGCTAACACAATTAGCGCATTAAGGCTGAGAGGCGGTTTTCTAGTTAACTAGCACGCTGACGGCCATTTATCAGGGCATCTAATCTAATCCTTTTACTGGTCAAATAAATTAAAATGAAAAGCCTTTTTCGGCTACCGACGCCGCCGCAGCGGCCACTAAATTACGCCAAAGATAATTAACCTGTAGACTGTTTACGGCGGCAACGCAACGGCAACGGCGACGGCGACGGCAACGGCGACAGAGGCAGCGAGCATGTATCTATCTATGTATATACATAGTAGTATCTGCGGCAAGGACTCTTTATTAGGCCTGCGACCCTTGGAGCGGAAGCGCAAATGGGCGCATTGAAGCTCCGTGTAAGCGAGACGAGCCGACGCTTTCGAGTTGCGATGTGAAATTACAAAATGGCGCAAATTATAGCGCAGCAGGGGAAAGGACTTCGGCACCAGGACGATGGCAGCGACGGCGTTCGCCATTTCCGTTCGAAGGCATTTTTCCAAATGAAGTTTGCAAGTAATCATGAAAAAGGTAATTTAATAAAAGCAAAATCGAGAAACATAAAACTAATTTACGGTTTCGAAATTGCCTGTGAAAAGCGAGCAAAAGCCGCCGTAAGATGCCCAAATAAAAAAAAAAGAAAACAGAAATAAAAATAAAAACAAAAAATGCTGCAACAACAATTCGGCTAAACTTTGGCCACAAGAGCACGCTATTTGGGCTAGCTTTTAAATAGCGGATAGTTCAAGTATCGTGTCTTCCGTCTCGACGGGGGGCTCGATCCCCTCAATCAATTGACCAGGTTAAATATAACACTAACATTTGCTAGCCACTCATAATTCGACGGCATTTTGATTTTAAAGAGCCTCTGAAAAGCGTAGTCGAACTCGCAGGCCAGGAGCCACAGCTCCAAACGGGCGTAATAATGTACTTCACAAGCTGCCCAAGAGAGCAACTTAAAGAGCTCAGGCAATTCAATAAAGGCTAACAAAGCAAATGGCTAAGCTGATGTCCACTCGTAAACTATATGTATACACACATCCATACATACATATATATATATAGATGTATCTGTAGGGGAGAAGGAGCTGCAGGGCATCACTTGAGAATGGGTTAAGTCCACACGGAAGCACAATACATGTCCAGCCATTTCACGCAGCAAGTATAAGCTGCTCCAGAAAAATGGAGCAACTTGCTGACACACACACACTCTCACACACACACACACACACACACAGACTGACAGAGACACACATCGAAGAATAGATGCCAAGCATGGCATACACTAGAGTTCCCTCTTGGCCGGACCGACCGCACGTATGACAAAACAATTTGGGAAGCTTATTTATTTTTTTGTATATTTTTTTTGGTTTTTTTCGGTTTACTCTTTGGCTGGCATCCAACAAAAATATTTGTAACAAAATGTTACAAGGCCAAAAACTGCAGCAAATATTGCAAATGCTAAAGGACAACATGTTAAAGTTTAAACAAATACAAAAACACTGTTCTGTTGGCTCTGCGTGTGTGTGTGTGTATGTGTGTGTGTGTGTGTGTGTGTGTGTGTTTGTGTAGTCCCTGAGTATCCTTTTTAGCCAGGCACTGACCGACATTGCCTGCAATTTTATGCCAAGCTGATTTTCCAGCTAACTTGCGCCACATGCGAGCCGAGTATTTAGGCAAACTTTACGTGCCAGTGTGTGTGTGCGTTTGTGTGAGAATGTCCTGCGCACACTTTCTTCACTTTTAAATCATTGAATGCTGCTTTAATGCCATTTTATTTCTGTGCCCTGCAACATAGGCGTCTCAGCTGTAAGCAAACTTTGCCTAACCATTTGGTAAAAGCCCGCATTGAAATTGCAGCAGATCTCGCAGCAGGTCACTGCGACATTTTTAAACTGACTTTCGTTACTTTCTTTAATTTTTTTGTGAAAATATTTGTATACTTAATATAACTTATACGCAACATGCGATAAATACTTAAGCAAGCAGGGCTCTGCTTTTACACACATTTACAATGGATTCCAGGCTAAAAAAAAGAAAAAACTAAATACTAAAATCATCTGTGATACTACTATCACAGAACAGGGTAGGGAGCGAGCCGATACAACTACAGGGTAGTTGAATTTTGTCTCGAAATGTGTAGGGCATAGATGGCAACAGTCCGACAACATTATATATATAATTTTATTGATCAGTATAAACAGCCGAGTCGATATAGCCATGGCTGTCTGTCCGTAGAATCGCCTGTCTATGCGAACTTATCTCTCAGTTTTAGAGCTATCGTCATGGAACTTTGCTTACGATCCTCTTTTTGTTGCACGCAGTATATATGTAGAAACCATAGGAACGATCGGTCGAAAACGAGGTTCTTGTATGATAAACTTGTTTTTCTTCAAGAAACCTTAACCATAGTCGGTATTAACTATTTTTTCCGTGCATTATTAGCTTTATGAAAAGGTTGGGTCTGCAAGGGTATTAAATATTCGGGGTCCTGAAGATAGCTCTTCTTTTTCGATTTACCTTCCGTCTGGTTTTGAAATTCCATTCATAATATAATCTACACCCAAATAAAATTGCAATTTAACTGGGTTTTGTAATATGATTTCCTTTGGAAAATACTTTGTCCTTAGTAGCTGCACATGGTAGTAAATATGCCTTGGCGCTGTCCCCGACGATTTACTCATATTCACCTGTTCCCTAAAACACTTTCACTTGGCATATTTCCTGCATGTCATAAAGCCCCGCCAGAAGCAGGTGACTATCTTTAAGCACGCCAACTGGCTGGCAACTTTATTTTTAACTTTGCGTCAAGTTTTCAAGGTAAACAAAGCGGCTCCGCGGGTGCTGCTGCCCCCCCCTCACCCCCCTCACTGAATAGCAGCAAAAATGCAAACAGAAAAAAAAAAACAAAAAAATTAAAATCCATTTTAATTTCTATTATGCAAATTTGGCCAAGTAGCTGCGCCAGTTGAGTCGTTGTCGTGCTGCCAACCTGCTAGCATGCTGACAATGCCGGGGCAGCTCCCTCCTCACACACACACACACACACACACACACACACACATACACACACACACACACACACACACACCCACGAGCCACACACGCGACTAGTCTAGTCGGACTGAGGCGTGTGCGCCTCTCTGTAGAGAGCCTCGCTCTGAATGCATGCATAATAATGTCATTTAGGTGGAGGCTTTCAGCCGGAGTCTATTGCTGCTTATGCCCCTCCCCTCACCGCCCCTCCGGCCATACATAAGTGCCACTGGGTACTGGAGTAGTGGGCTGCGGCTGTATCCTGGTCTGAAAATTTCCTGCCACTTGCCAGTTTTAACAACTTAATTTGGTTTTGTCAAAAATTGTGGCTTGTTCATATTTTGGCATGGTTAATTCAATTCGGTTTGCATTATGTTTATGAAAACGCAGCCCAATTTAAGCGCTCGGTCGAGTGACAGGCGAGAGCCGAGCCGAGCAGAGCAGCAAAGCAAAGCAATGTGGGTCAAAAATAAGAAGAAAAAAAAATGTGGCGCATTTCTCGCGGGTGCCACAGACACAACATACATGACACACAGCATGTGTGGCACATAGACAGCTTGGAGCCGCTGCGGCTAGCGAGAGCATGTTGAACAGCGCCCTTGCCACGCCCACGCCTGTGCCACAACGGCCCAGCGGTGTCAGCGGCGGCACTTTGACATTTTTGGAGCACTGTGCCGCGAGCCAAGTGGAGGCCATGCTCGAGTTTGAGTTTCAGTTTGAGTTCATGCGGTGGCGCCTTGCCTGAAAGGCAAATCATGTGCGGCATCAACCGACAACAACGGCAAATGCAAAACGGCAGCATGCAAATAGAATAAATGGAGCAGCCCGGAGGGTCATATGGGAAACCAGGGAACGTTCCGGAGTTGTTGCCCGCGTCCGTGCTGTAGCCAGCTTTTGAGACAGCTGCGACATTGATTTCGCATTTGACATTCGCCGAATTCAGTTTACGTATGTACCGCGAAATTCTGTAATAAAATTTTATGAGCAATGCCGGCGACGCGGTGTCAATTTTTTATTGTTATTCCTTCGACATCATAAACTTAAAATCGATTAGCCGGGAGCGCCGCATTGCACGCTACACAAAACTCAGACAGCTCAAGTGACAAAGTTTTACTTTGATTTATGGCCCGGAATCATGGCAACGCCTAGCGCCAAGAAATCAAAGTCATTGTCATTCGCGAAGATAAACCAAGCCAAGGCAAAAGGCCAAATAAATCACACAAATTAAACGCAGTCCAATGCAATTTCATATATTTTTTTTTCTCAAAAGCTGCAAAAGTTTTGCACGAGTCCACGAACGGAATCGAAGGGACTGTTGGACCAACTGAACAAGCATCAAACAGATTGCGTCGCATTTTTTGATGCAGCCAAAGTTTGTCTGTTTCTTTTTTTATACCACGTAACTTGGACGGTGAGACATAAAACTACTAAAGCAGATCTGAACTTAACATAACCATCACAGCAAATAATTTTAGTGTTAATTTTCAGTTATTCATTTAATGTTAACTTTACTATTAAAATACCTAAAGAAAAATTAACACTTTACCTTAAAAGTTGAGTTACATTAAGCTTAAGTTTAAGTTTTAATGTTAACTTTCCTTGTAAGACTTGTTTACCCCTTGGTATCTCATTGTCGACTACAAAATTCTGTCGAACAGATTTCGCTGAAATTTTTATGCATTTAGTTTAATTGCAATTGCTTAATGCAGATAAAAAGTTTGCAGTAACAAGCCGTACTCGCAGATAACATTTATATTAAGACAAATTACATTTCTATTTGAAGGGAAACAATTTATAAGGCTTTCATATCTTATTTAACCAATAGATGAACTCCCACGCTTCACACATGCTGATAGCCAGCTCCATTTGCACGTACATCGTTTGTAATTCCCTCCAGTTCATAAAAATAACAAGTGCTTAGGTAAAATCCGTATTGATAAGCTAGAAAATACCCAGCTTGAAAGTCTCGAATGTAAACTTACATGAATGTTCCCCTTTTTGGGGAAGTCCTTTCATGGTTTTGAGGACCACATTGTTTGCTAGGATTCAAAAGCCAATATTCAGTGTTAAAAATTGGAAACCTATATACCCTTTAAAGTGTTTACTGGGTATAATTATGGTTACAGTTAGCATGTGTATGGGCTTATGTAAATTGAGTTCTCTTCTGGTCACTAACCGCGCCTTCCCCTGGACATTTGCCGTAAGTGCGCACATTTTTCTAAGGTGCATCGTCTATGTTCAGTTTTCTGTTGTCCATACACATGCGCCAATAGCATAATTTTTGGCATTAAAATCAATTTTCATGGTTCCCCAGACGCCGTCACTTGTAGCTGGCGCCCATTCCCATTTGCGGGCTTTTTTGACTTTCCCTTTCCTGTGCGTGTAGTCTTGGCCAATTCAATGGCAGGCCATTTCATTCTATTTGATATGAATTGGCCGCATTGTCGTGCAAATAATGCAAATAGCAATTTCTGGGATTGCCTAATGTCCAAGTTACCAGCAACATCTCTCCGCCCACCCAAGCTCACAATGGAGCTAGTACATTTAAGGATTTCATACTGGGCCTGGCTAATGACAATGGCACCATTTCCATTTATTTTGGCCAACAGACAATCTTTCGCATACGAGAATCATTGTCGAGCGACAAAGGGTGGGGCAGACGGGCTGTGACTGGTCCTTGATGATGCATATAATGGAGACTTGATCAGGACTTTAATATTAAAGTCGTTTCGCCTGTTGAAGCGAGTTGCCTTGATAAATTTCGCTTTGAAAATCAATTCCTTAAAGGCTTACCAAATGTGTCAAAGCAGCCGGAGTAGGGACCGAAAGGGTTCGAGGAATGTAATATACATTACAAAATAATATAAATGGGAAATAAGTATGTGGCATGCCGCGTGGGCTGTGGGATTTTCGTTGTGGGTTCGAGTTTCGGACTGGGGGGAGAACGTGTGAAAAATGAAAGGAAATGCTGCGACGCTGAGGCGGAAATGAAAAATGCACGAAAAAGAAAAACGGAAATGCTACCAACGGCGATAAGAATGCTTAACAGCAGCAACAACGGCAACAACAACAAGAATAACAGCTGCCACCACTGAGCACAGCAGCCCAAGTAGATGAAGTACGAGAAGTAAACAAACAAACAAAAAATGAAAAGAAAAAAAAAGCTTGCAATACTTCACAGTGGAAATGCATTAAAAATTGCGCTGTTCTCTCAAAATATGCAATGACAAGGACTTTTGTTAATGTGGAAGGTTCGCAAGTCAAATATTTGCACTTAATGAGACTTGCACGGTGAATAACAGATCGCATGCTATATAAAGATTAAAACAACAATTGTTGACAGTAAATCGAATTAAAAGACACATTTGTGGACATTTTAATTAAAAGAGCAGCAGACACTGGACAATATTTAACGTTGCCTTAAATATTTCTTAAATATTTTAAGAGAGCTTTAGACAATGAATGTCGAAACTTTCTCCATGCACATAAGTTGAAAACGAAAGGTTTTCAAGAATGAATTGGTTTTTTTACGCATCTTAATTGAACTCAAAACATTTTTCGAGCTTTTTTTTTTGTGAATATGTTTAAGAAACAAGAAGTTTTCAATCCATACTCTCATACTCATGAGCCATAATCCCTAAATGCAATTGACTTAATATTGCATGTCAAGCGTTTAATTGACGACACTAGGAAACTCGTGATTTGTGCTAATTGCGAGGCTGAGAGGTCCTTTGGAAATGCTTGAGGGCAAGCAGAGTCAGAACGGAAGCGTGTGAAGAAATGGAACGTGTTATATGCCCAATACTGATGCGAGCGTTGAGCATGGGCCAGACAATGGAGTATGTATGTGCTCCCATAGTCCAGACAACTGAGACCCAGGCCGGGACCCAAGCCCAAGCCCAGACCCATTGCCATTCATATTTCATGGGCCGAAAATTGCTGCGTGTTTGTTTGGCTTTTCACACCAACTTTTTAGCTTCCGTCGTCTGCTTTCGCTTTGGGAATGAGAGGCATTTGGGCTGTGACAAAAGGACCGCCGGAGCAGCCCAATTGTCACGGGGCCGTTCCAGAAATGAGTCATTAAGCAATAAACAAAGCACTTGCTCGAAAGGGGAGAGCCAAGAAAAAGAAAATATTCATATAAAAAAGGAGGCAAAAAAAATTTGCACACGCGCTATCAATTTGTTGGACAACAATGGGACAAGCTACTCCTTTTTTGGCGCGTGCCGGCAATCAAAAATAATAAACATCCCTAATTTTAAGAAGCGTTGCAAGAAAATTTCTTGCTATACGTTGTTGTTTCGTGTCCAATGCTCCGACACAGCGTCTCATTAAAATCAACACCAACACAATGATGATGATATTCCAGCCAACGCAGCGTCATTAATATTTGGCGCTTAGGCAAATGCAGCAGCTGGGAGAGACCAACCGCCGACCCGCCAACCGTCAGTCTCCATTTGGCTGGCCACCCGCTGCGCTGGCTGCTGTCATGCGCCACCGAAACACAATGCCAGGATGACGCATTGTTTCATCCTGCGCGATGTCGGGGGAGAGGGGACAGTAGAGATTTGAATCTTTGCGCCATTGTTTGCAGCATCGAAATAATGCCGTCTCATGCATATGCATTCCCGAATAGAATATGTGCGACTGCGGCTGCCAGTCGAGTGTTGTTAATTTAGCTATTTTATAGCTAAGCTATAGTTCTATTTAGAGGTCAACAGTATAAAACAAGTTAAATTGCAAACTGGTTAAGCCAATTTTTGCCCAATCAATGACAAGTGCTGCCAATTTGTGCTCAAAAAGCTATTTTAGCTATTTTTCTCACTGACTTTTGCTGCATTTGGCAACACTGCTCCCAGCGAGTGGATGCCTCTACACAGAGAGACAGATTAAGGGAGAGGGAAAGCGTGAGACAGAATGCAGGACAATCAAATGTGATGTCACAGTGTGCCAGGATATAAAAGCGTTCCATTTAATATGCATATGCATCGTGATTTCATTATTACCAAAGTGCTTGCCATTAATTTATCAGAACCGCAAATAAGATAAAGAAAACTTAATTTGCGCGCAGTTTTCAGCACAGATAAAATGTAGTTAAAATCCAAATAAAATTCTAAAGAACATCCAAAATCGATTCAATCAAAATTTTGTGACCTGCTTTCGGGCTGTCTCGAAAAAGGGACTCATGTAAGCCACAAAAGCTGTTGCATAAGCTCAGGCTTTGCATATGAATGTTTTGTGATTTTTGGATTATACAATAACTTGCAACTATATAGCATATCAAATCTTGACACTGCTTCACACAGCTGATCAGCTCTGCAAAGTCAAGTTATTATGAGAATCTTGGTAACATGGGATAAGGAATAAGATCACAAATACTTAGATATGTATTATGATTGCATCCCATAAATGTCAAGAATCGACAAAATGTGCAAGCTTTTTTCAAATAGCAAACATTATCGTTACGCAACTGCCTCAATTTTTTTTTTATGTTTTTGGAAAATATTTGGAACCGAAATAAAAGCACTTATCTAGCCCGCTAGTTATTTAAGTAGCTATTTGTTGTCAGCCTCACAGCAACAACAAGGCAGCTGATGTCCTCTGCTCTCCGCTCGTTTTATTTGTGGCTTTTTTTGTGCTAATGGTTGTTGAGTTGGTTTTCGAGATGGTCCCGAGTTGTTGCCTGGTCGCGTCCGTTCAAGCATTGCTCTATTGGTTTTCCCCTTCGATGCGTGCTAAAAGTGTTTTTCTTTTTGGCAGTATGGGTGCGGGCGGTTCTTGCGCGAAACCTGCAGAAACCTGAGTAAACAGCAGCAGCAGCAGAAGCAGCAGCAGAAGCAGCAGCAGGAGCAGCAGCAACAGGGCCAATAAAAACAACAACAACCACAACACCAAGAACAACAATGACAGGCACTTAAAAACTGGCGCTTTGAACTCGACGGTGTTGGCCGTTTTGTGTGTGTTTTTGTTGCCAATGTTATTGCTATGCTGGCAGGCACCACTTTTGTCTGAGGTTGTTGTTCGAGGTGGTGCGGTGGGGTTGCGGATGTTGATTTATTTTAGCTTTCGATATAGTTTCAAGGTTATGCTCAGCGAGCGTGCATCCCCTCAACTGCCTTTGAAGTGGTCAACCGGAAGCCGTCGACTTGCCAATCTGTTTAAAATTGAATTTACATTTGAATGAAATACAAAAGCGCACAACGCATTCAACCACAGCAAAGGCTAAAGTATGCCAGGTACATTATGTGGCTGGCCAATAAGTGTCATTATAATAATTGCATTCGTCTTCCGAAATAACCTCGAGAATACAAGCATATAGAATACTCCTGATCGAGTGCACAGCATGAAAATAGCCGTCGTGGCGAGAAAACCGAAAGCTATACTACACTTTTGTACCCTTGCAGAGGGTATTATAATTTTGTCTCGAAATGTGTAATGCGAAAGGCGAAATGCGCATAGATGGCGACATCTCCGAACCCATAAGGTATTTATATTCTTGATCAGTATCAACAGACGAGTCGACATATCCATGTCCATCTGTCAGTCAGATTTCGGCTTACTATCAGCATCCGAAAACTATATCTTATAGCTGATCTATGGAGAAACTCATCATTAATAAGTTTCACTATGCTCCCTACATTTATGCAACATGTTTACATCGGCTCACCATATCATAAAGCTGCCATAGGAACATAGGACCGATCGGTTAAAAATGAGGCTCTCTTAAAGATATCTTAACCATACTTGGCATTAACTATTTTTCCTGGGCTTCTCAGATGCGGGTAAAGTATTATGAGCTCTATGAAAAGGTTAGATCTGCAAGAAAATTAAATCTTCGCCGTGCCGAAGATAGCCTTTCCATCACGTTTCAATTTCAAGTCTCAATCCATTCACAATTTCAAGAATATCTCAGCAATTGTTCCACTTTAAAGTTAATTAAGTTATACCGCTTTTTAGCAGGCGTATTCACTGTTGCAGCCGCTGTGAGACAAATTATGGACTTCTGAATTGCCGTTCATGAAAAAGATTACAACTGCAGCTGGCTGCTAGCTGCTGGCTTCTGGCTGCTGGCTTGCCAGGCTTTTGGTCAGCAGCTGGTGCCTCGAAAATTTAAGGGCCGCCAGGAAAATGCTGCAACTAGTGTAAAATATTTGCAATTTAATTAAACGAAATTAAACAATCTTGCCAGCATTTGTGCAAACATGTGTGGCAATTGTGCTTGTAATCTAAATTTGTAAGTTTGCCATCTAAGAAAAGGAAGAAGAAGAAGAAGAATAAGTTGCTGCTGCTACCTTTAGGACTCTTGCTGCTCGGTCGCAACTCCGACCAGATGCAAGTTTTTGGATTCGTTGCTGTTGCTGTTGCTGCAGCTTTTGTGGCAAGTTTCTGTGAATGCGTCTGCCTGGCGGCAGCAGCACAAAGGACCAAAGGAGCACAGTAACAGTTGCGTGTCCTGCAAAATTCAAACAAAACTGGGAAGGAAGCAATAAATGCAAAGTAAAGTTTTGTTTCTAATGACGTTGATAAAGGCACAGAAAAATAGCAAAATGAGAAGACAAGAAATCAAAATAAATGAAACTATAAATCGATATTCCATATAGATACCTTTGCATGTGTATACGGATGCGTTGTATATGAATGTATTTGTATTTGCATTTAATATTCGCATTGTTGCAATACTCGCACAAAACTTTTTTAATGAATTTATTTTCTTGGTGCCATTAAAACAGGCAACATTTTCTTGTTTCGTTTTTGCTTTCCCCCATTGAATTTACGGCGTACACCAAATGGCACAGCAGTAGAAGAAGAATAAGAAGAAGCATAAACATGCAACTAAATGGGCGCTCAGCCAGCAAACAAGCTGAAAAATGTACAACAAAAGTTAAATCCAGTGCGTTCGCTGCAGAGCTGCGTCGCCAGGTGTGGCCATAATTGGAATGAACGCGCTTTTTGGCCAAAGCAGACGGTTGCAGGTGAAGCGACGACAACTCATGCATCAGGACGACCCAATTGGATTACAATGAACTACAACAAATAATCGAGCGATACGAGCCAAGCATTTCATAATCAATTAGAGCTAATTAGGCAATTTTCTAATGGCCAGCAAATCAGCAAGCAATATGCTAACGACCATCGACCCGCAAGCCACGCAACAATGAAATTCAGTTTTAATGCCTTATTACATAATTTGATCCTTATCTTGGCAGACGACGTTCCATGCATATTAATCAGCATTCAAAACTGAATCAGAAACTGCAACAACAGCATGAACTGGAAAAGCGCCAACCCTCAAGAACCTGAATTGGGATTGATTTATGTTAATGCACTTGATGAATAACCATTAGAGACAAATAGTCTAAAAAATTTTTACATGGACTACAATCTATACTTATATGTGCATTTTTATATGTTAACAAGAGTTTGTGCTTGAGTTTCTGCTGGGGTATCTACAAACAGTTCAAAGAACTACGAAGATCAGAACCTTCTGTTGAGGCGGAAGGGAGCATCAATTCAATCTACAGATGGAAGAAAACGTTGGTCAATGTTCAAGAAGAAAACATAAACAAAAACACAACAAAGTCTGCTATAAAAACTTAGCTTCTTGCATCTGTGGATCTTAGGTCCTTGCGTTGAACTGTCAAGCGGCAGGTCGCTAGATCAAATTCAGCAGCAATATTCAGGCCCCAATCGATTTTTCATTTGACGTGGGCGACAGCGAAGAATTTCTTCTGATACTATGAATACAAATTATTCATTATGCCTGTTACTGAAGAATAATTCAACAGATTAATCCCTTATCAACAATATTATCTCATGTTAAATCATTTTCAATTGTCGATAATTTTGTGCAATAACAACATGCTCAGTATGTTCATATTTATATTAATTTGTATGCTGCGGCCCACCGCAGATTCAAATTGCGAATTCAGAGAGCACAATATTTGTATAAATTGGAATACCTGTCGGTGGCATTCTGTTTACAAACTGATAATTTGACACGCAAATAATATTAAAGTGTCACATTCACGTGTTGTCGTTCAATTAATTTATAATAAATAAATAAGTAAAAGTTGCGATGGCAAATTCGTTCATGAAGCATTCATAATTTCGCATGTCACTTTTTGTTAAAATCATTTACTCTCTCTCACACACACACCCACACACACCAATACGCGCGCGTACGAATATATCCTGACATCACACATTTAATTAATTCAATAAGCATTTTTTTTAATAGCATTAATAACGTTAATTTTCTGATTGGGCCACTTTTCATTTGCACACGATAATTGATGAAGCACAAAAAAAATGGTTATAGATCTATTTTCCGGGTACATTGTAAAGGGCCATCGGGCAATATATGTACACATCCTGTTAAAATATATTTAAGGTTTGACGAATAACTGTGAAATTATATTTGATAAAACTACGTTTGAAGTAAAAGTTTTCTTTGTGATTTAGAGGTTCTTTCTTATCTGAGATATAATAGTACCTGAATAATGTGTGGGACATAATGTCTGGAACTCCAAGAAATCTTCACTTTACAAAAAAAAACCTTTTATCGATGTTAAAAACTAACTTTTAAGAATAATATTTCTGATAACAAGAATCGGCCTCATAATCAAAAGCGAATCAAATTAAGATTCTATTTTTTTTAAGTGTGACTTTAATAAGGCCAAAAGTTTATATGGTAACTGGTTAATGAAATTTAAATTTAATGCTGAATTAAGTTGTAAACTTAACTAAAGTCCCAGCTAAGATCTGAAGATATCATTCATATACATATATACAGTATAATCGATGCTTATCCATGTATCGAAACAGTTGAATACATTTCGACTAATTCAACTAATTGCTAGGATATGAGGATATAAAAGAGGATTTGCAAAACGAGGCAGGTTATGCCTGGGACAACTAATATGCTGTCAGTTGACTGTTTCAACCTGCTGCCTGCCCCATGCAGGCAGAGGACAGGCCACATCATCTGCCTATGTCATGCCCAGGGCACACAGCGAAACATTTTGTCATCTTCGTGTAAACGTCAAATGCCAAGCGAAATCGCATGCCAAACAAAGCGAATCTTGTGCGTGTATGTGTGTGCGTGTGTATGTGTGTGTGCGTGTGTGTGTGTCGTATCCCGTGTCAAGCAATTTACAAGTCAAAGGCACGGCAAGGCAAGTTTCTGACAGGACAAACAGCAGGATGCCCCGAATGCCAGTAAAGCTGGGCGGGTATCGTTGGCGTTGGCGGCAAGTAAAAGGTGGCGCTGCGTGCCTGCATCGTCTTCATGTCTTTCAATTTCAATTCCAAGATTTCATCACTGTTGGCTTAATTAATACCATAGATGTTCAGATGTTGAGCATGAGCAGCATGTCAGCTCACTTGAATTTGACATAAGAAAAAGTTGTTGAATATTCGAGTTAAGTTCTAGTTTTATCGTTCGCAGAATCAAAGCAGCCATAATTAGCTGCTACACAGCTACTATTTTATGAGTCTTAAAGATATTTGCTTAAAGCTCTAATAAAGTATTCGGCACGTTGCGTTAGCCAATGGTGATTTATTTCACGCATATTGAGCGCTTCCTGTAGATGCTCCTCGAATTTGCTCAGGCCCTTCAATTGTTGCCTCAACTGATGCTCCTCAAGTTGGGTGTACGAATTGCCAATAATTGTTAAGAGCAACATTTTAATTTCCTTGCTGCTGAATTTGGTACTGCAATATAGAGTTAAAAATTTAACAAGTTCCTTATCAAGCTGATTAATCACCTACTTGAGTATTTTGGCATGCTTCAGAATGTGGTCTGCGGTCTCCGGAGCCACATGTTGACGGCGCAATGCTGAAGTTACGGCTTGTATATAATAACTATATGTGGTTTTATCCGCTGCCCGAAGTAAATAGTCCAAAAACGATTGCAGCTGGCTAAAATCAGGACTGCAGCCAAGTTCTGTTGCCCAGGCGTCCTTTATTGCATCAGCAGTCGAGTTTTGAAAGCGTTCCCTCAGAAAATGAAACAACATTTCGTTGCCCTGTTCAATGCTCGTACAATACATAATGTCTCTATAGTTAACAGGCACCTCCGCGCCGTACTCAGTTCCTTGCGTATATCGCACGGCCTGACTGACGCAGTCGTCCACGCCGTAGCGACAGGCCTGATGATAAGCCAAACGATATAGAGCAATAGATGGACTCGACCTGGTTCTTATCTCCACTGAGTTCATTTGGGGACAGCGTCCATAAAGTGGTGCAACAAGCTTTCTCATGAAGAGCTGAAATAGAAAGGCTAGTAAAAAGCAGATATCATAACTTTGAATTAGAGCCCTGCATTGGTTAATAAATTTCCATCAAATTGGGATCGATTTAACCGTAAGTTGACGACTATCTTCGAATATTCAAAATGCGTTCTAGTTGATCCGGTGCAGGACTCTAAGTTGGATTCCTCAAATAACTCACCCTAAATTTTACCACCTGCTCGTCGCGCAGCAGAGCACCAAGCTTGTTAAGCACATCAAAGGCTGTGTTCCAGGGCAAAAGTTCGCGCTCCCGCGGCAGATACTCCAACATGTTTAATGCCAGCTCGTAACTCTGACGCTCTGTCGACGCCAGTGCCAAAAGGTCATCTAGCAGCTGTGCTCGATTGAGCACATGAATATCGTCAAAGTGATCGTGGGAATTTAGGGTGTCGATGATCATGCGCCAATTGCGCTCATCATAGTTGACACGATAGATGGTGTTCACTTGTGGATTCAGCATGAGCCATTCGTCAGGGGATGGCTTATTAGTTAGCTGTACGGTTTTCTCAGCACCGGGACATTCCAGCCAAAACTGTGGTTGTGTTTGCTCAAAATCTCTTTGCTCTTGGTTCACAAACGTGAGCGGAATCCACCAGCAGCTCTCGTCTTTTTTATCTTCGTCAGCAGTTGCCAGCATAAACCGAACTTGATTGACCCGGAGAAAACCTGTTGTATAGTTTCTAATCACGCTCACAAGCGGATAACCCTTTTGCAGTGTCCAGGAGTCCATGACAGTGGACAGAGGTATGGCAGCAGCCGGAGTGCCCTTTTCAACCGCAGCCTCCTGCATCGCCTGCCAGAGATCAGACTGGGCAACACTGCCATAAGCATGCCGATCCACGTAGTTGCGTATGCCTGTAAGAAAGACATCGTTGCCTAGCAACATGTGGAGCATGCGTATTGTCAGAGATCCCTTCTTGTACACATAGGGAGTAAACTGTTCCAAAATGCTTTTCGAATCGTTCACATGGCGTGAAATTGTAATTGTATCGTTAAACATATCCTGATAAAAGAATAGGGCCAAATCATTTGCAATGCTGCGCTCAAAACTGCCCCATTCAGGCATCAGAGCATTCAGAGTCAAGTAGCCGAAGTATGTGGAAGGTCCCTCTTTAAGCCAAAGATCGTTCCACCATTTAATGGCCACCAAATTACCGAACCATTGGTGTGCATATTCATGGGCCACGGTGCTTGCCTTATTCTCTTTTGTCTGCTGCATTTCCACCTCATCGTTGTGCACAAAATGACTCTGCTTGAACGTGACCAGACCCCAATTCTCCATGGCACTGAACTTGTGGGTTGGCAGCGCCAGCTGATCAACCTTATGCAATGGAAACGTATACCCCAAAAGTCTTTCCAAATAACTCAAGGCTTTTGGCGCGAATTCCACCACGAAGGTGCTTTCCCCAACGACCTTCGGTTGCATCCAGCTGCGAAAGGTGACATTATGCACAGTGTCACTTGGCCGGGCTGGTACACTAGTTAAATTGTGCACGGCATAGGCCACCAGGTAGGTGGATGTACTCAAAAGAGGTTCATGCTCGCACCAGACATAGTTCTCAAGCGTGTCACTAGAATCAAGTAACGTTGGTTTACGTTAACAAACATCTTCTGGAATCAACTAATAACAAGAACTCACTGTACTACGCATTTGCTCACAGGTGTATTGCTTAGTCCTGTGTAATTTTTATGATAGCCCAGTGTAACCCTGAACGTTGCCCTCAAATGCGGCTCATCAAAGCACGGAAATGCAATCCGGGCAAAAGTCGGTGAGAATTGTGTTGCTGCCAAGTAACTGTCAGCAAAAGTCAAAACATTATACGCCATTCATTTGTTTATATAGCTGCAAACTCACTGTGTTTGCTCCGTCGCAGAATCATTAAAGGAGCTCCAGTAGTAGCCCGTATCATTTGCGTTCAACATACTCTTGAAGGGCATGATCAGCCGGTAGTGCTCAGTGAGCTGTAGTTTCTCAGCGAGATACATTATGTAAAATTCACACTTTTCATTTACCTCAATGTTAGTGATGCTGTAATTGCTGCCGTTAAGCGAGGTCAAACTAATGTTTGCTGCATCTATTGTCAAATTCTTAGCATGCAGCGTAATATTCCATGTCTCTTGCAGTATTTGAAAATCGATTTTTACGCGACCCTCGAAACGCAGGTCGTCAGGCCCAGTCAAATGGGTCAGTATGCGGAGATCATAGTGTTGGGGCTTGAGAGCCGTGGGTAAACGACAGGCATTATAGCTAGATAGCACTCCAGTCGCTAGCAAAAGGCTAATCAAGTGGTATGTCAAGCCTCGCATGCTGTGTTAAAGGCAAAAAGAAGAGAAGAAAAGAGAAATGGAAGATATACCTTGGCAGTCGTTAAGCAGAGATTAAGGTTTTCTGTTTGGACTAAATCCTTGTTGAAGATCCTCAGCAATCCTCACGTCGCATTTTGTAATCCTAAGCTGAATACAAGGTTATTCGTACCTAAAGTGTCATACTTGAAATACTGGATTCAAGTATTACCTGAGTTAAGGGTTTTTTTATGACTGGTTCTACACGATAAGAGACTAAGCTCTTTATTTTGTCCCCTCTGTGTGGATAAAAATGGTTTAACAAGGTAACATATGTGTCAAATTTCTGTTTGTTTTCAGTCACATTTCGGCCTTTATTATTATTCAATATTAATTGCTTAAATAAAATGTTTAAGCCAGTGCGTTCCCTTTCGGCGCATCATTTCTTTCTAAATCAATCAAAATGTTGCTTAAACAATAAATATTCGTTACGCTCACTGCCCCAAAATCGAGAATTAAGTTACCTGAGTCAGCGTCAACAATGTTGGAAGACGGCGCTGATGCATTGGCTCAGCGGTCTGCGTTCCCGCTATTGCATGTGGAAGCTGCGCCGTCTGCTCGGCGATGAGTTTGATGAGTTTGACTTTTTGGTGGGCGCCCGACAGGCGGCCACCATGATCATCGAGGCGGTGCATCAGGCGAACTGGAGCCTCATTCGCAGCTGTTGCACAGATCAGGGCGCCTGTGCCATTTACGGGCTTACGCACAGCCAACGGAGAATGCAATATACGAAACTGGTGCGGTTTGAGAGCCAGCATCTGTGCCAGGTGGCGCCCATTTCGGTGCAGCGACAATGCGAAGACGGACGCAACTTTGTCTATGCGAACATTGTTTTTATCGGAGTGCGAGATATGCGTGACTTTGCCACCTATGGTGAGCAGCAGCAGATGTTGCAGCAGATTAAAGAGGTGCTGCAGCAATCGCAGATACCTGAGCAAACTGCGTCAACACAGCGACGCATTGTGTTGGGTGAATTTCTATTGACGCTGCGCAAGGAGCTAGCCAAATCTGACACAGATTCTCAGGGCTGGCTGGTCGACTTTTATAAGGTGCATGGATTTAAGCTCGTCAACTACAGTCCCGTAACGTTGCAGTATCGTGTTATTGAGTTTCTAAAACCAGTTTAAGCCAAGCCAAAAATTGACTTCCAAAAATGCTCACCTGCAGCCGCTATCGAGCTGTTCGCTCAGTTTATCAATTATTCAAGCTCGCTACGTGCTCGCTTAACGATCGTGTCACGCATCCAAATTAACTAAAATATATCTCTCGGCTTCATCCGATAACACACGCGTCCGTTCAGCTGTGCTCACCGATGTTAACTGAATGTAACATACCGCAAACAGTTCTATTTATAATTCTTGAACCTTCCCCCAATGAAAAAACAGTCGACGCAACCAAATCTTTATCTAAATCTTGACTATAAAAATAGAAGGTTCTTGTAATTGTATATATTATACTAAATTTATAGTTGGACTTTCATCGTTTCTTTTCTCTTATCAATTCTACTAACGATTAGGCCGAGTGTCTTTTAAAGAAATTTGCCTTATATACAAAAGCTTTTATATTCATTTTTTCATAATTTTTAAGATTAACAAATTAAAATTATACGCAGTTATAAAGGGTGTTAGCATTTTCTATTCAAATCCGCTTAATGGGTACATATTCTTCCAATAATATCATTTTGGGCAAAAGTAATTTTATGAAGTTAATTGATCCAAATGTAGATTAACACGGTCATCTTAGTTAGAGAAGAATTTTAAACAGCAAATAAAGGTCGTCTTTGCAAGTGAATTGTATATTGTATGTGTAATTAAAGCTATTTAGTAGTCATGGCGTTCTCTCAACCCTCTCTCAATTAAGCCCTTAGTTCAGCATTGCATTCCATTTAAACCTTTCGGCATACTCTTCACAGTCTCATTTGGCCAGCATGACCTGCATTAACCGTTGCATTACTCTGGCCTTTGCACGCACGTTATTTGGCCATTTTGCAATCTGGGCAATGCTTTGGGCTCTGGTGAAAAATAAACTATTCTCACACTTCTCGCATGAAATCACGCCGTGTCGCTTTCGAAAGGCACATAAAAAATGGAGGGCTTAATTAAAAGGCAAAAATGTGCTGCGATTTTCCGCTTTTTTAACGCCAAGTGCAACAACTCCTTTCCCTGCACCCTTCTCCCATCACCCGAACACCATAGCCGGGGCCTGGGCCAGTGCCAGTGCCAGGGCCAGAAAACGGACGCGAGACAGGGAGAAATGGACAACATTTGCAAAAAGAAAACACTACTTAGTGGCGACTTTTTATTTGCTGTCGTTCCTTGGCAGCAGACAGCAGCCATTCCAAATGTGCCACGTCTCTGGCTCATATGTCTTCTTTGGACGGAGGTTTCTCATTTTGTGCCCTTCTCTTGTTTGGTAATGAAACATTTTTTGTTAATTAAAGCAACGCAAGAAATGAAAAACTCTCAAGAGCTCATTAAAACTGAAAGTCACACTTTCAAAAATCATGTTCTACGGGCTTGGCTTTTTGACCGTCGGACCAACAAGCGAGAAGTTGGTGATTCAATTTCAGCAGCAATATATATAAATATAATATATATGAATAGATAAACATAGAATAATACACTGAAGCTTACTTCTATGGCCGCAGTTACTGTGACTTACTTTTAATTTGTTCCTTAATTTTGTAGCCTTGCCCACATTACAATTAAATTCAACTGCAATACGGAATTGCACAATACTGCCCACTCTTTACGGGTAATTGCTATTCATCAGTTTGCACACTAATATATATGTATGTGCCTTTATGGTGCCGCGTTGGAAATATAGAACAAGCCGAATGGCGGGAATCCAAAGTTGGCAATAAAATTTAATTTATATCCTGTGAAAACGCTGCTGCTGGTTGTTGGGTTAACCCCCGGACAAGGCAAACGCGTTCAAGTGTTTGCAAAACATTTAATTCCATTTTCGATTGCTGTGGAATGCAAGCCGCCAAAGGGAGGAGGAGATGCGGTGTGCATAGGATATGCCACATGGGCCACACGCTGGCAATAGCCAAAGGGTTGGCTTAAAGGCATGGGCAAGAATGCAATTGCAAATTCCCGACAAATTTGAAATTTGAATTGGCAAAACTACCTGACAGAACAGATGGACAGACAGACAGGCAGACAGACGCATATTCAAACTGGCAGCAGCACTAGACGCTAGCCTAGTGTCATTTGTAAGCGTTGTCCAGCATCCACTCGAACAGCATTTGTTTGGGTTACGAAGCGGGGGAATCCCCGTAGATGCAGCTGCAACTTCTGCTGCTCCTAGTGGCTGGGCGAATCAGGGCAATTGAAGTGCCTTAAAGTGCTCCATGGCTGGCACATAAATAAATGTTTGCACATTTACTTTACCTTCTCTACCCTGTACTGTGTGCTAGCCACTGGTGTTGGGTTTGTTGCCTCTGGCTTTGATTCGTTGCGCTTCCTGTTCCCAGCACGTTCATAACTCAACTCTGGCCGGCCATTGCGGGTGGTGGTGGGTGGTTCGGTCTCCATGTTGCCGGGCCCTTTATTTGCTTGTAATTTGAAGCTGACTGTGCTGCAATCTCGATACAAATCCTCAACAGCTCAAAAGGCAACTTGAACTGCACTGCATTGCAGTTAAAGGGCTCGGAATTCCCCCAGAGTATCATTGCCATAACTTTGTATATTGTAATGGCAATGCGATTGACCGAATCTGCCACAAGAATACTAACATATATCATATGGATTTGCCGAGACGCCCACTCTAGCAAATGATAGCCAACTGCTGCCACTCACTAATTTCCCAATCAAGTACTGCAACAACTCTGCAGTTCATCGATCCGTCGGTTGATGACGATTAGCGCCCGACAAGGCCAGAGGCAAAGCCAATTCGAGCCAAGCTTACGTTTCCTAAGCGCACATTAACGGTGATTACGGAGTATCTGGAAAGGAGTAACAAGCAACGGCTAAACATCCAAAAATACATCCAAAAAACCTTGCTTCGTAGCTGGCTCCTAATGAAGCTTTTCATTTCACCATTGTCAATCCATTTTAGCAGCGTTTTATTCCACCTTTCCGAATGGATAGATAGATGAAATAGATACATATAAGACTTGATACAGCGATCATTTTTACTTAAAACTCAAAAGTGGCGCCAGAACCACAAATTATATATTTTTTGCGCTCTCTGTGTATGGAATGGGGTGGGAATTCGGGCTGCATTTGCAGCTGACAATGCTTTGAGTGTTTCTCCCAATTTTTTGAGGGCAGTTAGCAAAATGTCACGTAGCAAATGTGACAGCGTGGTCAACATAATGAATGGTTAGCCGCCCGGAAAGGAGCAGCGAAAAGTGCAGCATGACGCAGGTGCATGTGTTTTGTCCTTACTGTCTCTGTGTTTGTGTGAGTGAGTGAGCTTCGCACTAGTATAACACATGCACTTTGGGAGTTCATGTCTGTGGCATTGATTGCCTTGGCGGCGATTGCAATAACCCAACTTCATGTGAGAGGGCAAAAGCGCGCCCAAATGTCACGACATTACACAGCGGGGCATCAGGTTCTGGCAACGGCCCCAAAAATGTGTCCATGCACGTGACACTTCAGTGCAATTTGCAATTTGATTTTCTTCTTCCTCCACCGCCGTGTCGACCGGTCGGCCGGCAACAAAGTTCCAGTTGTTGGCTGCATAAGTTCATGGATCCAATTGATTCCAACGTCGCCGGCGCTCTGCTTACGTGTGTGTGTTTGTATGTGTGTGTAGGTGGCAAGCGAAGCGAGTGTGTGTAAGTGTGCGTGTGTGTGTGTGTGCATGTGTGCATGTGTGTGTGTGTGTGTGTGTGTGTGTGTGTGTGTGTGTGTGTGAGGTGACAAGCGAAGCGAGTGTGTGTGTGCATGTGTGGGTGTGTGTGCATGTGTGTGTGTGTGTGTGTGTGTGTGTGTGTGTGTGTGTATGTGTGTGTAGGTGGCAAGCGAAGCGAGTGTGTGTGTGTGTGTGTGTGTGTGTGTGTGTGTGTGTGTGTAAGTGTGTGTGTGTGTGTGTGTGCATGTTTGGGTGTGTGTGTCTGTGTGTGTGTGTGTGTGTGTGTGTGTGTGTGTGTGTGTGTGTGTGTGTGTGTGTGTGTGTGTGTGTGTGTGTGTGTGTGTGTAAGTGTGTGTATGTGTGCTGTCAGTGTATCCACTGCATTGGCGTCTTTACATTGTTACACTTGACCAATTCGAATTGCAATTACACACCTGAGTGTCGCCCCCCTCGCTCGCACCTTACCACGCCCCTGAGTTCTTGTGTGCTGCAATTGCTGAACAACGATTTGTGTTGGCTTTTCGTTGTTTGCCAATTTTAAGTTGACTGCCATTCCTAGTCTTCAACGCTGCCCAAGAAACAAGAAGCCGTGCTTTAGTGTGCATTGCCCGACTAGGACATACCCTAAGCACTACATGCAATGTTTTGGGATTTAAATAGCTTGTATAATCTCTATATATAGCACATATACGAGAGCCTACATGCCATAAAAACTCCATATCAAATTCAAAATGCATCCACATAATGAAAATGAGAGGAAATGATAAAAAAAGAAAATCTGTCTCGATTTACTCAGCTCGTCGTCCTAATCAAGAATATGTGGCCAGATATGCTTTCGCCTGTCTGTTTCATAGATTCGCAAGAAATGTTATACCCTATTTAGCCATTTTCACTATGGGGTATAATAAAAGCTGAAAGAAGTTGTTTAGCCGGGAGCTGCAATTGCGAGTCCCTTAGTTACATATCTGTGCTCTAATAGACTAATGAAAAGTCCGAATTGTTTCTTAAGGGCATTGGATAATTACAAAGTGGCTGTCATCATTCACCGTTTACCCACTCGAATTGACTACGTTTCTAATCAATTTTATTGCGATTTGTGTGTTTGTGCTTAAAAATCGCACTCGCAATTGATTAAAATGAAGCGCTTGTAACCGGATCGGACATAGACCTCATCTGTCTGTCTACTTGTGGTTCATTTGCCTAATGCCACATTTAGCTGAACTTCAATGGAGCTGACAAACACGCCTAAGTGCTTATTCTACTCCCGTGTTCAATGGTTTCCTTCCGGCTTTAAACACTCGTGTGGCTCTTCACCGCCCATGCCATCTCGTTGCCCAATCTAAGGGATATTTCATTCAGTTAATTAACGCCATGATTATTGGCATGGCTTGACATTAACGACAGCTGACAAGCACTTTAACTGCATGTTGAAAATGGCCAAATTAAGCCAGAAAAGTTGAAGTTGAAAATGTCATTTAAAAATTAGTTTAAAATGTAACTTAGAATTCCAAGTTTCTTATTACTTAAACGTTATTTTTTATTTTTTCTTTCTTTGTTGATTTTAGTGCATTCGTTTTTGTGCACTTTTCCAGTGTTTCTTCTGGTATATTTGTTTTCTAGGAATGGCAACTAATTTGTAAGTACTTTTTGTTAATTAAGCATTAGCATACAATAAATATATATGCCCGAATCATGCTACACAGTCTCACATTGATTGCCAAGCGGGATTTTACGACGGTCGCCAGCGGCAGTTCCGTTGTCCGATGCCTCCTGAAACCCATCGGCTTTGAGCTTAAGACGGCTCAGACGCTGATCACTAAAACGCGACAAGAATGCATGCGTGAGCTTTACGAACGAGAATATGAACAGGAGCGCTTGGAGGTGAAACTTCTAAATCGGAAGACGAATACCAAACCCTATCGATATCGCTGCACGCCCCTGGGCATGATGTTGATTTTACCATAGTTAGTTGCAACAAATTTGTTTTCAGTTAGGCAACAGGCAGCACTTTTAAGTGTCAGTTGGTCAAAAAAAGCGCTCACTTCCAAATGCTGCCTGTTAAATTAACTGAAATATGCATGAATAAATGTAATTTGAATATTAACTTTTCGCATTGCTTGAATGCCTCCAAATGTCTGCACAAAATATTTATTTTATGCGGTCAACTGTCTGCAGTATAATAAATTGATTTTGTCAGCTTTGTTTGCGGCCATTAATCTATTTTGTTCAGCCCCAAAGATGCCACGCCCTTAGCAGAATTTTCTGTTTATTGTTTAATGAATGAATGAATGAATGGGAAATTTCAATGGGGGCGTTTCTTGTGCGGCGAATCCTTTAAGTGTATGAGCCTTGCTTTTCTTGCTGTGTTTGCCTTTCTCTTTTGTACCCTTGTAGAGGGTATTATAAATTGGTCATGAAATGTGGCATAGAAACATTTTCACCTCCATAGGGTATATTTATTTTTGCTTAACGTCTGTCTATCGACATGAAATTCTACATAAGATATTGGATCGAATCACTTTATCATGTATCTGGCATAGCAATGAAGTTCTTATACTTAAGGATAACATTTCGGTTTTATTGTGGTAAACAAACAAACAAATTCTTAACAATATACCGTATTATAATGTATTAAAGAAAGAATCGGACCGTGTTTGAAGATATTTTCACCGATACAATTTCCAGCTTCTCCATTTCCATATGACAAGGGTATTTAATCTTCCAAAGGCCGCTTTTCTTTTGTTTTATGTTTTTATTTTCGTCGTGCAACTTGCAAATTCACTTTGTTTGTTGTTCTGATCCTCCCACACACTCTGACACACAAACACACACAAACACACACACAGAGACAAACACACAAATACAAATTGATTATCATGGCCCTATAGCACAATGGCCTTTGTTTTTTGTGCTGCCAATAAAAACGCCACTTGTTATATTAATTGAAAGCTAAAGCTAAACTTTAGGCGAGTGCCAGACGCAGGGTCCGTGTCTCAAACCTTTTATTTAGAGCGGTTCGGGCGCCACTTCATCATCATTTGTCATTGTCTATGTTGGCAGGAGGTTAACGGAGTGTGATTCCCCCTTACCAGAATTTGCATGTTCAATAGGTAGATGAGATAAGGCTTAGAATGGACGATGCCTTTTTGGTAGCCTCAATGCGCTCAGATGCACTTCCGTTTTACTTTTGAACGCCTCCATTTGCGCCCCGGTGCTTGGCTGCTCTGCTCCTTGCCGTGTGCAGTCAGCGATGTGCTAATCAAATTATAAATTATTCCCATCGAAAAAGTCGTTCAGTGCAGAGCCAAGCCAAGCCACCAAGCTGACATTGTCATCATCAGCAGGACCATGGAGATGCCATCATAACTCTGATTCGATGGCATGCACAAAAAAAAAAAAAACAAAAAAGAAAGAAAACCGAGCCGTGCCTGCAATCATATTTCCCCTTTCCCCCAATGGCTCTTCTCTATTTAGGCGCTATAATGGGAAAACGCCAACGGATGGCAACACAACTGGGTCGCGGCTCCATTTGCAATTGCTGCCCTTTGCAAGTTTTTGTGCAAAGTTTGTGCGTGTAATTGAGCGGGCGTTGGCAACTGGAGCTGGTTGCTGGGTGGCGGGTGAAAGAGTACACGGATGCAGGTGTTGGAGTGTGGCCCACAAGGGGCGCATTAAACAATGCTTTCCTTTAATTAACAATTTGCATTTGCCGGTTTTTATGCTGTCCACGTGTGTGTGCGTGTGTGTGTGTATGTGAACAGGTCTTTTGTTTCAGTTAATTGACGTTTGCATTGGCACTGTTGCTATACCCTTGCCAAAGGATACCATAACCTTAAACACAAGATTCGTCAAGCCGTCATAACAGACTAATTAAACGACCATTTATACTATATCATTTAGTTTTGCTTAGTAAACGTTTTTATGCTAAGGGCAAGTCACAGAAAAAAGTGTTTTCTGTTAAATGTTACATTACATGGCCTAGAAGTTCTCAGAGCTTCTGTTAAATGACAGACGTGACTTATTTATATGTCCTCATCGCCAAGTTTAAGAAACATTTCACTAGTAATATGTAAATAGATAAATATGTTCGACTCTTTCAAAAACCTGCACGTGGTAATCATATAATGAATATTTTGTATGTTTTCCCCAATTTGGTAATGATGCAAAGTCTGTCGTATGTTCGTAGCTGTTATACAAGCATGCAAAATGCAACCAGTTTTTTTACTGCATTTGGAATTTTTCTGTACTGCATTTGGAATTCATTTCTTTAAATGTGAAATCCATTAACACAAATCTTTTGGCATTTCCTTACCTCTTACGATTCTGTTTTTTGCTAGTCTCTTTGCATTTGGCATGGCATTCAGTTTGTGTTCCATTTTGAAAGGGAAAAACTGCAATCACCTTTGTGATTGTGCTTTGCTTTTCAGCTTTATCGCAATTCCATTCAACAGTTTTCGCTTTGTACACTAAAAGTATTAAATTTTCTTCAAATGCTATACTCAAATAATCCAAGCAGTTACGTCTAAGACGGAATATTCCAACAGCTGCAGCCAGATGCGGTCGGCCATTCAAGAGGGATTCCCCTCATTTTATTTCATTGGTCAGCGCCGACGCTTCGCCCTCTCGCACTCATCTAAGCCAAAATGGGAATGGTTTTAATGGTTTCGCAGCCATTTCTTATCATTATCAAGGCGAACGTTTAACTTTGAACGACTTTTGTATTGTGGGTTCTTCTTTCTGTATTTACGTTTTTCTTCTTTTTTTTTTTTTGTTGTTGTTGTGCAAAGTGTATGCGCTGCATTGTTCCCATTGCATCCAGAACTATTATTTTGTACCTTTGTGTACTTTTGGCGCATTTTCGTCCACTCGCATTTGTTGATTAAGTGTGTTGTATATGCTTTTTTAAGCATACATACATACATATATATACATAATATTATTATCGATTATTATAAACGTTTTATCACTAACCATACAATGCTCATAAATGCGTCCATCCATATAGAAAAACGTGTAAGTGTGCGTGTTTGGCCGGCTCAAAATGTTATAATGTACACATGTCAACGTTCAGGTACCCTTACCCTTACAACATGTATGGAAAATAGCAATTTTGCACATAAACAGACCAAGCCCTCTAAAAATTTCATACAACTGCTTACTCGAAAGTGTGCGTGTGCATAAGCAGCAAGTCGAAAAAATTGAACCTTGTCAATTTTTGGTGTTCTCTTAAAATTCGCTGACAAGCCGACGATCAATTACCCTTTTGGAAATACGACTTAGATATTGTTTTATTTTCCCACTGTAAACAAAGAATGAATATAAATATTTAATTTAGGTCAATTAATTGCTTATTAAATAAGTATAGATCAAATTCTTCTCATTTTGCCTAACTGGACGAAGAAATAAAGAAATACATGATAGAGCATTTGAATGTGTATGCCTTTTGCTACCACAGGCAAAAAGGGCACACAATTGAAGAAAAACCTCCGGCTCGCGACAAACGCTCTGATCTACTTACTTATGTGCACATCTACACAACGCAATCATATGTATGTATTTGTGTAGATCTCGCAGTTTTGTGAGAAGCTATGCAGGGAGAAAGAGATGCACAGAAGTGCGCAAAGGAATGAGTGAGTGCGAGGCACATGCGTATACACATATGTATTTGGGCTGTAGGATTTAAAACTAACTAACTGTCACTCTCAGCAGTCTTACTCTATCTGGGCACACTAAAATGGTCTCAGACACCCTTGGGGTTCCCTCGTTGCGAATAATCGTGTTTCGATAAAAAGGCTGTTTGGTGGATCTATGCATTGTATGGTTATCGGTTTGGGTAGTGTCTCTACTCACTGTACCCTTGCCTTTGTCTTTGTCTTTGAAAAGGCTATGTGTGCGCCTCTCTCTCTCTCTCTCTCTCTCTTTTCTCTATTTACAACACATACGTACATAAATATGAACATAAGCCTATTTCCAGTATATGCATATATGTAAGTATATTCGCTCATTTGCAATCAAAGCCAAAGAGCCCAGCAAACAGATCGGACGTAAACGTTGAGGCGGCACTTTGAGAATAAACAAAAATAACAAACATATTTTTAGTGGCTGAAATTCAAGTAAGTAATTTTATACACATATGTCCAAACAAACGCGCTTACTAGACTGAAAACTTAAATGCTATAATTTTCAGCACTGAGAAATCTACTTCGAAATGAGACTCCATTTTGGCACAGGGATGCTGTTTTTGATTCTACTATTTGAGGTGATGTTCGTCGAGAGAGCGGGCGGCTCCAACATAGTTGACCACACAGTGGACATAATCAAACTAATCTACGAGGTGTCGCACAGCCTACTTGGGGCCTGGGAGCTTATAGAATATCTGCCCCTGGACAGCAACAATGAAATACCGCTAATAAATGGAAATCAGCGTCGAATAATGAACTCCATTGAGCAGGTCAACAACCAGATAAGCAATTTGGACGAAAAACTGGAGGAATATTTTACCATGAACATAAACATTGAGCGTCATTTTCACGCCGAGTCTGAGTTAACCCACAAGATGACCTATGTGGGCGAGATAACCAGAAGCATTTTACAACGCTATCAGGATATGATGGACTATGATAAATACAAGGAGAATCTGAATCCCTATACATTGCGCAACTTTGCCGAGTGGACGGTTAGGCCGGGACCCAGCTCTATTGGCTACTTACTGGAGATGCAGCACACTTACATTTACGGCGAAGCCGAAAATGATGTCACCCAATCGCTATTCGCTAAGCTCGTGTCCAGCTATGAATCAGACATGGAGCAATTATGCACCTCCAATCGATCTCCACAGCAATTCGCCTATGATATGTTCACGAAGGCAACACTAATTGAGATTAAGGGGTACATCATTCTGGAATTCTCATGTATGGTCTTACGTGACTTTGGATTGGGTAACTTTACCCAGGAACAATTGCTAATGCGTGGCAAATACCAGCAACGCATGCAGCACTCCCAACAGGTTCTACGGCAGGTGTTGGCGCACACTGGACGCATCTATTGGCGCTGTGATCCCACGCCGCGAGAGCATGAGCTGGGCAAGACATACGACGAGATCACACGCCTAATGCAGGGGTACGTGGAGAATGAGATAAACCTAAGCACTAACTCGCGTTGCTTCCAATCCTGCGAGGATTACCAGGACGTGCGCGTCACCGGCTGCCAACAAAACAAATTCTGTAATGAACAGCCAAAATGTGCCGGACGCGTGCATAGCTGTCAGTTCATTGACTCGGACATGGACCTTTGCCAATCCTACGGAAACAGTTCCCGTCGCTACGAGTTTATACACTATGACAATGGTCGCTTGCTGAACATTGATGAGGACGGTATCCAGAACATGGTCTGCTCACGCGGCTCCAATCGGGTGGAGTCCTGGTCGTTTTATACTTTCTGGCGTTGTGACTATTGTTTCTGTCTGTGTGACGAGCCGGGTCCGCAGTCTGATCGCTACTTTAGCTTGCGCGATACACTCTCCGATTTTCACCAGAACAAGATTGTCACTGGAGCGCGTTTTATAAAGGATCAACGTATCTTCCATTTACAGTTGCAGCAAGGCGCACTGTTGCCAGGTGGTTTGATTAAGCAGTCCTCACTAGATTGGATACCACTTGAGTCTTTTGATATCAACCACGTGGACATACGCAACGGCTTTGACTATCATGAGCTCACTTTTGAGAGCCGTTCGCTGGATTTGGATGAGATAACCGCGCAAAATGACTCCCTTGTGGTTACGGGCGCCCGTTTTCGAGTCATCGACAAACACCTCAATTTGGAGGTGCGCTTTAGCATTTTCAACTTTACCACAGGACATCTACTGAATCCGGAGGTAAACAGCTTTTGGCTGGGCAACAATTCGGATAAACCACGCCAGAAGCTCCTACTCAAGAATCCTAATAAGCCGACCAAAACAAGAGTTAAATCTGTACCATTATCGAAAAATAATCAGTTTATGGAATTTATAAGCAGCAGCATGGACATGGATGCCGCACAGAGCACCGTACCCTTTATTGATATACAGGACGTTGTGACCAATCCAGCAATGCCAATTTCTGGCCTTGGTATCTATCATAAGGGAAACAAAGGTTTCGGTGGATTCTTTGCGCCGAAGATTGTTACATTTAATTTGCTGCAAAAGCTCACGCAGTCACAAAATTAATCAGAAAATGTTATTTTTCCTCATTGTATTAATCAACCACATATAATTTTATAAATAATTGCAAATCGATACAATTAGCATTTTATCTATCGCCCTTAAAAGAATCTACTAACTTTTAAAAGTAACAGTAAGTTACTTTTAAATTTCTAAATGGCAAGGTTGCGTGGGTCGCGTTGATTTCATACAATACTTCAGAAATGATTGAAATAATCGATAAGAGCTTAGCACTTAGCTTTTGCTTTAAAAACATTTGCTGAAAGTAATCAGAATTAAGGCAAATATTACCGCAGAGTTAAGCAAGCGACTTGCCTTGACAAATAATTTTCAGCTTGTGTCATTACAGTTGCCTTGCAAGCCCGCACATTGGAGTTATAGAAGCACATGTTGCTGTGCCGAGGTTTACTGCAACCACATTTACCGCATTTGAGATCAATTGCAATAAGAGCGAGCATCGATTTGCAAGTGACAGCCTTACGACGCACATTTTGTTGCAATATGGACAATACAATTTCTTTGGATGCAGCTAAGAAGCTAGCGTCACGCGCTGCCGTTGACCAGTGGGTGACCGAAGAGACCAAAGTGGTGGGCATTGGCAGTGGTTCGACCATAGTATATGCCATGGAGCGCATTGCGGAACGCGTGTGGAAAGAGGGCGGCCTCTCCGACTTGATTTGTGTGCCCTCATCGTTTCAGGCGCGTAAGCTGATACTTGATTATAATCTAACACTAGGCGATTTGGATCGCAACAGCCGGATCGATGTCTATATCGATGGCGCCGACGAGGTTGACAGCGGTATGGTGCTTATTAAAGGCGGCGGAGGTTGCCTCATGCAGGAAAAAATTGTTGCCTCGTGTGCGAAGATTGTAATAATCATTGCGGACTACACTAAGAAATCGCTCCGCCTAGGTGAGCAATGGTGCAAAGGAATACCTATTGAGGTCGCGCCCATGGCCTATGTCCCAATCAAGCTTAAAATCGAGGAGCTCTTCGGCGGCGAGGCTCAGCTGCGCATTGCCCTGAAAAAGGCCGGCCCAATTGTCACCGACAATGGCAATTTTCTGCTGGACTGGAGATTTGTTGCCAAACGCGAATACAATTGGAACGAGATAAATATGGCATTATCCTTGATACCGGGAGTCTTGGAAACTGGTCTGTTTGTGGACATGGCAACCAAATGTTACTTTGGCATGGCAAATGGCACCGTCAAGGTGCAGAACAAATAGATCTCAATTGGAATAGCAATTTGATTTATGCAATTAAAATATTCATATAAATACTACTACACTTTGTTAAAAGGGGTATATTACAAAATAAATAACTAAAGGTTCTTGAGTTCTTTTACAAGGAACTAAGCCCATCGATTCTCAAGATCTTTGGTGTCTGCCTAAAATGATTTCTTGCTGCGACCCGGCAGCAACGTCTCGGCGATATAACCAAAATCATTTTACAACGCTATCGGGAAATGCTGGACTATGATAAATACAAGGAGAATCTGAATCCCTATACATTGCGCAACTTTGCCGAGTGGACGGTTAGGCCGGGACCCGGCTCTATTGGCTACTTACTGGAGATGCAGCACACTTACATTTACGGCGAAGCCGAAAATCATGTCACCCAATCGCTATTCGCTAAGCTCGTGTCCAGCTATGAATCAGACATGGAGCAATTATGCACCTCCAATCGATCTCCACAGCAATTCGCCTATGATATGTTCACGAAGGCAACACTAATTGAGATTAAGGGGTACATCATTCTGGAATTCTCATGTATGGTCTTACGTGACTTTGGATTGGGTAACTTTACCCAGGAACAATTGCTAATGCGTGGCAAATACCAGCAACGCATGCAGCACTCCCAACAGGTTCTACGGCAGGTGTTGGCGCACACTGGACGCATCTATTGGCGCTGTGATCCCACGCCGCGAGAGCATGAGCTGGGCAAGACATACGACGAGATCACACGCCTAATGCAGGGGTACGTGGAGAATGAGATAAACCTAAACACTAACTCGAGTTGCTTCCAATCCTGCGAGGATTACCAGGACGTGCGCGTCACCGGCTGCCAACAAAACAAATTCTGTAATGAACAGCCAAAATGTGCCGGACGCGTGCATAGCTGTCAGTTCATTGACTCGGACATGGACCTTTGCCAATCCTACGGAAACAGTTCCCGTCGCTACGAGTTTATACACTATGACAATGGTCGCTTGCTGAACATTGATGAGGACGGCATCCAGAACATGGTCTGCTCTCGCGGCTCCAATCGGGTGGAGTCCTGGTCGTTTATTTCTGTTTATTTATTTCTTTCTGGCGTTGTCACTATTGCTTCTGTCTGTGTGACGAGCCGGGTCCGCAGTCTGATCGCTACTTTAGCTTGCGCGATACACTCTCCGATTTTCACCAGAACAAGATTGTCACTGGAGCGCGTTTTATAAAGGATCAACGTATCTTCCATTTACAGTTGCAGCAAGGCGCACTGTTGCCAGGTGGTTTGATTAATCAGTCCTCACTGGATTGGATACCACTTGAGTCTTTTGATATCAACCACGTGGACATACGCAACGGCTTTGACTATCATGAGCTCACTTTTGAGAGCCGTTCGCTGGATTTGGATGAGATAACCGCGCAAAATGACTCCCTTGTGGTTACGGGCGCCCGTTTTCGTGTCATCGACAAACATCTCAATTTGGAGGTGCCCTTTAGCATTTTCAACTTTACCACAGGACATCTACTGAATCCGGAGGTAAACAGCTTTTGGCTGGGCAACAATTCGGATAAACCACGCCAGAAGCTCCTACTCAAGCATGGACATGGATGCCGCACAGAGCACCGTACCCCTTATTGATATACAGGACGTTGTGACCAATCCAGCAATGCCAATTTCTGGCCTTGGTATCTATCATAAGGGAAACAAAGGATTCGGTGGATTCTTTGCGCCGAAGATTGTTACATTCAATTTGCTGAAGAAGCTCATACAGTCACAAACTTAATCAGAAAATGTTATGTTTGCTAATTGTATTAATCATAAATAAATGCAAATCGATACAATAAGCATTTTATCTATCCCCCTTAAAAGAATCTATTAACTTTTGAAAAGTAACAGTTTGTTACTTTTAAATTTCCAATTGGCAAGGCTGCGTGGGTCGCGTTGATTTCATACGATATTTTACTTACGAAATTATCGAAATAATCGATAAGAGCTTAGCACTTAGCTTATGCTTTAAAAACATTTGCTGAAAGTAGCCAGAATTAAGGCAAATATTACCGCAGAGTTGAGCAAACGACTTGTCTTGACAAATAATTTTCAGCCTGTGTCATTGGAGTTGTTGAAGCACATGTTGAAGCCCTTGTTGCTGTGCCGAGGTTTACTGCAACCACATTTACCGCATTTGAGATCAATTGCAATAAGAGCGAGCATCGGTTTGCAAGTGAGAGCCTTACGACGCACATTTTGTTGCAATATGGAAAATGCAATTTCTTTGGATGCAGCTAAGAAGCTAGCGTCACGCGCTGCCGTTGACCAGTGGGTGACCGAAGAGACCAAAGTGGTGGGCATTGGCAGTGGTTCGACCATAGTATATGCCATGGAGCGCATTGCGGAACGCGTGTGGAAAGAGGGCGGCCTCTCCGACTTGATTTGTGTGCCCTCATCGTTTCAGGCGCGTAAGCTGATACTTGATTATAATCTAACACTAGGCGATTTGGATCGCAACAGCCGGATCGATGTCTATATTGATGGCGCCGACGAGGTTGACAGCGGTATGGTGCTTATTAAAGGCGGCGGAGGTTGCCTCATGCAGGAAAAAATTGTTGCCTCGTGCGCGAAGAGTGTAATAATCATTGCGGACTACACTAAGAAATCGCTCCGCCTAGGTGAGCAATGGTGCAAAGGAATACCTATTGAGGTCGCGCCCATGGCCTATGTCCCAATCAAGCTTAAAATCGAGGAGCTCTTCGGCGGCGAGGCTCAGCTGCGCATTGCCCTGAAAAAGGCCGGCCCAATTGTCACCGACAATGGCAACTTTCTGCTGGACTGGAGATTTGTTGCCAAACGCGAATACAATTGGAACGAGATAAATATGGCATTATCCTTGATACCGGGAGTCTTGGAAACTGGTCTGTTTGTGGACATGGCAACCAAATGTTACTTTGGCATGGCAGATGGCACCGTCAAGGTGCAGAACAAATAGATCTCAATTGAAATAGCAATTTGCATTATGCAATTAAAATGTTCATATAAATACTACTACACTTTGTTAAAAGGGGTATATTACAAAATAAATAACTAAAGGTTCTTGAGTTCCTTTACAAGGAACTATGCCCATCGATTCTCAAGATCTTTGGTGTCTGCCTAAAATGATTTCTTGCTGCGACCCGGCAGCAACGTCTCCTTGATATAGTTAAACAACGAAAGCAATCCAAGCTTCTTGTTGCGCGAAAAGTAGTTGCTGACCACATCCGGATTACTGCTGCCCAAACTTCGCTCATTGGCGCTAATCGTTGTGGGCAGTACATTGTCGTTGGCGCTGAGTGAGACGAATAGGGCAAAGGGAACCATCCACAAGCAGACAGTGAAATAGGCGAGCACCTTTTAAAAAAAAATAATAGACGAGTGTTTAGCAAAATAGTTGTGCTAGATCTCTAGACGCTTACCTGTGTAAAGGGGACGTAAACGCTGGTAAAATACTGAAATGCGAACATATGATTAACCACCAGCATCGCCAACGAGCCAATAAAAGACACCGAGAGCAATTGGATGAATGGGAAATTAGTCATTATACTGAAATGAAAAGCCTGCGCCGCTAGACCACACGACATCATGGTCCAAGGAAAGTCCTCGAAGAAAATTAGCATTATATATACGAAAATTGTGAAACTTATCATAAACAGAATAAAACGTCGCGCTGGCGTTGAGTACTCCTCCGCCAATTCAGCCAGATAGTAAAGTCCGGCGACTGGAAATAGGCGTATGTTAAGGGGCACGTAATCAAATTCTGATAACATACCAATAGAGAGTGTCATGAAGGTGATCTGTATAGCTAATGATATCCAACTTAGTATAAGTAGAAAACCCATAGTTTCTTAAATATCAAGAAGGTGAGTTGATGAGGTGCTAAAACAAAACAATGACGCGACGCACCAATAACATTAACGATATGCGGCGATTTATTTCCGACAGCGTTGCCACCCAGTCAATGGGTTGGTTCAATTCACTTGCTCAATAAATAGTTCCAAACTTGTGACAATGACTTCTTCAAAGATATCAAATTAAATTAATACAATGGCAAGTACTTTAAAACAATATTCGATCATATTTGTTGAAAAATCGATCTATTTCCTTTTGTTTAATTATTCATGGGCGAAATTTGAAGAATTTGTAGAAGCTGAATGCAACATTTCACTTTTGTGAGTCAACCTCGATTTTTCTGCGACTCATGTAAAAAGACTCATATATCGCTCCTCTCTAACGCACACGGTCTCACTAATTCATTGGCAAAAAAAAGAGAAGCGCGTGGTTAAGCGGCGGCGGATTTGCATATTAATAAACCTAATCGTATTAAATAAAAACATATATACCCCTAAAAAAGGCGGTAATCGGAGCTGCAACGTGTGTTATCAACTGAAATCAAGAAATTGGCGCGCACCGCAACGAGCTAGTGTCGAACGCTCGCCTCGTGGGCCGCTCTAAGAATGTCGAATCCGAATAACAATGCGAATGCCGCGGCGCAGGAGGAAGACGATGCTGAAATGCCCAGTGGTGCAGCATTAAATGATGCATCCTTGGATAATGTTGTATTTGCGGCTGCCTACCAAAGTGACGAGAGCTCGATGGATGCATTGGATCAGGCTATACAAGCGGAAGAGGAAGCTGAAGCACAAAACGTGGGAAATTCACTGGAGGCGGGTGCAGAAGTTGAAGTTGAAGTTGAAGCTGAGGCTGAGGGCGAACCCGAAGGTGATGGCGAGGGCGCGGCTGCCGCTGAAGATGACAGCGTTGCCGATGATGCTGGCAATGCTAATGCCGACGACGATCCTGCCGCGGACAGACGGTCGGCCACCAAAAAAGAACTTACCCAAATAATTGACAAATGGGAGCAAGAGCAAACACAAAACGGCTACGATCCAGTGCCCACACTGAGAAGGTGAGCCCAAGCTATACCACTTATTAGCTTAACTTGTATATATTTGATAATTGCAGTCTAGCTGAAATATTTGAGCGTGAAAAGGATTCATATATGCGCAAGGATCCAGATCCTTTGGACTTGAGGCATCCCTATCGCACCGATCCCAGTTGCCAATATGGTCTACTCCTGAAGTTGCTCTTTCGCAAGGATCAGTTCATGGGCAAGGTATGGCACACAAAAAACTATGTAAAGTATATGAATTACTTGAAAAAATTACCCGGCGTCGCCCGGGTCAGCAACACAACAATTTTATAACTATATATATTTTGTCATTACGGAGAACCGATCCGAAAATATCATGCATATGACAGCATCGAGGTTGTTTTAGACGTTTCAGTAATTCTGTTTCAGTAAAATTGAGGTTTAAGCTGTCCGTTGACAGTCTGTCCAGTCTGGACAAGATTCTTTTTGATTTTGGTGCATCTAAAATTTTGTAATCATATTTTCAGCTGCTCAACGATTATCTGCGGGATAACTATTTTAGTCGCCAGAACATGAGTCGCAGCTCACTGGAGTTGAATATAACTGCCTGCCGTCTTATATTAGTGGTAATGCCAGGTCTTGAGACAACGGCAGTTTTTCAGACCGCTGAGGAGGATGGTATCATTAATCGTCTCTACAACTGGGCGGAGGACAGCATTGAACCGCTGCAGAGCTATGCCACCGGGCTGCTGGCCGCTGCAATGGAGGTGAGCGATATTGCGATAACCTGCCGGGAACAGAATATGCGCCTGGTGCCCAAGATGATTAACCGCCTGCACCTGTTGCTTGCCTGCAGTCGCATGAGTAAAAACACAATAACAGAGCCGAGCTCCTCGCTCAATAACTCGGCGGACAGCAGTTTCTCGCCAGGCATGCTAAGTTGGATGGCCTGTGGCGCTGCCTCAGCGCCGCAGTCGCCGCAGCATAACGGCGCCAGCGGGAGTGCCTCCAATATGTCTATTTTATTTGAGAATAGCCGCGATGCGTTTCCACAGTCGCGGTATTACAAGCGCATGTATATACCACTGCATCCGCCAACAGCGGACACCAGCCAGATGCTGATCATGCGCTTCCTAACCAGTCTGGGCGAGTACCAAGAGTTTCTGGCCATGGCATTTGGTAATAATGTTATGGCACTGATCTTTGGTCATCTCGAAGAGCTAGATAGGCGCGACACTTGCCTGGCCTACGAGGTCCTCAAGTATTTGGCCTCGCTTCTCTGCCACAAGAAGTTCGCATTGGAGTTCATATCGCGCGGCGGCCTGGAGGTAAGCCCAATTAAAATCTTAACCTTTGTTCAATTTTTCAATTAGTTTAATTTTGCAGCTGCTGTTGAATGTGCCACGACCCAGTCTGGCCACAACGGGCGTCTCCATAGCCATTTACTATTTGGCTTACTGTGAGGATGCCATGGAGCGGATATGCAGCATGCCGCGTCCATTAATATCAAATCTGGTGCGCTATGCACTGTGGATACTCGGGCGCTGTCATGACTCCTCCAAATGCCATGCCACCATGTTCTTCAGTTTAAGCTTCCAGTTTAAGGCAATACTGGATGAGTTCGACTCGCAAGATGGCCTGCGCAAGCTCTACAATGTTGTAAGTAATTCGGTTTTTGGACTGCCAAAGTTTAAAGATAATAATTTGTTTTTGGGTTTCCTACAGATATCGGTACTGAAAATTTTGGATCCCAGTCACAATGACAGCGATAACGGTTCGGATATTAACGAGGATGTGGAGTGCGCTTCGCGTCAGATGGTGCGTCATGTTTGCATCGCAATGAAGCGCTATATGGAGGCGCATTTCTTCTACAAGTACAACAACTTTCTCTGCCAGCACTATGCAACATCATCGTCCTCCTCGACGCACTACTTCAGTCAGCAGCCAACGGTGGCCGCAAAGCTGACATTCGATCAGCTGCACGAACAGTTGCGTACGCTGCAGGAGCACACATCGGTGCGTGGCCATTGGGAGCCCGTGGATCAGCTTATGAAGCTGGGCGGCATCACATTGCTATTGCGCATCATTGCTTTTAGCTACGACTGGGTGAACAGTGGCCGTTCGGAGACGGTGCGCTCGGCCCTGGACGTGCTGAGCGTATGCTGTGTGATACCACGCGTCTATCTGGTGCTCTGCGAACGGCTTCAAATGCCAGATAAGACGACAACGTCCGGTTTCTGTTCCGTGCTAGGCGCAGCGGCCGGCGAGATCACAGCCGACGCTGAGGTTTTAAAATCCGCGCTGGCCGTGCTCTGCCACTGTGTGTGCTCGCCCATAATACGCAAGGACAGCGGGAGCAGTAGTCTTATAAAGTTTGCTAACTCGTCGCGAAAAAACAAGGCGAACCAGAAATATGCCGAGGAGCTGATCGAGAAGGTGTGGGAGTCGGTGTGCTCGAACAATGGTATTGTGGTGCTGTTGTCGCTTATGCAAACGAAGGGACCCATCACGGATGCCGACTGCATACGCGGAATGGCCTGCCGCGCCTTGGCTGGCCTGGCACGCTCCGATCGTGTTCGTCAAATTGTGGGCAAACTTCCGCTATTTGCCAGCGGGCAGTTGCAGGCGCTGATGCGTGATCCCATACTGCAGGAGAAGCGGGCCGAACATGTGATTTTCCAAAAATATGCACTGGAACTGCTCGAGCGCATCTCCGGCAAAACAAAGCCGCTCAACAATCCGCTAGATCCATCGCTGACTAACATGCACAAGGCAAACGTGATTGCCCAGACGCGAATTCAATACAACGAACAGCAGCTGTATCAGCTCATCTTTGAGCATCTGGAGAGCAAGGGTCTGAGCCAAACGGCTCAGATGTTGCAGCGTGAGGTAGGTCTGCCCCTGCAGACGACAACGACCCGAAGTTTCCATCAGTCGCCCTTCGACTACAAAGGTTTCGCGGGCATTAGTTCAATGTCACGCAGTCGTCTGCGTAGTCGCATGCAGGATGTCAATGCGGCCATTATGTCCAGTGGCGACCAGAATCGCAGTCTTTCGGAGGATATGTCGCCACACTGCAGCTCCAGCATTGGCGCTTCCTCATCAGTGACGGGCGCTGCGTCTTCTGCCATGGGCGTGCCCAACTTTAGCTACCTCAGTGCACAGACACCCATTAAGCTGCGCAAGACGGAGCGTGCCACATCCTCGGCCACACGTTCGCTGCAGAAGCAGATCAGTTTGGCCAACGTAGAGTCGAGCGCTGTGGGCCTGCCAGATGAGCTGACTATCTCGCCAGCGCTGCATCCGAAACGTGTGACACTCAACAGCATTGTAACAGAGTATCTAACGAATCAGCATTCGCTGTGTAACAATCCGGTTACCACCTGTCCGCAGTTTGATCTATACGAGCCGCACAAATGCCCCGATCCACGGCCCAGTCGTCTGGTCAGCTCCAACTATAATCTTACCTCCAGGCATTTCCGCACCCAAGCTGGCTTCAATACCGCACGCTTCGATCGCCGCCACGTGCACACACATTTTGCGCCCTGGCGCACCATGCGCTCCGCCGACTATGATGATCTGGAGTTCACATGCTGTGACGTTGTTGGCAATTACCTGATCGTTGGCACGCACCAGGGCGAGAGCAAGGTGTTCAACATGAATGATGGCGTCGAGCAGTTCTCTTCCATATGCCACACATACGGCGTGGATGCGATTCAGGCAAATCGCGCCGGTGATTTGGTCCTGACCACCAGTCTCTGGCGCCTGCGCACTACCATTTTGTGGTCCATCACCGACAACGAGTTCCGCTCCAAACTGCGTCTTCCCGAGGTCGGCTACTGTGAATTTAGCCAAACCACTCAGGATCGTTTGCTGGGCACACACACCGATGTACGTTTCGCTAAGTTGTTGCTGTTAATCTTATTAATCTTGCTAACCAATTTTGTTTCGCCTGTGCAGTCTGCGGTGCTGTATGACATAAATACGGGCTCCAAGATATCAACTTTTACGCCTACTATACCAAATCAGTACACCAAGAATCGCGCGACGCTCTGCCGCACCGACGAGCTGCTACTCTCTGGTGAGTCCAGCAGCCTAAGTAGTATACAGTCTCCTCTATTTCAATGTTTGCAGATGGCGTGCTCTGGGATGTGCGCTCCGGCAAAGAAATTCACAAGTTCGACAAGTTTAATCAATGTATCTCGGGCGTGTTTCATCCCAATTGCTTAGAGGTAAGCGTTGCTTTCTATCTATTACTTTCTCAGGCCTTAAACAGTGTTATTTCGCAGATTATAGCCAACACGGAGGTGTGGGATCTGCGCACGTTTCATCTGCTGCAGACGGTGCCGGTGCTGGATCAGCGCAATTGCACATTCTCGCCAATGCATGTTATTTATGGCGCTAGTTTGGGCGCTGATAGAGATCATGACATGGAGACAACTACCTATGATACTAGCTTTAATGTTCTGGATGCGTACGACTATTCGAGTATTGCGACCATCGATGTGAAGCGGAACATTAACGATTTGAGCGTTAGTGCAAATGGCAGCTTAATTGCTGTTGTGGAGGATCACAGCGGCTACGATTCGAAGCAGGAGACATATGTGAAGATTTATGCCGTGGGCGTTAAAAAGAGCGAGCGTTCGGAAGAGGTGCGTGCGGTTAAGGACCTGGCCGTCGATGAGGGTGTCGTTAGAGGCGGCGCGTCCGCGTCCGAGGAACCGCCACCGCCCGCCAATGCACCAAGTGGTGACTCTGCGCTAATTCGCATCGTCGAAGAGGCGGCGGCACGCCCCCATACGCCAGCGCCAAACTTAGCTTTGCTTGATGCTGACGCTGACGCAGTTGGCATTGGTGTTGGTGGTGCCGACGACGACGAGGCACGCGCCCGTCGTCCAAGCCGGCTAAGGCTACCGTCACATGCCAATTCAAATCTAGCTCGCCAGCATGCGCCCAACAGCTCAATTGTTGGTGTGCGACGGCGAGCACGTACACTGGGCGGTGCCGGTGGTGCGCCAATCGATCTCAGAACGCTCATGCGGCAGATGGATGATATTGAATTTAATATTATGTCTATGCTTGCAGGAAGATGATGAGGAGGTGCCCGAATCCAATGAGGAGGGCTCCGACACGGGTTCGGATACCGGTTCTGATAACGGTGAGTGCCCAGGCGTAAATCTTATATTATCAAATTTATGCTCTACTTGCCATAGCATTTGCCCTAGGTCCAAATTTTCTGGGTTTTCCGTTACGCAGCCACCGCAATCGCAACTTTATCGATCTTGATTCCTCCAGTGATGATGATAATGATAGCGATATGGATGACGGTGATGATGACGATGACGACGATCTTGAAATTATATCCAATGTCGATGAAATCGACTTTGAAGGCGATGCCAGTAGCGATGGTAAATGTTATTCACATTCCTTAAACCCAGCATGCATATAAACTGTCGAATCTTTATCCCCAGAATAAAACGCCTCGTACAGAACAGTCCAAATAAGCCCAGTCGACTAGAACCAACTATTTTTCGCTGCCTTGGCTCGAATTCTTAGCGCGTTTCTTTATATTCTCGCGAATTAACTACTTATTTTCAGCATGTCGAGATCGGATTTGTCCCCCTTATTCAACATAAGCTATATAATCGCTTAGTTTTGTTAGCTGTTATATTACATTTTATTTTATGTTAAAGTTTGTACAAATAATTACAATGTAAAAAAGTCCCAAGACATAAAAAAAAACTGACCTGTTGAAGAGCAATAAGCAAATGTAAGGAAAAAATGAAACATGAAAATTGTTCAACAATTTCTAAGTGTACAGAGTTTATTAAAATTATATACTTTTCTATAAATAAAGAATTAACAAAATGTAACAAGCGTTAGTAGCATAAGTTCGTTCACATATGAACACATTTCGAAAAATAAGTTTCGCTAATAATTGTTATATGCTGTACATAAAAATTAATGATTTTGATTTACACAAACAATTTCAAAAACGAATATTTCACTCCGATAGGAATATTAGATACTAACCAAAAATCCTGGTCAATTTTTAATTTCCGATTGAAAAATGCGATGCCTTTGCCCACTTGCAACATTCACAACAAACATACACTGTATCTGAGCCGCGTTCCCTAGAATTAACTGTATTTCTTTATTGTTGTAAACAAAATGTTTGGAAACATATCGATATAGACGCCCGCTAATCAGAACGAGGTGGTCGAGTAGCTTTTTTGTGCCTAGTTTTTATCTTATCTCGGGTTCGAATTGTGAAATGACGCGCAGGCCAGGCGTTTTTGGTTAATATTAATCAATTCACCTGCTTAGCTATGAGATTTGCTCGTATGGCCACAGTTGAATCGCACAAGTTTATCCTCTAGCCATAGATAAATATGCTTATATGGCTGTGTTCGGTATTTATCGGGTTTTCGCGGTCAAGTTGAATGCTTCTGATTGAACGTTGGCGATCACCAAAATAACTTACTACTTGCAATTGCGAATTTCAGTTACGATTTGTCATCGACGACGCGCGTATCAACGGCGGAATACTTAATAATTCGTCCACTCAAAGCTAAACCATGCACATGCTCACATTCGTTGCGTTTGTAACGTGGATCCTGCTCCTTTCCGCGTATTGCCGGGCGTTTCAGGAACGTGCGGATTTCTGCATAGAAACGGAACCGTTGCTCTTGACTGACTTAGGTCGTCATGTGGTCATTGCTAGCGACAAGGACACCAATTGTCAGATAACAGCCACAACACTGACGCTCAAGGAGAAGGTGAGTTCAAATAGAAATTGTAGATCTAAATTCCAATTTTCTAACTATATAAATATAGAAGAAATTTAAAAGTTATTCTGGTTCTTGAGTTTTTTCGGATGTTTGAAATGCTACTACAATAACATTTCGGTAGATCGGGTAGTCAAAGCTCTGAAAACATTCGTACTCAAAGCAATGTTAATAAATTAAAGATGAATTTACAACATATTTAAAAATTTTCTCAATTTAAGCTATTCACATGGTCGTTAGAATTCGCTGCTTTATATGGCATTCCATCAGTCAGTTGAGCTTACGTCGAATTAGTTTGGACAATCAATGAAAACATGTTGCCTGTTGCAACAATCCTTAAATGACTATTTCAAGGCCCTTGACTCATAGACAATTTGTATATATATGGGCAATATAGATTAAGTGGAGTGGCTCGCCCCCTTTATATTCGTAATTCAATTAGGTGAGATAAAGAAAGTGAGGAAACGGGAAAAGTGTCTATGGCTAGATAATGTGCCCAGCACAGATAAGAAAATTATTTATGTGAGTGGCAAATCAAGTATCTTGCGCTTTGATTAATCCACAGGAAAGCCTCTTTGACACCATGTGCACGGATCACGGCTCGACAACAATAAAACGCAGCAATCATCACTTCTTCAAGCTGCACAACGGCGAGCTGAATGGACGTGGTGCCCAGCGTGACATATGCAATGGAAATGCCAGCACAATGTTGGCCTGGGTGCCATACAAGATCATGCTGCAGAACTATGCTGCTGAACTGAATCCCAAGGAGCGTCTCAGCTACATAGCCAAGGCAACCAATGTGGAGCGGGAAAAGACTGAGCTTTGTCACTTCAGGCACACGGATCTGGTCAACAACGTGATGGACAATCTCTTTACATGCGTTGTCATGATATTCGAGGACAACTTTGTAAGTAGCTGCGATTGCAGCTCCCAACTGGGTATGCGTTAGTCGGGCACTCCCCACTAGATCACCAGTGTTGCCAATTGCCGCTCCCAAATAGTTGGTAAAGCCAATGTTAATTAGCTTAAGATGCAACTATCAAATAGCTGAATTGGCAACACTGTCACAGCATTTCTCCTTATTTAACTCTGGTATGTTCGCTCATCTTGCAGTATGGCATTGAGGATAACATAAATGTGCTGGTCGAGTTGCAGCCTTTGATGTACCAGCTGCGCAACATCACGTATCTGCCCTGGCGCAATGTGACCAACAGCTATAAAATGCGTTTGGGCAGCGGAATGCTTAAGAATCCCAGCGGACAGCGTAAACCCATCTATGGCAGTCTTAGCTATGCGTTTGTGGAGAAGATTCGCGTCAACACAAGCAGCATTTATGAGCACGATAAACTGGAGCAGCTGCCGCTGCTGCTCGAGCATCGCGGCTCTGTACTGGAACTGGATGCAAACGGTGTGGGCGGGCTGGATGTGCAGGAGCAGTCCTATTACGGACGCACAATGGATGCCCGCAGCGAGGTGAAGGTGGAGATTATTGGCCAGTGGGTCGATCAGCATCGTGAGCTCAATGCTGATATCTACGAATACTATGGCCATGGCCTGATGCGCTATAAGCAACCAATTACTGGAGTCCGACTAACGTTTGTGCGTATCGACAGCACCGAGCCGGCATTTGAGGCCCCCGAATCCGATAATCTGGCCAAGGCGTCACTGTTCCAGGACATGGCTGCTGTGCCAGCCAGAATGAGTGCAAATGGCTCCACTGAGTTTAGGGAGTGGGAGGCGGAAGAGCAGCAGGGAGGCAGCTCCTCTTTCTATCCCTGGTTTGTGATCAGTTGCCTGTTGTTTGGTATACTCCTGGTTACCTTAGTCTATGGCATTGTACGCGTCTACAACAAAAAGACCAAGGAGCGGCAAAAATACGAGCTTGCCAACACTAGCAACAAGCTCGCAGGCTCCGCCTAGAAGTAAGTAACTTTTTCATATGTTCCCAAAAGGAAATTTCAAGATATTCGTTTCATAACAAATAAAAGTTCTCTGTATTTGTACAAAATTTTCTTATTTTGCAAGAATATCTCTAACCGATATATAACAGCTGATTGATAAATAGCTACGCTGTTATCAACAACATACTCTTATCGATATATGCTAAATGTTAAAGTACTGCATTTGTGACGTCACATTTTCGCACAGCTGAAATGACGCCCGTTTTAACAGCACCTTAACAAAAGCTTTCATCATGGCATGACAGTCCTTAAAGTATTCGTACCCGGCGCAGCTGTTACGTGGGCGTGTAAAAGTTAGTTAGTGTTTGGTGAAAATTATTTGCATATTTTTAAATGTGCCAAGCTATAAAAAAAGGAGCAAGTCCGGACGACCAAAAGTCGCAAAAAGCGCAAGGCACAGCGCAGTTCGTAAAGTGTTTGTGCGTGTTGTGAAATGTGAAATCCGCGGGCTGCCACTATTAAAAAACATTTAGGTAAGTAATTAAGTTCTTCAAATAATAGCAATTTGTTATCAATCTGTTAGCAAATTATCTTAGTCGCACAAAACGTTTTATTCTGCTAACACAAAGCGTTTGCATGTGTATAAGTATTTGTTGTTTGTTTTCTGCTCGAATTTTGGTGTATTTTTGTCGGATCGAGTTGGCAGCCCCGGGCCATGGCCACGCCACATACGCATATCTCACTCACACAAGCAGAAGACGGGGCGAAACAAAAAAAGAGAGCTATATATGTGTGACGCGAATGTGTGTGTAATCGTCGTTTCACGTCGTTTCAGCTGCCTCGCGCATTCTGCAGTCGACAGAAGAAGACAAAAGCAGAAACAGCACCATTGCGTTTGCACGGAAATTTCATTCATTGAATTTTTATTAATTTGGCACTGGTCGAAGTCTAGTTATTTCATTTACTTGCCAGAATAACCAACTGGTGCCGCATTTGTTTTTGTTTCGCATCATTTCAAAACAAACTCGCGCTCAGTGCTTAAAATGTGAAATAATTAGGTTTTTCGCTTGGAAATTGTGTGACGCGGCCATATTTAAAAAGAATTAATATCGAATGCAGTGCAAAGACGAAGGGTGGCCACATAAATTACATAAATACTGCTTGGGTAAGTCAAACGCTGGAGTGTGCTCTTAAAAACCTTGACCCAAAGTGCAAAAAGTATGAGAAACTTATCGAATAATTAGTGGAAATATAAAGTTTACAAACATAAAAACATTTGTGTCGCTAGCTGCGAAAGTAGTTAAAATATGATTTTTCGCTCGCACCAATACCAGGATGCTAAATTGTGTATAACTAGTTGTCGTCGTCGTCGTGTCGTGTCGGCTGTATAGCCATCCTGCTTGCACCGCTAGCGGCGAGTTGCCAGAGCGTTGACCAAGCGCCAGCGCTGCCAGACTTTCTTAAGCGCCAAATTTCAAATAACGCTTATCAAAAAGTTCTCATACATTTTTGCCTTTGGCTGGGATTATCATAGAAACAAGCAACAAGTTTAACATATCCCAATGTGTTGTAGAAGGAAACTGCAATTGAAGTGTACAGTGAAGCAAACGTCATGATGGACCGCAAGAAGGTGCTTGAATTGGATAAAATCTGTCGCTTATGCATTTCGGAGCGCAAGGAAATGCGTCCACTTTTTAGCGAAAAAGTGCCCGAAATGCTTATGGATTGCACCAGCGTGCGCGTTGAGCCTACCGAGGGCTGGCCCGATAAAATTTGTGTGCAGTGTGTCCATGCGGTCAGTCGAAATCATGCATTTAAGTCGCTCGTCGAGCGCAGCGACAAGGAACTACGTGAATATATTAAAAGCCTGACGGTGCGCATGGTGATGGATGAGTCGCTGACGCCGCAAGAGCGAAAACAGCAGAAGCTGTTACAAAAGCAGCTCAAGCAGCAGCAGCAGCTTGAGGAGCAGCAACAGAAACTTGAACAACAAATTATGCAACAGCAGCAGCAGCTGCATCAGCAACAACAACAACAGCAGCAGCAGCAGCAACAACAGCAACAGTCGTCTATATTCCTGGTGCAGCAACCACAGCAGCAGCAGCATCAACAACAACAACCGAAGGTACAAATCCCCGCTCAATTCCTTTTATCTCAATTTAAATTTATCGACTCTTTCTTAATTCCCGAATAGCCCAAAAATAAATTAAAGCCGCTGCTGCGCAAAGGAACTTCACGGCAGTCCAAGAAACAGCAAGATGTGGTACAGTTGTTGCCAGAGCCTGCGCCACCGCCGCCGCCTCCACAGCTAGTTACCCAACAGCAACAGCAGCAGATACAACAGATTCAGTTGCCCACGCTGCAGCCGGCGCCTGCGCAACTTATGCCAACAACGACGGCGCAGCAAATCCTCTTGCCGAACGGCCAGTTCATAACGACGCAAATTGTTACGCCGCAGCTGGCGCAGATTATCGGCGCCCAGACGACGACAACGAATGCCACAGCCTCAGCACAGGCACAATTCCTGCCTCAGTTGCTGCAGGCGCCCAATGGCCAAACGCTGCAAATTGTCCAGCAGCCGAACGGCACACAGACCCTCCAACTTGTGCAATTGGTGCCGCAACGTAGCATGGCGCCGGCTATCACAACGACGACCACAACGGACATGTGCACGACAAGTAGTGGGGCTTCACTAGTGGATGCAGATGTGCAGCTTTTGGACGATGCCGAAATGGATGATGAGGAGCTAGAAGAGGTGTATGAGCAATTGGATGGCAAGGATCATACGTTCGAGACGATTGTGCTGGACGATGATCAACAGCAGGATTTTCTAAAGGAGCAACAACATCAAGTTCTACTTGACGAGGAGCTCACGCACAGTGACACACAAGAGCAGGAGACCGACGAATATTTTGACGAGCAGCTGCTGCAACACGAGGAGGGCGTCAAGCATGAGGATGACGACGATGACAATTTCATCATTGAGGAAATACAACTAGATGAAGATATGCTTGACGATGCGGAAGGAGATGTAGATGGAGATGCCATGACGCATGTCGATGATTGCGAGTACATAACCGATGATCAGGATCACGGCCTTGGCGGCGATGTGGATGATGAGCTGCACTATGCCATTATGGAGCCGCCCGATGGCGATGTCAGTGCCAGCGATATTGATCAGGCCTTTATCGATGCCGAGGCACAGCAGCAGCAAGAGTTGCAGGAGCAACAGCAGCAGCAACAACAACATCAATCCGTGGACATACATAGCATATCGCTGGAAAATGCTGAGGTCGAGTTTGGCCAAGATACATTGGTGGCGCCCACGTTGCATGTCAGCAATACGCCCAGTCCCACTCCCAGTTCAGCGAAGCGCCCCCGTCGTGGCAACGCGCAAACGCATAGCAATCAACTGGTGGAGACACCCTGCAACCACCAGCACAGTCCCCCCATTATAAGCAGCAAGCTAGCCGCATCCAATTCGCGTCAGTTGGTGCAGACCGCCTCGGTGATTGCAGCAGCGGGCGCCGATGATAATTACGAGATAGATGCAAATCTGGTCACGGAATTTATTAGGCAACACACATCGCCGCTGGGCTCTGGTCGTTACATTTGCCATCTGTGCAGCACCGAGTTCCGGCAGTTCAAGGGCTTGCAGAATCACATGCACTCGCACACCAACTGGATACGGGCCAATTGCAAGAAGCAGCCGCAGTGCGAGATCTGCCTGAAGAGCTTCAAGGGGCCGGGCATGCTGCGCATGCACATGAAGACGCACGATGCTGAAACGAGTACCCCATTGTGCAACATTTGCAATCGCACATTCAAATCGAAAGCGATTCTCTATAGGCACAGGCAGACGCATCAGCAGCGCGCCTATTGCTGTGGCGTGTCCAATTGCCGCAAGAACTTCTCCAATGCGGCCAATCTGCGCTGGCACGTGGAGCGCAAGCACCCGGAATGCGTTGATCCGTTGTACAAGTGCGGCGAATGCTCCACACTCTACGATAACATCGACAATCTGCAGCAGCATGTAGAGAATACGGACCATGCCAGCAGCAATGGCAGCGAAACACAAACAATTGTCACCAGCTCAAATGCCGCATTCAGCGGTGCCGTCAGCATTGTCAGCAATGGCACTGACATGTCCAGCATGATTGCTGCTGCCCCCAATGCGTTAAGCGGCACAGCTGGGCCGGGTGATACCCATGCCGTGGTCGTTGGCTCCTCGGGCGAGATGTACTTTGTGACGCAGGCGTAGCCAGCGCATTTTGCCGACATAACCGGCAATTCCGAGTGCCTGCTCGGCATGTAAATCCTAAACAGGCATATAGATTTACAGAACTATACAAACATCTTGATATATAAATATATATATATATATTTTTATACTACACCATAGCATATGTACACGTATATATAAATTATACTTAGCATACAACCACACATACACCTACAGATACACACACACACACACACCCATTGCAATCCTAGTTGTCTGTCATCGTAGCTTTGTTCGTAGTACTCGAATTTCGTACACGGCGTTCAATTGTATAATAATAAATAAAAATGGCCGGTTTTATGCATAAGTTCTTAGGTTTAGGCAACAGTAAACAAACCGAACACAGACAGCCGCGATGCTTTAAATAATTATATTATATAAATGAATGGCTATGGCATACCCATATTCGTACATCAGTCTGCATGTACATATGTATGTGTGTCGCTGTTGTATTCATTGCGACTAATATAAACCAGTTGCGTTTTGAATATCAAACTGGAATTTATTTAGGCTACAATTTTCGGCTTGGTTTTCATTGTTGGGCATTGATTATTACTAAAAAAAAAGAAATAACTAAAAATTAAAAGAATTGTTTTAATTGCAAATAAAATTAAATAACTACATTCTAGCCAAACGGTTGTTTACCTGATGGATGGATGCCCACGTAACCATTTAAGCTGCTTTTCTATTATTTTCTGTGCTTTCCATTGCAAATTATTACAACATAAGAAAAACAAAAGCAGTCCGGAAAATACCGTACATAAACATAAATTATCCGGGGGGAAGAAGCACTAACGAAGTCAAGGTCCGGTCCCATCGTTCATCGATTCCCTAGAGACACGTGTCGAGTCGGTTAGCGTTAAAGCTCATAATATTCTGGGTATTACAATTAGACATTTCTATGTTTATTCAAAGTATTACAATTCGACAGTTGGATATCTCGACTGTCCAAGGCGATTATGAGGAATCGCACTGGTCGGTCTGGCATATGATATGATATAATGAATGGGTTAATTTTGGATTTGAGTTCTTTTGTTTCTTGTTCTATTAGCTGTATTATTCATGTATCTCAAGTTCTACTTCAAGTGTCTGCTGTCATAATGAAGTTTTCAAATTAACTGCGTTTGCCAGTTCGTAATGTGATCCCTTTCAATGGGCAATTGTTTGTAGCTTGCTGGAAAAGCATAAAGTAAAGACGCAGTACAAATGCTCCAAGTTGAGCATTTCTGAGGCGGCTAGAGTATACATTGTTGTTATTGTTGACTTTGGTCTTTTTTATACCCAGTACACAGAGACCAGAGTAGAAGGAGTAGTTTGAAGTTCTGCCAATGAATGTGACCGCGGGAGGACCCAACTCTCTGTTTGAACTGTACGCAATGGAGAAGCTATAGTACCAGTTTTTCGTACACACATCTATTTGAATGCCTTCTTAAGGAACTAACAATTGTATAAGAGACTATAGAGAGAGAGAGAGAGAGAGAGAGAGAGAGAGACTATATATATTTGCTTGTGTGGTACTAGGCAAATGAGTCGCACAGTAATTGCCAAATGTATCTATGCTTAATGCCTTTACCTAAGTATTTCGGACTGTTTGTGTTGGGTTGTGTGGCTACAGAGTATCTCACTGTCGGGCTCTTTTTTTTTTGTTAGGTGTTGCCATTTGGGGATACCAGTGCGTCATTTAATGCGCAGCGGTTTGTGGTCGAGCACATTTACCCAGCAACATTGCAGCATAGTTTACAACGCAATTCGTTAGTTTCGTGTAATTTGGCCTAAAAACTATATACAATTTTTGCTTTGTTTGCTTCCAGGTGCGATCAACGAGCTACGCATATAAGTCGAACGGACACACGTGTCTTAATTAGTTTTGGGTCTATAAAAAATGATCGGACCTTAAAGTCAAGTGCATATATGCCGGCTTACTTGTGTCAATATTATTGTTCAATTTGATAATTATTATTAATTGGCAACAACGTTTTTGCGAATCCATAATATGTTCTGTGTGTACGGCCGACAACCGTAAATCCCATCAATTTCGTATTATTTATGACGAAATTAATTCGACATCGATTAGATAAGCAACTGGCTTCTCTTTGGTTCGTATCCAAGAGCTGAATGCGCAGACAATCTGGGATTTGTGTGCGTGACTGCGACTTACTAAAGTGGATAAAGCGTGCTTAGTTAAGGACTATTAACCCCGTCAAGAACGGCCGGCCCATCTATTGCATTAATTATATTATAATTACATCATATTTATAATTCTCAAGTGCTGTCAAAAATCAATAATGCAAAAGGTTAGGAAATGCCTGACTGGAATTTCGCATGACATCATTTGCATAGTTGGTTATCTGGGGCAGCTCCATAAGGGTGGATTGGGATTGGAACTTGTTAACTGGCTTCATTTTGGCTTATAGTATCTTTTCCATTCGAATCTCGTTCCGTCAGGCAGCTTATAAGATGTTCATTTCCTTGAATGAATACACATAATGGAATTTTCTTTGCGTCCTTGAACTTTATAAGAGATCTGGCTGCCAAAAATTGTCCAAATGCTTTGATATAATTCATATACAATATATATTCGAAATGCTTATAAATAAGCTGGCAAATGTGCTCGAAATCTAATTGAATAAATAATGAGTCGCGGTAATTTTAAGTTTTGCCGCACTTGCCAAATCATATCACATTTAATTGATTTGACAGGCCCGAACAAATGTGTAGTATATATGTACATATAATCGCAAGCATACATATATTAAGAGAAATATTTATGCATATTTCTACATGATTTCATTTGGAAGCAGCTTAATTATAGTAATTAAATGCAAAATATGTTCATTTAAATATGTTATTCATTTATATTTGTATATGTAGCTATATCTATATTCGTGTGCATGTTCCAAGCATGAATAATCCTCCCACTTGACTTGATGCTTTATCGGTTATATATTTTGAAAATTTTCAGGAAAATTATTGTATGATCTATGATATCTAGGGGAAAATTTTGCACATTTATTGTGGTTGCATATTACGAGATAATCGAGATGTTTTCGAAGAACATTTGACGGCAAATCATTTGTGCTTTGATTCAATTAAAGCTAATTGGTGTCCCAGCTCAATTTATTTAGGCATTGTTTATCCCACTCCCCTGCAAAAGTAAAGTCTGCGATGGGGGGTCCATTTACATGCATCATTTGCTTATAATTTTGTTGGTTGTGTATATGCTTAAAACTTTTGTAAAAACAAATAACAAGTTCTCATTGCAGCTGACTAAGCAGCTTTTTGTTTATGCCATTAAACCGAACGAAGAAGCAGAGGCCAACGTTCGCCTCCTGCCCTGCCGGAAGAAACCGAAAGCGATCAGTTCAGTTCAGCTCAGTTGGGAACGTTCTGCCATAGATCATTTTGCTGATGATGCTCGCGATTACGTATGGTGCGTATAGTCTGGGATCTTTTGATGTAGGTTCTGGTCTACATTTTGTTGTCGTGCCTTTCTCTGAAAAGCTTTCTACGTTGTTGCCATTGACGTAATTGAAAAGAAAAACAAAATATATACAATGTTTTGCAGTCGACCGTCTCGCCATAGAAAAGAAACGTTAACGATAATGCGAGTACTTAGCTGTAAGCAGTTCTATTAGTCTCATTTATTTTGGTTATACCCTGCAACCATTGGCTAAAAGGCTATGCTTGTTTTGTGCAAACGTATGCAACAGCAAGGAAACTATAAGATAAGATATAATTTGGAACATATCAAACTTAGATCTCGTAGACTATAGACATAAAGCTACACTTTCTCGACTTCTGTGCTCGTTCCGCCGGAAAATGGAGGCTTTTTTTCTTTGGAGGTATTTACATACATATGGATGCCACAAACTTTTACTTGAACTATCATAAAGTTCTTGAAGAACGCATTTCCCATGTGAGGCCTTTTTTGTGAATGTGTATATAGAGAAGGAAGCTAGCTGGGTTCAGGGTATCTGCTAGTCGAGCACTATGGTTTCAGGTATATTTTTTTTGCAGACACGTCAACAAATTTTCCTTTTAGCTTATATGCAACATCACGAATTCGCAATTCACACTATGATTCGCACATTGCTTTTGCTTTTGTGGGGCTATGCGTGCTTTGTATGCCCTACGCAAGGTGGGGTATATGAGTTGATGTTGCTCGGTCAAGTTCAAAGCAATTATTTAGTTGTAAATACAATTCTCAAATATATGTTTATTTGGCTTAGTTCGTATTTATGCCAACTTTCGATGTAGCGCATTTTGCAGTCGAACTGGCGCGTGTGCAGCCTTGCCTTCGGTTTCTTGTATTTATTTATTTTTCTTATCGTTGGCATTAATTTAAACTTGATCTACATATGCCCGAGCGCATAAGTATGTATGGTTAAGTACACACAAATTTACAAACGCTATTCAAATATTTATATAATTCTTATAATTATAGTCTGGCTGCCGATTTGCAGATATTATTTTTAGATGCGTCGCGTCGCACAGGTTTCGCAAATGAAAATATACATAACTACCTATGCATGTATGTATGTATTATTGCGTCGCAATTTCGCTTCCGATTGACAAATCAATTACAAAAAGGGGAATTACATAAAACAGAGAGATAAAGAAGTGCATCTGCTATTGACATTAGCTATTTTTATTTAGCCCTTAATCAAAGGGCTGACATACGCATCCCAACGGGCTATCACAGCGGGCTTTGCGCACTTCGAGATTTTCGCCAGGAACTGAACATAAGAATCAGTTTCAGTTTCTGAAACGGGCATCCAGAGTGAAGCCTCTCAACGCGCTCTGTGTGGATGCCCTGCACCCTGAACACGCTGATGTCCACCTCTGGAGGATTTGGGCATGTTATCCCATGGCAATTCCTCAATCCCTCAGCCAGCACTGGTCAAGGCCGTACTAAAGATACTATAAGTAATCATGTCCCAGATTCAACTCTTAAAACTGAAATCGCATTTGCTATTGCCTACTTTTATGGGCCTGGCTGCTGCGAAATTGAGGCTGGAGTCGCTTTAGATACAAGCAAAAGCAAACAATGACAGATCGCTCCATAATTGGCTCGGGTCAATTCTAAACAGTTTTTTGAGGGGCCTGTTTCGCATTCATCATATTCGCTCAAGTATTGCCCTTGCCGAGCGCATGTATGGCATGCAAATAGTTGGCATAACTCCAACATTTTTGCCAGAGACCGCCCACAGATTTGTGGCAACTAAGTTGGCAACAGCTGCTCATAAAGTTGGGTCGTTTGGCATGGTCAGTGCTCGCTCTTGCTGAGCTCTTTTATAGGTTCGCCGAATTCAAATCGAAATCTCTTGAGGCAGGGGGTTCGCCGGACATTGGCAATGTATTGAACACATTCCCTCAAACAAAATTTCATTGTGAGGTGCCTCGTGCCGGCGCTTGTGAATGCCCGATACCCAAACCCAAGGCGGAAGCGAATACGCCGGCATCCAAGTGCTGGCATGGCTGTACACGGATTCAGCTCGTGGCCATTGCTCCGGCCAAGAAGTGACGTCCCGCCGTGGTTATAGTGTAATTAGCTGCGAGGTAGATGCTCCGCATAAACCTAAAGAAAATTGCAAAGATTTTCGCAATTCCCAATCGGAAAATGCTGTCGAAAATGCTTTTCGTTTCGTTTCGTTTATTTATTTATTTGTTTTACGTTTCTTTTTTTTTCTTGACCACCTTTTTGAAACATTCAATGTCAGGGACATTGTTGTCTCTCGGCCGAGAATTGTCTCGAGAAAACATAAAAATTGTAAGAATCGTCTGGGCGAATGCTATACTAAATCTTGAGTCTTTGTATGTTTGGTTGTCAACGGCTTTTTAAGCCAATGCGATACATAAAATGCCGCTTTTAATCAAAAGTACATCATTTAAATTATTTATGAATAACGCTGCCAAGGAATTTCTTCTCGAGATTCGTCAATGCTCAAAGTTGAGCAATTGTGAGGTAAGGAACAAAGGCAAAGACACGCATCAACCTGTTACATGTTATATGCCAAAAAAATAGAAATATACTTACTTTATTTGCTTATACTATCTATATTTGAGCAAGCTATTGATTATCCGAAACAAACTCGTACTGCGTGGGCGGGCCCTAGGAGGTTCTACATTCAAAATTGTATGTTAGCTCTTGCAGGTTGGGAAATACGGACGGACAGACGCCGGCGGCTATTGAGGCTGTCCAAAAATATATATAAGACCTTTATGGGCTGGAAGATGCGTACATTGCCCTGATGCATACATTACATTATTATAGGGGATCCCACATATTCATTAATTAAATTTGAGTAAATTATCGGAAAACTTTTCGTATACATAAAGCTCCCTAGTTTTGCTTCAGAGTGTCCCAGTTTTAGTCCGACTCGCCGATCATAATAGATCAGTTGCTTTGATTTATCACAATAAGTGAGCCAAATGAAAACAGCTGATGGATGTTGTTCACTCAATTTACGGGCATTGTGAGTCACATTATGGGCTAAACGAATAGGTAAATCTTTATTGTTATTGCAAATTTCAATTGCCGTCTGTCGACTGTCGACTCTCGACTATAGACTATCGACTGTTGCCTGTCGCCTGTCGGATTCGGCGGCTGTTTTCAATTGAGCGGGCGGCGAGCGCGTGTTTTCAATAAAATGTCTTACGCCGAATTCCCAAACAGACCGGGGGACAGACAGATAGCCACTATGTGGAACTGGAACTGACTGTCAAGTGCAAGTGGAAATTAAAATTCGAGTACATATATAAATTAAAATCATCAGCTGTGGCAAACACAACAATTGCTCTTCAGCACGCATATGATTTGTGCAACAATAATGGGGCAATGACGAAGGCTTCAATTTGCTAATGTCAACTCAATGCCACAAATAGATAGAGACGGAGAGAGTTAGAGAGGGATAGACACAGTGAGAGAGAGAGAGCGAACTTTGCAAGCCTTGCGAGCCTGCTCGACCATGTCCTTGGCACACGGCATTGAGATGCACACGAGAGCTGTAGAATGGAGGTGGGCGCGGTTGCACTTCCGATGGCCAACCCCTTCATCCATCACGTGTTGCCCATGCGAAGCTTTCTCAGGTTTCATTAATCGGCGCCGAGCTGCGTGCATTAATATTTATTAGGCACAGCCCTTATGGCTGTCAATATTTGCATAGGTTTTGTCGCCGCTGGGCTATATAATCTGTTGTTGAAAATTGCACAAATCAAGTCATTTCACTGATTGACACGATTCCCCCTCAGCCGCACTCTCCCCTCGCCAACAATTTGAGTGACAGTTTTGCCTTAACTCTTTTGTCGGCTGTCGTCAAAATTGGCCCGCTAAAGATCGACGATGACGAATAAACGTCGGCTGCGACAGCACCAGATTGGGAAATGCTAAGTACAGTGGTCGCTCATAAAGAAGGAAAGTTCCACAAATGAAAAATGATCAATTCTGTAAGATTTTGGAGAGCTTTTGCCGGGAGGGGTTGATGCAAAGTAGCTTTGAGTTATGCCTGAAACCCATATATAATAATGGATATTTATCGATTCAAGTTCTAATTAGCGAGCGTCTACTGTAAAGTGAACATGCTGTTATAGGTGAATGTGGTATATAGTATATATGTACATATATGAATCTATATGAATGTACACAACTTTTGACTGACAAACTCAAAACAGTTTGCGAATAAACACAAATAAATACTGTGTAGAATAGGTAAACTAATCAACAGGCGTTGTAAAAACATGCGCTACAATTTTATTAGCACAAGTGACTCACGTGAAAGTGGACTTGTGAAACTCAGAGACTATAAGGCCCAAAGGCCTAACAATTGGCATCTGAGCTTGCATATAGAAGAAACAAAGTTTGATTCCTAAACATTTGGCAAATGACGCCCAGCAAGCAAAGAAAAACAATTATCTATTAACTATCCGTCTATTGACAATTGTCTAGCGTGTCGATATGCTGGTAAACAGGACACACAGGACACGCAGGACACGACAGTTTGCCATCACTATGGAGGCTTTTGTGTGCTCAATTTGCAGCCTCATGTTGCTCGTGAAAGGCTCTTTTATTTTACGGCACTTGCAGCGACAACAGCCTCCATTGAAAGTCAAAGTCAATGTCAAGGATGCAAATTCAGGCAACAATGGAACCGAGCCATCCAAGAGGCGCCCACTTGGCTGCCTAGTGCCTGTTGTCCAGGGTCAAACAGCAGCGGCAGCTAAAATAAATTATCATGCTGTGGGGCACACACAGACACAACGGTGCCTTGTGTGACCCAGCCTTAATGTTAAAAGTGCTGAGCTGAGCCCCTACAAATGAAACTTTGCCATCCTAATCTTTGATATACATTTTCCAAACGTGTGGGGAAATACGTCTCAAATGAATTTTCATCAAGTTCTTTGGAAATTATCTTTTACCCGATCGAAAGGCAAGCAAAAAAGTGGCATGCTAGCGTTTTTCCGTGATTTATCCACGCTTGTCGCTGGATATTCCCAAAGTAATTATCAATCAGTCGGTCGTGTAGATATATAGACAGGTATATACCATATATCATGCATGCATGCCTATCCAAGATATAAATGGCAGACCTGTTATGTATGCTTGTATTTGCTACACGCCCTTATCAGCGCTTCTGTGCCGAGTGTTAAAGGTCTGGATGGTCTATTTAACCGTATGCGTCATATCTGTCGACTCTCGCACTTTATCAGCGGCCCACGCTCCATTGTCTCGAGTCCGTACATCCCGTCTATTTCTGTCTGATGTAAATATATCAGATTGTTGCGTCACTATTTAAGCATTTCTCATGGCCGTTGACATTTAGCGACAGGATAAAAATGTTTGCCCCTTTTAAATGTCTATCCGGAACGTGCCAAAATATATGTGTATCGTGTAAAAATCGTTTTGTAGATGTCAGAGAGTGTGCTTCAGTTGCCCGACGGCTGTTCACGCTATTTTGTTATTATTATCTGGCGATATCACCGGCCAGGTCGAACACTTTCCGTGTCATTGCAATTGTATCTACAAGTACGTCATTTGTAGTCTACAGTTTAGTTCAAAGCAATTCAGGTAGAAAGCCTATTCACGGTGCCTATAAAAAGACGAGAGAGTTTTAATGGGCCTGTCTTTTTGGGACTGGCATTTACGAACGAACTACACTTCATAGGTTAAAAGCGGTTCACACGTCATTTCAGCTACATCTAATGGAGATTTTTCCCGGCAATGATGAAAAGCTTTCTGTGGATGACCTATCGATAATATCGTAATTCACTCAGCTTCGGCCGTAAGACACAGCTCATTACGTCCAGAGCTATATTTAGGTATTAGCTGTCCGTCAAAGTGAAAACAGTTATGGAATCTGCCCATAACAGATAAGGCATTTGTCCAACGTGCAGGTAGGGTTTTTGCATGGAACGTACGGAGCTGATAAGATGTGAACGATAAGAGGCGGCTGGCCACTTAACAAACAGCTGTTTTGTGTTTTCCAAATTGTCTACGATCTTGTTTTGGTCGAGAAATTAATTAGTTATGTGCAATACCATTGAGAAATTCGACGCGGAAGCTTTAGAGGCGTGGAGAGGGCACTGGAGGTGGCTGGTGGCTCCGTACGCTTCCGTAAGCAAATATTTGTTACTGAATTTTTTATGCGACAAACAATTGGAGAGGAAAAAACAATTTGCAAACGATTTTTACAGCAAATATACTCGTAAGCCCTAGGGAATTTCTAAGAATTGATATAATTAAGTGTTGTGTATGGAATTTCTATTCAAAAAGTTTTATTCTATTTGCTGCAGTTGTTGAAGCAATAGTACTTGACCTAATATATGACTTCTGATTAGGTTTCAAGATGTGCTATTAACTTGTTTTATTTACTAGACAAGTTTTTTCTCTTTTGATAAGAGTTCAATTAGCTTCAGTTAATAAACATTAAACTGCAGTCATTTATGCATCGAGAAAACGGGTGCTTTGGGGTAATTGCCTGTAAAAAAAAGATACACAGCTACACAGATTTAGTTAAAAATGGCTCAAACACGGATACATATATGGTACCTACCAGTCCCAATCCTCAGGCAAGAACTGCATTTGCATTGGCTAACGCTCTTAAAACAGGCAAAGAGCGTTCCAGAAAAAGTATCTGGGAACTGAGCGCGCAGCTGTCAAAAAGTATCTGAGAGCGCAGACAACGCTACATGTGCTGCTGCTCGCACGCACAGCTGTGACCGAGGCGAACGAACAAGTGTTGCGGTCTTGTATGGTTGTCGCGCTCGCACTCTTGTATAATGGTTGGGTCGTTGGCTTTAGTCGAAGCGACGCTGCTAGCACTGGCTGCTTGCTAAGGCATCAGAAATATATTTTGCATTCAGTTAAGTCTCTCAACTCGCTCGGAACGGACGTGTCCAACGCTTGGAACTGGTAAATTGTGATAAAGTGCAAGTCGCGCAAAATAAGCCTAAATAGCGCGTGTGAGAAAATCAAATTTAATTGAGAAGCTAAAATTGTATATGTGCTACATATATACATATGTGTATATGTACATACAAACATAAGTGCAAAGCAGAAGCTAAAGTGTAACTGTGCTGGTCTCCCCCACCCAGTCTCTGTGCCTGAGCGAGTATATTTATATATGCACGATTGTGTGTGTGTGTGAATGTGTGTGCTTTGTACAACACAGAAATTTTCACATACAAATTCGATGTGGAAAATTGAATTAAGAAATTTTGTGTGCCCGTGCAAATGAATAAAAACTGAATCAAAAATTAATTGCACATAATTGAAAAACGCCAGCTGCAATCATAGTGTATCCAAAAGGTAAAATATTTTATTTTACTACAGCAGAAACGTTTAGAAATTTTTTCGGTTGCGTGCCCTTTGCAAATGTATTTGTGTGCGTTTGGCTGTGTGTGACTGCATGCAGTGGTATTAGTAAACTTTATTTAATTTTTTGATGTGTGTGCTGTAAAAATAGCCAAGTAAAGAGCAGGCGGCGGTGATGGAAGAAAAATGGGCAGCAGCGGCCACGCAATGCAAGAGCAGCCAAAAGAGTGACGGGTTGACAGAAGAGAGTGAGTGTGGGAGACGGAGCGAGAGAGATAGAGACAGAGGGAAAGAGTGTGAGAGCAGCAGCGACGCGAAGCAGTCAGTTCAAGAGGCGTTTTTTTTTTTCTTATTTGTTTCTTTTTATGGTCGCCGTTGTTGCTGTCGCTGTTGCTGCTGCTTCGCTATTTGTCTTGATCTTTTGTTTTGAATAGGGTTATTTTGTTGTTGTATTGTTGTTGCTATGAGTACGTGTGTTTTTATCTGCTCTTCAACTGCTGCTTTTGTCGTCATAGTCATCGACATCGTCATCGGCATCGACTGTTGTTGCTTTATAATTTGTTTTTTTTTTTCTGTGGCCAGTTCCACGTAAACTTGCTGTCCCACAGCTGCTTTTTGTTTTGATATGAGAAATCTATAATCAAGCGTGCGAGTGTCTGTCTGCCTTGTGTTTGTGTGTGCTGGTGTGCATAAATTATTAACACATTTTGTCGAGCTAAAACTCGTTTCAATTTTATGTCGCTTGCGGCTGCAGATGCCAAAAAAACAATCCATGTAAATTATGCGAATATCAGCGAATTCCCACTTCAAAAAACAAACATGTGAAAATGTGATTATGCGATCATCAGACAAATCCGAATTTGATCTTGCCAGACACCCAAATGCATGACTAAGGATCGCTCTTTAATTGTATAATCCGCGTACTTATTACAGTTTCTTGTGTGTGCTTTATTTTGTATTGCACTCATTGTTTTATCGCATTCGCTCCATTGCCAGATATGGCTTTCTTTTCCTACATTTAAATGCGCCGTAAATACTCACATATGTTCATATACATATATGTACATATATATATACCATATACAGTTAAGTACTTCGATACAGTAATATAGGCCCAGCAGTAAGCGCAACACATACACATACATACATATTTATGTGGGTACTAATTTATACCCTATATAGTTAAGTATTTAAAGACATGGACGTAATTTGCAGTGAGAGTTATTTGCTGTTTTTCTGCTTCAAATTTACTTATATGATAAGATATGGCAATTCATCGGGAACATCTAGAAAATATACTGTCAGCTATTTGGGATTTCCCACTGGAAAGTAACTGTGTATGCCCTCCAAATGCATTTCTTGTATTTTTCGTCACTTTGTCTGTACCATTTGCCTTGGGCATTTCACTACCTCCCACTTTCTGTGCCTTGTTGTTTCTATGCGCTCTTTCTTAATTGCCAATTCACATTTCCTTCGTCTCAATATTCCCTCTCGCCTGACACCTTCTGTTATCAGCAGCTTCACAAACACACTCATACGCTAAGACACACTGTCACACACACACACACACACGCGCTGTTGCGGGCTAGGGCAGGCCTTTTTTTCGCTGCTTTGATTTTACACGCGTTCCAATTTCAAAATTTTCCTATTTATATGCACTTTGGGCTTGCAATGCAAACAAATTAGGCGTTGATTTACATGCATGTGCATGCATATAGGTACACACGCACACACACATTTATACATATATATATATATAGAAGCGTGTACATTTTCACTTCTGGGCATTGAAAGTAAATGAACTCCTCGATGATTCGCATTTTTGAGAGCAGGCTTTGGCCTTTGAATTGAATTTTTCGTGAAGTTCTAAATGAATTAAACAAATATTTGGTATATATATTTTTATTGTTGTTTTCGTCACCGAAATTGAACGGCCTAAGTGCCAAAAGATGCTTCAAGTTTGCCAAGTCTGCTAGAGAAAAAGTGTAGCTTATAGGAAATATTTAAATATGTGACAAGGTGTGTTCAATTTGTACGAAATTTGCACCTTCGCATTAATACAAGACACTATAAAGATAAGCGAGCATTCTTAAGCTACAGAAATACGTGTCTGTGCTTGAAAGCAAAACGCTTTAAAGCTATGGAAAATATCGAATCTTAACTCTTTAATCGCCGTCTATAAGAAATAACCCGTCGTCACCCGGCTCAAATGAATAATGCTGAAAACGCACCGAAACGTACCGAAATTGTTTGTAACATGCACACAACTTCTTGTTTCTGTTAAGCATACATTTTTAAAGGTGCTCGTTCACCAAAGGGAGATTCCACTGTAATGTACATATATGCATATATATTTTATATATAGCTGATATGTACATGTATGAATTGTTTTCAAGCTGATTGAGTGAATGCCTGCCGGATAGTCGCATTTTGCGCCTTGTTGCTGTTGCTGTGCTTTTGTGTTTGGTTTTAATTATACGAGTTTATTATTATTAACAATATTTTTGATGGCAATGTTTTGTTTTTTTTTATGTTCACTTTGTAATGCCTAACAAGTCATAGGCCCAGCTATTGGCAGCTGTTTCAGTTTCTACTGCCCCGATATCTGGCAAGCTTTGACCCACTTTTTTGCCATATACACGTATAAGTATTCGGATACACACGCACTCACACACACACTCATACACATTCCCATGTGAAGCATGGGAAATTTGGGGCTTTTGTTTACTTTCATTTTGGTTGGCATCAAGAGTTGTGTGAATCCAAATTTGCTTGTGGCCCAGTTTTGTTGAGTCGAGCAAACAGGCGAACCCCTCGCTCAGCTCTGTTCTGTTCCGTTCCGTTCCTTTCCGCTCCGTTCCGTTCTGTTATTGATAAGGATAGTCTATTGAGTGACTCAGCTGGCTCGCTATCTCTTTCTGTCTTGCTTAGTCTGCGTCGCAATTGACACTTTCTCGCTGTGTTTTAATCACTCGATTAAATTAATGCAATGACACTGATCAAATGCTTTAATAGGCCTCTACACTTGCCCCTTGTATCGATCAAAGCCTCGAACGTGTTCCGTGTTCCATCAATTGTTTTGCCAGCAGCATTTCGCTCGACAATTGTCAGTTTGAAATGACGCATTCACTGCGCTATTAATAATAGCCGTATTTTTAAAAACAAATGAGAATACTACGATTTGGCCAGTGAAAGAGATAAGCAATGCGATTCGTCGCATTTAGCTGAAAACATCTTTTTGGATCAGTCGCCAGATACGCGAACAATGACCGATCGTTGACTGTTTCCAAGTTAATGACACGGCGATTACGTACTAAGCGAGGCGAAGATCCCTCCCCCCCTGAACAGCAGCCATTGTTCATTATACACTTGTGCACTTGACGCTCAGGTGAATTCCCCTATATTCGACACGTTTGCTTAGACTTCAATTTTGCAGTAAAGAGAGCGTCAAAACTTATATTCAATATGTTACTAGAATAAGCCTTTCAAATGAATCATATGTGGAACAAGTTTCAAATGACATTCAGTTATTCAGTTGGGCCAAATGGTTGCCATATATGAATATAGATATTGTCTCAAAACAAATACAAACAATTGCTGGCAAACTATAGTTTTTCCAGTTCCAGATAAAGCAGATTAAAAGTCTCGCCGCCTGGCATTTAGCTGCCGTCTAACGCAATTAGCCATATGCACATATTTGCTAGATAAAAATACAAGCTCAGTAAAAGATACAGATACAGATACAGATACAAATACAGAAGCTTAAGTGTAGTTATAGCAGGCAAATATGCATTGACCAGAATGCCATTGCCAATATGCTATCTTTTTATGACGTCTGCAGTTTTGTGTTAACTCTCAGCTTTGTGAGAGGGGTTGGGTCTATGAGGGGGCGTGTAGTCGTCTGCTGCCCAGACGAATGCGCAATTTGTAGATGGTGCGATTTTCGCAAGTTGATTGCAATTTGCCAAACGTTAACTCAATTAACATTTGCCCAATTGATAGCTGCTGCCCCGTGTGCCCAGCTAACAGTATCAATGACCGATCGACTCAGCCGATCCTCGCATTTAGTTCACACACTCACGTGGCACACGCCTGACTAGGCCGCAATCACAGCCCACAATTCAAGTCTAGCTCAATTCTCAATTGGATTCAATTAACCACACGCTTCATTAAGTCGCTCTATGGTTCACAGTTCGATTTGATTGTGGCGCAGATTGTTAGCCGAGTGGATCATCTATGGAAAAAGTGGGACTACGCTTCAGATGAGCTTTCCACATGCATCACTGACTATTCTGTTACGCTAGGCAGCCGAACAGACAAAGTTAATCGCCTGATCGCATTATAACACATGTCTATTGCGTTCGGAATCAGCTGTGCATTTCTCGGATCGTGCATGTATATAGGATATGGTGCATATAGTGCATATGGGATATAGTTGTGCTCTGAATCGGCTAAGATATTGGTCGATTTCATACTCTTGAATAGGATTTGAACTCGTAACCTGCTTACTCTCTCCTGAGAACAGCAACAATATATTGCTCCTATTTTTAGTATGCTTGCTATTTTTAGTTGCCCTTTTAAGATCCCTTTAGATTAATCATTACACTATGGAACTTAGTATAGGTTGAGTCTTGAACTCTGTACTCTGTAGATGATTATCTATGCCTTGAAGATCGCTGATTAAATGTTTAGTATAATCATCAATTTATGTAATAATTGTTAAGGCACACATTGAAACCGGAACATATATACGTATATATTGCTAGTATTCCGTGCTCAGTTGAGGAAGTGACATTGAACCCGCTCGACATCTGTGTAAAACGCACTTCAAGAATCGCGTGCACTGCATGTTGCGTGCATTTGCGAACCGGTTCCGGTCGGGTCCGGTCCGGTCGCCAGTATATCGATCGGTTAACGTTTGGGGATTTTCACATGCTTAACCCAATTGTAATGCAATTCTTGTTTCTCGTTACAGATACAACAACAACAAAAACAACAACAACAACAACAACAATAACAACAACAACAATAGCAGCAGCAGCAACAACAAGTTGCGGGAAATAGAAAAGCAGCAGCTACAAAAACTGCAACTCGTTAAACTGTTTCGCGCGGCAGGGAATGGTATATTTCTTGGGGGATTGGGGCATGGGAGATTCTGACTTGTCGTCATATCAGCAGCATGTTCCAAATATACAACAACAGCAGCAGCAGCACCACCAACAACTCATCCATGGACACCAGCAGCAACAACAACAACAACAGCAGCAGCACCAGCAGCAGCAACAACAACAGCAACATCAGCTGGTTACACAAATCTCAACTAGCCTAAGCCTACTGCAATCGCAGCTGCAATTCGCCAGCGGCTCCAGCTTCCTACAACAGCAGCAGCAGCAGTCACCGCAGCAGCAACATGTGGCTGGGCCCAGGAGCAGCAGCAGCAGCAGCAGCCTGGTAACCGCTAACCTACAGCAACTATCGGTTAGCAGCAGCTGCGGCAACAGCAACAACAACAACAACAGCAGCAGCACCTGCAACACGCCCTCCAAATCACAACAGCAGCAGCAGCTGCAGCAGATTGATTCTCATCCAAGCACTGGCGGTGCGCTTAAGGTACATTCGTCTTGGTTAAGACAATGCTCTGAGTCGAACACCTCACAATCAACGGCCGATAGTTGCGTCGGCAAGCCAAAGTCCACACAGCTAAGCAAGGATCTCCTGGACAACGAGGATGAGGTGGCACTTCATCCGCTTTCCAATCAGGTTAGTTGCCCGAACTCTTTTTTCACCTCAGCCAACCTGTGAACGAGGATTAAAAAAAAAATAAAAACAAAAAAACAGTTTTTTTTATCAATCAGTTTAATTACAAATTGCTTTTTAAATCAATTTAATTATAAATTGAGAGCTCCTTGGAATCAGCGTCAGTCAAATCTTATTTGATGAATCCAAATCTAATACTGGCTGGGGGCCAGCATAGTCTAAAATAATCATACTTTAATGCCAGCATGTTACCCGACCATGAAACACATACAGTCAATCATTTCTTTGGATTCTTCGCCGCTTCTATTAGCAACTCCTCGTTCAAATGTTGAAAATACTCCTCTAGGCCCTCATACGAGTGCTTTACAATGAAGGCCTTTATCACCGCCCAGGTGGGTTTGATGAAATTGACATTGGCAAAGACCAGCATGTCGGTGGTGTTGTTGCTCGACCGTGTCAGACAATAGTGTGTGGCAATATTGAATACATCGGCGTAGGGTATGCCCTCGTTCAGAGTCTCAATGTCTATACAAAAAAGTTCACCGGGAGCGCTGCATGAGCGTATGAGTTGGTTTTCGGTGACTTTTGAAGTCTTGGGTCCCACGCTCGCCTGCAACGCGACGGTCACATTAAGAGTGCGCATCTTCAGCCCGTCCTTGTTGGCCTTCCAGTCACCCATTTTGAGATCCGTAGAGTTGCGCTTGGCATGAAAATCGATTATGAATTTAGATGTGCTCGAAAATAACATATTGAATAGAACATCCACTTGTAGACGTACGTTCCCCTTCATTATGAGTCGTCCATCGTGCGCCGAGTCACACCTTTTGCTTGTTCCATTCAATAAATCAGTTTTCACTTTTATTATGGAACTATTGCGTGTAGTCCTCATTTCAACTTGGCGATTAACGGACTTCGATCTGATGCTTTTTTTCTTATGCACATTCGAACTCCTAGGCGACCCACCTTTTATAGATCCGTGAGCATAGGCGCCGTTTATAGAATGGCTCTTAAAAGACTTGTTACGTCTTTTCTTAGAGACTCGTCTCTTTCTGTGGCTGCTTCCTTGCGATGCGTTAGAATCTATAGTAGACCGGACGACAGCTGAACCGAATCGGATAACAGTTTGGGTGCCAACTGATTTCTTCGGCTTCTTATTGAAATACAATTTTATGGTCCCCAATTGATGAGCGACTTGAGCCTCTGAACTCTTTGACGAATTTCGCAATCCATTCTTCAGTCTGTAGTGAATCGATTGCATTGCATTGATAACACCGAACCAACTGATTCTTTGGAAGCTCTGATATCGAATAAAACATTCAATCAATTGCCATTGGTGCTAGTAAAATATAAAACAATAATTGGAATATTTTATTTCAGCCTTAACTTTTAAATTTCATTGTCATCATTGTCATTCTGTGAGTAGTCTAATCCGATATTTGAATAGTACTCAATAGAATATTAAGCACAGAGTACTTATTCGAACAATTAGTAGATTTCGCACCCCTTTCCACATATGTACATATGTATGTATGTATGTACATCCATGCCATCAATTTATCTGTGCCTCTTCGGCATACTTATCAGCTGGTGTTTACTTGAACCCGCCGTCCATTTGATAAGCTGATATCCCATCCGATATGCTTGCTACTTTCACTGAGCCAAGTGCTGCTGTGGTGACAAGTCCAAGTTCGTAAAGATTAAGGACTACAATCGAGGTGCGATTACGGTCGAATACAAAACAACAGATGCTTATCAATTGGTCGCATGACGTAGGGCGGCCGATAAGATATGGTGGAAATGACCACGCGACTAACTTGTCATAAAATGGTCTCTTAAACTGTTTTCGGAAAAACAAAAGGCAAAAATCGATTTAAAGAGCATAACTCGAAGATTATCGAAGCTACAAACACTCGTAGATGTTCAGAAAGATCGGGAAAGATCGAAATACTCAAGTGAATTAAGAACTTTTCTTTTGGTGTGTGACTAAGAGAAGAAGAAGCACAGCTGCTATGTGCGTATATTCAAGAAGTACAGGGTATCTCATGGCCAACTTAAGCACTTTTGTTAGTTTCGTGTAGAGTCTTGAGAAAAAGATTGCGTCAATAGATCAATCAATAGGATTAGATTAGATGTAGCTCTCATATCCTATAGGAATGCAACATATGTAACTATAGATAATTAATTACAATTACAGGTGGGAGGACACACGCGCCTGTTGCTGCTCAACCAATCGACGGTGATCAAGCCGCTGAATTTGCGCGAATTGGACTTCTATCAGAACATTCCGCAGGACGTACAGAAGTTTGTGCCCAAGTACAAAGGTAAGATACCGACTATATTCCTCTCATTAACCATCCACAACGATTTTCGATTCTATCGAAGCGCTTCATAAGCTATATATATTTCGTTTCGAATTAACTGCTCGTTCTAACATGCATTGAAAACAAGAAAAGATCAAAAACAAAATTCAATAAAAATAAAAAAGGAAAAATAAAAAATATAGAATGATATGATATTGCCATATACATACATACATACATACATATGTCTTGAGTTTCCAAAATCGCCGATGCGATGCCGATGTATTCAACTTTTGTTTTGTACTAACTCGCATTTGTTCAAACAACAAAATTTTATGCGCTCTTCTGTATTGTCCTTAGTTAAAGCCAAAACCGCATTTGAATATCATTTTTATTTTAAGTATTCTTATATGTGAATATCCGTAGATTGTAAGTATTGAAATTGAATGAAATCAAATAAAAACAGAGCACAAAAAAGAAAAACCAAAAAAAAAAAACGAAAAAAGAAAAGAAAAGAAAAATAAAGTGACGAAAAGAAAAAGCAACAAATAAGACTGAACCATAACGTAATAACTATAGGTAAATTATAGCTTTAAACATTTGTAATACGAAAAGCCAAATAAAATTATTATAGCTGCCATGCCCAATTATTGTCTGACTCGACGCCTGGAAGTAGTCCAAGCGCCTGGCCACAACCCGCACACACAGTTCCAATTTATCACATAAGAACTTTTAGTTAGTAGCCAAGTGACAGCAAAGGGTAAGTCGCAAAACACACAAAATCAAAACAAAACAAAACAAAATAATGATAAAAACTAAAAATGAACCTGTAGCAACAGATTTTTACCAGCATATATACATATATCTGTATATGTATTATGCAAAGTTCAAATCTGATAACCTTTGACAATGCACACCCAACTATAAAGGTTGTACAATTTTTGTTTAAGCCGGCAAAAATTATACAACTTATAAGAGACAAAAATAAATTAAATCAAATTAAAAAATAAATAAACTTTGAATAATGCACGCCCTTGCAACAGGTGGTATAGCCTGGAGCTGGGGGCGTGCCCGTTGCCACTACATACATATCTACGCTCTATGCTCGTATTATCCAAAGGTTCGAAGTGCCGACTGACAGAGCTCGTGATCGTGATCGTGATCTGCCGCTGAACCGATCAATGAACCAATCCGGAGAGCAGCCTCCAAACGAAACCGAAAACAAAACTCGAGAATGAAAGCGTAAAAAACAGATTCAAACAAAAAAAAAACCAAAAATCAATGCAATTTTATATCAAATATCTCGCAAAAACGAAATATCGTGTTTTATTCTATGTGTTTGTTCAGAACGCACATCGTGCTGCCCCCTCCTCCTCCTCAAAACGAGTACGATGAGAACGTTGTTGTTGTTGTGCTAAAGTCATGTGTCATCGTCGGTCGTCGTCGTCCCTAGGCCTTTGCCGATCTAATCGGATCTGATCGGATCGGATCGGATAGAAATCCGCTCAGCTCTGCTCTGCTCTGCTCTTCTCTCAGCTCAGCTCAGCTCTGCTCTGCTCTCTGTCTGTCTCTGGAACTGAACGTCTCCGAGACTCTCACAGTACGAAAGCCGATTAGAAACGCAAGCAAGCCAATTATGACAATGGCATATCAACGGGTTTGTATGAATAAACACACATACTATACTATACTATACTTTACTCTACTATACTATACTATACTTAAATTATACTATATTTTATCATATATTTTGTGCAAATACAATTGCGATACTTGATTTCCCCAAACTAAATCTAAGATATTCAGTTCCTTATATAAGTAGTCAAATACTTTTATGGTTTTAAGCTAAGCGTAGGACAAAAAAGATTCAAAAAGAAACAAACAAAAAACATTTGAAACTTTCTAGTGTTTTTCGGATTTATGCACAATGTTTTTCTAATCGATTGACTAAGTCTGAAAACTGCACCCTGCTCACAACTAGTTTAGGTCTTATTATCATAAGCCATAACTCTCAATGTATGTATATCATGCCGCTTTATGTTAACTGTTCCAAGTCCATCCGAGTTTGCCTATGCATGCAGCTAATTGGGGCTGAGTCGGTCTATAAGGAGTACATATACCACATTCTTTCAAAAGTGTTTATGATATATCATCTGTATTTGTTTTTATCAATTGGTCTCTCGGGGGTCTATTCATAGAATCGTTTGTCTGTGCTGCGTATCATTCATGACTTGTGATGTGTCCAATGCCTAACTTATTTGTTATAAGTCAGGTCCCATTTAACCATTGCGTAATCCTAACCACAAGAGAACTTAACCCCAAGTTTGTTGTATCGTTGCGATGCAAAACTACATACATACATAAAATACATCTATAGAGTTAAAACGCACATCGAAACAGGCACAAAAACTTGGACTTATCGTATGCCGGTCCCATTCTATTTCCAGGCGTTATGCAAGCGACTACCATGGGCGGCGTTAAGCTGGACAAGCGCTATTCGCCCAGCTTCCGGGACGATGCCGCCGCGGTGCCCGTACGCAAGATGAGCGCCTCGAAGCGCAAGCGCGACGAAGTACTCAGGTATGTAGAACCATTCCAAAAGCCATGTCCGTCATAGGACAGCCTCACAGCCTGCACCTTACACACCTATACTGTCTCAACTGACTTACACATACATATATATATCTCTATATATATACACATAGCTATATATATATATATGTATATATGTATAAATATAACACATGACTGAAGCGTTATTCAGCCAAGCAAATGGAAATGAATTTTATTTTTGTTTTAGATTGTGCAATGCATACAAAAAACAAACACGCACTCGCCCCTGTCAGACATTGTTACGGGTATTGGGTATGCAAATCTTACAACCATAGTATGTGTATGAGAATTTTGTTCTTGTTTTTTTTCTTCTTTTAATTGACAATCCAATTGGAAACTGCGCCACGTTTGGTTTCATTGTAAACGGAAGACATGAGTTTGCAGCTGATAAATTGATTTGAGCAGCCTGCGATGCTTCAGTTTGCCTACTCTGCGCTAGATGGCGCTCTTGCGTTTTTAATGAAACAAAACATGATGTATAAAATACAAAATACAAAAAAAAAAAGAAACAAAAGAAAACGAAAACTTCCAGCTTATTTTGTTTTAGGTCACTCATTTGTGCCATCTAAATGGGGTCGCAGCATTGTACACTTGTCTCGCTTGATACCATATTAATCCCACACATCTCGCCTGGATTATTTGCAGAATGAAGGTGCATAAGAACGGAAATGCGGCCGATGTTATCAAGAGCATTTCGCAACTTGACAACTCCAATAAGCAATGTTAGTATCCTGTGCCCTGGCTCGGGACCTGGACAGAAACGCCCAATCAAGACATTATATATACATACATATATATATTGATCTTATAGCTTTTGCAACATTTTGGCTAATCATCGTCTGGTTTCGATTTCGATCCACAGATTTTCTGATGCTCGAGAATATCACATCGCAGTTTCGCAATCCCTGCATTCTGGACCTAAAGATGGGCACCCGGCAGCATGGCGACGATGCCTCCGCAGAGAAGCGCTCCAAGCAGATGGCCAAGTGTGCGGCCAGCACCTCCGGTTCGCTGGGCGTGCGGCTGTGCGGCATGCAGACCTACCAGGCCGATCTGGAACAGTACGCCAAGCGGGACAAATACTGGGGACGTGAGCTTAATGAGGCGGGCTTCAAGACCGCCTTGCATGACTTCTTCTACAATGGCTTTCGTCTGCGCATTCGCGTCATACGCAAGATACTGCAGAGACTGATGCAGCTGCGTCGCGTCATCGAGAAGCAGTCCAGTTATAGATTCTATTCCTGGTAAGCACATGATATTGTCTTTTGTTGAGAGAAATTTCTTTAACATTTTCTATTTCTCTGACAGCTCCCTGCTGATCGTGTATGAAGGCTATGAGGAAAATCCTATGGCCCATCCGCCCTCCATGGATCTGGATGATTGGCTAGAGGCGCCCAAGTCAGCGACCCTGCAGCCGTCAGGCGCCTTTGATTATCATCCAGAAAACAGCATAGACGAAGATGACATCGAGGACGATGAGGCAGGACACGAGGCGGGCGACGAGCTGGAGCCGCACGATACTGACGAGGATTTGCAGTTGGTGGCAGCTGTTGATAGCGGCAACGCTTCGGCCACCAATAGCAGCACAGGCGCCGATGGCTGCAATTATGATGCGGATGCCTCCAATGACTCCAACTCGCGCCTGAATCTAGCCACGCGACGTCATCTGCACAAACGTGGCTTTGCGGAGGCGGCGGCACGCGGCGTCAAGCAAACGGCCACAAGCTCCACCACCACCACTGACGAGGAGGAAGATGAGGAGGAGGATAACGTTAATAGCAAGGCACAGCATAAGCATTTGTCCACCATGCCGCCACCGCGCACCTGCGGAGTGCTGCCCACCAAAACAGCGACTGGTGGCAAGGGCAGTGCCAATGGCAACGCCACACCTGCATTCATTCCAATTTCCGAAGAGACAGTATTCCTGGATCCTGAGCCAGCGCTGCCCAGTGTGACAACCTCATCACCACATTCCGGTGACTCCTGGATGAACTACAGCAGCAACAGCAGCGATGATTTCTCGGGCCTATCAGAGCAAATCAAAGCTGTAGCCAGCGGCCGCCAGACTTGTAAGTCCTCTAGTCCTCTCCATGAAATCTCATCCATTTATTCTTACTCATCCATAGGTAACAACAGCTCCGATGATGGCAGCTCGGACTACGAGAGCAGCATTATTGGACCCACAGAGGCAATGTTCAAGCGGTACAAGTCCCAGCAGTCCTTCGATGCGTCCGCTGCAACTGGCAGCTTGGAGCCTACCACGCCGCCCCACACAGCTGGCAACTCAAACACCACCATCAAGTCCCTGGTGTCACCCAACTCCTCCAGCGCTTCATCGCTCAAGTCGGTAAAGGGTGCCGTCAAGCGTCTGCGCTGCAAGGACGACGACGAGCACTATGCGGCTCACGATGATCCAAGGGAGGCAAAAAAGTCAACCATAACATCGACGCCCGTTTCTGCTGTTTCCTCACCTTCAAAGTCGCGTATGCAGTGCAGCTGTGAGAATATTTCCAACTCACTGCTCGGCGGCATTCTGCTAGACTCCCTGGAGCGGCGGGCCAGTGCTGAAGGCAGTGACAACAACACCAGCAGCGAGCCAAAGGCGAACATAGCAGCGTCTCGTAATTCTGCGCTAATGCATGGCTCCAAGTCACTGGACATGTCGGCACCGCCCACAGACGATTCGGCCTGCTTTGTAGATGTGCGTCTCATTGATTTTGCCCACACAGCATTTGTGCCACGCAATGGCAGCATGCTGCCAACACCAACAGCCGCCGCGCCCGTGCACCATGGACCCGACGGCGGATTTCTCACTGGCCTGGACAGCCTCAATCGCCTGCTCAACGAGATATTGGGCGAGGAGAGCATCTAGCTAGCTGCTGCGGCTGCGACTGCTGCAGCTGTTGCCCCATCAAAATCTACCAGCGAAGAAGCTCACGCACAGTGTGCGGTCGGGGACGGAGAATAAGTTAAAAGTACAATTTGATTTCAAAAAATACCTAAATTGTTGTAGCAACATGTGTTAAATTATGAAACTAATATTTAGAAATTCGAAATGTGATTCAGCTTAACAAAAAGGAAAACAATACAAAAGTAAAAAAACAAAAGAAAAACAAACAAACAAAATTAACCAGATAAAACAAAAACAACAACAACAACAACATAACTATATTATGGATATATAATGCCAACTTTTTTAAACACCATACGATAAGTGCTGTTTAGAGCCTTCTGAATGTGAAAATCGAAATTGTGAAATGTGTTTGAAAATGTTTCTTCCAAACGTAGTTACAAGTTTAATGATTAATTAATTGAAATATTAATATATTGTTCAAGCTTATGCATTTCCAAGCGCCGAAAAAAAAATACTATAAAACACAATGGAAACGAATTTTGTTCTATTAGCAAAATAATGACTTTGCTGTTTTAGGTTTGTGAGAAATGTTTATGAATATGCAAAACAACAATATGAATATATATATATGTATTGTATTTTAAATAATTAATTAGCATGCAAGTCATGCCGTTTTTATACCTAGCTATTACAATACATACAATGCAAATGACAAAGCGTAAGAACAGTATTTTGTTATAATTTTTTTCATCTTTTGCTTTAAATCGTTTCCTTTCTAATTGTAGCAATCACGGTTAATCTGTAAAAGTGTGAGGAGCAAGAAAAACGCTATTAACATAAATCCTAAAAACATATACATGTATATTACTATTACTTATTGTATAACTAGAAAATTAAATGGAAAAGCAAAAACTTAAAAAAAGATATAAAATATGTATATTTTCACTTAAGCACGTTTAAAAATTACAAATGTTCTACTGATTGCAAAATAAACTTAAAGTATCAATAAATATGTCAAAAATAGATTGCATAGTCCGGTTTTTTGTGTACTGCATAGATAAATCCTTTGTTAGCTTAATCCAATTTTTGTTTGGCGCGAAAGATTCAAATTTCTTTAATTCATCGGAATTCCAGGCGTTGCCACGTTTTACAAGTAAGCAAACTGCTAGGCATTTGTCATTTTTAGTGTATTTTAAGTCAATATTATCGATAACATTTAACATAATTCTAACATTGTGTTCATATTGCTGTTATTGTGGCAACAAAAGTGTGTATTTCAACAAATTAGTTAATTCTTTGCTGTTTTCTGATAATTTGCGTGAAGCTTTTAAATAATTTTAAGCATGTAGTGATTATTAAGCATATTCTTTTGCATGTGCCCAATCTCAACTGGCATTAAGCTTTAAAAACGCAAACTCACTTATGTAATTGTCAGCGCTAGGTTAACATCTGTTAAATCGCCTATTCGCATTACTAAAATCCCTTTAACTATCATTTCAGAAAATAAGTAATGGGTGGACATCACGGAGAACCTTATACTGTGCCGCATCCATCAATTTATAAGGTGGAGAATGTACCGCAATTGGTTAAAGTGAAAGAGGCGCTTGCCCGTCAAGGCTTGAGTGATCCATGGCTAAGGTAAGCGGTTGAACTTCAATTTCCCCCCTCTTCCTATTAAAACAACGGAAACTTTGGCTGACGTAGGAACGAGGCCTGGCGCTATGAGAAGAAGGCATTCGGCACACACAGCTCCCGCCTGACAACCTTCATGTTCCGCGGCCTCGGCGTCGGGTTCTGTGCATTTCTGGCCACAGTCGCAGTGGAATATGCGCTCGGTATTGGCAAGGGCCAGGACGGCCATGGACACGGACACGAGGATAAGAAGCATCATTAAATTAAGTGTTTTAGTTCAATAAAAATGCAAATGTGAATGCGCTTCGATATTTAATGATACGATACAAATGAATGATTGATATTACTCGCAGAACATGTCGTGACTAAAACTAAAGCACGTTTCCGATCAGTTGACGCGCGGCTTTAGCTCGTCATAGCAGGAGCGCAGGAAAATCTGTGGTTTTTTGGCCGGATTAAAGTATTCATGTCCTTTGGACCAGTCGTACCCGACAGCATATGCGAATATTTGGCCATTGGCATTGAAGCCGCATTTCGTAATCGATTGGTCCATGGCTTCACTGGATTTGAGCTTGGTTCGCGCATCTTTGTCCCAAAAACTGAATGTGCCATCGGATCCAACTGTGACCAACGTTCCATGCACGGGATGGAATGCAATGTCGTTGACCGCGTAGATATCCTGGAAGCCCGAGGTACCCGTCGACCGGTGGCACTTGAATGTAAAGTTATCCTTGGGATTTACTGGGTTCACGTACTGTATGGCCACGCGTCCCTCTATGCTGCCCAGCGCATAGCCTGTGGGCGTCTTCTTCTTGTCCTTAAATATTGATATGGTGCGATGCTGGTATTTGAGCGGACTCTCCTGCCGTTTGTACTCGGTGGGACTGTTTTCCAGCGAGTAAATGATCAGGCCACGACCCGCAGTGCCCACCACGGCCATGGGATAGTCCACATCTGCACAATAGCAGCGTTCAGGCAGATTAATTGCCATCATGGGATTGGGTGTGCGCGTGTCCCAAAACTATGAATATCAAACAATTTTTACAAATCGGTATTATATGTCCATATATTTGGTATATACCTTGAGCGTTTTGTCCCAGGAGCCGGTCATCAGGCACGTATAATTTGGTCCCTTAACCATGTGACAAGTCTTGACGGGTCCGTCGTGGGCAGCAACTTGCATTACCTGATCGGAGGCGAGATCCCAAAGCTTGACTTGTTTGTCACAGGAAGCCATAAACACTTTGGTTCCGTCATCGGACCAGCACACATCGAGCACTGGTCCGCCCATTGTTTTCATAGATTTTGGCACTGTGGCTCCATTTTGTTCCACCTCCCAACAGCGCACGCTGTTGTCCCAGCTGCCGGCAATGAGGAAATTCTTTGGCACTTGTAATGTGCTTGGACTGAACTCAAGCGCGGAGACGGAGTCATCGGGCGGCGATGCTACCTCAAAATCGTTCATACGATTTGTTGTTGTTTGTGCGGGCCCAAACATGACTTTGTTTTTTAGATGTCGCAAAATGTTTGTATTTTAGCGAGCTAAGCGTCAAACGTACTTGCCGAACGTAAGCATAACATGGCACACTTACAATTAACAGAGCGCAAAATGAGCAACGAAACGCATAAAAGAGTACACAAAACGCATAACGTAACGACATCGATAGTTTGCGCTCCACCGCCAAAATTTTGTAATTCACAGTGCTAAATGTAAACAATGTTGACGAAAAATGAACGCTAATAGAACCGGTAAACTGTGGTTTTGTGAATAAAGTGTGCTTTATTAATTAGAAGTTAATAAGTTCTGCCCAGCCTTGGATACTTGTTATTAGCTTGACATTAATGGGACAACGAGTAAAACACAATAAGGTAAGTGCACTTGATCACACATAAATTTACACAAATTGGCATAATTATATGCATGTGCAAATCACGCATTTGCCCCATAATTTATATGTATGCACATATGTACACACATACATACAACACAAAGAGACATATTTTACCACATAGAGCTTTTGATCAGTAGCAAAAGCCTATAGCCTAGACATTTACACATGAGTTGTTTTTGGGTTCTTATCTTATCCAATTCATCTAATACGCGCTTCGCTAATATTATTATAATTATTATAATATACAGGGTGTCTCACAAGAAAAGCGCCCGCAACGGTCTATTGTGACTGGGGCTTCCTCGACCTCCTTGTTCGAACAGTCTAATGACGGAGAGAAGCATTTTTTTTAACCGAAAAGCTTTGATCTGAACTGGATATGTTTCACCGTACCCCCCGCCATTATGCTACCAACATATGAGCGCAATCTTATAAGCAAAGAAGTTCAATGCCATATATGTACATAGTTCCTACATAAACAATCAGACGAAAATTGATAACGGTTCTTTTTAATTTAATTTTTGTTTTTGCAGCCCTATCAGATTTCAAGCAACAAATACAGAACATTATTCTTATCAGTAAATTGATTTTAACACAAAAGTGTCGAGCAATATATCATCTGTTGTTGCTATTTTCTGTATGTACCTGCTCACGAATATAAAACCCCCTAAAAATTTAAATGCGACACTCGAACGTTTTTTGACACTTTAAACAAACGTACAAGGGCGCAATTAGTAAAAAAACGAACGTTATGGCTTATTTAATCAGCAGGCAGCACATCGGTCGAAACATATTGTATACGGGGTACTTTTATTTTTTGTGTTTTAACAAAAATGGGTCATGTCGTTGGCCAACAACAATATGACATTGTGCAACTCTTATGAACGTGAATAAGGCTTCGATTCTAAGAAAACTGAGAGTAAACCCACTAAAGCGGGGTCATTGTGATTTCTACTTATATGTAATGCGAAAGCAACATGTGGTTATTTACCCGCACGATGGGTAGACCTGTATTTTTTTTTCTTCTTACTAGACGGGGGTTTTTTAACCTCTGAAAAGTCAGAAATCAATACTTTCAAAGGGTATGTTTAAAATGATGCAATTTTTAATTCAAATGCAGAGTTCATTCACGGAATGATCAGCTTTTGAATCCACATTTTGTTCATTGCGGATTTCTTCTTATACATATATACATGTTAAATTCTATTATAATTACATAATTATAATATATATGATGATATTGTGGTTATTAGGTGATGGTTAATACTTTTCAGTGCCTGGATGACAATCATGTTGAGCAGTCAGAAAGTTTAGCTAATGCTAATGACTATCTTATTTATATATATAACAATAGGAACCATTCGTACTGGCCATATGTAAGTCTAGCAGGCAAGTTAATAAGCTTATACTTTGGACTTGAGATGAAGAGTTGAGAAAAGGAGCTCATATGCTCACATTTATCGCATTCTTAATCACAATATTGCCGGCGATGCCATTGACAATGGTCAGATTGCTGTCAATTTCGATGCCCGGACAAGCATTGGTTTTGTTTGTCGGAGCCGGACCCTTTGGCAGCTGCTGTGCCCGGCTACGCTTGCTGCCGCCCTGCAGCTGCAGCGATTTGACCACCTTGAGCAGTCCATTGCAGCCGATATAGTCGACGGACTGCTGCTTGGACTCGCAGCCCAGATAAATTCGCCCATCGTTGCCCGTGTACTTGATGTGGCCGCTGTTCTGCTGTATCTTTAGCCTGGTCGAGTTGCCAATAATCTGCAGGCTACCCGTGTTGTTGACGATGCGCACACGATTCCCATTGCCAATGATGCGCAGATCTCGGGTATTGTTCTCGATGCGATACTCCTTGCAATTGCCAACCAGATCCTTGCTGCCATAATGCACATTGCTCGGCTCCGTGGTTGTGCGCTTCGCATTACTTGTTTTGCTCTTGTGGCTTGTTCGACATGTCGAGCATTCCTCATCGTCATACGAATCGCTCGCCGAATCTGCCTCAATTACTCTCACGCCCATGGTGTGTTTGTGTGTGTATGTGAATCAGAATCTTTCCACTGCCAAAATCGCGACACAAAAAAATCACCGATCGCCGAACTTTCGTTACGATTTAGTCACTATGCCGTATATCTTGGTTGATGGGCTCTTAATAGATTTGACTGCTTGTTGCTTCATCTAGCTGTCTATGCTTCTCTGTGTGAATGTGTGTGTGTGGGTATCCAATTGTTGTTGCTGCCAAATTTTTAACGAATGACGTATCGCCTCTCTTGGGGGACTCCCTCAAACGCGTGCCTCAGTCGCGGTGCTTTTTTTTTTGTTTTGTTTTATTTTGCTTGCCTAACGCTACTTTGCGCTCGGATGTGCTGTTGGCTGGCCGCTCGTTGGCTATGCTGTGAACGGTATCGAACCTGGGAGTCGGCTTTTATACGAGCCCAGACGTCCGGCTGCAACGGCGGGGCTTTTTATTTTTGCTATTTCGGAGTGCGATAGCCAGACGGCAGCTAATTGGGGTGACAATCCTAATTCTCTGCCGCGATTCACTCGATTCGCAATCGTGTTTGTCCCTGATAAACAGAGGGCCAACAAAAGTGCCGTCAGCTGTTGTCCCAGAGAACTCTATCAGAGTTTTCTTTTAATATGAGTGTTAAAAAAGAGTTATTATTCCACAAAAGATTCTTAATTTAATGCAAAACAATTTATGGGAAACATTAGATTGGTTTGGGTTTTGGTTTATGGCTAAGTTCGTATTAAAAACCAAACTGGCAAAAATTTAAATGTTTTTTTTGGGTTTTTATCAATGTATATGGGTTTTTTTTTTTAAATATTTTCTTATCGGTGTTAAGCAACCATTGATATTGACTTGTGAATTTTGAGCAGCACTCGTAAATTATAGGAGCGCGATTTCAATTATCTAATAAATACTATATATACAAATACATACTATATAGTTCGATCGATATCGTAAATGGGAGAGAGTCTTTGCAATTCATTAACTTTGTTGTTTAAACATATTGCCTTTCATTGGTTGCCAGGCGTGCGATTTTCAGAAACAGCTGGCAATGATTTCCTCCTCGAATAAACCAGTTTGTTTATAAACAACAATATTTGCACATTTCACAAACACACACACACACACACACACTCACATACACGAGCTCACAATCTCATTGCTGGAGAGCTTTCGATTTCTGTTCGCGACTCTTCTCCCGATATGGCGAAAACTCCTAGAGAGCCTCTCACGTTTATGCGTGCTAGTCTCGTGGGTTGCGCATGATCCAAATTTTGCCTTCGAATAAGTCTTAAGGTAAACAATATTTTATGTAAATACTTTTTTGGCGTGCATACTAGCTGGGGTAAATCACCGATCGGTCTAACGATACCATGGATATGGATTCCCGCTGAAGTGTAAACATTGCTAACTGAATGATTTACGGAATAGTACAATTCAAAAATGTTGTTTTCTTTTTATCTCAGGGGTGTTTTCTTAATCTAACGGGCCCCTTTTTAACTAGCACTTACTGTTGACAATTTGTTATCTTTGCAGCAATATTATTAAATGATTTATATATCAGTTCATCAATTTATGGCCAGGGGGCTTTTTCCCTTGAGCCGTTATCGACAAAAACTAAACTGAAAAATCAAATTATTGCGCTAATACTAGATGTTAAAACAACTAATTGCACAATTTTCTAAACATGTATTAGCCATAATTGTTATTGTTCGGCACGTGTTCAATACAAATCCGATATGCCGCCAACTCGTTAAACCATCCTCCATATTCCAAAGTTCTACGGCAAGTAACTATCTAATACAATCAGTGAAATGAAAGAACGAAAAACCCCCCCAAACTGTTGATCAGCGGCAACTGCAAAGCCATTAAATTTCTACGGCTATCTGTTACGAGAACAACGCTACCAGGCGCCCACCAATTGGCACCAGCTTTTTGTTAAAACTTGCAAAGCAAATAAACGCAACAACAAAAATATACAAAAAAAAATCACCAAACCAACTGGTTTCATCAGCCTTCTATCAAATATTGCCCTTTGTCTGCTGTTGGCTATCAACAGTCGATAGTCATAACTGATATGTGCCGACGCATCGCTCAAAGCTACCTTAAGCACTTGTTGCTAAGATAACCGACAAGGTGCGTGCGAAATTTTGGAATCCACAATAGAAATGGCTCATAGTTTAGCTGCGCGCTTTGCTCATGTTATAAAATCATATGTTGACGAACTTGCTTTTTTTTTGTATATAGCTTAGTTGCCTTTCAGAGGGGGCGTTAAGAGTAGGTCCCTAGATAGAGCTCTTTAGAGCTCTTTGACTTTTTTTTACTAACATATCAACTTTACCTTTTCTTAACAAATTAATATAAAATTATATGTGATAATCCCCTGCTGGCTTTGCCCTGAAGTGAACCGGCAACTTATAATATCGGGAGAGTTGTTTTATATACACATATATGTTAAATATAAATGCAGTTCATTATTCAATATGGGCACAATATTATCAAGTATATGACCTCATATTACCCCTGTTTATTTTTAATTAAAAGCAAATTATATTCATTAACTATAGGATATTAGATCATGAAAACATTTGCAACTTAATGCAAGGGGCTCTCGTTTCGCACGTAACTGATAGCTACTAAATATTTATAGATAGTATTTATTAACATTCCTGAAAGTTTTTATGCTAAGAGATAGATTACAATTTTATAGAAAAATAGATATTGCTTTATTTAATTTAACAAAATTTGTAAACTTTAACAATTCACCCTTCACGCTCGATGTCTTTGCTAAGCTTTAAGGGAAGTCTCTATTGATTGAACTTAAATGTGATATGTGACCAATTAAGCAGTCGCTATAATATGTATGATTGCATATATTAACTAGTACTATGATTGTATAAATTGATGTATGTATATAATTGCACTATGGAGTTATTCATTGAGTGGTTAGCTTAACACTTGCTAACTGAGACTCTTTTTTATAAAATATGTTTAAGTATTTATTTAGTTGTACTCATATTCCTGTGTTATATTTCGAGTATATGCTTATGTAAGTTTTCAATTCGAGGTCTGAGTCAGATATGTATGTATGAAATGAGATTGTTTGCTTGCTTTTGACGGGAACACTTGGTTTCATTTATCACTGGAAACTTTCTAGTTCGGCATTAAATGGCTACAAAAGAAGCGAAAAGAGTCAAATCAAAATTGAAACGCAGCATTAAAGACTATAATAGTGATAAAACCAAGCACACTAACATTTGATACTGTGTTGGCCGCGCCATGCGTCATCTCATGCAGCTCCTCGTCGGTGTAGGTCAAATTGTTTGCCTCGATTTTATAGCTAAAGGTCGCCGAAACGGGCTTGTGGTCAGAGAGCGTATAATCCATGTTTGACTGATAAGACAATTGTTGGGCACTCAGCGTAATGGCCGGATAACTGTTTGCCTGCACGCGATGTAGTATACGGTCACACCAAGCCGGGCGCCGCTTGATGTCGTACTCGTTGCTGCCCTCGATGAACTTGAAGGTGGGCGCAAATGTGGGCAGTTGCTCCTCCAACAAACTGAATGCGTTGCCCGTCTCGCGCATCAACACCAGCTGGTCTAACTTCAGCAGCTCTTCGTAGCGTCCATGCTCCACGGCATTGCGTACATCCCAGGCGGACATATCGCCTGCCAATCGAAAGTTTAGATCGCCAAGCCAGAATACAAAATCATGGTCAAAGATGCGTCGATAGCCGCTCACATGGTACTTGTGATTGTCCACTATTTGGTGATAATCTTCGATGCGCTCATTTAGTTTATTGTCGTGTGCTGCCAAGTGTGAGCAAACAAAAACTGCGCCCGTGCCGTATAGACTAAGTCGTATGCTGACGGCGCCTTTATTCCCCCACAGGCCACCCAGGCCAGTCCGCGTCTCTTCCGTCTCGATATCCTTCATGTGCGGTATGTGCTTGTGCTGGGCAAACATTGCGATGAGTATGCCCTGCAGCTGCTTTGAGTGCACCTTCACATACTCGTGTGCGCTAAGAGCGCCGGCAAATTTTAGTATCCAGGGATCGTCCTGAAAGATGTTAAGCACCTGCTTTGTGCTCACCTCCTGCATGCCAATCACGTAAATGTCGGGTAGCTGATTGTCCGGACAGTTGGTGGTGCCATTCAGCGCCAAAAGCGATGACAGCGGCAGGTCCCTGGGCGAGTGCGTACCAACATTCCAGGTTAATAGATATATGCACAAATCGGCAATCAATGATGTTGACGCAGTCATTTTACGCTGCTCTCACTAATTAGCAATGAATAACACTGGTTAGACAACTAAATACGTCAGAGTCAGGGTAAGCTAGCACTGGTGGCGATGATGAGTTCACCATATCCAGTGGTAGCCATAATTCGCGCCAATGCATCCAAAGGAGACAAAGGCGGAATATGCGATTGGAAGCGCTTACCAGTGTGTTCTTATTATATTAGCGAAATAAGATTAATGTAATTATTTTTAGACGTTTCAACAATGGCCATGGGCTTCTATTGCTTCCGTTGCCGTTGCAGGTGTTGTTATTGTTAAACTTACCCACACTAACGCATCCGGTCAGTTGACTCGCAGCGCTGCCACCCTTTACTTTTTACATTTTATAGTTTTACAACCAATTTTGATGCTGAAAAAGCCACTAAAGTACCAAAAATTTATGGAGTAAATTGAAAACCAAATGACTCAATTGAATTTCTTTTAATTATATATTGTTAAAGTATAACATTTGACAATAACAAATGTTGCCAGCAGTGTGGCAATATTGTGAGTGTTGCCAAATCGCAACTAATTTACGATTATCTGGCCACTCTGTACACTTTATTTGGTAAAAACAATTACTAGGCCATATTTCTTGCAAACAATAACTTTATTGGCAAACTCAAGAAGATGGTTAGCAGCATTCCACCCGGTGTTGTGCCAAATTGGATGCATAAACTTAAAAATGGTGCATACATGTCCAATAAAATTCTGGAACGATGTTTGCTGTCGTTCATGTCTGACGGTACGTACAAAGTGCTTGTGTTTTGAAATACGCTTGTGTTTGTGTTTCATTGTTTATGTTTTCTGCGGAAACCTGCGTCATTAGATGAGGCCTGTCAAGCGGTGGAAGATGCCATCAGGATAGGTATTTTAGTGCCAAAGGCAAAAACTGCGCGTGCCAAGGGCAAACGAATCTCGCTCTGTTTCGCTCAGAAAATTAGCGAGCTTCAAAAATCTCTAAAAACTGATCCCTATTGCTTTGAGTGTCACTTGCCGGGCACGGAGACACTTAAGAAATGTCTTTCCTGTGTGCGAAGCTTTCATGCAACCTGCCAGCGTAAAAATCCACATCGTCCAAACTATTCGGTGCCCTCGGACAAGGGTCAACAATATCGTTTTCCGCTCAACGAATCCGATATGGAGGAGTCGTGCGATGAGGAAGATGAAGCCCAACAGGGCACAGCCACGCCGGCATCAACTATACCAGTGGCGCCGGATGCTTCGTATGAACTTGATTACAACAGCAACATCAGCAACAAGGATACGCTCAAACATGAAGCAGACAGTTCTGATGATGTCTTTTTTGTTAGTGAGCAGCCAGCGCGTCAGCGCAAACGTCGCAGCACACTTATCAAAAGCGAGGAGGCCCCCGAGGCGAACAACGAACTGGAACTGTGTACACCCTGCCGCTTGCTTAAGCTTTCCGATCTGTTAAATCCACCACACGTATCCGTTGAGGAACTGAACTGTCTGCTAGACTACTCGTGGCAAACGTACCACAGCTGGTTAAAAAAGGATGTGCGCAAGTACATGGCCAAGCATTGGACCGAACGCGATTCAGCCCTTGTCAAGAGCGCTCTTTTTAAAAACGACACACTTGGCATCTCGGACATTTCCCACAGCATTGAGATTAAGAAGTACAAGCACTTGTCCGAGTTCCTCATCGACCTGCTCGACTTGCAGCACAATATTGGCATATTTTTTGGCACCAAGTGCGAGGAATACAATGCCACCAAGTGGCTGCTTCGTGACATTACGCACGATATTCGTGAAATCCGTCGGTGCTCGGACTGCTATCGGCATTCCAACGAAGCAAATAGCTGCACATTTTGGTTTGCCAAGCCCTGTACACAGCGGCACGAGCTGGTTTATGCCAAACAATATGGCTCTCCTCACTGGCCGGCCAAGGTGAGCACGAATAGCAAAAAAAAACAAATTATATGTTTAATTTGTACGTCTAATTCCTGACCAGGTTATACGCGTGATGACCAGAAAAAGCAACATTTACGATGTGCGCTTTTTCGGTGGATCGCACTCTCGAGCACTCGTCTCGGCGCGTGATATTCTACCTATAGATACGGACATTTCGCAACTTAGCACCAAGGGGAGAAATTCGCGGTCCTTCAACGCTGCACTACGCGAACTCAGGTGTCATATGATGTTACTACATCAACCCATGTATTTGTTTAACTTTTATGCTGATCCTCGTGATGCTGAAGATCTCATTAACCGTGCGCTACCCCATTGCATGGAGGCGGCTGAACTAAACGCCACCGTTAAACGACCACGTGCTGTCACGCCAGCATCTGCTAAGAAGCGCAAAATTGCGGCCACCGCAACGGCAGCAACTCCAAAGCGCCTGCAACCGACTCGTCGCTGCTCCATGACTTTTAGACCAGAGCTATTGCAGCAAATCACAGCGCACATGGACACGGCAGGACCTTTTGCCGATTATCGTGAATTGGTGCAAGAAGTTTTGTTCTTGAATGAAGAACTGACAAGAAACAAGGCTGAGCTCGAGATTATGAAGGAGGAGCTGAAAGCTGTGAAACGCAAGAGATGGTGTCAGCATTGCCTAGAGGAAGCCGAATTTGATTGCTGCTTCAACGCCTCTTACTGCAGCGATGAATGCAAACGTCGCGATAAACGGCGTCACCAGGGCACTTGCGGCCTCCAATTAAAATCCTAATTCTTAAATGAAATTGGCTTAATTTCTGGTCAACAAATAGAAGAGCATATGCATATGTGCACATGTAAAGATATCTGTAGTAATAAGACAATTGTGAAAAAAATAAAACAACTATTTGTTTATCTTTGTAGTCCTATTACACATCTGAATAAGATCTGCTGTTTTGGGATTTTAACACATGTTCTATTAATTATGAATAACAACAAATCACTTTAACTGTCACTCCGATGTGTTTATTCCATGGAAGCGTTTAAGCTTCTTTTAATAATGTTTTCATAAAATTTAAAGAAGCATATTGCTTGCTTGTTGCTCACGGCAGTGAAAACACATTTTTTCATATTCCCCATGTCAGCATTTATTGTATATAACTAAAAATATAAAACGTTAAGCTCGTGAAATGTTTTCATTTATTTAACAAAAGACTGGCGTTTTGCTAGCAACGGATATGCACTGCATACCTTGCCTAAGCAAACTAGCTGACAACAGGTGGCAACGCTGTCGAGTTTCAGTGAATTAGTTGTTATTCAACGGCTGAGCTTTGCGGTTGTAACTGCGGATGGTCCGCGTTGCGTTTGGTTATTTGTTTATAATCGCGTGTTATTTTTGTTATGCATATGTGTATGTACACATGTTTGTGAATTTTACATATTTTATTTGCAATAGCCATTGACAGTAAAAAGGTCAATACGCTGTTACAAAAAAAAATCGTGAGAAGTGTACAAACTGTGAAAAATCAATTAAATTGAAATAATTGAATAACAGCAACAAAATGGCACTTGGAACTTTTGATCAGTGGGATACACTGGTGCTGGGGGTCATTTTGACAATCTCGGCACTGATTGGCATATACTACCGGTATACTGGCGGCAAACAGAAGACCACACAGGAGTATCTGATGGCCGATCAGAGCATGACAACATTTCCTGTATCCTTCAGCCTGATGGCTAGTTTTATGTCAGCCATTACCCTGATGGGCGTCTCCAGTGAATCATATCAGTTTGGAACACTATTCGGAGCTATAAACATATCATATATATTGAGCACACCGATTGCCGCTTACATTTTTCTCCCGGTCTTTTATCGTATGCGCATAACCAGCGTCTATGAGTATCTGGAGCGTCGCTTTGGTCATGCGACTCGTCTGGCTGCCTCGATTGCCTTCACTCTGCAAATGGTGCTCTACATGGGCATTGCGCTCTACGCGCCCGCCTTGGCGCTGGAGGCAGTCGCCGGCATACCCAGAGCTACCGCTATACTTGTCCTAGGTCTCGTCTGCACCTTTTACTCAACACTGGGTGGCCTCAAGGCTGTGCTCATCACGGACGTCTTTCAGTCGTTTCTCATGTTTGCTGCCATTTTTGCAGTCATTGGAGTTTCAGCCAGCAAGGCTGGTGGCCTAGGTGTCATCTGGGATGTGGCGAAGGAGCGTGGACGTGTACAGTTTTTTGAATTTTCGGCAGATCCTACCGTGCGACACACCTGGTGGTCATTGTTAATCGGCGGAATGGTCACATATCTGTCGCTCTATGGAGTTAATCAAACGCAGGTGCAGCGTCTGCTAAGCGTGCACAATTTAAAGAGCGCACAATCTGCACTTTGGTGGAATCTACCCATCCTGGGCATGCTTAGCTTTAGCACCATCTTCAGCGGCTTGGCCATATTTTATTATTATCGTGATTGCGATCCCAAGCTCAGTGGACGCATTAAAGCACCAGATCAGCTTATGCCACTTTTTGCTGTGGACACCATGGGTGAGGAAATCTAATTTGTTAAACCATGAAACAATTATAATATATTGCTCTTGCTCTTGCTGCAGGCCAGTATCCAGGACTGTGTGGTCTGTTTGTTTCGGGCCTTTTCTCCGCTAGTCTATCGACCATATCCTCGGCAGTTACATCGCTCTCGGCTGTTACACTGGAAGACTACCTAAAGCCATTGTACAAGGCGATTTTCAAGCGGACACTACTCGACTCCAAGTCAACGCTACCGACCAAAATTGTTGCCTGCATTTATGGATTACTTTGTATACTGTTGGCTTTCGTCGCTGGCTCACTGGGCGGCGTGCTGCAGGCCTCTTTGACTATCTTTGGCGTTGTGGGTGGCCCGTTGTTGGGCATCTTTACGCTTGGGGTTTGCACTATGCGCTCCAATCAGCGCGGGGTCCTGTTGGGCTTTATGCTTGGCCTGCTGTTTTCCTTCTGGAGTGGCTTTGGTGGTCCAAAGCCAGCGGCAACACCGCTACCCCTCAATACCACCGGCTGTGAGTCGGCGAATGTTACTCAGGTGGCGCAGGCGCTGGTGCAGCAGGAGGATTACTTTTGGCTATATCGTTTATCCTACCTATGGTACTGTGTGCTCGGCTTTTCGATTACGCTGGGCGTCGGCTACTGTGCTAGCCTAATACTGGCGCACTTCAACGTTGCGGACAACTCTCAGATATATTTAGATAAGTATCACAAGCAGCTGGATTATGATTTATTCGCGCCGGTACTCTCCCGACGCTGGAGGCGCCAACAGTTGGAGAAACAGACGCATGCGGACCAAGACGAATCGCTAACGAAATTAACGCAGGCAGCTGTAGCTATATAATAGGTGAAATCTAATTTATTTATATTGTTAAATGACTTAGTGTAGTATATTATTAACTGTGGGCTTTACTTACCAAAAAACTTTAAAACATGCAGCTGTTTTAGCAGTTGTCGTACCTAAAACGTGCATATAACAATGTGACCTATTTGTATACCTGCGCATAACTATAACTATAACAACTGCTAAAGGCGCCCAAACAACGTCTTCCATTTTGCAAGTGCTTAAAACTATATAATAATTGTTAACTAGGATGTGTTTAATATATGTCTATATATACCTCGTTGGCATACCTAGCTGATATTCAGTGAAGTTAATCGCTTTACAAATGCCATAAATTTTGATAGACTCATGGATTAGACAATAACTATATGGTATTGCATTAGAGACTGGCAGCCAAGAGTCTCTAGTGTAAGGGATAGTCTACAATTTAGTTAGTTTGTTTTAGTTTCATATAAGACATATTAGAGCAATGTGTTGTTTTCATCAAATTCAAATTGTATTATACAATGTTACACATTTATGGTAATATTATAGCAAAGTTTACCAAATTGCGCATTGCTGGCAAAATATTGATACACAAACCTGAATGCATACGTACTTACATATATACAATTGTCCCGTGTGTATGCATGCTGAAACGTGGCAAATGAATGAACAATATTAAATTTAAGTAATCAAGAGATATATACTGTATTTTTTATTGTATTGTACTTATATGTAAAGTCAACATTTGATGACCATTAAATAATTGTTGCATTTTAAAAGTAAATTTAACTATTGGAAACCAATCAACTGTTTTAAACTAATACAAAATCAAGCAGCAAGTTTATATATACATACATATATATATACCTATACTGCTAGCTGATAAGCTAATTTTACGCAATCAGCAAGGTTGCGCGCGGTTTTTCTCTATGATTTGTCTGAGAACGAAAAAAAATGAATGGACACATGAATTCCATTTATTTGACTCGCTTTCTATATCTAATACGAACTGTAACGTCATGTCGGGTGCAAAGTTCGGTCTCCAAGCACAAATTGCTTCAAATTGCAGCGGGCAAAGGTTAACAAAAGAATTGTTTTGTCTATAAACAACAACAAAATATCTATAAATTGACTTCTAATTGAGCTTGCCTCGATTTACATACATACAAACATGAGGAGCTAGTGTGAATTTGTGTGTGTGGAAAGTTTTTTTTTCGTACCACAAGTTCAAAGTACCGAAAAAGTCTGTTGACATACATATTTATTAAGTGAAAGAAGAAACCACAAGAACACGAAATCAGAGGCCAAAGTCGAAGTTCTTTTTTACACTTCTACTCTATGAATGTCTATAGAAAAGCTTGTCCAATAGACAACTTAAACAACAACTCACAGCCATTTGGTAATGAATGATTTGCGTTTTCAACTCTCTGAATACTTTTTATTTATAGTTTGTTATTGTTTTTTCATTTATTATTATTTACCATCGAACGTACATGAATGTAAGTTTGGCAAATCTCCTGAGAACGAGTTTAACAATATTCTTAATTTTTTTTTTGTTTTGTTCTTACAACTACACAATACATCAGTATATATTTAATTTAATTTCGTCTTCCACCATCGATCTGTACATGGTACAGCATCCAGACATACAAATATACGTGTCATTCGGGGTCCTCTTGATGTGCAAACTCCATAAAGATATCCTCAAGCGTCGTCTGGCTGATTGCATAGTGTTTTATTTGCAGTAAGCTTCGGTGCTGTTCCATATACGTAAATATCTCGGAATATTTCACATCGTTTTCGGGTGGTATTACAATAGTTATCGTGCCACGATAAACGTATTTCTCTCTATAGTTGACGAGGGATTAAATTTTTGCTTTTATGCTATACACACACACAGAAATACCTACAATACATAGCAGTCGGGAAAATCCTCTTTAAACTGTTCCTCCAAAATTTTGATCAGTACATAATATTCTTCTGTATCGTTCATATTATAACCCTGTGAGCCCAGCCTCCATGATTCGGTTCGCCTAGACGACACGGACGATTTTGCTGATGGCGTTATTGTTACTCGTTGATTGCTTGACGCCTTTTTTGGCGATTCGATGTCGGGCTCCGGCGATTTTGGATCTTTTGGCGGCGTAATTATTCTGGTTTCTCTTTTTCTTTTCTTTTTGAATTTAACCTGTGTCCCTTTGTTATTGGGATCGTCCTCACTTATGCTGACCGCCTTAGGTGGGCTTTGTATAGATGGCTCTAAAAGAAGCATTTCATACATATATAAATGATGCTAAATAAGAATATATATTTAAAATATCTTGTCCCTAGCCCTGTTCCTCTCGGTCAGGCGGACAGGCGGACAGTGGTGGATCGACTCAGGTCGAAGTTTAAAGTGTTCGCTATGCTTCTTTCGGTCCGTTACACCCTATGTATCACCTGCTCAAGCACCTTTGGACGCACTTGTTTTTGACCGGTTTTAACTTACCAGGTTCTGTAGTCGCCACTGATATTCGACTGGCTTGGGAATCTAAAGGAAAGCGGTTAATTATTTGTTTATTTAAATAGTTAAGAGAAGAGTGCCTGCAGCATAGAGGCAACCTACCAAATACTTTAGACATCGATGAATTCCGACTATGTATGCTGCCACTCTCTGACCAATAGGATATTAAACTAAATAGATAATTGGATTGGTATTGTATGTTCTTTTCTGGGTATTCAGGATAGGCAGCTCACCTGCGTTGTCCCATTTCCGCATCGGTGGCCAATTGGATTTTGATTGAGATGCCCTTGTTATAGCGATCCTTCACTTGCTGCACCGAACCATAGCAGCGCAGGTTGCCTTTGACCAGGATGGCGAGGCTGGAGCATAGCGCCTCGCACTCCTGCATGTTGTGTGAGGTAAGAAGCAAAGCTCTGCCCAATTGGCGCATATCACTCAGTACCAGCCAGATTTCCTGCTTGGCGATAATATCCACGCCCGTGGTCGGTTCATCCAGGCAGACGAGGGTGCGGGCCAGCACGGCCATGGCGATGTTCAGCTTCCTTTTGGTACCGGAACTGTAGTGCTTGGTCTTTTGATCGAGATGTTTGCTCAGCACAAAACTTGTGGCCAGATGGCTGATGGTCGATTTAATAAGATTTTTCTTCATGCCACTGGTCAGGCAGGTAAAATGCAAAATCTGCCGACCTGTCATATAGCTGAGAATCGTGCTATTTTGCGGACAGAAGCCGATATGTTGGTAACATTGTTTTATCTGGCTCTTAACACTGAATTCCTTGACGTAGATTTCGCCATCGGATATCCTATGATTTCCCACAACCATGTCTATGGTGCTCGTCTTGCCTGCACCGTTCAGTCCCACCAAACAGAAGCATTCATATCTGCGGGAAATATCAATCAATCAATATAACTGAATTGCTCTCAGCATAGATTCCAAACACAAACTGACGGACTGATCTTTAGGGACACGCAATTGACTGCCACCAGACGACGATATTTCTTTGTGACACGGCTACACACTAAACTGTGAGCCTTTAGATTATTCTTATCTTTAAGTATGTCTTCGACTTCCTTGCTCGCATTTTGCACATCATCACTGTCCTCCCGGACTGCACAAACCACACGATTTCGCCTGCGAAACAGAGTAAAATATGTTAAATGGTTAATAAGTCGAGTGATTCAAACTCGCATTCAACCGATACTTGATAGAATATCTCAAAGGACGAATTTTGGTTGCCAGCAGGAGGAGCATAAAAAATAATATTGCAGTAACTATCAGTACAATGACGTAAGGGTAAATAACGATTTTTTTTTCTTCTGAAAATATGAAAAGATTCGCAATAATAGTTATTTCTCATCAGTATCTTTAAATTGCAATGATTTTACCGCAGCAAGTGTGTTTGAAGTTACAAACATATGACATTTCCAGCATTTCGCATTCCTTCGGTCTGCCCCGCCTGAGCACAGTCAGGGTGGCGGTGTACATGACATATAAGGGCAGGACCATAAGTAGATAATGGAAATATTGAAAGCTGTCCTTTTGCTGGGACGCATTTGTAAAGATAGCCAGAAAAACTAAAATTAAGAAAAATTAATCAAAAATTAATCTAGCTCATAGTTGTGTATTTCATCGACCCTTAACCTTGCTCAAGTCATCCACTTCCCAAAAAAATTAAATAAATAACTAAACTCAACTAGATCCAAGCCTTCGGAATTCACGGAAATGTGGGTGATATAGATATATGAGCCGAAAATGTTGTTAATCGGACAGTAAATACCGAAGATATTTAAGAATACATTTACTCATATTGCAGAGCAATGGGAAGTGTTTTAAGCTAAGCTAAAGTTCGGGTGTTTCTTATGTTCTTATATGTATTTGAGATATAGGTTGATCTTTTGATTACCGATACAGCAGTTAACGCACAGCATATAGGACATTCCGCTGCCGGCATCATTGAAGAAATATGTAAACAGATAGGTGAATGTCAGTGCGGACAGGCCAAAGAAAAATAGAAGGATCGCCAACATGTACAGCACATTCAATGGTAGTCTATAGAGCGGTATTAGTGTAGATATTATTATCAATATAAACATTAAAAAGTCCCAGAGCAGATGGGTCAGCCAATAAGTCCAAAAGCCGATGCCGTTAATGAACTGTTGCTCTTTGATCTGTGTCGCTTTCTCGTAGACGGGCAGCAGGATGAACGTTGAAAGGACAAAGCTCAGATACATTAACATAAAAATGGTACGCCTCCTTGAACTGAGCTGCCTGTCGCCTAAAAAGATTTCTGAGTTCGAGTCGGCACGCGGCTTATTGGTAACAACTAAATCCATTTGGGCCAGGACAGTTGCAATCGCATTATAGATTAAATTGAGTGAGAGTGGCGCTCCGTGCTCTAAACGTCGATTAAACCAGGCCGTAACAGAGCCATCGCGAAATGTGGTGGCTGCCACATAGGTTTCCTCGAAGCCTTCCTTGTTCAAATTAATATTGTTCAATAGGTAGCTCCCAACGTTAAGTCGCGTTAGTGACTTAACTGTGGCACCCTCTTCCATGGCTATTTTCTCATATTCATCTGCGATCTTTTTGCTTTTATCATCAAATATTTCAGAGTCCTCTTCGCCGCCGGTGACTAGCCATTCGTGTACGACCATCGGTTCCGGATACACCGATAATTTACTAGGATCAATCTCAAGTGGGACATCTGCACTGTAAATTATATCAAACAGAGCGAGCATCAGTAATCCAACGAACGGCAGTAATATAATAAAGGAAAACAGGAGCATATGATTCCATATGAATAGCATCTTCTTTATCATCATACCATGCCAGTCGTTTAACCGTCTCTTCGTTGCACTCAACTCCTGATTCTTGTCGGGATGTGATACCCAAGCTATATTGCGATTACGTGTTAAAGAAGGAAAGTATATAGTAAATCTAGTAAGTTCCCATCTCAGATAAATTACAAAAATATATTTTTTAGGAAGTAAATAACTAAAAAAAAATATTCCTATTACAAATATTACACAACATTTAGATTAATAATTTATTTCAGGAGTACAGTAAAAGTAATAGAGGGACATGAACCGTAGCAGAATCACGTTAACAGCAAGGAAGCCACATTAACCGTAACAGTGGCACATTAACAGTGCCAGGCATATAACATTTTGTTTACATATAATCATCATTACGGTTCTATTTAATTGAAATTTCGCTTACCGTTTGTCAGGTCCATGGACTGTAACGTACGCTCCCTTCCAATTTTTCTATTGCCGATCTTTATGAAAGTCTCACTCAGTGTTGGTGCACTGACTGAAAAACTGGAAATTTTCAATTTTTCCAACTTACTCTCCAAGGCCCTGAAGAGGCTAGTAAACCTATGTACACTTTCAACGGGCAGACGGTAGGTTATTTCTGTATTCGTAATGTTCTCCAGCACCACATCATTGATATACTTATCAAGAAATTTTGTGACGTAGTCGGCATCGCAATCCGTCAGAATCACACAGATCTATGTGTACATGAGGTGTATTGGGATGGTTGCATTGAATTTATGATTCTTACTAGACGATATCCTGGGCCAAGAGTATTTACAATAAATTCCGAAGTGCCGTAACCGTACAACTCGCCGTCGCACATAATCGCTATACGATCACCCAATACTTCCGCGGCTTCCATAAAATGCGTATTCATGACTATGCAACGTCCATTTTTCTCCGAACGCAACAGATTCCAAACTTCGCGGCGGGCCGATGGATCCAAGCAAGCGGTTGGCTCATCGCAAAGTACCACCTAAAAGCAGAATCAGTTTGTGGATCAGGTAACTGAAGCGCGAAATGTCATCAAATGTAAAGATGGAGACATCTCTGACCCCATAAAGAAAACATATGCCTGATAAGTATAATCAGCCGAGTCGATATTACCAAGTATTCCAAGTAGGAATATTAAGTTCTTATATATAACATTTTTGATGTTGTTCAAGATAACTTGACGAAACCCAGCAATTGTGAGCTTCAGTATTCTCTTCTAGTTCTATAAAGGGTATTTAATCTTCGGCTTGCCGAAGACAGGTTATCTTTCATGTTATACACTCACCTTGGTGCCGGCGCAGAGGGCACAGCACACCGACAACTTGCGTCTCATGCCAGTACTTAGGTATTCTACTTTTATGGACGACTTGTCCAATAGATTCATTATGTTCAGATATTTTTCCGCCTCCGCTTCGGCTTCCGGACGCTCGTAGCCCTTTAGACGGCTATAAAATACAATGTGCCAATATGCGCTCAGCTCATCGAATAGTATATTTTGTTGGGGACAAATGCTTAGGGACTGGCGAGCCTTTTGTGTGGCCGTGGCCATGTTGTGTCCATTAACAAGAACTCTGCCCGAGGTCGGCAGAGTAAGACCCGCAAGCATCATAAATGCAGTCGTTTTGCCGGCGCCATTGTGTCCGAGCAGCACGGTTATCTCATCCTCATAGAACTTCATATTAAAATCGCGCACTGCCTCAACATCGCCGTAGGCCTTGTATAAATGCTTTGCCTCCATAACAACCGGCTTATCGTGCAAAGTCTCCTCAAAACCTTCAGAGTCTCGTCGACTCACTATGCCAATTGATCGCTCTTCATCTATAAATGTTCTCCCTGGTCGCTCCCAAGGACACCAAAACTTGCGCCGAAATGGAAAATACCATTTCTTGGCCACGCCATATTCACCCGGATTTAGCTGATCCACATACAAACAGAAAATGATACGCACTATGTTAGTGCCCAACATTACCAACAATATGTATCCAATGCTCATTTTATCATCGGGATGACTGGTTGTGAATAAATTGTTCCATTGGACACCCAAGCCCCGTATTTCAAAGCCAACGATCTGCAAAAATATTAATGCCATTGCGCTGTTCATAAACAAACAGATGAATAATGCCTGTGCCTGTCGCGGCTCAGTGCCCAACATTAAATATGGCATGAAACTAACACAGTGCAAAACAAATATGGAGCTCATGGTCAATACGCTGCTGGTTAGAACGGCGGTGACTCCGAAGATAAACGAAACTAATGTCAGTAGATAAATAATGAATATAATCAGCAGCACCATAAAGTTCGATCCGGGACACAAACACCAGTTCATCAATATCAGGAAAACCAAAAGCGGTATGCTTATAAATAAACAGGTGACTATAAACCACGACAGCCAATTCAAGCCAACGGTGAGTCCCATCAATCGCATTATCTCCCTCAAATGTCTCTGTTTCTCCGAAACAATTTGCTGTAAAATAGGCCAAAATTAAGCCATATACTAATATATATATAAATGTATATGTATATATGTATTGATACAATAGATGGTCTAACTCAATCTTGTATTCTCAGATTCGCCCAGAAGACGATGCTTTTCGGCTCAAACGGATGGACAATGACGATTTTCATTTAGTACGCTGTCTAATTTAGGGCTTATACTTAAATTTGTAGACAAGTTCAATTAAATATATTGTTTACATTTGTGCTGTGCACATAATCAGCAGTTATTTATTTGTACTGCATACTCTGGGGCTCGGGATATCCCTGCACGTTGTCAACGGAAACGTTGAGCGTGCACGAGGAGCATCTGCATCGAACGTAGTCTAAATGTTATGCGGTCCTCTAAAAATCAAGGAAAACACAAAAACCTGGTTATCTCAGGAGCAGCAAACACAATTTGACTGGCGTATAGACCATTAATGGCTCTGGTGTACACAATTGATTTGACATAGGACTTGTCCGGATCCACAAGGATACGGCGTACTTTCACTAGATAAATGTCCCTTTATCTTAGCTCTTTAAAGGATTTTGGTCCTTTTAATTGGACGCTCTAAAAGAGCAAGACAGGGAAGTTATGGATGATTTTGTGATACTGTGACTATTAACAAAAGAACTATTACTCGGCCATATCCTTGCAGATTTTCAATCCATCTATTGGTGCAAGGACACAGTAAATACTGTGCTAGTTATACTTGCTATTAACAATAATGTGTAAGCTTTGTAACTTATACTTTTGTTTTGTTACTTACATTTCCAACGAACAGGGAGGGTCCCATAAATAAAAAAATAAAGGTCAATAGGAGAGTATTAAAGGGTTCAATCAAATATGCGAAATTCTTTTGCTCCTTATCGGGAAACGGCTGCATATGGACTTGAGGAAGATGGGCGTTTTGATCTTTTTTCCTAATTAATGCATCGCTTAGCTTCGCTTGGATAGTCAAGAAACCTTCAAAATCATATTCGCTTCTGCTCATCCTTCTATTTAGTGACCTGTACAACCGTTTAGGCCATTTCCGTCCAATCTTCGTGCGCAAATGCCATGGAAACCTTAATGCAACTTTGACCACAGGAGGTACTTCCACTAGATGACCAAATTGATCGTCGAATTCAATGCCCACAAAGCCATCATGCTTTATGAGCGCTGCTTCTAATTCAGATGCGTCCAAGAATCCCTGCACATCTTTCGTTCCCAAATTCGCGGCCACATCGCCTACAATGCTCGCAAGAACGGTGTTGACCGGTGAATAAAAAATGGAACTAAGAAAGAATCAAGGACGACCGCGCCAATTATTATGCTTAAATACATACGTTACATTCGGTATATGCATTTCGATGGGCGGATGTCTGACTGCGTTAAGCTGAGTTGCAGTCTGGGTATGAAATATTTGGTCAAATTGTGTATACATAAACAGCAATATCGGAGATAAAATGGCAATAGATGTTCCTAGTGGATGAGCCAATAAAACACTTATATTCTTGCGAATCAGTAGCCGCAGCTTCATGCATTCTCCATGCTTGGTTTGAGGCTGTCCTGCAAATGTTGATGTTGACATTTTAATTTTGCTAAAACTTTACTCAACTCTTTTGAATTATAATGCTAAGTGTAGGAACAGCGTTTGTAGGCGTTGTCCTCAATAACATCTCACCAATATAAAATTAGTTTCGCAGCCGTATAGGTTTATGGTTTTTCAAATTCTACAACGTACGGAATACACTTCTTATTGTTGCTTTTTACCAATTAAGCTGTTCAGGTTAACTATCACAAATCCACCATTCACTCAAACATGTTTGCATACGAATTTTTAGGTTGTTTTCTATTTCTTTTGTTTTTTGTTTGGGTTGTTTTATAGAAGTATCATAAGCAATAACAGCTACAGCCTGAATACAGGAAACGTTGCAGCAGCCGCCAGCTTACTTCTTCTTGGACACACCGACGGTACGACCACGGCGACCTGTTGTTTTGGTGTGCTGGCCACGGACACGGAGACCCCAGTAGTGACGCAGACCACGGTGGGAGCGAATCTTCTTCAAGCGCTCCAAATCGTCACGCAGCTTTGAATCCAAATTGGATGATGTTAGCTGCGAGTATTTGCCATCGATGATATCCTTCTGTCTGTTAAGGAACCAGTTGGGCACTTTGTACTGCAGCGGGTTGGAGATGATGGTAACAACCTTGTCAACCTAAACAATTCACAAATGCAAAACATTAGATTAATCGCGTACAAAAACAGTATATATATATATTTACCTCCTCCTCGGTGCATTCACCAGCACGCTTGGTCAGGTCCACATCGGCCTTCTTCAGCACAATGTTGGAATAGCGACGACCAACACCCTTGATGGCAGTCATGGCAATGCCAACTTTGCGCTTGCCATCGATGTTCGTATTCATGATACGAAGAATGTGTTGGAACTTCTCTGGGATGACGAGCGACTGCAAACACAAATGATTTATTAATAATCAGATCATAGGCACCGGAATAAGAAGTCGTAAACAACAAAAGCCGAAATTGCATTTCCGCTGAAAATGGCAACATAATTTAGCCACTTATATCACAAAAATGAACTATTTTGTTTTTACAACGCACAGTATGGCATGCATTTGGGTTTATAGCGTTAATCCGCTACTTTTAGCGTTTGATTAACTGGATATTTCACGATTTGTATATAGACGCACCATTTTGCCCTGTTTAAGCGACAACTATTCAGTCGAAAAAGAAAGCGGATGTGCTGCTTCTTTCCACTTAAGCCATTGACATTTCGAAAAACAGTGCTGAGCAACGTTCGAAGTATCGATATATGGAAAAGCGCAGGGCTGCCTATAAAAGTGGAGGCCCTGAAAAAGTGCCGTTATTGTTAATGATTTTCGGTTTGAAAGAATGAACGTAATTGGGCGAATTAATGGTAAATGTTTATATTTAGCATATATAATATTTTTTAAATATTGTTATTTGTTGCAGCACTTGATTGTGTTGGCGAGGATGACGTTATGTCGTTACGCATCATATGCACGCTGGCACGTAATCATAAATACAACATTGAAGAACTGGACAAATACGGTAATACGGCGCTTCTCAAAGCCTGCTATCTTGGCAAGTTTGAGTGTGCACGCGTGTTGCTTGATTTTGGAGCTAACATTTACGCCATCAATTATTTTGGGCAGAACGCCTTAACACTGGCTACCTATGCTGGTAATTTGCAGCTAGTGGTCGAATTGTTGCGTCGCCGTCCATACCAGGACTTTAATCTTTCTTCGCTCACACCTGCCGTTTGTGTGGCTGCAATGCGACAGCATAAGGCTCTAGAGGACTATTTTATGCGCTTAGACCCAATGGGAACACCAGCTTTGAAGACCGTGCATGGTAATAAACCAACTTATATTCAAAATAATTATATTATATATTTTAAAAGACGTCTACTTATAGGCCTTGGAATAAATAACTTGCGGCATATGGTAAAATTAAAACTAAGGGCGAAACAATCAAAGCCAATATTTATTAATATAATTAAATAAATGTATGTCAAAGACCTATTTGTATATCCTTATTGTATTATTTGTAATAAATTCAATTTCAATTTTGTGATACGCCCCAGGGCTGCAAACACTACTTTTACTCAATACACTTTTGTGCAGTTGGGCAACGCCATGACAAGGCCCAATTGACAGCTGTTATTCGCGCCAAAACGCCAGTTTTGCCGCGGCTAGGAACTCATTATAGTCACCAACGCACCAACGCGCTGATCAAATTAACAAAAATTGCATTTTACAAAAACAATTTAAATTAAACAGCAATCATGTTTGAGGCACGTTTGGGACAAGCAACAACACTAAAGAAAATCCTTGACGCCATCAAGGATTTGCTTAATGAAGGCACTTTCGACTGCAGTGATTCGGGCATACAGGTAAGGAAAAGGAAGCTTAGCTCTAGTTTCTGATATTTCTAAACGATTGCTTGTTCTGCTTTCAGCTTCAGGCAATGGACAACTCTCATGTATCGCTGGTGTCACTGACTCTGAGATCTGATGGTTTCGATAAGTTCCGCTGTGATCGTAATCTGTCCATGGGCATGAATCTGGGCAGCATGGCAAAGATACTGAAGTGCGCCAACAACGAGGACAATGTGACTATGAAGGCTCAGGATAATGCGGACACAGTTACCATTATGTTCGAGTCTGCTAATCAGGAAAAGGTCTCCGACTATGAGATGAAACTAATGAATCTCGATCAGGAGCACTTGGGCATTCCGGAAACGGAATATTCGTGTGTGGTACGCATGCCGGCTATGGAATTCGCGCGCATCTGCCGTGATTTGGCCCAGTTCAGTGAATCTGTTGTCATTTGCTGTACGAAAGAAGGCGTAAAATTCTCTGCCAGTGGTGATGTGGGCACTGCGAACATTAAGTTGGCACAAACTGGCTCCGTCGACAAAGAGGAGGAGGCTGTCACTATTGATATGCAAGAGCCAGTCACGCTCACTTTCGCCTGTCGATACTTGAATGCCTTTACCAAGGCTACGCCGCTGTCTACCCAGGTGCAGCTGTCCATGTGCGCTGATGTGCCGCTTGTGGTTGAATATGCCATCAAGGATCTGGGTCACATACGCTACTATCTGGCGCCAAAGATCGAAGATAACGAAACATAAAATAGTTTCGCGATGTACCTAACACATATTCATATTTCACATATACCGCATAATTCCTTTACATACGACATACTAATTGTTAAGATTTTACAGTGCAGCATTTCTTTGGCCAATAAAGTAATACAAAATGAAAAACTTGTTGCTCGTTTAATGGCAAAAACCATTTAATAATATAACACTGGGTACAATTAATATAAAGAGACTGTTGGCCTATAGTTAAAACCAAAGCAATCGAACTGCTGTGGTCGGTCATACAAATTAAATGTTGCACGTTTTAATCTGGTTTGTCACAAGCTGATGATTCGCAAATTAAATTAGTGGTAATAGAACTTTTTAAGCCTCCATAATATCGAAAGGTCATGCTAAATACATAGATTAATATCATTATAAATTATATATAAGTACTCGTTCAGAACAGGCACATATTCGAGACTTTGCGTGAGTTTTGAGAGTACATTTTGTGTTTTACCTTAATGTATATATATTTTAGAGCGTGATTACACGCTCTCAATACTTGAACAATTGGCTGAGTTAATGTAGAAGCGTTATCCTATATATTCTTTTTGTATAGCTGCCATTACAAAACATATAAAGCTAATCTAAATGTGTTCGTATTCATAATATAAAAGTGTATAAAAACATTTGAGAACAAAAAAGCAAGAATTGTGCCACACAAACAACATGTCTATGTTGCATATAACAAACCGTGTATAAATATTAATATATGGAATAGAAATATATCGTTAATGTATATAAGGATAAGTATATATTGTTATTAAGGCGCTGCCGATGCAGCAGAGCATGCACTGGGACTGGAGGTCTCATCGTATGCGGCGCCATTGTCGTTGTTATCTATACTTGCCTGGAGCAATGCCTGTAGCGATTTGATACATTGTTTTGATCCATCCATTGCCTCATTGGACAACTAGAAATTAATCATCCAATTAGTTTGCTCGATAAAATTAAAGCAGTTTGTTGCGTACCATCGTAAAATTTAAAAAACCATGTGGCAAACCCTCAAGTATCTGCAAGTGTACTTGGCGACCCAGTCGCTTCAGCTTTTTGGCAAGCATAACGCAGTCATCTAGGCAAGGATCCATGTTCAGCGTCTACAGGATGGAAAACAAGTTAATATTATTTCATCTATGGTTTAGTTGCCAACTTACAAGTATTCTGGTCTCTGGTAATTGCGAAAGCCACTCATCGCTGGCCCAGTAGGGCGATAGAAAAGGATCTTTGGGGACATCGAAAGCAAACTCTTCGCTGGGGCTTCGCGCAATTAGTGCGTCCAAGTTGCGCACATCTTGCTGACCAGGTGTGCCTGTGCCGTGTATCTCATAGGATTGCGTGCATCGATTAATTATATTATTGACTGCCTCGTGCAAGCGACCCGGCAGAGTATCTACAATTATCTCACGACCTGCCTCAACAAGAATGTTTTCCTCGGAGCTGCTTTTGGCGTGTCCATTCGTTAGTGGCAATTGTACAGCGGTATTTGTGCTCTCCTCCGTGGCTTCCATGGTTGCGGTATCAATAAGATATTTATCCAGAAAACTATCAATGTAGGCGGCTGATTCGGCATCTTTGGGTATCTCCGCAGAGATCTCAATCGGATAATGTTCAATGGGCTGCGAGTCGTCCTCGAATGACACACAGGAGCTATTGTCGCTGTTATCACTGCTGGGTAAGTCAGTACGTTCCACCGTTTGACTGTGATACGAAGCACTGGCAAAAGTATCGCTGGTCTCCTCATCCTCATCCGAACGATTGAGCGGCTCCAGCGGTGTAAGCGGGCTCTTGGCCGTCGAGGTACGTCGGCTGGAGCTGATGCTATGTGTTAGCTTCTCCGCCTCCGCAATAGGAGCCTGTGCGTTGCGTATCTGTTCAAGCTGCTCCACATGCTTGGCATTTTCCTCCAACATTTCATTGGAAGGCGCTGCGTAGGCGCGTAGGCAGCGCATCATAAAACCAAAGGGCAGTAGTGGATCCATTAGGCACAGAAGCCGCGCTGGACTAGGCACAAAACTAACCAATGTAGGGCAATAGGCCAGAAACAGTCCATCCGGCACCCGAACGTTCTGCTCAATGCACTTAAGTGCTAATCCAATGGAGAGATTCGCGCCAGCTGAATCACCAGCGCATATTACACGCTCTGCAGTAGTGCCCAAGAGTTGGGCGTTGTTCAGCAGCCAGCAGTAAGCATAGTAGACTTCCTGCAGTGCGCGCGGAAATGGTGCCTCCGGTGCCAGGCTGTAGTCCACCGATAGTATAGGCACATCCAGCGCCACGGCCCAATCGCGTAGGTATAGCTCGTGTGACTTTGATGATTGCGCCACAAAGCCGCCACCGTGGCAGTGAAATAGTATCGATTTTGAAGCTGCTGCTGGTCGCCGCCAGCCGCGATAGCGTCCCTCACCGAGCATACCAGCACGTCGCTTGGCGCTGAGCAGGCGCACTGAAACCGGCAGCCCGGGTCCAAGATGTGCACTGGGCACAGGTATATCTACAAACTGTAACTCTGTTTTGTTTGCTTCGTTTTCTGTTTGTGTCGTACGTGCCGGTAAGCGCATTGGCTCGGCGGGCAGCTCAATTATGCGATTCACTTTGATGGAAGTACCCACAATGCTGGGTAGCTTGTGCATTAGCTCCGATTCGGCTAGAAACCAGAATGACTTGCAGAAATCGATTTTAGCATTTTGCGAAATGTTTACAATACGTCTTGCGCGCAACTCCGGATTCATAAGATATTTGCCGCTAGACCAGAGACTGCGTGTGGTCTTTAGCAAGGTGCTGCTGCTATTGTCCGTTTGCGAGTAATATGTTTCGGAGTAACTGGCCATGCCAATTCCCAGAAAGCGTAGTACACCGCGTATTGAGTCGCCATACTGAAAGCCCAAGCAGCGTCCATAGAAACAATACTGATTAATGGTGTCGCCCAGCTCGAAGAGCTGTTCGGCCGTATGATGCCCGCTAGCAAGTAGATCGCCCGTATTCACCGACCACTGCCGCAGTATTAACAGGTATTGCAAACAGGTGCACAGCGAGCAGAGCAACTGGGAGCATGCCTCTACCTCCTTCATGTAGAACTTCTTGCGAAAGAAGAGCGTGGCGCGAGTGGCCAGCAGCTGCTGGCAAATGCTGCGTCCATGTGTGATGCACGCGTTGGTCACATAGATAAAACTGCGATACCCGTTTCCCGGTGTGCATTCGTCAAAGTCATATTCGTGGGCAAAAGCTTCGATTTGCAGCACCAGCCGATTGGCCAGCACTATAAAATCCTGCCAGGCAATTTGTGCGGCATGCAAGCGTTGACCATATTCGGTATGATCCTTGGCAAAATAGGCGGCATGTTCCAGGCAATCGGCGTACAATTTGTGATAGGCGGGCTGCAAGTCGGCGGGAATTGGTGTGGTCGTGGTTTCCGTTGCTTGTGCTGTTGTTGCTTTTCCATTGAGCTCATCCTTTGAGCCGGCCTGGGCCAGCTTGAGGTTGTGTTCAAAGTGGGCATTCGGCTTGGGGGTGCGACTATCAAGCTCAGATGTTGCGGCTCCAATCATTGCGCTGCTAAAAAGTTACAAACGGCATTAATAGTGCAAATATTCTACTAATGATGATAACAAAGAATATTGGCATATCACATCAAATTATTTAATTTTTACAATTAGACCTAAAGGCGTACAAAGGTTTCCTTTTGCTAATAGGGCTTTCCAAATTTCTATGTTCGGCACAGTTAAGACCTTTGTAACTACGCGTATAACAACTTTCACTTGACAACTACGCAATACCAAGTTTTGAATTACTGCATTTGAGATATTTCTTTAGCTGTTCGACTATAACTTGTGAAGAGAAGTTTTTAACTCACAGCTTTTATACACCTTGTAGCAGATTTATTTCATGGCTTAGTAATGCATTTCACTTTAAGTAAAGTAATTAAACAATACACAAATTGGGCAGTCAAAATATCATACTGTGTGTAATGATTTAGTAATAGTGTTGACTAAGTGGATTTTCCGTTGGAACAAGCTCATTTGTTCCTGAATGAACTCATTGTTCAATTGTTTCAATTTTATGTAGTTGTGCGTCACATTTCAATAGGAATATTTTTAGCAATTTAGTTTCCCTTTTAACAATCTATTATAAGCAAAATAAGTAAACTAAAATAATAACAACTGAACCAGCTCAGTCTCAGCTGATCAGTTATCGTGAACCTTAATGGTCTTGCACTTTCCCGCACTAATTCATAACATCGAAATATCGATAGCATGCTACATAACATTTCTATTGAAAAGAATATTTCACAACAGAATCATCGGATCGGTGAATTGCAGTGCTGCAGTTTGTTCACACATTGAAGTAAATGTTAATGTTCTAGTACATTAATAAAAATAATGTGCATAAGGAGTGCGTATGTGTAAGGAGAATAGTGTACGCAATTATGAGTGTCAGCATTGTGCAGTACTATGGGGAGCAGACGAGCAAGTGTGGATACTGTACGGGCACGGACTGCAGCAAATCGCACGGTAAGAACGCCATTAAGAACAAACCTAAGCAGAACTAAAGTATAATGTATTCACCACTCGCATATTTACTTGTATGACTGTGTGTGTACGTCATATAGGTATGCATGCATATCGTTTGTCCTGCGACGATTACCAAGAGCTGATCGATAGAGGTTGGCGGCGGTGCGGTAATTACTGCTATAAGCCGCAAAACGACATCACATGCTGCCCATGCTATACGATTAAGTGCGACGCTCTGGAATTTAAACTAACCAAGTCCAATAAACGCATTTTGCGGCGTATGAATAAATTTTTACGCGATGGCAAACGTGAGCCAAGCGAGCAGCAGCAACAGACAGCAGGTGAATCAAAAACCGCCGATGACGCTGACATCGGCGTTGGGGTCAATGTAAGCGACCCTCAGCCACAGCTGCCTGATAAGAAGCCCTCCGTAATTAATGTTGAGCAAGTTGAGAGTCTAGCAGCAGAAATGAAAAACGCGTGTCCTGCTCCAGGACTGGACGTGACGGCAGGCAAAGGCGATCCAGCAGCGTCGCTGTTGGTATCCAACAAATGTAAAAGTGAGTCCACTGACCGTTTTTTATAAGGAGTTGTATCAACTATTAATTTGGTCAATTCCATAGCACTAACCTCCAACTTAAATCCGCCACGCAAGAAGGCTAAGCAAATGCGCCTGGAGCGCAGGCAAGCCAAACTTGGCGCCCCGCTTGAGCAGCCACCACACACCAAAACGTTGAAACAGGAGAAGAGCTTGAAGGATTTTCTGGCAGCACCCTGTGAAACTGATAAACATCATTTAAAGGTGTGTTTTTAGGTCTATTAAAACAATTGCTAAATGTGCACAAAGACCATTCCGTATACAGCTCGAGATAACTTATTGTAAATAAAATGTACACTAACTGTTTGTAATTTGGTCAGTTGCCAAATCAAAAAAGTAGCTGAATCCAATAAGAGTCCAAAAGGCCTGAAATAGCTTTAAGATATTAAGAGTTTCCCGGCGGACGCACTATGAAGACATCTAAATGTTGCTTGAAGTATGTTTTTACTAAATCTAAAACTTAGCTTATCTTGAGCTGCATACTACATTGTCATGCTGTAAGCATTTAATTGAAGCACGTGTCTTTATGCCCAAAAAATAATTTGAAACCGTTTGCAGCACGTAGCTAGTGTTTAACCTTTTATCATATATATAGTATGTAGATTGTTTTGTGTTACCTTTTGCGTGTGCCCTTGAGTCCCTTTATGTACACACGTATCGTATTTGTGCTATTTGTTGCAGATCGTTTTGGTCGCTGCCTCAGATACACAGCGCACATGTGCCGATGCAGTACACGCATTGTATCGCAAATATCAATTAGTCATACACAATGATAACCCCGCACGCCTAACATTAGCTAGTATGCAGCGGTTTTTGGTTAAATCACCCCTAAAGGTAATTATAAATGATTTTCTTTCTTTTTCTATAAATCTGAATTTAGCTGCGTTTGGTGAACGTCAATAGTGAGGAATTCAGGCGTACGTTACCGCAAAGCTTTGAGCTGTATAAGAAGTATCAGATTGTCATACACCACGATCCGCCCAAAAATCTGATGGCATACAAGGATCATCTTCAACAGTCGCCCATGAAGGTTACTAATTGAACAAACATAAATGTTTTATAACAAAAACAAAAAAAAACACCATTTTTTGAAAGATTATAAGGGAATTCTAATCTTATTGCTTACGTTGCTTTCAGCACCAAACAACCGAAGATGCTCCAGACATGGGATATGGATCGTTTCATCATCAATACTGGCTGGATGGCAATTTGATCGCTGTAGGCGTCATCGATATACTACCTGGTTCAGTTAGTTCAGTGTACTTTTTTTACGATCCTGACTATAGCTTTTTATCGTTGGGCACATATGGTTCTTTAAGGTTCGATTTAAGTGCACTGTTTAGATATTTGTTAATAACATATATGCGTGATTTTTAGGGAAATCGACTTGGTGCAGACAATTGCCGAGCGTGTACCCGCTTTGAAGTATTACTATATGGGATTTTATATACACTCTTGTCCTAAAATGCGCTATAAGGGCAAATTGTCTGCGTCTTATTTATTGTGCCCTGAGACTTATGTTTGGGTGCCCCTAACCGATGGTAGCGTACAAATACATTAAAACTTTTTATAAATGATTATTGTTATCGTAATATTATGCCACAGCCGTACGCTCCAAACTTGATGTGGATAAGTATCAGCGCCTGAATCCGGATGACACAGCAAGGGATGTGAATGAGTTTTTGAATCAGCATTTAAGTGATGTAATGCTGCTACTTGACGCCAAAACCTGCGTCAGCTACAATAGTTTCGTACAAGTAAATATATGTTGCTTATTACAAGTACCTGAAATTTATTGAATACTTTCTTTATTGTTGTTTTTGACAGCTTACTGGCGTTGTTGGCGATCGCGATGTGATTATCGAGTACAGCAAACTCGTGGGAAGAGTGTGTGCACAGCGCATGCTTTTTGTGAACATGTCTTGATTGGCATATTGTTGAAGAATTACAAATAAAATCATAAATGCACCTTTATTCATAATATACCACGCAATTAATCTAAACGCCTTAGATAAGTAGTGCAAAATTATTTCAATCAAATGTAAAATGTTAAATCTCTGTTGATATGTGCGACGACGTTCTTAAAATTCAGTTTTATCATATAACAAATAAAACAACAAAATATTGAGCAACAAACTAAAATATATAATTTGTTTTAATCAATTATGCGAGATGAGTAGGTTGGCAAAATAGAAATAGAAAAAAACGCATGTTTGTTATCCGAGGCATTTGAGATAACAATGATAGCTCGAATGCTTAGCAAATTAACAACTGTTATCACTAATCGTCACAGCTTATCAAAAGGCAGCTAAATGCATCAATAAAACTAATTATCTAACAACAAATTCGCGCTCTCAGAGAAGCTACCACTTAGTAGTAGTCACGAGCATTTATTGTGCATCTCGGCATTTTATTCACAACATGATTACATGCTAAATGGCAAGTAAAGTGTTTGTAAGGAAGCCGACATGAGCGGCTACTTTAAGTTTAGGCCAAGATGACGACGTCTCTTTGTAAGTCTGCAATGTCGAGCGACCGAATATGGGATACTCTGAATTTTTCGCCGAGTGTAACGAGGAGTTATCGTCGCATAAGCCATTTTGTAATACCATAAAAATAAATACATATGAAGTCCCTTTTTTATGTAAATTTATGGACTTCAATTAAAAGAGAAGATCAGCGGATGAGTAACCAAAATTTCAAGATACTTTAAATATAAGAGAAAGCAGCAAACACATATACACACATATAATGCAATCACGTTAATATAGCAATTAACACTTGCCTGCCATTTTGCCAAGAACGTTAATTAAAAATTATATATATTTTTTACTTATAAGCGGAGCTGCGATTTGTAATTTATACCCTTTTAAAAAAGGCTTAAAAAGGGGTATAAATTTGTTGCTGAACGAAACGAGTTAAAATACAGATAATAAGCTGCAGCTACAATAAATTAAGCGATTATCTAATATACATAGCTCTGGCTGGTATAAATAGTATATGCCATGCTGGAATATTTGAATATCTTTGACATTCTACACAGTTTAAAATGTTTTACTTGATGCTGGGTATATGCTAGTCTATTTAACTTGATACTGGGTATATGCCAGTCAGGCAGCATACTTTTAGGTATGCCCGCGTTTTATAAGCATAATTTAATATATAAGCTTAAATAAATAATTCAAGCACGTGTGCTCGTGCTGGTTGATCATTGACAAGGACTGCCAAGAATGGAAATAATTTTTAAATATGTTTTTAAGCCCGCGATTGGCACGAATTTGTGCATTTTTTAGTCGGATCCATATATTTCTCCTAGTGCAATAATCGCAAGCGATTTTCTTTTGTGGTGCGCTATCAAAACAAGAGCTAGGGCAGGCGGGAGAGAGAGAGAGAGCGAGAGCAACAGCGAGAGCGAGAGCGAGAGAGAAATGCTGCGAGCGAAGCGTCAATCTCGAAACCGCCAACAGTCAACAACAATTTAAACAATTTTTAACCGTTTGTTTTTTGCGCTTCGCAGTCGCCGGCCGAGGTTTTGCTTAAAAACGTCGTCGACGTCGCCGTCGCCGTTGCCGTCGGCGTCGCGCGTCTGACGGTAAATAACTTTACTAAAGTATATATGCCATTGGCAGCTGGCGATTTAGCTTCATTCGTTCCGCGGCATTCTCAGCTGTAGCAACAGTGCCCAATCCCGGCAACTTCCACTCCCCCCCGCACAAAGCCAGTGGCACATCGGGCGCTCAGCGCGTACCCAAATGTGAGTGTATAAGTGCGTGTGCTTATTATAATATTGCATGAAATTAACCATTTCTTAATGGCAAACTTATAAGTTGACAAGCATTGAGCAAGGACTCCGAAGAGAAAATAAAGTTAAAAATACATAAAAGTAAATCAAAAATTTTATCGCCGTCTCCTCGAACTGTCATGGAAAAATTTCTTGCATGCGAATAATTTATATGGCAAAGTGTGCCAAGCGAAACGTTATAAAGCAGTGTATATAATTATGCGGTGTATCGGAACGAAGTGCCTAAAGTTATCAAAGATATTCGATTTTTGGAGCCTAACATCCTGCATCCAAATCAGCTGAGGCCAACACGTGCCGATTTGATATATGTATTTCGCTTGTTTACAATTTTTGATTTTGATTTGGGTTAAAATATGCATTTCAGTTATGAATTCGCGTTTTATATGGCAACTGGTTTAGTCGTTGGGCACGCTTTTTCAAATTAGTCTCAAAAAATGCATGAATTTGTTTTAAATAATTCATTTAATTCAAATTCAATTCTGAAAGCTAGTTTGTTTATTTGACTTCTGACTTTCGGAAGCTGTTTTCTTCATATATTCGCATTAGGTCTAATGACCCGCAATTGATCTTCTTTGGGATCGGACTTTCTATCAAAAGTTTCGACTCGAATGTTATGCAATATTTAAAGTCTAACGATATTTCTAGATGGTTTTTTCATCCATTTTATTTTTAGAGGTCTTTCGATTCGCCTGTGTTAATCTATTGAATTAATATGTAACCAGCTATTTTTCGCATTGATATTTCATAAATCAACTTGCTAATTATATGAATAATTATTTTGACTACTTAGTCTATAGTACATATATTTCGCATTGATTTTTTTGTGAACCATGTAATTGTGGCTTGTGCAAGTAAGTTGTTGTTGTTGTTGTTTTTTTGGTTTTTTTCTCGCCTTATATTCGAAAGTTAATTATAACGTGCAAAAATGTGATTCCATGGGAATTAGTGCAATGCCCAGGTTGAGTTCGTTTCGGTTACTGCGAGAGAACCAAGCAACAATACGTAACATCCAAATAAAACTAAAAAAAATACAACAAGAATAATAAGCTAATGGCAACTGGTAAAGCGCATTACATATTTCAATTTTATGTGAGACACGGTTCATTGCCATTGAATTAGTTTGCAGAATTACAAAAATACAAATAAATAAAAGGAATACAAAACAAACAAAACAGTCAAGCTGACAAAAAGCCGAACTGTTTAAACGTTTTTCAAAAGCCAAATCAACAACAACAACAATAACAACAAATACTCCGAGAGGGAGAGAGAGAGATACAAACTACCAAACCATGTCAATTGTGTGCTCATGTCTTATGTAAATGCTTCAAGCACGCGTGCTATGGGTATATAATATGCTGTGTTACAGTATAGGGTATACATATGATATGTTATGTGCTTGGGTGTCGACAGCTAACGGCTTAATTGTCTGCTCTGAATGGGCTTTATGGCCTAGATCATACTCCAATATCGTGATATTGCAGACCCCCCCACGAGCTTTTTATCGAACAATAAATCAAATCTGTATTGTAGCCTCATAAATAGCAAGGATTGCAGTTAGAGTCCAACAAAAGGTCCAAAATATGAAATTGCTTTGGTTATTTTACAACTAATTAACGATTAACCCAACCATAATGAGTGGCGTTTACTTTGCCAAACGACCAGGTCTTATCGTATATTTTACAATAACGATTTTTTCCCTGCCCTTGCCATATAACGTCATAAATTGTTGAGTTGATTTTTTAGAGCCTGGCGCTGATAAGCCGCCACGCTCCTGATTAGAGGCGCACACGGCAAATTAATTAGCAGCACTCTCAACCCAAAGATACTATGCAGTCGCAGTCCATATAAGTAGATCTTTGCTCTGGTGCATTCTGATCTCTATGCTTAGATATCGCCCGTATGGCTGTAACACGGCGGGTTCTGCCCGCAGTTGTGAGAAATTGTTGCTAAAGTTTGTTTTGGATATGACAGATAAGATATTTGTAAATCTGAGTCAGAGCACGCTGGAACAGACTTTTAATCACAAGTTAATTGACTTGTTCAAGCTGTGAATAACTGCAAGTGATTTAACAATTGGCGTGAAGAGAAAGGCAATTAGTTTGGGTATTTTCAAGGCATGCCAAGGTCTTTTTACGCAACGTCTGGCTGATATTGAAGAAGTAAACATTTCACACACTTCCTTCGAATACCTTACTTTGCAACAAATAAACACGTACATATATCCAAAGATATTTATACAATGGACTTTAAGCAATCAGCGGATGTATCTTCCTTTAAAATAAGCTTTTAGGCTATCAACACGATAATCAAGACTTAGCCAGGGCTTAAGTGGGCCAATTAAGCTAACGTGCTTAAGCTTATTAATTATACATATAATTTTAATGCACTTTGTTAAAGCTCTTCAGATGTTATATAATTAATATCAGACTCAAAGCTTATTTACTAATTGTGTTTATTTGCATTCTTTAATCCAATTAATATGAACCCGTCATCCGACTTCGCTCGCCCATGGGATATCTTAAATGGCATATCTCGAATGCGATATCTATTTTTGGTCTTAGTTTCGGCTTTTGTTTTATTTGATTTTTTGCATAAAATTATAGTATATGCTAATGCACGTCACGTCTTTTGAGTGTCTATGGAGAAGTTATATGTATATCAAATATACTTAGATACGCCTGAAATGCATATACTTATTTAACTACCGGTCGAGTTCGTACACCTAGCAAATTACATAGAGCCTAGTGGCTACACGCAATAACTTTAATGAGCTATTCGGTTTTTGTTTGCGTACTGCAATAACACGATAACCCAGTATTATAGAGCTATATATTTTATGCGCCTGGTTGCTCTAACTTTCCATTTTTTGTTGTTGTTGGTGGTTTTTTAGTATTTTTATTGTATTTGTTTTGGATTTCTTCCGTTCATTGAGAACTTTGGCAATACCAAGACGATTGCTTATCACAGCAAACACAAAGACTTGTTTATGGGCCTACTTAGAGGGTGCCATGCATGTGGATTGTTCTTGGAACTTGAGCTGTTGGCAATAGCCAATATTATATGCTAGTTCCACAAGGCTTTTATAATACAATTTAAATGATTTAATGGCCAGCTGCAATCTACAGACGATTACCAAGTTACTTGTAAATTTTCTTTTGGTTAGCCGAGATTTCCATTATTTATTTATTTAAAGTCCACACCACTTGAGAAGTAATGAGTTTTTGATGTGACTGAACATTAAGTAACGTTTAGTTAAGCAGCATTTTGTCTTCGACTCCCAAACTTCTAGTGGAGCCTATACATATACAAGTGAAGAAGAAGATAAGAAAAAGTTCAGCTAGCAAACATGTTTGTATAAATTTCCCTCTTGCGAGTTCGTTACACAACGATATGTGTGAAATTTTTGACAGTTACTGCTGCAAAAATATCCCCGTTTACCAACACATGCATACTTTGCTATTGTGTGTGTGTGTGTGTGTGTAAGTACTAAAAGTGTCTGGCTAACTGCCTGACTTAACCCTGTCGCGTTAATTTGTAGACGCCATTTAGACGAGGCTACATGCCATTGGCAAAGGCAAAACTGCATGTGCAATATTGTGAATGGCTTTCAAACAGCTGTGCAAATCGAATCCAATATACGATTTCGACGTGCCAAGGGCAATATTACATATATACAAATGCAATTCCCCCAAAACAGATTGTTTTTTTTTTCTAAACTATTGGTTGAAGCTGTTGTTATACAAATGCATATTACAGGCTGATCTAAACAATTTGAAAATTTGTGTGGCGTGTTGGGGAGCAATTACCTTATCAAAAGGCTGACCACAATGGCAGGCAATGATAGGCGGCTATTTTATAAATCAAGAATTGAATCAAAAACACTTTAAATAAAAAAGTGCATGACTAGTATTTCGTATTGCTATTTGTCATGTTCATAACTCAATTTGGCTTAAATGCTGCTCACGTGCGTGGTCAAATTGGTAACTGAGACGTGCTTAAACTGTTTGTCAAATAATAACAGTCACATATCTCTCTCTCTCTCTCTAAATTGTCGGAAATAAATCTGATTATTGCATTTGAATGACACGTGCTTGCCAAATGGAGCACTAAAACCCAAAGCTCTAGACAAGCATATAACATTGTTCCCGACCGACATGCAGAATGTAGGAAGGAATTTCCCTTTATCTCATAAAAGCAGGGAAATATTATTCCTTATGTTCGCAATCGAACTGTTTATAATTTTAAATTATGATATCGGGGTTTTGCAACGAACATTCAACGTGAAGCACTCATTTAAATAGTTAAAGCTACAGTTACCCATATAAATAAGCCTGCTGCAGCTCAAGTTGAGCATTCACGTTGCTGAACTCGTTAAACCTTTCAACCGGCACATTGTGACCCGAGCAAAGCTCGTGTGAATACCCTATAAATGTAATTATTTTAATTCGAAATTGTTCTAAATTGTGTAAAACTATTTTAATATAAAATAGCAAATATGGGGAAATTTTGCTCACTGCTCGTTGAGTAAGAAATATTTGGCTATAAATACATGCCATTATTTACATCATAAATTAACCAGCCAATCAATACCAAGAAATTAAGTTTATTAAAATTGTTCAGTTAAGCAATTGAAGATTTCCCAGTCTTAAAACCTGAATGCGAGATAACATGACACAAAAAGCGGCGCCAAAAAAAAAAACAGAAGAAAATAAACAAAAAATCGCCTCCGCATTCTTGCTTAATTTTGATTTATGCACTTATTCAAAGTTAAAAAAAAAACAACTTGAGTGCAACTTCTCCTGGCGTAATGCATAATAAAGTCTTTAACTGTTTCCTGTTATTGTCTTTCAGTTGACATTGACGTGCGGCACAACAACAACAACAACAACCTGCCAAAATGGCTGTTATTCCCTGCTGTAAGTACACACACACGCACACACACACACACACACATACGTACACACACACGACACACACAAACACGCGCAAACACTGTTTACATTTAAATTCAGCAATAAAAAAAAAGAAGAAAATAAAACGAAACGAAACGAAACGAATAATGCCAAAATGGCTCATAAATAAATTTCACGTGATGCTGTTCGTCAGCCAAAAATTTGAAATCCCCGAAAAATGAAAAGATTAAACATTGAGAGTTACGCATGCGCAATTAATTAGACACCTGTTGGGCCCCGAATATCAAATGGAGCTCAAGTTGACAGATCTAAGATTTAACGCTAATTGCTCTGGCAAACGCTAGCCGAAATAGAAGTTTATAAATAAATAGAAACAAATAACAAAAGCAAATAAACAATTACACTCAATTAATAAACAATGCGGTTTTTTTGTCGCTTGCAGTTTATGTGCCGAAGCGCGTGAATGTGGCCATAATGTTGTTCATGATGTGCCTCATCAATTATATGATGCGCGTCAATCTGTCCATCAATATAATTGCAATGGTCCAGGACCGAGATGAGAACGGCACACTTGTGGAACAGCCAGATGTGAGTACGGGAAGGACCCCGTGTCATGCATTCATATCTGACCTGAACTAATTATCCTTTTGAATTGCAGTATGGCAACCGATACGATTGGTCGCAACAGGATCAGGCCTTGCTGTTGGGCGGCTATTTCTATGGTTATATGATCACCTCACTGCCAGGCGGCACGCTCGCCGAGATGCTCGGTGGCCGCAATGTGGCTGGCTATAGTTGTCTTTTGGGCGCTCTACTGACTGCATTGACCCCGGTGGCCGCTGCCTGGGATAAATATGCCGTATTTGCAGTACGCTTTCTAATTGGACTCGTCTCTGGTGTCGTCTATCCCTGCTGTCACAATTTGGTGTCAAAATGGTCGCCACCGGACGAGAAGGGCAAGTTTGTCGCCTCGCTGATGGGTGGCACATTCGGTACCGTCATCACTTGGCCACTATGCGGCGTCATCATTGAAAGTCTAGGCTGGGTCTGGGCCTTCTATGCAGTTGCCATCTTTGTGGTTATTGTAGTGGGCTTCTGGTTCTATCTGGTCAGCGATACGCCGGCGCAGCATAGCTCCATCAGCATCAAGGAGCGGGAATACATTGAAAACAGTCTGGGCGGCACACTAGCCAAAAAGGCGGTAAGTGTCGAGTGTATTTATGGGAATACACAAAATAGTTATTGATTATCCCTCTTTCAGAAATGGCCGCCATACAGGCAGCTGATATTCTCCATGCCATTCTGGGCGCTGACTCTGCTGCATTACGGCAGCATGTGGGGTCTGTTCTTCCTGATTACGGCCACGCCCAAGTTCTTGAGCGAAGTGCTCGGGTTTAATCTGTCCTCGGCGGGTTTCCTGTCCAGTTTGCCACACATTGCGCGCCTGTTGGCTGCCTTTGGCTTTGGTTCCGTCGCCGATTGGATTCGACGCAAGGGCTGGTGGACTATTACGTTCACCCGCAAGTTTTTCTGCATACCCTGTAAGTGTGCGCTCAAAACTAATACTTCTCTTTGCCTAAATAACTAAATTATTTGTTTTTATTTGCATTTACAGCTCACATCTTGCCAGGCATTATGCTTATAGTATTGGCCTTTTGCGGACGCGATCCCTACGTCTGTGTGGCCATAATGACCATATCGCTGGGCTTCAATGGCGCTGCGACTTCCACAAATTTGGCCAACTCACAGGATTTGGCACCAAACTTTGCGGGCACCATGTACGGCATCATCAATTGCCTGGGCACTACGCCAGGCATTTTCTCGCCGTTGATTGTGGCCGCATTTACCCATGATAAGGTGCGTCCGAAGCAGTTACTCGCACACAATTATTTGCTAATGAACTGCGTTTCTATTTCTTCTTCTTCTATAGAACACTATCGATGAATGGTTCTGGGTATTTGTGATTGGCGCAGGGGCCTACATTTTGCCTGCGATATTTTTCTGGATCTTCGGCTCGGGGAAGATACAAAAATGGAATGAGGTGGAGACCACCGAGCCGAGCGAGGATGTTGTCAATACAAAGTTGTAGTTTGTGCCTTGGCAATTGGCTGTGATGTTGTAGTACTAATGCCATATAATTATGAAGTATGTACATTTGTATATATGTTAATGTACCTATATAGAGGGTACATTAATAGCGAGTCCTATTAAAGTTAATGCTGTGTATTTATTGTTGTAAAAGATATTGTTTTTATTATGTGCCCTATTTTACTCGTTTACGATTTGAATAAATATAAGCGTCTTACCTCCGTACTATGATAATAAGTATTAAAAGTCAAAACGTCTATTTGTTTCTTTGATATTTTCCTCAACTGTTCAAGATCTTTCTTCCCGCTTTGGTTGAAAACCTTGTTGTCTATTAAAACCTGTCTTTTTACATAGACATTAGAAGTCAAATTTGTCAACGGCCTTAGTTTTTGTTTTCTTTTTGGGGGGAAGCACTGGAACTGGTTGCGGTCTCTGCAAACGTTAATTTTTGCGCATTCAAGCAAAAAAACCCCAAGTTGACACAACAATTAGTTAAATGTTAATCAAAATGCAGAACTGCAAACCTCGTTTTTGTTGTTGTTTTTGTTTATAAATGGGTTTTAATAAATTAACTTCACGGCCGTGAGCCTATGAAGCAACCATGTCAACAAAGCTTTCTAAAAATATATAATCTGAAAACAACGTTGCGCAAAATTGTTTACAATTATTGAGACTCTTCTCGAAACTGCAACCGCAACTAATGAAATATTAGGTAATTGAAGCTTAAAGAGTGTACAAATTATACCATTTTTTTAAGCAAAATGTTGAACATTTTGTTTAATATTTCTTACTGCCATTCATGATTAACATTCTGAATAGTTATTGTTTTAAATTTACCTTAATATCTGTATAGCTATACCAATTACTTATTTGTCTTATCATTTATTTAAATTTAAATAAAGTTATCGCCGCGAACTTATCGATTAATAATGTGACCACTGTCAAACCGATTCAGTGTTGCTACATTACAGATCCATTTTGAGTATAACATTTATTTTAGTAGCTGTCTAGCAGCTGTTCATAACAGTTCAGCAAACTGTTAAGTGCTTGTCACTACATTCACGTTTCTGTTAGTGCATATGTGTGTGGAAACGCGCAAGGCAACTCTGCTTTAGTAAGTTAACTTTATTTATTTATAAGCGCAGTATAAACGCGACAGCGCACATTACTTTATACATTTAGTACTTAACACAACGTCAAAATGGCCGAAGTCGAAGCTGTGCAAATAATTGCGGAATCTTTAAAGCAACAGGTAAGCTAATCGGTGGCCATTGTCTGCTCCACCATCTTTTCCTATTGTCTCTTATGATATGCACTTTTTGCATACGAGCCGTGGGGGGAAAAGAATGCGACGTACGTTCAACTGTAGTTTTAACGGCACCAGGGCCGCACCGCTTATCTTTCCAACTTTTTGTTGTGCAAAGTTCAAAAAGCACTCAAAAAGTGGCCAAGCAATGTTATTGCCTGCTTTTGTGTATGTTTTTGTGTATAAGTGTGTGCGTTGTTGTTGTTGCTAGCCGGTGGCTCTATATGGCGATATAGATACGAGCGGATCTTGATACGAGCGACAGCCCCTAATATTCCAAAGGTTTAAACATTGTCCCCATCGCATTAAGGCAGTAAATCACACGAGTTAAACAGCTGATTAAATCAATAAGCAACTTAAATAAGGTCTTAAGGAAATTTTAATATTCTAATTTTTTCATTTGAACTTTAAACCCTTTGCAGAGAGTATTACAATTTTCTCACGCAACGGTCGAAAGTTCATTTCTTGCTTGAAAAACTTTGCTTTCCCAGATATCTTGACCAAACTCGACATCTATCCTTATATATCAGAAAATTGTTATCAACATCGAACCACTTTTTCATATAGCTACCGTTGGAACGATCTGTTAAAACGAAAGATATTGTATGAAAAACTCTTGTGCACTAACTTAGCTACAGTCGAACGAAAATAGCCTTACTCTGTTTTACATAGTCTGATATACTTTTATAGGCTTTACTAATTAACATTGCAAATATGTTTGTCTTGATTTGCAGGGCGTGGAATATGTGTTCGGCATTATTGGAATACCAGTTATTGAGCTATCGATGGCCTTTCAGGCCGCTGGCTTGAAGTACATTGGTATGCGCAATGAGCAGGCCGCCTGCTATGCAGCTCAAGCTATTGGCTATCTGACGGGGAAGCCTGGCGTCTGTCTGGTTGTTTCTGGACCCGGTTTGCTGCACGTGACGGGTAATTTAAGGGAGATCTTTTCCAATTTTGCTATGTATTAACATCTCTTGCTACTTTCAGGTGGCATGGCTAATGCTCAAGTTAACTGTTGGCCTCTGATTGTGATCGGTGGTGCCACGAATCAGGATCATGAGGGCATTGGCGGCTTCCAGGAGTGTCCACAGGTGGAACTGTCGCGCCCTTACTGCAAATATGCAGCACGTCCGCCAACTGCTGCACTGATTCCGCTGCATGTTGAGAAGGCTGTGCGCTATACCACCTATGGACGTCCCGGTGTGGCCTATCTGGATTTCCCTGGCAATATTCTGCAATCGAAGGCGATAGAGTCGAGCATTTACAAATCTGTGCCTCATCCCATTGCTCCATTAGCTTATCCGCCTCATGATGATGTTATTCGGGCTGCTCAGTTGCTGCGCCAGGCCAAGCGTCCTCTTGTGATTATTGGCAAGGGCGCAGCATATGCTCATGCGGAGAATACACTACGTCATTTTATTGAAAACACAAATCTGCCGTTCCTGCCCACGCCCATGGGCAAAGGTGTGGTCTCTGATACGGCTGCTCAATGCGTTTCCTCGGCACGTACCCTGGCCCTGCAAAAAGCAGATGTCGTGCTGCTGCTGGGAGCTCGCCTAAACTGGATTTTACATTTTGGACGCCCGCCACGTTACGACAAGAATGTGAAATTTATACAGGTGGACATTTGCCCCGAGGAACTGCATAATTCGGTTGTCGCATCGGTGGCCATACAGTCGGACATACGCCCCTTTGCGGAGCAATTGTTTGAGCAAATGAATGCCGTAAACTTTCGCTTTGGCTACGAGCAAGACTGGTGGAAACAGCTGGTGGTCAAATGCAAACAGAACCGTGATACAGTGCAGCAGATGTCATTGAATACAGCCACCCCGCTGAACTATTATACAGTCTTCCATCATCTGCGTGAACTACTGCCACGTGATACTATTATTGTTAGTGAGGGCGCCAATACGATGGATATTGGTCGTTCCATGCTGCTCAATGAGCAGCCGCGTCATCGTCTCGATGCCGGCACCTTTGGTACCATGGGCGTCGGCCCCGGCTTTGCGGTGGCCGCTGCTCTTTACTGCCGTGACTTTGCGCCTGGCAAGCGTGTGCTCTGCGTGGAGGGTGACAGCGCCTTTGGATTCTCGGGCATGGAAATCGAGACAATGGTGCGCTATAAGCTGCCCATTACCATTCTTATTGTGAACAACAATGGCATTTACGGCGGCTTTGATAAGGACACCTTCGACGCAATACGCAGCGAGGGCGATTTAACGCAAATGTAAGATTCGCATCTTATCTGGGTCTTTAACTAGTAGCTAATCTTATCGTGCTCGTTGCTTCTTTACTTATAGCACGCCTCCATCAGCATTGGGCGTTCAGGTGCGCTACGAGGAGATGATGAAAATGTTTGGCATGCAGGGCCATTTCTGCACCGACATCAAACAGTTGCAGGCGGCAGTGAAGGCGGCCAATCAGCTAACGGATAGGCCCACCATTATAAATGTGGCAATCAGCCCCTCATCAGATCGCAAGCCACAATCGTTCAATTGGCTCACAGAGTCCAAACTGTAAAACAAAGAACACTGTCGTATATATGTGTTGTGTTTGTGTTTTTTATAAGCAACAACGTTTACAACTTAGTCTATAAGCATACAGTTTCGCGCATTCCTAAAAGATTTTCAAAGTGCGTTTGTCACGATATTTTCTTTGTATATACACAACATGCAAATTTTATAAAAAAAAGCAAACGATAGTAGAATTTCAGACACAAAGTTATAATTGTACGCGCAAATAAGCGGATTTTGTGCCTGAATTTAGTTCTATATAGATACCTAGTTAAATAGGACAAAATTTATGTTGTAACTTTTTGTACCTTTGCAGCGAGTAATAATAATTTGCATCATGAAAAGACTTAACCGATCCCATTAAGTAGATATATCAATTTATAAATCAGGAGTTGATATAGCTTTGCCAGTCCGTCCGTCTGTCTGTCTAACTGTTCTAATGCGAACAAATGTAGAGTTTTTGTATAAGAAATATAATGCACATTTATTACATTTCTGCAAGGGTATTTAATATTCGACATTCCGAAAGATTCTTGTTTAACTTTATTTATAAGAATGAAATTAGTGCAAAATTCGACCTCAAACCTAGAAAAGTCATAAAATGATTACTATTTTGCGGTTTGTCGAAGTTTCTTGCACTAAAAACCGTCGAATTTAACCCGAATTTGTATATCAACGATTGTCGCGCAGCAGCTCCTCCTCCAGTCCCAGATAATGCAGAAACCAATTTAAGTCCACCAGGCGACCCTTATGAAGAAACGGCAGTTTTGGACACAACTCGAAGGCAATATTAATTGGTGCTATGTCGGGCACCTGGTCGCCGCTCATATCGAAGAAACCTAGTACATCGCGCATCTCAATTTCACCCTGTTCATTGTGATGCAGTACCTGCAATATATCCTCCACCAGCTCCAGACTAAAAGGCAGCCGACAGCCGCGCAGCGTGGATCTGACTTGTGCCTCTGTAATGTACGGCTTGCCTGTTGGATTGATGTGACTAAGGTGCTCAACAATTTCATCCACATTGTTCCACAGTGTGCGTTTCAGCTCGAGCTGGGCGGCGGCGCGCACGTGATTCCTATCGCAGCTGGGTGGCGGCATTTGCTCCGCGGAGAAAAACCGACAAACCGTGATAATCTCATGGTTGAGCAGTGCTTCCTTTGAGAGAAAAGCGAGCAGTGTGGATTTCATTGTATCAAAGCTAATGGTGGTGCCATCGCGCAGATCTGCATTCGGCTGGCAGCGCAGTACAAATTGTTTGTACTGCGGACGAACTGCCTCTCGAATCTTCTGCATAATTGAGCGTATGTCTGCCACAGGAAACTGCAAAAAGAAAGATTGGCTGTGCAGCTGAAGGAGGAAAGTGGAAAGACATCTTCAACCCACCTCATTGGCATGCTGTTCCATGTAGAGCAGCGTAAACTCATCGGCTGAAATGATGTGAAAGTTGTGATCCTTGAATCCCAGTCTGGCACCTATGTAGAAGTCGTTGGCGCGATAGTATTCTGGTCTGGCTGAGCTGAACTTCTCCTGGCCAGGCAGCGGCACACGCGCACGCTTCAGGAACTCGCCGCCCATAAAGCCCGAATTGCGTCGTGGTATCTCATAGATTTGGATGGTATCATCCGCTAGATAATAACTTATCACAAAGCTGCGCTCGCAGTTCTCCCGTATGCTGGACATCAGCTTGGCACCAAAGCGCAGTATGCAGCCATCATACTTCATGAGCTTCTTGAAATCCGCCTGCGGTGCCTTGGGTTCCACTGTAATGCAATTGCCCTCCGAGTCCTCATAGCTGCCCCAGCCATTGTAAGGCGGCAAACGTCGTGCCTGAGACGGATTAGAGGCGCGCTCATCGCTGCGATCCGGCACGGGTTGTGGTGTAAAGTCTTGAATCCCATACTGGAGACAGAAAATAAATGGTAAGCGTGTAAAATCAATTAATAAAATTGAGTTCCCCAAACTTTACACACACCTTTTCTCTGTAATAGTGCTGCGTAAACTGATCACAGCTGGTCAGTATCACATGGCGTCCAAACACTTTCAACACAGCGCCAATTTTCAAGTCCTCATCCGTGTAGTATGCAATCTGCGTCTGGCCAGTATTCAGAGGATCTGTCACGTAGCGTACATCACGCATATTGGTGCCCAGCACATTCAACAAGGTGACGGCAGTTTGCTGACCCGGCAGCGCCAGACCCGCGAAATCCTTCGGCAGCTTGCCGCGCTTGAGAAATGTGCTGGTTCCCTCGCGGCCCGAATTGCGTGGAAACTTCTCCTTAATGTCTATGGTATCATCGGCCAGATAATAACATATGTCCAGCCGACGTATATCACCAAAATCCGAAAGATCGTTCCAGTAGCCTTGAAATTTGAGCACGTGCCGATCAAACTCCAGAAACTGTGCAAATGTATGCCGTTTGGGCAAGACGCTCGTCTCCGGTCGAGGCGTTGGCTTCACGGCGGAACGTTTGCGCAGTTCTGTAGTGGGATCACTGAAAAGGCGGAACCAGGCAGCTTAGGTGAGCTCTGTTCAACTTAAAAAATAGAAGAAACAGCTTCGGCACGCCGAGTATTAAATACCCTTGTAGACACGGGAAACCAACTTTGTAGATGTGTGAGGAAAATTGTAAGGTTCGCAATTGCTGAGTTTGGTGGATATACTTATAAACAGTATATTTCGCTCCACAAAAACTCGGTTTTCTTTGATCCTTCATTGTCAAGCGATCATATTCCTATCCCCTAGCAAAAATGCGGACTTATACAAGAGACAGACGGACAGGACAAAATCAACTCGAGTCTAGAGTAAATATACTCGATCGGTTCGTAAGCTAGAGGATTTAAAAGTTCGATAGTTACTTGGGCTCCATTAGCGACACGGGTACCGCTATGCCGGCGCGACTGAGAAACTGCCTGGTGAAAATGTCGCAGCCACTGATGTGATAGTTCCGATCGAAGATCTGCACATTGGTGTCCACGTTGAGATCGAAAACGGATAGAAATTCGCGTTCGTTTGGTGGCGCTTTGGGTATGCGCTGTCGATGCACAAGACAGCCTTGCGGTATGCCCGAATTCTCCACTTTGGGTTCCGTGATTTGCATGGTGCCATCCTCCAGATAGAAGTAGATTTTCACCTTACGCACCTGGTAGGGCGCATGATATACCTCGGTCAGCGGCTCCTTAAAGTACGCATTAAAGCAGAGCACCTGCTTGTCGTAGGCCAGCCAAGGTGGCAGCTTGGTGGTCATTTTGGGCGCCCACGGAGCACTTGGCTCGGCATGCGCTGGCGGACATTTGGGATCCACCAGCGGTCCGTTGGGCTCGACCAGCTCCGGCTCACGGCGATCCGAGAGCATGTGTATGCCCTGATAGTGCATTAATGTTTGACGCCGCGGATGACGCCGTTTGCTGTACTATGGGAAGAGGCATGTGCGGGAGCTCAGCAGGGAACAAATATTGGTAAACCTGTTTTCGACTACTCACGTCATAGAACTGCGCACCTGGCAGCAGCGGCATTCCCGGCAATCGCAGCATTTTAAGGGAAAATTTTAATTACCTTAAATTTTAACACCTCTAAATTTGGAATTTGTTTATGCCAAATTTAACTAGACGGAATTTTGTTGCAAAAAATTTGTGGCAGTCGCTTCTGAACTGCGGAACTGTTTCGACATTTTCTTTGCTGTTCGATAAATGGAACAAACAGCTCTATGGCAATGCCGATGCTTGCCATGGCAGCAGCAGGGCCTGCAGCAACTGGTTGCACCAGCGGGCTGGTAGTCAAGGAGTTCCATTTGTGCCCCACTTTGGCAACACGTCATAAGTTGCATGATGAACGATGCGGAATGTTGTGGAGTAAAACGATAAAAGTTTCTTTTTGTATTGACAGCTTGACAGCGTCTAAAAATGCAGGTGAGTTTCTTGTGCTTTTAAGAATTAATATTATCAATGTTCAACTAAATGAACTCGTAGTTTATGAATTTTTATAGATCTAATCTATTTTGTTTCAATATCTTTACGTGTGAGTGTTTGCAGCGCTTTAATAATTAAGCTTATCAGCTTTGCAATTATAATCTTTTCAATTTAAAAGCTCAAAGCTAAATCGACGCAACTCTTGGTCCTTATTGACCACATGTAGGGTTCATCGGAACGTAGATGTTTCATCAACCTGTAACAATAATATTAAATACTCTTTACCATTTCTCAAAAAGGTTCTGGGTATCAAAAGTCGTTTGGAATACATGGAAGGGCATTAAATATCATTGAGCTAATTAGTGACGAGCAGTTGCGCCTGTTTGGCTTATCGAAAATATTCAATACATTTCCATGTACTCAAACAAAGTCCAAACAGCCCAAGCAGACGTGTTAATTGAGGCGGCATATGTAAAAGTAGGAAAGCACGTGAACTTTTCTCGCACCTCACACACGGGATTGTCATTAGAACGGGTCTTCAAGCCGATGCAATCGAAAGCGTTCCGAGCAACAGATAAAACATAAACGATTTAACGCTCGAGCTACAAAGACAAGAAGCGGTTAAAATGAAGACAATGTGCGTTGAATAAAGTAATAGGATTATAACAATATAAAACATTAATTGCCAGGATATTAGTTTTAGGAATAAGAAAAGGCAGCCTTATTTTTAAAATAATTCAATATTTTATTTGTCTCATTTAAAAATACGTTAGAACTCACGAACAACGATTTAACAAGTGCTTAATAACGTTGGTTTTCGCGAGTGACCACTGTAATTAATATGTACCTAATATGTATTTTACTTCTCTTACAGTGCGCTAATCACATTGCTGCTCCTGGCGCTGGAAGCTGTGCAAGCAATGGACGCAAATCTGACTGCTTGGCGTCAACATCGCAGACAGAAGCGTTTCTTGATCTATCAGGACGGTGGCGTTATTAAGGTAAGGCTGCATTCACAATAAAAAAAACCCTATTTGATCTCGACCTGAAAACCTTACAGATGGTAACAGGCACCGCATTTCCTGTGGATTTCCAGGAGAAGAATACCTGGCGCCAGCTGGTCTGGCTAATGAATTATCACTTTCAATTCTCGGAGCCAACTAAGCCCATATATTGGTGGAACCTGTGGAATAGACGTGATCTTAAAGGACCATTGAGACTAACTAAAGGGCAACAAGAGCAGGCACAAGCTAATGTGGAGCAGCAGCAGCAAGTGGATGAGCCCCAGCAGTTGCTGTATGAATTTGCGGTGCAGTACATGAATCAACGTGGCCAAGATGGCAAAGCCTGCCTGAAGCGTGCGATATGCGAGAATGGTCAGGTGCATGAGCACAATGGACTCTACGCGCAGCTGCTGCACAGGCTGCTAAGGTGAGTCTTTGAACAAGAGGGTTTCACTACGACTAGTAACTAATTGCAATACTATACCCTGATTAGACCCCATAGATCTCTGGCTACGCCCTATCTGGATGCTTATAGAATGGGTAAACATGGCGTTGATTGCCGCCAAGCATATCCCACAGCTGTCCACTGTCTGCTGGATGATTATGTGCATGTTCATGAACATGGCCTGACCCAGAGCTTTGTCTAAGCTAGCTAAGCTATTCGTGTATACCCTACCATATATGAGGGCGCCGGTTGCCGTCGGATATTGGGGCACTTTAATGACCGCTTTAACAAGCTTAAGCATTTAAATAACAATTATTAAACTAACGTCTAATTAAACAATGCTAATTTTTTGTACAAACATTTACAAATATCGCGTCACAAGTTAACTCTACGTCCTAATCATTATCACCATTATTATCATCATGATCACCAACAACATCGTCTTCATCAGCGTCGTCATCATCGGAAACTTTCCAGTCTAGCTGATAATATTTTTTCGCATTGCTCGAAAGCCATTGCAATGCGCAGTTATGTGTACAGAAGTTACAAGTGAAAAGCTGCTTGGAGGCACTGCCGCGTCTGCAAATATAAAGAAGATATCTGTTTAGAGACGATCTAGCAAGGGGATCGGCGGGTAAGTGATAATACATTTGCCAAACTGTTCCACTTACATGACTATGAAAATATCCACAACTTCTATTAATGTATTAGTTTTGGAATATAACTAATATTGGGTTTACAATGGATCGTCTAGTATTTTCATGAAAATATTTTATATTGAGCTTACCATGATCCAATGGGAGTAGAAATAATTGTTGGATCGTATTATGCAGATGCATTAGAATATCCCTTATTCAATTATACTATGAATATTGATATGCAATTCTGACACATTATAATCTTGGGGTTGAGGAGAACTCTTTCTATTGATGAATATCTAATTAATGATCATTATCAGATTGGAACGTATAATATTGAATTTATATTTAAGTTAAAGAAGAATTGCTTTGATAAGGTTCAGTCATAAAGGTAAAAAGGGTAGCAATAGAAAGAATTCTAAGCTTACATAAGCCCCACAACTTAAAATTGAATTCAATCTAAGCAGGTTCTACTGTAGTTCTTGCAATTCTATTGGGTCGTAGTCGCGACATCTCTAAAAACCAAACCGGTTTCTTTTAGCGAAACGCAAAAAAAAATGGCTGCCGCATAGACTTACCGCTTGACGACCATAAAGTAGTAGGTTGTATAGAGGCATCTCGAGCAGTTGGTAGTCGTGCAGCGAGCAATGGGTCCATTGTTGATGTGCGCACTCATGTAGGGCTCGGGCAGGAGGCGATGCAGTGCAGCATTCTCATAGACGGGCAGTTGGCGATTCAGCGTTTGCAGCGCATGCAAACAATCGTCGTAGAGCGTGACCCGGTTCTCGGGAGAGGGTACGCGAAAGACATTGCGTGTGCCCACGGGCAGCAGCAGTCGCTTCTGGGACTCCAGTTCACGCACCCAGAAGAGACCCTTCTTGGAGATGGAACTGCAGAAGAAAGACTTGCCATGATTATGAAAGTCCGTTTTCTCGTTCATTTTCTCTACTCACATGGGCGTCACTTTTTGTCTGTTATCAAAGAAATTCTGATAGAAACGTTCATAGATCATGGGTATATAGTTGACGGAGGTGTTGTGAAAGATGCGCACCTGGTTCATGAACTTGGAGAGTGCAGCCGGCAGATAAACAAGAGCGCAGCCTGCAAAAGTGAGAGAAGAGTCTAAAGAGCCCGATATCTTTCTTTTTGTTGTTGTTGGGGGAACACTCACGATCGGCGGCTAGCGACTGCAGCATGGGTAGATTGGCAATTCGTTCGGGCAGATGCAGCAGCGCCTCGTTGTCACTCACGTTCAGCTCGTTGAGGCGCACGCATTCGCTGAGCTGCAGGGGCAGGCGGCGAAATTGATTTTTGGCAATATTCAGATGCTCCAAATTGCGCAAGGTATTCAGCTCTGCAGTAGGAAGAGTGCATAGAAATGAGTACAATGGGCAATGTAGTCGCTGAGTGGGTCGCTTCTTACCCACAGGTAGCTCGGTCAGCTGATTGCCACTCACATTCAGCTGCTGTAGCTGCAGCAGCAGACCCAATGTCTTTGGCAGCTCTGTGAGCTCATTGTTGGACACATCCAAAAACTCGAGATTCTCCAGCATATAAATATCCGCTGGCAACTCACTGAGATTATTGCCAGCTAGGTGTATAAACTTGAGGGTGGTTATATTGAGCAGCCATTTGGGTATTACGGATATGTAGTTCTCTTTCAAATAGACCTCTTCGAGATCCTCATACAGAAACAAGTCCATGGGCACATCTTTAAAATTTAAATAGCTCCAGTGCAGTATGGTTTTATTCATTTCGAGGCGGGCGAGTTACACAATATTTTCTTTCAATTAATTAAAGCAGACGTATTTTGATTGTTTGTTTGGTTTTTTATATTGGCACCCCATAGATATATATATATAGTATATATATGTAGTATTTCTTTTTTACGCGGTCATGATCAAAATTTGGCATGCGGCGCCTTCACTGTCAACCATAAAACTGGGCCCCCGTCAGCAAACAAACAGCAACAGTTTGCTCTGTTCGCCCAAAAGATTCTTTGTATTTTTGTTTAACAAAATGCTCGCGAGCACACACAAAACAATTGCTCAGATCGCTTATTGCTTGCAAATATATACAGATATATATCTATATATATATATATTAAATTGAATTTATTTTTAAATATTTATTTAGTTATTGGCTTGGTGGCGTATACGTAATATGCCGCCTGAAAGTATGCAACTGCCGCGCTAAAAGCTTTTGCGACATTGACATTGACTATTGCGTGGATGCACTGCAAGCGGCTGCATTGATTTGCCGCTTGTTGTTGTTGTTGTTTTAGTTGTTGCCGCCTCCTCAAGGTCGTTGCGTCAAAAATAGGCGTGAGCTTTCGCTCAAGTGAGCTTTTTCTGCATTTCTGCTAACTGCTGTACCAAAGATTGTAAATAGGCTGTGTCTGTCAAAAGCTTAGCCCGCCTAAAGCTCAGCCAAGTTTCAAAGCTCGTTTAGCTTGGGCTGAGCTAAGATTTTATTAGTGTATTTTGAAAGAACTTCTGTGGTTTGTGGCCTCACGAGCTTTTAGATTGCGTGCAACTCCAACGGGGAAATTCGATCTGCCTTGTTTTATTTGAAAATGGTTCAAAATGAGAAATGAGATATTCGTAGCTCAGAATATAAATTGAATATCTCTTGTTTATTTTACTGCAATATGCACGCCTTGTACGTTTGTTAACCAATTCTTTAAACAATTACTCACACAAATAAACAGCCACCGGTCGACGTAAGCGCAAGTAAAACGCAAATTATGTATTTTCTTAAAACGAAAATGAAAACAGTTTTTCAATTTTATTTTGACTAGTTTGACAGTGTTTTCTCATCGAAAGCGATTTACCAATAGACTTCGGGGTATGCATCAACATAGGGCGAGTAATGATGATAGCTGCTGTAGGGCGATGAATAATATTCATGATTATGATGATGATGAGGATAGTAATACGGCGATGACGAATATCCATAATACGGCGTAGACACAGCTATGGGCAGGGGCAGACCCACGCTGAAATGCGGCGCCGGCGCAGCCTCCACTGCAGCCATCAAAAGTCCCAAAAACGCCAAAATAATTGCCAAGACCTTCATAATCCGTCGAGTTATGTATAAAATCTAAGCTGTGCTCGTAGTTCAAATTATGCTTTTATACCCATCTTCAACTGGTTGGCAAATAAAAATGTGCGCTAAAAATTTCTCCAAAAATTAGCGACTAATTTAAAGAATGTTTTTCCCCACAAGAAAAAACCCAAATAATTTCTTCAATAAATATTTGGTATATTTTTTTTTTCATCAACTAATAAAGCTCTACACCTTTTATCACAAGTCGCAGTTTTTTCTGTTTTCGTTTTCGTTTTTTTTTTTAAATAAAGTGGGCGTGTTTTTACGCGCCCGCCTTAACATTCAGCGTCAGCTGCTTGAATTCACGATCGCTGAGTAAATTCCACTTATAGCCCAATATCTGTGAGATTTCACGTTCGACTGCCTCATAGGAGCGCGAGTTGCGCTTCAGCCACAAATGAAACTCATCGCTCCACTCCGGATGACGGGGCCAGTCGCATCTCAAGATGACAGCAAAGCGTCGCACGTGCAGCTGCTGTAGATTCTTTGCGGTGCGTGCCAGCAAGAGCAAAGTTGAAGTGGACACTTTTTCGCGTATGACCTGAAGAGAAGCAGTTTATTGTGTAAACAATTAATAGAAGTTATTACCCGGCTATGCACGGGCCAAGTATTTTTGCCTATTCTCTAGACCTTAACTAGATTTTCCGATGGGTTTCGGGTTCAGATACAGGATCTTATTGAAAGTTTATTTTAGTCGGGTTTCAGACCAAGCTCAAGATCCCCATTACTGAGGGGAAAATGGGTGGAAATGGTTATTGGTTTCTTAATCGTTTTAAACGGACAGGTAACAGGCGGAAAATTGAATTTCGACCCGGCAATTCCGGGTATCTAGCATATATATATATATATGATGAGGGTATGGAGTTATGTATACCAGCGTGTCCAGATAGATGCATTGACGGCACATCAGCAACAACAGACTGTCAATGCGATTGTTAAATGGTTTTGGGCTACTGAAACGCGGCAACAGCTCATGACCATAGACGGCCAATGTGTTTTTGTAGTGATCCACCATGCGCAACAGCAGATCGGTGCGTATGCGTGCCTGTGGTGCCCAATAGGTGATGCTATGCACTGGCGCCTCCGGCTGTAGCACCACATCGCCATCCACCAGATTCTCAACGCGCAGATGAACTTTCAGCCGCGGATTGGTGGCCTTCAGACTGCGCCAAGCCTTGACGCCACAGGCGCTGATGCTCAGATGGTTGGGCGTATATCGGTTTTGCAGCAAGTGCAAGTGACGCAGCTTGGTGTCCGCCAATAGGGACAGCACATCATCATCTATGTTTTGTGGCGAAATTGTGAGCACCTGTTGGCAGCTTGTGGGTTAGTTGCGTTTATGTTTTCCATGGACAACTGCTCACCCGCAAATTGAGAAACAAACCCACATGCATAATGGGACAATGCATTGTGGTCACATTCACCAGATTTAGAATGCGCATTTTTGTGCAGCAACTACAAACGACTTCGTCCAGCAAATGATTCGCCTCGAAGCGTTCCAGCACAAAATCAACCAGCTTCAGCGTGTGCAGATCGGTGAGACGCAGCAGCAGCTCCTTGAGACCCTTCAACAGCTGACCGCCGGTGCCAAAGAGCTTGATGCCTTCGGGATCATTGGGTTGCGACATATTGCAGGGAAAATGATAGACCAAGGAGCGTATGCGACGACCCATGCCCACCAATTCGGGTTGTGGATTCTGTTCCTGACCCTGTACATAGAAAAAGTTGACATGAGGCGTGTTTTAAAAGAATTTCAGTCGTTTATAACTTATAGAAACTTGATTCTTTCGGTGCTCGGATACATGGGGCTTACTAAAGCTATCAAAGTAAGCAATAGATTTCGGATTTGTACTTTTCTCATTTGTCTATCTGTTATTCATCGAGTATCACAGATCAGGGATTAAAATTTCCTTATTTCTGCTTTGTTTACCTTATCCATGCTCCAAGACAACATCGTCATAAACTGATAGATGTTATTGAAGCTATGCCAGGGTCGAAACTCGATGCCTCTCAGGTGTCTACCGATGCGCGCCAGGCAGTTCTGGGTACGCATATGATCCAAACAATATTGCCAACCGGAGTAATAATTGTACTTGGGGCGCGTCAAAGTGCGATCATCGACCACAAAATTGTTCCAAACGGTGGGTAAATAGAAGGCCCTATACCATTGCCGGCAAACCTGGAGAGCGTACCTTGAGTTGGCTATTCGACTGAAATGGAGCCTACTTACCAGACTGGCATAGTAGCGTTCCTTGGGCGTGAGATAGGCAAAGATATCCTCCAGCACCAGATTGGGCAGTTCGGACCATCTGGAGTAAACGCGCTGCGATTCATCCAGTTTTTCATTCGCCTCGTCATCATCCTCCTCTATGTCTATATAGCAGGCTGTGCGAACAGAGAGCGAGAGAGAGAGAGAGAAATGTTTGTTGACATTTAATGCTTTCGCTTTACCTTTCTCATTCTCATCGATCTTCCAGCCAGCTTTTTGCATAACCTCCAACTGGCCGCTACCCTTGCGCCTAGCGCTGATCGTGGACATGTTTGTTTTGGTTTTTGGTCTATTTTATTTTCTAACTATATCTTTTTCTATATTTGCATAAAGATTTGTCTCTGTTATTTACACGACAACAAGCTGTACACAACCGCACTTTACGATATTCCACTCTAATTTTGAAATTTTTGGCACCGATTGCTGCTTAATTTTTTTGGGTTTTTGTGTGTGTGTTTTTTTTTGTCGGTTGTTTTGTTGTTGTTCTTAGATGCGATTTATTTTTATATAGTTTGGATCGTTCGGTTCGCTCGGACGGCATTTAGTGTGGCGCGCGTCGCATCGCGTCGCGTTTGGGCAACGACTGACACGGTCTTCAAACTAATTCCTTCAATATTCAAATGCTATTTTCGAAAATGAGAACGAAAGTTGTTGTTGCCCGAGCTTTCGTTAAGTTTCGAAATCGTTAAAGGCGTAAATTTCGTTAAGTATAATTTTTTTTTTTTAAATTTTTTTTTGTTGAATATCGTTTGTTGTGGCAATACGATTTCGATATTGTTTCATGTTTATTTACACATCGAAACATTTTGTATTCCATGTCGTTGTTATAATTAGACCCGGCCCGGCTTTTTGGCGGCAAGGTCTTAGGGCGCACGCCGCGTGGCACGGAACTGGGGCAACTTGTTGCCGCTGTTGTTTTGTTGAGGTGTGAATTATAAATATAAACGTTTCGTTCGACTCACATTAAGCACTGCACGCAATGCGATCCGCAATTCGCAGTGTCGCAGTCGAGAAGTAGAACCCATATCCAATCTATTGATAAGCACTATAGCTCGGTTGGGCTTCGTCATGATATGGGTTTATGTGGTATCCAATACCAGATCGCGATTTGAGATGTTGTAAAATAAGCGGGTGCTGCCAGGCAGGGGCAAGTATTATGCGCTTGTTGCATATACTTCACCATAAGCATTTCTCTCTCTCTTGTATTTTAATTACCCGGCTTGGAAAGGCCTGGGCTATCGAAAATCTTTGCGTCGTTCGATACAAAGTCTCTTTATTTCCCACTACATTCAGCCGACAAATTGACTGCAAAACAAACAAAGGAAACCTTTTAATTATTACTATTAACGTTGGGCGTGTTTCTCAATAATAACAATTTGAATAAATGCATAGAGAAACACATACGAGCCGTTACTGTTGAATTTGAACTGGTGACCTCACTGTTGCTGGTTCAACTGCCAGACATAAGCCACGCCAGCTCTTGATGTTTTCATACAACTTCTGATTACCTTTTGCACAACTTTGAGAGTGGGTCTAAAATATCGAATGCGAGCCTTTAAAAAATGCAATCTCCAATTGTGGCAAACGGCAATTGGAGATCGACTTTGTCCAAGTCTCACAATTGATCCAAATATTATAAAATACTTTACCTTCTTAGACCTTTCCTTGAGCAGTTAGATATATCCTTATATATAGATTACTAAAGCATTTTACAAATTTGTAGCTAGCTGATTTTTAAGTTAAAAATCGTGCGAAAAGCTGCTTGGCAATTCTGGCGCCTGCCTTTGACATTTGACACCACTTTGCACAGCGCCAGCAAAAAAGAAATGCCAATGTCCTTCTGCTCGACAGCATTGTTGTTGTTGTTGTTGTTGTTGTTGTTGTTGTTGCTGTTGTTGTTGTTGTTGCTGTTGTTGTCGTGGTGTTGCCTTGACGATGCCACCAAACTGCTGCTCAAGTTGTCCAGTGTACACTGTCCACTGTCTGCATGCCGTTGCCATCAAGGAGCTGCGAAAGGAAGCAACTACACACAGGCCATTGTCATTTCCGGCAGGTACACTTAGCGGAAACAGCTGTTTATGTTGCGGCTTGGCGGGTGAAATCTGCGGGTGGGGTCAGGAGCAGGGGGAGGGGTGCTGCTAAAAATGTACAAAGGCATTTTGCAATTTTCTTTGGATATTTGTGCAAAGTGACCAAAAGCGACTTTGTGCCATTTTGTGTTGTTCTTTTTTTTGGCGTCTATTTTTATTTTTATTATTCTTTTGCCATTCGCTGGCGTGCAACAATATCCATTGCATACTTTTAGGATCAGCGCATTGTCCGCGCCCGAGCACTTAAAAATATGCTGAATATTTTATAAGTCGCGCGAGCCCGAACGTTCCGAGCTGCAACAATGTGCAATTGCGCCGTAATTAAAACAAATTTAAAAGCAGTTAACACACACAGCCATCCACATACGTGAGGGTCTGTCTGTGTGTGTGCGTGTGTGTGTGTGTGTGTGTGTGTGTGTGTGTGTGTGTGTGTGTGTGTGTGTGTGTGTGTGTGTGTGTGTGTGTGTGTGTGTGTGTGTGTGTGTGTGTGTGTGTGTGTGTGTGTGTGTGTGTGTGTGTGTGTGTGTGTGTGTGTGTGTGTGTGTGTGTGTGCCAACTGGCAAGAACTTCCGCATTCGGTATGAACACATCAAATATGACAGCAGGCGTTCGCGCTGGCCCAAAATTTGACTATGCAAATTTGAATGTCAACAAAAACTTGCCGTTTAACCCAAAAACCTTATTTTGTGGCATCGCTTGCCCATTTTGCTGGCTCCTGGCAACAATTTTCGTAACATTTACCAAAATGCTTAACAGTTCCGAGTTGGCAGCACGAAGCGCATTGCGCAAAATTTATGCAATCTACGTGTGTGTGCCCGAGTGTGTGTGTGTGTGTGCGCGTGCATACTTAGTAGAGATGTGTGCGTGATTTTGTCAAATTAAAAATGTGTACAAAAAGCTTAAATAAGATATTAGACTTAAAATATAACGTAAATAATATTTTATATTTACTTTAACAAAAATGTTCTAGCCCTCTCTTACTCACAACCAAAAGCTGCCCTTCTATGCGATTTTCATTGTCGTAAATCGACAGAATTTGTAACATGTTCTTAAAATTATCTGAGTAGTTATTTATTTTTTGTGTTTGTGATGCATTTATGAGAATGTGTTTGAGAAATATTGCAACAAATATGTCTAGATTACGTATAACTTTCCTTTTGCAGCTGTCACGATACTTCAAGAGGTTCATCTCTGACATGCATATGCATAAGCATGCATAAGCGAGCACATGAGTGTGCGTGTTTATGTGTGTGTGTGTGTGAGTGTACCGGCAGCTTAAAACTGTAAAACAGGAAGTTGCTCGTTGGCTTGGTTAGCCAAGCCCGGCCAAGCACTCGACGCTGTCTTCCTGGCAGTCGATTGTTGTTGTTGTTGTTGCTGTTGTTGTTGTTGTTGCTGTTGTTGTTGTTGCTGCTGCAATTGCCGTTGGCCTTGCTCAGGTGCATCGCGTTGGCAGCTGTTTTGGGCCATTGTTTAGCCATCGGATGTTGCCAAGTTTTGTGCATTTAATGCATAATTTTGCAGCATTTTAATTACTTGCAGTCGTCCCCGGCAGCCCCTTGCCCCACTTTGCCGCCCTACGGCGCCAGTTAACTCTGCCATGTGGTTATGCAAATTGACGGCTTATGGCAATGGCCAAAAACGTCGCATGACTTTGATTTTTGTTCATATGCAAACTGCATTTGTGCTAACATTTTAATTGCAAATTATTTTGCCAAGTCATTGAAGTTTGTTGTTGTTGCTTGCTTGCTGCTGCTTGCTGTAGCATAACTTTGGGCGCACTCGATGGGAGCTGCCAAGCTGCACTTAAGTGTGCAGCTGTGGGAGGTTAACAGATACCTCTGAACAGTGCTGAAAAGTATCTAATGCCAGCTAAATGTGGCCAAATATAACTAGAACATATCTGCTAGGGCAGATCTGCTGCTGATGCAAGTATACAAACGGAATTGAGCTCTAGAGTTCCAATAGAAAATGTTGATCATAAAGGTCTTTAATGTGCTTAAGCTTTGTCTTTAATTCTATTGAGCTCTGCAAATTGTTTTATTAAATAAAACAGAGTTTTGATAAGTTAATTAAATGAAACTTCAAATTCTTGAGTTTTAGTGTATAATTATATTAACAATCTTTACACTAAGACTTATATGCATAGTATTTGTGTAAAGTCGCCTAGAAGAGAGTCCTTGATATGTTGTACACATAATACTTATATGCATATTATTTTGCTTAAGAGTGAGCCCCTGATTTGGCTTTGATTTGCCAACTGCTTTCCATACATATATGTGCCCCATATGTATATGCCATATATATGCCATATTATTTTAGTATAGCCCAGCCCTCAGCTCTCGTCGCGCGGCTTACCCCAAAAAACTTTCTGACAGTTGCAACTGCCTGGCTATGAATTTGGATGCGCAGCTGTTGCTTATGCAAAGTTCTTTTGCTGAGTGGATAACTTAAAGCCCCGAAGTTTTGTATAAACTTACACATATAGGGCTCAATCTCAATCACAGCAGCAGCCGCACAACCCCTCACACCCTGCCCCAATCCACAGTGCAGCAGCAACCCCAAACTGAGTTTCAATTGTTCTGACGTTGTCACTTTAGTGGCCTGCCCCCTCCTCCGAACCCCCCTCTTAACAACTGGGTCGCTGCCACCCTTGGTAATTTGCCTTGACAATAGTCATGCATTTTAATTGAGCAGCAGCTGCGGTTCATCTAGCCCCACCCCACGCCCCCTTAAACGCCCACTAAACGCAGCAAATTGTGGCCATTCAACAAAAAAAAAAGCCATATAAAATAGAAACTTTTTACCGGATTTTCATTTTTTTTGCTTTTTTATTTGTGGAAATGACAGCAATTATTTGTAAAATATTTATATTACAATTGAATTGAAAAAGTTTTCTGTGTGTGGCACATCCCCCCCAAATAAAAAAAAAGTAAAGAACAGAAATAAAAAACAAAAGGAGAAACTTTGGCGCACTAATAAAATGAATGGAAATTAAGGCAGTGCGAATATTTGTTGGAGTGTGCAAAACAATTAAGCTAAAATTGTTATTGCAATTTGAAAACAATTGTCAAATTATGCAAATGCCGACTGATTGCCAAGTATTTTTCAACAAACCAACCCCAACCCACCGCCCCCTTCGAATGAGTGCTCCCCGGAGCACTCAAGAAGCTAACAAGGTAAACAACTCTCAAGTCTGGGGCACACTCAAGCAAGCGGAGCTAGCTGCGAATGCTGCTCAAAGATTTATGGCCAACGCCTTTGGGGCTGGTCCTCGCCTTTTCTCCTGGCGAAAGATGCCGCAAAAAGTTGAAAGTGGCACGTTGTCAGCTGCAAGGCGATTGCAATTTGCATAAAAATTCATTGGTTATGCGGCAAGTTGACAAAACTCGGCAGCCAACAGTCTTCCACACGAATCTCAAGTTAGTCAACACCTGAATTAACTGTTAAGACACACATACAAAGGATTTAACTCCCCAAGCGGGTGATTTCTATAATAGCTTTCTCTTGCAACTTTAGTAAATCGAAGATATTTATTGGCATAATATCCCAGTTTTGTAAATTTTTTTAAGTGAGATATCTATTCAATTATCTCTAACTAATCAAATGAAAAGCTCAACCATGTGGAGCTATATATCTGCCATAACATGAAGTTAGTTCCTGTCCGTGTTTATGTGCTTTATGTGAAAATGGCTAAGAAAACTAAAAGGATTGAATGTTCTAACAGCTGATTCAAGTGTTTCTTTCCGTTTCCAATTGTAGAATCAACATTTTCTTATTGTATTCTTCTCAACGTACGTTTGATTGAGCCTTAGATAAATCAAAATATGGCACACTTTGCAGCAAAGGCCGCATTTAAAGGCCTTGTTCTTGTTTGCAAATTAAAACTATTTCTTTTCTCTTTTTTACTTCTTATTCTCCCTACAAATAATTTAATTTAAATATTAATTTTCAATAATGCAATAACAAAAAAAGGCCCATTCACAAAGCGTGTAACAAGTTTCATTTATTTCATTCTATTTTGGCCTGGTCTTGTGGTTGGTTAGCCCGAAAAAAAAGTCAGCTGCCAATAAAAGATGGCGATTGACCACAATCACAGTGTGCACCGCATCCGTTGATTGCTGCTGCCACACACACACACACACACACTCACACATACACACACATACACCCACACACACCCACACACACTTTCACACACTTCTGTCTCTGCTGCTGTTACATTTCCGTTACATTAACAAAGCGCCATTGAGCGGCACGAACAACACTAACAAAGAAAAGCAACAACAACAACGACGACAACAACAACAACAACAACGACGACAACAACAACAACTACAAAATTGGCGCACACGCTGCGCTTTACAAGCAAAAACTAGTTTCTGGGTTTTTGATAGTGAACAACAACAACAACAGCAACGGGTATAACAACAAAGCAGGAGGACAACAGTCATTATGTTACATAGCCCTGGCAAAAGGGCAGCCAGCTGGCTGCCCTCTGTCGCACACACTCACACTCACACACACACACGCACTCACACACCTCCGCCACGCCGCACTTTTGCGCAGTGCGTGTGTATTTGTTGGTCAGCTTTGTAATTGAATCACGTTTTGTATTAAATAAACTTTTCAAATTATCGAAAAATTGACTTGCACTACAAACGCCGCCTAGTTTCATTTACTGGTGTGCGTGTCCTGCATGTGTGTGTCGTGTGTGTGTGAGTGCGTGCATGTGTTGTGCTTGCGTGCGCCTTGTCCATTAACATAAAAAACGCTCGCGCGCTCCCCAAAAAGGCACTTTTGAAGCTTTTTTATGCAAAACACTTGACAGGCTCATTAGTATTGAAACGGTCAAAAGTTTTATAACCTCTTTTACTCTCTCTCTCTCTCTGACACTCCCCCTATCGCTTTCTCACTTTCCCCTCATCTACGCCGCACTCAGATTCCGCTTTGGCACGCTCGCCCAGAGATGTGTGCAACACGTTTTTGACTTTACGCCATTTTGGCCAGGGCTGGCAAAACGTTTTTATTTGCAAATTTGAATACTTTTTGTTTGTGGCATAATTGAAGGAAAATGAGTTAACAAACAAACAAATGGATTCATTTTTGTGATCACGTGTAAAGCATGGCAAGCTCCATGCTCCTTGCTCATTTATGCAGCGCAGCCCGCTGTTGCACGTGTACACACAACAACAACAACAACAACAACAACAGCAACACAATACATTGGCTGCATTCTTTTCATAACACATTTTGCATGCAATGCTGCGTGTCTGGCAAGCTTGGCGCCGTCATTTGCACCCAGCCAACTGGGTGGCAACGTCGGCCAGTTGCATAAGCTGCCAGTGGCTGGCCAATGTACACACACACATGCAGACGAGGGCACTCATACATGCAGATAACTTGTTTTCGCGCCATTTGCACGCGTCATGAATTTTTCATAAACATTTAAAGGGATTTCATTACAATACACATATATGTATGCGTGTATATATATTTATGTATGTATATATATTTATATGCATGTATATGTATTGTAGACTACAGTATTTCGGCTCGCATATTTAAATCCTTTTGTTGTTATCGTGCATATTTATTTGTATGCAATGGAAACCTGCATAAAAAAGCTTCCACGATATAAAATCAGGTTCAGTAAAAAGCATTTTATATAATAGGAAAAAATTATAAAAATATGTCATAAAGAAATAATTTATTACGAAATAATTAAGATACAAATAAGTAACATATAATAAATGCATAATAAGAATAAAATAGGGAAAAAACATAATTCTTAATGATAACATATATTTCAGATTACAAAAATAAATATAAGTAAAACGGATTGAAAAATAATATAAACAGATGCGAGTATTTGTGCAAATGTAATGCAAACAAATAAATGGCTTAAGGGAAGTTTTTCCACGTCGCTTAAATTGATGTTATATTAGCTGGCAGGGTATTCACGTGTCGTATAAACTTAATTGCGCTATTCTTACTCGATCCATATGCACGAGTGCCGAAGAGCATGTAAATTAAAAATTAAATTCTGTTCAGAACATGCACTTGCGCCAGCTGCTGCTGTGCGTTAACTTGCAAGAGACACTGTTCGGTAGCTGGGCATGTGAATGGGCTGCAGATGGGATGTGGTCATTCAAGCAGAACGGAACTCATACAAATTAAACTGACAGGACCTTCAATAAGCTCATTTTTAAGTCATTAAGTAATTAAGGTTGAACAATTTGCCAGTTTGTATGCAACGCTTTTTTATTTTTGCCATTGATTTTACTTTAATTCATATTTATACATAGGCTTTTTATGCGCAACAAGAATAATAATTAATTCAATTACAGTTGAAACTATAATAGCTAGATTAAGCGGCAATAGTTAATCGAAATTTTGTTCGCATCAAATTTTCCACGTAAATAGAGTTTGTTTTTAATTATATTTTATTTATACACTTTACACTTCTATGTTTTCTGTCATCCTAGAAACTTGGACCATGATGCCTTGAGATAAGCTGTCACTTAACGTGTGTCACCTTTTAGCCGTGTTTTATAGCCTGACATTACAGTATGCAGGCTATGCAATTTGATGGCAAAGACTTAGCCTTTCGTTCTCTCTCTACCTGGGTTATAAACGTGCAATTACATTTTGATGAGCTACGCCCGTTTGGCAAATCTTTTTATCAGCCACAAACAGGCTCATGCTCATACTTAAAATTCATCGTTTTAGTGTTTAATTACGCCCACGTGGCCTGACGAAACACTTAACTGGCAACAGGCTAACTGAAATGCAAATAACTTTGTCTAATATTGCGAGTGGAAAAGTAGCGGAGTCGCATTTCCACTTTATAGACAACTGTCGCTGGCACTGAGGCCAATTTGCAGTTACGAGTCCGCGCATCATTTCATTAAAAATAATACTACCCCCGACATGCTCAAAGAACTAACTACGAAACTACCACAAAATCTGCTGATGAGCAACCAGAATGAACCCAACAAATGCCGGAAAAGCAAACCAAATGCCACCCACTGGCAGGGAATTAAACGAAATTAGTGCAAGTTGTGTGACAAGGAGAGAGGGACTGGGGGGGTGGAGTGGGCGCAGCTACATTAAATGGGCTTAGCAAATACGCACATCAAATTACGAGCACACACACACCCCACTCGACAGACATTATTCATATTTTATAACCCCCTCAACGGCAGCTGAGTGCAACACAAAACGAGCCCCAGTCCAACAAAAATGAGCCAAGTCGAGTTGGTACAAGCACAACAATTATGGTTTTACTCTATTTGCTGTGCGTAGGTGGTGTGCGTGCATGCGTGTGTGTGTGTGCTTGTGTGTGCGTGTGTGTGCGTGTGTGTTTACACTAGCGTTTAGCCTCTGCGTTGGCAGTCAGCCTCTCCCTCCCGCTGACATTATAATGTTTTTAGTTTTGCATACCCTTACCAAAGCTACATTCAAAGAGGGTTCTATGGGGCATTCTTTCTATTCATAATGCACTTTGTTTTGGCTAAAACGTAAGTGAAAGCTTTACATTTCGTTTTTCAAAATTCCTGTTTGTGGAATATTAAAAAATAATTAAGTTTTGCCAAAGCAACGTTTATACGACTTTTATAGAAGCTTGTATATGGGAAAAGGTTAGATTCTCTAACGATTCTATACCTGTTTTAACCGAATCGATAAACAGGGATTTCCAGTTCCTGTTTTTTGTGTCTATCTCGAAGATTCTTAGAAAATTAGAGACTTTTCGGCATGTAGGTTCTTAGACAGAGATCCAGTATATAATACTTAATGAATTGCGGGTTTTAGAGATAGAATGGAATTTGTATATTAAAGAGCTTCAAATGATAAATCATATAAAATAGGGCAATAAACTAGGCAATAAACCCAAATGTTTGTCAAGTATTATATTCTCCAAATTGTGCTTCTGGGGGAAAGCAAGAATACAGGATGTTTTCCGGTCGAGCACTTTGTGCTTTGTTGGTGTAGGTATATCACAGTCGAGAACTCTTAGAAAGATAAAGAGATAGATAGGCAGAGAGAGAGAGAGAGAGTGAGCGAGAGAGAGAGAGAGAGCGAGAGAGAGTGCTCGTGTTAAAGGGAGAGAGGTAGACGTTAAATGTCCGACCTTTCCTCAAGTTGAGCTGACAGGCACATTTTTGCATATTTATGCAGTTTTAATTGTGTGTTTGTTTGCACGCGCTTGTGTGCTAATTATTGTCAGTTAGCTGGCGCATATGGGTTTTAATTAGCCGCCCTGATCATTGGGCCGTTCAAATAATAGAAGCTTTTGTATTTTTTTTTAAAGATTTTGTGTGTGGGCAATTAATTGACTTTTAAGCAAATATAAAGACTTTGTTTAATTGACTTTGGCTTAAATAATTGTAGAATAAACTAAGATTGGAAAATGTAATTAAGCATGAAGCTCTAGTCTTTAGTGCCCGACTAGTTTATACCCTACACGCAGCGCGCAGCTACCTAATACACACATTCATGCATACCCAGAGGCACACACCGTGTGTGTTCTTTCTCTATTGCCACACACCATGTATAAGAAGTGCAATCCCTATTAACTTCAGTGTTTATAGTCCTATCTGTATGAAATATTGAGGACTTCAAAAGAGCATATAAATCTGTGTAGATATCAAGGTCCAAGGCTTTAGCTCATTCAATACTGAAAATGCTTTGTATCTAATACAACAACAGCTCTAAATATGCTCAAATTATATGCTTTCTAGCTAAGTTAGTCAATTTAATCTGATTACAAACATGCTACTGAACTGTTGTCTGGGCTAAGTCCTTTTTTCCCCTATTCGATTCAAGCTTTAGCTGCTGCTTTGCCTTATCAACAAATCAGCATTAAAAGCTACATTTAAGTATCTGTCCTTTGTAGATCCCTTCACTTCAAGATGTTACTGCAGCATGAACTGTAAATGTAGCGCGCTTCACTTTGCTGCATTGTTGGCTTTGGTATTTTCAATTTGTGAACGCATATCAAAAACGCATATTGAAATGCAGTACACAAAATGTAACTCCAAAAATGTTTTGAAAGATAGCCAAGAATAAAAAAAAAAAGCGAAAAATGGAAAAAAAGCAAGCACAAAGGCGTGCAAAAGGGATTGCTCGAGTGCCAGGGTGTGGAGGTGAAAGGAAACGCCAAACGTTTATTTCATCGACTAAATGGAGTTCGCATAGAGCGAAAAAAGGGACGGTGTGTGTGTAGGGGGAGGGGGTGGTTCTGGTGTACGGCAGCTGAGCTAGACTCGATGCCATTTGTTAAGTGCAAGTTCAATAGCATTAAGAGTGCAACACAAATAACCATAAATTCGGGTAAAAGCTGCAAATTTTGCATATTTTCGGGCAGTCAGTCGTTTGCCCGCTCGATTGTCCAAATGAAGTGGGCGAGCCACCTTCTCTCTCTCTCTCTCTCTCTCTCTCTCCCTCTCTCTCTTTCGCACTTACTGGGATTGAAATATATTGGTAAAAAGAAAATATCTCACCGTATAAAGCGTATATTTTGCATGCTGTTAGCTGTTGTTCAATTTTGCCGATTTTTAAAATAGATTACGTATACGCTCTGTTGCTCTCGTTGCTCTCGTTGCTCTTGTTGCTGTGCCTGCGTGTGAGTCTGTGTATTTGATTTATTGCGGCGCCTCAATGTCCACGTGGCCAGTCGCAAGGTCCGGCCAAAAGTGTTTTGCCAGTTCTTTAAGTTATTTTAATATTTACGCTCCTGTAACATATGGCCAAAATGGTGGGCGGGGCCAAATGCGAGGCGTTACAATAAATTGCCAGGCCAACCACCGGCACAATGATTTACTGCAGCAGCAGTAGCTGGAGCAGCAGCCACAGCCTCACACTATGCCACATTACGTATACGCACCTTTGTGTGTGTATTTCGACATATATTGCTATAATTCTATTTTCTACTCAAAACCACATTTATATTTATTACTTTAGCATAAATCTTGTCGCATTTTCGCATTTGTGTCGAATTTGTCGAGTTTACTAGTCACCAAAACCAACCACCCCCCACACACACACACACACACACACACGCACACACACTCACTCAGAGCCAGCAGCTATTTGCACGTCCACAGCTTTAGGTAAACAATAAACTGACCCCAGTCGCCCCCCGTATAAGAACTACAAGAACGAACTGCTTTTTCCTTCTGCTGTTCTCTACGCTTGGCGTGTGAAATATATGTGCTTTTTTTTTTGCTAGCTTCGCATCCTGCTTGAAATGAAGTGTACATAATTTGCCAGCGCACATCAGGCTGCATAAATTTTGTGTGTGCTGCCCAATAAAAGCATCGTAGTTGTCAAATCAAAAAAAAAAATGGAAGCAAGAACATGTCGAGAAGCAATTTACACGACCAGGTTGAGGTCAAATAGTTATGTGAGTAGAGTGTGGGTCAACAGCACTCACAGTAAATAAGCTAAGAAGCAGGAAGCTGGAGGCTGTATTAAACTATGTTTGTTAATAGTTTTATGTATCAGATGGAATATATAAAGTATGTGGTTATATTTGGTACTTTTAGAGACTATTTCCATATTGCAGTCAACATTTGTTATTTAACTGCAACCCAAAACTATTTTAGTTCCAATTCTAACTTAATTTTAGTCGACATCAACTAAGCTCATGTTGTTTAACATTTCAGCAGCTTTTAAACAATGCTCAGGTGCAGCTTAAACAATTATTTAACTTTCTTTGAAGCCAACTGGCAGTGTGAATATGTCAAAATGTTGTACCAAAAGTTGTAGGTTAAATGTCACAATAAGCAAAAACTATGCAGAAATGCAAAAACTTTTAACCTGATGACCGCCTGTCAAATATGCAAATGTTAGCAACAAAAATACAACAAAAATTGTCAAGGTTTAGCAATAAATTTGTTTATGTGTTGAATTTTTATGACACTGACATGGCCACAGAACGTGCAACAATTAGTGCCTGTTAGGCAAACCGTTCTCCATATAAATATAGTTAAATAATGTGCTTGAAAATTGTGCTTCTGTGAAATCAATTTAGTTCATGTCAAACCAGAACACAATGCTAGCAAAAACATCAAATAAACCAAGAGAAAAAGAACTGAGTTGTTTAAAAGTTGTCGATCCAGAACTGGAATTGTGCTTGCCAAAGGCAGGCACAGAAGAGTGTTTAAGCATATTGCATAACGAGCCTAGGGTGTCACAGGGGTCAGAGTGGGGCGGGGAGGGGAATAGATTCGCATACGGTTCGTTGGCTCTGCTCAAAAATAACAAACATATTGTTTTGATTTTGTCAATGACAGTAGAGAGCAGATAGACTTTTTTCTGTTTTATTTTTTCTGTGCAGCCAAGTAAAAAGCAAAGCGCAGGCAAATTTGGCATCTGGCAACTGGCAACTGGCAACTGGCAGGCTGCACACGTTGCACAAATGTGGCTAAAATGTGCAAGCCAAGAACTGTGGGCATGCCCAAGAGGAGTCAACTCTGTGGCCACAAAAGCAAAGTTTTCAAGTTCGAGGCGTCGAACAATGAGCAGGAATTGTAAATTTCTCTAAAGGCAATAGTTTTTAAAAATATTTTTTATTGTTAACTTATTATAACTGTTATTATTATTAGAGTAATAATAGTATATCTTTACATACTGTCAACTCATTTGATAGTAATAAATATAGATTTTGAGAGAGGGTCTTGAAGCATAATTAGAGAACTTAAAAATAAGTAGACACATGAGACTTGGTATGAGGATTCTCGTAGAGTACACTCAGATTAGGGGTAGCCCTCGTTTCTTAGTAGTTGGAGCTTTATGGTATATGATAAAACAAGATAGTTAATAAAGAATGCATTTCCTATAAGGTGCAGCTAAGAAGTAACGCATGTAGCATAAATCTTATTGATGAACATGAAGATCATAGACTTAACACCAAAGCTTATACGAGAACGCTTTGCTTATAGTGTTCCGCTAAGAGGTCTTAAGTCCTATAACACCATAGCATAGCTATTATATAGAGATGAGCATGAATGTTTCAGTCAATAAATTGATTGCTTTGTCAACATTGCGAGTGTTTTTCTATTGAGCATGTGCCGCACCGATGCCACATACCTTACCACAGCATAGCGCTTCCATTCACTAAACAATTTAAGACAACATAAAACATCGCTCAGTGCTCAGCACTCCACCGCACACAAACTAATTTCATCAAATTCAATTTATGTGTGCTCTGCCAGTGAATGACTCCAGCGAGTGCCAGAGCAAATCACTTACTGACTGACTGACTGACTGACTGACTGACTGACTGAGTGACTGACGGGCTGCCTGGACTTGCGAGTGTCTTGCCAGTGACATGGTTGTTGGCTCTGTCGTACCTTTTGGCATTTGTTAGCTATTTGAAAAGCGCGACAGCTGCTGTCGCATATTCCCTCACTTTATTATTAACTGCAGTGCCCCATTTAATACCCTAACAGCTGGATATTACCTATTTGTCATGCAGTCTGAGAGATTAAGGGAAGCCAATTCTCATGCATTTGTCTGTCAAATTGTTTGAGTCTGAGATGAAGAACCGTGTTGCCAACTAGTGTGTGTTGCCAACTATCGCTACAAAAACTATGTGAATTCTGAGAACAAATTGGCAGCACTTTTCATTAAACTGCCGAAAAAGTAGCTATATCAGTCTAGAACTTGAAATGTTTCTTGCTGGAGACCTCTGAAATTGGCGAAAGTTAGCTAAATCGTATTTAAGTTTAGCACTTTTTGACTGCAGGGCATTAGCATTTCGATTTGGTGCAAAATGCTTTTCGATCTTCATTTTAACCGCTGCAAGACGAGCGCAAATATAATTCAGTTTCAGTTTGGGGTAAAAATCTGTCACAGCTTTCACAACAGATGCGTAAAGCCCGGGAGCGAAATAAATCTCTGGCTGAGTGTCTCCCTTTGGCGCGTGGCCGTCGCGCTGTCTAATTTGAAGTGGATGCCACCTGACTGTGCTGCACCTTTTGAGCGTCGACAAACAAACTAATCTAATACCAATTTGCATTTGATTGCGATTTTGATTTGATTTGCCGAAACGTTGCGGGCGTTACGCTTTCCAACTTTTGACAAGGCTACAGCAAAAAAAAGAGGAAGGAAATTTGCAAAAATAAAAAATAAATGTATAATATAGTCGAAAAAGCATTGTAGCTTATAACTTTCTGTGGTCTTTGGCATTCGACTGTTTTATTGTGGCAGCAACCAGAAAAGACATCAACTTTCAGCTCGACAACGCGCTCTCAACAAAGTTCTGGCCACAAAATGCGGTTTAGCAGCAGTGCCAATGGCAGATAACTAAATCAAGCAGCAGTTGCTGCTCCGGCTCCGGCTCCGGCTGCAGCTGCATTGACTCCACATCCGCTTGCTCACTCGCATAATAGCACACTTTCCGTTTCCGTTTGCCCCAAACAAAATGGCGCTGCGAACTTTCAGTCGGCCGGCCGCTCGATCAATAGGCCACTCTCCCCCCGCCCTACTGCCGCACTCAGGAAAATACAATAATTTTAATTGCAAAAACAACACACAATATCAAACAAATTGCGCGAAGGTGAGGGGGGTGGAGGGGACGTGCACTGCCCACAATTTCCGCTGCCAGTTGAATTTTGGTTTTGGCCATTGGCTTGTTTTAATTGTCCTGCAGTAACTTTTAGTGCCCACTGTGCCGTTTGTATCTGCAGCTTGTACGTTCTGCGGTTTGAATGACAGTATGACAATTGATTTCCATTTGAGATATGAACTCTTCTTTACGCGCTCATATAAGTTCGAGCGCACTTGCGAACAACGCCGGGTAATTAAATGTCATCTTCTTATTCCTATGCTATGCGCCACCCACTGTAAACCACAGTTACAATATATATATTATGTGTACTACAGTCGTACTTAACGGCATTTTTTTAAAGCATCTTTTGACTTTTTTTAGTTAATCGCAAGTCCCGCTGCACAAAGCCGCGTTTGGTACTTTATGAGCCTGGTCATCAGCACTAAACATTTATAGCATGACATTAATTTTAATTTTTTGTTGTTGTTCTTGTTGTTGTTGCTGTTCGGGCTTTGTTTTTTGTTTTTTGTTTTTGTTTTGATGCCACTCTTGTTGGGAGGCTGCTGGCCGGCAAATTTGCGGCTTGGCTTTCTTGTGTCAATTATTTGGTTGTGTGTGTTTTTTTTTTTCTTTTGCCCCCATCGTCAGGCGCTGTACCCGTTTTTGTTGTTGTTGTTGCTGTTGCTGATTTTAATTGAATCTCATATACAAAGTAGAAGCCAGAGTTGCAGCAGCAGCAGCAGCAGCAGCAGCGAGTAGGGCAAACATACTGCTGGCACTCTTGGCCGTATTTGTATTGTGCTCCCAAGCACAGCATTAACTTGGCCCGTTGCATTGTTGCTGCAGCCGCTTTGCCGTTTGCTATCAGGCACTTTTATCGCCGGCCACATCTGCACCAAATAAAATAATTGAACGTTTTGCGATAAGCATCGCCAGTGCACAGCGTCTAAAGAAGCTGCTGCTGCTGCTGCTGCTGCCGTCGACTGCTGTTGGCCTAAACGAGGCAGCTCTTGGCCACATAGTGGCACAGCCGTGTTGCAGCTCCATCTGGTGCTTGGCTCGAGATGCTCGTGTACAGCAAATGTCATGTTTACAGACCGCACTCAGTCGATTTGTGTCAAAGTTGAGTTTAGTATCTATAAAATTATATAATACACTTCCTGATTTCAATTTTTTGTGATTTTGTTGTTGTTGTTGCTGTTGTTGTTGCTGTTGTTGTTTTTTTGCTTGCTTTAGAAAATCTAGTTCACAATGGAATCGGGCACTGGCACTGGCACTGGCCGCCTGTTCAGCTCAGGCATTTGTCTTAACATGCCGCGGCATTGTTTATCCAGCCCTATGCTGCATCTTAAGGTTTCGGTCTCGGCCAGGGCAGCCCAGGCCAGGCCAGTCCAGGCCATTGTGCTGCCGTTTTTACTGCTGAACTTAAAAAGAGTCAGTAAATGCTGGCGGAAGGACGCCAAAGTTGACATAGTAGGTGCGGCTACTTGGGTTCATTTGATACGCTTTGCCATTGGCAAGAGTTAAATCGTAATCCACGAAAAGTACAAAAATATCAACTAGAAGGAACTATCGAGCATGTTTTTGTTTAAGTACACCAATTAAAAGTTTCGATCCATCGATCCTTTTTCCATGCTCGCTGCGTGCTGAGCCCTTAACCCAAAGGAAAGGGTCTCTCTTTTTGGCACATATAACAACTGTTGTCCAGCTTGTTTCAGCTTGACTGTGCTAGTTGGCTCAAGTGTAGGGTATTCTTGGAGCGCAATCAAACTTAAAACGCGCTACTGCACACTCTTTGAAGTTTAGGGAGCTTAAAAAGCTGCAGCAACCAGTCAAAGCCGTAAGCGATATGCCGATAATATGATTTTCAGTTAATAAATAACTGCCTAAAGAGAGGCGATAGCTTCATGGAGAGCTGATGCTGGGATGGTTTACGTGGTCAATCGGTTTTGGCTTTGATTAACTGTTGTCAAGAGCTGGCCACAGCCTGGCCCCATGGCACGAGCTGCTGCTGCCTCTTCAGCTGCTGCTGCTGCTGCTGCTGATGGCTTTGTTCGATTGCCGCTGCTGCAAATTACTTATGCATTATTATAACTTTGATTTTGGTTGCCGAACAAGCAGCCGCATCGAGCAGTCAATAAGAAAAACAGCAAGCAAAACAACAACAACAACCAAAGCAGGGCGCACGGTCATTTATCTTGATGCGTCTTCGCGTTGCTCGTGGCATCCACTGCGATTTTTCAACTGCGGCGCGTTCTGCTGTCTTCATTGTGGCGTTATCTCCACTGGCTGTGTTCTTTCTTTATTTTACTTTAGTACCCCCGTTTTTGTTTTTTTTTTTGGACTGCATACGTCAGCCTCTGATAAGGGAACGCTGCGAGTTGCTACCATTTTTGCATCGACCGCTAAAATATTTCTCGTGTAAAGGGCCCGACGCTGATTTTGCGCTGTGTGCTGGCACAGGTCGACGTCGGTTCCGTTGATGCATTTAAAATTGTAAAAAAGGAGAAATAAACAAAAAAAAAACAAAAAAAAAAAAGAAAAGAAATCCCACAGGGTAGATTTGCACAGCTGATAACATTACGTATACGCCAAGCTGTCTTCGTATTTACCTTTGAAGCCGCCTTGTGAATTATTTTTTGACAACTCTTTGGTCATCGATTAAGCAGCTTAAGGCTTATCGGCTATCCGGCTGTCTGCTCCACAAATAAAGGGGAGCAATATATAAGTTGATGCCCAAAAAGTGCGGTGATTGACCCCACGAAAGGTATTAAGTAGCTGCGCTAAGAAATTCACTGCGAGCAGCATAATTACTGCAAAAAATTATGACGCTCCAAAAGGGTTGAATTCAATTTATATAGCACTATATAAAGTGTACTCTGTTTCACTCTCAGGGCGTCAACTTCTTCGAAACTTGAAAGAAAAGTAAATATACAATATATACAAATACTGCAATTTAAGTATCAAGAAATTGGTTCTAATAAAGGCGCGAGTTATTCGCTACAAATCATATTGAAATGCTTTCGAACTAATAGTTCATCAGTTCTGCTAATTCAGCTAGTTTCTAGCTAAACTCTTATATTTTTAGAGTTTATTTGCTAGAAACAGTGAAGTCTTAACCGATTTACCTAATTTTTGGCATCTCAATGACAAGTGCTGCCAATTTGTGCTCAGAATTAAGCTATTTTTACATAGGATTCAGCTAGTTTTTCATAGCTGCGATTGGCAGCACTGAAGGCAGCAGACAACAATGCTGCCATATAGCTACTAGAAATGTCAAAAACAGCCACAGAGTTGCCAGATGTTCCAAAACTTAAGAGATTGTAACGTCTTATTGAGCAAAATGATGGAACACTTTAAACTGGAAGTAAATTTATAAAAATGTGTATTACAAGAGTGGCAAATGTTCATGGATTGGCCTGACTTTTCATTCTATGCCTGAGAAAATTAGAAAATGTAGAATTTCGAAAGCTTTTATCATGATTTTGTCAGGCAAAAACTCAAGAACATCGACAAGAGCACAACAACAAGTTCGAAATGCATCTTGCATACCAAAAGTCTCATTTGGATTCTGTTTCTCATTCTCAGTTGTCAGCTCGTATTGCATTCGGTATCTGTTCTAGATCACTATCAATTAGTAGAAGCTGCTGGCTTATTTCTTCAATTCAAATGCCAAGTCTTCGGCTCATATGAGCTCCCCCAGCGAGCTGGCAAGCCGAGCTAATCTAAACGGCAGTAAACTATTTATTAATGCTAAAGGCTAACTGTCTGGCGGGTCTTTGGCATTCGTCTATCACGGCTGCTGCTGTTTGTTGGGGATTTGATTTGGCTTTGCTTCTTTTTTTTGTATTTAATTGAAATGAATTCATTAAGCCTTTGATTTGCCTTGCAAATGGATGGAGAAAAAAAACAGCTCCATGATGCCTCTGACTTTACCTTTGACGTCGCTGAGCTGGGCTCAGCTCTTGACTTGACTCGGGGCCCGGCTAATGGAGTGCACATCAAAGCGCGGCCAGGTTTAACTGGGCTCGGGCCGTCGTCATGGCAGTTCGTTTAACAATAATTTAAGTTGAATTAAATATATACGAAAATTAACTGCAGCAACAGTTGCTGTGCTGCAGTGTTGCTCCAATTCGCTGCAGTCGACTCTGTGCAACTGTTGCACGTTTTGCATGTCAAGAAAATTGCTTCATTTACGTCCGCGCCGAATGTCAACCACGAACATGATAAACCGAGACCCAAAGCGGACATAATGAGTGACTTATAGGACTCGCCAGACGTCAGGGCAACGTATGAGCAGCGAGCATTTTTAAGTAGATCCAAAAAAAGAAACAGCCATGAAAAGCCCAATGGAAAAACAAAAGCATTTTGCAAAATTGTAATTATTTCCCGAGGCGAAACGATTTCAAAGCTGACAATATGTGTGCTATTAAATACCCTGTAAGAGGGATAATTAAGAAACACAAATTTGTATAGAAATATGATTACAAATATTTCAAATATAATCATTCTTATAAACAATATATTGCAAATTTCCTTAAACTAATTCAATACAAATCAATGTGTTAAAATCTCATAATCCTTTTCTAACCGCCTTGATTTTGACAATTTTTTTGATTTTTGCTAACGAACTAGACTATTCGCCTTGCCTGATCCAACCCTTTTTGGCCAAGAGAAAATCTGTTCTAGACACTTGGCCACATAAACTTTTCAATTTGCTTGCAACAACAAACGGGTCAGTTGAAGCAACTGGCGAGTTATGGTTACGTGACTGGGCTGAAATAAAAACTTTGGGCCAAGTCTTGTTCGAGCGGCAAATTAAAATTGTTCAAAACGAGCGCCCCCGCCCCCCCACGTTCAGCAGCTCCTTAGAACATCATAAGCTAATGGCACGTGCTTATCGAGCATATCAGTTCAGCAGCTCAAGCATTTTGTCACCAATGAGTAGGTTTTTCATCTCCGATGAGGCGACGATAAGTGTGCTACGAAAAAGTGTGGAAAACCAAAGAAATAAAAAGAAAAATTATAATAATTGAATTTTATCGCCACAAAACTTGCAGATGGCAGCAAAAACAAAAGACAGAGAGAGAGGGAGAGAGGGAGAGAGGGAGAGAGAGAGAGAATGTTGGTGTGAAATTGTTGCAAATTGAAATTTATGAGTTTTATATTTGCGTTTTGTTAACTGTTTGCCTTGCCTTGCTGGCCATAGGCTAAATGCTTGGCCAATAAATTCAAATTCTATGGGCCGCATAGCAATTATGCAATTGTATGTGCTGCAAATAAAATGAAGCCAAGTGTATCCGTTGGATGCAAATACTTTTGGCCAGCAGGAACAGACAGCAGAGCCAGTAGCCAGTAGCTGCTGCAAATATCCAAAAACCAAACCAAGGCACCACCACCAAGCGTGTTCTGCCAGTCTAAAAACTCCAAATCGATATGCAAATAAACGAATGAGGCGTACACACAAATCGCAAAACGAGCTGAACTGAGCTGAGCCGTTGTTGAGGAGATGCCACGCCCCCTTAAAACCCTGCTCCCTCCATGGCACTTGAAAGCCGTTTTGACCAAATTCGTCGCTGGCTCTGTGTACCTGAGAAGACGGCAACTGTGGCCACTATTATAACTGCCTGATGCTGTTTGAGCCAAAGCCAAAGCCAAAGCCAGAAAGCCTGAGCATTTGCTTTGGTGGTCCACTCCTGGCCATGGCTTTTTGCTATTGCTACCAATTGTGCATGCAATTTATTTTTAAAGAAATAATTGCTTTGCCGTTTCTCTACCAGCGATTATGCAAATATTAGTATTTGTTGTTGCTGTTGTCGTACTCCACTCCTAACCAAATAACTCGGCATAATAATAATACTCGTACTTGAACGGCAAGTGAAAGAGTCCGCTTTTGCCACGTTTGCATATCATCGAATTTGAATATGCCACACACAATGCGAATCCTTTACACAAATTTCACATAAATCAATAAACGACAAAATTACATTTTTCTGGCTCTTAATCTCTAGTAATTGTCGCTGGCATTTTTGTTGGCTGCCTGAAAGTATGTGGCAAATATTTCGGACAAAAATCAAAAGGTGTGGAGTTGAATTTACATAAATAACGTGTGCAAATTGTGTTTAAGAAAAGCGACACACAGAATTGGCATTTAATATAAAATTTAAAGTCTACTGAAATGATGGGTTCTGCATTCAAGCGTATTTATAATGTTTCGCCTAGTTCTCGTTTGTGTGATATACTTGAAAGTTTCATTGGATGTGGTTATTTCCAATTTCCTCATGTAGATGAATCTGAAATAGAAGATGACACCAGTTAGAAATAAATATAAAAGAGGATATAGCTGCGATTAGTAATCGCGATGTTAATTCTGATCGACGCTTTGTTATCCTTGCAACATGAGAACAATTCATTTTTGATACTGATGTTCATCAAATCGCTGATCAATTCCAAAAGACGACTCTGAAACAGGAAGACAAAGATATTTAAAAATGCTTTCGCTTTGCTTAGAATACAATATACTTATCCCCTTGCCTTGTCAAGGAATCGAAATGGTAATACATTCTTCTAGTGGACGGCTTTGATGGAAAAAGTTAAATGCAGTTTACAATTACATAGAACTTTGAACGGAATGCCAAGTACCTGAGGTACAATTTAAAGCTCTTACATTTACTTTTAATTATTTTTTAATTTCATATAATTTTTTCACACATCCCGCTGTATTTGCCGATTCCACGCTTGAACTGAAAACCCACACACACATTCAACTTATAACACGTCAAACTCCAAGCCCTAAGTTCAACTTGAAAACTTTCTGAGGGTTGATAAAAAAAAAACATGCCACAGTTGTGGCATTTTTCTGTTTCTCTCTGCCGTCTTTTTGGTTAATGAAAGTGGCAGTAAATTAAATTGGCATCACGTTATTATTCTTCTGCCTCTTTGTTGCTTATTTTTGTTGTTGCTGTTGGACAGACATGTGGGCCTCGCAAAAGTTTATCTTATAAAACAACAACAAGCACTTAAGTGTTATATGCCACCGTATTACAACTGTCGAACCGTACCGAACAGAAAGAACCCAAGTCGCGCTCAGAACGACCCAAAATGCAACGTAGCATAAATGAAGAAAGCTGATAAGAAAAGTAACACACAGAAAAAAAATGGCAAGAAAGTACTTCTTTCCTTAACTATCCGAACATTTAATACCCTTGAAGTGTAATTGCTAAAGATATCTTGGAAAAGCAAAAAATGTTTCCATATAAAAACTCATTTCTCCGCCTATCTTATCCTATTTATCACATATTTAGTAACATAGAGAAAGTAAATGCTTTGCAAATACTTTGTCATATAAGATATTAATGTTCGACCAATCGTTCCTATGGCAGCTTTTGTTTATAACTAAGAGACAACTTTGAATAGAAACAGACAGACAAACATAGATATATAAAGAATATGTATACTCGGTTGACATTAAAACCGGGTTCGGAGATGTTTCCTTCAGTGCGTTACAGAATAGATGACAAAGTTATAATACCTTTTGCAAGGCTATAATAAGGCAGCTAAAAAGGCTGCACGAAAATTGCTGCCCGCATAAAAGACTTCGCTTAAAGGAAGACGAACAGCCGCAGAGCAGCCAGAAAGTAATAATAAAATAAAACAGAAATTGAATGTTGCGATTCGTTTGGCGTGGCGGTGTTCCAGGTGACAAGCAATTCCCTACAGGTGCTGGCCAGCAGTTAACGGTGTAGTATGTGTATGTGTGTGTCTGTGCGTTTGTGTGTGCCCACCATATTAGCAATTGCCCTTAGCGCTATAAAACAAGCCAAACATTTTGACATGGGTTAGTGGCAGCATCGCCCAGCAAAAAAATGTGGGTAGGTGAAAATGAGGTGTAGCCCCACAAATCCCAGCGGATTGGCAATCGCCATGACCCTTTCTGCGCCTGGGTGTTGCACCCATGTCATGCCTCTGACAACTGGCGTTAACCAAGCTGGAAAGAAAGTCTGAGCCACAGTCAAAAATCATAACGTATCATATCATATCATATCAGAGCATATACATACGTTTTTAATGAGTTGCATTTTTTTTTTTTGGTTTGTTTTGTGCTTTTCCCCCGAACTCCATGCCAGCCCGACATCCAATATTGCATTTCCGTTCATCATTTTTTGTTTCTCTTATCTGCGGCACATTCACCACAGGTTGGCTACTTATCAAAGCGAGCCTCAGCGTGCCTGTCAGAGTGTTTATGATATGTTTGCCCTTAAGTTGAAAGTGCCAAAAGATATGAAATGCCGTCTGTAGGTTTCGCGCTGCCAATTAGCAGCATCTGCTGGGGCCATTGGCATGCAAATATTTATGAAGTTGAAGAGCGACTTCAAGTGGGTCCCCAACTTCCGTCACACAATAAATTCATAACAAGCCAGTAGAGTGCTCTAGGCGAATGGAACCGACTACCAAATACCCTCCATTTCCTGTTATTTACTGTTTCCGTTCACGCCTTGATTGGCATTCGAATCTATGCACAGTAGTAAAATATAATAGTGGAAATTTCGAAAATATTGATCAAATTATGTGGAACTTGCCTCTAGCTGTAATAATCCCAATAGCTTGGTACAGGGAGTTGTCAATTATTTGAAATAAACTTGTAGATCCCGCATTGAAAAAGTAGCTTGCTGGGATTGATCAATTTCAACAGAGGAGCATGTCTAGATAGGCTGTTGATGTTGATCAGGAATATATATAAACTATAAATCGTGGATGGCTTCTACAATATACCCTTTGTTCTTGCCATTTTCAATGGGAAGAGGATTTAATCATACACACATACACACTATCTCCTTGCGTGTGTGTGTGTGTGTGTGACATGCGACATTATAATGCCACATTATGTTGCCAGTGCGTGAAAGAACCGTACATCAGAGCATAACATCCATAAATCAAAATCCACAAACACATGCGACGTTGTCTATGCGCTGCGCTGGCTGCGCTGCCTGCGTGTGTGTTGCTTGTTTGTATCTGCAGCGAGTATTCGCAAAATTATTACACTTGACATGATTGAATATACCGCTGAGTATGAGAGTACATACCTACATATGGATATATGTATGTATGTACATACTAACATGCACAAGAGGTACCAGTCGCGAGCGTTGCTGGACATTGGTCCACTCACATCGCCCGTGCCCTCCAAGTGTCCGCCGCGCGTATCTTTTCGAATGCTGCTCCAGCTCGCTGCTCTGTGGCTGCGGCCGAACATAGTTTTTGCGCTGTCCCAGTGGGCAATTCCCGTTTCTCCGCTTGTATGTACTAAGTTGACATGGCGCATAAATGTAAGTGGCTACAACGTTGTTTAGTACACAGTACACTGTACATAATATTCAATTAAAATGCTTTAAAAGAGAAATTTAATAAACAGCAAATCAGACCGTCGTTCCAATTGGCAACGGCCAGCGTTGCGTTGTAAGTATCGATAACGTTTGGTTGACTTGACGAGGCTGCAAGCAAATTTCGAGTTCTGCATACTTGGCTAAGAAGAAATAACGAACTTTAAATTGCTGAAGCATTATTTATTTAATACCTTACAAGCCTTTTTCTAAATTAGTTTCTTTACCCAAAGATATCCATCCAGCCTCACAATAGCCATTGAGTTTTTTTGGTGTCTGTCACTGATCCGTTCGATACTTACGTGGAACCAATTTCTAGCGATACTTCTTCGTTAACTTATTCGATACCCGCCAAAATGTTTATTTTTTAACTGCGGCTTCGACTTGTCTGCAAATAGAAATACTATTTATGAAATACTTGTCACATTTGTTTTCTAAACTTTTAACTCATAACCGATAATCACAAGCAACACAACACAACACACTAGTACACCGTCAAAATTCCACCAAATTAGTTCAAAATTGTGCCAAACTTTGGTAAGTTAAATGCAACAATTAAACTTTAATATGTATATTGAAAGGGTATTCTTTTAGTTACCATGTGTCTGGAGACCATACCGACCAATAACAAGACGCTGGCTCTGATCAACCAAGGCTACAAGGTGCTAGCCGAGTACCAAATGCTCGAGCAGAAGCAGTTAAAGGGCATTTATGCGATACCCAGCTATTCCAGCGGCTTGCTTTGGTTCGGTGTGATCTTCATACACAGCGGCTTGTATGCGGAGAGCGTGTTCCGCTTTTCCATATTGCTGCCGGATCAGTTTCCCGAGGAATCCAGTCTGCCCACGGTCATTTTTCAAAAGGACATCTTCCATCCACACATTTGCCAGGTGTCACACAGTCTTGATCTGAGGCCCCTTTTTAAAGAGTGGAAAAAGGATCAGCATCATATTTGGCATATACTCAAATACATTCAGGCGATATTTGCCGATCCCGAAGGCAGTGTCTGCAGTACCCAAAACGGCGACCCCATTCCACTAACTGAGGTTAACAACATTGAGGCCATGCGTTTGTTAGCTAACAATCGCGTAGACTTTGCGCTCCGCGCCAAAGTTAGTATTCTTTGGAGCTGCAAGCATATGTTTGATGAACCGCCCATCAAGGATCCTCACTACATAATCTTCGAGCGCTATTGCCCCAAAAAGCATCAGACCATGATGGAACGCATCAAGAGTCGCAGCTGGTACGCACTATCGGCCCCAAAGAGCCCAAAGCCTTCAGTGTGTGTGGCTCGTATGGATTCTGCCCGACAATTGCTTGACGATGAAGAGGCGCAAGTGGTCAATGCTGCTGGCAGCAGTCTGAATTAGCGGAGTAAGCTCTCGACCAGAATATTTTGGCATTCTTATAGCAATTCGTGTGCACCTAATGGAAATGCAATAAGAATGCTCTAGTCGAGAAACGCACGCTACACGCCGTTCTATATAACATACAAAGTGTTTTAATTATGTTATGTATATTTGGAAATAAGGTCTTGATCTTAAAACTTGTGTGGCTACAATAAGAAATTTTGAAAGACAACGATCAGCACTTTTTTCTCATGAAGTTATCGATTAATTTTTTCGCAATCGATGCTAATGCAAAGCAGCAACTACTTGTGAAATGCAGCTATGCGAAACGCAGCTCCCGCCACTAACGAATTGACGCGTCGGGTTTTTCTGCGTGCTATAAAAATTAATAAATATTTAATAACGTGAGTGGTAATTAGGTAATTAGTGGACAAAATAAAGTGTGTAATTAGCTAATCGAAGAACGTTTAGTGCGTGTGTGTAATTAGATAATATGTGCATTTTAGGGTATGTGTGCTAAATTACGTGTGCGGTGCGCGTAAAGCTAGCCTTTCCAATTGGGTATGTATGTATGTCTATATGTATGTGTGTGAATATTTGCATACATGCATTGTTAAGGCAAAATTTTGGCGTTAAACATATCTAAAACTAGTGTTTAGTTCTTTAAATGTTCTGTATTGATCAATTAATGTTTAACATTGTTGTTGATGGTTTGCCCGAAGCCCTATTGGCAGCCCAGACAGACACCACAGCACAATCAGCGTGTTTAATGCCTTTTGCATTTGTAGTAAACTAACTGTTGTGTATGTAGGTGTGGGTACATATGTATGAACAATTAGAAAGTATAGAGCATGCAATGATATATTGCGCAATTGGAATTGATTGCCATCAACATAACCTCACTTTCTCGCAGTACACTTATTACAACCTGCTGCTGGCTCTTTGTCAATTTTGCGTGTTTGCTGCACTGATTTAATTGTAATACTCTGTTTTCCAATGTAAATCGGACTATATTGGTTTTGTGCTATATCCGTTTAACTATCTGTATAGTGTTTTTTCGACACCCCGTTTTTTGAACTATAATTTACAGCTCGATTATTGACGATCTTCTAAGAATATTCCAACCATTCCAATTATTGCGCCAAATGCTGCAAGTAGTGACCGGTAGAAAAAAACATTACATTAACAGTTTCAAGGTCACTTACATCTAGAAAGTTCTATTCTGCTTGCTTGTCTTTTGTTCCCAGCTCTGTTGGGTACACATTTTTTGGGCACAGATTTGCTCCACTAATATGTGCATACTCTCTGGGCACTCAAACTCTAACTGTTCTTTGCTGCGTGTTTCAACTAGGAACAGACTCGCTTTACTATTCTCAGTTGTTCTTACTCCGGGGAGGCTCCAACTGTTCTTAGCTGTTTTTAAACTGGGAACAGAGAACCGCACAGCCAAGACCTTTCGACTGCAGACTTGTTTTTATTTTAAGTGTCCACCTTTTTTACCTGCCCCCGCCTTACTGCGGCTCTCCACTGTTTTGCCTGATGCACTACATTAATGCTGTTAATAATGTCATCTTCCACATGCAATAATCAAAATTATAATAATTATGGAGCCTGCTGCTGCTGCATCACAAGCGTCATACATTCACCGTTACAGATTGTGGCTGCCTGCAATGTGGCAGCTTGCAACTGGCATGCCGAAATATTAAAAGCCTGCCTCTTTGCATGCGTTGGGTTGCACGAATTGCACGGGTTCCCCACTTGGTGGTAGCTGTCGTCAGCTGCTGCAAAATATACAAAAGTGACAATTTGATTTATCACTGCACTTTGTCCTGCTGCAGAGACTGTGAGAGGGGAAAGTATGGGAGAGGGGGGAGGGGGTGGAAGGAGGAGAGAATCGGGTGAGTCTCCAGCTCTGGCCTTGGCAGCGCTGCTCGTTAGCCAGTTGGTTGCGTATCCAAAAATCGTTCATGAAATTATGGATGCGAGTGCAATGTGCCATATTTTAGGCCATTTATGGCTGGGCTCTTAACTGCGTTCAGCCAAGTGGGCGACGGCGCCACAAATTTTGAATACAGTGAAGACTCATCTAAGGGACAACTTTATTAAGTGGGCAACTCTTTTACCCAATGTATTGTTTTTTTTAGTTGCTAAACCATTTTCTTACTTTTGCGACATTTTTTTTAAGTGTTATTATTTAGATTGAACTTGGTTTGTCCTGCAAGCGAGCTTCTACTGTAAGTGCAATGCTTATCTTTATATATGTGAGCAGCTCTGCCTTTCCAAATACATGAACATGCACATGCTAAGTTGACAACATGGGAAATGCGCACCAAACAGTTTTGGTGGTCCATATTTCAATGGCCTCGACTCAATTTCACTCGAATTTCTGTCCGACTGGCAGCCCGTTTGTTAAAGCTTTCTGTTTGGTGGGCGTAAAATAGATAACACATGAGAATCAGAAGCTATATAAATCACCGAAGCTTTAATAATCTGGTCAAATAAAGAACGATAGTGACTGTAGCTCGGCGCTGGAAACAGGGTATCTACTGGCCGAGAACTCTCGACTTCCTTGTTGCGATGAATAGTAGTTGTTTATTGTAAGCTAACTGATTCTTGGATCGAAAATGAATATGAATTATATCTGTATATATCTGTATAAGCATTCATGTAGTCCAAGAGTGCAACAAATTTATCTTTGCTATCTATACAAGATGATCTAAAATTGAAGCACATCCGGTTAGGAGGCGCTTGTTGCCAGATTGAGACTATTCGTTGGCTTTGTTTCAGCTTTATTTGTGGGGCGTTGCGCTTAAATTAAGACATATCGTATACGATTCTACGCAAGGCGTTAAGAAACAGAACAAGAATAAGAACATCAACAATTAAGTTGTAATAAATTTAAGCGCTGCGTGGGCTGAACTTGGGCTCGAGTGAAGAGTTGGGTTGGTTTTTATTTTATTTTTTCTTTATGTGGTTTTCAGCTTCAATTAAAAAGCCATAAAAATTGTTTCAAGCTGCGCGGGCATAACACGTGACAAAGTCTAAAGTATATATAAAGGCCATTGTTATTTTTATTGATTTTTGTTTTTATTTTGGGTCTGGTCTCAACTTCAATCCCTGGTGAAATCGGTGTATATATGTATATGCCCCCGCTGTTGCAGTTATCAACGGACATCAAAACAATTGCCACCATCGATGCTGTTCAAGGAGTTGGAATCGGCGATTCGTTTCGTTACGTTTCGTTTCGTTTTGTCTGACAAGTTGGCGGCTTAACTAAACCCAAAAAGCCGGACTCGTATTCAAGTTCAATTGCAGCAACAGGTAAAACGCGCGCGGCACTCGCTGAATGGCCTGTGGGCAGAGCTTGAGCTACAGTTTTGGCTTTGGCAGCGTTTCGATTTCCTTGGAAAACCGCTAGAGACTTTGGCCCGGCTCGGCGACTGCTTAGCATTTGCCTGGGCCAAGACGTCGTCGGGGACACAGATTGGTATTTATATGCAAGTTCATGGCATGGCCGAAGCGCGCACACACATCATCATCGATTATAATCGAAATGGGATTGTAAATCAAATCGCATTCAATGGTAGTGACTTTAAAATGGGCTTCATTATCGCCAATGCCGGTGCCGCAGTTTGCAGTTTGGAGTTTGCAGTTGCAGTCGCAGTCGCTGTCGCAGTTGCAATCACCGCCGTCGCCTGCCTTTGCCCATTGTCGGTGGCAACTGCTGCTGCCGCCGTCGCAGACGTTGCCGTCGTCGAAGTGACATTCAATGCCATAATTTATGAGTTTATCTTTTTCGCGCCGCCAAATCGTACGCTAAATGCTGTCTGGCCAGACCAGGACAGGACAGGACAGAGCACAGCAAAGCACAGACCAGAACAGAACAGAACAGAACCCGATCCATACCATACCAGACCAGACCATATGCCCCATTCGTCTGCTCGTTCCTTTGGTTTCGCATATGCAAACAAACGGCTAACAAAACCAAAACGTGCGCATATTTTATGGCGCTGCGAATCCCATTTGTATTGGTATTGGTAATGGTAATGGTAATGGTATTCCTATTCCTATTGCTATTGCTATTGCTATGGCTAGAGCTGTTGCTGTTGCTGTTGCTGTATCTGTAGCTATTGGATTTCTAGCCATACACGTATCTATACGATTTCTGACTTTGCTCAACGCCGCCGCCGCCGTCGACGTCGACGTCGATCGTTTAATGTCGGGCAATTAAAATTGGAGTTCTCTCTAGCTGTTGCGATATTTGTTGCCTTCTTTTTTTTTTTTTATGAGTTATGGGCCGCGCTGACAGCGCCCTGCATAGCCGTGAGGTTCAATGGGCTTGGGTTTGGGTGTTAGTAAAAAGTGCCTCAGCTGCAGTCAATTGTTGTCATTGCAATTGCCAGGCGATGTGTGTGAAATATGTCGAAAAATATCAATACAATTGTTATGCAAAGCCATTGAAAAATGAATAATAACGAAATTTTGATTAGGTTCTGTTCAGTTGACAACACCTAGATGTGTCACGTGATATTATTGTGTTTTTATCTAGTTATGCATTTTCATATTGTTAAAGCCTTAAATCTTTAAAGTTGCTTTTCGGGCCTGCAATAATATGAATATCACAATATTTGTATTTGGGACTCCCTAGGTGAGCAGCAGTTGGTCGATCTTCCCGATAAGGAAGAATTTTGCTGATTAAGCCCCGATTTGAGCTGGACAGACAAGCTTCCTACTCAGATGCTTCCTCCTATCTCAAAGTCATCAATAATTTACTTCCTGAGAACTTAAATTCAAATTCAATTCCACTTTACTTAACTACATTACAGCTTTTTCATTGTTTTAACTCCATATTTGTCCACATTTAAACGATTGCATACCCAACAGACACAGCTTAAACGTTTTCAAATGCCTTTGGACTGAAGATATTTTTCTTTCTATAATTTAATACATTTTCGCTGTTGAGTTCCCTTAAACATGCTCTATTATTTTCAAATTATTAAAGTTCATTCAATTATCCAACACTATTTTAATACTATATGCGCATACTTACGTCGCATTCCAATGTTGGTTGCACTGATTTCCGTTTAGAGCCCATTTCTCGGGACACAGCTTGCCACATTCCACCGCACGTTGGCCACAAAGTGCCGACCAGTTCAGTTTTTGGTATCGCATCAAGCGGAGCGGCGCACAAGTTGCTCACTTCTTTTCAATTTCAACGCACTTGGCCATGTAATCACAGCCGCCTAATTCTAAACCGTTTTTCATGGCCGAAATGCGAACCGGTTGGCCAACTTTAACTAATACATCATTATGCTGGCATGTTGCAGGCTGTTGTTGTTGTTGCAGTTGCTGTTACTGCGCTGCAGTTGTTGCTCGTAATAATCAATTACGCGTCAGGCACGATCTTGACGCGATCCTCGCATGCCATCATGGCCAGGCCAGCTCACATCATGAGCTACGATCTGTAGCCGTAGCTATTTTCCTTTCGGTTCCAGAACTCATGCGCCAATAATAAATTACAAAACAAAACTCAAAGAACAGGTTCAATTACATTTAACAAGAGCTGCAAACAGCTGATTTGTAGTTGCAACTACGGGCAAGAGTGGCACATACAGGGGCAGGGGCATGGTAAGAGCGAGCATTGAAATGGAGCCCAATGGCAAATTAAATAGATTTACGCTGGAAAAGTGTTGCTGATTGGGATAATCAACGCGTTTGCCGAGTTGTTGTTGTTGTCGTTGTTGTTGTTGCTGCCGCTGCCTGTCAAGGCATTATTACCGCCGCCTTGTTGTTGTAATTGCAGTTGTTGTTGCTGTTGTTCTACGACTAGCTCACAGTGCGGCTGGTCCAGGCTGTTGAGTTGCGGCCGTCGTTAATCCCAAATTCGCATTGAAATTTGCATGGTCGTTGACGTGCAGCAACAGCAGCAACAACAACAATAAGACTTACAACAACAACACGGCTTGACACACTTACTCATTCTGTGTGTATGTGTATTTGTGTGGCCGTATTTCCGGTGTTGCTGCGCTATGCGTCCGGTTTTAATAAAATTGCTGCTGCTGCTGCTCAAGTGTTGCTGCCATTGCAACAACAACAACATGTTGCAGCTCACGTTAAACTTCCTACGCTGCTGTGGTAGCTGGTTGCCATGTTAGCATGTTGATATCACCCGCAGCGTAAATCTTGTGGATTAATCCAATTTAACACTTTATGCTGCACTGCGCTTTGGCCATGTTGCAGGCGGCAACCTCAGTCCAGGCAGGTCCCAGCTAGCCAGCAATATGAACGTTATGCTTGGCCAGCGATGCGCTACACTGCAAAAAGTTAAGCCAAAAGCCAAATTACAAAATGTAATACTTGTCTCTAGAAGGAACAGGTATTACAAAGAAAATTTAAAGTTCGAAGTTATTTGCATGAGAAATATGTCCTTAAAGTTAGGTTTTTCCCATTTCACACATATTTTTATAGTTATATTTCAATATGTGCTAGCTGCTTGTCATTTCTCAGCATTTTATTCCATTCGCTCTAGTTTCAATTTCCTTTAACTATAAAGCTTTCATTTTCGTATAATATTCTTGGTATTGTCAAGCGTAATATCAATCTTTAACTTGTGCGCTCAATTATTCTTTCCCTGCTCACTTCCTCTTTTTCGCTTCAGTTGCTAAATATTCAATAGCGTATTGCGTATACGCCACATATTCCCACAACGCTCATCAGATTTTCGTTTCTCTATTTCACACTCAGTCTTAGTCTCAGTTTCGCTCTCGAATCCCTTTTGGCCCTTGACACAATTTCGCTCAGTGCATTGGCGGTGGCGGGACGACCTTTTCAGTCACAGTCACTTTGCGACTCAGTTAGTTGGGCTACCTTTGGCCGACACAAATCCCGGGATAGCGCCGCTCCCCGCTCCCCGCTCTCCTCTCTGCGCTCTCTTTTTAAGCCAGCCCACTTAGCCAGCCAAGTTTTCCTCTCGAACTTTTCTACTTTTACTCTTTTCATTTGCTGCTTTTTTGTTTTAGCCTTTTTCGTTTGTTTGAAGTGCGCACAAAATTTAATACGCTTGTGGTCACATGTGTTGCGCCCTTTTTTTTTTATATATTTTAAAAAATAGCAAAGACAGCAACAGACCGTTTTTTGCGTTCCCTTCCTCCTTGCAACCGAGCCCTCTGACTAACTGGTGTCGGTTTCTCCCTCTCTCATGCTGGCGCTCTTTGTTGCGCTTTTCTCCTGTGTTGCCTGGGTTCCGGCCAAAGCGCGAATTTAATTAAAATATGCAAATCGCTTTGTGGCATTTTGATCAAGTGTTGAGTTCGCTTTGCAGTCACTCGCAAGTTCACGTGGTCTTTGCGCTCTTTTACTCCAGGTTAAACCACACACAGAGAACTCCACTTGCTTGTTACTGACATTAAGTTTTTTTTTTATCTCTTGGCCGAATACCCTGTTAATCAGAAGTATTTCACAGATTCAAGAGTTCCTGTGAATGTGTAGATTTCATACTTAATTCCTGCTTCGGCTCCATAGTCAGGTCCCTGCTCGGACGACAAAGACAGGTCCATGCTCAGGCGTCATGATAAGGTCCATGTTTGTAGTCCTTATGGACTACATTTCTTGAATATTGCACAATCTAATATAAAAACGAATTTATCTGTGCTTAAGTAATAAACGCCTAGAGTATTTGGCTGTCGTTTTAAAAACTGAATCTACTTTGTATACCAAATTTTTTTTAGTTTTGTCTGTTTGGCAACTTTTGGCGATAAAAGCGAACGATAAAAACGTAACCAGTTGAGTTTTTCCTTTTCATTCCACTTATTGAGCACGGGGTTGGCATCTGTTGCTGCTGTATTCCTTTTTGCGGAGCTAAAAACTCATTCATACCCTTCAGAAGGTGTGATTTTTATTTGGCTCGAAACGCCGTGCAAATTAAATTTATTGCACATTTTATTTCCTTTGATGTTCGTTTGTTAACAAAATTGTTGGGGATTAACGTAACGGGCGCGGATTAGCCATGGCATTAACCAAACAGCCAACATCGTGATATGGCGTAACTCTTGCACTTCATCACCTCGCTGGACTGTCTGGGAGTTGGTTCGGTCTCGAGTTCTTAATGCTCTTGCCTGGCGCTGCTGCTTCAATGTTTCATTTGCATTTTTATGGCAAATGTCTGGAGCGAGTGCAACAAAGTCTCGCAAATGCGATTAAGTCATTCGGTTGTCTTCCCTTTAGCTATTATTTATTTTTTTCCTTCTTTTTCAGTTTTTTAGTTTTTGTGGGTACTTGTTGGAGCTCATTGTCATTGCTGTTGCATTGTACACTTTTAATATGGTCTAATTAAGCAGAGAATGTGCAAGCGCAAAATAAAACTAAAAATTCTTCAAATTTAAATTAAGCAAGTGTATAAAAATAAATTTGCATTGTGTGTGGGGGAATGCAACTCGGTTGTGGGCTCTAGTAGAAATTTGTGAACTTTTATGTTGATAAAATATACGTTTTTTTTCTTCTGATAAGTATAACAATTGTATTTGAACTGGCGACTTTCCGTTTGGTAGTCTTCCGCCCAAATAGCCAAGTCATACAGGCATGTGATGAAATATCAACCTAATCTGTGTCTGCATTTCTCTGTCTTTGGTATATATTTTATATTTATATTTGCCTTTTTTATGGCCTACACATCACACAGTTAAAGTCAGACTCGTTTGCAGTTACTCATATCAGCCCAGCTTAGCTTTGGCCTTATTCTTTTTCATTTAACATGCCGTGCTCGGAGCTCTCTGCTGAGCCATTGCAATCCACTTCATCATAGTCAAAGCCGCCAACACCTGTGCAACAATGTGGCGATGACTTGGCCAACTGCTTACTCGACTGTGTGACAATGTGAGCCAAGTTTTAAGATATGTTGGCAACAGCAGCAGCAGCAGCAGCTGTTGCTTGCCTAAATAGAAAATTCCCAATGGCAGCAAATTTTCTTTTACAGTGTTGTTTAAATTTTCATTTTCTTTTTGTGTCTTGTGTTTTGTTGTTTTTATTTTCTATTTATTTTTGTATTTGTGCTCGGTAAATGCTACCAGGATATTTTGCATTGGTAATTTGGCGTCATTCTCAGATAGTTGGCACTACGTGTGCTGCTACCTGCCGCAGGAGTGGGGGCTGTTTAAAGAAAAAACAAAACTATAGTTGACCCAGTTTGGGCATGTGTGCTGTGCGCGCTGAGTCGATATTGAGCAACAAAGCTGCGGTACAAACAACACACAAACATGCACACACTCACACACACACACACACACATACGCACAGAGAACCAGAAAACTTGGCATACAAACAGAAATATCCTTGCAAACTTAAGCCAGAGCCTGTCCGCAACACGTTTACACAGCACAGAACATACAGGACATGATGCCGACAGCCATCGTTCCCGCATATCCTTGAGAGCATCAGCATGTACTCGATTCGACTCGACTTACCCATCGACATCTTCACATCTCTTGCTCGTTCTTTTCGCCCCCCTCTCTTTCGTCATTGTTGTAAAGCCAGCCTTCCGGCTACTGTCAGTTGCCAATAGCTGACTGCAGCTTACCCCCAAAAATAGTACCTCTGAAGAACTCTACAATTTAGACACCATATACACCCACACAATTGAATGCGTGTGTTGTGTGTTGCTAAAGCTTCTAATCAATTTTTGAAAATTGTAAATTTTTCGCAATGCAACTTTTCAATTTTTGGACAACACAATATTTAAGTGTCTTCTTGTTGTTGTTATTGTTGTCGGCTTTATTGTGGTTTTTCTTCAGTTTTGTTTTTGCTCATCAACTTTTTTGCTCTATTTGAAAATACCTGCTCTTATACACAGCTGCTGGCTGCTGGCTGCTGGCCTGGACGAAATTGCGTCTTTTCTACTTTTGTCAGTTGTCATGTACAAAAAACATTTAACATGCCTACTACTGTTATTTACCCAGGTTGCAGTTCACTTCAGCTTGCTGGGCTTACCCGCTGTTACCTGACAAAACGCACTTTGTAAAATCGAAAATCCTTTTAATTGAACGCAACTTAGTTTTCTGGGCAGTTTGGGTGGAAGGGGGTCGATTACATGTTTAAATATTTGCACACATTTTTGCTTCAATTTAAATTCCCTGTTACACATATTTGCAAGTGCCTCGAAATGCAAATGGGCGGGCACAGGTAATGGTTGTCTGACTGTTTGCATGTGTGTGTCTCTGTGTGTGGTCAGTGACGTAAGTGCTGTGGTGCACCTCAAAAGTTTGGAGCTGCCTGTTTAGCTAAGGGCCTCCACTTTTGGGGGCTGATTGAGTGTCACGAATTCGGGGCTTGGCTTGGCTTGGACTTTGCTGTCAAAGGCTCAAACTGTGCCGCCTCTCTATGCAATTCTCAAAGATGACAGCGATAGAATGTAGTTTAATTGGGGTTTTTGGTAAATTGCATTTCGTTCACGACCGAATTGTGGTCTATTTTTATTTTGAAATACTTTTGATATTAAATAAATTACAACTTCATAGAGTATTTTATCTTCAGCATGTTGTAAATAACTCGCTGGGCTGTTCAACATCTATTTGATCTTGTAATATTTTAATATTTACATATATATAATACATCAGTCGACGCAATTGCCACAATTGTTTATTTTTTGTTTCTAAATTCTCCAATATTTTTATACAAATATGTAACGAAAAATCAAAAGTTATTCGTGCGCACGCAAAAATTGTTAACTTAAAATCAAAAAATACTTGTGCAAATATTATAAATTACCAACATCAACAATTTATAATGAATAATTCAGCATTGCCAGGGCTTGAATGCTGATTGCATGTGGCTGCATTTTGCCAAATGCCAGTCCATCCAGCATCCAGCATCCAGCATCCAGCGTCCAGAATCCACAGAGATCAGCAACTCTGTGGGCAAGGTCGGGTTAAAAATCAATTAAAGTTTTAGATGAAAACACAAACGCAAAAACCGCAAAGCAAAACGCACATGCACAGCATACCAAGCATTAAAAAAAAAAAGAAACGATTTTCTGATTTAATTTTCCGACGAATTGATAACAGTACACGTACTACGAAGTTGACCCAATTTGAAAGTAGAGACCACCAGCAGGCGGCCAGAAATCAATTTAACCATAAAGTAAATACGCAAACGCATAACAGCATGTGCATGTACAACATATTGGCCAGATTTTCTAGATAAACCACAATGCAGTGTAATTAATAAAGGTAACATTTGGCAAATCAAATCAATGAAAAATATGCCAACGAGAAGTTTAGTGCATAAACTTCGCTTCAATAATAACAAATCATATTTGGAAAACTTATCGTAAGTCGCAAAATGCGATGAAAACAGCTCTATATAGAAGTCCGACCTGTTGCCATATATACTATATACTATGACGAGATCCTTTATATTTGCCATAGGATAAGATGCTTATGCATGATGCAAGTATTAAATACATCAGATAGTTATAGCTATGATAATAATAATAATATTCAATAATATCTAATCATATTTGGAAAACTTATCGTAAGTCCTGAATTGCGATAAACACAGCTCTATATACAAGTCCGAGTTGTTGCCACACATTTGTACTATATACTATGACGAGATCCTTTATATCTGCCATAGGAAAAGATGCTTTTAGCATATGATGAAAGTATTAAATACATCAGATAGTTCTAGCTATGATCGGTTGTGGCTTTGAAGCAAAGATCACCCGTCATTAATAGACATTTTTGTTAGGGTATTTGAACTGCAACACACAACAACAGCAAATAACTGTTCGTTGTAGTTGTTGTGTGTCGAGCTAAAAATCAATTTGCTGTTACATAAACATGCATCAATGTCGTCGGCATTGTGCTGACAGCCATGGAATGCTCTTTGCTCAATGTCCAATGCTCATTTCTGGTAAGATAAGAACGCTGTAGATTTAAAGCACAGATTTTTAGCTGCAGCAACAAGCAGCTACAAGCGCCAATTAGAACACACTGCACAGAGCCAAAGCACAAAAATATTTCACTCATTTTCATTTCTGTTCAACTGGCTGCAGTTGTTTGGGCCCTGTTCCCAGTTCCCTGTTAGCTGCTTCGAGCTGTGTTCTCTGATTACAGTCAGCGACATTGAGAATCAGACTGTGGACTTAAACGGAGAGACAACAGAGACAGAGACAGACACAGACACAGGGACAGGGACAGGGAGAGGGGCTGCGGCAGTGTGATGGGGGTTGGGGCGGGGGTTTTGCGGCTGACACGCTGTTGCTTTACAAGATCATAGATAATAATATTAAATTGGTTAAATGCCGTCTTGGATTACCCAAAGCGCAGACAGCTAAATGCTGTCTCCAATTCTCCAATATACATATGTATATATATATATTTAACGACCACCCCGAGTGCATTTCGGATTAAATGCTTATCTAACATTATTGATATTATTCTTCTTCTTTTTTTTGTTTTTTTGTAATTAATACAGATAAAGCTTTAGTTATCAAGCTGAAAGCATTTGAATGCCGATTAAATAATTGATTTCGTTGCCTTGTTTTGACATTATTGAATTACCCAAAGACATTTGATTAATTTGCATACGACAACAAATTCGTGATCTAAATTATTTCGTTTTGGTTCTCGCTCAGGTTCTCTTGCTGGCCTTTTATGGCCAATTGTTAAATGTTTTTTTTTTAGCTGGTTGTTGCTGTTCACTGTTTCTCGCCGTGATTGAAGTAAAAGGGCCCTAATGAGCCGCTATAATTCAATGCCAGTCCGAATTTGAATTGCCGCTCGCCCGCCCGCCCCTCCGTCCGCCCGTCCGTCCGACTGCCTACCGTGGAAATTGTGAAAATTTGTTTGTGCTATAAAAATTTCACCGGAAAATCTTTGAACAATGTCTGAGATTTTTTTATATTAGTTTTATTTGTCTAAGATCATGAACTCGGCCTGCACTCGCCTCTTTTTTTTCTTTATTAATACCCTGGACTTAAGTTTTAATCGTTAAAAAGGGAATATATTTTTTATGCTAATGTGTTAAGCATATAATATATCAAAAGAACATCTATTCTTGATCAGATATTATCGAAATTATGTTCCATCAACACAAATCTGTATAGAAAAAATATATATTTGAGCTCATCTCTTAGCTTATAAGATGTGAAACCAAACATGTGATTTCTTATATATACAGATTTGGAAAACAAATCGTAGATAACCTTCCCAAGTTCCACCCAATATTGTGAAATAAAGGTCTTAGTTTTGATCTTTGGTGGAGTCATGTCGTATGTATTTCTTATAAATGTATTTCCCATATTTCTACAGTTCGAATAATTGAATCTTCGCCGTTCGTTCAGGGTATTCTGCTAGTCGAGCACTTCCGATTAGAAGACTCTTACTTGTTGCCTTTTGTTTGCTGATAATTTTGGTAGCTCAAATCAATAAAGCAAAAGGAATATTTTAATGTGCCCGCAAAGAGAAATTATTATTGCAATAGTTGTAACACAAAAAAACGTTTTGGTAGCCACATTTTGTTGTTGTTGTTGTTTATATTGTAACGGTTTTTAAAGGTTTTTTGTTGCGATTGTTTTGGGGTTGGGCCAGGCGGGAATTGTGGCAGGATGGCGCTGTGGACCTTATGAATCTTGGACAAAAGTACAGTGTGCGAAATGAAATACTTTATATAATTATTCGCTGATTAAATATTTGAAATAAGCTCGTGAATCTGCTAGAAAATCAAAATAAGTAAAGAGACTTTGCTGCAGCTTACAATTATTTTAAATGCATTTATAGCTTAACGAAATTGCAACTAATTGTTAAATGCCAAATTTGTTGTTCTCTTTTGCAAAACTATTTAAATTACCTAGTGTACTTTGACCAAGTAAATGTAAGTTTTTTTCAAGTGTATTTCCAAAATTCAACTTTAACTTCAAAGGTAGCCATGGCAAATATCACAGCAACAAATACCATAGCTATTTTACTTTGTTGTTGTTGTTGTTATTGTTGTTAGCTGTGTTACCTTTTGTGCTTTGTTTCAACTGGCAGAGCAGAGTCAGCCAAAAGGCGCTCCATGAAGCTGGCCTGGCAGGCAGACAGTCAGAGCCAAAGCCAATACCTAATTTCATGTCATTAGTTTGTGTGATAACTGTTACCATTGAAAACGAGCCAACAGAGCAGCTTCTCGTTGTTGTCGACGTTGTTGCTGTTGTTGTTGTTGTTGCTGTTGGCCACGTTGCCTGCCACTGGGAGCTAGGAGATGCAGCAATAGCAACAGCAACAGCAGCAGTCGTAGTCGTAGCCGTAGCCGTAGCAAACGAGCCGCCTCCACCAGAGAGTAGAGCTATTGAAATCATTTAAACCATTTAGACCATTTAAGCTATTTACAATTTGCCATCATCACGACATTTTCGGCTGCCGCTGGCGGCGTTGGCTTTAACGGCGCTGCCAGCGGCCCAAAGCTGCTGCTGAAACTTGGCCAAAATCAGAGCAATTCAATTGAAAACATTTGTAAAATGTCTCTCGCTGTGGGTGTGTGTTTGTGTCTGTGACTCTTGACTGTGTCCTATATGAGAGTGCCAGGCACGACGACGACAAAGTTAAGAAGTCAGCGAAAAATGGTTGAAGGGAGGCAGCGCACTCGCTCGCTGGCGAGTCATATGTCAAAAGGTCAATGCTGATATTTTTGTTGTGATTTCAGTCGCTGCCGTTGTTCAATTTGTTAGCTGCAAAACGTTTGAAATTGCTTAAATGTCAGCTTTCTGTCGCTTTTCCAGACTGACATTTCTTTCAGCCAACTGCCCAAAACTAATTGAGTTCACATTTGCATTTGTTGGATTTTCTTTTGTCATATTAATTAAAATAATGACGGGCAGCCCACACACACAGACACACAGACACCCAGACACACATACACACGTACAACGGCCCACAACCAACCGCCATGAATCATGCAACTTTGGGGGTTTCTTTTTTTCTTTAATTTTGATTGCATTTTGATGCATTCAACAGGCGGCTGGCGGCTGGCGGCAATTTGCATGCGAACCAGTCAGCATCGATGCCTGCAGTTTGGATTGCACGCTTTTAGCTCTCGGCATTGATTGAAAGATCGATTGCTTAGACAAAAAGCCAAATGAATTTCTTTCATTCGCTGCCAGTTGCCTGGTTGCCTGGTTGCCAGTTGCGCCTGTTTGCCAGTTGGCAACCTGGTTGATATCAGAGTCACAGCCGCATCATTGTCTTGCCAGTTGCCCAAAAGGAGCAGCAGTACGTAGCTTGTCAAGATTCTTCAATATGCAAATGTGACCAGTGGCATTGCCAACTGACTTGTCTTCAGTCTTGGGTCTCCGATGGGACAGGATTTATATATATCCTACCTTCCAACAGTGCTCTTCGTCTCTTTGCTTTGCGGTCGCTTTATCTGTTTTGTCCTGCCTTTCTTTCTTGCGCCGTCTGTCATTTGGTTTTGATTAAATTGGCTCAAAATGTTGGTTAGTCAGCTTAAAGTCCAGGGTTGGAGACGTAGCTAGCTATATATATGTATATCTTATTGGTAAATGTAACTTTAATTGTTGATTGCAAAGCGAAGTCAAGCGTTGACATACTGAGAACTGAGTTAAGGGATCGAGCCCTCAAATAAAGGCAGTTGGTGTTGGGCAGGGAAAACATGATATGGAAGATTGGTTTTCTGTAGATGTTTCCTAACATTTAAACCTCAAGCCCACATGAGGCCAGGGCTTAATTGGAGTTAAGCAAGTGTCCCCCTTTAAAAATGTATCTGAACAGGTTCAACATATTTCATACCTACACAGGCATTTTTGTTTTAATTGTATTTATTTTACCATCTCATAATCAGCTTTTTGCCTTGAGTTGCATATTTTAAGTTTTTCATCCCTGGTTAGCTATTGTTTGGCTTTTAACTTTGGTCTAATCCGAATGCAAATTATGATGAGATGTGCTAAATTGTTGAATAATTACAACGGTTAAATGTTGTGTTTGGATTGTGCCTTCAAGTCGTCTTCATATAGGAAAAGGCCAACTAACGGCACTGGAATATTGCAAACATTTCATTTCATGTTAAAACTTTCAACAAAATTTGACTACGTACTGCACTTGGCGTGGTCAACCTATATACATTTTTGCCAAGTCAGCGAGTGCGTTAAGTTTGAAACTTTTTCTCGTTGCGGGTGCGAGTCTCTCTTTCGCTCACATACGGGCTTGCCAAAAAATTATATGCAAATCTAATTAGTAAATGATTTGAAGCGTGAAATTGAAAAATAATTTTTTCGTTTACTTTTTTTTTTTTGCTGTTGCCGTTTTGTGCGTTTATGCAGATTGTCCAAATGCGCTGAGCTGTAAGTGGCCAGATACAGATACAGTTGCAGTTGCAGATACATTTACAGATACATTTACAGATACGGCTGCAAATAGAGTTGCGAATACGTTTAAATACATTGTATGCAAAAACAAAAAAAGGATGCTGAAAATGGCTGCTGCTGCTGCTGCTGTTGGGCATTGGCCATTGACCAATGGCTGGGCAACTGTTTCCGTTAATTTGAACACAAAAACTAACGCATTAAATTTAAATAAAAATGCAAACTGTTATTTTTACAGTTCAAAGGAAAATTTTTCAAATTTTTCCTGCCCTACTGCCATTTCCATTTTTTCTCTTGAGAGAGGGTCTTATGATTTTCGTTAGCATAATTGTGCTCCGTATCGTTTCTCATATTTCTTGTTTACACAGAACTCTTAATTAAAGCAAATAAAATTTCAACTATTTTAAGTAATAACTTATAGTTTCTTAACAATTGCTTATCTATAGCAGCTGCCAATTATAGGGTATCATTGGTTCATAATAACATAAACTAGTTTAGTTCGCTTGCAACCAGCTGCTGTTCAATTTTTTATTGGATTTGCCGAACAAATAACAGAAAAAACATCCAATATAAAATATGAATTACATTTATTTTATTTTTGCTTCCGGCCGGCAGCTATTTGCAGTGTGTGTGTGTGTTGTGAATGGAAATTGAAAGCGCAGCCAAAGTGACTTTTTGGAAAATGTTAATTGTGGCTGGGCTGCTGCGTTGAGATACTTTTGCAACTTTATAAAGTTGACGCTGTGCGAAGGTGACGAAAACTGAGTTAAATTAAAGCAATTTTCAAATTGAATTGCATTTATGAATAACAATTGGCAACAGCAGCCACTGCAATTGCAACTCTGATGATCAACTGCAACTGTAACTGCAGCAGCAGCAGTAGCAGTAGCAGTAGCGCCTACGTGAATGTGGCTGCTGGAGACGGTAGCCAGTTGCACAGTTGCCAGCAAATTGGTCCATTTTCCAAATGCAGCGGCTTCCTATTGCCCCGTGCAGCATGTGGGCAGTAACTGCAACAGCCCAAGCAACAACAGCAACAACAACAGCATTATCATCATCATCATTATCATTGTCGCCGTTTGCCGTTGTCGCCATCGTATATCATGCACAATTGTAGCGCGCATGTTCGCGCAGCCCCAACAATTGCGGAGGAGATGACAACATAAACAATCCTAAATGTAATCCAACAGTATCATCAAGTCGAGCGGCACAGCGTCAGGCCATAGCCCAGACTCTTGGCAGCCAAAAAATATGATTGCATACAAATCAGGCAACAACGTCGTTGGCGGCTACAACAGCCCTGCACAGTGGTCAAAAGCTGACAGAAAAACGTTAGCCAATTGAGCAGAAAAACGTTAGCCATTGATTGATCTGAGGAATGATTCGCGTTCAACCAATTCTGTGAACATATCAGTATGAGTTCGAAGAGATCCCTTTTAGAGTTTGGTTTCAGTTTTATAGGTTTCATCATGAGTCACTTGTCAATTCCAATATACATATAGCTTAAGTCTTCTATGCTCCCGATATTATTCCCTATATGCTAATATATTGTGTTTTCTTCCTTTTACTTTAACTTTTTCATTTGCTTTTTTCTCTTTATTCACGACAGTTAAAAACTTGTTTAATTCTTGAAATGGAATAGGCCCTATATGCTTTTCCTTTTTGCCCGATTGCATCGCTTTACATTTTTAAGACACTTTCAACCACAGTGCGTTGGCCACTTGGCTGGCGGGAAGCGTGCATTATGCGAAATTCAAATGCCTGACGGCATATTTCACAGCTGTCGCCCCGGCGAGCAAAACTTTTCACAGCCGCCGCCGGCGTCATCATCGTTGTTGCCCCAATATTCCATACTATCCACAGCAGCACTCGGCATCCTCGTATCGCTCCATTCTCTGTTTTCCATTCTTCATTCTCTATTCTGGATGCACTCCATCGTCGGTGCTGCTGCTGCTGCTGCTGCTTCTGATGTTGCTATGGCGTTGACACTCCCTTTTTGGCGCTATGCTGCAATGAAGCATATGCAACGCGCTGCATTAGCGGCAACTGCGGCGAAATTCTCCCTGAAAAATGCGTGCAAATTGTAAGGGTATTGCTTTTACTCCTGATGATGCTGCTGCTGTGCTGCTGCTGCTCGCTTGTTGTCGTTGTCGTTCCTCTTGCCGTTGTTGTTGTTGTTGTTGTTGCCATTGCTGTGCGTGCGATTGGGCGCCTTGCCACGGGGCATAGGGGTATTCAGTAGAATTATTGCTTATCGTGGCGCAGCTTGTTGAGCTTTGCTTCGGGCAGCTTGTGACTGTTGGATTGGAAACTGCATATAACATTGATTTAATTATCATTGGGCTTGTAACGCTTTAAATGTGAGTCAATTTATTACACTTTATACCAAAATACTTAGAGTTAAGAAGCTGACTTTTTAACATCAGTTTCCGTATGCCCAATTCTACCCGAAGCTGTGAAAAATATGTGGGAATTTTGAAATTCATGCTACAAATATTTGATGGCTTATTTTGAAAGCCGTCACAATTTATTGTTGTAAGCAATTTATTGTTGTAAGCTTAATTTCACCTCAAAATTGTGAAAATTTTTGCGGAAAGTAATTTTCTTAACGTGTAATAACTATGCTTATTGAGTGACCCTTATGTTTTTCTCTATAATGGGCCTTGCCGTATATGCCACACGCAAATTGTACGCCAATTTCATAAGCATTGCCTCACGCATTTGCCAGCGCTTGCTGCTCTTGCTGCTGTTATTGTTGTTGTTGTTGTTGAATTTTGATTTAGTTACGCATGAATTTGGAATCCCACAATGCAGCCAGCCTATATGGTTGTAGACGTTGTATATGCCACACTTTGGATTTGCATATACTATGCAGCTGCAGCTGCGGCAGCAGCGGCTGACTGAGAGGCTGGCTGGTTGACTAACTGAGTGACTGACTGGATGGATGCATTAATTGAAAACTGGCTGTGTCGGTAGTCAAGCGTTTATGAGCGGTGTATGTGATGGATCTGGAAATGGGCACCCGCTTATTACGTGCGGTGCACTGACATGATATGCATATGATACGAGAGCATTTGTCGCCTCAGTGCGCGAGACTGTCTCGACTCCACACACAAGCACACACACACACTTACAGAGGGCGTCAACACTTCATTTCAATTGTCAGAGCAGGAGACCGGCAACTTGCAACCGGCAACCCACACACTGCCGGATATACGCTTGCCAATGTCATATTTAATTATACTAACTCAATTTGCTGTAACCGTGCGGCGGTTGCGTAAAGTTTAAGTGCAATTGCCTGCATTCGAGAATCGGAGAAGATTCTCTGGGGCAGAGAATTGTGACAGGGTGGAGTGGATCTGGGTTCGGGCCTGGGTGGCCGGCCCGTGGTACAACCATTTCAAAAGCCAAACCGCAAATTGCCGACACGGCATTGCTTAAAAATAAGTAAAACAACAAAATCTCGTATAAGCATGAGCACTAAAATGGCAACGAATACGTTGTACACTATCTTTAATCAATTTTGGGGTTAAACATTTTATACTTTCATCATTTTTTATGTAGCTATTTTGGATTAATATCAGATTAATCAATTGTAAAATTAGTTTGAATAGAATACTTAAGATCTTACTCTGTGAAATATTTCTAGATATTGTATAAAAGAGTTTGCAGAAAACGTATTTCATATATTCTTAGATATATCTTTATAAGATCTCGATAAGTTGCGAAAGACAACCACTTCTCGATGCTTTTTTCACACTTCACAGAATACTTTATCCCTAGATCTATCCCTAATATCCCCAGGAAAGTTCCAAAGTTCACAGTTTAGTAGTTATGCCCACAGGCAGGCGTTGAAAAAGTGTCCGTGTGTAAAATAAATGAGGAAAAGGCATTAAAGAAAGTCATTAATATGCAACAGCAGACTGTCAGGCGGTAACGGACACTCCGGACGAAAAGACAGACAAACAGACAGCTGGCTGTTACTGACTCACTCGCTGGCTGACTGACTGACTGACTGACTGAATGACTGACTGACTGACTGAATGACTGACTGGACAGCTAGAGCAAGTCGATGGGATGCGACGCGTCTCTCGACGCGGCAGAGTATCAATTACTTGAGAAAAATTACTTGTCCAACTGCTTTCGGGTACTCTCCGTGCATTGAGAATAGCCGCGTGTGTGTGGCGTTGGGTCGCCGGCTATGATCAAACGCTTTTGTGGCCCACAACACGCACACACGCACAACACACACACATATTGTATAGGTGCTTAAAGACTACGACTTGCGAACGTGTGTGCGTGTGTTCCGCTCCACTCGGGGGAAGTCTTAATTTCCTTCTATGCAAACTTGGCCATTTGTCGTTGCGACTAAATGCTCCATTCATAGCCACGTTTATTTTGTTGTATTTTCTTTTATTTGAAGGGGGTCTGTTTTTTTCATGCTGGCCTTTAAGCCGCGTGTTTTGTGTTATATATTTTGCACTTCTAAGACATAAATTTAGCTGCGACTGCAGGCACATAAATATGCAAAGAGTAAAGGCACTGTAAAGCGATTTTTAACCCAAGCAGGGCAAGCTATATATGTACAGACTCCCAACGAGAGCAGGGATTTTTATGTATGTGCCTATACTCTGTTTGAGACTAGTACCAATGGGGTCCATACAAGTTGTTTGTCCTTTAATAACAATGTTAATATAACAATTTATTTAGTATTTTTTGGACTTGGATGGTTTGAACTATGGATTGTTGTTTAGACGTCTCAAGGTTTGCCCAAGTTGCCCACAGTATGCAAGAGTTTTCGCGTTTTATACAATAAGGTGTGAAGATAGTTTTACTTTTTAACTAAAACAAATACAATTTGTACTCTTTTAGAAATATAGAATGTGGTTAGGCCTTTTAGCACTGGGTATCCTCAAATCGTAACAATTTAAACGTTTCTCAATCTCGAAAGTGGTTCGGTTTTTTTTTGCCTTTGTTACACTGTTGACGTTAACTCAATGTCGCCGTCGATGCAAAGTGCTGCTTGCTCCCGCACAACCCCTTCTCCACAATGCTCTTGGTCACCCCCCTTGCAGCCTCTGCCACTGACTCCTACTCCACTGTGCTGGGCTCTGTGTCGTTTGTGGCTGCGGCTCAATGGAATTGTCATCCTGCTGTGTTCCAGTTAGTTGGCCATGCGGCTTTGCACGGTGCTATGAAATGCGATGCGATTCTCCACGATGCGAAGCGATTCGATGTATCTTTTGGCTGTTGCTGTCCCGCTGCTTGTTCAATATTGAAACGGTTTATGGTTTTTAGTAACGCGCCGGGCGGGGCTTCTCGTACCCTGACTAGGCTAAACTTGATTTGATTTTTTGTAGTGACTTTTTTCATTTTGCATTTTTTGTGGCAAGCTGCGCGACTCCCTTGTGCACTTGTGCGGTGCGTGGCGCACTCGTATCTTTAACTGCAAATCTTGAACGTGCCACACACACACACATATACGCACGCACACACATTTACACACACTTACGACGCACATGCTCTACAAAGATTAAGCCAAAATCGTACATCAGACGCGTTGCATATGGCCAAAACTGTGATTTGTATGGGCAGAGCGTGTGGCAGGCAAAACCGGCTTCAAGCCGCAAGCCGTGTATAAACCCTGCAAGTGCCCCCATCTACCCCTCCCACTCCTCCCTCCGCAACTCTCTGCATGCTGCCTTGCATATTGGGTGGCATGGCAAACATTAATAATGTCAAAATTGAGACACTCGAAATGAATTCTATGTCATTTATAATTAAAGAGCAACGCTTGCGGTTATAAATTTCTAACATGCATCGATACAACAACAAGAACTACAAATACACATCCACACACATATTCATATCAATGTATATATATATATATATATATATAGCTCAAAGGCACAACAGACTTTCTTTCCTGCATTTGTAAACATATCTCTATTTATTTATATATATATTTCATCTTTTGGCTTTTACGCATCGTGGATTGAATTGTCCATTGAGCAAACAGAAATCTTACAAATGTTCATTTGTATCTGGAGGCTCGTTTTCTTCTTGTTATTTATTTTTCTAAAGCCCACATTTGTCAAAAGGCGAATTTTCCACACTTGACGGCACACGTCCGCTTGTGTTTTTTTTTCTTTCTTTTCGTTCTCTTTGTGTGGGTCACACGTGTCAAAGGTGCGCATTTTGACTTGGGTCTCACTGTCTGACTAATCGAGCATTCAATTTTTTAATGAAAGCGTATTAATACTTGACGCTAAGTAAAGTCTAGTCAAGTCGTCTCGTCTCGTCTCGACTCGAGTGTTGTTTGGGCATCTGTTGCCTTTCTGTTTGATTAGTTCAGCTACCAACGTTGTATTTGTTGTCGTCTATTTATAAAGCATTTTTTTGACAAGTGAAACATTGTGTATTGGAATATTCTTTGGACTTTCGCTGTGGCATGAATAATGATTAAGAAGCAAGTGAAAGTTCAACAGTCAGTTTCTATAATAAAAACATATTTCGTTAAACATGTTGTTTCTTATAATTACGAAAGTTTAATTTAACAATGAGCAAAATTATGTTAAAGACAAGTCTTTGGAAACCCAAGAGTCGATTGCAAATCTACAGCCGTTGCACCTGGGTTTCCGAAGACTTGTCTCTCTTTCTGTTGAGAATTGCAAGCGTAGGGCAACATCTATTCCCCCTGCGTCTTACCTCAGAGCAACTAAGGACATTTGTGTTAGCAAACGAACTTCAACCCTATCAATTAAATAAAAATGAAAAAAGGCATCAAATATGCATAGTTATGACAATAGTAAGGCAAGTTTTAAGCCTAGAAAATAATACTATTTATGTGAAATATATGTATTAAAATATTCACAACTGCACTTAATTAGTTACATACAAAGTTAAGTTGACAAAGAGCCGTTTAAATTCAAGTAATCGAATTAGTGATAAGCGCACATAAGTGTTTGACTATATATAGTGCATGCAGATGTATATGTACATGTATGTATATTAGTGTAGATGTATTGTGTATATCATCTGTGTAATGCCCCCGGGAGCGGTATTGAAATAGTGCACTGTGCGAGCAAATGAAAACCAATGCAAATATGCACAAGTAAATATCATGGAATTGGCCACAAGTGGGCAGCCAGCATTACAAAAGCTAACATAGCTCACGGCCAGGCTTTAATGCCAACGATTTGCGGCCTGATTAGGCCAAAATGATGCATCACACACAAAAACACACAGACAGACAAACAGACAGATAGACAGACGGACACACACCAATCAGTGGGCAGGCAATATGATATGGTGAGAAGGGTTGCCCCATGGCGGGAGGTGGGGTGGGGGGTATTAAAACACACGCAGCGCGAGTTAAATATATGCGCACTGTGGGCACCAATGTAAGCGCAGATGTTAGATAAGAAGATGGCCAGAAGAATGGAGAAAGATGGTAGACCATTTCATAGTTAGTTTTGCCAATTTCAAGGAAACTGCTTGCTGCCTGCATAAGGGCCACAGCAGCAGCAGCAACAAAAACAGCAACAACAACAACAACTGCGTAAGAAATGTGGCAACAGCAGCGGCAGCTAGCACACTCTACTTATGGTAAGCAAATACGTTGCAATAGTTGTTGTCTTGTTCTTGTTCTTGCTCTTGTTCTTCATCACAACTATGAATAATCCAAAATTTGCAAATACAAGCGAGCCAGTTGCATTGCTGGCATTTCTAGGCAGCATCAGCAGCAACAGCAGCAACAGCAGCAGCAGCTTTTGAATGTTGCAAATCTCTGCCACTTTATCTCAGTGGTTTCTCATTTTTCTTCTATCCAAACTGTGTTGCCACCCCCCCTCTTTTAGAAGCAACTTCTCTCCGTCTCAATGCTTGCAGCATATTTGCGGAATGGCTCAGCAGTTGGAGCATCCTCACAGTTGAGTGAGTAGTTTGGTTAGCAGCAACCGCAGCAGCAGCAGCAACAGCAGCAGCCGCTTTTGTTCATCCAGATTTCAGTGATAAGCATTTAAATGAGGCTCTGTTGCAGTTTTGAATTCGGTGACTCGGTGAGCCGAGAAACCGAGAGGGCTGGACTTGGGGGACTCGTGACTACTGCCTAGTCTTCTGTGTGTTGCTCTCTCGTAATCTTGTACTATGTACAAATATGTGTGCGTATTATACAAATATTGCACTAGTTTTGTTATGGATTTGTGTAACTGGGATGTAACCTTGGAAGCATATAAAAATTCAGCAGCTATACAAGACACAAACATGGCACAGTGGGCCAAGAGCTTGTGATTAATGTACCCATACTCACTTAATTAACTTCATTAGTTCTTATATAAAAAAAACATTGAAACTAAAACTTCTTCACATTGTATTGATATATAAATTATATATATTACGTTTTATTATTATTTTGCCCAACTGTGCTTCGTTATTTTGTGCAGTCAACCAATTTATACAGAGCAACCCTTGATTTTGGAAAACTCTAAGATCATAAAATAGATTTTCAATATGTTCACCCAGTAAGCTATTACTTGCCTCACTGTGCTGTCATATTCTATGCAAGCAGGCAACATATTGAGATAGACAAACGGACAGACATTCATTGCCCACTTCTAAGTAAAGAAATCGAAACCGGGCAAAAAACAAAAAATAAATATATATAAAGAAAAATCAGTGCAGCGATGGAAAACGACTAAAAGACGCTTGCGGCCATATGCGAACACAGTCCCGGGTTGGGGGCACGAGAAGCAGGTCGAAGCAACTATGGCCACTACAATAAGCCAATTCCCTGGTATTTAGTGCAGCAGGCAGCAGTATGCAGCAACTGCGGCGGCAACAAATGTACTTACGACTGATATTATGATTATTATTATAGTCTAGAGAGGTTGCAGGGGCATAGAAGGGTTTGTTGCAGCAGCAGGACGAGAATGTGCAACGGACTAAAAAACAAAGACAATAAATCTGCAGCAGCTTCTTTTCAGCGGCAAATGAAAATGTTTTGAAAGCGAATGCAGGCGGCAGCAGCAGCAGCAGCAGGAGTTGAAGATGGAGGCAGGAGCCGAAGTTGGGGTAGGAGTAGGAGTAGGAGGAGGAAGAGCAGGAGCAGGAGCTTCAGCAGGGAGAATCGCTTGAGGTGCACAGATGCATACCAGCTGATAAGAAATATCTCATATTTTTGTTTCGCCTTGGCTGCTGCCGATGCTGCCTTGGACTTGGACTTGCAGCAAGTGAGCCCTTAAAAGTAGTGCAGGTTGCAGTCGCAAGTCTGTGGATGACCGTCTACAGGTTGCTGCCAGTTCTTTGGAGTTGCGAAGTCGTGGCGTTTTTCTTGCAAGCGCGTTATCGCTGCACAGCCGCATAAATAATGCGGCTTAAAGAGCAGGTTGACGCCTACAAAAACAACGTCAACAGCAACAACAACAACAGCAACAGGAACAGAAAAAGGTAGCAGCAACAAAAACAAAAGCCAAGCCAAGTCTCTTAAGTCGCTGCCAGCTGGGGCATATTCCTAAGTAGTTGTTACGCTTTTTGCTTTTGTTTTTCTTTTTGGCATTTGTTGAAGTACCGGGCGGTGATTAAGTTAGCCAACGTATTGGCAGTCTGTTCAATAACTTGGCCAAAAGATGCACCCGAAAAAAAAGAAAAATAATTACCGCTGAAAATTGTTCGCTTCGTTATTTATAACTCTTTCACTCGCGCTGCTCTGTCTGTGATTTCAATTAAAATGGCCCAACAAATGCGCATAAAAACCGTACAAATTGCCAAGCCCGCAGCTCAAGCAACAGCATTTATATACACTATAGCAGATACACTACCTGGCCTTGACGCACTTTTAACTGTGCAAAATGACATTAAACAAGCTGAAATGTTCTACTAGATAAGGCAGATACCCTAGACTGCAGCTCCATTAGAATACTAATATATAAAATTAATAAGCTATAAAAAGCATTAACTTTGTATCGTTAAAATCTACGCACAGATATAGATACATATAGAAATAGATATCGATACAGACAGATATAATCATAGATAAAGACAATAGACATAGAAGTTATATCTCAGGCTCATGGATCTATAAAGCAATTCTATCTGATCATGCATAAAAGCATGGCTTACTTATTCGATCTGTAGCATACCTTAACTATAAGATACCCTTCGTTCATGTACACATTTTAATGACTATAGGGTATAGAAAGCGTCTGCAACAAGCACAAGATGAGTAGCAACAACAACTATGCAGTTATGTTTTTTTTTATGACAATTTCTTCATTTTAACGGCGTAGGCCCGGTCCGAGGCTGCGGTCCAAGTTGGCGCTTCCGTTGCCAATGCCTTTGGCTGGCTGGCGGTACCAAACCCAAAACGTAACCCAGTCCTAGCAATTATACCAGAACAACAACTGCAACAACAACAACAGCAGGAGCAGCGGCGGCAGCAGCAGCAGCAACAACAAATATTTTACGAGGCAGCATTTCGAACTCCATTAGCTGCAGAGTTATGAAAGTTTTATTGCATTCAACGTGCTTTTTGTGACTCCCCTGTCTCCTGTTTCCTGCACTGCCACGACCCGCAGTCCCCCGCCACCGTCCACTCACACACACTGTGGGCAAGAAGTCATTGGCATTGCGCCGGTTCTTGGACCTCGCTGTGTTCTAGAGTCAACTACATTGGATATCTATATAGAAGAATATGGCCTCAACATGGACAGAAACATGTGTATTGGGTAGCCTGCCTAATGACTTGTCGTTAAGCTTTCACATCAAGTGTTGTATGTGAGTGTGTGTGGCTCCGTCTAGCAACTATTACTTTTTTATATATTTTATGATATGCACTCACTGCTTAGTGCTCAGATCCTCCACACCATAATCAATTTAAAATTTTAGCACTTATGCCATATATATTCTTATATTCTTCAAGTGATTGAACCCACAACCACCCAGGGTTTTAGAGCCATTATTTTGTGGAAATCTAGAAGATTTAAAGTTTGATTTTATATGAGTTTGATTAATATATGTTAAAGTATTTATATTCTCACATTATGATAAATATTTATAATTTATATTATTTCTTTCTTTTTAGGTTTGGTGCGATTAATTTTTTTGTTTTTTTTTTTTGCAATTTTTTAAATATTTTTTTTTTAAAGTGAAGTGAAGCAAAGTGAATTGATTTGCAATTTTTTTATATTATTTTTATATTTTTTTTAAAGTGAAGTGAAGCAAAGTGAAGTGAAGTGAAGTGAAGTGATCGTGATGCCGCAACGGTTTCCGCGTTCTAAAACCGTAAATGCATTGAATGTAGTGTACATTTTTTCGTCGCCTTTTCGTAATGATATATTCCTCCGGAATGCAATATACTTTAGCTTACACATTGAGGGACTTTGCGTAAATGAAAGCAAGCATGCTCAGGGACAAATTAAAAAGCGGTCTAAGCGCGAAATATTATGCAAAATCATACCATTTGTGGCGCCCAATCAATCTTTTGAGAATCGCAGAGAAGTTACTTCTGTGGCAGCAACTGTTATGCCTGGTGAGTACGTCTATGGCAAAACTATTAAAGCGCTTCCATTAGCAATATCTGTTATCGTAATTTTTTCTGCTTTTAAGCTGTTTTAGTTACATTTTGGTTTGATCGCGTATTATCGCTTCTTTTAGCTATATTCAAAGGAAAATACTACTCGCAGCTTTTTTAGTAGTAGTACTCATAGTTCATATCATTTCTCAACGCCCCTTCTGCTCACATTAACTCTAAAACTGTAAAATTAGCATATTCCTTATTGGGAGGGCGCATTCCACAGGCATTCCACACCGTCCACACACACGCATTCACTTCAGATTTACAATCTGAACTACACGATCAATTACAACACCACAGCACACACACACTCTCACACACTGGGGATTGGCTTGGCCCTTGCGCATGCGTCAAAGGGCGTGGCCACAAGCAGGGAAGAGGCTCATAATTTTGCACACGATGACAATGATGATGATGATAATGATGATGACAATGACGATGATGATGACGCTGATGATGCTTATCGTTGCTGATAATGATGTTGTTCAGCTGGCTGTTATTGTTGCTGTGTGCGTTGCACCGATCGCAATCAAGAGACGCCGCCGCGTTGCCGCCAAGTGATTATTGTAATGATAATGAGACAAGTCGAGTCGACTCTATGCCGCCCGCCAGGGCCTCACCCCGTGCCCGCCTGATCTACACCTAGGCACTCTGTCGGCATCTGTGTCGGCCAAGTGTGCTTGCAACATGTGTCGCGTGCATAATTACCAGCCGATCGGACGCAAAAGGTGTTTGCCAGGTTATCTGCATTCAGTCGACCCTCCACCTGCCCCCCACAACTCTGTACCGTTATGGTTCACGCTGATTTGGACAAGAGCGGCGCAAACTTTGCTGTTGTTCTTTCTAATTAAGTCATAAAACAGAGGCTGCCGCAAACAAACAAACAAATAACTTTGCTACACCGGCTACCTTCATTCCCCTGCCTGCCTTTGTTGCCGCCCTTTATTATCAACAGCTCGTAACTAAGTATGTTTCTTGGGTTAGGATGGTGTTAGGGGGGGCATCGGTATGTTTATGACTGCTCTGTGACTTTTAATTGCCATGGCACATAACCGCACGTTCAACTAAAGCTCGCAGATTGCCATAAAAACTACAACAACAAAAACAACAACCACCCCCCTTTTTGCGTATCACCCAGACAATGCTCCAATTTCGCATGCTCTTCTTTCCTTTCTTCAGTCTTTGAACTTTTGTCTGTAGTCACATAATTTTTGTGCACATTTGTCGGGATTTTTACTTTAGTTTTCCGCCTGTTTTCTCTTTGCTTTTTTTTAGGCAAGAGTTTTTGTCGGGTGTTCCCTTGTTTTTTGTGAACCTGTTGCCTTTGGTTAGTGCTACGGAATGTTAAGTAATTTAATGGAATGCCATGTGTTGACAGGCTGGAATGCTGTGTAATTTTGGGAGTTTTTTAATGGAGCTATTAACTTGAAGACAAAGTCTGAAATTATTTGAGTATACTTAGTATATAGATCATAAATATATTGTTATATTATATAGATTTGCTTGACAAATGTGACTGCATAAGCCTGTGTGGGCTTGGTGATGATGCGTCAGACCAACAAGCAGTAGATCGCTAGCTCAAATCCAGCAGCAATTTTCATAAGTTCCGGGGAATTCCTTTTAATATACCCGATTATTCTAATATACCGATTTAATAACCCTTACTAGTAGTTCGCTTTCCGATGGACATAGCCCAACAGACCTATTTATGAAAAAACCTCTTCAGACTCTTGCTCTTGGCCATATGTAATTCATATCTGAGCCAGTGCCTGACAACAACCTTCTCTCCACAAGCTCTCAACCTAAGCCTTGGCATTAAAATCAGCAGACAACAAGCAACCGACAACAACAACAATCAACAGCAATGACAACAACAACAATCAACAGCTATGACAACAACAACAACAGCCTTGTCGACATTTACGAGCGCTAAGCAGCAGCTCAGACACACAACCGTTGTAGTCAAGACACCCACCACTCGAAACAGTTAGACAGACAGGCAGGAGACACGGTGCAACAGACTGGCAAAAGTCAGTCATTGTTATTGTTGCTGTTGTTTTTTTGCTTTTTTGTTATTGTCTGAGGCCGCAAGAAAGGCATTTTGTTGTTTGTCTGTTTGCTGAGCTGCGAGTTGCAAGTGAAAATTAGAAAGTACGCACTTGAAAAGTGTCTGTGTTTATGTCTACCAACTGCTGCCTGCTGCCTGGTGCCTGCTGCCTTCGTAGCAGCTTCCAGGCTTCGTTCTTGGCTTCATCCTAGGCAGATAACCACGCCCTCGCCGCGCTTCCCGAAAAACCAGACGCATGAATAGTTTAATTAAAATTTGCCTTTAAGCTGCTCACAAAAATATCACAAAAGAAAAGAGCTGCTACACAGACACAACGACAACGATGGGAACGACAACTTCCTGGCAACATGAAAAAACGAAAAACTTGTTAAAGTTTTCTAATTTTCCCAGCTGGCGACAAGTGTTTAGCTACAGTTTTTGTCCCTCTCCCCTACCTTTTTTTCGCATGCTGTCTTTGTGAAAACCCTTAAATCTTGTAACCTTTCATTTCTAACTAGGCTTTAGAAAGTTTCATTTAAGTTTTTTCTATCTTTCTTTTTTTTGCCTTGAGTCGGTTAAAATCAAAGCTTTATTAAAAATTATGTTATTTGCCTCTCGGTAGCCAAACCAAATAGCGCTCGATTGTTATATATGGGTGTGTCTCCCATCTTAATGTGGCCCGAGCGGCGGATTTGTGGCTTTGTTCGTTGCCAAAAGAAAACTCAAAAACGAATATAATAATAGCTTGTAATAAAGTACAAATTTGTTTGATGTGTTGTTAAATGCTTGAGCCAAATGCGCATTTAGCCAAATTTGGCCAAAATCCTAACAAATGTGATTATTATTGATGGCTGATAGTTGGCTTTTAGGTTGAAAGACGCTGCTTAAAGATCCGGCATCAAATTTAGAAGCGATTCTTGTTCGAAAACAACTTCATATGCCAGAATATATTAGAGACAATCTTATATTTCATATTTAGTCAATTCTGTACCATAACTATATAAAAATAAATATCAGATATATATATATTTTTTTTATGCGGATTAATAGCGACTTCTGTTCATTAGCCCCAACCGCAATAATCCACATTAACATGTACAAATTTCTGTTGTTTTTTCTCCCCAAATATGTTCAGATATAAAAAGTATTTTCTTTTCAAAGTTCCAATTTGTAAAGCCACAGAAATCATTAGGCGCGGTGTTAAAAAATTTGACCACAATAAAAAGCGAAACGATTTAAGGCCATAAATCTATGAGCAAGAAAATAAAAGCCAAAAATAATTATTGCAACTGCTTACGACATTAACAAATGGCAAATTGTAATAAAAATAAAAAACAGCATAAAAGACAAGACAGAAAAATCTCAGACTTGAAATTGAATTGGGGAAAATATATGTAGCACAAGTCTCTAAAGAGTTGGAAACAAAAAAAAATATATTTTTATGGGCAATGTGTTTCCCGCCGACAACTGCAACAAAAATGATGTTGTTTTCTTTTGCTTTTACGAGAGATAAGAAACATTTTTATTGAGTAGCTGTAGCTGCTCTTTCTTGGCTCTCGAGTTGCGCAAGCGGCGTCTAGTTCAAAATGTCAAGTTTTTTTACAGGCGCTGATGCTGTAATTACTGCAACGCAGTGGCAAGTGTTGCAGCAACAAATATAAAAGGGGGTGAGGAAAATCGAAACTTTTTTGTGTATACAAAAATATACAAAAAATTTATAAATTGTACGAAATCGAAATCGGAATCGAGGCAAAGTGCTGATAACGATTTCCGTTCCAAGTTCGCCTGCTTAATGACTTCATCTCCCCAAAAGAAAAAAAAGCGTTTTGTTCGGCACTTAGCGGCATTTGCATTGCTGGAGTTGCCTTTTGTTGCTGGCTTTTGGTATTTCGTTTTGGTTGTTGATAAGCGTTGACACCATTAAAAATTTAAAAAATATATATTTTGTGTATATTTTCGTTGCCTTTGGAGCTGCTGATGCTGCCGGTGCTGCTCCAATTATAATTTTCATGGCGCATCATTCATTTGCATTTTCGTTCACAAAAGGGTTACAGATGGCTCAGAAGTTGGTATTGGTATGACGAGGGCTGCAGATCGCACAACTCGCTTTGTTTTACAGCCTCTGCTATCAGCACACAAGTGACAAACTTAAAATTTATGATTTGAAAGTGTGCCGTAGCCAAAGACCCGAGATGCCCGTTGCCATTCCCTCGAGTGTCAATGCAATAAACACTTGGAACTGCGAGTCGAAATGAGACTCACAGATATGTGGCGTAAGAGAGAGAGAGAGAGGGGGGTGAGAGAGTGTGTGTGACATGTTGCATGTGTCATCATCAACAGCAGCAGCAGCAGCAGCAACGATGTCTTCTTTTGTCGTGCCTTGGGCACTTAGATAAGCCTCAAGCTGGTCCAGTCAGCTAGCCAGCCAGCGAGCCAGCTAGTCAGCTTTCCATTCGGGACAGCTCAGTGTTAGCTGTTCTCTAGACCTGACTCCACAAATTGTCAACTAAGTATGCATACTACTTATAAGCGCCTTACAATGTCGCAGACATATAAATTTTAGTTGGGTTCGTTAATGGCCCTCACACACACCCGGGAATGTCTCTATGAGGCGTCAGGCGAGGGAGGCCTGAGGAACTTATAGGAATAAACTCTGATTTGATCTGCTATAGAGCGCAAGAAGATCAGAACAAATTAATAATATATCATTTTAGACAGTTTATAATAATATTTATTTATCTATTATAAAGCATTCTCGACAAAAAGTAGCCTTCATTTTTATCCTTTATTAAAATTTGGTAATGCCTCAAGTACGACTGTCGCATTCCCTAACATTCGTCAACTGTAACTGGGCTGCACTCGAAAGCTGCTCAAGCACTGGTTTGCGTCAAGAACCACTCATATTAGGTTCAATTTATGAAGAAAAACAAATAAACGCAACAACATCATGATCTTTGAGATTGAGTTGAGAGTCAACGTTTAATGCAACCCTAAGTCCTTGTTGTGTTCTGCTGCTTCGAACAGAAGGCCGGCCGCACACAAAGTGCTGTTTAAGTAGCCGCCTCGCAGCGCAGTTGACAACTGCAAAATGTTGATGATGACTTAATCTTGGCAGGCGGCACAGCAGCAGCAGCAGCAGCAGTAACAACTAGCATCAGCAACAGCTGCTGCTGCTGCTGTGCATCTCCAGTTGCAGTTGTTAGTAGCTGATTCGTTCGCCTTGGTAAGAAACGAAGGGTAGGGTAGGGACGGTCTCTCTGCTTTGGCTGCTTAACGAGTGTGCGGATCTGCCGCTACTCCAACTCCGGCCGCCCTCCTGCTCATGTTGCTTCGTCTGCTGGCCAACAGTCAACAGTTAATCTGCAATTTTATTATAATTTGATTTTTTAATGCTCAGCGAGTGCAAGTTTCTTGGCTCGTTATACGACGCTGTCTCTCTCTCGACTAGTCGGGGAGTCTGGAGAGTTATGCTTTCTTTTAGCCATGGCCAAGTTTTACGATGTCTATATAATTTTTTCTTTTTGTCGTATTGCTGCTGCTGCTGTTTACAATGTTGCTGCTGCCCATTGCTGCCCACTAAATAATGCACATTTTAATATTCGGCGGCGAGAGGCAAACTAATTTTTTTTCGGCTTACCGTATGCCACAAATGGCATATGAAATTTTTCCGCCTCGACAGCGCTCATGTTTTAATAAAAACTTAAACAATGTTAGTACACACACACATACACACACACACATGCGCCGTGTAACATGCAACAACTATCTACAGATATTTGCTGTGCAACACTGTGAATTTATGCAAAAATATTTTTGCAATTTTTCCCACAACAATCAATCAAAAATCAAGTGACATTCTAAACGGGGCGCACAAAAATCAAAAATCAACAACAAGAAGAACAACAAAAGGCCGCTGGTGTTCGTATTGCCTGTTGCTGTTGCTGTTGTTGTTGTTGTTGCTTCTGTTGTTGCTGTTGTTGTTGTTTGCCTGGCTCGCTGGTCACTCGTTTTAGGTCGGTCATGTGTAAGTTGCTGTGGGAGCTGCGTCAGCAGCTCTGGGCGCACTGCTGCTGCACACAGCTCAAAGGGAAGTTGTAGCCGCAATCCATGGTTCTGGCCATTAACATATGCATATATTGAAATTGACCACTGACCAGGCTGACATCGCGGGTTAATCGACAAATATGAGAACATGTTGCAGTCATGCGTATTGGTAGCGCCTTAAGGGGGTTGGAGTGAAAGAGATGGAAAAATTTCTTTGTCCTGAGATTTTTTCCAGTATTCTTTATATTATTTTTAAATAAGATTATATATGGAATGTAATCTAATCTATTAAAGTGGAAGGGTTTGAACCAGCGACATCTCTAGTCCAACTAGTCGCAAACCCTACAGGTGTATGCCGTTAATTGAAATTCTTCAATTTCTTGACAGGTTTATATATATTAAATACAATCAGACAAGTTGTTAAAGTTTGAACTTTAACCTACCCTTTCTTCCCCTTTTTCCCTTTCGAGTGCAGTCCATGGGCTCTAGGCCAATCTGAAGCCCTCGTTAAAATGCTATTTCAACGTTTTCTTATATTGAAACAAACTTTATAGTCGGTCCAAAGCACCGATTTTTTTCTTGCCTGGGAAAATGGCGGCCGTTGTTAAAAAACAAAAACTGAAAATGAAAAATTCTGAAATGCAATTTGTTGTTTTGTTGCTGTTGTTGTTGCTGCCGCTCGCGTGCGCATATTTCCCACAGCTTGTTTTTGTTGCTTGCTGCCTCTTTTGTTTTTAACAAATTCAATTGTATTATGCAACATCTGCTGCTGCCGCCGTCGTCGCCGCCAGTCGCGTATCTAAAACTTAAATTTATACAAATATGCAATCCATGTTTTACCGAGCTAAGTTCATCTGCTGCTGCTGTTGCTGTTGCTGTTGCTGCAGCCCTGTTGCCCCACACTTGCGGCAGCGCCGCTGGCAGCATTTATTGTTGCCATCAATAAAGTTATGTAAACACACACCAATACACACAAGCTGCTACACGCTGCCAATCCATTTTACATATGCAACATTTTAGGTTTTTCATATCAACGACCCCAGCTCGTCAACCGAGTGCGGGAGGAAGCGCGGTCGGGCAGCGGGTAGCGGGCAGCGGGTAGCGGGTAGCGGGTATCGGGTAGCGGGTATAGAGATTCAGTCAGCCGGCGAGTGAAATTTACATGAAGTACATCATTGTTCAGCTTTGTCAAGCGCGCAAAATTTGTACGAATATGAATGAATGCAGCAACAACAACAGGAACAACAACAGCATGAATGGCAGCCAGCTTGCCGCAGATTTTATACTCTATCAAACTTAAGTATCTGCCAGTTTTGTTACCACATACGCATTAAGTATGCAGTGTTGCAAAGCAATTTATGCATTCGCAACACTTTGTTGTGTGCAGTTGGCAATTTTTGAATTCAGATTTCAATTGTAGCTCACATACATTTGAGCTAACTGTGATGATTATCTAATATTTCATTTGAAAGCTTTATGTATGTGCATAGCGATTAGGTGTTTAATTATATGAATTGCCTAATTGCAAATATGAAGCGTGGCAGACAAACTGTGTCTTTAATAAGTTTAAACAAAACATCTTTTGGCAAGCATATCAGGTCTTACAGATAACCATTCTGTAAAACATTTTCTTCATAAAAACTCGCAAAAGTTTGTGCCATATCAAACTAGGTCACCAGCTTCATAAGCCAGTTGTTATGCCCCTTTTGAAAGAGCATCTATATATATGGTACGTATAAATCGCTACCTCTGTTACCTTTGCACAAACGTGTGGCTATTGTTGCATGCCGAGAACGAAAGCAGCTCACAACAAAAGACCAGAGCAGACCCCAGTCCAAGCCGGACCGGGGTAACAGTCCCTGGACCCGTCAGATATATGTATATCCACTGGCTGTGGCGCGTCCAGTGAGCTTCCAGCATTTGCATATGTTTCCTGTGACTTTTGACGATTATATGATTTTTCTGCTCTTTACACGAAGTTGGCTTCAGTTTTTATTTAGCTCGTTTTTTGTTTTTTTCGCTTTTGCTGCCACTTGCGCAATGCTGAGCGAGGCAACTCCAGACGCGTTGCATAAAAATAAATCTCCACACACAGAATAGAAATGCTGAACAACGACGGACGATGACGACGACGGACGGACGGCGACGACGTGCCACAACATGTCCCAGGCTCTGGCTCTGCGGCTCGAGTGCCGCACTGCCTATGGCCACTGTAGTAGTATCCAAAAGCCCTGGAGATTTACGTGCAATTCAACAGTTTTATGACTTTACCATCTTTATACAACGTACGCGGCATACTTGCATGCACACATACATACATTCATGCATACTTATATCTATGTATATAAAAGATATATTTTTTTTTTTGGCTGCTTTGGCTACTTGTTTGTCGCCTGCAGCTGGCAAAAAAATAAGAAACTATATCCAAAAAAAATTGCCTTGGGGAATTCTTGGAGTTGTATTTCGTTTATGGAAATAAACATATTGGCAACTTATGTAAATTTTGCTCTGGTCAAAGCATATGATAGTTTGCCAAAAATAATTGCTATAAGAGCCATCCTAGTATTTGATTTTTGTTTTCAAGAAGAGTTAACATTAACATTAACATTAACAATAACATAACTAACAAAATTTATGAATTTAACAAATATTAATAAAAAGTACAAAAATATCAGCATTAAAAATATTAAATAAGAATTTAGCAAAAATATTGCAAAATATAATAAAATTTGAATAAACTGTATTTTGAAGTTTTGTATGTGTTGTTGTGCGATTCTGTTTAACCTAAGGCTTAACATAATTTATTACCAAATCGCGCATTTAAAAATCAAATAAAACAACAAATCTTTTCAAGATTTGTCAACATCAAAAATGAAACAAATGATTGCTAAAGTCCTACCTCTTAATGTGTGTGTATATCTTAAAGGCAATCTTCTAATAGACAAGCGCTTGCTTGTTGAAAAAATCTCAGCGTGAACTCTGCACATCATTTCGAGTTACCTCAGAGCTGAAGTGACAGCCAATTAAATAACAATTTCTTTCAAAGGCGTAAAGCCCATTTATAAATATTGAATAAAAAACAAAGACAAAAGGAAACTCGCAAGAATCATATTTAGTTGCTTGTTCTCAGCGCGGAACATGGGAGATTTTGTGGCGCATTGTCATGGAAATGTGTTGCGGCTGCTGTGCAGCTAATAATGATATATGCCCAAATCAGATAACTTATAAGTTTGAAGGCATCGCCCTTTTGTTGGCGTAGCATATACTCAAATTCTTAATTATAAGCCATATGAATACGAAACGCAAAAAAGCACAAAAAAAACAAAATATGTGAAAACCAGTTACAAAACGTTCGAGCCAAGCATTTGCATAAGAATCGGAAGTTTCAATGTATTAACTTGTTTTATGTTTGTCATTATTGGCGATTTTACAGACATGTTTCTACGCTACTGTGTACCAGACCCAAGACTTAAGACCCAGAGCTAAATGATAAAGATAGAATATGGTTGTTGAGGAGCCCAGCGTCAGCTTCGCTAGTTGCACTGAACCTGAAGTAGATGTTGAAGTTGAAGAGCAGCCGCGACTCATTAACACAGCCAGCTGGGTGGGTCATAAAACTATGTACGCAATTTTTAGTGTTGGGAGCGGGTTGGCCTAATGAATATTTATGGCATCTTAAACATAAATTATTTCGCATACTCTTCATATCGAACACAAAATGCGAAAGCCAACTTAAAATTTATAGTTAATTTGATTGATTTTATGTGGCGGCTCCAAAGACGTCACAAAAGGAGCAGCGCCCAGTCTTGGGCTATATAACTATTGCTATATGGTGATCTTTTGGACAGCCGAACAATGTAGGCACTTTTGTAAACAATTTGTAGGCCTAACATTGATTAATGATATGAGGGCCAACGCGAACAACAGCTACAAGAGTGTGATTTCTAACACGCTAAAGATGCGCAATCATTAGGCAGCTGCGATCCTTTCAACATGACAGCGCAGGATCAAAAGGGCTAACAACATATACAACAACAACAACAACAACAAGAACACAAAAAGAAATCCTCCCACCCTCTAGCGATTACCCAACAAATTCGATATTGATTATGATGCGGCATAAACAAAAGTACACAATCACAAAACGCCTCAAAACGTTAAGATCATACAAAGATCATTAGATTGATTGATGTTCAAGGATGTGCCTTGTGTGAACTACAAGTAGATGGCGACTATGAGAGAGCGGGGCTGAAGAGAAAACAATTAAACAGTGTTGAGCAATTGAGCTAGTTGCCGCTAGATGTTGTTGAAAATATCATACATGTGCTTCACCAGACTTTCATATTAATGACCAGAAGAAATTAACCGTCCTAAACCTAAGCCTTCCTAAACCTAAATACAGAAAGTTAAAAAACATGTGAAAATTGAAAAATTACTGCTGGATTTGAACCGGCGACTTTTCGCATGTCATTCTAACGCTCAGACAACTCATTCGCGCAGCCTTATACATATTTCAGATACTTTTGATATTTGTGAATGTGTTTTAAAATGAATAGCCTTTTTTGCCTCTTTTTGGCCATTTTCTCTAGCTTACCAGCTAGCCTTAAAGAGTTGTTGGCTCAGCACAGCTAAATATTGACGAGTCCATGTTTGAAATTAGAAATTCTACCTATATCTTAGCCTTTTATTGCGTCTGCTATGTAAATCAAATGCATTGCGGACGCCCTGCAGCTTTCTAACTAATTAACACTTAATTTTATATCAACTGCTGGCAACGAAGAGGCTGGAAAAACAGCAGCTGGCTTTTTAGCCACATATGTATGCGTGCAACAACATGGATGTCATGTTATAAATTTTGTGGTAATGTCTTCGAATTGTAGTTGTTGTTAATCGCATGTTTGTCGAGCGTGTAATGCGCCCATGCAGCGGCTGCAATTACTTTGCCACGGTCATTATAAAGCCCCAGACATGGACACACACACTCAAGCACACACACACACACACATTTGTAGAGGCAAGCGTTGCATTTGTACTTTACACACATGTATCTATGTATCTTTGCATCTGTGTATCTTACTACCTACACATGTATGCATAATTAAACAAGCAGCAAAATGTTTTGGCTTAATGATTCACAAAATTATCCAAAATTTACGGCTTCAAATGCATTTGACCAGCCAAAGGCCAAAAACTCCACCAGCTAAATCCGTCACCCTCACGTGTCCCTCCGGTGTCTCCAAACCCAACTTCTCTGGCGTTGATTATATGGCCAAGTTAATGCATTTACCACATATGGTTTTCATATTAGCACACAAAACTAACTAATTGTTATTTTCTTCGCAAATTGGATTTTCATAAGGATTATTACAACACATTTTACGAGCAGAGCCAGTCGCCACTCGTATGTTGATCTATAGAAGCGATACGATACGATATACGCACACTTATGTGTATGTGTGTATACATATATAATATGCTGACTGCATGTTATAATATTGTTATTATAGTTTCCACTTACCTAGTTTGCCCCATGGGCGTTTTAAGTGCCTCATTGTTTCAGCCTTGTTGTTGTATTGGTTGAGCCGTTGCCGCTTTTACACAATTTAGCTAAAATTGTCAAGCGAAATGCGGTTCAAACAATATTATTACGTTTAATGTGTCCTTCCCTCTCTCTCTTCCTCTATCTCTGTATAAATTGCATTAATATGTAATGTGAGCTCATAATGGAAGTGCGTTTATCTAAATCGTAATAGCTTTTAATGGTCAACAGGTAAGGGGAATTGGTAATTGCAAAGCACTTGTAACTTTAGGCACTTTAGTCGGGGCTTATTGGTGTCAAGTAGAACCAAATAAATGAATATATTCTGTTACTTTTGTTGACAGCTTAAATAAACTTAAGATTAGAAAGGTCGCCAAACCAACATAGTATTCTACGTGATGGAAATTAAAATATTTAATATATTTACTAGGATACAAGACTTGCTTTAAGCTTGAGAAGTTCTATGTCTTCTGATGGAATAAATGCTTTTATTTGCTTTGAAAACTAAACGGAATATGAATTTGCATACAACATTTGTTTCTGCCCAATGAATATTTTTATGGGCTAACACTTGGGAATTTAAGCAAGAATATATTTTCGGGAAATATCTTGATGTTTGTAGAACATTTTTAATTGAATTCTATTTTCATACAAGATAAAACAATTCCCAATTGACTTTCAAGTTGCGTTATTTTATTGTCTATAACAAAATGTAAATCAATTTTGCTATATATACATATGTCAAAATTGTAATATTTATTGTGCTAAATTTATAGTCTCTCAACGTCTAACAGGCAACATTTAAAGAGCTTTTGTGAAGTTGGCTAAACGAAATACACGTGCATACGCATAACCATGTTAACGTTGAGTTGTTTATAAACATATTCCAAATCACACTTATGTTAATAGGGAAAGAGAAAGAGAAACAGAAAGAGAGAGAGAGAGAGAGAGAGAGAGAGAGAGAGAGAGAGAGAGAGAGAGAGAGAGGAGAGGAGAGAGAGAGAGAGAGAGAGCATTATGTTTGGGAAGCACTGCCTCGTGCCATACAAACAGAAATGCAATTTCTAAAGCTGGTCCATAGCTGCGGTCTGCCATTGCGACAAGCAGAAGCGCAAGAATATGAGGAACAAAAGCCCAGCGACAAGAAGCAGCCAAATCAACTTGTTAGCAACGGCAGCTAAAACATTTTGCGGCAGGCAGCGTGCAACAAAAGAATTGGCAGCAGCTGAGGCGCCACATACTGAGCGGCAGCGGCGCCTGCTTACAGAAGCGACTCACGCGCAGATTGCCGCCGCCGGTAAAGGGTTGGCAAAGGGGCACGGGGCGGCACGAGCGGCTTCGAGGCGCACATTGACGCCAATTAGCGTTCAACATTTTATGACAATTCGAGCATGGCGCTACGCACATACGTGTGTGTGCTTGTGTGTGTGCAGCGCTTAGGGGTGCAACAAAAACCATGGCGAAAAAAATGATGCCAAAGCGTTGCAAGCGAACCGACCAACAGCGGCAGCAACAAAATCTACGCGCTGCAACACTTCATTATAATTATGGCAGCTAGCTGCAACTCCAACAAAAACTCAGCCAGCAGCTAAGTCGCACACACACACACACGTATATGTGCAGCCACATACACACACACACACACACACACACACACACACGCGTATATGTGCAGCCACACACACGCACACATATATATATTTAGTTATAAAATGCAGCCAAGCAGAGCGCGCGCTCTCGCTAGCTTTTTGACATTGACGCGACATTGACACCAAATGTTGGTTAATAAATTTTCTTGACTGCAAAGAAACTCGCACCGCAATTGCACTTTTCAGTGTCAACTCGCTGACATTTGAACTTGATGTGTGTGTGTGTGTGACAGTCACAATCGCAAAATGGCAAATGAGAAAACTCTTTCTAAACTGGAAATAGAGACGAGTTGATTAAATGTGTCACATAGACTGCCGTTGGTAGTTTTTTGTGGCCTAGTCAGCGCTTTTCAAATGTGAAATATGTGTCGGATCTATAACGAAATTTGAGTGCAATAAAAGCTGCACAAGTTTCTCCTATACATCTTTTTATATATAGCTTCGCTTAATTCTGTGTAAAATACACTTTCTGATCAATATATCGATAAGTAATTGAGGAATCGATGCTTTAAAGCAACATGCCGATTCGATTTTTTATAGATTCGATACATGTTGATAGGAGGAAAAGCAATGAAAAGCCTATCCATTGGTAATCGAATGTTTAAAATTGTTATCTTTAGGAATAGCTGACTATATCGTTAGGCGTTTTTTGTTGGCAAAATGAATCGAAAATTGTTATCGATAACTTTGTCTATCATATAACAAAGATACAAGTATCTTTCAGAATTTCTCTATAGTTTGTTCTGTTGATCTCAAGCGAATCTCAACCATACGTATATAACATCTCGGCTTTCGATATATTCCTATGTCTCCGTTAAAACAGTCTAATTTTTAATGAACACACCTAACACGCGAACACTAAATTTCACAGCTGTAGTCATGGATTTCTCTTTAAGCTTAAGCAATGGCATATCCCACAAGAAAAAAGTGGTATTTTTGCTTTTGCTTAAATTATCAGCAGCGGTTGCTGTCAGAGTTTTGTGACTGAGCTGCACATTTGATATATGGCCACACCTTTAATCACTCCGCCACCGCAAAAATCCAAAGCACAGTAAAGGTATTTCGGCCTTACGAAACTTTGATGTGCCGAAATTGAAATGGACTCATTCCGCGAGTCTGTGCGAGACACATAATGCCGGCGCACAAAGGCGTAAAAGCAGATCTGAAATTTTAAGCAGTTGATTTGTGCCGAGAAGTTATTCAGCGAAACTGGCAGACAAGAAATTATAATTTATTTAGAACAGCCGCCTGTGAAAAGTGTGTTGCTCAAAGAGCTTCTGCTTTTGCATTTCGTGATGTGATTGGCCTGCCCGATTGTCCGACAGCCGCCTGCCACACGAAAAGATACAAATTCATTTCGTATGAATTTTGGATTTAAGAGCGAGTGAGTAAGTTGCCTGATTTTCGACTTGTATATACATATATATATATATACAGATATAGTTGGCATTCCTGGCCAGCCAAACGGTCGGCCAGTTGGCCAATTCGCCAGGCAATTAAAAACAAACCTTTTGCCTGTGCGAACAACTAAACCGATATCAAGTCGCAGCGGACAATTTGTTGTGGCCATTGACATTGTTTTGTGGCCCAAAAAAAAAAAGCATTTTGTCCATCTAATAATAAGCCGTTGCGCATAGCCAATGGGATCAGGCAGCCAGACATCCCGACGTCCCGACCACGGGCAGGCAGTTAAATAGAAATTGCATTGGCTGTAAACAATTTTAATTATATTTATTATGCCATATGCACAAAACGCAAAACAAATTTCAGCAACAACAATAAAAATATTAAACAAAAAAAATAATATATATATATATATATATATTTATAACAAGCTTACGGTAAGCTTAATGAGTTTATACTTCATTCATTTGATGAGGGCTGCCATGGATTGCAAATTTTGTTGAAATATGTGTGCATAAAAGCACGTATTTATATATATATATATCGTGTGTAATTTGTTAGGGATTATTGTGAAAAATGTACAAAAGGTCTGTGCGTACAATACAATAAATATTGTAATTATGCATTTGTTTTGTATTTTTCTCTGGCTGATAAAAGTTGCCATAGATGCGTAATAAGAGTGGGCTTCTTGGGTGGGATTAACGGGTGCATACCCTGTAGACAGGTTTTTTTTTGCTGGTAAATAAGCTACAACAAAAGCTGAATAAAAATGTGAATCAGACAATTATTTATATGTTTGCTTGTTGTGCTACGTTCCGTTTAACGTGCGTGAACCTGTATTTGCAGCTTTCTACGTGGATTTATTTTCCTAGATTTTCGAGATATGGAAATGTTCGATTGATTGGAGAGTAAAAGATTTCTCTGTTCTATTGATCTATATATCGATCGATAAGGCTGCAAAATGTATAATATCAATACATTCTAGTTATGAACGCCATTTAAAATGTTTTCCAATTTAAAGTTAACTTCAATTTCTGCCTATTAAAAATCATTTAAAGTGCGCTTAAAGCATTGCATTCACACGTGTTAACGAAGTAGCCCACATATAATGTATCTATGTAATGTAAATCAGCGAAATGTATCTATAAAGTTGTGTGTGCAAACGGAACTTAACGCAGCTGTTGCAGTTATTTTAAGCGTTGTCCATTGTTAATTTAAAGCATGCTTTGCCGCTGGCTTGCTGCATGCGAGTACGTTGGTAGCAAAAAATGAAGTTGATAATGCATAAAATATATAATTTGCAAAATTAATTAATTTTTACAACACATTAATTTCACCCTGACACACACACACACGCACACACAGATAGACACACGTGCAGGCAGGCAGTCGCACTCAGTCAGCCGTGCCACATGCACCGTTGCCCCAGTGGCCACATAGCTCCGATTTGCCTCCCCTCCCCCCTTTTTGTTTCCCCTGCTGCTACCATGCTTAACGCTCCTGCTTGGGCATCGGCTTCTGCTTCTGCTTCTGCCCTGGCTATGAGTCCCAGTCGCTGTCGCCGACCACCGTTGCGGCTGCCGCTCGGCTATTGAGGTAAAAGTAACTGCAAAAGCGCTCGCAGCGCTCATTATGCTGCTGCACCACTTGCATAATTTTTATTTAATTTATTTAAAGGTAGCTAAAATGAAGCACAGCACACACACACACACACGGCCAACCAGGGCTGCTAAAAAGCATAAAATGTATTTATATAAAATTACCTATTAACTTTTATCGTCCCTGTTTACGAATTGCCTTTGTCTATGGAGCTTGGTGTGCTTCGAAATGCAAACAAAAAGGTTCTCGATGCAACGCATATGTTAAATGAATAAAAGCAGATCTTGTTGGTATAATTTACAGAAGTTTTCCATATCGAAGCTATAATGCCAGAGTTTTGGGTATGGAAGTAAATATATATTTTAATGAAGTCCTCAGTAGATGAGCTCTCTAAGCGATCCCGCCCCTATGTAAGCCGTGATATTCAAAAATAAAACTCTACTTTATACTAATATAAAGTAAGCTCAAAAGTTGTTTGGGCTTTCCGCTTTCTTACACATTTATTTTCTTTATATTACTTATTTATTTTGTTAATTTGTTTATTCTTTTTCTTCTCAATTCCCATTAACTTACCTGCCCAGCAGTTCCATTTGCAGCTAGTCTTTAAATATTATTCCCGTAGCCCTAGGCCCTTGCTTACATTTCATTTAAGTTCAGAGCACGCTATTATATCCTGAATGTGCCCATTTCGTTGTTGAGTCCTTGGTGCGAGGTGTTTTTAACATTCAAGTTCATGTAGCAATCGGCTCGGCTTCATATGTAGATTTCTGTCTTTGTTTTCGAAACAGCATAAGTTTATGAGTGCTTCGATCAAATTGAGCTGCATGGCCGTGTTTAGGGCCCACTATCCGAGTGACCGAGCGGCCGGACCGGCGGCTGGTCGTCGTCATGTTGCAAATTATGTATGTCTTTTGACACGCAGACCCAACGCCCCTAGGGTAAAAAACGTTTTCCTTTATTTTTACGTTTTGCCAAGGGTAGTCAGAGGCACACTTTATGGTGGTGCCCATGGTGTGTAGCTTACGTATATGTAAGTCTAAAAGGCTCTTGTGCGAAATTAAAATGTGCTACATTCGCATGTTTAATTAATGAAATGTTTGACAATGTCGGCAGCTTCAGACTGTCGGCTGGCCCTGTCTGCCCGCTGACGGCTTCCACTGTCAGTTTTTGTTTTTATGCCATTTCTTGCCCAGATCCCAGATCCTGTGCACAACTACTCCGCCTCCCTTTGGTCCCTGGCGTTTGTGGTCGAAGCGCTTTGATGGAATGCTCGCTCAAAATGCCAACGCTAGCACGCACATGTGTGTTGTACGTGTGTGTGTGTGTCTTGTGTGAACATGTGTGCGTGTGTGTGTGTTGTAATGGGCCCCTTGCATTATTGAAATCGACACAATTTTACTTTTAAGCAGCGACGGCGTCAATGCAACATGTGCAGACCGCATCCAAGAATCGCCCTGAGTGACAGTGTCTTCGGGCCCAAGCTTTGCACAGTGGTATGTTATCTGATGGAAATGTTATGAAAATTAACAATATTATCAATTTTTATAGCAGCAAAGTATTATATAGATATGGATATAGATATAGATATAGATATAGATATAGATATAGATATAGATATAGATATAGATATAGATATAGATATAGATATAGATATAGATATAGATATAGATATAGATATAGATATAGATATAGATATAGATATAGATATAGATATAGATATAGATATAGATATAGATATAGATATAGATATAGATATAGATATAGATATAGATATAGATATAGATATAGATATAGATATAGATATAGATATAGATATAGATATAGATATAGATATAGATATAGATATAGATATAGATATAGATATAGATATAGATATAGATATAGATATAGATATAGATATAGATATAGATATAGATATAGATATAGATATAGATATAGATATAGATATAGATATAGATATAGATATAGATATAGATATAGATATAGATATAGATATAGATATAGATATAGATATAGATATAGATATATATAAAAACTATCATAATTAATAGATGCAATTTTATAGAATCCCTGAACCACTGTGCACTTTCAACAACATGTTGCGTGAGGTGTTGCTGTTGTTGTTTATATTTTTGTTGCTGTTACTGTTGTTGTTGTTGTTGGTAATGCGACTGCAGCGCCAACTGCGACTGCGAAACTGGTCTCTTCTGTTGAGGTCTGGTCTGGTCGGGGGGTTTTTTGCACAGCCCGCCATCAAGTTCAAAGTCGAAATGCTTGTAATATGCAAAAATGTTTTAATTAATCACTTTGATGCACACCGGCAGGCGCAGGCGCGTGACATATTGAGAAGATGTTCAGTGCCTTCATCGAGGTGCCGGCTGACTGTCGTTCCTGCGATGTTGATATGCGCACATACATAAATATATATTCACCCTCTAAAGAAATATTTATGTCTTAATAACTTTGCCATTAAACAAGTGAGCGAGTAAATGCATATGCTAACGGTTAAGGGATTTGATTTGCTATTTTTTAAGAACTTTAAGTTTTGAGTTATTTTGATTACTTATGAAACGTATATGAATATGGACTAGGACCTGGCTCTAATCCAATTGTTCAAGCTGCTTTTGTTTTATTTTTGGGTTTCATAAGAGTTAATAATGTTTTGCTTAAAGCTGACTCTCGGCCAAATATCACATGCGAGTCTTTTAGAGTTTAGCAAAGCTTTTTGTTGTAAACATTTTTTATGCTTTATTCTACAGCATTTTGTACAATTTTTGTATTTGTCGCAAAATGCATATTTCATGCTTATGACAATATTCAATAGTTTTTGATGTTTTTATGCATTTTTACAGTTTACATTTTTAGGGGTTTATGGCAAAAATGTTGATTAAAAATTTGACTTTGCTTTGGCTTCCCATGCTAATATATTTATATATTTTTGTTGGCTCGTTTTGTGTGGGGCTTACGAAATGCTTGTCAAATTAAATTTTTGGCATTTACCCCCTGAAAATACTGGACTACAATGGGGAAAATGGTAAAACGACAAAAGCAGCCGCAATGGTAAACAATATTTTCGCTTTTCAACTGGCTTTGGCTCTATGTTCAATATTTCATGCTCGTCTATGCGGCAGCGGTTGCTATTGAAACCTTCACCTGGGCTTTAGTCGGACAGTTTTTTCTTCTTCTCTTTTCTGTCGCATTTTTCTGTTGCCAGTTTTTAATTTTCCGCCAGCGCCGTTAAGCTTGTCATTAACCCAGTTTGAACTGCGACCAAGCCATGCGACACACTGTGGCAATATACCGTCGATGGGTTATGCAGTCGGGCTATACCTATGTACATATATATATATGTGTGTGTGAGTGTGTGTATGTATTGTGCATTTTTTATGGACCGCACTGAGATTTAAATGAAATTAAAATCGGAGCTTGACTTGCGGGCGCGCCTGAATATTTAACTTTATGCGAAATGAAAATGGCTCCAACTATCGTTTTTCATTATGGTATGGGGAATTTTAATAAAAATTGGCATACATATAATCGATGGCCAATCCAATCCAGTTGGCAGAAGAAGAAGAAGTGGGAACGGTAAACTGTGGCCCTGTGTGCGGGGTAGCATACGATGAAAGCTTACCTGATATGAAATTAAATGGGATTAAAAAGGTAGGAGGAGATTCTTTATTTATCCCGCTTTTAATGCTCCCTAGCTAGTACTTTTATTTATAGTTTATTATTGTTAATATTCGATTCAATTTGTTTCAATGTTTTAATATTCAAGCAGAGCTTAACTGTTGACAAATTTATCATTTTATTAAAGGAATCTTAAACAAGTCGCAGAATTTGCACGTTAAGAAAATGAATTCCATAAATGTGTCTGTGTCTGGGCATTGCGGCAAGTTTGTTTGTTCCTATATCTGGGATATTTCTTAATATATATATTGGTTTTTAAAAAAATGTAAGAATGCCACACAACGAGGCAACAACAACAACAACAAGAACAGCCACAGAAAAAGGTCGCCTCAGACAAAATTGAGCGCTAGCCGAGCAGTAAAAAAAAGCTTCAAAAGGCAACCAGCCAAATGCCAATAAATGAACACAAAAAAGTAAAACAGATACAAAAAAAAAACAAAAAATATTAAAGCGGCATATTTTGCTTTTATTAAATCCAACCAGATGAAAAAAAAAACAGAACAGAACCGAACAGAAAAGAACTACACATTTTTGCTGCCGCCATAAAGCGTAGAAATAAAAGCACTTAAAGTTTGTCAGCAGCGCGATCAAAATATGTTAAAATCGAACTGAAATTGCGGCACTTAAGACTCTCCGGGTCTCTGGATTCTATAAATTCTGGTTTCTGGCTGAGCAACAAGCATAGGCCCCCAAGAAATTTATGACCTGAGCGCGATAATGCGAAGCGCCGCAAGGTGCACGCAGTGGGCTTTCATAGCTGTAATGTGGCTCTCAACCTGAAGTCACCCTCATCTGCATTATAATGATTATATGTGTTTAAATGTACATATATATATATATATATATGGATGTGGTTTTCGGTTATGTATTGGTATTTGGTATCAAAGGCATGCTGGCAACTTCCGATTAATCTCAATCGATGAAAATTGAAACGCCAGCGCATTTAGCACCAATTTGGAACACGAACAACCTGAAAACTGATACAGACATTCAGTAAGAGAAACCGAACAATATGAATGTCTTCATTTCACGCCACAATAACATAAAGGCGTCTAGTGGACCTTTTAGAAGAACTTTTTCGTTATTCTTTATTTTTTTCTGGTTGTTGTTGTCACTGATTTGCGTATTAATTTGGTTCTGCTTCGGGCTGTTAACTCTTTGAAATTTGAGTAGCTATGCATAAAGTAACAATATGCTTAACGAGGGAAGTTTCAGTTAGCTTAATCGGGCATCTGTAGATGAAACATTAACATTTGCGCCCATTTTCCATCCAGTGTTGTGGGTGCGGTGGCTAGAAAGGGGCGGAACGCCAAAAAGTGTGAAGGGTGACATACTATGGAAGCCGGTTCTAAGATTTATAATATGGAAAGGTCGCCAAAAGTCAATATTTGTAGTATTAGGCGGAGTAAATATACATTTTGTGACATTTATAACCATTCGTAGATACGCAAATCCAATGAAAAGACCTCATCAATGCTTCGATTTCAATGTTCTAAGTTCTAAATCAATAATTTATTAGATGTATTATCTATATATTAATGCAATTGCTAATAAAATAGTTCTTAGTTGTTCGCCAAAGTCAAATTGCCGTCCAAACTAAGCTGATTTATTTATGCTTTATCTTAAACTTAACTTCAACAAAATATTATTTGAGACTGTTTCAAGCGAATCTTCGAATGTTCATTGTTTAGTCTGAGCTTAGCGAATCTTATTGCAAGGTCTTTGTCTTATGGAAGTATTGTTAATTGCAATTATTTTTGTTATATTTTTCTTGCTATTAAGTTTTAATGATGTTTGCAATTGTAAACTCCTTGGTCGACCCTTGTGCTCAACACTTCGTGCGGGTTGTCCCGGCAGCTGTTGCCGCGGAAGTAGACGCCCTGCAATAAAAATCTTTGCACGCCCCACTTAAAAGTAAAGGTCTCATATCAAATTATTGGCAAAAAATAAAAATAAGAAAGAAAAAATATAAATATAAAATGGGGAAAAAGGTTGAAAATCTGTCCAAACACTTCAAAATAATTTGACATCAGCTCAGTTTATTCCCACAAAATCTCAACGCAAAAGAGATTGCTGGCTGATATATGCTTCTGATATCTCGCTCAATAGATTGTCAAACTAATTTGTGCGCAGGTAGCCCAACTGCTCGGCTAAGGGATCGGTTCAGAAATTATAAAGATGTTGTGAATAAAAAGTATCGCATGACACAGTTCGACAAAAGGTTGACAAACTTCTTGAATTACCAAACCCGGCGTGTAAGACCGTCTGTGAGTCGAGCCGCTTGACGGAGTCTGGGCCAGTTTCAATTTGTGGCTAGCGAAATTTATGAAGCATATAATTTTCATATGCAACACCTGCTGCAGCCAGTCTGGGACTTGGATCTCTCTCTTTCTCTGTCGTCTTGGCATGGCATGGCAGAAGTGCCTATATAAATAAAAACTTTATAATTGCCGACTGACTGTGTGATACTCTTTGCATTATTATGTTGGGAGTTGGGGCTTGGGTTGGGTTTTACTTTGTGAGTTGCTTATAAATTAAGTCGAGAGCGCTCCCACGGCCACTGGTGCTGTACATTAAGGACACTTGATAGCTTAATTTATTGCAAGGCACAAGATGCAGGACAACGGCTGCAGAAAAAGCCAATGCTGAGATAATTGCATGCAGAACAAGGACGACAACCAGACCGCGTGGGTGCTGCTGCCGGTCCTGCTGCTGGTCCTCGGTCTGTTTCAGACTCTTCCTGCATGTCCTTGTTGCTGGTCTTATGCCGCGCTGCGCTTCGCCTGGCTGCACTCATATGTATATGTATGTATATGGGTGCTGCAGCTAACAACTGGGTGTTCCAGAAGGATACGTCTGTGTGTATGTGTGTGTGTGTGTGCCCACTCGCGCTGCTGCATAAAACATTTTAAATTGAGCGTTAAAATTAAACGATGCATCGCAAAGCTAACAAACGTGTCTAGAGCAAAAGGGCAACAAAATGCACTCACTCGCTATTTTGTGGGTCGAACGGTTGGGTACTCGGCACTTGTTTATAAGGTCGTTAATCGTATGTGTGTACTACATATATCTATACTATATGCACCATAAGCAGCACATAAAATGTGCACACAATATAAATTCAAAAGTCAACTGCGTTTTATTGAGATTTGCCTTTTGCTTTGTGGGTCAAATGTTAAAAGAGTTGTGCTTTTTGGTTTTAAGTGGAATTTAATTTGATTATCATTTGTGATATTTCAAGCGCAAGCAGTAAAATTAAGATATTATTATAGCCGAGATCTAATAATTATCTATTATCTCAAGTATGTCTATAGAGAACTTCTAGAACTTTTCAACTTAGACCATGTTTTTACTATCCAGCTCATTGTTTTGACATTACTTCATATATATATTTTTGTATCATATTACCTATCCATCTAACTTATATATTTCCAAATTTGTATCTTTATAGTTAACATTGAAAATAACTCACAGGCTTCACACGGAAATGCAGGTGAGTCTTTGATTATATTACATGTTTTATATACTAAGCTGCATTCATAACGCACATGACATGAAATGACAGCTCCTTACATTTTCTCTATTAGGTAAAACTGAATTTGACAGCTACTTTCCAGTTCATTTTCATTGAACACAACAGACTAATCTCGTGCACTGAGTTTTCATAAATTTTTAATTGCCAAAACAGGGTCAGAGAGGGCGGAGTGGTAAGGAGCGTCAAGCGTGAGAGTCACATGAAAGTTGCTCAATCATTTTCAGATATAACAAAAAGTTGTTGTCCCGGCAAACTCTCTCTTGCCAGTTACCGCTCAGTCAGTCAGTCAGTTAGTCAGTCACTTAACCAACTGATGGATGTGTCTATGTCTAAACAAAAGGCTCTGTTTAGCTAACAGAAAACAATAAAGTGAAATGAAAATGTTGGTCCAATCAAAAATGATTCAAACGAGCGCAAAATGAGAACGCGACGAGACTTTGTTTTGGTCAGGTTTTCATTTATTGCATATCCTATGAAACTAACAAAGTGGTCAAGAAAGGGTATGATTAGGCTGCCAATGAGTTCATATTAGAGCAAAGCATCAGTTGACCTTGTTTATTCATTTCCGGGCGTTTGGTATAATAGTTATTCAGCTAGCATATTGCTTAACTGAACTGTTGAGCCAATTTCATTCACAATTAGATGGTTACAATTTTATAGAATATCTAATAGTCGAGCTCTATTAACTGACATTTTATATGCTTGGCTCAATTTTGGGCTTGGGTTATTTTTTTCGATATTTATTTTATTTTCATTTTGTTGGCCTGCGCTTGCAAATTGACAATTTAGCCTTTCACCTGTCTAAACGAATCTATCGCACATCAAAATAAATATTAAAAACTAACCAACAATGGCAAGGCACAGACTGAGGCAAGGCTAAACTAAGTTGTTTTTGTTGTTGTTGCTGCTGTTGTTGTTGTTGTTGTTGTTGTCAGTCAGGCAGTCAGCCAAGTAGCACAACGTCACTCAAATGCTCGCTCCGCACAGGCTTCAACATTGTGACTTCAGGTTTGGGTTTGGGTCTGGGTCTGGTTATGGGTTTTTGGTTCGTGAGTTTTGAGAGCATTTTGAAATTTGAGGCCACCGCTCGGCACTCGAGAGTCAAGGCGAAGCCGTGTGGCCATAGTTTTATATTGACATTTCGGCGCGTTATCGCGTCGGCCAACAAAAGGAGTCAACTTGAAGAGCGCCAGTCAAAAAGACCAGTCGTTGAGGCAGCCAGCCAGCTAGCCAGCCAGTCGTTCGTTCGTTCGCTCGTACAGGCCCCTAATCAACTCAGCTCAACTCAACTGACTGACTGTTTGACTGGGTGCCTTGGTATGCAGCTAGTTGGACAAAAAAAAATCACGTTAGATGAGAAATGCTCAAGACTCTGAAATGCTCTATAGTAGAGTGTACATAAGAGCTAAGAGAACATATCATAAAGAGAAATATTTATATTAGTATTTATATATATAAAGTATCCAGAAAGTATAAATAAACAAATAGATTCTAGTTATGAAAGATATATGCTAGTCACAAGTAGAAGTTGAATATCCAAATTAGGAATCTCAACTGAAGACTTTAATTGGCAGTCTTAAGGACATACGAAATATAAGTATGTTTTAATGAAAGGACATCAACTGTGTTTACATATTCTATTACTTTGTTTGTATGATTTATCATTTGTATTAGTATTATTCTGTGTATCGAAATCTTCTATAATATCTTATTATATTACCCAAGTTCTATGTGTATTATAAACACATGTTTCTTACTGGTTCGATGAACCAATAGACCCTCTTTGCCATAACCAAGTGGTACAACTGATAAACAACAGCAAATTTTTGGCGCGCTGTCTGACAGACAGCAACGGCATCAACTGTTCAAGCGATGGCAGCGCAACTGCAATGCACATTATAATTTCCATTAGAAGTTAGCAAACGGATCAGCAACAACAACAAAGTGGGAGTGGCAAAAGTGGGGCAATGAAAAAGGAGAACGGGTGGTGGTGGGGCTCTCGTAAGGAGACAGTAGAGGAGTTGATACGGCAACAAGTCCAAGTCCAAGTGGCTGCTGCTGCCGCTGCTGCTGCTGCTGGCACCGTCGCAATGATGGCGTAAACAGAGAACTGTCATTATGACAGTTGATTCTTTGCGGCTGCTGCTGTTGCAGTTGCAGTAACTGCTGCTGCTGCTGTTGCTGCTGTTGCCGGGTGCCCATTTAAAATTATGGCCAGCAGAGCGCAGTTGGAACTGGCAACTGGCAACTGGCTGGCAAAGATATATAATTTTATACTTTCGCATAATGTTTTGCATTAAAATTATAATAAGTTTCAACTTTTGCATTGCAATTGCGTCCAGTGTTCATTTCAGTGTTGCCACACTCTCTTCAGATTTCAGCTTCAGCTTTCAGTTTTCAGTTTTGCAGCTCAGCTCGGCCCAGCTCAGCTCTTTGGGTCAATATCATTGCGTTATCTCTGGCTCCGGCTGTGACTGAAAGTGGAGCAAGTCAGTCAGCCTGTCATTTATTTAATGTTTGAAATGCTTGAAATATATTCATTGCATTGCATTTTAAATTCTCTCTCTCCCCACGCCGCCAGCCCTTAATGGCACTTACAATAGCTAAAAGGGTCATTTCGCTGGGACTTTCTTAATGATTTTTCTGGGCACTGCATCTAAGTAGCGAGTAACTAAGTAAAAGTCATCTATTAGCTGTCGATGAGTGAGAGTTTTTAAACTTGAAAGTGGCACATTGCAGCGTTTAATCGTTCATTTTGTGACAGTTATTAAAGGCTAGTCCTTGAGGTACCGTTTGCCAAGTGGGCTTAGAATCAAAGTGAAAGCTATGAAAGCTTGTGGAATGAGCAGGATGAGATTGCTTTTCAGATACATTTTCAATTAATTACCTCTATATGTCCTCCATGGTCATATTTGTCTTAAGTCTGCGTCGGGTCGTGCTTGAAGTTTATTTGTCTTTATTTAAACAAAATGTAAGTCTTTACTTACTTTGCCATTCAAGAACATTTTCCTAAGTTAAAAGCTCCTCATTCTCAACAAAAAAAATGTATTTAAAACGTTATTTTTATGTCTTTTATCTAAGCGTACATTTTCCTTATTTTTAAGCCTCACATATTCACATACATTTTGTGTAAAACTAATTCTTTATATTTTTCTTATACAAACTGTCATCAATGTCATTTCTGTACGCATTTAAGTCCCAGATTACCTGTACGTGTCCTCCATTGTCACTTGCTTACTTGCCACATTCATTTACTTTTGAATTCATGTAGCTGAGCTGTTGAAATTTTCCCGTTGCTTTGCTACATGTACCCCCCAAGCGTCTTGACACTGATTAACAACAAAGTTTCCAGCCCCTGGTTCTAAGTAGCTGTCAATATGCAACAACAGCAGCAGCAAATAGTAGAAGAAGAACAAAAACAACAACATGACAAGTTAAGAGTTGGCAAAGTTTGTGTATATTCTATACAAATAGGTGTGCAACAAGCGGCAGCTATACAAAATGCCCAAAACATCAATTTATTCTCATTAAAAGATATGAAGGTGTTTGGCTGTCGTCTTGCCAGCAGCCAGCAACAACAACAACAGCAGGAAAAATGTTATAAAGAAAAACTTTTTGCGGAAAATCTGAACAAAAGCATGCAATTTACAAACTGTTGGCGGGCATAGAATGCGACTTACCGTGAACCTGGTTAAGGTATGGGTTTTTCTTCGTTCGGATTGGGGCTGGTTGCGGGGAGATATGAAATTGTTGTTGTTGGGTAACAAGCTGTGGAACTTGGAGGCCCCCGCAAGCAGCTGCTTTAGAATTAATGCAACAAATGGGCCACAAATCCCATGGCGGTTCAAGTTGTGAAAGCTGAGGTTAAGCAAGTGCAACCAAAAGGTAATAAAGTTTAATTGAATTTTCATTATACGCAATTTTTCTAGCCTTCGCCAGTTGTTGTTGTTGTTGTTCGCTGTTGTTGTTATTGTTATTGTTGTTGTCGTTGTTGGGCCCTGTTGGCCCTGCGACGCGCTAATGAAAAATGCATTTCAATATTCAATTACGGTACGGCAAACAAATCTGCTAGACCTAAGCGAGATGTGCTTAAACGATTGTTAGACTAAAGCTATATCTAATTATAATCCAATATATCCAATTTAAATTTTAAATGTTGTTAAAAGTCTTATGTTTTCATATTCTGATGCCCTCTTAACTGGCCAATCTCAATATACAATATATTTTTATTACTGATTAAGTATAGACAAAGTTTCCTAATTCTAACTCTCAGATTATGAGCTGGGGTTCCCTTATAGTTTATATGGATAGAAAATGTTTCACTTTTGGCATACATCCCCAATTCTTCCAATAGTAAATATACTTCTTAGACCATTTGTAAGCCCTAGAAATCTTATGAAGATCGGACTATAGAAACCACGCTTTCTCAAAAATGCATTTCATTTAGACTGGGCAAATGAAACCCATTTGCTTGGTCTCTCAGCTATTAGGAAACTCTTCGAGGAAGTCTCGCTGCTAGGAGTTAGCCTGGAAGTTTTTGAGGAGCTGCAGCTGCCTCCTGCAAGCCGAGCAGCACAAAGAGCAGCGCGCAATTTGTGTTGCCTTTGTAATGCAAATTCAAGTGGGAGTCAAGTCGCGTTGCTGAGTGCTTGCCACGCCCACGAGCAGGCACGACGCACATTGAGGCAGAGTCGCAGTCAGAAAGCTAGAGACATTTGGCACTTGCGAAACCCCAACAACAACAAGCCGCATAGAACAGGCATTGCATTGGCATTCATCAGGAGCGGCAAAACACACGTTGGCAGGCCGCATGTTGCATATAAATGTTGCCTCTGCCACATGTGGCTGTGCACTGTAAGCAAATCAAATCACAGCAGCCTGCCTGCCTGCCTGCTTGGCTGCTCATCAACAGCATCACATGATAATAATGATGATCATCTTGATAGTGATGATGATGAGTAACAGCAGCAAGCGTCAGGCTTCAACTTGAACCAACACATAAACGTTGCCCCCACCTCGCCTCTTGACGCCCTGCCGCTGTCAAGTGCAGCATCTAATAAATCATCTTTTGTCGGCGGTTTGTTTGCATTTCTACACACCGCATAGTGTTCCCCACAGTTTTTTGGGTAGCCAGCCCCCTTTAAAAATTGGTCTCATTAATGGCCTCGCGCTGTTTTCACCTAAACTATTTTAGTTTATTTTGATTGCGTGCTTATATTTTTGTTTACGGACCACAGCTAAGCACCCATTAATCAATTTTTGAAAACGATATCTATCAAATTTATAAGCAGTTCGATTTATGTTAAACATCATCAAAAGTCACACTAGCAAAACATTTGGCATGCGTCGTAGATTTACATAGATTAGGCATTATTATTACCCCCTTCTTAACGATCCCTCACCCATCAAACGCTCAGTATTAGTTAGATTGATTGCGGCATTAAAAACGCCTCAAGTCGCAAATGGCAGGCGCGTTTATGCTGCCTACCTTCAGAAAACAAAAGCGAGTTTTGTTAAATAGTTCTCGTATATCAAAGAGGGGCTCTTTAAAATTGTTGTCTGAATAGTTAATAAATTAAAAATGAAAGTTGAAAGCCGTACGGTTGACGAGAGGAATATTCATTGAAGGCTTTACTTAGAGAACATTACCTTCTAAGCTGGAAAATATGTGAGATTCTCCAAATATAATTAATTACAAATGAAAACTAAAAAAACTATTTAAGAACAGGCGAATCATACCTTAGATAGCACTTATATATAGTGAAAATTCCACCTACTTTGGTGGAAAATGGGTGATAAACTGTTCAATGTTGAATTTTAACAAATAGCTGATTGTCTTATTGTTCGAAATATTCATGGGAAGAAATCTGTTGAGAAGCTGTTCTAACTTGAGCTTAGACAAATCATGCCTAAGGAAAAGCAACTAAGTTCGTTTCAGTATCGCATATAGTCACCTATAGTTTTCCTACCTGTTTCAAATCTAATTACTTCAACTATTTGTCTTCATATATCTACCTATGCGATGCACTTGGCAAATGGTTTCCTTTCGGTCCCAAGAGTCGCATGGGGTAGAGTGGCCGTTAATGTGGCGTCTTGTAGTCTAAAACGTTTCCTGCCAAATCGTAAACCCTACGTAAGTCCCGTGTGCCATGACACTTACAAAACGACGACCGCAGCACATTAAAGTCAGCGCTGCGTTGTAAAAGGTGTTTTCGGTCGTCGGTGTGTGATATAAAGCCAAAAGCCGCAACACTATTTCCCCATTGACAATAAAAAATCTTTATTTAAAACATTTCACGGCGAGCAACAATAAAACACCGAAAAGTCTAGTTGGCGTTGTTGCAGTTGTTGTTGTTGTTGCTGTTGTTGTTGTTGCTCGCTTCGGCCAAAACCGCAACATGTTTGAAGCATTTACACGTGCGGCAAAGCTAAACTCGAAAAAAAAGGAACGGAATAGAACGGACAGCGTTCAATGCGATATGTAAGCTAGAGAATGGAGAGCGGACCGAGGGGCAGCCGCAGGTCAGCAGACAGGAAACGTGTGAGCTGCAATGCCAACTGCATTGGCAACGTTGTTGCTGCCACAGCCGCTGCCGCCGCCGCTGCTGCTGTTTCTGCTGCAGAGCCATTTCAGTTTGAAACTGTCTCAACTATAAAAGAAATCAATTACTTTCGCTACGTACTGGCCAAAGGGTAGATCAGGGGATGTTGGAGCAGAACATGGGCCAAGACGGGGCAGGCAAATGTGCTCACACTTCCGCCATGGCGTTGGGGCAGCGAATAGCCCTGCAGAGTCACGTGCCACAAAGAACGCGCTACAAATTTGTTACAACTAATGCGTGGGTGCAATTCGAAATGCGCTCCTTACATATGCAACGAGAGTTTCCACAAACAAAAAAATATCAATTCAACGAGGGCTGCTCATGGAAAGCACATGAGCCTGTTCGGCATTGGACCAACCAGCGCGAATTCGCTGGTTCAAATACAAAATCAGTTTAAAATGTTCCGTTAATTTTTTGACCGTTTGCAATGTCTACTATTACTTTTAATGTCCATAATTCTCATTTAAGTTAGTCAACCTTTAAACAGTATCTCTAAGAAATGCACTTGGCTTAGAATAATAATTGTATAAACGGCCCTCGCATTGAACTTTGCACGAACTGGCACCGAGAGCAAGACATGTGAATGTGTATGCGGCTTCAATGGCACTTTGAATATTGTTACGCTCGATTTGGGTTCGTTGACTTGGCTCAGGGGCGTGCCGTGGTCGGGGCGTGGCCTCTTAGGGGGGATCTTAAGCAACGGTTTGCTTTGAAGTTGTGCAATTGAGTTTATCAAAGTTATTTTGAGTTTGGGCTTGCAAGTAGCCAAACGCGATAAGATGCGTTAAGTAATTATAAATGTTTAGCAGCCATTCGTATCTGGTGGCATCTAAATGCAAATATTTGACGCGCATTGGCGCTGGGCTTCAATAAAATCGACGCCAAGGGTACTGTGGCACCACTTGTTAATCTAATCAAAGCCACGAAGCCGTGCTGCCAACTTGCCACAGAAATCGAACCGGCAACGCAATGAATGCACTTGCCACAGTTGTGACCAGTGGCCGCTCTGCCACATTAAAGAGGCGCAAAGGTGTCGGTGGCAAAAACAAAAAACAAAAAAAAAAGAAGAAAACACCCAACAACACCGGCAGCAGCAGCAGCCGCAGCAGCAACCTGCCTCAAGGGACGACGGACGCGGCCCGACGTCAACGACGTCCATTATCAACGAGGCGCAACTAAAATATTTTAATTAACGCAATATTTGCACAAAATAACCAACATTACAAGTTCAAGGCGCTAGATAAGAGTTACGTACAAAGTACTGAACGGCAAGGGGTTAAAGAGAGAGGGGGAGAGATCGTAGCACAAGACGACACAATGTAAGCAAGAAAACCCAATAAACAAATGTTGGTTGAGCAAATTTGAAGAGTTTAATTTCTTAAGCATCGCAGAAAATTTCTTGAGTTTCTTTCACTTAAAAGATTTTCATACTTTTTTATATAAAGTTTAGAAATCTTTAACGGTAGATCTTATAAAAAAAATACTTAAATATCTTCTATAAATTTTAGTATACTTTTTTAGACTTAAGTTTTTTCATTTTCCTATATGCAAACTTTTTAAAGCCTAAAAGACTTAGCTTTCAGGTAGGGTTAAGTATAGGATAAACAGTTAAAAAAGGTCAGACCCATGCTTATTTCTTTCCTTTAATACACGAAATTCAAATTCAATTGAGTTGAGGCTTGTTTTAGCTATGGTTTTCTTGGCTAGTTTAGAGCGTGAAAAAATATCTCTTCATCTTGGTTAAATCTTCTTTTCTTTACCTATTTTCTTGTCAAGGCTTTATTAAGCCTTTTTTAGTAAATGCAAAGTGTTCTTAATAATGGCTAAGTAAGACAATGTATTACAATGAATTTCACGTTTGATGTTTGTCAATTTTGTTTACTGGGTTGCCGTCCACATTGCCATTTGGGGTGTTTGTATGTGCGACACTTGCAGAGCTGCCTCGGCTGCTGCTGCTGCTGCACTTGACTTGCCACAACACGCAATGGGCCGGCTAAGGAGGCTTGGCAGTGCAGATAGCCACTGCCACTGCCTGTGCCAATGCCACTGCCACTGCAACTGCAACTGCCACGCAGGCGTACACCACTCAACGCCTCAACCTTTTGTGCCTGTGTATCTGTGTGTGTGCGTGAGTGTGTGTGAGCATCTAAGATAGACATGCAGATATCATTGTGGCAAGTACTTGCTGGACACTAGCAGAGTACATATATACAAAATACTTATATATATATGTATATATCCGTCGTCTCGGGTCGACTATCGCATTGCAATCAGCGCATGCGTTTACAGCGTACGATCGTCCCTTTCACAGTAGCCGTTGGTGCGGCCTCTTGATTGGGTTTGGGCACTGGAACCTGGTTATGGGGCCCCCATCTCCTCATCGTCATCCTCATCAGCGATGCGGCTGCAACCGGCCGCTCGCTAGCTCGCTCGCACGCTTATCGCATTTTAGTAGTGCAGCGATTTATCAAAGTTAACATAGACTTTTAGCTTGCGAGCCGCGATAGTCGAAGAACCCAGCACCAGAACGGGTCCAAGGCGGGTGACGGGAGACGGCGGACGCAACCTTCTCAATGTCCATTTGGCCAAGTTTGCCTCGAGGGCAGCGGCTTGGCTTGGCAGCGGCCAGGTTGGCGCTTTTGGCGGCGTCTGGCAACCTCAACGCATTGCGTTATAAATCATTTTTATTTGTTTTGCCTTTTTAGCAGCAGGCGCAAGCTGCATATATACACACAGACCCAGTGCCAGGGTCTCTAATGTTCCGGGGCCGCTCGGGAGATTCTCATGCGTGTGTTATCCGAGCGCAAAATCTAAGCTAACAAATGCACATTAATGATGCATTTAAAGACGGCTAGTTAAGCATTGGCCAAAATAGTTGGCTAATCTTAACTTATGACTAAGGTTAGGTGAAGAGAAATGTTAGTTTAGTCGGATTCCAACTGAATCTTAGTTGATTATAAAGCTAAACATGCGGAACGTGTCTCCGAATATATGTTTGCATTCATTTTATATGGGTTAAGTGTATTGCCAAGTATAGTTTTTACTGCATTGTTATCCAAATAATATATTAACTTTAGTCTCCTTAAATGCATGCAAATGTTCATAAATAATGCTGTTTGTTATATGGAATACCTTAACACTTTCAACCGACCTTGAGCCAGACGAAGTTTTATTTATATTGTTTGTGTTGCAAGTTTAACTGCTGCTGCCGCAACTTGAAAGCCAAAAAACAAAGTTTTCCCGCCCTCCCCCACGACACACTACACTGGAAAAAGGGCAGAACGTAAACTGAATGTGAACCAAAGCGTCGTAGTTCGTAGTACAACTTAATTACAGTGCCTGCCAAAAGGAGACGCACTTCATTGACGCCAGCAGTGTGAGGACCTGCTGCTGGGCACAAACACACGCACACATACACAGGTTGTCGTCCCGGTGCCGAAAATATCACTTAATTAACATTTTTCGCCGAGCGTCGAACGTGGAACGTGGAACGTCGGCCGTAATTAACGCGTCCACTTAATGCAAACGCCATTGAATAAACGAGTAATTGGACGACATGTTGGCCAAAAACGCAAAAAGGGAGCACACAAAGTGCCAGCGCACACAGAAAGACTGCCTACAAACTCAGCCTGTGGGCCATTGGCTATGCAAATGATTTGCCATAGCAGGTTGCCTGGTTTCCCAGCTTGCCCAGTTACCCAGGTTGCCCAGGTTGGCCAGGTTGCCCAGTTGCCTGCCTGGCTGACTGGCTGGCTGCCGGCCTGGCCACTTGCTGGGTGGCCGTGCGACAAAAATTAAAACCAAACAACGATTTCCAATCAAAGCAACAACTCGGTCTCTCTGGCTACGCCTCGAGTTCTGGCCATGAATCGTACTCGACGCTTTTGCGTGAAGGCATCGCAATTCTCGCGTCCGTAATTATGCGACAAATGCGTGAGGCAAGTCGCAAGTCTGTCTCTGTGTCTGCTTGCTTTAAACCACCCCACCCCAACCCAGCACTTCTTGCCTTGGCTTGGCCAACTTTATAACGTAATTTAATTAATTTATGCACTCGCATTATTCAATGAAGTGCGCCGCCTGCATGCGTAATTATTGCACCTGGGCAGGATCAGTTATCGTATGGCCAGTTGGCGTCACGGCGACTGCCGCCTGGGCGCCCGTTTTGCATGCCTGATGAAGGCTAATGCCAAAAAATTGACAGACTTTTATTTTTACAGCGATTATTCCTTATGCGTGAAAGATTGTTTGTTCTCTCTGTCACCTTATACCCACTTTTTTAAAGATATTCTCTTCGTTTATTTTTATTATTGTTTTGCCCCATTACCGTGCGGCAATATTTATTTTTATGGTAGACAAATTACTTAAAAGCTTTTTCCAAAGTGTTTTCGAGCGCGTTGTGTGGCTCATAAAACGTATGGCTATTATAAGAGTGTGGCCCAAAGGCGTAACTGGTTTGCCATGCAATTTGATCATATCAATGCAGTTGCATATATGTTTTAAATCACATGTGTATATATGCGCTGTATTCTGAATTTGAACCAGCGATTTCCCGATATTTATTCTGACGCTAAGTAACCCAAGCTCTGCTTTTAGCCTGCATTGTTGTTGACATTCGACGCTTTTTCTACTACTTTGGAGTCTAATCTATCAGTTCTAGCGTTTTCTTAAGCCACATAAGCCCATTCATATTGCACTTCCTTAAGCCAAGCACATTAAATGCTTGCAACATTTAATAACCATTAATTTCCACTGTGAAACGCCGAGATTTAATAGTAAATTGCGTTAAATCAATCGAAAATCGGGCATTCAAGAGGGGCCCCGTACGCAGGGCCCATTTAAAGCTAGATCGAAACAATGGGCCACAATTCAGTTATTGTGGCGATATCGCATTGCCTTTAGGGCGGTGCGGCGGGGGTCTGCTCTGACCCATGGGGCGTAAGACATGTGCGCGCAATTAGACACGCCTCAGTGTTGTGTGTTGTGCTGTAAGCCTAAGTATCTGTAAGATACGCGCTCACAGACACAAGCACACACATAATCATAATCCGCCACAAGCCGTTTGTACAATTGAACGCACTGTCGCTGAACCCGAGTTGTAAAGTTGATTGAATAGCTTATGCGAGAATGTGTTTGTGTGTGTGTGTCTGTGAATGTGTGTATATCTGTGTGTAGCTGGATTTGACAGCTCGGATAGCTGGACAGTTGCTTGTTGGGCTTTTGCTTTTGTTTAGTTGAAGTATCTGCAGTTGACATTGCTGTTGTTGTTGTAGCTGTTGTCGCGTGTGACATGACACAAAGTGGACAGTTTTGATTACTGTTGAAATTGAAAGGGAAATTGTTGAGACACAGTCAAAGCCATGAAGTTCGTTCGGCCTGTCTCTGTGTCTATGGGTCAAATCAAGTCCACTGCGAATGGTTAACGAGTCGATTACGCGCCCCTGTGCTTACAGTTCTGACCCAAATTGGTTTGGATTTTAAAGGCGTGCTTTGTACAGACAGTTTGTTTCTACGTGTTCAAAGCTTAAGTCTAAGCTACTCGCAACCAGCCGACACAAATTGGCTGGCTACAGGTTGATCAAAGCCAGTTACAAGATTTATGGATGCAACGCTCAGAAATGATAACTTCTTAAGTCCAAATAACTCTGAAGTTGGACCAAACATTTCTGTATGGCTCCTTTGTTAATTAATCCTTAATTTTAAAAGGAAAAGTATGTACAGGGGAGAAAGAAACATCTTCAACCCCATGAAGCACACATAATTTAGATCACAACGATGATCTGAGACTATCTAGTCTTGCATGTGCGAACCCTTAAAGAATTTGGACCAATGCTGTGGACAATGCTACGTTCAAGCTACCTTTTAACCAGGGCCTACCGATTAGAGCACTCTAAATATGAGCCTCCAATAGAAAAGCACCTTCTAATTTCACTTCTTCTTTAGGCAAAAGAACAGCAGGTCATGAAACTGTTGCTGCTGTCAGTAGCATCTTATCATGCTCTGGCAACCACACATGCAAGAACAAGTCTTTTGTCGCATTTTCTGTATAAAAGCTTATGGAGATTGTATGGAAAGCGTATGGAGCGATAATTGCGAGGAGTTTCTACCCAATGCACACACAAGAATTAAGCGCTGCAGGGCAAAAGCAACTGTGAAATACACTATATATCCTTAGAATTGGCATAACTATTATTTGTAATTGAAATGAATGAGTATTGTCTCACAAATATTCAAATTTCTAAAATAGTTATCAACGTTGTGACGGCTGTAGAATTATTGAAGCATGTGGCCCATTGCAGCAAGACAATTGCGTGCCACTCACTCACTCAGTGAACTGGAGGCAAAGATGAGTCAGTTGCAGATTGCATTCGCCTGGCATATGAAAGCCGTGGCATATTATCAGAAACTATGTCATAACCTCAATGCATCAATTACATTTGCTAAGCCAAGAAATTATATGCCAGAAACAGACAAACACACAAGCATACACACACACAAATCGTTCAGAGCATAATAAATGAGCATCTATAGGAATTTAGCTCATAATCAGAAAGGCGGGGCAGGGGTTGCGGGATGTGGCAGAGTTAAATGAAAATGCAGGAAAGAGTCTCGCATTGCTGACTGGGTTTGGCGCAATGCGATAAGCGGCTAAAACAAATGTCATACTCGTTACAATGGCGCTCACAACAACTACAACAGCAACAACAACAACATAACACAACACGGTAGCAACATGTGTAGCGGCAGCAGCAGCAACATCAGCTGCAACTGCAACTGCAACTGTTGCAGCTACCGCGTTGCCTTGTCCGACAAATATGATACGAGCTCGAGCAGTGCTCCTTGGCGTCCTGCTATTGCCTCATAATTGATATTTTTGTTTTGTATTTATGGCAGGGTGAGTGAGGAGGACACAGGGGGCACAGCAACAACAGCAACATGTTGCCAGTTGCCCCAACAGATAACAGCCAAGCAACTCGTGTCTGGACTCTGAGCTGCAACCCACATGCGGGACTCTCGAATGAATTCCTCTTTTGCGTGGTTGTGTGATTTGAATTTATAACTTGGCCAACACAAGTTTTGAATTTGCCCAAGTCACAGACTAGGACTCTCCTCCTCGCCAGTATCTATCTATGAGTCGCTCCCTCTCTATACTCTACTCCACTCACTGTGGCAATTGCATTATCATTGATTTAAAACCAATTCATCAAGTCGAACGACTTGACGATGACTCTGTTCCGACTCGGTTCCAGCTTGCAGCTTGGCCTGGGTGGGTTGCACTAATTGATTTTCGTTATGAGTAATGATCCCGGATCGCACATCATCCAAATGGATGACTGCTTGATGTTGGTGGCGGCGTCTGTTATGGTAATATTCATAAATCAGGATCTATATAAAAAGACAAAAGCGATTTTTGCAGTGGGCGCAAAACTTGCACAAGTTGCTTCTCAAGAGGAAGATAGATCCACAGCGGCTAAATATACTTCAAGTACTCTTGAGGCTTGTGATGTTTGAAGGAGCATTTGATAGTTGATTAGAATAAGGAATGCATGCGGAAGAAAAAGTTGGATGTATGTGAGAAAAGGCTAATTGAAATAAATGAATTGAATTCTGCGAACTAGAAATATCAAAAAAGATTAATTGAAATTGAGACATGGCTAAATCTTTGAATATAATGATTAAAAGGTCAACCAAGTTCTTAAGAAAACTATATTGAGCTTATCTCAAAACTTAAACTAAGAGACATAAATTCTTTCAAAGAAATTATGAAAAATATTGCTAGTTACAAAGGCCGAACATTTAGTTGATACCCATAAGAAATATTTGCAAACATGCTTAAAAAATCTATTAAAATTCTGTAATTTCTTCAGTTCTTCAATAAAAAATATGATAATGCTCTAAGCAGGTCGCGTCCAATTAGAAAATATGTTTGTGCACACAGAGTTCAAGCTCCGATTGGAAAAGTTCCATAAAAATACTACTCAGCTTGTAAGTGACACGTTATAAATGCGATATGATAATCGAAAAACTATAATTTGGCACTTAAGCAACTCGAATTGTTAACAGTGAAGTTGAGCCATAAACTTTTGTGCATCCCGTTCAGTGTGGACGCTTTTCTTCATGCTCATTTCCCACACAGCTCTTTGAGTTTTACGCTGATGCGAACTGACTCAGAAGTTGGCCGAAAATAAAAAGATGAAAAGTATAATTGCTTATGCATATTTGCGAATACGATGATGAATCTTTTTATGGCATTCTCTATAGATTAAATGGAAGTTTTATGAACCGAATCGCTGTGTTCCGTTCAGTGTTCAATGCTGGCTACCAATTTGTTGGATTAAAGCCCAAAGCAACCTTTTGTGGCGTCATAAAAATCAAAAACATACAAATCTTTATCAGCCAAATGCATCGCTAGTAAGTAGAATAAAAATGAGAAGAAAAAATCTAGAGAAAAACTAACAAAAAAAAACGACTACGAATCTGGAAATATTTTTATTACAACCCACGGCTCAGGTAAACAGCGAGACAGAAGGCTGCCTTGGCTGGCATAAGACACAGGGACAGAGACAGGGTCAGCTACTGTTATCTAGTCTGGAGAATTTTTTAATATGCATAAATAGCTCGTAAATATGCAACATCCACCGCAGCATCTCTCTTTGGCCTCTTCTGAAAACGAATAGTTACGTATTGACTTCCCATATGTGGGAGAGAGAGAAACAGAGAGAGAGAGAGAGAGAGAGGAAAGAGCCAACGAATTTTCAATCAAATTCAGACAATTTTTCAATTTATTTAATTCGTTTGGTTGTCAATGACGATGCAGCCGGCAGATAAGACATCATCTGATCGCTCCCTATCAGTTTCATAATATATTCTAATTTTTTAATTAATTGCTAATGGTTAGCCACGGCATTAGCCGCACGGCTAATGGCTGCATGTCTGCGGTTGCCCACGACTTAACGGTTGGCTTATCTTAGGCAAGCTTCTCTCTCTCTCTATCTCTATCTCTTTCTCTCTCTCTCAATCTCGCGCTCTCTGCAGTGTGTCTGCCTTTAATTAGTGCTGCATTCGTTTTTTATGGCAAACGATTTAAACGGCAAATCGCGGCGCGCAAATCAGCTGCCGGTTTCCATAAGTCATAAAGCATAACCATTCAATTTGTTCGGGTTACCTGCCAAAAATGCCTCCCAGATGCACAGTGGTTAAACCAGATATTAACTGTGAGCAATAAGCTGTATATATTAGCTAAACAAATCAAAGCTAAGATGGAATTACATTCTCAAGTTCCGGTTAGTAAAGTTAATGGTAGAATATATTCTCTGAGTAACATAGAACCCATAGATTATGTTTAAAGATCCCTTTTGAATTAAGATTTTATAATACGTACGGTCCCAGCTATTTAGGATACTTTTTAACCACTGTGCGTGCGCAATTCCCTTGGGGTTTATCGTTTACCACAGATCAGGCGAAATATGCCGTTGCTGGTTGCTTTGCTGGCTTTGCACTTTCTTTTTGGTTCGGCATTTAAAGAACATCATGTAAATCGCTCAGATATCGAACTTGTTAACAAGTACTTAAGGGCTCTTTATAATTATGGGCTCGGTATGTGTATACCATATAGTATATATATATATATGTGTGGTTCCAGTTTCGCGAGAGTTAACTTTGCCCAAAAGGTGTATGCCATAATGAGATTGTGATTTCTTTTTCGTGTGTTTGGCGCGGTGAAAACAACAATAATAAAAGCCGCTGAGCGCTACCAACAAATTATGTATGTGGCATGCTAAGAATTTCGCGGCATAATTTCATAAGCTACCTCCCTCCCTCCCAACCTCCCCACACCGCTTGCCCGCCCAAGAACTGGGGCTGTTCTCGATCTTGTTTGTGCCTTATGGCACTGTAATTTATGAGCGTGGGGCGCGCGTTGCAGTACATATCGGTAGCTGTCATCATTATGTTTTTCATACTCATATTTATTTTTTTTTATTTTGGGTCAAAATTGGCGTCAGCTCAGCCTTAAACGTTGCAGCGTGAATTGGCTTGAAATAAGCAAGGAAAAAATGAGGGATATGTAATGGGCATGAATTTGATATATTGTGCGATATGTTATATTATATCTGCCAACAGTTTGCGTATGTCTTGCTATATTGTAGCAAACACTTTTAGCATAAGTCATCCCAGTTTTCAAGATAACTCTGAGTTTTCCTGCAACTTAAATTTCAGCGCTTGCTCAAACTGTCTCCGGTGTGAAGATAAATCTGCGTAGATTTGTGCTTAGATTTTCGCATTAGACGCTGACTTTTCTAGTCATAGCTTTCTGTGCTAAAGGTCAACATTTTTGCACACTCACACACACACACACACACACACACCATACGCATTTAGAAAGCAGCAGCCACAGCAACAACTTTACCCAAAAACTCATCCCAGATGCATCGCATGCCAGCGCCCAAGTCTCCGGCTTCTTCTCAGGTCTCAGGCCTTAGGTCTCAGCTCTGGACGATGACAATATTGTTGGCTTTGTCGTTGTTGTTGTTTTTGTTGTTGCCAGCACCAAGCCCACATTTTCATAATTCGCTTGGCCAAAAAAGCCAAACAATCAGAAAAAGAAAACCAAGGGAGGATTGGTAAACTTGTTATACTCTAACAAATTAAGATACCTGAAAAAATATTTAAGAAATGGTAGCTTAGTCTTCGAGGGTTTATATATACAAAATCGGGCAGCCATAAGTTTTTTAAGATTTAATGCACTAATTAGGCTTATTTAAAAGTAAATAACTTATGATTCGATCGCTGAGGATTGCCTTACTGGGGCTGCCGTGTTTCTCTAAGTTTATTTACAAATGACCAATGAACAAATGAAAGCAGTTACAATATGGTTGATGAATTTAAGAATCTGCTTATGTTGACAGGGGTTGCCATACTGGTTAAGATAATGTCTATTAATTTATATTTATTATGCTTGCCATATGTTCATTAACATTTAAAGCACTCTGTAAGTTTATTCAAGCAGATTTGCTGAAAGGGGAATAGGTTAATATAGTCCAAGGCTGCAATACAATCCAAAAAGATATTTGCTGAAATTGGAATATGTTAACATAGACCAGCGTTGCCATACTTTTCAAGAATATATATCGCATCTCAGCCTAAATACTCTTACATTCCTTCTCAAAGTTGCCACTTTTTGTTTGCGTTACCAACTGCATAGAAAAATCAGTCTGCCCCACAACAAAACATTAAAAGCAGCGTCCAATGGAAACCGAACTCATCGAACAACGCCAACAACGACCGTTGCAACGGACGGTGCAACGGGCGACGAGCATCGTCGTCGTCGTCGTCGTCGCCGTCGTCTGCCTCTCAATTAATGACGATCATTGTCAAGGCTTTGGCGAAGCTAAATAGAGGCTGGCTCGCAATCTGGCGTCGCTCCAATGTCGCTAGAGTTTGGTGCGTAGGAGTCGATGCCGCCGCCCGCACTAAGCTCGGCTTCTTCGCAGTGGTCCCATGTGCCGTTAGTGTGTGTGGCGCATATTTAGGCATGTTGCAACATGCCATTTACAAGTGCGCGCCACAGCGTTGCAATATCAAGTTTATTTTTTTCGGGCTTTGTATTGAGACTCTACTCCGGGGTCTTTGGTATCGTTGTCGTTGCCGTTGCCGTTGCCGTTGCCGTTGCCGTTGCCATTGCCATTGCCATTGCCGGCGGCGTGGCCGATTATGTTGTCGGTTTTGGAGGGTGCGTCAATTTATGAGTTCATTGTGCGTTCTTCTCCACCTACTGCAGAGTCTCTCTCTCTCTCGTTCTCACTCTGTTGCAGGATATGTAGCCAATGTTTTAGAAGCTTTAATGGGTAATTAATACGCTTTTGAGTTTGGCTTTTGAAAAGACTTTAGCTAGACCTATTGGCTATTCTATGGCATAAAGTTTGTCTATTTAATATCAACATATTTTATCATATCATATCACATACATTTGAAACAAATTAAAAATTTCAAATTTCTTTTATAGAACTTTGCCCTACTCTTGTTTGCCCAGAATTTATTTTGCCTCATTCTAAGTGTCTTTTAATTGAAATGAATATACCGAAATTTTGCTAGTTTTCACCCCAAAAAACTTTACTTGTTGCATCGTCTTAACTTTCGACTTATGGCTAGGTGCAAGCTGTAAATTTTAAAGTTTTCCAACTGAACACATCCGCTCCTCCCACGCGCACCGAAAAAACTTCAACACAAACCGCAAAAAGAAAATAAAAGAGATACAAAGAAAATCTCTGCCGAAATTTTACAAGTTCATTTGGCAGCTGAGCTGAGCTAAGCCGCAGTTTGAACTCTGTTTGGAGTTTTGGCTGGACTTTTAGAGTTCTTGACTTTTACAATTTGTGGGTCTGTGTGTGTACGCGCGTGTGTGTGTGTGTGTCAGGAAGGGAGGTGGGCCAGCTTCATCTATCATTATTTGTACTGGGAGCTTCGTAACCTCGGCTCGTTGAGTCTATTAAACATTTGATAATTTTATTTCAGCTTTGTTTTAGCTGCCGTTTCTGTTGCTGCACTTGTTCTTTTTGTGCTTGTGTGCGCGTGCATGTGTGCGTGCCACAGGGCTGCTGGTGCAACAGCTGCAACATGGTGGGTGGGTGGTGGGTGGTGGGTTGGTTGCTTGTTTGCCTGACTGCGGCTGTAGCTGTGTCTGTTTTGTCTGCTGTTTGACTTACGACTTTTGCGGTTCGCGAAATGCGTTCCACGGTGTTATGATTTTAGCGAATTTCCAAGTTTATTAAGACCCCGTTGGCCCGCGCCTCCCCCTTTGCGCTTGGTTCGAACTTTCCATTGTGGTTAAAGCGTAAATAGGTAAACCATCTGCACCCCCCGGCTTGCAAACTCTTGCAGAGGGCAAATGCCACATTGTTGTTGCAGCCTGCGCTGCGCTGCGGCGTTGAGAACTTGACAAAACATTTCAACAACGTTGTAACGACGCCAGCGCCCGCATGCCAATGCAGTTGATGTTGCTGTTGTATGTTGCAGGCTGAGGCTGAAGTTTTTAGGCGCAGACAACGCCTCGAACTAAACAACAACAACAACAACAACAGGCGGCAGGAATAGCAACAGCAGCAACAACAACAATGCGATGCCGCCATGAGGCGAAGACTGTGCAACGATTAATGATGCAAATATTTTTTGAAAGCGCGAAAAATTGTGCATAAATTTACCATGACCATGGACAACAGCAACGACAACAACAACTGCAACAATAACAACCACACTAACAACAACAACCAGTAACAACAACACTTTGCTTGTTTACGAGCTGCACTTTGTTGTTATACACTTTGATCTAAGCATCTTTAGACTTTGTCATCTAGTTTGGCAAGGATTACAGAACTAAAACAAAATTAGATTTGCTCTGCAAGCGCACGTCATGGGCATGCGTTGTTGTCTTGGTTGTCTGAGTGGCAGCCTAACAAGCGGCAGGTTGCCGGTTCAAATTCCATAATATTTAAAATTTCTCTTTTGTCACTTTCGTATGATGCTCTCGTATGTGTTTGTAGCAGGAACTTTGGCGATGAGCTTGAAGAACCATATTTTGAAAAAGTTTTAACCAAACAAGCAAACAAATATTCAATTCTTGCTTTATAAATCTTATATAAAATAGATTAATAATATTATTAGTATTATTTAATATATCATTATTATTATTATCAATATAATTTTGCTTATCAATATTATCATTATTATAAACATTTTGAATTATTATCAATTTTATTTTTATATATATTATAACTTATTATTATAATTGTCATCATTATTATTATCTCCTTAGGTCTCTTGTTATATTCAGGGTATTTAGGACTCGGCGTGCCAAGTGTAAAAGCCGTTCAGTTGTTTGTTGTGGTTGGTCTTGAGTTGTTTTCTTGCCCATATGCCGGCGCGATGACACTTAACAAATGATCGCATAAGTGCACACAAAACGCACATTGCACAGTTCAGTCTGAGAATGGGTTGAGGGGTTTGGGGAAAGGGCCTGTAACTGGGGGCCATTGATTGGGTTGTTCTGTCGTTCGTGTAGCGGACTTTTGTGTGGGCAAATTCTTGAGTGGTATCACTGCTCAGCCGGCATATTTTGTATCACAACAAATCGTGAGGGTATGCCTAAGTACCGGAGTACATGTGAAATGTTTACAAAATAAATGCGGCACTTGAATTAGGCAACATTTGTTCGGGTTGCGAGCGGGCCCCGTTGGCAGGTTGGCTTTCTTTCCTCTCGTTTTGGCATAAACCTTATTAAACTCAATCTGTTTAATCAAATTAGTAGAAATCAGCACTAGAGAGTGCAGCCGGAGCCGCAGCAACAGCAGCAGCTCCAGCTCGAGCACAAGCTCCAGCTCTTCAGCAACTCTATAACAAAAGTGGAGGAGTGGAGCCTCACGAGCTGAGTGAGTGTCAGTGCGTTGGCGTTGTGCCCGATCCTCGAAAGGCGCTGGCTGGCTGGTTGGTTAGCTTGGCAATGGCATTTGGTGCCGCTACACCCACTTTTTGGCCAAAAGGAAACCTTTGTATAGGCCCAGCCGCAGTACCAGTGCTGGCGGCCCGATTGTCAGAGTCAGAGTCAAAGTCGAACTTACAAGTCACAGTCGCAGCTTGCAGTTGGAGTTTGCGGTTGAGCGCGACTCTATGTGGCACATTAAGCTCGACTAAAAGTCTTTCAGTTTTGGCTGGCATTTGAACTTATTGCCACAGTTGGGCACGCTGTCATAAAAGCAGTCGGGCAAACTCTGTAGGTTGGCACCGAAAACAACAGCTTGGCATATGGGTAACGTTTTGTTTAACTAACAGAGGCCTAGTGTTCTTTAAAGGGGATCTTCTCATTTGTGGCACTGAACATAAGAAAAGAAGAGTTTCATTGTAGCTGAACAATTCCAAGAGTTGTTACTTTATGATATATTAGCCAGGTTCACTTAAAGGAGCTTTAAGATTCTAGAGCTATGCTACTGGAAAAGTCGTACAGCTAAGTCAAACTTCTTATCGCCAAAACTCAGTATAATTTAAGGACATATCTGAGACGTTACTTGCCAGGGATTGATTTAAGAATAAGGTTAAGTAAGTATTTAAGTAAATGTATAATTTGTATTGTTAGGGAAAGGACCTAATCGATAATGAGTCTCTAGAACTAAAAGAAACCTTCAGGAAATTGATGAAGCTCACAAAAGTGGTTAAAAACCCCATTTTCTTCGAGGCTTACTCAATAAGGTTTTAAAAATTTAAATCAGTTATGCTTTTGAATTAAAGCAGATCTTGACAAATTTTGTTATATAGAAACAAAAGTAAAACTTTAAAGGAAAAACTTTTTTAATCTACGAAATATTGCTTTTATATTGACGCTCTGTTTAACTTAAGCATTTATTAAGCTGTCAAATGTGTTTTTTTTATATTTTTTAAATATTATGTACTTGCGAGCCCCCTTTGCAAATACTTTCCACTACCCCACTGGCTGTATATGTTTATGGCTTGGAACAAAAGCCCCACAAAAAACGAAAAAATACCAAATCGCACTCAATGCCTGCTGCCCTTTGGCACTATTTTGCTTTTGCTGGATTGCCACGTCGTTGTTGATGATGCTTTTGAGCCTGTGTTTCGTTCGCCAACCCACCGCTCCCCCCTCCCCCACCTTGGCCGTTTTGTGGTGGGAGTGGGTGAAACCTGAGCTTGGCTGTTGAAAATCCTTTAGAGCGTTACTAATTAAAATATCAACATTTTAAGAGGCATGGTGAATGTGTTAAATTGACTTTTCTCCCGGGGTGGTTTCGACAATATCTGGGCACCCACATCAATGAATTTTCGTGAATGGATCATTGTTCGCTTTTGGCTTGGGGTCAATCCTGGTATTTGATGAGGTCGCGGCTGCAGTTGCAGTTGCAGTCGCAGTTGCAGTTGTCGTTGTCGTTGCTTTCGTGAGAAGCGCTATGTTAAAGCATTAACTAATTAAGTTGCAATTAAATGTTTTTAATAGCCAACTCTTGACTCCATTTTCCTGCCGTTCAGCTCACCCCTTTTAAGAGCCCAGCTGCGTACCAGGTATAAAACTACGAAATGCGTGGCGTCCAAATGAGGAGCGCGCCTCATTAAAGCGCGCACGGTCTGCGGGGCTATTACCAAAAGACGTGCAGGCTCACAACGCGAAATGCAATTGCAACAAAAACCGAAAGAAAAACGAAAAAAAAAAACATTTTTTAAAAAAATTTTAAAACACGCCAAAATGCCAACCTGCCAAGCCGAAGCTTGAAATGCTCTTCAGAATTCAAAACTAAAATTTGCTGCTGGATGATTCAGCGACGTCTGTGTTAAAACCAACTCTATGAATGTTGTGTTATAATCTAATTCCTTTATGATAAAAAAGTCTCCGAAGAAACTGAAATAGCTATTTTAACTAAGTTTTTAAGTTAACCAAATAAGAGTCGATCTTTAAGAGTTTTTTTCTACAGACTAAGAAGTATTTTGATTAATAAACAACAAACATAGTCCGCTTGTGGTCCAATTAAAGCTATATAGAAAGATAGCTTATTAGGCCCTGGTAATGTTGCAAGCTTCATGACAAAGCACATGTTATCATTAAGCTAGGGTAAACAACTGCAACGTCCTTCTGGGCCGTTCGTCGCGTCGTCGTCGACACAGGGCTGCGCGCATGCGCACAACACATGCCGTGGGCAGTTGTTGTTGTTGTTGTTGTTGTTGTTGTTGCGGTTACTGCTGTTGTTGTCGCTTTTGTTGTTGCTGCTTTTGTTGTGCGCTGCCTTTGCCACTGCTGCAATAAACGTCAAAATGCGGCCCATTGCTGTCCATTTCATCAACGTGTGAAATAAATCACTCAAAGTGCTGCAGATCCATTAAGGGCACCAGCAATGAGCAGAGCAGAGCCCGTCGTCGCCGTCGCCATCGCCGTCGCAGTCGCTGCTGACGCGCACCCGTCGCGTCGCATCGCGTCGCAACGCGTCGCGTTTTGTGGTAAATACATTTTTAGCATTTTGTCTGCTGATACCTTTGGGTGTTGTACAAGACGGCAACTGCTGCAACAATAAAGACGCAAGCACAGGCTGCATGCCACTGGCCACGCTCAGCCTTGCCTTGTTTTTTATTATTTTTCTTTTTTGTATTTTGTATTTTTTCATTTTCCTTTTTACTGCTGCTGCTTCTGCTTCTGCTGCTGCTGCTGCTGCTGCTTTTGGCCATGTTCGCATACATTGGCCCATTGCATGTTGTTCACCTTTTGCAATTTCATTTCATGTTTGCAACTGCAACTGGCTCGGCCTGTGTCTGGTTTTATGATGATTTCTGGCGTGCTACGCGACTTGGGCACATGCAAAATTCCAAATTACATTTCATTGCTTAAATTCAATTAACGGTAAGGTAAGAAATGCGAAATGCTATCAAAAATAACAACAACAACAACAAAAATAACAAGAGCCTTCGCTCTTAACTGCAACAGAAGCAGCTGAGGCTGAGGCTGAGACTGAGGCTAAGGCCGAGCACAGTTGGCCATTAACTCAGCCCAATTCAACCCAACTACAAGTCAAGGTAAGCGCAATCAACAAACAAGTAGCCGCCCGGCGAGTAGGTAAACAGAAAGTTGATTGAAAGTTTCAGCAAAGTGCAGCTGGGAAATGAAACCCAACTCTAAGTGAGATACAACAGCAAAACGAGAGTGAGATGTGATGTCTGTGTAGGAGCCTGGCGAGGCTGACAGACTAGATCTGTCTCTCGAGCAAATAAACTAACAGATTAAATGTAAAACAAGTTAGCTAAAGTCATAACTTGTTCGCATATGCTACAAACATGAGTGATATATGTTGGTGAAATTAATTAATGCGCAACAACTAGATTATGCTGAGGCATACGAAACATTATAAACATACCTTAAAGAATAACCACATAAACTGTAAGCCCCGAAAATTATGCTATATTTATATGTTTAATTTCCAAAAAAAAAAGTCAAATTTTGTTTATACCTGATATTTTGTTATACTCACACTTTAATACACACACACAAACACATTTGCAATACATTTGCCGCAACGCTGCAATTAGGAACAGAATTCAAGAACTTGACCATTAATTGGGCATAGAAATCCCCTGAGGGAGCATTTGGGGGCCGAAATATTTTTGAGCTATTGTTGCGCAATTTGGAGACATTTTGCAATATTGTGAACGCATTATCATTAAGTGTAAATAATTGCCATAATTTGCACAGAACAAAACGCAATTATAATGCAGTTATTGAGGCATATAAATCTTATAGGAATTCTTTCTACTTAATTAGTTTTAATGTCCCCCGCACAAACAAAAGGGCATAACTAACAATTAAGCTCGCATTGCTCAACCGCAAAATACATATGCATATATGTATATGCATATATATGTATTGGTGTCTTGAAATTTCAATATACAGACATGTATTTGTAAGCTAGTATGGCGCATAAATCTTAATTACGCTTCGTCGAGCGTAAATCATCATCAGCCGCAGAGTTTGCTGGCAAAATTGATTCATGCACAGCAATTTCGCCAGAAAACTCTTCGAGGGAATCTTCTTTTACTGACTCTCAACTAACTTTGACAATTTGGCGGCATTTTCTTCTTCCTCTCTGGCTTTTTTTTTTGCATATTTTTTATGACCCACAGACTGTGTGACGACTCTGAGCTTTGAGGATATTTAACCCATCAAGTGGCATGGAATTTCTTTTACAGTCCCATTCAAAATATGCCTCATTCCATTAGCATTTTATGGCTGATAATTGTTGACAGTAAATCAAATGCGAAACTGGAAATGTACACACACACACACGGAAAAAACTAATAAGGAAGGCAAATGAGGTGAGATAATGCTTAGAAGTGGGGTAAAGAGAAAAAAAACAAACGATTTATGGTTGTAGCGGAATGAACTGGTAGAATGAAAGAGAAATAAAGTAGATGGAAAGGAAATGCAAGCAAACCTTATTTATTGTTAGCGATATGCTAGCTGGAGCTCTGCAAACGATGAGCATACGATGTGTTAACAAAGCGCACATGTTTCTAGTGAAACGTTCACGAATGCAACGCAAAGAGGAATTGGAAAAATATGCACAGTTGCTGATACGTATGAACCGCTTGCGAATGCGGCATTAAGAGGATCTAATAATCCGAAAGAAGAATTTAAAAATTTCGAATTGATGTATGCATAAAACGTTTACGAATGCAACATAAAAGAGGAATTAGATATGCGCATGCTCTCAAGCGATTGCTGCTTCTTTGTATTTAGTTTTTATCCAATATTACGATGGTTGCTTTCTTAAAGATTGCCTTTACTGGGTATTCTTCTTCTTTTTCCCATGCTCTTACGAAATTTTATTATATATATTTTTTTGCCACATAATAGCCCATATGTCAGGGAAAATAGCCGAACTGCTGGGCTGCTAATGGGTTAAGTCATCAGCTTTTGTCTGAGTTGCTCCAATTGGCAGTCGTTTAATGTCAAAAAGTTCAGTGCAGTTGGCTTTATTATTATTTAGTTGGTTTTTTTTTTTGTTTGTTATGTGGCTGACAATTTGCAATCAGCCTCGTACGCAGGCAATTCAAAACGAAAAAATTTTTACAAGTTGTAAAGATTAAAAGTCCATTAGGCGTGCCGCAGCAGCCGCACGTAGAACTTGTTTAGATAGAGCAACAGAGAGAGAGAGAGAGAGCAGGAGGGAGACGGAGCGGGGCGCATAGCTTGCAGCAGTCAAACCTCACTGGCAGCATCCACAAAAAAACGAAAAAATAAACTAAAAATAAAAAATAAAATAAAAGGAATCTTTGAACATGGCAGCGCAGCGATTTAAATGCGCGCAATGCAATCACTCAAATTGGCCAAAGCGCCGGAACGTGCAGATGGCAACCGCACGAATGGCTGAATTACATGAAATATTTTAATCCAAAAGATGCAGTTAAGTGCATCCATCAGCGTGTATTTAGTATTTAATAAATACGGAAGCGAGAACACGACTCGAACACGACGACGACCACAGCCAACGACTGCCTTTTTGACGCATGCGAACAGACAGTCCTTGGCAATCCGGCATACACTCTGTGCTGCCAAAGAGGTATTTTAATTTATTTAAATTTTCTAGCCGCTCATATTACCGACTGCAATTTAGAGACAGCCAGCCAGTTGGGTTGGACAGACATCCTTTTGGGTCTTTGGTCTTGGTCCAGGCGCGCACACGACTTTGAGCTGCTTTGGCAAGCCCGTTTGCGACTTTGGCCAAGAAAAGTGAACATCCATTAGTTGTGCTAATGATGCGCAACCCACTTTGCCGCGTTCCACACCAGCCAACAGCCAACAGCTAGCTGCAGCAGCAGCACCTTCTTAACTTGCCTCTTACACTCTGCTGTGTCCTGTCCCTCTTCTTCCATCCTGTGCTCTCTTTCCTGTCCTGGGCGTGTGGATTTAGTTTGCTATTTTGAAACGCATTTGGCTCGCTGGTTAGTTAGTTTTAGCCATAGCTGCACTCTGGTTGTGAATGTGTTAGTGGCTAATGCACACTCAAAGTGGCTAAAACGAGACACGCACTCAGGAGCACACTGAGAAAAAAAGAGATATAATTTTTGCTGCTTGTCACAGAGAAATATTCAAACTATATTGGTGTTTCTTTTCTTGCTATTTTCATATCATTTTATTTATTCAATAGATATCAAATTCATCTAGAGGTAAACCTGTAAATAAATACCATAAAATTAAGAATATTTGTAAATTTATCGCTCCGCTTGTCATAATTACCATCAATTGATTCAAATACAATTCATAGGGTATATGTCCGCTTATAGGATCTATGGCTACCGGCCACATTTCATCCATTTCCTCTTGGGTAAATGGCTCGCCTTCCTCCATCATCAGCTTGCCAAAGTTCTCCTTGGTCAAATAGCCCTTGTTCTCAAAATCCAATGTTTTGAAAGCCTCAAGAATTTTCTCTGGCGGCGCTGGCTCCATTCTAATAATTTCGAAATTCTAATCTCTGGGTGAATACATATTCTTATTGGGAAACAACTCACTTGCGTTCCATGAGCAACTGGGAGACATGTGGCAAGAATTTAGTCAAATGCACCACGCCGCTTGTCTCCTCCGTTTCGGTGGCCGATATTACCTCGTTGACCTCCTCTTCGGTGGGCACACAGCCCAACAATCTCAGAACTGTGCCCACCTCACGCACATCGATCAGTTTTTCGCTATGATGATCGAATACGCTAAATGCGTCCGAAATGCGTTTCTCCAAATCGTTGTTAACTACAAATTTTGGTGCATTTTATATTTTAAGACGGTTTTTAAGATATTTAAAAGCGCACTTACAATCCAAATCCATTGCTAGAAATTCGCAGACTGAAAATGATTCACAAATGATTGTTTAATCAATATTTCGCTGCGAAGGCAACAACTGTGTTCAAGGTTGCTAGGCGATTGTTGAGCGAGTGTGATAGAGAGTGAAAGAGAGAGGAGAGTTAGGCTGAGAAAGGCACAGAGAATAAGAGTGAGAGAGAGAGAGAGAGAGAGAGAATTAGAATGAAAGAAAGAGCTAGAGTGATGAAGAGGGAGTGTTGAATGGTTGAGAGAGAGTTAGTGGGAAGGAGAAAGAATACGATTGAAAGAGATCGAAAGAGTTAGAATTAAATATAGAGAATTAGAGTAAGAGAGAATTGGAGCTAGAGAGAGAGGTATAATAACAGTGAAAGATAGAGTTGAGTAAGTAAAAGAGTAAGGGTAAGAGAGAGTAGACGGGTTATAGTGACAGAAAGTAGGAGAGTTAGAATGAGAATGAGGGAGAGAGCTTTCAAGAAAAGGGGAGAAAGCAGCAGCTTTAGTGTGAAAAATAGCTAGAGAGCAGGAGAGACAATATGAATGAGAGAGACCATAAGTTAGAGATAATTGGCGAATTAGAGAGAACGAGTTCGAGATAGATATAGATATATTGAGAAAGGGACCGAGAGATGGGGAAAGTTAGGAAAGTTAAGACTGAACGAAAGAATTATATTAAGAGACTGTGGAGAGAGACGATTAGAGAGGTTTGAGGGTTAGGAGTAAGTAGGAGAGTTGGAGTATGACAGGGCTAGTTTGTAGGAGTGAGACTGATAGAGTGAGAATAAGAGTGAGAAAGAGAATGAAAGTGTCGAACTATAAATCTGTCCGAAAGTAAACCAATTAGTTAAAATGGATACCTAATCCGATTTCTTGTTTCAGTAATATGTTTATGTACCTTATTCTTCGGTTATTAAAACGAAACAAAAAAAGCCTTTTAATATTTATTCTATTGCACCTTAACTGTTCTATAAACATTCCACAACCATTTGCAACGAATACCAAAAGATGCTCTTTACCGTTTCAAACCGTATAAACTGGCATGGAATACGGAAGTATGGAAACCCTAACCGGGCCATAATGGTCAACTAGAGCCGAGCAACAAGTGCATTTTGGAGTTAAGCTCACTTTAATGGAAATTACAGCAAATTTTTACTGAGAGACGTGACGTGGGGGGTAGAGGACTTGGCTGGAATCAAAGAGCGTATGCCACGCATTGGATTCGATTAAAAAAAATAGTTGCGAAGAGCCGCAGCAGCAGCAACAGCAACAACTACTTCATTCACGCTAATGCGTGTCGTGTACAACACGCTTCAAGCCACTTGAGCTGTGCGCACTTGCGTCCAAGTTCTTGCAACAACACGAACACAAACAAGCACACACACACACACACACACATACATAGTTGCGTATTGGCGGGGCCATCTAGTACGGTTGGCTTTGGCTTTGGCCATGGCCATGGCTACTGCCATAAACACTAAAAGTGTTCGTCATTTGCTGTTCCAGATCCAATTAACCATTTTGATGCATTTGCCTCCATTAAGTTTTTTCCCTCTCTCTCTCTCTTTCTCTCTCTTTATCTCGTTCGTTCGCTTGCTCTCCCTCTGCTGCTCTGCTCGCTCTGTTGTAGACCCTTTGGCTCAGGCCTTGGACGCTTGTCTTAGCCAACGTCGACGACGTGTCCGTGACTCCAAACTCCCTGAGTGCTCGTGTTGCAGTTGCAGTTGTTGTTGTTGTTGTTGTCGTCTAGTGTTGTTGTTGCCTTGGCAAAGTACTTTGTAAATGTTGGCATGATTTAAGCCTAGCTCTTAGTCTCTTTATTCTGACATTTGCTCTAAGTTTGTCTATTAGGCATGCGATTAAAATTTAAATTGAAGTCGAACAGCCACAGCCGGGACTTGCTTTCAGTCCCGCCTCCTGTGTCATTTTTTTTTTTTTTTTTGTATTCCTGTTGCCGCCCAGTTTTCAGTCGCTGCACAACACTTCCGCTCGCCATCAGCCATCAGCTTGTGCTATTAGCATCTCGGTCGCATTTTGTGTTCATCTGTCAATTTCGACACCTGCCACAGACAGGACGGCAAGTTGTCAGAGCCTTTCGTCCGCTTCCTGTGGGGTGCCACTTTAGCTCGTCTGCATGGCTGCAACTGATATCATTATGGCTATTTAAGGGCAGGAATATCATTATTTTTAACGCTTTGCAGCTTTATAATTTCCGTGACAACATGTTGCCGCTGCTCCACAATATTGATTATGTAATTAATTCATATTGTTTAATTCAAGTTTCAAAGTGTAAATCATTTTTTTCCCCTTTTAAATATATGCATTTAAATTTATAGTAATTGAATGCGCCTAAACGAATGTTAAGTTCTTGCTTCCAGATTACGTTAATAATGGAAATATGAAAATAATTATAAAACTAATAAGAATCTTATTCTTATCCTCAAATTGATCGATCCGCAATAAAGTTTGTTATGCTTTATTCAAATGTTGCTTTTCATATCTTTCTATATTATATTTTCGATTATAAAATTCGATTTAGATAAAATCAAAGTCCCTGACCAATATAACAAATACATTTCAGCCGTTGCGAACATTCTAATAAATGTAAACAACTAGACTATATTTTGTACTTTTTGTACAAAGAGCAAGAGTCAATAATAATAATAACAACAACAAAATCAACATACGTATTTGCATATGCGCATATTTATATCAAAGACCAGTTCCATTCAAATCATTTGCCCTTTTGCAACAAATACAAAAAAATATTTTTCCATTAATATACAATTATTATTACGTTTTTTTAATTGCGTTACAATTCGTTTTGTGCGAGCTCGTGTGAGTGTGTGTGTGTGTTTGTGTGTGTAGATTGTGGTAATTAAATGGAATTTAATAAACATAAACATGCAAATAATGAGCGCTACCTTTCACAGCAGCCAAATTGGAAAAACTGTTTGAAAGAGTTGGCCCAGAAAACCTTTTGTTGAATTAATTAGAGTAAAAATGCGGCTGCCAGACAGACAGATAAACAGCAGCCGCTGCCACAGCAGCAGCAGCAGCAGTGGCAGCAGATTGTAAACGTCTTGGTTAAAAACAGAATTCAATTCAAAGGCAAATGATATGAAAGAATTGATTAATAATCATAGCGAAAACCACAAAAGAGCTGCCTCATGAATGAGCCACCAAAACTGTGGCACAGATTGTGACTGTGGCTTAGATGGAGACGGAGACGGAGACGGAAACGGAGACGGAGACGATGGCGGTGGCGGCTACTGGCCAAAAAAGCGCTGACGCCATGCCCGACATGCGGACTCTCGCTTCAGGTCTCAGCTTCAGCTCCAGCTCCAGCTTTAGCCAAGGCCAATTGCTTGGCCACAATTGTAAGCCTGGGCGCAGCAGCAACACATGCTACAGCTGCTGCTGCTTGTTGTTGTTGCTGCTGCTGCTTGTTGTTGTTGCAGTTGTTATTGTTGTTGTTGTTGCTGCTGCTGCCGTGCTCCACATTCTCTGACGACTGGCGTCCAGTCATGTTTTGTTGGCACTGGGCAGCCGAGCCGACTCGACTTGACTTTGATTCAATTTCCATATGAAAACATCGATTTGCGTTTGCTCTCTTTGCCCTGCGCCCGCGTCGTCGTAATCAAAGTGTTGTTTATGGAACACGTCCGGCGTGTTGTTGTTGTTGCTGTTGCTGCTGTGGTTGTTGGCTCGTTGGCTTGGCTAAAAATTGCTCGGGGCAACAATTGCGCGCCTCGTCTGAAAAATATGTAGCCAGCGATTACATTTGCCTATTGCATGGTCACACAGTAACAAAAAAACGTATTGGTTTCAATATAAAATATGAATTTACATTTTTATTATGAATTTGGCATTAATTTTCAGCCTTGAAAAGTTAATTAAATTGGAACCTTATTTAAAAATAATAGATTTTTGTTAAACATCATGGGAAATTACACTTAAGCCAACTTTTTTTTTCTGTGCAGCGCGTGGAGTGAAGAGAGAAAGAGAGGGGAGGGAGAGAGCAGACGCAGTCCAACTCGCGCCTGTGTTGCCAATTCAGCTGTTTTCCAGCTAAAGTTGGCCATTTTTTTAGCCCCTTGATTGGCAATTCGTGCTGCTTGTGCAGCTATTTTAAGAACTGGCAGCACTGGCGCGAACTCGCAGCAAGCCGGGGCTAGTTATGATTGAGTTCTAATGAGTTGAGAAAAATGTATCAAGGAAAACCTGTTCCCGGAATCGCAATTAGATAAGTGGGTTTCATGCCTCAGACCCGTGAACTACAAGAAAGCGCAACAAACGAAACCAACAATTGTCCACCCAGGAGCTAGCTATCCAGCCTGGTCTCAGCTTGTGCTGGCATTAGCTTTGCGGCCTGTCAGGAAATGGAAATTGTTTTCCATTGCATGGCCAACAACGGGGCAGCGTTGCTGCAACAAATGTGTAGCACATTTTCCTATAATAAGGCGTTAAAAATATTTCGCAATTTAATTTATTGTCTCCTTCGTTGGATAGCACAGCAAAATTACCATATGTATATGTTGGCTTTTTAATAATAAAAGAGAGAACTCGTTTAACTGGTTGCGAAGTCGAGTGAAAATTTGCAAACTTGATGCTTGGCGGGAAAAAGTCAGGTGTAGAAAATGTTGGCAAATTTGAGAACATTATAAAATTGACGGGCTTGGCTAGAAACTGTTGCAGATCACAAGCACAGCACGCAGTTAAATATATACAAGTCTACGAGACGCTTGTGAGGAAGATGAAGGAAGACATAAAGTTAATACTTTTATCAGCTGCCAAGTTCCACTTTAACTCTGCTCTATAAAATATTCATCTCGCTCGCATTCCATTTACCTTTCAACCCAATTCCGTGTTAGTCATTATCTAGCCATAAAAAATTGTGTTTAAGCAATTTTCTGCACTAGTTAACGTTCGATTAATAGGCGTTAAATATTAATGCAGCGAACACGCCTGGTAGCTACCAAAAAAACACAGATATAAAATATAAAAAGTAAAGGGAAAGGTCTCTCTGCAGACTCAACTGGTCCTCAAGTTAATTGGTTGGCCCCTCGCTGACCCCTCTCCCCCCATTCCGAATGCTTTACTTTCTAGCTATAAAACTGCCTACGCCCTAATGTGCGTGCCTTTCCAATTACAAAGTCGAACTTGAGATCCGAGTTCAGCCCATCATTAGCTATCTTTACTAATGATATTTTAGGCGTACAAGTTACTGAGAAGTTTTTTTTGTTCAAGCGCTGAACATTTCGCATGCATGTGATAATGAATTTGGCGGTGCTTTGATTTTAGGCTTCTTTTTTCTTTTTCGCGTTTTGTTTTGTACGTTCGTATGTGCCTGGAACTGCAAACAAGACAATAAATCAATAATTATTGCAAAATAATGCCCAATTCTTTGTCCGCTGGCCAACTGCAGGCGGAAAGGCAGACAGGCAGCAGGTCGGTCGGGCAGGCGGGCAAGAAATTACAAAAATCAAAAAGATAAATTACAACGCCGCGTTGCAGGCGTATGACTTAATTTGCCAATTTGAACGCCAAAGGCTAAAAGCGTACTTGCTGGCTGCTTGGCCAAAAAAGGCCAAACAGCTGCTTGCCGGCTGGCTGGTTGCGTCGAAACGCTTTAAACGTCAATTTCCGTGCCAATAACAACAACAACAAACAAGAACAAGAACAAGAACGGCAGTAGCAGCAGCAACAGACCAACATTGTCTTATTAAGGCCCAAACGCGTGCCCCTAGCTCTCCAGTCTCGAGAACACAAAACCCGCAATCCGTGCAGCAGTTCAATAAGAATTCTATTATATTCATGCCACACAATGTGATTAACTTGTTGACCCTGTGTCCAGCGCAAACAATGTAGAACGGATTTCGAACGTTTCAAAGTTGACCGAAAAAGAAACAGAAATGAAATCTCCCTTCATCTTACCAGCGCACTTCCGTGCTCTAAAAATGATATTCTTATGCAAACACACAGCCGAAAATTGGCATTCGTTAGGCGTTGCCAATAATTGAAAAGCCCCCAAAAATAAAGAAACAAATAAAAATTGAAAAAAAAAAATGCTCAATCAGACCGCAACGTAACTGAAACGAAGGAGCTGCGCTGCCACCGCTGCTGGCAACGCACAGGAATGCAACAGCTGAACTCAAATCTGGGCACCTGCATGTGCCCCAAAAGACGTCTAAGGCTACGATTTTGTCGTTTGGCGGCGCCGCACAGTGGTGCGATGCTCAAGAAATGCGACGAATCGTAAGGAAAATAAAGTTATTATATAACATAAAAGTCAAGAAATGCGTCGAAGTAATGCATTGGACCATAAATAAGAAATTATTCAAAATAAATGTAAAGAAATTATAAATAAGAAAATAATCAATCTTTAACTATATATGATATATATATATGCTATCGATATCGTAAGAAACTATTGGATCAATTAAACTTCAACTTAATTTTCAAATAATTTTGCTGTCCTGAAAAGGGTATGAATATCGTTTGGGTTTATTTAATAATTAGTAAGTATCGATATCGTATCAATTAAAATTTAACACGAAACATTATCGAATTATTGAAACGTTTTCAAATCAAGTCGAATCCACTGTGCGGCAGTCTGAACATGTTAATTTTTGCCGTCAGCTTTCGCTCCTGATTTGCTGGCAATTTATAGAAAATTTACTTGACATTGCAATTGAGCGAAATGAAATGAAATTTGTATTTTTCGACTCGCCATACACACGCACACACAGAGAGAGAATAGCCTCAACCTGCCTCTTTGCCAAATCGAAAGAAATAGAAATAAATTGCTGGAAAATTGATTTTGCTTTAGCATGACAATCACTCCGTTTGCTGTTTTGGGTTGGTTCAATGCCTTGACTTGGCTTTTAATGCTCGAAGGCACACGCCCACCAAAATTCATAGTTAGAGCCTGCTTTAACCGTTACTCGCAGCAGTTGCTAGGCCACAACTGATTCATGACTTAATCACCGCCAATCGGTAGCAGCCGCAGCCGCAGCCACAGCAGCAGCGTCTTAAGAGTCCCCCAGTCAAGCTTGACTTTGGCTGCTGCACCCAAAAAACAAAAAGAAGTAAGAGTGCTTCAGGTGAGTCAGCACGGCTAGGATATACCCTAAGCACAGCATCAAGCTGTCGTTTAGCGGAGATACACAAGCATTTGTAGGCAAACGGAAGATGTTTTCAAATAACTTCATTCATATTCCGAGCCTTATTAATCTTTCTGGGCATAAATATTGCAGCCGAATGTATCTACCTGTATGACTGTACCCGCAAGATTTGACGCTAATCAAGCCTGTTACATCCATTCGCACAAAAACATGATACCCAGTTTACACGATATCACTGGGTTCAATGGGTAAAACCTAAAAACGACTTTATCAGAGCCTGGTCGAGTGAGTGGCTTGTGCCTGGCGGCATACGAACCACTTGGTGGGTTACTCTTGATACGCTACCATGGCAATTGATTGTTTGCTCTATAACTGCAGGACTTGCATTATGAAAAACAATAACAAAAACTTTGCTTTGGCCAGTGCAAAAGCTAGCCATAATATGTGTAATATTCATTGTTGGTCAACAGATTTTCACTTTTGTTTTGAGCTCTCAACAGCATCCGTCAATTCGGCAATCGCAGCTTCCATAAGCCATAAACAACTGTTAGAGACTGGCGATACGCGATATGTGATCTGTTGAGATCTGCGCATGCGCAACGCTATTGCCTGCTGCTGATGCCTGCCTGCCTGCCTGCCAGAGAGTTATAAAAGTGTAAATAAGGTAATTAGTGCTTCCGGGCATAATCATACCAGACATGACGTTGACGTCGTTCAACTTGTTGTTGCGGTTGTTGCTGTTGCGGTTGTTGTTGTTGTTGCTCAGTCTTCATATGTGCGCCTCGTGTTGTTCGTTGAGCAGCTAACGAACTGACGCATCGCGCAGCGCCACAAGCCACAACTACAGAAAATTGCGCTACTAGAAAATACCCTGTAGCCAGCTTCAAATTGCCGTGACACAAATACACATGTAAGCTGCAGTTTGGTGACTTCTCTTCTTGCCTCAGTTGAAAACTTAACCTATTCTTATATTATTTGAGATCTTATTGTTGCTTTTTAACGAAATCTATATTTTGCTATTGTCTGTCATATGGTCGAAGTTGTCTAATGCTGCCCGTCACATTCATAGGCGGAATGACAATGTACCCTCTTTCGCGGATTTTCAACGAGTACTGGGTATAACAACATTGTTACGCCTCGCCAACAGAGGAAGCCACTGCGCTGGCATCAGGCAGCGGGCAATTGCTGATAAGCCATAAAACAAATGGCAAAAGCATTGGCCATATCCAAAGCCAATGCTAGAGTCAGCATTGGCCTCCAGTCTGTCAGCTAATAAAAACACACACACACGCACACACACATGCTCACATAAAAGCATGTATATATAAGTATATAGCATACATGATTCGTATCGCTTTGGCTTGTTCTCAACTTGACGGCTTTCCAGAATTTTTAGCTAACTTTGATGGCCTTTAATTGGTTTGTTGAATACAATGTACTTCAAGGCGCCGTAGATGAATTATATTGTTTTATCGCATGGCACACATGAATTTGCCATTTGCTAATGCCGCATTTGATATTGTCTAATTATATGATGACATTTTCTGCTTTCATCGATTGCTTTAACTTTTTATTAGTTTTAACTCTCTGAGACGACAATTGGCCGATTATCTGCCCTATGGCGAGGTTATATTAACAGAAAACCTTTACAACATTTCATACTTATATAATTGCTTAAGAATTGAATGTTGTACTAGATAATATTCAAATTTTTGAATATACATATATTAAACATTTCATTGTTCATTGCTCATTTTCTCAATATTAAACAATATTTACTAAAAATGTCACTCATGGGACTCTTTAAGAACTTATTTTAAATATTGGACTTTCTTCTTGTTATTATTGGATCCATTACTTATTACTCATTACTCATTATCATATTAGCTCAATAGAATGTCGTATTAAAAACTTAGCAAATAATTATTGAGTTTTTAGCTTCTCATTTAATAATTAACTCCAATTCGCAAGTTGAATTTGCGCTTGGAAATTCGCTGAAGACTTGGCTTTATCATTAGCGATTCGGGTTTATGTGCATATCTATGTATGTGTTTATGTGTATCACATATATATGTATATATATATACCTTAAGCTTGCCTTTATCATCGCCGCTTTCGAGTTTGTAGCTGACAATTTAATTATAGCCGCTTGTTTAGTGTTTTGAATTGTTAGTTAGTCGCTGTTGTTGTTGTTGCTGTTGCTGTTGCATCGTGTTGTTGTTTTGAGCATAAAACATGATTTGTAAAGCTTTAAATTTAAGTTTCTCCCTTTATTTGAGTTTTATTCTTATTTTTTTACCAATTAATTAACCAAAAACTACTGTTAACTGGCCATTGTATCCAGGTGGACACTAAAAACGTGCTATTTTGATGAATTCGTTGCTGTTGTTGTTGTTGTTGTTGTTGTCGTTGTCTGGCAGTGGCAAGGCATTTAAACAGCAGCTCTTTTGCCTTTGGGTGCCGCCTCGTCGTTCCCGGCCCAGCGAATGTTAGATACATGCAGAGATATATATCTCTCTTAATAAAAAAGTAAATAAATAAAATTAAACACATCTTTTGATGACTTAATTAACATCAAATTGAAAATTCGTAGCTTCTTTTTCTGTTTGCATTTTGCAATATTCAACTTGTGGCAAGTGTAGAATCCGTGCCACGCGAGCTTCGCGGCAAATCAAAGACCCCAATTAGCACAAAATTTGTGTTTGGACAAGTCGCCGAGTTTAGATGCCCGATTCGAGTGTGAAATTTAATCAGTGTGCGACCAGACAAGACCAAATTCCGTTTTCTGCTCATCTAAATTGTTTATTAATTTTGATATCTAATTTATTTGCTTGATTAGCATTTTCCCATAATTTCTTTAAAGCAATTTGTTGATCTTGGACGCAAAACCAAAAACAAAAAGATTTATATTTATATACGTATGTATATATAAATAAATATTAACGCGACATCGAACACATTTTGCTGGCCATTTCATTAGCTTTTGTTGCGTAATTTATTTGAATTTGGAATCAAATAATTTCCGCCCGCATGCCTTGAAACAGCTTTTGTAGGGTATGCGACGAACTTAATGATTACAATAAAACTGTTTTATGTTTGCCCAAAATTTGTGCATTCAATGCTTTAGATACTCTAACATCCCCTTGAGTAAAACCTTTGAATATTATTATTAAATTGTTAAGTTTTCGTTTCTTTTTGTTATATGTAATCATTGTAGAGTGTTTGCCTGTTGCGTTAATTTAAATTAAAATCAAATTCTCTTGCTGTTTTAATTGTGTGTCGACTTTGCCATTTCGTGTGTCGCTTTGACCGTTCAAAGTCCCATAAATTTGCAGCTTTATCTTTGGCCCGAGATCTTCGTCAAGCCGAGCATATTTGTGTGTTGATTCTCATAATATGCTAATTACAATTTCTGTGTGTGTGTTTGTATTGTTGTTACTGTCCCAGGTTGACTGACGAGCGCCGCTTTGGCCGCTCAATTAAACAATATCGACATCTAGTTTTGTACAAATTAGCATAAAATTTGTGGCTAGCCGGCGATGAGGTAACAAATTAGGTACAAGCATTTATCATGTTATTGCTGTGATTCGAACTACAAATAAATAAATATTTTAAATCGATTTTTATTCAAATACTCGCGATAACAAAACCGGCGCCGCCCGCGCGCCCCCCCTTCGAGCAAAGCCAAGTTATTGGCCACAGTACATACTCGTAAATTTTGAAAACACAACCAAAAAGAATCTGTGACAGCTTTTAATGTCAAACAAAACTTGCCGCTTGTCTTTTGTTTATCTGAATGATCATCGATATACATATACATACATGTAAATACATACATATTTATATAGATGTATATGCGTATTGTTTCCCAACACTTTTGCTTTAACCGAATTTCGCATATTTACCTTGTCGCCTTGTCGTGTATCGCAAATTGCTTTATTTATACTCTTTTTCGCAGCAGCAGCAGCAGCTTTTCATTTAAATGTTAAATATGCAGCTTAATTCAATTGATTTATTGTGGGTGCCCCTCTGATAACTTATTTGCATATTGCATGTGCCGTTGAGCTTAAGCAAAAGTTCAATATGTAATTAAAAGTCGATTAATAGAGTTTCCATTAACGACTTCTCATTAACTGGCTTGACTTACATATCTATTGTGACAGCTAGTTTCTTTTAAATTTATTACTTTTGTAAACTGTAAGTCAAGCAGCTCGTATCTTTGCCTGTTTGTCAATTTATATAATCGCACTAGAGCAATCAAGCATTCTTCCTAAGGTCTTCAGGTCCCTGTTTGTAATTGTTCCGGCCTTCAAAAATCAACCGATTAACTTTGATAGATATCATTTTCAACACAATTGTTTAGATTGTGTGTTAACTTCTGTTCGAGACATGCAAAATAGAAAAAATGTTGTTAATTTGCACATCAAAACAACTATTAATATCGATAAAGTCAAGCTTATAAAGAAATGTTTTAAGTTCGCACTAAGCTCTTTATCAGATGCATTTTCAACGGCTTTAAATATTGATCTGGGTCTGTTATGAATCGAGCTTTAACGGAACGTATGCTAATGGAAAATGTATATAGACCTTTGTGAAGGTTAAGGGTTTAACGTAATATCTTTCGTATTGCACCTTCTGTTATTCCTGGAAAATTTGTTGGCTCTAATATCAGGAGATTTAATGGAAGAAGTTTCTTTTATCGACAATTAATACATGCATAAGAGAATGGCAAAACGCACTGCCTTATCTTCGAGGCAAATGTGCTCAACATACCCTTATCATTTTCCGTACTTTTACGAAATGGTAAACACTATTTGCTGGCTTCTATTGAATGTGCGCCTGCAACAATTAGATGTTGCGCTCGTGACCTTGATACATTAAAGTTTTTCCGTATCTACATTTTATAACCCACCTTTAACATTCTTTAAAGACACCCTAACTAGCCGAATGTGCTGCATCCAGCATTAACTTCTTCGACTGCCAAAAAAGTGTGTTTAATTTATTTAAATTGCCCATAATTACAAAGAGTCAAGAGGGCTGACAAAGAGACAATAACAAAAAAAAAAACAACAAAGCAATTTGTAGTTTATGAGCCTCCGAGGCAAACATTTTATTTCAGTCAAAGATATGTAGCATAAGAAATTTTTAAATGATATGCAAGCAGAGAGAAGCAGCCAGTAGCGAGAAGCAACAGATGCTGTACATAAGAAATTGAAGACGCAAAAATAACAACTTAAAAATTTATAACTGTGTCTGATCATAGCAATTAGTGGGAATTTGATTTTTTTCTCCATCGGTTTGTATTTTATTTGCGCCCTAAAAAAAAAGAAGAAAGAAAAACTGAAAGTGTTCTGAGGCTAAGGCTTGGACTTGTGCGTAGCTAAAGGCCGAACTGCTGCACTCGGCGCACAGCTGCATGAGGTCGAGCTTGCTTTGGCCACGGGCAGGCCTCAAGCTCGTTGCGGAGCTGCGGTCGGGGCAGTTAATTGGACGGGGGACTGTCTTGCGGTCACACGCAGCAGTCGGAGCTGCCGTGGCAGCCGTCGTAGCAACAGCAACATTCATAATAAAAGCTGAGGAATGAGTAAATTAAGAATTATGGCTTTGCCATGCAAATTCAAAGTTTCCGATACACAATAAATTACTTAAAAGAGCGGCCACCCGAAAAAAAAAAACAACAAAAAACTCAACTCAACAAAACGTAAACTTAACAAAAGCGCAAGCAACTTGAAGCCCATGAAGAAGTTTTAGTTCAACTCCACGCTTGAGCCTGTGAGTTATACTTGTATGCAAAATGATATTGTCTGGAAACCTTGAACTGATTTAGCCAGGCAAATTTTGATTCGCGGCCAGAAAAAAAAAATGTACAAAAAGGAAAGATAAAAACATATTCAGGCATTTGGCATTCATGTGGGTGGCCCCATGTGGAGCAGTTCCCGCACAGATAGCTAGTTTCATCATCCTGCAACTTCTGAGGAAGTTGCGATTATGATGAGCATAAATTATATTGTTGTGTGCACATGGGTGCTATTTTTCGACTCAATGGTCTTTCTTAATAAAAAAATATATTAAAAGGTGGCTCGAATCCACTTCGATTGAGGTCAAGGTGAGGAATATCCAAAACTAACAATTTGTTAGAAATGCAGCAAAAACTAAAAAAGTATCTAAGCTTTATTTGCCATAGAGACAATGGAGAGCAGAGAGTAAGAGACTGAGGTGATCGATGCAGAGAAATTGAGAGGGGAGATTGGGAGCAAGATATTTAATTGTGCGAGAAAAGCAAAACAAAAGGAGGAAGGATAAGGATAAGGAAAAGCCTAAACGAAAGAAACCTGCGAAATATATCAAAGTCGAGTCAAGCATAACTCGCATAGCTAATGCAAATCGTAGGGAAGGCCGAATTGCAGTGGATTCAAAAGCACTTTTTAATCTACGCAGGGTATTAAATTATTATTGCTTTTCAAGAATTTCCATAGATTTACTCTCATTTCGCATAGTACAATATAATATTAGCACATTACCAAAACGACTCCGCGCAGCGCTGGGAAAGTCGCTTGGCGATTTCCTCGCTTCTACTGGCAAATTAATATGCCAAATTAAATGCAACTTCAGCTTGTGGCAGCAAACTGTTAAAAATCGTTAGAGCTAATATCCAGCAGCGGCCATGCTGAGATTTTATTTTTATATTTTCTGCCTCTGCTACCATTTACATGTGCTGCGTGTGTGTGTGTGTGTGTGCCATAACTGGCGAATAAGTATTTCAGAATGGCCGCATCTATTTTCCACACAATAAAATGATAAATGAATTTCAAACTGTGCGCGTTACTCAAACGTAGTTGTCCATCAGCTAGCTATGTTTTTGCTTGGCGAGCTTGTGGCGGGGGCAGGTGGCAACAACAAATCGGCAGCACACAAGCTGCCGCTGCCGCTGCCGCTGCTGCTGGCAATGCCATTGCCATTGCCACTCGGCCAGGCCATCCTGGCCAGCTGCCTTGGTTGGCAGCCCAGGCACTGGCTGTGTCTCTGGTCTACGGCCTGTCCGCCAATTTCTAGTAGTAGTTTTTTTCTTTTACCAGTCGCAGCGAGCCAACTCCAGCTAATATTGTAATTTTTCTCACTAACGATGATTTTCTCAGGCCTTTCAACTATTTCAGCCTGCTTGCAATCTGTTCAGATGTGTTTATTTGGATAGGTTTTAGTAAATGTATTAATAAAAGCTGCTAAAAGGTCAATTATCATCATCATTTCTTTTCAATTCAGTTAATATATATATATATAGCTTAGACTCTCATTGGAGCTCAAACAAATAATCTACATAGAAACAATTGGCAAGGGTATTTCATCTTCGACCTGCCCATAATATATTTTGCACCTTGTTATATTTTTTAAGGCTTGCTTTCTTTCAATGCTATTACCATTTCTATTATTGCAGCCATTATCTGGGAAAGCTTTTCACGTCGTGGAACGTCGGTTTTTTAATTACTTTTGAGCGTTGCCTGTGTTGCAGGCGTTTGTATCATGCGTGTTCATCATGCAACCAAATGCGACCTGGCCCCGCTTGCTAAATCACGATCCTTTCAACTTTCAATTGCAGCAGTTGCAGTTGCTGTTGCAGTTGCTGTTGCTGTTGCTGTTGCCGTTTCTACTGTTGCTGATGTGCTAAACGTGCGGCAGTCATTTTGCCGAAATGATTGTCGATCATGAGGCACTTAAACTTGCTGCAGTTAGCTGTTTGCCACAAAGCTAGCTGCTGCAATTAAAGTACAACTATGGATGCGGCGTAAGTAGTTGCGTATAGCTGGCCCATAAATATGCATTTTGCATGTGTGCTGTGCTGCGCTGTGCTACGCTGCTGCCTGCTGACAGCTCAGCCGCAAGTGTCAAAAGTGTCCGTCAAAAGCCACCCACATGTCGAAACCATAAAGTTAGATCATCTAGCAGGCAGTTAGTCTGGCAGGCAGGCAGCCAGGCCGTCAGGCAGTCAGGCATGTGTCGAAATTGCCGCGTAAATTTATGAAGTTTGCCAGCTTTTTCGGGGCCGAGGCAATAATCGGCGGCAGCATCTATAATAAGCAGCTGTCGGCGAGTCACTTGAAATATGTGTATCTTGCAGATACAAAAAGGGGGGCATGCTGCACATTGCATGTTGGCTGATTGCGCCGATTGAATGTTGCGTGTCGGCAGTTGCAATAAAAATACTTTTATATCAAATCTGTTGCATGCTCGATTGGCCGTTTGCACTATTCAATTCAACTTCAACAAGCTTGTCCCAAAACTAGTTGCAAGCTAATTTGAATTGTGCCTTGGCCAGGTGTCAAAGCAGCCCAAACTGGGTCATTGCTGCGCCACATTGAACCTCTAAACTGTGCATTAATCACACAGCTGCAACGCAAACTTCAGCGCGACCTGCTGGTCCCTTGGCTGCTTTCTCGCTGCGCATTACTTAGAGCCAGTGCAGCAGCCGCCAGCAACCACAGCCAGAGCCAGGGCAGCAGCAGCCGCCAGCATTTTTCTCTGTTTTGGCCAAAATAGCAAACACCTTCCTTCTGCTTCTCCTTGCGCCTGGCCAAATATCTGCCAGCAAAGCGCTGTGAACTTTAATGCCACAATTGACTGACAGTCGTTTGTCGCACTTGTCAAGCCAACTATTTACCGCACAGAACTATCTCATCAGATGTGACTCAGTGTGTGCCTTGAAAATGCACTTCATTCAATTTTGTAGCGCATGGAATGTTGCTTGTTCTAAATTTATATCTATACATGCTTGATATTAAAATGACTTCGTCGTGTTTGCCTCCAATTTTGGATTCAAATTGACTTGTTTTAGTTGCTGCTAAATGCTTAAATGTGTTAACTAAATTCCACTCAAAATTGGCCGAAGGGCATGTTAACCTTCGCTGTTGGTCGCACTTTAAAAACCATTTGACACAGCAAATTTAATTTGCGCGGCTTTCGCTCGTTCTCAGCTGCACGCTGGCCCCCTTCCACCCCCCTAACATCGTGTGACTCATCTGCAACCGGAATTTGGCTGACAGGCAGCGTGGCGGCAACCGTTGGCCACATGTCAAAGTCGAGCAAAAGGGAGAGTTGTGCGCGCAAAAGAAAACTTTTCTAGCCGCAAACGTTGCACAGCAGCACAGAGAGGAAGAGAGAGTGAGGCAAGTGTTAGCCAGGACCTTAATTAGGTCATGCAACCCGTGGGGCAGCACAAACAAGCAACGGTACAACCCGGCCGAACTGTTGACAGTTTGGCAAGGTGTGCGATAACTTTGACATTTTGCAGCTGGGTCCCACGCAAACAGGCACAGCAACTGCCATCTGAGCTGATGCGCGACGAGCACATGGACAACAGTGCGTATGATTTATATTGCAAGTAACTGCAAAATGTCGCAAATATGCGCAAAAAAGTAGAGAAGAAAATGCATTGCATAAGTCGAAGTCGTAGTTAAGTCAGTCACAGTCACAGTCAGCAGTCAGCAGTCAGCAGCTAAGAGACGTCGGTCTCGCATTGTTTCGGTCGAGAGTGACATTTTAATTGCGGCTGCCCGCATGATATATGAGCAGATTTTTGGTTTGGCCGCAACACACGTTAAGACGTTCCGTTCCCATCCATGCAACAACTGTTGTTGGCCATATGTTGGCGCTGCCAATTAGACATCGTCGCGTTGACTGCCACGTAAATTAATTTAATTATGTCAATGCAAGTTACCTTGGAGCCGCCAGCAAATGCAACAGCAACTGCGACGCTGACTTAGTTGGCTTAGTTTATTTGTCAAGCGGTGTAAAATGGCGTAAACAACATGACTCGCATGCCAGCAGCGGCAGCGGCAGCGTGGCAGCTGCAAAAGGAGCTTGTGGCATGCAACGTTCCAGGGCTGTAAGAAGACTCCCAAAGTCATTTTGAAGCTTAATAAACTAAATATTCAATATTAAAAACTATACTTAGATAAGTTGGGAACTTCAAAAATTGCTTAACTTTCTATTAATAAAATTTCTTTTGAGTCTTAAGGCAATTTATTTAAACAAAATCGATTGATTTTAATTGTAAGCCGCATTTTGTTGTATATCTGTCCTGGACTTTTATTTTTGAACGCATTTTAAAATAAATATAAAATATATATATATATTTAATGATTAAATGAAACTTTTACTAAGTTTTAATTATAACTAAGCATCATCTGAACATAGTTCGCAGAAGCCCATAACTACTCTGACAGCCCACGTTTGTTGCACGCTTTTGTTGCAGTTTTGTTGCTGTGCGGCGCTTTTGTAATTAATCAAACCCGAGCGCATTGACAGCGTGTAGACAGAGCGGCGAACATGAAGCTTAAAGCCGAATCCAAGTCCAAGCCGCCAATGTCCCGTGTGCACCGCCATGTGGCATATCCAGGCGAGTGAACTTTCAACTTTTGGGGCGGCGCTGGGCTTTAAACTGCGGCCGCATTGGCATCCTCCAGGGCTGCAACATCAATGCCAATGCCAATGCGACGACATGGCGTGGCATAAAAGAAAATTTTCACAATAAATTCAAGTGGCAAATGGGGCGGAGATGCTGGCTGCCGCGACGAGCTTTGCCTGAAGGCTCTGCCTTGGTCCCGGACAAAATAAATGCTTTGGCACTATCGCATTTGCCATCAAAATCAAAATAAATTTCCACCTGTGCAATTGCAAATTGCAGTGATACCTTCTCTCGTTGTATTTTCACTCAACACGAAAAACTCAAACTCAACTACTGACATACAATTCGAGTTTCCTTTTCGCTGCGGCACGGCAATTATATGGCAATTTCCACACGTATCGAACATTGATCTCATTGAGAGCACGGCCCCCATTCCGGCCCTCAACTGGACAGTAAAATTAACGAAAACAAAAATAAAAAGACTGGCCAACGCATAACTAGTTAGTTACGCACTAGCGATGGGTGCGTGTCGTGCTTGCCAAAGTGACACGATATGTGCTTGTGCTTGAATCTGTGATATCGTACATGTCCTTGTTGAGCTGAGCAGCAAAAGGAGCGAGCGAAGTAGGATGCATGTATTAAGACAATTAAACAGAAGCAGACACGACTAAGCACGACCTCATAAGACTAGACATAACTAGACACGAAAAGACACGACCTAACCTGACTTGACACTATCTAACACGAATTGACACAAGCTGACACGACTTAACACGCATTGATACGACCTGATCGTTTTTTGATCCGTTTGATTCGTGCACATCTCTAGAACGGTCGACACCACAGTTGAAATGTATCTTAATGTTTTTGCAAATATGTCTTGAGTGTATCTTGTGGATGCAGTCGCTGCCGCTGGGGCTGCTCCTGTTGGTTGCACTTCAAAGGAAAACACAGTACGTGCAATTATGCGCCACGTTGCGCGTTATTAGAACTGAGAGTCCCTCAGTCGCTGACTCGCTGATGTCCAAGCCGTCATTTGATTGCCATAGTTGTGTACATGCCGGCGATTAACGGCTGATTAGACAGCGAAGCCAAGCAAAAGCCAGGCCAGCGTAGACTGTGCAGATAGAGAGATACGAATACGATACGAGATATGAGATTGAAATGTATCTCTGCTGCATGTGTATCTATATCACTTTTGCTGCATTTATGAGAGCGCATTGCCTGTAAATGGCTCGATAGCTGGCAAAGAATTCGTGATGCGCAGTTGTAAGCCAAGTTGAGACGTGCAGTTTATGTAAACTTCACAGATAAGCTCTGCAGCAATTAGATAACAAGCTAATAGAGCGGAAATTAGAGTATTTTATCATAGACTCTAACAAATGCTGGCTTTATCTAAATGGCCATAGATTAGTTATTAAATTACAATCAATGTCGAGGAATAAATGGAATGAATAAATAAAATCAAATAAATTAAGAATATGTACATTGTTAAACACCAGACGTTAGGCACAAAAAACCAACTAGCCAAACTACTCGCCCGGTCGCAAACTGATTGAATGTACTGTAAAATCCAACTAGGAAATGTCTAATTGGCTTAAAAGTATCTTAAGTGCATAAATTACTTTGTTTATCCTGTTTCCGTTGCATTTCAATCCAAATATCATCTATCAATGAACCCAATTGCAGTTGGGATAATCAAATTGCCCAGCACTTAAAATTCAAAATTTATGTGAGACAAAGCAAATAATTCGCATAAATCACAAGCTGATAGACGAAACAAATTTGGGTCACCAGGCAAGGGGCCCATTTAAATGGAAAAATACACTTCAAAACATTTTCAATGGAAGGGCGTGCGGCCAAATGAAATTGCCTCAGTTTTCCACATCAATTGGAAATAAAAGAAGCCACACACACACACACACACACGCACAAGAGGAGCAGTTACAGTAGCCAAAACATGTAAACAAAAGGGGCGAAAACCTTGCACAATATGCGGCCGGGCAAACAATTATGAGAACAGAAACAAAAAATATATCTGAAAAAAAAGAAAATAAGATAAACACACATGAAAGACAAACGTAAAAAGGCAACAATTACAAATTCAATTGAAATCAAAACCAAATCGAAATGTAATTTTAATTGCGACTAGCCAGGCCTTTTTGTATCTGTGAGATATATAGATACAAACGTGCCACCGTGTCTGGTGGCGTACGATTGAAGCGTTAATGAAAAATTTCACTTTTGCCCAACTTCAAACAGCTCAAACGGGCCAAATGTTGTTGTTGTTGTGTTGTTGTTCTTGTTGTTGTTGTTGTTGTTGCAGCCAAATCGAAAAGCCACTTGAGCTACTTTTAACAGCAGCAACAAGACGGCCGACACATACAATAATTATTACGATCAATTTAGATGCAGATTGCATTGCCGCAGCGACGCGCGCTGCAGTAATTGAGGTGGGGCAGACCCAACGCCCACCACACACACACGCACACATACACCGGCACACACACACCGACATACAAACAAATGCTAGCTTTCGGAATGTATCTCTCAGATACATTTGTGTATATCGAGCGCCTCGGACTTGATTACTTGTGTGCTGTTGCCGTTGTGCTTTGTGGCCAGCTGTTGTTTCGAGCGTTTTCAATTTTCATTTCGATCTGCTGTTTTGTTTGCATACCAAACAGCAACTGCAACTCCAACTGCAGCAGCAGCAGCACCGAAAAACATTGTCATAATAATTATGAACAGAAAAAAAGGCCTCAAGAGAAACGCCTTCGCATTGGCAATTAGGAAGCCGGCAGCGGCATAGAAATTATCCAAATTATGAGATACACTGTTATTATTATTATGCATACTTTGTGTGTGCTTGTAATATATCAAAGAAATTTGTTTGTGTGAATATAATATCAAACAGTAGCTCGGATCAACTTGGATCAGCATGTTATTGTGCTTGATTTTCGATTCGATTGCAAATGAAATCAGGCAAATGCGTAAATTTATTAATTGACAAGCTTGAATTTTTTACTTTCATGTATAAAGCTGTGATCAAACCGAAATAGATTTATATATAATTTACATCTAGAGGCCAAACCATGAAGAACAAGCAAAACCTTGTGAAAATCGGATAAGATTTCACCGAGTTATGGAGGTGGGAAATTATTTCTCTATGTCTACATAGGATAATAGCGGGTGTACCCAAATTTTACTTTTAAAATATTGGATCTTTATTTCCTTTTTACATATGGAGTCTTTTTCTTCAATAGATGCAAAGTCGACTATACTTTTACTTTCCATTCCAATGTGCATTGTATCTGTACCTAGCATAGCTGAAAACCGTTTGCTTAAAGCATATCAATTCAATTCATTTCTATTGCTGCTGTTTGCTTTCTGAATTGCAGCAGTTTGCCCTACTTCAATTATTTCGAGTGCTAGACATCTAGTAGCTATATACACACACACACACACACACACACACACACGCACGCACACTCACTGGCAACCAGGAGCTGGCTACTTCATACTTCAAGAGGCAAGCAAAAACTCATTAGAAGATGTCGAAAGAACTGCTTGATAAATGTAAACAATGCACTTGATTAGTAATGTAAGGCAATAGACAGCTGCAATGGCTGATAAGACACGGCTAATTAGCTGCTACATGGCGCATTGATAAGCAAATGTAACTCACGCAGATAAACACACAGAAGGCAGAAGGCAACGCCCACCGCCCTCTCATCAAGTTTTAAATGTGCCATTTAAGTGTATCTTAAAGATGCAAGCTGTACGCCAGATCCCTGGGGGAGTTCCGCCGGGCTTAACGTAAACATCTTATGCCCCGACCAGCTTTCCCTCCTTTTCTCCCCTTAAAGCTCATTTTCTGATTCAGCCGCCATACCGTCTGTGTGTTAATGTATAAACAATTAAATTCCATTGCATGCATCCGGATTGCACGGCCCTGAAAAATGTAAAATGAAACTGAAAATGAAAATGAGAAATCTTTTGTGGGCCAGTTGGGAGGGAGGGGAGTGATTGGACCGACCGACCGACTGCCCGCCCGCATGCGGCTGCTGCTGTTGTTGTTGTTAATTGTAAACAAAGAAATTCAGAAAATCTTAACGAAATTAATTTTAAAGTGAAATTCTTAAGGCCAGCAGTCAGAGCATTTATGAAAATTAATGTCAAGTCCGTTTTACGTTCACAAGTCCACAAAAGCCACAGAAACCTCAAAATGCCAAACGGAAGTGAGCTCTACTCGAAGTTCTCCGGCTCTCCAGCTCTCCAGCTCTCCGGTTCTTCGCCTTGTATTCGGATTCTATATAAATTCTTCTTTCTGGCTCAGGGCGGAAACTGCAGCTTTGCCAGCCACAAACTGACCCAATACAGCTCATACATTTTTAATTTTTCATTTTCTTTCAAACGGATTTCAAATCAATGTCTTTTGGGGGGAAAGACAAACGAAACGGACACACGCAGACAGAACGCATTTGCCAGCGATTGTGACCGCAGCACGTACAAGTACGCCATCTACACTGAGAACAATTCGGCTCTACGATTTGTATCTCATTTTGTATCTCACTTTAACGTGTGATTTCTCTCAGAGCATTAGCATATATCATAAACCAAATCTGTCTTAACTTATGCTAGATTTCGCTCAGTGCATTCTCATATTGAACACCCCAAATCTTGTAATTATAAAGCTATTAATAATAGAAAACCTCAAATAAGATTTCGCTTTGTGCATTTGCACATTTAACATCTTGTAATTATTTTACTAAACCGAAAAGACCTTCACCTATGCTAGATTTCGCTCAGTGCATTTGCATGTTTAACACCCCAAATCTTGTAGTTATTTATTTCTTAATCATAGAAGACCTCAACTTATGTTAGATTTCGCTCAGTGCATTTGCGTTTTCGTCACACCGGGTGGCGCTTTCAGGGCTCACTCGTTAAAATTGAGCTATTATATAATTTCTGTCACACAAATTTGCTTTTATTGTTTATTTCCGTTTGTTGGCCGCCTTACGGGCCCATCGTACGTATGACCACGCCTACCTGTTAACAATGCTTGTGGCGTCTTCCCAGCTAATTAGCGTCATTATGCACAATTTCAGATATTTACTTATGCGATGATGGCCCATTGCTCGGCACATTTCCATTGACTCTTTGCTGGGCATTTTCCACTTTGAGCCGACTTTTTGTCACTTTGTATTTGCTGTTTTGTTTGTTTGTGATTCATTCGCATGGTGCTCCACCCTTTCGCCCATTCTTCGCCTTTGATCTTTGTTGTCTTTGCAATTCCCAGCGCCTTTTGAAGTCGAACAATAAAAATTTAGCATTTGGCCGCAACACATTTGCCATTACGGATTTGGTTTTTCACTCTTCCGCTATTTGCGGTGGCGTCTTCCATTGTAAAAGCCATTAAAAACGCAAATCATTGCCAACAATCCTCCGCTTCCCCCCCTGTAGCCCTGTATGCAACACGCAACAAGTGTCAACTTTGGATATGTGAGTTACTTGCGTGGCGGCATTTCTACCTTTAACTTTGCCTCTATTATACGATGACAATAAAAGCAGGAAAAACGAAAAACAAAAATTAAAAAAAAAAAACTACTCTGTTCAGTCCAACTGTCTGTCTGTATAATTGACAAGCCCCGTTCAGCCATCCGTTTGTCCGTCTGTCCGTCCCCCTGTCTGACTGTCCGTCCGCCTGTCTGTCTGTTTGTTTGTACGACTTTTTTCTCACCCTAGTTTGATGGGTACCGTGCACACACGTCCCGCTGCGAACCCAACCCAAAACTCGAATCCATACCAATCTGTTATCACGGCGCACAAAATACTACGGAAAACGTAAAGAAAAAATTACTGTCACAAATCGTTGGTCGCGTAAAAATCATTTTTAAATATTTATGTTTGAATGCAATGCAATTCGCAGTGCGATATTTGAGTTTATATAGCATACACTTTATTTTTTAACCGTTTGCCTTGTTCCTTATGCCGTGTGCAAATACAATGCACAGTTGTGACATATTGACCCATCCAGACACGCTATTCCCCCCACCGCACTCCTTTACATTTGGCATCAATATCAACTGCAACTGCAAACTTTTTTCTTCTGTATATATTTCTTGTTTTAATCTCTGGGGTTGGGGTCTGGGGGGGCCTGTGCGTCAATAATTGCAATGGTAAACACGGCCATGTGCAATATGCAATATGCATGCACTGAAAAATATGGAGCATTAACTGCAAACACAATAATATATTTAAAAGATTTTCGTGCTTCCATCTTGTGTATACAATTGCCCGCATTTCGTACTTTAAACACGCTTCCCTCTAAAAGTATCTTCAATTGAGATTTGCGCTGCGGCAAGGCCTTTGCTTGGCTACTTTACTCATTTATTGGGCCACGAGCCTCACATATTTCATAAATATCGGGGAAAAAATACTCTGTTTACCTTATACTTAACATCGCGTATCAATCAAGAGCCTTTTCTCTGATTTGGTTAACCCACATCCATTTCCTGGAAATTTGGCTTCTCATTTCATTTCATCGTTTCATTTTTTAAACAATCCATTTGCCAAGTGCACAAATGAGACGAAAGCATGCAATAGTTAATACTTTAATGAAATAATGAATAACTAAAACTAAAAAAAGTAATTAAACTTTTTGAAAACCCTTATTTATATTATAACATATGACATTTTAGCTGACGGATTCGGATTTTGAACCAAGTTGAACCGGGCATATCTTTATCCGAAACAGCTAAGTCGTATTGCTGGGATGTTCTTGGTATTCGGCATGGTAAATTCCATGCTGATTGTTAGCTTTTAGATGCTTGAATGGTGTTTACTTTGAAATGCAGGCCAATTAAATACTTTCGCTATCTTTGTACACTCATTGCGACCTAGTAAAAGTTGTTGTTTGAATGCATTTCCGTTGATGTAACTGCAAGCACAACATCAACAAAAACAACAACAACAACAACCAATCTGATGTATAAATAAACAGCAGTGAACCGAACTTAAACAAAACATTTGTCGACGTTCGCCCAATCGCCGTTCAATGTGACGACGCATTGATTACGGGCCTCAGTTATTTGCCCCTCGCTGCAGCAGCCGCAGTCACAGCTCGTAGACTTACGTAAAATGTAAAGAAAAGTAAAGTGACTTCTATGACTGAAGTTCCTGGATAAGATCGCGTACATAACTCATTACAGCGTAGGCGATATGATAGAAGACGCACTCGAGACGGCTCTACGAAAACGAAAATCAAAATCTGAACTGTAAAACAATTGCATTATAAAGCGGGGCGTTGTTTCTACACACTTCCCATGCATAATTATTGATTATTATGAATTCCCTAGAAAACGAAGAAAGCTTTTATATTTGCTTGAAAAATAATCAGAAATTTACTTTTTTATAATTTTGTTTGTTATAAATTTGCTGAAGAGAGAATGTTTCTGGTTTGTTCTATATACACTTTTTATATTGGGTATATTTATTTAGTTAATTCTATATTATTCTATATTATATCTGAATAATTGACCAAGAAAAACATTTCCCTTTTTCAGATATGAACATATTTGTCAGAGATTATAGAATTCTCCAACATTGTCAGACTAGGGTAAGTGTATGTTATATTATAATTTATATACATTTTTGAATTATTTATTATTTATTAAATAATATACAATTTTTAATATTTCAAACATTTCCCTTTACTAATTGAAGATAGATATATGCATATATCCCATTGTTCCAAATGTTCAGTTAAAGTATTTTGTATTCGTTGTGGAACAGTCGTATTTTCCTGTTTGTTGTCAAATGCATTGGGGATTTGTTGTTGTTGTTGTTGTTGTTATTATTGTTGTTGTTGTTATTATTGTTGTTGTTGTTGTTGCTGTAGTTGTTGTTGTTGCTGCTTGTTGTTGTCCGCGGGCAGCTGATAATATGATTCGTGTCCAATGCGATATGAAGCGTCCCATTGACAGCCCTGCAATCTGCGGCGCTGCGGCTCGCGCTTCGATTCCACACGCCGCTGCTGGCTGCAGTCCCTGTTGTTGTTGTTTTTTCACATTGCATGTGTTTGTGTTGTCACACAGATACAGATATATATATATATATACATATATATACAAGCGCACGCGTTAAGCACACAATTATGCAGACAGTCAGGCATTTGGAATTTGCTGGTTTTGGTTCTTGGTCTGCTGGTTATGGGTCTGCGTCTGCGTCTGCGTCTGGGCATGGGCATGGGCCTACCTAGCATTGTCGTTTCCGACAGCTCCATTTTACACCGAAATTAGATAAACAAATAATAGAGCGTAGGGCCGAATTCAATAAACAAACACAATACTTTGATTGCACTGCACATACTCGTAGTTTACGATACACGGCACGACGACAAATCAAGTCTTATGTTGAAGACAACGCAGACAACAACTTGTTCGCAGCTTTTGCAATGCACTAATAAAGGGTATTTACGGCTTGTCATGCAATTTGTAAGGCATTAAGTATGCTTATGAATGCCCAAATAGGTATTATTAATGGGTACAAGATATCGATTAATCTGAACTGATTATATCCAACTCGAATATATCTGTATATAAGATTTATATTGAAAATTGCAAATATTTCCTGTGCGCTTTATCATTTATGAAGAGTATCAAAAGTTCGTTCAGCTTGACTTGTCTGGCCGACTCAATGACTCAATTTCACTTGCATGAGAAAATTTTAGTGGAGAAAATTTGATGACGGCTTGCTAATATGCAAAATCAATAGCAATAACAAACGAGAGCTCACATGCGTAGCTATGCAGCAGCTATATAATAGCATTTGTTTGTATGTATGCATGCATACATACACATAAATATATATATATATATAGATATATAGATATATAGATAGATGTAGAGCTATTGAATGTCTCAAGCGAGGTGTTATTGGAGCTCTCGCCTGGCACTTGAATTTCATTTGCCGCACACTTAAATGCATAATTGATATCGTTCGGTTTCGTTTATCGTATGGCAAAAAGGTAATTAGCTAACTAAATAAATCAATAATTTTTGGAGAGGGTGCGCATAAGAATGCCAAGAATTGTTGACAGCCATTGCAATAAATACATGAATTCATGGCACTGCATAAATTTTAATAAAATAGCCAAATGGAATTTAGAGCTGTGGTTAGGCCAGATTATAAATGGGAAATTAATAAATGAGTGTGAATAAATGAAATATTTATAAAGATATTTTTTCTTTCCTTCTTTTGTAACTATAATTTAATTATTTAGCTTATATAAATATAATGGGTAATAAATATCTTGTTAAGCCAGTTGAGTTCTTTATCAATATGTGTCGACCCATATTTATTTTATTGCCAGATTATCACTCCGTTTATGTATATATATTTATTTTGTTATCAGTTTTTCACACTTATCACCCGAGTACGTGCCACAGATCCTATTGATAATTTACACACAACATAAACAAATTCTCGCTGAGAAGCCTCTTCTGAATGTGCGCTTGTAAATTCACAGCTCAATAACAAATTATGTTTTCAATCTTAACAAGATCTCTAGGTGAAAGTTTTTGGCTATGAGATAAACTATAAACCCAATTCACGGATATTTACGGGGTATAAATAATGTATATATATATATTATTAATATTAAAAATTGATGTATGTTATAAATATTTCGAAATGGGACTCTTGATGTATGCATATGTGATTATAAACAAGTTAATGCTTTGATAAAGTGACAAGGTTATGCTAGAGTTGAATATTATTCATATGAACAATAATCCACATTGACCTCGAGCAGGTCAGCTTACTTATTGATAGTAATTGCGCCTTATGCGATGTAATGACAGAAACTACTTATGCTTAAATCGAATTGAACTGCGTTTAGATACTTCATATCTTTTACTTTGCAGCAGTATTAATGTTGCTTTTTACAGGGTATCATAGACTTTGCTTTAAACTGACAATTATTGCTTGATACAATCTCTAAAATGCGAATCAAATCTTACGCATAACTATAACAATTGCAATTGCATTCAATAACTTTTGCAATCATAATAAAAAAGAACAACAACTACAACCAGCTGCAATACAAATCGAATGGCTAAAATGTTGTTGTTGTTCTTGTTGTTGTTGTTGCTGTTGTTGTTGTTGTTGTTGCTGGTCTGAGTCGAAGTATCTATGAAATCGCCATTTGAATAGATTGCTAGTTGATGGCTAGCACCATGGGTGGCCTTCAATTGGGTGGGCGGTTTCGATGTTTCGATTAACTAAAAACTCTAAAACGATAAATATTTAAAGAGCCAAAGCACCGTGGGCGTGGTAGACTTGAGAGAGCTCGGAACTCCCAAGGAGTCTGTGACTGTGTGTTGGCAATTTAGATAAGTATTATGACATATTTGACACTCTCTTTCATATGACCGAACGAATTCGTGTTTATTTACTGAGTAATGAAAATGAAAATTGTGCAAAAGGCCGGCCCAGACAGTTGGCAGCTTAAAGGAAAAATCAATGAAATGCAATTACGGCAAATGCATTGTCAGACAGTTGGGCGGCGGAGCGTTGTTAGCGTTGTGTCCGAGAGGGGAGAAGGGTGCATTGCGACTTGACTTTAGCTCGTTTATATTGCAATGCATATAAGTACATTATAATAACAATTGTTGTTATTGTTATCGATGTGAAGGGCGGGCGTGTGTGTAGCTGCATGCACACACACACGCACACCCAGAGAGGCACGCACCACACACTGCTGTTTTCTCTAAGCCATAAGCATAACTGATAAGCTGCAATTACCTGCATTGATAATTCAGAATGTATTTTCATATGGCTACAACAACAATTATCATAATATTGTGCCACAAAAGCCAAATGACATCTGTCGTTTCCGTCGGTCCTGCCTGTGACCCCCCCATGGTAAGCCCCAAAACCCAACCTAAACTCTCCTGCTTGTGTGTGTGTGTGTGTGTGCGTGTGTGTGCCCTGGGCGCACCCATAATTGAATAGCTGCTCGCGCATGTGTGTGTGAGAGAGATTGCGGGTGTTTGCTTTGGTTTTAATTTTGACTGGGTTTGGTTTTTGGTTTTGGGTCGTCTGTCTGCCTGTCTGTCTATCGTAGCTATCAGTCCGATTGTCTCCTACCTCCCGCCCCCCACACACACACACACACTGAACACCTTTGCTGTGTCTCCTTTTCAGTTGCTGTTGCATGTTGCATGCTTGCTGCGACTCATGACACCAGCGATAAACGTTAACCCAGCGCTCACGTGTCTTTCTAATTTGTAAGAGTTTAATTTGATTATCCTCCTAATGACAGACAGCGCAGCAGCGTCCATACGAATATTCTATACAAATTGCAGTTCGAGTTTTGTCAGAATATGAAAAGGAGTTTATTGAACTTGATGGGCCAAAGGCAGTAAAAGGCGAAAATAAGCGTCAGGTATGGTAAACCGTTTAAAAACTTTAAAAAGTTTAAAGAGAGTTCTTTTTAGAAAATTTGACAGATCGACTTCATTTCATATTTTCTGTGTTGAATTTAAAACACATTTTTTTTTTCAACAGTAGATTTCGATTCAATAATAAATAATCTTAAACGAGATGATCACAGCATCAGCTTTCTTAGCTGTGAAGCCTAGGTTGTTTTTTCTCTTTTATTAGCTAATTTGTTGATACTATACTTGAGCATCTTAACCTAGCTTTATAATAATGTGAGGAACTTACTTAATATTACCTATTAAGTTTCAAATTATTTGGTTTATTTATCCTCTACCTTATCTCTATCGGTTTGGGAGGTCGATGGGGTGGATCCTGCGAAGTCTCCGTCGTTATCTTCTGCATAGCCTTTTTGCAAGTATTTTGGGGTGGGCAGAAAGACGGGCCATGTAGCTGGGAACTGAGGGAACTTTTAGGTCTCTTGCTAAGGCCCGGTTTCGGATGTACCAGGGGGCCCCAGTGCTTAGTCTCAGCACCTTGGATTGGAAGACACTAATTTTCCTCCAATGGAACTTTGCTGCAGTGCCGAAGATTTGGCTTGCATAGCGTCAAACTGGGGCCAGTAGGGTTTTGTACAGCAGCACCTTGTTGCTCAGAGAAAGCTTGCTGCTTTCCTTAAGGAGCCAAGTCATACTTTTAAGTTTTTGACGTAAATTGTTATTTATTGTTATATGTTTGCTCCAAATAAGTCTGCAATCGAGGTGGAATCCAAGGTAGCGGTGACCGTCTTTATGCTCGAGGAGTTCGCCTTGAAGAAACCCTCCTGGCAACGCATAAGTTTACATTTGAACTAAATAATTAAATACATATTAGCTTTCACTAATGGTCCTTTACTCTAAGTTCAGCTTTATTGATAACAAACCATAATTGATGCATATTAAATAAATACAAATCAATTTATTTCGAAAATCAGGTTTTAGTTCGCTTTGTAAGCATTTGAATACTTATAATTCTTGTGCTCAGAAACTATTTATAATCGATCTTCGATTTTGATGCTTGTTTCTCTCGTTCTCTCATCTCTTATTCATGCGTTGTCACATCTGAAAACTTGCATCTAACTTCCTCAGCACAACATGTACACTTCCTATCGATTGTGCCCAGCTCTTTTTAATTTGTAATTTTCTGTATTTGGTCATATCTCATACGGTTACATTTTTGGGTCTCTGCTGATCATAGATAATTTTTTCAATGAAAAACCAAAGAAAAATTAAGCACCCAAAATAAAAAAATTGTTGAGCCTCTCTCTTGTGCATTTTTGAGCAGCTGCAACAATCTTATCAGGCAACCAAAAAATGAAAACCCGAACTTCAACTTCAACTACTATTCAATTATTAATAATAAATTACAAATTACTGTGTGTGTAGTGGTAGAGGGGGCGGGGGTGAGGACATTGTATAGACAACGCTAATGAAATTTCAATTAGCTTGTCAGATCTCTACGGAAGTGCCTGCAATGGCTATGCAACATTTATCTGTGACTGGCAGCCCGAGAGCTCCATTCGAATCTTATGAAATCTTAACCCATTTTATATTGACAAGTGTAATTATGCGCACGACACAATTGCCATGTCAAATATTATCAAATAATTGTTAAGCCACATGTAAAGCTATGCGTTATGCAAGACACACATGTATACACACACACACACACACAGGCACAATAGATGCCCACGTGCAGCAACGGCAACTGCAGTCACGTTGCACTTTTGTCATCCTTTTCTGTACATGCCACAACCTGAGGCAGGGCTACCATTCAGTCAGGGACACTGGCACAGGCAGCTCAGGCGGGGCATTCCTAATGACATAAAGACGTGTGCTGGTGGTCCTTTTTGGACAATTAGTGCCTGGTGACCCGAGCCCTCATACCATGAGGCACCTGTAACAACCTGCTGTAGATTGTACATGCATAATTTATTTCATATTTTCAGTTCTTTGTAACTGGGCAAAATGATTTTATTGTGAGCTCTGACTCTGACCATGTGGAATATGGGAAAATATATAGCTAAAGAAGAGAACAAACTGAAGAGGCATTAGAATATGTTTGATAAGTGACGGAGCTAGTAATAGATTGACCAAGGAGGATAATCAGCGAGAGAGTATTACGTAAGTTAGCCGATATTTCTCAATCATGTCTCCAACAGATAATGTAGTCAAAATTCAGTTTTAAACAGAGGTTAAATATGACGAGAAGCACAAAGAAAGTGTTGAAAAGAAGTAAAAAGTGAGTGAAAGCTGTGCTGGATAATCAAGTGAACCTGGAGGATACACACGAAAATGTATATCTTTCTGAATACAGCCTTCATCTAAGCTGCAAGAAGTATCAAAGGGCAGTATCAATGAGAGCATCGACTAGTCGTTCTTCGCGTACACCTTATTTTCCCTTAACAAATTTGATTTTGTCTTATGCGACACTGCTTACAATTTTAGTCATTGATTGGGCAGAGTTCGTTAGTAATTTTTGATTGGAAAAAATTATTTATGACTCGAACTATTTGTAAATGCAAACACACGCACGCACACTCTAAAGAATTGATTCTTTTCTCTTGTTGTTGTTGTTTTTATTTGGTTTTTGTTTTTTTTATTTATTTTTTGCCTAATTGGAATTCATGCAACGGACATTTGCATATTGCTTTGTTGGCCCAGGCACTTGGCTGGTTTCGTAACTGTATTTTCGAGTGCCTAGAAAGGTTCTGCTTAATTGTGGCCACAACTCAAACTTAATCATAAAACAGCCAGTCGGGCCCTGTACGGTGTGCCTGTGTGTGTGTTTGTGTGTGGGACAGAACCTGGAGGCAAGAGACGCGTTGCTACCCAATCAAGCATGCGCGTGAGTCGTACCATCTTTTTGCGTTCGAACTGGCTGCTAACTGAATTCAATTACCAAAGTGCCTACTATATGCAAATAAGCCACAAGTGCACTTGACAAAACGCAAACACACGCACACACACACAAGCAGATATACACACATAGACACCAAATACGCATACATACACTCGTATTTGTCCAGTGGCCACAGTTACAGATACAAATGCAGATTCATAGATACAGATACACAGCGCCAGTTGCGGGCTACAAATAAGTGAAGTTGTTGCACTCGAGCTACTGGCACTTGCCTCTGGCTGCTCTACCCACCTCATGCCCCTGATCCCGTTGTCGCACACTGCGGCCATGTGAAAAGTCAGCGGCGTGCAGATAAAAACCTTAATATAAGCATAATTAAGTTGATGATTTGTACAAAAAAGGAGACGAGAGAAATGATAAACACAAGTGGCTGCTGCATGCGAGTGTGTGTGTGTGTGTGTGTGTGTGCTGCACAGTTGCCATATTGAAGCAATTCTAGTACAGTGAACACTCGGTGCTTGCATAGACATTCAAATGTAAGCCAAATAGTCAATGGGTTTCATTGCTTAAAAAGAGTTTTCGGAAACCTTTTATGCCAGGAAAACACTTGAGCTCAGACACTTGAGAATTCGCCCCAAAACATTCTTAAAACATATGAAACAATTATTATTTGTGAGCTTATCTTATTTAAAATAGTTCAATTAACATTCATTAGTCAGGCATTTGTGCAACAACTGGGATCTTGAGAGTTAACTGAAGTATAAGTGTTTAACTTAGGTCAAAGGACAAATTATGCGAAAAGAAATAATATTCCTCTAATAAGAGCGGTTGCTCGATCTTCTTCATCCCCAGTCGTTTCCCATGAGTTGTTACTGTACACTTGAGGTTTCAGTCACATCATGAGTTTTCAGAGTCTCTCAAGTTCTACACAGTTATGATGGGTTGCTGATGATGGGCTTCTACGCTGGCCAAAACATTTTTGTCGATGACAACGCATCAAGTTCAATGGACTGTTTTGTTGTTGTTTTCTCTGCTGGTGTTGGCATTTCCGTTAGCTTCAACAGACATTGCATAACAATTAGCTGAGCAATTGCTGTAGTTCAACCCGAATGAGCCACAAATAATAATTCACGAACATTTCAAATCGATGTCTTCATTAGGCTTTTGCTATGCCATATGTGGAGCTAAAACTGAAAACTGGAACTTTGTTGAGCGTGCGTGTGTGTGTGCGTGTGTGTGTGTGATGACACATTTGGCTTCCATGTTTGGATAGTCGCCCAATATTGTAAGTGTCTATATCGATGGCAAATTTATGCTTAATGAGCGTATCGCTCAGTTTGATAACTCATTATGTCGAGAAACTGAAAATGAGGCTAAATTTGTTCCACATCGTGTTTAACAGCTGCTGTTGCTGTTGCTTTTGAAATTGTACACAAAAGTTCTCGTCTAGCTTTGATTGTTTTTTGTTTTTTTATATAGAGGGAGCGGGAGAGTTATCCATAAATAACTAAAGCCAGTTTCTAGTTTCTGACTTTTGCGCATATCCAAAACAGAATGAAACAAAAACAGCAACAAAAAAATACGAGAAAATTAAGAAATTCTCTGACACACACTTTGGAGTTTATCATTGTAATGCAAATGAAGGAAGTGCGCATCGTTTCACCCCCTCTCCCTTGCTCTCGCTCTCGCACACACACACACATGCTACTCTTCGCCCGCTCTGTGGGTGTTTTCCTTTTGAATAAAACAAGGTGAGGCTGCAGCAACAATTTGATGCCGTGGGAAATGCTTTGGCGCATGTGTTGCGAATCACTTCTTTTGGGGCGGGCAATGGAGCAACTCTCATTCTGTCAGTCAGTCAGTCAGTCAGTCAGTCATTCGTCGAGTGAATGGCATTGCGCCACACTCGCAAGAATCGCATCCAACAACAGCAGCAACAACAACAAGTTATGAATATGAATAAATCATTTCACGCAGATTGCCAAAGCTAAGATAAAAATTCGCGCACTTTCGCACACATTGTACAGATGCATATTATATGTACATAATATATATATATATATACACACGTGTGTATATGTATATATGCATGTCTATGGAGTTAGCTGCCTTTTGACAATCAGCATCAAAGTGACGCAGCTTATTTGGCACGGGTTGGTTCGGGAGCGGGTCTGCCAATTCAAGTGCGAGAATATTTTGCCAAAAAGTTTTACGAGTTTATTGCGCAAAGTGACACAAATAATTTTGTTAAGTTTAACTGAATTTCCATAGCTGCTGTCAGCTTGTGAATACATCTTGTGGCAAGGACCAATGCGCGCTTCTATTTCTGTGTTGTTGTATAGTTTATTTCAGATTATAAGCTTTATAAATCATATTTGCAAACTATTAAAAAGTCCACAGAAAAAGTTAGAATCTTTTACTAAATGAAGATCAAAGCAGAGCTTAAGTGTGCCGTCAATTTATCTGTTCAAGTTTAAGAAACAAAGAAAATTACCGATGCATTTGAACCATCTTCTTTTCTTGTGCTAGTTCGACGCTTTTTCTTAACAAAAATAATTTACAGTTGCTTTTTACTTTTGATTTCTTCGTTGTGAATAATAAAAATGTATAATATAATAATATTTATCGCTAGGTTTGAACTGGACGCTTTTCGTTAGCTAGTTCGATGCTCTTTCACCTTAGCCACACTCGCAAAGCACACTTCTATGTCTATGTTGTTTTGGATGTTTTTCTTGTAAATGCTTTCGTGTCTTCTCGGGCTTAACTTTTCAAATTTCAGTCTGTGATCATTTTCGATATAAATGTCGCCTTAACAGCTCTCAGTCTGTCAGGACATATGTATACAATATCTTAGGAATGAATGAAAGTCTGGCATTTAGTTATAGCTTTTGACTTCATGTGCATAACGTAAATCGCTTGTAATTATTATTATTCAGGGCCAGACTAACCAAAAAGTTGGTAGCCACAACCAAAAATGCAAGTGGGCAGCAACTTTGGCTAGTTTCGCGCTGACCAAAAGAGAATAAAACCAAGCCAAAAAAACGCAGCGCCAAACCGACGCAACTTGTTTTGCAGTTGTCTATTTATGCCCCTCCCGTCCAGCCAGCGCCCGGCGTCCTCTTCCTATTTGTTCGCCCGTATGCAAATATTAAGCTGCACACTTCCTGCTGCCCGCCGCCGCCTGCCCACAGACCGTTGCTGCCACACTGAACCAGTTTCTCGTATCGACCCAGAGAACCAACCCCTTGTTTGAATTTTTTATTAACAGACAGCCCAAAAAAACAACAGCAACAACAAAATATCACAAAATACCAACAACAACAACATCAACAAAAAAAAGGGTATGCAAAATATTTGCTATAAATGAACACAAAAAATAGAAAAACCCTTGCAATGTAGGCGGGGTCGCTTACAAGCGTACAACACGGCGATAAGCCAAAAAGGGGTTGTTGTACGAAGCACCCTCCCCCTCCCCCTCCCAATCTCTCAGCTTTTTGTCGTTGTTGTTGTTTTTGTTGTGTGTGTGTAGCTACAGCGATATAGCATGCATAATCGTTGTTGTTTTAGTGTATTAATTTTGGTTTTTAATAAAGCATAAATATTTGTGTTTTCGCTTTAGATACCCCCCTCCCGGTTGACCCTCGGGCGTTAGCCGCCCGCTTTTATTGAAGTTTACCAAATCAAAAGTTCTTATTGAGAAACCGACGCCCAGTCCCCCCCCTGATAGCCCCCAGGCAATTCATGTAAAATGTGTTATTAGCTTTTATATGCATATGTTGGGGGTTTCTCTATATATATTTATACTTTCATACATATATATGTATATATATGTGTGTGTGTGTGTTTAGTAATATCGGCTTTAGGTGGCCCCCGGGGTCTCATTGTTGCATGCCTGTTAAGCTATGCGAGGCGTTTATCTAACGCTGTCAAGCGTCATTAATTGCAAATTCCTGTATGACACACAGTCAACGGACTCCATTGCACTCTGTATACCCTGTATATGCGAGCTGGTTGCCTTTTATGGCACTCGCAATTTGCCTTACATATGCGGCTTGCATGTTTTAATTATTAAACAAATCAATTTGCCAGCGTCGAGACATACAGCTTAATGGCATTTTGCGCCATTTGTCAGCGCTTTGCTTACAGTGTCTTATGCAAGCGCTCGGCCCAGTTAATTAAATTTGCATAAATGCATTTTTAATAATGCGCAATCATCTACTTGGGGAGTTAACTATTGCTGAGATTTCTTTTGCTAGCTACCATTCAAGCGGATGTAATCAATTAAAGTTCTTAATTTTAACTAAATAATAAAAAGGCTTAGATATAAATATACTTAGATATCGCTATGACCCTCGCCAAGATTCTCTGCCTTAGGATGCAAGCTTGGAAGTCAGGTGTTCACTTTTCTGTCAATTGAAAGTGCACAAGAAAAACGATGCACAGTGAAGACTTAATATCTTTGTAGGCAATTATCTTTTGCAGAAATGTGAGAAGAGTTAGTGAAGTTCGTAAATGCTGAGTTTGATGAAACTTCTTTGCAATATACAGAACCTTCTTTCAATCGATATTTCCTTTGATAGCTAAAGTGATAAAGTGGCCCGATCCAACCTCTACAAGGGCAAACAAATGTTAAAAAAGCTCTATTAGTTCTCTCATCTGTAAGAGTTTGTCCTAACTGACTGACTTCCCGGTCAACAGAGCAACAAGGTGGAAATATTACTCAAGCTTTCTTTTGGATACGATGTGAGCGCTTAAGACGAGGTTTTGGAAGATTCAACATCTAAATCGTTTTAAAAGTTGTTCAAAGTCTGTATGAAATGAATAAACAACAAACATCTCGCCATGGATCTGTATGATTTGAATGTCTGAAAGTCGGACCAGCAAACGGCAGGTCGCCTGCTCAAAGCGGATTTTCTACTAATGTTTTCGGTAATCTCTTTTTTTTACATCAACATACGCTGGACGAAGCTTTTTATATTTTCTCAATATATATCTACATTTTTTCCGCATCTTTTTCTTTAGTTTGGCCAAGGTCAAGTTCAGGTCTTAACAGTTTTTAGTTAATCTGTGACTGGCTTTTGTACGCATATTTAATATCAGCTGGAAGCCAGCCGCATGTGTTATATAGTATTTAAGTTTGTTTTTATTTTGTTTTCTATTGATTTCACAGCATTCGCTGCGCTTCATCTTTCTCGCAGCTCTAGAGGTCAAGATACGCAACTAGCCAGAGCGAGGTCCCCTCAGCCGCCCCTCAAGCTCTGGTGCCAATGACCTATTGTAACGCCTGTTAAGTGTACGAGTCTCGCAGCTGTTTTTCAGTTGTTGCCATTAAATTTACTATACGCTTACTTTTTATTCTCTTTCTATTTTGTTTTGCCGGCTACTTATTGATTTTCAATTAGTTTGTTTCGTTTTCCGCTCGCAACTTTGGCTTTGGTACTGGCTTTTACAGTTTGCGATTTTGGTTCGTTTGTGTTTGTCTTGTTGCTTTTCGCATTTTCCACAGCAAATTGACATACTTAATTTGCTATCGATGCCAGTCGAGTGTGTGCGGTGTGTGTGTGTGTGTGTGCGGTGTGTTGTGTTGTGTGTGTGTATGACATGGGAAAAAGTTTTGTACTCATAAAATATGCAATTTGCTGTTTGTTTTGGCAAAGCGCATCGCAACGATTTGGCCAGCGATTGCAATTGCAATTGCTGCTCGACTTTGGCAAGAGCTCTTGGCAACTCCAGGCAACTGCCAAAAGAGTGTCAGGGTTAGACCAGAAATAGACACATGCCAATATGCTGGGTCCATAAACAAGCCAAAAGTCATGCTAAATGCGGGGAGCTCAGCCGGCTACGACTCGCTGTCTGTCGATTTAGTGGTTGGAATTGAAATCCCTTTGAAAGTTTTAAATTACACTTGACGCATTAGTCGAGCGGTTGTTTAAGAAATACTTGAGACTTCCGAGCTAAACTTTGGAAGAAACCATTTGAAAGAAAGTCAAAATCGAGTGCAGCAATTGAACACTCAACTACTGTTAGTTAAACGTTTACGGACATGGCATAAAGAGGAATTGGAAGAATACGCGTGAGAAGTTTATACTATTGTGTTTGTTGATCGTTTACGAATGACTTTCAAATGCAATAGGAAATGCGTTCTCCGTGGTTCGCTTTGTGTTGATTAGCAGAGATTTCGTAATTGTATAAAAAGTTGATTGACATCGCAAATAAATCGATATAGAATATGGCACAAAGCATGATTGATAGTCATACCAAGAATTGAAGTCTATAACAAAGAGAACTAAAGTTGTTAAAGCAGCTCCCGCCTCCTCATTTCATTTAATTGTCTATGCTCTTTTAAAATGAAGCTAATTACATTGAAAAGTTTTTTGCAACAGTTGAACTGAATGCTGGTAATTAATTTATAAAATTACTCATGCGGCTAAATAATGGATTTAGTTTTTAGTGTGTTTCCATTTCTAATTGTTGTTGCTTCCCTGATGCCCTTTTGCATGGCCAGTTGATGTAGTTACCGAGGCTTTTGTTGCTGTTGCTGTTGTTGTTGTTGGGTTTTTTGTGCTGCGGTTTGTCGGGGCATCAAAATGAAATTTATGCGCGAGTTAAATAAACGCGAAAAGTGCATTTTGTTTGTGTATATTTCGTGCCGCATTTTAATTTCATTTTCACAAATAATAATTTACATATACATAAACAAATGCAGATGCCCAAATGTGTATATTCGTGTAACTATTCTGTTTGCTCGAGTGCATTCTCTATTAATTTATTTATAAATAATTATTTACAAGCAATTAACTTTATGCGCACTTTTCATTTCATTATTTAGTTAGTAATGCATTTTAGGTTTTTGCTGTGAACAAGCATAAAAAAATCACCTCACTCGGCTTTTGTGGTTTACACGCAATGCGCAAAGTGCCAATTAATTGGCATAACAAAATGCAAACTTTAAACTCCATTTCATGTTGTTAAATAACATTTTTGATTAGCGTGCGGCAAAGTTGACAACAAATTCAAATTGGATCTGGCCGAAATTGTGTTAAACCAAAGACTACATAAAAACTTGCTAATGTATGGGCAATACTCGACTTAGGGTTTGCCTTTGCCATTGGTTAAACAATGCCAAGCAATGAAATATTTTGGCAAATTGTTATTTATTTCATGATATGATTGTTATTAATTGATTCAAAGTAATCTGCATGCCTTAAAGATCTTATGAGATCTATAAGGCAATCAAAATATATCAGATATATTTCCAGATTCATTTATCTTTTATATTCCTCTACAAAGTCCTCTTCGCCTGTAAATTGCTGTAAAACTTCCAGAGAGCCCAACTCTCGCCGTGTAAACTTTGCAAATAATGAAAAAGTTTTCTTATTTTTTTTTTTGTAATTTTTGTATATATTTTGTAATAGTTTTTTTTTTGTTTTATATGTGTTTTTGTTTATTTTTCTCATATATAGTTTTTCTTGCGATTTTGTAATTGTAATAATTAATTTAATAATACATTTCTTTTAGTTAATTTAATTAATTTAGTTGTTGTTTTCTTTTATTATCATAATACATAAATACATTAAGTGCGCTAAATAATTTCTATGCTTGGATCTCTTTCTATATACACATATATATATATATATATATATAATAATAATAGTAATAATAATAATAATAATAATAGTAATTATTTAGTTATTAAGATTACTGAAATCTTGTTAAGAATGTTTTGCTTCCTCTTCTATATATATCTATGTATATATATATATACTAATGTGTGTTTTAGGCCAGGCTAGAAACTAATGGCTACAAATTACAGTTTTTGCATTAGTCATATTTTCAATATATATATATATAATATATATATATATTTTTAATTAATATATCACATTGAATTTGAAAGTGTTTTTGCAACATTTCTAGTAAATATGTTTGTTTTTTGTTTTAGTAGTTAAATTTTAATAATAAGCTTAGAGTTAATTGTTGTGTGTGTGTGTGTAGGTATGTGAATGCGTGTGTGTGTGTGTGTGTGTGTGTGCGTGTGTGCGTGTTTGTGTTGGTTGTGCGAGACAACTACAAAACAACAACAACGACAACAACAACAACACTTGAACACCGAAGGCGCATGCGAATAGAAATGCCTACGAAAAAGTCTTTTTATTTATATATATATATATGTATTTATATATATTCTATGTGTGTGTGTGTGTGCTTTTTTTGTTTGCCTGACGCGCAAGCGAGCGAGCAGCTTCAAGATGGCCGCCCCTGCGCAGGAACCCTTTTGAGCGTATGTGCGTGTGAGTGCGAGAGGGACAGCTTATACCAGAAAAGCTTGGCCGCCGTTTTTATTGGTGGTACTGCCCGCGTCGCTGCCGGCACCAGCTGCCTGCTGTTGCTGCTGTTGTTGTTGCTGTTGCTGCTGCTGCGCGGCTGCAGCGGAAGTGGATGCTTGTGCTGTGGACTGCGTACTATTACTGGCCTGACTGAGTCCGCTGCCGCTGCGCAAATGCACGGGCGCAGATGCTGACGTCGACGCTGCTGCCGCTGCTGCTGCTGCTGTTGTTGTTGTTGCTGGGTGCTGTGCGCGATACTGGGGCTGCAGCAAGCGCTGCTGCTGCTGCTGGCGTGCCAATTGCTGCAGCTGATGCGCCTGCAACTGATGCTGCTGCTGTTGGTGCTGCTGATGTGAATGATGCAGCAGCGCACTGGGCATCATGGAGAGTGCCTCATGCTGATCGTAGGCACTATACTCCGACTCGATGCTATGATAAATATGCTCCGAGGGCGGACGCATAGCCAAAGATTCGACAACGGGTCGCATTGGACGCGGCGAGGGGGTGGCCGTGGTAGCCGACGAATAATTGGCCTCCATATCCTCGGTACAGTAGTAGGCGGGCGGCGGTGGCGCCTGCCGGAATATCAAGCCCGGCGAAACGGGCTGCTTGAAGCGCTCATGATGATCCAGCGTATAGTTATTGCCCCTCGGCGACAGCTCAATGGGTATGGCATAGCGCAGCTTCTCCCAGAAGTAACGATCGCAGGTGAGCAGTCGATTCGAGGGAACCGATTTCAGATAGGGCGCCAGTTCGGCGACATCCTCGGCCTCGCTGGAAACGCTCGTCTCCTCGATGATGACCAGCTTTTGGGCCAGACCACGAAGCGCCTCATGGAATGCATTTCGAAACTCGACGCGCTGCCACTCCGTGGCCAGCAGGTGACGTGTTAGCACCAAAATAATTTTCCTCGATGCCCGGGCCGCCTCCACCAGCTGCCCTCCGCTGGCCTGCGGTGGCAGGTCGCGCTGTTGTATGCACAGGCGAAAGGGCGGACGACCATGCTCCAGTTCGGCGGCAATATTGCGGCACACAAACTCATAATCCTTCTCCGAGTGCAATATGATGGCATCGTACAGTTTGCCGGCATCCTCGAAGCGTGGCTCACAGACACGCACGCCATAGTGGGCAAAGAGCCACATGCGAACGCTCTCGCGGAAGACGAACACAATGATGAGCACCACGACCAGGAAGATGAGCACCAGAACTGCAGCCAGCAAGGGCAGGCGATAGCCCTGGGCGAGATCCGGTGAGGAGCTAATGTTGCTGGCGCTGGCATCCAGCAGTTCCGAGCAGTCCGCCGTGGGCAACTTATCCTGTCCCAAGAGCTCCAACTCGCGCTTAATGCCCGCATCCACGCAATATATATCCGGCGTGTCCCGAATGACCAGCGCATTGTCCGCCACAAATTGCACCAATTCGCGCAGCTGCTGGCAGCGACAGCTCCAGCTATTCCTGCCCAGCGTCAGACCCTGCAGATTGTTGCGGTATTGCAGATTCGCGAGCTGCTGCAGCGGCAGCGCTGTCAGTCGATTGTTGTCCAGGCGGAGCAGCTGCAGCGAGACGAGCGGCTCAAAGGTGGCATTCGCAATATGCGCCAGCTGATTGCCATGCAAGTGCAGTTCACGCAGCAGGCTGAGCGAACGGAAGCTGTCCTGGTCCAGGCTGGTCAGCTTATTATGCTCCAAGTGCAGCACGCGCAGCTGTGGCAGCTGTGAGAGGCTGCCATTGGCCACGGCTACCAGATTGGAGGAATTCAAGTACAAGGTATGCAGGTTACGTTGTCCGGCCAGATGATTCGCTTGGAGCACGGGCAAGTTGTTTCCATCCAAATAGAGAACATTCACGTCCTGTGGCAAGCGCGGCGGCAGACTTAGCAAATCCTGTTTGCCGCAGTCCACAATATTGTTCGACCATGTGGCATCATGGAAGCAGCTGCAGTTGTTGGGGCATATCAGCTCACACTCGCAGCTCTCGTACTCGCAACAGTGGCACGTGGCCGGGCAGTGTGTATCGTATTTGCAGAGGAAATCCGCGGAGCTCAGGCTGGACAGGGGACGCAGTGGCGCTTGGCGGCTGTGCGGCATCAGGCACTCAATGTTGGCCAGATCGACGACACGCGGATGCTGGCGGGTGGTCAGATTATTGATGCGCTGCAGCCACTCCAAGGAGCAGTCGCACTCGAAGGGATTGCCGCCCAAATAGAATTCCGGCTGGGGCTTATCTAGCGCCACCGGCGCCACACGCAGCGCATTCAGCGACAGCTTGGACAGCACATTCGCATAGAGATCGACGCGTGCCAGCCGTGTCTTGTCCACAAAGCTGTTCGGCTGCAGCTGGCTAATGATGTTGTTGTTGATGAACAGCAGCTCGATCGAGTTGGGCACAGAATTCGGTGTGATCTCCGTGATGCGATTGTGACTGGCGTCCAGTGTGCTCACGCGCAGCTCCTCTTGCAGCTTGTAATAGTTGCCCAGCGCCTCGATATAGTTGCCATGTATGTCCAACCATTTCAGATTCGAGGGTATGAATGCATAGTCAAACCAGACCAAATGATTCTCGGAGAGATTCAGCCAGAGCAGCGAGGCGAGCGTGGCAAAGATGCCATTGATGTCGGTCAGGAAATTCTTATCCAGGCGTATGGCCTCAATTTCTGTATTCCTATCGAAGGCGCCGCGCTCGATGCTCTGTATGCGATTCTTGGCCAGATTCAGTACGCTAAGCCGTGGCAGTTGTTGGAACATGCCCACGGTAATGTTTCCAATGCGATTGTCGATCAGCCGCAAGCCCGTCAATTGGTTCAGATTGTTGAAGGTGCCATTTTTGAAGTCCGAAATTTGATTCTCGCCCAGATCCAAGGTCTTGAGCATGCTCAAATCCTGTACAGCTTCGGGCACTTCCAGCAGCTGATTCGAGCTCAAATCCAATTCCTTGAGATCGGAACAATTGCGAAATGCCTGCGTCTCCACAATGCTGATCAGATTGTTGTTCAACGTCAGCTTCGTCAGAACATAGAGTCCATTGAAGATGCGATTATCCAGCGTATGCAAACGATTCTCGGCCAGATTGAGAGTGTGCAGATTGTAGAGCGGCAAAAAGGCGCCCTCCTCGATGTGGCCGATCGAATTGTTGCGCATGTCCAGTATTTGCAAGAAATAGAGTTCCTTAAAGGTCTTGGCGCCGATGCGTGTCAGCGCATTGTTCGACAGATTCAACACAATCAAACGAATCAGGCCCGCAAAGGTGTTGTTGTCCACGTGATGGCTGGTCAGCTGGTTGGCGCTCAGATCGAGCACCAGCAGCTGCTCCAGGCGATGCAGCAGACCCTTGGGCAAATCGTAAAGATCATTGTGATGCAAATGCAGCTCGCGCAGCTCCTTGTTGCCCGCAAAAGCGGCAGCTGGCAGCGATTCCAAATGATTGTGCGAGAGATTCAGCACACGCAAAGAGCTCAGACCAGCCAGAGCGCTGGGCGCCAAGGCGCTCAGATTGTTGTGCTGCAGGCTGAGTGTTTGGAGACGCCTCAGACGCGAGGCGCCCCATGCATCGGGCAGAGCGCGCAGCTCGTTGTGCGACAAATCCAGCAGCTGCAGCTCTGCGCCGCCGCTCAGCTGATTGGGCAACGCCGCCTGACCAAGGCAGAGCTTCTCCGAGAAACCCAAGTACTCCGCAGCGCGTATACGATTCTGCGTTAGATTCAATAACTGCAGTCCGGGCATGCTACACCAAATGCCCTCCGGCAATTGCCGCAAATTATTATCGCCCAAATGCAGTTCGCTCAGCTCGCGCAGACCCTGAAATGCCTGCGGATGCAGCTCGAGCGTGCGGCCGGGCCCCCACATGGCATTGTGCGTCTCCAGCTGCAGTCGCTTCAGCGAGTGCAGACCCTCGAACGCATTCGCGGGGACGCGTTGCAGCTTGCAACCATCCACACGCAGCTCGGCGAGCTTTTGCAGTTTTCGGAACTGGCCACTGCTCAGTTCGCTGGCGTGCAACAAATCCGTGCTGCACTGCAGCTCGAAGCGATTCGCCGTTTCGGCCACCTGTAAGTCCAGCGCGGCGGCGCCCTGGTCCAATGCGCGTACGTTGCATTTGATGTCCATCGTGGTGCGCACGAATTCCCAGGCGCACTGCTGCGCATGCGTCGCTGTTGGCAGCGACGCCGCCAGCAGCAACAGCAGCAGCGGCAGCAGCAACAGGCAGCTTCTCGTTGTTGCTGTTGTTGTTGACATGTTGCTTCCAAATGTTGTGCGTTGTTATTTTTAGCGTTAAAAAATTCCCAACTTTTATGTTATTTAATTAATTTCTTTTTTTGGTGGGTTTGGGGTAAATTTGTTTTTAACTTTTCACTTTCTGGTTTTCATATTTGAGCGCTTTTTTTTGTGTGTGACGCGTAACCGTAATCCTTGTGTGTGTTGTGTGTGTGTGTGTGGCGTTTAATTTAGCTCAGCACTTGTAAATATTTTTAAGCCTCATCTAAATAACATTTGATATTTCGTTGTTTTGAGACTTTAACATTGGCACTTGGAACAAATTTCGCGTTTGCGTTTCTTTTTATTTGACTTTTTCTTATTTCTGTGTTGCTTTGCGTTGGCCGGAGCTCGTTTTCTTAAAACATGTTAACCGCCTCGCGTTTTAACTCAAACTGATTGCTGAAGTTGCACGCAGGCGACTCCGTTGGCTCGTTGAAAATGTTTTTACGAGCGACGACGGCAACGAACACACACATACAGCATACAGCACACAGCACACACAGAGGCAGCGAGACAGCAAAAGGCAGACAGACAAAAGTGGCTGTGTGTGTGCGTGTGAGTTCGTGCTCTGCTGCTGTGACTGCTGCTGCTGCTGCCGCTGCTGCTGCACTCACACACAACACACATGCACATGCACATGCACATGCACACATGTACGTGCAGAGCACAACTCGCTCTCACATACGCTGCGCTCTTTGCGCTGCTCACACCGTACACAGCATAAGCAGCGACGCAGACGTTGACGTCGACGTCCATTGCAGTTTCTATATGTATGTAAGCAAAACCATATGCAGTTTAGCAACATGCATGTGCGCGCTCTCACTCACTCACACATGCATACGGTTCACATGTACACAAGTGTGTGTATGGCTGTGCACGCTAACTGGCGCTCTCGCTCTCACCAAAAGTAGGGGAAATGTTGCCTGCACACACACCGTGCCTAAATAGCTCTCGTCTTGTTGCTGCTGAGATTCAGCTGCAAAAAGATCGTTGAGAAATTATAAATTTCAAATATTTTTCTCTCTCTCTCTCTCTCTCCCTCTCTGCAACGATCGATTTTTAGTATATGAGCTATAAAAAACCTACTTATTAAGCTGAGATTAGCTAAGATGAAGCTTATCGGCGTCTGGGGAGCAATCAATGTGTTTCCTTATTTGTTTAAATATGCATGTTATAAAGAAATGTATGTTAACACATTTTTTAATACTTATACATACATATATGTATTTGTTTTTATTGAGCTTCGTATCAGGCGTCAGAAATGTCAATTTATTTCATATTTAATGAGTTATTATGAAAAAAGTATTTGAATTTATTGCGCTGTAAAATATTGTTCCACTAAAGATTATGCATATCATTTATATAATTACATATTTATATAAGTACATATGTGTACAACATTACTTCAGCTAGAATTTTGTAAATTTATTTTCAATATATATTCGCTTTACATATGTTGCAATCTCTGTTCTTTATACTAAGGTATCACTATCTAAAAAGTCATATAATAACACAGCACTTCCCTGCGTTACCCGTAGGGTTAAACTTTTCACACACTCAAACACACACACACACACACACAGACGCATACAACTTTCTCGCTAACCGGCGGCAGTCAACAGGCTGTCTTGCAACATTTCGTGTTCATGTGTCGTCGTCGTCGGCTGCCCACTGGCACGCCCCTTTTTTATCCTTTCGAACTCGTTGCATGCATCGTGTTGCAATACGAGTCCGACCCCCACTTTCAGTATGTTGCTATTGCCATGTTGCATGCCACACGGCCTTAGACCGACTTCACTTCGCCAGTTGAGTTTGAACTTTAACCCATAAAATGCTTTTTCTATTGTCGTATGTCCAATAATCTCGTATATTTTAGAAACCCTTTTCATACATACGCTGCGAAATTCTGGCATTTCTTTGAACTCTTTCTGCAGCTGCAGCCGTGCAACGCTTTCTCGTTTGCAATTTGGCAAATGGCTTTTAGTACACAGTATTTTATTTAGGACTGAATCGAAAGGCTTTGAATTAGGATATATAAGCTGAACTCTAAAATGTTCGAAATATAATGTTGATGAATCAGGTGCATCAGAGAGAAATGGATTTGTTTGCTAGTCGACTTGGCATGATCCCAATTATATCCTTAAAGAGCTTCATATTCAAATGCTGCGTCCTTTTAAATATGATTTAAAGTACATATCACAAAGTATGTGAAATACATTTCTAATATGAATAAATATTTAGTTAGTTTTAATTAGGAAATTGAAAAGAAAACCTAGTGTAAACTTAGAATTGAGTTAACCTTTCTCTATAAGTATATTTCATGACTGTTAGATATTGTATATATTCAGTTGATCTAATAAAGGAAATTATATGTGTGCTTTTGTGCAATAAGCATCCATCTCTGCGGGAAAACTAGAAATTTACAACAAAAATACAAATACATACTCGTGTTTTTCGGAGTCAGTCAATTATTAACATTATTGGGACACGCCCACTAGGGCTCAATTAAGCCCCGAAAATATATATCTTCTTCAGATTTAAAGTTAAAGTCAACAAGTCGTCGAGGTATGACACTTATGATCTCCAAGAATTGAGCTTGAAATTCACGTCCAGCCAGTCTCCTTTAAGAATTGACCTTGAAATTCACGCTAGTTTTCAAACTGGGCTGACCAGATTTGATTACTTGAGGCAATATCTTGATCGACAACTCCTAGTCGACATCCACATTCGTACTTGGTTAGAATATTTTATAGCAGAATTGAAGAAACTAATATGCGTTCGAATAATCGTAGATCACCTTTTTCTTAGCTAAATTTCTTAAGGTTCATACCATATTCTACTCTTGATAAATGTATTCTCTACCGCCTACAAATTGCCACCGAATTCTTGGCGAACTCTTTCTCTTTAATCTGCAAGTTTATAATGTTTTCTGCGTGTATCTGCTCACTTTCCTGGCTGAATGTATGTACAGATGTGCCTGTGTGTTCGGAGTCGTAATATTCATGTTGCATTTAGGCATTAGGCGATGTGCCCCATCATTTTGGTGCTTAGCTGCGCGCGAGAATTATAGAAATGTGTTCGCTTTGCGAGTAGTCAGCAAATTTACGAGTTGCTACCGTGTGCCCATTTATGTCATATGCGAACAACTGCCGCGCAGCTCAACAATCTTTCAGATACACTACCTACCCAGCCCCATTGCCGCACTCATTCTCCCCCTTTACTCTTGGCATTAGTGCAAAGCTTAAAATATTGCATATGAATGTTGCATGCGACGCCAGCAACAAACATTAACGAGCAGCAGCAGCAGCAGCAGCGGCAGCAGACAGCAGCAACATCATCGCTGCCGACATCGACGCTGACGTCAACTGCGACAGCAGCAACATCGTCGCCGTCGTCCTCTGCTGGCAACATTACAGTTTGAATGCTATTATTATGCCATTTTTAATGCCTTTTACATTCACGCGCGCAACAAGCGGCCAGCGTTGGCTGCTGCGTTGACTGCTCTGCCAGCGTCGCTGCTTTGTGGGCCACGTTTTTATGCTCTGCTTCGCCTTGGCAAATGTTTCTTCTATGCCCTCTAGTCTAGGCGGGCAGATGGGTATACTTGGCGTTCAAGACAAGTGGAAACTTCTTCATTCATCAAGAATTCACGAAAGATACAAAAACAAGCTTCCCTTTGTCCATGTAAGAGTATACATGTGCAGGATAGCATCTTTGCATATGTGATAAGTTATCCTGCAATAGAACGCATGTCGAAACATTTGCTAGCGCTTATTCTTACATAGAGCTTAGTCTACATAGAGTATGTCATATTTTTATCAAAGAAGAGTGAAAGAGTATATTATATTAGTTACTTATTGTTAAGGATGTATGACAAATTACTTATTGGATGCTGCAAACAATTTATTCTATGAATTAGAGTATCTCTGAGTCGAGCAGTCTCTGTGGCATTTCTTTTGCTACATATTTCGTTACCGGCTATTTAATGTCGTTTTTAGTTAGTTTAGCTGAGCTAATTTTAGTGTGTTGATATAAGTAATATTATTTTTTGCTGTACTGAAATCAAAAAAATACCGAAAGGTAACTTAATTTGGCATAATGCATGTAATGCATGTTCTTGTTTCTGCATGTAAATGTCAGGCCCAGCACGCCCACCTGTCATATGTGCATGCCTCTGTGTGTGTGTTTGTGTGTGTGTGTGTGTGTGTGTGTGTGTGTGTGTGTGTGTGTGTGTGTGTGTGTGTGTGTGTGGGTGGGTGGGTGTGTGTGTGTGTACTTATGTTTTTTGGCTGTCGACTTATGCCACTTAAAATTACATTAAAAAACTTCTGTCGACTGCCAAGCCTGGCCAGCACATAATACAACCCGCCCACCGCCCACTCATCTTACATTCTCCAACACACACACACACTCGCGAGCTGCTCACTCCCTCTTGTTCTGCTATTCACTAATTCACCTCCCCCCCTTTTGCTCAGCCCATGGCTAGTGCAAACTTTGCACAGCTTTTGGGAGTTTACGTTTCTGCCTTTGCTGCTGCTGCTACTATTTTAGTTCGCATACTCTTCCAAAAGGGTACTTGACCTTGGTCATGAAAAGTGTTGCATTTCAGTAGGAGTTATCTAAGAGCTCACAGATATACAGTACAGATTCAAGTAGAGATATTGTTTAAATCAACTTTTTTGCTTGTACTTTTTACCTTAAACAAGTTTACTTACAGCTTAATCATAAATGTTTATCAGGATTCAGGCCCAAGAGCTTGTGATGGTATCATATATACCAAGATTCTTGTATTTGACCCCCGTTTTCCTCTCTGTGCATACTTTTGCTCCAGCTATCGACATGAACTCAGGTCCTTGTGAATTGTTCGCGATCAAACTTGGCATAGATTCAGCTTCTTTTTTCTTGCAAGTAGTGCCCTATCTTATATGAATTATCGATGAAAGATTAGTTCTTCTTCTAATATTTGAAACTTGTGATCGAAACATGACTTAATCTCTGCAATATGTATGCCTGTAAGGGTATTTTAACTTCGTTGTGGCAAGTTTCTTTTGTATAACTCTTTTTTGTCGTGTTGTTTTGCGGCGCTGCAAATATGAAACTTTTGTTACTTAATTATTTTGTTTGTTGTTCTTGTTAATGTTGCTGCTACGAGTTGCTTCTGCTGCTGCGAGTTGCTGCGAGTTGCCGTTGCTGCTATATTGTTATTAATTAATTGAGTTACACTTGCACTGCAATTGTTGTTGTTGTTGCCCGTTGTTTGTTTAGTGGTGCGAATATTTTATGAATTTTTAAATTTCATTATCGTGGCATGTGCCGACAACATTGTCGTCATCGTCGTCGTCGTCGTCGCTGCTATTCTTGTTATTGTTCTTGTTCTTGTTCCTGTGGTCACATGTCGACGACCCCCTGCAGTCAAGTCTGTGCAGCTATTAGGCACACCAAACACACACACATACAATTGTGTGTCTGCTCGCCTCCAAGAAGTAAATCAAAAATTCTGAGGTCTAATTCTGGGGCACAGCATTGCGGTGAACACAAAATTACTTGAGCCTGGTGTAAAAAATGTGTGTTCAAAGTTGCAAGTTTCCTTGAAAATTTCAAAATATTTGTTTAATGTATGCAGAATTTTAGCCTAAATATTTATTAGTTGTTTTTTATGGCTTTTTCAGTTGCATTTGTTTTCATTTTTCAGATATTGAATGTGTTGTACATATCCCAGATGGATTTCAAATGAGGCTTAAGTTGAGAGTCCCAAAAAGTGAGTACATTTATAAAAATGTTGCTAAATCGACTTAAACCTAAGACCTTATATTACTTATAAAGAATGTTTAGCTAACTGAACGGCAAATTTGCCAACATACGAGTTAATAGTTAATTGCCATGCCAAATATCACAATCGCAATCTTTAAAGTTATGACTGCGTTGCCCACAAATAATCTATAAGTCCTTGGATCAACTTTAGGCACACAGCAGCATATACCCTATATTTCATGCTTATCGCTGCGCAGCCAATGGCCAAGTAGCTGCAGCCACACACAATTCAAGTTAAGTCCAAGTGGAATCCAAGTTGGCAGTTGTCGCCCCATTGGAGCAGGCAAAGCTTAAATATTATTCATACGCCGCGTTTGCCACGGCTTCAGCATGAAATGCCAGCTGAATGCTGCGAGTTGGGAGTTGGAAGTTGCAAATGTTGCAAGTCGCACAGCTTTCATTTCGCTGCGCATAACTATGTCAAATTAGTGTCTGACTTTGCGGCGGATGCACTCTAAGCTGGCTGGCGGCGGCCCCCATTGGTGGTGGTGGAGGTGGTGGTGCAGCGGCTTTCCCAGTGGTGCATTTAGGCAGGCAACTTTCCCGGCTAGCTGCTCAGCTCCTTGGGAAATTGTATTCAAATGCGCAAACGAAACATTTTTTCCATATTTTTTTGCTTCTACTTCTGCTTCTTCAGTTTTTTTTTAATTGAATTAGAAAATGGCAATGGGTCAGCAGCACGTTTGTAATGCATAATTTATTTGTTTTGGATTGTTTCTCTTCGTCGTCGTCGTCGTTGTCGTCTGCTTGGCTTTCGTCGGGTTCAAGTTTCTTTTTGCCAACTGAAACTGATTTCAGCTTCCTTCAAATTTTTCCAGGCCAAAATTTTCATAATCTTTTGGCAAAACTAGAGAGAATTGTGTGCGGCGTGCACAAATTATGAATATCTCATTGCATGGACATTAATGAATGAGGTCTACAGTGAAAATCCGCTGCCAATGCCCAAGACAAGAACAACTTCGATTTGGTTTATTGTATATGAAATGCGGTTGTTGCTTCTGTTGTTGTTGTTGTTGTTGTTCCTGTTGCTTTATTTGCTTGGCATGCAACGAGTATAGCGAGAAAGAAGCAGAAGTGCGTGTGACAGGAGCAGCTCCTTGGCAAGTCCCTGGCAGCTGTCAAGCGCACTTGCATTACATTACGATTACACTGGTTAACACAAACTGAAAACAATGCAAATTTACGATAGATTCTCTAAAAACATTTGATACTAATTTGTCTATATTTATCTGAAATATATACCTGCAACGTTCTTTGGAAACTTCCAGAATGTAAAAAGTTGTGTGAAGCGCAGTGTCTGCTTAGCTTACGGGTCAAAGCGTCGAACCAGCAAATGAAAGGTTGCCAATTCTAATTCAATAGTATTTGTCAATCCTTTATTTCGATATTCAAAACGAAGAAAACAATATTTTATTATCACTGAAGCATTCCTGCGTGTCCTTAAAATGCAAATTCCGAGCTGTAGCATAGTGTGATTTGATATTGAGCTGCAATATTGTTGTTTTTGTTGCTGTTGTTGTTGTTGTTCTTGTTGTTGTTTCTGTTGTTGTTGTTGTTGCTGTTGTTTGTATCAGGCTCATTTGATATGCGGGCTCAGCAATGCGCCCACACGATGCCGCTGAAACAATGCGAGGCATTTTTGCCATGTTTTATACGATCCCTATATGCTTACATGCCACGCCATATTTTTTATATATTAAGCATATATATTTATATATATTTTATATTTATATACAAATATATATGGGAGCTATAGGACTATGTGCGGTAAAGCACGCATATTGAGCCAGCGAGTGAGTAACGAGCGCGCTGGCATCGACCGCTCAAGTGCATCTTAAAGATACTTTGGTTGTATTGTGCTGTGTCGCGCTTAGCTGCAAGTTGAGTGCAGAGTGGCGAAGTGGAGTGTTGTAGAGTGGATCAAAGTGGTTGCCTATTGTGTGCTGGTGTGTGTTTGTGTGTGTGTCTGGCCCAATCCCTCTATCCCTAACCCTGCTTATCGGGGGGTTGATATATGAGCTATAATGTGCATTTACTCTTGTGCCATATTTTCGGATGCTGCCAGACGTGCCGCAAAATGAGGTTAATTACGCGTTTATGCCGCGCTCGGCCGCAAATATTTATTGGCCGCCTTTGATTTATGTGCTTTTGGCCATGTGCGTCTCACTCTCTAGCCACAAAACTTGTGGCATTCCCAAAAGCTCTGGCTGGATACGGCAGCTAAAGCCTTTTGGGCTACCTGCTGTGTCCAAAGACCGGAACATGTGTGCCAAGAGATTAGCTTACGACTGTGACTAACCAATATGAAGTGAACTTTTGGTTAGTTTATGATTTGCTTTCTTTTAAACATGGCTCTGTTATGTAAAACATTTTTAGCTGTGTGTGAGGCCCAAAGCTGGTTAATTGTCTTCAACTGTTGGGGACTATAACTAGAGGAGGAACATTAAATACAATTGCCAAGGTCATAGTCATTCATGTTGGCTTGAAGATGGACTGTTAACAATATTTCAGATATTTCAGATTATGGATAAGAAGCAGAGCAAGAGCTGACTTTTCATTAATATGCAAACCCTGGGTATATTTAAACCCCATACATTCATTAAATACCTTTTATTCGTAAAAAACTTTTGTTTAACTTTCTTGCTGTTACTTCCTGTTATTTCTGATCTATTTTAGCAATTGGTGGAAGTAAATTTCAATTGGATTCTGTAGAACTTCCCTTAGCCCCAGGCAGCTTGAACTACAATTTTAGCCGAGTTTTATTTCGGCCATGCTCAATTGGCGACTTCCTGAACGGAATTTGCATGCTCGAAAACTTTATGACCCTTTAAAATATATAATAATACACTTCCTATAATTTAAATATTTTCATAATTGACGGCAAATATTTCTGAAATCAGCAAAGTCGGACAAAAAATGTGCACGAAAATTACCAAAAACCAATTCATATTGTATATATATATGAAATAAGAAGAATTTAAGTTAAGAGCGCGCATAACCCATAATCATGGCTAAGCGCAAAAAGCCAAGCAGACAATTCTAATTGTCAGACGCTCGGTCGCCCATTTCATTTCATTTTCGGCTTATTTTGCTGCCTTTTTTTTGGCTTGGCAATTTTTCAGCATTTTGCTAATACCCGCTTTGAGAGGCCGAACGATGTTCGCGGCAGTTCGAAGATATTTTATCAGAACCCTTCATTAAACACACGCAGACTGACGACTCATGTTTATAAATTGGTCTATAATTTATATTTTTACAGCTTACAGCTTCCACTGCACATACAATTCTTTATTTATTTATTATTATTATTTTTTCTGCTAAAGAGCAGAAAATTTTATGTATTTATTCAGCCTCGGTTGAGGGCTCTTTAAAAGGTCTTTTAAAGCCTCCCAAATACTTTGGCAGGCCTTCCAGCTAATTGCCAAATATGAGTGAAAATTACTTGCGGAATAAAGGGGAAAATAAATATTTTCTTCGCCTGCGTCTTGTTGTTTCAGTAAACAGTTTAAGATAGACAGTACTGAGCCCTTGTCTAAGCCGGGGCATGTCTAGCTGGTAGATACAGATACTTTTGCAGGTAGCTTGGACTGTTTGCGTGCGCTCTCTCTCTCGCTCTCTACTGTTCATTCGTGCGCTCTGCGCTCAATTTGGAGGGGTAATGCACTAACACAGCTGCAACTTTACGCTCTCACTAATACACTGACAACGGATCTTGCGCTCTCTCGCTCTCTGGCGCTCTGTTGACGCATGCTTGCTCTCTTCTGCTGGCTGCTTTTGTATCTTACCTTGCGCTCGCACATTTCTTGCTGCCTTTGGTGCTGTTGCTTGTGTTGGTGATGCTCTCACGCACACATTGACACCGTTCGCTCTCGTGCACTCTCTGACACACTCTCTGGCTTTGCTCTCACTCTCAGTTGTACTCTTGCTCTTTTACCGCCTGTCATTGACACGCTCAGCGGCAGGTTTGCTTGAAGGCAATTATGTATCTTGTATCTGTAACTCGCTTGTGCTGTGTATCTGTATCTTTAGCTCTAGTTGTATTTGTATCTGCATCTCTAGCTGCTGCTTCAAATGCTTCACATTTTGCTCTATCACTTGCAATTTTTGCATTTTTGACAGCCTTTTCGCATTCTCTTTTTATGCAGCCGCGCCTGCGCATTCGCTGAATATCAAAATACAGCGCGAAAAAGATTTGCAAAATTTGTTTAAAATTAAACAAAAAACTTAAAATTAAATATAGAAAAAATGTTGCCACTTCGCTGCATTTTGTGGTGTGAATTTCTTGTGCATGAAAATCCCGTAGCTGATTGAGACAATATCGTAAAAAAAACGAACTGAAATACCAAACCTCGTCGCATGTGTAATTCGATCTTTGGTTCGAACACCCGCTCCACCATTTCCATGCCACAAAGCTTCATGCGGCGTCATAGCAAAATTTTGTTGCCTTTGTCGCTCGGCCGTTTATTGCCTGTCGCTCGGGTTCTGCTTAACTTGTTTTACCACACACACACAAAATGCTCTCATTTGGCCAACTCTTTTGCCATTTTACAATGTACTTTTTGCCGTTCTCGTTGTTGTTGTTGCTGTTGCTGTTGCTGTTCGCTTGGCTTAAATGAAACTAAATGAGCCGGTAATCAAGTTGTGTTCCAAGCGTCGCCGCTGCTGTCCGTTATAGCCGGCACCTCTTTGCGGTATTTTCGTTTCTGTTGCTCATTTCTTTAAGCTGTCTGTTTTTTAATTTTTTTGTTGTTGTTTTTGTTTCTGTATTTTTTATGCCTCTTGTGGTTTACAGCAAATTTCACACTTGCATGAGGTGAGGAAGTCTGAAGGAAGTCTGCAAAAGCGTAAACGCCACAAAAAGCAACTCTTTTAGCTCTTTTTTTTTTTGTTTTTGGCCATGCAACAACTTTTCAACGCTGATTGATTTTTTAATGTGTAGCAAACGGATAAGAGGAGGGGTGTGGAAGGGGGGCTTTGCTGTTCGAGTGCTGGCAACTTCATATGTGGGCTGCAGAGACAGCAAATTAACTCATGTAATGAAAATTGCCTGATTGGATTTTTCGGGACTGGGCGCTGCAAAAGGGACGAGCAGCCCGCCAGAAAGTGTGCAGCATGTGCAGGGTATTCGTCAGAGAGTTTGAATTAGGAATCGAAGTTCTAAAGAGCGTAGCGAAGGCAGCTTATGTGACTTGTGAAGGTTTCTAAGGGTTAACCCAGAAGGTATTCAAGATATTCATAAATGAATATAGTACGAATCGAAATACGGTAATAGTTTTTCTATTTATATGTATGTATCTTGATAAAGGATGGTCTGTGAATCTCGATCACACTCTGCTCCCAACGTGACTCTTTTCGGCCTTTCCCAACACTGTCCAGCTCGTCTTGAGTAAGTAGATCATCATCTGCTGACTTAACCTATGGAAATGCCTACATATAATACGATACATTATATATCTCTAGTAATAAATGTTTCCATTTTCTTTAAAGATATTTTTTAAATATTTTCGCTCCTTGCTCTTTAACTTTATCTAGATGAATGGCTAGCTACTGCTATAGCTGTAGATGCTCAGTGGATCAGCCCACACACACACACACAAATGTCTTTCATTCAAGTTCTTCGCTCACTTGACAAATTCATTTCAATATTTTCGTTACACTTGAGAGCAGCATCCAGCAGCATCCAAAATCATCCAGCATCATCCAACAGCTACCATCCTGAGCACTTCACATGCGTCTGGTATATATGTATATATATATTGTATATTGTTCCTCAACGTATTTATATTTTGTATTTATTTTTGTATCTTTGTTTTTTTCGTTAACTGGCCAATGGAGCCACTGTGTAGCCACTCAAAGCCCACTACAAATTCAGCAGACCAGGCCATGACTTAATTAAGAGTCGCACGTTTATTGTGCTTACCTGCGTCGTTTTTTTTTTGTATTCAGTTTTTGTTTTTACAACTTTTTTTGGCTTTTGTTTTTGTTGAACTTACACTTTTTATTATTGTTATTATTGTTGTTGGTTTTTAGTTTTTTGTTTGCTGTTGAAACGTCATCATAAATTGCAATTAATTTCAACAGTTGCCGGACGAAGCATATAATAAAAATTTTTTAAACTTTTTTTCATTTTGTTGGCCTTTTTTTTTGGATATTTTGATTGTGTCTAGCCTGTAGGTGTTTCATTAAACTTAGCCTTGATTTTTAGCAGCGATCGCCTCGTCTCTCGTCTCTCGTATATTAAATTATTTTCACACCTAAAAAACGCCAAGCCACTTAAAATGATGCCAATCACGAGCTGCTTGCCATTGTTTTTTATTGTTTCAAGTGTACTTCATAGGCGAAGGCAACTGTATTGCTGCTGCATCATGATCTACTATTCACAGTGTATATACATATATACAGGAACGACCTCTGAATCTTGTGATAACAAATTGATGAAAATTTACATATTCTGTCGTTTGTTTTACTGCCTAATTTGTGGAGCCTTTCGGTAGATAATTCTCTTCTTTTTTATTTGTTGTAGATCAAAAGTGCCGAAATTTTTGGTTAGGCGTCGTCTGTTATCAGTTTGGGGCCTCTGCGCCTGGCCGCATTGAAAAGCCATAAAAAATGAGTAAAAGGCGCGCGCGTAGTGCTTAATTTTTGCCTTTTACGATGCCAAACCAAATGTCAATTGATATGAAATTTTAGTTTTACAGCTGCAGATCGCGTGTGAGTTGAGTCGCAGCTGAGGTCAAATGCAATTGGCCATTGTCATAAAAAACACTTTGTGAAAGAGTTTTGTGCGGTTTGCTCTGTGTTCACTGTAATGGTGGTTGTTCTTGTTGTTGTTGGACCTTTTTTATGCATCGTCGAGCAGAAAGTATAGCAGTTATCTGTTACACGAACCGGCGTCTGACTACTCGAGGATACGCAGGAGACAATCGCGCTGCACTGAGAGAAAATTATAGGTTTAGCTAACTAAACGTTAAGTTGTGGGTGCCTATTAAAGTCAAGCTATTAAATTAATGGCGTGCTGATATTTATATTTTCCATTGTAGTAAGAAGATACTTTGAAGCCATCTGTTAAAGTTCTACTGCTCTTTAAACGCTTTTTCTCTAAAAGAACTTATGCAAGACTGCAACGATCTATACTTTTGCTCTTCGAGTACCTTTGCAACACTGTCACGTTGAATACTTTTGCTTTATAAGCACTTATGCAGCACTGTAGCAATTAGTACGCGTATATATTAGAGTATCTCGGAATATCTCAAGAGCTCAACTCATTAGTTACATACATTCCATTAGAGAAAAGAGAGAGAGAGAGAAACAAAACGAGCCTTCCCAAGAAGCACTTTCAGCATAATTTGCATATCTGAATTAGTTAGTTCATTTCTACGTAGTGCTCGTATCTATGCCCAAGTTTCTTGTGCAGTGTACTTGGCCATTACAATAACCACAACATAAAAATAACAAAAAAAATATAACAAAAAACGAATGAAAAAAGTAAGTTAAATAAAGGATATGCCTTGGCTACTGGGCTGCCTTTAAAACTTTGTAGTTCTATTCCACGCCCCATTTTTATTATCGCCGGCTAAGTCGGCGCTCGACTTAAGGGACGGCACATAAAAACCAGCAACAGCAGCAACAACAACAACAACAACACAACGAATTGTTAGCCTAGGCCATTAGACGAGAGGCTAGGGTAAGTGCAGTCGCCTATCTTGGCATGCCAAGGATAACAGGGCAGGGCGCAGAGGGAGGCAGAGCCGCACTCTTCCGACTCTTCGAGTCTGGTGTAGAAAAAGGTGCTACCACTAAAAGTTGACCCAAATTTTATCATCAATGTGACAGAAAGTAGCGATTAGATGATGCCTTTTATGTGCAACTGGCTGCTGGCGGCTGGGAATAGGGTTCCTCTTCATTTTGCTTCCCATTTTTATTCAGTTGTCGCTCGTTTCTTATTTTTATTTTCATGTTCTTTTCTATGTGGTTTAGCCGACCGAAGAGGTGCCACTGTGCGCGCAGTATATGTTCTAGTGAATGGGTTTCCTATGAGCGTAAAGCGTCGCCTGATATCTTAATTTGCCGCATCTATCGTAGTGCAGCCAGCCACTTGAGTGTCCAAGTCCGAGACGCCACTCAAATTGTTGCAGCTGCACTTGTTTGAATTTCCATTGGGGCACATGCCCGCCAAACACGTATCCGGCCTCTGATGCCGTCGAACGGTCGGCATCAGGCGCCGTCAGGGCAAATACGCGCATCCTGTTAGGCACTTGAGAGCTGTATACCCAGCAAAGGCAGTTGTCGGGGATATACACAACTAGATAAACAAAATTCTCTTTTAACATTAGATGAGCCCTTTTACAAACAGTGTTGGAAATTGATAAATAATATTTCAGTTTTTTTCTTTTACTAATTTATTGTAAGTTTATCTTCTTTTACATATGTTATATAGTTCGGATACTCCATATAACCGCAGTAATATATATATACTATTCAATATTCATTGAAATTATGAACATGAATTAGTTGAAGACTTGCTTTGCAGGGTATAAAATAGTCGACCAATACACATTTGCATTGCTGCTCTTTTCGGTAAATGATGCAGAAAATCGCAGCCTAGACAGCAGCTGAGGCATTTGATTTTTGTTTGTTATGCCATGTAGGTCGCTTCAACTATGCATGAAATGTCCAGGAGCCTATCGGAAGTTGATAGCATTTTCGGTCTTTTGGCCCTTTTGGGTAACTCTAGACGTTGCTTCCTTTGATCTGTCCACTGTGTCGCCTGGCCCGGTGGCCGCTGATAAAACGTTTGATAATCCAATTTTTTATATATTTTTTGGATGCAAATCTCAGCTGCCCATTTTGACCAAAGAAAGCCGCCTTATAGAAAGCCGCAGCATTTGCTCATTAATATTTATGAGCGCCTAAAAGGCTGTCAGCTCTGGCAAATATAATTTGCTGGCGCCTTTTCACCCAACAAATAGCCTCCCATATTATGGGACATGAATGGGACCTTATGAAATTACGAGACCACAGGAAGTGCTTAGAATTTATATCAATAATGCCGTTAGTCGTGGACACTCACTAGCTGGCTGCCTGGTTATTTATTTAAGCCAACTTAACAAGCCGTCGCCATATTTTTAATCTTTCAACAAGTTTTCCATGCCTCACATTTTTCCTGTGTCCAATACTTTCCTGGGCCCCGAACGCATTTGACACGCAACTTGAACCTGGGTGCCGCTTTCCTTTGCCGTTGCCTTTGCCGTTGCCCTCGTCTCGTGCACTTTGTGGGCCACCTCAGAATCAACTGCTAACATGGCATAACTTATGGGCCAAGCATGCAAATTTGGTTTCTTGGCTCCGTTATGGTTCGCCTGTAGGCTGTAGAGAGGGACGAGAGCCGTCCCTTGAAGTTTTAGGCAAAAGTTATTGGCACTTTGTCAAAGTAGGCAAATATATTCGACTTGCAGAGCGGTTTACACGTGCAGCTAAATGTTGTTTAATAGGTTTTAAATGCACGAAGTTGAGCTATTTTACGACATTAAAATTATTAGATTGTGTATTGTATTATACTATATTAAATGGATTAGGAGTAACATTTGTGAAATTTAAAGATATTTTCTTCGTTCTTTCAGCATAATCAAAAATGTAATTAAATGCTGAAATATATTTACAAACTTTATTGTAAATAGCTAAGAACTTTTTCTTACAATTAATAAATTTGTAATATTCTATTATTCGACATTCATGAATATCACGATTTGCCTTGAGGCTTTTCATAGTAGTCGTGGCATGAACGAAAGGACTTTTGCGGGTCCTTAACTATTTGCGTGTAAGGAGTGCATATTGTAATCGCAGTTACCCATTGCTCCAAATACTTCATACACATGTCTGGCCAATGCTGAATTGTTGCCGTATATCTGGCCATGTATACACACTCTGGGCCAGAACGATAATTGACCAGGCTAATTTACCTATTTAACTAGATTTGTAGCCCAGGCGGAACCCAAACATGCAAATCGAGCGCAAACAAGTGCGCACTCTGTTTGCTTGGCCAAAATACTTGAAGTCAATTTTCGTAGAAAACACTTTCCCAAAAATCGGAAAAAAACACAACAGGAACAATATGAGCTAAGATGAAAGTAGTTTTTGCTTTTGACATTAGTGTTAAGTGCAGTTGGGCACGAAACCTAATTAATTGGGATGTGTTTGAACAAGAGTTGCACAATTTTGAAGACTTCTGCTGCTGCTCACCAAAGAAAGACAACCTAATCTGGCAGCGCATGTCAATATTTGTTGGATTGTGCAATTGCAACTGTGGCAGTTGTAACTGTATTATTGTCATATAATTGGGTCTGTCTAAAAAACAACAAAGACAAAATCTTTTATCTAATCTGTGTGCCACTTAGAGGGCTTCCGCAAAATGCGACTTGGCTGGCTGGCTGGCTTGTGTGTGTGGCAACTCTTAAGTGTGTGTTTGTGTAAGTGTGTGGCATGTGCAACAAAAATGCAAATTGCATTAATAAATGAGCAGCGGTAGAAGGGAAGCGGTGGCTAAAATGGCTTTCTACTCCCTACTGTTTCCTTCCTCCCATATTTATTTAGTCCCCTGCCCGTCATTCAATTAGAAATAAAAACACAAAAACAAAAATTTCTGTTTTAATTTTGACTTTGGCTCCGTGCATAAAAGGCCAAAAGTAAAGCAACAACAAAAATATTTAGAAAGTAAAGAAAGAAGCAACAACAAGTACAATAAGAACAACAATGGGACGACATATGTAGCAAAGGTAATTGTCAAGTAGAGCAGAGATAGGCAGACAGACAGACGCAGACGCGGACGTGGACGTGGCACGAACTGCCACCAAAAACCACCAGACCAACAAAAGCCAGCCAAGAAAAACAAATACCGAATCCGAGTCAGAGTCAGATACAGATACAGAGTCAGAGTCTGGGCCTGGTTCTGAGGCAAAGGCAAAGGCAAAGGCGAAGGCAGATAGTTCGAGAGTTCGGGTAGCTACGGCTACTGCGCACACACATTAACCCATTGCAGCCCCCACCTACAAATGACACACAAAAATTGTAACACAAACAATGGAGCAAGCCTTACAAGACGATACGAATTGCAGATACTCTGAGAAGACAATCTAAGGGTAATACTTTCTAGCAGCTAAAGGCGTATTTGTGACAGTTAAGTGAACATGGAGGACGCGTATGTGACACAGTGCAATATAACTACGAATAAATGTTTGTAATGCGATTCGATATAAATAATTGATGTTATATAATCAGTCGGAAATCTGAAGAAGTTTTTGTTAAGTGTGCAAGTATATACATTTCTTAAGAAGCTCTCCACTTGGTTCTCATATGCTCGAAAAATGTAGTGTGTAACAAGCAACAGTAGTAGTTATTTCTTCTGTGTACACATGCATATTTGTTGGTGTGTGTGTGTGTGTGCGTGTGTGTGCTTTCTGGTCTGGCATAGCTGCAAAACACTTTTGGTAACATTCTTGTGGTTTTGGCTTCTCAATAGACCCAAAAATATGCGCAACGGCGGCTGAGGTCTGCCTGTGGCCTGGGTCGTCGGGGGTTAGACATATGCGTGACAATTAATATAAGACTCGTCGCTGTGCGGTGTGTATGCTGTGTGTGTTGTGTGTGTTGTCTGCTTTGTGTGTGTGTTGTCTCTGGGCAGAAGGTGGTCGGTGGGGGTGTGGGCATGGGGTCGCTGACATAGGTACACAAAACGGAACTGCAGACATTGCGCCTAAGACACGGCCGCTGCAAGCAGTTGGAGCTCGTGTTTGTCTAGTCTTTTCGACTGCAACAAACGCTCGACAGCAGCAACTTTGTCTCCGGTCGTGTCTTTGGTGGCATATGCGAGCCCAAGCGACAGCCATGTGGCGTCTAAGTGACAGCGCCAAGTCGCTGCTGCGACTCTGTGCGGGTGTGCGGCTAGGTGTGCTGTGCTGTGTGTGTGAGTGTGTGGATTGCTCCGGCTGAGCTGGACACGGCACCTGCCAGAGCTGAAACCAATTTGCGGGGCATAAAACAAACTGTACAACGGGGCAACCTGTGCCGCCGGCCAGCCGCCTGGACTCTGGCCCGGTCGCGTGTCGCTTATCAGGCTGCTTTATCAGCCCCGCCAGCCAAGAGTCCACTCCACTTCCAGGCCAGGCAAAAACTTCGTTAGCGTTTTGTGGCGTCTTGAGCTATTTGCTACTTGTTTTCATTTCTCGCTGTTGCACGGGGCCCTTGTGTTGCATTATTATTGTTTTTTCTTTTGTATACCCTGTGTCCATTGAAAATGGCTGAAAAGGGGTATATTCGTATGCAACAGGCGGGAAACAACAAGTAAATAAAGTCAATAAGTTTTTAATAAGCTGCGTCGACTAGAGATATCTTAAATGCTGGACTCACCAAATTGTAGTTCATTTTCTTATATGCCCTATAACTTGCATTGCTTTATTTTTCAAAATTTTAATCTAATGATGCAAATTGACTTTGAATCGAACGGAATCAGCTTGAACCAAATCAGTCACTTAACAAAACGAAGCTGAAAAAAAGACTCTCGAAGCTAAATACAGGGTATTCCTTCGAAGGGAGCATTCAAATAAGAACTAAAATACTTATGCTTGTTTTTGCTAGTTGCCCGTTGCATATTTTAAGTCTGCGTTGCTGCTGTTTTCATTATACAGCGAAATATAAACGTATATATACATATATCCATTGGTAGCTAAAGTTTTGTATGCATGTGCGGATATTGTGAAAATGCATTTCCACTTAGATCCTAACTGATTGCGCCTTTGACAGGGCGTGGCATTGTGTAGACTTAAAAAGCCATTTTAGTTACGAATATGTGGGAACAGACCGGGTTTCACTTGAAAGGAATTGCCTACGTGTGGTGTGGGCAATGGATAAATACCAAAATGCGATATATGAAATATTCAAAGGAAAGGGTTAACCATGTTATGAGCCGACTAGGGGAATGTTTACTTAAAGTTGGTAGCGTATGTGTCAAAGGAGAGTGTTAGGTATTCCACACTCAAATGGAACTGAGGGTTTAAATGTATTCACATATTTAAAATGCAGAGGAATAAAATGGAATAAGATAATATGTAAAGTTAGAGGAGGTTCGGTTTGCTTATGTTGGGTTAGGTTAAGTTTGATTAGGTTAAGTAAGTAAGGTTCGGTTCGTTTATATTCTGTTGGGTTAGACATAGCTATGTAAGATGAGTAAGGTTGTGTTCGCTAGCTTTGGACAACATTGGATTTAGTTAAGTTAAGCAGGTCAGTCGATCGAGTATACTCGATCAGGGTCATCTCCATCGAGAGGCCTATTTGGAAAAGGAAAAGCTGGGCAGGACTCAAACCTATTTCACGGGATAGTCAGTTACCCAAATGTTTTTGATGCAGTGGAGCTTCAGTTCAGCTTGGAAACGAGCTGGCCTGGTATGAGATGTTGCTTTTGTAGTTGATGGTTGATGGTCGATTTGAAAGAGCAATCGGATACTTCCTGATCGATTGATCAGTTAAGCAGTTTGTCAGGCTGCATAAATCTCTGCTTGACTTAATTTTAAAGATGCAAGCAATTCCCTTTCAGGCTTCGGCTATGTGCTTGGCTTGAATTGCTCTCGAAGGAGCAACTAAATTTCAATTGATTTTAAGTACTTTTATGCAGAAACAGCGGAAACGATGCTTGAAGCAGCGGAAACAATTCGGGAGGCACTATTCAAGCAACTCCATTATTCAAGTGGGATTTAAACACTTGGCTTCGGCATTTGATCTTTGGCAAATGCGTGAAATAGATACTTAAATGCAGGGCCAGGACAGCTGCAGGATATGTGTGGATGCATTCGTAATTTCGAAGAGCTCCACATAAAATAACTCAATTTGTTGCAACAAATTGACAGAAATATGAGCCACAACAAGAAGAGAGGTCCAGTTGAGAGACCTAAAAACTCATTGAAAGTCATAAATTTGTCATCGATTGCATGTGAAATCCGAGTCCGCAGACGGAGCCGCCGAGCTGTCAGCTGCAGCATCTGATCTGACTCAGAGAGGGAGAGATGTAGAGACTGTGAGAGAGAGATAGAGCGAGAGAGAGGGAGGGTAAGAGAGATCCCCGCCAGGCTCCTCTGCTTGTGTTTTTGTTTTGAGTATCTGTTTGTTATCCTTAAGGACAGTTTATTGCTTTATTATGTTCCTGGGCGTCTTCATTGTGTCACTGTCTGTCGTTTTTATTATTGCTGTGCGATTTTTTTTTGCTTTTCTTGTATTTTTTTACGAGTTCTACGTAATCTGCGTGATTTCTGGAGCTGCAATTTATGCAGGCGGAACTCTAGAACTCTTTAAGAAAAAAAAATAACATTTATTTTTGCATCGTCTTTAAACGTTGCTCTCGAAGTTGACGCTCTCTACCTATATTAAATTACATTTTTTGCCAGCCTAAGCATTTCATTTTCCTTTTTTAACTGCACAAAATGCAGTTAAAGAGTAAAGGATTTAAAGAGCATGCGCGACTAGCAGATGCGCTATAATTAGTAAAAGATTGATGAGTTTCGGAAGAATCTATTGAAGGGATATGCAAGTTTTTTTTAGATACATAAAAGATGCTTTCCATTTAAGCTGTCTTTAATGTTCTCTGCGATTTCTCTGGGATTTGCAAATTTGTAGACCATTTTTTATAAGCAGCTTCAATCTGTGTCCTACTTTATGATACCCTTTTCTTCTGCTCCCTTGCAAGGGCCTTAGAAATTTTGCTCAAGATAAAATGTGACTGGCCAAAGTGAATGGAGCTGTGTGACTGGATGGTGAGGGGTGCGGAGGGGAGCGTCGCAAGGAGTTGCGCCTTTGGTTTGTTGCTCACTTAACTGGAATAATTGACATGAACGATTCCTTGGCCCAACTCTTTTGTGGTTTCATATTTTACTAGACGCCTCTTCAAGCTGGAGTACACAAGTAAGCCCAGAGACTACCGCATGCCCCCTTGGTCCTTGGTTTGTCAACGCCTGCTCCTGCGGCTGCTCCTTGCTGCTGCTGCTGCTGCTGCTGCCTCTGCTGCTGCATGCTCGGTTGAGTAGCTGCGTTCAAGCTGCAACAGTTTATATTGCATTATTCTGCTTGAATGGCATTTGCACTTGGAAGCAAATCAAAAAAAAAAAAGGCAGAGAATATAGGAAAAAATTTAAATAAAAGGAATTGCCTTGCCCAAAGAAAACAAAGCGAATTTCATTATGGCCGACCCCGCAGCCCGGACACGCTCAATTTGAATTATGAAAATCACGAGCTGTTGCATGGGGCGTGGGCGTAGTTTTGGGCGTTGACTTTTGAATGAATCTCACTCAATTCCATCTTTGCCAGTGAAGCGTGAAATTTATCGCAGCTGTTGTCAGTTGCACGGCGTTTTTCGCTCTCAATATCATTTGTGCCGCATATTTGATGAGGCGCCGCCGCCGTCGCCGCCTTCGCCACCGCATCAGGTGGTGCCCCATATGCTGCTGCTTATTGTAATGTGGTGTGGCAATATTAAAATCTGCAAGCCACACAAGCGTGAGCGGCGGGCACACCAACGCTGACAAGTGACCGTGAGAGCGAGTTAAGTGAGTGGCGTGTAATATGCGAAATCTGCAAGTTCACAGGATTTCTTTTTTTCTGCTGTTTTTATTCTTACTCCAGCTTAAGCCAGGACTTGGCCGAACCAGCTGAGACTGTGTGCGGCCTGCAAATGCACGATTTATTGAATATATTAGGTATTTAATATGTGTGCATGCATAATTTATTGAGACATGCTGTCGTTATTGTATGCTTCATTTTAAAAGCTTAGTCAATTCCGTAGAACGACCTCGATACCTAATCTCACTTCAGCTGCTTGTACATATTCTACATAGAACAAAGTTAAGTTTACAATTAAGATGTGGACTTTTTCACGAATTTTCACCCTTTCTCCAGTTCCATCATAGTTAGTGGATAACTCAATTTAACTGCCTATATCCTAGTGTTTAGTCTGTGTGTTAGACTCTTAATTCATATAGCCAAACATAAAGCTTGGAAAGGTTCTTTAGATTAATCTGTGGTTCGCTCTTTGTAAGCTCGCAGTTTTCTTTGATCTCATTTTAAAGATCTGAGCTGCCCCACACACAAGCCAAGCCACAAGACACGGACTCCAGGTCCAAGGCGAAACTCCCAGTCAGACTCGGAGGCAACAGAACTAAAGCAAGACAACAGAATTTGTCATGGCTTGATCATGATTGTGGCCCGCAAGAGCCTGAATGGTACAGGAAGACCTCTCCTCCAGCAGTGTCCAAATTCTCTCAGCCCCTGTTGTCGACCCGTGCGTGCTAATGGCCCACAATGTAACCCACATGCCAGCCAAAAAATCAAACAAAAGTGTGGCAACACTTTTGTCACACGTAGGTGTTCGCCATCCAACTCATACACAATATATAACAGACAAACAGACTGCTGCGGCCAGTTTGACGGACAGACAACGGAGCCAGCCGCTTTCTTTACCCAGAACGATGCCATCTCGAACGCAACGCAACCGACCGCTGTCCACAGAACGCGCTGCCCTGCCCACCCCGCCTGCCCTCCTGCCTGAGTCCATGGTTCGCGTTTCCCGGCATATAATATCTCTTTGCAGTCTGCTTATTTTTCACTTTGAGTATGGACCAAACAGTTTATGCAAAAACGTAACAAGCCGCTGCTAAGCTTAACCAGCAGAGAATTTCTACGTTTCTTTTGTATACCCTGCTTTTTCAATGAGGCACATGGGGTTAAATGGGCCTAACAGTTTCTTTCGGCGTTGTTTCAGTTGAATTTGATATTGAATTTCAAGTTTAGTTTTCTATATGGCAATCTATTAAATGATTATATTATATTAAAAACATAAAGGTAAGCTCTCAATGCAATGAATTTTACAGAGTATGTTAAATTCGTTCATTGGCTTACGTGTATCTTTTTGCATTGTGATCTAATCGTTTGTCTCTTTCGAGTTGCAGTTGGGGCAGCTGAATGTTGCTTAGTGGCAGTCGTCGCCGTTGCCCACGCTCATGTCTTTTTATTATTATTGGTTTTAAGCATTTACGAGATATTTCGAGCTGCCATTTGGATTTCTTATTACCGCGAATTGTCATTCAGACGCGGCCACAAACTTGAAGACTCTCCTTGGCCTCGGGCTACGTCGATAATGTGTGAAGATCGGAGCAGAGTCTTGCACTTTCGAGGCGTATAAAATGAATTGCTTTGCTGATTTGGCGCTAGACAAAGGAAATATTTGTGTTTGGCTGGAAGGGGTTACGCGGGTGGGTGGTAAGCAGCAAATTTGTACGTGATTTGCGGCCTGGCGAATTTATGTGGCCCCAAGGTTCAAGTCGTGTGCACCAGGCGGTCAGTCTGACCTTGCTTACAACTTAATAGGAAGTTGCATGCCCCGCCAATCCAGTTCATGCTCTGCCCGACGGGCTGCTCTTTTTGATCAGTCAGCCGGGATTAGTCAACGGCTTTGACTAGCGCGCTTCCTTTTGTACTCCAGTCTAGCTAAAGCTCATGCTCGTCGTTTATAATTAACTCGAGTAGAGTGGCTCATGTGGGAAACCGGGCTTGTCACGCGTGCCCGTCACAGAGACAGAGGGACAGAGAGAGCGAGAGAGAGTGAGAGAGATAGAGAGAGCGAGGTGGTTATACTGATTCGGAACTCTCAACTCCATAGCCGCTGCGCCTGTCTATGGCCTTTGATAAACGAGCACATCAGAAATGTGACTTGTCATAAATTTGCCTGCGTGGCCATTACTCATGTGTCATGTGGAGCGACGGGGCAAATGCAGCCGCTTGCAGCAGAAGCAGCAGCGGCAGCGGCAACAGCAGCGTCTCCTGTTCATATACCTGCCCCACAATCCACTATCCACATGCCACATGCCTCTGCCAGGGGTACCTGTGCCATCGCAGCTTCGACAATATGCCAAGCATATGAAGTAATCGCCGTTATCAACTTTTGTGACATGATCAGCCAGTGCTCCACATACGCCAGCCCCACCAACCACCAACCAGACAGCAGACAGCAGTCAGCCCGGCCAACAGTTCTCTACCAACTTGTGGCTGTTGTTGTTGGTATAGCTGCTGCTCTTATAGACTTGTTTGGCTTATTATAGGCCCTCATCGATCTGAGTCGCTTCTTGGCATCTGTTTCGTTCATTAACTTGTGGACAAAAGACTAATTCCAATGGCATGATCAGAGCTCACAGAAGCATCTCAAAGGCTTTAATTGAGTGTTTAATAATTTGCAGCATTATATGATATATATATATATATATATATATCTGAGTCCCAAATGTTGTTTGCTGAAGAAGTTCCTCGGATCTCCTACCTTTGTTAGGCGGAGATCGTGTATCTGTGTATCCAATAGCCTCCTATAATGTCAATGTCCTTCTCCTATGTCTTTACCTATTCAATTCATTCTCTATAAATCTATGATATAGATTCCTCGATAAGGTTTCAAATATATTCTTTAAACTAGTTAAACGGGCATTTTCAGTTTTCGTATATTATTATCTACACGTTTTTAGCTGAGTTGCATTCGCACAGCGAATGGCTTCCACTTCCTGCAGCCTTTTGGAGCCGTCTTTTGATCCCCCACAGCCGTAGAACAGTTGGGTGCAAGCTTAAGCTCATTAAGCCAAGCTATCTGGTTCTGTGCTGCGCTGTGCTACAAAATGAAGTCATTAAACAATCGGATGCAGCGCTGCATGCCATGGCTCTCGATGTTGTTGTTGTTGTTGTTGTTGTAGGTGCCACCTGTACAAATTTCTCAATAAATTGTTCACACTTAATTTTTCACGAAAACAATGCAAAGCCCAAGAAAAATGAAGCACTGACAACTCGTGCTGTGTGGCGTCGGCTGGCTAAGAACCCGAGAGCGACCCCAGCGGAACTTTTTTTTTTCTTTATATATATGTATTTCTTCTCATTTCTACTGCTGCCGCTCGAGCTGCTGTCTCCTCCTCTTGCCACTTCTGCGCCCCCATGCAGGGCGCTGCATAATAAACATAAGAGGCAACACAATTTTTCCACACCTCGCGGTGTGTGCGGCTGTGGCGCAACCTGCAGAGCGCATACATTAAAAATTTATTAATTGGTTTTTAAAAGCACTCGCACCCGTCGGGCCATTCATAATTTTTACTCTGCTCTACTGTCTGCCTCAACTCATAGTTCCTATTTCGACTTCAATTTCCGCCTAATTTCATGCACTTTTATGCGGCTTTTGTGTGAATTACGCAGCGAAAAAAAATACCTCTTAAGGCGGAGCGGAAAAAGATCTCCAAAAAAAAAGAAAGAAATATTTGCTGGGAAATACACATCATAATTGAGCATGTTATTTCTTTTCTAATTTGACAGACGTTATGTAGAGCGGCAATAGAAAGGCAAAAGGCCTTTCAAATCCGCCAATTTGCCACACATTTCACATGCCTTACATCTTTCAGATACTTTGTGAAGCTGCAAAATCGTCATATGAAGATTTTTATATTTGAAGATTAATGTATTTATTGGAAGCTTATGTCTATCAATATATAATTTTGCTTGACCTTTTCTATCTTCTATCCTCTTTTCCGTTTTCTCTTCGAGCTTTTGCTATTTTCATTTAATTGGTATACATCGTATATATAGATTAAGAATATCTCAGGTTTCGTATATCCCAACCTCTTCTACCTCTTTTCTTAAGGTAGAGCCTTAGTAAATAACTGCTTTTGTATGACAATCTTAAGCCTGGAGATTTCATAAAGATCAGAAAATAAATACCAAATTTTCTCTGTAACGAATATGGAATATTTTCCTAAAGAATTGGATTTTCATATCTTAAAGAACCTTATTAAACGTTTAAAGGAAACAAATGTATTTTATAGTACACAAAAGTTAAAATTAGGCAAGCTTGAAAAGTGAGAAGCTTGGAAACTTGGGAGAAGAGTTTTCCGTAAAAATCGCAGGAATATTTCAGGACAAACATTTACTTGCTTTTGCTTTTAATTGATTTCTTTGTCATAATTGAAAGATCCATTGATATTGTGTATTGTTGTTTGTTCCAGCGCGCGTAACTGCTATCAATTGCAATTTCCATTTTATTTTATTTTATTTTTATTTTCTGGCTCTTTCACTTTGTGGTTACATTTGTCTTGGCTGCCACGCCCCCTTGCCTCTCTGATCAGTATAGAGTTCGGTCAAATAGTTCAGCATTGGCAAGAAATTTAATTAATGATTCTGCATTGTTCGTTCGATTGCCACCACCGCTCAAAATTCTATTGTGGCTAGACAATGGTTGAAGAAAAGTTTATACTTTGTATATATACACATTTTTTTTCGTATCTTATTCGTTTGTAATTGCTTGTAGTTGTTATTGTTGTTGTTGTTGTTTGGGGCTGTCGGTGAATGCAGGCAGTCGAAATTCGTAACGCCATCATCATTAGAGGGGGACCACGCACAGACACTCGCACAGAAATCTCGGAACGCGGCTGCTTCGATTGTTGCTGCCAGTCTATCGAAATTAATTTGACTATTCTCTCGCCTCTCGCTGCTGTGGTGCCTAATAAGCCATAGGCAATTAAGCAAAACACTTACTCATGCCGCCTTGGACTTGGACTTTGAGAATTGGACACGCGAATCTTTGTGGACGCGGCCACAGAAACTACTTCATCAGCCCGAGCGGCGCAGCGGGCGGCGTTGATCGAAAATAGACAACAGCCGAACAAAATCCAAACCAAAGCAAAAGCCACTATACTATATCATGCTTAACTATGCAATATGTATATATAAAAGCAATTCATTATGCCATATGAATATACATATAGTTATGAGAGTGGGCTTTGAATACGCTGTAGCATCTACCAGCTGTGGGGTAGATGTGCCAAGAATATAATAAAATAGTTGTCTCGTCTTGAGTTCAGTTAATAAGCTGTCTGTTCTTTTGCATTTATGAATCGTTTTTTACACAGGGTATCGCCTGGCTTAATATACCCCAGCTCTGTTTTCTTATTTATTTTCAAACATTGTAAGTGTTGTTGCTTACGCGCTTCTAGCACCAATAAATGTTCCACAAACAGATTTGCCATTGCTACCACAAATGCTGCGGGTTCTGTTGAGGTAGCGCCCGGAGCTGTGAAATGTGTGCCAAAGTTTCAATCAGTTAATGCTAATTAATTGTTCCAATAACGCTACGCATAATGCTGCCTAATAATCAAGCAAAAAAAAAAAAAAAAAAACAGAAAACCCTTTCGAAAAGCCAAAACTTACTTCATAGATCAACTTGGCCAAGTTGGTGCATTGAACCTGGCACAGGAAGTCTTGTTTAAACTTTAAGCCAACTCTAGGTGTTAACTATAAACAATACCCGAGCCGGCTTATTTACGACTTCCATGGCAAACACCACACACACACACGCACACACACACACACACACACACACACACACTCACACTCACACACAAACGTAGACACACTCAAACCAGACCAAAACTTGTTCCCTCTTCGCCTTGTCCCGTGCCAGTCTGTGGCGTAATTGCGCATGCGCTGGCAGCCGAGAAACATTTTTAAAATATTCGACTTTGCATCATTTTTCAGTGGCCCGCAAAACTCCATACAATTAACCGTGTAGAGGAGCAACTATCTTGTTACCTGACGCGTTTTTATGATTTCTGCATAAAATTAAAACGTTTTGCGGCGAACCAAGAAAGCTGCACTCCACTCTGCGCCTATCCTTAACCATATGGCTATAGTTCTATATAGCTATATTCCACTCTGCGTGTCTGTGTGTGTGTGTGTGTGTGTGTGTGTGTTTTGGTGTCTGTGTAGACGCAACAACAGGTTGATAACAAGTAAGAGTACTTTGTTCGGCGAGGAACAATTAGGATATACCCTAGGTATGCCAAAGCTCAAGACTAAGCCTCCATAAATGAGTTGTTCGCAATCTGTGCGTCTTTACAGCATTAGCTTTAAGCTCCGAAATATGCCAAAAAACTGAATTTCATTATCGATTGTTATAGATTTTGTATGAACATGGAACTGTGCCGGCAATAGGTGAAGGTACATTTAATATTAAAAACTACAAGCTCTTGTTAACTGTGAGATCGTCATGTTGGGCTGGACGGACATGCCTACCCAGACTTGCTGACCAAGAATATATATACCTAATAGGGTCGAAGAATCCTCCTCCTTTTTAATTACATATGTTTGCCTAAAACCAATATACCCCTTGCACACGTTTTCTATGGGCTCAGGGTATAACTAAGCAGAACTAGTTTGAGATACAATTCTTCTTCTGCTGCTGTTGCTTTGCAGTCTACTCGCTCATCTGTTGCTTTAATAATTTTTACTTTGCTTTAATTATAGTTTTGCGCTTAATAAATTTCACAGCCTGCCAGACCAAGCTCATGGAAGTTCTATAAACTAAGCCCGGCCACTCCGCTTCTCGCCTCACCAGTTCGCAGTTTTTCACTCTTTTTTCTTGCAAATTTGCTGCAATTCTTCGCCAGTGAACGCACCGTCCAGGAACGAAAATAAGAAGGCATTACAAACTGCGTGAAAATTATTTTAAAATTTATAACTGCAAGTTCTTTGGCTTTAACTGGGCTTACACAAGTCTTAAGATGCTTAAGCTTGATGTAATACGTTAATAATATACATAGTTAATTGCGTTTTCAGCTAAAAACAAAAGGAGTCGAGGCTTAGAACTAATTATAGTGTGCTTAAAATGTTAATATTTTTTCTATATATTTATGTAGATTATTTAACTCTTCCGAGGTGTTGGACTCTTAAATTGTTGCCTGTCTTAATTATATCTCTGCGGCGCGTCCGTGCCGATGAGCAAATGTTGCCCATTCTTAAAGTCAGATTACAAATTGTTAAGTTGTAAAAGTTAAATGGCCGAGTATACTTCAAAAATCCCTTTGCACGTGAAATGTTGTTGAGTTACGTTTGTTTCAAATTCAATTTACATAAATATTACGCGCATTTGGACGAGTTAAAGTTGGCCTGAGTAAAATACTTAATTATTGCATGATTTTAAATATAACATAGTTTTGTATTTAAATTGATTAAATTACGTTAGATGAACGTATTATAATTTCAGTTAAGTTGACAGCGTGACGAACCGAAACTCATTTCAAGTTAACAGCATTTGCAGCAAGTGCGGTAATTGAATTCCCTTTGTAATCTCTGAACAGTATTAAACTTGCCAGCCAATCGTACTGCATAAATTAATCAATATGCATTTTTTTGTTGTTGTTGTTGTTATTGTATTTAATATTTTTATTATTACTGACAACACATCGCATATGTTGTGCGCAATTGTTTGTCTTGTTGGTTTTTTATACCCTAAACCCATTGAAAATGGGCAAAATGGGGTATAATGTTTTTGTGCACAGTGTAAATGTATGTAACAGGCAGAAGGAACCCCATAAAGTGTCTAGATTCTTGATCAGCATCAAGCGATCAAGTCGATCTAGCCATGTCCGTCTGCCAGTCCGTCCGTCCGTCCGTCTGTCCGTTTGCTCGTCTGGCCGTATGTATGAACGCAAGTATCTTAGAACCTATAAGAGCGAGAGACTTGAAATTTCAGCTGAAGATCCTTCTAGTGCCTACGCAGATCCCGTTCCAAGCAATCGATAAAAATCGATGTCGAAATCCTGTTTTATTTTTAGAAAATTGGGCAAGTGTTAAGAGCTAGAAAACTTGATGTGTAGAGCTCAAACTTGATATGTTGAAGTTCTAGTTCTAGTTGTTATGTTCTAGAATATTATATGGATATCAAGTATCTTTCATTTTATGCCTATTGCCACCTCCCCAGGTGCAGGGTATCCCCTAGTCGCGAGCTCCCTCTTACTTGTTTTTTTTTTGTTGTTGTTGAACCGCAGCTGTAGCCTGCTTTTTTTTTGCTCTGCTCTTGTTTATTTTTTTGCTACATTATTCATTGCACATTTTATGCTTCATTCACTTTTTCAATTAATTAATAATCATCATGCTAATAAGATTGTTTTTGTTGTTCTTGCTGAAATGTTTGTTGCCACCTTTTGTAATTTCTGCTGCGTTCGCACAAAAACAACAACAACAGCAGCTAGAACCAGAGAACTACAAACGCGAATTGCACAATTTAATTTAATTGAATTTAATTTAATTGCGTGTCAATAGAATTTCTTTCAATATGTTAAGGGCAGCTTATATGTGCATACATATATTATATTTCTGTTATGTGGCTTTGCATCAAATTGTGGATTCATTAAAAAGTGGATTGTTCGCTTGAGCAGCAAGAGACAATTGCTAAAAATTAGCAATAATTTAATTTATAAAAATATAAACGTACGTTGAAATTAAATGCTGTATTCAAGTTTATAATAAATGAATATATAAGCTGCAGGACTTAAAGGAAGGTTGATTTTTACAAAAAATATTTGTACATATATCTCAATCTAACTACCCGAGCTAGGAGTTGAACTTTTCTTAGTCTGTATTTATATATTTCTATAGTTAAATGGCTCAATAGAAATTATTCTAAAGGTAACTGAGCTACGATGCCAGTTAACATATTGAAGCCTCACATGTTGGTCGGCGGCGGCTGCTGCTGTTGCTACTGCTGTGTGTGTTCAGGTCAAAGTGCATTAGCCTAAGATCGACCGACTGCGAAATGGTTGTAGAACATGTTTAGCTGCCTGTTTTTACGGCCTGAGCTAGTTGTAACACTCAAACGCCAGACATGGCAAATAAAAAGCATTTAAATAGAGCATAAACTGCAACAACAACAACAACTCAGCCAATGCCCCGATCCAGATCCAGACGCAGAACCATGGACGTGACCAACTTGCTGCACGTTCTGCAGCTCAAAGAACAACAAAAAAACAATAACAAAAAATAGAGAAAATTAAAACATGAGTAAAATGTGAAAAAAAATCGACACACTACACGAAAATTCTCATTGGAGTGCGAAACGACGGCGTTGGCGAGCGGCGCCTTTAGAAGTAAGCGCCGCTGCCCTAGCCTAGGAAGTCGCCAGGAACTGAGCCTTAAAACTCGCCTTGCTTCCTGCTTTTCTCTTGTTCTTCTTCTCCTGCACTCACTAATTAACAGCAATAACAAAGCACATGTGCGCTGTCATTGTATTTGTTGCACTGCCCCGCCCCCAATTACAATTCATGAACTTTTACGCACATTTGTCAAGCACATCAGAGGCTGCTGCTGCAAAGACCCTGCTGAAGGCTGTCTAATTGCAGTTATGCTAACGAGCAATGTGCCCAAAAGGGTTGTGCCAGCTGGCTAGGGGGACACGAATGGGGTATTGGTTAGGAAGGCAGCACGAATAGGGCTGGATTTTCATGCGTGCCCTACGCACACGTATGGACTATATAAAAATCACAAAAAATGCAGGTCATTTCAGCCGAAGATCGAATGCACTTGTGTGTAGAGAATATATAGAAGCATGCTTCATTTAGTGAAGTATGATGTAGTCTATTAAGATATAATCATGTGTGCTTTAGTTATATGTGATTTAATTGAGTGTGAGATAGGCTTGTCTGACATAGTATGACCTAAAGAAATATCCTGTCATACATATAAAAGAACTTGTGAGATCCAGAGATCTGCAAATACCCAAAGCTTGTTCATGGAAGAACTCTATTCAAATATCCTAGTTGTCATTTGTAGATGGTTTGCGAATATAAACGAGCTTGCGCTAGTTCATGTGTAAACTATATCTTATAATAATGTCCTCTTTAAGGGATATGTAACATAATTTCTCTAGATATTTAAACTAAAAGATGCCTTCTTAAAGGCATAGCCAGAGTCTAATTGATTCAAGTGAAGTATTCCCTGCTGAAGATATATGATGAACGACTTAGTTAATGCGTTACACATTGCTTGAAATTTAAATAATACCCTGCGCAAGGGTAGCAACAATTTTTTCTTAATTAATGCATTGATTTACATTGCAGCTTAAGGGTGCCAAGGGCCGCTCGAGTGTCCCATTGGGCATACAGCCTGCCCCTGCCCTTGCCCCTGCCCCTGCCCCATTCTGGCTCTCGCTGTCGTGTTGCAACAGCAACTGCATTTTGTCGCCAGTGCAACGCAGAGCTGTGAAGTGCACTCCGAACTTCAGGCCCGTTGACATTTCGCCAGTTTTGGGATGCAATCGACAAATTTTGTGCGTGCACGAGTTGTAGTTTGTGGTGGGTTGTCCCACTCGAACTGGCGGTGGCGGCCTCTTCAGCGGCTACGCATTGACAATAGCAAGAGCAGCAATTGCAGCAGCAAACGCTGCCAGCTGGGCACGTTTGGTGGTTGAGTGGCCGGGCAAGCAATGCTGCCCGCTGCTCCAGCTCCACCCCAAACTCTTAAGCACTCGCCGCTCCGTCCAAGTCCAACCCCTACGTTGGCAATTTGCAGCAATATTTATGATTAAAGGCGAACGTTTGACTAAATTCCAAAGATTAACACATTTTCAGCGATGACACGCCATCGTTTTGGCCAACCGGTCAGGGAACTTCTAATGTGGCCGTAGCACGTCAACAAAATCGATAAATTGAACAAAAAATAAATAAAGTCACGGACCTTAACAAGGTGCTTTCAATGCTCTTAAGGATTGATGTAAATGGCAGAATATTTTTTGGGTTAATTCTAGTCGAATCGCAAATAGGAAAAATATGTTTAAGAAATATTAACTTGATAAGCTTCTGGCTATATTTATTACCTTGAATTTCCTTATAGTTCATTAATATTAAAATTTATATTTAGTTTATGCGAGCCGAAATAGTGTAAGGAAAATATTCCTTGAACCAATCCATTGTGCAAGTATTTTCTTACAATGAAAAACCCATCAAAAACTAGACTCAAAAATATATTGTGGGTTTCCGTCCGTCCTCAGTTTATATACCCTATATAACATGCATAAACCGATTTTGAATTTCTAACCCCACGTTTATAATCGCTTTTGGCTTTTTGTTGGTAGGGGAGGCAATTAAAAAATAGCATTGAATGTTGCATGTTTGGTTTGTTCGTTAGGTACTCTAATATGAAAACTATAGAGTGTAATAGTGCCTGACATGAAACTGGCTCAAAGAACCGTCCTTTAAAATTGTTGGCTGTTGCCTGAATTTATTTGAGAGCTGGTCAAAATACCAAACATAATTCACAACATGCCAAACGACAAGCGACAACAACAACAGCAGCAACAACAACAGCGACAACAACAACAGCGACAACATGTTGCATTGTTAGCAGCTCATTGTGCCAATTGTTGTTGCCACCGTTCTGATTGTTGTTGTTGTTATTGTTGTTGTTGTTGTTGTTGTTGTTGTTGTTGTTGTTGTTGTTGTTGTTGTTGTTGTTGTTGTTGTTGTTGCTGCCGTTTCCATGGCATTTATGCAAATTTGTAGTGGGCCACAAAGCGCATACAATGCGAGTATTTTAGTTAAGCCCCGTTGGCGCCCAACAAAACAACAAATATGCTGCCCTTCTTTTCGTTTTTTTGTTTGATTTTTGTTGTTTTTTTGAGCCCGGATTTTTGTAAAACCATATAACGTGGCAAATGTGACTAGAAACAACAACAATTATCAGATGTTTCAATTGCGTATTCTCTGGGCCCTAAAACACTTGTCAACATGTTGAATATTTTGAATTGGTTTTTGGTGTTTAGTATGCAATTTGCATGGGATTTTTCGTTGTGTTGTGTGAATTAAATTGCACAGACTCTGTGCCACATGTGCGTGCCAGCCAGAGTTGAATAAATAAACAATATTCAATGTAAATATAATTAACATTCCAATTTACTGTGGCAGCTGTGAAAATATCAACAAAATGTGCATGCAAATATCTATATCGAATATGTATATCAATTAAATATAATTATTACCTTAAGAGTTACCAAATTTAAGACTAACATCGCCATATTGCTTAGCATTGCCTGGATGCTGAGTCGCAGCCAAAGTCAGTTTAAAGGTTGTACTAAACTAAACTAAAACTTGTACTAAAACAGCTTAGGCTAAACTGATGGCAATTAAATATAATTCGATGCTTTTGTGCCCTATAATAAATTATGACTTAAACAACTATAATTCAGAGAAATTGTTATGCTAAATAAATTTATAGTTTTATGTAGATCATATGTGTGGGCATGATTATTCATTCATTGCATTGTTGTTGTTGTTGTTGTTGCTGCTATTGAGCCTTAGGCAAATGGCAGTTTTGCTGTCTTCGCTTTCGTTCGAACACATTCAAGCACGCCCTCCCACTCCGCCCAGTCTCTAGACAACTCCCACTCTTATTGTCTTGCATAAAACTGCAGACGCCGAAAGCTGACGGAAGTGCAACAATGCAACAATGCAACAGCAACAGCAACAACAATGTATAAGGCTTTGACGCATGCGCCAAATGGCCAATTTGCCTGGCATTTTGGCTGTCTGGCCTGGGCCACTTGGTGCATTTGGGCGCTGATTATCGGCATTAGTTTTGTAGTCGGCATGCATGCATGTTGTCTACCTGAAAATTAAGTGGAAAAATCAATCACTTTCACTAATTTTAAAACGATTTTCCCCCCAAGCAAAGCGAGAAAATTGGGTCTGCCCCCAGCCTTGTTATCAAGTGTTGAAACGAACGCCGAATGTGAGGAACCGACTCGAAAACAAAAAAACAGAAGAAAAATAAAGACCAAAAATTGACTGCCAACTAATGCAAAGACATTTATAAACAGCAGAAAATTTAAAGAGGTTTTTAACTAAGACAAATTTAATTTAAATGAATAAGTAAAAAGAAAATGAAATAAAGTGGGATCTGGGTCGAGCGTGCCTGACTAGCAGATGCCCTCTACAAGCTAGAGAAACGTTCCAAGAACTCGTCTTCGTCTTTTGTCTGCAAATATGGGAATAAAATAGACTTTCTTTAGGAAACTTATATTGGACTGCAAAGTCCGCTCTTGTTGCAGTTAAAAATGTTTGATATGCCCATTATGTCTGTTGTGTACAGGGTATTAACATAAAACAAAGTCTAGGCAAAAGTAAATTATCACCGAAGCCAAAGTGTAAACTGATTAATTGCTGACTTTTGTGGCGACTCGAGACGACATTTTTAATTTGATAGTAGTTAATTTTGGAAGCGCGATAAATCTTCTATGCCATACCACCAAATGCTAACGGTCTGTTATTTCCTTCGAGCTTCGAATTGCGCGCAATATCGTTTTGGCCAAATCGCAAACGGAAGCTGCGCATGCGTCATGCAGTCTTCTGCCCCTCTCTGGGTCAAGCGCTTCCTTTTCACTTTAACCCATGCATTTTGTGGCATTTAACTCTCTCTCTTTCTTTTCTGTTTTATTCTTTCGGTCAGTCTTGGTGCGTGCTGGGCCCAAAAGAGCTGGCAACGCTTTCGTGTCTGGCTGGGATTTCAGGCTCTGAAAATTTCTTATTTATTCTCATGTTAATTTTCCACTGCAGCTCGGCGGCGGCGGCAGCGACTCGGCACTTGCGTGACTTGATCGTTTTGGCCAGATATTATTTTGTTACATTAAAAAATAATTACCGCGTTTGCCTTTGCGTTTTTTTTCTTCTTCTCGTTCATCTGCTGCTCTCATCTGTCCCTCTACCGCATTCGCTCTTACTACTCGCTTTCTGTGTCTTGCGGCCAACTTTCGTCTGGCTGTTGATTTGTAAATAACTTTCTGAAAATTATTTTATTTATGTTTAAGCATTTGAAATAGCTTTAAAGTAAGCTTAAAGAAGTGCGAAGTGTGGTAATAACTAATATATTATTATCAATATTATCAATGTCCTGATAGCTCAAGTTCATATAAACCCTTTCTTAAACATCCCGCTTAAGCTAGAACAAGAAGCTTGCAAAAAACTTTGTCTTCTCTTAAATACATTAAAGTTTTGCACTTCGATTAATTGCAATTCTTTGATTTGTTCTTCCTTTGCGATTGGTATTGAAAGCTGGAATGTGTGTGTGTGTGTGTATGTGTGTGTGTGGCTTCTCGCTGGTTGCATACTCGAAGCACTCAGTGTAAAACCAATAAAAAGTTCTGGGCACGATTTCTTAATTAAAACTTGGCATTGCCCTATGAAATGGAAAGCGCTTTTGACAATGTGTGGCCGTGTGGATGGGTGGGCAGCTGTCGTCTAGACAGCTCTCTCCCCCGTCCCCCTGTCTACGGGTTTTCAGAACTTAATAATATTTATTTTTACAACCGGACATGCTGCAAACTTTTTACAGTTTACGTGCGAAAGTGAAACGCTTAAAAAGGCATCGAATGTCTTTATTATGCCACGCAAAAGCCAATCAGCTCGTAGCAAACTGCAAAATCGAAACTGCAAACATTAAGCTTGGTGCTTGGCATCTAGAGGGGTGGGAGCGAAGTCGCTGTTCGTGTGGAGTTTTCCAACAACGATGCTTGTCATCAAATTTTATTGTTATTTAAATGACGAGTCCGGGGCCTGGCAACTTCGACAGTGTAAGAAAATGTCAGGCAAAGTGTGAGGCGACGCTGAAAGTCGCGTAACATTCTGTAAAAACCTGATGCAAAAGGTGGTTTAGCTGTGAACTGCTGCTGAAGGATGGCTGTGAATTATAACATAGGTAATGCGCTGAAGACAGTGCTGTGAAATACGAATTCGAGCAGTGTTGTAAAGTAGAAAGCTTAGTATTTAACAACCAATTACTTGTACTAAATTTCTGGACTTGCTCACATTCTAAGCTTCATCTTTATCATACAGGGTATCATTTAGCAGAACTTATTATAACTTAATCTTTAACATTTTTTTGCTTTATTTTTCTGCATTGTTGCCAATATGCGGCGCATGCCTTTGCCCGTATATAGCCTGTCGAAGACCAGCCACCAGGCAAAGTCACCGGCACTTTGTATATAGCCCCCGTTTCAGGTGCACCCCCTTGCACATTCCCCTCCTGCACCAACTATATGCAGAAATATATGTATATATATATGTATATATTTATTGCGCCTCGTTTCAGTCAATGGTGACACTTGCTGCATTTTAAATGGGCGCGCGCCTGAACATTGCCGTTGTCACTTTGCACGCTTATGGGGCGCGGAGAGGTGGCGGTGGTCGGGGCAGCGTGTGGCGAAGCCAAAAGAGAAAAGAATGCAGAATGCAAAAGGTGCTTGGCAACACATTCCGCTAACTGCACAGTTGCTGCAAGAGTTTTGTTTGCTGCTGCTGCAGCTCCCAACACGTTTTGTGGCCATCATTTTGCGCACTTTTCTCCATTAAAATCATCAAAATGTATAGCTGCCGCGTTTTATGTTTATGAAAAATTTGTCTCGCCAAGTTGCAAGTTGCCTCTGTCGTTGCAGGTGTAGCCAAGGACATGATTCACAAGAAACCAACAGCTGTGCAGGACTGGAATGTGTATGAAATACATCAAGATCTTTAAATATAACTAGGTCTACAGTAAATTCCACCTGCAAGCGTGAAAATTGAGTGAAAAGCTGTATTCAAAACTTATTGAGATTATCAACGGACTGGCCTTACATTCAAATTGAAAGCATATGTAAAAGATGAAATAGTCTGTTATTTTTATCTGTATCTTTATTCATTTCACAACTCAGTACCACAGCACTTCACTCATATCCGTCATAACTGCTCAAAAAGTGATTCTTATCCTATTCTTAAATATGGTCAAGCTAGTGATGACAAAATAGTTAAGATCATTTGCAGCTTACTAGGCTCTTACACAGTACCGGGTGTACCAGCCAGTTACAAAGGTAATCTCAGGCGTGTTTAAGCGCACTTTTTACAAATCCACCAGCATTAGTGAAATATGGGTGAAAAAAACAATGCTTAAATGAACAGAGATGCACTTGACCCCCGTGCAAAGCCGCGTTATGCCTGCTACTGCTAGCTGTCTGGTTTTTAGCTTCCTCAGTTACTTAGCTCTGCAACATTGGGTTGTCTTTATAAATTCATCAACTACTCGCTAAATTCTGTGCTTGGGAGGCCTTCAACTTTTTTGCTTGCACTTTTTCTATACAAGGGCGCAATGTTTGGGCTAGACTTTTTTTTACTTGGTTAGGCTTAAGCCCATAAGCACAGACTAGGGTAACCGAAACTGCCTAAAGTAAATCCCTGGCATGCATTTCATAGAACTTTACGAGCTGCAGTTTGACTTTTTTTAGGGGCAAATTTTGCAAACTAACAAAAAACTCAAATGTCGAAGTAGTGTGTGTGTGTGTGTGTGTGTGTGTGTGTTGAGAGGGGGATCAGGCGTGTGCAGTGTTGGTCAATGTGTGAACAAAATGCACAGCATCGTTAGAGGATGCAAACAAGTTTCTCTATATATGTACATACATTTTTTTTCAGCTCATCTCTGCAGCCCGTTGCTGCTTCTTCTTCTACTCGATGCTGTCACTGCAGTTGCCGACGCTTTGTTTGAAATGTTGCTGACAAACCACTTGAAAGTGTTGTAGTTGCTGTGTGACTGTGTGTACGTGTGTGTGTTTGTGTGTGTGTGTCTGCGCTGACGTACATATTTCATAAGAAAAGCAAGTGACAAGTTTTCCCCCAGTCCCCCCGCTGCTTTATACGTTTGCCGAAATTATGCCGCCTAGAAAAGAAAGAAAGAAAGAAAAAAAGGTTAAAGTGTAAGTGGGGAAAAACAAATTGTTGTTGGCCCGACCCAACCAGTTGTTGGCCCAGACTGGCTGGCTGGCTAGCTGACCAACTAGCTGACTGGGACTGGGACTGGGTTCGGTTCGTCTGGATCTCTGACAGCAGCCTCCTCCTCAGCAAGTGTCGAAAACTGGCCTACTCGCGCGCCGGCCTTCGAGCGAACACACAAGCACAGAAACAGACACAGAAACAGACACAGCCACAGACCACAGAGAACTTTGCGTGCTTGAAGAAAAGTCTTTTATTTGAAACATTTTCCACGAAAAATGATTTCGAGTGCTTGACAGCTGCGCGTTCGCTCGTTTGTTCGTTCGGCCTTTGTCGCTTTTTAATATACCATTTCATTTCAAGTTTTTCCTCATATTTTTCTGCCACTTCAATAACAATTTGTAGGCTGTGTCTTCTTAAATTCTGATGAAAATATGCACATTTCATGCGGCTGGCTCTTCTTCTTTCTCCACTGCTTTCCAGCGAAAGTGTAGCCAGAAGATACACAAAAAAAAAAACACCAAATCTTAGCTACGCACTCCACTTTCTAATCAATTATTTTGCACTTATGTATATGCAAATTTTGCGCGCAAACAAATAAATCAATTGAATAAGAAATACCCAACCCCCTACACACACGCCCCGTTTTGCCCCTGGCAACGCGGGCTATTGGCCACAATGAACCAATTTGAGCAGCACCTTTCGCCTGTGAAATTGCGTTGTCAGCACTGGCGCCGCCGGTGAAGCCGGTGAGGTGCCTTTTTTTCTTCTTATTTCTTTTTCTTTTGGGGTTTCTGCCTAGTTAACAGCTTTTTTTTACATCTAGCTCTGCTTCTTCGCGCTAGCACTCATTCGATTTCGCGCTGACAAAAAGCACGCGCAATGTGCTTGAAAAGCGCAAAATTTCGTGAATATCGAATTTCAAAAGTGGGCAAATCAGCAACGGAAGCGGGCAACGGCGACTGTCAAATGCGCTGCGGGCGGTCCTCTAGACAGTTATTAAGAGCCTTGCGTCATAGTTAAATTATCGACAGCTGTTGCAAATTCCAAGCTTATAGCGTTCGATCATGGCAGTTGCAAGCAAAAAGTTGACATAATGAAAACTAGAAGGATTCTCTTTGCAATCAGATTTATAGTAAAGTGTCTATTTACATCAAACTTTTGCCTGCCTTTAGATGAAGTTGTGATATTTAAGGCCAAAACTATCCTGAGATTGCAATATTTGAAGAAAAAGTAATTTCTCATAGTCTTCCGATTATATACAACATGTTATAGAAGATTAAGGCTTTCTATTGAAGGAAGTTTGAAGTATTTTTTCTTAACTCCATAAAAATGATTTCCAGAGAAGAAATATCTTATTAATTTTTGGTTTTAACTGCATTTCCAAGCATCTGTTTTTATATCAACCCACTTGACTTATATGCGAACATTTTTGGAATTTTGAGCATTCATCATTTTGAGTTTCTGGCCAAGCGAATGAGTCAGCCGCATTTGGCAGCTGCATTAGCCAAATCCATAAGCCTTGGCTAATATGCAAACAAACATACATGTATTTTATATATAGAAAAATGCCAATTCATTCAATTTCAATTAAATGACAAAAATACAAAAATGTTTTGACGCCAAGTCAACAATTCGGAAATTTAATTTCGTGCTCTTTTGCTACGGTTTCACATTTCGCCTGCAAGCAAAATCCAAATCTCGTAGCTTTTGATTTTTTTTTTTTTTTTTTTCGGATTGCTCGACAAATGAACGAGAATAAAATCTGTATAAAAAAAACCGCATTTCATTCATTGACGAAGCCCAAGATTGTTTTACACTCGTCTACTACAAAAAATAGATTGTATTTTATATTTTTGTCGCGTGTTTCTGGAGCTGTAAACTTTTCGCCGAATGCTGCTTTTTGTTTTTTTTGTAACAAGAGGCACAACTCATGTTGAACAATTTGAATAAGTACATATAATGATTATATTTTTTTCTCGCTATATTTTTTTTTCTTGCTCACTCTTGACAGATCCAGTACAGACAGCCCGACAGACACGTCTGTGCACAACAATTTGATCTCTAGAGTTTTGGCACGAACTGTAATTGAAAATATTTCATATCCCAAAGCAAAACCAAAAACCGACAAACAAACAGCGCGCTTGACACTTGAAACACTTGGTTCGTGGCTTTGGTCTTTGCCAGGGCGGTTACGCGGGGGGTTTTTCACGGATCTCTTGCTGCTGGCAGCTTTCTTGTCCGGTTATGTTACGTTACGTGAAATTTCAAATGTCATAATTTTGACAGTTTGATAGTCATACACATAGTTTCTTGCCAGCGTCTAGTGGGAAGCTGCAAGGCATTGGAGCGCTCCGTTGTGAAGTGTATTGCCCAACACTGTTACCGAAAAAGTAGCCAACAGCAAACAAAGTGACAACTTTGGCATATTATGAGTATAAGTCACGCACAGTGGTAACGAACATCAAATCGAAGCCATAAAATGTATTTAAAATGTTATTGTTATTGTTATATTGTTGTGTAAGATAAACAATATGCGATCTAATAACATTCAGGTGTAATTAGTTTTCTAACAAATTTTTCAGCTTTGCCCAGAACATGATATAAAATTGATTTCTTTCATGGTAAACAGCAGCTCCGGACTTAATATGCTGAAATGAATATATATTAGTAAATACTCCAGACATGCTTTTATTATAAACTGCGGCAAATGCTTCTTGTTTAAGTATTCCTTTCTGGAATCCAAATCTGTATAGAAAACAAAGTGATGTAATTATCATTTTAAATACTATTCCAAGCTCTGTAAACCCCTGACTAAATCATTTTGAGAACTCGTAATACTCTGATACCCTTCCTTAGTTTTCTTAGGTATTGCTGATTATTTGCCGAACTAGACGCAACTCGGAGCCGAGTCTAGTCGAAGCGATACGTGGCCCACTCTGGTAGTTGATCTCAAAGACCACACATAGGGCTGGATTTTTAATGTAAAGTTGCACAACATGTAAAAATTCAGCTCGTGTTTTACAGCAAACAACGGCTGTCAGTTTTAGCTATTTCCCGAGAAACAGTCGCCAGCGCGAGCTGCCAAATTAGGCATTGTCAGAGCCATATTTGGGTTGTGGGTACTATAACCCCAGCCTATACGATTATTTCTGAGCAGCTTAGGGCTTTGTGTTATATATCAAGTAACAAAACACAAAAAAAAAACATGTCTTTTTAAAAGAACTTGCTATCCGAACAGGTTAGGAAACGGGGACTCGAACAAAACTTGGGGCCTCGTCAGCCTTTTGACATTGACGAAGTGGTTCTTCGAATGAAATTGTCATAATTTTTTCGGGTTTTCTACATGTCTTTTGATGCATACAAAGCGTTAATGTTGCCCACTTTGTCATACTTTGCGTTAGCCTCAACAATTGAACAATTGATAAAAAGCCAGACAAACTAACGGTCCATTTGAGGTATTGCCTCACACATCTGGATCTGAACAATTGAACTTTGAGCATGACTCAGTTTCGTAGCTTGCAATTGCAGTCGTCCAAATGCAATGCTATTGGGCGTGGTATAACCCGTTTCGATGCCTACGACATGGTTGAGCTCTACTATAAGCTATAAGCCTTGACTTAAACACTTCATTGAGGCATATGGTATGGACTTAAGGACTTCCAGATGTAGTTACACATCTGGTAGAACTGAAACATGGCTAACAACACATTTGAGTACGTATTGTTTTGACGTTTAGTAATTTGTTTTAAATTTCACAGTTTTGCGTGTTGAAATCAATTCGTTCTGCTTGTTGCGAGTGTGCATAATGGCTTGTAATTTCAATTTGTTGAGTAGTTGACGGACGGGCAAACATCAGACCTAAGACAATTTAATTTAGTTTATATTATTATTGAAACATCATCAAATATCGAGAAATCAATTCAAATACTTTCATTTGATTGATGAACATCTCAGGGAATAACAAAGGTTTTTGACAAACATACTTAACTATTGAGAGAGAGGCAGAAGGAAGAAGAAGCCCAGCAAGAAATTAAATTTTGATCAGCTTAAATAAAGCGTTAATTGATATTAAATTCCAGATATTTTGTATATTATTCCAACCATTTCATGTTCTATTCTTCGGGCTAAGTTTTATTATTTTCATTAGCTTCAGTTAAGCTCAATGATTGTTTTGGCCACGCCTCAAACAAACCTTAAACGTTTCGTTTTAATATACTTCATGTGGTAAGCATAAGCAATTTTGAATTTGATTTAATCCATGCCAGCACGTCACATAAATTGGAATACTTATTTTCAGCTGCAAAGCGGCCCACAACTATCTATAAATTAGTCCATAAATATGTCCGCGTCTTAGACTAAGCTGCAGCAACAGCAACAGCAACAGCTCCAGGGCCAGCAACAAAGCCGGCTGCAATGAACGATTCCATAAGCAATTATTATATCGATTTATGACAAACCCAAGCAAAGTTTGTCTTGGGTGGGAGATTATGTCGGCCAAGCGGGGATTTGTGCCAAGGCGGCGGCGGCAATGGCTCAAGTTCCCAAACGCCCAAGACAAACTTTGCGCATTAAAAAAAGGCGCATGAAATTTAAATCTCAAAATAATAAATACAAATTCTAACTGCTTGCTAGTAAAAAAGGCTAAACGAAATAAATGAAAAAAAGAATAGTAACAAAATTACATTTCCGCCTGGTTATAAGCAACAGGTAAACGGTGGCAGCCAAAAAAAAAGAAAAAAAATGAGAAAACTTGTGTGTAAAGTAAATCCAGGTAAGACCCAAGGCTGGGCCCAAGTAATATACCAACAGCCTCTGAGCGGGTTATAAAAACTGTCATGATTTACAGTTCGCACTTTTTACGATGCCGCGCTCTACGCCAGGCTCTATGGCCGCGGCGGCTGTTCTATCGGCCTCGAATTATTTGGAATTTAAGTAAGCGAGAAATATATATTTAAGCATAGTTTTTATTTGTCGGAGCTCTTTTCTATTTTTATGTGGCTTTTATGTGCCAGCGCGCAGTTCTCATACCAAAAAGAACTTTAAAGGCGGCTAATACAAATTCTTTTTGTTTTGCGGTAGCATCCACATCCAACTAACTGTTTGTAATTAAAATCATTTATTGGCATTAAAAATCATGTATTTAAGCTTGATTTTCTGCGCCGCTCGCTCACGTATTCCACATAAAAACACAAAAGCCTCAAAATCAAAGCTAAAACTAAGCCATAAAACATAACAAAATAAAACGCACACAGACAATTTCCCAGCGTGTTCTCACTGCGCACATCATGTAACGTTTTCACTTAAAATTCACACTTGATACACAACAACAACAACAACAACAACAAGAGCAGCGCGAACATTTATCATTTCGCTTAGATCTCGCGCCTTTTAGAGCGGTACGAGGCCTAAAAGTGTCGCCTGCTTGTTGTTGTTTTCCTCGGTTTTGTCTTCTTTTTTTTTTTTGCATCTTTTGATTTATTCTCAAGTGCTTCGCTGGTGTCTTTCTCTTTGTTTTATTTCAGCGGCAACCTAAATATTGAGATAGGCATCTGCGGTCGGTCAGTGTCAACTGAAGCGGTTCAGCTAAGTTGGTTTATTCCCTTGGCCTCTGCCTACGATATATTACGTACGACGACGCTTCATTAGAAGTGTCGTAAAAACGTAGCCAAGATCTGAGTTTTACTTGAAATGGCCCCAGGTTGCTCTGAGATCTAAGCTAAATTGTGATCATGCGTAGAGCTACGACTGAAAATTGCATTCAGAACTTGCAGCTAAGTTGATACTAAATACGTGCCTGGCATAAATAACTCATAGTTAACGGTCAGTCACTAACTGGCAGTTGGGCTGCCAAGTTGCAAGCACAGCAAAGTCTATAAACGTACTTTAATAACATCTTTCCATTAGTTTTTAAAGCCAAAATGTCGAAACTTATAATGAGGACGGTCTAATGAGAATCGCAGCGAAGAGCTCGAGGCATAAGAGAGCTTTCTACAGATTTCTATAGTTATAATAGAGAGTAATATTTACATTATATTTTAAAGCCTTGTACGTATTATCCTATAGCTTTAAGACAAATATCTTAAGGCTAAAACTTGAGGTGTTCTTGCAGCACTTCCTTTCATAAAAGCTTTATAATATTTATAAGAATGCAAAGTAATTTTTCATAGCCGCGCGCTGTTTTCATACCCTTCACTCGATTTGCAAAGGCATTGTTAATGCTCAGCGCTCTGATTTCAAATGTTTTACAAACTTTGAACACAATATTAATTACCGGCCATTAGCAGCATCACTCAATTTTAAACATATGCAACAGCAGCAGCGACTGCACAGCGACGAGCGGAGCACAAAGAAAAATAAAAACTAAAAGTGGAAACTATCTGGAAACTCATACATCAATGCCGCTAAATCCACTTGTCAGGGCAACAAACGTGAGAATCGTTCGAGTAAAAAAATATACAAAACAACAAAAAAAACAAAAAAAAAGATACAAAACAAAAGCCAAAGCAAACGCAAACAGATCGAGCTACGAGAATATATTGTCAGGGCAGCCGTTTAACCCGGTGTACGGTGTCCCTGCTCGGGCGCTCAGTCCCTGCTCGGGCGGCCAAAAACCGTACGTTGTTCGCTTAACTTTGGACTCTATTAAAGATTTGTTGCTGCTGCTGCAACAACGACGACACCTGCAACATTTGAGGGCGAGCTGTGAAAGACTTTTTTATGCTAAATACCGCCGCATTTTATTGATGACGACAACAGCAACGAAAACAATGTGATATATCTTGCTCTTGCCCTACACTCGCACACACAGAGTCACACACACGCACACATGTAACTTTGACAACAACAACAACAACAACAAATGAGTGACAAAACACCACAAGGAATTTTAATCCCAAAATGATTGATAATCATTTGCTAGCCGTAGAAGAAAAAGCTTTATCACGTTCCGTTTGCTAGGTGTAAAGTCTATGCGGTATTATCAGCAACGCGTTCGGCATCATCTTCTGCTTCAGCTTCTTCATCTTATTCTTCTTCTTTTTCTACAACATCATTATCATCATCAGCTGCTCCGACTGGAACTGGGTTGGGTTCGGGGGCCAACCGTGTACCAGGGCCTGGCCATTGTGCGCTGCTAATGTTTGCACTTAATTCAACAGACAATAGACAGGAAAGCTGCTGGGCGCATTTTCTTTTAGCTTTTACCTCAAGTGCTGATGAGTGCAGGGCGTGTAGCGGGCTGGGGGGGCTGGAATCCATTCCAAGCGGAAAACGTTGCCAGCCAAGGCGAAAAATCTAAATTATGTCGTTGCCGCCTGGCAACGCATAGAAAAATGCAGCGTTTTGTTAGCATAAAGAGGCGACGATGCGCTTTTTATGAATGGCATGACAGCACTGAGAGAAATTTTGTACCAACATTTTCAATATATATAAATTACAAACGTGTCAAATATAAATATTAACAAATATTTTAATTATGAAAAAAAAAAAAAAAAAAAAAAAAAAAATTAAATAGATAAAACTTGAATTTTTCATTTTCCATTTTAAAGGTCTCCAAAACCATCAATATATATTTTCAAAAATGTTTAAAAATGCATACATTTTATCAATTTGGTTTCATATTTTCCTCTTCCCTTAAATTTTGGCATGCTTTTCGTGCAGTGTCGTATCTCTATGCCTGCAAACCCACCCACAGTCAAACATTTGCCATATCATGTTGCACATTTGACTGCCAACAAACTGTTGTCTGCGCGCGCGGGTGTGTGTGTGTGCGTCTGCCGCCCCAAAAGCCCCTCAGCTCCAGCCTCGTTTATTTCACTTGTATCTCATTCAACATTTAGTTAAGCGCTTTTGCATCTAAAATTTTCCATTTGCATAGCCTGTGGCAACAACAACAACAACAACAACAACAACAACAGCAACATCATTATTTTTATCCATTTAGTCTTTTGTTTGTGTTGGTGACACCTTTTCTAACACACACACACACACAAGCACACACATAGAGAGAGCCACACTCTTATGCACACATGCACAACTATTTAACCTGCGAGTCACCTGCGCTGCATTTGGTAGTCATGAGTTTTGATGATGAGTTGAAAATTGAACAAAAGCTGATTTAAGTCATAATTTATCATGATGTTTTTGGGGGATTAGTTGCGCTCAATTTAACAACTGTTTATTTTTAACACGTCCGCATTGCGCATACGCCGCATGTGACGTGCACGCTCTGGCTAATGTTTTAATTTATTGACTATCAAATGTTTGAGGCTTTTGTGTGCTTTGACTGCCAGCTGCCTACTGCATTGGTTTGTGCCACTAAAAAGTGCAACAAAGCAAAGTCGTATGCTGCCCGCTGCCCCCTGCCCACCAATACTGTCTGTGTCCGCTCCATGACATGGCCGGCCACGCCCACAAGATGCCAAACGAAAAATAACAGAAAAAACTCGTTCTTTCACTTTTGCCTGCCTGCAAGCGCGAATTTTATGGTTACACCCAACCAAAAATCTCTGATGAGGATCGCGCGCGCCGCACAAGTTCTAGCGGTAAATAAAGAATTGGCCAACGATGGCAACGCCAACGCCGCGCCCACCCAGCGGCCTGGCAAAGGACCACCAAAATGATAAGTTGCCGTTTCGCTTCTTCCTTCATTTAATAAAAGCTTTTTTTTTTGGCGCAGCTTGGATTAAGAAATTACAAGATACTCGCCCCACGCAACCGCAAAATAAAAAGAAAAACAAAATTGAATTTAATTTAATTTAATTTTCTGCAACACGTCCTCTGCAACTGAAAGGAAAGTTGACCCACTGGGTAACTGAGGTGGTGCCACAAAAGGGTCTGTCGCCTAAATCGCCCCGGGCTTGAATTAAGACATAATAAAGCTGTCCCAGACCAAGCATATCCAGCGATTTCTCCACCTTCCCTCTCTTTCGCTCAGTCATCCGTCAAGCGTTTCGGGACGTCAGTTTTTGAACATCTTGGAACACCTTTTCGCCTGGTCTGATGAACTACATAGCTGGCGGAGTAGTATGTCGAGGCGGGCTTGAACGATATTTTCGAATTTTCAGCGGGTACTTAAGGTTTATTACTTAATGTGCAACACACTCGAGGTGACATTTCCCAGCTCGTACATAAGAAAATCATTCATCTGCTTGCTCGTAGTTAAAAACTTGGTCAGTTCGAGGCCAAAAAGTAGCAATCAATAGCAAATATCTTAATATATCTATAGTGTGTTTAATCTTCGGCAGTCTGAGAATAAAGTTTTTGGGTTTTTCGGACTCATTTTTCGCACTAAGAGCGCGTGGTTATATCTCTGGCATATTTTGCAGTTCATTTTGTACTCGTGGCTCATTGTCTTGGCTCCCATGTGTGTGTGTGTGTGTGTGTGTGTTGCTTGACAAACGAGTGTCATTTATCAAAATGTGACACTATTTGCGCCAAGTCATGTGTTAACTGCACTTTATTTTATTGTTATATGTTGCCCGTACCGCCACACAAAGGCGTTGCTGGCGCAGGAGCTGCTCCTTCTGCCAGCTCGACTCAACTGAATTGCGGAACTGAGCTGTCTGGCATTGGTTTTTAAAGTGCTCTCATAAAATATATATCATAATTGAGGGTTATATTCTGTGTTTTTTTTTCTTTCCTGCTTTTCGTTGGCCAAAACTTCTTAAGCGCTAAAGTTTAGCAAAGCAATTGACCCAGACACGAAGCCGTGGCATGCCTAAAGATTGAGATATGGTTTGTGTGTGCCCAGGTTTTGCTTTTTGGGACAGTTCGCCCTTTGGGCACACTTGAAGAATTGCTTGTTATTAATATGTGAGAATATATTTAGGTTTTATTTTATGGCTGCATGGAAATATTTGAATATTAATTTATTGTTATTTATAGCTTAAGCTAATGCGCATACTTAAATTCTTATTAATATCTCAATTATTGTATTTTATATTTATATAGATTTCTTTGTGCCTTACAGTTAAGACATTTGCTTTGTAGCAAGCCCAAAAACAACTACCAAAAAAATTTTACTGTGCTTTTCACATATTTTTATTGTTTTGTTTTCTTTTTGGGGCGGCAACTGCATTTAGTGCCAATAATATAAATATTATGATTATGCGCTCCAAAAATGGGCGCAGTTATATATTTTACGCGTACCAATGCAGTTGTTGTAGTTGTTGTGCGTGTGTGTGTGTGTGTGTTTCTGGTTTCCATCGAAAAGTAATTTCTGGCACGACATTAATTTCTTTTAAATTACGCATAATTGAAGTGCGAGCCACTCGAACTTGATCGATGATCGATTGAAACTCTGGACTCAAGCTGCTCCTTGGCACATTGATCGAAACGTGTTTCTCTTGAAATAACTACATATAAAAATCTTTGAAAAAAATGTAAAAATAACTAAAGATTGCGCCATAATTATTTAATTTCTTTGCCAAAGCAAGCGTTGGTGTTGGCTTCGCCCCATATGCGGGCCAAGTTCTGGGACTTTCTGGCCAGCGGCATTGACATTCGAATTAGACACCTGACACAATAGCCCAAAGACTCGTGACTGTCATTTGATGGTTTTGCCGTACAATGAAGCTCAGTGCGCCTCAATCAACGCATTGACTGAAGCCTTGAGTTTAGTATTATTTTTGATGCATTATTTGAAATTTGATTTCGATTTTCAACATTCGTGGGCATTTAAGCTGTGCGCTTGCATACGCGCAACATAGCCTTGTACAGGGTATTTGTGTTTATGTGTTGAAGTATATAACAAATTGAAGAAGGCCCCAGAAAGTGTATAGATAGATTCTATTATGCAGCTGATATTGAAGGAAGTGGCTAAAAAATAGGTTGATGTAACACAAATCTTGTTTACATAATAAAATCATAATAAATATCTGCAGGGTATTAAATCTTGGGTAGCCCACATACAAAATATTTATATATTATTTATATTTTGTTGGCTTTTTTTCTTGGCCGTGTGTAATTTCATATCAACGGCTGTTGTTATTGTTGTTGCTGCTGTTGGGTATTTAGTTTTATTTTTGGTTGCTGCCTTTGTTAGCGCACTAAGCGGATTTTTTCTTACATCAGTTTAGTGTCACATTAGCGCTGTTGTGAAGTGCCACTTAACCGTTCCAAATGCCATTCAATTGGCTCTGCTTACGGGGGCGACAGATCACATCACATCAATTCAATTCAGTTCAGTTCAATTCAGCCCAGATCGGATCAGATCAGTTTAGGTATTCCCGCCTGCTTGCTGTCACACAATTTGTGCCACATTTCATTACACATCACATATCGAATACATGTACATTTTGTTTTGCATTCAATAACATCTTATATAGATAGCATATATAACCCCAACTGATCCGTATCGTTTTGCTTTTCGAGCTGCCAGCAGCGTTTAGCTCAGGTCCAAACGTACATAAAATGCTTCAACAGAACGCAACTTATGAATTTCTTGTTATTTTGCTTGTCTTCTCTTTCAAAACTGATGCTTTTATTTTTTTATGACACTGCGATGCTATCAGTTTTTGTGTATTTGCCTTTTGTCCAGATTTTTGCTCGTTAAATTCGTTGCAGGCAGCTCGATTCATTGGATGAATCATAACGTAATAAAGGTATTTAAAAGTCAGTTCTTAACTGTTGTTTGTTTCCGTTTTGGATTGAATAGTTAACGTTACGGCTTGTTATTCAACTACCAGAACTGTTAGAACCGATAGGATTTAATAGAATAAATGAAGAATATAAACATTTGCGGATTTTAAAGTGGCTCATCGGTGGGTATTTCGGCTTCAAGGGGGCGAATCATCATCAGGACGCTTTTAATGGAATAACTACGGCCATGCCAATGATGCCAGTAAATGCAGCCGTCTGTCTCCAGTTTATTTGATTTATCCAGTTGGCAATCGAAACTTAGTCCGTTCAGGTTGCTTAACGAAAGGGAATAGAAATATGTTAAATATTTTCCATGACAAAACATTTCGATAATAATACCTGTCACCGCAGTTGAAATACCACCAACCGCCTTTTACAGCTTTTGCGCAGTTAAGTTTTAAATGCGTATCATTATCCTGATCTTTGGATGTAAATGATTGTCCTACATGTCCTCCCAAAGAATCGCCAGCATTTCCGCTGTATTGGCCAGTCGAAACCAACTTGAATTTTTCGTCCTCACTTCCGACTACGAAATTATCATATCTGGCATAGCGGACTTCGTCATCTTGATCGACAAGCTTAATATAGAGCTCGTATCTTTGATCGCTTGTCATTTTATTCAATTTCTGTAGACCAATCCAGTATTCACCATCGGCGTTCCCAAAACCTTCAGCATAATCCGACCAATCCCTAAAGAAGTCAACACTTCCATCTATGCGACGCTGTATTACGGTCCACCCGATGCCTGCAGACACAGAATCGCATGCGACGGAAAAGGGCTCTTCGCCTTCTATTTCTATTGTCTGTACTCGCGCAGGAAGACAACTTTTCGGAAATACATTCTTGGTACATTCATACTAAAATTAATGAATTGAGAGAACATGTTAAAAAATATTATAGCAACATTTCCTCATGTCGACTACTCACTGGTCCAATCAGTTTTAAAATTGTTAATAAAATTGCACATATTTTTAAATCTTTCAACATTTTAGCGCGATCTTCGAACTTCGTTGCCAAATGCAGGGAAATGTCCGACAAATATGAAATAGAATTGAACTGTGCAGCACTTAATAAAGCTATTCGCCAGGAAGTGATACGCTTACTTTATAGAAGAAAATATTCAAATTGGATTACATTTAATTATCTGCGCTTATGCAACGGCAAGAACAAAGCTTATCTTAGTTCTGCTTGACATTTATTCTTTTCAATTTAGACACGTTTAAGTAGCGCAAATATTCTGAAGGATCTCAGAACCTATATGAGCTACAGACTTGAAATTTTAGCTCTTTTCCGATAGTTCATAACTTACTCTGTTTCCACTCGAAAAAAATCGATATCGATTTTGACTGCCCCGTGTTTGCGCAAATTCCAAGAATTTTCTGGTCGTCTGCTTCGAATTCTATCAATAGCATTGCAATTGCAATTGTATTGTTTTCTGTGCTGCTATTATAATTCGTTTTTTTGGCTGTTGAGTAGAAGCGGTTTCTAGCGATTCCTACCAAGAAAACTATTTTCTTTTTGGCTTTTATGGCTGTTGAGTAGAGTCGGCAGCAAGTAATGCGGTGAGTTGCGAGCTCGGACACTGCCAAGGGAACTTTTTTTTTAAATTTATCTGAACTGAGCTGAATTTGATGTTGGTAAAAGAGGGTTCAGGGTATTCCCTAGTCGGCAACTCCCGGCTAAAACTTCTTACTTGTTTATGTGTGGATTAATAATATGTGTTACTGGGCTATTGGTTTGAAAAACAGCCAGTCTATGGGGTTGTAATGTGCTGTTCATGTAATGGAAGCTTATTAATTTTGTGTGTCCATGACGAAAGCGAATCAGTTTTATTTCGTCCAGTTTACCTATGTTGCAAGCAATTCATTTAAAAAGAAAATAGTTTGTTTGTTTTTTAATAGTTTTAATTAAATTATATAATTCATTAGTTGTTTGGTTCTCTATATATGAAATAAGCTCCTATTTGGATTTTTCGGCTTCAAATGGGCGAATCATCATCTGCACGCTTTTCATGGAATAGCTACGGCCACGCCAATGATGCCAGTAAATGCAGCCGTCTCTTTCCAATTTATTTGAGTTCTCCATTTGGCAATCAAAACTAAACCCGTTCAGGTTGCTTAACGATAGAGGAAAGGAATATGTTAAATATTTTCATAAGAGCACATTTCAATAATATTACCTGTCACCGCAGTGGAAATACCACCAACCGCCTTTTACAGCTTTTGCGCAGTTAAGTTTTGAATGCGTATCATTATCCTGATCTTTGGTTGTAAATGGCCTTCCTATATGTCCGCTCAAGGAATTGCCAGCATTTCCTCTGTATTGGCCAGTCGAAACCAACTTGAATTTTTCGTCCTCACTTCCGACTACGAAATTATCATATCTGGCATAGCGGACTTCGTCATCTTGATCGACAAGCTTAACATAGAGCTCGTATCTTTGATCGCTTGTCATTTTATTCAATTTCTCTAGACCTATCCAGTATTCACCATCGGCGTTCCCAAAACCTTTAGCATAATCTGACCATTTCCTAAAGAAGTCAACACTTCCATCTATGCGACGCTGTATTACGGTCCACCCGATGCCTGCAGTCTCCGAATCACATGCCACGGAAAAGGGCGATTCTCCTTCTATTTCTATTGACTGTACTCGCGCAGGAAGACAACTGTCCGACAATACACATTTATTCTAAAATAAAAAATCAATTGAGAGAACATGTTAAATGATATTATAATAACATTTCCTCATGTCGACTACTCACCGCACCACTTTCAGGTATTACCGCAATTATTTTTAAAATTGTTAATAAAATTGCATATATTTTTAAATCTTTCAACATTTTAGTGCGATCTTCGAACTTCGTTGCCAAATTCAGGGAAATGTCCGAAAAGTATGAAATAGAATTTAATTGCGCAGCACTTAATAAACCTATTCGCCAGGAAGTGATACGCTTACTTTATAGAAGAAAATATTAAAATTGGATTACATTTAATTATCTGCGCTTATGCAACGGCAAGAACAAAGGTTATCTTAGTTCTGCTTGACATTTATTCTTTTCAATTTAGACACGTTTTAAGTAGCGTAAATATATCATCAATAGCGTATCGAAAGGCGACTAAATTTTGAGCGATTTCTCCTGAAAACTAGTTGTATTAGGTGGTGTAAGCGGTGGCTGTTGAGGCCTTTCGATAATTATCTAAGGATCTAAGTGTAATTTGGGTATATGTATTACTATATATACGCATCAATAACCGAGTCAATCTAGCCATGTCCGTCTGTCTGTCCGTCCGTCCGTCTGTCCGAGCGTCCTTCTTTCCGTATGTATGAACGCAAGGATCTCAGAAGCTATATGAGCTAGAGACTAATCCATGCGCACATCGAGTTTGTTCCCGATAGTTCATAACTTACACTGTTTCCAATCGATAAAAATCGATATCGCAAGTCCTGTTTTTGAGCAAATCAGGTAAATAATAAGAGCTAGAGTCACCAAAAGTAATATATTTATTCTAGAATAGTATATATACATCAAGTATCTTTCATTGTATACCTATCGCCATCTCCCCGCTACTACCTCATAGCTATAAATCAAGTTAATAACCCAACCTGTATTGCCCACCAATTTACGCTTCAATTTTACTGCAATTTACTTTTTGATGGGTTAAGAAAAGCACAAAAGTTTTGACTGCCCCCGTGCTTGCTCAAATTCCAATAATTTCTGTATTCAAGGGCCCACACATTCGTGCGCCTCTGCTTCAAATTCTATTAATAGCATTGCAATTGCAATTGTATTGTTTTCTGTGCTGCTATTATAATTCGTTGTTTGGCTGTTGAGTAGGAACGGTTTCTAGCGATTCCTACCAAGAAAAATATTTTCTTATTTCATTTTTATTTCGTCCAGTTTGCCTATGTTGCAAGCAATTCATTTAAAAAGAAAATAGTTTTGTTTGTTTTTTTTATATTTTCAATGAAATTATATAATTCATTAGTTCTTTGGTTCTCTAGATATGAAATAAGTACCACGCATTTGCTGATTAAATTAATGTAGCTCGTCGAAGGATTTTTCGGGTTCAAATGGGCGAATCATCATCTGGACGCTTTTCATAGAATAGCTACGGCCATGCCAATCAAACCAGTGAATGCAGCCGTTTTTTTCCAATTTATTTGAGTTCTCCATTTGGCAATCAAAACTAAGCCCGTTCGGGTTGCTTAACGATTGAGGAAAGAAATATGTTAAATATTTTCATAACAGCACATTTCAATAATATTACCTGTCACCGCAGTGGAAATACCACCAACCGCCTTTTAGAGCTCTTGCGCAGTGAACTCTTGAATGCCTATCATTATCCTGATCTTTGGTTGAAAATAAACTTCCTTTATGTCTTCTCAAAGAATCGCCAGCATTTCCGCTGTATTTGCCAGTCGAAACCAACTTGAATTTTTCGTCCTCACTTCCGACTACGAAATTATCATATCTGGCATAGCGGACCTCGTCATCTTGATCGACAAGCTTAATATAGAGCTCGTATCTTTGATCGCTTGTCATTTTATTCAATTTCTCTAGACCTATCCAGTATTCACCATCGGCGGTCCCAAAACCAATAGCATAATCTGACCATTTCCTAAAGAAGTCAACACTTCCATCTATGCGACGCTGTATTACGGTCCACCCTATGCCTGCAGTCTCCGAATCACATGCCACGGAAAAGGGCGATTCTCCTTCTATTTTGATTGACTGTACTCTCGCAGGAATACAACTGTCCGACACTACACATTTTTTCTAAAAATAAATCAATTGAGAGAACATATTATGATATTATAATAACATTTGTTTATATCGACTACTCACCGCACCACTTTCAGGTATTACCGCAATCATTTTTAAAATTGTTAATAGAATTGCACATACTTTTAAATCTTTCAACATTTTAGTGCGATCTTCCGACAAATATGAAATAGAATTTAACTTCGCAGCACTTAATAAACCTATTTGCCGGGAAGTGATACGCTTACTTTATAGAAGAAAATATTAAAATTGGATTACATTTAATTATCTGCGCTTATGCAACGGCAAGAACAAAGCTTATCTTAGTTCTACTCGATACTTTTTTGACACAAGATACCTGAGTATTTTAAATTAACAAAAATATAAGCACACATTTTTTTTTGCTTATGAACATAGTTAGTGAAGCTTTCAAGTCAGAGTGCATGTAAGAAAAATGTTCCCTTTTATTTATAAATTTTTCTTATTCTCTTTATGCTTGCAATTCTTATTTAACATTAAATGTGGCTGTGCTATCGAAAACTCTTAAGATAGAATACTGTGAAATGCTCTTCTCTGGTGGAACACACAGCAACAGCTAATGCGGCGATAAGTTAAGGTTAGTTAGCCGTGGATGTGGCCGCAAAGGCAATGTATGCCAAGAAATAAGAAAACAAAAACAAAAATGATTTATCATAATGGTAGACGGCGGCCTGGGGGCTTCCAACGGCGTTGCCTTAAACGGCCGATAACAGCAGCCAACAACAACAATGACGCGACGACGCGACGCGACGCGAAGCGATGCGACTGGACCGAAATGTCAACTCTTCATATAAAAATTAACAAAATATAAATTTGAAAAAATGAAAAAACCAGACTCGAAACCAGAAATATATGCGTTTTTTCGGGATGCGTTTCTGTTTTCATTGCCCAACGGGCTTTGTTTTTTTGTTTTGTTTTTCTTGGCAATTTATGTGGCGAGCGTCCCTTTTGGTATCGAGTTACGCCTGCGCCTGTGCGACAATGTTGAGTTTCTGGACTCGGGCACAAATTATGAATTGCCGTTGCCCGTTTTGAAGCTTATCGAGCGAATGCATCGCTGCGTTTAAGTTTGGTTTTTTCCTCTCCTCTCCTCCACGCTTCTTTATTTTTTTTTTAATTTTTTTATCTATGTCAGCGCATTTTTATCTAATGGCTTCAGCTTCTACCCATCTACCCATCTACCCATCTTCCCATTGATTACTTACACGCACAGCAGGCAGGAATTTGTATCTCCGATTTCAATGCTGACTTATGACATGGTCTCCTATCAGAGCTCAACTCTGCTCTGCTCTGGTCTGCTTGGCTTTGCTCTGATAGCTTCATAAGCCGCGATAAGACCAAATTCAAGCGCTAATTGCCAGCAGCAAGACCTTATGAGGCGCCGGGCATTTGTCTGTGGCTTCGGGGCGCGCGGTGGCTGGCCGGCCATTGACAGTTTTCCAGGTGGCAGCCGCGCGGTCTTGCTATCAGCCGCTTGTTATCGCCAGACAAATGCATTTTGCAAATTATTAACATACTCCTCGCTGTATATGTTTGTATGTATGTATGTATGTGTGTGTATCTGTATGTGTAGCAGTGTGGCTCCTACATGGCCACAACAGCTAGTCGAACGCGCGGCAACAGATACATTTGTATCTGACGCCCGTGGGCTGCGGTGGAGCGCTGGCTGCCGGTCTCTGGCTGCTCTGTGGCTGTAGCTGTGGCAACGGCAGCAGCTAATTGATGTCAGTGCACAAAACTTGATTTATTTCTATTAATAAATGCCCAAATGCAATTATTTGGCATGCATGTAACACACATCCAAACACACACACACACGCATAGATAGCAGAGTGCCCGCTGAGAAATTTGCTGTATGCAAATTTGGTTATAAATTTTAAAAGAAATGTTATTATTTCATTTTGTATATTTAACTGTCGTATGCTGATAGTATAATATATTTAGTAAATAAAATAATAAATATTACCTTTGTTTTTTATTGATTTCAATTATTAGAATGTAGGATTAGGATGTTGTAAGATTTATAATATTTCATTAGGATCTATAAATATATAATCACATTTTACTTAGATTGATTTTTAGATATTTGTTTGTCATATGAAAAGAGTAACATTTTATTTAGTAGTAAGATAAGATATATTTTTGAGTATTTTAGAATTCTTAAAATGATGTCCTCCATTAGAATATAATATTTAATTGGGGTCTATAAATATTTAATGAGATTTTATTGAATCATAATCAAATATATATTCAATCTCACGCGCCTTGCAATTTGTAAAGCCAGAAATGGCTTGGCTTTAATGAAACACTGAAGCTTCCTTTTTCAGCTGCCATATCCTAGCCACACATTTTTTTAAATTTATATATGATGAACCTACTATTAAATCGGCTTTTAAATGTGCCAAGGGTCTATAGATTCTTGATAAGGTTGTCGCGTGACTGATAACCATTTAATATCAATAAACTAAAACACAAAATATTCAAATATTATTTATAACTGTTCTGTCAGGCTTAGCAGGCTTTTCACATTTTCTTAGCATATTTGATACATATTTATTTATAAACATTTTCTACTGGGTCTAAACGCGGCTGGCCAATAAATCGCTTGTTTGGCCACAATTACATACACGAACTGCAGCCGAAAATGGCCAAAAATGCTGCAACTGCAGCACAGTTGTTATTGATACTGTTGATGTTGTTGTTGTTGTTGTAGTATCTGATACTGTTGTTGTTGTTGTTGTTGTTGTTGTTGTTGCTGTTGTTGTTGTTGCTGTTGTAGTAGCTGTTGTTGTTGCTGTTGTAGTAGCTGCTGCTGTTGTTGCTGTTGCTGTTGTAGTAGCTGTTGTTGTGTCGATAAAAATCACGTAAAAATTTACTTGCATAAATTTTAACACCGATTTTAATCGACGCCATGTCTCTGGCTTAGACAACTCATTGAGCTGCTATGCGCGCATTTTCTTTATATTTTATTTCGTTTATATTTTTATGCATTTTCTTCTCGACGTCGAAATCGAAATCGACGTCGACAGCGACAACGATCGACACTTTACGTGGCAGCATTTTTCGCTTGTAATTACGGCCAGCAGCAGTTCCGGCGTGTTTCTTGTTGCTCTTTTTGCTGCTGCTGCTGTTGCAAATGTAGTCTATAATTTTGTTACGCTCGTAAATTATTGATATGTCAAATCAAATTCTGGGCATGTTTTTCAGCCTGGCACCACCACAAATTTATGGCTTACAATTTGTGTTGGCCGCAAACGAGAACTGGTTAAAAAGTAGACTGCAAAATACAAACAAATAAACGAAAACTTTCGCTTGAAGAAATATAAAGAAGAATAAGGGTAGACAGACAGACGGGCAGACGGGCCTGACTATATGCAAATCGGCTGTTGATACTGATCTGGAATATATATACTATATACTCGGAGATATATCCATTAAATGCATTGCACTAGACTTGACAGAAATGCTGATACCCTCTACTTAAGTTGTATTTATTACTCTTTACATATGCAAAAGTTCTTATTTCTACTCTTAACTCTATGCTCTTTTTGAAAAGGAAGAATGAAGTTGCACTCTTTCATCATATAAAATGTAAATTGCTGGCTTAAATTATAAGATAAATGCTTATCCTTAACAACTTATCAAGCCCGTCTCGTCTGTGGAGCAAAAATATGTAAGAGACGGAAAAGTATTTTTGAGACAGCCGCGGCCCATGTTAAACACTTTGCTTTACAAGCCGCCTGCGCAGAGGCGGCCCCCCTGCTTCCCGCCGAGCTGCTGCGTTTAGTTCCTGGCTGGTCGAAAAACGTGCATTTTCGAGTTACCTCATGTTTGGGCTTTTTATTTTCGCTTTTGGCCATAGTTTTGACATAACTGGAGCGGTTCGTTAGGGGGACTTGGCACTCATATGTGGCAGAAGAGCGAGGGCGGCTGAGAGGAGGAGGAGAGGCAACCTGATTGTGGACGGGTTTGGCGTTGTCTAACAAAATGCTCAAATGCTTGTCTTAGCCATTTGCATTTCGATCTTTTGGTAAATGGCCAACAAGCAGCCAAAACATTGCCTGGAAAATGCTATGGTAATAAAAGTTTTGTATGGAAAATTACAAAGCGGAGCGCGAATGTGTTGGCCATTCCAGGTTTGTTTTTGGGTTTTGGGATTTTGGGTGCATTTCGCTGTTTTGGTTACTTGGCTGGGGCTGGCGCTGGGGCTGGGTCTCGGTTTTCCTGGCTGCTCTGCCAGCGCTCTGCACACATTTGACTTTCACTTTTCGGCTGCCAAATGGCCATTTGGGCATTTTGTGGGCCATTTTGGCTGACTGCGCTTTAAATTTATGTTGATTGCTCCAGTTTGTTTTTGGCTAAATGTTGTTAAATTGTTTTCCGCTTAAATTACATGCATTTGACAAATGATTAGGCCTAGTTTGCGGTCGCAATGGCAATGCTAACCTCGACCTATTATACAAATGCATAACCAACTGGTAAAGGAAATGGATTTTAAATGAATGTCAAATGGCACAGATTCTTTTTTATTTGATTTTAGAAATGTCAACAAATTCGAATTCAAATAAGATATCATGTAATTTATGCTTTAGATATACGCTAAGCTTCAAATAAATATATTTTACTTCTATTGAATAAATTTAAAAATTCAATTTGAATTCAAAGAAACTGAAAGAAAACATTTCAGATTATGTCCAATAACTATGTTTTTTTGTAAATATCCTTAAAATAAGAAACAACTTTCGATATTTAATACTTATAATAATTACCTTTTTTTTGTTTCTTCTTTCTTTATAGCACTTCAGAAATCGCACAATCAAGATCTGCTATCAACTTTATCGACAAAAAAATGAAAAACTCAGGTAATCTTTACATTGAAAATCAATATTTGATATCTGCATAGATCCTTGACTCATCTGAAAACATAAATTCTTTGACTACCCTTGCTGGCCGCTTTGGTGCCCTGCAACATTGTTGCACTTTATTCGCGGAACCATAAAACATGAAAAACTAAACCCGCCAAAAATCTCGGACAATGTCAATAACGAAATAAATACTAATAAAGTCCGGGCTCATGAGTCCCGCAACGAGTGTCCCTTTTGTGTGTACTACATAAATTTCAATATTTATGGCCAGAAGCGAAAAACGGCGATTGCTACCGAAAGGGCACATAATCAAAGAGCTGCCATCTCGTATATGTTTCCCTTGTGTTGGCATTTTCGTTTTTTTTTTTTCTGTTCATCTTACTTTTGGGTAGGCGTATGACAGGCTGGGCCGCTGTGGGCGTAACCCAAATAGAGGCGTGCGCGGCATGCGCCGTTTTACTCTTTAGAGTCGCCAGCAAATATACGACTTTCATTTCTATGTAACTAACGGCCGGACAGGGACAGGGACAGGGACAGGGACAGGGCAGCTCGCGCCTCGAAAATGGCATATGCTATGTGGGTCTATGTGGGAACTGGGTTCTGGGTTCCGCTGATCCTGCTACAGGACCTGGTTGGGCATCATAAATCGCTGCGACATAAATTCAGTGCAGTTTTGACATGGTTGCTGCCTACCTGCCTACCTGGTTGCAGGCACCTGACACAAGAATTGTATTTGGCTGTTGTTGGTATTTCGCACGCTAATCTCTGTAAACAAATCACCAGAGCGCGCGGAGGCGTGGTGGGCGTGTACGGGGACATGTCCTTGGGGACATGTTGTTTTAATTGCTGCCAGACGTCGCAATTTATGAGCATCAATAAAGTGTCAACTTTTGTTTTGACTGCAGAACGTATAGAGAGCAAAAGAGATGAATACAAAAAAAAAAAGCGGCTTCTGGTTGTTGTAAATCATCCGCGTGACTTTCCTAGAAAACTAGTCGGAAGGCAAAAGCCAGCCACTACAGTTAGCACTCTGCTAGGGCCTCTTGAAATGGACACTGGAACTGCAGCAGATGCTTAACTTGGTCCAGACATGCAAGCCGGGCCCCCGGCCAGGCGGACGTTGTTGGTTTTTCGTTTTCAGCATTTGCATTTCAATTGAAGCGAGTAATTAATGTATCGCATATCTGTAGAATTTTAATTGCCAAGTCAATGCACTCGCTACTCGCAGATGCATCATTCGTTTCAATAACACTAGACAGCAAGGTAGGGGAAATATAACAAAAAACAGTTTAGTTGTTATTAGTATTTGCTAAGCAAATAAACAAAACTAAACTAAACTATTATTAACCATTTAGAGGAGCTTACAAATTCAATTAAGTGAACAAAACATTTATCCGAATACATTATGTACATACATTATTATATTATGTATATGATAAATTTCAAAAATATATTGTTTCATTACAAGTAGTTTCGTTTGACAAGTTGTCCAGCCAGGGTTAGATCAGGTCAACGACAACTGTTCATATTATATTTGAATTTGTTTTATGGTGTAATAGGCGCGCGTGTGGCCCCGTCACGTAGCCTACTCAAAACTTAAGCCACCAAATGGCAGCTGGGACGGGCAACAACAATTAAAATCTGAAAGGGTTCTCGTCTTTTTTGTTTCGCAGTAATCTAACAAAAACCACAAGCGGACCACAAGCAGGCCTCATGACCAAAATCCTCATCTCGAATCGCTGGCAACGAGCGTTGCGAATGCCCGATGCATATTCTATGCCATATTTCTCTAGCTCGAAACAGGGTAACAACAAAACTGGAACCAAAAAAAAAGAAGAGAAATAGAAAACAAATGCTTAAAGTGGCTGCTGTTGCTGCACGTGATGATTGCATCATTGTGTCAGCTTAGTACGTGCCCCACAACGCTCGCTTGTCACATAAAAAATGACACAAAATTCTCGGCATTTGCTGCATTATAAACTTTTGCATGCTGTCGACAGATGTTTGTTTGGCAAAAATGACAAAAAAAAAATCAGAAACAGAAACAGCAGAAAGAAAAAAATAGAAGAATAATATACCACAAATTTCTGTTTACCAAAACTTGTGGTTAGCTCTGTGCCGCTTGAGCCGAGCACAATCCAAGCATTTGACACTTGCGCTCTGGGATTGAGGCTGGCAAATAGTCAAAACCAAATGCTATCATTTCAGAGTGCGGTTTTACAATGGGGATTGGATCAAATATGGTCTCTGAATATGGCTATCCAAGTCGGACTATGACAATAGAAGACAGCAAACAGAGACAAGAGCAAGATTTATTCTTCCGTAATAAGCGATAATAAAGTGCTCAAATGTCCTCCATGGTCACTAAGTGAGAGCCAATTCGTGTAGTCCTCAGCATGTCAGCACCTTGTTTAACTAGATACATAGACCAACATATACTTGCGTCCTCCATGGTCACATATCGATATAAAGTGCACATGTGTCCTCCATGGTCACTTAGTGAGAGCATATTAGAAGATGCTAGTTCTAAGAGACATATGAATTAGAAAGCGAATACACCTAGTAATATATATGTGGGTCCTCCATTGTCTATAGAATCGAAACGTTCTAGCTTGTTTGCGTGTTCTTCTCTCTGCCTGCTGCTCCACTCAATTCTGTAAAGTTTTCTTTTACTTGATTTGATTTTATCAATATGAGTTCTGACTAGCTTCAGCTTTAAACTCTTCAATGGAGCATTATGTCGCCCTCATGTCTAGGGCCCATTTCTGAGTCTGAGTCATATGAAAACCGAGACACAGATTGCTTCTGAATGCCCGTTGCCCGGTTGGCCAGCTGAATACCCAATGCTGACCGATATCCGCCTTATTGTTATGCAAAATTGACCATAATTTTGGTATTAAAAAGCAACATTAAAAACGCATAATCAAAAAAAATAAATAAAGATGAAAAAGGAAAATAACAAGACCAAACCGAAGCCTCGGCATAAACCAGGCAACTTTCGCTCGGGGTTTGTACAAAGCCAACGCTTTATGTATACGACTTGGTTGGGTCCAAGTGCAATGTTGTTGTGCACAACAAAAGGAAGCAGAAGCAGAAGAAGAAGTTTGGTTTTTCTGCTTTCATAATTTATGGCAAATGCGCGCATTAAACTTCATTAGATCGAAATTTAAGGCCGAAGCGTTACGTTGATGCGCCCATTAAAATGGGAACACAAAAGTCAAACGCGGCATCGTTTAAGGCTGCTCTTTCTTGTTGCCCATTAAAAATGATGCCAATGGGTATGCTAGAATTTCAGTTTGAAGCAGTAATTTCTAGTTTTATAAATTGTTTAGTTGAGTAGGACAGGGTCACATGTAGTTATTTGTAAATCATATTTGGATTAGATTTATTTTACTTCTATTCATGCTTAGAAAAATTCCGTTTATATCCTTAAAAGTTGATCTGACAGATTATTGCCATAAAATTGTTGGTTTCATGCATCTAGAAACTTCTAAAATGTATCCAATAGTTGAATAAATTTGATTTCCGCTTCATGCTGTAGATCAAAGAAGGTCTATGCACAGGGTATCTCATATGCGATCAGTCTTGATTGAGCCTTGCAACTTTTTTGTTTGCAATTAGTTCGGTAGAAGTTCAATGACAGCGACCGCATGGAAAAAAATATAAAATAAAACTGGAAACTGGACGACAAGTTCATTGAAGCTGAGACTGCGGCCAATACGAGGAATTATCACATAAATTTATTTTTAAAGAAATGCCGAAAGAAATGCACCACCAACTGCGTCATTGTTGGCGGTTGCATTTGTCAAGCGGCAGCCGTTGAGCAACTTGCACACAGCGTGTGTGCCCCATGGCCCCCCTCCTGTCCCCTGCTCAATGCTCCCCCTTTAAATAATTTGGTAGTTTATGTGCAACACCCACCCAAAGAGAGTCGCCGAGAGTTGTGGCCCCCCTTTCAATGTTTTTTGTCTGTAGATTTCTCAGCCATGTGTAAACATTTGCCGCCAAGTCAAAACTAATTTCGTAGCTGCTGCTGCTGCTGCGTGGGCCTTGAGGCAAGTGCAAACGTGATGATGCATTTGCTGATGATCATGATCAGCAGCTAGTTGATGATCAGATGTGTGTGATTGTTAACGCTCTTCACGCTACTTTGATGAAAGCGCATTTGGTGTCGGCGCTGAAAGTGTCATAAATTTCAATGCCGTATGCAAAGTGCAGCTTCAGATGTGTTGCGTTTGCTCTGGCGCGGGTGGCAACCACTCAAGAGATGGCAACACTTGGTGGCTGCCACAGAAATTGTTCACGCTTAACAGAACACGCGCTCTCAACATCAGTCGACCTTGACCAAGGCACGGCGTGAAGCGCACCATAAAATTCAATTGACAACAAACATTTTTGACTGGCATATTTTCCGGAAAATTGTTGGGCATAGATAAGCAAACGTACGACACCTCCTGGTCAGCGTATGTCGCGACGCGTAAATGAGTGTCCCGGCTAAAACCAGGTACGATACTCCATAGACAATTTGTCATGCTCGTGTCTGCTGACGTTTTGACTTAGCCGGAACTGCAGCGGCCAAGGACGAGGTGAAAGTCCATTGAATGGTCATAAATCAGGCAATGGCGCGTGCCCTTTTCTATTACCTGTTGCGACAAGTGTAACAAGTGTAAAACTTGCAGCCATTTTGCAAATTTTGCAGTTGAAAAAAAAAACACAAAGAACAGGACTCCAGAAGTTGCCAGAACACAAATCAAGTGTAGCCAACCTTGGGAGCCGCTGCTTTGGATATAAGAGACATCGGGTTCAGCGCGTAAATTGTGGCAGACACTTAAGAGCCGAGACAAGATTAAATGTTGAATTACGTTAAGGCCAACGCAGATAAGCCAAGTGCTGCGACGGTGTCCACAAGAGATGCAGCTCAGTTCCACAGTATCGCCAATTCCAGACAACGAGGAGTGGTCCGCTGTGTCCGTGTTCGGGGCCAAGGTGATAATGATAAGGAAATGAAATCGAGTTAAGTTTCGCGACCAACGCAATCTCTAAATGAGAATGAGAATGCGAACGCGAATGAGTGCACTATCTGGCCGCGTATAAAGTATGGTAACTGATGCGTAACATAAATTATCAATGCACAGTGGGCCTTAACATACAAAATATATATTGTTCATATCAAAGAGTATGTCCCGATCCAAAACACAGCTGCAACGAAATTTTTACGAAATTTTACTTTAACTTCGTTTTGAAGCGAAAGTATGCCCTAGAACTCCAAAGTGGGAAAAGTTTTGGCCAAAGTTGATAACCATGCTAGATGCCTGAACATCGGACTAGTAAACAAGAATTTGATAGTGCAGAAATGTTATTTTGTTATATTATTATTATATTATATAACAGTAACAAATTTTACTTTTATTGTATTATTTAACTGGGGAAATACCTTATCGATCCCATTGTTCCATATTGTTCAGCATTGTTAACTGTCGTTCCGTGATTGTCTCTATAGAGATACACTTAAGTGTGTTTGTGTGTGTGTGTGTGTGTGGTATACACTTGAGACTTGCCCATGGCATAGCCTGTTGCTGGTGTGCTTGCAGCCAGACTTGACCCCAGCCAACTGACTGATAAGCGTAATTGATTTTTGCAATTATTTTTAGCATAGCTCAAAAAATGCTTTAAAAATGTGTCAAATGGCAGCGCTGGCAACGCCAACGACCTCATAATTTTTATGATTAGTGGGCATTGCTTGTTAGTGGGCAGCATCATAGCCGTGAGTCGCAAGCTGGGAGTCGCAACGGCGGCAACATCATCAGCAGCGGCGCATCAGCAACACGTACGCACACTTCTCACACAAGCCAGCAGATGCGACGAGCAGGGGCAACTCTGGCAAAAAGGACCGCCGCGCCGACGTTCCGTGATAAATTGCAATGATAGCAAAAGTACTTGGCTCTGTTGATGTGGCTGTTGCTGTTGCTGTTGCTGTTGCCGTTGCCGAAACAGAATAAAACGAAACATTTTGGCAGACGTGTCCACCAGGCAGTCAGGCAGCAGCAACAAAAAAATTAACCGCCGGCAACAGCATGTCGGGCGGGGGGACTGTGGGGCGCTACGTGTTGCATGTAAGCCAGTCAGTCAGAGCCCAAAAGATGATATATCCAAAAATTCCATATAATGACTGCCAGGCAACAACAGCAACTGTTGCTGGTCAGCAGCAATAACGGCAAGTAAGCAACGCGCATTAGAAGTTGCAACGGCAGCAAAGGAACAAAACAAAAAAAAAAAGTTAAGAAAATAAGGAAAATACCCAACTAGCCCAGACCCAGACATGGGAACTATTTTCACGCTCAGTTGCAATCTGTCAATGCCGTTCGCCACACCGCGGCAACAGCAACAACGCGCACGACACCTTTTTGTGGCCTGTTGTGCAGAGAGCTTGAAGTTGCTGCAACGCCCCGGCACGCTGGCCGGGCAGACACTGACACACAGCCACCGACACACAGACACACCGACACACCAACGAGACGGCCACAGCCACAGTCGCGATGCGCTGATATATCAAAGCCGAACCATCATCATCTTATTAAAGAGTGCCAACTTAATTTGCTTGGCCATGTTGCTAGACAAGTTGTTGTCGGGGTGTTGCTGATGCTGTTGCAAGTTGCCGTGATGCCGTTGCCTCAGTGCCTCTTGTGCTGGTCGTCTAGGTGTTACTGAGGGGCGTTACTCTAAACAGTTAGAAACGAGAAAAACAGGCAACGTTTTCAGCAACGAATATTTGATATGCTTTCGATCAATAACTATATGAAATTAACCATTTTCTTTTCTTTAGAAATTGATTGATAGATATCTTTAATAAGTAATTCTATTAACTTATATATCTATTTATTTGTTATATTAAGACATATATTTGAAATCTAACGCTTTCTCCTCTAGGGAATACGCTCTTCGCTTAGATACTCTACAATATTTCATAACTAGAATACTGTCAGTTGGTGCGTCTGCCTGAGGTTTGCCAAAATAAGCAAACGAAACATGCCACAAATAAAAGCGTTTCTGCAACAGCTCGGAATTTGAGCTTCATTTTCAGCTGGAACTTTTGCTTGGGCTTTGTGTTCGCTGTGGCTGGGCAGCTCTCAACACCTTTTGGGCTGCCGTTAGCTCAACGCTATAATTAATAGATTATCATCGACAACATTTTAAATTCGCATTACACTTTTTTTCTGTCTTTTTTGTCTGTTGCCAGCGCGCCAAATTGCAGTGCCAAAGTGGAAAATGGCAGAGTTCTACACAAATTTTTTATATATATTTTTCTAATGCTCAGCTGAAAATATTCTATTGACTGCTGCTCGCTTTGGTCACATACGCGGAAGTGATTTTTCCACTCCAATGACGTCGTCTCCACTTTGTTGTTGTTGTTGTTGCAGTTGTTATTGTTGTTGTTGTTGTAGTGCAACAAGTTGCAAGTTACGTTTTGGGGGTGTCGGTTGTTCGCTCACGTGCTTTAACCGGCCCGCAAAAAAAAAGAAAATCGTAAAATTAAACTTGGTTGAAGATATTGCCGCATTTTTCTATGCTGTTGCTGTTGATAGACAAGATCAATGTTAGACTTGTTGTTGTTGTTTTTTTTTGTTGTTGTTGTTTGTTGCTTGTTAGTTAGTCAGTGGGTTTCGATTACAAGAAAAACTGTTTTGTTGCAACGCCCTTGGAACGAATTTCGTTTCGCTGTGGCCTTTTATGTGTGAAATTTGTTCATGAAGTCGAATGGCTGATTTATTGGTAAAGGCTTTCGTCAATCAGCCCAAGATTTTCAATTAGTTATTGTGCTTGCAACTAAATAATTGAAAAAAGTATTCAAATTGTGGCTTAAATCGATATAAACAAATATATGCAATTAAAGATTGTGCACTTTAAACAAGACGTGAAACACGTGAGATATCAAATGTCGCCTTTTTAACTCATAATTCCCGTAATTTTTTCTTTTATCCCTTGGCAACTTGTAACATGATTTGAAACTATTTCAAATAATATTATTCTACTGGCCTTAAGAAGATTTCTGCTCTGCGGATGTCTTTAATATATTTACTCATATAACGCGCACATTCGTTTTGCCTAGTCATAATATAGTATATATGATCAGTTCATTATCCTTTTGTTCAGCTCCAAGCACCTGTCATAGCCATAATGCAGACCCGTTTGTACAGTCCAAGGTGACGGGCTTTACGCACGAGCTGCCAGCTTCAATATTTACACAAGAAATTAACGTGATTGGGCTCATTAAGCATACGCTTTATTTACACAGAGCTCATAAAAAAGTCTCGTGTTTAATAAGCAAATATCAACACCTTGCAAAAAAACAAAAAAAAGATGTGTAGAAAACGAAGATGAACCAAAGACCGAGACTCGGATACACTTTGTGCAAAGCGTCATCTGCTTGGCCCATGCAAAGCAATCAGCAAAGAAAACAGTGACTGATGCGGCGGCTGATGACGCTGCTGATGAGTTGAGTAAATATAATTTTTCAAGATCAATGTTTATTTGTACAGCGAAGGCCAAATATGCATTATTGGCAGCACAGTGATGGCCGAGGAGAGGGAGAGCCAAGAGGCAGCTACAGCAACAGAACCAAACCTTAAAAAAAACACACACACACACACAAACAAACAATGGTTGAAGCTTCAGACACGCAATTGCAATTAATGGGAAGTAACCAAAAACCAATGGATGCCCCGAGACGCCGTCAAGTGTGCCGTGGAAGGCGCACGCACACACACACACACACACACACACACACACACACCGGCATACACATATGAAGTGGCAAGTTGGAAGTTGAAGTTGAGCTCTGTGACGTCTATGCCACAGTGTCTCGGGCTCAGTCACCATCGCCGTCGCCGTCGCCGTCTCAGCCTTTGCCTCAAGATGTTGTGATGAAGTTTTTCACTTCAAGTGCTTTGGCAACTTGACGACGCGACGTCGCCGCAGCAGCCACAAAAATTAAGACGTCAAGCGACGTCAATTGCTGACCAAAAAGGCCTCGAAAAACGGAAGAATGTCTACGAAATATAAACAAGCATTGTTGACGACTTTGACTATGAGCAACGGGTCGACTGTCACGAACGGCTCAACACTCAATGGTCCAACAACTCACTGGCAAGTTCAATGGCCAAGGATATGCCACAGACAATAACAATTGCGTGCCACATGCAGCAGCTGGCAACAATATGAGATGCCGATTAGACTACCGCTGCTCCCCCCTCCCACTCTCTCACTCGCGCGCTCTCTCTCACTCGCTCTCTCTCACTGTCTAACCAAAAGCTTAAATGCTGAAATCGATGCCTCAACCTCAGCACGCATGTTCATAAAAAACGCTAAATGCATATTGGCAAAATAATGATGACAGTTGGCTAACTAAGCCAGACAGTCAGGCAATGTGGCAAGTCAATTTACAACAACAATAACCGTAAGAGCAGCAACACTTTTGCAGCAAGACATTTTACAAATTAAGATGCAAACATAGACCAGATAGAAAAACAGGCAGAGAGACAGTCATTATTATTATAAACACGCTCAAATAAACACTGGTCAACAAAGTTTTTGGGCTATCAATTGAAGCTTTGCTTAGCTACTTAACTGATTTTCAAACAGGCGTAGTCCTAGAAGAAACCTCTTTTAAAAAAGGTCTTACACATTTGTTCACCTGAATATTAATTATGTATTTAGTATCTATTGTATCTATCATTATTCCCTAGTTAAAAAGGATTTATATACTAATAACAGCTGTTCTTCATGTTCTGTAACTGATTATTTTGTTGGAGAGTGTAATTGCCTGCAACTTATGTCACATTACCACAAGCGATGACAATGCTATTGCTGAGAATTGGGTCAGTCAGCGCTCACGTCAACATGTTGCAAGTTGTAAGTAGTTGTGCTTGCAATGCCACATGTTGCTCGGCCAGGAAGTACAGGAAGGGGGCGTTAAAGGTAAAGGCGGGGCCAGACTGTGACAACTCGCAAACTAAACTAAGCAGCATCTTAATGACAAGCCAAACGCACACATTTGAAAGTGTGTGTGTGTGTGTGTGTGCAACAACAATGGCAATTGTCTCATTAGCGTAACAGAACACAAGGTGCCTCGGCTACAGCTGCCCCCGCGCCCACGTGAGGCAAGCTTCATGTTTTGTTAGGATACATATTGCAGTTGGTAATTAATTTGCGAGTCGCAATGATTTCTCCGCATTGTTTCGCACTGAGCACATTTGCATAATTGTTTCACATGGTTCGGCTGTTGCCTGTTGCCAGTTGCCAGTTGGCAGTTGGCAGTTGCCTCACGTAGGTGTTGAAAACTGTGGCAGTCGCTGCTCGTTGGCCAAGTTTGTTTCTTACTTTTCCAGTTTTGTGTGCTATCTATGGCTAATTTTGCAATTGCCGCTCGTAACTAGCCGCGATTAATCAGCCGGCCAGCAGCAACTACAGCCAATGGCATAAATGAATTACTCACATGAGCCGCGCCCGCAATTCGCAATCTAAACAAATGCAACTCAGTTAACCAAGCAGCCAGCCAGCCCCTTCTGCCCCTTCTGCTTAACACACACACACCCCCTACCCTACCCCCTTCACACATCCTGAGCACCTTTATTTGTTTAGGCCAGCAATTTTTCTTACATTTCGCAGTATAATTGATCATGTTTTTGGTTTTTGGTATCTGTGCTATTTGGCCTCACACAATTGTCTGCTCATAAATTTTGCGTTTTTCGCCCAACAGGAAATTATGCCAGACCAAATGGAGTTTTTGTTGTTGTCCTCTTTTTGCATCTGGCCAGATTGCAGCATTTTTTGTTTTTTCTGTTTTTATTAAAATTGTTTTATTGCCCAACTCAACAGACTTCCAATGAATATTAAATGGAGCTCGCTATCGAAATTGGCACATCGAACAAAATTAACTGCATTCGAGTTAAGTGCACAAATCAACATTAAATTATGTGGCTTTGGGTATATTATATTTCCGATATTTGTTTTAAATTTATTGATCGGAAAGTTAGATCAAAGCTTTTAAAGTAAATTTAATTAGTTGTATATTATAAATTTCTAATGTTGTCGCAAGTAGTTCTGTAAAGCTTTTCTTCTTCTCTTTTTCTCTATTATTTATATTTTGAAAGAAATCAAAAGGTTCAAAGCGTTTTAATTTTGTTATTTTGACAAAAAATGTTTAATCCAATCAAAGCTAATAAAACAGATTCATAACATATTTTAATTGGTATTCACTGTGCAATTCATATAAATAAACTCATTTCAAACAAATCGCAGCCTTCAATTATGCTCAATTATTGGGTGAGCAAAAAAGAAAAACAAGAAGGAGGTTCTAGTCGGGAGCTCCCGACTAAAGGATACCCTGAACCCTCTTCTTCCAACACCAAATGCAGATATATATACTATTCTAGAAGCGGCATGTCAAGTTTGCTGACTGCATCTCTTGTGTTGATAGCGATTACTTGTAACCGGGGCAAGTTATCGATTATCGGAGAGAATTTCGACCTGCGTAGGCACTAGGAGGACCTACAGCTAAAACTTCAAGTCTCTAGCTCCTACAGATCCTATGAGATCCTTGTACATACATACTGCAAGACGAACAGACGGACAGACAAACGGACATGGCTAGATCGACTCAAGAATATATATACTTTATGGTGTCGGAGATGCTTCCTTCTGCCTGTTACATACACTTACATTTTGAACAAATACAATATGGTATATATTTTACACATTTTCAATGGGTTCAGGGTATAAAAGGAATTAGTTTTATGTAGTTGCCGTTGGCTTTTAATTAACATTGCAAACGTATGCTCTGCACTTATAAAAAATGTAAATTTTTTACACAATTTTATCTATATTGCAGCGTTAACCAGTTTTCCACATGGCCAACTGCGCCACTTGGCACATATGTGAGTTGCGTGTGTTGTGTGTGTGTGTGTGTGTGTGTGTGTGTGTCGGTGAGGGGGTGTGTGGTCTTCAAACTGCATTGAGCCCACACATGGTTTGGCGTGCGTGATATATAGATATATATTCGATTTTCCATTAGTTGCCACCGTATTACAAACAAAAAAACAAGTTTAGTTTTCGGTTTTAGTTTTATTTTCATTTAATTAACTTTTGCCTGCAATTAATTTGAGCTTTTTTTTTGGCTTTTTATATAGTTTTTTTTGCATATGCTGCATATGAAAATTAATAATTTGTTTTTATTGAACGCGTCCGCGTCGCGCATTTTGTGCTGATTTATAAACTTTCGTGTGGCATGAAAATGAATTCCATTCAATTTCATCGAGTGCTGAAAAGTGAATGCAAATAATAATTTCAGCGCTCTGACTCATTAACGCAACGGGGAGCATTCATTAACATTTGCTCTGTGTGAATTATGAATAGTTTAATACATTTTCAGCGCTTTGTTAAGTATTTATTTTGTTTTTTTATTTTGTTTCCTTCTTTTTAATTTGGTTTTTGTGCTTTTGGCCATACAATTCCATCAAAACGTGCTGAAGGTGTGGTCCGCATCTCTGGCGCTTACCTGACCGCCATAATAAAAGCCGTAATAATAATTCGCTGTTGTTTTTTTTTTTTTGGTTTTTTCTTGATATTCTTATTAAATAATGAAATGTGTTTGAAGCCACGACGTGACCCATTTTTGAATGGCCGCAACACGCTCTCAAAGGCAACAAAAAAAAAATACTATAAAACTGCATTCAACTAGTAAAGGTTATTAAGTAAACCACACGAAAAGTAGACTTGAAACTGTTTTAAAAAAATATGTATAAAAAATCTTAAAGTACCTTTTATTTTCATGCATGCAAGATTTTAGATCTAATTTGAAAATAAATTTATACTTGAGTATCATAATGCGAAAGATAAATATAAAATCTTCCTTTATAATAACTAGAAAATATCAATATTGTCGGCATTATAAGTATTAGTAAATATATAATTACTTTAACATAAAATTGTACAGTTTTGTGCTTTTATAAATGTTAAAAAAAGTTTAATCAAGCTGGTTTAATATGCCACAGAAAGTTCTTTAAAATTTGGTACTCAAAGTACTCGGACCTCATTGTATTTAAATATGTTTGATAGTGGTTTTTCTTTAGTATCATATCAGATCATATCCAAGCGAATTTCCCAAAGCGACTTCGAATGAAAAATATCTGTTGCACCTTTAATTTTTGGTCGATTTAATCCCATTAGGAATTTGGCAGCGCATAGGCAAAAATTGTATAGGAGTTTCTATGATTGTTGACGTTTTTTGTGTGTTTTCATCTTTTCGTTCGACACACATATTGCAGATGCGAATGCCGAGACATAAGCAATTTTCACACTTGAAATTTTCCAACACGCACCTCCTAAGGTGTGTCTGTGTTTGTGTGTGTGTGTGTGTGTGTTTCTGCCCCAAAAGGATTTTCACGCTCTGCGTTTGTCCTGCTGGCATTTCGTTCCAGGCCCGGTGAGGGTGACACGCATTTCAAATTGGATTTGGCCGAAACCGAGACGTTGCTTTCAGTTAGTTGTTGGCCAACTGGCAGCGAGCATAATTTTCTGCCAGCTGGCTTGGCCAAATACTCGCCTTGAGCTGGGCCAATTCGCGTTGCCAAATTCTCTGTTTGCCAGGCAGACAATTTGCAGCTGTGGAGCTGACAATAAAACTGAGCTAAATTGTAGTTACAAGCTAGACAACACTTTCATACCTGAATTTCCGAGTCGCTTGTGATTTGATTTTGTTTTTTCTTTTTATGCGCAACTAATGAACTTTTATTTGATGGCCTAGCCCTATGTAGGCCTGAGATTTACGCGATTTTGATAGCAGTCGCAGTCGAGATTTTGGCCAGGCCCCCTCAAAACCAACACAAAGCAGCTCATGCTGCGCTTTTGCTCAATGCTTAACCTGGTTTTACTTTTAATTAAACAAACCAACAGACAGCAGCAACAACAACCACAACAACAACATTTGTCGAACGCACAAACTGCGTTTAATTTGAGTCCATAAAAAATAAAATCAACTCTTTTACTCGCTGGGGCGTCAAAGGAAAGTTGAAAAAGTGTTTGTCGACCTCCCATCTCTTTTGCTTTTATCTATGACTCTCTGCCCATATTATGTCCAACTGATAATGTTAATGATAGCCTTTAAAATGATTTTACGTTCCAACAAAGTTGTGGCTTGTTGTCAGCTAGCTGCAATTTTTGTGGCCCCAACGCGTTGCGTCCATCATAAAAATCGAATTTGAGTTTAATTTTTATTTTTATGACAAGTTTTACTTTCGTGAATGAATCGCGGTCTGCCGCCAAGCGACACCAGCAAAGCCCATCAAACTACTATCCTAAGCGATAAGATGCAACATGCAACAAGCGAAAGCACTTCGAGGGCTAAGCTTTTCGATTTGATTTACGATATCATATAAAGCCTGTAAAGTATCAAACATGGTCTATATTTAAGTGTGAAAGAAGTTAACTGAAAGGGCTTAACAGACAACTGATACGGAATTTGGGTATTGTGGCCTGGTCTTCTATCTATGTTGGTTCAAATAGATTATATCATTATTATTATAGTACAAATTATTTGTGAGAATGTTTGTAACATGCAGAAGGAAGCATCCCCGATCCCATAAAATATATATATTCTTGATCAGCATCAAAAGCCGAGTCCAGCTAACCCTGTCCTGTCTGTCATTCTATCCGTCTGTCTGTCCATCTGTCCGTATATAAAACGATAACATTTAAACGTAGGTTCACCTAGTGCCCGCTCATGTCTCGTTTCGAGATCCTGTTTTTCGAGCAAATCTCTTAGGTTTTAAGGGCTTGACTCACTAAATTGGTCATAAAGCTTTAAGCATTAGATATATATAATATCTGTACTCAAATTAAGTACCTTTTATTAGACGGGCATTTTCGACTTGATCACTCGTACTTCTAAATAATTTAAAATTTTCTAATCTGCTTTTTAATCATTTTTATTTTTATTTTTCTACGTTTATATATATGTTAGTATCTGTAAGAAGTTTCGAGCCAGTCATGAAGCTGCAACAAAAAGTACGCAAAGCAACTTAAGCAAACAATTGTTGGCCAAGACGCAGAGTGAAAATGTCTTGGGGGATTTGAGGCGAGCCAAGCCCCTGTATGTGGCCCATAGACAGCCGGTTAATGGTTTGTAATCTAAGGCTAAGCGTTTACCAAAATCAATTTCAACTGTCAGTCGTCATATTGTGCCCAATTGTCGGTGACACTTTAGTGGACAGAATTTTACGTTGTTGTTGGTAACAAAGCGCAGATACAAATACGAGATACAGATACGAAAGTCGTTGATAAACCCAGACAGTTGACATTTCAGCATTATTGAGCTGCATACCAGACTGTGGCCTTTAAGGTGTGTGTGTGTGTTGTGTGTGTGTATGGGGCGGCTCTTTAATGACTGATTAGTGGAGCATTTTTGGTAGGGTCCGACCCCACACGCACACTGAGCAACTATTTGTAGTCGAGAAGTTTCATTTATCAAGCGTGCTTCAACAATTCATCAATTATGTGCAAAATATTTGTGTATGTACGCCTACGCCTAGCAATTGTACTTGCAACATGTGCGTCTGATATCGCAAGGAAATGTTGTTGTTGTTGTTCTTGTTGTTATTGTTGTTATTGGCGCCGGCAACTGCGTGGAGTGCTCGTTAGTTGTCGTTCCGCTTGCGCGTTCATTTTTCATAATTTCCACACACTCGGTTAAAATGCAACGGCAAACCAAATATAAAAACAACAACAAAAAAATCAAAGAGTGGAAAACAGACGACTTCCGCTTGCCAACCAGTCCAGCGTTCTGGCTTTGCCAATGCCAGAAGTCAACTTAATTAATTTTTTGCGCCAACAGCACTTGCAACTGTTGTGGCAGCAGCAGAAGCATTGACTTTAACTGCAGCATCAAGTTTGATTTAAGCCATGCGGCTGGCAACCCAGGGCCAATAAGCCTCGCCATGCTCTGACTACCTTCTAGAACAGGAAGCGCCTCGCATCGACTCCTACTTTATCTGTTTATTGCCGCTGCAGGAGCCAAGCTGCAGCTAGCTAGCTGCCCAACTGCGGCAGGTGTTGCCTGATATCTCTGATTAAATGGCGTACGCCAAATCATGGCCAAAAGCGTTCATAGACGCACATTAAATTACGCTGTCGAGTGGGTGAAGCCCGAGCGTAACCTGAGCTGCAAATGCATTTGGCTGAGATTAACATTTGGTGGGCGGTGGGGCGGATGGGGAGGCGCGTTGCATGTTGCAACTACTTAAAGCTTAGCTCTGAATTGGTGTTATTCTCCAGCTAACGATGGGCGATTATTTAAGTGTACCATGAATCAAAACACTTATCTGGAACAGTACAAACGGCGATAATTTGTGGAAATAGTTGCGCAAAAACGAAGACTCCAAAATCAGCTGGTTTCTGTGACCAACAATTGTATCAAATAAAGAATGAAGCAATGCTTCAATGCTTTTAATGCCTTCTAGTAGGCATTATAGTTTTCTCTAGAAATGTGTAGCGCATAGAAGGAGAAATCTCCTCAATTCTAAAGTATATATATTCTGGATCAGCAGCCATGCTACGTCTGTCTGGCTGTCTTTTTCTATGCGAACTAGTCTCCAAATTATCCTGAAACTGTGCATAGATGCGACTTTCTGTTGCTGGCAGTACATGTGTCGAAACCTGCCTTAGCAACGATCGGTCGAAAATTAAGTACTTGTATGGAAAACGTATTTGTTTATTAAGATATATTACCCAAATTCGGCATTATTAAGTTAAGCTATACTCCCTACATGTACATAGGTGGAATGGTACGATTTTATATGGCAAAATATTCAGTTGTCAAAGATATTTCCACAAACTCTTCATATTCGAGCTGCACTATTCTCACTCAGGGAAGTGTCTACAAGGGCATTTAATTTTCGACGTGCAATTTTACCATTCATTAAGTTTTGTTCTAATTTGTTAGTATGTGGAACGTTGTTTTTGTTGACTTTTCCTGCTTGCCATATATTTCTAATATTTTTATTCGATAAGTTCATGAATCACATTTGATAGCTGCAACCGCATAATTTCCTGCCTCAGAACGCAATTTAGAGACGAGAAACAATGCAGTTGATGTCAAGTTTCATTTTGTGGCGTGAATTCAAATATCTTCAACTGAGAATGAATCAGTGAGTGGAGTGGACTTAAGTTCAAAACCTGCAATTGATAAATTAAAAGTTGAAGGTTTGAACCCGTTTTTCGGGTCATGCGATTTGAATCTGGCGGGATTAGGGTGGACCGTAATACAGGACTATTTGTACTATATAATATAAAACAGATATACTTATATATACTGTTTTGCATGTTCACTACGTGCTGAGAGTTGGTGGCATTTGCATGACTCAGCGGGAACTGGTTGCAGGAATTATCGGACTGTCTAATATGTGGACGCTGGTTCGCCCACACAGTGAGGCATCTTCAGAGAGTAGGTGCCGCCACTGTATAGACAATTCTCTAGCTGTAAAAAGTCGCACATTTTTGTAACGAATCGGCAATTAGTAATGCCAGTCGGCATTGATGAATGCGAGCCTAAGCACTCGATCGATGATGTCGACCTACCGCAAAAATCATTGCCAAATAGACAAAGGCAAAAGTCAATCCGGAAGATGTAGGGAACGGCGTGTGAACCGTGTAACAAGTGTAGCAAATGCGAGGCGAGCACAAGGAAAAAATGTGACACAAATTAGTAACGCCCTGCCCGCGCCATGGTAGAGGGTATGAGTTGCTCTCTATGGGCTGCTATCTGTGCCCTCAGACATGACGGCGTCCTGTTGTGTGTGGGTGTCTTGTCCATGTGTGAGTGTGTGCGTTTATGAGAGTTTATAAATGCAACTATCTGAATGTCTGTGTTTTGTACCCTCGAGCTGAGTGAAAGAGAGTTTGGTTTACATTTGCAGCTCTATGTCACAGGCAACAGAGGGAATCTCTCCCTTCGAACTTTGGCTTATACATTGTCATCTAGCACAAGATTATTTTGCTTATCGATTGATAAATATCGATTTCCAGCCAGGTTTCCTGAACATTACTAAATCCCACATTTTGTATTTTACTTTAAGAAAACTTGTTTGTCTGCAGCACAGAATTTTCACGTGCTTACAGTTCTACACAGCAACTAAAGCCTTTGTACAGGGTGTTTTTTGGTCGGGCAACGTCAAGACTAGAACACTCTTTCTTATTTTGGCTTGTGATGCTGCCGCCTTGCAATGTCTTGGTTGATTGTGAAACACTTTCATCACTTCAGTGTCAGTCGAAATTCAACAAGCAAAATGCATGTCCGTCACATGCGGCCGGTCTGAAGACCTCCAGATCTGACAAACGGTGGGCGTTTGTTTTAATAGTTTCGTCTCGAACTGAAACTGGAACTGAAACTGGCTTTTGAGCCCACACACACACACATGCGCCGCGCAGCGAGCGTTTGAAGTGACAGAAGAGTAGAAAAAAACTGCCTGTCATATGCTCTTTGAAGTGTTGTTCAAGATTTGGGGGCACTGCAGCACCTACACCTGACCAGCAATTATCAGAAACAACAGCAACAGCAGCAGCAGCAGCCCACCCAACAACAGAGCGTGTCGCCAGTTAATTTGTATGCTAAACAAAAGAAATCTCCAAAAAAATATTTTGTTGACACAAGCCTCACCTCACAACAAAAAATCGAGCTACAACTGTACTCAAACTCAATTTTAGTTCAAGTTCTGTTCAATATGCAAACAATGCACATTGACACAGATTTTCATTTTCATTAGCCCCCTAACCGACTGCTGACCAACTTTCTGCCTTGTGCACTGTGCACTAACTGATTAGAAGACCAACAACAACAACAACAACATCAGCAAGAACGACAACAACAACAACATCGACAACAACGTTTGCAATCATGGACTGCCGTCTGTTTCAACGTTGATAAAAGAAAATCAGCTGGCAAAAACCACAATACTGAAACCAGCTGAATGACAGAATGCCAACCATAGCCCAGCGACCCCCCCAGGAAGTAGCAGTGCACTTGATTAGTAGCAACAACAACAGCAACAGCAATAACAACAACAACAACAATGATTACTACTACGAATGCAACTCTGCGTGGGCAATGCACCATGGTCATCCCAAATCTGGTTACTTGCCAGCTCATGGGCACCTCTTGCTCTGCCGCTTGCTTGGCTGCTCCTCGCCAGCTTGTTTCTGCATGCGTTTCATTATGTCAAACAGTCAATCATGCAAAACAGTTCAGCTTCAGCATCAGTGGCACAAAGTGCGTGTGCGCCTATGCACAGTGGGGCAAATTATATATGTCAGATGGCAAAGGTTGCATAGAATAGTGAATTGACATAAAAGTTGTCGGTTCCGCAATATATACTTCTTTAACCAGAAGAAAATCTTTTCTTAAACAACTTACATAAGTATTGCCCTCTTATGTAACCTTTTGCCCCAGTGTGCAGCTGCAAGGTCCGTAGGCGACCATCAGCTTCATCGGTGAGCAGCTCGCACTGAGCCGAGAGCATACTGCATTTTAAGTGTATGCAAAGTCGATGACCCAAAATGCAATGTTTTCTGAGCTGCGGCGATTCCCAGCCGAGGACCGCACACAGACACAATCAGTGGCAAATGGCAAAAGAAGGAAAACAGTAGAGGGATGCGCGGTAGGCGAATGCCTTAAAGCGTCGACGGGCGGCTTCAAACAATTTTTGGCAATTGAGCGCAAACAATTGCGCAAAGTCGAACAATGTGAGCAGAAGAAGCGACAGGCCCACCTGAGCGACGCACAAATTGTTGCTGGCAAAACACTTTAGGGCTGGGCAAGTGCAGCCAAATGAGTTTCAAATGAAAGCAAATCGAGCGGCAAGCAGCAAGGATCAAAAGGCAGCGGCTCATACAAAAAGGACATGCGGCACAAAGTGAGAGAGTCTGAGAGTAACCAATTCTCAGGTGACAATGACAATGAATAGAATGAGCATGAGATTCTCTATATGACAATGACAATGTCAACGGGAACGGCAACGACAACGACGTGTGCGACATTTTTCCCAAGATGCCGCTCACCATTGTCCAGGCCCACAAACCGAACAGTAGTTGCGGCCAGTGGAGCGGGAGGTAGGGGGCCACACGCAAAGCCAAAAACGATGACGTTGACATGTTTTTGTGTTCTCGAACTTTGAAATCGTTTTAAGGTGCCATATGAAAGTCGCCGCCAGCCTTTCTCATACTCCTGTGTGTGGCTGTGTGTGTGTGTGTGTGTGTGTGTGTGTGTGTGTGTGTGTGTGTGTGTGTGTGTGTGTGTGTGTGTGTGTGTGTGTGTGTGTGTGTGTGTGTGTGTGTGTGTGTGTGTGTGTGTGTGTGTGTGGCAGCCGCTTGTAGCAATTAGAAGACATTAACATTTGGCCACATTGTTCGCTCTACCGTTCAATCTTAGCAAATTAGTTAATAAATGTGGGAAGTTGTGTGTTTGTTACACTTTTTTGTTCGGGTTCTGTTTCATCATACTTAACACTCTCCTCTGCGCTTCTCAAATTTTGTCTCACTTCTTTGTATGAGTGCGCCGCAATGAGTTTGCGAATTTTTGTTGTGCTGCCAGCTACCGACTCGACGACGGCGACGAGCGGCACTTTTGAAACGAGATTCTCTTCAGCGGCTCAGTTGCCTTCAATATTTTGACAAGCAGAACAATCGCATAGATATTGCAACTATTGAGTGCTCTTTAGTTTCCCACGTTGTAATTGAAGTGTCGGTCAGAAGAAAGTCGACCGCACGGCGTGTTGGAGAAGTTAGGAGAATTTCTACAAGCTCTCTGAGAATACCTGCGATACATATAAATATAATTATCAAATTTATTAAACTATTATACTATAATATATATATATGGAACAGTTTTTTACCGACTGATTCGGGTTTCGGAAAATTCTTTAACGTGATGGAAAACTCTTTCAAAATTGTTCTGTAGAATTGATTTGTTGAATTTGTATTCCTTTTGACATTGACATTAATCGAAAGTTTTGGATCAATAACACAGCATTTGATGGAAAACCAAAACGTGATTTACAGTTAAAATAGCCACGCTTTTGGCAGGAATTGGGGACGCAGATTTTAAATTAAGCCAAAAACATTTGGACCAGGCAAAGCCGGATTATGCCTGCTTTATAAAAATTTTGCAGGTGCACATTAATTTCAAATCCTCTTCCGGGTTTCATTCATCTATCTATAGCTTTTTTTGTTGTTGTTGTTTTTTTTTTTGTTTTAAGGCAGCTTTTTGAAACACGCGAGTGATGAAAAACTTTTGTGGAAAACTGCCAAATAACAAACGTAAGCCAATGACAAAGGTAACCAAATAAAATTATGAAATGTTTAATGCAGCGCAACATGCAATGCAATTACGCACACAGACAAAGTGGTGTGCGGGTTGGCGGGCAAATAAGATAGAGGAAGAGAGAGAGAGAGAAAAAGTGGCAGAGAGCAAAAGCGCTGGGAAAACTTGTGACAAAAGCGCGGAAAAGCAGCGCCGGAAAAGTTTTTGCCATAGTATGATGAAAAACGTTTTGTGCGGGCTTAAGCCAATTTGTGCCAAACACAGCGAAAGCCAAAGCCAAAGGCAAAAACAGAATCAGAATCAGAATCAGAAACTGAATCTGAATCAGAATCAGAGCCCACAAGCGCAAAGTCGGAGACAAACTTGCTTTATTTTGTAGCCAAATTAAAGTTGCAATCAAGTTTGAAGCCTCGCAGTATCACATAAGGAAAAAAAAAAGGGAAGCTTAAAGGCAAATGGCGAAATGCTGTCGCATAATGAGCGCAGTTTTCTCCAGAGATTAAAGCTAATTCCCCAAAAGGAATCTCAGCGAGAATCTGTGGCTCGTTTGTCCGTAATTATTGGCAATTTCATGGCAATAAAATCACAGTGAAGCGTGAAAAATTATGAATGATAACATTTGCAACATTGCAGGTGGAATTTCACAACATTTAAAGCGGCTCATCGTTTGGCCTTAATCTGTTTCATTTTGTGCTCTTGCGTCTCGCCAGCTGATTGCAGCAAGTTTGTTGCACTTGGGCATATTTCTGTTTTTGGGGCGTGCACCGCTTAAATAGCCGCAATTTTTATATTAAAACATAAATGTATATATATTTATATACATACATATATATACATGTACATATATACTTGAAGGCCTCAAAAACTTGTTTGCGAGTGCCGCATCTGGCTGCTGTCCTTACTGCTGCTCTTCGCGTCCTCTCCCCGTGCTGCTCAGGCGACCCTCTCTGTCTGTCGGGGCAAGGTGTGAATGCGTCAATGTGGCAATGTGGCAATGCGGCAATGAGCGCAAAGCCAAAGGGCTCCCAAAGCTTAAACCCAGCACAGCAGCTGATGCCATGCTGCAGACCCTCGCTTTGCACGCTTCGTGCGTAATTAGGCCCTTTTTGTAATTAATAAAAATGATAACAGTAAACAGCAAAAAAATAATCCTTACGCTAGGCAATAAGCCAGAATTATTTTCTTAAAGAGCTTCACAAGTTTTCAAGTTTTCTTGTTAACAATAATTGAAAGTAGTGTGGTATTCGTCTTCAAGTCCTATCGATGAAACAATTTTTGAACTGTTGAAGCAAACGACCTACATTTGAAGTTAGTAGAAGGGGTTCACGGTATCCCCTAGTCGGAAAATCCCGACTAGAGCCTCTAATTTGTTTTTTTTACATGAAACTTCATTTGCCCTGATCTCTCTCGCTCTCTCTCACTCTCTCTCATTAACAATAGTCGGATTAACAATAGTCTCCCGGTAAAGATCAACCTTAGGCTGTTTTATAAAACACGTGACATTTGTCTAGCTAGCAGCGTGTTAGCCACGCTTTTTGTTGCTACAGGATAATGGGCTACCAGGTGGGTGTACTAAATGCCCTTGCTCAAGGCAGCTACAGTTGCCCTCATCCTGTCATAATTTGCTGTGACTAAAGGCGCTTTTGTGCGCGTGCAGCATACCTGGCACCAAAACTGGACACACGTACTGCGATTAGCCACGCATGCGCGCGCTGGTCCAATAAGGGGCAAGAGTGCAGTAGGAGGGTACGGGATGCCAGTGATGCCTAGTTAGTAGCTTGGAAAATGTCAACTGCTTGGGCAGCCGATTTGGCACGCTTGAGGCCGTTGCCGGTTGTGCTGCTGCTGCTGTTGCTGCTGGCCATTGCAATCAGCTTGGACTACTGCATGCTGCCTCTTAATGTCCAGCCATAAAATGCAATTTCAAGGCTTCTGCTGCCGTTTCAGTAGTCCCTTAGCTAGTTGCTGCTGCTGCTGCTGCTGCTGCTGTGCATCCTTTTGTCTGAGCTACTTCATGGAAATGCATTTCGCACGCGGCATGCAACAAACTCAATCTGCAGCTCATACGTTGCAAATATTTTGGTCCAAAACAAATTTCAAGCTGCGTCAAATTGCCTTTAGGGTCCGCATAGTCCCTGGCATGCGCCCTCTGTCTTGTGACAGGCTCGTGCTGTGCTGCTACGGCTTCTGCTTCTGCTTCTGCATTCCTTCGGTCCCAGCTCTTGTCCCAGGGCTTTGTTTATCAATTAAAGACAACTAACTGTTGTTTACGCATCTTGCGGTTTTGCTCAGGTGCAAGCCAGCTGTCCTGTCAAAACAAAACAAAAGCACATTTCCACATTTCCAGGATATTCCCCAGCTGCCACGTCCACTGCAGTAGCATTGCTGAGGGAACCCTTCACAGCTGTTGGTCTGCCTACTCAGGTGAAAAAAATAATTCTTTATATGTATGCTGTGAAATTCTCTTCAATAATTCTCTATATAGTCAAGATCTATTAGAGCATCCACGTCTTACTTTTTTTGATTTGCTTCTCAAGCAATCTTCCGGCTTAAGGCCATTCTAAGATTAAATAAAAGTTGGAAATTTTTTATTGCCATTTCTTAGGGGCGATTTCAAAAAACTTTACACCAATAAGAAGCCAATATACCCTCACTTAAACATTATAAAGAAATTGAATATATTTTATAAACATATTTTACTGTTAGAAAGTTGTAGCTATTTTGAGCCTCTTCCCAACTGATATATCTTATAGATTTTCTGAGCTTCTTTTTGGATAGAGATAATTTGTAAAATTGATAGAATTGCACATGCTATTTACTCTTATGTGTAGTCCGATGTGCAGCACAGCACTTATGTAACTAATTTAGCATGTTGCATGAATGGTTGTTGCAACATTTGAGTATTCGTATAATTGAGCTAATAGCCACAACATGAAGCAGATGCTGCTGACTGTTGTTGCTGCTGTTGCTGTAGCTGCTGCATTTAGATTGAGCCTGCCACTTGAGCCCGTGGCGAATTGCAACAATTGCAACTAATTGGGGCAGATGCAGTCGAATGGCATCTAAGCTGCACTAAGTACACTCAGAAAATTGAATATTAATGCCAGAGATTGTACTTGAAATGGAAGGCCGGGCCAGCAAATTGCCACACATTGCATGCAACAAAATTATGGACATACTTACACTGCCCTCTCTTCTCTCTCTCTCGCTCTCTATACAAAAAACCCAATGGAGCGAACAATTTTCGCCCGCTCTCCTTAAGCCATTCGCCATGCCACACAAGCAAATAAGAGCCTGAACAGGCAGGCAGCTGCCTGAGCAGGAGCAGGCCTGGATTAGGTTTCCTTTGCCGAGCTCAAAGGACATTTCATTAGCACTTTTGCATCTTTTCCGGTTCAGTCGAGCGTTGAAAATTTCGTTTCGTCACAAGCGATTTGGCTCTTTTCACAGTTTCCGCTGCGCAGGCGCAACAGACAGAGGCAACAAGAGAGCGAAAACGGAACAGCAACAGACTGAGACTCGTGTGCCCTGCCACCGCATGCCGCTTGCCGCTTGCAGTGGCACGTTGAATGTCTGTCAACCTCGTAAATCCAGTTTGAAATTAAGTGCGTCGCAACGCGTTGCGGATCGTTGCATGCGTTTGTCTGTAACGAATTTCTTATTTGATTTTGTACAATGTGTTAACTTTTGTACAAAATACAAATTCACATTTTCCCATTTCGCAACGGTCTTCGATTTTCAATTGCTACTAAGTACTAGTTGTTGCTGCTGACCCCGCCCACTCCGCTGTCTGGGCAGCTGTGCGTCATTCGATTTTGTGGATACTGACGAGGTGTAGCGAGAGCTATAACACATGTAGTTTTGTATAATAGGTGGTCGGGGGTTGGCGGTGTTACCAGAGGATGTATGGCAACTATAGGGATGTCAGGGTTGACATCCAGATTTAAATGCTTGAAATAAGATAAATAAAAGTGTAAGCTGCAATAAGTGTGCAGCTGGAATAAGTTAAATAAAGACAAGTATATTCGTAAATATGTATATATATATATATACGTATAATACTTGTGTATTTAGATATCTTTATACATATACATATATATGCTAATAATTAGTCAAATCGTGAAAGGTGCCGCGAAAATATTAAGATTTGAATAAAATAATCTATGATAGCATACGTTGAATTTCCTCCAAAGTCTTTTGCTTGGTCTCTGGTACAAAAAATATAACGAATATGAACGCCAGCAAGGCGAAGAAAGCAAATACCCAAAATGCAACAGCTGAGCCGAACTCTTGCACCAATATGGGAAACACCTTTGCCACAACAAATCCAAATAGCCAGGCACTGGTGCCGACAATGGACGCACCAATGGGTTTCACATCCTCCGCAAAGACCTCGGCCATAACTAGCCAGCATATGGGCCCGAAGCCCAGAGAAAATCCAATAAAAAATAATCCAATCGCCAGGATCGACAGCCAGCCAATTTTTTGATCAGTCAAATATTTAAAATAGAAGCCCATTGTAAGGTTGGCAATTAACATCAGGAATGCAGAGATTAGCAGCAACACTTTGCGTCCCACTCGATCGATAAGAAAAGTGACAACATATGACGCAACAATTTGAACAACACCCGATATAATGGTGCAAGTGGACGGGGTGAGGCCGGTCTCTGCTTTTTCAAATATGCCCGTCACATAAAATACGATTCCATTGATGCCCGTGAATTGCTGGAACAACATCAGCAGCACTGCTATGGCCAGTCCTCGTAGGGTGGTCTTACGAAACATCGCTTCCTTGAATATGATCTTCTCCTTTTTGCCTTCCGCCTCGAACGCGGCCATTTCGCTGCTTAAGTCTGCATCGGTTTTACGGACGCTTCTCAAACCCTTAATTGCTTGTTCGGGCTTGCCCTTCTGAACCAGATACACTGGCGATTCGGGTAACCAAATGATAAGTATAAACCATATAACGGGCAGTGAGCCGGACACAATGTTGGCAGGCAGCGGCTTGAGAAAAGCGCCAATAATGAATGAGAACAGAACGCCATGAACGAGCATCAGCTGAAAGAAAGAGACCATAATCCCGCGCACTTTCACATCGGCAATCTCCGTGGTGTACATGGGCGCCACCACGCAATAGGTACCGGCGCAAGCGCCAAGTATGAAGCGTCCGGCATACAGCATGGCAACGTGCCGTGCCGCAATGATCAGAGCCCAGCCAAGTATACCTGGAATCACCATGAGCAGCATGATCCGTTTCCTGCCAAATGCGCGTACCAGTACGCCCGTGGGTATGCACATGCAGGCGGCACCTAGTGTAAACATCGAGCAGGCCCAACTCCAATCATCGATGCTGGGCGAAAAATTGTATGCTTCACCACTAAGAATCGGTTTCTCCAGCGGTCCCGACCATCCAGCGAATGAGCCCAAAAGAAACCCGCTAAAGCAGGCTGACAGACCCGCCAACCATTGCTTTACCCAACCCATGCCCTTACCAGAATATATATTTTTTAAAATGTTGAATGAAAGGTTGAAATGAAATGAAATGTTTTTTTTTCTCATATGTTTGATAAGTTTTTGTAGACTAGACATGTGGAGAATAGCCATCTCTGGTTTAATTGAAGACCTTGATAGGAAATCAACAAAAATGACGACGGGCTACTAGAGTCCATAACTCGTGAGTTATTAACCAGCTGTGTACTGTGTTAATATATATTTGTATTTAAAGTGAGAAGAAGTGAGTGAGAGAAGTTTTAGTGGAGATTATGACACTGGTTAAAACACGAATTGCAACTTTACTTGTAATATAAAGCGATATCAACTCAAATCAGTTGCCGAAAGAACATCCGAATTATTGCCCGCTAATATCATTCATCAAACCATTTGTGATAGATGCCAAACCTTGGTAGGAATCAAAGCTTTATCAGCATTTATTTTATTTGAGAATATGAACAATATACAATTTTTTCAGAGGAACGAACAGATCTTAATTGAAAACAATGAATCATTTAATAAAATGTATTCAACTTCTTTTAAATGTGTCTTTCCTTGGCCAGTACTTGACCAGTATTTGAGTAGAGACTTTGAAGATTCTTATGCCGATGACCCAATCTAAGATAAACATAAATTATGCCTATAATAATAAAATGTTTGCCCCTTAATCGGCTAGAATCTATTATTTTTGCGCTTTGCCGAGTCTCGCGGTAGGTCATCAGGGACTTGAACACAAAAACTAAAATTCCATATGCCCTCACACCTAGTTGGCAGTACACGTTGCATCGGCTAAGCCCACGGCCAAAGACAAACATATTGCTTTAGACCAAAACAAGCAACAACAATATGAACAACAATCGGTTTGTCAGTTGCAGTGTTGTCCTTGCAAGGACAACAAGCACACACACACACACACACACACACTCGCGCATGTGTGGCACACACAGGTATCTGGCTGACTGCACAGCATCAATTGTAAAAGGATTAGGGCTTAATTTCAAATGCGCATTCATTTGCACTCGCCTGCTGATGCTGCTCCTGCTGCTCCTGCTGCTGCTGCTGCTGCTGCTCCTGTTGCTGCTACTCTTGTTGCTGCTGCTGCTCGTCATCAGCCGCGTAGCTCCGTTGCAGCCAACTCATCGCTGTAAGCGGATTTCTGACTGCCTGCCGCTTGCATTTCTTTTTTTGTGCCATTTGTTTGCTGTTGTTGCTGCTGCTGCCCATTTTATTCCATGCCACTCATTAGTTTTCAAATAGCTGCATTAGTAGACAGGGACAGAGGGAAAAAATAAGGCAGGGAGCAGGCAGAATAGATATACATATGTATGCCAAGAATTGCTCAATTTGTGGTATTAAGCCCTCTCGCTCTTCATTTGTATGGCCAGGATCCAGGACTTTGTGCGCTCAGTGTATATGTTTGGCCTTGTTTGTTATTGCAGCAGTTTCCACTTTTCTTTTTGTTTGCCTTTTTTCTCTTTTTTAATGTGCCCCCCATTTTTTTTACCACTAGTTGTCTCTAAAGATTTTCGAATAGCGGCATTGTGCTGGTATTAGGGACTGGCTGAACAATGTGGGCAAGGGTAGGGACAACATCAGAGCTCAGCTGAAATAATATATTTACAGACTAATGGCAGGCTAAATAAATATATTGACAGTGATAAAGCTTAACGCAATTTGAGCCTGGTTCTGTGAACAAGATATGGCAATAGATATTTGTAATATTCGAATTATTACAACAATTTTATAAGGTTCAGGTGTTAAAGTTTTGATTTGATAACTTTTGGTATTGTACTCATAATTTATATTTCCTATTCTGTAAGTATATTTCTTTAACTATTCAAAATGTTGGCTCTTGCTGACTCTTGACATTTAGCTTCCAGATATAATATGCCAGTTATATCTAGTTAACTTTTGTGTATAAAACTCTCTTTCTACCTCTATAAAACTTTTAGTCTAGTTAATTTTCTCCTGCCCGCGCAATCATTCAACTCGTTGGCGCTTCACATATCATTCTGTGAATGCACTCCCTAAGCAGCTCACATAAATTACGCGCCCGGCCAAAATCACAGAGACTGTGCCCCTCTCCCCGCTGGGACCATACGCATCTCTGGATACAGCTTTTGTAGCTGTTGTGTTGTCTCTGGCTGCGACAATATTTCTTAGCCAATTTTGGTATTTTTTCGGAAGCGGCGTTCAAAATCCGCTTAAAAAAGGCAAACGAGTTGCAGCAGACGCGAGAAAAACACACAAAAAATAAAGAAAGTGAAAGAAAACCCCGAATTAAAATGCAACAAAGTTGTGTAAGGTGTAGGGGGAGGGTGGGGCACGCGGGGGCTGCAGGCACATTTTTCTTTGCATTTGAGTAACAATTTTGGAAGCTGCAGTTTCCGCTTTTCTGGCGTAGCAAAGGCACTTTAGGCAAATTTACTATAGGGAGTGAGAGTGAGCGAGAAGGAGTGAAGAAGTGAATGAGTGAGAGAGAGCGGGAGAGCGGGAGAGCGTGTGCTGGTGCAGAGAAACTGAAACACATGTCACAGATTTGTTTCACTTTCGGAAGCACTTAAGCACTCAGCGAATTTGTTTGGAAAAAATCTCTGGAACTGGCTACTTCTTCAATGCCAGGCCATTGTTCAGTTTTCAGTTTTATTTTTAAAATAAATATGCATGGGTAAAGGAAGGCTTGTGTGTGTGTGTGTGTTGGGGGATATTTGTCGTGGGGTAGGCCGCCGCCAAAAAAAAACAAATTGATGATATGCCCCTTTGACATTTGAGTCCATTATTTATGCGCAGGCTTGCGATTATTTTCACATATGCAACCCCGATACCCCGATACCCCGATACCCTGTTGCCCAATTCTGCATGCCCCATTCCCCCTTCTGACTCACTGGACTGAGTGAGCTAGCCAGCTGTGGCTGGTCTTTGCTGCAGCGGATTTCACTTCCATATCACTCAACAATTCGCTGCAGCAATCAGCTGAGCGGGCAACGCGCTGAGTGCCTCGTTTTGGCCAGGACGGACGGGGTTAACACACACTTGACGCACTTTGTTTTAAATGCCTTACCTTACCGCTTCTTCTTCTTTTTTTCTTCTGTGAGCTTACGTTACGTTGTTTTAAGCGCATTTAAAGCTTAACGGTAACACGTGACATATGAATTATGGTGCTTGCTGCACGATCAACTCTTGACTAAGCATACCCCTTTGCCAATTTAATGCCTTGTGTCATAAATTTACACACATTTTTGGAGCCGGCAGAAGCTCTAATTAGTCAGAGTTCTTTTCAAAAAGAGAAGCTTTCTTTTCTTAAACAAACTGCAATTTACGTTTCTTTTGCGTCTCCATATATATTTCGGATTTCGTTTAGAAGCTTATTAATGTTTATATTTCATACTAGATTATTATTATTTCTTCCTAAAGCATAAGAATGTTATTTGCATATCATATAATAAGTCTACTTCCCAACTAATTTGATTTATTTTTGCTTTCATTTTATTTGTTTTGCTGCAAAGACATTTGTGCGTAAATCATGCCAGAGTTGCCACATTAATGAACTATAAAATGGTGGCTGGTGCCAAGTCGTTAGGCGTTGGCAATGCTACGCAGGGGGGAGGGTTGAGGATTGAGGATTGTGGCTTGGCATAAATAAATTTATAATAAATTGCAAAGTTGAGAAACGGCAATATATCATTTGTCGCAGCATGTGTGACACGTTAGGGAAACGTCGCAAACTTGCAAAGTGCGAACGATTCAATTAATCCTGACACTATTTATTATTATTAGGGTTCAGGCACAGAGGCGCAGAGCGTGAAATACCAAAATGCATAAACAGCATCAACTGTAGGACACTTGCAGTGACTGAGAACTAGTCTGTGGCTCAGTTACGACTGCCCATGTAGTTGTTACATTAATTAGTAGAGCAGCCTGTTTTGGTTAGCGGCCCGGCCTGGACTCGTCCACTGGCATTATCATATTTATTAAGCAGCCGCATCGCCTGCAGCTTTGGATATGCCCGGGCATGGGATATGCTTTGCTGTGGGATCCGGTGCTGTCTGACTACCCGCGGCTATCACAACAACGAAAATTGATTGCTTCTGTTGTTGTGGCTGGCTTTGATCGTGTTAAGATAGCAGCCAGAAGGCAGGAGGCAACAGGCACCAAGCACCAGGCACCAGGGGAAGAAAATGATATAAAAAACAACAACTTGAGTTCTATAGAAAGTTTTATGCATAACTTTGGCTTGAACGCGCTATGGGCATCGTAAATATCTTTTACTGCCATCCTTCCTCAGTGGCTGGCTTTCAGTAGATTTCGCATTTTTGCATTGCACGCATTTTTGCCTTATTTTTGCCGCCGCACCTAGAGAAGGGTGTACCAACTGGGCTATTTTTGTGACAGATCATAAATCAAAAATCATACACGCTGCTGCATTTCAATATGTATGCAACCACACACTGCACCACACAGGCAGGTGGGACGGCGACTTGCAGGTGTTTGCTCCAAATGAATAAATGTCGTTTTCTTTCTTCTTAGTATTTTTTTTTTCGCGCGCGCGCGCGCTTGCGATTGTAAATTAAGTTCGGCCCCAGTTCTGACTGACAATCGAACCGACATGACTGCAACTGGAACTGCAATTGCCTACCCTGTACTCGCGATTGCGGGGTATCTGACTTGAAGAAGAAATCTAATAGATATATGCTAAATTATAATTGATTATGTTACTCTCTTTCTTCATGAATGTTATTTAGACATTGCAAAAGTCATATATTAGACTTATGTTCACATTCAATTCTACTAAAATACTTTTCAATTTATACCCAATGCTCAACTTTGACATCTCATCATAGAGAATATCATAGTCGCATACTGTTTGGCATAGGCATTCGCACTTTTTTAAAAATCTATCTTTTGCCTTTTATTTGCATACTAATGAGCAGTGTGTGGGCATTCGGTGGTGTGCGCGAGCTGCAGTTCACGCGGCGGCTTTTCTGGTAGTCAGAGTCTGAAAATTGGCAGCTGGAAGGAGTCATAAAAAGTAGCAAATTGAACAACGTGTCAGTTTTCTTGCACTATTGACTGCAATATTTATGCATCTTATAAAATATAATATATAGTAGATAATTAAAGCATTTCCAAAGAAAATGTTGGGTCATTAAAGTCGGCTGACTGAGCTGAGATATAAAAAAAAAACGGAAGTCTTGTGATTTAGATTTTTGAAGTTCAATTATTTACTCAGATATAAAGTGTGCCAGACTGTTCTATATCAAAATTTGTTTGTAGGGTCACGCAACTTTTTTCAATTTGTAGGGGAGCATCTAAGCTAGTTTTCAACAAAATGTGTCTTGAGTTGTTGAAATAATGTTCTACTGATATTCTCGTTAATTAGATTAAGTTCCTTTATAAGTATTTTTTTCTAATACATATTGCTATATATAGTTAACTTCTTATAAGTAGCTGCTTTTTCTATTGAGTGCTATTTTCTGTGAGATTTAAGGCATAGAAGCATAAACCTCAATCCTCAAAACACTCTTAAATTAAATTGTTATTTCTTTGCGAGCCCATAACTTTTGACATTAACCTTAGCCTTAATGTTATTGCTGCTTGCAATTGAAGCTCAGTTGATTTTATTTATTAGGCTGGAAGTTTTGCAGCAAATTGATGGCATATTCACTTAGAAGATTAACAAGAGGTTAACGCATGAGAGTATTAAAATAAATCCCATTACATGGACTCGGGCGCATTATGAATGAACGGGCGATTCGTATGCAGCACACGTAGCGAAGGTGCGCTTTAATCGGTACCAGAGAGATCTGTGGCATATGCCCAATAAATCTAATTTTCGGGTATACCGAAATGAACCAATTGCCCAACTAATTTTCGGTGCGTTTTCTCGGCCATGCGACGTGTGAGATGCCCGAGCCCGATGACGATTGCGATTACGATTTGACCAAGGAATGAATATCAGACGCACGTAGTATTTGAGTCGAAACAAATTGCTTCATTCATGCCACGGCCAGGGGCACGCACAATCTGAGCATATGCTGGGCATTAGCTGCTGCCCTACCCATTTCTCTCTGCTCTTGGCCATCTAATCAGTGGGCTATCAAATCTGTACAGGAATTCCCCGAACTTTTGCCTAGTCCGTTGTGGATTCGTGAAGATTTTTAAGTACAAACTACTTGAGTAGCATTTTAATTGTTGTTCGTGGAAGCAATTACCCTCGAGGGGGATACATAAAAACTTTGGTGTGACATTTTGTTGGAATGAATTTAATGAATTTAAATTATGACAGCTGCGCCCTCAGCCACAAATATTTTATGGCTTTTAAATGCTCGAATAAATTGGACTTAAGAAACGCCAAACGGAAATGCAAAGAAACCAAAAATGAAGTCGAGTTAAAATGTGAGATATGAGAAGATCGAAGACTAAATACCCTACCGAAAGGCAGTTAGAAGAAACTTTGGATTGCTCTATGTTAAAATGAACCTAAAATCGAAATTCGTTAGCTGAGAAATCATTTTGAAAGATTTAGAAGAATTTCATAGAAAACTTATAATATATATATGTCAATCGTCAGAAAAAATCGTATGGCTTTCGGAGGTATTTTTGTGCGCTTTCTTAGCAGTAGGAAAATTCTTGTTATATAGACTTCAATATACCCTTTTATAGGGTATACGAGAAGACCGAAAATGATTTCGAGTTACTCTAGCAACAAACCCATTAAATTGTGTGATTTGCTTTGTGTGGAAGTCAAATGCGTCTCTTTTAGAGCCCAAGAAGAAGGTCTGTTTTTTTCTTTGCCGTATGATTTAAGCCCAGACTTGCGTTGGAGTTACAGTTCTTGTTGCCTAATCCTTTAAGTTATTGATGCATTCGGTTCGACGCATTGATGAAATTTTATTTATTTATACTCGTAGTCTCGTAACCCTTTGTTCGCTCCGGACAGGGAGTAACAATTGCCCGCCACAGCTCTTTGCTTTTTGTTGCTGCCGTTTTATGGGCTGCTCGAGGCTAATCCCGCAGGAGCTGCTGCTGCGATCGTAGCTGGTCTTTGGGTTTTTTTTTGTGTTTAATAGTTGAGGGATTTGCTTGTTCGGTTGCGCGTCTCAATGTTGATGTCTTATATAACACGAGTGTTACTTTTGACACTTTTATTGCCAAGCCCTAGACCAGACGCGGCACTCAACACAAAGGAATCGAAATCGGAATCGACATCGGCAGCAGCATCTGAAATGAGCCTGGCGAGCCTAATAAGCGCTGGGGAATTGAACGCTCTAAAGTGGTAATTAAAGTGGCCAGCATTGTGAAAGGCTCAGGCCTAGGCCTTGTTATGTCTCAATCTAGCAATGCCTCTGCTGCAGTCTCAGTCGAAGACGAAGCCAAAACCTGAGCCTGAGCCAAAACCTGAGCCAAACTGCCAGCAGCAATATGATAAATTAAATACAACTATAAGTCCAACCGGTTGCAAGTGTTGCCAATCTTATTCTGTTTTCTTTTTAGTTTTTTATTTTTTTGGCTTTAACGTTGACAAGTTTGGCTCATTCGGCTGGCAAATTAACACCTCAAACGGACGCGTCGTACGAATGGTGCCAAAGTCATTTGCCATTAGATGTCCGATTCTTGGACTTGTTGACAGGCGCGAATTGCATTTGACGTTGCCAATTGCAATTCCTCTTCAAAGTTGTTGCTAATGCTGTTTGCTAATGTTGTTGCAGTTGTTGCTGTTGCTCTTGCTCTGGCTGTTGCTGTTGTTGCCTTGCACTGAGGCGTGTTTCCGCCTTTTGTGGCTAATTTGAGGCGCTTGACTGGCGCTGCTTAATAGAGTGCAGCTGATTTGCTAATTGCAAGTTTTACTTAGCTTTGACAGACGCAGTTGATCAGTTGTCGTATCTATCGATGTTGTATCGAAAATGTCTCATTCGAGACTTAAAAGTGAAGTCTAGTTGTCAGTGCTTACCCAACGAAATTTACCTGATAGTTATTAGATAAACATTAGCAGCTGATCAAGTTCATCTTAATACTAAGAACGTGCTATATTCAAATCAACAAGAATATATTTTAAATATTCTCTATATATAGTTGCAATTATATTTTGTATATAGTCCGCATTAAACTTATACAAAATTGAATTGCATTAAATTTGCCAAATATTTAATAAATTTTCCAAACTTCATTATATTTGCAGAAAAAAATTACATTGCCAGCGATAAGGAAGAACGGAAAAACAAAAATTTAAAAATTAATTAAAAACTCATCAGATAAATGATAACTGCGCCCGGGCATAATTATGACGGCAAGACGACGACGAGCATCATTTCTAGCGAGCCGCAGCGGCCAAGAGCTGGCCCATTGGCCAGTTAACGTATTCATAACTATATTTATCAGCCATCAAAAATCAATTGCACACACAAAAAGAGCGTAAAGCTCTGCGGCTGCAATGGACCGGTATCTGGTCTCAGTGGGTCTTCCTCCTGGCTTTCCGAGCTTTCCAGCTACCTCGCTCTCCCCTCGCTTACTTCGGTCTGTGAGGCGTTCAAATTGCGCTTGTTAACATTTTTGACCGCCTGCTGGGGGCCTCACAGCGCAGTCGACGTCGCTGTCGCTGTCGCTGTCGCCGTCGACGTCGCCGAAAAAGCCAACAAACCGAACGTGTTACGCATAATAATTTTCGCAGTGCGTCCAACACTCGTATAAATATTTCAACGGTTCGGTGGATGTGCCCGCTGCTGCTCTTGGTGGAGCTGATGGTGCTGGTGGTGCTGGTGGTGGTGCGTTGCCTGCTGCTGTGGTTCATCATCAAATACATGCAGTTTATCTTGGAGCCGCATCGCTCACGCTCAGTTCCGAGAGCAAGAGACAACAAACAGGCTGATAAGACAAATACACTTGGAGAAATTATGGAGATATGAAAGCTTGGATTATAGTTAAAATGCCTGAGCATAAATCAGGACAAGGCTTCTAAATGGAATACAAACAAAACTTTATATATATGTGAGTCAATTTTAGTTTCTGCAAATGAACTTTTCCTAAAATTTACATAAAACCCTATTCAGTTTTTAATATTTCCCTTATCGCTCTTATGTTGGTATTTATTATAATTTTGTTATCAATATTCCTTATTATTGTCAGTTTTAAGCCGACCCATTAATTTCTCTCAGTGCATTATTTGATAGGTAGATGGTGCTGCCATGTTGTCGCTGTCGTATGTCGCTGTCTTTTATTGAAATAACAGAAATCATAATGTTTATGCCATTAAATTGTTAACAAAGCATACAAGCTACTGCCATGTTGTTTCGGGTAGGAGAAGTAACCGGGATACCAGGAGGCCGGGTACGATGGGTACGTTGGGTAGCTGGAACTGAGTGACTGAGACCCCTTTTTGGATGCCGGGTCCCGCATGTCAGCACGCACATAAATTATCGTTGATATATATTTGGCCGTGTGAATGTCCAGGTTAACAGAGAGCGAGAGAGTGAGAGAGAGAGCGAGAGAGAGAGGGAAACTTTCTCGTACTCTTATTTATTTATTTACACTGGGCGCATTGCACAACGCTCGCTACGTGACATTCACGCTTGGACATCCGCCGTTGTCGGGCATCCCGAGCAGTTCCATACAGACGTGACCCCGTCAGAAAACCCCAGGGCAAGCGGTCACATCTCATTCACTCACTATCGCAATTGCTATCTATGAGCTGAGCTCTGGCTGCTGTGTATCTTTTCACTTTGCTACGCGCCTTATCTGCAGCCTCTTATCGGCCTGTGGGATATTTTCTTCATATTTCTCTGTTGAGTATTCCTCTCCTCATCTTGACCGAATTATTTCCTGTAATTGCGAGCGTGCGGCCGCCCCGAAAGAGCCGTAAAAAATAATCAAATGCTTCCTGGCTCTAAAACCCATTTCATAGCCATTTCAAGCCATTTCGGGCCATTTCACTCAAAAAAGGATGCGTGCTGCACTATGAGAATGAATTGGACCAAAACTGCTTGAGTATTTTATTTTATATTTTTTTCATCCTTGGGGTGGGGGCCGGGTTTATGGTTTAACTTGGCCAACAACACGGTCACACTTCCAATTTTATTTATGACTTTATCTTTTACTTTGTTTGTGCGAGATTTTCGTTGTTGGATGTTTTTGTGCTTTCCTGGGAATTTCACTGAGATTCTTTTCTCCTTATACTCTACTGCTTCTTCTTTTTCTTGTGCTTGTTGTGTGCGGTCGAATTTTTGTTGTTGCGGCCGCTTGGGTCTTAATCACGTGCACTGGTTCGCGGTAATTATACCTCCGAGTGTCTTTAGAATGTGACTAAACTTAATTTTTGAATTTTGAAAGAAACAGAAGAGAAATATCATATGGAGATGTGGTTGAGTTTTGAGAGCTCTTCATTTATGTGGCATTTATGATTTAATAGAGTTATAGGACTCCGGCTTGAGCTTTGTTTGATGCACTTCAATGTTCAAAATGTTTAGTAAGCTGATGTGGTATAAATGAAATGTGATTTTTTGAATAATCTCTGCAAAAGTCTTTATTTTATACCAAAAGAAACTTTGAAAATAAGACAAGCCAGACTTTTGTAACTTTTAACTTGCATCCAAATATCTATTTCTAAACAATTTCTCAGTCAAAGGCATATCAAGTTAGGAATTGTTCATTTGAGTTTGGGCAATTTACGTAAGAGATATTCGTTATTATTTGGACTTTCAAAGATATTTCCAAATGATAAACGCTGAAAAGATTCAACAAAAAATTAGTGCCTTTTCGTGTAAGAAATTAAAATGAAATACATAAAGCCCAACGGCGCGATGTTATCTCTTTTGTTATATTTTCCGTTGCCTGCCGCTAAATGCGGCAATCAAAAGTCAAACGAAATATCACTAAAATTTGATTAGCACAATTAAATGATTACATGCCACAAAGCGTGGCAATTATGCCACAAAGAATAGAACAGGTGCGTGAGTTAGTCAGAGGGGGGAACGGAAAATGGAGCAGTTGCAACCAGAAACCAAGTTGCGGCATTTTGTTTGACATTGACCCACGCAACGTTTTGAGGCATTGCTTAAACCACAATCATAAAAACCACAAATGAACGACATTAGTTACACTTACCGAAAATAATTAACAAATTAAATGAACAATTGCCCCAAAGCGAAGAATAACTGAAAGATATATAGAGTAATTGGAGCGCATGGCGAATGCAAAGCAAAGTCTAAATAATATCACGAATATGTGTCTTAAAGAACTGAAAACTTAGAACTGAGGCTGCGTAAATTGCTTGGGTAAACCAAACGGACGCTAATTGAGGTTAGGCTGAGGGTTTACATAACCTAATTGTTATATAAGACGGCCTGCTATATGAAACTTGTGAAAATCTCTTCATTTCGATGCGGCTGGAAAGCAGAGAAATTGTTACAGGTACAACAATAATAACAATAAACACGCACTTGTCAAAATATATACAAAGAAGAGATGATTAGGTTTCAGTAGCCGACTAGAAGATGCCCTGTACGGTGCGTAAAGTGCCCTTAGTTAGCTTGAAGATAGAAGTCTAATGTTATTATATTATACACAGTCCCACAAACTAAATTGAAAATCGATATTCATCGATATCAACCATAAGATCGGATTCATTGAAAGTGAAACACAATATAATTGACTGAATTGTTAAGGTTTTTCAACAGCTTATATGCCCCATGCAATAGAAACTACAGGATATCGAAAGATGAGTGAGCGTTGCACTCGGACAGCCTTTACCTATGACACGGGCCCGCTTTATGGCTTTATCTAACGAAATATGTAGAACCTGTTCGGCGCACTGCGATGCGGCGTTACCTGTGCACAGTTTTTGCGGCTTTGATCGATAATCGCGGCCCACGCAAAAGGTGTCTCGTCACGCTAAGCCCTAATGGCATTACAATGCGTTCCAAACTACTTAAAACCGGGCAGCCGGGCCCAGAATATTTGCGGTCTGGACAAACAACAAACCGCGATGCGAATGAGCTGTTTTATGGCATACGACTGGAATAGAAGGTTGAGGATTTGTGCAGCTGCAGTCTGCCTCACCTCCGCCTGCCTGGCAACAGTTCGCTTATCCTTTAATGGGCTTTTGTCCGACTGTCACTGGGACATGGCGTTGAGCAAATCCTTTCAAGTGCAACCGAGCTGCATCCGATTAGAACAGGTTCGTCTTTGTCTTGTCAGCCAAACAAAGCCGCGCTTTTCGCTCCCTCTACCTTCTTCCCTCTCTCCCATTCTATTTGTGTCTCTATCTCTCTTGTTTGCGTAAAGTTTCGCTGGAATTTTTGGTTATTTGTAAGCTGCAAGTCAAAAAATATGAAAATCGCATCAGCTGCTAATCGCATTGACTGTAAACTTGTCTAAGCCGCTTGTTGTTTTTAACTTTGCAATTAAAAATCCCTCTCAAAATGCACTTTACACACGTTAAAATGTTTCTTTTCCGTGGAAATACTGTCATTGGGTTTTTACAGATACTACGATAACAACTTGTCACAATTTCTGACAGGTTGAAAGATGTTTCAGTTGCTGTTTCGAGTTTTTGTTCCCCGCTTCTATGTTGCGTTTCTAATGAAGAAATTATCTATAATGATAGGAGGAAAAATGCATGCGTTCGTTTCATAATTTTTCACTATGAAAATGATATAATTGCTGCAAGATAAAAATCAAATTATATGGAAACTGAAACCCGCTGCCCAAAAACGAAAAGGGGTACCCAAATAATGGGCACGTACAATGACGTATTAGTTTATGATAAGCATATGAAATATTTGATGGATTTATTATGCCGCAACTCATATCAAGTGTGAAACACTCAAACGCGAACCCCCTTCAAAGTTGTGAGCCTGTGCGGCTGTGTGTCTGTCCAGGATATGTCACTCAGCACTGGGCACAGGTGCAATAACTGAATTTTCCCGAGATACTTTGTGCTCGATATAGGGTATAGGGTTGAATAGGGACTGTAGCGAGAATCTACGCTTTAGAAATAAACAAATATATAACTATCTAGTTTGAATTGGGCAGTTGAATTGAAAATATCTGTGGCTTATTGCCTTCGTGAGGCACATGAATTACTCTCTCGTGATTATAGATAAAACTACGACTTCTTATTTCTCCAACGCAAGGACGACGATACACTATTTCCATTCCTTTTTGGCTTGCGGAAGGCAACCTAAAACTAATCCTAATGCTTTACATAAAAATATGCCCAAGCAGATTCATTTTTTTCAAAGATAGATACTAAATATATTTTAACGGAAAAAGCTTTTCAAACTAACTAATATTTGATTTGCATGAAACTCTTAAAGTATTATGAAATTATTTAAAATAAACTCACTATTTTTGCTGATTAATAAAGGTAAATGAAAGGTAGCTTAGCTTGAAATAGGCAGGTTTCTCGGCCCTTTGGCAGTCGTGTTTAACCGAAGTCCCATTGTCCTATTAAAGTTAAAAGCTATCAACTAAGTTTCTAAGTAATCCCGCGGTAGTCCACCTCTCGAATCTATGACAACCGTTTATAAAGCACATGGGAAATTTGTAATTTTGCTGTGGGAAAAGGGTATTAAAAAACATGTATACATAATCGAATCTGGAGCAAGCTGGTTGTTCTACATTCTGGACGTAAAGAAAAAGCTAAGAAACATTTATTTTTTCTAAATTTCTCCGAATTTCTAAGAAAAGCGTCTCTTGTTTTCAGCTGTAACAACATTACAACATTGTGTGCGCTTGTTAAACCTCTTGTTCCACGACCAATTTGAGCTGTGTGCAGACCAGCATAACCAACATGACTTGGGTTTGAGCTAATGCTGGCAATAGTTAGACCAGAAAATAAACAAAATAAAACAAAAAAAAAGAAAAACAACTGCTGGCCAAGTGTTTTGAGAGCTAAAAGCATGTTATCAGAGTCATCTGTGAGTCTGTTGACATGCGTATCAAAGGCGAGCACGCAGCTAATCAATATGCTCGTCATTTTCCTTTTAACCAAGTACGTGTCAACGGGGCTCGTACCACAGACCAAATATTGTACAGTACCCATATCGAAGGCAAGAGCAGTCACAAGGACACGAACTCGAACACAGACACGAGTCACACGCATTTTGTTCTTTTTTAATAATTCTCGAGCATTAAACTTGGATGAGTTATCACACGTAAAGTGGCAGCTATCTTTCGGTTCCTAAGGGTTCAAATCCAAAGTGCGAATGCACGAGTATTAAATAATTATTTTTGTTGCACTTGTGGCATGTGAAATTTGTTGAGGTGTCTGAGAATTTATGCCCCGTCGACTGACTTACATGTAATTTATGTTCATGACCTTTAATGGCAGCCCATCTGCAGTGTTGTTGCCGATGGGGGCATGGTGCGGGAGGCATTCGTGGCAGGGCACACGCAGCGCCATCAAACAAATTGCCATGGCGAAGCGTGCGTTTGTGGTATGCACATTGAATTTTGATAGGGATGTGGGATGTGGGATAAGGATATGGATAAGGCACAACTGTTGGCTCCCAGTGCCAGCAAAAGATTAATTGATACATGTCCATTTTGTGTTGACAAGCAGCTAGAAAAAATCTTGCGCCAGCCAAACGTACACAATAGAAACAACAACAACAACAACGACAACAACAACAACAACAGTATCAACAACAATAAAAGGTACAACTATGGCCAAATATAAATGACATACAATAAGGCCAGGACACTTTTATCGCTCCCAGTTGATAATAAACAATCTGGGACAAGACATTAAAAAAAAACACAGCAACAATAGCTGTATATATCATACCACAGTAGGGTCTGAAAAAGGTTGGGGTGTGGGGGTCCGGCTCCTTTGTTGAATGACATATGTGTGCGTGGCTGCCCCGCTGACTGCTCATCCATTTGACTGTCCATTGGGTCAACGCCTACGATAGTGGGCAGCTCCAATAGTTGAGAGAATGTATAAACAGAAGGTTTTGTCAACATGAGAAAACTAAACTGTCGATTCGAACGCGATCGTCAGCTCAAAGGCTATAAAAGTTAGAGATGCAGTATGTAGCTTGTTGTGTAATAGATAATTTCGATAATTCCCTCTCAATTTTCATTTTGCAGTCGATTATCTAGCTTATTATTTGATTCTAGATTATAAATAGGTATTCCTGCTTGCACAAAATCGTTAAGAATCGCTTTCAAAGCTATCTTTAATGAGAAGATTGATTATCAACTAAGCGGGGAGAAAAAGGATGTAACTTATTGCTTGATGCAGATTTACTTAATATCTCTTTCCACCAAATTTGCTAAGATCGATAAATATCTGTTTTGAACCCCACATTTGAATTTTATTGAATAATTAATTTGATATAGATTCTGATACTTTTTCACGCATCAAGAAATATCGATGGAGATCTGTTTCCAAGCAAAGAGTGGATGTTTTTTAAGAGGGAAGTCAGATTTGGCTTATCACCCACATAGATCGAATTTGAATATTTGACCTATTTCCAGTTTTATTTTCAACAGTTCCCGCCATAATATAAAAGAGAAACTTGATCATAGTTAACTCAAAACTTAAGATTCAGATATATTTTGACAATAGTTTCCTTCTGAGAGACCTAAAGAAACATATTCTTTGATTATCCTTAAAACATTTCCCTTTATATGTCTAGAAAGTTCCTTATAGCCAATGTCTCTAAGTCGTTCGCGCAACTCTAATGGCAAGTTTCGCCTAGCTTTTAGCATAACAATAGATGGTCTTAGCATTGTGCTCTGAAGGTTTTTGGAGCAGCTCTATAAATTTGCACAGCATAAATGTTTAGTGGCCAGCAATGGGTCAAGCTGGGCGGCGCTGGTGCCTTAACAGTGTAATTATGTATATGCATGGACGAAATGGAGGACGAGGGCGCTGCTGGCCGTTAAGCCAATAGAGCGTGAGAGTGGCATGGCCACAGTGCGTATACTTGACAGCCAGCTGACGTGTTGCGGGGTTCAATCAAAAGCCTGTCAGGGTCGCCCGCGCAAAAACTGTTGTGGGGCCCATAATGGAAAACCGCGCTGCCGTGCAATGCACACGCCCACGCCCACATACATACGTATATATATACGTATATATAGTGTGTAGTGTCACCCAGGCATGTCCACGCCCACTTAATTAGTGCCCAGGCTCATTGGGTTGAAGGGACCGCAGGACGGTACGGTTCGTCTCTTGATTGTTTTTGGGGTTTGACCCATTTTGTGCAAATGCAAAACAAAAGCGAGTGAAGCCAATAACGAGTCCTCAATCCTAACAGAGTGTCTGTGTGAGTGTGTGAGTGTGTGTTTGTGTGCAAGTGTGTGTGGTGCTGTGTGTATTCAGCTTGCTGACAGCTGTAATTTCTATGCAGCTTTTGTTGCATTTTCAATGCGCTTTGACTGACATGCCGCATGCTGCGTGCCGCATGTCACATGTTCCTGCAACTAGCTCATAATTTAATTAATTAATTTCAATAGCAATGTGTTAGACGGGGGAGGTACTGTGAGGGGGAGGCAGTCTGTGTGCTGGCAGCCCATGTAGGAGTGCCGTTTATAACAGCAAATTTAGAGCCTTAATTATGCCCTGTTGTTTTATAATAGAAACAACAACACTTAAGCCCCTAACGAGCTGACAATTTTGCTGCCCCCAGCAGCAACTTTTATTACGCCTGCAATTGTAAATGTCAAAAAGTTGCACCCAGCTGCTGTTGTTGTTGCAGTTGAGCTGTTCACAGGTCCCATAAACCAGCAACAGCAGGAAGCAGAGCTATAGTTGCCGACAGAGAGGCAGCGACTGCAACGGCGGCAGAGCTTGTGGCAGCACCAGAAGCTGGGCAGTAGCTCAATTCTAAAATTGTCTGACAATGGGGAAAAAAGATCAATAACTAGACATAAAAATAAGGGGAACATAGTTTGTTGTCCAATTTATCGGGGTTTCAGAAGCTTAGCCCTCTACGTTATTCAATCGATTTTATAAAAAAAACTGATATTGAATAGTTCCAAATTATTCTTTCTGCTGATAAGTTTCACTCTAGGAGATGTGCAGATATAGATAATACTCTTCATATTTAGGTAATACCTAGAAGCTTACAGGAAAGAACTAATAATAATGAAATACACCATAATTGTCCAAAACTTCTTTGGGGACATGTTTATAAACTAGAATTGTCGCAAGATACCCTAACTATATCTGTATACTCCATTACTTATATCATAAAGAATACATATGTGTGCTATGTATATTGAAGTCTCTCGCCCATTGTGCCTCAGTTGCACCTCCGAAACGCACAATTATCGGGAGTCGAAGCCGCGTGGCGTCCACAAATTGGCAATTTGACTTGAGCCAGTTCAAGTGCGGACCACGCAATGACGCGATGACTGGCGCTGCTGGAGACGATGACGATAACGACGTTGATAATAATGATGATGCTGATGATGATGATGATGATGACGACGAGGACAAGTCAATATGATGATTTAGTGCACGGAAATTGTTGTCGGCGGGGATTTAGCAAATTTCTGGGGAGGCGGGGCTATCGGTTCGGCTTTCGCTGCTAGCGCTGTGGGTGCTGTTCCCGTTGACAGTGTCTGGGAAATTTGAGCTGGTTCTATAAAAAACGCATTAATTCTAATTGGCAGCAATTGCAACGAACACCCGGTGAGCGTTTGCAGCGCTTAACAGAACCCGATCCCATGCCAAACCCAAACCCAAAACCAATCCCGAGCCCAAGCCCAAGCCCAGATTCCACTCATCACTGTGAGAAACTGTTGCACTGAAAACTGATCACAGTCTCAGTTGGATCGTCTGGAGTTTGTTTGTCTGTTTGTTTGTTGAATGTTTGCCTTTGGTGTGCGGCAAAAGTACAAAAGGTAACACCAGAAATAGAGTTACACTAAAATTTAGCGGCAGTTCAAGACTTGAACAAATAAACTTTCTGTAGCCCATATGCTCCTCTCTCCCTCTCCCTCTCTCTCTCTCTCTCACTCTTTCTCACTGACTGTCTCTCTAGCTGTTGTATGTCCAGCTAATTCTCGTGTTCCTGCTAATTGTTTTTTCTTTGTTGTTGGTCCAAATGCGTACATTTTGTTTTAAGTGCAGCCGATAGATCGATCGATCGACCAAGCAGCGTGAAAATGTGAAAATTCTGCCGGAGCCTCTGCTCTGAAAACTTGTATTTCAACCTGCGGTGCAGAAATCCTTTCAAAAGCATGTTTTTTAACAGCTGTTCTTAAACGACTTTTCTTGGGGACATAAGCAACAATGTTTCAAGCTCAATTCCCAGGCTATTATATGGACATAACACTATCCAGTCTTCTTAAGGTGCAGCTTCTAGAAAGATAATTGATTTCCTGCATGAAACTTGCGCTTTGTCTCTCCAATCAGAAATTCCTACTTGTTGTATTTGCTGTCCCGCAGGAAAAGGTTCTGTTTTATTTACATCATTTGTATACAAAATCGTTGAATAGTTTTTAATATGATTCTGTTTCGCGGTAATTAACCTTATTTTTGCCTATATACATACTCTAGCCCCCTGTTCCGCTGTAGACGCATCTGCAATATGGCAAAGAAGCGCTGTCACTTTGCCGCTGACAGCTGCTCCGTGCACGAACATGGCAGACATGTCGGTCGGCGACTGAAACTGGGGTTAGTGATTGCGTGTGGGCGGTGGGGTGTTTGGGGGCTGGAGGCTTGCCTTAGCAGACTACTTAACGGCACACGGCCCCAAAAGTGACAGGCGGGCCTCGTCATTAAACTTTTGACACTATTAGCGGGCGGTCTGAGTTGGCTCTGGCATTTTGTTGTGCCAACTTGGCAAGAACAAAACGCCATAAAACTAAATAACAAAACATTTTAGTTCATCATCGGCCAGGCATTAAAATTAAATCAAGCACATTATCGTACTGCTACAAAAACAATAGAAACCAAAATATTATATACCTAAATTTAGATATAGGTATTTGCTGTGCTGAAGCATTTTCCCTTAGCTTGTCTACTTTGTGGTCGATTTTGAGTTTGTTTTATTATAGAGTGTATTTTTGTTTTCGACACGAAATGTGTATCACGCTGAAGAAGCCATTTCCGATTCGATAAATCAATAAGTATTTATCAATAAGTATCTATCTATATAGCCTTGTCTCTCTGTCCGTCTGCCTGTGAGCCTCGTGAGCTATCCTATTACATCCTGGTATTCTATTGTTGATACCCATATCGGGTAAAAAGCCTTGCCTTCTTGCAAATATGTTTGTTTTTCCTCTATAAACAAAACAACTTCAATAAAAAGCAACCTCTTATGTATGGGGAGCTAGTAACTGTTAGAAGACTATATTAAATTGAGTTTACATTATGTAAAAAACTGTTAAATATATTGCTCTTTATATCTGCAAGGGTATTTAATCTTCGGCTTTAACTAAATTTTTCATTGAATACGTTTTTTGTTGGTGCTGGTAAAAGACATTTCAATTAGCTGCCCTGTCAAACTTTCAGTTTACGTCTGTCTGTTCCATCCAACGTTCAACTCTGCACTCTCAACCATGCCCCATTCGTAGTTGATGCACTTCTTCTTCTACTCTAGCGCTTTTTTTTCGTCTTAGGTTCTTCTTTCACTTTTCGGCACTGGTAATGAAGCAATTAATTATCGTATGCCCCAACGCGTCCAAAGACATTTCAGCGAAATTTCTGGGGTACATCTGAAATGTTAAATGTTAAGTAATGTCTCCATTGTCGTCATCCGGGGGTGGAAGTGTTTCGCCTCAAGTGTCCAACTCTTTGACATTTTGCGGTTGATATTTTAAGTGCCTGCGATTCGTTTTTTTTTTTTTTCCTGTTGTCTTTAGCACTTATTTCAAGTAACAAAGCAAAATGCTACAGTTCGCGCCAGTTATAAAGTTTCTTATGCTTAAATTTTCCGTGACGATTCTTTAAAAATCATTTTGTATAATTTTTATTTAATTTATCTTAATACATATACATTAACTGCAGATAAATTGAAGAGTTCCAATTTGGACAGACTGTGTTTTATACATTTATATTTTTTTTTATAATTTTCAAATGTTTTATTTTGTGTTCAATATTAGAATATTTTAGAAATGAATGCATGACTTGACTACATATTCTCCAAATGAATGTTATTTGTACATTTCATTTTTTTCACATTATCAATTCAATCAAATTAATCAAAATATATAAAAACAAATGTTTTGTTCAATCGAAGCCATCAATTACCTGTTAAGTTATGCATAAAGTAAAATGTTTTCAAAATATCGTTTTGTTTATACCATTTGGACCAGCTGACGTGCACATATTGCCCTTAAGTTTATCTTTAACTGAAAATCGACAATTTCTATGCTATTTGCCTATCGAAAACTAACCTCAAAAGCAACCTCAAACGAGGGTATTTTCATTTTCCATAAACATGCTCACTTGTACAGGCAAGCCAGATAGATAGGCATCTGTGCGATCCTCATGTGGTTGACACCTACAACAAATCTGCACATGTTGTAAACCCGAGAAACGAGCTGAGAGACCATGAAAATGAAAGAGATGAAAGAGATGCCTATGCATATTATTGCTATTTACCCCGCGCTATCTTTGCCACTGATCATGATCTGCGCATGTGTGTGCGTGTGTATGTGTGTGTGTGTATGAGAGTGTGTGTTTATCTTGATAGCGCCAGTTGCCGGGTTGAGGGTTTCTGGCTGCCTCCTGTTGCAGCCAGACGACACATGTGTAAACCCAAATTGCGTTGTTAAAATGCGTAAGGCGTTGACAATGGGCCAGCTCCGGACGGATCTTGGTCGAAACAAAGCACAAACAATGCGCGACCTTATCGAGCCATCAACTAGGACCTCAAGATGGGCCTAGCCAACGAGTTGATAACCGTTCAACTTGATCAATGATAGCTTGCAGCAGTTGCCAGTTGCTAGTTGCCAGTTGCCAGTTGCGCGTTACAGGAAGCAGCTGCTGCTGCCACTCAGCACCTTTAAATCTGTTGGCCTTGATCGAGGTGTGAATGGAGCTTCACATACCCTGTAATTACGTGCCGCAAGTTGCGTCGGCAGGTGTCAAAATAATTAGGCGCCTACTTAACAGCCTACAGAACAGAGCTTTCGCACTGTCTCGCTGCTCAATTACCGATAATTATCGTCAACACCTTGCACTCGAGCTGTCAAAATGTGCGCGGGGCCATCATGCAAAATGGCAAACGGCAATTGGGCAACAGACAGCCAAAAACTGCAAAAGCCAAAGGCAGAGGGCACAGTGGGACACAATCGAAATATGTAGTTGGCACGTAGATGACTGACAAACTTTGTTTTATTTCCATTTCATAAATTCCTTGACAAATTTGTCTGAGCAAGATATATTTCTAGAAGTATATTTTGTAAACGAAAGCTCTGCGAAGAAGAAGTTGCTGAGATTGACCCTATAAAAGTTATCTTTTCTGCATTTCCATGCATTCGCTCCACTGTGCAGCATTGCCCCAACACTAATTATGTGAGCTCAGCTCAGCTCGGCTCAGTCAGTCAGTCACTCAGTCGGTCAGTTAGTCAGTCAGTCAACTTCAACGTATTGCACTCCAAAAAATATATTTAGCAAGTGTGAAGTTGATAGCCGTGCTCCTCCTTCATTAATCATTCGCCTGTTGACTGGTCACTCGCTCGCCTTGACAGGCCCTTCGCACTCCAAATTCGGCAACTCAAAGGTCTGAACCAGCCGAAACTCAAATTACTGCCTGCAGTTTGTTAATCAGCTAAATAAAAAAAAAAAAATACAAAATAAAAAGTAAAATGAAAAATACAGCTTGTGAAATAATACGTTATTTTGGTCAGAATAGTCTCCGTCAATTTGTTTTATATCTTAAGAACTGTAGCTGGCAAATAAATGGTGTATATTGCTGGAAACGATGGATGATTGAGATCTTACAGATTGCAAAGGACTCGGAGCTTGTAACCGGCTCGTAGCTTTGCATAAGTTCGTCTTTCTGTTGCAGACAGTAAGTGTGTTGGATCGGACCACCTTATCATATAGCTGCCATAGGAACGATCGCTCCAAAAGTAGGTTATCAAGATTGATTTCCGAATTTCAGCATTTCACCATGCTCCCCACATACTTGCCAAATCTTAACATCAGACTAATACTTACATTAAATAGCTGCCATAGAAACTATTGGTGGAAAAGTCTGATATGCAAATCATTCTTACTGTCACATTGCTGCTATAGGAATGTTCGGTGTGGAAAGTGGGATCTTAACTGGCAAAATATTCTGTTTTCAAAGATAGTTTCAACAAACTCAGCATTTTCGAGCTCCACTATTCTCACATATCTGCAAGCGCGAAATGTGTACAATATATCCTTACTTGCTCGATTTTGGTATATTGTAAGTCCATATATGATATATATTTGAAGTCTTTTGAATTAGCAACACGTTTAAAAGTAGACTTTTCTGTAAGCCCCTTTGAAACTACATAAACTATATATTTTGGCCATGTTAAGAAGCTACAAATATTTCAGTCTGATAATCGATTGATAAAAAGTATAATTTCAATATGATAGCTCGCAAAGTCTTATGCATTTGATCTTAAAGAGATCTCTACTCCAAGTTCCACTATTGATGTCTCTCTTCCATATATTGCCTCTTTAGCCCTTGTTTTCTGAAAAGCAATTGCAGTTTTTCACATTCATTACACTTTATAGCGTTTGCTTATGTAAAATGACTATTTAATTTTTAGCTCAAAGCACCTTGAAAAGCAGAATAATATCTCATCAGTTTAGGTTGGGCTGAGTAATAAAACACAAAAATACGAAAAGCATAAAGTAAATGATCTTGTATGTCCGCGGGGCGCTGTTTCACACATCAAACGAAGTCGTGAGAGCGCGCCCGATGCCTCGCAGATCATAAACATTATAAGCTATATATGTGCTGGGATATTATGATTTTGAGCAAGTGGTTTAATTGGCCGGCGGCGCCAGGGCACAGCGCGATGATGCTTAACAAGCGGCGCGCGGGCCAACGGGCCAAAAAGGTGTTGGCCAAGGATATCCTTCAAGAAGCGAGACGTGTGTTGCGGCTGTTTTGAGCCTTTTTAATTAAACAAAATGCGAACCTATAATTTCAGAGCGAGACAGAAAACGAAAATAAAAGCAAAGTCCGAAAACCGAAAGCCGTTTCCTACGGCGGTTGCCACAGCGGCTTCTGTTGTTGGCCAAGGTGCCAGTTCCTGCTGGGCCGCCAACGAATTACAGTTAACGCCTAGAAATACTGTTGACCAAGGGCGCCTACCGTGGCCTCGGTCAGAGCCAGCTCACGCAGCGTTAAATGGACGCCAATCAACAAACTCTAAGCTGCACCTGCAGCGACCAAGAAGAAGACTAAGCCACAGACGGCGACTGCGACTGCAACTGCGACTGCGACTGTGACCGGGACTTAGGAGTGTGTTAGAAATTATATCAAATGATATGTTGTGTGCGTAGCTTGTATATGAGAGTTCTCTAATTTGTTATTTATGGCTTCCTGTTGTGGCCACCTTTTTTTTTTTCTTTCCTTTTCGTTTGGGCCAGACTTTTGCCCAGCGTGTGGATTTTGCCGCCTTCTTAGCCTGACTTGCAATTTTGTGCGTGTTGCAGGTGTAAAATTTCATTTTGCTTTTTTTCTTTCGTTTTCTTTTTATATTTTGGCACCTCTGCAATTGAGTAGGTGTGACTATAAACATTAATCAGACTGCAATGCCAAGTGGCAAGCATTTTTTCTTATTCTCATTCTCTGTTACTGGGTTAGTTGGAGAGAAAGTCAGCGCTCAAATACATAATTGCAGACTGGCTGCGAGTGCCAATTTTAAAAAGGGGGTGATTGAGAATCCGCGTATCATCTTCAAAAACCAAAACAATCTGAAAGTCGCAGTCGTTAAATTAATGAAAGATATATATGCCGATATGTGGCAACAGTTCCAAATATGTTGAGAAGTCGCTTGTTTCTTGGGCATAACATAAATAAAGCACATATGATATAGTGAACTGATCTTAATCTAATTCGGCTGGCAGAGAAGAAATAATGCTTGAATGGTTCCACCTCAAGCTGTCAAGAGAGAAGGAACCGACTTATAATGTGTCATACATATGACAGCATTGTAATTGTCAATAGAAATTATACATTTAGATCATTATTGTTAATAGAGAATTATTTCTTGATATTCCTTGATACGAATTTTCCAAAACCTGGCTAGTGCTCACTTTCTGATCAAAAAGAAGCTTAATTAAACGTTCCAAGTTCCTAGTTCTTATCCTCAAATCAGTCTGTTAGCCAGTTAGAATAAGTTTGTTATAAAGAAGAAAATCCTCAGATTCACCTTTCAAAAATTGTCTTTACGAACGTACGAAAATCAAAGTTTAAGTACCTTGGCATATAGAAAAACCCGCATTTAAACTCATTAGGCCAGAAAATGCCAAAATGTGTGCCGTAATTCGTTAACAGTCTATACAAAACCCCAAATCAAGAGTGTATCAAAACATTGTCGAGGGCAACAAATGGGGGGAAAGAAAAACAAAAATGAATACAAACACACGCCTTAAATATTTCCAGTTAATCATGTGCTTATGTCTCATGTCTTCGTGTGCTGTCCTGGCGGATTCCACGAATACCAAAGTGCGTCTAAGCGAAGAAGAAGAAACAAAAATGAGGCAAACTTACATAATAATTGATGACATAGGACACACGTAGTACATGTCGAAATGTGTGTGCGTGTGCATGTGTGTGAGGAAAAACAACAATGGGACAGCTATCTAATGATCGATATCAGCTAGAACAAAGACCGAGAGAGACATAGACAATGTCGCTCAACGCTAAAATTTGCCCTGGCGTTTGGTCCCTGTCTTACGGCCTGGGCTCAGCTCTGGGCTTGGGCCTGGGCTTGGGCTTGGACCACAGCGAGTACGTGCGTCAGGCCCCTCAGTTGACAAAGAGCTGTTGACAATGCCCAAAGACAAACCCAAAAGGACATAGACGCATGCTGATGTGAATCTCAAAAAAACCAAAAAAAAAAAAACAAACGCACACGAAAATTATTGAAAAAAAAAATGAAATGAAATGAAAGAGAAAAACAACAACGAGAGGCAGCAAACAATTTGTGGTTATCTGTCGAAACAGGTAGGGCCGATTAAGATCAGAACTGAGAGACTGAGAACGAGACTAAAACTGAGTTTGAGTCTGAGAACGAGACCGGGAACTGTTGCGACTGCATGCTGCTCTATGTCATCATTTCGGAACGTGGTTAGAATTGAGGAACTGAGGTATACTAAGGAGCGTGGAAAATATCAATTTACGGCATGAACTACGCCCCAGTGCACTGCGCCTATCATTGCCATCAGAGTTAAGTGTTTTGGCTGCGATTTCTGCTTGACATCGAGACGAGCGGATCTCTTTGTGCATGTCTCGAGGATTTGCATTACAGCTGCGCCCATCCAGTTCCTTTGCTCATCTTTCGTTGATCCATTGTCAGGCCAAGTAATTAGTTGGACTTGCAGATGTCTCCTGCTCAACGAGGTTTCTATCTTCAAGTGGAAACGAACAAAATGAAAACGTACTTTATAAGCCATTCAAGTATTTTAAGACTCTAACCTCAAGCTTTTCCATAAGCATTGAATAACATAAAGTTTTAACAGAGCCTACTTATTGGATACCCCAGCAAGTACTTGCGTTTCTCTTCATTCTCATATGTATACCAAAAGCTTGGCTCTTTAAGAAGTTTTCATTCATATTCATATTTATAGGAAATGCCATTTTAAGGCCCTGAAAATCAGCATCAGCTGCATAGGTATTCATACAACTGCATCTTTATATATATTTTTTATTTCCGTATCAGATTTCCCATTTATTTTCGCCAATTAGTGAAACTGTGTGGCAATGCCGTTAGCGCTGTTATCAATGCAAATTATCAGCGCCTTCGATAAACTGTTAACTAAACTTTCTTAACGCGGCTGCCCATGAGCTAACAGTATTCTTGAAAATTGATACCATTAGTCTGAGTCTGAGTAAGGTTGATGTGTGTGCAGCAAAAGCGTTTCGTGCAGCATGCAACACGTGCCCCATTGAATTATGGCTGGGGCAAAGTTTGTTTGTTTTTATATATATATATATATTTTTTTTGGCTTTAATATGCAGGCTGCAGCTGCAAGTGAATGACCATGCCACAAGCCTGGCTCCGTTACGAAGTAAATAGTTGCACGCGTTGTGCTCTGAAGTATCTCATAAGTAGCGCAAACGAAGCACTTACGCCCAGGCATTAGAGCTGGAGCTGGATATGTCAGATGCCTCTCGAACTGTACTGTCCAGTCGACTGTCCTGTCCACTGTCCTGTCCACTGTCCTGTCCACTCTCCTGTTCACTGTCCTGTCCACTGTCCTGTCGTCAATAATAAATAAATATGTGTCTATGCTGTGGTATGCCACACAACTGGAAGACCAGCCACGATGTGTGTATGTGAGTGTGTGTTCATTCCTGCGGCTCTACTTATATAAATAAGCAAACAGAACAAGGAAAACAACGAGGTTCTGCGAAGGAGAACATGTAGGGGTTAGGTGAGTGGAGAACGGGGATATGTGGCAGGTACGCAACTAAGTATTACAGTGCCTGTTGGCAGAAGAACATCCAATCCCATGGCTGCACAATAGTCAAGTAAAAATCGAATCGATTCGAATGGAAAAGAATAGAATTTTCTTATTACATAACCGTTTTGTGACCGACCGCTGCCCACGTCAGCCTTCCTCGTCTGCGTCTAATAAGGACAACAGCCCTTGACTTGGCTTTGTCAGCGTACTAATGATGACACACATTTCATATCTTGATCATCACAGCCCCGCCTTCACGCATGCATCTGTATGTCCAGCCATGTCCTTGCTACGGACACATATCTGCTCGGGTTCCTCTATAAATTGAAGCACATGCTTAGGCGCGCACAATGCTATTAACTTTCAGCCAAGTACAGCTCCACTCTTGGGGTAAAGAGAGCGAGCGAGAGGGAGAGAGAGCGTAGTGCTCCACTCTTGGGGTAAAGAAAGCGAGCGAGAGGGAGAGAGAGCGCAGTAACCAGCTCTTAATTCACATAACTTAAACTCACGTCCAGCAGTTCGTGGTGGAGGCGTTGACAAGGACCAAAAGGAGTACTATCAGCGGTTTATGATCACATTTAATATCGTCAGTCGAGTCCTTGACTGGCTTAGCAAAATGGGGGCGTACAAATTGACTACCTACGACTACGCGCTGTTATGGACATTCATTTTTCCTGGTATCGTCAACTACTGTTTGGTAGCCAACTTTACAGGTGTGTTCGGCTACCGTTGTTACGGGTTTGGGTTTGGGTTCGGGTTTGAGTATTTTCCAACTGCAGCTGCATCCTTTTAATGAACTCCATTGAGGGTTTTGTCGTTTATAACTCGTTTTCTCTAGATTAGTCAAGTGTTCATTAAAAATAATCCTGTTCTTCTTATGCGATTAAATCGAAAATTTTGATTTGCTTAGCTAGTGATTATTTATGGATTTTATCTGGTTGAAATATCGTTCCTGAGAGTCTTAAATAAGTGTTGCAATATGAAAATGTATCTGAATCACTTATTAATGATGTAAAAATATCTTATGCACATTCGTCTTTTATTTGTGCTTAATTACATATTCAAAGTGAAACTGATTGCAATTGACAACGAGTATTTAAGACAAGTTCACGAGTGCATAAAATTTGTCATTTGGTTAAAGTGAATAATGCCAAAAAGATTCTGTTCTCACCATGTTGAGGCGTCATGTAACTTTAATTAATTCATCAGCATTTGAAATGTTTTAATTTTTGATTGATGACACGCACAAATTTGTCTCTCAAGCGCATGCAAAACAGCAGGCAGGCAGCCAACAACAACAAGAACAACATCAACAACAACAAGAACGGCAACAAAACAAATTATGCATGCAGCGCATTTAGATACACACAGATACAGATGCAGATGCATGCCGTAGATACAGATACATTAACAAGCCCACAACATTTGATGAATGAGCTGAGGAAATACAACATTTGAATACATGCAGCAACAACAAATGCAATTGAACAAGTGCAAGAACAACAACCAACAACCAACAAGCAATAACAACAACATGATGCTCTATAATTGCGCGGGCGTTGAAAGCCATACAGCCTGTTAGTGGGCGTGGGCGTGGGAGTGTGGCGGGGTATGGTGGGGGGGCGTATAGCAACAAATACATAATAAATCTTAATTTATAGTTGAGTTGCAATATCAAAACAAAACGCAGCTCTTGGGGCTTATTTCTGGGGCCTCGATTTGAGAGTTCTACGTGCAAAGTCTTTCGGCTCTTTTCAGCTGTCAAAATTTAAGTTATGACAGATGATCGTTTGCTCCATTTCTCTCTCGCTCTTATTCTCTCTATCTCTCTGTCTCTTTCTCACTCACTTGGTCAGCTGTCAACTCATCCGCTTTGGTCGCGCTCATAAATTTTGAAAGTTTCGTTCATTTTGGCTGGGTTTTCAACTCAGGGCGGTTCCCATATCGAGATATATGTATGTGTTTGTGTGTATATTAAGCACATGCAACGACATCATGATGGATTTGTTTTGGAAATGCTTGGCGTTTTTCTGCTCAGTTGCGCCCGTGGTTAATATGTCAGGTCAGCATTTGATTATAATCGTAGCAGTATTTTTTCTCTTCTTTTTATTTATTTATTTAGTTTTGTGTTTTTTTCAAATTAAGTTGTGAGCTGGTTTTTGTTGTTGGTTTTTGTTTGATATGCGAATGCTCTAAATTGAACTGACAACACAATTAGAGATCGTTTAGCCAAGGAATATTGATTGTTACATATAATAAAGGTATGTCAATTAAAGGTTTTATTGGACTTAGGGTCTCAGATTAATATTGATAGAAATATCCTACAAAGGTTTCAAAGATTTTATAAAAGTTGGTTTCTTATTGGATCACGGACATATAATCTAGTTTGAGCTCTGATGGCGCCATCTGTAGCCATATTTTGGAACTGCGTATCTACAGGTCAGGCCTGTTTGCATTGATTGATTGAGCCGAGTTTTCTGACACGCTCTGGGTTAATTTGACAGGTAATTGTGCATAGCGCCACCTGTTGGCACTTACTGGAAATCCATTTCTAACTGAATATGTCAAAAATAAAATTCCAGTAAGTGCTGAAATGCTTAGAAAACTAGATGGAAGAGAATAGCAAATTCTAACTTATTTATAGATGGAAAGGAAGTAAGAAACGAGAAAGTAGGGATATCTTCGGATGTCTTGTAGACATTTCCAGCAAATGCTCAGTTTGCTAAAGGATATGTATGATATAGTGGTCCGATTCTGATAAGATTTTGCGTATTTTAGAGGATCATAATGGAAATAGTCTGGTCAAGTTATCTTAATATAATAAATGTGTCCATATTTCGACCGATCGTTCCCTTGGCATGATGTATTAGTTCGATATAGGGGGCATAGTAACACTTATAAATGCCGAACTTGGGAAGGATATGTTGATCTACAAGCAAATTTTCATGCCAGAACTTGTTTTAGGACCGATCGTTCCTATGGCAGCTGCCTGATATAGTCGTCCGATTCGGTCAGTTCCGACACATGTACTCACTGCAAACAGAAGATATATACAGTATGGGGTCAAATTTGTCTCCTTCTATACGTTACACATTTTAAGATTTAACTCAGAAATTGAAATAATTAACCTGTCCTTATAAATAAAAATGCATTTAGAGCTAAGATCCAAGTAGCTAGTTAAAAAACTGTTGTGGAACTGTGCAAAGTTTGCGGCACGCAACCGAAGCTATCGCACTTGTGGCATCTTGAGTTGCCTTTGCAGTCGCATCATTACAAAGATGATAAAAATGCATCTCATCTCTCATCTGCTTGACTGTGGGCCCAGGCTGGGCTCTCCTGTTGGCTGCCAGCAACCGTTTTGACTGTCAATGCTGCCAACTAAATGTCGCATGCCGCGTGTGCAACATTTTATCACTTCAGTCAGACCGTATAATTTAACGTAAAATCTCTGAGGCCAAGCGCAACACAGCCAAAGGGAGGCGTACGTTGCCTGGGTAGAAACTGGCAGACACATGTGGCTGCCACAAATGGTGACAACTATTTGCACAGTTGACTAACTCATGCGTTTCTCCTGCTGCGGCTGTTTGTTTTGGGCACGCTTTGCCCGGCTACGGCCACAGATACAAATGCAGACAGAGCAACAGATACAAATACAGATACATTTGCGCAAAGCGTTGGCCATAATTAATATAGAAACACTTGCAACAACAATTAGCAACAGTCGGCGGCCAGAAAAAACAAAGCTAATTAGCCGGCAAATAATAGACGAGCATAAATAAACTTTTTGTTACACTTACCGCAGGGTATTTGCATTTTGTGAACCTGTTTGATGTGCATGGAAACATTCAACTTTAATGGTAATAGATTGCGATAATCTCGTGTTACTTTTAGTCTTAAAATGCAGATTGAATCAGACTGAATCAGAAATAAAATAAGTTGATACCTTTGATACACTAAGTACGAAGTTAGGGGTTCAAGCATGAACATATCTGCTTTCATCTCAGCAAAGTTATATAATTCTAGATGCAAGAGCATTACAGCTTCGTCTGGTTTCATGTTTTCCAGTTTCCTCGATTGTCCGTTGCTGCTAAAACGAACGCCTTCAAATTAGTTTTGGGGCGTTTGCGGCAATTAGCGCAAAAGCGAAATATAGAATTAATAAAAAGAAGAACAAAAGCAATACGCACAAATATTAGAAGCAAATGTGCCATCATTTAAGTATAGGCTCAATCAAATTAAGCAATTAGGGCTTATGTTAATCAGCAGAAAGGGGCGCACTTGAGCGAGCTCACAACAGCCGCAACATCAGCAGAAGCTGCCCCACAACAGCCCAAAAACCGAACCCATGTGTATTATCTAAGTTTGACTTCCGGGCTACGGTGTTTCCGTTGAGACTTCAGGTCAGACAGACCTTAAGCAAGATTTATGTATTTACTTCAATACGTAATATTATATTTCTCTCTCTCTCTCTCTTTCTCTCCCATTGATACCTTTGGCTCACATAATTGCTTTGAAAGAGTTTTGTTTCTGTTTTAGTTTTATGTTTTTTTTTCGAGGTGTGTCTGCATTTTTATTTGGATCACTTCAAAGTGTTCCGCGCTACGAAATGATATTTTAGTTGTTTTTGTTTCATATTTATTTTCGTTATCATGGATCCCAGCAGCAAGAACAACAACAACAATAACAACAACAATAACAAACACTCATAATTAGTGTAATTAACGCTTTTTGGCTGAGTGCGTGCAGAAAATTGTGTGTGAAAGTGCGTGGCGCTCTTTGAATATTTTGTTTTCCATTCATTTGCTGCTGTTGTTGTTGTCTTTCAGTTCGTTCAACTGATTTATGAGCCAGCACGTTGTGGCTGCAGTTCCGATTGACTGCAACTGCGACGGCGACTGCGACTGCGATTGTGGCTGGAACCGAACCGGGCAACATTTCAGCTGATCTCGTGTTAATTTGTGAATAATCTTTGTGAATGGCACGGAATGTCTTCACTTGAAAACGGGATTCATCTTCTAGATATGCTATGCAGCTGCCAGATAACTAGATGAATGTTTAGATTGATGAGCTAAGATAACAGCATACATACATACACACACACACATATATATATATATATGTATATATATTTTGCACTTTAATTAGCAGGCAGATTGGCTGGCTCAGTAACACACTGTTGATGTGGTCCAGAGATTATAAAACAAATTAGTTGCGTAGACAGTTGAATTGATTATTATTTGAAAAGCTAATTAGTCCCATCAAATGCATTTTCTATGAATTTGCTGCAGTGGAGCCTACTCAAAGTAACTATTAATATAGTAATAATGATTATTTTTTTAATACGTGCAAAGCAAAAGCTCAAAGGTTTTACTTATATACTTGGTGATTAGTTTACTAAACTAAGAATTGTTTCTAATGAAACATCTAGAAACAAAATTGCGAAATGAAATAGATTATTCGACTAGTATTTCAGCCGAAAAAGTTCATGCTCAACTCTTCAAAGTCATGTTTTGCGTTATTCAAAAACTTATATAATACATAAAATGTGATATATATGAAATATATTGTATTTTAAATGGAATTAAGTTAGTTAGCTGAACTTTGATTGTTATTATATTTCTCTTCTACAGTAGTAGTGCATGTAGCCTTGTATCTGTGGCACTTATTGCCAAGATATTGTGTTCCCCACCCACTCTTTGCGCCCCACACACGAACGACTTGTTTACCACATCAAATCTAATAAAAATCACCACGCACAATTTGTAGCCATCAATTGGGCGTCAATGACAGGCAGAGACAGAGACACAAAGGAAGACGAATTTGTGGGCTCACGCAGACCGAGATGTAGGAACTGGGAACTTTGCAGTGAGAATTGAGAACTGAGAACTGAGAGCTGAGTGCTGAGAATCTGGGGCAGGGTTTGCAAAGTACGCAGCAAATGACAAATCTTTTGCACTGGCATAATACAATAACGGCAAGAAAGTAGCTTTGTAATGGGTCTACATATTTTTCATCGCAACAAATTTGACTGACATTCAAGTCCCTGCCCCCATTCCACTCTCCACTCCACACGCCCCTTCTTCCTTTCAAAACTGTGATGTTTGCTGCTTATTTATATTTTTTTCTACTGTGGCTCGCAAGTGATGAAATAAATCATTTTGGGAGTGGCAGCATGAGATATAGACACGTGATGATGAGATGGAGATGGAGCTGCACACAGATACAGATACAATATCTTCTTGTTGTCATTGATGTTGTTGTTGTTGTTGCTGTTGCTGGTGGTGGTGGTGGTGGTGGTGCTGGCGGTGATGCTGCTGTTGTAGCAAGTGCAAGTGTCAATTACAAACCATGTCAAAAATGTCAAACTCTGTGAGTGACTGGCTAGGAGCGCAGGGCACAAAAACAAAGTTTAAATGCTTCGAGCAAATGTTAATACCCTGTAAATATATTTTATTTCTAATTTTTACTTGTTTCATTTCATCATTAGTTAAATTGTTGCTTAAAAACTAATTTAAATTATATTTATTTTTAGAATAGTTTTCATTACGTTTTGTCTTCAGACACCTTTGAATGGAACAAGTTGGAGTTGGAGATTTCTTCTAAAGGTAAGTTTCTTATATTATAATTTTAAAGCTTTTCTTTGTATTCTTGGCCATATACATGAAAATTGAGTTCTACCATCTCAGATATCCTCTGCACTTTAGGGCAGGGTATGCCAAATATACAGCTCGTCCAGTCTAGGCTCGTATTGCCTTCGGGTTAGCACCCCTGCTTGGCAACACTGGCTGCCAGGAGGGTCGTCATTCTCATACCCAATCTCATTCTCATCCTCATTCTCATTCTCATTCACATTCTCATCGACATCGACAAGTTTGTCCTGTCAGCGCCGCAGTCGCGTAGAGTTTATTACATCAATTTGTGTGTGCGAGACCTGCCCTGCGTGGCCCCCGAGTTCGCTCCTCCTCCTGCTCTATCCATTTCAGCCGTGTATGGGAAATTTGATACAAATGAGTTTTCACACTTTGCGTACGGACACATGCACATGTCTCTCTGTGTATCTGTTTCTGGATCTACATGCTTGTATCTACAAAGCAAATGCGCATCCATAGAGCGTATCTTGCGCGCGTTCCCAGTATCCTTTTCCATCAACGTGTAAATTGTGCGCTGTCAAACTTATGACATTCCGCGTTGATGTGCCCGCCTCACATTTGCTTACCAGCTACAGAGAGAAAAAGCGACCCCCCATTGGTGCGGGAGAAGGGTGATGCGGGGGGTGGTGAGGGGGGGTGAAAAAAAAAGAAATAATAAAAAAAACCTGTTTGCCGTGGTCCGCTGGGCTTGTGTGTGGGGCTTTGGGGTTGTTTTTGGGGGTTAGGTAAAGGGGTGTGTGGGGTATGAAAAGTTTTTTTTTCACATCTTTTTTCGCCGCTGTCTTGTGCCGCGGCGGATGCGCCCCCGCGTTGGTGCGCGAGCAACGGGGCCCGCCATTAGATGTCGAGGCGGTCCCGGACACCCCGCCCGGGGGCCCGCCGGCGGCGGGGTGTCTCCCGCCGTGTGGGCCATTTTTTTGGGGGGGCCCTCCCTTCGGTCCCTTCCCCCCCCATTTACCCCCTCTGCAGGGGTTTAAAAATACATATTGCTGCATATACTCTGTATATGTATATGTGATAAATCCCCAACAATAGAATCTACCACAAGGGCTCGGGCGCTCTCGTTATTGTAAATTAGATTTCGTTTAGGACAGCTCCTTCTAGTACATTTCGCTCTTCTGTTTGCTCCGAGTGGTCTACGGGGAGAGATGTGCGATGTTATATGAAATAAGTCACAATGGTCTAGGGTAATATTCCCGCATATTAATTGCTGCTCATTTTTATGACTGTTGCGCACTCATATGCAATTAATATCTGTCGTCCCGTTGCGACAAACCGATCCGCAAAAGGGCTCTCCCTTTTTAATTTCTTCTCACAAGGGGCCATTGGTGGCATCTTTGCGTTGCCATTGGCCTATTAATCTATAGTTTTCACATGTTGCAACAGCTGAGCAACAGCAGCAACAACAGCCTTCAGATCAATATGTGCAGGAAAAAAGCGCACGTAGAGTGTGGTTTACTGCTTGAGAGCTCTCTATTGGTCAGTTGTTTCTTACTACGAATATCGATTCATATATTTTGAAGAATCAGTTCATGAGAAAATCATCTTATTTGCATGATTGATGACCATTTTTTCGAAATTTGTGACAGTTCAAATGCTACGAATGAGTATCAAATCTCTCGATTGCAAATCTATTTCATCTGGCCAAGGATCTTCACTTTTGACTGGATGCATTTACTGGCAGGATTGGCATGGCCGGAGTTACTCCCTAAAATATGTCCAAATGATAATACGAGCATTTGAATATAATTAAAAGAGTCCGTATAATTATAAGTATTCCTGACTTGTTAATCCTGCTTACTGCTTGAGTATATAAATTATATATATATATAGTGCTAGAAGATTTTTTTCGATGAATCTAGCTATTAAAACCTACGAGATTTGCTCGATTCTCGTTCGACTCGGCTATTGATGCTGATCAAGAATATGTGAACATTTAAAGAAAACAAATATTCCCTTTTTATCCATTTCCAATAAGTTCAGGGTACAAAAATACCTGGGTATAAAGATATAGGGTGATTTGAAAACGTGCAGTTTATTTACCTTAATTTTCATGCTGATTCGCGCTCCACGTTTAACGTTTAAATACATGGTAAGAACCCTTATATTGAGTTAACAGCATTCAAGAGGCGGCGTTTACGAGCCAATGAACAGCTGCCAGCAGTCGCTTAGCTCAAATGTTGTTCCCAGCCATGACAACAACAACCACAACAACAACAACAGCTACAACAACTGCAACAATTGCAACAGCTTTGCAACATTGTTGGGCAATGGCTTAGCACGTTGACGCGCTGCGTTGGCTTTATATATTGGTCAGTTAAGACGTGTCACTGGGCACGCCCCCTGTCTGATTGTAGCCAGCCCTAGTGACTGGGCCAGCTCACACATATGAAAAATTTCACGCATCAGTCGTCAGCGGCAGTGGCAGCGGCAACATGGCCGTAGGAGAAGGCTCAAAACTCGCGCAATTAGAACGCCATTAAAAGGGGCATAACAACAATGTAATGTTGCTTTTGTTGCTGCTGTTGTTGTTGTTGTAGCTGCGAATACACGTACCTGTAGCAAAGTTGGCAACGCCCCCATTATTCATGCCTTCAGTTCGCCAACTGTCCGGCAGTCTGCTGTTGGGCTCGCCAAGTGGAGTGAGGGTGAGGCGGGAGTCTGCTAAATGGAGATCGATGGCTGAGCGTGGTCTCATTAATCAAATGACAAGTAAGCGCGTTGGCCGACTCACTGACTGCACTGCATGAGTGCACGAATGAGTGCACGAATGAATGACGCGACGTCTCCAAACGCCCACCGCCCCTCTCTCTCCTCTTCGCGTTCTCTCTACACCTTAAATTAAAGGTGCGCGCAAGCGCTTTCCAATTGCAACGAACCAGCAAAGCGGAAATGTAATGGCTGCAGCAACACTTCGATCAATAATCAGCTTTACACACAAACAGACATACTCACGGCCACACACACACACACACACACAGACTTACATGCCTTAAGTGAATTTCACTTACCGAATTAATGACTAAAAGCCAAAAATTTTATTTACGGCTTTTTGTCATTGTCTCTGTCGCTGTGCTAATTAAGGCTGTCCTCCAGCTGAGTAGCTGTTACCAACTTTGTTAACCAACACTATTTAATTATTTGGGCGGCATTTATGTGGAGTTTCATGCGGCTGCAGAACACCGTAGGCAACAAATATGCAGTTCAGTATATTCGCTTGTTTTGCTCTTTAAGTATATATTTTTCATAAATTGGATCAATTCTTTGGCTTGAATGTGAGGTGTTTGTTAAATGTAGTATGTAGAATGAACATTTTTTGTAAAGTGTAAATACTCTATGTAATGTAAAGTGCTATACGAAGGGCTTATAAAAATTCCATTGTTGGCAAATGTCGTCGCGCAGTTTTATAAACTAAGCTCTTAAGGGAAAAACAATGTTGGGTAACAGTTATTTCTTTAATGAGAGGAATCTCATTTTGGGGAAAATAGTTTTCGTCTTTGCAGATTTACAATGCTATACAAAGAGCTTTTGAAAAATAGCAGTGTTGGTTAATGCAGTTTGGAATTGTTATGAACCAAGATCGTTGAATTAAACTAGTGTTGCGAAACGCAGCTCTATTGCCTGAGCTAACTTAAGTCTAGAGCGTGTAAACTAATTTTATAAAAGAAAGTAAAAAGGGTTTTACAAAACAAAAAAAGACATAGTTTTTAAAAAGCGTAGTAAACTATTTAGCTGGGAACCGTTCATCAGTCAGCTGTCAATGTCAATTTTCAAGTCAATACGATTTGTTTTTTTCCGACGCATACGAGTATTTTCATATTTTCTACTTAACCCGCGAAAGAAATTTAACCACACGCATTTTGAAATCCGCAGCTTTGGAAAACCAAAATGTCGCACAAGTGAGTGAATGTGTAAATGAGTAAATATTTAAACAAGAGGTTCTAGTTCGGGATCTCCCGACTAGAGGATACCCTGAACCCTTTTATTCCAACACCAAATCGATTGTTGTAATCGATTGCTTGCAAACGGAGTAAGTTATCGATTATCGGATCTGCGCATGGACTAGGAAGACCTACAGCTAAAATTTCAAGTCTCTAGCTCTTGTAGGTTCTAAAATCCTTGCGTTCTTACATACAAATAGAGGGACGGACGGACTGACGGACAGATAGCCAGACAGACAGACAGACGGACGGACATGGCTAGATCGATTCGGCTATTGATGCTGAGCAAGAATACATACACCTAATGGGGTCGGAGATGCTTCCTTCTGCCTGTTACAAACATTTACACAAACACATTATACCCTTTTTACCTATTTTCAATGGGTTCAGGGTAATACATATTTAATCAATAAATATATATCGAATATATATTATCCGATCTGCCGTATACATGTAGATGCAGCAGCAGTCACTCTATCATACCGGATGGCACTTGGATAGGTTGGTTTGTTAACCTGCAAGTCAATACGTTTCTGTGTCGTGTGCCCTTTGAATTTGTCCAGGACAGATTCAACCTAACCGGTCTGGAAGTATTAGTGCCGAGCTTTCACCAGTCACTGGATACCATACTCGACACAGAATTTGACACGGACTATGGATTCAATCCAATGGACACAGATCCCGAGCTGACGGCGCAGCTGTATGGATTGATCCATGCGCGCTACATAATAACCACGCGGGGCATCGATGACATGTGCCAGAAGTATCAGCGGGGTGAATTTGGCATTTGTCCACGCATCTTTTGCAATGGTCAGCTGGTGCTGCCCGTAGGCCTATCGGATAGCTTCGGCGAGTCCCATGTCAAGGTTTACTGTCCGCGCTGCAGGGATGTCTATCAGCCACATGCGCGTTGCGCTCTGCTCGATGGGGCAATGTTTGGCAGCAGTTTTCCGCACATGTTCTTTATGCAACTGCCCCAACTGTTGCCGGAACCGCCGGTCGAGAAGTATACGCCACGGTCAGTCCTTCATACTCCTGCCAAACACTGCAATCCTAAGCACATCCTTTTGCAGCATCTATGGCTTCCAACTGCACAAGTCGGCGCTTAGTGCACCTACATTGCAATCCTCCGATAGCAACTGTCCTAACAACAAGAACTTATCTGGCCAGCCAAAGGTATCCTCCTGCGCCAACATAAGCCAGGAAGTCTTGCCAACCAACCGACAGCCCATGCGACGTTTTAACTTTACACTTAATTAGACTAATTCATGTATCCAAATTTAAACTAGTTTGTCAGTTTTTTGAACCACAGACACAGCCATAAACGCTCGCTTGTTCATGTTAATTCAACCGAATTGTAGCTTAAATAAAATTGGATAATTTAATGTAATGCAAGCTTCTTTACGCATAATAAGTATATTTTGAATTTCGAGATGATAACGAACCCAAAGACCATTTGATCTGAAAAGCGCAATTTGAAATAATTAAAGTTGACAACATGCACCAATGAAAACGCCGCATGAGAAGCTCTTTCCAATTTAACCTCGTTCCCAGGGTGTAGCCGAACAAAAAGTTGTAAATTTGTTAAGATTTTCCTCCACAGCTTTTCACAGCAGCATTTTCTGCAGTTGTGTTGCATTGATCTGTAATTGACTGCAGGGCATATCTAAGCACTAAATCATCGCCGCTGTCTCGATTAATGACAGCTCATGAACTAAGCCACAACTAAATTGTGGTTAACTCTGGCTGTGCCATCTCCTGTGACTGTGGCACCTAACTGGCACTAAACTGGGTCCTCAATTGTGCCATGGCTGGCAACAACATGCCCAGTTACCCACTAACACACCAGCTGACAATTAAGATGCACATACATAGATAAACTGGCGAGGCAAAGCAACCTGGCACAAAATCCAACTGTGGTGTGTTGGTTGCCTCTGTTGCACCTTTGTCCCAGCGCATACGCAATTTGGGCAAACTGACAGCCAACTGAGGCGGATGTGGCAAACGGTGCCGAGAAAGTAACGGCAACAGCAACGGGGCGACATGCAACCAGCTCTAACAACAATTCGTGTTGCTGTTGAAAAATGCGCAGGCGCACCTTTCGCCAGGTACAGGGACAGCAACTCCAACTGCAACAGCAACAGCAACAGCTACAGTAACTTCAGCGGCTCGAGTGTCCGACAGACAGACAGACAGACGGACAGACGGACGGACTGACAATTGTCGCCCCGTAAATCGTGTAATTCCCTGCCTGCAAAACTCTCCCAATTGGCGCTGTGAAATCTTTAAACCGAATGCTGGGCCTGGTGGGCGTTCAAGTTGTTAAAAGAAAAAAAAAAGCTTAGTTTTTGTATTTTGTTTTAATTGATTTGTTGTTGTTCTGTGCCTGTAATTGCCGCCTCAGCACATCGCGCCTGGCGCATTACTCATACGCCGCGTGCAACATTTGGAATTTCGTGTGCAATTTTCCGCTTGCCACTTCAACGTTTATGCTCTCTGCACAAATTTTATATTATTGCCAAATCATTAACTCGACCACTCGAGCATATGGCCGGGCCAGCTAACAATTTTTTTCTTCCCCCTTTTTCGGTTTTTTCTCTTTTATTTTCGATAATTTATTGGCGCTCGACTACAACGACATCAATCACTTTTTCGGTACGCTTTTCAATGCAACTTTGCGCTGAATGAAAACAAATGTTCAATTGCCGCAAAGTATGTAAAGTTTGCTCTTAACTGCAATTGCCAGCGGGCATGAACCTTCATCCGTCAAGCTTGTAACGCAGTTCCCTTTGGTTCCCTTTTATATACAATTCAAGGCAGTTTTTGAATTTATATATCAATTATACGGCTTTCCTCTTAGCTAACAATTTTCTACAAAATTTGAAAGATTTGGGAATCTGGCTGTATGTTTTTATGAGGAGTATTTCAATTGTGAGCTGATCGAAAAAAATGTAATACCTACTGAGTACTTGGGCCCTTAAATCTACAATTTAAAATCTTCATTGTTAAGCTTTATTCAAATAAGGATTTCAGCTTTTGTCTATTCTTATGTATTAATCAATTATTCTTGACCCTCGATTTGTTCTTCGACCATTAATAAAAAGTAGTTATTTAATATTAGCTGATTCTGTTAAACAGATAAAATTCAAACTTTTGTTATATATTTTAAACAGATTTGCTTTCAATTTAGTTCTAAAATATTTCAATAATACTATCTATAATACTTTCTATAATATACTAACATCTCGATCACTCGATGAAGCTTGATAAATATTTATAATATCCCAAAAAGGTTTTTCTGAATGATTTGTTTTTCCACATTTTTCACTGAACTTCTCAATGCTGCGTTTCAGTTAGTGTGTTTAGACATTCGTATTTCTCACCGCCGCTCCATATTAACTCCTTTTTCTTGTTTCTGTTGTTGTCATTGGATATTGTGCTAATGGTTTTTTTTTTTGGGGTCCGGATTTCGACATTTGTTTGGTGGGCCAAGTGGAGCCATGTAGACCCAGTGGCCGGTTTTATTGATGATTGCTTCGTCGCTGACAGCACAAAGGAAACTCGAAGCTGTTGTGATTTGACTTACTGCTCGAGTTGAGTAGCAGCCAAGCAAAAGCAAAGAAATTTGCATACAGTTGAGGTTGAGCTCCTTGCTGACCAAAAATGGCAGCCGCCATGCAAATGAGCTACTCCCTGTATAGCTGCTGCTGCTGCTCTCCAGAGCACCAAGGGCTCATAATAAAGTGATATGCGTGAATTGAAACAATGGGAATATAAAATTAGCATAATAAAAGCCAATGCTAAAGGATGCACAAAATACTCGATACTCTGTGCACTCTCAGTAGCGATCCCCGTAAACTTATTTCGAATCCAAATGTCAGCGCGGCAATTGTCCAGTTGGTAGCCAAAGAGAAAGGTTACAAGGAGCTAGGGACGGGGGAGATGAAAAGCGAGAGGGAAGCGGCTGCAGAAAGTGGTCAAAGTGTGACACGCATTTCAGTCACGCGCTCAGAATGAGTAGCCATATCTGCAACAGCAACTGCATCTGTATCTGCATCTGCATCCGTATCTGTATCTTAAATTGAAGTTGCGAGCTGGAATGTTGCGTGCGCTGCTGCGGCAGTGGGTCAGGCCCTGGGCTCGGGGCCCTGGCACCGCGTCAGACATGACACAGTTATGCGATTTATGTAACTCGAGAATTATGTGTCAAAGCCGGCAACAGTGACAATGACGCAGTTTGTTGCCGTTGCCAAAGCTGTTGACAAGAACAAAAAATTCAAATTCAAAAAAACGCTCGACCGCCGCGCCAAGTGGCTAAACTCCAATTTTTGGGCATGTGGCTGCCACGAAAGGCAAATGCGCTTTTATGCTCGGCGTCTAAGTTATTATTCTCAATAGTAAATCAATTATTACAAATTGTATTAGTTTAATAATTATGTTGCTGTGATCGATTCTAGTAAGGAATGTCCCACTGAAAGCTTTAAGTCTTGTGTAAGGATTCGAAATGGTTATTTCTTGAAAATTCATGTATCGCATGTATGAAATGTTAGCATATTCCTCATCTCAACATACAAGACGCGTAAAAACGTGAGTTGTTTTATTTTAGCGATATATTTCAGTTTCTTAACGTCCTGTTTAAAATATACATAAATGATGTATATGAGTTTGAAAAAACGTTTGAAACTGAAGCTGAATATGTACAAATATAGTCCGTCTTCGAAATTTTCGGGGCTTCAACAAGTATATTCCAGCTATAATATTTTTGATTTCGAGGTGTTTAGATTTAGATAATTTAAACTTCTTGACGTATTCTGTGCCAAATTTAGTAGTTAAGGTTTCATAATCTACCCAAAGATTGTTATCTATGATTAAGATAAATTATGTAAGCTTATGCATATTCCGATTAGTTGCTCTGTAGAGCATTAAAAGAAATAGAAATATACATCAAATTATGCGTAACAACGCGCTGGCCATCAATGGAGCAGTGTAGTTGACATTTTGGACTGCATGCGTGTTGGCCAGGAGAGGCGTGTGCACAAGATCAGAGCCAGACCCTGACGGCTGGCGACTGGCAGCTGGCCTACAATAAAGTCGCGCCAAAATATGGCCAAGTGAAACGACAATGAGCAGTCAGTCGGTAACTGGGCAGCGACCAGACGTAAAATGCCGTTCCAAGCCTATCACAAGACTCTCCCAGTCACACACACACACTCATACACTCACACACACATAGCTGATATGCAAATTGCTGCGAGTGACAACCAGGCCAGAGACATAGACAGAAACCCAACCGGCGATAGGCAAACTAAACTAGTCTAGTTTCTAAAAATGCAACAACTCACGGGTGGTAAAATTATTTTCAGCCAGTTCCAAATTTAACTGCCAGCTCTCAAATTAGCTATGATAAAATCGCACTGAAAGTAGGCCCATATCAAGCGACTAAGTTAAATAAGTATTTCAATCGAGTTTGACCTTCTAATCAATCAAACCTCCCCCTCCACATATGCAACCCACCACCCAACTCCCAATCAACCGAATAGGGTATCCTTCCGCTGCAATTTTTCTTAGAAATTATAACTGCTGCGTCATTTGCCTGGCAGCGCGCCGAACTGTATGCCGTTGTCAATTGGTCTCAGTGTGTGCATGTGTCATTTGGGGCGCCGGACGCTGTCGCTTGACTGGGCTGGGGCTGGGGGTCGGTTCCATAGCCGCTGGGAACGGGCTGCAATGGGCGGCAGCTGTGGCCAGAGTCCAATCGCATTTGCTGTCCATTTGTTGGGCCATTATTTGACTCGTGGTGCTGCTCTAATTAATAGTTGGCCATTTCCAGTTGCTGGCTCGATTTTTATCGGCGCTTTTGAACAATTTATGCTGACCGTATTTATGTGGAGCCTGCGGGGTGGGGGTTATCAAGGGCTCTCGGCCCTCGCAATTGATAACGAATTCCGAGCATGAAACCGTCCGGCCGATTCATGTGCATTTGAGATGAGAACGGACCCAACTCTATGCGGGGCCCGTTAGTCACTTGGACGGACAATTTCCTAAAATTAAATTGAAAATGCTGTGGCACGAGTGGCAGCGATCCCTGCACACCGCAACCCCTTCTGGCCCCCTTTTAGCTTGAAAAAAGCTTTCAATTTGCGTTTTCGTACATCCCATGGCGGAAATATTGAATTGGTTTGTGGAATGTTTTCATTATGCTTTCGCTTTTTACGATTCAATGTGCGAGCAAATGCTACCAAATTGTCGTAAGTGCCACAAGTCGACCCATGCTGCACGCTTAAATTGATTATTGGAGGCCATTCAGGTGATTGCGATTACAGAACTTGAGCGTCGACTGCTCTACTCCTACCCCCACCTCCATTTCCACTAAACTAGCAATTAACGTTCTTAACGCCCAACCCCTTTTTCGACGCCTAAAGCAGGAGCTGATATCTTGACTTTGGCGAATCTTAAATACCTTTTGAAAATTTATTTTCGTAAAATAAATGGCAATGTAAGTTGTCGGCTTGGTTTTAAATTTCTACTCAACAGACTTGGTCAAAAGAATCTCTGCAGTAATTAAAGAAAATTAATGGCATTAAAACATATTGTTTTCCTGAGTATTTTACATACAACTTTGCAGGCTATTCATTTGATTTAGCTAATAAAATTGTATTTAACACAATCTCTGACAAATTTATTAACGACAACTTCCCCAAAACTAAGCAGTCATAAATAAGTATTAGATCAGATCTTGGCTTTTTGGCACTTTTATACAATATATATATATCCTTTATCATGAGTACGTGTTGCATAACGAAATCATAATACCGAATGAACGGGTATAGGAAAATGTATCTGAATCCGCGGCACACCCATTCAGCAATTCGAATTGCAATTTGCCACTCGCATTCAATTGCCAGCAATTGTCTCCGCTCTCAACTGCGGTGGCAATTTGACAAATTTTATTGTTTAAGCTCGGCAACAAAACGTTATTAATACTTAAATGCAATTCTGGATATTGTGAATGCAGTTATCGTGACTTCCACGTGTGTCGGCTTAGGGCCAGAAGGGGCAGCTGTTGCAAATGCAATGCGAATCTAGTTGAATGGTTCACACGTGGGAATAATCTGATTAGATCATTCTCGACTGCATAGTTCTCTACATTAAGTAGACAAAACCTTAAAAATCATATATTTATTTCAAGGTATATATTTTTTAATACTTGGTAACTAAAGCACTTCCAAAATGAAGTTATTAAAAAAAGTAAGATTCTAACTTTTTTAAGGAATCACTTCGGCCATGCCAATTGAACCAGTAAATGCCACTTATGAGCTCTAATATATTTGAATTATGAATTTTGCAGCTATAGTTGCTACCATTTGGATAACTGGGAAATTTAACGCGATTGTATTATATTATCGCATAGAATAAATACCTCCAGACACCTTTGAGCTCCTTTGCACAGTTGATTTCCTTTTAATTGTGGACCGATCCACAATTTACCTTGAACGTCCTCAAAACCAGTATACAGTCTAATCCGGACCATCCAATTGCGAATCGCACGAGGCGAGATCCCACTTTGACTGTCTAATACGCCGCAGGAAACCAACTGTCTAAGAACTTAAAGTTTGATACGCTAATCTTAGATTTTGTTTTCATAGCATAATCTCTGTCCAATTTAACAGTCTTTGCTTGGGAGCTCCATTAATCGTAGATTGATTAGCGATTGATTGAGTGAAGCATATTACAACATCAACTTGTTATGTTAAATGCTGTAACATATGTTAAACATGTTATGTTATATATCTCAACATCAATATGTTATTGTCATACTATTCTTTCGTGTCAATATATATTCTGCTAACCTGTTTATGTTCCATGGAGTTCAGTGCAAAAGATTCACAATTCGCTCCGCATACCTTATTTCTCCTCACACAGTCCATAATTCGGTAAGGGTATTTGATCTTCGGCGTGCCGTATTTATAGCCTCTTTATTTTTCTATTTAAGCTGTATACACAAATGCAGCCATAATGTTAAACAATAAATGCACGACTTTAGTTTTTTATCACTGCCTGTCAATTGCAGCTCGCACAAAATATGATAAATCAATATATGGCATCGTATATAGTACTTATAGACCAAAAGTCGAGCATGCATATGCGATATATATGAAAGTCAATTGCCAGTTGCGGGCTGTGTGTGCCATAAAGCAGGGCAACGTTGAGCGGGGCTCCTGTGGGCAGTCATGGGTTAAGTGGTTTTTAGCAAGGTGTTTGCGCTGTGTGAGGGGGCAGAGGAGGGGTTGGGCGCAGAGTGTAAATGGGTGGGTGTCTGGGTGTCTGGGTGTCTGTGGGCGTGACTCAGCGCTGTGGAGCGCCTGCTGCGAGGCGGTTGCTGCGGCTTTTGTTTCTTGGCGCTTTAAATGCATTGCATAACACCTACGCGTTGACATACCTATAGTGTACAGCAGACGGGGGGAGGGGGTGGCACGGTACAGCCGGGTCTTTGGTTTATGATTCTGGGCTCTGCGTCGAGTCTCTCTCTCTCTCTGTTGGCCGAGTGTTAAACAGCTGTCGGCTGTGCCGGCTGCGTTGCTCTATAAATTTCGTTGATTGATTTTTATTGAAACGCGCGCAGCTTGAAACCTGCTGACAATTCCATAAATTTTTGCGCATTTTGTTTTCGTATTTTTATTTTACATGCGGGTTTCAATTTACAACGCACGATTTATGAAGTGACAAAGGCCGCTGCTGCGTCCAGTCTTTGTGTGTGTGTGTGTGTGTATGTGTGCGTTAAGGTCTGATATTTATCAAAGGGTTTTACAACCGGTTCGCCCCGCTACCCCTCGCCCAATTGCACAGCTCGTTTTATTAATTTCATGCGCAATTTTTAATCTAGAACGTGATTTAATTCACCAAGTTGGCAGCTCGGCAGCTTCCAGTTTGCCGGCATGAAGCGGCTCTAAATACAATTTAGTTGCTGCCTGAAACTGAGTCTAGCCTCAAGTTCATTTGCAAATCGCTTTTTTATGCCCTATAGCCAGTTGAAATGGGGTATTATGTACGTGCGGCGGAGCTCTCGCAATGGGAATGCGAATCCCTTGGGATATGGGAGAAAAGTTAAGGAGTTTTTATATACATATGTGGGATGGGCAGGATTCTTGCAGGAACCCGACATATCTACGTTTTTTTAAATTATTTCTGGCTCTCGAATGTCTGCTCTTCTGCACTTTACACGGTAACTCCTAGTCGAGCACATTTCGAAAGCGTATCATTTCTTGTTATGCCACTGGCTCAGGCTCAAGACTTCGCTGATTGGCCACGTTTGCAAAATTAGTCCACGCTGGCGACTATATATTGCCTGGCTAGGACGCTGTTTGCCTCCCGCCCCCCTACTCCGCGGTTGATGAAGTAGTTGCCATCCTCTGCGCGCCTTCTAGGCCAGGTCAATTAACGTTGTGGCTGGGGGCTGCACTCGCGTAGGTGGCTTCACTGTAGCTACCTGTATTTTTGGTATTTATTTGGCCCCCGTTGTTGCGTTTTCAGCGAATTGTGCGACAATTTTTGCTGCGCTTGCTGCAAATTGCCGTCTGCTGCAACAAAATTGGCAAACTCAAGTAACTCCGACCAGCTTGTGGCACAAAAATGATTACAAATGCGTTTGTTTATGCGGGGCGTTTAATCCGAGAAAGAAAACTTGTAACTAAATGTTGATTGAGATACGTAATTTGCGCAGTTATCCAGAATCAGGATATATATAATATCAATCTAAAGACTATGACAAATGTAAACAGCTTCTGTTAAATATTTTTAAAATATTTAAACAAAAACAAATAAATAGAATGTAGTCTATTCCAACGCATACCACATTTGATTAAAGCAAGTAAGAGGCTTCAGCCGGAAGTTCCCGACTAGGGGATACCCTTAACCCTATTCTACCAACACCAAATGCAGCTTGCGGTATGATCTCGGCGATAGCTATGAAAGATCCGATATCAGATCTGTATATGCTATTATAGAAGCTACATGTCGTATTTGCTTACTCTAGTTCTTTTTACCTAAAAAGTTTGCTCAAAAATGTCGTTACAGATTGTTATCGAATGCTTGGAAGCGGGCAAAGCTATCGATTATCGAAAGAAGCCCGTGGTGCGCGGGCACTAGGAAGGGCTACGTTCAAAGTTTCATATATTGACATATATTTGAACAAATACATATACTTTCTTCACCCATTTTCAAAGTTTTTGTCCGCTCAGTTCTAAAAAAGATTTCCGCAATTCGAGCCTAGCTTCAAGGTGTCATTTAAAATTTTAGACCAAACTTTGCCTATCGCCTGAGCTCAGCTCATTTTCATGCTAACAGCTATGCATGGCTACCATAACATGGCTGCAAAAACGCAGCCGCTGCTGGCACAGCGAAATCATTCGACTACCTGGCATTCCACTTTTATGCCTTGAACGATTCTACTACAGTAAAAACTCTGCTAACGGACACTCCTATTAAGCGGATACCCCTCTTGTGGGATCTTTTTCTTTCGGAACATTATGAATAGGGCATACCTATTACACCTCTATTGGGCGGACACTCTGCTTGAGCTAGCCGACTATTGCTGTCCATCCAACAGGGTTAATACTGTATTACATGAGCCCCACAGCGCAGCCAATATGCGAATGTATAAAAGGATTTTGTATTTACCAGAGCTGCGTGCGGAGTATTTCAGTGGGCATTCCATGGGCCTCGATTTTATTTTTCCTTTTGAATGTATATATACATGTGTGGAGGTACGTATTTGGCATGTTTTGTTTGGCTGTTAGCTGCTGACCGTAGCCGAAGAGCGAGCGCAGTCGAAAAATGCGCCAACTTCAACTTTATTGGGGTCCAAATGTAATCCTGTTAGTGTGCCAAGTGCTGCAATCAGCCAGGTGAACAACAACAACAGCTACAACAATATTTGCGATTTGCGGCTGTGCATTTTAGTACTCTGAAGAGTCATCATCATGATTCTCGTCCTCACCCACAGTCCTGTGCCTGTGCCTGTGCCTGTTCCTCGTCATAAGCTCATCACAACGGTAAATGGCACATGGAACAGGGAAGCAGCAGCAGCAGCATCATTGGCCCACTGGAGCTGCCCGGTCAATATGCAGTTAAAACTCAGTTTGCCGCGCAGACAGGCCAATTAGAGCGAGAGGAAAGTGCCAACTGAATGGGGCCCAGTTAATGCTAAGCCCACTTCTGCTGGCCCCAACTCCCATTTGCCATTCTCCTCCTGCCGGAAAACACTCTCTAAGCCCTAACGCTCCAGTTTGGTTTTTTGTTCGGCCTCCGGGCTGAATATTTCGCGCTAATCGAGTTGTTACATTTACGGGCCAACAGCAAAGCTGCTGCGGCTGCGTCTGCGTCTGAGGCTGAGGCTGAGGCTGTTGCCAAATGTCAAGAGTTCAAACGCCTTGAACTTGATGCGAAACGTGGCCAAGATGCGAACGTGAGCCAAATAAAAACGATGGAAACGACTAAACTGCACTTTATGCTTGTGGCTTTAATACACTTTTCCAAAGGTATACAAGGACTTTCTCAACTCGCGTGCGTGTTAACATATTTTGTCAGTCTATCGATAAGGATTAGGTCGTCGATCAAAATCGACTCTTCGCAAGCAATTTCTTGCCATTTAAGTGTAGCTTATGTTGATCTAATTAACAATCAGCGGATCGATAACTAGACGCGGGCACCGATAACATATTTTTTCTCATATTCAAATTTTCGGCAACGATGGCAAAGTGTATTCGAGCTTCGTTGTTCTCTGCTCTCAGCCTGGGCTCTCTGCCTTGGCATCTCGAGTTCTTTTGCGTGGCAATCGCGATCTCAGCGTGCGCATGCGCGACGTTGGCAGCGACGTCAGCAACGGCGGCAGCTTGCAACGCTTCTGCCTGCAGGCGGCAAGCAACGGCAGTGGCAGCAACAGCAGCGGCGGCAGCGGCGGCGGCGACGGCGACGGCTGTGCACAGCTTGAAATCGTTTTGGAAAAGTAAGAAATCATAGAGCGCAACTATTTCAGTTTATAAATGCTGAAAGGTGTTAACTGAGCGGCCATTTCGCGCAGTGTAGCCAGCGCGGCCATCAACGCCGCTGATTATGATGCATGACCAGAGCTGAGCCCCGGCACCAGACTGCAGGCTGGCTGCGTGTGGAGCACATGTGGTGCGGCGGCGACAAGTGAAAGAGATGCCGCTGCCATGATGAACTCAAGATTCACAGATGCTGCCATGGCCATAGCCATGGCCATGGCGTGGACCTGGGCCTGATCCAGTCTGGCCGGGATCTCAGCGGACATAATGAAAGCCCATTACGTGCCGTCGCGTCAAGAGGCCTTGCGGCGTTCCTCTCGCCGTCCCTCCCTCTCACTCTCTCTCTCTCTCTCTCCGCTCTTTGTGGCATTTGCTCCATGGACTTTGTCTAATTACATAATGCAATGCAAATTGCAGTCGACACGCCCCAGTTGGCCAGCGCTATTTGGCCAGCTTAACCCCCTGACGGCCTAAAAAAAAATTCAAGAAAAGATAAAAACAAAAAATAGAAAACAATACAAAATTGCAAAACTCAAATGGAAATGCAAAGCAATGCAAAAAGCGGGCTCAAAACAACAGCAGACCACACTGAAAACGCAAACCTTGAACCGTTCTAAAATGCCAATTATAACTAGCGCAAATACAAAAGTTGACTTTTGACTTCCCCCCGCGTCCCCTGAACCACTCTCCCTCCACCCGCAACGCAAACAAACGTCTCTGCCTCTGTCGCTGTCGCTGTTGTTGTTGTTTACTTTTGTTTTCCATCCACAGATTTTGTTTTTTTTTACTTTTATTTTTTTTGAGTCATATTTTCCATTATTCTACTGTCAAAATTAATGAAGAACGGTTAAGTGGAGTGCGTATACCATTTGCATATACCCTGTAAGTTACGAATATAATCTGAAAAGAACTAGTGCAATTGAATGTTTATTAAAAGTTGAGCCTAAACCAAATAAATAAATAAAAATTGAATATATTATTTTAGAAGAGAGATGACTATATTTTGAAATGTAGAAAAAGTTTGCTTTGTTTTGGAAATATTCCCTGTTTTGATTAAGCTTAAGGACTTAAAAAGTTACATAGCTTCAGCTGCACATCAATTAATATGTTGACCTTAAGATTCGTGGATATTTCTTTGAAGAAGCATAACATTTTACTTTGTCTAAAAGCATATTTTCATAATACTTTAGGCTAGGCTTATTAAATATATCAATAGTATAATAATAGAAACTTTTCTCGCTTAGAGCAACAACTTCCCCATCTCGTTTTACTTACTTTTGTATTTCATTTACTAAGAAAGGTCTCTTTTTATTAATAAGTGACAGCCCCATTGAGATTTTCCATGTTTTTTCTATTTGACATAAGTTAAACTGGAATGTCAGCAGAAATATCGTCAAATATTTTCATGGCATATTTTGTTAGTTTTCACGTTTGAAATTTGCTTTAATAGTAGGTTGCATTGCCAGTGCAGAGCTACCCTGTATTTCATGCAGCTCGTCTGGTAATTGGCAATTGTTTTGCTGCACAGATGCAGTTTTGTTGTTTCTTTTGTCTTTGGCTTATTGAAGTTGCAATTATTGATTGAATTGAAACTGAAATTGATTGGCAATTGGCCAAGCTGCAGGCATTCAATTTGATTGCACCTGCAGCAGCAACATGAGGGTGCACACAAATTAAGCCAACTCGAGGTAGCTGCTGCACACACTCGAGGAGTTCACAAAACGTTGTAATTCAAAACGGCTCCAGAAACTTCTCGTATTGTGTGTCATGACAAATTTTGTGGATGCTAAAGTGAAAAGTTGTGTGCGTGCCAGCGGAAGTCACAAGAGGCTGACGACGAGCACAGACCAGCGCCAGCACCAGGACCAGGCCCAAGACCAGGACCAGGACGAGGACGAGGACGACAACGTCTCGGAACTGAGTGCGCTGAATATGTAAATGATAGCCCAGGCGTGTAGTGTAGTGTAGTGGGGTCTGGGTATCTCTAAGGATGCTTTGGCCGTATAGAAATATGTGCGCTACAAAAGTTTTTGCTTGTCTGGGCGCAAAAGTTTGTCTGAAGCCAAAGTCGAAATTCTTATGTTAATTGTTGGCATAGGTGGAAGTAATAAAACATTTTGCAACATTATCAACTACGACAAGTTCCGCAGCAAGTTGTTGTTAGCCCCAAAATCCATCCCATTTACTTGCTCTCCACACAAAAAACGCGCTACAAGTAGCTGGGTTTAGTAATGAGCCACTTATGGTTCCACGTAAGCAGCTGCTTTAAATCAAGAGAAAAAGACTTTCCTTATTATTTATTTCTTCTATGAGTCTTATTTACCGACAAGTTTCTGTCTCACAGTGCACAGACGCACACAGACTTCTTATTAGACAATAAGATATAACAATAAGATATTTATATATTTTTGAAAATTTGCAATTTATTCGCCAGTTGAATTGCCAATACAAAGTGGACATTATTCTTAGAATTATTATTGGCGTATGACAAAAAAGTCAAATTAAATCTCAGCTTTATGCTGATCACGTTTCTACCTGGTTTTTGACTTGACTTTATTAAATGGCTTTAATGATTGTTCCAGTCAGTCTACAGGCCAGCGCTCAACGCTCAAAATACGAAATTCTGCAATCATAAAAGCAAAGCCCGAACACAGCTGCAACAATTTTGATTTGGGTTTACGCAATGCCGCACAGCAGCTCCACAACAAGCCCATGTATATAACGAGCATATGTAATCATTATCTTGTTGTTGTTGTTGTTGTTGTTGTTGTTGTTGTTGTTGTTGTTGATATTGTTATTGTCAATGGTTATTAAAATGTTTTACAAATGTTTCTGTCCGCACAGCGATCAATACACTAAAAGCTGAACGCCGACTGCTGTAATAACATAAAATTGCATGCCACATATGCCGTGTGGCATGCTGCTTGTCGCTAGTTGTCGATTTGCCGATTTGGTAAGCAAAAATCGCGCATACGCCGCATTTGACCCACAACTGAAGCGAACGCTCAAAAATGCGAACACAAAACGCACAACGCACAACGCAGAAAATCCAATTGGCAAATAAAATTATCAACTTGATTGGCCGGATTTACCAGTCTGCCCATTTTAATTGCATTTGAATTATTTTCGTTTTTGTTTTCTTTTGATTTGAAGTTCTGTTGGCTGCATTTTCATTGCGTGCCGCGGGCAATTAAGATTCACGCTCTTGACGATTATATAATGTTCAGTAGCTGTCGCTGGGAGCAGCGAAAATTGCTTTGATTGACATTTGATTGATCAAACCGATCAACGGCTGGAGGTGCTGAAGAAAGATAATCACAGCCACGAGCGCGCCGCAAATGGAAATGAAAATGAAAACGATTAAGAACAGATAAGATATATTGAATTTGAAATACGCTTTGCAATCTATCTGATTCAATCCAGAGTCTTAGACTAGTTTAGTTCCCATAGTTCGTATTACGATTGAACAATTATTTGAGTTCAGATATTCCTATGATGTATTATAACTATTAAGATTATCCGATTACATCCGATAGTTCCTTTCAAGATGTATTACAATGCACTGTGGCTAAGCATATCTTCTGCCAGAATCCTTATACCTTTTGTTAGAGTATGTAATAATCTTGGCGCACAAATCTCACTGGCGATACAAATTTATTGGCAGCGGCAAAAGTGAAAGGATTTCCATAGCTTCCCCAGTTTTATTGGCCACTTCGTTTTGGCATCTATCGCCACATCCAAGTCTCGAGGCTCGCTCGCGACTGGCTTGCATGTCAAATTAATTGATTGCCCAGACATTTGGGCCCGACGTGTCAGCGGCAGGTGTCGCCGGGTGTCGACGCCGTGTGGCAGCCAGCTACTTGATCTGATCTTTGGCAACGCTCAGCTGCTGATTGAAAATGAAAAGTCGTTTGTGTAGTCCGCTGCACAAAGTGAAAGTGAACTGCACGATGGCAGATTTATGGCCATCCATTTTAAGCTGCTTACTGACAATCCAAAGCTAATCACAGCTCTAGCATATGCCAATCGGCTTAGCCCAGATAATGGACTATTTACTTGCTTGGACAATATATAAGCAGAGCTGGCCATTATTTCGCGCTTTAACTTAATGGGACTCTCAACTACTCTATTCTATTTTCTATGCTCTTCTTGACGCACTTTAAGTACTTTACTCAAATCTATCAACTCCTTCATACATACATATAAATTACATATTGTTAAGCGACTTCTTCTCTAAATTCTCACAAAACAAACCGATTTTGGCTTAAGTTCGAACTAAACTCTATATATACTTTGAATTTCTTTTTGAATTTTGAAATTTGTATTTAAAATCCATCATTAACATAACCATAAGAGAATCCCAACTTACAGCTGCCGCTAGTTTTACTCGTCCAATGAGCAAGAGATTTCTGTAATGAGAAAATGTTTCGCATATAACTCACATTGTTGTAAAAACGGTTGGAGTCGCTTAGCTGCTGACACGGCGCAATTCATATAAAAACTCATATGGAACATAAATTTTTGCCAGCTTCAGTTTTGGCTCTGGCCGCATATGCTGGGCGTGGCAGTTTGTGCGCCTTGCGCAGACATTTATTATGTTTCAAGGCAGGCGCCAAAAGCGAAGGTTTTACCAAGCGGCATAGAAGAGAGAAAAGTGTTGCCAGGCTGGCAAACTGTCGGCGACAATTGCAAATGAAATATAAATTTAATATTTTATGGACACACTCACACGCTCAGCTAACTACTCACCGAGTTTTTGGGCACACAGCGTTATAAATGAATGTCACACATTTTTCTGGCCCCTTTGTAACAACTCTTTTTATTTGACTATTTTTTTATTCTGGTAATTTATGATGGGAATTAATATGCGAGGTTTGACTTTTGGGCTTGGGCCCGACGAAAATGATTAGTGAATTTATGTGGAAATTATGCAAACGACGCGTACAAATGAATAGGGGACTATTTAATGAAATGCCTTCAAAAATTTGTCAACAAGTTGCGTTTTGACACTTGGCCAACAGGTGATAGAACTGAGCTCACGTTTTCGAAAAGATATTTTATACCCTTGTATAGGGTATTATAAGTTTGTCATGAAATGTGCAACGCATAGATGGAGACATCTCCGACCATAATGTATACATATTCCAGAGCATCAAAAGTCGAATTGATATAGCCATGTCCGTCTGTCTGATTCTATGCAAGATCTGTCTTGCAGTTGCTTAAATGGAAAAATATTATATTGTTCAAAGATATTCACAACAAACGCAGCATTTTCCAGCTGCCCTGGATTGGAACCCCAAAGGGTATTAAGTCTTTGACGTGCCGAAGTTATCCTTAATATCTCGTTCTATGTTGATTTTGTATTTGGACTTCAAGAACTTTCTAATTGGAAATTAGTGCATATTTCATATAAATGTATGCATTATGATCTTGTTCTTGCTTATTACAAGTTCAACATTAAACATGATTAAAGGTTAGTGCATTTGGCGAACAGTTAACTCCGGTTTCTATTATTTATCAAATTCTTATAAGAATGCTTAAAGTTACTTTTAATGACAATAATAAGATAATCTTATGCTACATATAACAAATTGAAATTGAAATACGCTTTATATACAAAAAAAATTAAATAAGTTAACTAATAATAAATATTAAGCCTGGCTCAAGTCCGAACTGTTACTCTGAGCTCTGCTCTATATTTCGCTTTACTCAAAAAACAGCTCACATATATTTTATAATTAGACAACAAAAAAGTAAATATGCTTTGAGAAATTCAAATTAAATGTGTGTAGAAGAGAGAAACTTCTGAAAAAATGACCAAAATCCCAAATACATGCATAATTATTTGACACCTTGAAAAATAATCAAATTGCACGCTTGCATGACAATGAGATTCGGAGATGGGTTCAAGAAAAGTTTACAAAAAGCAGTCTGTGAGAACTCGCATTATATTGTATATAGGGGTATATTTGTGTGATGTACATTATATGCACATGTTAGGCTTTTGATATTTAATTGAAATCGAGAATTTCAGCAGCAAATGCTGTGATTTAGTGATCTCTGTACGGTAGAGAAGATATTAACATAAAATAACAATAAAAGTGCTTCAAAAGGGTCGACAACAAACTCGACTGCAACTTGTCCGTTTGTGTTTTGTTGTCCTTATGACAACTTTGTCCGAGTGCCACAAAAAGTGTGGACAGACCAGGAGATAAATCAATGTTCGTTGTGGCATTAAACAGTTGACGTACTTCTTGTTGATCATTGCTGGAACGATCTGACAATAAATTATTGCATATTTGACAGTAGCCTTTGTGTACGAGGCAAAGATATTGCGCGCGAGATCAAGAAACTTAATTGTTAACTTTGTTTTTGCCTCTCCCTCTCTCTCTCTCGCTCTCGCTGTCTCTGTCTAGGCTTATCAGCCGTGACTGCAACGTGTTTGCAAGTTACGCCATAAAATTGCCAACTACCATTGATAATGATCCCCTTAAATACATATATATTATGTATATATATATACACTGTCCGACCGGGTTTATCAACTGTGTTAATCTGGCAACATTATGTCAAACAAGGCACTGTCGGGCCTCAGTCAGCGTGTCATATGGCTAACTCAGTGCGGCTAGAGCCTTGGTTCCAGCCAGTCTTTGGCCAGCCTCTGAACACCGTCGCCAAAATGATCGATTGCGCGCAAACGCATTGACATATCGACATGCATCTTGCATTATTAAGCGAATGTCAGGAATTCGAAATGAAGACCGAGACGGAAACCATCCACGGAAATGTTCTTGTCGCAATCATTCTGCTTCGTCTTCGCCTTCTGCTTCTTCTTCTTCTGCTGCTGCTGGCTGTTGGCCAGCAGCCCGTCGCCGTTTAGCTGCGATTGTTATCGTAATGATGCGTCCAAATGGCATTCACATTCATATGGGCATTCACTTGCAGCACATTCACACGCCCCTGAGGCGCTGCTGCTGCTTCGATGTGCTTTGGCTGGGCCTGCTCCTGGCTCCTGACCGATGCGGCAAAATTAATAATTTCGCATCAACACCCAATTGACCAAAGCGAGTCGTCGCATCTGACAACCAGCTGATAATAAATTATATTTTATTTCTTTTAAATGTTAATGCCAATGATCATAATGATAATGCGCTTCCTTTCGTTCTTTAGGTGTTGCACAGGCGGCCATTGTGTTAAGGCTGTGTGTGTGTGTATGTGTGTGTGTGTGCACGTATATGTATGTGTCTGAAAAAGGATGGGAAAAGGTTTTGAAAATTCTAAGCTTCGTGCACTGTTCGGCGAATGTCAACCTTCCATGCCATTTTATCGAACTCAATAATTGAAATTTGCTGTATTTGAACATTTGTGAGTAAATATTCAATTCGACTTTGTGAATTCCTGACAATATTTCTATTCATTCCCTTGTTATTGGCAAATTCCTTGGGCTTATACATGCTGAACAGTTTCGAGCAATTTCTTTGGCCATCAAAGCTACGAGCCTGGATATCGATGTGTCCCATTATGATTGGCAGTTATTCTCCAATATCCCGCTGATTGTTGATTGTATTATGTGCTGCGTAATAATTGGCAAATACATTTATAATTGAATTGTATATGCAAGGTGGAAATTGCAAAAATATGAAAATGCAAACACATGTTTGCCCGAGAAGTAACTGCAACTGGCCAGATAATGCCAAACTATTTGTCACGCCCCTCAATTGGGGCTTACACAATATACAGCCCCCAAAACATTTTGCTAGCCATCCGGCAGCAGCAAAATAATGAGCACTGTTCAATATTTGATTCAGTAATTAAAATATATATGTGAATACGTTGCATATAAATATAGATATATATATACATGGCCGCTGTGTGCATAAATTGTAATTATTGTGTGCGTGATTTTTGGTCAAAATTCGTATCTGTTGTCTGCATTTGACCCCCGTGTCAGAGGTCTGGCCTCTGGCCTGGCATTATTTATATTAATTTGACAATGCAAGCAATCAATCAAACTGTTAATTAACTAACCGAACTGTTTATTTATATATATTGCATTTTTAATTAGTTAGTCTGGCAACGTAGAAGTATAAAAGAATAATTGGTGCATGCAGCATGCGGCTTATTAGAGTATCGCAGTGCGCTTTAATTGGCTTTATGGCATTTGGATTATGCTTAACTGACTGAGAAATTATTGATTTAAGCATATATTAGAATATATCCGATCAGTGATATTTAGCTAATGCACTGATGTCATAGCATACAAGACACAGTTCGAGGACATGTCTTGGAGTATGTCAAGCAGTGAAGCTAAGGAGTTGTTCGTATAAGTAGAAAGTGTAATAAGGGTAGCATAGAACGGTTTGTAGAGCATTTTCTGGTCGGCGTTTTTAACTGCAGCCTCAACTCAAATCTAATTCCTTTTAACTGAACAGCTGCATTTTGGATTCAATTGATTTTGTTTGTTTAAAAAATCAATTTGAATTACAGACAATGCGAATTCAATTATGCAGCTGCCAAAGCAGCTCGAGCAAACACACACACACGAACACACACACACACACACACACACACACACACACACACACACACACACACAATACACACACACACACGCAGCACTTTGCGAAGGGCTGCAATTTGTCTGCATGTCAAAAGTTCAAAAACTATGTCAATTGTCAATAAGCAAAAACGCAACTCACAATCTGAGCTCTTAACTTGGCCAAATGCCAGCTTGGCAGCGTGCTTGGGGGGATAATCAAATGCACTTGGCCGGAGCGGCAACTGCTAAAAAATTAAGTAGCCGCCTCGATTTATGACTTGCCACTGGAACAAATCTTAAAACAACTAAGCAGTTTTCTGTGACAACTTCTACGTTTTTTCGTATGCAGCTGGAATATGCTCTTTCTGCAACGGGGTACATTGATATATTCATTTAAAGTGTCTTCGAGCTTTCATGCGAATACAAATTAAATGAATTTCGACCTTTTTTTACGCTTTCTACGTAAGCTTGCAATTGCACCTGGCATAGAGCATCTCTCAGTCAGCCACTTGGCTACTTCATTTTTTTTCTTGCTTGAGCTTTGGCTTTGGCGCAGCTCTTGCGATTTGTCAGTTGGCGCAACGTGGCCAGCTGTCAGTGCAACTTGGCTTGCAACTTGGCTGCCAAAGAGCACAAACAAAAGTTGCTTTGCTTAGAATTTATCTACTGTCAGCTGTCTGCCTGTCTTGCCACCCTCCCTCCCCTTTGCGCCTTTTGCTCCCGCCACCTGCTTTGTTTGCTGTTCCTGCTGCTGACCATTAAAAAAGTTATGACAATGTCCTTGTTGACTGCGTTACAATTTCTCTCTCTCTCTCTCTGTTTGGCAACACAAAATACTTGGCCAACAGTTGTTGTTGTTTTTTATTTGAGCTGTGGCACTTGTACCCGCGCCCCCACCCTGTCTGGCATTTTATATTGCAAGTTTTATGCATACACACTTGAGATTTATGTTCATCCCTCTTTAGTCGCGCCCCCTTCGATGCAAACCCTCCCGCCCTTCCGTAATAAACGCTTTTATATGAAAAACGCCCTCGAACTCGCTCATTAGCCATGGCCAGCTACTTGCTAAAAATGGGGGCCAAGAAGAAGCGAAGAGAACCAGTTATGGCGAATGATGTGACATGATTGCAGACAGATTGCAATATACGACTGTGTGCAACAAACTACTGCGGCTGCTGTTGCGGCTGCATGTGGCATGCTGCAACTGGCACATAAAACACAGGCCATACAAGTTGTCAGCTAGTTGGCAGCTGCACGGAAACATTTGCTTCCTTAAACAGCCAAGACTCTCAAGACCAACTCGCAAGACCCACTCCAAGTCCAAGTCCAATGCCAATGCCAATGGCTTAAAATATGGTCAATGGAATTTTTATAGATTTTCCTTAAGCACACACAGACAACAACAAAAAGAAGAAAAAAAAAAGGAGCAAACAAAAAGGAAAAACAGTGCGCAACAAAATTAAATGCATTTCATAATTTTCAAGCGGCCAAGTAAAAGTCTGGCTAACTCTGCCACTGCTTCTGGCCGTTTTCCAGCTAGGGGCAGGCCGTTGGCCATTGCCCGGTTTTATGGCTGCGGCAAGTGCAACATTGTCTGTCTGTTAACTTATTGACACCCATATTTGGATTGAATCATTAAAGCCAGTTCCAGCTCGAAACACACTCGAGTGCTGGCCACACTGAGTTCGGCCCCAGCCGCCCCTCCAGGCCGTTTAGCCTTTGTTTATTTGGCTATTGTTTTAACCGGCCAGCGTTGACTGTAAGCTAGACAAATTTTATTGGTTTACGCACGCGCATTGACGTTGACAATGTGACCTTGTCAGCCTAAGTGACAAGCTGGCAAAGCTGTTATCATAAGTATTCCGGCCAGCATTGGGTTAGCCTAGATACCAGGCGATTAAGCCAGCGCACTTATCGAGAAAGGACTGTGAACTCAACGCGCCAATGGGAGTGCAAAAACTGGGTGCTTACGGGAACTAGTCATGAAAGTTACTTAACTGAATCAATTAATAAGACTAGCTCAGCTTAATAATTCAAATTGCATTTGATCACTGGGTAAGCCCAGATACCAAGCGATAAGGCGAGCGGACTTATCGAAATTGTTTCTAATCAAATGACCAAATCTAACGTCTAACGACGAAGAAAAGTCTTAGAAAAGTCGATAGTATTTGTAACATTAAAAGTTTTTTGGAACGTGTTTTTTAAATTAATCGCAATTGATTCCGTGGGTCTCAGAAAAGGTTGTGAAACCGATATTAATCGATAGTTCGATACACACAAAGGCTCTGGGTTGTATTTCTTTGATAATTCGTATTTTATTCTTAGCATCTCACAAAAGCATACAAAAAATCGATAGTAATCGATGTGTCAGACTACCTAACCAGCTCATTGAATTGTGTCTAATAAGGTGCCAAGTATGCATGCACATTTGTCTACAAAATCCATTTCTAATGAACCACTTAATTTGCTTGTCAATTGCCCAAAACAGACACACATTCACACAGGCAGATATTCGCTTAGTTGGCACACCTGTGTGAATGGCAATCGCACCTATCTAATAACTTCATTACCCAATCAATCAAACTGACAACACGAATCGCAATCATTATAATAACTCATCAAATCAAATCAACTGCACACGTGAGTAGCTGCCCACAGCTCATAAACAACAACAACAACAAGCGGGCGATAATAAAAAGAGAAGAAAAACACTCAAAACGAACATTTCTGCCGAACGACACGAGTGCAAATGCAAATGCGAATGCCAAATGCATTCGGCTCAATTTAACGAAAGCCCGCTGCGTGAAGCTTCCAAAAGCACCGCAAGCTTCCGACGCGACGCACGAACGTCTGCTCGACACACACGCTCACTCGTGAGTGTAGTATGTGCGGTAGGGGGTGGGTGGTGCGACGGCCAATGGGCAGCAGCAGCATGTGTGGGAAAAAAGCTTTTATGAGTGTGAGTTAATTTTGCGTACCGTGCATGCACATAAGCTCATTTCCGCAAGCTATTTCTCCCACACGCGCTCACACTCTCTCTTACTTTATCTCTCTCTCGACAGTCTCTCACTCTCTTTTTGAGGTGAGGCGTCTGTCAAAAAGATACCGGAAGCCGGAAATTGGGTTACAAAATGCATTTCTCGTGTGCGCCGACATTTCCGTTTGCTAACAGTACCACAACAGAGCACAACTGGACCAGGCCAAGACACATGCGTTGCATGCATGCTTGCCAGCCTGCCCACATACACGTGTGTACAACGGTAAATGCACACACACGCACACATGAGAGCTTCGGCTCACTCTGGCTAACAGTTGGGTTCTTGTCCAGGCTAAGGCGCGCTTGCACATGCATTTTGAAAACAGCGCAAGGCGCCAACATCAGCTCCCAACTATCTAATTTCCAATTGGAAAATTACTCAATTTTGAACTTGTGTATTAAAATAAACATTCTCACGTTCTTGTTGTTGCAACAAATGACGAATGTTGACAAGGACAAAGATGGGCATTAGCTTAAGCATGAGTGGGGGAACCCACGTACTTGGTTGCCGCTTTTAGCGGCCCAAAGCGGAAGCAAATTGAAGAATCGGCTAAATTGTGTGACAAATTGCGGCAGGGGGTAAGAGCGGGTGTGTGGCTGCTTCAACATTAAGGGTTGCACGTTAACTTTGTGCATATTATATTCAGACGAAATACTGTAAATGAGCTCCTGCGAGTAAAGCGTAATGAGTTGAAGAAGAAATTTAACTGAAATTGACTAAGGATAATGCTTAAAAGTATATTCAATCAAAATAAAATACTCATTTAATTAATTAAAAAAAAATGAAAGTATTTGTATTTCTAGTTTTATTAATAAATAAATTTCTAAAATACTAATAAATACTTTTTGCAATTGAGTAAAATTAAACCATGTTTAAACAATGAAGTAGAAATATTAATCTTTTTAAGCTTTTAGTTAACTGATCTACACATGAACTCTCCACCTAGCTGTCCAAATACATCCAGCCCCTAAATAAATGGAAACTTTTTGTATATCATAAATCTTAATTGCTAACTACTTAATTGCGCAGATCAAAGCGTGGTCTACGTGTGTCTGTATGTGTGTGCCTATGGACAAACTTATCCGATTTATAACGCAAATATAGACAGAGGCATCAGGATCAAAAGCTGGTGGAAGGTGTTTGCCCGGCCAACAGGTTAAAGGGGTTGCTGCCTGCCAAATGTTGATGCAACAGATAGTCCAGAGTTCTCAGAGTTCTCAGAGTGGCCCGAAGTTGTTCGCCAGTGTGTGTGGTTTGGTGTGTATGTGTGGCTCTTAAGTAGTTTCGTGTAATTTAAATATAAATACTCATTTAATTAGCAATGCTTCTGTGAGACAGCGTTGAGGCCAGAACCTTTGATCTCCAGCGAATGTGTAAATATTTGACATTAATTACAAGTTGAATTCAGTTACCGCCCCACAAAACTGCCGTCCCGGCGTCTGCTTTAGTGGCCTTCATGCTGCTCGCAAATAACTGGCAAATTTATTTAATATTCACTTATAAAGCGGAAAGCAACCCGTAATATCCTCGCCCTTGTTGCTGCTGTTGTTGTTGTTGTTGTTGTTGTTGTTGTTGTCAACGGTGGCAAATTACTTAAGCGCTTATTTGTCAACTACAATATGGCAAGGGCTGCATACACACACACACACACACACACACACACTTGCAGGTCGTATATTATGTACATAGGCAGCAGAAACTCATTAATAGCAAGTGCGCCCCGGTTCGTGGACGAGCTCTTAACCCATCACAGCCGGCATCAATTATTCAGGCGGCACGCGACGTCTGCCGAAAAATGGCCGCGAGCAAAAATGGCGTCGGCGCATTTCCGTCGCACACTTGGGAAATTAAACGCTTGCGTGTGTGCGTGCCTGGGTGTGTGGTGTGGGAGTGCGTAGCATGTAAATAAGTAACATAATATACCTTATACTTTGCCACTGTCCCCAACACACACGCACACACACACACACACACACACAACATAATAAAACTAAATATAGCAAATAATACTAGAATCAGCGCGAAAACTTAATGCTCTTTTGTACTACCTTTAGTTACTTTGATATGGTATTATTGATATATTGATATATACGTATGTTATATAAAAAACTTAGCTAATTTAAAACATGTTTTTCTTCCACAGATTTTGCATCTGACATACAATAACAATTCCGTGTCCTCCGTCATGTAAGTACTATAAATAAATCAATTCATAATCTTACATATGTCTTTATTATATATATGTCTTTATTATATATATAAAATATCATTATGAACATGTCTTGATAAAGCAGAACTTTGTAGAAACTGAAGAGAGAGAGAGAGAAGGCAATATATAATCCTATATATAACTGATTTGAATTTTGCGCGAAATTCTCTTTGTACATTCTTTGAGACTTTTCCTAATATTCATTTATACTTTTTTCTAAATAGTTATATATATTACATAATTTGCACGAAGTTCTTCTGCCTTTATTTAGATTATATTTATTCCATATAATACCCTGCAAAACAAGTTTCCTCGCTTAGTATGCCTCGTTGCAAGCTTCAAAGAAGTTTTGCGACGAGAACGCGTCGCAGCTGAAAAAAGTTGGCTCCGTTTGCTCTGTGGAGCGTTCCTGTGTCTGGTCATGAAAATGTTTTTGGCCCTGGCCAAATTCTCCATAGCATAATCCATTCATTTGGCAAACTGAGACAACAGCTGCATTGTTAAACAACTTTAATTGTAAATAATTATGTAAGGTCGTCACAGTGGGCGAGCTGCATTCGGTTGCACTTGGGCAAGGTCCAAGAATTTGGATAGCTTGCGCCCCAGCCGCACGCCCGCCCCCACTGGCTACATTTGCTATTAATGATGAGTAATGTGTCAGTAAATATTTGTTAATTAAATTAGTTTTGTGGCTCAGCTGCTGCTGGCAAAGTGTGAAATGTATTGCATGCTTACGCATTGGCTTCCGCTTCGAGGTGCCATTTCAATTGGATTTCAATTTGGCCCAACATGTCAAGAGCCAATGCAATTATGCGCAGCATACATTTCCAAATGTCCATGAAATGTTGAACTGTGCAAACAAAAGGCCAGATTAATAGACTTAAGTTGTGGGCTAGGCAGTGGGAGGGGCGGGTTTATCAATAGTTGATAAATCTACGTTTAACTTGAGGTTAAATTGTTGATAGTATGCCATAGTTAGGAATTTCAAAGATTTATATACCCAGAGTAGGTCAAATGTTAGATGTTGCTACTGCTAAAAGGATCTAAGAGGCTTAGGGAAAATCTCTGAAGATATAGATGGAGAAATTTTATGGCTTATCTTACTAATTGCTTGCACTTAACGAATTCATCGTTGATTAAATGCGGAATGGAATAACCTCCAGCCAAGCCTGGAAATTTATCCTCAGCTTTATCCTGTGGATAAAACATCAACGAACCTCCTTATTATCGTTGGCTCTAAATATTATCTCCCATGCAGAACGCTGATAGCTGCAAGCCAAGCCTGACACGTTATCCTCAACTTTATACTGCGGATAAATAAACGAACATCTTTGATTCTTGATCTATCCCAACTAACTGAACCGATGCCAGGCTAGTTCTGAATACTGTTCGTCAAGGCAACTTCGGCTAAAATAAATCCCTAACAAGCCTGGAACCTTATCGATAACTATTTCCTGCTAACCGAAACCCCTTTGTTGCTCAATGCTGCTCGCTGAGGAAACCGCGAACAGCTGCTGCTGCTCATTTATTCCATGGGCAGCATCTGCCGTGGCATTGGGTTTGGTCTTTCACTCGCGTCATGTTTGGCCAAAAATTTACATTGGCCATTTGCCGCTAAACATGCACTAAATTGAGCTCCCGACATGGCCAAGAGCTGCACATGGGATGTTTACTGGGAGCTGCATCTATGTTGGGCTGCCGCCTTTAGGTTAGCCGAAGGCTTCCTTTGGCTGCCTGTCAATTAATTTACGCGCACTTGGCCAATGATGCTTATCGGGCTATCTGAGTGGCTTAGCGGTTTACTGGCTTACCAAAGAGCCCATATGGCATCCATATCGCATTTTCATTATTACGAGCGGATTCTGTTGGCCTAACGGCAGCGGCGGGAGCAGCTCTTGTGGCGCTCCCTTGACGTTGGCAACATTTTCAATTAATTAGCCGCCGCCTGGCCAAAAGGCTTGGCAAACCATTTTTGACAGCATCAACCGAAAAAAAAGAAGAAAATACCCAAACAAAAAAAAAAGAAGAGAAGAAAATGAAACTAAAAAAGTCTGTTAATATTTCGGTAGTGGCAGTTAGGTACCCATTACCATTAACCGAGTTGCCCAACGCGCCGGCCTTTTCCTCCAACTCTTATCTGCGCTGCACACAATGACAACAACAATAAGTAAGCAGAGTCCCTAGACGAGTGTGTCCGACTTGCAGATACCCTGCTCTGTGCGACATGTGTGGCAAAGCGTTGGTGTTCTTACTGGTTCGATTTGGTTTGTTAGCAGCGGGAAGATGTTTAAACTTTTTATTATTATTATTATAACCATATTATGAGATGCCTGATTGCACTTATTACTAACAACATAATAACAGTTATTAGCTGAAAGTATCATCTTAATCATCTTAATTGCATTAAACGCCATTGGCTTATCAATAAATTGTTATTATAATATACTATTAGTAAGCGGAAGTACATATGCCTTTTATGCCTGCATGATACTCTTTTAGTTTTGTTTTTAATTTCGAATGGTTACAGGGTATAACAACGACAAGAACGACGACAATTTATTGACAAGACAATGGCGCTCAACGTATGTAATTAATCTCGACATAATCTGAGTTGATAATTTTTCGCCGCTCGTTGTTTGTTGTTTGTTGTTTGCTGGTTGTTGGTGGTTGTTGCTGTTGTTGCTGTTGCTGTTGCTGTTGTTGCTGCTGCTGCTGTTGCTGCTGCTGCTGCTTGTTGGTTGTCGGTCTATTTTGGCTGGTTTTGCTGCCACGGCTGGGCAGCTCGGTTTGGTCATGTGCTTTTATAGCCGTGTCAGCTTTATGAACTGCATGCCTTCAAAGCATTGCCTGCCACCCGGTCCTAGGGACAGCAGCGGATCCTTTTAAGGCGCATCCCCCTATACCCATTGCTGGCCTTTTTCAATTAAGCAAAATGCCAGAGATGCTCATAAAGTTGCGCAGCTTTTCTGCTTCTAGTTGTGCCTTCTTCCAATGCTCCTTTTTTTACTGTTTTTACTGTTTTTGTTTTGTTGTTTTTATAGAGCTCAAATGCGGTCTGGGCCTGGCCTACATTTTGTGAGCACTCGTCATTAATTTTACAGCAAAATGTGTTCTTTTTTATGTCCCTTTTCAGTGTCTGTGTGTGTGTGTGGGTGTGTGTGTAAGTGCTTGTGTTTGTGGGAAAGTTGCATCTCTTTAGCTGCTGTTGTTGCTGTTGCTTTTGTTGTCTGGCAGTTTGCATATCAAAAATTCAACATGAATTGTTTTAATGCACGCGGATCTCGTTGCGTTTGCTCTACTACCAACAGCTGCAACAATGAATTTGCATTAATGATGAGCCGCTGAAGCTGCCACACACACACACGCACACACACACACACAACCACACACCCACAAAGTAACTCACACTCACCCACTTTAACCTTGAGCACATTCTGAACTTTGCCCTGCAGCGTAAAACAATGAAACTATGCAAAAGTTTTTTGTATACCCTATAGCCATAAAAAAATAATCAAAAAAGAGGGTATTATTAAGTGTTGTTTTAAACATCAACACAGAAATATTCTTGCCTGACAATTCTTGCAGCAGCTAAAGGAATCCATAAAAATCTTTAAGCTCAGAAGCTCTGAAACATATATTCTACTCAAGGGGTATCTTCTATTCGTGCACACGCAAAAGACTTTTTTTTTGTTTGTTTATGAAAACCGAAAATGGCACAAAGTTGCTGCCCGGTTGGGCAATTTGCCATATTTCAGTCTATCTGCATATTTGAGCTGCGCTGGGCGAAAGTGAATTTACGATCCATAATACTAAACTTTGAAATGGAATTGTTTGGGATTGGATTGAAGTTGACGGGGTTGGCGTAGAGTGCACCATCTAGGCACTATCCAGCCACGCCCCCGCCCCCAGCAGGTACTCATAATGTCAAGCGGCGTTTTGACAGCTCATCAAATCGTTGATTGCCATTTAATAGCTGCGGTTAAATGTCTGTAATCGATATATGACTCTCTGCGCCAAGCTCTTAAAATTAATGGAAAAGCCAGCCAAATGCGAAATGCCAAATGAGGCGAGACTTTGGCAAATGTTTTCCTAGTGGGCTCAGCCAAAACTCAGCTGGCAGCCTATTGCCAAATATCCAAGGCAACAAAGTTGCTTAAAGTCAAGCATTTGGCAATTCAAATGATAGTCGGAATGGCTTTCGCTAGCACCCTCTGGTATATACATATAGTTTTAGCGAGTGTTTTGCAGAAATTCTGCTTTTAAACACAGTGTAAAGTCCGTAGTTCATTCAGCTAGAAATGCATTCGAATACAAACATTAAAGGCAACAAATTCAAACATATTCTAAAGTCGACTTTTGAGCAATTTACTTACTTTTGCTTCAAATCTTATTGTTTATATTTGGCTTTAACTCAATATATTTAAACTAAAATGCATTTCTCTAACGAAATGTTCAAGTTTTCTTTCGCAATTTGCTAAACTTCTTTTGTGCCCATGTGATTTTATTTGTGTTTAATGAAATGTCAGCTTCGATTTTCTGGTCTCTAATTTCAATTGATATTTTTTTTGGCTAAATATTGCTGGCATTTTGGGTAAATTGTCAAGCTATGCAAATATTTTCCACATTTAATGTGCAGCTGAAAAGCTGATCAGGAAAATTGAGTTAAAATCAGAAAGCCGAAGCTTAAATGCGCTTCAAAACTGAACTTTACTCTAGCATCAAATTTATCAAAACATATCTCTGTTAATGCTGAAATCAAGTTTTACTAATTACAATGTTTTATAGTATATAATCTGCGGATCAGAAATTTTATTTTTGTGGCAGATCTTGAGGGATGATCGTAATGCTCCATCAGTTATAGGGTATTTGAACTTTTGCTGCCTGTAATATATGCAAAGTGTTGTTACACAATTTTTGCCACTGAGATACGTTGACCAATAACAAGAATCACAGCCACAACTACAATTTCAGTACTATTGATTATTTGTTTTTTTCTTTTTTCTAAACGCCGCATTTATTTATTACAAGCACATTAAACCGAAAATGTCACGACATTAATTCTGTAAATGCGATTAATAAACGTCAGCATAATGTCATTGTTTGCAAATGCTCCATGGAAGCAATTGCTGTGGTTGTTGTTGTTGTTGTTGCTGTTGTTGTTGCTGTTGTTGTTGTTGTTGCTGTTGCTGCTGCTGTTGCTGTTGGGGCAGCCATTATGTGCAAGCCATTGACCACAAGTCAAGTCGGCGGCAGACAACTAGACAGCAGCAGCAGCAGCAACAGCAGCGCAAACATGATTTACACCCATCCATTGTCATATTGTCTAGTCGAAAAGTCAACTTTGAATACTCTCCGAGCAACAACAACAACAACAACAACCACCATGCTGTAAGGTGCTGTGCGTGCTGTGCTTTAAACGACCCACATTTATGTTCAGGGTTAAATCTGGCCAAAAAGCCTAAATTTATATTTCTGATAAGATCCTTGACCACGACTTCTCCAATTGGACTGCGTTTCCTGTTGTATTTCAATGTTAAAAGGATACAGAAAAATGTTGGCTTTTTTTAACTTTTATCAGAATATCTCACAAAAACAATTGTTTCAAATGAATTCCATTTTCCTTCTATATGATACTGATACTGAGGCTAGTTGCGGACCATATTTTGTAGAATCTTTTCTTACATATTGTACTAATGGGCATTGCCCTGCCTTGCCCGTGGATCGTTTTGTGCTTTCAATTTTAGATATTACCTTTCCACTGAGTACACGTCAGGGAAAAATTGAAAGCTACACATCTTGATTTTAACTTCTATTAAAAAATAGGGTTTAAATGCATCGACTAAGGAACCAAGCGTTGCAGTCAGAATCCTGATCCTGAAAATAAACTTTCGTTTAGTAAACCTTTGACCTTGGATACTGAAAAATGTGAAACAAGTCTTTAATGATGATTTCGTGTGTATATTTGGAAAGAAATATCGACACGAAACGTCGACAATTAGTCGAGTCAGTCAGAGAGGACACAAACTGTTTGTATTCATAGAGATTTTTCGTTTATTAAAACTGAGCAGCAGGATATATTGTAGCGCATTTTCATTAAGCCTGTTCTCATTTTCTTACGATTTTCATCTTAACCTTAACAAAATGCTCAAACATTGATTTATCATTCCGAAATGCATTCGCCCCACATTGTTGCCCTGGTTTTTCACTCAACTTGCAAATTTGAGAGCTGTTCGTTCGCTATAGTAAATATACTCAAAATTTTGATGCAGGACATGCTGCAGATGATATCAAAATTGAAATATTACAAAACAGTGAGATATTACGCAAAATAACCACCTTTATAAAGTGCTATGATGGGCAAAGCTTTAGTACTATTAAAGCAGGGTCGATTGCATGGTTAGAATGTGAGCATATTTACAGCAATTAACCATGATATAGTTGGGCCAGCTGATTCTTGGACAACTGGAACTTATGACACATTAATGATTAAACGAATGGAAATTAAAAAATCTCGCAGATTGCAAATTGCAAGACGGCAGCTGCGAGAGTTGAGGCGAGTCAAGGCGTTGTCCATGGCCGAAGGCACCCAAAAGGCGGCTAAAACGGTTTGGGTGGAGGGGGCAGGCGGACCTTGAAATGTCGCACACATAAACGAAACGCAGCGAAACGGTTTTCCAGGCCACAAATCGGTTTGGCAGCCGGGCGCATGCAAAAAGCCAATCTTGATTACAATCAGTCCGACAGTCAATGGGAGCAGCGCAGATGCAAACGCTGATGGTGCTGCGGAGCGGCGGAAAGGGGGTGCGGCAGAGCGTTGCATGTTGCATGTTGCTAGGCGATAAAGATCAAATGAGGAATGAATGTCGCCGACGCAGCCTCCGCGCTGCCACACTGCTTGCTGCCTGCTGTCGGCCTAGTTGCATGTTGCGTAGATATTTGCATTTTGCGGGCGGTCTCCGGCTGACAAGATTTGTGGCAGCAACATTGCAACAAGCGGCTGCTGCAATCAGTAAATGTTTAATACCTACACCCGACTCTGTTCAGAGTTCGAAGCAAGTGTTATCTGCAGCCAGCTGCTTTTAACGCAACTCTTGGCTCTGCCATTGCGCATTATTGATAATCGAATGCGTTCTGAAGGAAGCGCAATCAAAAATTGTTAACAAATCTTAAGCTTAAGCTACAATTTGTATTATATACTCATATAAAGTATATATATAAAGCCAGTTGGCTTGCAGAAAATACTAGGGAGCTAGTATTTTCTTTATTTAACAGTCCCTAGCTATAAACAAGCTAAGACTAGCAGCAGTCCCAGTCCATATGGTAATAAAAATAAAATTAAGTACTTCTGCAGCGATCAGCAATTGATTTGGTGTATCTCTGCCTCCATTTGATGTAACTACAACTAATTGACAGCTTCCAGTGCGACGGGCTCTTGCCATTGCGAATGCTGTTTACAGAATTTCGTGATATGTCACGTGGCTGAGCTGCATAAAAATGCTGCAGCTATAAAACCGGCCCACGTCTTCAGCTAAGCCACAATTATTTTCGGTTTGGAAGAGGTGGAGGAGTAGCGGGTTAGCAGGAGACCATGTGATTGGCTTTGCGGAACCGAACGAGACTGTAAATTATTTTTGCTCGAGTGTGCAAATTAATTTCAACTAACTGACTGACTGCCTGCCTGCCTGGCTGTCTCTCGGACTGAAACTACATTCGCTTACTCGCAGTGCCTGGCGGTATCAATTATGTGTGTTTTATGAGCGGTGCCCACACTGCAGCAGTCGTCGTCGCCACGTAGACTTGGGCATTTGGTAAGTTAAGAAAAAACCCGTCACTTCACCAGTTTTGGCCAAATTTGGCTATCAATTTTGTGTGTGTTCGCCGTTCTCCAGCGCCGTTGACATTTTGGCCAAGTTGTTAGTTGGCTGCTGACGCGTGCCTTGGCCAACAGCAATTAGCATTTTGTTAACATGGCCCAAAGAACACGCACACACACACACACACACACATATAAGGTGATTGCTATTGGCCACCATGCGCCGCTGCACTCTGGGCCTGAACTATGACACGGCATAAATCAAAAAGCGGCTCCGGCCCATTGTAAGTCGTCTAACTATGTGGCCCACAGCCGTTCAGGCAAAGATGCGCCAGAAAGTTTCTCTGCTTTATTTGGCTGGCCTAAACTGGCAGTAGGTTTGGCTTTCACGCCGCCTCTCAGCGGCACACCTGAGCGCTGGCAACTCTGCGACTCTGGCAACTAGACGCTGACTGTGGCAACACATCAACGGCTCTGCTAACTAAATCAACAGCCAACAAAACAATGGACTGCCAACACACACACACACACAGATATATACCTCGCGAGAGCCGCGAAAATTAAAGTTAATCGAATGCTTTGACCTTTTCACACAGCCACACAGAGTGCAGGTAGGCATGGCCAGCCCTTCTCCAACTGCATCGCATTCGATTTGCAATTTCAGATAAACAAAACAAAAACACAAAAGACACGAGAAAACAGATCTCAGAACACTGCAGGCACACGGGCAATGCCAAGCAGGCGAATACCCTGTATTTAAGGTTTCAGAAAGAGCAGAAATTCCTCGAGCTGTTCATTTAAGTTAAGTATCATATATATTGCCTTCAACTTGGGGGTAAAACGTCGTCAAAACGTCCTGTGTATCCTAATTTCAAGCACTTAGGCAAAACATTCGCTCAAACAGCAAAATAAATGTTCTACAAACTTGGCTCGAAGCGGGCTCGAAATTAACCTTAATTAAATTTGTCATATCTGGGGTTTTTAATCAAACAAATGCTTCATGTTTTATGCTGAGCATGTTTGCTTGTGTGTGTGTGTGTGTGTGTGTGTCAGTGTGTGGGCACTCGCTAATGTCAGCGACGACATGACAACAAAATGTGACCAGAGCGAAAAAACGAAATCTATGTTAGAACACAAACGATTAAAATCATTTTAGCCCCCGTTAAACACACCTAATTGCTGGACAACCATCAGACAGCTAATTGAAAAGCCGCCCGAAACAACGTTTCTCTGTATATATATATAGATAGATATTTTTTAGTCTCTTACGTTTTCAAGGCCCGCTCTTGACTAATTTTCTGTGCTCAGTTTACGATTGTTTTTTTCTGCACAATTATTTCATTTTTATTTCATTTATTTGCCTTGGGGTGTGGCCGCAGTGCGACACGTTTTATTTCTAGTGGCTGCCAAATGCATTTGCTGAGCTTGCAAAACCGCAAGACTCCGCTCGAGTCGGGGCCCATAAATAGGGGCTTGTGCGCCCGGTTTTATGGCAATCAAATGCGTTGTTTAATTCGAATTGACTTTTTGAACTTGCCGTGAAACGTCGTGTCGCAAATGGAAGCCAAGTGTTGCAAGTGGAGCACGTGCCCGATTCTCTGGCGATCAAAACTTATAAATGGCTAAAAATGTCACTTTTGATTGACTTTCGATGTGATTGGCAAACAAATAACTGATATAGATAGGTTTTGAATAAGTCAGCTTAGTATAGCGGGCTCGCAAATGGACGTCACGCATCTATTATTATTATTTTTCATGGTATTACTATTATTATTATTATTATTATTAGGCTTTATCTGTTGTTGCTTAAGTTCCTAGGTCTGCGCTACGCAATGGCCCAGTTCAGGGACAGAGTCAAACAGTTACTCCATATATCTTTCGGTTGCTTTAGATCGACTATGATCGAGTGGATGTATTCCTGATGTTAATTATATTAGAATTCTATATAACCTTTAGCTTGAGGATCAACAAGCTCCGTTTCTTCATCATCAATCACGGGGAAGAGCGACAAATTTCCAAAATGACATTTTAGACGCTCAACTCACGGTTGTAAGGCAATCTGCAAGGAAATGTTGTGTTGGGCTATTAAAGTTTCTGAATTTTGTGTGCTTTAATTAAAACAAAATTTCAATATTTAATAAATTCGGCTTAATACATATATTCAAAAAGTATATATCTATATATGCATTAAACAATGTTTACAATTACAACTACTTTCCCCTGCCTGGCTTAGACTTTTTTTTTGTGCTTTTTCCATATTTTTGATATTGAATATGAAAACTAGTTAACACAGTTTTCGGAGATTTGTTTATTGAATGCATTCGCCCATTTCTAATGAAGCTTTCAAAGTACTTTGTCAGAGTATTTCGAATAGAAATAAAATGCTATAAATTTGTTGAAAGTTTGCAATTGATAGTTGTATCATAAACTAACGCCGACTCGCTTTTAAAACTATTGCAGAAAAACAATAAAAATATAGAAAAAAAACAAAAGGCCTGTGCACACAACCCTGCCCTGCCCCCAACCCCCCGAAAACAAACGCCCTCTGGATGCAGACAAGCTAACAAATGCAATTCAGAGGCGGTTCGGACACAAGGCAGGAAGCGAAAACAAGTTGCATGGGGGGCGGCCTGGGCGTGGCATCGAAGCGATTTGTGAAGTGTGCAGCGTAGTGGTGCGGGAGGGGTCGGTGGGGAGGAGAGGGTTGTGCCAAACTTTGTGGCATAAACTTTTAATGAGTTCTTTTTATATTTGCGATTTGCATGGCCACGCCCCCCATTTGTCACACAAATGAAATCTGCTAGAGCGAAATTGCATTAAAGTTGCCATCGTTGTTGTTGTTGTTGTTGCTGTTGTTGCTGTTGTTGTTGCCGCCACTTGTAAATTATTCACCCGCCACGACCCACTTCAATGACATTGCCTACTTCGGCGCAAAGTTTTGGTCAAAGCGGCCACCCTCCAATCTGCCCCCACCCTCCCCCTCCGCCCGGCTCAATGATGAGCGCAAAACAAAAATTGCGAAATAAAATAAATAAATATGCCTGGGCGCAAAAACTTTTAAATTGAAAATGCGCTTTGAATATTTCAGCGTTTTGCAATTCGCATTTTCCAGCACTTCCTGTCCGCCATCTTGTGCGCCATTGCACTTGGCTAACTGCTAACTGTACTTGTGCTCATCTTTCGCCGTCTTCGCCGGCTTTCGGCACAAGGCGAAAATAATTTGAAATTTTAATTAAAAGTATTTCGGCAAAAGTTGCGGCGCTGCCGGCGGCGTTGCTTTCTATCAGCAGACACAAATACGACAAAATCAAAAAACATCCAAGACTAAAATTAAATAAAATTCCACACAAAAATAGGGAAAACTATTTCCGGCCATTTCATTTGCCCCCCCGCTCGCTGCCGCGCTTGCTCTATCGCTGGCATCGCTTGTCTTCAATTTTAATATTGCCGCCAAAGGCAAAAATGCGCACTTGAACAAAACGCCGGAGACGAAAATCCGGACATGTTGCAGCTTGCAATTGTAGCCGATGTGACAAGTGTCGCTTACTATGTAGTGTGTGTGTGTGTGTGTGTGTGTGTGAAAGTCTGTGTCTGCGAATGTGTGTTCGAGTGTGCCTTGCGCCTTTAAGTTAGTTTGTGTATGCGTTCACACTTATCAAGATATTCTTATAGAATTATCTGAAGTGTTGCCTAAAGTATTTAAGGAAGATGTCACTGCATAATTAAATGAAAAATTATAAAATTATGAAAATACTTTAATTGAATATAACAGTAAATGTTATATTATAACATATAACAGTAAGTAAGCAAGTAATTGATAGTTGCATCAAAGTAATTTCTATCAAAAGACAATTTATACAAAACTAGAGAAAGTTACCCGTCATCTGGCTAATCAAAAGAACATTAATAGAAACATTACGAATTGAAACTGAATTTGAACCAGCAACCTTTAAGCCTAACGCCCGCTCTGGCAACTGAGCTGAGCAGCCCAATCGCTGTCTTCCCTTTAGAATGACATTTCATTGATCGCGAATTCCGTTTACGCATAAACGTAAGCTTGTACCGATGCACTTCTTTGCATGCGTATGCGTAGAAAGTATTGCCACTAGCTTTTTTCTTTTCTAGTTGTAATTAAACCTTAGTAGCTGCCGAGGCAAAAAGGAAGGAAGCCTTAAGGCAGTCACAGACGAAGATGGAGACAGAGACGGAGCTCTTAGCACAAGAAAGAAAGAAACTTTATTAATAAAAGTTTTTCCTTTGGTATTTTAGCCAAGTATTATTAAAAACTTTCATATACGTAACGTTGGCAATTCAACATGCCCACTAACACACTCCCACACACAAGCACACACACACACATACACTCACATAGGCACACCCACACACATGGTGCATATGTCGACGGCTGCTCATATATTCAGGCATTAAATTGTGAGGTCCTTTTTATGCATGTGACAATATTTGTTGCAGTTGTTTTTGTTTTTATTAATTTTGTTGTCATAGCATTGCGCCTCTTCTCCCTTTATTCCGTATGTGGAGAGGCATTCGCACAACTTTCGCCTGCAGCCCGTACACGATAGACAACAGCTCTTTTCTCCAACCCTTAGCATAATTGGCTCAAATAATAAAATTATGGAGCTCCCTCACGCTCTCCTTTCAGACGTGACAAGCTTGCAGTGGAATATATTTGTAGGCTTCATTGTGTGGGCTTTCAAGTTGACTGTACGTACGTATATTACTAGCACAAATTACCCGTCCTTGCCCGGGCTAAACACCCCATCACCCGTCTATGAGTACGTCCCTTTTACTGTATTAAGTTATAAAGTAATAACTAAAACAGCTAGTTATAATTTAAGTAAACAAATAGAAAGATTTAAGCCAGCGACCTTCCTTTTGATCGTCCGACGTTCATACTCATGGCTCATGGCAATTATATATTAACTAACTTTTCTTTTTACATATCGATCTGATAAAACAAGCAGTAATATTTATATTAGTACACTTTACAGGGTATCTTTGAATTAGCGGCTCTGTTCCAAGCCATTTTTGATATTCTATGTGCATGCCCAAAGTCTTAGAGCTTAGCCACAAAGCAATTTAAAAGCCTTAAGCTATGTAGAAAGTATCTTTGGCTGCTGCCCAAAAGACCGCATAAGCCATAGCCCGCAATCCTTTTGATGATAAGTGGCCAAGCAGCAAATGACTCATCCTGGCCAGTACAGGCACTACAGATGCTCCGATGTCGTTAGGCTTTGAGCTTGACTGGCTGCGAGAGAGAGAGAGAGAGAAAGAGAGGGAGAGAGAATTTGCAGTCAGGCTGTTGAGCTCTCAAACTATTTGCACATTGAGTGCATGCATATTAGTTAGCATGGAAAAGGGAATATCTAATGAGCTGCGTATACCGTCCATTAACAGGCGAAACGCATTTTCACAAAGTTTAGTTCCATTAGAGAGTAGTGCTTCGGCATCGTCTTCGTCTTCTGTTTTTCTATTTACCCGGCACTCACTTAGCCAGACAAACTGAACAACTAATTAAAGTAAAGAAACAAAAACACATTTGCACACAAATTTCGTTGACCAGTTAGGCGGAAGCAATTGGCCTGTTGTAAAAGCTAAAGATACAGATACAAATACAAATGCAGATACATTCGCTGACATGGTAAGCAATCAGTGCAGCGACCACAGTTGCCCCCTTGCGCTTTGACACATGAATATGCAAATATGACGCAATCATCGCTGCCCCCTTCTTCCTTCAGACCCCTTGGCATAGTTGTCGCTGCCCAGCTTTTCCCATTTACTTCGATTTGCTGCGTTGTTCATTAATTTGCACTGGCGGCCGGTCAGGACTCTCTGCGGACTCCTGGGCCTGAGAATGCTGTTGGCATAGCTATCACAGCTGGCTGACATCGGGGCACATCGATATGGACCTGGCTGACTTTGTTGCCCGTTAATTGATTGCATCCATTTAGGTAACGCAGCGTTGTCCCCCCACATCCTGCTGCTGCTGCTGCTTTTCCAGCCAACCTGCTCTGGCCATTTGGTGTGAATCTTTGCGCCCGTCTCTGAATTAATTAGAGCCTGTTGGACGCCTCGCCCCTTGATAGCTGCCCGATATTTATTAATTGAAATTGAAAACTGAATACTTACATTTCCAGGCTTGCAAATCTGCTTGCTGTCCGCAAAAAATCATTGCGTCTATTGCCCTGGGAGCATGCAACTACTGTGAGACTCCAGTCCGTGCATGTACTTAGCTCAAGGTTCGATTTGTTGCTCAGCTCAAAGTTAAAGCACACAAAATTGTGATATATTTTCATTAACTCATCTGATCAGTATTTTGACAAATTGATAGAAACATTTAATTCTCAATAATTTGCTGCTGATATGGGTCGTATCATGAGCTGTATAAATTTGAGTGTCTCTTCGAAGCCGTGCCACTTATGCCAAATGATGCCCGTGCCGCGAGAGCTGGTGCTCAACTGCCGCCGCTTATAGTACTTGCCATTGGGATTGCTAATTGATGGAATAAAATAGTGAGGACCATTTAAGTATTGAGAAAACATGAGTGAGAGACATACCAAAAGGCTGCGCAGGCTGCATACCACCAGGCGCTGTGATATCGGCGCGCACAGCTGCCTTCCAGCCAGCTATCGTTATCGCTGTCCAGGGTTGAGAATTTCTGCTGGACATTCAAGCCCATCGAGTTGCCAGCGCTGCCAGTGTATCTGCCCAGTGAGCTGAGCTCGTAGAAGGTTTTCTCGCTGCCGATGCTGAAGTTGTCATAGTGTGCATAGCGTATCTCGCCCTCGAAGTCCTCCAGATGCACATAGAGCTCATAAGGCTGCAGTGCGGTCAAGCGATGCAGCTTCTCTAATCCAATAAAGAACTCCCCATTAAGTGCACCAAAACCCACTTGATAGTCGCTCCAGTTGCGAAAGAAATTCACGCTGCCATCCATGCGGCGCTGGATGACCAACCAGCCGGAGCCAGCGAAACGAGCATCGCAGGGCACATAGAAGGAATCCAGGCCAGGTAGCTTGATCCTATAGATTCCTGTGGTGCTGCCGAAGGGTAAACAGCTGCGCGGCTGAAATTCTTCCAATTCATCATCGTAAGCCTTGAGCTTGCTGTGCGCCGCCTGCAGCTTTAAAAAATGCTCATTGCTCAGGGCTTGTAACTCCAGAATTTGTGCGTCTTTTACTTTGAGCTGTAAATTCAGCTCCGATATTTTAGCCTCAAGGTCTACTTCATTCTGAATTTGCTGTTGATAATCCTTGGCCATTAAACTAATTCTGCAGCTGGTCAAATTGTGCAGCAGTGTTGGAAAGTGTTCTTCAATTGCCTTGAGCTCGTTTGCAGCCGTTTTGGCCTGTGCCCGGCAAGCAGCCAACTGGGTCTCCTTCTCACTAACATGAGTCTCGCAACACAGCTCTGAGGCTTCAATGTGCCCAGATATTTTAAAATCGGTGTTGGCTTCCAGATTCAGCAACTGCTCATTGTTTCGCTTGATTATTTCTTCAAGTCTAAGGATTTTTACTTGTACTTCATCATCCTCCATCAAACTAGCCCAACTGCAACTCACTGAAAGCAACAAAATGTAGTATTTAAAATTATTCAAATATCTGCACATTTTGCTTATGCGTCCCCGAACTAAAAGTGAGATCCAATTATTCACACAAATTCCCACACTGAGAGCGAGCTCTGAGTCGAACGGGTCTTATCAAGCCGTACCCCAACAACAATATGTGGGAAGTCTCAGATAAGCGCTATATGCTATATAGTATGTTTTTCCTGCTTAGTACACTGAGCAAAATTATTTCATATATTTTTAATTATTTCTCTTATTTTTGCTATTTAATATAAATAAAAAGATTGAAAAGAGTTTTCTTATTATTTTTATTAAGTTAATTTTTGGTTTAGTTTATAATTTCTTGGCCCTTATCATGATTTGAACTGATTTGAAGGAATAATCATTATTATGCCAAGTTGTATCCACCCAAATGATGCCTTGATCCGAGGTGTATTCATCGTGGATTTTTGTAAGGACCATTTAAGTTACTGCAAATAACAAACGTGATTGTATATGTGCTTATATATATTTGAAATATTCGAATTAACGCACCTGAGACCGCACGCGTCGTACCACCAGCCGCCATGGAAACGTTCGGCACAGCTTAGAGATTCATCATTATCGTTATCACAATCGTAGGTACTGAACTTTTGACCCTCGCTTAGACCAAACGCATCCTCGATGTCTCCGCCAAAATTACCCAGGGACTGCAGGGCATACGATTCCAGTTCAGAGCCCACCTGGAAGTCATCATATGTGGCATAACGTGACTGGCCATCAAAGTCCTCCAGTTGTATATAGAGTACGTGTGGTTCGGCTTTGGTCATGTGGTGCAGCTTCTCCAGACCTATGAAGAACTCGCCAGCCAAATCGCCGAATCCAGTTTTATAGTCGCTCCAGTTACGATAAAAGTCGACGCTTCCGTTGATCCGGCGCTGTATCACTGTCCAGCCAGGACCTGCTAGTTGGCCATTGCACAGCACTCGAAAGGGTTCGTCCACACCGGGTACCTTTATCACATGTACATTTGAAGAGTTGCCAAATGGCAGACAACTCGAAGCCTGGCAGCAGTTGCTGAAGGCGGCTATCACAGAGTTCAACTGCTCGATACTCGCAGCATCAGAACTCAACTTCGATTGCAGTTCAATAATTTTGTTACTCATTGTGTTTATAGTTTCACCGGAGACCGCGACATTTATGTTCAATTTTGTTATCAGCTCCTGATTCTCTCTGAGATGCTGCTTGGTGGCCTCGGCTCGGCTTTCGAATTCCGCAATGCGATCGTTTTGCTGGTTTAAAGTAACGTTCAAGACATATATTGTCGAGGCTTGTTCTTCGATTTTTCTATTTGCTGCACTCAATTCATAATTCTTTTCCGATAGCTGTTCCCTTAGTTCTTGTATGATCAATTCACTTGAGTTTAGTTTAGTAAATGTTTCGTTGACAGTTTCCTTCAGTCCACGCAGTTCGAGGGTAATGTTCTGTAGTTGATTGGGCATATCAATGAGAGTATCTTGTGGGCTTATTTTGGCCAGTAATTTTTTATTATTGGTCTTCAGACTATTGACCAGCTTTTTGTAAGTATTTGTCAGCTGCATGCTCGTTTCTTTTATGGAATTGTAGGATTTCAATAACTCTGAAAACTTAGAACTCAAATTCTCGCACTTGCTTAGTATAGTTTGGGCTTGTTTATTTATAGCCGATGACTTTTCAAAAGTCAATAACACTAAAATTATGTACACAAATATTTTACTTTGCATTTTGCACAAATTATCAGCTCAATTTTATTCCGTTCGTATTTTCTTGCTTCATTCGTTCTACACGCGGCACTTGCAATTAAAATTGCTTATTAGTCTACATATTGTACTTGGAATTTTGCAGAAGTCTCTTATATTTATACACTGCAACCGTTGAAAATAGGCATATTGGTTTTAAGCTAATTAGTTTAACAGTGCTTAGCCGAGTCGTTCTAGCTCTGGTCGCTTATCCGTCCGTCAATCTTAGACTCTACGAGAAATTGTAGATATGAAGTTTTAAAAGTCGCTCCTTCGATGCCAAGAAACGCACATGTTTATTTGAAAGACTTCGATATTGATAGAAAACGAAAGCCCGATAGCCCCGATAGAGCCCACCAAATAACGTAGATATATTCTTTCATTCTTTGGAAGCGTTTGGGTGTACGGTATCTCCCAGTCGGGCACTTCTAACTTGAGTCGCAATGGTATATTTAACATGCTTATCGCGAAAAACACATTATATTTATATACACAATATAAACTTATATTACCCTTGCAGAGGGAATTATCCTTTTGTTTCGAAATGTTAATCGCATAGATGGACATCATACAAAGACCCGTAATTGTGTATATATATCGATACAATTAGATGTTTCTATGTACATATATAATTTTATTTATTTGCTTATCTATCTGTATATGTACATGTATATGGGAGCTGTCTTTCATAAATTTATGCATAGTCTATTTCTCATGAGAACTGGAAGAGTATTCAATGGTCACCGATTTGTAGATAATTCTGTTCTTTCTTGAATGCATTCTTGAGGGGGGAAAACCAAATAAATGTAAGTATATATATAATATAGTTTAGCTGAAATATTTCAGTTAAAGTACACTCAAAAAGATTTTTACAGTTTAATAGAATTTTTTTAATCAACATTTGCCTTATGAATATTTTTGTATAAAATTTCGAAAAAATCAACTTGAACTGTATATTCAATAACATAATCGAAGAGCTCAATATATTGAGAAAGATAGCTAATATTGAAATATAGCTTAACTTCAGCTTAACAACCCTGTTAAACATCACAAACGAATGTGCAGAATACATAAACTTAATCTGGGAATTAAGTGAAATGTTGTTATTATTTAATGAATATTATAATTTGTTCTTAATTTCGCAAAGGCTGAAGCTTTAAAAGCTGTGCAGATGCGCTGCGTGAACAGCAGCAGCATCAATTAAATGGTTATATTTTATTAAAAGTCTTGAACAAAAGACGCAATGGCATTGCCATGGCAAATAGATGGCGCGATTTTCGCTCATTTTGTGGTGCAACTGAGCGTATACGCAACGTGCAACAGTGTGAGACCGTTTGAAGTGTGGGCGTGGCTGGTGTAGCATCCACCGGTTGCCATAACGCTGACGCGGCAGCTCGACTCGACACGACTGGACCAGCCTCGAGACGCGACGACGCCTGTACTCCGCAGACAGGTGCGATGGCAGGTGTGAGCGTGGGAGGGAAGAGCTCTAGACAACGATGTTATTTATTCCGGATTTGTCTACCTTTTTATTTATGTTTGGCAGACGCCAATTTTCATGGCGGCAGCAGCGGGAATGGATTTAGCTTTGGCTTTGGCTATCCAAAGGATGCAGCTGCTCTTCAGCTTACCTGCACGTAGAAGCAGGCATGGGGGTGCGGCTGACCACGTGATTCTGTGCGCCAGCCAAGCGGAAAATAAAAGAAATGCCAAGCAACAGCCGCCACGTTGAGGGCTCACCTTTGATTGTCTTAGCCCGGTCGGAGAGACACTCGCCGGCCAAGTAATGAAAACTGCCCCTAGTTAAGGGTTGAGTTTTTGGTAAGCCAGCAGCCAAAGGGAAAGAGATGAACAAAGAGAAAGAGAGAGTGAGAGAGAGAATTAGAGAAATATCTCTGTTTGTGCTGTAAATATTTAAGCTGTAAAAATGCTTTTGGCTTCTGGCTTTGTCTACGGCCTTTGTCTTTTGCCTAGAATTGAAACGGTAACGTTTTAAATTGTTTCCGCGTTGCTGTCATTTGGAGGAAAGTGCTTAAAGCCAAACTATTTTTGATTAAAAAACTTTCTTGGTGGCCGACAAACAAATTCAATAAGCGGCAGCAAAAATCAATAACAAAAGCCGACAGCTGCCTCACAGCCGTCCATCGAAGTGGCGCGAACTTAGTAATCTAAGCCACAAAACACAGCCGCAGTATGCGTAGCAGGGTGTGTGAAAGGTTGGTGGAGGGGGAAGTCGGTTTGTGTGGGGAACATAAATTCAAGATGTGGCCATAAGATTTATGACGATTGCGAACGTGGAATTTCGACAGCGACCATAGACAAAAGTGGCCAAAAGAAAATGCCGCAACATTTGTGAGCGCCTCTGGCCTTTGAACTTCTGTGTAGCAGGGGTGGCCAGCAGGGGCGGGCAGGCGTGGCTGGACAACAATTTACAGTAGGCATATAAAATGTGCATAAAAATTGAAACTGCCGGCGCGCTGCCGCCTCTTGAGAGGGGCCGGCTGCCTGGCACTGGAGCATGGGGCGTATACTTTACGCATTTTAAGTTTCAATTTCACAGCCGAATTTATGGGCATAAAAATGGCGGCATGACCATTTTATGGCCACTTCCGCTGACCAAAAACAGCAAGGACTCTAAGTGATTTCTAACATAAAAACGCATTAGAGCCAGACGTCAGACAAATATGATAAATTCAGCGCAGTTTTTATGCCATATAATGTTGTCTGACTTTCAGCTTCAAATTTGTTGGCTTCAAATCGAAATTTGCCGAGCTTTTATTTACTTCACTCACTGACTGCTTAATGAAAATACTCTTTTCCGTGCAATTTGCCGGGGCAACCCAACCCCCAACCCCCAACCCCATGCCCTGCTTTGAGCAGCGCAATCAATTGTCAAAGTCGTCGGGTCCACGGTTCCATAATCTGGCTTATTATGCAAAGTAAGTGCCCGGCCCTTTGGCAGTGGACGCCAAGCGGGTCCAATGGAGACGCCAGATAATCTCGGTGATATTTCATTGTCGTCGTCGCCGAGGCTTGTAAATGCGTTAACAGCCACGCCTACCCTCAGCCCCGGCCACGCTTTGCCGGCGCTTGCCTCGCGCCAATTGCGAAATATTTCCGTTTCCGGTTTGCTGTTGTCGCTTATGCACTTCCTTCATACCCGCTCATTTGTCGCGGCCCGCTCATAATGCCGGACTCTGTGCTCAGATTTTTCCTTTACGCTGGCGGCGTTGCCATATTTTTTTATATGCCCTGCCCCATATCCGCTCATATATGGAAATACTCGAATTTATTATGCGTTTGTCCGATTGTCTCGCGCGTAATTTTCCAATTTCCATAAACGGTTTCAATTTCAGCATTTCCTTCAATTTTTTCTTCTTCTTATTTTTATTTTTATCATTGTGTTTATGTGTTGGTCGAAAGGGTTTTGCAATTGGGCGTTGCGGCTCCTTTGTGCTTCATTAGCATATTAAATGGTTCCTTAAAGTTGATGAAGTATTAAATTATACGATTGTAGCTATGACTATGCCACATTATGGACACGTTTCATTCCATTTGTGGCACAAATCGCCCAAAACAGACATGGGGGCGGAGGCGGAGGCTGCAGACTATGTTGATTATGTGAAAACCCTCAACAGTTTTTCTATTTCAATTTACATATTCATTCATTTGCTACTCTCATATATTTGGAAGATTTTTGAAATTATGAATTATGGAAATTGCTTGCATTACATTTGCTCTAGTTTTTCAAAGATTTTCCCGCTATAAATATATAGCTGAGCGAGTGCCGCATTCTTTTCACTCTCCAATAAATTTGCATATTATATGTATACACATATGAAAATAAGGAAAATCTTTTTATAGTTTCAGCTCTTAGTTTCTTGCATAGCAAATGAAAATCAAAAATAGCCAAATACTTCCCATAGCTCATTTGCATTTCCTTTATATATCCCTGCCTCAAATTGCATTCCTCTTAGTTGTCGAGTATTTTGCTTGTCCCTAGCAAAAGCAAAGCCCGTTAAATAGTCGAATTCACCTCAGAATCCAAAATCGGATGACGGCGACAGGCGTCGCACATGATCACCTGCTGGTCGTGCATTGCATATATTTGGATATATACAGATACTCCACTCTCTGTCCGTTCCCTTTCATCTCGTCCTTTTCTATGCAACTGAATGACTTCATTTTGTGCGCTCAGCCATGCAAATTCGCAACTGATTTTGCGCCCAAATCACATTGTTGGAAGTTGCAGAAGATGGCAACGTATGGAAAAATGCAGCAAAAAAAACAAAATCACGATTTAAAAACTCTAAAATTAAGCTATCATCAGGTTTTACAACTGAGTCTATCTCCCTCTCGCCTATTATCTCTTTCCACCGCTCGCTTACTCTGCTCCTAGGTGGGAACACATTCGAGTACAATATGTGTATAAAAAAGTCAAAAAGAAATAAGTGCAATGCAATGTCATTAAAGTAGACAAGCAGACAAGGAGACACGGAGACAAGGACGAAAGGAGTGGTGAGGACTGACGATGACTATGACCAACATAAAATCACAACACACACACACACACACAGTTATACGCACACATAGACACGCAGCAGATAGAAAGACAGTCGCCGTAACCCAATCCGTAACCCAACCCGTATTCCTGTCTGTGGTCGCTTATCGGACGTTGTGTGCGTCAAGCTCCCAAGCTCTGTCCCCGATTCAGTCTCCGTGTGCGTTACATAAAGCTGTAATCTGTGCTTATAAAACGGCAAAATGGCAAAACTCTGCAGAGGGTTTTTAATTGTCTGTGCCGGATGGCAGCCTTAAATGCCCTACGACACAAGATGGACCCGAATCACACAAAGAGAAACCAGGGCACTTGAACTGAGAACAAGACAAAATTTAATTTACCTAAATCAAAAATAATAACAAAATATATGAAAAAGTAAAAATGTTTTACTTTCTTCTAGCTATTAGCTATTACTTAATAGATCAAAATGATGAGAATTTAATATTGAAATTTTGTGAAATTTTTGTCAGTGCACACACGTCCGATATGAAACGACTTTGTTGAGTATGCCCGAGCAAATGCTGTGAGATTTTTTTAATTAAAATCCCTTCATAATATTATGTTAATGTTTGCTTGCCACCTGAAAAACTACCAAGGGACCCTGTCACTTTATGGCAGCACCCTCCCTCCCCTCGCAGCAGCCCCTCACCCCACCTTTGCCGCATCAAAATGCTTTTTAGCTGAAATCAGCGCGAGGCAAACTAATTTCTGGCCGAGATTGAAGTGCCAGCTGGAAAGTTATAAAAGGTAATTGTTGGCACCCGTTGATTTTTACATTTTTACATCTCGTCCCACCCTCACGGCCAAAAATGCAAATTGAGTGCGCTATCAGCAACTGTCATGGCAACCCATTTGCCCCTTTCCAACGCATGTCCATTGGCGGGGCGTGGCACACGACCATCTACTGTCGCACAGTTTCACCTGTTTTGGTTCCTTTTACTCCCGCTCCTCACTTTTTTCCTTTTTTTACCAATTGTTGTTGGGCTGGTTGCCATTTGGCTGATGTCGGCAGATTTAGCGCACGTAGCATTTTTAATAATGCCGCCAATTGTCATATTTGCCCCAACGAAAATGGTCAACCCATTTTGCAGAGGGTATCCTCATATGGTTATTGTTGTGCTGCTCTTCGAGCTCTTTGCAGCAATTAGTTTCAGCAAATTTCCAACTATCTCACAATAAAAAGAAATGCGAGACGGAACCGAGTTGATGAACGAAAATGTGAAAAAAAGACAATGCACATGAATTTGGCCTTAAAAGAGATAGCTAGAGCGAGTATGTTATAGATACACATATTTACTATTATGACATTTGCAATGTTTTCGCTATTTTACGTTTTTGAAGGTTTACACGAGCTGAGGATATTGTGTATACAGTTGTAGATAGGCTCGTGTAAGCCCATTCTTATTTTCTCTGCTTATGTTTACCTAACTTATTGGAAAGGTCAGCATGAATGTGAATACCAAGGATATAATACAGAACCTAATGAAAACTAACTTAAAATATGATGAATAACTTTGAATTGTGTTCCAAAAGAGTAGACTAGATTCATATTTATATTGAAACTTTCAACGATTATTCGTTATGCTTGGTAATAATACAAAATTCTAATTTTTGTGTGATTCTTAAAATCGGAGTGAGAAACACAATCAACAGGAATCACAATCTTAGTCCCGTGTAAACTTGCGAATAGGGAACATCACAATCCACAATCTTAGTCCCGTGTAAACTTGCGGCTGCCTAGGAGCCGCCTATCAGTCATAAAAATACATACAACGTCGTTTATTACCCCCCGCATCAGTTTTTATATATTTTTTGTGTCTCTTTCTCTGTTGTCTGTCGTATCAATTGTCAATTTTAATTGCTGGCAGTTGTCATAACTCGGTTGTTAAATTTACAACTGAGCTGGCCAACAGGGAGCGAGCGAGATGGAGACAAAGCGAGCGACTGAGAGAGATGGATTGAGTGGTTGAACGGGGAGGGGGTAGGGGGGCAACACATTTAATGGCGCCCTCAACGCAATGCGTTGACTTTCTTTATGGTTATGCAACAGCCAGACTGGACAGAGAGTCCATATTCGAGTCGCTATGCATGAGCTGCTTAATATGCAGCGAGTAGCCATATTGAATCATCTGAGGCAAATGCCGCGGGCACACTCTATCGAACCGGGCGAGTCCGTGGCTCATGCTGATAAGCACAAGTCACGTAGAGATGATTTGAAAAGGAGACAAAATCATGCATTAAATCGTTGCGACTGGCCCGAGCTCAGGCTCTCAGTTCATTTAATTGCGGCCCGCTAAAGGTGTGCAGTTACACAGAATCCATCCCCCCTCCCTCCTCCCCGCTCTGCATGTGGCTCAGCCCCAGTGCCGCTCTAGTCGCAATTAGTCAAACAAATTTGTTGGAATTAATCAGAATGTGGCCAGCATTTAAAATGCAAAATGCGTGCGCTAAATTACGACGAATTCTGAAGCAGCACAGAAAATATACATATAAAAAAAGAAAGAAAAAACAAACTAGACGCATTTTTTAGCGTGTAAGCAGCGATGCCCGCGCTGCCCGCGCCAACTCCCCTGGCGGCAAAAGAGAGAAGGCTTTTGTGCCAAGTTGATGATGACTCGTTTTGGCTTTGTGCTCGTCTTTGGCGCGTCTACATTTGAATACTAATTGCATTTGGGCCACGTTGTTTTTGTTGTTGTTGTGGTTGTTGGCTGCCTGCCTTGCGGTAAATATGATAAACAACAAAGCGCCTCATTTTGACATTTGTCTGTTTGCAGCGCCCACGTTGACGTTGTGCCACCACGTTGCCGATTCCGCCGACAGACTCCCACGACTGACAGACCCGACCTGCCCCGCCATGGCTGGATGGCTGCCTGCCTGGCTGTCTGCCTGCGCGCCTGCTCTTCGTAATCGCAAATAGATATGCGACTCAGATAATGATCGGCTCAGCTGGCAGGCCAAACTCCAGCTACAGCTCCAGCTCCAGCAGCAACTGCAACTGCAATTCCTGACTCTGGCGGTTGTCGCGCTTTGAACTTAAATGGGTTTTGTTGCTGTTGTTGTTGTTGACATGCAGTCAGCAGGCAAATTTGCCATATGTTGGCAAAATGGCAAACTGCTTTTGCGACGGCCTTTTCAGCTTTAGCCAAGTGTCAGGTATTTTAACATTGCCTTGCCAGGACTTGCTGCTTACCATTTTAGCTGACACACAATAACAATGCATACACTTCCAAAAAAGATTGAGCTCTATTTTGCACTCGGGTTTTACTAGTTATAAAAAATCCCACTAACCAGGTTTTATTTCGCTGTAATTAGACGTCGTTCTCCAATGGTTCTGATATGATATATCTCAAATTAGGAATTTTATGAAATTTAGCAAAACAAATTAAAAATCTTTCCTATGTTGACGAAATTCATATTTTTTCTGAGTGTAGAAATGTTGAATAGCCATAAACACATTCAGTTTTTCAAATTTTCTGGATTTACATTCCATTGCACAAATTGTTACCAGCCTTCAAGTAATTTGCGTGTTTAATGTTAGTTTGTGCTCCAGAATGATTTTTTTTAATTTTTAAAATCAAATTTTACTTGTATTTAACATTTTAAGAGGTGTTTTTTTTGTGATTTTCAAACTAGTTTCCCATTTAGAGAGCTTTGGAGTAGCAACCGGGCGGTCGCAGGTTCGAATTCTGCAGCGTAGTTTTCATATTTCCATTTTTTATTCAAACAGAAAACAACAAAGTGAAAAAGGAGAATACATTGACATATGCCTAAAGAAGCTGCGTTTTTGGAGCCCGATGCCCGACGCTTCTAGTAAACAATTATGTATAAATTTTTGAGAATTTTTCTGTTTTTGCCCACTATTCTCTGGAATAGTTTCTAATCTTCGCTGCCAGTTGCAAAACAATCGTGTTTGTTGCTGAATTTGGAGCATCAGAGCCAGAAATTAAAGAAAAGCAACAGCAGCAAAGCCAATGAATAATTGACCAAGCACAACATCAGCGCCGCACTTGTAATTAATTATACAGCAGGAACAGTAGAAAATGTGGAAACAGGCAGGCAGGCAGGCAGGAACAGGAGCAGGCAACAAATATGTCTGGTAATTATCACTAAGACGCGCCGCTGCTGATTAAAAATGCGACGCCGACGCTGGGACTTGGAGTGGGTTTGGGTCTGAGACTCGGACTTGGACATAACTGGGCCTGAACTGGAACTGGGATTGGAACCTGGGTCTGGATCTGGTGATGTGCATCGAGGCAGCAAGTTGAACGCCAACCTTAACTCGAATTCTGACAGTTTTCGTACGGCTGACATGACAAGCTGCCAGTGCCGATGACGCTAAAAACTTGGAACCCAGTCGGTCGCCGGGGCCAGTTGCGGCCGGCAGCCGGCGGCCGGCGGCTGCCCCCAACTGATTGACTGCCCAGACGGGGGGCGACTGGCGACGGAATCTCAAAGCTGATGCTTGGCCTGCGCCTGAGTGGCGATTTGAGCACCGCAGCCTTAAAGCCGCACCATGTAGTCAAGTGCCGACGGCGACTGACCGACTGACTCCTGACTGCCGACGTCTAGCTCTGTGGCTGGCACGGGGGGTGAGCGGTCAGCGAGCAGACGGTCAGACAGCCAGCGACATGGAGTACCAAGTGTTGCATATAAATGAGGCGTGCCAAAAGTTGACAATGATATTAACCTTGAGTAGGCCTCTCAGCTGGTTCTTTACGTGAAGGTCATGTAGTCAATCGGCTGGCCATTGATTCACTGCGATGTGCTTGAAGATAATTGCTATGGGCATTAGCCGACAAAAAGCTGATGCGTTTGTCATTCATGCGTGCTAATCAGCTTGTGACAGTAATCGATATACAGATGCTTAATCGCTTCATTTCAGTTCTGTCCTCTGACTTCTTTGCTGTTAAGCAAATCATCGATAAATTTTAGTCACCTTCTAATGCCCTTGTAGAAGGTAGTACAATTTTGTCATGAAATGCGTAGCAGACATTTTCAACCTCATAAAGTATATATATTATATGCCTGTCTATTTCTATGCGAACTAGGCTCTCAGCTAGCTCTAGCTAGCGTATTAAAACTTTGCTTAGGTCTGTTTTTCCGTTGCAGGCCGAACCAACTTTCTTACCAGCTTTTTAACCGAACTGAACTTCACAAAACGTTGCCTAGGCATAGCAGTAAAAGGGCTAACCAAAGTAAAACTTTGCAAGGCATAAACCCAGTTTTAGCAATATTTCAATAATGCAGTATTCGATAGTGATAAAACTGGGTTAATCCATGTATTATTTTTCCGTTTACATTAGATTTTACATTTCATTTGTTTTTTTTTGTTTCTGGTTACTTTTCGCAGTGCAGAAAACCCAGAATGTTACTCTTTTGCCTTGCGTCCAAATTGTTCGCCATCCTCCAATGTCTCCGGCAACATAGTACCGCGTGTCTCTGGTAAAAATAAGCTGCAAATCACGGCGGCTACTGCGAAGCAGCCGAATATAAGTGGTGTTATCCATTTCTGAAACTGGGCCAGTTCACAAATAAGCGGTGCTAGCAGACTACCAATACGACCAATCATTGAGCACAGGCCCATACCATTCGAGCGCACCACAGTCGGGAATAGCTCACCGCTCCATAGATACACATTGGGAAATGAAATCGATGCACCAAATAGTCCCAGAATGGCGCAGGCCACCTGAAGCCGCATATCGAAGGTAGTCAGACACGCCAAAGATAGCAGTCCTAAGGCACTAATCCCATTGGACAGCATCATTGTGATCTTGCGACCCAAATACTTGGTCAAGACGACGCAGAGCAAAGTGCCGGGTATGCCCAGCCCAGCGGCGATGAGATTGTTAAGGAATATATTGCCGCCCAGCTTGGATATATACTGGGCAGTGCCATAATAGACCATGCAAATCACCATCCAAATAACGAGCTGGCAAATGGTCTTCATACGCAAGACGGGCGTTCGAAATAGATCGACCACGGTACCCTTTTTTGTAGGCGTCCTGGCAGCTAGCACTTTTTGGCTAGCCTCTATCTCCGCTCGAATGGTTTCGGTGGGCGCATTGTTTATTTTAGCTATCTTTTCCAATATCTTTACGGATTCATCCACGCGTCCTGTCGTAAACAGCCAGCGTGGCGATTCGGGCACCAGGAATATGTATAGCACGAATACGACCGAAAATATTGTCACGGCAAACTGAAACCAGCGCCAAGTACGTATAAAGTAGGCGAAAATCGCCAGGGAGGCGTGGCCAACGTTGAATGGTAACTGATACAGAATTGCAATTAGTTCGCGTTTCTTCGGCCCAATTATTTCCATGATGAGCACAAAGCTGTTGGGCGAGTGAGAGAAATAGAAAGAGAAAGAGAGAGAGAGAGAGAGAAGCAAGCAAAACGATAATTAAATTCAAATCCATAAGAGTAGACATCCTTAATCTCTAACCAAATCTAAATAAACATTAACACTCATTTTGCCAGGCATCGTGAAGCACATTAAAGAAATCTCAAATCATTTTGGATTTAGACTAGACATCTACATATACATATACATATACATATACATATCTACATATCTACATATCTACGATTGACCGACTGATTGGTGATCAACGCACATTTTTTCTGATCGAATTCCACCCGCAAGAGTGGAATGCGGCTGAATAGAATTAAGTCTGATTAGCTTGAAACTAATATTCAATGTTTGTTTGGCAATTACCAAGTGTTTCACACATTTCTTAAAATGCAACCCTTTTGGATGAAAAAAGTGGGTCATGGGTCAATGAAAAAGTTTGTTGTTCGGGTTAAATTTTCGTAATAAGAGACTAAAATTGGAAAACACTTATTTCAACTCTTTTGTGGACTTCAAATTCATTTTCAAATTTTACATAGTGCGGGTGGATATAAACATTTTCGGACAGAACTTGCATGTCCTTTAAGGACGCTTGGATTCCGCGAAAAGTGTGAAACACGTCTTAAATGATTTGATTGTAGATTTGCATGGAAATGAATTTAAGCGCGAAACGTCACTCAAATCTTTGACCCCGCAAATGAATTTGAACAAAGGTCTTTGAAAATTAGTTTGAGGTCGATCGAATGGTAAACATAAAAGTTTCACACAAACGTTTTTCGCGATTTTTCCACACTTGCGGGTGGAATTTTCCGAAACCTCGCTTTAGCTTAAATGATCGGTAAACTGTTATAAGCTTTCTGTCTACCTCTTTGCCATATACTATAGGCTATTATCAATGTTTGGTGATATTGTGAATATGTTTGAATTGATGAAGATTAAAGATTAGTGTGTGAGGCTTAGACTTTACCTGGTTGTCATGGTGCCGCCTGTGGCAAAAGCAACCAGAAATCTAAAGAGACAGTAGAACCAAAAATAGGGGGACAAACAGACGACCAACCCAGTGCCTAGCTGCATGAAGCAGCAGCCCAAAAACGCAGGACGACGACCACAACTGAAAATATATAAACGTAAATAACAATATAAACACATAGGTATATAGCTGTATATAGCTTACCGATCTGCGATCATGCCAAAGAATATACTGCCAAACATAATGCCAGCCATAACAATGGATTGTGACATACTGGCCAAACTGGACTTTTTACAGGTGAGGTCCCATTCCGTTATGATGGTGGTCTGAAATACGCTGGTGTCGAACTCTGTCTTATCGCAGTCGTCGCTGCACGGCTTTGTCACGTTTGGCGTTACGCAACTGAGTTCCGTGGGGGCCGCCAAAAAGATGTGTGCCAGTGTATGCCAGCCAGTGCCAAATTTACTTAAAAATATCAGCATGCAAAACCAGAACTGATATCGCTTAAAGTCACCGATCTGGGAGATGATTGGATCGCCCGTCTTTTCCACCGGCACCGGTTCTTTTTTCTTTGCTTTCGGTTGATCGCCCATTATAATTGGATGTACCTAGGTTTTATATTATATCAAAAAAAGAAAACACATATCAAAACAAATTAAAATTGGAATTTTTACTATCCCTATGATGTGAGTGTACTAAGTTTACAAACTAAATAAATTTAGTTTTTTCGAATTGTTTCGAATGTAAACTTGAAAAGTCAATTTTTGTGCTACAAATTTGAAAAAATGTAAATCTATTTGTACCATCTTTATCTCAATTTCTTTTTGCAAATAAGTTTTAAGTGCATCTAATGAAGAACCAAATGTTGGTATCAGAGGTTTTCGCCCTTCTTAATCTATGGTAAGAATATTGAGCCCGCATTTTCTATCCAATAGCGGGGAACCTTGCGAAGGCATATCAAATAGGTCTTTGAAGATCTTTAAAAATGAGTTTGAAACTGATAATAGACCAAAAAGATAAGTTTATTCGCCCAGTTTAAAGAATTGCGTGTGGAATCTTCTAAATCGCTGAAACACATATTCATTAAGTTTTTATGTAGATCATTGAAACAACATAAAACCAGTGAAACACGCCACATATGATTTTTCATGTAGATCCTTGGAAATGAGTTTGAGCGCGAAATGTCACCCAGCAAATCTTTGTCGCCCAATTCCTCCAAGGAATTTGAAGAAAGATGTCCGTCTGTCTGTCAGTCCGTCCGTCTGTATGTATGAAAGCTATGATCTCAGAACCTATAAGAGCAACAGACTTGAAATTTTAGCTGTAGCTCGCGCAAATCGAGTTTGTTTCCAATATTCGGTAACTTACCCCGTTTCCAAGAAATCGATAGAAATCGATATTGAAATCTTGTTTTGTAAGCAATTTTTGTAGATAAGGGCTACAGTCATCAAACTTATCATTTAATATCTATCACCACCTCCCCGCTACTACATTATAGCTATAAATCAATGAAAAACATCAGTTTCTGCTGCCCACCAATATTAGCCACTACTTAAATGCAATTGACTTTTTGATAATACTCGAATATTCTATAGTACAATAAGATATAGAAAATTTCAAAAATGATTGGGTAACAAACACAGAAGTTATTAAGTAAAACATGTTTTTGCTGGCCTCGAGTTTGGGGCAGCAAGCGCAAATTCCAAGAATTTCTGTATACAGGTACACACACACAATCCTGCGTATTGCATTGCATATGCGATTGTATTGTTTTCTGTGCTGCTATTTTAATTCGTTTCTCCCCGTTAAGACTCAATTGTTGGGCTGGCTGTTGACTAGTGGCGGCAGCAAGTTGTGCGGTCTGAGTTCGATCCCTGCCCAGGGATAATTTTTTTATTTCGAATTTATTTTTATTACTGCAAACGATATCAGCGAGATACAATTGATAAATACATACGAATATTTTGGCTTAATTCTTGAAACTTTTATAAAGCTATTAACTCTTGGCACTTCTAGTGCTTCCGCAGTTAGTCCTCGTCTCGATTTGAAAATGTTAGCTAAAACAACTTGTAATGAACAGAGATTTGAGCTGTGGCTAAAAATCGCAAGTTGAAGAGGCAATCGAAATGATATGTGTAACTACTGCTTATTGCCCCCATCTCTTGTACTGTTTGCCCCTCCAGCTGCGTCGACGTCATGCCAAGTGTGACCACAAAGCTAAAGCAATTAAAAAGCATAAAGACAACATTTACATTGTCGGTCGCTTTTGGCCAAGTGGCAGATTTAAGCGGCTTTTGAATGTCAGAAGCGGCGGTAAATGTTTATGCCAAATATTTTGGCAAATATTTTTGCCGCTCGTTTTCATTTTCTGGGGTATTTAAGGCCCTAGCAACGCTCCAATTAGCACACAAAAGGATTACGGGCCAAATACCGCAAAAATTGTACAGGGCTTATGACGAAATGCGCACAGTGTTTCAGCCAAGGCCAACACTGTGCACCCTGGTTGCGGTCACTGGGCCATAATTGCAACACAGAACCGTTAATACTGCCAGAGGGGCAATGGGGAGGGTACGCTTCTGGATCCACTCGTAGCTGAATCAAGCGTTCGCAACAAGCTGCCAGACAGATGGAATAAAGTGCAACAAGCGTTTAATTTCAGCTCACATGAAATACAATCAAAATATTTTATAGTTTTGCCCATAAAGAAATTCATAAAGCAAATGTCGGCGTCGTTTTACCAATTCATACGAAAATTGCTAACTCAGCGCGCACATATATCATTTTTATGCCCGGCCACGCCCCTTTCAACTCATAGCAAATTGACAAATGCAGCAGCGCGCGGCAATGTCTGAAATGTCTTTGCCACTATTTAAGGTCTTTTATGAGTTGCCAACTGCGAGCTGCAGGTTGGAAGCTCAGCCCCGCAGCCATCAGCGCGGTGTGCCGCGGAGAGGGGACTTGCCTCTTGGTTGGTGTCAGAGGAGGGGGAGCTGTGAGCTGGCAGCGCAAATGAAAAAGCGCACCAGAAACTATGAACAACGCTCAACGAAATAAAACTGCTTGTAATATGTAGTAAAAACCCCAAGCTAAGATAATTTTAATATGAATCAAACCGACTAGCTGATGCTCTTTTTGTGAATGTTAATTGCAAAGTTCAAAGATTCACAAAGGGAATTACGAGCTGATAAACTAATAAAAAATGAATTCAAATGTTTCCAAATTAGTCTCAATATATTTTAGTCTCTTATGTTTGTTAAATAGTTTCTTAACATTCAACTAAATTAAACAGTTTTGAATTCCTTAGAGATTTGCTTGTTTGTACTTACCTTGTTCCGAATACCGAAACGTTGAAAACCACTTGTCTGCTGCTTGACCTCTACTGAAGAAAATCAATAGCTAGTCGCTTTATATAAATAGTGTGCGAAACTACCCTTAAAATGTTCTCTATATATATTTGCCAACTACCTGAGTTCTTATCAAGCATCTGCCTGTCCATCCAAATGGTCACAAGTGCTGAGCTACCTGTGCCGTGGATTGTGTGTAAGAACTGTCTCGAAGGTGTCACCATTAACAAGACTAAGAATCGAGTTGTATTGCAAAAATCTATATCCAAAGTTAACTCTTACGACCTCGAGTTGAGGTATACCCACTGCCTTGTATAGGGTATTTGCAGCATCATTTTAAGTGGAAAAAAAAAATCAGCTAAAAACAAAGCGCCGCATCAACGCTTTGGCTGCCTTGGCTTGAGCTTGGGCACTGGGCACTGGGCCTTGGCTCTATTCCTCTGTAAATCCTCTTTGATTAAGTGCTCAGTCTTTACTGTGGAGATTTTTTAATCGTTACCTCGTACCACCACGTTCCACAGGACGCTTCTAGCTGCTGGCTGACTGGTTGCCTGGCTGGCTGGCTGGCTGCTTGCAGGCAAGTGTAGGACGTGCATGTGACCATGCCCCATAGATTAATCGCTAATCTGTCCCTAGAGGGCGTACGGACATTTTTAAAAACTGCACACAAAAAGCAACAAAAATACGCTGCCTCATCCCCCTCAAAGCCAGCTAAGAGAACCCAGCACCGAGACAACACAAAGACTGAGAACCATTTGGAGTTCTGTTTCTCGTTAAGTTCTCGTAGACTTTCTTGTATGGGGTACAAGGAAGTCGGGTTTCTGAGCTGCAGCTCTTTAAGTTCGCATTCGCACCTCTTTTTGTGCCTCATTTTTTTCTGCTGCCCTTTTTTGGTTTTATAAATAAATTAATAAATTTAAGGCCCAACACTAATTGTTATGCATGCTCAGCTGTAGTCGGCAGATTAATGTTTTAATTTTTGCTAGTCAGTCGTCTAGTTTAGTCGGTAACTGCTCTACCTCATCCATTAATTTATGCGCCATTTTTGAGTAATTTGTTTGGCCAGAGGCGCAGAAATGCATTAAATTGGAATGCAACAGGGCCGAATCAGGTACATTGGAGCGGCTCTTGGCTCATCTCTAAGAATTGTTAATTTCAAAACATAATAAAATGCAGCAATATGTTTTAGGGTTCGTTGGGCCTTTCAATTTGCCCTCGAACGGCCACAAACGAACGCGCTCTAATGTGTGACACATAAATCAGAGCGGGAAGTGGAGCGTGGTGGGTTGTGTTGTGAGGTTTGCTAACTAGAGAGGGTCTCACAAGGTCTACTAACTACAACATAGAGAGCTTGGTATAGATTCAAGCTTTTAAATAACTAGTCAAAGGCTCATATATACAAATAATTTAGTATTTGACATTGGGCTATGAACCTTATTAGAACTACAAAAGATTTTCCTTAGCAATGCTGCAACTTTGAAGGCAAAAGGTTCGACTGTGAGACTCGAATGAAAAATTGGAAACTAATAAAGTGAGTGGGCGCATCTATATGGTCGAAGGGCCGTGTATTGATAAGTTTTAGAATGGAAAATTATAGAAACTTGAAGGAAACATTTTTTACAAATTAAACAAGAACTCTATTTAATAAGCTTTTTCAACTGCATCTTGAGCTTCATCATTAATCAATAAATTATATCATGAAATATTTTAATGCAAGTACATAACAGATTGTAAATAAAATACTCGATAAGCACAGTGTCTATCATAGCATTCCATGTATTATAACGACTTGAATCTTGCACACATGAAATGGGCCCAGTTGATGGCTTGTTGAGTAAATTGTTAGTGACTGGGCCCTGTCATGGGCCTGGCTAACACAGCTTGTAAGTTGCTCACTTAAGTCATTTGTTTGCAACTCATTTCCAGCCGAGTGCCATAAGCATCATCATTATGATCAAGTGCTGCTGCTGCTGCTACTTCTGCTGCAGCTACTCAGATTTGTCGCTTTAGTCGGTGGCTGCTTAACTAAGCCGGCTCAAACAGCAGGCCGAATGTTCTGAGCCCTTTTTCCATGACCAGCCCGTGGCCAGCCACGTTTCGGCTTGCCTTTGAACTCCTTCCGAGCGGCTGTTGACGGGCTCCATAATTGCTTGTTAAGCAATTTGACACGACTAAATAAATGACTGACTGACTGAGAGACTGACTGAAAGACTGGCTTACTGACTGACGCTGGACTTTGGTGCATTTCCTGGGCGACGCGTATTTCATGCATTTAGCTTAATAATCGAGTCGAGTATTTTACGCCTTGTTGAAGGCTCTGGTAATCTGCCAGGTCTACGACTCGAGGGCCTAATCAATTTGTTGGAGCTAGCCCATTGGCTCAGCGGGGCTTAGTGTAAGGAGGGGCGCACTCTGATTTATGCGTGGCGGGCACGCAAATCGAGGCGCTTAATTTCCGCTGCCGACAGTCGCCAACCGCAGCCTGTCAGTCAAAGCAGCTGTCATAATACCATGCAACAAGCCCCCTGACCATACCTCCACCTCCTTTTCTGGGTAAGGGGGTGGGAGCAAAGCTTTGCAATCTTTGCGTGTGCTTTAGACCAGAAGGTAAATAAATGCCGACACGGCTCTCGCACTCGCACTCGCACTCGCTCTCGCTCTACGCTGGCTTATGCATAATTAACTTGACTACAAAACTTGCACCGTTACAATTTAGTAGAAGTTTTAATTTATGCCTCGAACGGAGTCCTGTAATGAGTCCAGCGTCCTGGCATCCGTTAGTTAGCCGTTCAGTTTACTCTACGTAAGCAAACATATTTTAATTTGAGGTTATGTTTACATGCTCTGTGTGTGTGCCACGCTTCAGCTCGCACAACATCAGCAACAACAACAATATCTGTAGCTGAGTAGCAGCAGCAGAGCCACAAGTCCAACATTCACCTGGTCGCATTATTTTCAAAAGATACAAATTACACTCTGCTACAAAAAACAAACCAACTGGGTAGGGATTATATTGATGAAGATTTTTAGATTATACTGGGGCTGACTTGATGTTTAAGTAAATTTATGATGTGTTTTTGAATGCTATCGCTTATTGATAAGCGGTAAAGGTAAACGTACCATAAAGTATAATTTCCCTGCTGCCTAGTGTTATGGAAATTGATCAATTCAGTTGGGGTATGCCGCATATGTAGGCGCCTCCATATGTGTATATTATCGGTTGTGCGATATCAGACACAAACATAAATGCAAACAATAATATTTGCTTAAAATTGGCTACGCCCTGGACATTGTGTTAACAGAGATGAAGAGGAGAAGAGCAGACAAGGGGGTCGTTAGGTATGCCAAAAGAAATAAGAGGCAACATGTGTTTTACATGGCAATGGCGATTGGCAATGGGCGATTGGCGACTGTTGATGGCGATGAGGATGAGGCACAGCAACTGGGCGACATGTTTGCTGTTCAATCAGTCGTTCAGTTTATGGCAGCCCTGGGACAGGCCCATCCGCTGGTAACAAACCATAGCAGCCTTCTGTGTGCAACTTTACAGTCTTGTTTACTTGTCAGTTGTTGTTGTTGCAGCTATGTTCAAGTCCGCATTGCGTATACGACGCATTGGCACAGTGGATACACATTTTGCAGCTGACATTTTTGCGCCGCTTTTGCTGCTGCTGCTGTTGCTGTTGCATTTTATGCAAATGAAGCCAAATATTGTTATAGGAGCAACATTCTGTTCGGCTGCTGTGCCCCCCGTTGCTGGTCTCTGCCTCCGGTTTCTGTTACCGTACCATGTTTACCTGCCAGGCCACACAAGAGCTAAGTCAGCCAGTTGTAGTGGAGTGTAGGTTTTGTTGCATTCGTATTTATTTTATGTTTTCCATATGTCACACACTGTGTACGAACATGCCACATGCAACCGAATCTAAAATTGTTAGCTATCCGATGCGCATGTTTTTTTTTGCCGAAGTGATTTTAGTTGTAGAATGCGCTTGGCTTAATAATTAAAAGAGAATATTACTTCCATTTTTGGAAAACTCCATATGATTTGCTTGTCGAGCGCGCGGCATGCATTAAAGCTGTGAGAATCGCGTAAAGAGGCGCCGTGCTGCGCAAGAGCCAACACGCAAATGGAAGCCAATAAAGATTTAAGCTTTCACCCGTGAACCAGGCTTTTTAATTAATGCATTTGCAAGTGCACTTTAGGCCCACACGCAACATATTCGCCCATAAACCGAACATTTTCAACAGCCTCTCCCCCTTACTACTGCATTTATGGTAAGAGTAGGGTGTTTCGCTTCTGTTTTTTTTTTTCTTTTAAATGCGCATCATAAATGCATTCATTTGTGACACTTGATGTAATTTGTTAGTGCGGTAATTACATAAAAGTGCAACGGCCAAACAATCACACACTTAAAAGCTTTTTGACGGTAGGCGTGGCCCATGGCCGTGTAGACTTCGTTCTGTGTGGCCCAGTGCAGGCGCGTGTGCGAAATCGCATTAAAATTAATGTAATTTACAACAATGAACATTAACTTAAATTAGCGATGAAATGCAGCGCACGCAGACAGATGCACACAGTATTCGAAAGTGGCTGGTCTGTTAGGGTTGAGGGCTGTGGGCTGCGGGTTGCGGGCTGCGGGCTGCGAGCTGCGGGCTACGGGGTAACTGGGTCTAAAGGAATGGCATTCGGTGCGTATGCACACAGCTATTTGGTGTCGTTCTGTTGTCCAGTTGCGTCCACTGGCGGCATGTGTGGCATGCAGTCACGTGCAGCCAAACGACGCGAAATTCGCCAACGCATTTGTCCAGCGTGAACCCCCAGCGACCCCCCTCCCCCCTCCCTTTGTGCCCACTGTTCTGTCTGGTCAGAAGCTTTTGTTTTCAAACGGGCGCCAAGGAAACAAATCATTTGCACACAGTTCCCCCCCTTCCTTTGGTAACAAACCAAGCAAGCCCCCCGCGCAACAAATTAACGGCCATAAAGCGTTTTTGCCAGTGGGTGACGGGCAACGCCGGGTACTGGTAGAAGAGGAGAATCAAAATTTACGAGCGGTGTCTGCGTCGCCCCAAAAATTATAGCGCACATAAATTGTTAAACGCGAAATCCTTTGATTTTAATTACGTCGAGAATTTTTATTGCCCAGCCCGTGCGGATGCGGAAGTGCGGATGCAAAGGACTTGGTCGCAGCTTTGCGCTGCTTCCGGCATGCGTTTTGCTTGAATTTTCTTTATTTTCCCAGTTTTACTTTTTTCGCTTTGTTTTCTTTTTTTTTTAGACAGGCAAATTAATTTTAATTGTGGTTTGGCTGCTGTAATTAATTGCAATTGAAGCGTACAACAAAAGAAAAGTAGCAAAGCGTGAGAGGGGGGGGGGGAGTGGGCGGGAGAGAGCGAGAGAGAGAGGGGGGGTGAGGAGGGCTACAAATAGCATAAGCCAGCTACTTGCGCCCATCAAAACAAATCAAATGAAACGCATATTTCTGCTTCAATTAATCAAATTAATTGAAATTTAATGAACCTAATTGTTAAGAACCTAAACGCAGCGAACCTCAAAACAAGCTTTATTGTTGTTGCTTTTTATTTATTTATTTATTTTTTGCTACTTCAGGTAGCTACAAAAATAACAACAACAACAACTGGCGGAAATATGCCCAAACGGAAGCTACACAAAATGGCCGCAAATCAAAGGCGCCGCCGCTCGGCATTTCCTTTTTGGCCGTGCTGAAAAGTTAATAAAGTCGATATACAAAATGGCCACGCGCCTGTCAACGATTCCCACAGGAACTGCAGGAATTTTCGAGCGCCCAACCCCCAACTTCCCCTGCCCGCTGGCACCTTAAGCTGCCTAGGCATTTATTTGGCCAAGTCTCGCAGCATTTTTTCAATTTCTTGTGATTTTTAGTATGGGCCAAACAAATGACAGACTCAACATTTTAACAACGTATTATGGCTAAGCAGGATAATAACACTTGGGCTTCCTCCCTCTGCGAGTGTGTGTGTGTGTGTGTGTGTGTGCGTGTGTGCCTGTGTGAGCGCGCGCGAGTGCAAACAAAGCTAAAATAAAGATACTTCCGGGCCGTGACCAGTGACAAGCACTTTAGTTGCGGCCAGCGAACAATGCGAATCACTTGGATCCTACGCGCTTAGTGTTGAGCACTTGGCCGTTTAACAGCTAAACATTCGCTGTAAGCCAATTTGTATGCGAATTGTCCATGTACACTTTTGTTTTATCATAGAAATAACTTATGCTTTTGCAAGGAATAAGTTCTTTGTGAAACTGAAAGCCTGCCTTACTTTAGAACCAGAAGATTTGTAAACCAACCAGCCTGTGGACCTAAGTCACAAAATACAGTATAACAGACAAATATATTATTAAATTGATCAATAAGTTCAATGATTTCTTTTTTGAAATAATGCTGTTTAGCTTGTTTGTGGCTGAATTTGGAGCAAGTTTCGGACCTTAACAAACATAACCCGAACCCCGCATTAAATCTGAGTTGACGTCCGTTTGTTTGTGTTTTTTATGAGCTGCCAGGACAGCGAGGAGTGCTGGGTTGGGGGGATGTGTAGCTGAAGGAGCCTGAAGAATGATGCTGGTCAACACTACACAAATTGTTGCGCTGACCGTATCCGTGTCCTTTGTTGTGCGTCATTTTCTTGTGTGTTGTTTGCTGCTGTTTGTTGTGTTTGTTGTTGTTGTTGCTGCTGCTGCTGACTCGTTCATTGTGTTTGCGCCATAAATCGCTTCCGTTTATGTTTTAGAGCCACACAATGGGCCAAAGTGCGAGCTGAACAAGAAGCAGAGCACGAAGAAGCTGTAGGAGATAAAGAAGAAGCACCAGACGGCAGGCAGGCAGCATCAATGGCGGCAGTCAACAAAATGGCGACGTTGACGTCGGCAGCGCTGCTGATCACAAGCGTAAACAATAAAGTTTAAAACAACTAAGCCCAGATACAAAATGTTCTTCTGGGGGGAACAGCGATGGAATTTCATTTCGTATTGTCTGTCTGTGTGCGTGTGTGTGTGTGTGCTGGAGCTGGTGTGTGTACTTTCTAGCCATGGCTCGCTGCACGCTCTTGACCATGTGACCAGCAAGCCGTGTCAGTCATTTTGAGCGCCGTTACGCTTTTGTGACCTCGCCACACCCTAAAAACAAGTATTAGTTGAGGGAGCTGAGGATGTGGATGGAAGAAATCTCATCTTTGTGTTTGCACTTAGCCCCTAGCCAGTGTGCGCGTTGTCCTCCTGTTGTAGCATGTCAGGACATTGCGCCGCCTTTTCGCCTTGTGCTGGAAATAAAATAAGTTAGTCCCTGGCAGCAAGGCAACGTCCTGTCCCAGGACACAACGCACAGCTCATGTTGACTTTTCCTATTTTAAGTCCGTTTATTTCTTTTACACTTGCCTACCCCCGACACCACACCACGCCGCGCCTCTGTCCGCCTTCACTTCCGGTTTGGGTTCACAGTTCGCATTCGGTTGCAGCAGTTGTTGTAAAATGAAAAGTTTTCCACTCGCCTGCCAAGTGGCAAGCACCACTCTGCTCCAAACAACAATGCCAATAACAAGAAGAAGCAAAGTAGAAGACGAAGAAGCAGCAACAGCAGTCGGCAAATGCAGTTCCTAAGCTAAAGTTTTAATGATCCAAGACGCTAGATTTTAGAATCCGAATTACTTTGTTCAAAATGTTAGAAAATACGCAAAGTGTGCTTGGAAATGCAAAACCAATTACATAAATATTAAAGATATCACATATCTTATGAGAACTTGCTGGACTATAGATTTGGAGCTTGAACTTTGCCGCTGTTCACGTTTATTTTTCTCTGCGGCAACAATTAAATTATTATGGAATACCCTTAATGCTAGCTATATGGATAGTAAATATCATTGTTGCACAGCGAGAAATAGTCATGTATAGTACTTTTTCCGTTTTGTAATAAGACGACAGTCACATTGAGAATTCTTTCAGCAATTGCTACTTTTAATAGGGATTCTCTTCAATAAACCTTTCCCTTTATACAAATGCTTTATCCTCTTGTATTCCTTAATTAATGTTGTGTATATCCGTTAAACTTTAATATAAACCCAAAACACACACAAACAAAAGTCATTTTGGCTTCGTCCCGAACCCAGCTGCCTCTTCATTATTTGGCACCCCCAGTTCGAATGCATTGCTTTGGCTCTGCCACACCTCCTGTCACTTGGCGGCCTAGCCCCGACCCCCTAACACCTGCCCCTGCCACCCGTTTCGCATGCCTTTTGACACACACCTGTGCGCATTCTCAGGCCGACCCCTTGGCTTAATGTTGTAACAGACAACCGCAGCACAACAATGGGTCGTGGCGCAAAACACCTTTACACACTCGCACACACACACACGCACAGACGACTCACATGAACAACTTCCACACCATTTACAGTTCATTGAATTTTCCTGATAAATACGCATAATTTGTATACATTTATACGAAATATGTATATGTACTACACCTCGACCCGGACCCGGCTCGGGCCCAAAGTTGGGTGCGTGATTTGCCGCATTCTGCTTGAATGAGTTGGCAGCTGACAGGACGAGAGGAGAGTAAGCAGCACGGACGAGTCTTTAGGTCCGTTCCAACTGACACTGAGACGTCGTAGGTGCTCGGGTTGTGCCCATAATTACTTTTAAATAAGCAAAATGTCTGCCTGATGTTAGGCTGCGGAGGAGCTCAGACTCTGTCTCACGGTTGCCAGCATCAGAAAACATCAAAAAGTTTTGTACATTAAATCAAGCATTCTGCTTATTTGTTGTTGTAGTTGTTGTTGTTGTTGTTGTTGTTGTCGCTGTTGTTAACAGGCAGCTGCCTTTTTCGCCTGCTCTGCTGATTTTCCGTTAATTTCCGCAACGCGGCAATCATTGACTTTTCAACGCGGCCAACGCCGGCGCCCGAGCAGGGACTGAATTTGTAGCCGAGAGGCTGCTCTGGGCTCACAGGGGCCGCCTGGCCTCGCCTCGCATCACATCGACATCAGCGACGACGTCGAACACACTGGAGAGCCATTAGCGTGCGCATGGGGTTTGTGTTAGGGGTTTTTAGTACTTACCCCCCTCGCAAATACCCGCCCAAGGTCCCGCCACACATGCTAATACACACATTTGGAGCTGCCTGCTTATTCCCTGGCTCTCATTCGCGTTCCCATTCTTATTTCCATTTCCATTGTGCCCCCGTTGAAGTCGTTGATTTTTCGCATTTCAGCCTTTTTCACGCTTCTTCCACCCCCGCTTTTACTTTTTCACTTCTGCTTTGTTTCCGCTCGCATCCGGCGTATGCGGCGTCTCTTTTAAATGCGCGTGAATGAGTAATTTTTGTTTACACTTTTGTAAATAAAGATTTATGTCGCATGGGGCGCATGGGCTCCACCGTGCGGCTATGTGGCACGCGCCACGTGCCACCAGCCCACCTGATAATAAACCGTGTGCAGTTTATTCACGCAAATTGATTAGTTCGATTATGTCGAATGCCACCTAATACGCGGCTCAAATCCCCATCAACAATGTTAAGGTTAAACAGCATCAAATGTTAAAGTCCCGGAGGGTGAGAATTTGAGAACACTCGAGTTTTTGTATCCTTTAAAGAATTATATGACGAATGTTAAAATATACAGAGAGGTGGTATGCACAGGAATAATTTTGCAACATTTTTTTTTCATTTTATAGATACGAAAGCTAACACGATAAGGAAAACAAAGAGATATACTAAGGAAATATATAAATACAAGGTAAGTAGAAAGATTTTATATATAAATCTAACAGTTTCTAGAAGGACTCTCATCTTATGTTGAGATGTTGCCCTTAAATGTAATTCTCTGACGACTTCTAATTCTGTGCTTAGTTGCTTCTGATTAATATCAAACGGCTGAAAATAAATTTCCACTTGCCCACTTCACGCTTTTTTCAGCGCTTGGCCCTACCTGACCATAGATCTTAGCGGGTGCGGCCTGCTTTAATCTGATATCGCACTGGGGACTTGCACTTAGGTGGAATTGCCTTTTAAAAATAAACATATAAGAGTCAATATTGTGTGCATATACATATTTGTACGCTAATGAATGTCAATATTTGTTTGGAGAAGTTGGGGCATACACAAACTTACGGCTATCTGCGAATCAGACGTTTAGGGCTAACAACTGTTGTTGTCCAGTTCGTAAACCAATTCGGGCAATTAACTTTGGCTGTTCAAAGTTCATTGATTTGTTTTCGAGTTCTTCAACAAATTGACAGCCTTGACCTTCGACCTGCTGTCGACCTGTCGCCAGGTGGCCGTCGCATGAAAGTTTCATGTAGTTTATCAAAAACTCCCTCTCCTGCGGCGCGTGCCAGTTATTAGTTAATAACTATTCGGTCTTTGTTTATTTATAATGCCCATAATTGCCGGGACGTGGCCAATGTGCTTTGGCACCTGCTGCAAAGCCAAATAAAGCGCCCCCTTCCCCCCATCCGGCGGTGCCAAGCCTTGAACCAGTCTACAATCCGGCTGATGCCAGTCCTTGTCTAACGTTGTCCATTGGGCATTGTAATTTAATGGCCGTCGCACAATTATTTTCCAATTCACAGCCCAAATACGAAGAAGAGCTGCGGTAAAAAGGGGGCACTCGAAATTTGCCCGGCCTGTTGTCAAGTTAACTTTTGGTCTGCGGCACACAGCAGGTGTTGAAGTTTGGCTAATTAATAGGCACACAGATTTTTTAACTGGATGCGATCCGGCGAGTTGAGGCTGTCGACAGGTGTGTGTGTGTGTGTGTGTGTGTGTGTGTTTGGGGCTGCAGCGGGCAACGGGTCACGTCCGCTTCACAATGCGGGCGACAGCTGCGTCATCCCGGTCCGCGTTGCGTGCCTGGCTACATTTTGTCCAGGCCCACGTCCCGAAGTTATTACTAATTTTAAATTTATGTGCATTTAATTGAAATTCGGCAGTGGCAACCACAGCGGTGCCCGCTGCTGCTGCTGCTGATGACCCACTTGCTGGCCGGCTTCGGTGGCTCGGCTTTGGCTTCAATCGAACATGGCAAACAAGTTGCAAACAAGTCACCAAAATCGCATGCAACATAAATTTTCGCACATTTCGGTGCTGCAACGAAGCGCACATGCAAGCACAGTCGCTTCCCAAGTCCAAGTCCAAAGTCGCGAACCTGGCCCCAAAGAATTAAAGCAAACAAACAAAAAAAAAGTTTATGCGAGTGCGCATTGTGAGCCTTTTTTTTTGCCAGGCCGCAAATTTATTACGTTAATTAAAATAATTCTTAATTAATAAAAAGCAGCAGCGGCAGCGGGGCATGAGCTTTTGCTGGATGCTGCCGCGTCGATGATTGTTGCCGCACAGCACAGTTGCATGTGCCACATTTGCAGAGGGACAAGCGGAGACAGCAGCGTTCTGTTCTGCCGAGCTCTCCCACCCTCAGTCTCTGCCGCTCTCTCCTACTGTATTTCTACAGCTCGCCCTCTGTCTGCCGCAAGCTTTTTGTCTAGTAATGCAGGGCGCATCAATTATGGATGCCATGTGGCAGCTCCCCTCACTGCAGTTACTCTACCCAAAGCAAAGCGTAGCCGCCCACTCGGCAAGTTTCTCACGGTGCATGTTTTAAAATGAATTTAATATGCTCTTTACTATATTGCAGTACCCCTTTCCGTAACTAAAAGTATAGAGTGACCATGGTGTCGTTGTGCACAGTGGGCTTGCCTAGGGTTAAATTGAGCACAATCGCTAAAATTGCAAGTTCAAATGGAAGTAGTACGATTTCTGCAGTGATGCGAATACCATATTAATTATATAGGTTTAGGTTGAATTAGAACTTTATATTGAAGTTTACTTTAGGTTTTCTTTACCGGTTCGGGTAATCTGAGGCCATTTCCTTTAAGAAACAGTCTGCGCTGACGCTGCTCTGTGCGTGTATTCGCTTATAATTTGACCATTTGTCTTACCGTTTTGTGCCACTGTCGCTGCACTCTCAGCCTAAGCTGCACTTGTCCCATTGCTGCCACTCATTACATTATTTTCGTGTGTTTATTGTTTCTTTGCGCTGCGGCAGTTGCCGCCATACCACTGGCCACGGGCCACGGGCCACGCAGTTCGTAGCAGCAGCAGCGGCAGCGGCAGCTAGCTGGCGCCCTATTGTTCCAGCCTGAGTCTGAGCCTGCATCTGACCCGCTGCCCCTCTGTGGACGGTTCTTCGACTGTCCGTTGGCCGCCGCTGTGCCGTGCTGGTTCCAGTTTATTATGCAGCAACGCACCCCCAATGCGGATCGGGTTGCTGCTTGCCTCGTTGGCACAGACAGCGCCTGACAATGAGTTTTTAGTTTGTGCAACGGCGCTGCGTTCATTTTGCTGCTGCTTATCTGCCACTGCCACTGGTGCAGACGCCGGCGCTGGCGCTGGCGCTGCCAATGTTTGCTGTCATTGCAAATTTTCGAGTTTGACAGCTAACAAGCACAACCGGAGACGGGGATGGAAAAAGAAGCGCTGCTGACTGGTTCCAGTGTGGACGCTGACGCACAGCGTCTTTACTTAAGTGGCGCTACGCAACAGCGGCAGGAGTAGACCCCTGCCTACCTGCCCCAGCCCCCTGCCTCTTGACGGTTATTAGCTGGCCACTGCTTAAGCCGCGCCGAGTGGCTCTCCACACGAGCAGGTCCTATGCGGTGTGGTCTTAATGATGTCAATCCAAAAGCTGCTGCTGCTGCTGCTGCGAACAATGCATTGGAACTTCTGACAAGCGGATTGGGCGCTGGGCGGCATTAGAGCTGATTAGCCATGTGCTTTGGGTATGGGTTTGTGTCTTGACTGTATTATGTTTTAGTTCTTGAGTCCTTCAGCGCTCTCTCATACAGTACAGCTGTAAAGTACACGTAATTAATGTGGACTTACCAGTTTGGCAATGGGATAGCCAAAGATATGGGAAGACCAGCATAAAATCTTTGCATCGCTGCACGCAGCTGGAATTTTCGTAATAGGTTTCTTGCTTGCTTGTTTCACATCAGAAGGATCTGCTAAATTAAAAATGTGCGAACGAAATTCAAAAAGACCAAATGCTATATTTGAAATAAAAAGAGAGAAATTCATATTGGTGTACAAGCTAGCATAAGCAGATACCTATAAATAACTCAATGAGGAAATGAAAGCATTTTTGTATTCATATATTGAGATACATATTTCCTTTACATTTTATTTCTAAACTCGCAAGCTCAACTAAGTGATATATCTAACAAAATTCTCAGCTATGTACAACTAAAAACTAAGTTCAACTCTTTTGCTTGAAAATTTCAATAGGTTTTTTGCATTTGGCCCTTGGTGACACAGCAGTTCTTGAAAATGTTCTAGCATGTTAGCAAACTGTGTGTAGGGTAGAAGGTTAGCACAGCGCATACTAGAGCCCATTTGTTGCAGCGTCCTCGCGACGTTCTAATACATATGTTCATGCCAATTTTCTTATTACATAAGTGAGTCAGCTGAAAGTATAAAAAGACAACAGCTGGAGCAAACTTCAACATGAACGAGTCATGAACGGAGTAGGACAAGCTGTGCGTAGCTGTGCGCCTTGTCGATAAGTCAACTACCTTTTGAAAACGACAAGTCATCGCAACATTGATTTGCAGTTTGATGCGTTCTCTAACCAAAATTTATGCACTTATTTGCTACTGTCCATAATTTCAGTACCAGTTCGATTTAGAGGTAGTTCGAGTTCTATAAATGGGAAAATATGCTGGGTGTGCGATTCCCTGGAGCGCTCTTTAACTGGGTCCTTGACTTGCTGACCCAGTTGGGCGAACAGCTATGCGCCATGGCCTTTGTTTCTGGACTGGACTGGCATGGCCTGGCCTAGCCTCAGTTCGGCCTGGTATCTGCTCATAGTTATCGCCACAAATAATATTTATCCACTAGATATTTGTATTTATTTGCAATGCTTTTCCACTTGAATTCCTTGCTGCTATTTATTGCTCTCAAGTCAGCATAAAGATGTTTGCCGAGAGTCGCTTCAAAGGTCAACATTGCAGCTCGCGCCAGTCATCATCCACCTAGCCAGCCAGCTCCCCTCCATCTAACTCTGACTTTCACATTAGTTTTGCGTGGGTTTTGGCTCTCTGCTCTCTGCCCCTTCTCCGATTGCACTCGGCGTGCTCTATCGTTCATCGAGTACATTATCAGCATCAGCATCATCATTGGCCAACAACAACGGCAACAACAACAACAACAACAGCAGAAGCAACAATAACAACGTCATCAGTTTTTAGGTCTTGGTGCGCTGACTTGGCCGTTATCCGTTTGGCTCAATCTGTTGGCCAATTCCTTTGATTACCGCACCCTTTTCTGGGTATTCGCTGCCTTTGTTTGGCTTAGGTCATCATAAATTGTTTGCTTTCAAGTCAATTACACTAGGCAACCACATTTTCCAAACCCCAAATGCCAAAATCAATAGAAATAAATTTACTAAGTCTTACATTTCATTGCATTCTTGCCTTAAATAAAAATGTTGCGATTATTTTAAAAATATTTAAGTCTATAAATGTTAAATATCAGATTAGTATCAATCGAAGAGCTACTTGAAAAACACTTGAGATCTATTGAAATCAAAGATACAACATTTGTGGAACTTTGTTAGCTAGTGTTGTTATTAGAGGATTTGCACTTATGATTATCTTGGCCTGGTCTTTAGACCCCCGTCACCCAACTGGGTCAGTAGAGTGTCGGCATTGTCTCTACTACTCTCTATGCTCACTAGTCAGATGAAAGTTCAATGCCAGCCCAATACCAAGCATCGTTTGCATCGTTTGGCTGAACGTGGCGATAAGTCCGCGATCAATTACCATATCTTGTGGCATGGGCTAAGCAAATTGTAGCACTCATAATTTGTTGTTGATTGCCTGGCACTTTTGCGTGCTCGAGTGTCGTCTCGAGACCGGGTCCTAAGTAAACCAAAAAAATATATATTTATAAATCCAAACAAGTGGGCAAACCCCGCAGCTGCCCGTACGCCAAAGGGACACTTGAAGCGCCGGCGCAAACAAAACAGGACTGCGTTTGGGTCTGAAACTGTGGAACGGACGGACGGGCGGACGATCGGGCGGATAGACACAGCAATGCAGACAGCGACAAGTTTTCCACTGTGCCTTGTTCCATTGTCGGCATCTTTTTTTCATATCTCTGGCGCTTCCGTTGCAACGAGAGCGAGATGCAAATGTGCGTCAACTGGTCCCCAGCCAACCAGATCCCTTCCACTTCAATGTCTTTTGACAATATTTGCGCGCCTTGACAATAAAACGCAAAGTGAAGTCTGAAGCTGTTGCCATCGTTCCCCTCTGACTGTTTTGCTCGGGTCATTTAAATTTCATGGTAAATCAAAATTCGTTGTGTTTATTATTTGTTTTTGCTTTTGTATTTGTTTGTTTTTGCATTTGGCCCTGCGCTCTATGTAGTCCATTTCGGCGCCCCCAATAGCAGAAGACGCCACTTGCAGCAGACCTGCTGGCCACAACGGCAGCGGCGGCGGCAACGGCGGCATCCTTTGTGCCACAGGATGTCGATTACATTTGTTTACTGCACTCGCTGTACTATAATTTTCCAGCGGCCGTTTAATGAACAGGTGCCTGGCCAGCTTCTCTGCCTGCCTGTCTGCCTGCTTACCTGGAACTGCTGCTTAATTTGCCAAGTGCACACAGAGCACAGAGCACTGGGCAGAGGTGGAGCATGGTGTGGAGAGGGGCGACTTGTGGAGGGACTGTGGTCAGAGTGAGTGCCGGCATTCACATTGCCACACAAATGGCATTTAATCTCAAAGCGCATCGCCAGATTTACGCGCTAGACAAGATCAAAGCGTCAACTTAGCATTCAACAGCCCACCAATCAGCTGGGCTCAGATAGGGACCAGGCTATCCTAACCACAGCAGACAGCCAAGCAGTCGGCACTGTCTGTCTGTCAGTCAGCCTGTCGGTTTGGGCTTGGCTTGGACTGCTACTTAAATAGTTATGGCATGGATTAGGTTGAGATTGAGTGGAAATGGGCTGGCAAGTGAATAGCCGCTTTATCAATAAATTAGATGCCCTCCGATACGAATGCCATTTAGTACTCGACTCAAACAATCACGCGCAAAATTTTAACTAATATTTATTTAACTTTTAATGCAGCGCAGATTAGATCGACAAAAATGCATAAATATTTATAAGATCATTGTTAGTATGAATATTATAATAATAAGCTTTAGCTGGACTTATCGATATTATTCAAAATATTTTACCCAAAAGTTTGATAATATATAAAGGGAGATTCGGTATTTTTATCATAAGAGTATTGAAATTCTGCTCATAATATTTCCACCTAGTTTTTGAAATGTTTCTGTAATATTTATATTTAATATATATATGGATACATAGATATCAAGAAGGGAAGACCTTTAAATCTCGTTAATACCCACAAACAGGCGAAATAACTTGTTTCCATGCAAATACATCTGGCCCCAGTGTGCAACGTGCTACGAGACATAAACGGGAACGCACACGCGAACATTAGCAACAATATTTCTGCAATAATGTTGTATGTTTTTATACCCTGAACCCATTGAAAAGTTAAAAAAGGGTATATTGATGTTGTGCATATTTGGATAACAGGCAGAAGGAGGCTTATACACTAAATTATCTATAAGAGACCAGGTTACCATGAAATCGATACAAATTAATATGGACATTATAATTTTTGAACTTATCTTGGAGCTGACAAAAGCAAAAGATGCCAAACTTGGTATGTAAAATATCCTGAGACTAATCAGTTATTTCCCTCTATTGTTAACTCTGCCTCAAAATCGTAAAAGAACGCAGTTTTGGAGATATTGTCTTGGGCTTTGCCTTTTAAATTTCATAAAGATCGGACCATAAACACCGAAGTTAATTAGAAATGGTTTTTACATAGTAAGAGTCTGAGGGAAGCTTGTAGCATGTGTATTTGTGAAAGCATGTAAAGAATTTGTGAAGTGCTGAGGGTATCTTCAAGTTTTGCACTCCCGACTAGAGCTCTCTTACTAGTTTTGTCTGTAACGTTGTTGTTTCCTTTATGCTGGCTACATTTTGTTGCACACTTTGTCAACAATGTTGCCAAGGCAGCCAACAAGCGCATCGCATGCGTGCGCGGATTAGGCGCAAGGACCGCCAACAGACTAAAGTCTGGGCATAATATGTCGAGTCTGGAGACTCTATACGCATCCTGAGCGATAAATAAGCGATAACATTTTAATGGTCATTCGACGACGCAGCTTGGCACATGTTAACGCTGGGCGGGGCAACACTGGCCAGGCATTCGGGCGTGGGCAGCGCAGGTGCAACACTCGCACGCACCTACATGTAAGGCACATTAGTCAATCAGCGCGTTGGCTGATTAATGTAGATCCCCATGCTGCAACAGCGCTGACATGAGGTGCACTTCCGTTGCAGACGTCATACAGTCTGGCGCTGCTTGAGGGGCTTTCAGGCTGCGGATGCCACAAATGACAAGTGTCAAAACGCGCGTTGCAGGTAGGCTAAAAACTTGTACTCATTTAAATTGGCATGATTTACACGCACAGCAGCTCCCCATTTTCCATTTACCATTTCCCATTTCCCAATGCCAGTCGGCAAGCAGTTCGCTCCCTAGGCCTGTCATCCGATGGGCTGCGGCTGTGGCAAATTCCAACAGCATTTAACAAGCCGCAGCAGCAGCAGCAGCAGCAAATGTAGCATCAGAGGAGGCAGCAAAAAGAAAATGACAAACAGCAGCCCAAAGAAAAGATGTTGACAGTCGGTCGGGCGGGCGGGCGGTCGTACGGCTGCGTTGCGTTGGTTGCATTTGTCGGGCCTGGTCTGGTCTGGTCTGGCCTGGCCGGGTCTGGGTCCTAGTCTGGTTGCTCTCGCTTCTAAGTCTGGGGCGGCTGAGGGTCGCCGGTTGTCTCCTGTTGCAAGTTGCTGTTGTTGGTGGCTGACGACGCCGCCGCCGTCGCTTGCTGTGCATGCAAAGTGTTGAATAATTTGTTGCGAAATATTTCTAGTTGCACGTATCTGTTTCGCTGCGTACACCCAACAAATATGTCGTTGACAACTTGAAAGATCATCTGTAAAGGGCTTTAGGAAGGTTTTTAATAGAAAATTATTCTAGTTCTGTATTCACTTTTATTTTATTTCAGCTTTCCACTTATCGTTTATTATTTGTTCCACTTGCACATCCACAGATAAAAAAACAAATTAAAAGCGAGATTTGCCCCGATCTATTCTAAATTGTATTCCATCGAAACACGTCTCAATGTTTATTTTATTCGCTCAGGCGTCCACAGGTGGAAAATAAGTGGAAATCATTTGAAACACAAAAATTTGATCAAAAATGTTGCTGAGCATGATATGAGAACTTGCTAATTTCATAAGTTTAAAGAATCCTTGGAGCTCCTCCCATTGAATGTTGTTGCTTTTGTTGGGTGGATTAGCTGCTGCTTTGTTTGTGGCATGCTTGTTAGTGTAATGTGCAACATGTTGCAGCGACGCCGACTGCGTTGCTGTTGCTGCGTAATTAAGTGGGCGACAGTCTGGTAAATGCAAATTTTTGCGTCTTGTCCCGACGCTGCCGAAGCGGCTGCCACGGCCGTTGCCGTCGCTACTGAACGCAGGACATGCGGCAACAGCGATGCAGATGCCGTCGACTGATATGCCTGATAAGCAGCCATGCTGCTGTTGTTGTTGCTGCTGCTGCTAGCTGCGATAAGCGCCTCGCCTATGATCTATGATCTTGACCTTGTCCTGTAGCGCGCGGGCGCAGCTGTCGGCTGGCAACATTGCAGCGGCTTAATTAAAATGTCAAAACTGGTTTAATGGCGTTAATGAACGAACACTTGGCCAAACACACACATTTGGCAGTTAGTTAGCTGCCACAGAGTTGACAATCTCGACGTTGTCTCTGGCACATTGCTGGAATACTTGAGATCGACTCGTTGCGGCGCATTCAATTTGAAGTTCGCTTTGAAGTCGCTGCGCGCTCTGATTTATTGTCAAATGTTGAACGATTTCTAATAAAAGCCGCCGACGCGGCAACAAAATGGAAAGTTTTTGGCCAGTTGCTTTGACAGTTTGCGTACCGCCAATTGATTTATAGATATCAAATTCAATTCAGTCTCGACGTCAAGTTAGGCACTCGCCATTGTTTCATGGTTGTTGGCCATGGCCCGCCTGTTGCGACTCCTTGCCTACCAGGACTCATAATTAATGATCAGTCACGAGCATGAGCAAGCACCACATATCTTTTAAATATAATATATAGATAATTATATCTATGTGCAAAAAAATTGATTGAACAACCGATTCGCGGATCAGCTCTTGTCCCAAGCTCATGAAGTCGCCGGTTCAAATTCAACAACATATAGCCTATTAAAACTTCGATTTGACCAGTTGGACTCCAAATATCTTTGAACAATAAGTTCTAAGTAGAATAGGTGCCAAACTCCCTCCCTGTCTTAAACACAATTCGTCCCCCCTCCCTCCCTCTCTGTCTATCCTGATTTGTTTGTCATTTGCAGAACACAAGCCCATAATTCGCAGTCGCCGTAGACGGAACTATGTCCGCCTCAACCTCAGCTGCCGCCACGGCTGCAGCAGTGTCTGCTGCATCTGCCAGACGCGATTTTTGTTGGAGAGGGCGGCAGGGGGGCGAGGCCAAACCCATCGACTTGGCGGGCCCCATGTCTGAAAAGTTATGTGATTTATTTGGTCGGCTTTTGAGTGTGTGTGTGTGTGTGTGTTGTTTTTACTTTTTTCTTATTTTTTTGTTTTCATATTCACCCGCTGCAGTGCGCTGCGCTTTTTATTGTGGCACAATTTTTTTGATTTTTATTGGTGCGCACTCGAGTAGAGTTGGCATGGAGTGGTGCAGAGTGGTGCCGAGTGGTGCTGGTGGCGTTGCATGCCAATGACGCACGGTGTGGCACGAGAGGAGAGGCGGTTGCTGTAAACACAACTGCAATGCATATCCATGAGGCAAACGAATCGACAATTCGTATATATTGTACGTGAATTTATTATAATACTCTGTAAACATTTAGTGGCTAAGAAGGGGTATGCCAAGCTTTGTAAAGGTTTCGCAGAACATTAAGAGATTATCAGTCTGGTCCAAATACTTTCGAATAATGAAACTATCGTTAGCAAAAGTTCCTTAATATTCGATTAGGAAACTCATTTGTTATGCTACGAAACTAGCTACAGCGTATCTGCTAGTCGAGCACTGGCCAGTGCTGCTCTTTTTGTACTTGTTTTACTCGGTTTGCTCGAGTTTCGTGCAACAATCTGTAGACACAATAAATTACCAATTATATTTTCATTTCATATTTCTGTCATTGATTTCAGTGGCCCAGACGACATCGCCCTCGCTGGGCATCAAATTAACCGAGTTTCCATTGAAATGGCCGTTTCTCTGCCTTTGCTCTCTCTTTCGCTCGCTCTTCTTTGTATCTGTTACCTTGTCGCTCGCACACATTGTGCAGCTGGCGCGAATTGATTTCCATGAATAAAGGAAATCAATTCGCGGCAGTTGCATAATGAGTCATATTATGCAGGTAAGTAAATGTTAATAAATGTTTCCCTGGGATAATATGTCAACCAAAAAGTAATATCAGAATGGAAAAACAGAAATTTGGATTCGTTTACCATTGGACATTTCCTGTATATGATTCGAGGATCCGATATTAATGGTACTTCAGCTCGTCTGCTATGTTATAGGTCATTACTACTCGTAATACCCACTTTTCGTATCAAACTGAAGAGTTTTCTCTGACTGAAATGCAAAATCTCGTTTACTTTCGAGAGCAATTACACTTGAAAACTCTGCAGCTGGTTTTGAACCGGCGACCTCTCACTTGCTAGTTTGACGCACAAGTATGTCTCTTTTATTTGGTATGGATTGGGTTTTGAATACTTTTTAAAGACAATCTTAAATGTAATATTGGCATTCACAGAAATGAACGAAGGGAATCTTTTCCCTTAGTCAGACCAGCTGCTGAAGTGCATCCCCCATTCCAGAGATTGAGCCCGTAAAGCTCTCCGCCCATTATTCTCAATCAAATTTGTCTAGTCGCGGCACCAGCAGCAGTAGCAGCAGCTTTGCATGCACATTTGCCCGAAACCTTAATGAAAGTTAGCAGCCGGAAAACTGCAATCTTAACGCCGGAGAGCTAAAAGCCAACGCCTGGCAAGGCATCCGGGCAAATGTTCTACCCCTATAAAGCCCCCTTTTGGCCAAAGAGGAAACGCGAAAAATCCTTTTATTTGCGTGTTTTTATTTTCGTCTGGCCGTCTATTTTAGCACTAGACGCTGTCTATATGGCCGCGTGCTGTTTATTTCACTTGCTGTACCATAAAAAAAAGCTGGCTAGAGCTGGCTTTGTGTCCGAATCCCAAACAACCCTAAGCAGCCCCGCATAACTACGGCCGGAATATCAAAAGTCGCAGTTAAAGTGTCTAGAAAATTGTGAATGCATTAAATAAATGAAACACTTTGCAGACAAGCTGACCATGGTCCAGGGCTAAATAGGGGTTGCCACTCGACTGAACCCTAGACAAAAATAAAAGGAAATGAAATTGAAACTTGCCCAACAGATATTAATAAATTTTAAAATTTCCTTTAAAGTTCCGACTACAGATCTTGAGTCGAATATATATATGTGTTTTTGTGGAAGAATTTCTTTCGGAATGTTTAAGGGAATCGTATTGAAGGTTAGAAGCAGGAAAGGCTAAACATTTTTCATATAGAAATAGAATTAACGAAGATTTGCCTAGAGCTAATGATATAACACATTTTCTCCTAGTTTAAAGATCTATCGATGAAAATTCCGCACAGAATCATGTTTTTTCTGATTGTTTCTTTTAGCCACATCCATTAAATAAATGAAACTGACCGAAACGGGTCCGTTCAATGGGTTTCCTATGCTTGGGCCTCGAGCAGACTGTAGGGGTAGTTACTTTGGCCGGGTCAGTCAAGGGGAAAAATTAAACAACGCAATTCAAAAGCCTGCACGTTGTTGTTGCTGTTATTGTTATTTTTAATTTTTTTGTTTTTTTTTTTTACATATTTGCAAAGCTTTTTGGAGCGCTTTTATTATGTTGGCCCTTACTTGAGCGCAGGCTTTTTGATTTATGAAGTGTAAACAAATGTTAATGAAAATTTGTATGGCCATAGTCTGAGAATGTTTAAAGTCCAAGGCACTCGAGCGCCTGAATTCATTTTAATTGCCTTAGCCAATTATGAAGTTTTGAGTGAAAATAATAAAAATCAAACCGGAAAAAGAACTAGCTGCAAAAACTACAAAAAACTGCCAAACGCTTCAGCTTCTGTAAGCTCGGCACGTAATTCAATCCAGGCAATTCAATTTTTGTGAGCCTGTGTGTTCGTTACTTTTCCCTTTGCTGCGTTTGAGTTTTCCAACTTGCTCGCTTTGCTTTTGCATTTGCTGTTGTATTTGTTGTTGTTGTTGTTGTTGTTGTTGGGGTGGACCTGCGCCAGGTGGTCTAATTATTCAGCAAAATTTTCATGCTTCATAGCAGTTTTTAGCATATTTTTCCATAATTTGCTGCGCTTGTTTGTCTGCCCATTTGTCCTCCCCACACACACACACACACACTCGGCACACACACACATACAAATTACAAATCGAAAACTTGCCAAAACTAGCGGCAATTAAAGTATTTTCTTGTGTGCTACAACTACCCTTAACCCGAGCAGGACTTGGTCTACCATTTTGGCTGACTGTGCGTGTAATTATAATTTTCTTTAAGTCGGTTTGCGCTAACTTTTCTTTATGTGAAAGTTTTCCACTCGCTATTCAGCTCATCCCTTCAATCCCCTCACTCATCATCCCCTTCTCCCTCTCCCTCTCGCCGTCTCACTCGCTCATGTCTACTTTAGTTGTTGTCGTTCTTGCCGCACAACCACAAATAATTTTGTCGAAAAGTTTGTCTCCCATTTTTCTGGTAAATTTTTTTCTTCTTCAGATTTCCTTTTTTTCGCATGTTGTTGGTAATTATGCGCTTTGTGAAATTCAAAGAACGCAAACTTTTGGGCTACAACATCATCGTCTGAGTGTATTAGTTGTAATGTGCTACGGTTAGCCCAAGGAAGCGAACAAGTTGCCAAACTTGTGACAACAGCAACAACAAAAACAGGTTGACTCGCATTACACGTGCCGTGAGCCCGATCCCAAGCCCAAACCCAAACCCAAACCGAATCCTGTCCTCAAGACTCTATCGTTGGGCGCTTACCTTCCTGGGTCCAGTTACCGCCTAGCTAGACAATATGTCTTATTAGTTGAGCTTGGCAGGCGGGCAAACTTTCAAATGATTTCCATTCATTAGACCAAAAGACCACAAATTTTGAGCTAATGATGATGTTGATGAATGAACTGCAACTTTATTAACAGCTCTTCACGTTCTATTCGTCAAAAAGTTTACCACAGTTTGTCAGGTCAAAACAAGTTCGAAATTAATAAAATTTGCTTTTAATATTTTAGATTGAAGTTTACGAATAAAATGAATTTCAATTCTATAGCACACCGCACTCGTAGATACCCTATGCACAGATTCCCAAATGGTTTTATATCTGCCAACTTCTTGCCTACAATTAAATTTCCTTGAGTTTTCCTCTAAATGCTTTTTTTCTATTTATTGTCATTATAAGATTTTATAATAATATAGTATAAATTCTTACTATAATAATATATAAATGCTTAGTTGTATAGAAATAGTTATTTATTTATTTGTTTTGTAATATTTTAAGTTTTTTGCATGCAAAGAAACTTGATTTTCGGCCAAAGTAAAAAACTTTTTCAATTTATTGGCCATAATGAAGGCTATTTATTACGTTGGCCAACAAATGAAAACGAATTCAACTCGTTTGTAGTTAACACCAGCTCACGACTTGGCCATTTTGCCTAATGGCCCAGACATGTGCCTGGACATTTGCAAGCGGCGGCCACCGCCGCAATATTTCCTTTTGTGTAATACGACATTTAATTGTATTACTTCATCAGGCATGCAGCTAACAGGTGAGGGGATAAGCTGCGAGGTGGAGTCATTTGGCCAAAGGCAGTGGCATGAAAATTCAACTACAATGTGAACAAACAAGCCAGACTCACAAAATATGAGCTGAGAAAACTATGAATGAATAAAATCTGCTGAGCTGGTAAATCTATGAAGAGCTGCGTTGACTATAGACCTGAAGGAATCTGCCTGGAAGAGCAGTTTTGAGAGGAAAATAAGCTTGTAGAGCTCCCAAAGAGAGAGTATATTTTTGGGTTGACAGGAATTAAAGATATAACAGAAACAGCAAAAGACACAGCGAGAGGGAACAAATCCATCCATCTGCCTTTGTGCGCCAATATTCTATATTTTACCAGCATCGACTCAGTTCTGTCTTTGAATTCCCATGATATTCCATATAAAGGTATAGATAATATAATATTCTCGCCAAGACTATGCGAGGTAATGGATTGTCAGTGAAATCGCACAAATTAGAAAACTCTGATGAGGAAAATGATATGCTAGCAAATCATGCTCAAATAGTTAAATCAATCGATTTGGTATATCATGTAGATCCATCCAATTTCCACCCTTGTGGGTGAATTTTCCAAAGCTCCGTCTTAGTGTTGAACCTATCTAACAATTATTTGCTTCCGTTGCCAACTAATCAGTCAGTCCCTGGAAAGCATTTGCGTATATTTACTGGCAAGAGTTCGATAAATCATAATGTTAAGCTGACAAAAGACCAAACTACGCTCACTTATTATACTATATAAGACAGCTGAGCAGAGTCCAAACAGCCCGATTACTAATGACGCCGATCATATCATGACAATTCCAGCTTAGTCCCGCTCACAATAGCTGTGTGCAGTATTAATCCTACGTAGAGACCCGGTAAACATGGCTGGTTGGCAAAGCTGGGGAGGCGGGAGTCTAGTCGGAGCTATGCAAAGTAGCAACAGCAGCCAATGCGACCAAATGTAAAATGTGTTTTCACTTTTGTACGTTTATCAAACGATTTGCCTGGGTACGCTGAAGGGGGATGTCAGAGAGCGGGTAGGTGCCAAGCGCCACGAGCAGAGACATGGCCAACTGCAATATGGCCAAAGGCAACAAATAGCTGACAATAACAGCTACAACAACAACAACAATAACAACAATGACCCCAAGCAAATGCACGACGCGCATATTGAAACCGAAAACTGCAGCCAGAGTTGAGTTAGAGACGAGGTGTAGAGAAGAGTGTGGAGCCAGGCGGAGGGCAGCTGGCAGCAACACGTGACGGGGGTTTTTCATAGATGTGGAGCGACTCACAGCTTTAGCTGGAGCTCTAGAGCTGGAGCTGCCTTGCATTGAAGTTAAGTGAAGTGAAAATGAAAACAAAGTTTAACAAACCGTGGCTAACGAGCTACATTATTAAAACTTCAAAAATGCATAAATTTGCGAAAGGAGTCAAAGCGGGCAGAGAGAGAGGGGCACTGTTAGAGGAGCTAAACAAAAAGGGGGCTGCTCATGCATGAGGCGACCGCCTCATGTAACTGCCATATGATAATATGCAGCAGATCCTGAGCCGGCATTTGAAAGTTATTGACACCTACTCGCCGATCGTGAGCTGGGGGAGGAGGCAGAAACAGCAGCAGCAGCAGCTAGAGATCGCCCGCTTGGGTCTGCGCTCCGGCTCCTTCTGGCCAGGGCCATAACTCTCACACAAGGTGTTTCAAAATGCCTGTTCATGCGTTCACTCAGCGAAAAGGGAGCCTTAAAGAAACAACTCGACACATTTTAAATATATCACAAACTTATTAGAAGAATTTAGGTTGAAATATATTTCAAATAAGTAAGTAATGTGATTGCCAATACTGTTTTAGAAATTTTCAGACCCATTTTGTCTTAAATTCATGATCATCGATTAATGATTCATTATCATATTTTAAGCATATTAGCCTCCCTTGTTTTTGAGTGTAGGCTGTTGGGCACGATCTTTGCGCCGGAGACAGACGAGAGTTGGCAGTTCGCGAGTTGCCTGCAAGTCATTTTGCGCATATTAGTTGGCCATTAGGCGCACAGACAGACGGACTGTCAGTCCTTCAGTCGGTCCTGCCGTCCGTCAGTCTGTCAGCCAGTCAGTCAGTTAGTCAGCTGCAAATCGCATTAAAATTCAGCTGGTGTTAAATATTACAAGCGCCTAGCCCCAACGCCCCCAACCGAATGTCGAGTGTGCGGGGCTAAAGGTTTTCTCACTGATTCGCTGCTGCTGCCAGTCAAGTTGTACGTCACTCAACAAGCCGGCGAGGGGGTGGTTGGGTGGAAGGTATAGTATGGAAGGAGTGTAGGGGCAGGGGTGTGTGTTGTGTGGTGACTGGCAGCTGATGCAGCTGAGCTCTGCTGCAGTTTATTTGCTTGTGAAATGTTATGGCAACGTCTACGTGATATGTTAATCATGCAGCCATGGAACGTGTGCTTCGCGTCCAGGATGCGGATGTGGCCAGAGCTAAAGCTACAGCCAAAGCACTTGCCGCACAAAGAGCAAGAGGGAACTATTTGCAGAGAGAGCGAGACGTAACACAGTGGCAAGGCATAAATGTCAAACAGTTACCACTTACAACAGCTCAAGCACATATACACATTATATGTGTGCCCATTCGATAGGTGTGCAAGGGTCAAGCAAACTGACGTTTCACTAAAGAAGGCTTCAGTAGACCCATTCAAAATACATTGGGATCGAACTTATTCGTCCCGGCGTCGTACCGCCGAGCGTTAAAAAGGTTGCCAATTCCCACGGCGTTAGGCGTTTTTTTCCCACTTGTTAATATAGCTTTCCTACAGACAGACAAACTCCTTAAAATATTCTAAATACTATAGTACATAACAGTATTAAGCCATAAGAATACATTGCATTGATAATTGAATACGCATTTGTTTCTATTAAATGAAAATATGGATTGACATGAGGCTTAGCATGAAGTTCATTCTCCTGAAACACATAAATATTTATTGTAAAACATATAACCTTATAAAAAGGATACTTTGTTTAAAAGTTTGATTGCATTCAGTTTAAACGATCTGATAAGAGTCATAAATGGAGCTGAATTCCAGTAAATTACTTTCAATAAAGAAGAAACGGATAGTACAAAACATAATACAGTTTCATACAAAAGTTTTGTGCCCAAGAGTGAATCCTGGTGAAACCAAAGAGAAGCTCGCCTAAGAAAAAATGGTAACTCCATGAGTCTTAGTCTTATATATATCATTTTAAGCAGTCGCTAGTTAATAGTTGGTCTTAGCTAGACATCACATTTAATCACAAACCGATCAGTCTTAATATTGGCCATATTTAGCTGGGAATTTGTTGGCCATTTATAGCTCTAACTGCAGTTAAGCAATAGGCTGCTCACATTTAAAACTCTCCCAGAGCATAAACAGCAATTATAGCGGGCTCAAAGCGAGTAGACAGATCCGAGCCATGAAATACCAACACCCGACAGCTGTAAACAACAATTTGCTAGGCCACAAAACAAAAAAAGTGGAAAGAAAGCAAGACAACGAAAACGTGCGCGAAAAAAATGTATATATATATATAAGACGGAGCTGGAAATACCAATAAGTTGGCAAGATCGTCGGGGCCTTATAAAAAAGTTATTTAAAACGCCAGCCGCAATGGCAAATGATGATGATGATGATGATGAGCAGCCCGTTGCTGGCCGGGCGAAAACGTTAAAACGTTTAACGTTTAACGTTTTGGCAGGCAACAGACACAGAAAACTTGAATGAAAACCCCAAACGAGAGCCCAAAGACCACAAACTGAACGTAATGAGCAAATTTATGGTCAATTGATAATTTAGTGGCATTCGGTATCATCAATTATGGCGGATGGGACTCGCAGCTCGCAGCTCCAGACTCAAACTGAACGATTGCAGCTCGGCTGCTGTAGCTATAGCTATAGCCGGACATGTATCTGTATCTTAGCCTGCACCCCGCTTCTTTTTTTTATCCCCCCTCCCTTGTGGAAGATGAAGTATTGTTGTGGAGCCCAATGAACCACAAATTGTGCAAAAAATGTTTGGGCATTTTTGTGGCACGCATGAGTTATGCTCCCGCGGCTCATCATTAGCTGCAGCCGTGCTTTATATGATTTGTCAAAGCCAGTCCGAAATTGGGTCACATTTGGCTCAAACCGGCAGCCCAGCATCAGCTGCTGTTGCGCCTGGCGCTGGTCTAGGCCTGGCTCACAATTTAAGCCGCTAATTGAACGCTTTGCCTGACACATGGCATAAATCACACACACACACACACACACGTACACACAGCTGACTGGCGGGGAGGCTGGGGGAGCGCTCTCGAATTGCTTTGCTGCACCTTGCATACCTGCTGCCTGGGCGCACTGTGCACGTCGCCATGTTTATGCCAATAATATGCCATAAACTATAGGCAAGGAGCAGCCAGACAGACAATGGCCAAGATGCAGGCCAAAAATGGTTAAGAAACGCGTCGCGCGGCTTCCTCTGATAAAGTTTATGAACGTCTTGGCCTGGTCAATGGCAACTGTGTAGGCAGCCACTTTGTCAGCTGTGTGTGCCCCCTGCCCTCCACGCACCCTCTGAATGTCCTTGAGTGCGGTGCTAAACTTTTAGCATCGGCTGCAACTTTACGCACAAGTTGCGCGCATAATTTACTCCCCTTCCCCATCGCCCCACGCCCCTGCGTAATTATTGGCCAGATGCATGTCGTTGCTGGGCTGGGTTTTTGGGCTCGGGCTCGGGCTCGGGTTCGGGCTCGGGTTCGAGTTCGGGTTATATGTGAGTGCATTAGAGGCAACCACAAATTGTTTGGTTTGCTTTTCGCGCAAATTGTAGTCATAATTTTTCTACAAGCTGCTACAAACTGGGCTTCATTATGGCCCAAATGCAGCTCTATCAGAGCTAAGCCACGTTCTCGAAATGGCTAATAAATAATTTTTATGTGCCATATTGCCCATGCTTCGATTTAAGAGTCTATTGTGCATAATTATGGGAACCTCCGAACTTAAATTAAACTTAGAACAGAAATTTAAGCTTTTTTGATAGTCAGCTATAAATAGATTTACGTTACTCTTATGTATTTATTAGCTATAAAAAAAGTAAATTTTCCAGCTTTAGCATTCGTATAAAATGCACACAGAAAACTTGGAAATGTAAAGTTTGTAAATATTTAAATGTTGCCTAATTGCCAATGGCTGCAATAACAGCAATCAATAGAGGCAGCAACAATTGCAATTTCCAGGAATTGTTTAGGGTAACGAAACGACCGAACACATATGCGCGAGTCCGTGTCACAGTCCTGGTCCTGGTCTCGGTCTCTATATGTGGCGGTCATTATAGAAGCCCCGACAACGGGCCGCATTTGTGTTGGCAAGTGCCACAAATCCCACATCAATCAAAATGTGCGTTGTCTACAACAACCACAACAACGATAATACGTAACAACAGATGTGGGACTCCCCCAGTTCTCTCTCTATCTCTTTCTCCCTCTCTCTGACTCTCGGGCTCTCTCATTCACATGCCGCTCGAAGTGCGACAATTGACCCGTTGCGAAATTAAACCAAGATTGAATAACCGCTAAGGACAACATTGCAAGCCCAAATTATAGCGCCCATCGATCGGACCATTCAATCAGTCCCACGTGGTTTGCTGCACGCCTTATGCAAAGTCCCACAACGGTAAACTGTGCCATAGCACAGTGGTCGCCAGTGTTGTAAAACATGGCACATCAATCGATTACCAGTGCTGCCAAAGAACGCTTTGAAAAAGTTGCAGAGTCCAATGTTAAAAAACGCTACAAAATACATTTCGGAAATGTTTTTGAAATTTATACAAATTTCATTCAAATTTCAGATTATTTATTTAACTGTTTTTACAATTTCATAAACTTCTACTTAACGTCAAGTCCGAAAAGCTACCCCAGATTTATTACAATTTATATATTTATGTGCATTAGAATTAGAATTGCATTGCACAATAAATATTTGTGTTTGACATTACACACGTTTTCGTCCCACTGTGCCATTACGAACGTCGCTGGAAATGGCTTTGCATGCAAATTATGATATTATGCCACGCCTTACGCCCCCAAAGCACACACACATAGAGAGAGAGAGAGAGAGAGCCCGCCTAGCTGGGCGCGGGCAAACTTTAAGTTCGCAGGATGTGTCCTTCGTCCTTTTCTGCATTGATTTTGTATTTCCAAGGAAGTCGCGCGGAAGCTTGTTAGTGCGCCAGTACCCGCCCCTCCCCTGTTACCTACAGCTTTAAAAATTGCTTTGCATGCAGTTTTCTGCAAGCCTGCCGCGCCCCCTCGCAAAACTGGCCGCCCCCTCATCAGCGGGCGCGCCCACATAGAGACAGAGCCTCGGCCCGAGCTATTACGCTGGCAAATTGCAATGTAATTAGTTTTTACATTTCTATATAGTCGGGAACGTATAATTGTGGAAAATGGCATTTCTAGTTAATTAATGGCTTGGATAGGACGCCGAGCGACAGAGACGTAATCGGAGAAAGAGATGGAAGACCGACTCCTCCTCCCCCTCCCCCTCAACCACCTGCTGTTATGTGTAAAACTTTCTGCACACTTTTCGCCGCGTGGCGTGCAACAACAAAAAGTGCAGTCACCTACATGTTGCAGCACACCCAACCACCCCTACCCATCCCGCACTTTTCCTCCTTTTGCTCCTCCCCCTTGCCAGTGCTACCCCCGCCGACAACTGTGGCAACTTTTGCTTGAATTGCTAGAAAATTTAATTAAAATGTTGGCATTTTTGTGCACGAATTGATTTTTACGAGTTGGCCCAAATAAAAAAGTAAACTTATCAAAAGAGCTCAGAATATTTGCAAAAAAACAACAACAAAAATATCGTTTGAGTGCACATGTGTGGGGTGGGCGTGGTAGCCGCCCCCCATTCACAGCTGACCCTCAGAATGCAGCATGCAGGAGCTCAGCTCGGCTCAGCTCAGTGTTGATTCAATTACGAATATGTTTGATTAAAATTTAATTTTCAGTACCTTGTTTTTTTTTTACATTCGCTTTTGTTGTTGTTGTTGTATTCATTGTCTGCCCTTTGTGTACCAATTTAATTGTGGCAATTGATTCTTTCGTGCAGCACATCAAAGCGAATGGAAATTAGCTTCTTCTTTTAATTCAGGCATTCGACTGCCTGTGATATAATGTTAAGATGCTGAGAAGATTATGATCATTCTTGAGGGGCAGTCGAGTGAGTAGTGTAATAGGCTAAACGTCGGCTTGTTGTTTAGGGCTCGAGCACCCGCGCAGACATCATTTGTTTTCTTATAACAGCTACGTATTGTTTAGTAACAGATTAGAGATAATTTACCCAAATTTATACATGTTATTAAACTGGAGAGGAGTCGACAATCCTTTGACAGCTTCGAAATGTGCTTTACCTATCACAGGGAAACTTCTTGCTAAAGAAAAGAATTGAAAGAGACAGACGGACAGACTATATATGACTATATCTGCACGACTTTTGATGCATATATAATATACATTGTGCAGCAGAAATGTCCGCTCAACTCGAATTCTATTACCTTCAAGCAACACATTTAATAAAATGTGGGTAAATGCAAATTGATTTAAATATTTATAATACCCGAGCTCTCAAAACAACTAAAAACTTGAATTCTGTTGCGCTTTAGTTTTCTCGTTCTTATTGAGCAATTGAGTCACATTTCTGCGTAATCAAAGTCCAATCGCTCATTCACTCGTTGTTTGCCCAGCAACAGCAAGAGCAGCAAGAGCTGCCGCCGCATTTTGGGTTGAAAGTGAAAATCGAATAGAAAATGCTACCGTTTTGTTTGCACAGCGCTTTGTCCACTGACCATTGAATTTGTTTTTGTATTTATTATTTATTTTGGGCGCCTAATTTAAATAAACATTTATTTGTACAAAGGCCCAAATAGTTTGAGCAAATGACTTCCTGAATTGTGTGCAGCAGCAGCAAGCCCAGCAACACACACAAAAGAAGAGGAAAAAAAAAACAGCCAAATTGCATAATCAGTGAGACAAATGCAGCGGATTATGAAATCCTTCGCTCAAAGGCTGCCCCGGCACGGCTGGAAGCCGCACACAGACGGCCAGACGACCGGACGACGGTCGGACTGTCGGACAGAAGGCTGTGAGGCTGCCAGGCAACGCCATGCAACTAACAACAACAATGTAACCAGCTCTGGCCCTGGGTTGGGGAAAACTGGCAGCAACCTGTCGCATATTTAAAGCGATTAACGGCACGATTTCAGTTGGCAGCGCTGCCTCAGCATAGAAATTGAAATTGAAATGCTTTTGGCAGCGCCAACACTTTTGCTACTTACATAGGGCAAAGCGGGTACGTGAGCTGCGTCAGCTAACTTGACACAATAGAGCACAAGGTGGACAATGTTGTCTAAGGCTTAATATGCTTGAAGGTAGGTAAGATAGATAATACAAATATAAATTAAATTGAATTCAATTTTGCCTAAAACAATATCTAGATATTGCTAAGAGGCTTTTGTATAGGAATGTAAAGATTGGGCAGTCAATTTAGTCTGGAAGTAGAGATCGTACAGCATTAATTTTGTCTGGAATGAAACTCATAACATCAACAAAGATAAGATTTATTAGATTTTTGTATATGTTCGGAACATCATCCTAAGATGTAGAAAGATACCTTTATTTTAGATTTGCCTGGATTACAAATTAGTACAATCAGTTAATATGTACATACTTAATATATGGCTAAGATACATTTATATACAAGTAAAAGCTTGAGTTTTAGATTTCGGGTGGAATAAAAATACTTTGAATCACAGAGGATATGATATAGATGGTAGATATTGTTGAGATACCCAACTGCATAAATATGAAGATTGAGACTTAAATTTTGTTGACACCAAATTTCATACAATTTCTTTAAATAATAGACAGATAAATATTCATTTACCTGGCTCGAGGAACGGTCTAAAAAAATGGAATTGTCCATGGTAAAATAAAAACAAAAATATTTATTCGTTGAAAATACAACAAAATGATGTACAAGTCTTACATTTCTATGCCGTTAATCGAACCATAATAATTTATGATTTCTATTTTATTTCAGTTAAGTTCTGGTAGAAGGATTCGAGCCCGTGAAGCGATTGCTGTAGGACCTTCATTCCTAAAATTAATCTGGAATGTTGGAAACACTTTCGAAAATGGAAATTCGATTGGGAATCAAAGCACCTGAAATGTATAATGCATTCTATTAAGGTAAGTGCATTTAAAATTCGTTGTGCTTTAAATGTTTTGGGTTCCTTGGCTTGTTTGCTGTTGTTGCAGCTGTTGTGTTCGACGTTGTTGTTGTTGTTGTTGCTGTTGTTGTTATTATTGCAATTCGTGTCTCTGGCATCGCAGACAAAATTGAAAACGTTTGTAAATACTTTGAAAGCATTTGCAGCAATTGAACAAATACAAAATAGTTTTTTGCCGCCGCTCTTTGGGGAATTGTGAAAAATAAAATAATATATATGGATGTACTCACACACACACACACTCACACACACACTCTCACACACACACATACAAACGGTGTGAGTTGTTGCTGTTTTCTATTTCTATTTATTTTTATTATTTGCCAGCTTTTCCTTTCGGCCTTTCCTCCAGTTGGCCATTGCAATTGCGGCGCTGCCGCACTGACCTATAAATAAAGTTGGCAGCCAACAGCACAACTAAGGCCCGAAATGGCATCAACGAAAATTGTGCAATAAAAGCGCATAACCTGCAAATAATAACTAACAACTACAACAACATTTATAGAAAACACGCTCTCAATTTCCTAGCCAATTGGCCATTTCTTTAACTGGCCAAGCGCAACTGATTGACTTTTGAACTTAACCAATTTTCGAGCCGACTCAAATTGTTTGGGCTCGTAATTTTCCAGTATTTTTGTTTTGCATTCATTTTGATTAGAAGGCTAGGAATCTGAGCCTACATCTATGTATTAACATTAGTAGGATACAAAGCTAAAATATAAGATATTTAAAAAACTTTGATTTATATTATGTTTAAGCTTTTCAATTCAGCTATTAGCAGCCTCTTTCAAGGAATCAAGTTTAACCCCAATTTTCAAAGTTTTTAATCATATTTAGTTAATCGTTGATTGTGCCAACTCTGCATGCAGATATTTCATGCCAATAGCACTTGTTAAGCTTGAAATGTAATATCTAAAATTTTGTTAAAAATAATTGTGGTGTTAAGCCAAACACTTGAAAGCTCAGCCAACTATTTGATGTGATGTATTTAAAGACTTTTACCTTTAGCCCGTGCAGCTGCAGCCAGAGTCGAATTTCTGCTGCAAAGCCAAAAGAGTACAGGAATTGTTAATGCTCTCTTAGTTTGTGAAACTTGCCTCGCTTCCAGCTACCCGCCTGTCCAACAAGTACCAAACGCTGCTTGTAAACTAAAGACAGGGCTAGCAAAAAAATAAAATAAACGCCCAGCCAGAACTCAACAAGCTCTCGCACACACACGCACACAGAGACAGTTTGTAACTGTAGCTCAACTACATGGCCAATACCAGAGTCTCTGCTGAGGATGTGTTTGCCTCAAGCATGCTTCGCAGAGAGCGAGCGAGCATTATGCTTATATCATAAAACAAAGAATTTCGGTTATTTTTGCAGAGCTTCTTCTGTTGCCGCAGGGCAGGCATCGGGTTGCTCTGGCGCACTTAATGGCAAAAGCTTTTATCAGCTCCGATTACACAATTTAAAGCAACAAAACTGTCACTTTAAATGCAATACAAAATGCCGCGCCCCACCCATACACACGCCCCCCGCAACTAACGCCCGTTTTGAAGGGTTTCATAGCATAGCACCTGGAGCTGTAGACCCATTGAAGAGTCCTGCGGTTGCCGCACCGCAACATTGTTGCCGAAAACCAACGTAACCCAAGCCAAGACAGGCGCACAGCTGGCAACACCCACCCGCCCATACACCCGCACCCCGCTTGCTGGCCAAGCGTAACTCAGCTTAAATAAATTTAATTTAATTACCAGTAAAAACCGCATGAGTGACTCCAGCTAGATGAGTGAGTCGTGCAAGGACGTGCCAGCTATCTCACACAGTTTGCTACACTACACTACCTGCGTCGCCCCCGCACTGCCCGCTCCCGTTGCACAGGCATTAGAGAGTCTTACCTGGCTTTACATAGTGTGCGTGTTTTTGTTTGTGTGTGTGTGTATGTGTTTATTTAGGAAATAACATTTTTGTGGCAACACATTTTTGGATTTTATTACAGAGTGCGGCGGCGGCACGTTGAGTGCGCACTCCTCGCTACCCGCCGCCAGGCTCACGCTCCGCTTGAGGTCAACATGCATTTTATCACTGCAAACAACAACCTGACTCAGCACACTCTGACGATAAATAACCTTAATGTAGTGGCCGCTGCTGTAGCTGCCTTTGCCTTTCGTTTTAATTACAGGCGGTGACTGAAATTTCAAATTGCAAAGCATACTTTTAGGCGCCGCTGAAAAAAGTGCTCGAGAAAGTGTTGCCGCAGCAAACGGGCCACGGGCTGCCATTGCACACTTACACCCACTCACCACACTTACACTCACACTACACCTACTCACCACACTCGCACTGCACTCACCACACTCGCCTAGCTGGCTTTCGGGGCCTGCCTGGCGCACAAGGTCAAGTGACTCGAAAACTGCTGCTGCACTTGACGCTCTCAGCATCACGATTATTATGCAAATTGGCCCCGCAGTGTTTGCACACGTGAGCAAAAACTTGAGAAGCGGCTTAGCGGCGAGCTACAGCCACTCGAGACACACACGTCCACATAGTTCGGCTGGGAGCGGGGACGTCGAGAGCTTGCAGCGGCCACAAAAAGTAAGAGTTACCGAGCGCGCAGCTGGACCCTGCAGTTCCATCCCATCCCAATACAATAAGCCGCCCATTAGCATATAAGCATGTCCCGATACGCCTCTATTTCATTCATATTTAATTAGTTTTTAATCAACTTTATCACTCGAAAATCGGAAAACGGATATTCGAAAAACAATATTTTTGAAGAACTTTAAAATCCCATATCTCAGAATATGGAATCTATAGAATAAAGTCGTAAAATGCGAGTTTTTTGATGGCTCGCGAAAGTTCTAGTCCGTACCAGTTGGAAGAGGTATATTACCGTAATCGGACTGTATTTACCAAAGATATTTCAATTCGAAATTTTTTCAAGATCTGGAAATTGTCATTTCTCGGTCAAATAAAACCGATCCCGGCAGATTGGGCGCGTTGAACTTGTGGAGGTCCTTAGAATAGATTGGCATCGAAATGTTTTGATTTCAGACCAAACTCTTTTTGGCAAGCCTTAAAATGCGGATTTTTGAATTTTTATCGATTGTCGGGATGCGTTCGAGTTGAATGGGGTATATTACTCCAAAATCGGACTGTATTTACCTAAGATATGCGAAAAACTATATTTAAAAAGAAAACTGCCAACGACTGTTTCTCACTCGTTTTTGTTTTTTCTTTTCAGATCCAAGAATTCAAAGGCAGTATTCAATCCAACGATCACCGATCTATATATTCCCGAAATTGCTTCTTGCAGGATCGACTTTAATATAGTCTAGATATACCCATTTATAGTCTATAAATATGGTCGGATATAAAGTAAAATACTCAATAATTATAAGTTCCACTTGCATTTTTATTAATTTAAGTAATATTTGTAATATAAAGACATTAAATTTTATGTGAAATAAATAAAATATAACATTAAAAACGCAAACTCTTGATTTTTTTTACTTAAAATGCGGATAAAATCGAAAAAAATGTTAGGCTACCGTTTACATAGCCGAATCTTAACAGCGTTAATTAGCAGCAGTTGGGTACGCTGTAAAGGTGACTGGCTGGCTGTTATGAAAGTGACGTCACGTTAAAGGAGCTCGTCAAATTTTAGTGAAAATTTGGCAAAAGTACCAGGCGAACAGAAATGCGCAGCAGGCAAACTACAAAAATTTTAATTAAAAAAAAATTCCATTGCATACCCAAAAGGCATAATGTTAGGCTACTGCTAGCTTACAGGGGGCTCCCTTTTGGGTATGCAATGGATTTTTTTTTTTACAATTTTTGTAGTTTGCCTGCTGGGCATTTCTGTTCGCCTGGTACTTTTGCCAAAATTTCATAAAAATTTGACGGCCCCTTTAACGTGACGTCACTTTCATAACAGCCCCCTGTAAGTTAGCAGTAGCCTAACATTATGCCTTTTGGGTATGCAATGGAAATGTTAATTATAAATTTTTGCAGTCGTTTGCCTGCTGAGCATTTCTGTTCGCCTGGTACTTTTGCCAAATTTTCATAAAAATTGGACGGCCCCTTTAACATGACGTCACTTTCATAACAGCCCCCTGTAAGTTAGCAGTAGCCTAACATTATGCCTTTTGGGTATGCAATGGAAATGTTAATTATAAATTTTTGCAGTTGTTTGCCTGCTGAGCATTTCTGTTCGCCTGGTACTTTTGCCAAATTTTCATTAAAATTTGACGAGCTCCTTTAACGTGACGTCACTTTCATAACAGCCAGCCACCTTTACAGAGTAGCCAACTGCTGCTAATTAACAGCCGCCAAGATTCAGATGTAGCTGTTAGAGGACTGTTATTTATTTATTTTTTTGGGTTTTTCTACCTGCTGCTCATTTATGTTCGCCTGGTTTTTTAGCAGAATTTTTAGTATTGCTAGCCAACGGCCGCCCCAGCACAGTGTGACCTTACATTTTTGATTATTAATTGTCATATATTCAAGGGGCGCTGAAAAAAAAGCATGCATACATGTTTTTGGACCTTTTCCATGCGAATTTCGCAGGGATTCGGACCTTTAGGTTCACCAGGACTATATCTATGGTATAGTAAAACCAAGGATATTGCAGTCAACTATGAACCATCGAGTCGCTGCTTCACAGGGGGCTGAAAACAGACGAATACATAATTGAGGACCACATTCTTGGGCATTTTTGGCAGCAATTCAGTTCTTTAGCTTCCTCAGGACTATATCAATGGCATGGAATGACCAAGGATAAGAAGGTCAACTAGGAATCATTAGGATGTGGCAATTTAGCTGAAAAATAGAAAATCCGCCAAAACTCGGCTTTTTATTTCAAGTAAACTTTATTTTTGCTTAAACTTATAATTTCCATATCTCGAGTAAATGAAGTACGATCTCGAAAAATTTGGCGTTTTATCATCAGCATCACCTAAAAGCAAGCAATATATAAATATAGTTGAAATTAAAAAGAAAATATTTCGTATACTTTTGTGAAATATTTTGTAGAGCAGGAAATGATTTCTTACCAACAAAGTTGCTCGGTGCCGGCGTATCAAATCAGTTGTTGCCAGTTAGCTGTACACTTATCCAGAACGGCTCGTTTGGGCAATCCACAAACTCCCTGAGCCCCATTGGCAGCTCCCCGCTCAGCCGCTCAACAACCATATGCACAACGCTCTTCACCTTTCTCCTCCTGGGCCGCACTCGCCGTGGACCATGTCCGTTGCCTGGTAACCTAGTTTAATAAATAATTCGCTATTTTTGCTTTTTGCCTCTCTTTTATATTATTTTTTGTTGTTGCCGCTCTCTTTTTGTCTTCGGCAAGTCATTCATGTGTGCAATCTGTGGGTGTGACTAATTCAATTACAACGCCCAATTGTGCATGCCTCGGCGCTTGCACGTCGTCTAACATGCACCTCCCTCCCCACCCCGGACAGCCCTCCCTCTAATACACTCTGTGTGTGGACCGTGATTTTTCATTTTCATTTCACGCTTTCTCTCTCTTTGACTACCCCTCCCCCTCACAACGTACTGATAGGATGAGTTTAGGAATATGTGTGAATTTCATTAGGTCTGCTGTTTTGGGCTCCTGAATATCGCGCTTTCGATTCACAGTTGCCCGCGTTTCGTGTCGCGTTTCTCATTTAATTGTTTTTTGTCACACGAGTTATCCTTTTTTGGGGCGTGTCGTGTTCAAAATTGAAATTAACTGACAGTCGCCCTCTCATCTATAAATGCAGTTTGTTCAGTGTGTCATTCGCTGGAATTGGATGCGTAATCAACGTGATTTGTAGCCAAGCAAGCGCAAAGGCGTGAGAGCTACCGCCAAAACGTGTGAAAACGGGTGGGTGCTGAAACGTGAATGGGGTGTTTATGACCAGAAGAGGTTATCGAAGGTCGGCATTAACTAACAGTACTCATAGTCGGTATAGAGATATATAATGGGAATTGGAAGCTACAATAAGGATATACATTTAAGAGAAGAAGTGAAGAGATAAAAATATGATTACAAATAATACTAGAATTTACAGATACATAGATTTAAGTATAAATAATAATATGGAGCAAGATATATGATATATGCGAATGTGGTACAACAGGTTAGTCCAATCTGGATTGGAGGAGCAGAGAATAGAATAAAACCGAAGCTCTGCAAATCCAATAAGAATTTGCGGTTGTTCGTCTCATGGTTCGTGAACATATCACGCCTTTTGGCAACAATGAATCATTTTAAAGCAAGCAATTGCTTTTAAGATATTTATACACGTAGGAAAAGATAGTTAACGAAAGAAAATATATTTTATGCAACGAAACGTTTCTTAAAGAAAATTGAAAGTTTGAAAGTTAGGAAAATTCTCCCAACTTGCCCCAAAAAAGACCTCGCATTATCAGCCAGCATTTATATCATTCAGTAGCTTTTTGATATCATCATTTTCGGCTGCATCCACATAATTCTGTCCACACGGCGTGGTTCCATCTTTATTAGCGCCCTGCTCCAATAGGAATTCAACGCATTCGGTATGCCCCTCCCAGATGGCTGCCAGTATGGGCGTTATCTGATACTTATCCAGCTTATTAACATCGGCTCCGATCTCCACCAGATACTTGAGCATCTTCAGCTGCCCAAAGTCGGCGGCATAGTGCAATGGGGTTCTACCGCCAATGAATTCGTTAACATTTCGATTCGAGTTCTCGAATGTCATTTGCACGGCATCAATTTCGCCATTTTTGATGGTCCAAATTATGTTTTCATCATTCTCACACATTTTGCTGACTTGATTTAATAAATGTTGCTCAATCAATTTGTAGCTTACTGAGATGTGAGGAAATAATGAGAGAGAGATAGGGAGGGAGAGCTTGCATGTGGTTCGATTCTGTGGTAGATCTTTTAACTTCTGCTCTTCTTCCTGGAATGCATCACTTAACTATTACAACCGCCTGCCAAAGCTTTGTGCCTCTTTCGAGTGTTCGAAACGTTTCTCACAGCCGCCGCCGCCGCCGCCGCCGCCACTTCCTGCAGCCCCAGACATGGGCATAGCTGGCGGTGCTATCAACACCCAAGCATCTTGATGATCTGGCGTACACATTGCGAAACGTGATTTGTAAGGTCATCATTCAAAAGGCATCGAGTGTGCGACAGTCGGACAGACAGACAAATCCCATGCCCAAATCCAAAGAAAACCCAAGGAACGGCAGCCAACAAAAATTAAAATGGTTATACATTCATGTAATTTAACGAACTGGCCACAAAACTAAACTAAACTAAAACGAATCTTGACTTCAGTCTAAAAGATGCAGCAATGCTTGCTGCTGTGCTTGTTGCTGCCTTGGAGGTTGCTGCTGTTGCTGCTGTCTGTGGCGATATTGGCGATGCCAAGCGTGAGATTATCGACGATTGTATGCAGCGATGATGATGCTGATGAGGATCAGGATGAGGCACAGACCTGCAGCAGCAGCAGCAGCAGCAGCAACTGCATGGGCAATGGCAATGGCCATGTCGATGGCTCCCGTAAGCGGCCAAAACAATGCATCGCGCAGCTGCGGCAACTGCAACTCAAGTTCACTTTTCATGCAGCGGTGGTGCGGGCTGTGGCTGACTTGGAAGCTGAGTTCCAGCTCCAGTCATTGACTTCGGTTATCGCACGCCAAAAAGACAAAACAGTTGCATGCCCTGCGCTCAGACAGAGCCGACAGACACTAAGACAGACAGACAGGTTGGCAGGCCCCAGTCAGGGCAGGCAGCGCTATCTGCATGCGATCAAATTTCCAGGGCTTCTGTTGTGGACAGCTACACTCGGAGAAAACCCTTTGCTAACTATTATTACTAGGATCGATTTTATACTGTTTTGTTATTCAAATTTCAAGTAAAGCTCAGTTTGTGACATTCTTATCTCTCTATTCGTTTCCTCTCAAGACATTGCGACCTTGTCTGCACGAAATCCAAAGTTCTTTCTCTGAGTGTATAGGTTTGGATACTGTGCTTGTGGTAATGTGTATAGGGCACCGGCGATCATATTGAGCGTCTGCTTTTGACATTTTGGACACAATTTGAACCTTTTACTTTTTGTTTTTCTCTTTTTCTTATTCAAGTTTTGTTTTCGGGGCCAGAGTGTAAGCCACGATTTCCAGCTTAAGCGCAGTTCCAGGAATCAACGAACTCAAAGTAGCCTCATCTTCGACTCCCCCTCAGTGGATATCCCTTTGTGTGTGTGTCTCTCACAAGCCTTTGTGGCTGCTGACATTGATTGAGAAATTGATTTAAGAAGCGTTTTCGCTGATTTTGATCTGTTAAAGCGCGCAACTGGCTGTCAGTTAAGCCCCTTCCCGCCGCGGCTTTTATGCAGCGTCTTTAACAGTTTTGATTTATAAACTTTTTGATTTAATTGCTGCAACTGCAAAATGGGATTTATTTTTGCATTTTACGCGCTCAACTCGCAACTGACTCGCAACTAAATCAATTTAAATCACATGCATATCCGGTGCTGCTCCGCCACTCCCCTCTCCACGTCCTGCCACTCCCCCGCAAATGTTGCCACAAGGTCGTTTCCATGTCCAATTTAATGGAAAATGTAATTTTCAAAATTTTATGAACTTTGGCAAAACTACAAAAACTCCTATTGCCAAAAACGCTTCATTCACGTTGTTGTTGTTGTTGTCGACGTTGTTTTTGTTTCTGGCCAACTGTAAACTTAGTTTTGGCAAATATTGTTGCACACGAATGCTAATGACAGATGCCAGTACAGTTATAGTTGTGGCATAGCATAACAGTTACCAACTTTTGATAGCCCTGTCAGAGGTAAAGTGTTTTGAGGCCGCCAAAGTTGGCTTTGCTTGACCTTCATTTGGGCTAGGTGGGGGAATATGTTTGCCAATTGTGTTAAGTGAATGATGAAAACATAATGCAACAATTTGGGAAGTGAATTGAGAAGTAAAGCTGGGATTGGTAATAAGGTAAGTGGTATAAATAGTTGGGTTTATTTATAGCTGAGGCATTAGTTTAGACAGTCTACTATTAGTGAATGCTAATGACTTAGAATTGTATATCATATTTAAAGCATTAGCAAAATAAACTTTTAAATCTGCAATTGTTTGCCTAATTTGCGCCAAAATTTAGAAAAGTTCAATTCTCAAATTGTTGGTGAATTTAAACCAGCGACATTCTTCTTCAGACATTGACCCAATCAGACGTCACGTTCACAAAGCACAATTAAATAGCTGCTGTTCTTTAAGATGTTCTTTACTCGATTTGAGCCAGCGCCATTCCGCTCGTTGGTTAGACGCGCAGATAATAAAGCTACGCACTATCAGGACATTGCGGGTCGAATTTCACAATACCCTGTTTGGAAGTACACTTTCGGCACGAACTGTTTGCAATGCGAGTTGATTAAGTCAGGGCAAGCCTATTTACCTAGCTACATAACTAATACATACTTTAGATAAATTATGTATCAGTTGTTTAACAACTTTTTACTTACATTTCCTTCATAAAAGTCTTGGAAAATCTTTCAGACGACTTTTGAGAATATCAGTTTTTAATATGCTAAACCAAATGGTAGCCAAGTATAACGCATAACTCAAATTAAATACGTATCTGTTGAAAACAGGCCAAGAGATGCTTATCAAAGTAAAACAAAGTTAAATATTTTGTTATGCTCATTAGGGAATATATTGCAGGGAAAAATTGAGAGGGAGGGAGAGGCCAAGGGCAAGCGCAGCCTATGCGAGTAGCAGAAACCCAGAAGACCGCAAGTTAACAATCAACACTCGAGAGGCCTCAAATAATTTATAATGTCTTAATTATTTCCTCAACATCAAAATGTGGTCAACAAATTGTTTATGAACTCGACAACTAACATGAAAACACTTCCTTTTCATAAAGAGTAGGGATTGGGCGGGGGGTCTACGAAACGGCTGATACGGCATGATATGCAGCAGATTAGCAGATGTGATAATTTGTTTGGTACCCATTACCGTTGCGCTCTAGTGCGCTTAATAAGGCGAGCCCAAAAACTCTGTAAAACAAAAGCGAATTAAAAACCAGCCAAGATATACCATACACATATATATGCATAGTATTTGTCGAGTCTGAGGCCAAACTACTAAATTGAAAATTAACATATTTCGGCAGTAGATGCTATCGGGAGCAGCCCAGACAGCAACATTGTTTGGCAGCAGCAGCAGCAGCAGCACAGGCGGCAGCAGCTCCCAAAGGTTAATTTAATTTTCCATTTTCCGGACGCCGGCAAAAGCAAAAAGGGAAATTTTTCATTTTTTAAATTGATGGCCGCCGGATTCGGTGTCGGGAGTCGGTAGCCGGCAGTCGGCAGTCGGCAGTCGGGAGTCGTTGTGTCTTTCGTTGGCTTCCTGTTTGGCAATTGTCTTGGCACAAATCTCATGCCCACCGCAAATTGAAACTACAACATGGCATTGTCCTTACCGATTGAATAAGAATTATGCCAAAGGATGCCACACACACAGACACAGACACTCACACACACATATATATCGTTTGCTAAGAAAACTCAGTCTCGAGACACCCAGGGAGCGGTTCCATGTAGCTGGCTGTCAAGCTCTTTTGGAGCATTGTGATTAATGTGCTGCCGTTTGCCGCCTGCTGCTCCTGCCAGCTCCTGTTTCTCTTCTTGGCCTGCTGCTGCTGCTGTCTCTGCTGCTGCTGTCTCTGCTGCCCGTCTCCCTTTGCTGCTCTTTAGCTGCCTTTGTTGCCATTGTCTATGGCTCTAACCATTTTGGCATGTTTGTCATTTGGGAAATTGTGCGGTAGCTGTTACAGCTAAAGACAAACAGGCGGCAGGTAAGCATCCACAACAAGTCTGTCCTGCCTCTGTAGTCTATTTGAGTTACTTCTTGGCAAAACGTATTCCCATTTACTTACAATGCACACACGAATACGAAACTCGTGTTGCACCTACATGATTCACTTTTGCCTTCTTCTGTCTGTTTCTGACAATTACTGGAACTTCTTTTCCATGCCCGCCCACAGACATCAATATTCTTTATTATTTTACACAATTTGAAAGTTGAAAATACCGAATACACCAGTTAATTTTAAGACTTGGACTACGAAAGGCTTTTGAACCTGTAATTGTCTTTTATTTGTTGTGATGCGAATCTCGAACAAAACCAGTTGCCCAAAACAATTACCAAATCGACACCCTACCCGAAATATATATATCCTTTTGTTTCAAGATAAAACACTTTTCAGGCGGATCCAAATTTAGCCCACAACTTCGCTATGTAAATATATGAGAGCACAAACCGTAAGCCTAGCCAATAACAATGTTTCTTTGGAGGTTTATAACCTTCCCATTAGAACTACATAGAACCAAACCGATTCGACAGATAACTAGACAGAGCTCATTTTTATAACTAAGTCCAAAATACAATTACAATAGAAAGATAGTTGGGCTTGAACAAATTAAAAAGAAGTCATATTTTGTTATTAGGAATGAGGTCAATTATAATTTCCTGGTTGAACGTTGTAAGTTGTAACCAAAATTTATATTTTTATATTTTCCTTTAACTTATTATGTAGCTATGTTCCCTTCTCTTAAAAGTTCCTTTGAAGATTTGTCTTACGTTCGCAAAACTCTGTAGAGTCAAGAAAGTGGGTCTTAACTAATATTTATACCATTTACGTCATAAGCGATCAGCATTTATTCTTATTACAAAAGTCAATCGCAAAACAATTTCGCTCCATTAGGTCTATTTTGGAGTCTGTGCAGCATTCCTGGCAACGTTTGATTTCAATCCTGCCATTAATATGCCAGCTCTGCACCCCAAAGGCAACAGCAACCAAGACGCAGACCAACACGGAGACCAAGACCAAGACCAAAGCGAAGGCGAAGACCGAGACGTGCAGCAGTTCAATGGCTTTAACATCCTGACGACGACAACAACAACAACAACTGCATTGATTGCCTTCTGTGGCTGGCTTCTGGCCTCGACGCTGACTCCGGCTCCGGCTCTGGCTCGGCTCTGGCCTAATATGAAGCAACACCATTAACAGCATGCAAATTAAAAGTACTCAACAACATATCAACTGTTGCGCTACCAGACTACCAGGGATTGGCAATGGGATTGGGTTCGAATTGCGACTGCGACTCCGACTGGAGCCGACTTGTGGCTGCTGGCTGTCGGCCTGGCCAGCAAATGCTGTCGAAACAAAGACTAAATGCCTAAAAACCTAAACAGGGCTTCATGCAGCAGGCAGGCGGGCAGTCGGGTTGCGGCTGGCGGGGCACAGCTATCAAAGCTGGCGATGGTAATTGCAGGTTTTGCCGCAAACATTTTGCACCAAAACGACGCCGCTGACGTCTACCAATGCACTTCAAGGAGCTGCTGCAGCTCTTCGACTGGCTCTGAGCTGCTCTGCTCTGCTCCTCAGCGACGGTGTCTGCTAAACGCGTTGAATGGTCGCTGCTCTTGACGCGCATGCGCGGCGGCCGCGTCCAGTTGGCCATGGCCGTCACTCAAGACGGCAACTGGCCAGGGCCAGGGCCAGGGCCACGGCCAGAGCCCTAGTACGAGTATGACAGCCAGCCAGTCAGCCAGACAGACAGACAGACTGACTGACTGACTGCTCGAGTTAATGATGGGCCTCCACAGCTAGCTGGGCCACAGCGCAGCTGACTGAGTGCTAGAAATACATATCCACTCAAATGTCATCGAGTGCAGTTCTTGTGCTCGAGTAGAGCTGAAAGCCTAAACTACTTGAGTTTTTCTTGATGAACTGTAAGAGGCGTAGGCATGTCAATCATATAGCAGATTTTAGCGAATGCCAGAGTTAATAATACAACATTTTAAATATAAAAGTGCAGAGATTAATATTTAAGCGTTTGAATACTGGAAGATACTTTATAAGTTTAACCATTTGTAATTGTCATTATTGTGCTTAAGTAGAAGTTTCGGTCTGAATAGCAAGCGGGAAGTCGCTGGTTCAAATCCAGCATACATTTGTTTATTATTCATAAGGAAATAAGTCTAATAATATAGAAGTTTCTTCTAGTAATTAATAGAAAAACAACGATTATTCCATTATTTCTGGCTGCACTCATTATTTTCATATCTTCTACGCTCGCACCATTTCCCATTGGCTCTTCAAGTTGCAGTTGCCATTAACAGTTAGTCCACCGGGGGGCACAATTTCACAGCGAACCACCAATCGAATTATAAACAGCCTCAAACCACGAGTTGCCACTCTAATGCGCACATCCAAGTACCCACATGCACATGTCAGTGGGTCCAAAAGAAAAGAACAACACAAAAAAAAAAAAGAATACTATTAAAGATGCGGCAATGATAACCCAATGAAACAATGGCAACAACAACTGCAGCAGCACAAATTGCAATTGAAGTTAATTTCAGCAAATTGCATGCCAAAATGTGTTAAAGGGAAGACATTCCCGAGCCCAAAAGCCCAAAAGAGAATCCAGCCCAGAGAACCCGGCCAAGAAAAAGGGATGGCAGAAGAAATGGCGATCGCAGCGCTAACTAACTCCGACTACTTTGGGCTACAAAGAGCAGAAGTGCTTCTTCTTGTTAAAATGAAACAAAAAATACAAAATAAAACGAGAGAGAAAAATTAAATTACAGGCTTAGAGGCGCGCACATTGCAGCTTGGCTGGGTTTTCGGCTGGGGAAGCTTGACTGCTTCCTCTGATATAAATGATGCCATGAATGAGTGACCGGCTGACTGACTGAGTGCCTGACTGACTGACAGACTGACTGACTGACGGACAACGGCCAACGTGCAGCGGGCATCACTTAAGTATCTGCGCTTGCGGTGCGCTCAAAAGCTCCGCCCACCAAAAGCCCGCGATGCAACTGCAGCAAGAGACAGGCAGGGGCGACGGCGACGACGATGGCGACCGGCATCGGGGCGCGAGATTACTCACGCGAATGTAATTTGGCAATTGCTTATTAGCGCTAACGCGCCGCTGACTCCGGTTCCGACTTCAAGCCCGGTTACCGCTTCAAGACCAATGCACAGTGGAGCAAAGTGCGAGCTGTGCCGATGAAATGAACCTAAAGTGTAAGGGCTGAAGTGAATGCGTGATTGTAATAATGAATTGTAGAAAAAATGGAATTTTTCCTTATTAGTAAATAGATGAAGTTACGCGGCATCGTCCGGCCTACAAAGTTGCCATTATATCAGTTCATTTTCCATGTAATTTTTTGTTTCCTATTAATTACTTCGAAAAGGAAGCTTCATTTGTCACCTAAGTCAAAGTCATCTATATATATCATAGATGGACAGCTTGCCTTGTATAACTCAAATCGTTTTGTTAACAAAAATCGACTCTCTAAACACTTTAGTTCCTTTCTTTAGACTCTTGTTGCAGTGTGCGATGGCTGCGGCAAGAATCGAACCACTTATATCACCTTCTAGTTAGAACGAGCAGCGCCATTCGCCATTTGCCATTCGACTGCTCGTCTCTCCATCTTGTGCCCCATCTGCCCGGCTCTATTCCCCGATATGCCCAGTGGTCGGTTTCGTCTGCGGCTCTTGCGCAATGCGCGTTGCATTTTCATAACGCGATCTTTGATGCCGCCTGCACAGGAGACGAGGACGACAAGGAGGACGAGGCTGATGATGAGGACCTGGACGAGAACGTGGACCTGGACGTGGCCTGAAGCAAAAGATGGCACTGTCCGATGACTGTGAATGTGAAGTGCAATAATTTTCTTTTTTATTATTATTACATTTTTCGTTCTTTTGTGGTCTTTTGCCCGCTTGAAGCGGACTGCTGGCTGCTGGCAGCCAGCTTGTCGAAGAGTGTTGAAACATTTTCGCGTCATTTGCAGATTCTTTTAATATTATGATTTTTTGGTGGCCCTCGCCTAAACGAGATGTTTGCTGGCCAGGAATGGCCTAACGACATGACAGTTGTGGCCTCTTAAAGGCATTGCTTCAACGCGGCAAGCCTTTTGGCCAATAAAAAAATTAACTTGCTAAGAAGCTTGGCCAAAAGTATGTTTCCTTGTGCCGAAAGGAATACCGCCACAATTAAAGAGACAGAAGGAGCAAGAAATGTTAAGAGCTGTGAAGGTAACAAACGGAAAGAGCTGGAATTTTTAACTTTTTACAATTTTAGTTTATAAATTCATGGAGGAACCAAGTATTGATAAGGCAGACATAATACAGCTCTCTGGTTGCCCACATGTAGAATTTACTACGGGCATACGCCGAGCACTCAGTACTCCGGTTTGATCTCCAAACTTGGTTCTTTATATATTTTCAATATGTTTATGAAATAATGCAGTTGCTAGTTAGTTAAATTTGGGGTTCGATTTGATATCTGTATTTCGGGTTTACATCTTACAGATGTGGTTAGACAAATCCAATTATTGATTGGATTATATTTTCAGCAAACTATCTACCCGAAATTTGCATCTTACAGATATGCTTAGATAAATCCAACGATTGGGACCCAAGGGAATTATGCTTGGGACCAGAGTCTTAATCAAAAGATAATACTTTGAGCAAACTATATGTATATAATTGTTCGGTTCAGCTTCTTTTCGAGCAAATGGTTTGGATTGAGGTTTGGATAATATGAAGAAATAAAAATGAATTCTAAGTTCGAACCAGTTGGGTTCAAAACATTCACATTAACGACATCTTACCATAGCCATCGAAAGAACAAAAGTACCGTCAATGAAATGTGAAATATAGTTGATTATTTTACATTTAATTGTCGGTATAGTTGTCTATTTTACATTTCGTTGTCGGTACTTTTATTATAACTATGCCAATCAGAAAAGACTTAAGACAAGCAATTTTTATGTAGAGGGGGTTTAAAGCTAGCTAGAGTCAGTATCCCTGACATGCTCCATTATCAAAACGCTCTAAGCCAGTCACAATTTAGGCAGAACTACGCCATTTGCCAATGGCTATGCCCAATGCCTATGCCCAAAATGTGAGCCTCAAAACACAAAGCTCATAAAAGCAGCACTGACACCCGCCAGAGGCCATATCAGAGAGCACAAGCTGGAAATTATCAGGACAATTAGAGAATCGACAAGCGACAGCGACGAGCATGATGGAATCGGGCATCGGAATGTGTTGGCTAAAATGGTGGCATCAAGTGTTGTAATTCAATCTGCATATGCGGCACGAACGGAGGAAATCAAAGAGCAGCTCACAATGGGCCCGGGCACAGTGGGTTCGAGCTGACTAAACAGGGTAAAGGGCAATTGAAATGCCCAAATATAAAAGGAAATGCAAAAGAAAAGAATCAGATGGAGAAGACGAAGAGTGGGAAAAAACCTAGCAAATGGCACGAAATGTTGTCAAACGAAAATACGGGCATAGATTTCTATTAAAAAATTGCGCACAGAAATCGAGAGGCATTCGAACCTTTTGTCTTTTGTAATATTATGCGACAAATTTGTCTCCCTCTAACTCTCTCTCCCTCTCTCTCCCTCTCTTGACTCACTAGTGATTACTCTCTCTCTCTCTCTCTCTCTGCACGCTCGAGTTTGCATAGCGACTAGCTGAAAGGCAAATTAGAAAATGGCGCTTGGTGCCTACAAAGAAAGCACTCGATGAATGCAAAGGAAAAAGTATTGAATAACATTTGGATATGCTTAGAATTATATGGAGAACTGAATATTTCGCTTTATCAATGGCAAAAATGTCAACGGCAGCTGCGTGTTCCCAAAAATATAAAAAAATTAAATAGAGAGAATGAAAGAACAGAACCAATTGAAACTCAACTGAAGTGCAATTGAATGGAAATGAGTACCACGCCCAGTCCCAGCTCCACGCCCAGCCCAAGAAACAGGCAGCGCCAATTAACAAAGCGCAAGCAGCAGAAGCACGGGAGAGAAATATTCTTGTATCGCTGACCATGCGAAAGACATTAAAATTCAAATGCTTTGATATACCAATTAATTCTCGAGTTCTGAGGTTAGTTTCTTGGTTTCGCTACTCAATTAAATGCAACGAGCGGCGCGATAACAAGATTATCCGCAGCCGCAGACATCTTGAGACAATATCTATAAGCCATAAAAAGTCAAGACGGAGTTGCAGTACCCAAGAAAAAGAACGAAAAGAAAAGAATCCTGTTCTGCTGCTGCTGCTGCTTCTTCTGCCAAATTGGCATTTTGGCAATGAAAGGCAAATGTTGCCGCCGTCTCAGGTTCCTTCGTTCAGACCCATGCTCATCGTCTTCGTCTTGTCATTGATTTGAATTTTATGTGCACGCAGCGGCAGCAGCAGTAGCAGGCGAGGGAAGGGGTGGCAGGAAAAAAAATGAATTTCCACAGCCTTATTTGTCAGGCCAGACACAAAACCACCTACCCCTGCCACCGTTCGGAGCGCTACACTTTTGGCAAGCGCCCCAAATAGGATCCACATCTCCCCTTACCACACGTTACATTTGCATACCAATGCCTCGCACTGAGCTCTGCAGCTTTTGGCCAGCCTCGAGCAACTGTGGCCTAAACGCCGCGGCTGTGCCTGACTTAAGCATAGATAATCTAAAATAACATCTCCGATGGTATGAGACCTCTTCCTCAACAACAAAACGAAAAAAATCTTTTGGCTCACAATGTGCAGTCGATTGTCGCCAACATCAATTTCTATGCTCGTTTGGCAATTGACTCAAAGGTTTCTAAGCACAGAATAACCACATCTCATGTTCAAAATATGAGCGGAATATCTTTGAATTGTTTGTGTGTGCAAACGACAGGAACTGCACTTAAATGGACATCTGAATGAATATATATTTACCATATATTCGCTTATGATATTCTAGCTGAAAGTGTTCAAAAAATGCATCTACCTTGATAAATGCAGTGTGGAACGAGGAACGAGGTTCGAAAGCTAGGAAAACTAGACGCTATTTAAAATGTGAATAATAATAAAATTCGTTGATATCTGGCTTTATTACAGATCCCTAAAATGTAAGCTCCATCAGCAAGCGCTTGCTTCAATTGCAGAATATATTTCTAGCTCATCAATAAATCTTCAACTCATAAGCAAGGCATTTAACTAGCAAAAATTATTGTCGTGGAAGACCTTGAAATATGCACCGGACAAATGCGAAGTTCAGATGATGGAATTAACAATCTTTTTGGCCAAAAAAGCAAAAAAAAAAAAATAAACTGCACTAGCAACAACAAGAAATGCTAAGAAACTAGTTTGTGCAACTTACCCAACTCAAGCAGCAGACACTTCGCAGCACCGTTCCGCGCTGCGCCCCCTTCGCACTACCAGTTCCAGTTCCAGTTCCAGTTGACGTCTCGGTTTGCCGTTCTCAGTGCACACTCCTGCGGCGCATCAAGTGTGAGTGTGTGTGTGTGTATACGAGTGTGTGTTGTGAGGCTTGTTAAAGTTCATTTTCGATGCAACGAGCTGCAATAATGCATAATTGTGCTCATTAGTCTTTTTGGGGCCAACGATCGTGTATGAATTTAAATTTTAGCGCGGCGAACCAGCCAACACTCTTAACATGAGCTGAGCGGCGAGGGCGAGGGTGAGGAAACGGCTCAGACGGACCCTAAATAAATACAATTGGACAGCAATGGGTATGGGCTGAGCGAGAGGCGACTCTGAGATGTCGGCGCGAACTTGAAACATTTGCGCGCAGGATTTACGCGTCCAGTTAAATTTACGACTGCGCACCTTTGCATGAAATTGACGTGGCTTTTATTTTTATTTTTCTTTTTCGGCCCGCTCCCCTTCCGCTGCCCTGAACGCAGGTCAACTTGTTGGTCGCAACGTGGGCCGTATGTGTGTGAGTGTGTGTGTAGTTAATATCAGCGAAATACTCGCGTACAAGCCTTGTTAAGTGATTAATCAGCGCCAGATATAATTTGTGTCTGCGTTAATTTTTTCACTCGAATAAAACCACCAGCCTTTGTGGATCTGTGCGGATTTGTGGTGCGGCGGCTCTGTGGCCGCCAATGTGCTGGCTGGCTCTCAAGGCGGAGTCAAGTGTAAATTAGGACGTTGCAGCTTAGCGGACAGACAGTCGCAGCCGAGCCCAACATGAACGCGCAAAATTACTAAAAGATATATGGTCCGCAGACCTGAGAACCTGCGCAAAATTGAGCATATTGAGGCCTTAACTTGAACCTAAACTTAGTTAACCAGAAAGGCGGGCATTAGCCAGGTAATTGCAGGAAGACATTAGTTAGGTATCATCAAAAGAATGACAATGTTCAGTTACAATATTAGAAAAGTGAAAAAACTCTGAAATCCATCATACAACTTAGCAAGAGAACTTAAGCCTCTACAAATATCTTCAGTCAACTATTTTCATGTTAGACTACATAATTATGCTCGCTCGGGTTTCCATCAGCCGCAGACTTTGTAATCGACTTTAGTTTTGCAAACCCTTTCGAAGAATCTAATAAAATCAAAAGCTTAATACAGTTTCTAGATTCGCTAAAGCGTTTCGAAAGCATAATATATATTCCTCTTTAGAGATTAACACATATTCGTACTGAATATTCATATAAGTAGTAGTAGACAGTCAATGACATACATTTTTTAACTATTACCCTCTTAACATTTTTAATGCGTCCATAGAAATGCTGTCTAATGAAATTTATGAACTCTCGTTTTTAGATATTTATTGAAGTGCATGGCTGGGTCCATGAGTGGAAGTCGTTCAGTTCTTAGGGGATAACTGCTCATTCTTTGGCTGAACTCGAGACTCATTTTTGGCAACTCGAGACTCAATTGCCTGGGAATTTGCGGTTAATCAAACAGTAGGACAAAAACCATAAGAGCGGAATCCAATAATAAAGCAAAATCGAAAGCAATATTCAATTCAAGAACATAAATTAACCATACATATACCTTTATAAGGAATGCAGTCGGGCGTTTGATGAAATCAACAGCAGGCGGAGCAAGAGGGTTTTATAGGGTTGCATTTGAGATAAGTAGAGGATGCGAAGGGTTTGCCCAGGGCTGGGGGTAGCAAGGAGGAGAGCAAACACACAGACAAAACAAACTGTGTTTTCTTTTTATTTCGGGACAATCTTGTTATCGAGCCTAGTCTCTTGTTGGGCTTGCGTTTCGGCTCTCGGGTTATATAAACTACTTCAGGTAATCTAAGGCTTAGAAATGCTAATCGCCTTTATTTTGGGAACAACGAGAAGAACAAGCAACAACAAGAGGGAGCAGCATCTACCTTTTTGCTTTGTCACCGTTTGTCCTGACGTTTCGGTCTTTGATAATTGAAACCGTAAAATTGTTCAGCTTTGCTGCACAGGATGTAAGCAGGAGAAGCAGCAGCAGCAGCAGGAGCAAAGGCTTCAGCCTTCAGGTTTTCCCCTATTTCTGCTCCCTTTTACATTTTCTGCTCCTTTTTTTTTTGTTTTTTTGCTTTTCTGTTTGTTGATTTAGTCGTGCGAATTATTTGTACACGCATTGTAGTGCCGCCTCAGGATCAGCAGCACGCTGCGCACACATGTGTGCTAAGGCGTCGCTGGGACACACGCTTTGCATATCCATGCCAAAGAAGTTCGCCCCTAAAGCGCTCTCTTTATAGAGATATGCATTATTCCTTTTTGATACTGCCTCAAATTTCATAGACAGCGCACCCTTTTCGAGCGGCGTCTCCCTGGCATATCCTGTACTTGGTCCGAGTGCTGGGTGTTCTTCTGGCTGCGTCCTGTCGCTTAATTGCAGGTTGCAGCTGGGTCTTTGATTTTAGCCGTCATCTTTGTCACCGCGGTTTGTTTGTCATCGTCGCCTGCTCTCGTTATCAGACTCATATTTCATTTGCCGTTTGCCCAAGTTCCCTTGGCTCGGCTCTTGGCAGCGTTTGATGCGTTTTTATTTGTTTGCTATCTTTTGCCCTTCTGACAACAACATCAGCATCATCATCATCATCATCATCAACAATATCAACGTCGCCAACTTGATAATCATCTTCAGAACGTTTCGTTTGACAATTTTCTGCTTGACATTCAAGATTTTAATCGCCGGCATTTGCCAGAAACTAGAAAAAATGCTTCTTTGGGTTTGCCGTTTGCTCTGGTCTCAAATTTCCACAGACTTGAGCCTGAGTCTATTGTCAATTTAGCTTGGGATAAATGTGCTTAATAATGTTTGCAATAGCTAAAAGCTGCAGCTGTTAAACTCTTAACCATTTAATATTTTTTAGTTATTGAATATTTACTTTTCTTATTTTGACTTATTTACATTCACAAGCCGACAAAATAACGACCTCTACAAACTAAACAACTATCTCAAAAAGTATTTGGAGAATCGCATAGAAGGGCGCTTGCTGGCAATTTATAACCAAAGTGATTTGTTTATCTTTTGTCTGTTTTTCTTGTCCCCTGGCATGCATTTAAAATGCCTTATAAGTCGTCTAGACTAGTGAGTACCTTGTGTACTTACCAAGTTGCCACCATCCCCCCCAAGCGCTATGGCCCCCACCCACGCTTCTAGTCGATTTAAGCTTCTTGTGCGTTGTTTCGTTTTGCGACTTTACTTTGATTTCGCTCGGTTTGTTTGTTTATTCGTCTCTCAATAAGGAAAAATTGTTGTGTATTGTTTGCAGCAGTTGCTTCAGTTGTTGCCTCATTAAAATTGTATATTTCAATCAAAGTTCGCTGCTCGGTTGCCTTTCGAGTGGGCGTTGGCTGTCCAAAGGGGTAGCTACGCCCCAGCCCTGCTTTGTAGACGCTTGAAATTTAGTTGCTGCTGCTGCTTTGCCCACATTCCTTGGCTCGTCGTCTGTTAGCCGGCGGCATCAGCTCCGCGCCCTTTGGCCCAAAAGTTTTACGGCGTAATCGGAGCTATCAAAACTACTCGCACATATAACTTTGATAATTATGCAGCCAGCTAACGGGAGCTGCCTGGCTAAAAACTGTAACTGAGCCAACGACCCTAACCAGCAAATGTCACACGTGCCCAGACGCAGAGACCCCAGACTCCAGACCCCAGATACCAGATTCCAGACCCCCAGCTCCCAGCTCCCATCTGCAGACAAAGACTTAGAAATTTGCTATGCTCGCAGCGAGGCGCGCTTAAGTAGTTTATAATTAAGACATAACTGAATTAGCGTTGATAATGTCTATTATATAAAATACACACACATACACATACCCACACATACCCACACACACCCACACCCAGGCATACAACGTAACTTGAAGCTGCGCACTTTTCCCATGTGTCTTACCCGAACCCTTCTCTGCCCGCTCTCGTTTACTTGTTTATTGTTGTTTTTCTTAATGAACGTCATTTGCTTTGTAAGCACAATTTCACAATTTAGCCCTTTCAATTTTTGTTAATTATAATAAAGGCGAGTACACAGCTAAGCAGGAAGTCATCTCTGGCTTCTCAGCTTCACGTCTCACATTGTCCATTGTCATTCTTATCAGACTAATTTGAATTTATTGCTGCTCATGTGTAACAAAAACAATGCCACAGTACTCATTACCTTGCAAGTCAAGTCAGGTTGGAAATTTGTCAATGGAGCTGAAGGAAACGGTCCAATGCATTTCTGACTTGCATTACGTTTTTGTCCATTTCATAAAATACAATTTATTTCCTTTTTCTTCATGTCTTAGCTCGCATTTTTCTTTCTACGTCCTGAGTTTGCACTATTGCGTGTTAGCTAAGCCCATGAGTAAAAGTAAACACTATCTGGCATCAAAAATTAATTGAATCTACTAGAAACACGCACACAACTACAGAATCCATCGAGTTTGTTTGCTTAACGCTCATACGCCACGTAAGCCCCCAAAAGAGAGAGAGAGAGAGAGAGAGAGAGAGAGAGGAGAAAGAAAAATTAAATTGGTTAAAAATTTAAACTTGGTCACGTGCCGTTGATTAATGAAAACTGCTGCCAACGGCCACGACGGCCAAAGATGATGAAAAGTAACAGGCTGAAATAAGTGAAAACAAATACGACTGCGAATACAGAGTAGTTGGGGGGATATAAGAGTGAGGGGCAAGGCAAATACTTTGGGAAATCAAAGCACAACTTGAAGAAGCAAACACTTTAAGAAACGCTTATGACACGCATACGCCCCGTGTGTTTAGCGAGCGCGCGAACTCGAATTGAATGAAACTCGCGCATACAAATTGACAAATATTTAGAAAGGATTGCAGGGTATGCCAGGAGGAAACTGCTCGGATGCTGGGATGCTGGGATGCTGAGATGCTGGGCTGGCTGCCTTAGCAGCGACAATGACATTAAATGAGCGGGTGTATGGAGTGCGCGTAGCAAAAGTCAAACAAGAGATAAAAGCAAGGATTAGTACGTTAAAACGCAGACGACGGCGACGACGACCACGCTGCAAAAGAAGAAGATACAAGGCGAAAGGCATGTTGGGTGGCAGGAAGCTGCTCGAACTGGCTGCTGCAGGTGGCGAAGGGGGCGCAACGTTAAGTAGACAGATGAACGTAAAACACGCGCGTGGCTGCGGTAATGTCTACGGCGCTGCAGACGCGACAACCCCACCCCAAAAGGAAAAAAGAAAAACCCCAACTCGCCTGGCATGGTGTGCGTGCGTCGTATCGTTAGGGCTGCCTGACTTGCGTGTGTGTGTGTGGGTGTGGGTGTGGGTGTGCGTTGGAATATATACAAAAAAAGTAAAACTCCTCGAGAGAAAAAGCATGTTAAAAGTAAATTGAAGCTGGAATTTTTGCAAGTGCGCACAAAAAGGCAACAGCACTCGCATTGCCACTGCCCCAAAATAAGTTGGCTAAGAAACTTTGCCAGCTGCTGCTCGCCATATGGAGTGCCATAGCAGTTAGCTTTAAGCAAGCTATATCTTATAAAGACATATATACATATATTTGTACATCAATCAAGATGTGGTCAGAGTGCTTTGTACCAAAAATGATGGACTTTAAGTGCTCAGGCAAAGCTTATACTTTTAAAAGAAAATAATGTATATTTATGTGCTTTATCAAAGTGTTGATGATAATATGAAATCCTTTGAAATCCAACTTTTCACGGATAGGCATACAAGATTTCACTTTATTTATAATTATTGTCAAAAATGATAAGAGCTTCATACACTAAATTTGATAAACATGCAAAATCAGGTTCACTTTCCATACATAAAGTGTAACGGCAGGTTGGGGTTGCGTTCAGGGTATCTTCAAGTCGAGCTTAATAAACTCTCGATTCTATTCTCTTCGATATGAATTTCTAGCTACCATCTCTTGTTGCAAAGCCAACTCCTTTGTAGTCACCCTGCAGTCGATAGTTAATCTTGTGCTTCATTTAATTTCTGGGTTCGGGTAAAGAAACGCTTTAACGCCTCATTATGTGCAGCAGACAAAAGGGGAAAATGTTTCCTCACAATGGGCACCCAAAAATTAAAAGCAAAATTAAACACATTCAATTAAATTGTGTGCAATTTTTCCGGCACAGGCTGACAACAGCACCACCTGCTGAATTCCAGACCCAAACAATCAACCACCTCCCACCCTGCCGCGCGAGGTAAAACCCAAAAAGGTGAAAAGTTATGCCATTGACTGTAACGTTGCGATTACCTCCGGAGCGTACAATAAGGTGCGTGTTTGCCCGCCGTTGTTGTTGTTATTATTGTTGTTGCTGTTGTTTTTGACCCACGGTTGTAATGATGCTTACAAGAGTGTGGAGCACAGAGCGAGTAGGGAGCAGCGGGCTACTACACTGCGGGCTGCCCCAAAATATGGAAGAGTAATGCCAAACATCAGCGCTTATAACTGTGCAGATTATGAAGTTAATTTATCAGCAACGAAGCGGATGAGCAGACACTCAGTCGGAGCTGGGGACGGTGACTGCTGCCTGCTGCCTGGTGACTGCTGCCTGGTGGCTGGTGGCGGGGCGGTTGATTATGAAGCCCTCAAGTGGTAGCTGTTTAGCTTTTTGGCTGCCACATTCGAGCGGTGAGGGGCAAGTGAATTGTTTGGCAGCACAGGCGGACATTCATTAAGCCATCAAATTGCCTAAGACAAATTTGCCAACTGAAATGAATGAGTGCCATGTGCCACGAGCTGACTTTGTACGGGGTAAAGTTCAAAGCACACGCGATAAGAAGCTGCAAAAGCAAATTCAAAATTAACTAAAGGTTGACTTAAGTATGGCGAACGGTTAGACTCCCTTTTTTGTTCAAATATCTTAAGTACTCAACACATTTCTGTAAATCTAGCCAAGGCACAATAAAAATTGTCATAGAAAGTAAAATTTGCTTAATTGCAGAAAATCTTTCTGAAGAGCTTTTCTTGTTGGTTAATTTTTGCTTAAACAGCGCCAGGAACGTTTCTTAACATTTGGATATTGATAATTTTATTTACCTTGAAGTGATGAACTGTTCAAAATTGCGTTCATTTTCTTGAGTTTATAGAAAGTTTTATTGGCTGAGATTGTCATATTTGGAGATACTTCTGCACTTTTAGCTATTCCTTTTCGTTGAAAACTGTCTAAAGTATTTCAATAAAGCTCACACTTGTGAACTCGAGTTGACCTCTTCAATTAAAATAAAATTAGCAAGCAATTTCATCTCATATTTATTTTTAAAAAAAAAGTGCATCGAACTTTGAATAGAATTCGTCTTATAAAGTTTGTGGCTTGACTTCGTCAATAAACTTTGACCACGCAGCTGAGAATGGATGCGAGGTTATTCACATCCGAGAGGAAAATAAAAAATATATAAAACGTACAAGCGAATCAAAATGAAATCAAAATTCAAAGGGCAGCAAACGAATTCCACAAATAAATGAGGTATTAATTAGCACCCAACTTAGAATAATAAACCCCAAAGAAAAGTGGTAAAAAGAGAAAAACATTGAGAAAACATGCACAAAACGGAATCATATACAATATATATGTATATATATATATATAAGGAGAAATGATTAATTATGCTAGAGCACAAAAGAGCGCATTTGGGCAAAGAGAGTGAGAGAGAGAGGGAGAGAGAGAGAGTGGGGCTTTTGGGGGCGTTTGTATGCGAGATCTGAGTATGATTTATTGTAATTTAATTGTGGCACATTATGCGGTCGATTTCGGTTTTTGGAGAGAGAGAAAGAGAGAGAAATACTGAGCTTCGCCTTCTGCATTTAAATGTCATTTTTGTTTGTTTGCTGCTTATTTTTTTGTGTGAGCATGAAAATTGCTAAACGAGATAACTCAAGACAAGGGGCAAAAATGTTTTGGTGTCTAGGTTCCATACAAAGTATGCCGCAAGGCAGTTGAATAACTGAGCAGCTAAAGCAGCCGGAACAGCTGAAGATTCGGGTGAGTGTGTGTGTGTGTGTGTGTGTGTGTGTGTGTGTGTGGCACAGTTACATAAAGAAATCGATGCAATGCCACATGCCCCACCCAGTGCCGCAGACAACAGACGGACAGGCAAGGCGAAAAGTTTTCGCTGCCAAGAAAACAAAAGCAAATTATCATATCATTGAAAGTGGAAGGAAGTGTGGGCGTAGGGGCCAATGGCGGGGCAGCAGGAGCAGCTACTGTGGCAGCCACGGCTCTGATGGCTTTGTTTGTTGTTTGCGGAACGAGAAGGAGGGGGCCAGCAGGTAGTGGGGTCTGCAGATGTAACCAGGTGAAAGAAATTATATATTCCCTTGATTATAATTTCATCAGCGGCAACACTAAAGCATCATCAGAGCCATGTCGAAGACAGGCGCAGGCGGCGCGCTGCCTCCTCTGCTGCTGCTGCTCTTCAAGTGTCGGTTGCGGTTGGTCCGGAACGGGAAGGCACGAGGAGCTGCTGGCAACGGAATGTTGCGATGATTGAGTGCCAGTGGAACCGTTCGCTGGCTGTGTCTATGGCCGGAAACAGCACGCTGCATGCTTCGTTGTACATTTATTGACTGCTTTGGCAAAGAAGCTGTGCTGCCGTCGCCTGTCAGTCAAGTCCTTGCCAGGAGAGCTGTGGCTCCAGCCTGGCCAGACAGAAATCAATTGTTCCCATTATTATAATGAGATTACTTACCTACTGAACGACAAAACGTCGGAGCAAGCAGCCACGACTACAGTCACTCACTATATATACATGATATATATATAAAACACTCAATCTATATACACATAGATACCTATTTACCTGCTTTGTGTGCTTGCAAATATAATGACTTTAGTAGTCAGCGGAAAATGTTGGAAAATTGCTGTGGAAATGCTGAAAAATGTTCGAAACGCTCAAGTTGAGGGTTTCCTTGGCCAAGGGTCTGAGCTGAAGTAGCTCCTCGAACGTAGACGAATTTTCATTCATGTTTTTTCCCCCTTTTTATCCATTTTACTTTTTACTTTTTGCTTTTACTTTTGTTTTTCCCACTCGACTTCTATCAGCATTTGCATTGCATTTGAGCGCTGAGATTAGCGCATGGATTCAAGAGCTGTAGCTTCAGCTGGAGTTGCTAAATCGGTAAATCGGTAAATGGCGTTTTGATTCCCTCAAATTCTTCAGTTCGTAATGCAAGCAATGGAATGCCAATTGAAAATTAATAAGCTGCAAGCTCTTCCGACAGGTGGCTACAACTAATCACAGCTTGGATGGGTTCTCTGCCAGCGAAAGGAATTGTTCACAGGTATTCCAAGGTAAATTAACTGTGTGAATGTATTCTTTTAAATGAAAGACGTGAGTATTAGTATTACACTAAATACCTGTTTGGAACTGAACGTGGTTGAACTTTGAACTTTTAAAGTGTTCCCCAATAAACAAATGAACTAAATCTGAACCAAGCCATATTAGAGTCTTAACTAAGCATGCATAAGTTTTCTATGGAAACAAATTGAAAGGAATCAAATTGAATCGTTTCATAATTATTTTCGAAACATATGATAAACTAAAAACTGGGCTTGTGCATGAGGAAAGAGGATGGGTGACAACAAAGGCTTGCAAATGTAAAGTCGATAGCAAATTAGCCCGTTCGGGCTTATACCTCGTTGTCACTGTCATAACGACAAACATTAACTTGATGCAATCTGCTTTAAACTTATTATAGACTAATAATTGGTACTATAATAGCCAAATAACAATCCATTCTATAAGAGATTCTTAGCTCTGATAAGGTCAAATAAGCCAAGCCCTAAGGCAGTATAATTAATAAATATCTCAAGATAAGACCTCCGCGCTTGCTTCTAGAACCTATTTGCTTTCAGTTTCTCCCACGCTTTTAACACACTCATGTGTGTATTTTGATATTTCTAGAGCGCTTTCTAGACCACAAAAACAAATAAATAATAAAAGTGCTCCACAAAAATTTGTGTGTCAATGCAGCTCTTTGGCCAGACAAAAGAAAGTAAAGCGACGTCTATATAGAAGACAACACAAAAATTTTGATAAATACTTGAACCGGGAAAATGCCATAGATACTGTGTTAAAAGTTTTTCAAAGTGTTTGCCTATTGAGCTTAAAAGGAGGGAGAGAGACAGGGAGAGCGAGATGGCAAATAATGTGCTTGGAGAAAAGCGCCCCCCAGTCAAAAAGGTGTGAAACAACTTTCGTTTTTTCACAGCTAAATAAATAACAATAACTGTGAGTAAAAAATAAAAATAACAAAATATGCTGAAAGAGCAGAAATTGGTAAGAAAGCGGAGAGACGCAGGCGGTGGCTGTGAAAGAATGGGCAGCTGCTGGGCGCAGAGCAAACGGCGAAGCAGCTTGACGAGCTCTGGACACGGACACGGCTCAATTTCAAGAGACAGACAGCTAGCTAGGTAGACGTTGCCGGGGGAGTGGAGAGGAGTGGGGTACGAAAGAGTTGCAGAGCAGTAAAAAGATATATCGATTAACGAGACTCTCGTAGGCAGCTGAAGTCATTGCTGTCCATATGAGAAGTCGGCTTAAGTGCCGCACAGCACCGGGACTCAAGTGGACTGAGGCGACGCCAGCCAGTGTATATAAGTGTGTGTGCGTGTGTTAAAGTGAGTGTGCGGCATGTGTGAATATCACATGTCAGTGAGCTATAATTAATGCGGGTCAGACGCCGATTACAATGCGCCAACTGACAGCTTGAAGTGCATGTGTGTGTGTGTGCGTCCAGACTTGAGACCAAGAATAGCAGTGCCCCCAGGCGGGTGGGCCACGAGGGGGCTGAGCTGGGGCAATGACAAGTCAAGAAACGAAAGCAGCCAAAATCGATGGGTCAAGTCAATTGCCAAGACAGACGATCTGAGAGACATCAAGTTAGAAAGAAAGCAAAGCAATGATAAGCAAATTTGTATGCTCTTTTTTTCGCCTTGGTCACACTGAACGCTCACTTTCTATACAGCGAACTATTGAACCGCATACTCGAAAATTTATTACAGCAGCAGCCACAAAAATTTGTCGAACAATTCCTCCAGTTTTTTTTTCCTTCTTCAGAGTGCGACAAAATTAATGAATTTTCTATGCAAATGCAGAAAAACGCGAAATAAAATTTAATGCCAAGAAAAAATGCGCAGGCGACGTGCAAACGGCAAACAATGAGTGGCATCTGAGGCAGGAGCGTGCGGCAAGCGTGCGTAGGGGCAGGGGAGGGGAGGGCTGGCCAGTTGGAGTGTGGGGTGTCAGCAAATTGTAGCACAAGAAAAATTAAACGCATTAGGCCAGCGACCAAGCGCCAAGGCGTGCGCACATCCTGCTGCCCCTTCCCAGCCCCTTCGATGCCAACACTCAGACAATGGACGACTCTTTAAACTTGGTTTCTAGTTTTCTGCTTTTTTATCGATTTATGCAAAACTGACAGCATGCGCACGTTGCCCGTCACAAACCCTCCCACTGCTAACAGACCTGCCCCAAGCTGTTTTGCTGCGCCTGTCATTATTATGTACGTTTAGGCCTTGTTGCTTCAGCTGTTTGTTGCCTCATGCTTGAGCCTGGGCTCCGACAGGCGCTCATTCGATTTGACTTGCAACTGGGTCAGGCTCAGGCTCAGGCGCTGCTTGAGGCGCTCAGCTGCCATGCAGGCGACCAAATGTCCTTGTGCCAGTACGTTTGACGTGCAACTGTCAGCAGCCAAGGCGAATGTGAGGCATGGCATGAGGCACCAAATCAATGCCTATTGACAAACAATTTGCGTGCAAATTTTCAATGCATTTTCCGAAAGAAATTTTCCCTGCTCGATGGACCCTCATTAACTTAATGTTGCCCCATCCCGATGTTGACTTCTGCAGCTTCAATTGGGATAACTTTGTAGTATCGTATAAATCTCTTGTTAAGGAATGCATAAACATGCAGGTCCTTGCTGCTAAGTTCAATATTCGCATTAAATAACCAATGTCTGTTTGACACAAAGTTTATCATGCAGTTGACCAACTTGCAAGGCAAGGCTGTGTTCAAACAAAGACCTTTTTAGTATTCGTTTTAATTGGATTATGATCATAAAAGTATTAAACTGCAGCTTTTTTAAATATCAAGTATTAACCTATCGCTTGAAATCAATTGTATAATGAGAGGCAGGACGAGCGGGCGCCCTTGCAATGTCTAACAAAAGTTGTTGCATATTTGCGGGCGTGCCTCAAACCTGAATCCCCCACCACCGACGAACTATTCCAAGCTTCCACACGCAAGTTCGTTCAGTGTTCACATGACAATGTCGCTGACAGGGCGCAGGAACAGGACGTGCAACATAGCCAGGAAGTGGAAGAGGAAGAGCACAAGGTGCTGGGTTGAGGACGAGCAGTTTAATATGCTTAGAGCAACACTTTGCTGCCCCACTCATGACAACAGCAGCAACATAAATTAGCTAATTAGGCACAATTAAATATCCCTTTTGATTGCGGTTGCCACACACACTCACACCTACACACTCACACACACACACACACAGACACACACACTCATAACCCGCTGCTTGATGTTTTTATGTACATTGCCCGCCAACTTTTTTGGGCTTCCTGCAATTTTAGGTCCTGGACGACGCGTGTTGCCAGCCACGCCCACATGGCTGCAATGTCGTACGCCCACGCAGATAACAGTACACATAGACACACACAGACACATAGACACACACACACACGCAAACACACACATTCGCGAGTTTTTGCCACAACGTGGCAAAAGTTTTGCCGCCACAGCCAAATGTTATTTTCGACGCTGTTTTTGTCTTCTATTTAGGGGGGCTTTGGGGGGTGGAGTGTTGTGGGCGCTGGAGTCGTTGGGGAATTTTCCAACCGCAAAGTTTTCATGTAGCTACGGAAAAGTGCTGTGCGTTCAAATAATTGAGTTGGCATTGGTCTCTAAAAACAACATAATTACCATAATTAATTGTAATTATAGTCAAATAAATTATGCGCACCGGCTGCAAATATCGCTTTATTTTTTTTGTATTTTTGTACATTACCTACACCAACACCAACAGGCAGCGGCCCGCCTGTTCACTTTTGGCCCATTACAAGCCCGCTAACCAGGTACTAACTAAAACTGTAACAACTGTAGCCAAAGTTCAACTGTGGCCCGCACCGCACCATTGACACATACAACCGACAACGTTGTTGCCAGCCAGCCAGCCAGCCAGCCTAACGGTGCCTGACATCACGCACAACAACAACTCTAACAACAACTTTAACAACAACAACAGCAACACGATCGACCTCGAGTAGCTGGCAAGAAACTTAACGAACAGCCGCACACAAAAACAGCGCCTAAAATTTGTACCTACAACTATTTCAGCTAATTTTCAAGCACATTCCCTAACTGGCAACACTCCACACTGCACACTCCAAAACTCTCCCAACACTAACCAAGCACACTCCACACTGTGTCCACTTCAATCCTCACTCGAGGTGCTGAAAATTTCTGCTTAAGCCGCAGAACTAAATTCAAATTGCTGCTGCCTGTGGCACAGTGGTTGGGATATCACAAGACTTAATGTTAAACCAAGTTCTTCTTCTCAAATGGAAACTAGAGATTATTATTTAAGCTAAACAACTTATTTGAAGAATCTGGGATAATTATTATGATATTCTTAGCAGTGCACTTAAAAATTTAAGAATCAACCATGGCTATCGTCGAGGACATGACAATAACTCTGCACAAATCCTGTAATTGCGCAAAAATTGGTTAAGTTTGAAGATCTTATCGGTATAAATATATGAAAAACTAAAGGAACTTGACGCGAACTCACTCACATCTGCTATTAACTGCTCAAATTCTCAACCAACGTCCAGTGACTTCTCGCTTTCTAGTAAGACGCTCAGCTCTAAGGGATAACTGCTAAGCAGCATTTACGGCTGGGTCTGCGCGTTGATCACCTTACAGGACAAACCCCCTTACATATTAAATATTGGAATAAAAAACTCGATGGTCTTCATTTTCTTTATCAGAAGCGTGCTCTTTAAGTAACGCCTTTCAAATATGCGTACCTTTTCGCTAGTTTTCCTAGCACTTGCTCCACTGTGCGCTGTGATTGTTACTTTGGGCCGTTGCTCAGCGTTCGCTGCTGGTGCTGCACTTAGCTTTGCGAGGCGACGCGACGCATGCGCAAAATGCCAACAATTTTCGGCGCAGCTGTGCCCGACTGAACTTATCTTTGGGGATCTGGATCTGTGTGCTAACTATGCTGACAACGCCAAGGCGAAAAGTGCCGAAAACAACCGAAACAACCGAAACAACCACAACAACAACAACAACGACAACAACAACAACAGCAACAACGATTTTGGTCTGGTTGTTGAGCCGTTTGCCTGGCTGTCGCTCATTTGGCATTGGGTTCATTTAGTGTTTGGTTCTTTTTTCTGGTTCTTTCTTGTTAACTTTGTGGATTGGGGGCCTGGTGCGGGGTCTGCAGTAAGTGGTATAATTTGGCCTGTTTTATTATGTCGCACACACACACACTCGCGCAACATATTCAAATGCAATTTGGTGGCATAGCCGCAATTAAACGTGCAACTGGAGGCGTTTGTTTCTCTCATTCTGCGCCGCTTGGCCAAATGAGTGGGTTATACGGTCGGTGGTGGTGCGCTGCGGCTCTGATTGGGCATTTCGTGGCATAACTAACTCGAAATGTGTCTAAGTGGCAACATTTGCATTGCAATTGCCTCTTTTTGGCCGCAACATGCTGCTTGCTGCTTGCTGCATGCTGCATGCTGCATGCTGCCCGCTGATGAGGAATGCATGATATAGCTCGCAGATACCATAGATGTGCGAGAGATTAAAGAGGCACACAACGACAGTTAAGCAGCTAGACAGGAGTGTGAGTGTCTGGGAATGAATCTTTTACAAAGAAAACTGCAGCTAATCATAGCTGAAGTCACAAAGGTTTAAGCTATTTTTTCGGGGATTTACTTGTTTCTATCTCAAATGAACTCTGCCCATAGTACTTTTTGTATATTTTTGTATATATTTGTATATATATAAACTGAAATAATCGAACATGTGATATTTGATAGATATGTAAGTACTTTAATGCTTAAAGTATTACAACGATTAGCAGAGTTTTTCATGAATTAATTATTTTTATAATTCGCTCAGCCTGGCTGCCTTTATTTACACACAACTACGCTGTAGGTTTCCCAAAGTAACTTTTGGTTATTTTCGACGCAATTTGTCATGTCATACAAGAGAAAACCCCCCACCGGCAATCGACTTAGCTAACCGGGCGATAACATCATCGTACAAAGCGCTCTATGGGAAATTTATTGTTTCATGTAATATGAGAGAACGACGAGCAACGGAAGTAACAAGGGTAACTATTTGACTTGTGTGTGGATCAGCAGCTGCCACGCCCAGAGGCCTTAACAATGCTAAAGCCACACACAAAAACGTGGCTACAAATGATGACCACCAAGTTAGGGATCAGAAACTAAGCGACAACGTTTCGGCTAATGTAACACAAGACTATCTCAAATCTAAGTTAGCCACGCTCGGCTATTGGAAACATCATAAATAACTGCTGGAAAATGTAGATTTGTCTACGCCTATTTGTGGGCAAAATCTAAAGGGGCAGCTGCGCATTTGCCTAATGGGAATGTTGCACGCGCGCGTTTCACAGCGCAGAGAGATGCAACAGCCCTGCCGCCCGCCGCCCGTCGACCAACCCACACGTGTGTGTGGCTCTTCCTTATCTACAAGCAGCAGCCTCTTTTGTGGGCGTGTGAGCGAGTGGCTGCGGCTGGGCTGACCTTCGCACACTTGAGTATGCTGCAGCTGCCAGAGTGATATGATAATGAGGGTTTCCGAAAAATAAAGCGTCTGTCCTAAAACATAAATCATGGTTAAGCTGCACTATGTTAATTGGCCTAAAAGGCAAAGCCCTCAACGACGTGGCCAATTTTGCAACGCACAAATTCCTGCCAATTTCAACAATTTGCGCCAAAAAAACAAAGGCAAAAGACCGCATGCAGGCAGCTGCAGGGCCAGGGGTAAGCGGCGGCGACGGGGGCAGTCAGTCGGCACTTGAAGTGCCTCCAACAAACACTCGAATACGCAAATTTAAATAAAATCATCAAGAATCGGAAATTTGAATTTCCGAAAAGTGCCACTCGGCCCCGGCGAAAGGTAGCCTAAACCGCCAAACGAGTGTGCTGCCCCCCCGCCGCCCGGTTGTATGCACCACCGTCGCTGCCCATCTCTGCAGGTACTTCAGGTTGAAAATCGCTGCTTGGCAATGCCAACTGTTTTTCTCTACGTTTTTTGGTCTGCTCTGTTCTGTTCTGTTCTGGCCTGGCCTGGCCAACGTCAGTCAGTCAGCACCTCATTCAAATGGCCGCGTCGACGACCTGTGCAACAACTGTGCCCCATGCCCCAGCCCAGCTGCACCTAAGTATGGCACTTGCCGCTGGCCTCTGCTTTGACTGCCGCTCGACGTCTTCTTGAAATGCTCGTTTCGCTTCTGCTGCTGCTGCTGCCGCTTCTTCTTCTACTGGGTTTTTTATTTCTTTTATTTTTTTATATACTTTTTTCAAGTGCATACAATTGAAATAATTTCCTGCAGGGGCCGCTGCTCCCCTCGAGCTGAGTGCAGCGCGCACTTTTTGCATAATTAAATTTATTTTTTAGTTGCATGCAGCACCGTTAGCTGGAGCTATGGCCCCCAACATTAAGTAGCCTGTAATATTTTAATTTAAAAATTACTTGTTTCCTTTTTTTGTTGTTTTTGTTTTCCGGCAATCAGCAAAATCAACAAGAAGCTAGCGAAACAGTCAAGTTTCCAAGCGATATTAAACTAGATATGGATTTAAAAAATATTGTTTTTATAAAGTTTCTGACTTGTTGCACCTGGAACTATTTATATTTCAAAGCTTTGACGATCTATTCAAATTATTTAAAATTATTATTAATTAAGCAATAAATTTCATTGATTATAAAAAACATAAGAATCTGTCTGTTATATGGGTACTTCCTACCAGAATATTTGCATTAAATTCTTGTCGTTATCAATTTTAAATCTGTGTAACCCGCCTAAGTAAAAAAGCCATTCCACTTTCACATGCAGCTCCATAAAAAGTGAAATTATGCAATTATCTGCATTTAATGGTTTATTTTGGCAACTGCACAGTTTCCTTCAGTAACCCCGTGCTCTGTCCCTTTCCCACTGCCGCCTCACCACTTCCACGAGCATTCACAAAAAAATTGGATAATAATAGCGCATTGCTCCTGTGCATTGTCTGTAAGCAATTTTGGCCAAAAGTAGGCTAACAAAATTTATGTCAACTGACTGCGCACAACTTTTGTCAGCCGCAAACAGAGTAAGAGAGAGAGAGAGAGGGAGAGGGGCGAAAGATCCATTTGCAGAGACTTGGCGCTTTGCATAGCCAAAGAGTAAGGGTGGGGGAGCAGGTTGAGGTATAGGGTGCCAGGAGTTGAAGTAAAATAAAATGTAGCACATTGAAAAAGGTAGCCGGGCGTAGAGGTTGCATAAAAATAAAACTGTCCGGCCGGAAATTTTAATATATCCCCCTCTTGCAGCAGCCCTGCCCACAGAAACTATGTCACTAGGCGCTGCAGTTAGATAGGAGAGGGGAGGGGCTGCATTATGCCCCGGCTTTAGAGCAAAGCTCTGCTTTGGCTGCAGCGTCTGGCCAGATAAGTTATTCGTGCTGGCAAACTAACCGTCTCATGCACAAAACAGCAAATCCAATTCCGTAACTCTGCCGCTCCCCTTTGGCGCGCGTTGCATCTCACACGCTGCTCCATTTACGTGTCGCAGCATTTTGTCTTTTTGGGCCAGAATTTAATACACGGCAGTTTGTCTTTGACAATAACAAAAAGATAGAAAAACTCTGCCAGGTAGCGGCGTGCTGCATGGCTACGAGAGCGAATGCGAGTACAAGTATCTGCGACTCGCTACAAATGTGCAAAGGCTGCGACTTGTCGCCACTTGCAGCATTTGCCATTTGGCATTTTGCAGCACTGCAGCCACTGCGACTCCAAGTTTTGTGTTTTACATGACAAGCAAGAGCCAGTCGACAGTCGGCTTTATCGCCCGGCTTAATACTTGCCCTCCCCGGGTTGCCAAATGGCTGCGGCCCAAAGCCGTGGCGTATATAGAAAATGTTATTATGACGAACAGATGTCTGGGGGCTCTTATAGAATAAAGTGGAGCATAGCCATCGATAACACCTTGTTCCGAGTGCAGCTCTTGTTGGGATAACCAACATAATAAGTCAAGAGCCTGCAGAGAATATTATAATAATAATGAACAACATAACTTATCTTGATTCGAAGCTATATATAAACCAAAATTAGTCTCATTTCCATCCTTTAGTGTTTCACCTTGTTTGATTTTGGGAAATTATAGAATCTAGCCAAAGTTGTTCTGAAATTGGTATCAATAGCTTTTATGCTAATCGTCTTAATGATATTTAGGAGTTCAAAGTTCGGTTTCTAATTTTCCGAGTTGCGATAGTTTAAAGATTAATTAATATATATTTTACAACAAACTCGTTTCAGGAAAGCAAACAACATTATTTGTTATTATAAAAGAGTCAAAGCTTACCCTCGACTATTTTTGAGATTCCATATTGTTCCTCTGAAACTGATTGACTTCTTTTCATAATTGAATAAGGATCTGTAAGGGGTAAAAATGAAAAATTAAATCAATTTAATTTATTATGTTTATACCTACTATATATAGTTTTAATTATATTAGGTAACAGGAATTCTATACGAATTCTTTTCAAATATTTTTGCTCTTACAAAATAAAGGAATTTAATTATTTGATTCATTTCCACAATATTTATATGCCTAACTGGGGGGAAAAAGGAATTATTTCGATCTATTCAGACATTAAAACTCTTTTTTATATTATGAAAAAGTTGCTCTCTTTTCTTGGGCTCTCCTCTCTGAAAAATCGCTCACTTTCAACACTGCGCAGTGCTGACTCGTGGAACGTCGACTTCAATTGCAGTTGCATGCAACTTCAACCTCGCCTCGTCCTAACCACCGCCTTCGACACTTCTGGCATTTCGCAAGAGCTTTAAATTGGCTTTCAAATTAGGTCGCACTGGTTGTTGCTCATGTTGTTGGGGCTGTTGCCATTGTTGTCACATTTGGTTCGAATGCGTTGGCAAAAGGCAGCAGCAGCAGCGGCAGCAACAACAACACATCAACACACACACACACACGCACACACATGTGGTACACACACTGCGTGTCCAATGTCCAGTGCTCGTGGCGTTGCCCAATGCCTTTTAATTGAAAGCGGCATATGCAGAGCACCAACAACAACGACAACAACAACGAGAACAACAACAAGAGCAGCAACATTGCCGGGACAGACGCAGTTAAAAATTGTAATTTTCATTGCTGCCAGAGAACAGCAGCCTACAGCCCCCACCCCGCCCTTCAGTTCCACACTCCCTCTGCCGCTGACGAGCGAACGAATTCGGTTTCAAGTTGAGTTTTTTGTTTCTTTTGCTGCAAGCTGCAAGCGCGGCTTTAAAATGCGTTCTGCAAGTTGTTTGGGGCAGTTGGCAAAGTCGCTGCTGCCGCCGGTCGCACAAATTAAATTGGCTTTAAATTGACACCTCCGGTGGCAGGATATAGCCGCGTTCACACACACGTACACACACACACGCACACACAGACACACATGCACGTTGTTTAACTTTATTTCGTGCAGCTGCTGCCTAGATTGTTGCCTTTGGTGTTGCTGCCGCTGTCTGTTGCTGCTGCTGCCACGCCCCCACCAGCAGCGGCATCAGTTAATAAAGAACCAAATTATTGTGTTGTTCACACTTTGACACATTGAAACGGAAATTTAATTAAGCATTTTTTCAATAAAATTGCGCTCTTTATAGCTGGCCGCAAATTTAAAAGGCCAGCAGCTGCGATCTGTCAGTGGTTAAACTAAAGCAACTGCCAAAAGGTTCTCCAAAAATAACGTTCCTTTTAAAGTTTTTTCTTATGGTACGAAAAGGGTTTCGTAAAATAAGAGCCAACTAATCGCAAATCTCAGAGTCTAAATAAATACACTTTGTGGGTAAACTCTGAGTATATTCAAGAATTCTTCTATAAACTCTTAACTTTACAGAAAGGGAGATTGGAGTACACACAATTTGTTATGGATGTTATGGATGAATTTGGACTGAAAAGAAGGCCGGATATTGGCAATATACCTGGGATTCAGACAATATATCGGGAGAAGTTCGAGGTCTTGCATAAGTCTCACCCTTTCCGCTTACTTTGCAATTCTTTCCCGCCTCGCAGCTTTTTGCGGTAACCGCAGGGTTTCATCCCGATGCTTTCTCTTTACTCAATGCCCCATTAGAGCCAGTCAATTAAGATATTATCACACTCCTTTAAAATGTTAACCTTTTAACAACAAACGGTATATTATCCTTCAGCCTTTCCACTCAATGCTTCGAATTACTGTTCGTCTCTCTCGATGCATCGGGATATATAAATAAAATATATGCAGAGAAGTGCTCTAAAAATTAGTTTTTGCATGCGCTGCTCGTTGTAATGGATACGACTACAAATGAGCGCAGCTCGAAGAAAACTTGCCAAAGGATGTTTTAGGCAGTGCGCCGTGGAGCGGGCGCGGCTGGTTGGCTGGCAGAAGGCACTCGAAGGCGCAACAACAAAAGAACTAATTAAAAAATTAATCTAGCTTAAAGTTCCATTAGAGCGCGAGCGAAGTTTGCCGCTTGGGGTGTGGGGTGTGGGGTGTGGGGTGGAGGGTAGCAGCAGCGGCAGCAGCAGCAGCAGCAGCGGTGCGTTGAGGAAATGGAAAAACTTTTTCCTAGTGCAGGCAGCAGCAGCTCTGTGTGCATTTCGCGGATGCCGCCGGCAGCAACAGCCTGCTGCCACAGACAAGTGCAACAATGGCGTCCGAGGGGAAAGCGGAAGTGACAGCGGCAGCGGCAGCCGGAAGTGCAAGCTGTTTGTAAAGCACAAAAAAAAAGAAGGTCTGCGAAAATAAGGCTGAATAATTAAAATGTCCTTGAACAGCAGCTCGAGAACTGCATAAAAAGTGTGCGAGCTGCAAATTCGCAAAATTCAAATGCCAAACAAGATTTTTTATCTTGATCCGAGCAAAGTCCAACCCCAGCCCTCCCTGCGGCAACCAATAGCTTCTAGACCTGTGGGACCATTAGTTGTGTTCATTGTGAATTGTTGGCCCAGAGCGCCTTTAGGCAGAGCTGATGAAACTGACCTCCACTTGCATGCGACTCAGCAAAAGTGAAAGTTCAGCAAAGCCAAAGGAACTGCAATTATGATTAGTGAGTGGGTCAGCAGATCGTTAAGGTCGCCGCTTTGTGCCCTAACACAGCTAAGATTTAGTGCAAAGCGACTTAAGTAATGCCTGCCAAGTGATTTATGAGCGCAGCTCGAATATGTAAAGCGCACTTTTAAGACAAAGGCACAAATTCATTGACAGTACGCAGAGAGAGAGAGAGAGAGAGAGAGAGAGAGAGAGAGAGAGAGAGAGAGAGAGAGAGAGAGAGAGAGAAGGAGAGAGAGAGTGATGAAGAGAGAGAGAGTGATGGAGAGAGAGAGTGATGAAGAGAGAGAGAGTGATGAAGAGAGAGAGAGAAGGAGAGAGAGATGGAGAGAGAGAGAGAGAGAGAGAGAGAGAGCAAGAGTAAGCCGTTTTAATTGAAATATAAAAAGAAAAACCTTTGCTGTTCTCATTTTCCGTTGATTTTAACTCCTGAGTTTTCGTTAATGGAAATTTCATTTACGTCTTTTCTATTTTTTATAAAATAATAAATATTATAAGCATTAAGTTAAAAGATATTATTCATGAAAGTTAGTTATGTGTTTAAGTTGACTGAATGCAAAAAAAAACGAGATATTGGTTTGGAATGTCTTCTTTTATATTAAATTAAAATAAATTTGAAAAAAAACTGTGTTTAGTTTTTCTTTACAGGAGTTCATATTCTTTTCTACTTAATGTAAACCTTATCGAAGTTGTGCTGATGATGATTGAACTCTTTTCAGTTTTTTCAATACATTTTTTAAATCATTTTCTTACTGAACTGCAAAAAGAAAAGCTTTGTGTTTGCATTTTTAATTATGAGTTGTTGTCTGAAATTTAATTAAATTTATATCGCACACCAATTTTTTGTTATAGTTTCCTTTATTTTGGCAATGGTTTGTGGCCAATTCATAGAAAATAAAATACTTTATGACTCCCAATTAATTTCTCTAACTTCCTTTAATTAGATTAACAACAACAATTTCTTTCAATGTGTTTCTTGTGCTTTAAATATAATTGAACTAACGTGCCTTTAATTCTTCTCTGGATGACTCAGCATGGTTTTTATTTTATCGTGGCCATAAAAAACTATGCTAAAACGACAGACGTCAGGGCAAATGGCATTTGGTTGACACTTTAAAAGGGGTCACAGAGCACTTCAAAAATGTTCCGAAAAACTTTTAACTTTATTGCGGGACATGTGCGCAACTATGGGAAACCATGGAGAAGGAGAGGGCGAGATACAATTTTTTGGCGGGCAGTTTAGTGAAAGTGTAACTGTAACTGTAACTGTAATTATATACAGCTGACTGTCTGTCTGTCTGTCTGTCCGTCTGTCAGTTTGTCTGCGTCTGTCTAGCTGAGGGCAGGGCACGTCCAAAGTGTGCAAGTTTATCCAAACGGTTTACCGCCCCTCCAAACTACGGCCTAACCTTAAACTCAGCTCCGGCTCAGAATCCATCTCTGTAAACTGCAAGTGTCGCTCAAATGTCGCTGCCATTTTCGTCTGTCCGTCTGTCCGTCGGTCCGTCGGGCTGTCTATCTGTTTGTCTGGCAGACTGCGTCTGGTTGGGCTTGGCTGTCATAAAATATAAAACTTTTTGGCCAGCCAAAATATATATATGTATCTGTATAGTAGTAGTATTTATATATATATATATATACTGCCTTGTCGATGTTGTTGTGGGTTTTTTTTTCTTTTTTGCTTGCCTACCCCAAAAAGTTTGCAGTTTTTGTTGCCAGACTTTTGTTGGCAACAGTCGCTACTGCCTCCCACCGCCTTTAGTTGCGTGGGTGTAACTCGAAGCGCCATTGGCCCAATTACACTAAACGAGTGTTTCGCAGATGACAAAACCCCCCAGGCACAGAACGTCCCAGCCAAGCCCAAGCCTCCACTAAGCCCAACTATGCTATCGCTTCAGGCAGTCGCAGGCTGTCTGCCTCGGCTAGATAAACAACAAGGATTCGACGAGGATTCCGTATAGACCGGGGTTTCACATGCTGCGCCATCTGTAATTTCAGGCGTTATAATAGAGCTTAATGCACAAAAGTCGTTATCAGTAGCCGGCGTTGAAAACTTTCCGTCAAAAACAAACGAACAAATAAACAAATGAAATTCCAGAACGCTTTTGATTAAATGCATGTAATTTGCCTCGCATCCAAAACCGAGCCAAGCATTGGGCCATCAATCGTCATTGTCTATTGTCAAATTGCGCGAAATGAAGCGGCAGAATGAGACTTTGTGCGGAATAAAACGTCTACGGAGCACAAAACAGACAAAACAACAGATCTTACAATGTTCAAGCTTCTTAAACAACTGCCAGGAATGGAAGAGTTGAAGGCAAGCTCAACGGAGCAGTTGCCCTCGTAAGTAACTGACAGAAATGCTAAATAATATATTCACATATATATCCACTTCACGAACTAATCAAATTTCTATTGACTAGTAAGTAACTAACCAAATTGACATGATTAAAAACAGTGTTTAAAGAAGTTCGATAGGTCGGTCGACAGACCCTTAACATGCTGATTACAGGGTATATTATTCGACAACTGGACCGAGCAAGGTTAACAAACTCTTCTCAGCATAAACGAGAGTCCAAAGACAGAACTTAACCTGGGTCCATCATAAAGCATCGCTTTGTTGCATATTAATCTCTTCGGCTATTTTAGCGGCAACTTGTGAATTCCTTTCAGTTCTTGAGAGGCCCCCTCTATATACCCCTTTTTCAGCTATTTATGACGCCCACTCTGCACACACACACACACACACTCGCACACACAACAGAACTTTGAATTGTGTTCGTGCCTCTGCGTGTATTATGTGAAAAATGCAATTTGATTGCTTGTAAAACATGTTAAATTCTTATGCGGCAAGAAAATCCAACAAAATTTTATGTTTCTGGATTTGGTAGAATTTATATGACACGAGGCGTGGTCCAGGTTCAGCCTGTCGGCGGCCTGCCAGTTCCCTAAAGAGCAGTCCATACTTTTATGATTTGTATTTATATTTTCTTGTTGTGTTTGATCTTTGGACCCGCTGACTCACACATGTGAAATGATTCTTCACATCTTTGTACAACTCATAAATGTGATGGCCTTGGTAATGTTTTTATTCTTTCCCTCGGTTCCGTTTTTATTTCGCTTAGAATGTTGTCTTATGCCACTCATGTGGAATATATTATTCTATGTATTATGATAGATACATATATATATGTATACATATATATTTTTTTTTTGAAATTGTCAACGCTGCTTGTTTTTATGGCTCTCATCATGGTCGATGACATCGTTGACTCAACACGCCTTCAAGAAATAAAAGGACGTGGAACTGCATAGAAAGCACCTTCCGGCAAAGGCATAACCCAATGTATAATCGTGTGAATTTACGACCTGTCGATGCGACAAGCTGCTTTCTCTTTAAGAACAACAAATTTAACTGACTGCAGACGTTAAATAAAATAATAGAACGGCTTTTGAGTTACCAATAAACGCTTCCATAATCATATGCCAAGAATATGATATGTAAATGTAAAATATGGAGCACATTCATATTTTCACTTTCAACGAAGGATTATAGGAATTCCTGATGTATATTGGGCTTGGAAAAGCATCCAAAAGTCATCTTCGATAGTTGCTCAATATGCGTAACTCATATTCAATACACATATAATGACAATCGATGATATTGTAGACTGTCATGCTTTATTTAAATCAGCTTTGATTGCCGGCTACCCCTTGACATAGATATGTAAGTATATCAATGCCATATAAATGCATCGCTCGCGCGTAATTTAAATATTCGGAGATAATCATCGTGAGGCTGTTGCCTGGTTTGCTGGGATGTTACTTATTATTGGAGTGCAAGAGGCGTTGATGACGCTGACAATGAGGATGACGACTCTGCCACCATGTGGCAAGCATTGGATGAGCGCGAAAGATGAAAGCGCAGCGCCGACATCAAGTGAATTGAAATGAATAAGCAGCAATGATGAAAATGGGGCTGAAGATGGGGTAGCTGACTGGGGTCGGGCTGCGACCAGGGGTATGCCAGGCGCTGGCAGCGAAAAGGGCAACAACAAAAAGCAAGCAAAACGAGTGGCACTTGAGCGCCAGAACAAGCCTAAATAAGTGGCCGCATAAAGAGGCGACATAAATATGTGTGCGAAAATTATGCAGATAAGCAGATACGCAGCCCAACAGATACAGATACATATGTACATAGATACATTTCTATGTGAGTGTGTGTGTGTGTGTGTGTGTGTGTGTGTGTGTGTGTGTGTGTGTGTCTGTGTGTGTGTGTGCTTGCAATTTGCGTTGCTAATTTGACAGCCGTCAATGGATTTGTCTTGCTTGGGCGCTGGCTGCCAAGGTGTTCCAGTTACATTTCCTGGCCGGCTGGCTCTCGGTTTTGGTTTGAGTTTGGGTTTGGGTTGGGTCACGTGCCTGGCTTTGATGTTCCGTTTTTTTCTCTCTCTTAATTTTTGTGTGCCACAGCGCAGCTAATTAGCCAGCGTAGAGCATGCGGCAGCAATCGCTCAACACCACTCGCCAGCAGCTGCTCGCATAGGGCCCGAAATAAAATTTAATTACGCAGATTTTTACGCCTTTCGCTCATTGCTCAAATAACACATTCTAATGCGAGTGTGCGTGTGTGTGTGTGTGTATTTGTTGGCAACCAAGCGACTATTTCCTTTTGACATAAAAATGCGTTTTTAACAAGCATTTCAACAAATCTGTCCACACTGCACACAATTAAAATGCTAAAAAGCACCCGAAAATAAAGGCGCAAATTTTCGAAGGCACAAGAACGAATTGCAAATGCCTTACAAAACATTTTGAATGGGGAAGACATTCCTTACAAATTTCACTATCTTACAATAAAAACAAAGAACTTTTTATACGGATGCAATTTGGCCAACAAATTATCAAGCCTCAGCATGTATAATATAATACCCTACAGGTGAGTTTTGGCTGTAGACTATAAAAGAATCGCCAAAGAGCTGAAACATGTTGTAAATTGGGTTGGATTTTTAAATATTTTACTAAGTTTTTGTGCTATAACTTTTAAGATCTTCCTAAATTAAAAAACATTCTTTTGTCAAATGAAATTCAAAGATATTTCGAATGACATAAATGATCTTTAGCATAAACAAGTGCGATTTATGGGCCACATGGACATTTCCAAATATCCCAAAAAAATGAACTGAATGTTACAAATGTAATCAGGAATTTGTAATACCCATTTGAATAGCTACTTAATATGAATTACGAGGTGACTGCGACGGCGAGTGAGTGTTGTGTTTGTGTGTGGGTGGAAAAGTGGGCAGGGTGTTGGAAAGGGGGGGTCAACGTCACCCCTTTTCGGGGCAATGAAGCGCAACCGTGGCAGATCAAAAACAGCTGCGCACATGACGACGAGCTGCACAAAGGAGCTCCTCTTGGCACTTGCAAATGCTGCTGCCTTGTGTTTGGCTTCAGTCTATTGTTCGTTTGACATTTCAACTGTCATAAATGGCAAATGCAGTGCGTCGCCTCAGTTGGCAGCGGCGCATTCGCTGCCAGTTCCAGCCGAGCGCCTTTAATGCTCATGTGGAAAAGATTCACATGTTGGCCCCAAATGATTGACATACAACGAATGCTGCCGCCGTCGACTGACAAAATGCCGGCGCACCTCCAAGTGCCAGCAGCATCAGCAGCAGCATCAGCAGCAGCAGCTAACATATTTGCAATGACTCCCAACTTCAATTGCGTCTCTGACTGCCATTGAAGCCCCCCTTTGCCCACGCCTTTGGCAGTTGCTATTGCGGCCACGGTTCCATCTGAGTCTCATTCTTGGGTTCTGTGCGCCGCCTGTGACGACTGACTGTCAACAATTGGCGTGAAGTAGTTGAAGCTTATTGTTGTCGTTAACAGCACCCCAACACCCCCTTCCTTGACGAACTTCAGACCCCCGTTTAGCTACATTTCTTGTTCAACTTTGCGGGTCTCGTTTGCTAGTTAACCAGCCATGTCTTATGTGCTGGCTAATTAATTTCAATTAAAATGCCTAGACTGTTACTCAGGCAGCAGAAGGGAAACTCTACTCTCAGTTACTTTGGCAAATGCAAGAAATTCGCATAGACCTTTTAATTGATTTACGGCTCAAGTAATTTAACTAATGGGCAAATGGAAATTTTATAATGAAAACATTTTCACAATTATGCCAGCAACTAATGTGTGTGTGAAATTAAGTAATTCCATAAAGCCAATCACAGAACAACAGTTGTCAAATTCACCAATTTTAATGGAAGTAGATAAATTGACTAAATAATTAAGCTGTAATTTGATATAAGAGAATATGTTAAGCAATTGACAACAAATCAATATGAGAGCTGACTAAAAAGGCTGCCTTTGAGGGTATACTTTTACCCAAAATATATCCTTGTATTGAATTTCTTCAAAGATATCAAACCAATTTGAAAACTATTTAAAAATAGAAAAGAAAACCTCATCAGACTTACTTCATTTAACTAACATTCTCCAATATCGTAAGCGAGCATCATCTGAATGGCTGTCCACACATCCCATTAAGCTCACAGCTGGCTTTACGGCAGGTCCAAGAAGGGGAAAGAAAACTCCTGATGATGCCCCGGCAATTGGTTCGCTTTAACAACTGCCAACTTTGCATGTGGCTCACATTTATAAAAATCAATATTTTGCCCAGGCATTTTCGATGGGCGTGGGGGAAAGGAGAAAGAAGTGTGTGGATATGTGGCGGCAGCACGTTGCATGCCCCATTCAGCTAGACAGCGTCATATAACTCAGCATAAAAAATGTCAACTGTCTGCGACACACAAAACTTATTTGTCATGCAATTTTCTCGAACGCCTTAAGAGGCGGATGAGGTTGAGCTTGAGCTTGAGGATGTGAATCGAGAATTGAGGCATAGAAACAGGCGGCACACATGGCACACATGGCGCACGGGCAAAAAGGCAATAGGCAATGGCAATCTATACATGTCGATGGCCACAGCCAGAGAACCAGTTCTGCCAGACATAATAACTTATGGCGATTGGGTGGCAGCGGCAAATTGTGGGCTGCGAATCAATAACGTCAATTGATGCGGAGCAGGTGACAGTCCAGGCATCGAGCTCCAGGCATCGAGCTCCACTGGGAAGCCTGACCTAGGCTTACAGTTAGTTGCAGCACAAAACCAGTTATTCAGTTTGTCAGGCAAATAAACGTGGAGCCAACTGTCTGCCTCTTGTTGACAACGGCCAGCTAATTGGTCATATTACTAAAAACTGTTAAAATATGACTGGCCAACTGGCCCAGCCACATGGCCGCAGTCGTATATTTTACACACAAATGGCTTCATCACGAACTAAACTTAAACTAGAGCTTTGCTCAAATCTCGCTGCAGCTAAAGGAATTGAGCTGACACAGAGTGAAAAAGGGATAGAGCAAGAGACAGATCCTGCCTCTTAACGTGGCACATTAACACTTTAACGTGCCATAATTACCCAGAGCCAACAACCAGGCAAATAAAATCATGTACACGCGTAAAAATGTCAGCCAATGCCTTTTTAAAAGTCAGCGAGCAAGTTAATTGTCCGCTCAAGGTAGCCAAGGGACAGTCAGGCCTTGTGGCAAGGTACGGTCAGGGGCAGCTGCAGTCAAGACAGCGACAACAGCAAAAATCATCATCATCGTCGTCGTCATCCGCATCCTCATCCTCAACCTCATTTGAGTTGGAGTTGGAGCCCTGACAAAGTTGTAAGTTGTTGATGTTCCTTTGGTTGTTAATGTGGCTCGCATTGTTGCCGAGGCAATTTTAATGCGTCTGACAACGATTCAGCGACACAGTGGGGCGCAGTCTGAGTTTTATGGGAAGTTTCTTAACAAAAAAACGATCAAAAACTGTATTCCAAATAGCCGCTGGGCTCAGTGGTAACTAAAGTTACGTTATTATATGATAACTCAACTTTCTTATAAGAGTAAAAATTATAAATGCCATTAAAATACTACTTGAATGCGTCTCTAATATGAGCACAATTTGTAATCATTTTATCTAATTTTGAAAATATTCTAAGTTCCCATCTCATCTTCGCGCATTGAGTACTCATTTTGAGTATAGATACTATGAGAATAGGTACTCCATATGCTTCACATAGAAGTATTTCCGATTTGAATACCCAAAAGTATTCAAAGTGATTATGAGGAATCTAGTAATCTGATGTTCATCTTGTTCTCGCATATGAGTATTATCAAAACTCATTATACTTATGACTACACTCTTAAGTTCGTCTTACATTCGTGTATGCGTATAACCGAGGTAAATACTTAAAGGAACTTTTGGGTCTTATGAATAATGTGCGCCTAGTCTTCTCCCATATGAGAATTGCCGATGTGTACTCTATAATGTTCGTCTCGTCTTTGCGAAAGAGTATTACCCAGGTTCACACATAAAAGTGCTCGTTTTGTCTTTGCCTATTTAACGTAGTCACAGTCCAGCAGGCAGACTACTTAAAAGTATATTGATCTGATGACCAGGTCAAGTTTTGGAAATCATAGTTCCGAAAAGTATTCAGTGAAAAGATCTTCAACATTCGAACCTTATGCTGTTTGCCCAAATTGAACCATAGTACGGCGCATAATTACAATTCCACACCTCGAAGCAGGCACCAAAATCGAGCGAAGAGCAGCTACGCGCCAGGAGCGACGCGTTACTAATGCCAGATCGTCAGATCGTTAAGTGAATTCATATAAAAATTCCTTAAATGTCGCATTATGACAAAACGATCGTTTAAGAGGCGCAGCAAGACGGGAGGAGCGCTTGAGAGACCAGCGGGCCGCCGTCAGACAAGCCCAAACAACATGATTTTTATGAAGAACTTTGTCGACGACAAACAGCATACAAAAAAAATGTTAACTGGAGCCTGTTTGAGGCTAGGCACAGAGTCGGGGGGAGGGCTGCGTGATAAAAATGCTTAGCACACGGCACATTTTGTAAACATGGACAACATGACTGGGGGGGAGCAACAAAAAAAAAAACAAACAAAAGGCCAAGGGCAAAGGCAGAAACTCTCGATTCCGATACCAAACTAACGATTCTCAACTTTAGCTCTGTCACAATTTTTGTGTTTCATTTTTTTGCTTCTTTTTTTTTTTGGTTTTTTCAAAAATATTCCGCATTATTTTCGTAACGTTCGCAGCTTCGGCAAAAGTCAGAGGCTCGAATCACGAACATTTTGTGTCGTCGCCTCTTCCATTTAAAATCCCTTTCTGCTCTGTTTGCCATTTTTTTGTTGTTGTTATTTTTTACCAAGTTTTATGCAATTTTTGCTTTTATTTTTGGCATTTCTGTGGCTTTTGGTCATGAATCATGATTTATTTGGCTTTTTTTTTGTTTGCTTCTTTAACTTTTCGACTGCTGCGCAGGACATTTTCACTTTGTTGTTGTTGCTGTTGATGTTGGGTGCTGCTGCTGCTGCTGTATAAGCCAAGTTTGGTATTTAGACGGGCGGCGACAAAAATGGCTTAGTTTGTTGCACACGTTTTGTTTAGCTACCACCAGCAGCAACAGCAGCAGCAGCAGCACTTGGTGGGAACTTTGTACCCACCATCCACTGCAGTTGTTGTAGTTGTCTGCCTGTCTGATAGTTGTTGCTGCTAGCTGTTGCTGTCGTAGTATGCCGGCTGCCGGCATAAACATAACCACATTCACAGTAGGTTCTGCATGTATTTAGCTAGTCGTGATTTGAAGTTGATTTTGTGCCACAATTGTACAACTTTTTAAAGGCCCAAGCCCAACGCACGATACCAAATTTAAATATTTAGAAAAAAAAGACGAGTTCCTTAAATGTTGTTGAGACTCAGGTGAATCGGTATGCGAGGAAAAATCTATCTGTATATATGCATAAGCATATCATGATTAGTCAAGATCAATGTCCAAATAGTTGCTAAGCATTCGCGAGAGGAACTACGAAACATTTCGTCGTTATGTTTAATTTTTCGATTATAACATTAAAAATAAGTTATATACATGTTACTCAGCAAGCTGCATACCAAATCTTATGATAATAGCTTTTAGATACACTTAGATCGAGATCGTGTGAGCAACTGAGGCTTCCGTCTACCCTATTCTAGTTAATTTTTCTGTAACATAACAATTTGTGTTTTTTCATTATGAAAATTTAATGCAAAACAAATTGTAAATTATAACTGCAAGAACCAAAAGAAATAACTTTAATGGGTTTAACTATGTCAAGCCTATTCGAGCTTGACGAACGCAACGCAGCGCTTTGAAGCTATGTTTAATTGCATATATTATGTGATATCAGAGGAATGTCGGCTCTTGAATTGCCTTTTGCCACGAGTGTGACGGCAATTATTTAATTTTCACGTTTATTAATTGATTGAAATTCAATTCGTTCATTGATTCGAGCGTCCTTTTCGCCAGAGTCCTGTTTAATAGCCTCGAGCATATTTCACGCTCGTTTCGCCTGCCGCTTTTTTACAGCCTTCATTTTTTCCCATTTATTTTTCAATGCTTTTTATATTTGTTGTTAGCATTAAACCGGATATTGTCAGCTTTGCTGAGGCGTGTCGGCCCCCGCAATGCCCATTTGAACAGTTGTCAAACGAACCGAACGAGTTTTAATTAGGTGATGCAAAAAATTAAGTACTTTTCGTTACTTCCAGTTGGAAATTAAAGACATACTTGGAATAATTCGCATAAGTTTCAGCCCAAGAATCCTGTTGATTCGAGAGAAGTTTCCTGGATTCTGCGTGGGCAAGCCAATTGGTGGACATATGCGGCAGGTTTCAGGGGATATTAATTTAAAAATCAGAGTAAATTAATTTAGACTTGAGAAGAAAGAAATATTGCCTTTAGGTGAAGGTTTTCTCTCTCTTCCTTTTTAAGTTTGTGAAGGCAAACCAATTGCCCATTTGCCCGATTTTTCTTTGAACATTTTCTATGCGAGCTGCCGCAAGGGCAACTGCCATTGCATATGTTTGGCTACGTGCGCTTTGCCACGCCTCCCTGGCCACATTGCCCCTGCTGCAAGTTTCAATTAAAGCCACACAATTTGAGGCACTTGCACTTTAAGAATTGCATTAAGATTCGTTTGGCTGGGTTTTGCTTGGCTGCTCAGGCAAAACTTCCGTGTACAGAATTGAGTCTGAAGCTGAGACGAAGACTGAGACGCAGTCGGAGACGGAGACGGAGACTGGGACTGGGATTGGAACTGAAACTGGGACCGAGTACTGGCTCTACGTGCCTGGATTATATTCTAGGGCCAAAGAGCCATTCGCAGTTGTAGTTGCAGGCGCAATAAAAATTATGTTATGCATTTCACGTGCAACAAGTTGAAATCATAACAAGCCCAAGTTGCACTAAGAAAAATACTTTTGTAACGGAAATGCAATGAAAATATTGAAAGAGCCGTTGTAGAAATTGAAAAGCAAACATTTTTACAAATCCTTTGGCTGAATGTGTGTGTGTTGTGTACATGTGTGTGTGTGTGTGTGTGTGTGTGAATGAGTTAACAAGAGACAAATACATTTCCTGCTACAATTCCAGTTTGTAGTTGGAGTTGCTCAGTTGTTATTGTTGCTGTTAAATTGAGGTAGACACCAAGTTAAAATAAAAGCCTTTTAAGTTTTTATTTCTGCAGCAGTTGAGGTTAGGTATTGTTTGAGGTTAGGTGATGTTTGTTAGGTTATTTCTGTGGTAAGGTTATGTTTGAGGTTGGGTTATGTTGGGAAAATGTTGGTGAAAAAAGTATGGATGGAGAAACTTTTGGCTTGTTGTCTTAAAATTGATTAACAGTGTATTCCAGTGAGGATAATACATAACATACTACAAATAGATTAACTTTAAATTGATTAAGAATAATATGCTCTGCTAGCCGGAGCTATTAGTAGTAGGCTTATAATTTTTAGATAAGATGTTTAAGAATCTGGAATTTTATTTTTTTTTTAACAAAGCATTATTTAAACTTAGGTCTGGTAGGGAATAGAAGAGTAGGGAAGGGGAGAGTAGAGTAACCAAAGTAAACTGCCAGGAAACAAGGCAAAGTAGTTCAGACCTAGCCATGAACGACACACTGCAGATATTTCCATCTCGCGCCAATGCGGTGCTAATGAAGCAAAAGATTATGGCTGCCAAGCGTGGCATGAGTCTGCTGAAACGCAAGCGTGATGCGATTGATCTCAAGCTGCGGGAGATCAGAAGCAACATGTCCGATAAGGAGGAGCAAGTGGATAATATGATGCGCACGGCCATATTCTCGGTGGCCAAGGCCAATCTGTTGGGCACCGACTTTAAGCCGGTGATTGTGGCTGACAGTCGTGTTGCAACTGCATTTCTACGTCGGCGCCAACAGAAAATTGTGGGCATCACACTGAACTACTTTGATCTGGAGGTGAACGAACAGGGCGCCTTTCCGCTGGCAGGTCTCAGCTGTGGGGGCCAGCAGGTGCAGAAGGTGCGCAAGTATTTTCAAATGGCGCTAAAAGACATTGTCGAATACGCATCGTTGGAGTACATGAAGCGCATGATGATGCAGGCTTCCCGTCAGACCAACATGCGTGTCAACGCTCTGGACTACGTGGTCATACCCCGGCTAATCAATACATCCAACTACATCAACGGCGAGCTGGAGGAGTTAGGACGTGAGGATTTCTATAGACTCAAACGTTCGCAGGCCAAACAGCTAGAGGCCAAGATTGCCTTCACGGAGCTAATCAAGACCAAGAATATGACGGAGGAGGAGCTGGCTGCCTTTATCAAGCGCGGTGGTCACTTGCATCCTGTCGCCGATATCGGCTTCGATTTCAGCCAATTTGAAACTGATAACGTGGAGGACCGTATGCGTAAGGCTTACCTGCAGCGCCACTCTGAGCATCGTATTCCATTGAAACGTGGGGAGGAAATACCTCCACCGGATCCTCATGCCGCTGTCTTCCTTCAGCGCACAGTTATGCGTGATCCCCGCTCAAGCAAAGCCAGTTTTATCTCCCTGCGTATACACACCAACATACCAAAGCAGCCAGCTTCACCCGAATTCAGTGATAGTGAAAATTAAGTTTATTTTTCTACTTTATAATAATTAGTTCTGCTTCTCATAAATTAATCATTAAAACGATAACATTTGCTCAACTTTGCCAATTAGCAAAGGAGACATCTCTGTTCCCATTAAGTGAATATATTCTTGAAAAGAAAGGAATAGGCATAGATCCATCTTTCATATGTAGGAAAGGGACCTTTAGATCAAACTATGTTGAGCCTTATATACATATATACACGCCTTATAAACATATAACGCATATCTTATCAACTGTATCATCTGTTTTTCAAGATATCTTTGCCATATTTAACAACTATAAGCTTCACAATTCTTCACACATATCTGCAAGACCGTAAGACAAATGTCTAGCAGGGTAGCCGCAGATGTCTTTTGGGGACCAAGAAAATACCTCTGATTTAAACTAGAATAGTTTACGGTCTTTTAGATATTAGGAAGATTTATAAAATATCCATACCATATGTCACATGTATGACACGATAAGTATTTACCTGATGATCCTTTTTCATAAGCGCATAGGCATGAGAGCATTTCAGAGTATCATTTTGTGTGGCCATAAATATAATTTGATGACAAATAGATGGCCAAAAGCGGCAACTCTACAGTTTCTATTGCCTTTTAGGAGTTGAGTTGCTCGTTAGCCAACATTTCACCTGCAATTGAAGTTGGCCAACTATGCGGCTCACACATGCTGCGACACGGAGGGAAGGGCAATGGCTGCAATCGGTTGCCAGTGCGTCTTTTGTGTTGACAAATGCATATTACAAAATGCAACTGGCCATAATAAAGGACGTCTATTACGACACATCAGAGAGGAGCAGACATATGGAGGGGTTCGCGGCAGAAAAAATAAAATACACACACACACACACACAAGCTCATAACACAAATACTGTAAGCATGCAGCACTTTTTGCTCTTGTTGCTGTTGTAAGGCCTGCAACACAAAGGCCAAAGCAACAACAACGACAACAACTTGCAACGTGCGCTGCGGTGAACTCACGTGTTAGAGAAAACAAAACAAAATACCAGCAACAACACAGGCAACGGCAACAAAGCAGGCGCAATGCAGGAGAAAAAAAACCGAAATACATATAAAATGCTGCAACAATTGGCAGCAACAACAATGAGACAACAGCAACAGCAGCAGCAGCGACAAGAGCTTGCAGCATCCACAGCGCTGGGGCAGCAACGGTAGCTCCAAATAATAAAAGGATGATAGTCAAAGTTTAATGACAGTTCAAATGATGTTGCCGCCTCAGTCGACGTCGGCAGCGCAGTTGGCGCCGCTGCTGCTGCTGCTGTTGCTGTTGCTGCATTGCTGCACTTTGCAATGCGGCGCAGCAAACAAATGCATGAGGTTGTATACAAAAGAGAACGGTTACTACAACTATCTTATCAGCTTTGTTTAGCGAATAATATTACGTTTAATAATAATAAAAGTTATTCTTATTTGATCTATCTCAAATCCTAATCAAGCATCAAGCACAATCGCATGTAATATAGTTAAAATCTATTTGGGAAATTCACCTCAATATTTTATTTATAATTCATAGTCAAATTATTGCCAAAATACACATTTTGTAAGCTTAACCCATAATTCATTTCAAATAACATATTTATACCCTGAACCTAATGAAAATGGGCATAAAGGGTATAATGTATTTGTTTTGGTTGCATTTGTTAAGATTCCATAAATTGATTGACTAAATAATCTCAAATACTCAATACTCAAATAAAAATTATTTCAAATATATATTGATTTATCAAAGAGTATAAGAGCTTCGTTGTAATTGTAATTTTGTTCATTTTTTGCATGTATGATTCGATTCCTTTTTGTGTTTTTGTTTTTGTTTTTGTTTTTTTTTTCATGAATTTTTTCCGTGTGCGCTGTGTTGCCATTGATATTATTATGATGGTTGCAGGCACAGGCGGCAGGCACATGCAACATGATGTTGCAACATGCGCTTGAACATAATAAATTTTTATGCATGATTTCTCACATTGCATGTGATGGCTGCCACTTGATGTGCCTGCTGATGCTGATGGTGCTGCCCCTGCCGCTGCCGCTGCCCCTGCCACATGGGGCGTATACGCGCGTTCGGCAACCCAGCGCATGAGAAATGTGCATTTTAAATATTAAAGTAATTTATGCCAAACATATAAATAAAGCACAAACCGTTAAATATTTAACAGGCAGGCTTTAAAAATAAAATTGCACAAAAGCAAACATTTTATAGATTTCATTTCAGCTGGTTTGTGTGCCCAATTTTGCGAGTGGTTCCTGCCACCCATTTCTCATATATTCTGCAATAGAAGTCATTAAAGCACTAAAAATGACAACACAAAATAGAAGAGTGCCTTTGGCCTGGTGCAACAAGATCAAAAGGCCAGACAGAGACATCAAATGGGAAAAGCAGATGCGGTACACAAAATCAGCCCGAGATTTAACAGTGGGCGGAAATGAAGAAAAACTGAATAGAAAGGGCTGCAATTCAACAAAACTCAGATATATTATTTATAGATATTTGCCAGTTTATTGCAAAAGAAAAGCAGCATAATAACTAATCGATAGTTTCGATAGCGGCGCAATCAAACAACTCTCTGATATTAGTCGCCCGATTTGCTCGCAGTCAACCATGGTGCAGATGGGCCAAGCAACTAATCTCTGACAGCTCGTTATGCCAAATGCTAAAACCAATGTCTGAGCATGCATCAGAGAGCAGGCTCCCCAGCACCCCAGCCAATAACTACATCATCATTTGTCGGCGACTCTTTTAAGGGAACTGGGTTGGCGTCTGAACCAGAGTAGTGGGGCGGGGACGCGGAATGGGAACCTGCTTGTACAATCAAAACACTCATAGACTTGTAGAGCTTGTACACATGGTAAAATGATTTAAGAGCTCATGCCGCGGCGATCATAATGCGGATGTGAATAAATGCTGATCGTGTATGGCCAGAGCCAGAGACAGAGCTATTATAAATCGCCTGGCACTTGTGCATTATGCCGCTCAATCAGCCTGTTCCCAAAAACTCCCCAGCTGCCAGCTGTATTCCTGGTTCGTTGGAATCATTGTGCAGCGTTTTAATTGCAAAATCACATTAGCATAAATTTGTTAAAAACATTTTCAAGTGAAGTTATGGCAGAGCAGCACTGTGCCCAGCACTGGGCCAGAGCACAATGACATTAATAAGCAATTACAAAACAGAAAATAGCAACTGCAAATTACTTCAAAAGGCTAAAAGCGTATGAGCTGAGCGGGCAGGCACCCCCAGTCAGCCAGACAGACAGCCAGTGTCAGATTGTGTCCGTCGTAGTATGTAGGCAGCATATCTCTCTTTCTCTCTCGCTCTTTAGTATATCATCATCATCATACTTTATATAGAGAGACGAAGGCCTGCGTTGGCCCAGCTGTCATACGTCTTCATAGTGGCTGTGATGGCAAAATGACCCCCAGTTACGAGTAGTTCGCATTGCAATATGCTACGGCCTGTTATACCCTGTTTTAAACGGCCTGGGCTGGGTATATAAGCTTCAGTGTTTGTATATATGTTCAAGTTAGTATGAAAGCTACATTACAGGCCAACTGTATCTATGAAACCTGTAGCTGCGTGTGTATCTGTATTTTTATCTGCATCTTTACATTGGACACAGGGTAACTCGCAGTCGTGCGCTGCCAAAAGCAAAGTTTTTGTTTGTTGTATATGTATCTGTATCTGAATATCTGTAGCTCTATCTGTATCTGTGGCTCCGTTAGCTGACATTGCACTGTTATTGCTTCAAGTGGCTTCATTCATTCACTGCAGTCTCTGTCTGTTCTGTCTGCTCTCTGTCTTTGCCGCTAGAAAAAAGCTAAAACTGACGCCGCGCCACGTCAGGCACGACAATGAGCTGACTATTTAATGTCCTAGCAACAGAACCTACTCCCTTCGCCCTACTCTCCTTCTCCTTCTACTGCTCTTCTGGCTAGTCTGGCTTAAACAAGAGCAACCTTTATTAGCAAAAAGTTTTGTCGGTCTAAGCCAAGAGAAAGCGCCGCTGGCTGTGTTTTGTCCAATAGACGAAAAGGGTTTCTATTTATTAGCCAACTGAGTTGCCGTCTGTGACTATTGCTATATTTGGCGTATCAGGGAGGGGGTTCATGAGCAGATTAGCCAAAGACAAGGCACAACTCAACTGTTTTGTGGGCAGTGGAGCTGACAGAGGGAATATTGTCGGCTTAGCTTGACATTAGTAAGAGAACTAAAAGCTGGCAAAAGAGTTGTAAGAATTTATTTCTGTGCCCTCAGAGCTAAGCCAACCAATCGAAGAGTAACTTAATTACACTGACTCTCAAGTCTACGCAGACATGGTTAATACTAAAACAAATGCAAAAAGGGACTTTCAATGAAATTTTGGATCTTAAGAAGAATATTGTTCTACTAGCTGATATCAAGGAAATTTGTTCAGGCTTTGTCTATATAAAGTATTTAGAATTTATATTACTCTAAATCATATATAACAAATGTTTCCCTGTTCTAAATAGGTTAAATATTGGAAAAATAGGAATTAAATTGTTTAAGGAAAGCATAAAACATCCAGGAACTAGAGCTGTCCAAAGGCCAAAAAGAACCAAACCAATTTTTATCATATTTCATATGCGAGAAATTTCTTCACCTACTGTTTGATTTCTCAAATTTAATGGCAATGGAAACCTTCTCTTATCCAGAGCACTACCCCAAAGAAAACAATGCTAATTCTTGTATAACTCATCTGCATAGTAGCTGCCACTTGCAACTGGAACTGGAACTCGAAGTGTTCTGCTGGTGGCACAGAAACTGGCTACGCGGCCGCAGCTATCTGCAGTTATGTTGCATACATTACGCAACATTTGGTGTTTTGGTTGTTGGCACAACAACAGCAGCAACGCTCTGATTATTTGCTGATAATGATAGTAGTGGCCCGAACACCACCCACCCCGACAGGCAGCTGTGCACCACCAAAACCCAAAACTAGTGGCAGCCACCGCGAAATTGCGTTGACAATGCGCGACTGCGACTGCGACTGCGACTCGATTCGACTTGTTGGCAGCGCTTTTTGCCAATTTCGAAAATGAAAATGGGCACACAAACAGCAGTGGAAATTGCCCCCGCCGTGCCGCACTTTCAGTTCTCGGCATAGATATGAGCGACAATTAAGTGTTTGCCGCATAATGATGTTGCCCGTTTTTACAGCATGCAGCAGCAGCAGCAGCAGCAACAGCAAGTGGCAAGCAGTTGTTCGGTGGTAGCATGCAGCATTTCGCCAGTTGCAGTCACAGCAACTTTTTATCGACATTAATACACGTCGCAAATATGCAGAACGCTTTTCGGGGCAGACAACGTTGCGGATGCGGCGGCTCTTTGCGGACTTTTTGCGGCCCCTGAATGTCGCCGCATTGCCTAATGACATAAGTTCCCCACAGTCCATTCAGAAACTAACTCCCAAAGCTATTTAATACAGTTTTATGGGCTTGATAAGAGCACATAAAGAAATAACAACGATAAGTATTTCGTATAAGCTTGTTTTTAAATAATTTCTGAGCTGTCTTTAATTGTCGAAATACTTGGAAATTTAAATTGTATTGGAAACGAACCAAAATACTACATTAAAATAAGAAAGTAAGAAAGAAAGGGTAAGAAAATTCTTGGAAAAATCAGTTATGGAATTTAATTCAGTTCTAATAAGATTATGTAAATTAGAAAGCAAACTGACTTCATTGGAAATATTTCTATGCCCAGTCGGATTTGTCTTAGTTCTGCATTTCTACGATTCAATCTTTCAATTTAAAAGCTTAACCTTAGTTAAGTTGTTGATTCAGAGTTTTGTCTGCAGTTTTAAGTGCCGCTGAAATTTGATTAAGCATATCAGAATTTTGATTGGACAAGTGCATTTTCATGTCCTTGCGCTTGTTTTTCTTTTATTTGTTTCTTTTTGGTGGGGTTTGAGGCGGCGGCGGCGCCTTGAGAAATATGAAGCCATTTGCGCTGTCAGGGGTGCCATTAAAAGTTGGATAATATTTTGTTAACAAAAATTAAAAAAGTCACAATACAAGTAAGTGGCATGGGGGCAGGAGATTCAAAATGTATGTGGGTCGGCTGTGGGGCGGGTTATTGTAATGGGTTCTGGTTGCTGGGGATCTGTTACTGCCACTAGGCTGACCATTTTGATTGAAAATCCAATCTCGCCGCGTCTGAGTCTGAGTGGCTCATATGTGCAGTTCCCACAGCAATTAAATTTGAACACAGGACGACGCAGGATAACAGAGAAAACGAAAAAAAACGAAAAAACGACCAACAAGAAGAAGAACAGTTGACATGCTCGGCAAACAAACAAACAAGCGCAAGAGGCAACAACAACAAAAAGAACGAATAAAAAAAGAGGCAGCCAAAAGACAACCGCAGACATGCAGCAACAACAACAACCAGATTGAGTCGCACATACATATGTGTCCCGCCTACCAAGCAGAACAGAAAGGGGCCAGGACTAGAGGCCGGAGAGGCGGACACTCTGCCCGGCTGCTTTTCGGGCATGAAGAAGACATCGCAACAACCACAAAAGCGAAGGCAACTGCTCTTCTGCCATTTTTTTTGTTATTGTTGTTGTCCTTTTGTGTGTGTCCTGTAGTCCTAGAAACAACAACTGCAAAACTAAAAAGGACAACGGGCATACAAATAACATTAAGCCGGCGAAATCAGCAAAAGGCAAAAGGACTCGCAAACCGACTGTCGATGCGGGCCAAGAGCCCCCGGGCCCGGGCCAGGACCTGGCCCAGGACCACACTATCAAGCGCAGCTATCGCCTCGACAGACAGGCAAAAGGACATCATCAACAGCAGCAGCAGCAGCAGCAGCAGCAATCCGTATTGAAGGTGAAAGCGCTCCATAGAGCCATGACAATGACAATGTACTCCACACTCCAGCCCGCTCACCTACAGCCGCCCGGCCCCGTATGCCCGCTGTGTGTGACACAAAACTGGCATTAGGCAAGGATTTGCGTTGATTATGGACAGCAATGGGTTTTAGCTTTAGCCATTTTCAAATGAAAAGACAATGAAAGGTTTGTCGACACACCAAATCTATGCCACCTCGACTCGCAACTCCAACTCCAACTTCAATAAGCAATAAGACAATAATGCCATAAAGAGCCCAATTTCAGGTAAAAAAAAACCGTTCAAAAGCCGTGGGCCCAATTTAATCGGATTGCTGGGAAAAGTTACGTTGCTGCTCCGGAAATTTGTTTGTTAAACTAATTACATAGCTTTGATCAGAACATAACGAAGAACTAGGAATTCATATCCAGGATTCTGATATGTTAATTTGCATTTATCTTCACGGGGCTGAATACCCAGAGATCTTGGCTTCCCAAGCAGTCCATATGACTGCAACGTACTTGACAGAATCGATATAAAAAGGAATTGCTGCTGAATTTGAACCGATGACCTGAATGATGTCTCTAGGCTAGAGTTAAATGTTTGTGGTGGAAGTAAGTAAGAGTTTATTTGTGTTTATAAAATATATAAAGCAATATATTATTGGTCTTTTGTTGGAAACTTTTGTGCTAGAGGGCATTATCACGCAATAAATCTACGCTTGGTCTGACTTTTAGAGCGTACGAATACTTGATTTTATTACTGCTAAAGAGCTTCAACTTTATGGTCGATATAATCAGTTGGTCTTTTGCGCTGTGGACTTTGTTTTGGTCACATGTGTTGGTAAGTGGCAGATAACTAACAGCTGGTCACACCTTTTTCGCCTATTGACAGCTTCATTTCCATATGCTAACTCCCAGTGCCAGTTATCGGCTTTAACAAAAGTTCACACATAACAAAATTAGACGAGCAGCCGAGACCGAATTCAAGTCGAACCCAAAGCCAGACCGAGACCAAACAAAAGAGCTGAACGAGATATGCGTGAGCTTCCCATTTGGTAAGGCAGCTTAGGTAAATTTTCTGGCATCATATGATAGCAGGAGCATCTTCTTCTCTCTCTCCCTCTCTCTCTCGCTCTCTTTCTCTCTATTGGCTTTATCGGCTTTTCCCCCGTTAGCATTATGACTGAAAATGTCTTCTAATGACTCATAAGATTAAAAAGTAATTTTCTTGTTATGCTGCGCAAACGATTTTTGTTCCACCGTTAATTTTTATACATATTAATATTGGAAAAGAAGGGAGAGCATCGAAGAAAGCAAGAAAAATAGAAAAGAACAAAAATGTTCCCGAAGCAACCGAATAAACATAAATTTGATGCACAAAATTGGGTCATTATTGGCAGCACCGTTCGCTGGGTTCCCAAATACACAAAAAATTTGTTTTTCTTCGATTTTTGGTTGTTTTTTTACTGTCGTTAAATTACGCCAAACAAATTCATAATTTTCGTTGTATTTCGTTTTATGATTAGCACGCCCTAAACGAAACCCCAGAATGAGGGGAGGGGGAGTGGGGGAGGAGGCCCGACACAATTTGCGCCCATTTATGTTCATTTTCGTGAGCTGGGCAGGAGGCGCGGGCGGCTTTTAATTATTAGCCGGGCTTTTTTATGGCCCGGCACAGTGGGCGGGGCGCATGTTACTTGCTGGCAGCCAGACAGACAGACAGAGTCGCAGAGCAGACCAATTTCTGTGGTTTCCAATTCAACGCACTCTCAATTAGAACGTCCAATAAATAGTCTGACGGGGGCGACACTTGTGCGACACTTGGCAAAGTTTTTAGAATGGGAACGGGAACGGGAACCGACTCTTGGTATGTGGCGGGGGTTCTGCTTTGCCTCTGGGTGTCACTTCTGGGCGTGTGGTGGGGGTGTGCCATGTGGCCTGTATCGCACATTTAACTAATTAACAATTAAAACTGCCAGACTCGAAAAAACAAAGAAAACAGAACTACACAACAATATGCGGCCCATTAAAAAACGCCTAATGAATTAATAATAAAATATTTTTTTATGTCTATGCGGCCAGTGGAATGGCTTTTTAAATGATGTCTGCCACAATTTCAAGTGACAGCCAAAGAACATCATCTACATAATGTTCAAAGGCAAATTATGGTGCCTTGGAAGAACTGCGAGAAGAGCAGAGCGTTTAGAGAGCAAATAAATTGGAAGTAGAAAGAATTGAACGAGCTTCGGTTTGAATGAAATTGAATGCGATATAGAATCAGTTTTATGCATTCTATAAGATCTTTGTGACATTATCACAATATTCTTTCGTCTTCACAGGGGTTTTGTCCTAAGTTTTGTAGTCAATTGATAAAAGATATAAAAAATAATACTTTTTGGCAGTATTTGTTAGATGATTTCCAAAAGTGAGAGTAATTATTCCGATACTCTCCACCGCAAATGCTTAACCGAGCAATTCTAACCTCTATAGTTCCTGCCAAATGCGTCTTAATTCACTTTCAGCTAAAACACAAAGCGAATTTTCTTGCAAATTCGCATATTCATACTTAATCAGATACGTTTCACATCAATGGACTTAGCCTCAAGATTGCGACGCATTCATTTGCAACATGGGGGCATAAAGCAAATATAACTGAAGCAAGACGAGTTGCTTCACCAAGTGCGACAATGTTTCCGGCGACCTTTGACATGCAGCTGTGCCAGCGTGTGTGTGAGTGTGTGTGTGTGTGCCATATGCCACATGTCATGTGCCCCGCACAAAACATGTCACTGCCCATTTTATCCTTGCTTCCTGCCACCTTTTGCCCAAACATCGAGAACCTGGTTTTTGGGTTTTTGGTTCTGGCTCTGGTTCTGGTTCTGGCTCTTGGCCACACAATGACACAAAGACCCGAGAGCGCACATAAAAGAAATTAATCAGATTTTTATTTAAACGCCCAGCCATGGGGCGTCCACCAACTGTGTGTGTGTGAGTGTACGGGTGTATGCGTGTGTGTGTGTACGTGTGTGTGTGTGTATTGTGACCATTGTCCCTAACAAAAACCTCCAAATCTCTCAGCATTTTGTGTGCAATTTTTGTCAACATGTTGCCCCGCACAACGTTTGCCTGCCCAGCCTCTCCCTCTCTCCTACTCCTTCTCTTTCTCTTCCTCTCTGATATCTCTGCTATCTATACATATACTGCGGCCATCCCATACTCGTTCTATGGCCAAACACTATGTTCAGCCCTTCTGTCAGTTTTGTCAGTTTTCTGTGGAATTTTTCAAACCCCTCATGAATGATTTTAGCAGATTTTTATATTTCCACAGTGCTATTGTATAAAAACTCGTTGCGTCCAGCCAAGCGCCCATCCATCTCAAAGCATCTATACCGATCTCTACACACATACACACACGCACACACACTCACACAATGATAGTCGTATCTATGTAACTCGACGTTTATCCATGCGTCGTTCTTCTATCTCTGCCATATTCTCTTGGTTCGTGTGGTTAGTTTGGTTTTGTCATTACAATTGTTTGCGTTTTTCCACCATTCAATGAAGGTCCTTTGTTGTTAAGGACTCGCCACAAAAGGAGTTACGAGCAGCCAGACGCACAGACAGACAACGGGAAACCGCTCCAAAAAGTTGCTACCAAATATTTTGCTGTTGCGTATAACAAAAAAAAAGATGAAAATAAATAAAATAACAACATTTTTGTGTGCAATTGAGTTAGGAGCAGAGTTCCTCCCAGAGAGTTATGGCCAGCATTTGCATTATGTGCGAAAAAGAGTTGCATGAAATACAAATGAATCATAAATAATGCATACAAGTAGCTTGGCATGAATCACTCAGCGCATTTTGGTTTTTGCTGGCATCGAGAAGTTCTTTTGTTTTCCTTCTTTGCTAATCCTTTAAGCGAGTTTTCATTTGTCAAATTACTGAGAGACTTACAATCTTCTTGTCTATCGCTAACAGAAATGACACTTCTCTGCCTTTTTGGAAAATCAAATTAATATATAGTACTTCTCATCAGGCATTTATTGATATCGCTCTGCTTGCATCTATCGTATTTAGGTTCACCTCCATCACTTGAAAGAAACTTTCCTTTTAACTATATTGAAGCTGCATGCATTGAGATCCAATCAATATTGAATATATCCTTTATATCGTTTACTCATCTATACGTTTTACTCTAGACTGGAGATAGAATTCTTCTTATTAGAATTAATTTCGATTTGGCATGCATTGTTTTTAACTTTTCTATCCTCAATTCCTCATACATTTCCATAAGGCTTTTAATTTTCTTGCCCACATTGAAGTTGGCTTAAAAAGTTCTTAAATTGTTCGTTCACTTTGCTAAATCTATCTTTGTTCTATTTTTTAATTATTTTTCATCTTTCTTTCGATTTTAGTATTTTCCTCTCGTTTAAGTTTCGTCTTTTTCTATTTGAGTGTTTTTTTATCTTCATATTTCTGAGCGGCTTTGTGCTTGTAAATTTTACTTTTATATTCTTGGTGGCCATCTTTACAGCTTCTTAATTCGAGCTCTTGTTCGTTTTTATATTTTTAATCCATAGTTTATGCGCTTATTTTCCTTACCATTTCTTGCCTTCCTTTCATTAGGCAACTTTCGTTTAGTTTTTTAATGCTTACCCCTGCCATTATCATCTTTTCCGACTTGACAATCTATTTTCTTTGCTCTTCTCATTTGCTCCTGCTGCCATTCCATGTATTTTTCCCGAAATTGTCACAACTTTTTCTACACATTTGCCCACACTTAACTTGGAAAACCGGCAGCACATTGCACCACAAAATGATGGCACAAATGTGTTTTTAAACCGAAACTTGCCAAGAGCTCGAGATTCTCACTTATTTTACAGCATATTAGTTATTCGCCATAAACAAGATGCGACGGCCAAGGCGGCGCCACGGAGCTGCAGCTTCTGGAGCAAGATAGGTGGCGGGGGGGAGCCAGCCAAGCACAAAATTAGGGTTGCCTGGCAGGATTGCCACCAGCACTGATATCATCATCATTATGAGCGAAACCTGCGACAACTTGCAAAACACAAACCAAATTGTTCAATGGCGCCGCAAAAATGACCAAAAATGCGCTGCCAGCAAAGGCGCCACCGCCGCCGCCGCCGCCGCCATTTTTATTTGCAGCACTGCCACTTCCGGCGGCCATTTGCACGACCGCTCCACACACCCGCCCATTCAATTTTGTGTCATCTTGCAGTGGCGAGCCAAAAGCTGCAAATTGATGGCGACTGGCGCACATTCAAAACGCTTTCATTATTGTCATAAGCTGCGGCGTTTCTTCGACTTCGTCTCCGTCTGCTTCTTATTTTTCCTGAAGATAGCGCTGAAAAATTTTTGCAGCGTACTTTTCGATTTCCGCTACGTAATATTCAAGTGATTACCAACGCAGCCGCGACAGCCTCCAACAGGAAGCAACAAAGTGCGCTGCCAACTTTTGTGCTGACGTGCGCTGATTTCATCCATAGACTCGATTCGGACTTGCTCATACAACTGGCCGCATTATTATACCCTGTAGCCTTTTGGCGGGGTTCAAAACTAAGGGTATCATATGCGTAAGCCAACCCTTTAAATATTTGGACTCTCGGAAGAAGAAGAAACTGCTAACCTCTGAGACCGTCAATAACCTTATTTATCTTAGAGTGCTTTACAGCTATAGCCATCAAAAAAGCACTGCAAGGCAACTGCTAGTCGTGCATGCCAAACTCTTCAGCTTCTTGGTTGTTTGTGTTGCTAAGTGTACCGAGTATTTCGGACCTCCGACGGGGTTCAATGACAAAGTTTACTACCACTAGGTATTTATAACTATTATTTATGTGGTGGCCCTGGACCTGGCTCCTCCATTTTAAATGCTCACTGATGCGCAACGAATTTCTTAATGGTGCAATTTGGCGTTTTATGTCTGAAGTTTAGGCGAAAGGCGATTTCGGCTGAGAGGGGCCGCGGCGCGGGCGGGCTATTACTGCAGCATTTTTGATGTACGCTATCGCTACGTGCATAAACTTTTTGCAAACAATTATGGCCGAGGTCGAGCCTGATGGCCTGGCAGACGACCAGCCGGGCGGTAAGCTGCCTGGGCCTGGCCAACGTAGAACCCTCGATATTTGCCGTTTTTCATTAAATTCATGGTGTGATTTCCGCAACGCTTTTCGGCTTCCGGCAAAAGGCAAACACAAATCACAGTTTCTTTCTGCCATGCCCATCGAATGTTGTCAATTCGAAAATATGCTTTATGAGACAACAGTATTATAATATAGGCCGGTTCTCGGCTCGTCCCCTTGCTGGGGACACGACGATAAAGTCGTAACTGATATATTTTACTTGCAATAAGGCGCTAAATTATACAAGTTTATGATGCTTTCGAAGTTTAGAGAGTTGCAATTAAAGGAAAGTGTATTTAAAAAGCCCGGAATACGATGAATTTACTTACAGACTTCCTCAAATGGAAGATGAGCCCAACCCAATGAATATTTTCTGCCAATTCCCAGTATTAAATTTCAAGTAAATTGTTACCACGTTTATTCCCCATACACATTTTGCGTGTCCAGCGCTGGCTGGAACAATTGGGAAATGAAAATGAAATTCAATTGATAAAATCAATATACTCAACGCGCGCAAAAAATCAAGTCAAATATCAAATATTTTGCCTATCTGTCTGCATTGATTAAAATGCTGAAAACGCGTATGGAAAACAACAGAAAATATGGCTGCCAAGCATTTAATGGATAAAATGCGCTGTGTGGCACTTATGACAATGGACCATTATGACACCTTAAATCATAACGGCATAATCTGCAAATATCCAGGAGAGTGTGTGCCAATGTGTGCGTGTGTGTGTGTGTGTGTGCGTGTGTGTGTGTTTGTGGCTGAGGGGATATGAATATGTTGTCATAAAGAATGAAAATTAATTGAAAATGCATTTTGCATGCCATTGTCTTCAATTAATTTTCATTTCAATCATTTCCAATAGCTAGCAAATTGAGTGTGTGTGTGTGTGTGTATGTGTTTGGGAGGGGCACAAAAAAGAAGTGTGGGAGTCCATTATAAATTTGTACAGGTGCTCTTCTCAATGAGAATACCATTATGGTACACGGTCAAGAAACTGGGCTAAGCCAGCGCCTCATATGTTATGCGAAGTAAAATAATTCATCATCGAAAACTATTTGGTTCGTCCAATCAAACGTGGTGATATTTACTCAAAATATTTATGTAAGATAATTGAATATTATATTTAATATTTGAGCATACAAAAAAGGTTTTCAATATAAGTAATACTTTGTCTATTATTTCATTTAATACAGACAATTGACGCAAGCTTAACTTCTGCGGCTAATCATGAAACTGTTAAAGTGGCGGCAGAACATGGACAGTAGAAGACTTACCTACTTGTTGGCCTGTTTAAGTAATCTTAAACAGAATTATTAAATATGTTTAAATAAATCTAAACTAATTCCATTCGTAGCATATCTTCATATTGTTAAGTGGCGAGGAGCTACTGAATTCTCCCTCTTTCCCTCTCGCTGCCTATGTGTAAATGGGCAATGCCTTGTCAAGTTACTTGGCTCAACTATGGCAAGTTCAAGCGGCTTAAGTCTTAATTGGCTCATAACTAGTTCAAATAACACCCCCGCCCGCCGTCAACTCGTTAAACTCATCATGTTCTGCATGTTGTCCTGGCGACCACAAATCGTTTGCACTCGTCAATTACCAAGAGCTATCATAATGTATTCAAAATCTTTAATGTAATTAATGCTGTTTGTTTAATGAAAGTTGTCGAAGCGCCAAGACCTAATACACACTCGCACACACATACACATTCACACATACGCAGAATTAACACACATATTTGAGTACCTAAACACAGCCCATGTTGCGTAGGGGATATTCAAGTATGCAGCCAGGATATTGCATAGCTACTTTTCTTGTTGTTCTTGTTGCTCTTGCTGTTGCCAGTCATGTAGCGGACATGCAACATGCAACATGCAACAACAACAACAATATCAACAACAACAACTTGTGCCCACACAAGCTGCTGTCGCACGCACCGTTTGGATGTTTCAGCTTTTGCGTTCGTTTCTAATCATCGACAACTGTCCGGACCATAGATTTTGGTAACCTCTCCCCGCCACTCCTCGCCCCAGCCGGCGCACCCGACCACCTTCCGTCTGCTACTGCGAATCGAAGCCGGGATTCGGGGTTCGGTCCCCGCCGTGGCCTTCTAATGCGCTAAAGTGCTTTTTCGTAAAAACAAGTTACACTTTGCAATTTGCACTAAATCCCACTTGGCTGTGGCCGGGCATCGCTCCACTGGGCAACGAATCCAATGCATAGGCCAGCCCCCATGCCCTTCACAGCCCCCCCCCCCCTCGCACACACTGTTCAGCCATGCTACTTTTCTGCCTCCTGCTCGGTGTCTCTTCTGTGTGTTTGTGTGCAAATCCTTTGGCCGTTGCGTGGCAATTAAAAGGGATTTTCATGGCTAAAACGTATTTATTTTACACACACACGCACGCACACACTCGCACACTCACACACACGCACACACACACGCACACGCACACGCACGCACACTCATATGAACTTCCTGCATTTCCGCCCTCTTTCCAAATATTCAGCTCGCTTAATATTTGATTTTTGATTTGTGGTCTGTTGTTGTGCTGTGTGCTCTGCAGGTCTGTAGAAAGCAGCAGTTGCTGGCGGAGCGGGGGCGAGGGGTTGGCTGGCTTATTGGAATGCTGGTAAAAAGCTCCAAGGAGCGACAGACAGTCGGGCAGGTGGCAGGGTATGTGTTCAAGTACTCATATTAATTACTATTGATTTTAGTGCGCTGTGCGCGTTAATGAAATTGAATTGCACGCTACAAAATGCCGAACCGCACACTTCCGCCCCGCCCTGAGCCGACCATACGAAAACCAAAAAAAAAAATAAGGGACGAACAACAAAATCAATAAAATAACCGCAGTGGCACAATTTCAGTTTGTTTTTCCCTCTCTCTCTGTTAACAAGGTGCACTGAACTTGTCCTTTACACAAATGCCAATGAATTGTGAAAGTTTTGAGTTAATGTTTTGTTTTTGCAAAATATAGCCAAGGCATAGGCTTATGTTATGTCTAAATCTTTTTTGCAATTGAATTTTAACAACTGTTTTCATCTCGAAACATTTCAGCCTTTCGCTGGTTCAACTCAGTGTCTAAGTGTTCTAAGCTAGGTTGTGACACCTTGCATATTCTTGTATTGCATTCGCAAGTTCCAAATGCAAATTACATATAAAAACTTTGTTTATTCAAACATAACAATACCTTTCAACTGCATTCAACGCATTTTATTGAATTTCCTAATTTATTTATCAATTCGTATGATTCACGAGAACTGTTATTGTTCCTCACAAAAGTTCGAATAGCAACTCGTATGTACTTCCGTTTGCCACAAAACTTGACTGATGTTTACCCTGATGGGCAGGCAGCTTGTGCGTCTGACGTCACACAGAGAGCATCCCTTAGCTGCAGCTGAAGTATAAGTCCACTAATTCCAAAAGTCTGGCAGAGCCAATGCTTTAAGTGCCGCACCTTGCCTCGGAATAGCCACCGCAATAATTTGTTAAAGCTTTAATCGAACGGCAACTAGAGCCAGCCCCAAAGGGTGGCTTGGGTCTGGACAGCCGTCCAGTTGGTGGCACTTGCCACCCCCAAACGCAAACACCTTGCAACCACCGCAGAAGAGAAAAATAAGGAGAAAATGAGCGGGCAACATAAATTTCATTTCATGCCAATTTATTCAATTGGGGTTAGAGGCTTAGATAGCAATAGCTGCGTGGGTTGGTAGTTGGCCAAAAATCAAAATAAATGCCGCCCTGCAACCGAGAAGCGTTTGTCACATGCGACTGAAATTAATTCGTTTTTGATTAGGCGCAAAAAATCAATTTCTCGACCAAACTGAGTTTTATTTGTTTATGGCCAGCATCAGTTTTGGCCATGCCACGCCCCCCTCCCCCACCACATTCTGGCAGCTGTTACGTCACATAATTTGTTGCTGTTGCTGTTGCTGCGCGGCAACAGTTGAGGCCAGCCACCGCGGCCTACCCCTGTCCCAGTCGTTTAGACGTTTATTTGTTTTTGCTGTAGGTAAATGCAAATTCAAGTGGGCGCAACTTGCAGCATGATTGCGGGCACGGAGGCCATCACTGCCGGGGTTTATAAATCAACGCCGTGGGAGCAGCAGCTTGCGCTGGCAGCTTCTCCACCAGCCGCCATGTTGACAATTTTTTGCGTCAGCGACCCCTTGACCAGCAACCGATCCCTGGCCCAGACTGCTAGCCCCAGCCAGACCCATCAGTAATTAACACATGCAGATTTTAAGGGATGGGCTGGGGGACGCAGAGTGCGGGGAGTTGGCCAAATCTGTGCAGGCTGTGCGGGGAGACAGGACACTGGCACTGGCCAATTTGGCACAACTGTTGCCAGGCAGGCGCCCAATTGTCCGTTTGCCTTTTTGGGGCGATTTAATTTCAAATTCAATATTGGCAGCAGCAACGCTTGGACAGGGGTTCGACAGACAGGGAGACGGGGTGGACAGTCGGACAGACAGTTGGCAATTTGTTGTCATATGTTTGGTCGATTTTCATTTTATTTGCGCAACAACTTTACATAATTAATGGAAAGGGGGGCTGGGGGCGGTCAATCGGGCATCAAATGTGAAAACGATTTGAAAGCAGGCGCTGATTTTGCTGGAACCAGCAAAATTGGCTGCGTGCTATCAATAGGCTGGACTTCTATGGGTAGATACATATTTTAGCTAATTAAACTACGGTTTTAAGCGGTTCGCATTTTGGGTCGACTAAACAATGGAATTATGCAATAAATTGCAAATAATTATTTGCATTTATTTATTAAAATAAATTACCAAAAACTAGAAAATATTTCTAATTATAATTTTGACTGTCTGACAAATATATTAGCACATTTTATATGTAATTTTTTATATCGCAACCAAATATTTTGAGAAATATTCAATATTTCGTTATTGATGTTGGCGATATATATTAACAATAAGCATATATTCAATTTGTTTGCATTCATAAAGTTATTTTCAACACTCATAAGGATCTACGTGACATATTTTTGCACATAGTTTACAGGGTATTTGCTAGGCCAGGCAAATGCAACCACAATTTCTTCTCGCATTGAGATAACTTTAACATTTGACAAGTAATCGAAGCAAATGTATGTGAAATATTGCAAGCACTTTTAAGACGCGCAACTTAAATAATTAATTAGAAACTTGATCGAACATGCCAAATAAATAAAACGCAAGAAACTAAGGCCAGCTGCAACTTAATGCATACTAAATTATTCTATTTATTGCAAATAATATGCAATAAATGCTTGCATATCTCGTATGCAATTAAAGTAAGTGTGATTTATTTATGCGAGTGCTCTAGATTGCTGCAAATGCTTTTTGTTGCTGCAAATGCTTTTTGTTGTTGTGTTTTTTGGCAGCCAATCATTGATTACGTAATGCATTTTAGATTTCAGCAAGTAGGTCGCTCGCATATTACGCATACGCCACGTGCGGCAGCCCGAAAATATGACACGAGCTTGTCATAATGCAAAGTTTAAATAAATGATATGCGATATATGAGAATTGCATATAGAATAAGGCATGTGTGTGTGTGTGTTTGAGTGTGTGCATTCGAAAAGCCCATAAAAAGCAGCCATAAAACCCTTTCCGCACAACGGAAATCCCGCTTCAAAACAAACGCCATTAAAAACGAGGTCAGACAGAGCAGCAGCAGCAGCAGTGGGAGGGAGGAGGGACGGCTGCAGGGGTTAGGGGCTTCGCTTTGCCAGCAAGTGAGTGGGTAGTAGCTACTTCAAGGACCACCAAAAGTCAAAAAAGAAGAAGACAATTTAGAGCCTCGAATGGTGCCACGAAAAATATATATCAAAAAATTCTTCAAAGTTTTGCGCAACAAACAAAAATATATAAAAAAACAAAGTGAAGGAATATAATATAATATTTTAAGAGCGTGCATAGGGAGTACCATAAAATATGGGCGCAACAAAAAAGTTCAAGTTTAGGCATTAGAGAGTGAGAGGCAGACACACACACACATGCACACACACTAACACACACATGCACACACAGGAGAGCTGTCTGTGTGGCAAGGTATTTATTTTCATAACGCAACACAACATAAGGAAGCAATAAATTTAAGCTGACTGACGACAGTTTGCTGGGACCTGGCGGGGGGTGTGGTAGGGTTGATACTGCTAGGGGCGGCTGCTTTGGCTTAGGCGACAGCATTGGGGCTGCTGCGGGTGTCTATGGCGGGGGTATGAGATGCTCTCTGCCATGTGTCGTCTGCAACTCTTGTGTAGGTAAAATGCCAGCAGACGGGTTTGCACACATATTGCATAGTTATTGTTTTAAAGCTTAAGCTCCCCCCCTCTCCGACACATCCTCCCAGCCACCCGTGCCCTTATCATTTAAATAAATTTTATGCAATTTAGTTAAGCTGTTCCCTAGCTCAAACCCGACCGCCCACCACCTGACTCCAGCTGCAGCGGCTGAGTGAGTGAGTAAATGTCATTTAAATATTTCGCTCTCGACTCATGGGCTCCACATGCTGCTCATGCCCCAAACTGCTTGATGTTCTTCTCTGTGGCATTCCAATTTCTTTTGCACCGCCTGCTGCCACGCCCACAGAGTGTCATAAAATATTTAGCTGGGCTGTATAGGGAGGCTATATATACCCCATACCCCATATACCCTGGCTAGGTTTTCTGTTGTTAGCTCCTGCTTTGGCTTTGGCTTTGGCTTTGCGTTTGTGTTTTTCCAGCTTTTTCTGACTCTTGTCGTATGTCAACGGCGACTTGACGGAGTTGTTAGTTTTACAGTTGTTCTGTACCTGCTGTTGTTGTAGTTTACGTTGTTTTTGTTATTGCTGTTGTTGCAGCACATCATAAAATCATATGTGAGCAGTCGGTGCTCTGTTCGTTCCTCGTTTTGGTTATTTATGTTTGTCATGTTGCGTTTGTCAAGTTTTTGCACTTGAAAGCATTATGGCTTAATTCTTATATGAGCCCCGGCACGAGAGCTTACATGCCGAATGCGTGTATCTCATATGTATGTGTGTGCATGGGCATGTGTGTGTGTGTGCGTGTTTGGAAATAAGCACAAGCAGGTGTCACAGACACCCCGTGAATTTTAACTGTAGTTACGCATTGTTAATTCACATCAAAGGAAATGTCAAAATGATGTCGCAATTGGCATCTGAATTTTAATATCAGCTGGCATCTTAAAGATCTTGAGAATTTCTAACACTAAATAAATGTCTTAAATAGTTCAAATTCGAATCTATTTTAAAGTATTTTCCATTGAAAAAACTTCTTGAAATATCTATTAAGTTACCTTAAGGTAAAAAGTTACCTATTGCAAATATATATTCAGATATAGAAAAATTTTATGTATAAATTCCGACATCCATGGAAATTTCTAAGCAAATGAAGCCCTTCTTTCAGCCATTTGCGAAAATCCTGCCGTAATGTCATGTATTTAAAATGTACTGAAAATGAATCAAAGTTGTTTTCTATTATTTTCGGTTTTTAATGCAGACTTGAAGGTTCATTTTATTCAATTGCTGCTATTTTAATTGAAAATTCCATAGAAAATGCGGCCGACAAAGTTGAAGAGTAAATACCAGCTATATGTAGATGCAAAAGCAGGCTCCACAACAAGAGCTTAATTAAATCAATCTTAATTAAAAATGTTATATATCACAAAAAATTAGTCTTAAGCTTTGTTGGGATTGCAAAAATGTTGTTGCATGAAGCTTGCCGCAAGGTGAAAAACGAGGCATATGCCAACAGCTGTTGCAACAATTTATTTGCACAAAAAATAAATATAAATATGTATGTATGTGTTTGTACATAGCAAATGTCAAATGTGTGTTTACATTGACCAAATACACAAAGACACACACACACACACACACACACACACACACACACACACACACACACACACACACATGCATGCATATACTGTGCTATTGAGCGTTGCCTTTAAGGAACAACAAAGAAAATTGCTTTAGTAAATCCAAACGAAAATAAACACAAAAACAGAACTTGAGCTACAAAGCAAACAAACTCATATACGTGTATATGTGCCCAGGGTCTAAGGTGCGCCCAGGTGAGCGGGCAGGAGTTGGATGGTGGGAGGGGGCGCACAGCTAGGAGCTGCTCGTTGACGCTTTTAGTTGCCGTCACATTTGCCAAAGTCAAAAAGGGTTGAGCTTCAAGTGTTTATGTCTCGCAGCTATGACTGCTGGCCCCAATGCCACTCCCACTTGTGGCAGGATGGGCGAGAGGCGACAGGCGGGGGCGACAACACTCATATTGCGCCTTATGTATGACACTTAAACATGCAAAGCTGCTTGCCAAGATGATTTATATTAGCCATGATTTCTAACAATTTCTAGCACTTTACCTCAACCGCTGCCTCTTTTCTTTTTGCCCAAGCGTCGAGGTGTTGATTGTTGCTGAAATTTTGCACACCAGATGACGGACCCGGAACGTGGAAACATGAAACAGAAGTGGGTAATTCGCACACACACACACACACACAAAGCCAAACACACGTGGCGTATGACATATTTTTAGCCATGATAATAACAATGTATTCATCTTAACTTTTTCGCTACCCTTTCTGCGACCCATTTTTAACGGCACGTTTGAAGCGCAAGTTATGGCTCGCTACTTATGGACCCCAAGGATATTTATAGAGAGGATGAGCTCAGTGTCAGAATGTGTATATAGCAGAGACTTATGAATGTAGCAAAATTTTTGCCAATAGCAAGTACTCAGTGAATCCAATAGAAACTTTTAGGCTGCGTGTTCCAATAGGAAATCAGTTTATAGCCCTCAGTAGGGTCTAGAAATCAGACTGTTAAGCACGAATTATAGCTCTTTATGGTAAACATTTCGGATAAGAAATTTAAATTTTGACTTTTACATGTCTTATCTGAAGTGTTCTTTAATTTCCTGAGAGGTCGATGTAAACAATATACATGTCATTAACTTGATATCCAAGGTAACCAAGAAAAAATTCGATCCTGCTTATATATATTTATATTGTATAAAGTCCCATTGCATGCTGGATAATAATATTTAATTTTTTGCCTAAACCTTAGCTTACTTTAAGACAGTTCCTTGGATATATTTCCCAAACAATGTCTGCACTTGGCTAAAAGTAATGCAAATCGAATGCAAATATCAGCAACAAATTCATAAATTCCAGCGGAAAAACCCGCGACATGCAAATACCGAGTCGGGTCAGTTGCTTATAGGCAATGCGACCGGTACTGGCCACAGTACCGTGTAAACAAAGCGCGTGCACAAGGCAGTTAAAACAATTACAGGCCACAAAGCAATGCCGACGGCGTGGAGAGGGCAGCTAGTTGCTTGGGCCACGCTACGTATACGTAATATTTACAGTCCAAGGGCGGCCGTTGAGGGGGCTGCGCAGGGGCTGGCATGCAGAGAGATGGCACACACTTGGGCTATCAAATTAAGTAATTGCATAATTGTTTCACTAGCATTTTACTATGCCCCAATGCCCCTCGGGTGACTTAAGCAAAAACGAAGCGACGAGCTTAGCCAGCAACAGCAAGCCCCCTCTACACACCCACCCCTCACCGAAGCACTTTTTCGGCTTGGCTTTTTATGTGAGTGCGGCGTGTTTTTCTTTTATTTGCCTTCTGCCTCAACTAATCCCCGCGGCCTGCTGCTGCTACGTGCCTGTCTTTGAGTTTTTGTAGGCACTTAGTAGACCGCCCGCCCGTCCGCCCGCCCGCACTACTCATAAATCAGCGTCAAATCGTCGAGGGCTTTGCCAGAGCGTCGTCGTTTCTAATTGTTTTGTTATAGACACATATCCGTGAGATTCCGTGCCATGCCAAATGCCAAATGCAAAATGCAAATGCCCTGTAAAGCAGCCCTGCCAGACCACAAATGTTGTAAATGCCGACCATTACCATCCCGCCCCCTTGTTGGCGACCACATGTACACACATGGGCACTTGCACCTGCTGGCCGGTAAGCCTTGCGGTTAGCCAACATTGTTGCCTCCAGGCAGTAGCCAGTGCGGGTCTGGTTTGGACTGGCCTGGTCGAGTCATGATAACGCCAACACGGCGGTCAAATATGGCGCTAACATTATTAGCTCAAACTTTGGGCCAGGAAGCTAGAGGCAGGTGGAAAGTACAGCTAGCGCTGGGCCATGCGATGTTTCAGTGCATTTTTTTTTGGGGGGGGAAGGGCATTTCGGACTGGTTAATTGTTTGAAATAAAGTGTAATTGGAAATTGTGCATATATTTTCATAAAATATAAAGGTGGAAGGTAGAGCGTGCGAGCAGAAAAAGAAACTCTCCAAAGCACTTACTAAAGCAGGAAATATATGGTGGGTAAAATCTAGATAACAATCTTGCCTAGAAGGTTAATTAAACTAACGTTTTTTCTTTGGGAGCAGCGGGAGATTAAGCTTCGCAAGTGTAAAGCTTTTTCAATCGAAAGAAACAACAGAACAGAAGAGAAGGTTTTATAAAGCAACAACCTTTTTTCTTCATTTTAACTTTTATCAAATATTTATATTAATATGTGACCGAATGCCGAATGGTTTACTGAGTTCTTTGCTAACTCGCACATTCGTACCTATATCCATATATATACATATATGCATAATGTCCATTATCTTAATATACCTTATCCCCCTCGTGATATCGTATTGTGTGTAAAGCCCACTTAAGCTGCCCAGGCACACCCTTCTACTCTGCCATAACTCTACCTTAAGCCTGCTTGCTTAGCAGCTCCCACATCCTCTGCCATATGCCATGCCTGCCCCAAAAATCTTAATTGCCTTGCCTTACCTAACCTATTGATGTGTCTGATGCGCCAGTTTTCCATTTAGTTTTTTACCAGCGCACACATTGCCCAATTTGCTGTTGGCTCCGGGTTTTTTTCTTCTTCATTTTTATTTATAACCCTTTCGCATGGAAGCTTTAGCTTCTGTATCTTCCTTTGTGCAGTGCGTTTTCAGCATTTATCATTCCTAATTACTGGGACTAAGCTGTTGGTCTGTTCGACTGTTGCTGCTGCCTCTCGTCTGGGGCAGGCAACACACTGATTGATCTATGCCTCTCCGAGGTCTGGACGTGCCCAGTGTTCTGCGCTCAATTTATGGGCTGAGGCAGCGCGGCGTGTGGAAGTGCAACTGCAACTCGGTTGAAAATCTCATTTGTTGCGCTTCGTTGCTAATTTTAATATTATTTTTGGAAATCTTATAACTTGCCCTTCAGCTGGCCCCCTCTACCAACCTATAAGCACCCTTTTAGTGGTGAGCGTCTCGCTTGATTCTTTGATGCCTCCGAACTGTTGATGTCTTTATTGCATTTGCTGTTGTTCTTGTTCTTGTTGTTGTTGTTGTTGTTGTTGTTGTTGTTGTTGTTGTGCTCTCTTCAAATTATAATTTTCATTTTTCGTTCATTCATTCAGTTTTCGTGTCTGTGGATCTTCACTCTGGCATCTTTACGCGACTTTGACTGTCTATAATTGGCTGTCTGACTGCCCCCGACTGGATTGGCTATGGCTCTGTTCACTCTTCTCTCCCCAACTTCGCCAATCTATTCTCTTTAGGGTCTTTGGGCGCGGAGAATCGCGGGTGTGCGCTTTTAATCAAGATCAAGCGTGATAAATTAAAGTCGCTCTGGGAATTGAAAGGCGTTGAGTGTGGGCAGTTCTGGTAGCACTGATTTCACAGTGTCTTTGGGTTGGTTTCTCTTTATGTAGAAAATAGAACTTCAAGAAGAAGTTTATATATTGAATGAAGGTCACGTGTGGAATGGGAGAAACAATTGAAATCTAATATTTACAGAGATTGTTTCTCATAAAAAATTCATATCAAACAGTTTGCATTGAAGAAACCATCACAAATGTTTAATACTGGACTCTTGAAGCTTTACAGAATATCGCTAGCCATAGCCATATAATAAGTAAAATGCTTCAAGTTTTCTGAGCTTTCATCTTTCAATCCGGTAAAAACATATCATCATAGGGAAATGCTTGTACGAACTTATTAATAAGTTTGACAAAGCTTCGAGTATAGACAGGCAAAATGGTTGATTCGATTTCGTTCCAAAACTCAATCCAATTTTCGTTGATCACGCGATTGAGTATAACAGTTAGATCGGTGTTCTCCTTAAATAGATTATCAGCCGACAATATCCAACTATAAAATAGACAAACTTCAGACTAGGCTCCAGAAAGAACTTCAGTTATGGCTTACCGATCCAGTTCGAAGATTGATGCCATATCGTAGACCTTTAGATAGCGTTTCTTATTGCGATACTCCATGAAGCCCTTGATTGTAATTGTTATGCGCACATTCTGCATATCCGATTTCGTGGAACCACTTGAGTTCGTATAAACTATAATGCCACGGCCACGCAGCTCGTAGTTTCCATGCATGGCGAGACTTGGAATTTTCAATTTCACTACAAATTTACTTTGTTCCGGATTGCGGTGTAGTCCCGACAGAGCTGTGATAGTTGCATTTTCAAAACCCTTGAGAACCTGATTCTTCAACTTGTAGCTTATCCAAAGGGGCCCGGGTGAGTTTATGAGTGTGATGTCATCCACTTGAATATTATCGAAGGGCGGCAAACCCAATTTTTCATTACCTTTGGCATAGCGACGTATAAATTGATTTGTACTCTTCGCAATGCATTTGTCATCTCCAAAATGACATTTCTCGATATCTGAAGCTGTTGATGGACCAGGTAAATAGTTATTTGTGGGTACCTTTGGCACACTTCAAGCTCACCTACGTATCTGTAGAGCGCAGATAAGAGTCTTCCACGTGAGGAACAGCAATGTTATCGTTAAATATATTGCAGCGAAACACTTCATAATGCCTTCAGCACTTGTTAGTACAACAGTTCACACAATAATATTATTTAACGTCTGATATGCACTTATAACAAGTCACAGTTGCAGTGATTTTTAAAAATGCAAACCTGTTTGGCTGCATGAGAGCTGTAGATAACATTGAGAATCAGAACCCATTCACCTTACACAGATAATAGGAAGTGAGAGTGGAAGCTACCGACTGTTAGGTGCTCTGTTCTTAGTGTGAATAATACAGTTAGGGATTATGTGAGTACATACTGAACTGTTAAGAGAAACATGTGCATAATACATATGCTAGCTATTCTCAAAAACAATTCAACACACAAGCAAAATTTGTTTTTCTTTGCCAAATATACCCCTATTTAGCATGTAAACAGTAAACAATAGCAAAACTAGCAGGTTTATTAGCGTAAAATGTATTAATACTTGAGTCAACAAGTTTGACTTAAATATTATAAAAACATATCATCGTATGAGATAGTATCAAATATGTTATTCAGCAGCTGGGCACCCGACCTGCTAAAGCTGGGCGAAACTTTCGGCTCAATATCATTCCAGAGCTCCAGCCAGTTTTCACGGTAGACGCTATTCACGGCAAGCGTTAGATCCAAATTATGTTTATATAAATCCCCCAATTCAAGAAAAAAGCTACAGAAAATATAGAAAATTAGTTACACTCTTTCGGCTAATGCCATTTAACTGACCGTCCCAGTTCGAGTTGCGGCATCAGTTCATAGATCTTTAGATAGCGCTTTTCCTGCCTATATCGGACAATCACCTTCAAATTGAGCGTTAGGCTAACATTTTGGAACTCCGCATAGCAGGGTCCCGTAGTGTTGGTTTGAACCATGGACAGCCAGCGCAGTTGCATCTTATATTGAGATCTATGGACTAGTCTGGGTATACGTAGCCCAATTTCCAATTTGGCCTTGGTGGGATCCTGTTGGAAGCCACTCACGTGCGTAACGGTTGCGTTCTCACAGCCACTAATCACTTGATTAATTAGCTTAAAATTCAACCACATACTACCAACTTGCGGGGCCTCAAATAATTGTAAGTCACCTGGTCGGAAATCATTGAAAGGAGATATGCCCAGCTTCGGAAGACCTTTGGGATAGCGTCTTATGAGCTGATTGATGACATTTTTAATGCAATCCCCGTCACCGTAGCGACATTTCTGTATATCAGTGGCTAATGGGATATTTTGTACAGAAGGATGTTGGCAAGTATCCTTTCAAATCACTTTTTACACTCACGTAATTCGGCACCAGAAACCATTTCAAGGCATATTACGAACGTGACTAATGCACGCATGATTATACTCTTATAATACTACTAAGACTAGTTTGGAGAACCTACTTAGTACGCAGCTTAGCTATAAATGATTCAATATCAATTTATAAATAACTGTCGACTGCTAATTTAAAATCGTGCCAGCCGTTAACCAGTTTCTTAGAGGACTTTGTTACACGTGGAGAGAACTAACTGAACTAACAGCGAGAGCTACAAAACCGGAACCTATTAAAACATTTTTAACTCATATATTTTAACAGTTTTCCAATTATTTGTCTTTTATGCTCAAGGAGTCTTTTATGGCTTATCCAGCGAGAAAGCTCAGTAGCTTCTTCTTTGTATTGACATTTTTCTGGTCATATCAGTATAAAGTACAGGATATACAAGTACATGTAACTTCATATCGTTATTAGCAAACTTTCGATTCGTAAAGTTTAACCTGCCATGATCTGAATAGTTAATAGTTAATAGATATGGATAAGATTCTTATAACTTTTTATAATAACACTAGAAAGTACTTCTCAGCATGCTTTGTCCGAGTTCGTTACTTGAAATAGTAAACCTCAACTTCCCAAAATGTAAACACCATATAGTCTGTCGTATAGTCTGTCAAAGTCTTACGCTTACAGTCATTGTTAACGCTTAAGTGGACGCATGTACAAATATTAGCGTTCTTTTCAACATATCGCCCTGCTGTGCGCTTCTCATTCTCATGGTTATTGGTATTCAGCATTCAAAAAGCAGCATTTTTTGCTTACAAGTCAATTTACTTTTGTTTTATGTAACATTTATAGCTCGGCACTGTACATTTCGACGCATTTCACAATGAAACTGCCCAAAAGGCAATAATCATCAACTTGCACAGCACATGGCCCTGTTGTACGGACATATGTACGAGTGTAGATGTACTGCAAATCAAGAATAACAAGAAAATGTACAGAAAAGAACAAAAAGAAAAACAATAACAATTTTTGCTGCTGCTGCAACATAAACAAATATCAAACGTGGCCCGACTGCAATGGGCCTCCGATTCTGATGCAGGCCTGTCAGTCAGCGCCTTTAGTGCATACCAAAGCATACTCAATATGTATTCCACATATATCAAGTAATACTAAGAAACTTTTGCACAAGGCACGTTGTGCTTTTTTGCATATAAATTAAAGAGCAATGAATGCGGACAATGAACGACAGAGTCCAAAAGACAAAAGGCACAGAGCCGAGAGACCGAACTAGCCCGAAACCGAAGTAAAAGGCAAATTGCTGTCAACCAAAGCCATTTGACAGGGGCTAATAGCTAAGGTCAACAATTAAACTCATTTTTCTGGGTTGCACTAAAACTGTCTGTTAGCTTTAGCAAAAAACCCACCCCTCCCCCTACCCCCTCACTCTGTACTGCATTTATTTTAGTTTGCCCAATGCTCCTCGCAGCCCCCAACCAACCCATGTTACTTGACTCTGAGGCTGCTAACAAATATACCAAAAACACAGGAAAAATCAATCGCCCGCACTGTCAATGCGCCCGCATTTTCCGGAGTTTTACTATTTTGTTTTTTTTTGTTTTCTGTCTATATTTTTTGGGAGGGGAGTGCACCAACAATTTTACCTACACACGCGCTGGCTATGTAAATATTTGTCATGACCGCCTGACAATATTTGTGCAGACTTTGATTCTGTTTTTAACAGAACTGAACAATGGGTCTGTCGACTGTGACATGAGGATCGCAATTGGAAAATAATTTATATTTAATATATAAATAGGCATATTAAATGCATATTAAAAAAAAAAAATATATATATATATATAGTTATATAAGCGAAATTATTGTAAATATTAAATAGTTTCGCAGGAAATAAGTAAATATATTTAACCTATTTATTATCCTAGAAACACAGCAAGCAGCTTTCATGGTTGTAAAATTAAATGAATTAACATTATATATAAATATTTTTTAGTTTATTTTTATAATATTTTTTTATAATTAATAAACATTTAAGATTCGTGATAATGAAGCTGTTTATGCTGATGCTCATTATCATTTTTAATTAGAAGAATTTAAAATCATTTTCCTTGTTTTGTTATTTGTTTATATTCCTGTAAAGCGTATTCCAGCTTCGTCTAGCTGCATACGAATTTCTTATTAGTTTTGATGTTGTTTCTAGTTTTTGAGTAGTATATAGAAATTTGTAGAGCCAAACAACATTTGTTGTTTGTTGTTTTTGCGCAGTTGCCTGTTAAAATAAGTGCATTCTGTGCGTGCGTGTGTGTGTGTTTGCATTTATGTTTGTGCGTGTGTGTGTGTCGCATTGCATTTCCGCTTTGCAGTGCATCACAAAAGTATTTCGAATTAACAGTAGTAAATCAGGCGGCGCTCGCAGCCGTTGCATGCGCCACGCCCCACGCCTCACGCTACTGTCCTATGTCAAAGCAAACAGTGAGGGTGTAGAGTTAGGGGCGGGGCAGGGGGAAGAGAACGGGAGCAGAGAAGAGAACGAACAGCAAATTGTTGGGTAAACAAATATCGAAATGATGCGTGCCACAGTCGCTGCAGCGGGCTTTCTGCATTTGGCTGCATGTTGCAACAACCGCCAGCCAGCGAGCCAGCAGACACCCTCTACCTCCCCTGACCATACCACAGCCCGTGCTTCGGCCTGTATGATAAATATGAATTTCTGTATGTCTGCCACGAATAAAACATTCCCAACAGCAGCATGTCAGCAATGCACTTCCCCAGTCAAATCTCTGACAGACGTCATTCAGGAAGTGACAAGTTGCTTGGTTTACTCCCAACTTGAATTACGCGTCGTGCAGCGGGCAACAGGTGAAAACTTCTTTTTTGTTGCCTTTGATAGGAAACAGCCTGACGTATGGGAGAGAGTTGGCAAAACTCATGAAATACTAGTCCAGATATGAAGCTCTCCAATAAGTCAGGCTGTTTCCTATCATGCAGAGCTCGCAAATGACAGACAACTGTCTCAAACTCTCTCTCGCTCTATGTGTTTAATATCTAATTATTATCAAACAAATCAAAATCTCACCTAATCAAATTTTTTAAATGTTTATAAAACTTTTTTTTGACAATTTATATTTACTGCTTTGAATAAACAATCGAAAGCAATCCATTCAAATTTTCGCCTGGCTACCAAATTGCATATAACAAATTCCCAAGATCCTATGAAATTATGGCCAAAATAATGTCGTCGTCGTTCTTTGGGAACGAATCAAGTGACCCAAGGAAGAGTAAGGGTTGCGAATGCTGGCGCTTCGATGTTCCGAACTGTGGACAGGTGGATAAGTCCAAGAAAAGTGAATACTTTGAGAGTGACCTCGAGGACATCGCCAATTGCCTGATGAAGGTCATGAATATATGCCGGCTGCGCCCGTGGGAGGTGAAGCGCTGTAAGGAGCTGATCAAGCGCTCCTTTCGCCACTACGAGGAGGTGCGCTACAGGGTGGATCGGGTGCCCAGTAAACGCTTCAACAAAGAGAACTTAATGCACGATCTGGCCGTAGAGGCGGGCATGAGTCGCATGGACAGCCAGCTGGCTTATGGCATAGTTAAGCGCGCATTCCGGGCGTATTATCACGGCTCCGGGGAGGGCGGCAAGCGCTTGGAGGCGTTATCCAGACAGCTGCGACATCGCTCCGAGTGCCTCTGGTTGCATGCTGCGAAGCGAACGGCGCAGATTTTTGCCGTTCATGCCGATCTCATGTACTCGGAGGAGCGACAATACGAGGAGTGTATCGAGTGCATCTACAAAGCGCTCTACGAAGAGCTGAAATCCCGCATTCTCAACGAGGATACAGATGTGCGTGCCTGCGACTGCGGACCACCCGATCAGACGCAATCGGAAAAAAAACTAAACAAAGGTTGGGACACCGTATCCGCCGGCACAAATATGAGCGCTTCCACTGTCAAGACGACGGAGCTGTTTTTCAATACGCAAACCATTAATATCAGCAAGCCCACATCGGGCATCTCCATACACATGGAATACACGATGATATCCATGGAACATATCGTTACCAAACTCGAGCAGTTATCCCACAACATCATGAGCTCCAACGAATCGGTGAAGACCAGTGCCAGCAAACCTGTCAAGAGGAAAAAGAGAAAGAGGGACACCAAATGCAACTGCCCCGAGATGCAGTGCAATGCTGATCGACCAACGCCAGTGATAACCGCCGAGAGCAGCCAAGGTCCGTACGTGTGCCGCTGGGTGCCCTTCAACGAAGAGGAGGAGACCATACCCAAGCACCATGTGCCCTGCCCGCCCATGGACACGATTTGTCCGCCCTGCGATAGTGACGATCGTTCTTGCGATGATGAATGCACTTGCACCTGCCAAATCTGCCAGTGCAAGCCAGCATACGATGACTACATTGAGGAGGCACATGGCGAGAAGTTATCGGCCTCTGGACTGGAGGATCACGATACGGATTATTGCTGGCTGGCGCCGTTCCGCGACTTTCCTAGGGAAGTGGAGAAGGAGGAGGAGCTGCCAGAAGAAGAGGTGGAGGAGGAAGAAAACAAATGCCGTTGTATGTGTGAATACAAGCGACGTGGTTGGCCGCATCTCTTCACCTATCTGGCGCCCTTTAAGGATGTAACACCCGAACCCGAGCCTAACCCATTTGTAGAGACGAAACAGCCTAACCAACCGGAGTATCCCAGCCAACCACCTCCCGGCATTTCAATGACATGCTATCGGTGCTGGAACGACCCAACCGAGTCTATTGAGGAGGATTCGAATACGGAGTGTCCATACATTGTTGTCAACGCTGCTCAAAATCCGCCAAAGGTAGCGGGCATCACTATGGATGTCACTGTCAAGACCCAACACTATCCAACACCGGACAGTTCGCGCGCCAGGAATCAGCCGGTCAAGGGACAAGTGGCCAGATCGGACAGATCCTCGGTCACCGTCAAGAGGAGCACTGTTGCAGCTATCGAAGCGAACATGAAAGCCGTTCAGAATCAAAAACCCATTCAGCCGACTGCCAAGCCGGCAGACCAAGTCAGTAATTCGTCGCCTCCCAAAGCAGCGCCCGCAACCGAATCTAAAGCTGCACGCGCCCCTGCAGCACCTGCGCCTGCTTCAGCACCGGCCAATGCACAAGGCGATGATAAGTTAACCAAGGAGGATATTCTAGATATGTTTGGCCTTAATAAGTAGATTAACAAACTGCTCTTTTACCATGTCCAAGGCATACAAATTTAAGGTATAGCGAATATTATTAAAAGTTTGTCTTTTTCGAAAAACTTTCTCTTTCCGAATTGGGCACAGATGGGCTCGTTTGACAGTCGGTTGCGATTCCTACAATTATTTCACATAGAAGACAAGTTCTAGCCCATAATTTATATAAAGTCTTGATTCCACTGGGGATATTCTTCTATAAGTAGAGATAAAAATAAATCTCAGCTAAAAACTCGTTATAGTTATATTTATTATTCCATTTCTATCTCCTGGTCATGTTTAAAAGAATCCACAATTTACAATTACACAATTTGGTTTAAAATTTTTATGAAATATCTGCAAATGTTGTCACCGAGCTCTGTTTAAACTTTATTATTAAAAATATCACATTTCTGCTCTTCCGTTCGCCGGAAACAATAAAAGTGTTGCCATTTGATGTAGCAATATTTTAGAGCCGAAATCCCAAAAGGTTGCATAGTTATTGTGCTCCTTTGAACAGTTGTCAATCTGAGAGGCATTCAATTAGTTGTTGAATGAAACATAAGAGGCCCTTGAATTGAATGGCTGAAATATGCTTTGAAATCGTTTTGGCCAAGTTATTTGATACTTTTTATTTCAATTTTTGTTTTTGTTGTTTTTTCTTCTTGCCGCATATTGTTTGTCAATAGTTTTGCACAAATTTCTGAGTATGTGTTTGTGTTTACCAAACGAAACGTCAATTGATTGTCAAATTAAAAAGCAAAACGGAGGGCGGGCAAGGCGGTGCCCAGCTAAGGACATGAGGGGTCTCTCTTTTGAAATTGTAAACTGTTTCGTGCGGCAACTTTTGCAACTGTCTAGAGCGGCGAGGAGAGAGCTGCTTCAGCGGGGCGGTTCGAACCACTTCAGCTGCAAAACTATGCGAAATACTATACAGCACGCACACAATAAAAATAAAAGGCGAAAAACCTAACAACAAACACGCATCATTTCAGCATTTTTGACACACAATATTTTGCATTGTGTGTGTGTGTGTGTGTGTGTGTCTGAATGGGCGGACAGCCGCGCCCACAATGGACAACATTTACTCGCTTGGTTCCGGTCGCACAGTCCAGTAAATTACAAAATATGTGCATGTATATATGCGATATTTGCATTGTCAATAGTTTTCTTTGGGCACAAATCTCGTTAAAAACAAATCACGTACGGGGTTTCCATTTTCGGGTTTCTCAGAACTTTTCTGACTGCCCTCCCACCCCGCCGCCCCGCACGTACGAGTAATTGCAGACAAATTGTATGGCAACAAGGCAACTGCCAGACGACCATTTTGTCGGTTGACAAGGGCCGCTCCAAAGTTTTGTGACAGACGCTTTTAAGCAGAAAATTGTTTGCTCATAACTTTTGACTTGAAATCAGGGTTTTGGGTGCTGACCCTGCCTATCAAGAAATAAGTATAACAATAAACAAAATGCTTTCAAATAGAACTCAATTGAATTTTGTAGCGAATTCAAGATCAAAGCTTTGGGGAGAAGGTACAAAATGCAAAAGAAATACGATTTAAAGAACTTTTTAAAAAAAAAGTCTGGAGTGGAGTTTACCACAAAGGGAAATATTGAAATATCGACTTTATTTGCAAATTATAAAAAATTTGTATTTGGAATTGGAAACCATTTGAAATCAAGATATAAAGAAGCTTTCAATATTAAAATTTCGCCAAATAGTTATTGTATTTTATTTCTAATCAATATATACAACTCGGATGTATCGATAAATATGTCGAAATGTAGCTGCCTTGTAATTTGTGGTACACATTTTCGGAGTTGGCTACCATTTAAGTGGCAACTTTCGCCTTCGCCTGGTACCTAAACAGATTGTTAGGCGGAACTTGCAGCTGCCGCTCGGGCTGCATGCAAACGCCCGCAACCGCTTGCAACAGTCGCAACACCCTGGCAATTACGTGCAACACATGAATTACTTACGACTTTCTCGGCGCACAGAGTAAAAGTAAAGGTGCTTTTTGTTTTTTTTTCGTGTAGTTTTGGGGGGCAGCCAAACATTTGAAGAGAGACACGACTTCAAATTAACACGTAAATTGCAGCAACTTAACGCGCTGCCTCAAAGAGTGTTGGCCAAATGCAATTGCCAATGGGCTGAGGCTCGTTAAAGGTTGCCCGGCTGGCTGGCAACTAGTTGGCCGAGCTGGCTGGCGGGGCCTTGTTACAATTAATTGCATATGCCAGGCAACATTTTTGCATACCGGCAACATGTTGCAGTTAACAATAAATTAGCGTTTAAAATGCAATGGGCGCGCTGCATGGCCAACAGACACTTGCCACTTGGCACCCTCTGTCTGAGGTATCAGTCCTAGCCTTAGCCCTGGCCCTGCACTTGGCCTCGGCTTGTTAGCTCAAGAAGATCAGGCTGCAGTTGGCTGGCGGTGATCAATCAAGTGCCTGTAATGGCGGTACCCGCTCGCAACATGATAGTTTACTTGAATTGCGCAATTAATTAGTTTCGTGTTAATGAGCAATGCAATGTGCATCAACATCATCAGCAGCGACTGCTTCATCATCGCCTTCGTGTGGCTAGAGACACAAGAAGAAGACGCTTTGGCATGTCAGAAACGCTCCACACACTCGCTTGATACTCGCTGTTACGTCCAGGAATTTCTTTAATAGCCTTCATGGCCTTCGGGCCAAGTCAACGCCAGCTACCAACTGCAGCAACTAGACGTTTTATGACTTTGTTTTATATGCCTTTAAAGAGTCTGTGCAGCTTCAGCTTCAATTTAAATAGTTTATAGACGCGTGGCTCAATAGATAGTACGCCTTTTTCAATTAGAAAAGGAAAATAAATTTGTACATAATTCGGAATAACCAATTCAAATACCAATATAAAATCCCTAACTTTCCATCCTAACATTTCAGCTTCTTTTTGTGTATAACAAAACCTTCTAATCTGCAACATATTCATATTTTTGAGTTAACTCTGGATAACAAATAGTTAGCCTCAAACCGAAAGATAGTTTTTGAGCACTCGCAACTGACAACTATATCAGCAAACGTATGAAAATACTCGAATGTATCATTTTTATCACTTTTCAGCATTCGGTCTACAAATCTGTTAAGTCCACACTCCAACAACTTTCCATATTTTCCACTTCCCTCTCGCTCTCTCACGTTCCCTTACAACGCGCCTGCAGCTGGAGCCATCAATCAAAGCTGAAACTGGCCGGGGCGGGGCGGAGAACTATTTGCAAAATCAATAAATACCCATAAACTTGATGTTGAAATGAAACTTTGGCCGCATTTATCTACTATATCTCAATATAAACTGCATTTGTTTTTGCCTCTTCTTTTTTTTTTTACTTCTTTTTTTCTGGCCAAATAAATGCTGACAGCTAAATAGTTTTGAGTACAAAAATGTTTGGCATAGTTGGGGCCAAAATGTTTGAAAAACTTTTACGCAAAATGCCCGCCCCGATTCCCGAACCAGCAGCTAAACCGCAGAATGCACATTTGCGCCGGGTCTGACTACGGTTTCCAGCTTTAGATACGGAGTTGTTGGCTGTATCTGAATCCGAGGCTCAAAATGCAGCTGCAACTTGTTTGCGGTTTTGTCGTCGTCGTCGTATCTGCTGGCTGCAAGATTGTTTTTGCGTAGTTTGCGATTGCAGCGATTCGGGCATTTTTGGCGGTAAATAGTTGTGAGCACTCGGCCCAAAATGTGTAACTGCAGCAGCGGGCGGCTCCAAGCAGCGCTTTGTGGCCACACACATGACAAATCTCATGGTGCTTTATGCCAGCCAACATATGTTGCCATTCAAAATATTTAACCGCAGCAAAGCTGCGCGCCGCGGGCCTGGCGGGGGTGTTGCGTCAGCTTGATTAATGGCAGCATTCAATGCAAGTGCATGAAAAGTTTTCAACTGCTGTTTTCGGGGCGTTTGCCGCATGTATCCATCAGATACACAGTTTGTCAACGACGCTTTCAACTGACATAATCATCAATCATCAAGCACAGCAAGATCAATGTCTTAACCAAAAGCCGAAGCAAGAAATACACTTCCATGAGTACTATATCATATGGTATATATAAAGTCGAAGATAAAGTAAAATACTTTAATTTAGGAATAATTTTTTTTAGGCAGAAAGTATAATTATGAGAAAATTTGCAGTTTCAAGGAATATTGTAGCCTCGCTTTCTATCAAAAGCACTTTTTCTGCTGAGTTCTTAATTGCAATCAAAATGTTTTTAATTTTGCTACACAGTAATTACAGAACTCATAACTATCAAGACACAATTCTACTAAGGTATTTTTAGTAATAAACTATTTGATTTATCTTTATAAACATTTCTTATTTATTTATATTTAATCTATATAAAAGTGTGGTAATAAAATGTTACCCTTTCTTCTGACCTACGCTTTAAAATTTTCACAATGCCCTCACTTAAAGAGACCAACGAGACACACTTGAACTTAGATTATGGAGTTTTGTCTTTGTATCTGAGCTATTTAAATTGCTGCTAAATTACGAAATCATTAAAAATTCAATTCGTAGCCCAATTCGAGTTGAATTAATCAATCAAATGCTTCAAAAATAAAGTATAACCAACGAATTCTTATCAAAAAAAAATAAATAAGAAAAAAAATTAAGCACTTGCGTGTGGCTTAGACCACAAATTCAGCTGGCAATGAAGGTCGCCAAGTTAATTTACTGACCATAATTAGCATTGGGTTCGAACTCGGGCATGTTGGGAACGTTTTACAGTTTTCCAAGCTGCTGCTGCTGCTGCTGCTGGGCCGGGCTCATAGATAATTTTCAATAACAGCCAAAGCCATTTGCCAGCCATTAACTGTCTCTCTGAGTGTGAGTGTGTGTGTGTGTGTCCCACACACTGTTCACTTGGCCCAGACACACATATGCCATGCATTAACCCTCTCTCAAGCAACGTCAATCGAGTGGCACGCAATGGCCTTGCCTCGCCTCGCCTCGCCTCGCCTTGCCTTGCCTTGCCTCTCTATGCCCGAATCCCTATACCATTTTCCAATGCCCAATGCCCAATGCTCAATATTTAATTCAAATACCCATAAGAAACGCATGCGTGTTGTGGCTTCAAGTGCATTTTATGCCGGCCTAAGGGCAAAGAATTTAAAGACTCATTTACTTATTAATATTACCAACTTTTTGTTTATTTCGACAGCAAATGGCTTTAATTAGGCAATGCGGTTACCAGCTCTCAAAACTGCGTTAGCTGGCCTGAAGATCAATCATTTACATACTTCTTGGTTATGAATAGGTAACGCTTAATGTGGGCTCCAATGGAAGTTTAGTCTATGGTTAAGAGAAGATGATCTCAAGAGGAAAGAAAACATTTTCAGAGATCTACAACTGAAGAGAGGTCTATTAAGGTCTTGTAATAACTTATAAATATGTAGATAACGTCTTGTTCTACCAACAAAATTCAGACAAGATCTATGTCAATAGTCGATACTATTGAACATATGCACACGATGTATCGATACTAGTCTGGGCTAGTACCTGTACCTTTTACTCGATTATTCGCTGCAAAACAATCATATATACCTTTTGATATGGAGAATAATTGATATGCTAGGCATATTTAGCTCCTTTTACAACATTTGTGTAAGCAAAGAAAACAAATTAAAGCAAAGGTTGCTTAAAAGGGTAAGAAACATATTGTTTTGCAGCTAAAATGATATCAAGTAAGCGCCATTTGAATATATTTCCATTCAAAAGGAAGCGCAGAATATCAAAGGGAAATGTTGAATATGTAACTGTGATGTATCTGTACTTGATATTTTTTTGAGGCTAACCTAACTCCTACCCACAGCATTTATTTGTAAGATAAAGATAAAACATATGCTAAACGCACTTGTTCGTGGCCTGTTAAATTCTATGCATGCCAACGGTGCGGAGCACCTGTTCGTTTCTTCCAGCCCCGCGCCATCCAATCCAATGAACTTAGTAAAAACAACGCATACAAAGCATTTTAAAGATGCAGAAACTTTTACATTTAACCGCATTTATGAAGCTGATGCCAGCTGCTAGAACTCAAGACGCCCAACCTAGATATAAGTATGCCCCATTCCCTTCCCTCTCGTTGCTTTAGCTATATAAATCCGAAAGCTTGGGCAAATTTTTCACGCGCTGCGTGGGAAAACAAAACCTTTTGAAGCTTTCAAAAGATTTTCACCTTTTATTAGATGCCAAGAGTTTATTGTTTAGCCCAAGTTCGCGATGATGGCAGGCGAAAAAAAACACACACACATGCCATGCGAAAGGATTTCATTCTTGCCAGAGCGCACCTATATGTGTATGGGTTTGTGTGTGTGTGTGTGTGTGAGTGTGTGTGTGTGTGGAGGGGGGTAATATGTAAAATTGATTTGCCTTAGCTGCTGACTGCTGCCGGCCTGCCGCTGATGCTGATGTTTTTGTTTTGTTTAGGGATAATCCCATACATTAGACTTTTGTAAGGTGCTTGTTTGATTTTCGCTAGTCTCGAAAATTGTGTTTTTTATTTTTGGTTCTCCTTTGCTTATCTTGCTGCCATGCTGAAGGAAAAATCATTGTGCATTCTGGGAAAACAGATGGAAAAAAATTGTATAACCATAAATGCGCCAGATTTGCGTTTACTCGAGAGGATTATGCGCGGGCTCCCTGTGCTCCAAAAGCAGCAGCAAAAGCAAACGAAACTTTCTTCTAAATTCACATAAAATTAGCAAATATTACATTTGCGCTTTGGAACAGCTCCCAAAAGGTTGCTGCACGTCCACATCAGCCAGCTCTCGGCATCAGCCAGCTCTTAGGCTCTCGCCTCGTCCCGCTGTCTGCCACATCTTGAGTTTATTTTGTATATTTTAAGGAAAAACTTTTTTATTGCCGTAAACAAAGTTTCGGCTCGCAACGGGGACTTATTTAACGTATATAACTAAAACAAAACAAAACAAAAAAAAAGCTGCTAGCCCAGGAACAAAATAAGTCAGCCATGTGGAAATGGTAAGAATCCTGCAGTTCACATGCCGACAACCCGCTGATTGACTCCAGGCCCAGGCACAAGGCTCGCCCGTATACATATATCAACTCTACCCCCTGGCCAGGCAACCGACGCACTAAGGACTCGGCTGCCTCTTAATGTGCGACAAAAAGTTTTCACTTTCCACTTGGCAATTTACAGTTTATCGGTTATCGGTTATGTCATCTAAATGGGCAGCCTGCGATTTGTTTGGCATTATCATTAACCGCTACGACTTGTGGGTTGTCGATATGCACATTATGAACAGTCCCAGGAAGCCACGAGTCTGCCAAGCCATTATAATCTATAAAGTGTGCGCCAGAATTGCCTTTAAATGGGCCTCATAAAAGAAATCAAAAAATTCCTCAAGTGCTTAAATGTTAAACAAATATAGAAAGTATTAAGTTTCATGGCAAATGCTACTCTTAGTATTCACATTCTCTCATAAACTGCGGACTAATAAACTTTATAATATATTTTAATCTTTTTGGACCAATAAATATTTCATATGTTTCTTTATATCTTAAATGTTCCTCTGCCATTGTGCATTCCTTAGCTGGCGCCTGCTACTCCATTCTCTTGCACATCTGACACTTCCTGCACTTGTGGCACAGCAATTTCAGTGTCCCATGCTCCACTAGTATAATGGCTGGATTCATGCCATGTATATGATGCGAACATGTATATATATATACTATATATATATAGGTATATGCATAGCCAACGTAGCACACGATGCGTGGCTAATTTACAATTTCAATGTCACGCTCCATGCAAGTGACGATAAATTTGCACTATGTAGACTTGAGAACTGAGAAGAACTGGGCACTGGGAGTTGGGAAGAGTTGGGAAGAGTTGGGAAGAGCTGGGAAGAGCTGGGAAGAGCTGGGAAGAGCTGAGAAGAGCTGGGAACTGGGGGACACGCTTGTCGTTGCTTCGTTTTTCGTTCTTGCACTTAGCGAAATTACATGGCAGCAGCTCAAGACTTGTTGATTGTGCCCGTTGGCTAAATTTAGTATTATTAAAAAAAATTAAGCTGACAACATTTTGTTGTTGTCATATAGACCGGAAAAAAGGCACACCAAGTGGTGGCAAGAGTTGGAAAGAGAGAGCGAGTGTGAGTAAAAGAGCGGGCCAGCTAGAAGAGCATGAGGCAGCAAAATGAGACATGCGTGCGTCATGTGGCAGTCGCTTGAGTAGACCCGAAACGCCCGACACTTTGTTTAATTTCTAGGTGCCGACGAGGGCGCCTGCCAGCCCGAAAAAAATGGGAGCCAAACTTCAGTTGTGGAATGGCAAGAGACATGCCACATGCCTCGCTGATTAATTATATTTTTGTATATTTTCTCGCTACTTCTTTACTTTTTTTTGAGTTATTAAAGGAATAGACAGAGACTGAGAGGGCGAACTTAATTAAGTGCAATTTTTTATCCACATTTAATTACGCTAATGATCCAACAGTCGGTCAGGCAGCCAGCAGAATAGTGTCCTATGCCAAATACCGACAGTTGTTGTCCACCTAATCTCTAGAGGAATTCGAAAGACTGCTCTTAAGTATGCTCCCGACTATTGCCTGGCAATTTATGCTGTTCTCTTCGGCTGCTGCTTTGTTGTCTTTGCCTTTTATCTAGCAGAAAAATTTCTTTCACTTTCTGAGCAACTGAGTCTGGGACTGGGACTGGGACTGGGATGGGGACTGTAGCCTGGGTGCCTCCTCATGACATGATTACCAGTCGCAAGTGCACTGAAAAGTACACGAGTTGTAAGTCAAACTGACACTGAAGATTATGGTTTATGTCGACAAAGTTGACACGTTGTTTATCAAAAATGCAAGTCAAGGACTTTGCCACAGCGTGCACAGTGGAGTCGCAACTTCAGCTAGAATGTGTTTGTGTGTTGACGAATGCTTGGCAAGTGCATGGCAACAACAACAACAGCAACAGCAGCGGCGACTCCCAGACAAAAGATGTTGCCACTGACAACAACAACAAGAACAACAAAAGGAGCAACAACGGAGAGCAGAAGACAAACAACAACTGCAACTATCACTACTTACAACTGCCACATGGGGTGTCAGAGAGGTGGGTTGTTGTGCGGGGGGCGGTGCAGGGCGGTGGCTGATATCGATGCTGATGGGCTCTGCTGTGACTAACTTGTAACGCGTGTGTCTGACAAAATTGTTGTAATTAATTTAATTTTCTTTTTTAGCTTGCCAATAAATGCAACATGTTTTACTTAACACTGTGATAAATCATCGAATCATATATCTTAATGGTATATATAATGTAGGAAATCAGAAGCAACAGCTGTTTCTAGCAGATGAGTTTTACATCAATTCCAATTTATACAAATGTGCAAAAGTTGGAAATAGTTTTAGCGAAATATCTCTCGTGCGTCGAAGAAGAAGTCGGCTACAATATTTTGTTTGTATATAACACGATTATAGGTTAAATGCTTCCTCCAAAGCAACGCCGGGTAATTTCTTCTAGTAAAATATTTTAAAGAAACACAAAAGAAGCACAGCACATGCCTTGATTCCAAGTCAGGTAAAAGAAAGAATATATCAACAAAATCGGATCTCCTTAACGTCTTTGATGATTTGCAACGTTTGTTGTTGTGAGCTGGGAAAAATCTTTAGGCCGTTAGCGATGCTAATCACATTCTGTTAAATCATTCCGCTGATGGACAAGGCGTGCTAACCAGAAACAAAATCCAGTTTGCGACAACAAGAGGCCACAGCCTCAGCCTCAGCCTCGGCCTCAGCCCCGGCCTCGGCCTCGGCAGCCTGCGATTGTGATTACGATTGTGCCAGGGCCAGGCAGCACCCGCCCAGGAGAGTGCATTGTGCTCTGAAGTGCACTTAAAGGATATTTTTTAGAGCGCAACGCAGCGCACAGAAAGCAACGAATGAAAATCAACAAAATAATGACAACTACCCAGCTAAAATTTGTCCTGATGTTGTCCTGTCTTCTGGCTGGATGCCTTCCTGCCTGCCTAGCTGCCTGTCTCAACGTCGAGTGTGTTGTTTGTCCTTTCAAAATGTTTTTCTTTTCTAACAACTTAAGTGCTTGGCGTTGTATTCTACTCTATATACACTTTTTTGTCTGCCCCATGGACAATCCTGTTGACAATCATCTCAAATGTGCGCTCGTCCATGCTGTAGGCATATATCCATATCCCTATAATGATCCTCAGCCCAATGACAGCAGGCAGCAGGTAGTCTTCCCCCATTGATTTTTATTCGCGCGTGTTTAATTCCCGAATCAGCACCCGGAGATCTTCAGATCGTCGTCATTGTCGTCGTTTTTTGTCATTCATTTGTTTTGCGTTCTCTTTTTTATATTTTTTGATTCGTGTTGTTGTTGTTTTTTTCCATGGATTTTGCAGCGCTTTGTTCCGCTTTGTTTGACAGCCGCTGATCTTATCAACGTTTTGTTTTGTGAGGCATTAAAAATTTGTCATTTATTTTGCCCCTAACGTTCCTCCGTTTTGGTTTTAGCCTTCTTCGCCATTGAACAGTTGTTGCACAGAGGAAGCAGCTGGTGTTCCCGATTTGTTTTTGTGGTTTCTCGATATCAAAGTAAGTATATCTGCCTGGATCATGCCCTCAACTGCTTAGCCTTCTGTTCAATCTTGGTAATTGCTACCTTTTCGTCTTGTTATCCTCGAAACTGAAATTGCAGTAGCTGCACTTTGATTATTGGTTCGCTTCAAATATATTATCCTCCACACAGTTTAGCATATGTTCGAGTTTTCTTTTTGATTTGTTTCCCTTTTGAGCCGCGTTTGACTTAAGTTGTGATTATAAGCGTAGTTTATTAGCAAATAAACAGGCTCCATATGAATCGTTCAGATAAATTAGACACAAAGGGACAGAAAGCATAATTCAACTCTTAGAGCATGCTAGCAAAATGTAAAGCTTATGAGAGCTGTTCGATAAACTAAAATTTGCATGTCATAGTCATGTCAGAGCTAAAAAAAAAACGATAGCAAAAGAGAATTTGCTTTTGACATAAGGTTTATATAGTTTTAAGAACAATCAGCTGCGCCCGCTTCTAAACATGTAAATTAAGCAGGTTTTCACAACCGTTGCACAATCGAGATAGCACAGATCAATCGCATGTCATGCCACAAGCTCTCTACAGTTTTGTGCAACCCTTTGGCACAGAGTCAGGCACAGGGGCAGATGTCAACGCGAAATTCAACAACTATTCGATCAGTTAACATTTCCCCCAATTCGATTTTTGTTTTGCATACCAAATGGAAGCGGGTTCTTGACATTTTGTGCTCTGCTGCACTGATGAAATGAACCTCAGCATAGAGTTTGGCCAGTTACCAGTAAATGAAAACCCATTGACGGTTCCGATTACAAATCGACTCTCTGAGTCCCTTAAGCCCGGTGCCCATTGCCCGGTGCCCACTGCCCACAGCACACAGCCACCCGCCAACCCAGCCGTGTCGGTCTGAATTTCTATTTGCAAATACTGATTATGTTTACATGCATACATCAATGCACGATGCCCAAACAATGCTGTCGCACACACACAATGCTCTCCCTCTCTTTCTCTACCTTTCTCTTTCAATTGCAACTCAATTGTATGCGCTGGACAATTGGTCGTATGCGTAATGCCATATGAGCAATGCCAATGTCCAAATGCGTAATGAAAATTGCGCCACCAACTGACGGACCTGCATATGAGGCGCCACATCCCTTCACCCCATCACATCCCTGCCTCACTCTCCGTTGGTGTCTACTGCTGGCCCATATCCTGGACTTGAGTAGACAAAATCAATTTGGTTTTGCGGTTTTTGTGCCCTGTCCGAAACGAAGCAGCTGAAGCTGTTGTCCAATTTGCCAGCCCTGCCCTGCACATGTCTCACACATCCTGATGCCCAGCTGTCCCAGCTGCTCGACCAACGAACACAAGTCCCAGCTGCATTTTAGTTTAAATACATCAAAGCGAATTATAACAAGTAAGAATGTTGTTGCAGCGAGTACGTGGTACTAAGAAATACTCTGTAAAGCTGGCAGTGCAAGTTTTTTTTCAAAATAATTCAGCTGTTTGCATACAAAAATATAATATTTATTTTAATTTGTTTATGGTACTTTTTGAGATAGCTTCTGAGCTAAGGCGTCACAAATACGGGACATCTAATTTAATATGACACAATAATCTGTAACAAATATCGTCTGGTTTTACCGACTGCCCAATACTCTGTGCACTGTTCAGTACACATGTAATTAGTTGTTTTGTTAAGCTATTTTCTAGCTAAATTATCAGCCGAAAACAATGAAGAAGTTGGTCATTCTATAATATTTTATAACTTTAAAACTGGGGAAGATTGAAAGCCAAATTGCGAATTTAGCTTCAGATATACCATATATACCAATATACCCATCTTCACTTTGTTAACCGAGTAGAAAGCCTGTCGAAAGTTATTTTTAAAGCAGAGTTTAACAAAATCAAACATTATTGTGATAACAATGAAAATATAAATTTCATTTTCTGCTTGGCTTTCTGGCACTAGCTGCTGCTGTAAGTCGTAGCTGCTGTGTTGGCGTAGATCAAAATATATAGCCTATTATCTATTCATTTTCCATGATCACAGCTGCTCGCTGAAAACATAATCTGCATGGACGACTGCGTGGGCGGAGATATGAGAAGGGGCCTCTTGACAGCTGAGGTTGCGGATAACCTTGCTTTGGATGACAAGGAATTACATACACTAATGAGTAGCTACGGTTAAAACTGCCAAGAGACTTAAATTGTGAGAATATGATCAAATTGAAGTACGAATTGAACTAAAATAAATAAGATTGATACACGATACTATAAGAACCTGATTACTGAACATTACATGTCTAACATTCATAGACTCTGAGATCGATGAGGTCTAGGCTGAAAACTATTTACCCTTATTAGCCTGGTTAGTGTATTTTTGTTCTACAGAAATTCATAAATATTTTACAGGGCATTTAAAACCAGTTCAGCAGTTCGTATATGCTTCTAGTCGGGTTGATATTGGCTTAGCTTCTGATTGCTCTGACAACGCCTACAAATTGGCAACTCACAAGAATTTACAAAATCAACGAAAGTTGCCAACGTCAGCGTTCAAATTTTCGGACTTGAACAAAGTAAAACAGAAAAAAAATTGAGCAATTTTATGTTTTTTATGCAAGTAGCTGTAGGAAACTATTATTTGCAGTTGGCACTTTTGTTAGATAGTCTTTGGAGTGTATTTGTGTTATTGAAAAAGTTTTGTCAGACTGCGCCGCATGCAAATCTAGTGCCGAAAATGCTTGAGATTTAAATGAAGTGAAGTGAATTTAATGGTCAACAGACATTTGCCATACAAACATCAAAAACTGGATGTATACGGAAGTACCTAATGCTACAGCGGGGGCAGCTCCTATTTACATAATGGGGGCAAACGTTGCAGCCACACTCGAGTGTGGAGAGTTTTTCGCATAGAACGCAACTTGGTATCTATCTATCTATATTTGCATAGTATATATTTCGAGTGCTTGTTTGTATGCATGAAACACAGAGACAAGCTCTGCTGTGTAGAGGGTGTGTTTAGCTAGGGAAGGCGGCGAGCGGTTGCCACTACCCTAAGTTCTGGCTGTTAGTCTGTCCTGGCTGGGTGTAACTATCAACGCAAATGTACTTGAAAATTGTAATGAGCTCTAAGCTTAAGCGTCAACAACAAACATTTGCCCAACTGAACACGACGCTTCGCAGTGTGGAACGGTTTCTGTTTCGGTTCCAGTTCCATTTTAAGTTCGGTTAGATACTCGTTCATAACCATTCAGCCATATGCTCGGATTAGGCAGCAGAGATAGCAACGTCGAGCACTCGCAGTTACAGTTACAGTTACAGTAACTGTTACTACCAAAAACACTTAATGCTGCAGTCTACAACTCGATTGGAGAGTTTGTGTTGCAAATTACTTTAGCTCGGGGCAGCAGCTAAATACTTGCTGCTGTTCGTGTTGGGTTTGTGTGATTTAAGCGGCCCAGTGTTAGAAAACGAGGGAGATTAGCCAGTGTGCACTAACATTAACTTAATTAAGCGCAATAGGGAAAAGGTAATATACGCAACACATTTGATTTATAGAGCGCTGCTGATTTCAACATCATGTGTAGCAGACAAATTTGTAATAATAAAACGTGAAGTTTTTATGATAATTTCACAATAAATACACATTCAATGTTAATAGGATTTAGTTCAAATAAAGCATCCATGAGAAAGGCCTAAATCAACTCTGATGATAGCGAAGTTCGTTCAATAAAATGAAATTAATGTATTAATCTGGCAAGACCTGTTCGTTTGTAGCTTCTGGCATGTGTACGCCATTTAAACTGTTCAACGTGCTTGCAAATTATTGGGCAGATGCCACTCGAATCTATTCCCATAAAGTAGCCACATTCTGATGTCCAAATCAATTTGGGCTAGAGCATAGAGCTGCTATTTAGCTTTTGAAATCGAATAAACTGAATGGCACTAACACTCATTAGTTGCCATAAAACACAGCCAACCGGAGGCCTTTCGTTGAAAAGTGCATTGCAAAAACGAGGAAAAAAATGAAATCACGTCGCGCCAGTGCAACAAATTCAAGTTAATTAAATTCCAAAGTAAGCATAATTTGAGCCAACAACCAGCAAACAGGCAAGAGGCAACACTTTTGCCTCTAAAAGCGAGCAGAGCAGAGCACATCACATGCTGGAGAACTCATGATGGAACTGATGCGAGAGGTAAGCTCTCGTACTGCCATATAACAAGTCGTGTCGGGCGACAGTCTGTCAGGAGCAGAAGCAGGAGCTGCAGCAGTCGTCGCTCTCCGAACGGGTAGGCATTTAAACTAAATTTAGCCTGAAATTGCTTCCTTTTGCTGGCTTTTTGTGTGTTGCTGGCTGCTGCTGCTGTTGGCCCGGCCTGTTTGCCACTTTGCCGACAAACACAAAATTCAATTACAATTGGCAACAGCAGCAGCAGCAGCAGCAGCAGCAAAAACGAAAATGAAAGTCGCGCTTCAAGCTGCAAACTTGGTACCAACAACAGCAGCAGCCGCAGCTCAGCTCCCGTTTCGAGCCGGTTTCTTAATGTTTTCAGCACTTGCAATTATTTTGTGCCGCCATCGTTTAAAGTGTCGGAAATTTGGTGCGGTAATTAAATAAAAAATCAACGGCGACCAACGCCCGGACAGCAAACCAAGTCAGCCAACAAAATATATATATATATATCCAAGTATTCACGCAATATGTGAGGCAAAAACGAACATGAAATACCTTTGCCAAAGGCAAGTATACAAAAATAAATATTTCTAGAGCAATAAAATATATTTTGATCTTAATAATTATTGAGAATCAAAAATGTTGATATAAATATCAATTAAAAAATCGGATATCGTATTCTATATATATATACATTGTATAAAACTAGGTCTATCTTTAAGAGATATATATGAACTTAGACCTTTGAACTCAACTATCTTTTGACCACGCCTTTACAGCTTAATGCTATGTTCAATAAAACTTAAATTTGCATAAGCTAACGACAATATCAATACTTATATTAATAATAATAATCATCAAAGTTCAACAATCAAAAATAAATATCATAAGAAGGCATCAATAAAATTCCCAAATGTTCAAGCTATACATTAAAGGATTTAGTAGTTCAGTAAGAATTTATATATAAATGCTTTTATACTTTATATTTTATTTTTAATGAGTTGGCTTTTTGTTGGCGCATTTATTGGTTGGTTTTATTTTTAACAATCTTCTGCTAGCAAAGCTAGCAGAAAAACTTGTAATGCCCATTTTCGGAGCTAGTGTACATCAATAAAAAGAAATATTTTGCAAGACACAGCCGCAGAAAAGTCCAGCTGCAAATAAACTAGTTCAACATGTTGTAGGTTGTTAAAGCAACCCCCCGTCCGCACACACTTCAGCCCCCCTTTTAGTGTGTGCTGTAATCAAAATGCTTGTGCCAATAAAAACAACACAAAAACTGATATCAAAGAGAGGAAAAGCTAAGAAGTGAAGAAACCATAACAAATCAAAGTACTAATGAATATTGAGAGCCCACTAAAAGGAGCGCCGCGCAGTAGCAACAAATTAATATAGAACAAATACACATAATAATAAATGCAGCTCAAAGAGCGCCAGGGAAGGGAAGAGCCAAGGGTGGGCGGGAGGGAGAGTACCTAATAAAAGGGCCAAAGTAGCAGAGCAACTTTTGCCGAAAAGGATAATGAAGTGGCGCCCAGTGGGCGGAGCATGAAGTACAGTGCGCACCTGCCTAACAACCCGCACAGACGGCAACGACGACAATGGTAATAAAAATCGTATAAACAACCAGGGGTAAAGACAACAAACGGGACGCGGGGTTGCTTGGCTGGCTGGGCTCGTTAATTTGCAATAAAATCCGATTATAACCACAAAAATGCCCCCATTGAAGATATATATATGTATGTATGAAGACTTAAGCAAAAGCCAAAGTAAGTAGGCAGCAAACCAAAACGAATTCACGACTCCGGGCACAGGTGGAAATACAAAGCCTGGAAGCAAAACGGATACTTGTATCAATATCAATAAGTGCGTATCAGTCAGTAGCAGTCCCCCCTCCCTTCCAGCCCTTCACCCCGTTAAGCAGGTAAAGGGCTGCCGCCTGGAGTGGCACATAAAACTTGCATTGATATTTAAGCCCGGCTATAAATAAGACGCCCTCAAGGCATCCAAAAGCCCACAAATTATAGCAGCCAAGCCCACGACCATGCAACGGGGTGGGTTTTCTTCTTTTTCTTTTCGATTGCGACCAGGCCAACGCCAGCCAGGGCCAAAGGTCACCCCCGCACTTTGAAAAAAAAAAGAATTGAGATAGCATTCGAATTTGCATGGTAGAAATTGCACCCTTTTCTAGTGTAAAGTAAACGCTTAAATTATGTTTAATTTGTGCGCGTTAAGGCAATTCCGGCAACCAGGGCTGCAGGCTACGATTATTTTTTGTTGGGTAAGCCCTTAAACGAATTACAATGCGACTTGAAATAAATTTCATAAAATTGATAATCAAATAATGTAATATTAGTTTTTCATCAGCAAACCCGTAATCGACTGAGAATGCAATAGCTGTCGGAACCGGCCGGATCGGACTACTATATCATAAAGCTGTCGAAGGAACGATCTGTCGATAAGTAGGTTGTTAAAAGAAAGAATATTCTCTTTTCAAAGATATTTTCCACAAACTGAGCATCTTCGAGCTTCACTCTTCTCACATATCTGCAAAAGGAAAATGTCTACAAGGGCAACATCCTTACTTCCTCGTTTTCGTTTGTTTTAATGACACCCTTTATTCTAATTCCTCTACCATTTCTTATATTTTCCTTACATTAAGTAACTTGTTATTGTGATCAATCTTATAAGATATATTTACAATTCTATTTTACTTTCTAACACTTTTACTCTCTTTCGCTCTTTCTTATCCGTTACGTTTTCTTTGGAATCCTTTGCCGCCCTGCTTAGCAGATCAGGTACTAATTTAGATATTACTCAAAAGTTTTCCGCCCTCCAAGTGATGTCTCAACCGAAACTTTTTCTGTTAGTTATGACCGCAAATAACCAAGGGAAATGCCAAGACCCCATTGCCTGGCCCCCCAAAACAAATAAAAGTGTAAACACTGATTTGGCACGCGCCGCGTTGAACGTAAATTTATGCATAAAAAGCTCCCCACAAGCAGTTGCGGAACCAGCCCCAAACTCAACCCGACTCACCCCCTTTCTCAACGAAAACGAATACCCCTACGCAAAACCCGTTGGCCAAACATGGTAATTACCTGAGTCCTTTTGGGCGAAAAATTCACGCATATAAACACGTTGAGTTTGTGGGCAGGGTGCGAGTCCAGGCCAGGGCAATGTCTGGCAACTTTTTCTTTATCATTACTATCAGGAACACACCTAAACACACACACACACACACACACACGTACAAACACTCAGACATAAGCCGTAACATGCATATGAATATGGCCTCAAGTCATGTCTGCTTGTCTGGCTGTCTGTTTATAGGTGTTATGGCCGGCTTCCGCAAGGACTTAACCGTTTTTGCAATGCATAATTTTACACAGCTAACAGAAGAGAGAGCAGGAGACTGAGAAAAGGTGAATGCGAGAGTGGGGAGGAGGCGTGTGTAAGTTGGTCTAAAGGTTGGCCAAGAGAGACATATGCATAAATAATGCGAGCATTTTTAATATTTTTTCTGCAGCAAAATGTTGTTATATGTAATTATACGCAAATTAACTCGACAGGGACAAAGAGAGAGAGAGAGAGGGGGTGTAAGAGTGATAGAAGGAGACTACAGCTAGCTAGAAAGAGACAGCAGACAAACTAATAGAAATGGCCCGGCCAGGCACGAGCACGACAAAAAACCGTGCCCACACGGATAGTTCTTTACAAAAGCTCAGCCCACACGAAAACATCATATTTTTAAGCCTTTTTTGTAGTTTTGAAAGCAACTTCTTCGTTTGATGTCGCGACACTTTTATTCAACAGCTACGTAACTTGTATTGGGCTTTGGTTAATAGATTTGTGAAGGATTTCATCGCATTATTGTTTCGATAGTTCGAGGAAGACTTGAAATAAGCTACAATATTCACATATTAGCCCATATTAGACAAAGCTATTTCCTCGAGCGTAGTTTCCTTAGCTTTATCGTGCCTTTAGTTTTCGTGCTTTTGAGCACACGATGCTGCATTACGAGGCCCGCGCACATCTCTAAGCACAAATGTGTTTTAAATAAACAGTGTGGCCAGGTTTATTGACTTCGCTTAGATCATTTTCAGGCGCAGCATTTACTACAATCATTTTATAATTTCATAATAAACAATTTTGCAACAATTTAGTTAATTTATAGGCGGGGAGCCGAGAGAGCTGAGCTGCTGAGCTGAGAGCTGCCTTTTGGCTGGCTTTAAAATAGCCGTTAAATGCACAAAGGACACGCAAAGTTGCCAGACACAAACACACAAAACTGAAAGTCAAGTCTGAACCCTTTTTCAAACCTGCCACAGCAGCCCTGCAAGGGCATGAACAGGATCCGGGGGTCTTGCAACTGAATCGGGGAGGGGGGAGCAATCAGACGATAAACTTATAAATGTTGCAGACGCCGCAAAGCGGGCAGCCATATAGTAATTATAGCCATGGGCTAAATTCCCAACAGAGAGCAGTTGGGGCATTAAGTTCAAAAACACAAAACCCGGCATAAGTTGTGTCCTCCTTAGCGGGGAAATGGGTTGGTTGGGGTGGGGGACAGACCTGTGACTGCTCTATAGTTATATAAGGTAAGCCAGTTGAAGAATTGAATGGCAAATAAGCAGGCAGGAGACGAGCTGAGGTTGAGTTTGAGCTGAGTTGAAAGGCCGCTTAATGCCCGACAAAATGTGTGGAAGCCGCGTAATTTAAGCCAAACTTCAGAACATTTCAGGTGATTATTTTGTAATTTGATTTTGGTTGCAACTCTTGACGATATTAACAGCAGCCAAATCAAATTAAGAACTTGAAGACTTAACCAGTTTAAATAATTGTTTAATAATTTTGGAGTTTATCACAACATTTCAATAGTTGAAACAGAGGACTCGTTAACAAGATGAAATACTTTGGTTTGAAAAATGATTTACATTTTTATTTACCGTATGTGATCGTATTTTTAATTCCAACTCCAACTTATTTCCGAGCAGAAACAGAAATTTAACCTGATTATAAGTTAAATTTGGAAATTACTTTAGGTCCTTTCCCCATACACTTACTTCAAGCATCCGCTTAATGAAATTCTATACTATATGCACATATATATGCTCAACGAAGTTGGATATATGCCATATATCATTATTATTGACAGAGTGTTCAGCTGGCGCGCCGCAAGTGACGAGCTGTAAAATGAATGGCTTTTGGCCGACAAAATGAAAATGAATTATGAAATATTCGCCAAGTGTGTCGTCTGGCCTAATGAGCCAAGCCATGTCAAGTGGAGCCGAGTTGAATTGAGTCTAGCGCAAAGTCAAAGTCAGGTCAAGTGGCTGTTGTGGCCCAGTAAAAGTAGCTGTCACATTAGCACCTCAACCGATGTAAGCCCAAGATAAGTTAACGACAGCGCCGATAGCTGACCCAGGCCAGACCAAAAACTCGACCCCCCGTCGTGGCCAAGATGAAGATGAAGATGGACCCGGAGAGGTTCAGAGTTGGTAAATTGTAAATGGTAAATGGTAAATGTTGATGCTGATGGTGTTAGTGTTGGCGACCTACCTGCAAGCGACGACTTCTGCTCACTTTTATTTTTCACAAACAGCAAATAAAAAACATTCGACAGGTAGTCAGAAATGTGAAGAAAATGATGTGATAACAAAAAATACACTCGCATATACATACATATATTTCTGCCAGTTTATGGCGCCCAAAAAGAAAAAAAAGGTCAAAAGCGCCCAAAGACATCATAAACGAAGGTTCATCTACGTCGCAGCCCAAACGGGCAAAACAATAACTGCAGGCAATTTGGGAGCTCGCAACTCTGTTTATTTGTCAAGCATTTTTCTCTTTTTGACATGTCGACTTCCAGCTGCGCGGCCCAAGCTCAAAACCTCGGCCAAGACGAACGCAATCCAAGCACGCGCCGAATTTTCCTTTTCCCCCCGCTTTTGCTTCACAAAATGGGCAGTCGCCGTATATATATATATTTTCTTTGAAAGATGTCCGAAAATTGTTATCGATGTTTTTGTCATGTTGGCCTCAAATTAAAATCCCCAATAAACGAGAAAAACTGTCATGTCCGGACCTCAGCGCTGATATATTATTATCCTGCGTCAGCCAGCATACGCATGCTAAGCAGCGCTTGCATCCTTGAGGCAACGGACCCAATGTCCTGTGACGTTTTTTAATTGGCTTCTGGTCAAAGCAACTGGAAAATCAAACATTTTGTGGCAAATGTGGCTTCAGATTAATAACAAAATAACATTTTCTGACCCAAAAGATACACTCGAAATATTTCCAATCCCTTCTATTACGAAACATACAAAATAAATACCTCGAATGAGTCATAATACGCGCTTTAGATACATAAACTAAAATATCTTCTCCAATTTGATTATGGCCATAAGCGAGACAAGCGGCAAACTCGAAAAGTTGGGCTCATTCAGTTGTTTTGCAGGGAAAAACAACAGCAGGAAAAATTATAAGAAAAGCTGGGAAAAAATAAATGGCCTTTCAGATTGCAGCTTCATTTACTAATTTCGCTGCTATCTGCTAATCGAGCGCAAAATAAGCAAAAACAAACGAATGCCAACGGGGCAGTCGGCATATCGAGTTGCCACAAATAAACTGGCTAAGAGATATTGTGTGTGTGTAGGGAGGGGGGAAGGGAGTTGAGAGGGAGCGAGAATCCCTCTACCAAAACTTGGAACGTTAATTATACGAGCAAAGTTTGTGCAACGCACTTGTAACTAAAACCGGGCGATGACGCACATTAATTAGTTTTTATGATTATTGGCCAAAGCATTGAAATACAATGCGCGAAGACGAGATAAAATTTACATAAGCAGCAGACAGTTTGAGCAGGGGAGGGGAGGGGTTTATGCCAGGATAAAGCCAATATGTGGCGGCTTTGGTAGTTGAATTTGTCAATTTCTAATGCCAGTTTATCGTATGGAGCTTATTTACGAGCTACAGACTTCAGACAGCCAGACAGCCAGAAGGCGGCTCTAAATGGCACACCCAAGCACACACGCACACACACACACACTGGAACACACACACTAGAAGTGTAGGCGCCTGTGCCATAAATATGCAGAAGCTTCTTGCTGCTGCTGCTTGCCAGTAAATCCATTTGGCTAAATAAATGCCAGGGCTGACATAAATAAAAGACAATTAAATTAAGATAATCGTTTTGACTTTGGCTTCTGCCCGAGCTGCCATAGCTGGTAGGGGATTGCGTTGCGGCTTAATGCGCTCAGCTCCCCCTCCCTCCTATGCCATAAACATAAAAACTCAGCAAACCCAACAGCTTTAAATGCGCTACAAATTAATGACAATCGTAGCCAATCCACCCTAACCATGCCTTGCTCCAGCCCCAGCTCCAGCTCCAGCTCCAGCAAAGCCCCAATCTGCGACAATTGCCATGCACTTTGATTTCGCTTTGATTTTTGCTTAATTACTTCTACAACTGTCGAATTGTTGTTTGTTTGTCTGCTGCTTGTTGTTGTTGTTGTTGCTTGTTGTTGTTGTTGCTTGTTGTTGGTTATTGTTGTCTTTTAATTGCGTGGCTTGCCGGCTGCATGAGTCAAATGTTGCATGTTGACTGCTTAATTGTCGTTAACCACAAAAAAGCAACGTAAATCAAGTATTATAGCCAAAAATGAATTCAAATGACGTCAATCATATCCTCAGCTGCAGACAACTTGCGCCAACTTCCTGTCAGACAAGCAGCTGGCAATAGTTGTTAAGCTTTAGGTTGACATTAAGGTTATTTTTTTGGGATTTCAGAAACTACATTCAAATTATCATTTCAGACACTATTCACTCGAAAAACAGGGGAAAAATATATAAATAGAGATTTCGAAAGTGAAAAACATGCCTAATTTTCACTTTTTATATATTTTTCTTTCAACAACAAACGAACACACGACCTGCATAAATTGTGTAAACAAATAGAAGAAGAAATCTTAATCAACTTTGAGCCTACAAATGAAAACATAATTCAGCCGAAATGAGATTTGCATAAAACACGACGTTGCAGTCAAATAAATTTCGATTTAAGTTGAACATCAATAAGCGACAGATAACTTTATAATTTATATGCTCAACAAATGTAGATACAACGTCTATTTTTTCATTAATGGGTGATTAATAAAAGAGACAGATACATTGTCGAATGCAGATACTTTCCGAGCTGCAGTAACTACGGCTACGGCAACGGCAACTGCAACTGCAACTGCAACTGCATTTAGCCTGGCATTTAATGCATCTTGATTAGCAAAATGTATTTTTTGTATTTTGCCAAAACTGAGTGCAAATAGTTATCGCCTTTGGTAGAGGGGTGCAGGGGGTGGGAGAGGTTGCGCCCGATTGGAGGCTGACGCTATTGAACTTTCGAATCTGACGTGCCGCCGTGCAACAAATACCTGACACATTCGACTATATCTAACACACATTATGTATGTGAGAGCCAGGCGAAGTCGGGGTATGCGGGGGTCTCTTGGGTCTTGAGTTCTGCATATGAATTTTAGCCGGGCAGCTGGTTTATAGGTTGTGTATACCCTATACTAAAAGAGTTAATATTGTTTTATAAATATACTAATAAGGAACTACAGAACAATAAGAAACTGCATAACAATAAGAATCTGCATAACAATAAGAAACTACATATAGGTCATAGATAATAAACATATTAATTTATTTGAATTATAAAAGTCTAATATAATATATAACATACAATTGATAAGTATATATGTATATACATATATATATATATTTCTCTCAGTATAATATCTGCTGCATTTAAGCTTTTTTCTGATATTTTTTACACTTTCAACAGCCCAGGATATATTCTAGTCGTATAGTTTCCGTTGCAACATTTAATCTTGTTATTTTCATTTTTTCGTTTTTGTTTTTTATTTTGGAGCCCATGCAGTCTGAATCGCAGTCGCAGTCGCAGTTGTAGTTGGAGTTATAGTCAGAGTCAGAGTCAGAGTCGCAGCTATCTACATAATTAATGCATGTCTGAGGCCACACGAAACATGCAAACGCTGACATATTGACCCAATATCTAGGCAAAGGGCTTGACATTTGTGGAAACCACAAACAAAAAATAAGCACAAAAAACAAAACGATATCACAGTTAAAACGAGAAACATCGCGTGCCAAAAAGCCACAGCCAAAGACGTTTATACAAAATTTATGCCTCTGCAGCTCGGGCAAATAATTAAAACAAACCAAAGGCAGCCAGAAAAAAATAAAACGAGGGGAAAAAATCAAGAAAAAACCCAAATAATTATGAACAGATATGGCCACAAGGAGGCAGAGATAGTTTATGCATTGGGTGAGAGCAGCAGAGCTTTGGAAATGACACAAGACAGGGAAATATCTTTGCGTGATTAATGATGGGTCGTGCGGACCTGAACAGATATATATTTGTTTTAAATTTGTTATTAATTTATGTGAGCGCCAGAAGACGAAACGTTGCTTAGTATACGATTACAAGCACAGCAGAGCTTTCAAATTGGTGGCTTAGGTAATCGTGGTAGGCGAAAAAGAGTTGATCGTGTCTAAAAACTATGATTAAAGCATAAATGTGACCACAAATAAAGTGCACATGGAGACGCGGTGGGTGTTGGTAAGTAATACTAGTCATATATGATAATCCGTGTTGCTTTGATTGATATAGAAACGCCTTGAACTAGCAATGGAGTTTACAGAACTGCAGAGGTGGACAGGAGTGGAGTGGAGGACAGAAAGGTATAAAGTACCTAAGTCCACACATAACAAGCCCAAGGGAATAACTAGATCAGGTCAGGGTATATTGGGTAATATGCGCACATAATGTGACCATGGAGGTAATGTAGATACGCTTAAATACGTAAGAATGAAAGCTGAATGAAAAAGTTAAAGACTCGGACAAAAAGTGTTAAAGACTTGTGGCAAAAACGTAAAGCGAGAAGAAATTAGTTGAAAATGATATTTAGGCATCAACCTACTCAAGGAAGACTTAAATAACTACCGCCAAATATTTATTGCCGAAAGTTGTCTTGGCTGAGATACTCAAATATCATATATAGTTTTTGTTTTGATTATCGTAAACCACCCGGTCAAGCGAAATGCATAACTTATTTCCAGTAATCCAGAGAATATGTAATCATAATAAAAACTGTAGAGGCCCACACACTAAAAATCAGCCTGGCATATCATCATAAATTATCTAATATAAAATCGTCATCAATTATAGGCAGGAATTTATTGTGGCAGCCTCTCAAAGCACAATTGATAATTGCTGTCGTCTGGGACTGGGTCTGGAACTCTGCTTCTTGCCCCACTCGCTTGAAGACCAATTAAAACGGTTCCATTTCCCGACGCGCTGTGTTCTAACATTTTTGTGTGTTTTTATGATTTTGATTACGATTTCGGCGCCTAAGAGAACGACTTGGAAGCACAATAAAAACGAAAAAAACGAAGAAATCGAAGAAACAAAACCAACTGAGCTTAAAACTCAATTTCAATTTGAAATCAATTTTTCAACAGAGTTGTTTTCGGGCCGTGCTTGTGACACCTCAATAAAATACCAAAAAGTCTTTGACCAAGACCCACTGAGCAGAAGGCGCCACTCACCGAACGGTGTCCAATGGGCTGGACAAGATGCGCATGCATAAGTTAAGAGCTGTTTGGGGGTAGACACAAAACTCGACCCCCCGTTGGGGTATAAAAATTAAAATTTTATTTGTTTAGCAAACGGCGTGACAACAGCAGCAACAACAACAACAACAACAACAACAATCAAAAGCCACAACAACTGCGACAGGTATCGAACTGCTTGCCGTGAGGGTCAAGTGCTTTTGGAGTCCCCCAGCGATATTTGCCCATTGGCGCATTAATCAAAATTGTAATACAAGCCCAATAACAAACAATCTAACACTTTCGAAAACTCGAAACCCAACTGTACTCGTAGAGAACCTAACTCCGCTCGACACAAATCCAATTAATAAAATCAACATTGTTGCCGACGTTTCAAATATCACAAGTGGATATCATCGGCTGCCCACGCTGAGAGTTTCGTGTTTATTCTGTATTTGGTTCGCAAATTTATTAAATTATGCTTTATATTTGAAGCATTTGCGAGAGATAAATGTGAAACCAGCTTAAAGTTGTTGGGTACAAACAGATAGTGTTGAGATCCCAAAGATTCGATGAGGCAGAAATTTTGCTATGGTTTTTTTTGTTCAAGTAACAAACTTGAAGCTAAGGGGAAATTAATCCAACAATAGCTGCAATGAATGATTTTCATCTAGATATGAAAATAATAATAAAATAATAGTTACTTTTTTATAGAAAGAGCATTTGACTTTCTGTCAACTTGCCTTTTAAAAAATCTTGTAGCTGCTACCAAATTTGGTTAAATGTTTCTCGCTAATTTTTATATAGTCAAATTATTTAAATCATTAGACGGGCAAATAATTTATTGTCACATGGATAAATTAATCAAACTGAGCGGAATAGTTGATTAATTTAAGGAAACGCACATGGCAACAAAAAATACACAAACACACAAACACACACACACACACACAGAGCTAGATACAGCTGAAGCAAATCCAATTGGTTGGGCAAAGTTGAGCGGATCGTGGGTTAATTACCATGTCAAATTCAAACAGAAACAACAGAAGCAGCAGCAACAGCAGCAGCTACAACAACAGCCAAAAAGGTAGTTTATCACTACAACAACAACAACAACAGCAACAACAGCAACAGCAACAGCAACAACAACAACAATATAAATAATAGGCTGCCAAAAGGCAGTATTCGACGCATTCAGTAGGTAGGCCCGTCCGGGTCAGGTAGTTTGAGCCTAAGTAAAACCTTTTCTTATCATAATTACGCACAAAACGACGCACACAATGGCAGCGAAGCTTGTGCGAAAGAGAAGCAGATAGACGAGGTAAATTAGAGCGAGCAGGCGCTACTCGCGCACTGGCCGCTAAGCGCCGCCGCGACAAATGCAAATGCCCAATTGCGAGGCGAACGGAAGTCGCAGCGCAGTTCGCCTTGGTTAAAATGAAGGCGTCGCCCGCATCGCAGCTGCGGCTATGTAGCACGGTGGGCGAGGCTGCCGCCCAGCTCCCTCTTTTGCCCACGCTTGGCTGACGTTTCGCGTACTTAAACAGACGTCCATTTATAATCGACGGGTCAGCCGTGCGGACAGGCCGCACTTACGATTATGTTTGTCCGGGTTCGCACTTCGGGGCAGCGGGACGGAGGGTCTTTGGTAGTGCGTTTATTATAATGAAATTATGCATACAAAACATCGCCCATATATCAAAAAAAAAAAAAAAAAAAAAAAGAAGAAAAGGCACTGCGCATCATCGCAAGTGACGCCGCGTATTAAAATAATGACTTAATTTCGTTTATGCATGCGTCCATTCAAAGTACCAGCGCCTACCCCACCCCACAGGGCCCATCTGTCTTGTCTCTGTCATCTATAAACATGTATATATATATGCGTATATATATCACAACTAGTCCCAGACGCACTCGTCTCCCAGTTGCAATCGAGTTGGCGCGTTAATTGCCATTTGGACCGCCGACATGGAGCCGCATTTGCTTATCAGCACGAAAATACTAGTCCCTACCCCCTACCCCCCGTTAAAAGCCCGACGCTCCACGCCGCGCTGTTCAGGCCATTTAATATTATGCATGACAATTGCGTCCATAGAATGGCGCATAATCAAGCAGCAAATGCGTTATGAATGACAGACGCTTAAGCGAGACAAGTGTCGAGTGTGCGAGCGAGCGGGGGCATAGACTAGTTAAGGGCGGCATGTGGCGAGTACTTAGTATATGCTTATCCGACATATAGACACACAGTTTGAGCAGCAGATAAGCACACACACACACACACACGCGCGCGAGTCCTTAGTTACTTGAGATCTATTGGGCTAAGCAACACCTTTTCAGGCACGTGTGAGCAGAGCTGAGTCATCGCCCAGGTCGAATCTTTATAGATGTTATAAAAATGCCCATCTAGTTTCAAATATCACCAAGAATTTGACACACTTGTCAGCTGGCAATTGGAACTAGAAACATAAACAATTATAATGATATATTATAACTCGAATTCTAGAAATTCACTTAGCCCAGGAATGTGTTTGGCAGCTGTGCTTAAAACAAATGGATCCTTCAAAGATTAAAAAGAACCCAATAAATATGTTGGCTAGACGTATCAGAACACATGAAATTTTGCAAGTTCCAAGTTGTGTATGAGAAACATAATATACAGATTTTTAGATTTAACATTTTCAAATAAATATGTATAATAAATAGTAAAAACACTTACCCCAAGATAATTCATATGTTCACATTGAATTTCGAATCAAATTTGATTATATTTTTAGGTTTTCGCTTCATTTTCATGTTGTATCTGCAATAAATAACAAAATGTTCAACAGAGTTTAGCTAATTGCATTGCGTTGAGTTAAAGAACCAGCAAATCATTAAGTTAACTGCACTGAGTCCACATTAAGCACAACTGGTTCACAGCTACAAATTAGTTTCTGACACAGTTTCATCTACCGCAATGCAACTCCGTTGGCACCTGCCCCCAGGCTGTACAGAAGAGAGCATAATCAAATGGCTTACAACAGAATACAGAATCCATGAAGAATATAACAAGAACCTGAGAAGAAGATGACCGTCTGTTGTCACTTTTGGTATGCTTGACCCATTTCATGATTATCATGCGCTCATTCATTCATTGCTTCATTCATTCACTCTGTCAGCTCGGTCATTGTCTTCTTCACTCACAATTTTGTTTGTCAGTTGAGCTTCGGCACACTCAACTGACAGCTGTCATAATTAATTTTGACGTTTTTTGTGTGGTAATTAAATATGCTCTTCTCTCCCTCTCTCTTTCTCTCTGTCGCATCTAACGCACAGGTTCTCAAAGTTATGGAATGCGTCGTCGTGAGGTTTTGAATTTCATAAAATGCCAGCTCTGATTAGCCTTTTCAAGTGCTGCCTGAGTTGGGCTAGGAGGCTCATTACGCACCACATTTCGATAACAACTTAATAAAAAGCTGGCCGCGAGAAGCAGGTGGGCGGAGAGGGGCTTATTAATACCCCACAGTATTAAATGGGCTGGAGGACGTCGGCTTCCAAATTGAAATTGCCTACGAACGTCCGTTAACAGCTACTTTGTATACCCTGAACCCATTGAAAATGATTAAAAAGGGTATCATCGCCCAGTGCAACTTTATGTAACAGGCAGAGGGAAGCATTTGCCAATGCATTTAGTATATATACGCTAGATATATCCATTTCTGTGAACTGCCTTAGATACAAGATGCATCTCTTGAATCTTATAATATATATACCCCATGTCATATGTAAAGCGAGTTCAGCAAAGAGTTCAGGGTGTAGCGTAGTCGGACACTCCTGACTGCAGCACTATAAGTTGTTTTATTTTATGTTTGGCTACCGACGAAACGGACTTTACTTTAAGTCTTAACCGCCTTGCTCTATAAGGCAAGAGTGGGTTTGGGTTTGGGCGGCACATCCTACTAACCGCAATGCATTGTTTGAAGCTCTACGGAAGGGCGCTCCGGCTGTGCGGTTCATATGCACGCGGCCGGAAACGACCTTGGCACGTTATCGTCGACTTTTCATCACTTTCATATTCATACAATATTCGGAACGTAGCGCTCGGCCCTTGCCGCTGCCCAGGCATGCATGCACAGGGGCGGCTCAGAGCAGAGGTTGTAGGGCCAGCTAGCGGTAGCTCTGCATATCTATGTAGCCTTTGGTATGTCGTGTCCTGCCTGTATACTGTACCATGTTCGGGTCAACGTCAACGTCATCATCATCGTCGCCGTCATCGTTGTGGGCCAGTTGGCAGCCACGTTGTTCGAGCCACAAGCTATCTGTGTCAGAAAATCTCAACTACCCAAACATACGTTATGAGTTTTCTTTGTTCAATTGCCCAGCCGAGGGAGGGGTGCGACGGTTGCGGGTGCAATTGCGGCTCTGCCCGAGCGATAGGTACCGAGTGTTTGGCCGCACACAATTTCACTTAAATCTGCTCAAATTTCATATATTTTTCTCTTCTTGTTTTGACAGTTGCCCTCGGACCCGGCCCAACTGCTGGGCGTATGGCAAAACGATTGACAGTTAAATAACATTCCAAAGTGGATATATTTTTACCTGTTTCTATAAAAAGAAACAACTTAAAATATTAATAAAAATAAATTGCTTGTGCTTCATACATAAGATATAAGCATTTTCTATAAAGGGCAAGTAAAATGGGTTACTACAAAGAAATTCAATAAAAATTGTCGAGCACGGGTACAAGAGTAATTAAATAGTTTACTGATTTTCAGTAAGAACTAATCAAATAGTTGTTAGCTTTTTGCACTCTATAAAATACTCTTTTAAAATATGTCTGAATATTTATATGAACTCTGGAACTGTAAGAGCTAAAGATACCATATTTGGTATGTAAGCTCCATATTATAAAAGTTTCAAATTAAACTCAAAAAAGAGTTGAGTAAGGGTTGTATTTAAATTTGGCCGGGCTAGGCGATACTTTGAATACTCTTCTACTAACAGCAAATATAGCTCGAGTTAATTGGGAGAGGAGTATAAACTGAATATATTATTCAAAAGCCTGCATATCAATAATCGGGACTTAAGCCAATAAAAAAAGTTCTCAACTAGCATGACTTCAATATCGATTTTTACCGGTTGATTGCATACGGGGCAGGTGATCGACTGTTGGAAACCAGCTCGCACTGCGCAGGCACTAGGAGGACCTAAGTTGAAGTCTTTAGCTGTTATAGGTTCTGAGAACCCTCCTCTCATTAAACGTAAGGACGGATGGACGAACAGACAGACGAGCATGGCTAGATCGACTTGGCGATTGATGCTGACTAAGAATATGTATGTACTTTATTAGGTCGGAGATGCTTTCTTATGTCTGTTTTATACATTCATGAAAAACATTATACCCCATTTACACATTTTCAGGGTATACAAATTCCGTAGTATTGTAAATCTCGGTAACACCAATATTAAAACCGTTTATGTCACTTTTTTTTTATATACCAAACACGAAGTATAAAAACTAGCTTGTTTGGCCAAGTATCAATTTGAGTCACTTAATTTGGTTTTAATTGATATTTCCGATTTAATGGTAACTGCAATCGTGGCGAAATTATTATTACCTTGCCAGTTGTAATTTCGATTCAATATCATCATCAAAAATTACTGGAAATATTTCAACTTGACCACAATTAATAGGCCATTGAATGTTGTAACATGAGTTTTCGCATTGGTTTATTGGGAATTTGGGGGCTGGATTAGAAGCAAAAATGTTTTCGGTAAACCACAAAACTAGTTTTTACTGCTGGTGTCGCTGCAGCTGCTGATGTATCTAAACGTGTTGCCCACGTAGGTTTTGGCCCTCTGGGGGGTACCTGTAGCTTATGGTAGTTACTTTTAACTGCCGGCCGTTAGGCAAACAGTTATTGCGCTCAGTACTCGCCCCATTAGAATGACACTGTTTCCCCAAAAAGCAACAACTTGTCATTAGACAAATTCAATTTAATGCTGGGCAACAGCAACAACAACAACAACAACAACCAACTGGCGACCACAACATTTTTCGGTGGGGCGCTACCATACAAATTCTATTTAATTTGGCGCACACCCCCGCCAGCCCGACGCAACGCCACCTACGAGCCAAAATGGAACAGACATGGAAAACTCCATCTAATGTGAACATTGGCACGTTCATTTTGTTGACACAACTGTACAATGAGGCGCGGGTTGTGGCCGGATGGCTACCCCAACAGGCGGGGAGCGGGTCTCGCAGCCTGGCGAAGTTTATTTCGAGTGGAATCGCCGCTTTGTCGTATCTCAAAGGACATTACAATGCAGATAGACCACGACGAGTGAGTGACTGGAACGACACAGCCAATGGAGTTGAAGCCCTAGCAATAGCAGCAGCACTGAAAGACACACACGCGGTGCGGCACAGTGGTGCCCGTTCAAGCGGGATATGCAGCGAAGAATCGTTTGCTTACTATTTGATAGAATTCTACTTTGAATACAACGAATTTTTGCTTAATATTCAAAGTAGAAATAAATGTTTAAGTGTTCCCAAACATATGTTTATATTAATTTTCATTCATATTTTGCATAATGATCCCAAACGTAACACTAAACAAGATATTTCAAAATCCACTTGAACTATTCATAACTTTCGATACATGACAAAATCTTCACAAATGAAACGTGCTTTGATTTCATTTTTTGTGATATTCTTTAGTTCTGTAAGCTGCTCATATTTTCATTAATTTGCAACTAAATTGTGAATCAGTGTGCGAGCATGTGGTTGCCGTTGTGACTCGAGTGTTGCTCAAGCTGACGGCTTTCTGTGGCGTCTCTCCTTTTTGGGTTCAGTTAGTGGCATTGTCACGACTTCTTAATGTCATTTTATCAAAGGCGAGTCGCGGACGCGGCAGCCACCCAGGACACGGGACACGGGACACGGCACCCTAAGAGCCTGGCGAGGCGAAGCACACACGTGTGTGGCAGCCGCACAACGCTGCGTATACGTGATGGGGTTATTATTGTTGCTGTCATTCTGCCAGCTGTTGTTGTTCTTGTTGTTGTTGTTGCTGCCGTGTCTCGTTGTGTTCGATATGTTTATATTTGTTGTGCGGTTTTGCGTGTCTGCGTGGCCCTTTAACATGTGCGTTACGTTTACATTACACACACATACACACACACACGCACATTATGAAGTCGTAATAATGTACATGTGTGAGTGTATCTGTGTGATAAGCGTGTACGTATCAAACGACATTTGGCGAAAATTTTATGGCTCATACCCTGCACACCGAAAAATTGGTTGGAACCCACACAAGTTGCCACCAAGACGAACGCCCGTTTTGTGTAGCTCTTCTGCTTCCTCTTTTTATTATGCGATTTGTTCAACTTCATTTTATTGCAAACACACTCACACACACACACACAGCTGATGTGTGTAAGCGTATTGGTGTATTTAAAATTTAATAGCTTACATTTTTATACACAATCGATCGAAAGGCTTCATTACATTTTAATGAAACGGCACAGAGATATTTCGTTTGAGGAATTTTCAGTTTCAGTTCAGGTTCAGGTTCACAATTCCAGTTCGGCTTCAATTGAGATTGTGGTTAACAAAAAGTAGGCTATTTATAAGCCAAATTAACTGGAGAGCTTTTTCTTTGTATTTTATGGCCCAGTTATGTTTTCCTTGGTAGATAGCTATAAAAATCACTAGCATAGCCGGCATTTATTATACAGCTTCCATGCTGTCATGCGTTCATTGAAAACCTATTAAAATGAAGTTTCTATATACATATTTCTTTATTTTTACTCAAAGCTCATTTTCATGCATTGAAATCAGGACAAACAGCACTCAGCAAGCCGGCGACGTGTCCTTAACAAAGTCACAAGCAGAACCTTGACATGTCATTCAGTTTGAAATCCTTGCAATTTCTTTTAACCACAACATATATGACATTCCTGGCCGGCTCCGCACTTCTCTTCTCTCTTTTCCCACTTAAACATTCCACTAAATGCACCATACAAATATCATTTAGCATGACATAAATTTTATATACTACATAAAGTTGACATACATTTTATGTGCTGCTCAGATACATCGACGTGCACATATGATGTGCATATATATGCATATAAATATGTATATATTATATATTTATGCATATATCTACCATTTGGAGAGCCTACAATTTGAGCTGATGCTGCAGCCTACTTCCTGCGCTCCGACCCACCGCTGGCAGCAGCTGCCAATTCGCATAAATGTCACGTACGTCAGTTTGTCATTTGTGTAAAAGATGCAGCCGCCAATGACAACGTCGCGTTGCACTTGAGTCCTTCTATGAAGTATGAAATAAGTAAAAATGCCAAATACGTGTGAGCTGGCATAACAGATACCACGTAAATGGGGTGTGAATATATAGAAAAGAGTCCATTCGCATTCGAATATACAGATCTCTAGCTCCCACAATTCCTAAGTTCCCTAGACTCAACTGTTAGAGCTGCTCTACAAAGTAGAAGATGACATACACTGGCTGTTGCACACATCCGCACGATTTCAATATACCCACTTGCACCTTTTATTGCTTTAGGGTATTTTTAAGATAGCAGAACAGCATCAGAAGCTTGCACATACAATTTCGAGTTCGAGTCGTATGAATAACGCATACGCACTGTGCGCCGCAAACTTTTCAAACAGCTCAAATTGGTGGCACGCAGCAACAGCGGCAACACAAGCGACTAATTAAAATTTTATAACGCCCAAAAACTCGGCAAAAAGATGTTGTGCTGGCGTGTGTGTCTGTGTGTGGGAAATTCATAACAATTTTGTCAAAATGCTTTCCAGCTACTTAAATATTAAATGAGTTGACATTTTTGGCCAGACTTAAATATCAGTTAACGTATTTCGAGCTGAGCTTTAGCTTTTGATAGCCATGCGTTGATTGGGGATTACATGGTTCACGTTTTTTTTTATCAAGTTTAAGCGCTCAATATTCATTTATTGAATGTTTAAACTTCATGCTCAGCACACTCAGAAGCTAACATTTTAATGCAAATAATTATCATTAGCTCTGTTTCAATAGCTATGCTTCCAGCTACTTATCAAATGATAAGTACAAAGTATTAGAATTTGTGTTTTGTGCTAAGGTGTTTCTCTGAAAGTCTAGCGCAGCATTTGCACGAATTTCTTCCTTTTCATTTGCCATGTTTATTTTGTCTTTCATTTTTATCAAATTTCAAAGCTCATTACACTTTATGTGGATGGGCTTAAGCCGTGTCGCCGCCGCTGTTATCGATGTCGATGCGGGGCATTAAACGACCTATAAACGGCGATGTCGCCGCTTCAATTGACAATTATGTTAAACAAAGTTATTAAATTACGCAAAAATAAGGCAGCCGAGCGTGCCAAGTCAATGGGATTACACATACGCACCGTCAGCGCCAAAAGCCAAGCGACAAATCAATAGCAAGCGGCGGGGGCCGATCGGAGCTGGGGGTAGCTGTCACAGGTGCCTGACTTTGCGCAACTCTCTAAAGCCAAGCAAATTGCAAGCTGAAAAATTTCCATTTAGCATAAAACTCATGCTATTATCACACGACCGAGTTTTGCGCGAACCAAGCGGGCGGGGTATACATAACAAAAAATTACGCCACTCGGCACACTACACACTAAAATATGCAAAGGGAGAGAGAGAGAGGGAGAGAGAGTAGGAGAGAGGGGCTGCCGGCAGGAGTGGACCCAGTAGACGCTTTTTAATGTACCAAAACGGCGGTGGCACAAAGAATGTCTGCACCATTGCCATAGACATCATAAAAATTCGTTAAAAATAAAACACACGCCACAACAAAGACACCCAAGGCGGGGCGGGGCGGGGCTGGGGCTGCGGCTGGGGCGACAGCGAGTCGACTTCCGTGTAGCTTAAACCTTGGCTAAGAAGCAGCTGGAGCTGGAGCTGGAGCAGCAGCTGGAGCTATGTTGCACGTTTACCGGCATTTCGGATTACGCATACGCCACCTTTTTTTTCTTGGGGGGGACGGGGACATTGTTTTCCGGCGTCTTGGCCTGCGGGGGCTGTTTATGCGACAGACGCTGAGCCTTGGCGGGCGCCATAAGTAACAAATTTTATAAATTATTTAAATTTTTATTCATGCACCGCCGTAAAGTTAAGCCCGCTGACAGTTAGCTAGTTTGGCCAAACAGCAGCTAAAAAATTCTTGCCATCCGCTTTCATTCATAATTTTTTCCATTCCTTGTTTTCGGGGGACTGTTGCTTCTGGCCATGTGACCTTGACTTGTTGGCTTTTAAATATTGATGCCGGCGGCCTTTGATCTAAGCCCGGAGACCAACGGGCCGAAACCAGCCATCAAAATAAAAAAAGGAAGAAAAGAACAGAACCTGCGCTTAGGCAAATGCGTTGCAAGCCAAAAAAAAAAGAAGGCTTTGCCTAATAAAATGTTACGACTCGGCGACGTATTTTGTATAACAATGCAAATACTCTTTAAAACATTTTCAGAGGGTATTATACTATTTCAAGAAAACATGCGACGCACTTTTGGGGACATTTTCAACAGAATATCTATATTTTTGATATATATTTTTTTATTGGTTGAGAGTAAAGTTTCCTTATTCATTCGGGTCTTTATAAAAACTTTATAAATTCCAAAATTTTCCAGATATTCTTCTATTCATTGTCTTAAACAAGATGCAATTTTGAGCAACATCTAAATTTAGCTATCACCAGGCAAAACCTGGCTAATCAAAGCTAAAAGCTAAGAATCTGACCTACAAAAAGGCTTCAGAGTATTTGAGTTTCGACGATTGCAAGGCTATTCTCGCTTTCTTATACTTTTCCTGTTCTTTTTTTTTTTGCTGCTTTCATATATTCGCATGATTTATAAGCAGCTGAAAAGATACAATAAAAACGACTGTCGCAGTTTTATGAGCCCCGGCAAATGGCCATAAAATGCCAAAGCACATATGAGAAAATATAAATAAATCGAACGATTATTGACAATTATAATGATATATGATGCATTCTTAAAAGTCATAAATTGAGCCAAAGGCTGGGTAAGTATATTAGTCGAGCAGCAAAAAAAAAATAGAATGCATATCAAAAAAAATAATACAAAATCTGGAGCAATGTCGCTCCTTGTGGGTCACTTCTTAAGTGGGTGACGTGAGTCAAGTATTGTGCAAAATGGCAAAAAAAATAAACGAAATGAAGCGAATGCGCAATAAAAATGAAAATTTATTGAGTTTAAGTAGTTAACCAATGTGGCAAATGGTTAAAGAGATGGGTTTCAAAAGATAAGTTAACTGCGCAACAAGAGGTTTTTGGAGCCCTCAAAATGTCAATATACGTAATTATATTCAATAAAATACGGTTTAATATATATTAACTATAAATATTAAGAAAATTTATATATAAATGTGAGACAATGTTATGTTATTAGATTAAGTTGTATGTAAGCTGAAAGCTGAAGAGAAAAAATTGTTAAAGAAATAAAGAACTCAAAAATTTGAGATTAACTTCTTAACTTTCTCACTTTAACAACAAAAGTCCAGGGTATACATAAATTCTTGCCAGCACCTTTTGACTTATTATCAATGCACAAATCGGCTTTAGCCTAGTTCTTAGCTTAGCAGTTGGAATTTTAGTGGCAACGCCTAATTTGCAGCGCTCGCGGCGTTTGCGCCAGTTTCGACGGCCCCTAACAGAATGAAAACCGCAATCTATGCAGTGAGTACACACTGTGTCTCGAAACATTGCCCCGGCTAATTATCAATTTAGTGCAATTTGTTTCGTTGGGCTCGTTCAAAGTGAGCATTTCCAGAGCTTTGGATAAAATATGTACAAGTATGAGTGGACACACAAGTTGCACAGTCGAGTTTTTATCACAGAGTTTGTTGTGACTTAACAGCCTTAATTTGTTTTCATATTTATTGAGTGTGTGCGTGCGTGTGTGCGTGTGTTCGTTGCTTTTAAACTATTAAAAAGTTCGAGTTGTCTGCCACAAGTAATAAAACAGCAGCCGCATCAACTGCTTCTTAATGCGCCTCAATGCAAAATAAACAACAGCAGCAAAAGATGCTCGAAAGTCGTTTGTTGCAGTTGTCTGCACTGGAAATATATTGTTGTTGTTCTTGTTGTTGCTGTTGTTGTTGTTTGCCTCTGCCGACTGGCAGCAAAACTGTTTGTTAATAAATTAAATGTTTAATTTACTAGCCATTATGGCTAACAAGTTGCTTTTTGTGTCTGTGTATGCCATTAATGGTGCATACAGCCAGACATTTTCTTGCTGCAATTGAGCGACAATTTTGTCGACAGGCATCACTTAAAACTTATTAAAACATATTTAAATAATTATGTTCATTTGTCAAGCAGCAAAAGAAAGTTAACATTCTTTTTGTGTATTTTTGACATTCAAATGAAGCTCTAAATTAACAGCTAATAGCAGCTGCTTCATGTCCCAAATAGGAGTCTCAGCATAATCACATTAACTAACTTAACTAACTGACAAAAGTAACACGTTTTAATTTTGTACATATAACATTTTGGCTATTGTCTGTCAACTTGTGTTGTGATTGTGTGTTCGAAATTGATTTATAAACAAAACACGGTCTTTTTTTTCTAATTTAATTTTGTTGTTGTGGGAAGTGCCCGACTTGGGGATACCCAGTAACATCTACTTCTACCAGCGATTGCTTGGGAACGCTTACAGGAAGTGGCCACAGTTATGAACTACGTTCAAATCTTTGGCTCTCATAGGTTCTGAGATCCCTGCGTCCATACATACGGACAGACGGACTTGGCTAGATCGTATCGGCTATTGATGCTGAACAAGCATATATATTCTCTATGGAATCGCTGGGGCTTATAAACTTTTTACCAATATTCAAGGGGGAGTTAAGAGTTAAATATCTAAGAAGACAACTTTTGTAAATTTGTACCAAAATGTTACTTCTAATATATGTTTAGCAGCAAAACGCAACACATTTAAGCATACACAGGGATTGTACATAATTTTGAGAAAATAAAATAGAATAATTGGACAAAAATTGCTGAGTTTGAGGGTCAAGTTTTGTGGACAAATCTTTCAGAAGTGTTCCTCACAGACCTCCAAACATATTGTCAATTACTTTAACTTCTTGTTATTATGGCTTCCACATTGATTAAAACATAATTAATTCTACAAATTTTTAACATTTGAACTTAATACAACTCGTGGCAAACTTTGTGTAATGATTGTATTTGAATAATTTGAACTTTTTCAAAATATACAGGGTATGTGTAATATAAGCCGCAACAGGCGGCAGCGCACAGAACAGAATAGAAATGCATTTAAAGTTGTGTGTTGCACGTTAAATGAAATTTATGCATTTGTTTTATGTCACATTTTATGCAAACCCAATGACAACATATAAAACATTCGCATATGCCAGTGACAGAGTTTTTAATAAACTTGCCAGTTTTTCGCATTTTTTCTTGTTTTTGTTGTTTTTTATGCGAAGCTTAATTGCAACGTTTTTCAACGCTGGTTAACCCAATTGCGACCGTAAATTTATGAAATATTTATTATACGAAAACAAATGCATAAATAACACAAAATAAAAAAGTTAAGAGTTGTTCGGCAGATAATTTAAATCAATTGCTGAGTAGCTGCAATTAGCAGAAAAAGATAAAAAATTTAAATTTACGAACAAAACAAATGGCCCAAAGACCACAGAGAAAATAATAAAAAAAATAAACACACACACACAGCCGAGCCCTAGCCGCAGCTTTTATGGGCGGGCTTATAAAGTACATGTACATACGATATATTAATGGCGCAGGCTCCATAAATTATGGCGCATTTACTTAGCCAGATAGACAGATAGAGGAAAAAAGCCAAAGCGTTACGAGTCGATAAATGATTGCGCGGTCGAGCCTTGAAATCCTTTAATTTGAAACCCAAACTCAGCTGCAGCAGTCGCAGTCGCAGTCGCTGCCACAGCCAAGTCAAAGGCACATTTCACAAATGTCGAAAGCAAATAGAAAACATGTAAGGATGCTACTCTACTAAACTGATTAACAAAGAGATACCCTATATAGTTGATTACTGTATAACTTTTGTGTTGTTTAATATATTGAATAATTGTCTATATCATTATGTCGGTGATCAGTGTATGCTATAGAGCCGGGTACAAATCTATAAGTCTCTAGCTTTTTGTGTCCCCGAATCCCTTCAGACAGTCCGAACTATAACGAACTTTATAGCTCATAATGTCGCTTGTATTCTATAGAGCCCACATACCAATTTTAAGCTATCTAGCTCTTATAGTTTCAAGTTCTTTCAGATGTATATGGCTAGATGTAGTGTGGAAACTGCCAAAATCTTATAAGCCCTTAAATGTTGAGTCCGCATACTATTTGGAATGTCTGTAGCTCTTATAATCCCCGGGTTGCTTCGGACAGTCGGATGTATATGGACAGATAAAGGTTATTTATGAATGCTACTTAAGAACTTCTATGTCCTTTTATGTTTTATATATGGTATACAAATTTTAAGTTCTCTAACTCTTATAGTCCCCGAGTTAATTCAGGCAGTTAGAGGTATATGGGTGGATCTTACACAAGTTGTGAATGCTGCCTAAGAACTATGGTCCTTATAGCATGATGTAACTGCACACAGATCTCCTTTGCCCCTTTATTTTGAATAGCTACAGGGTATCAGAAATAACTAAAAACGAACCAAAAGCCAAAACACACATTAAAATGCATGTGTGTAGTCTGAAGAAATATGACCATAGCAAATTGCTGACTCTGGCGCAGAGTTGAAAAACTTAAAAATTGCTCGGGTGCCCAATCCTAGTGGAGGCGGCGGAGTCCTTTCTGCGCGCCTGCCTGCCCGCCCGCCCGGTTCAGTCCCTTGTCCCTTTGCTGTGCTGCTTTTTAAGTAAAGAGCAGCAAAACGCAAATATCATCGAATGGAATATAATTTATGTGCTCCATTTGCAGTCGGCAGTTCGGCGCACACACACACACACACACACACACACGGATCCGAGGCACATATGGTATGGTCCCATACGGGACAACCCCGTGCTCTGTCCAGCTTTCTATCCCTTTCGGTCATTTAGGGCGCTTTTGCATATGGGATACCGCTGCCAACAGTTGCCGCAGTTAGCAATTCCCCGGTCGCGTTTCTGCACTCGTTTTGCTTTTTTCTCTGGTTTTCAGTTCCCTTTTTATTTTTTTTTTTTTGGCAAGGTTGCGCCTTCAATCCATAAATATCCGTTGGTTAGTTCTTGAACCCTTTGCTAACCTGGCTCTTTGGCTGGCTGCCTTTTTCGCTTGTGTTGGGCTTTTTGTGTTTGCCAAATTAAATCGTTAAATGCTTGTTAAAAACTTTGACTGCCATTTTCTATATCTGTATCTGCGCACACACGTATCTCTTCCTCTCTATATATAGAGCTAGTGTATCTGTATCTTTGACCGTTTCTGGGTAACTCGCCGTCGTCGTCGCCGCCGACGCTTATGATTTATGTCTGCGCATGTTTTTGTAGTCTCTTCAGGCACAGGTTGGCCACGTAAACGTAAATAAGGCAATACCCGACATTGAAACAATAAAAAATATAAATAAAAAAAAGGGTTGCGTTTTAATGCGGCTTCAACTTCGTTTGCCGCAGGCGCAGCCAACAATAAATTAAATGCAAAAGGAATTAAACTAAACTTTTCGCTTGCGTTTTAGTCATCGATGATTGCAAGTCGTTTAAAAGTTCCTGAGAAACAGTAAGAAAAAAATTAAAACGGTTCTGGATTAGTCATGCTGGCCAACTGAGGCCCTGAGCTATGGCTAAAACGAAAAATTGCAAGTGAAACGCAGGAATATATTCCAGGTGAAACGCAACAAACATAACTAGCAAAAAAAAAAATGCAGGGTAAAATGGGTTAATAAGTTATTCATAAGCAGCTCATATATCATTTAGAAAAAAGTCGAAGAAGTTTCGGTCGAGAGTTAAAGACTTAGGCCTAAGGCCCAAGGCCCATGTCTTATATAAAACATCCAACAATAAAAGTTATTTACTTTTGTATTACAGGTTACAGACCTAAACCTGGTGGAAATCTGATGAGTTTTAACCGATTTAGATTGGTCGGAAACTTCGAACTATGTCTATAAAGGAGGTATGATATAATGACAAATTGATATAGAGACGTTCACAACCCAGGCACATACAAAGCCCTCAGGGCGGCTCTCGCCTTTTGAGAATAATAGAAAACTAAATAAACAAATATTAAAATTGAACATTGCGGTTCGATTTTTGGTCCGACAACCTCGCCCGTTAGCCCAACACCCAAAAAACACAGCCACGATGGATACCTTTCTGAGGTTTAACTCGAAAGAAAGCTTTACCATAAAGATCAGCTTCATAGCTTTTACTGTTTAAATAGATTGTTAAAAAAAACTCATGGAATTTACTAATAGTTGACTTTGTTTCTAATTAGTTCCTACTGTCTTCAATTGGCTTAATAAATGATCAATCGGCTATAACGAATGCCTAATTATGAATACGCCTCTAATATTTAGCATGATCAATTGTCTCTTACTAATTTTTGGAAGTTCCCTTTGCATCCCTGCTCTGGCTAATTGATGCACCTGCATGTTACCAAAAATAGGTAAAAAACAGCGCACATGGCATCTATCAGCCGCGCATGATTAACGCCGCCTGCTCGTCCCTCGATTAATACATCAAGAAGACATTCATAAATACACATGTACCTGCATACCTTATGTAAGTTGTGCGTGTGTGTGTGTGTGTCTGTGGCTGTGCAGCGAGAGAGCAGCAGAGAAAAAAGCTGTCACAATAAATTTAAATAAATTGTTGACAAACGTCAATAAACATAAATTTTCGTGTGCAGCAAAGCAAAGCAGACCCAAAATGAAAACCGTGGACAACGGCAACTGGACCGAGTGTATCAGGCAGACGACCGGAAACCGCAACGCTCGCAGCCACTCAGATGCATTGCGTCAATCAAAAATGTACGAAACGGTCAGCGAGCTGCGTGCGGGGGGCAAGGCGAGAGGCGTCCGAGCGGGCATTGCGAGCGCGGCGCCCGAGCAGGGACAAACCGGCTTGAAAGAGAGTCTGTCGCACGTGTGGCGCTCGGTTTTGACTAATTAGCAAACGCAGCGTTGCCAGAGTTTTTCTTTCTTTTTTTTTTAGTTATGCAAATTGTAATAACTCAATTAAATGTTGTGCCAGGCCCGGGCTCGATTGTCAGCGAGTCTTGCGGGGATTGTTGCATAAGTTGGGAGCGATTTGATTTGCTGTGATGCGGGCACAACTGGCACATTGACCGATCGCTGGCCTTTTGTAAACCACAAGCTCGCACACACTCACACACGCACACACGGCTCACACTCGAGGGTCTCGTTTTTATTGATGTCCCGTTGCTTTTGTGGCAAACACAATTGTAGAAATGTCGTCGACGTCATTTAATTGTAAGTGAAACTACGCTTTGTTGGCGCACTTCATGGATGCACACAAGCGCACACTCAGTGTGTGTGTGTGTATGTGTGTGTGTGAGGTCAACAACCAGGCAGCCAGAGAGCCAGTCGGCCAGCCAGCCAGCCAGCCAGGCAAGCAACACTCAACATCAACTGACATCCAAGTGCTGTCTATATATTTATCTATCCATCCACATCCACGCAGCGCTTTCAGCACTGGGCACTGGGTTTGCAACTGGAGCAGGGGCAGCAGCAGTGAATGCGTGGAGAGTGAGAGAGAGAGAGGGGGGCGAGGGATCAGGGGAGTGGGAGCCGCAGCATTTGCTGTTGTCAAAATAAAGCACACTTTAATTGACACATTTGCATTTTATTATAGCTGCGCGTTCGTAAATGCCACACTGAGAATTCTCCTAGTGTTTGCGTTGCATGAATATTTATAATTATCAATGCCTCTGCTCGACTTTAAATGCTCTACAAATGCAGTCGCATTCGTTCCACAGGGGCGGCACCGCGTTTCACTATATTGCATATGGCCTCGCTGCATTATGACTATTTGCCAACACTTAAGCGCTAAATGAAGCGGGTCAAGAACTGTGCGTAGTTCAACACTGGGATAAAGCTGTTTGATTCCAAAGTGACGGGAGGAAACAATTGAAGTTCTTTCATATACAAGTCTAAATTATATGCTAACTCAAGTCCGCAGAGAAGACATATAGCAAATCTCTTAATTATGTAAGCTATTAGAACACACTTTTTGTAGGACTTTATAATGTTAGCTTGGAATTTTTCACCCATTTTCGACACAAAGTGTCGGATTTGCCAAATACAGCGCGACATGTGGGGGATCATACTTATCTCTAATGCTTACTCATAGTTATACTAAATTCTATCTAAATCCTAAGCAAAATATTTACAGATCTAACAAAATTCTAAGCATTTCAGTCCCTGCTCGGGCGCCTTTTATGCATGTTACACAAAAAACTACAACTTCATTTTAAAAACTCTATACAAAATAAAAAACATATCTACTTATATGCTTTGTATCTAAACATGTTAACAGTCTTTTCTATGCACAGCTCTACCCATTTGTCTAATCGATTTTGGCGCTAGGCGAAATCATCAACACAGCTCGAACAGAAAAACGCAGCTGGAGCTGGCGTTGAAACTGGTGTTGGGCAACGTCAAAAGCGCAGTTCTAAGTGATCGCAAGCAACTCACACACATGACTAAGCGATCGCGGCAATCAGCATACAGAAAACTGCATGAGTTTGTTTTTTTTTATATTCATTTTTTTTTTTTTAGGTGGAGCTCCAGATCACCTTGCAGCTTAGACACTCCACTTAGACACTCTATTTTGCGTGTGAAATTCAATAAGTTGACGGCTGAATGCGCCACAGAGCAGCGGCGGGTCGAGAGCTCAGAGTCTGAACCCAAGCCAGGCCATGCCACAGATGCATATCTATCTGTATTGACTAAATTGTTGCTGTTGTTGTTTGTGTTGTTGTTGTTGTTGTTGTTGGGTGTGGCGCAAAAAGCACGACAAAAGCAACAACAGACCAAGTCGTGTTGTTGCTGTAGTTGTTCCTGTTTGTTTTTGTTGCTGGCATTGTTTAGCATGTTGTAGTTCAATTTATGACGCTTGTCGCGCTTGACTTTTGCGCAGGCGTTGAAAGCCCAACAAAAATGTTCAATTTCTTGACATGGACTTTGCTTTGGCGCTCTGGAAAATCAAATTGAGCTGTGGCTACAGCTCTTTCGCTATTGTTATTGTTCGAGTGCTTGCTCAGTTTCTATTTATTTTTTGTTTGTTTTTTATTCGTTTTCGTGTTAATTTCTTTTCAACACAATGCGTCACAGTATCTTTGTGTGTTTACAATTTCATTTAGTGTCCGACAACCATTTGGCATTTCGATCTATTCCAGGCATGACAAGTTGCACGATCGATTTGATGTGTTTACATGTGGCTGGGGAAATTGATATGTCAACAAGCAACAGGCCAAATGTTTGATTTTCTGCTCTGTCTGTTGTCTGTTGTAGGTTGTGAGTGCATTTGCTTCAATTAGAAGAGACAACTTTATTATCAGCACCTTTTGTAGGTTATGTGGCAACATTTCAAAGAAACATCTGCTCAAGGCAGGCCAGAAAGCTTTTAGCAAGTATTCTTAAGAGATCAATTAGTAATAAGAACTATAAAATGATATCTTATATGTTTTATCCCGTTTTATAACTTCAACAAAAGAAGGTGTAACGACTATCATTGGCAATTAATTAGTACTTTTAAGGATTTCAGAAACATCTTGGGAATGCATAGACAGCTATGGGTGAATTGTGTTATGCAAATCGAAATAAAAGCGAGTTGAAACTTTCTTTCTGACACAGATCTCTTTGATCGCCCACATCAATGCCATTTGAAAGCCGTTTCCATTAGGGTCGTCTAATTGAATGGCTAATTGTATTTCCATAACTCTGATTGTCTACATACGATACGGCGATACGATACAGAGCCGGCTATTTGAATCAATTCGCAGACCTCGATTCGTACAAACGTTCCTCAATAACAAATCCATTATCCACAGATGAAGCTGGTTGATTGTTTTTTATTTCTCTGAATCGTGCTTCACACATGCCGAGCGCTGCACTTGAGCTAATTCCCAAGCACTCGGGTCAAACTCGGGCACACGCCCACACAACACAGCAGCAGCTGAACAATTGGACTCCATGTCTATCTTGGCCATATATGAATTGTATATATATATATACATATAGATATATATCGCGTATCTTTAGAGTGGGGGCCTAATCACAGAGCTAAGGCCATTGTTCTGACAAGGCGTTAAGCAGTTGCCAGCGTCGTCGATTATGTTGAAGGCAATTATTTGTTGTTTTCCGCCGCGAAGGCAACCTTGAAATTAAATATAATTATGAAAACCGAAAATCGCAGCAGCAGCGGCAGTTGAATGATATTTCATAAGCTGAGCTATGCCAGGCAGCAGACTCGGACGTGCCTCAAATGAAAAATTATTTAAGATGCCGCGGCGCACGCACACTTCAAAAGCAGCAACAGCAACAACAACAACAACAACAAAAGTAAAATAAAATAAAAACCCGAGCGCCGAATCAATAAAACCAACGACCTGCCTTTTTTCATTGTTATTGTTGTGGAACTGACTCCGTGAACCGAACCTTTTTTTGTTGTTACTTTTTGCCCGGGCAATTATAATTAACTTCGCGGCAAGTTTTGATTTTTTGTTTGGCTCTGCAGCAGCCACTTATTTTCCCGCTCTCTCTCTCTCTCTTCCTCTCTCTCTTTCTCTTTGTAACTGCTGGCTGCATCTCTATTTTTCTCCCTCTCTCTCTCTCACTCAGCGCCTTCATCTGCATCTGCTTACCCGTCTTTGATAATTTTGTTCGCACCTGATCGTGTTACCCGACTTTAAGAGTTTTTTTTTCAGTTCTTCAGTTTTCTTGACTTCTCTGTTACTTCTTCTTCTCCATCATCTGCTACTTCTTCTTCTTGTTTGCTTCGTGCGTGCGCGTCATTAACTGCGGCTGCGCACACGCGGCCAATTCATTAGAGCTCTGCGTTCTGGCCAGATTGACTTGGCCCAGCTGTGACTGTGACTGCCTAACCAAACACAGCCCAGCTAGCTGGTCGGACGGACTAGTTCTTTAAGCCCATTTCTCATGTCTCCCTAGCTCTCTCTCTCTCTCTCTCTCTCTCTCTCTCTCTCTCTCTTCTCTCTTACTCCCTCGTTCAGTCTACCACAAATTAAACTTTCGCTTTTGGTTTTTACTTTTAGGTTCCACCAACGAAAGTACAAAACCCCAAACGAGTTCATTTTGCTTTAATGCTCTAGAGTAATTGGTATATAAAAATTAGAATACCCATGTGAAAAGGAAAGAAAATAATGGCTTAGTTGATAAGACGGAAGTCAAATAGCCATCAGTGCTTAACTGAACTCGTAAACCCAATTCTGTTAATTTCACCAAGAGCTTGGGGAGCATTAAGCAGATATACATGATATGATTAAAGATCTTAGATATATTATTTAACAAGATGCGATGAAAATCTAAGATATATTGTTTAGCATAATATGATTAAAGATCTGAGATACATTATAAATCAACAAATAGTTAGAATTTATAGCTGAGAACCGTCCTAACTAAATGAGATCAAAACTGAAATTTTTGCCAGACCTAACTTTGCGTCGAAAGTAAACAATTAATAAGACGGCATTTCGGAAAATTTGCCCTTTAAGTGGAAAAAACATAAGCAAGAAGACTGCTGCGTGCCTCGGACCAACCGCCGAGAGGTCACTGGTTCAAATCTAGCAGCAGTTTTCTATTTGGATTTATCCCGGCATGTATTTACAAGTTTAATACTTTATCTTCTCTTGGAGCACGTTTAAAGCGTCGAAATATTTCGAATCGCTAAGAAATTTTAAACATTTTTAGCACTTCCTTTAGGAAACATTATATCGATTTCGGGTCGTAAGTAAAATGAGAGCTTAGATTGGCTTGGACAATTCCAATGGCGCATTGGCAGACGGGTAGGGAGCAATAAAAATGAAACCGATGCCGCCTAACCCTCATTAACCAAAAGACCCGGTTGCCAAAAAGTAGAAAAAAAAGGTGTAAAGCTGCCCAGCAGAGACTTAACTGGAAATCTGCAATGTGCAGGAGACGCGCTATAAACCGAACCTATTGCAGCTTTGACAGTCGCATAACCGCGCACACAAAAGGGTTTGGGTGTACGGGGCGGAGAGGGTGCCAGAGGGACGTACCTCTAAAATTTACAATGCTCAAAAAGGCCGCCGAATTTTATGACAGGGCGGCCGAGAGGCACAAGAGAAAGCGGCCAAAAATAAGCGAAAACCAGCGACAGAGAAAGAGAGGGCGAGAGAGACAAAGAGAGGGAGAGAGAGAGAGAGAACAGAGAAACCCGAAAGCTGCCGTAAAAAGCGTAACAAAAGCAAAACAATGAAGGATGAACCCAAACATACAAAAAAAAAAAACAAGCAAAGAAACAACCAACTGGCAGCCAAGCAAAAGGAGAGCGGGCGTGCGGGCGGGGGTCTGCGAAGGGGGCGAAAATTCAAATCACAAACTCGGTATTTATTTGCGAAGCGTAAATGATTACCACTTAAAATGTGCTCGACTGCCACCTAAAAACCAATTGTTGGGAAAAGCACAACCGACTCCACGAGCAGAAGGAGTAAAAGGACCCAGCACGGCAACATATGTTTTTTATGCCTGAGCTCTCTAAGTGGATGTCAGACTGCAGAGACAGACGGAGAGAGAGAGAGAGGCAGAGAGTGAGGGGGTGTAGAGTGCAGGAACTGTGGGATGGCTGCCAGAATTCGTTAGAGACCCACATGTCCATGTCCACGGGCTGATTGTGTGTGTGTGTGTGTGTATATATTATGTATATTGGGGTTTCTCCAAGTGTTACTCAGAAGCGTGAAAGCAATCAGGGGTTATAAGTACTTGTATAAATAATATGCAATATTATGATTACAATCAAATTATAATGAAAAGACAAGGTTATAGTAGAGTTATGGATATATCATTAAAGTTCGATAGCACAAAATGTCGACCAAAATAAACTTCAAAAGCAACATAATCATAATACAAACCTAAGAGCGTTGTATATCATAATATCATACTAAGAAGCAATTTTCCAGCAATAATAATATATAAATAAATAATAATAATAATAAATAGTGAAAAGTTTGGAAAGGAGAAAACATCAACAAAGCGTCTGAGTAAGAGAATGAGACAGAGGAAAATGAGCTAAATGATGTGAGAGAAAAACTCCTACTAGGCAAGCGAAGTAAAGTACAATAATAGTTCATATCAGAGTTCTTTCTAAAGAGCTTTTAAAAGAAAAAATTGATAGCTGGGGTACATAGAAGATATTAACTGAGTGTGTTTGCGAGAGAGAATTAGAATGACAACAACAAGCTCTTTATAGGGAATCCCCCTAATACAAAAGTAATACATGTAATAATAATAAGGAAAGGACGTTTTTTGCAACTGTTTTGGGTTTTTACATATAGGCCCCAAATAATAACCTATTACACAAAAAGTCGAGAGAAAATGAAAAAGAGTGAGAAAGCGACAAAAAGATCAAGCAATTATGTTTTGTGCAAGAGAAAAACTCTGCTAATGCGTGGGAATTCCCCTATTAAATAAACCAGAGACTTTTGAGAGCTAAGATAAATTATTGTGATAATTCACAAGACACAATATTGCCGGCCTTTAAAGGCATGACAAAAAGTTTCTCAAGTTGAAGTTTAGGTCATATTTATGTTATATATTTGATGTAATTCTTTAATATATTATATTATTCTTATTTATATATAGTATATCTATGTTAAATATCAGCAGAGCATTCGGCAGAGCATTCGACAGTCGTCTATGGCCGCTGAGTGACTGCAATTTCTTTTGTTTTGTTTTTGACAATCGGACTCAGTGCGAGGTGTCTCAGTGGCTTTTCATATTTTCCATTGACGCCATAATTTCTTGCGCACTTTCAAGACACTGCCCTCTCCCCTCTCCAGCTACTCCCCGCCCCACCCAGCCAGCCAACGACGCATACGAAATGCGCGCGTACATGAAAAGCAGACAAAACAAATATGTTAATGTATCGTGGGCGCAAGGACACGTATTGGTTTCAGCCTGCAATCGTTAGGAACGCATATAGAATGAGTTGAGTTGAGTTATTTTAGCCATGTGTGTGTGCGGGGAGGGGGGACTGTTACAACAAATGGGTGGCCCGTGCCGGAGTCGCCTTTTTTCCTGCCTGCGAGTGTGTGTGCTTTTTTTTATGGTCGTCACGGGCGTCGCCCCGCGGCGAGACAACCCCATCGCTGCCCGCCCGCTGCTCGTCCGCTTGTGGCAAGGACTCCACCCACATGGTGCACGCCCTGCTGGCACATTATTTTGCCACTTCTTCAACTGAATTTGAATTAGATCTGTGTGTAGCGTCTGGCGTGCGTCTTGGCAGCGTGTAAAATAATATATTTATTTTTATTTGTGCCCAACAAAGGGGCAAAGGCAACACCAACAACAACAACAACAAGAGCAGGAGCAGGAGCAGCAACAGCAAACAACAAAAAGTGTTTTGTTTTCCTTTCAATTTGTATTTTTATTATTTTCATTTGTATTATTTTTGTGTGCTCATGAATAAAAAAAGAGGCGGAAAGCAGCCAAAGCGACAGCCTTAGATGGCCCCAAAATTGTATAGCTTAGCCCTTTTGTGTCCAGAGGAGAAGGAGAGTGCGAGAGAGAGAGAGTGCAAGAGAGCGGGCGCCTCTAGAAAAAGTTAACAAATTTTCGCATGAATATTTCGTTGATTTTTCTTAAGGGTGACCCGTTGTCGTAACAGGCCGAGACGGGCACCACGGGCCCAGCCCAAAGTCCTGGCCCATGTTTTGGGCATGTTGACATTGTTTGCCGCTGACAGCCAAAAAGTTTTGAGGAATTTACTTTTAATGGACAGACGAGACGAGACGACGTTGTCGGGCGTGAACTTGCCATTTAAATAAAGCGACGACGACGACGACGACGGAGGAAATCTATTGATTTTTCGCTGCTTGTGTCTTAAAGCCGCGTCAGGGCTTTAATCAAAATATTTAGTTAAATAGCTGGCCCAGAAAAAAATTACTCAATCAAAGTGCAACAACAAACGGTTGGCGGCGGCGCATCAAAGTCGCCGCCGCAACTTGTTTCGGCGGCAGTTCAAAGTTCTTAAAGAGGCGGCAACTTTCCAATTTTCACCGTATTACCTAATTTTAATTGTCATGCCACCTGATGACCCGCCGATCATCTGCTACCTGATCAACAATGTATCGCTCGCTGACTCAGCTCGCCCGCTTTTTGTTTGTTTGTTTTGCTATTTTTTCTTCTTTTTCTTTTTGGTGACCTTAAATCCGCCGCTCAATGGTTATAGGCTCAACAATAGCCTGAGAGAGTCTGGGCTACTTACGACTACCGATTTCCTTTGGCCCTCTCACACCCTCCCCCTCGGGCTGACTCCGCTGCGCTTTTTATGGTCAGCGTGTGTTGCATTGTGGCTTGTCGCTTGTCTTACGTTGCGGGTGAGCCGAGGCTTATGTACCAAATATTTCTGGGAATTTAATTGCCTTTTTGTTGTGCAATTGTTGCCCAGTTTCGTTTTGGTTTCGGCTTAAATCTCCGCTCATACATTGTTTTTTTTTTGCACTTATCTTAACGTTTGTCAAACCTTCTTTGAGCTCTTTTGGCAAATGGCCCGCAGCGTTTTTGTAGCAATTTCTATGGAGGTTTACGGAACCCATGATCTAACAATGCGCGAGGATTTTGCTTGCTGCATGAAAAGGCATTAAATAAATGAGTAAATACAAAACGATGCAGCAAAATCGCTGGCATAAAACGAGATTAAAAACATGCAGAAAAAAATGTAAAAATTTAACTGTCTTCTCTTTCAAGATTTCAGAGTTATCTTTATGAAGTTTTAATTTCAATTTCAACTATGAAAATAGTAGTTCTTTATAAACTTTTGGAAATGAATTCGAAAATTGAGAATATTATAAAATATTGCCTAATCCTTTTGTACCTTCATATCTAGAACGCAGCTCATTATGATTTAATTACCGCTCAGCTTCTAATCCTGCAGCTATAAAGTTGTCCAGGTACTTTCATTGCTGGGTTCATCTGCCCACAAATCATGCAATTTCAGCTGTGCCAAGTCATATCTATGCTGAAATTGCCCAAGATTTATGACTGTTAAGCGCTGTTAACTGTCAACTGTCAACTGTCAAGCCCGGCTTGCACCTGGGGAACGATACAAGTCATAGGCGGCTCCACTTCATGAACCTGGCGCCTGGATACGCACATTAAACCTCTAAATACTGATACAACACCTACATTTACGGCAACAACTATATCTACACCTACAACAAGCTCAGTCTAAGCCTCATCAATGCTTGAGGTTGCAGCCCGGGTTGTTCCCTTGGTGCATGCATAGAGCGGAGTCATAAAACTTCCGCTTTACCTTTTAGTTGTTTGCACTTGGCTGATGGAGTGGAGACAACAGCCGCCTACATATCAGCACTCCATGGCCCCTTCACCCCCCTCTAGGGGCACGTTGCTATTAGCAGTACATTTCATACATTTTGTAGTGAACATAAAATGCTACGTTTGTTTTTCTTATTGTTGTTGTTTGTGTAAACTGTTGACAGGCAGGCTGGCAGGCGGCGCAGCGGGCGAGTCAAATGAGCTGCAGTCGTAAAAAAGACAATTGAGCTCATATATTCTACACATAGGAACGGCGTTGACAGATCGTAAAAGGCCGTCAACTGAAAACCCGGCCAAGCAGACTACGACGACCACAACTCCCACATAAATATTAAGCCCCTGGCCAGAGGCATCGTAAAAAACACCACCAACAGACTCCCGACTCACAGACCACAAGAACGCACAGAAACCAAAAAGTAATAACAAAACAAAAAAAAAAAGCGAATAACAAAAAATTGATTAATCTCATTAATAAAATGCCAACCTGCATGGTGCGTGCAATCAACGCGCTGCTCGGCTACTCCTGTCCCCTCTTTTACATTCAGAGGTCGAGGCAATAAAAAACGCAATCGTAAAATATGAAAAAAATACAAAAAATTCAAGTAGAAACGATCAGCGCGAAAGGTTTTGACTGACAGATACCCTGTAGTACTGACAACAACTTTAGGAAAATTTTAAGAATTGTTTTATGAGAATTAATGCCGATTTGACGACCTTTCCATTGATTAATTAATAAATTAGCTAGCTCAAGGCTGGACGTTTAATTTATTGAAATAATAATTGAAAAACAATTGTGTTTTAATGTATTTATGCTGCTAATATATTTCGGCTGAGAGTTATAATGATATCTATTCAAATATACATAAATATAAGCTTTGAGACATATTGAATTTTCATGAATTTAAACAAGCTAGAACGAAGTCTTATAAGCTTATCGTGTACCAATTCTTATAAACCTTCATAAACCGATTTGGATGGAAGAAGAAAAGCTCATAAAGGACACTATTGTAGGGCACATAATGGATACAGGGTATTCGTCGCCCAGCTAGAGCGTTAGAGAATCATTCTTTGCTTCTAGTCTAGTCGCATTTATGACCCAAGTTGGGTTAATTTTTCGGTGGGGTTCAAACTGTCAACGCGCATAAATTTTAATAAAGCCAAACTCTGGCATTATTTTCATAATTATTTCTATTCATTATAGTTATTCCTTGCATCTGCCTCACACGCTGCATTTCTTGTGTAATAGGTAATTAAAAAAAGTGAAGGAAAATTTCAATAATAAAATGTGTACTCATTACGAGCCTCTTATCAGGCAACATCTAACTGGGTCTATCTGCGGCGAGTCTGCGAGCTGTTTGCCCTAACCCAAAACTTAAAGTTTGACTCACAAATGAGCAGGGGCAGGGGAAGGGGCAGGGGCAGGACAGGGAGGGGCAACTTTGGGCAGGTGGTCTTACATTTGATATTGGTTTGTTTTCATTACAAACGTTGCGCTGCATTTCGATAAGCAAATGTTGTCGTTTTCTATTTTCAGTTTCAGTTTCAGTTCGTGTTGTTTCACTTGCCAAAGCAAATTTTCGAATTTTGTCTAAATAAACAAATATATTGACCATGTTTATTGAGCACAAAATTAGATATGTGCGTAGATATGCAAAATCAAAGCACAGTCGTCTATCAAGGTAAAAAAGCTTTCAAATGATTTCAGTTGCCTCGCAAACTGCATGCCGCATTAAATTGAAAAATCGTATTAAAAATTTATAAAAAAAAAAACAAAATGAGGTTATGCGGGCCGTAGATTCCACCTAGCGATATCGAAAATATAACATTAAGACTAATGATTCGAGCTTTGATGCCGTTTCCATTTGGGCTTTAATTGAGCCATGATATTTAAATGGGCGACGCCGCAGATCAGGGTCTTATCTAAGAGACGACTTTGTTTGGCTTGGCTCAAAGAGCATTGAAATATTTCACAAAATACCAAGCAACTTTTCCAGTGTTAACATTTTCCTTATCATCAAAAAATGCACAAATATTATACAAGACGATATTGCTTACCTTTGCATCAAGTATTTGTATAGTCCATTTCGCATTCTTTCAGCTGATACTAGAAAAAAGAGAAAGAATATTCAAGGTCTTTAGATAATCCTTGTTAACACTTTCAGCCTATTTCCAACTAAATTTAACCTTATATTCAATAATAAATAAATCAAAATAGATTTTAATATAAGCAAAAGAAGGGTTAAATGTTCAAGAAATGCATAGCAAATCTTCTATATAAATTTACTGTAAACTAAAGGGCAAACAAAATATTCTCTAGACAAACAAAATATTCTCTAAAATTCAACAAATATCGATACCTCAGAATACAATACTTAATATACTATGATAAAAGCCCAACTAAAAGCCAAAAAGCCGAATATTTTGGTGATTATTTTCTCACAGCCCGCTGCTTATGAATGAAATCGAAAAAGTTTTATCTTCTATGAATTTCTCGGCTGGCCGAAAACAGAATTTCATTAGCTTAGTTAACCTCTATTATTAGCCCGAGCAAACAATGGGCCAAGTTTTGACCACAACTATGTGAATATATATATAACGTTTGGCTGCTTGCCGGGGCCCCATCAAAAACCCATAAGGTCTTCGATTATCCAAAATAGCCGCAACTTTTGGCTTTGGCCTGCAGCTCATATTTTATTGTTCTTGTTGCTGGCCGCCATCAAAGTATCTCTCATATCCATCAATAGTCAAGATGCTTATCGGTCAGATAATAAATTTCACTGTGGGTGTGCCCCACGGTCCCCCCATCCCTTCAACTCCGACACCCGCCCTCAACGATGCTGGGCATTTAATTTTAAACGTTTTGGCTACGCGTGCTGATTTTATAACTTATCTTGGCATAACGTTTTTTTACGTTTTATGTGGCTTATGAAATCAGAGACTTTTTGTTGCTTTGATCAACGGCAACACAACGACAAAGAATCGAAATAAAAATATGCCCAAAAAATTCGTTGGTCAAGTTAATTTGTAACTTGAGTTGAGTTGCGGCTGCGATAAGATCTTCAAATGCTTATGACAGACGCACAAAGGAGCAGCAGCAGAAAAAGCAAACAAGTTTTGTTGGCGGATTTGCCATATTACTCAATGGTTTTGATGTTGCTCATAGTTTCTATTGATGGACAGTTCTTGACAGGCTGACTCGTTCAGCGTGGCTTATAAAATAGTTCTAAGCGCTGGTTTTGATTACCACACTGAGAGAAATGGTGGGTGATGTTGATGAATAGAAAATGTAAATGAAATAAATCAACTAAATCTGACTCGGTTTATGGCTTTTCTAGGAGAATCTCTGATGAAATACCAAGAGATTACCAAGAGTTAACATCACATTTTGAAATTTAAAGAATTTTATAGGATTAATGCAATAAACGTCTTAGCTTTGCACTGGAATGTGGCCAACAGCAAAGAAGAGCGGGGAGGAAGCAAAGTCTTACTCCCTGCCAGGTTAATTGGCCCGGCGTCTTATCACCAGGGATAAGAAGTGTGGCTAAGGTGTAAGAAGGTGTCGAGTTTGTAGCCTTGAGCCTGAGAACTTCTATACCTTGCGGAAATCCTTATCAAATTATATTTCCTTCTAGTTTGTTCAAGTGTCGTATGTTATTTTCTGCGTGTAGCCCAAACGCTACATTGAAAAGCCGCTAATCCTACCGCACATAAACAAAGCCAGCTCCGTTTTTTATGAGCGCCATAAAGTTAGTTCAGGCCATATAAACATTAATGGGCTTTATATTTAAATCAAAATAAGCATAGTTAAACATTTCGGTTGCCTTTCGTTGTTCAGTTCGTTGCATGCAAAATTAGTCCAGCTCCGCTTATAATAGCTAATTATGTGGTTATAGTTTTATGCATTTTTAATGCAAACATATAACAAAGTCACCTGGCCCGAGTGCCACATAAAATGTCGCTGATTAGAGGCGACGCACGTTCGAGTTGCTGTCGCTGGCCATAAACAATTTTATTGTTTAATAAAATTTATTAATAAATGTTCGGTCTAACGGGGCATTAGTCGTTGTCACACGCTTCCAACACAAATCAAAGTTTTAATAAACATGCAGTTTACGAGAGTTGCGGGGCCCGGGTCCGGGTCCGGGGCAACCAAGGGTTAAACCAGTTCTTATACAACGGCAAATTAACACTTTATAAAGTGCAGCCCCGGGCGCTTGCTCAGCCGGTTGCAGGCAAACAACCAAAACCAAAGTACCAAAAAAAAAAGCTCTCGGAAAAGTTTTTTCTGCTGCATGTAAATAGGCAGACCCGAAATTTGAGTAAGCAAAGTAAATGAAGTAGAAACGAGCTGAACAAAAAAAAAATAATATAAGAGAAATAAATAAAGGCGAAAAAAAAAGAATGCCCCGAAAATGTTAATTACTTCCTTGTTTACACAAAATGAGTGTGTCTGCACGTGTGTGTGTGTGTGTGTGTGAGAAAGTTTCGGCTAGGGGCGTTTAGGAAGATGCGCTACCAGAGGGTAGCGTGTTTACTGTAATAGTGTGTGCAGCGGGTCAGGGGTGAAAGGATGGGTATATTTCAAATTTCAATAAAGAAAAAGTTGCATAACTAGAGCTCACTCATATCAATTATTCAACAAAACTTGATAAGCTACTGATTATCCGAGAGAACTTTCCTAAAACGAAACTACCGATTGCTATCGATAATTATATCTACAAATATCGATAGATAACTAGCTGTTGCTATTGAGACCAGCTTCAAAATGGCACAAAACTTTTGACTACACGCTGTATATACCTGAGGTCGAATTCAAATGCTAATGAACGTAAGACGTAGATCGATTCGTGCATCATAATTAGGATAGATAGAGCAATTCATAGACTTAAAGAATCTAGTAAATGCCAATACAAGAATGTTGTGTAGTCAACTAGTACAAAAACGCCCCAAGATTAAGCTTTAAGGAGCCAAGTTGCCAGATGTTTAACTTTTGGAGTCTTGCTTTCACACTCTTGACAATGTAGAGCACACAGCGAGGGCTGTCAGCCTGGGCTGTTAATTCAGGCAAATGTAAACGCAACGCAACGCAAATCAACTCAACTCTTTTGGCTGATGGTGTTGATTACAGACGATTACAAAGCACTTGACTATACTACACGAGTAGTTCTCCAGAGAGCACTGTGCCATGCACACCCCGTTCATCCGTGCGGCCCCACTCCTCCCGCCATGCAATCATTCTTACGGAGCTCTGCGTCTAACTGTCTGCATTTGCTTAGACGCAGGGCCAACATGTAAGTCCTATCATTAAACTTTAGCAAAAGTCAAACAAAATTAAGAAAGCAGCCGGGAGAGAGGGAGAGACCTAGAGAGAGAGAAAGACAGACTCCTTTTGCTTGGAGGCCACTTGACGCTAAGTAAACCGAATTAAAAAGCACACACACTCAAGCTGGCACACACACACACACACACTCACGCACACAAATGAGGCACTCGTAGCTGCTTTGAAGTTTTTTAAGTCTTTAAGACCTGCTGACCAGCTTAAGGACATGACTGGGCATCGCATTGACTGCTTATTGGACTGAACATATGCCAGTGGTCGGTCTGGTCGGGTCGGTTGGTCGGTTGGTCGGTCAGTGGTAAAGATTATCGATCGTTGGCTTTTTCAATTGAATTGTCTTCGAATCTCAATGCAAGTCGCAGCCATGTTTCTAATATAGCCCATCTTGCTGGCCGTCTCACTTCCGCACGCTCTGACGCTCCCTTTTGCTCCAACACATGACCTCGTTGTGTGCCATGTGCGTGTGTGTCCTGTTCTGTGTCCTGGTCTGTGTCCTGGGCAGGTTCTGACTTTGCTTTGTTTGCGTTTTATTCTTGTATTTTGCTTCTTTTTTCCCCCTTTTTTTGTGCTGCATTCTGCTTGGGGTGCCTCAACACTTGCTCCAACGAAATTTAATAAGCAAAAGGACATGTTTTGGTGTCGTCCTCGTCGCCCTCAGCCTGTGCATTGCGTGTAAGACGTCCATCAACTGAAGCAGCCGGCTCATTAAACTTCTTTTTTTTCCTTTTTGCTTCTCTCTGTTCTTGGAGTGCCCAATGGCAAATGGCATATGAAGCTGCTGGGGTTTGACTTTAAAAGCTAACAACCATGTCCTGAACTTATTGATTTTTCGTATCCATTTTCGATTTTTTTGTCCTCCATTTTTTTGTATACTTTGTGGGTAGGACCTACAAGAACTGGTTATGAGAAACTTAAAATTGCAACGTTTGAGAAAATGGCGCAAATTCTATAATTGTGAAAATTAAACAATTTCCTTTTGAACAACTTTGGTAATATGAAAAGCGATTGCCAAGTGTTCAATTTTATTTACTTCAGTTTATTTTCTTTTTGTTTTACTATTTATATGCGCCTATATATAATTATATTACTTCGTTACTAATGATCTTCTTTCATATAAATAAACCCAATTGGGTAGAGCATTTATGAGTATATCGCCCATAATTAACTACACACACACACACACACACACACACATGCACATATTTTAGCTTAAAGGACATTTGTAATGTCTCAGCAAGAGCTCGACTTGTTTCCAAGTAGTTTACACAAATTGAATCTAACCAATTGAGGCTCTCAACTAAACCGAAACCCTTGGCTCAAGCAGCTCTCTTGGCCAAGCAGTTGAGCCGAGCCAATTTAATAAGCTTCTAAGGGCCGCCATAACGCAAATGTGACAAGTGCCAACAGGCAACACACACACACGCACACGCACAGAGGTAGCTATAATATGCATGTATGTATGTGGATATATATATATGTATATTTGAGTGTGTTCATCTATGTTTTCTCGTGTGTGTGTGTGTGTGTATGTGTGTTTTGTCATAATTTCACGTCCATTGTCAGCATTTATTCAGCGTCGCATTCAACATGGCGCGCAGCAGAAATGTCGCAGGACGAGCAACAACAACAACAGCCACAACGCATTGTCCTGAGCCTGCCTCGCATTTAGCTCAGTTTGTTGTCCTTGTTGTTGTTGTTGCTGCTGCTGCTGCTCCTCCCACATCGTAATTATTTGTTTTGGCTTGCTGGGTTCATTTACTTCATAAAAAAAAATAAGAGAAAAACCCCTAAAGAAGCGAGCGACACACACACACACAAATCTGAATGGCATGCCCGTGGCAAGGGTTTCATCGTGTGGCATGCCCCACATGTGTGTTTTGTGTTTATGCACATGTGTTTTAATTTTTGTTTGTTGTTTTTAACAACGACAGCAGCAGCAGCAACAACAACAACAACAAGAACAACAATAAAAACTGTTACACTTTTGTCGCTGTTGTCTTTTGCGTGGGCTCAAACAATTACAAATTATGGCTCAGTGTACGCTTAGGAGCTTCCTACCGAACCTGCCCCGTTTCGGGTTACCTTTTTTAATTGTTTTTTCCTGCTGTTGCTTCTGCTTCTGCTGCTTGTGTTCCTGTGGTGTTGTATTGCCCAAATGTGGTTGCTTTTGTTTTTATTGTTGTTGTTTCTGTTATGCTTAAGTGTCACCTTTGTTTATTTGAGCATGCCAAGGGTTTTCAAGTGTAGCCGCGGCCTAAGCAGGTCAAAGTTGAAAACGCCTCCAGAGCGCACATACTTGAGGCAGAGACTTGACTCCTATTGAAAATCTTTCACTACTTTGGCAATATTGTTAAACAGTTGCAAATACTTCATATCTATTTTTAGTTATAAGTGAATATATTTTTATATCCTGTACCCATTAAAAATGGGTAAGAAGGGTATAATATATATATGCAATTGTATACAATAGGCAGAAGGAAGCATCTCCGACCCCATAAAGTATATATATTCTTGATCAGCATCAATAATCCAGTCGATCTAGCCATGTCCGACTGTTTGTCTGTCCGTCCGTCCGTATGTATGAACGTAGGGATCTCAGAACCTATGGGAGCTAGACACTTTTAGCTGTAGGTCCTCCTAGTGCCTATGCAGATCGAGTTTGTTTCCGATATTCGATTACTTGCCCCTTTTCCAAGCAACCGATTAAAATCGATTTCGAAATCCTGTTTTTTGAGCATTTTTTGTAAATACTAAGAGCTAAAGTCACCAAACATGACAAGTAGCTTTTAGAATAAGAAAGAAGAGAAGGTTCAGAAGAAGAGGGTACAGGGTATACCCTAGTCGGCAGCTCCCGACTAGAACCTCTTACTTGTTATATTTACTTAATTGGCTTTTAGTTTTTATATTTATTTTAATTCAGTTTTATATTATATTTATTTTATCAACATTAAAGTTTCATTTATTTTTGCCAATGTTTTATTTAGCTATCCAGTTTCAGTTGAAATTTATCGCGAATTAATCAGACAGTTGATATATTAGACTAATTGTCAGTCTTGAGTTATTTTTAAGCGCTGCAGAAAGGTTAAACTAATTAAAGTTGACTTATCAATAAAAATAGAAGGAAATTTATTGACTGCACAAGCCCACGCGCGAATTTCATTCCAAAATAGACAATGTCAAGAGACGGAAGGCAGCGACAGTCAGATACGGAGACAAGCAGACGGAGAGACGGACTCTGATTTGCGCAGTGTTACACTGAACTACTCACCTTTTGTGCTGTTCTTTATGTGCTAATAGAATATGCCAGATACATATATATACATGAATAGATGTATATATCCAGCATATATGGAGCTGAGCGCAGTTGCCAGGAGACCGAAGCGTTTATTATACAGATTTATTTGCCTATTTCAACGCGCGGAACGTGACAAAAAGGTCGTTTTACTTTGTATGAGAAAAAATACATAAAAAATGCCCAGCAGCAACAATTTGTGTATATACATACATGTATTTATATATATATATATATGTGTGTGTGTGTGTGTATGAAAAGTCAGTTTGAAGTAAATCTTTATGCAAAATGTTTGGGCAATGACTGGCCCACATTTTGTGCACACATTTGACACCCGAAATGCCTTTTACTTATTTTTTTGGTGTCAAAGCAAATATTTAGAGCAACCTTTTTTATTACATTTAAATAATTTGATTGCAAGTGCTGACAGGGTCCGGTCGGAGCGTTTAAACTAGCACCGCGCCCGCACTCGCCCCTGACCTTTTTATTCTTATTATTATTATTGTTTTTATACCCTTGCAGAGGGTATTGTAATTTTGTCGTGAAATGTGTAACGCATAGAAGGAGACATCTCCGACCCCATAAAGTATATATATTCTTGATCAGCATCAACAGTCGAGTCGATATAGCCATGTCCGTCTGTCCGTCTGTCTGTTTCTATGCGAACTAGTCTCTCAGTTTTAAAGCTATCTTAATGAAACTTGGCAGAAGTCCCTTTTTCTGTTGCACGCAGCACATATGTCAAAACCAGCTGGATCGGACCACTTTATCATATATCTGCCATAGGAACGATCGGTCGAAAACTAGGTTTTTGATTAAAAGCCTTTTTTGTTTATCAAGATACCTTCACCAAGCTCGGCATTAACCATTTTCTCGGCATTAAAAGGTTGCAAGGGTATTAGATCTTCGGCGTGCCGAAGATAGACTTTCTTCCTCGTTTTCTCTATTTTTTTTTTGCAACAGTTTTCAATTCAATTTAATTCACTTTGCGCTCTGTGTGGGCGTCTCAGATACATTTTCTTATTTAATTTTGTTTTCTTTTTTGTATTTTTGCTTTTTGTGCTTCTTTCTCTGTACTCAGTTTTATTTGTAACAGCATAAAAATTTATTATCATAATAAGCAGGCGAGCCGAAAAGGCCGAGCTACTTTTTTAGCAGCAGCTACCAACCCATATGAGAAATATATTTTTTTGCTTTTCTGTGTGTTTTTTGTTATCCTGCAACCCTCGGAATGTTTTTTATGTGTGTTTTTGTTTCTGTTTTGATGGAAATTCGATATTTGCAACATGTATTGAATTTTGATCAGTTGCCTAGTAAGTAATACGCCATATATATATGGCGTATCTTTGAAGATATTTCTTGCTGCTGTTGCCTGCCTACATTGATTTAAAGTGCGAGCAACTAATTCGGCAGCTATTGATTTTGTGTGCTCCAGTAAAATGTAGCTCAACGGCAGCAGATGCGTATCGGCAAACAATTAAGAAAATTCTTAAATGAAATTTACGAAATGGAAATGGAAGGAAAAAAACATTCCGAAACTCTCTACGCTACAGTTCCTGCTGCTGCTAACCATCGAAGTGCCGACTTTTGCCCGGGCACAGTAGCAACTCATGTCTGTTACCATTTGTATCTAGATACGCATTTATAGTTACGTTCAGCCAGGGAGGGTTTCAGGTCTGATATGTGTGTGTGTCTGTGTGTGTTTGTACTTCATGTGTGTGCTGTTTCTTTGTAGGTTTTGTGTGTAATTCTATTAGTTGCAAGTTGTTGTAGAGTGTGGCACAGCTCTTTTGACGCAAACAGCCAACGACAAACCTCAATGAAAGCAAATTAAAAAACTTTTGCCCTGCCACCAGGCAGCCCAATGGAGAGGGGAGCGGCAAGGGTGGGGGGGTTGGTGCATGGGCCAGGGGGCACAGACGAATAACAAACGAATGGCAGGTTCCCCTCTTTTATTTTTAAAATCGTTTTTCCATTTGCCATGTTCAACGAAATCGAGTGCAACTTGTTTGTTTGTTTGTTGTGCAAAAATTTAGCTACTTTTTTGCACACAATTCGAACTAAAATAAAGAGAATGTGAGCAAAACGAGTATAGAATGGGGAGAGGCAATAAAAATTAATCACTTAGGTAATGAAATTTTGTGAATTAACTTTAATTACAAACACAATACATTTGTATATTCGAACTGATAGCTGGCAGGATCCGTATATGGAGGCAACGCATGGAGAACGTTTAAATTTAAAACCAAAAGCTTTAGGTTTTTACACCTTATCCTTACCGTACCTGTGCCTAGTAGTACATGAGAGTTCTTTGACCTATTCCACAGACAGCTCTAAACACAATTCATATTATAATCCACTTCGGCAGACCTAAACCCTACCACAAGCCACAAGTCTAAGGTCGTTCAATGCTTGGCAAAGACAAAGTCGGTGTCTTTTTTCAAGTATCTTTTTCTTTTTAACGCGTTCTGTGTTCCTGTTACCAAATCTGCCGCCACTTGTGGGCATCAAATGTAGCGCCTACCGCTTACTTACTCAGCTCTTTTTGGCCGCATAACGCACTTTGGTAGCACTCGAGAAGCTGAGCTTGGCATAAATGCCAAAAAACCGTCATAGAGAATGTGCCTAAGCGACTATGAGAATTTCTATGAGTGTGTGCGCGTGTGTGTTTGCTACCCTTCAATTTGATGCACAGACATGCCGTCATTTAGGCAGACAAACACTCCGCAAAACTCAACTGACAACCAGACAGAGCGAACCATACCGCGAGCACCAACCACTGTACAACTATGAAGGAGCATAGGGTAAAAGGGTAAAGGGGAATATGTCTGCAATGCGAGGCGCATTTGTATTTTGGTTTCATATATTTTATATACACACATATATTTACTATATAGAGAGTGAGGGAGAAAACAAAAAATGATTTATCACTTTGGTGCGCGGCGTGTATCTGAGTTACGTTTGCTCAGTTGACTTTGACAGGCCGCCGACTGCGTGCAGCCTCTCGCTCCCCGCAAGCGTCGCTCCATTCGACAGAGTTGCCGCACTGCGTGAGGATTACAAAACAGCAACTCATGTGCATGATGAATTAAATTAGCAAAAAGTATATATATATATAAAAAAAACTAACTAAAAAACCTGCCAGCGCATAGACAGCCCCTGTTGGAGCACACTCTTTTTCCCATTATCAAAACGCGACTTGGTTTTCGTTTCATTATAAAATGTTTTACACATATTAAAAACCTGCCCCAACATTGTCAGCCGCAGAGCAAAATAATCAAAAATATAGTTTTCAGTGCATTTGCATTTACAAAATGAGCTCTGCTTGTCAAGAGGAAATCTAGCTCAACAATTTTGTACTTGGTATTGTTTTTAGTTTTTTGAACCCAATCGAGAATACCCTTGCAGATGTTTGCCTCTTGCAGATGTGTGGCAAAAGGGAAGCTCGTAAATGCTGAGATCACATGTAAATATTTTAGATCACAGAAGAGTTTACCCTAAAGTTATCTGCTTTTCGACCGGTTGTTCCTATGGCAGCTATATTATATGAGGATCGTTTGGTCTAGATATCTTGTCAAACAATTAAGTTTGCCACACAAGAACCTGCTTTTCGACCAGTTGTTCCTTTAGAAGCTATATTCGTTAATTTCGCACCTTCTGCAACAGAAAGACGGACCTATGCCAAGTTTCAAGAGAATAGCCCCAAGCCTGAGAGACTAGTTCGCATAGAAACAGACAGACGGCAAGACAGATAAACCTTAAACCTTTGTAATATTTTATCAATATAAAGTTAACAAGAAAAGTTGTTTCTTGAGCTTCTGACTTTAGTGACAAACAGACTGCTAGTCATTTGCTTAGTCATTCAACTAAAAATAAATATTTTAGTAAGTTTTTATGCCTCAAAACACATCCAATACGAAGTCCCATCCCATATGCTCAACATATCAAACTGACAGATTTTGTTAGTTTTTAAAAAAAGGTTTTTCATTTCATTTTTCATTTTGCATTTGTTCGCTTGCGAAACAGAAAAATATCTTTGTTTTGTCGTACATAGATGTATATAATAGTCGTATATATATATATATATAATATATATATATATATATATCAATATATAAATAGTTATTCACAAGAATTCGAATTATTCATAGAGTACATTATATATAAGTATATATAAGAGTGGCATTAAATTATAGCTTAGAACTTAGCATTGTTTTTAAGTTATATTATATATTACAAAATAAAAAATAAATAACAGTTTTGGGCTTTCATACTGGTACAAGTGTTTGCTTCTCTCCACAACTCTCACTGCTTCTCCCTCTCTCTCTCTGTCTCTAGCTAACTAACTTCTGCTAACTCTTTCTAATCTGCTTCGCTTTTTGTTATATTTGTATTTATTTATATGCTGCTTAGTTTGAAACTGTTTTGCTAAAACTGTATGACGAGTAGGCGAGTTTATGATCCAAAATATGACATATACATATATACGTAATTTTCTTAATTTTGTTAATTTCTTGTTTTGTTGTTACATTGTTGCTTTGAAATAAATGCTCTTAAGTGTTGGTATCCATCGTACTTGCTATAGGCAGTTGTTAAACATTTACTCTTGTCCATATACCATATATGTATATGGATATATGTATACATATATATATATAAAGTTAATCTCATATAGGTTTGCTTTTTATAATATCAGTTAGTATTTTCTTTTGTTTTTACAGTCACATATATATATATGTATATATATTAAGTATTTTTGTATGCATGTATTTATATTGTGTATACGCCATGTAGTTTTAACCCATTTATGAAACTTCTATTATTATTTTATATTGATATTATTATTATTATTATTACAATATTTTGGTAAGCGTAAGTGTTTAAAATGAGCTTTACTGCATAGTTTGTTTTATTATATCGAGTTTTTTACGTTTGCTAGCTAATTGTTGAATGCTTTTCTTTCTTTTACACAAGTTCAAGTACTCTGCATGTGTGTGTGTGTGTTAGTGTAGATGTATCTGTGTATTGAATTAATTGTAGGAGACTACGTATTTGCAGTGGCATTTACTTATATTTTAGGCATATCTATATAACTATATTAGGCTTGTTTTTCTTTATATACATATACAAGGATTCGCTCTCTAAGGGGGAGCACAGCTTGGAGAGCAGAGCAATGAATAGGCGGCAGTTTTTCTCTTCTCTTACTTTATAGCTCTATGGAAATAGTTAAATTAAAGTTCTTTTAGCTTCACTTTAAAGATGGTTAAACAAAACTTGCGGAAAGAAAAGAATATTCAAATTAAGCAAAACTATTACAACATTTTTCAATTTGTGCTTTAAACAGATTTAGAGATTTCCAGCATTAATTAATTGCCAAATATCAAAGATTTGTCAGTTAAACACGCACCTTGTCAATTGTCAAAGTGTGCTTTTGTAGACGGACACTTCAGATACAAAATCAGTGTGCAGTTTATAAATCTTAAGCTTGTTGCTTGGTCTAACTGATTAAAAGCATATTAAAAAGTTAGCTGGCAAATGCACTAAACGCATTTTGCAGCTCTGGAGGGAAAATGAATGAATGAAAATGCCGTTTGGCAAAAGTTTTCTGCAACTGCAGCTGAACTTTGTGGAAACTTCATTTTAGCTCGCACAACAACAACTTGACATTGCCACGGCCCCCTCTCCATCAACCATTCTGACTACTCCCTGCCCCTGAGCACAATTCATGCAACACATGCGACTTGCTACATAAACACAACACACAACACACAGCAAACAGAACACAAACAAATGCAAGTGCAACTGTATTTGTATCTTTGTATCTTTTAGTTTGTATCTGTATCTTTTGGTCGTGCCCGTGTGTGTGTGAGTCTATGTGTTTAATGTACTTGGATTTATGTTTGTACAGTGCACTAAAATGACTTTACACTGGGTAAACAAAATATTTGTTACGCTGCGCGCACTTCCTGAATGGGGTTGAAGGGGGGGAAACAGCAGGGGCTGGGTGCGGGGGGCTGTTCGTTTTTAGTGTGTGTGCGCCATGTTAGGTTTTTCTTTGGGTTTGTATAACTGCAATTTTGGACTCTAGACAGAATTTATAATTTACTTTAGCTGCCTCGCACTCGCACTCGCTCGCTCGCTCTCTCTCTCTTTCTATCTCCCACTCCCACTCTCTCTTTCTCTGTATCTGTCTCTATCTCCTTGTCTAATGCACCCTTTGCTGTCTCTCGCCCTTTCTCTTAATTTTAGCTCGCACATATTTTAGTAATTAAAATGATGCACCAGGAACCAGTCCCTATAGAAATCACTGTCACTCTGTCCAACTGCTGGACAGGCATCCTCCAACATATATATCTGCTTCTCTTTCACTTAATACGTCTCCTGCTCTACCTCCCGCTCTCTCTCCCTCTCTTCATACCAGATACGCCTGCACATGTGGGCCCTGTTGTTGGCCACTCGCCTGTTGTTGCTGCTGCTGCTGCTGTTGTTGAGGATTGGACTTGACCGCTGTGCTGGGACCCAGTGTGCCCGCATGTGCCGTCTGCAGCTGCTGCTTGGGCTGTGGTCGCCAGGTCTGTGCCCGCTGCTGTGCCTCAAGCGGAGCTGCTGCTGCTCCGGCAGCTGGCATCATCAGCATGTGCTGCTCGTTGTCCAGCGTGGAGTAGTCCGAATCGATGCTGGAGTAAATGTGCTCCGAGGGCGGGCGCATGCCATGGTGTTGATAATATTGTGCATGCAAATGATGCGGTCCACCTGGATTGACGCCCACTCCAACAGCCACGCCCACACCCTCACGTTCACCGCGTCGCTGCGGTCTGGGACTGGGCGTGGCTGTCGTAGCCGTGGAATAGTTTTGCTCAGCTACGGCAGAAGCAGCTGCGGCCACTGCAGCCGCCGCCTCCGCTGGTCCACAGTAGGCAGGCGGCGGTGCCTGGCGATAGAGCAAACCCGGACTGGCCGGTTGCTTGATGCGCTCGTGATTGTGGTCCAGCGTATAGTTGTTGCCCCTATAGGTGGGATAGTCGACGGGCAGAGCATAGCGCAGCTTCTCCCAGAAATGGCGATCGGTGCGCCGGATGCGATGCACCGCCGAGGTCTTCAAATATGGCAACAGCTCAATGTCGCTCTCCGCCTCAAAGGCCACCTCGGGCTCCTCAATAATGACCAGCTTCTGTGGGCGACCACGCAATGCGTCGTGCAGGGATCGGCGCAGCTCACAGCGTGACCATTCCGTTTGCAGGAAATTGCGTGTCAAGAGGATGACAACACGCCGGGACACACGACTCGCCTCCAGCAGCTGATAGTGTGTGGCATCGTGTGCCAAATCCCGATGCTGCAAACAAACGCGCAACGCCGGACGACCCGTTTCCAATTCACTGGCCAGATGCTGGCACACAAACTCCGAATCCTTGGCGGAGTGCAGCAACAGGGCATCGTAGAGTTTCTCGGACTCCTCGCAGCGTGGCCCGAACACACGCACCCCATAATGCGCAAATAGCCAAATTCTCAAAGATTCCCGGAAGACAAACACAATGATGATGACGACCAGCAGAAAGATGAGCGCCAAGGCGGCTGCCAGCAGCGGTATATAGGATTCGGGTATGCCATGCTGCAGCATGGAGCCACCGGAATAGTAGTCGGTGCAGGCCGCACCAGTTGAATTGAAATCCAATTCCCGTTTCTGAGTGGCAGCGCCCGTCGAGCTGCTGTCCGCATAGGCTGCAGCGGCTGTGTTCGGCGCCGCCATGCAGTAGATATCCTGTGCATCCTGGACAATCAGTGCATTGTCTGCCACATAGGAGGTGAGCGCCTGCAGGAACTGACACCGGCAGCTCCATTGATTACGGCCCAGCGATATGGCACGCAGTCGCTGACCAAAGTGTGTCGCATGCAGCTGCCAGATGGGCAGTGTGACCAGACGATTGCCATCGAGACGCAGCAGCTCCAAGGAGACCAACGGCGCCAGCGTGCCATTCTCAATGTTGGCCAGTTGATTATTATGCAAATACAGCTCCCTCAGGGCGGACAATTGCTCAAACTCATAACCATGCAGCGTCTGCAGGCGATTATCGGACAGCTGCAGCAGCTGCAGTGTGGCCAGACTAGCGAAAGTGCGATTCTGTATGGCTGCCACCTGGCTGCCATTCACATACAAAGCCTTCAGATTTTTGCGTCCAATAAAGGCGTGATTCTTGAGCACTGGAAAATTGTTGCCATCCAAGTAGACAATGCTCGAGTCCATGGGCACACGACGCGGCAGCTCCATGGTCAACTGATTGCCGCAATCAACCACATTGGTAGACCAAATCTGATCGTGATAGCAGGTGCAATTGTGCGGGCAGGTCATCTCGCAGTCGCAGGCATCAAAGTCACAGCAATGGCACAGCGCAAAACAATGCGATTCGTAGCGGCAGAGAAAGTCCTGTGGGCGCAACGCGCTTAGCGGACGCACTGCAGCACCGCGAGCATGCGGCATGACGCACTCAATATTTGGCATATCCATGACGCGCGGATGCTGGCGTGTGGTCAGATTATTGATGCGCTGCAGCCAGTCCATGGTGCAGTCGCACTCGAAGGGATTGCCGCCCAAATAGAATTCCGGCAGGGGCTTGGGCGCCAGCACCGGAGCGATACGCAGCTGTTGCAGCTGCAATTTGCTCAGCTGATTCGCATAGAGATCGACGCGTGCCAAATTCGACTTGTCGACAAAGGCATTGGGTAAAACATTGCCAATTAGATTGTTATTTATGAACAGCAGCTCAATGGTATTGGGTATGGACATGGGGCCAATTTCCGTAATGCGATTATGACTGGCATCGAGGGTCTTGACGCGTATCTCCTCCTGCAGCTTGTAATAATTGCCCAATGCTTCGATATAATTGCCATGTATATCCAGCCATTTAAGATTGGAGGGTATGAATGCATAATCAAACCAGACCAAGTGATTCTCGGAGAGATTCAGCCAGAGCAGCGAGACCAATGTGGCAAACACGCCATTTATATCGGAGAGAAAATTGCGATCCAAGCGAATCGCCTCTAGTTCATAGTTCTTATCAAACGCGCCGCGTTCGATGCTCTGTATGCGATTCTTGGCCAGATTCAAGACGCTCAAACGTGGCAAATCCGCAAACATGCCCACAGTTATATTCCCAATTTGATTATCGATCAGACGCAGACCGGTTAATTGATGCAGATTCTTGAAGCTTTGATTGTCAAAGGTGCGTATTTGATTCTCGCCCAGATCCAAGGTGCGTAGCATGGCCAAATCCTGTAGAGCGCGCGGCACCTCATTCAGCTGATTGGAGCTAAGATCAAGTTCTTTGAGATCCGAACAATTCTTAAAGACAGCTGGCTCCACCACGCTAATAAGATTATTATTAAGCGTCAGCTTGGAGAGCACATAGAGGCCATTGAAGAGCTTGTCATCGAGCGTGTGCAGCCGATTCTCGGCTAGATTCAGCGTGTGCAGATTATAGAGCGGCAAGAAGGCATTATCCTCGATATGGCCAATGGAATTATTGCGCAAATTGAGTATTTGCAGAAAATACAACTCCTTAAAAGTGCGATAGTCGATGCGTGTCAGCGCATTGTGCGCCAGATTTAGCACTATGAGACGAATGAGTCCAGCAAATGTGGTATTATCGACATGATTGGAGGTCAATTGATTGCCCGACAGATCCACCACAAGCAGCTGCTCGAGACGATGAAACAGGCCCTTGGGCAGCTCATACAGTTCGTTGTTCTGCAAGTGTATCTCACGCAGCTCCTTGCTGCCCGCAAACAGGCCCTCCGGCAGCGTCTCCAAATGATTGTTGCTTAGATTCACAATACGCAACGAGGCCAAACCGGCCAGCGCCTCACCCGACAGCTCCGAGATATTATTATGCTGTAAATTCAAATGCTGTAGGCGACGCAGCCGCGAGATGCCCCAACTTTCCGTAATGGAGCGCAGCTCGTTGTGACTGGCATCGAGCAGCTGAAGCTCGCTGCCACTGCCAGTGCCAGTGCCCCCGCTGCCGCAATTCATGTCCGCAAAGCCCAACTGTTCGGCGGTGCGTATGCGATTGCGTGTCAGGTTGAGCGTCTGCAAATTGCCCACGGGGCACAGGAAGCCAGCGGGCAGGGCACGCAAATTATTATCGCTCAAATCCAGCTCCGTCAGCTGCTTCAGTCCATTTAACGAGTCCGGGTAGAGTTCCAGCGCCTTGGCCGGGCCCCATTCGGCATTGCGTGTGCTCAGCTTCAAGGCTTTCAGTGTGCTCAGGCCCTCGAAGGCATTGTTGGGCAACTGCAGCAGCTTGCAAGACTCCAGACGCAGCGTGTCCAGCGTTTGCAGGCGGGCAAAAACAGCCATCGGCAGCTGGGATTCAAATAGATACAAATCGCTGCATTTGATGGTCAATTGGCTGCTGCCATCGGCACCTTGTAAATCCAGGCCCGGCTGACGCTCGATTAAACGCAGCGCACAGTAGACCGAGCTGGTGCCGTTATATGTCCAGGTGCATTGATTACTTGGTCCGCTGTGTGCCGGTGCCGGGGACGAGGCCACCGGCTGCATGGCCGCGGCCAGCAGTGAGCTATAATCGTTGGAGAGGCTAACGCTGGCGGCGCCGGCGCCACCTCCCAGCATCGCATGGCTGGCAGCGCTATTATCGCTGCTGGCCGAATCCTTGGGCGCCAGAGCGCACAGGCAGCTGCCGTTTAGGAGGAGGAGCAGCAACAGAAGTAACCGCAGCTCCATGTTCTGGCTTGGATTTGGGTTGGGAATTTTAAGGGGGATGGGGTATGGGGCTGTTGCCTAGGTATTACGACGTTTGATATTTTTCACGTTACGTTTTTCGCGTTTTCACTGCTCAGTTTTTAATTGAAATTGACATTTTTAAATTGGTTTTTTTGTTAGGTTTTTTTCTTGAAATTTTTGATAGCCCTTCAATTTTACACACAGCACTTATGAACAAGAATTTTTAAATAATTGCTTTTATTTTTGCTTTATTTCATGCACTTCACCATTGGATTTTATATTCATTTCATGTTTTCATTTTAGAGTTTCTCAACTCTCATTTTCATCATCGTTTGAAACGCTTTGCGATTATTTTTCTCTTGTATTGTGTTTTTATTTGAATTTTGTGCGTGCTCCACACGTCCGTACCGTACGGCGCTCGCACTCGAACTGTTTGTTGGTTCGCTTAACCAACTGGCCGTAGACCGATGATATAGGAGGAATATCCAACAGCCGAACAACAGCAAAGATACAATGTGCAGTTACATACAGAGAGTGCAAACGAGCCCGTGTGTGTGAGAGAACGAGAGAGCGCGACAGGCACGAAGGAGGCGCATGTGCTCGTCGGGTGGATTTTTTGCCTAAGAACGAACACGACAAGTCACACGATATAAACGGCTCTCGCACGCTGCCACTCTCCCACGCTCACTTACGCTCTCGCATTAGTTACATTTATTGCCGCTGCACGGCCAAATGGCGCTAGTGTGCCGGAGTAAAAGAGAGCCACGAGTTGCCAGAAAATGTGAGCGCATGTTTTGAGTCACTTTTTGAGTGACTTTTTATTTCGGATTTATGAATTGAAAGCAAAGTTATGAATAACCAAACGATTTTTAAGAATTTATAAAAATAAATCAGATAATGTATAATGTCTCTATAAGCCCTTATACTCTAGAATAAGCTAACTTTCTATGAAATTTGTTAGAAGCAATTAGATATCAAATAATTTGCAATATAATTATAGTTTGAAAAGTATGCTATATAAAATCTAAAAAAACATATAATTTCTATTCATATTTATAAAAACGTAAACATTCTTTTTCCTGTTACTTTACTTCTAAAATGATAAACATAAATATCTTAAGCTTCCACACTCTCCCTCTCTCTTTCTATCAGTCTCTCTCAATCTTTCCATTACTCACTCTATCCGCGCTCTTTAGCTCAACATCAGTCAACAATCACCCATCTCTGCCTCTCTCCCGCTTTCAACTGCATTTCCATTTATTCTTGAAGTTGTTGTTGCTCGCAACTCACACGCGCTGCCATCAGCAGCGGCAGCAACAACTTTGAAGGCGCATCCGTCAGATACGTTTCCTATTGCGAGGCAACTTCTAATTGTTGCAGCTGCAATGCAAAGGCGGTTCGTGCAACGGGGGTAGGGAACAGGGGCAGGCAGTCTGCTAGGCAATTTTGTCAACGCTAAAAGATGTTTAACACATTGCTAGGATAAAGATACATATGCAGTTAGGATCGCGCACTTTAAGATACATTAGGCAATTCGCCTGGCGGCTCAAGTGTGTGAAGTGAGAGGAAGACAAAGAGAGGGAAAGAGAGAGAGAGAGAGAGAGAGAGAGAGAGAGAGCCAAGCTATATTTAGTGCAGGCATTGTTTAGACAAGCCGTGAAATGCAATTGGGTGCTATTTCTATATATGCATCTGAAGTATCTTCAGTTGGAAGCTGTTTGAATTTCAGTTGTTCTTCTTTTTGTTTTTGCTCTGGTTTAAGGCCAAGGCCGTTCACAATGGATAGGAGAGTAATGGGGCAGGGTGTGCTTGAGTTTGGCACAGTGCGTGGCATTTGAAAATTTATTATTTATATATCGCATATGTATGCAACTGGCGCAAACTTTTGTTTGTATGCAGCAAAGTTTTCGTCTAATGCATTTATTATTCATGCCAACTTTTTCATTAACTGACACAGAGCCAGCCACAGCGCGCCCACACATGAACGGCAGATGCTTGCGGTGGCAAGCCACCCACCCATTCGCAATTCTCAATTCGCAGGTCCTGGCCAGTCGTCATCGGCAACAAATCTAGAAAAAGGCCAAAGCCCAAAAGTGAATTGCCAAAGGTGGAGAAAAAGACGCCCCCCGCTCCCCTCATTGCTTTTCCACCAAGAGCGTAAAGGTAACTAAGTTAGTGCCCCTCGCCGCCCCCTGCCACATCTTCTCCTGCTCTTGCCCAGATCTGGCTCCGGCTCTGGCTCTGAGTAGGTTTCCACGACAACGCAGACGAAGACAAAGTCCCAACACATTGGCATTGTTTCCTCTTTTTTTTATTGTTTTTGTTTTTTCGGCTGGTGCTAAGGTGTCGGAAACTTGTTCAACTTGTTTCCATTTTACTATTTTTTCCCTCACGTGTGTGCCTGCGTGTGTGTGTGTGTGTCTGCATGTGTGCATGTGTGTGTGTGTGCGAGGCTGTAAAAATAGCAACAACGCAAAATGCTACCTCATATTTAGGCATGTGAGGCACAGGCAACAGTAGCCAGCCGCCCGGGTTTCCTATTTGGAATCTGTTGTTGATGCTGCATCGGCCCGCAGGACACTTTTTTGTTATCAACGACAGCAGCAAAAATTGTCAGCCTAGTTGTCAGTTATCAACAAACAAGCTCCATTAAGCGCTGTAATGCCTCGTTTTAGTTTAATGGTAAATGTAAAAGGCTCAAATTAAACCATTTTTAAGCTATCTGAAGGCCGAACTGTGTCAAAACTGATGAGATTTTGATGCTGTATGCCATTTCGTGCAAGCCTTGGCTTTCAAGTTGAAATTTTATATATTGGAAATTGATTCTAAGTAGGGAGAAACAATTATCGAATGTCTTTTAAAAACGTTTTGAAATTGTATATAGTTATATAACTTTTGAAAATCTTTCTTCAAATAAAGAAGTGTAATTCTTGAGCCTTTCATCAAGCTGGCCATCTAGTTAAAAGCTCATCTCAACTTTGCAAAATATAAATCTGCTTTTATATTGACTATTTCTTTCTGACTAATTTCAAAATCCTTTTTTTATGTTTTTGAGTATCTACATACATTTCTTTTTTTGCAAATGCCTCTTCCAATATCTAATTGATCCTAACTATATGAAGTCCAAATCCACTTTTATGATGACTTTATTTTTTCATTTAAGATACCTTTTCTGCGTTTGATCATTTTTTGCAAATCTTTTGATGAAAATCCTGGAACCTTAAGTCATATTCCTTCTAGAGTCCAAAGTATCATTTCCTAACCAATTTTTATGAGACTTGACTTAAATACTTTTATAATATTCTTTTGAGAATCTACGGTTTATTTACGTCCGAATGCATATATAAAGATATCTTTGGTATATATAATATATACGACAACGACCTCTAAAGACGACAACTATTGTCCGGGTTGCGTGTTGTATTTGGTTGTTATCTACGCCAGAGTCTGAGAAGTCATAGCCCACCATGAATTATCTCTGGCCAAAGAAAGTCACAAGTACAAAGACAACTCTATGCCGGAGATGAGGAGCCAGTCGAGGGTTATCAGCTGTCGCTTTGCTGTTGCTGTTGCTGCTGCTGCTGCTCTCTGTGATATGACAGCGCTTTGCTGGTATTATATTTCAATTTATAGATCATATTTTATGGCTGTGCTATGGGCTGGCAATATATTTAAATGTGCATTAAATTACGTAATAAATTCAACAACTAATGCTAAACTCTCTTACGCTTACTGCCTCTCCCCCTTTGCCACCCTCTCTCAAACTCTCTGTCCCACTCTCCCTCTCTCTCTCTGTCTCTCTCTAATTAGAGAGCCGACAATAAAATGCATCGCAGCCAAGTTTAATTACCAAAAGTGCGACAAACGTGGCGCAATTTTTCGATTAGAGGCGCCGTTGCGAGGCCCCAAAGCGATTCCGATTCAATGGAGCACAGCGGCCACATATATGTACATACATATCTCTGTTTCGGTTCCATTATCAAGCACGGCGCAGCCCTTGTCCCACCAAAAAAAATGAAATAAAAAGGGAATTTGTCATCAAGGGAAAGAGCACAAACAAAATATTGTGCAATAGCAAATGCTGCAGCCAAAGAGCTGATATAAAATATGCCCGAACAGGCCAAGCCCGGTTATATGCGGCCAGTTTCACGGCCGGGTACAGAATTTTGACCAAAAATTGAACTAAAAACAAATTTCAGCTGCAGCTGAAATTGACAGGCGCCTTTATAGGCTGGAAGGGGAGGAGCACAGGATGCGACTAAATGCAGATCCCGCAGCACAGTGGGACAAAAATAAATGTAGAATGTTAAGATATATATGATATATGATCGAAAACTAAATCATATTTGTATATAATAAGCAATTATGTTAGCTGGAAAAGCAAAAAAACATTATAACAACATAAAATTAGAGCATTTCTGACTATTTTTGATGCGAGGGAATCTTTTATCAAGAATGAGCTTAGCACAAATGTGAAATACATTTGCAAAATTTATATCACAAAATTTATAACTGAAAAAACTTCCAATCGATTAAGATTTAAATACTATGAAAATATATCTTTTTAAAGACAGATAGACAGACGGATAACTTTGTACTCGGAAGTACCTTAAAGCATCTGTATTCAAGTATATAGAAATAAATAATAAAAAACAAATAAATAATAAATAAAAATAAAATCATTGAACGGAATTTTCGGTGTCAGCACCGATGCGTACCTAAACTGTATACTTCGGTTAAATGATCATCTTTGGGTTTCAAATACTTTATCCTTTATTTATTGCTAGCTTCATTTTTATATAGTCGTCAATCACTAATCTCATGCTAAGCTTCAATTTAGTGGCTCAGAGTTCCGCTTTCTGTTTGATTCTCTGACTAAAATACAATTGAGAAATGCGTGAATTGTTTCATTGAATGCACCACTGTGCGCTCGCCTCGGCCCTCGCAGCAAGTGTGAAGATTGCTGAACTGCTGTAGTTCTTCTTCTTGGAACACCAACACACTGTCCCTGTCTCTGCCTTCATCTTTGTTGTAATGGTTGTTGTTGTTGCTGTTGTTGTTGTTGTTGTTGTTGTTGTTGTTGTTGTTGTTGTTGTTGTTGTTGTTGTTGTTGTTGTTGTTGTTGTTGCTGTTGTTGCTGGCGCTGCCATGATATAAATTGCACAGCTGAGCAGGCAGCATAATCGCATGCAATTATGCCCCACACAATCACAACGGCAAAAGTTTGCAAAACTCGCCAAGCAGCAACCAACTCAGCTGGAAGTACTATAGCAGCAGCAGCAGCCGCAGCCGCAGCAGCGACAGCAACAGGAGCAGAAGCAGAAGCTTCAATTGGAGAGGGAGCTGCGCGGGAGGAGCAGCAACAAGCCGGCATTAACAGGTGAGTGGGCTGGGCAGCAGCTCGCCGACTTAAGACACCGAATTGAGAGAGCGAGAACGCCCCAGAACCACAACAATGCAATGGCTATAGCCACAGTTGCAGTTTTTTCTGCTGCAACAGCTACCCCCTGCCCCATCCTCTATACCGTCTCTGCGTGCTGCTCTCGCCAGTTTTGTTTGTTGCACAATCTTGTCTAACTTTGTTTAGCCATCGTGGCCAGTAGGTTTCCTGTGGCCAGTCTTCTCGCTCGCTCTTACTTCCCCCCTCTTTCTCTCTCTCTCTCTGTGTGTGATTTTAGCCATGTCGTCCTTGCCTGATTTTTGAGGCCTATTTTTGTGGCGAGTTTGACGGCGCGCGCTCTTCGAGCTTTGCTTAACTACATTTTCTTTCCCTTTTTGCCGCTCGATGATTGCAATTGGATGCACCGTGTATGGCCATCGTCCTGTGCAGCCTTGATCTATTGATGGATTTTCTCCTCTACGGTTGCTTCTTCAGCTTCTTGTTGTTGTTTTTGTTGTTGTCTTGTCCAGTTTTCAGTTTTGTGCCACGCTTTGAGCAAATATTGCATTTTGCGTTTTCCAATTAAACTTGAACAAGTGCCGCCTTTTTGTCTACTCGTCACGCGTTTTCCTTTCACAAGTGTTCAGAAGGATTTCAGTTATCGAGAATGAATTTTGCATCCTTTGCGTAAGCTGAGCAGCTGAGAACCGAAGAAGGAAATTGAAGTGCAAGCCTTCCAATCTTTATGTATTGGTTGTAGCAGAGGAATATTTTTGTTTAAGATGAGAATTCTAATCTAAATTATAATTCTTCAAGTTGAATGTGGTCTTAGTAGACTAATGATTAATATTCATTGTAAACTTGATCAGTTAATGATTACTGAGCAGTAAACGGAGGGTTGGACCACCTGAGCAGAAGGTAAATTATGCTCTGTTAGTTAAGTTAATCTTCAAGTTATTTCATGCTACAAATTAGTTTGCTCTCTCGGAACTAAATGCTGTGCCTAATCTTGCACATCTTTCCCAACACTTGGGCTCAACAAAATAACATTTATCTTTTATCTATTTTAAAAGATTAAAAAACTCCCAACTAGTCTTTAACTCATTCATAGAAAACTAAAACGTCTTTCCGTGAAAGCAGGAGTGCAATAATTCTAGGAAAATTTCAAGGCAGCAGTGAATCGAGTACAGTTGGTAAGAGAGAAAAAAACTGAAAATAAATAAATAATAGCAATTACATACGAACGCGCCGAGCTAATAAAACCGGCAGCAGGCAGCAGGCAGCATTACATAAAACAAGCGCCTCTTGGCCAAGTTCGTCTAGAGCCGGCTTAGAGCGCGCACTTGAGCGCGTTTATAGCACTTTAAGAGGCCCGGTAAATACATAAAACAAAGTTCTGGACAGACTTTGCCCCCGCCCCCTCACTCAATCAACGGGAGTGTGCCTTCAATTTGGACACGTGCAGCTCTCGAGTGTTTTACAATTTTTCATTTAGCCAAAGAGAAATTCCTAGAAATTGTTACCAGGCGTCTAAACTAGTTTACGGTAAATGCGCTCTAACTAAAATAGTAAAGAAATGTCCAGTTGTTCACATAGGTATATAATATTTAGGAATTTTGTCATGCATAAGAAGGCATAACTGAAAATCCAATGATAATTGTTAGAGAATGCCGTGCACGTAGCTCGCTCGTTAATTCTACGAACTCAAAAATCATATACAATAACCAAAAAGCAAGACAATTAAAGCATATTTTTTTCCTGGTAAAACGCCACACATAACCTTGCCTGCATTTTAATCATCATCATTTTTTTTTTTTTGGTTCTTTGGTTCGTTTTAATATTTTTCTCTTGTATTCTCGCATGGTTTTGACGAATTTCAACGAGCTGGTTGCACGTGCTGCAGTGCGAGCCACATCAATCAAAAATAATTTATTTGAGAGCAGCCAAAGCCAGAGTCTTGGCCAAAGAGCCAAAGCTCGTGGCTTGGACATCTGAGATAGCGTTATGGTTATGGTTAATGGTTACAGTCATGCCTGGCCTGCAAAAGAACTGCCCAGAGACACGTTGATAATACTTAGAAACAAAAGAAAACTGAAAGAAAAGCCTCAAATGCATTCCGTGGCAACTCTTCTTTGTCGAATCGTAATTGTGTTAGAATTTTTTGTATGCATGACAATTGCTCCCTTATAATTTACGAGCTCGATTTGCCTACAAGCCTGTCCTCAATTAATTGATTTATTGCAGTCCGCAGCTGAACGTGTCGAATAGTGGGAGTTAAGGCAGAATATGTGGAAGTGGAAAAAAACTAAAGAAAAAACCAACTGAGGAAACTTCAAATGAAAACTTTGAATAATTCTGAGAGATGAGCAAACAATTGCTTTTTGTATATACTTTGAAATATTTCAGCTATATCCTATTACAATTCTGCCTAACATTGGTCGGAGATCTGATCAATTTCTGCAGCAACCTTCACGCCGATAAGCTACTGAGGTATCTGAACACGATCGCCAGGATCCTGCGGCTGACCCTTTAGTAGCCTTTAAAGGTAACAACCCAGGACGAATCATCTAAACACCGTAGAGAAGTAGACCATGATCATGATCAACCCAGGACGAATCATCTAAACACCGTAGAGAAGTAGATCATGATCAAAAGGTACTGATCGATTCCAAAGTATACAAAAAAGTATTAAATCTTAAGAAAAGTATAAACATGTTCTTATACAATCTTAAAGCAGCGAAACTCACTTAAGTTTTCGCCAAAAAATAGAATGAAAAAATGTAAAGTAATAAGAATATAAAAAAGAAAATGTTTGCTACGTGCGATTCGACAGTCACGACTCGCAGATAATCATTTTCAACGCCTTAACACATGTCTCCGGCAAAGGGTGAAATTTGTGTGTGTGTTTGTGTGTGTTTGTGCGTAGGGCGCAGGGGTCGGATTGGGGACTTAAGTTCTTTAAATATATTTAGTCTGTTTAATTCCTTTATCTTGTGGCCGCAGAGTGCAAAATGTTGCCAGCTGCCATGGGCACAAAGAGTTCTATTGTGCCCGAATCGCTGTGTGTCTTATTTACAAAATATTTATGCCAAATGTCTGGCCATATACGTAGAGCCGTAATTAGATAGTCAAATAACTTGACGCTGAGGCCAAAAATCAATAGCAGCCACCACCAACAGCAGCAGCGGCGGATTCGAGCCGTGAGCTGACAAAAGATGCTCGGGTACGTCCATTAAATTTGTCACCCGCGGCTAAGCTAAATGTCAAATAGTTGGCACACACACTCGCACTCGCACTCGCACAACAATAACAGCATCAATTTGACACGTACAGTCGCTAATGATGGGAATGACCAGCCAACTGAGCGATCGAATCCCATTGACCGACCGCTCAACATGCCCACAATTGTGCCCCGACCCCGAACTCCCTTTTCCCAACCATCCACCGTGCGAATGTGTTGGGAACTTTTGGACATCCTGCCGTTTCCTGGCTCAACCAGAAATGTGGCCCTAACCTATGTGTCAGTTGACATTTGGAGTTGTCGCGTCTCAGCGACTGCCAATTTAATTCCCATTGACAAAATGCACAATTGCTCTCTAGTCCTTTGTCCCGCTTGCTGCCTCCCCCCCGCACCCTATGTCCAGTTGCGTTTCGCCTTTTGTTCTGCTTGTAACTCTTGTTGTTGTCCTCCAGTAATTTCTGTAATTTCTGCTTGTGACAGCCGCCTCGTCGCAGCGCTTGCTATTAATTATTTTCGAAAATCGCTTGTAATAACAATAAATTTTTGGCCCATAAGATTCAGTCTGCCGGCCCGCTTCAGCACCCTGCGGTTGCCAGCCTCCACAGTCAGTCTGGCTAATTTTTTTATGGCAACACAACTGTTAAATTTTACACGACATTCAAATATTTGCCCCCCTCCCAAAAAACAGAAGAGAGTATCTTTACTTTTCAACGAAATGCAATCAATGCAAATGTTTATATTGGGCTTTTGCGACTGTCTGCTCTATTGGGGAGTTAACCTATCCCTCTCTCCCTCTCTCTCTCTCTCGCTCTCTCTGGGTGGTATCTGTCAAGGTCCCAGACATGCGAAAGCAACCACTTTCAATTTTGAAGGCATATCGATTTAATAAATTTGCGTGTGCGTCCCTCGCGACAATTTGATTGACAAGCCACGTCCGTCCGTCTCCCATTCCATTATCAGTCAGTCAGTCCGTCAGTCAGTCAGTCATTCATTCATTCATTTGTTGGGGGGTTTTCCAAAAAGTCCGCTGTTTACATTTCGAGTGTGTTCGGGTCAGGTTTTTGCTCTGTAGCTATGATACTGTAGCTGCTTCTTCTTCATTATTTTTATATTGGCCCAAGAGCATGGGAAATTGGTTTAATTTTGTTACAAATGTCAATGTTGGGTTATGGCTGGGACTGCAAAAATTGTTTGCTAACGATTCATTTTTGCCCTTTTCCCATGCTTTTGCTATGATAGGGCGAATGGCTGTTGGGTTTTTTTAAAATCGAATTGGTTCCACATTCATATTTTTGAAAAGCGGCATAAAATTGATTAACCTATTAATCCCTGTTCTAATTTGTGACCTCTAAACGTATTTGTTCTTAATTTTTTCCTTTTGGTTAACCAGGCAATATTCAAACATCTCTTTAGATCACTTTCAATCACAATAATACAACAAAGAAATCACAATAATAACAGATTTTATGTGATGGAAAAATGTTATGAAATTGTTCTTTTAATTCTAAACTGAATTGCAACTATATCAATTGTCAATTAAAAGATACATATCTTTAAATAAGTTGGCATGTGACATGCCTTAAAAAGTATTATTCTGCTTTAGTTAGATCTCAATATCCTGATACGTTAGCTATTTTTGTGACAGAACTGGAACTAATTTGAAGATGGGCCTATAAGACAGCGAGCAGCGTCCGTCCAGTTATCAGCAGCTGCTCTTGGCTGGCTTGACAATTGTCGCCCCTTCTGCGGTGCACCCCTTGGCGCAATTTACAACACTTGCTGGCTGGCTGGCTGGTTGGCATACCAGCATTATCAACACTGAACGATCTTATTTGGGCGATGCATTGCCATAGATACGAGCTGGGTGATATGAGAAATAATGGACGCGTAGACAGGCGTGGCTGTTGCTCTGTCCTTTGGTCTTTCGTCTTTCATATAAAATGAATTTCAATTTTGAAAAATTGCCTTTCGAATGTTTGTGTGAAAAACGGAAATGCCATTTTCCCCTCACCCGCCGCAACTCCAGCCCACACCCCCGTCCCAGTCCCAATGCCACTCGTCATTCGCACACTTGGCCCTTTTGTTGTTTCCTCTCTTGCAGTCGGAGCGTGCGCCCAAATTAGAAACCAAATGCAGAAGGCGTCAGCGCGCGCAAGGGGGGATGGGGCTTAGATCTGTGGCAGGGGTTGGCCGGGCAGACGTTTGACACTTTTAGTTTTGTGTTTTTCCACATTATGTGCGGGTACACGTTCAACTAAAAGTAACGTTCAATGAAAAGTAACGGAACTGGCAACTGGCAACTGTGAACTGTGACCTGTAGAACTAGGTAAACTGGGTACTGTTTTTCCCGCGCTGCCCGCTCAAGATGCACGAACACGAAATGTTGCACCGACCCCTGGCGGAAATTTACATATGCATAGGTACAACACCTAAAAAGTTTTTATTGCTAAATCCTTATTATGTGGGAAATGTGTCTGCCTGTGTGTGCGTGTGTGTGTGTGTGTGTGTCGGTCTGCTTCCCAGTCTCTGTTTAGAATTCAAAATTTAATTATCGGTTGCATGTCACCGCCTTTTCAATACCTTCATTATAGACGCCTACTTTTTGAACCGACTTGCTATAATTAAGCGCGCCTAAATATATACCAAAAAAAAAAACTAAAACCCAAATACTGAGTTTTAATTGCTCGCCCCCGTTGTCTATTTTTATCTACCCAAAAAATTCAAGAGCTCGCGCGTCGCGAGTGATAAACACAATTTTATTCAAATTACCCGGATGTTAACAATTTGCTGTGCATGCTCTTTGAGCCCAGGCAGCAGCCGAAACAGCAGCAACAAAGTTGATTTATGAATATAATGTTAGGTTAAGGTGGGTCTAGATCTAACTCTGAGAGCTAGCAATCGGTAACATGCGAAACTGCTGGCAACAGGAAAACAATAAAGTCGTGAGAATTCTAAAAACTTTACCTCAAACGGCATTTGTTTGAATATATACATATATACATACTATAAGGCGGTAGAGGGGTATTTCCTTCAGGACTTGCCCATACGAACTTTTGATAGTTGCAATACACACAAAAATAAACTTCGACCTACTTTTGACAATGCACAAGAGTTTTACTCGAAAAAGGACAAGTGTTGACCCACTAAATACATAAATATTTATAGCATTAAATAAGTATGAAATATATTGAAAAGTCTGTACTCACATAAGATGTTGCTTTTTATGGGCAATATTGTATTGAAATGTTCTGAAACGAAAAATGTAGCCTTATAAGAACTGCATATTTATATAGATTTAATAATATCTTAAAATCATTGAAAAAACATTCCATTCGCTCATCAAAAATAGTTACAAAAGATATATGGCCCGTCTTTGCATAGTATACTATTCATCACCATAAACAACAACTGTTTAAAATTCTTGGCAATATTTTTGCCAAGTCATTCAGCAGCACTTTGGTCTCCACTGGCAACGATTGAGAGGCAAATCGCAAGTCGAAGCGACCGCCGCCCAACTGTGCAGATGCAGCAACCCTTTCGACGAGGCTGAACAAAAGCCTAAAAACAAATCAACAGCAACTTTTACAATATATCCCATTGAAAGGCAGACTTTGGCCCAGCCAACACCACAGCACACCCCACCGCACGCCACACCGCACCACTCTGCACACCCTCTCCTGCTGAGCACCGTAACTACGTACAAACAATGAACTCATAACTCAAGTGACACTTTTTAACTTGACTGCATTTCATCATGTGGCACATGAGCGCTTCTTCTTCTTCTTGTTCATATTCTTCTACTTGTGCTGCTGCTGCTGCTGCTGCCATCTTCTTCTGCGTCTTGGACTCAAGTCTTGCTGCTTGCCGTTTGGTTCTTTGGTTTTCGTCTACCCTTGCAAAGGGTATTTTAATTATGTCACGAAATGTGTAATGCATGGATAAAGAACAAACTAATATCGTCCTTGTGTTGCATCTGTATATCTATATCTATATCTATACTTATATCTTTATCTACGTGCTACATGCAACATCTGCATTCCACATATACATCTAAATCTACATCCTACTTCGATATCTACATTCTATATGGATATCTACATCCTACATCTACAACCTATATCTATATCCTGCATCTACATCCTTCATCTACATACTATATCTATATCCGTATATACATTCTACATTCTACATCTACATCCTACATCTATATCTACATCCAATTTCTATATCTATGTCCCACATCTATATATCAACATCCAATATCTATACGCATCCTATATTTATGTCTTCAAGTCTGCAAGAGTATTTAATCAGCGTCATCTCGAAGACAACATCTCCATCTGGTTTTTTCTTTTTCAGTTTCAACAATATTCAAATTGAGTTTTCCAGTGCAGGCAACGACTGTAGTCATCCATCGTCAAAGTTTCTTTTTGTTCCTGTTGTTGTTGCCTGTATTTGTTAGTTGATAAAAGGCCAAGCCATTATATGCATGGCCAAGCTGCACAATTTCAAGTGCCGCTCTGTCCAGGTTGGGCTGGGCGGTACGGGGAGGGCGGCGCAACAAATTTGTATGCATACGGCTGCCATGGCTACCGCCTGGCCTGGGCTGGGCTGGGCCGAACTTCAACTCCAACTCCAACTACGACCCGACCTTTCCTTTCAATTCAAAGTAGCTCAACTCAAGCCGCAGCGTACTCCGCTCGAAGCTCTTTTTTTCCAAATTGTCATTGGCTTTGGGTCATTCACTGTCCTTCAAAGAATTTCTTGGCTTTCTTTTCTTCATCAGTTTTTTTAACACACGCGTACAGAATTTCGTTGTCTCATGTCGCCAGGGCTTGTCAACCTGCGGAGCACAAAACCCCCTCCCGCCCCTTCAGCTTCGTCATCTGCAGCATCATCTCAACCCCGTTGCAAGTGCAATGAACTGCGCATTGCAGGCTGGCGGCGTTGATTTATGTTACATCTTCTATGGTTACATTGGTCCAAAAGCCCCCTCCCTCTCCTTACCCCCTTCACACAACACTCCGATCCAACGCAGTTGCTTGTAGCCCATTAAGCGCAGCTCATATGTTATGTGGAAAGAGAGAGAGAGAGAGTGAGAGCGGGAGAGAGTACGGGTGTGGGGCACACACACGCACATGTGAAAATGATTTATTAGCGGTAATTGGTGTCACAATGTTCCAAAGAAAATGGAAAGGATTGCCATATCCCATTGCCCATGGCCATGACCAGGTTCTCCAGCTATAATGTCCCGCATTACTACGTCCAGTCACCCAACCCCCACTCCCCCATGCGCTTTGTGCGTTGTTTTAATTATCTTGATTTTAAACTTATTAAAATTGACAAATGATATTCGTAGACAACATCGCGCTGTCGTCTTGTAGGAAACAGGTTGTCAATGGCTGCTTCCTAGAACTCCGTGCGTGCGCGCTCTCAAGCGACTCTTGATAAATCACACCAGGCATATTCCACTTGGGACCATCTTCATCTGCTGCTTACTACCAGCAACTTTTATTGGAGTTCTAAATGTATCTGGTCAGTGGAATTGTCTGTGCTGTGTTGTCTGGCTTGTCATCTCGCTAGGATGCGCTGGGCTTGGTCCCAGGAACATTTTTGGAACACACCTTGCACACAGAATGTTTTGATCGCAGTACAACAAGCACATCGATAACATTTGAGATAAGCAAATACAAAGATAGGCTTGATATTGGAAATTATTCACTTACAGGTAGATTTCTGTCACATTTATGGAGGCAAGATTTCTCTTTGCCCTAAATGCAATAAGCATAATTTAAAGTTTTTATAGTTGTGAAATAAAGATGTTTTCATAACTCATCAAACGTTGCTTAAGTCTAAAGAATAATGTTGCTAAATAGTGTTTGAATAAAAAAATTTATAAAATTGCTGCTGGATTTGAACCGGTGACCTCAGACTCTATAGCCCGACGCTTAGATAGCTTAAGCACGTATTTTTGAAGTCTATTCAAGTAACTCTTTCGCCTTGGTCTCGCCGTTATATAGATTTGAAAGTCTTTTCTCATGCAATTTCACTTTTGCTAAAAACCCAACACCAAAAATGTTTCCTTTAATGCATTATATAAAGAGACAAGCAAACATTTATTTAACATTAATCTTAAGCCTCCGAGCCCTGCTGAATTGAATGTGGGAAATAACTGTATTTAGTTATTTTATTGTGGGCCCCCGATGGCCTTGTGTTCCTTGAGACACATAGAGATCTTGAAGGCAGTATCGCAATCATTGGTGCCCTTTATGTTCCTGCATGCGTTTACCCCGGACGAGATTTCAGACATTTTATCCTTCATTTGGGGCACATCCTTGAGGCTATTGAGCAGAGCGTCAGCGTTGAATTGTCCATTGACCAGGTGGCCTTGCTTCTCCATCAGGCACTTGGCGTAACATTTGAGGTTCTCATTGGGATTATTGTTCATGCCACTGGACATGAACGCCTTCAGCTCCGCCTCTGTCAACTTAGTTTCGTCCAAGCACTGTTTCATCATCTGTTGGTAATTCGGATTGCACTGCAAATACCGAATAGTGGAAGCTCTACATGAACTGCTTTCATTGAAGGATTAGCCGTCACGTTACCTGGACAACCGACATAACGACAAAGACTAGAGTTGCTGAGAAAAAAGTTGGCTTCATTTTGCTCTGAGGTTTCAACTGTGACTGTTTAGAACATGCTAAAAAGGCTACTGTTTATATACGGTCAACACAATTGAGTGCAATTGAAGCAATTAGAGTTTTTGCAATACTGAAACAGTGTTTGATTACGCACAATGCTTCAATTATTTAATAATCGAATTTCCCTTTTTAATACCCTGTACACCATAGAAATGGGCATGCTTGCGGCAAAGTGCCTTACTTTTAAAACTGGCGCATACATTGAATAAAACTTAATACAAATATTACTCTATACTTCAGCTGTCTTTATTATGACCTCAAATCAGAGATTTGAAGAGTTTGGATGCGATTACCCTACATACAATACGCTGATAACTATCAGATTAAGATAGATAAAATATTGATTTCTTTTACACTCATATCTTAGCACAACTTTTGCAAATTGTTGACAGAGTATGCTCTAGTCGAACGAACCCTGTTATAACGTTTTTTTGATATTGTTGTTATATTTCAGCTAAAATTAACAGCTATATCTATAACGCCGACGACTGGGATTGTAAACAGGCACACATACGCACACAATGGTCAAGCACAATTAGTTTTCTGCTTAAACAAAAGCAAATCAATTATTTATTTATTGTGTGTGTGCGTGTGTGTGCTTGTGTGTGTCCGTGTGTGTATGCTGATAATTTCAGCTTTTGTTTAAGCCTTTGTCTACATTATTAGCTAGACGAAAATGACAATTTGGTCGTGCACACTTTACACCAATTTTGGCCAACAAATCCGCAGATGATTTAAACAATTCGTAGCTCTCCAATTTCTAACCAACTGGCAATTGCAGATTTTTGGCAAGGTCATTATTAGATAATCAACCAAATTGCCAAAGCTCTCCGCGCCGCGCATCGTTCTTATACAGTACTTGAATGATGCGAATTAACAAATTATTAGTCATGGTGAGGTGACAATTGTTTTTGCTATTATTCAACATTCAACAAAAAAAGCAAATTTCATTTAAATTTGTAGTTTTCGAATTTTAACGAGAGCCTGTCAAATGTACAGCAATTAATATAATAAACAGTCAAGTATACGCTTTAATTGACACGTGTCGAAAATGAGATTTAAAAAAAAGAAACATGTAAGAGATCTGGTCGGAAGCTGTCGACCGACCAGGAGATACCCTGAGAAAAGTGCCTTTTATAAAATTCCTTTTTAAGCTTTCTCTATTTTCACATTATAGTTATCAATCAATAAGCATCTGCTTAAACTTAGGACATTGCTTGTTGTGCAAAAGCAATATATAGCTAGCATTAAATATTCCATATAAAACTATATGCACACCATTAATCTGTGTAAATAAATCGCATCAAAATGTTTGCCATAGAAACCAAGCTAAGAAACAAAACTGAAAAATAACAAGGAAAAACAATTAAACAAGCAGCGTGTGGCCCCGTCCAGTTGCCTGACTCCCCACACTCTGAACCGGCCTATCGATAGATGTGGACTATATAAGTTATCTAATACTTTGGGCAAATTCAAATCAATAGGCCAAACAATAAGTCGAGGCAAATGCCATTTACAGGCCACGTTCAGACGACTATGCCGAAAGCAATGCTGACAGTGAAAATAATTTATGCCTTTGTTATAAAATGCGCACCTGCCTCTGGACTTGGACTCTGGGCTATGGCCCTTGCCACTTGTCACGCCCATTGGACGGGGACTGGGGTGCAGCCCCTGAGTAGTAGTTGCTGCTTCTGCTTCTGCTGCTGCTTGTAAGTTGGCTTTTTACCAGGCAGCAAGAAGACAAACGCCATTAAAGCCAAAGAACTGGAACTGAAATGGAGATGCGAAATGGAGTTTGTGACGAAGACGCTGACGGAGACGGAGACGGAGACGTAGACGTAGTTGGTTAAGCTGGCCAATGACTATGAGTAAGAGTCGTTGACAAAAAGGCAAAGGGACACCGGGACGACCGGGGCAACCGGGAACCGGCAGGAATTGGCAACGTGCTGCTGCCTGGCTGGCTGGCTGGCAGGCTGCTTGTCATTAGTCAGCCCGGGATAAGCAAAAGGACATGGCCATAAAAAGGGCAATGCGAACGAGGCAAGTGCTGGCCAACTACAAGGTGTGTCCTCTGTGAATGAATTGCTGAGTAACCAATAATGAAGTAAACTGTGCTAGAGTCCTGAATGTGTCATTGTGGCAGGACGAAACTCAACCGAAGCACAATTCACTGTCAGTTGCATTGTTTTGACCTGATTTACATGCCGAACCCAACTACAGAGCGATACTAGAAGGACAGAGACAGGGAGGAGTACTGAGCCGAGCTCGCACCGTGGACATTTATAAATTACAACAAGAAAAATCTATCTGCGATACTACGAAGATAATACACTCTTACAGATATATGGCTTACTGGCTAGCAGTTATTTAGGGAGATGTTTGGTGGGAATATCTTGAAATTAATAAGATATAGCTCATATATAAAGAGCAAAGTGAAACCAATTGAGGTCCACTTTGATCAAGATATCTTGAAAAACAATTATATTGTACAAGAAGTTAATCTTCGAACGCACCGTTCCGATCCACCGATCCGAACGGTTCAAGCCTGCAACAAAAACTTTTCTAACGATAGATTTCAAAACTGAGAAACAACTTTGGGTCGGAGATATAATCTTCTATGCATTATCCATTTCATGACAAAATTATAATGCCCCCTAGAAGAGTAAAAACAGTACTGAAATGGCGACTGCTTCCTGTCCTGCCAGCAGGACCCGCAGACGCCGATGACAGGGCCAAAACAAAGGCCAACGTTAATGAGCCAAGAGAATGGCGCGAGCCTTAACAAACGCACAAGGAAAATAGAAACGGGCGCAAATTGTAAGAAAGCAGAACTGTGTCACAATGTTTTGACACAGAGCAAAAGGCTAAAGGGAGCGGGAGAAAGAGACAGAGAGAGAGTGGCAAAGAGAGAGAGGGAAAGCGCGGCACAGACGGCAGCAGGGACCACAGCTCGGCCATGTAGCTAGTTAAGGCCGGGCGGACGCAAAAGACAAAGTTGATAAAATTAGATTTGTATGGTAAATAGTTTCGTGGCTTGACGGCAGCCGTTCCAGACCCGGTCGTCCTGCTGCTTCCCCGGCCCCATCCACCGCCTGTCGTGCGCCAAAAGTTTAATAAATGTATAAAATTAATTAGCCAGTTGAATGTTCATTAACAGCTGGCGAGACAACAAAAAAACTGACAACTGTATTAAGCTCATCCCCCCTACAACGCAGCACTCCTCCCTAGCTCCGCCCAACTCTTAAGCCTGGTCGCTTCAAGTCGGCGCCTTTTGATGCTCTCAACGGGTTCTTAAACTGGAACAAAATTCTACTTTAACACTTATAATTCTATTTTTTATAAATAACCTCCTGCTCTCTTATTTCCTGTAGTATTTTTCACACCTACCGCGGCCACACCACCCGCTGAGTGTGTTTTTCAGCCAAATAAAACAAGAGCGTTCTAGTCGCGTTTGCCCGACTGGAAGATACTCTGGGCACAGTGCCAAGCTGTCGTTAGACACAGAATCACACACATTCTCCCATATCTCGTATGTGCGTCCCTTGGCAGCTTAGGTGTTTATAGTCGGATCTTTATGGAATTTCAAGGTCTTTAATACTATTAAAGAGTGAGGAAGAGGCGATTTCTGGTTATATATATTTAAAGTAAAACATTTTCTGCATATATATTACGCTATCCTACATAAATTTGTGAATCCAACTCGTATAATCTTCGTGTTACGCTCATAAGCCCATCTTTCACAACAAACGATTAACAACATTACCAAAATGGGAGAAGATATCGAAAAAGCATAGCCCCCTTTTTCATACGGTAAAGGATAATATATAATTTAACTTTCCAACTTCCAGTATTTTATAGTATCCGTTTTGGGTTGGATGCTTTCTTTTGTCTGTGTCACACATTTGCACAACACACAGCATTATACCCTTACCCATATTCGAAGTGTGCAGGGTATAAAAAATAGAAAACAAAAACGGAAAGTGAAAAACCCCCGAAAAATGTTGACTGACCTTTAACAATTGCCCAAACCACGTGGGCTCTTTGTGCCCCTGGTTGCAAGAATCGGCTGTTGTAGATACCTCATGCTGTGAAGGTTTTTATTCATTTCTTCTTCTTTCTTTTGTTGTTACATTTGTTGTTGTAAATGTTGCATTGGTTGCAACAGCGATGACCACAAAAGTGCCGGACAGCAGGAAACGAAATCAAAATTATTTTTGGGCATTGTGGTAGAGTAATTGGTTTTTCAGTCAAATTCCATTAAATACAAGCGCAATGGAGACGAGAGGGTGAGAAATTTGTATGAAGGATATTGAACGGAAATAATATTAAGGAAGCATACCCAATAGATAGATGAAAAAATATGGAGAATGAAGCAGAAAATTTAAGCCATATTTTAATTTTTAGCTTGTTTCATGGATAATTTGTTTATAACACTCATTCCTTAACTATAACTAAGTTTTTATTTATTATTGTTAAATATTTATCTATGCACTCGTGACTTTTTCTTCTAGACAGTGTGCATAAAGTGTTTGGATTCATGGCTGCGATAAAATCTAGTAAATAATTTCTATAAAATGTGTTCAGAATTCGATAATCGTTTTTCGAAGGGCTTTCTATTAGGTTTTCAAGAAGCGTTGACAACTGAAGTCTGTTCACTCGAAAAATTTAATTTATGTAATTCACAGCCAACACTTTTCGCCAATGGCAGCTGTAATTGAAATTGGGTGTGTGTGTGTGCTTGAGCATTTTACAGCACTTGAAGCTATTTGGCAGTCAAAGACACAAATGCTTGAGAGTAAAAAAAAAAAATTGAAGAAAAATAAAAAGGAAGATTAAAAAGCGAACGCACAGAGTTATTGAAATTAAACATCAAATGTCAGCAGCAGGCGAAAACGAAGGCCAAGGCACGCACAAAAGCGCAAAAGTCCTGCCACATGAAACACCGAGGAGAGGCGGCAGCAACAAGAGAGAAAAAAATGGCTGCCACTTGGCTGACAACTTGCAAAAGAGCATGGAATTTGAATTTTTGGAATGGAGAGCTTGCAAGTTTTTTGGCAAAAATAAAGTCGATGCAAGCGCCAGCGTCGAAGACAATTGCCCCAGCAAATGAAATCAAGCACAAGCAGGAAAGCGCCCGAGCGGGGATCCGGCAAAGGGAACCACTAAATACGACGACAAGGGCTGCGCACAAATACAATTTACATGCGTACGTGTGACAGCAGAGGGTAAGGACGGACAGGCCAAAAGACCGACTGACGGACGGACGGACGGGCAACGCTCTATAACATGTCCTTAGGATATTTGTATGCAAACAGGCACAATGCGCTGAAATCGATATGCGGGCGCGCGCGTCCTCGTCGTCGTCGTCGACGTCGACATCAGCGAAGAAGCTGAAGCTGCAGCTGGCTGCCGAGACGGCTCAGGCCGCATCTACTGCTGGCTGCTGACTGCTGGCAGTTGACAGCCATGTGCAGCGGCGCAATGAAATGAAAAATAGTGCGAAGACGGAACAGGACGACGACGCCTGCAGCTAAAAGCCTGCGGGGCGGCGACAAAGAAACAGATTTCTGATATGCCCATAAACCGTATCGATGCTAGGGATGGGCCGCAATCGAATCTGATTTTGGCAGTTATAAATTAAATGGAATCGGAAACAGTGTTGGTAAATGAAAATTGTGACCCAGTTGCAGTTAATTAGCATTTTAAGATATACTTCCATTCTCTTTAGATTTACTATAAAAAGTGTTTTTAAATGTGCAAAGCCCAAACCTTCTTTTTAATAAAAATCTACAAACAAAACTAATGCCGTAATCTCACAAATATTTGTGTGCCAAGCTTTACACAGGTTGCGCATAAACTTAACATTAACGCCAACATTAACAGCGTCACTTTAACATAAAATGTAAAGCAAAGTCTGAAATGCTGTTTTCTGCACCCATCCCTGGTTGCACGTTGTTGTTGCTGCTGTTACTGTTGTGTGTGGCAGTGTGCCGCTTTTGATTATATCTGAGCGCTGTTGCTTGATTTGTTTTGCACACATTACCCAACTGATTGTCTATGCCACGTACGGTGCTCCACTCGGTCGCGTATGACTTGCAGTCAACAGTTGCCCTCTATGAGTGAGTACTTCTCGATGCCCGAACTCAAACTGAAATATTCAATACTCTCAGTTATCCAATACCCATTACCCGGAGTGTTGCCTTGTTTTATGCTGGTGCGTCATGCGCTGCTCTTATTCTTCTGCCTTGATTGTGCAACTTTGATAAGCAATTTTGAGCGTCGTTCGTTGCCCCCACAATTGTGCGTGTGTCACCAGCAGCAGCAGCTCCCTCTTCCTCTGCCACATTTAGATAGTCATCAAATTAAGGCCGAGGCAAATCAATGCATTGGACTTGCCCTCAGGCTGCGGCTGCTTTTACAATTCAGCTCATTGTTTAGCCAGCCTAATTGCCAGTTTTACCTTTTACGGACAGGTGAAAATTGTTATGAGACTTCCTTCTCTTGATCTTAACCCTTAGACACACACACACACATGTTCACTAAATGCAAATGAAAAATGTTTAAAATATGCCAAAAGCCGACTTGCCTGCGCACTTACATGTGCTGTAAAATATGCTTTTTTTGGGTGTGTGTTTTCTTTCGTTTTTTTTTTACGGTAGCAAATTGGTTACAAACACAGCTGTCGACCCTTACGGGCCATAAACTAAAAGACAAAAGGTATTTGGTTTCTCTTGCTTTTTACCTTGCCCCAAAAATTACATTAGATTGCGAGCAGAACACGTGACCGAGTAGCAGCAGAAAGAAAGAAAGAAGCAGAAAAAGAGAAAAACGCAGAGTTAAAATAATGCGGCTTCGAAGTTATAAAATGTTTAGGTATTTTTCATGGGTGGTCAAAAGGTTCAAGTGGAATGCCAATGCAAATATCGTTGCCGGCCATTACAAAAGTTGCATAAATATTTGCGTCATGTTGTTATTGTTGCCGACTGTTGACCACAAAAGAACTGTAACTATGTGCGGTTGCCATTTGTGTAGGACAAGCCAGACAGAGAGCAAGCGAGTTGCAGATGAATTTGAGTGAGGCTCTTGAATATAGTTATCATATTGTTTCTAGTTATTTAATATATACACTGTACATACTTGACCCACAGAATTGTGTGTGAGCTATTTGCTCTATTAAAGTTACATTGTTTAGGTTTGTTTTCGAATATCAACACATTGTCAATGGCTTTAATCATCCAGAAGGCTTGCAAAAATTAACTAAAATATCTTTCAATTAAATGCTTTAGGTAGAGTTATAAGCTTTCCAAGCATTTACTCCAAGCATGGAGTAATAGTTGTAGTCCGCATTACCCAAATTTTAAAGCCTTGCCTAGTCTAATCTTTGTTAAATGCTGTATAAAGTAAAGGCTTTATATGTTCGCAGAGGATATCAATTTCATATATCTAATATCCTATATACATATATACACAATATCACAAATTCATTTTATACAATAAGTTTAAAGTTTGTGAAATCCTTTCTAACCCATTTGCAGGTATTGCATCAACAACTTTCTTGTGATAATTTATAGTTCAGGCTTGCATTTTATGCAGCACACTTGATTGTATTCAGTTATTCCTTTTTTCGTAAAACCAAACAAAACATAAATATTCACCATCAGCTGTTGAAAACTGGCACAACAAACTACAGAGCACACACAATAAACATTTCTGCTGGGAACCGCCTCTTTGTCTGCCTGTCATCGTCGGACCACAGCACAAATATATACCTATGCATATACAAAACAGCAAAAGATATATATACCTATATATACACATTGCATTCCTATATGTGTATTCCTCTAGAGCTGCCTTCGAGCTGATTACGATTGCGAATTGCAAATCGATGCCGACGAGATATAAACGTAAAAACCGCACGGTAGGAAATTTGAATAAAATGCAATAAGACAAAGAAATCAAGACAAACACATGCATGATAATTTGTAACCGTCGCTGCTGTTGTTGTCGGCACTTTGGGCATCTCAACCTGCCCCCCCTTCCCCCCTCTAAATTCACTATACAACAATCCCTTCCTGTATATATGCAAAACTGAAGGCAGACGCAGCTCGTGCGTGTAACTCGTGATGATGATACAGTAAAAACAACGAGCTCTAAACAACCTCAGCCACAAAATACATCAAAATGATGCGGTTAAAACCAATGCAAAAAAACAAGTTCTCAAGTGGTTAAGAGGTGTCTGAGCTGTGTGCGTGTGTGTGTGTGTGTGAGAGGAAAACTACACACACACACACACTCTCAGAGCTGGGCATGGTACAATGAACCACTATCGAAGTGCTTCTTCGACTATTTTAAGTGGATCCATGTTCTTGGTTCTTGTTGTTGGCAAAAAGTCAGACAAATGTGTTTAAAAATCAAAACAGAAAACTTGATTGGAGTTTGAAAAACTTATAGGGAAATGCAAAGGGCTTACATGTGTACGATTTTTTGCAGTTAAAATATATAGTTTAACTGGAGTTTAACAAGACTGAATTGACGGATTGGGGATCAACGCACAGCCCAAAACGTAAGGGATGGGGAGTTCAAAATTCTATTGAAACTTCTTTTTGGAAACTTTTACTTCAAAGTGATAGAAAACGTTGGTCAAATATAAACTATAATTTCATATAATTCAACGCTATTCATTTAGTCCGGGCAACTTCAGGTATTGAAATCTAATGTATTGCAAATCCAGAATATAAACTTTGGACACTTTAACGAAACAGCTTGACATATAGAGCTTGACAATAAGAATTATCTTTAAGCTAGCGCTGAGCACATGTGGTCATTCTTCGGTAGATCTAAACACAGCTTTTAGCTCAAGCACGAAATGGACAATAACAATATTGTTTTTTGATAAATATTTTGTTCAGTTTACTAAGTGCTCTCTGAGAGTCACTCACTCAGAATACCAGAGTACTATTTCAGAAAAGTGGGCGTTACGAAACATAGCAACATTAGGTTTATTACCGCAATTGCAAGGGAGTAGGACAACTAATGGTAGTTGTGCCGCGGTCCTTGGGGTTGCGCTGTTGCCAAATGCAACTGTCTGACCTTACGAGCTGTAAATTATGCATCTATGCATAATTTATAACTAATGCGTGGCTGGGTCCCAACCTCCGATACATTTTGCCATAGACAGATGCACAGACAGACAATGATTAGAGCCCACACACACACACACCCTCACACTCACACTCACAAGCACATACCTATTATTAACATTGTAGACCGGGGTGCACTGTCCAGTCGTGTGGACAATTGCAATTGCTTGGCAGTAATTTTCAATTTAATTATAGTAATACACACACACTCGCACACACACACACACACACACACACACACAGAGAAGCAAACACAGTCACTTGTCTAAGTGCAGATTTGAGCGCATTTGCACTTAAGCCAAAGTTTTATGGCTTGACTTTGCCTTAAGGGCGAACCGACGGCCTGTTTGCCCTGGAGGCTGTGCTGCGTGCAGAGATGAGCGCGTGACACGAACATTTAAGAGTAGGCACGACGTGTTCGAGTCTAGACGAACGTATAACACGAACATTAAGAACAGACAGCAGAGAAACTTGATTAGCTGCGTGTGCGAGCTCAATGGAACAACTCTTCATGCAGAGACTAGACACAACCTGTTCGTGTTGAGGAATTTGACTTGGTGCGTGTTTGCAAATAAAACAAGACACGAATAAAGAAAACTAATCACGGCTTAACACGACAAAATAATACCAAACAGGCTTGGCGAAAAATCACCTTGTATGCTATTGTTGAAATGTTAAATACGACAATACCTTAATTAATGCATTACAAACCCAAAAAAGTACATGACCAAGTTATTATTGTTGGAACTAAATAATTGCCTAAGCTTCTCACGCACTCATCTCTCATCGGGAGCATTAGCGAGCTCTGAGGAATTGTTCAGTGCGTAAATCAAATGCAAATGTCCTGTGCGTGTAACTGCACTGACAGCATTGTCTTCTCCGCCTGTCCACTCGGTCCAGCCTGTTCTGTTTGTCCTGTCCGTCTGTCTGTCAGTTTGTCTGGCTTGCATTTCGCCATATTAATTATGCGGTAAGTGCGGTAGCTGGCACTTAAACGCTTGCACTCGCAGTTATCTCCCGTGTCCACCCCTACCTCAAAAACCAATTGACTTTGATTGTAGTTTTCTGACCTGGCCAAGTTTTAGTAGTTTTCATTTTCGCACGTAGCCCTAGACCCAAACTTATCCACATACAATATCGCAAATGAGTAATCAAGCGGCATAGAGAGGCGGTACAGAGTTCCAGCTCGTAAAATGATGCTCACGTAGGAAGTACGTGCTGTTGATTTGATGGTCAGTTAATTATTATTTTTTGCGTTTATAGAGCTCAGCTCTGTACCACCTGGATATGCATGCGATATACATCGAAACTCAGAGTGGGTTACTTTTAGTTGGGTTGGGTTGGGCTCCAGTGAGTCAAGAATGGATTATGACTGGACAAGCTGCGTTATGAAGTGTCCCATAAAAATGGAACTAACAAGATATTAAAATAAAACCAGAAATGTGCGATACAATAAAAGCAAGAGATATGGCGAGTACGCTGATACGTGTGAATAAGAACTAAAATTAAAGGATCAAAGGATTCGATATATGACTAGCTATAAACGAATTCAGCATAAAATCATGTCCTCTGTTATGATTGATATTAAAGACTCAAAAAGATCCGCTGCATTAAGCTTTAATTCTTCTAGGTTTTTTGAGTAGTTTTTCCAGGGACTTTTCATTTTAAAAGATCATAACAGGGTCGGTATTGGTTTGCAGCCTTTCGACAAACTGGCATACCATTTAAATCTGAGCACTTTTATCTTTATACAAGTACTTAAACATTTTCGATTATACTTCAATGAAAAGAGCTACCACAATGATTTTCGGGTTGCTCCCAATCAGTGGATAAGAGCCTAAACCTGGAAATTGAACCTTAACCTAGCATCAGGAAAACAACCTTCTCACTACGAAGCAGCATCGAGGAAAACACTTCCTTAATACTTATGATTAATAAAGTTTTTTTTTCCTTTTTGTTTTTTATGAGCCCACGCCACAGTCCAAGTTTAATTTGGTATGCCACTGCCCTGCCCTGCCCTGCCTTGTTGTGTGCGCCTAATACCACAAAATTCACTGGGCCGCATCGATGTAATGAGATGGCGAAAACCACCAACGCCAGAGAGCATTTCCTATGCTCAATGCCAATATTAATCAATTCTATATGGAGCGCGCGCAACGCTGCTGGACCATAACAATCCCTAACTGGTTATCCTTGTGCAGCAACAACAACAACAACAAGTCAAAACTCATTTCGTGTTGCGACTTTTGATTATGATGATTATTACGCGTAATCGCCGCTACATGTGCTACATGCAGCGCCATCGCCCCAGCCGCTTATTGATGAAGTACGAAGCTGACGTTGCCCCACGGCCAGAACCCTGGGACACCTGTGTGTATATTATTATTACACATGCGGCATGCGGCATGAGGCACGAGGTATGGGGGATATTGAGCAAGGGCCTGATACAGGGCAGACGACTTTAAGCAAGATGCACACGCTGTAAATGGCCACTAATGTGGGCCCAAGCATGTGAGCAGAACGACATACACAATGTTGGGCATTTATATAGAAACAGCTTAAGAAATGGACTCCGACATGCATGCTGTACTTGTACTGTCTTGACGCTTTCAATTCTCAACTAGTTGAGGCTTTGATTTATAATGAGATTATTAAAGGAAATAATATCGACTGAGTTTTACATAACACTAATCCTGACTATAACAAAACACTTAGTTTATTACAAAATAATTGCTAGGAATTGAATTGAAATGAAGCTGTTACTGTTTGGAAACTCTAAAACATTATAATTGTAAATCAACCAATCGATGCAAATAAATCGCTATAAAACGAATTTGTGTTAGATTGAAGTGAAACTTCTTCGTCTGCCTCTGGCTGTTTTACCAGCAATCAAATGATCATCAGAGTATGTAAGACTTATATAGCAACTATATGTATATATACAAGCTCAAGAGCAGACCCACTGAACGGCTGACGTAACAACAAGTTAACAAGATAATGACAGTAGCGGCAGCGGACGAGTAGGTTTAGTTCAGTTCGGTTCAGTTCAGACCACGACTCTGGACTGGGTGACTTGGGCTCTGCGAGGTTGCAACTAAGTTGCCTGCGTTGTGCCCCGCTCTGTTATTTAGCTGGGTGTGTTGTGTGTGCTAGTGTGTGTGATGAGTGTGGAGTGTGTGTTCGCTTTGAGTGACGTGCCGTGCGCATAAGTGACTGATGGCCGGCGACGTCCAGCGCCCAGCCCCTTTCTTTATGTTGCTGCTGTCTCCGCCTCTGCCCCTGCTGCTGCTGCTGGCCAAAGACCATAATCAAGTATGCTAAAAAGACGCGCAACCAAAAAGGAAATTGAAATGAAATATGTACATACATAAGCGTATACATATGTGTGTGTGTATGTATGCGTTACCTGTGTGTGTGTGCAAGTATGTGTGTACTATGTCCCAAGGTAGGCAGCGACCATTCGCGTTTACTCTTTCATGGTATTTCGCACCTGGAGCGGCGGCTGCGAACGGCGGCGCTCGCCTTGTTAAGCACAGCGTCGTTAACACTTAAGGCAGTTATACCCTGTATACCCGTTGAAAAGGGATGTTACATACAGATTGAGGCATAATCAAGTCTGTCCGCCCGTCTGTCCGTCTACCGGCATATGCTGGTGTGATTATAATGTATAATCATATTTTATATTTTCCAAAGACAAAATATTAAATACTGTTTTCAGGTAATTACCAATCGCATATGATAAGAAATACCTATATATCATCACAACATTAAAAAGAAAAAGTTCGTATCTATCAACACACAATTTCATTTCAGCTACAAGGTATCCACTAGTCGGGCACGACCGACTAGAGCACTTTTACTTGTTACTAGTTGTTGTCGCTGTTGTTGTTGTTGCCGCTGCTTGTTGCCCGCTTCGTGGTGCTCTTGCATTGCCAACAAGCTCATTAGTTTCATAATTAGCTTTCGTTATGCTTTTCGTGTATTAATTAGAAGTTATTGCCAGCTACAGTCCAGGCGCCAGCGCACGAATGGGTCCACTCAACACCCAGACTGAAACACTGGACACACTCGACCACGCCCACAACATTGCGCCAAGCACTGCACTTACGAGACCTGCGACTCGACCATGAAAACAAAAAACGAAAAACGGGAAAAATGGAAAAACTTGCTTATCAAGAGCTTGTTTTCCGCACTATAGAGTTAACCTCTTTTTATTACAGACTACAGCTTTTCCTTCTTTAGCTCGTTGTTGTCTTTTTTCTTATTTTTTATTATTGGCCAGCCACGACTAATGCGCAGATAATGATGCTGCGGCTTTGATCGATTTGATAACAATTTAATTTCGAGTGCACGCACAACCTTTTTTCTTATTCTCAGGCAAGATTTACGCGAGATAATGCAATGTGGTGTGCAAGGCACGTAGGCAGATTAGTTGATGGCAGCGACGGGTGGAGATATGGGAGCGACGGGTGGAGGTATGGGAGAGTGGGGAGGAGAGAAGTAATGGATGTACACACATTTAATTTGGCTAATGGTTCATAGTTCGACAGGAAAGGTATCAAGAGCCATAACAGGACTATAGAATCAATAACATTAAGTTTTTGTCACAATTTAGAGAATGTTGAGAAGAAACAACTTAACAAATTATTAGAGAGAGCGAGCCAGCAGTTGGGGTAGAGCTCGAGAGTGCAACAGAAAGAGAAACTTGTACTTAAAATACTTGTTGAAAAAAATACAACAAAAACTTAAAACTCTACTTAGCTTAATCAAGCGAGCAACAAGACTCAACTTGATTGAAAGAAAAGAAGATAATATACACATACCACAGAAAAATCAAAGTGATGCGATCTTTACAGGTTGCATTTTTTAAAATGTTGTCTTTAAGTTTACATATTGCACATGTAATTTTTTCACAGTCCAAACACGATTAACTGCAAAGTATAATATATTATTAAGTATTAATTGGAATAAAACATTTTATTTAATACACTTACACAAAATATTAAGCAAGAGGGGCAACTAAAGTAAAGGCTGTGACGTCAGAACATGCAATGCAAACAAGGTCACAGCAGGTAATGAGCTACAGACACTTTGTCGGTCTCCAGAAATAACGAATAACGGACCGAAAAGATGTGAGCATGGGAATCGCATTCATTCAAGCAAAGAATGAAAGTTAAAGAAGAGCAAAATTTCCAAGTGTGTGCATATGTGTGTACATTTTTGCATGGTATTGCTTACAAATAACTGTTGTCTGCCATGGCTTGCGTACCAAACTACATACATATATACATACGTACAAACATAAGTACCCATGTACGTAAATATGTATATATGTGCACACAGTTGAAAGCACTTTAGAATTGCATATTTTTCTCTTCGACTCTTGATATGCACGTATGTGTACGCTTAAACCGTCGTATTTGTTAATTACACACAAAACCACAAATTTATTTCACTTAAAACATGAAATTGATCTCATTCATGTTTCCTAAGCCCTTTTAAGCAATGCAGCGTAAATGTGAGTGCTTCTTCTTCTCAATCGTCCAGCAGTTGGATTGCGAACATATCAAATTCTAATGTAATTATAATCATTTTAATAGCTCGATTTCAATAAACGACACTTATACAATTAGAAACAGTATTTTGATAACTCCAATTAACATTAACATCACAGAAATTTTCACGTTTAACCAATTGGCGCAAACTACACATGACGAAATAGGAAAACTGAATAATGTGACCAAATTGTAGAAAGCCAAAATTATGCAAACATAGTAAAAGTAACAACAAATTGTGACTATCGAACTATCGAACATCGTTATTGGTAATTGTGATGTCATACAATGCAGCGATAATTATTTTTGTAAAATACCACAGACTTAACGGGTATTCTTTGCATTTTCGAATTTTTAAGTAAATTGATTTATTGCATAATTAAAGCTGTTGAATGCGATTTTCGTAGTATTTAAGTATTTGTTGTTAGCATTGTCAGCTGCGCTTTTAGCCCCACTAGCGTAATCAAAGTTCACTTCTGTCCTTTGTTGATGTTGTTGTTGTTGTTGCTGTTGTTGTTGTTGTTGTTGTTGTGTGCTTGCACAATTGCTTGCACATAACAAAAACCAAATCTCGCATAATAAACATAGCGGAAAAAAACACAAAAATGCTGAGTAAACCTTATTAAAAAGGGATAACAGAGCACGAGCAACGCTAATGACAATGCCTGCGAGGATGGCCTGAATGAATGAATGAATGGTTGGGTGCGAATGAATTGGTTGTTTGTCAGTGTGTGTGTGTGTGTGTGTGTGTGTGTGTGTATTCCCGTTGGTTGTGCAAACACACACGTCACTCAGCCACGATTTCCTTCCGGGAGCAGTGCAACCCGGCCGGGGCTTAACGCCGTTAATGACCAAGAAGAGCGGCCTCGCCCTTGCTATCACGGCCGGGGCACTGCACGGGTCGACTCGTTATGACGATTTTATTACGTGTATTCACAACAATTGATGCTGCAATGTCATACGTCAGCAGAAGGTGCGCCAAATCAGGACGCACAGGACGTCGACAGGATAAACAATTGTTACACTAAACAACATAAAATGTGACTAATTGAAATGACCTGAAATACAAGTAAATATAGCAACAACAAAATAGCATGCCGCTTGAACCCGACAGCAAAGCTGAGTTGGTATTTTTTTAGTATTTTTTATAATTCCAAAGCTAGCATTTAATACGACACTTTCCATGTTGTTTAGTGTACACTTTGTAAGTAAAAGAAAAAAGTGCAGCATAATGTTTATTTGTCCGGACAATGGAAATTTATGTGTTTCTGCCGTCTGGCCAAGGCATTAAAAAACTTTTGCCCAAGATTTTGTTTGTGAAAAGGGTTGCGAACGACCCACACACCCCCTGCTGACAGAGACCTGGGACAAATCTGCGTGGCCAATGCAACTTAATTAAATTTGAAAATACTTTGCTGGCCCGGAACTCAAGAATTATGATGCAAAATGTTTTCGCTGTTAATTACAAAATTGTAATACTCAAAGTTCAAATTGCAATTTGTATTCATTTGTGAAGCCGCCATTAAATTTGTTAAGCGCCGATGCCTAAGCCAACGGCGCAAAATTATAAATTAATGCGGGCGGTCGGTCGGCTGCGGCTGTGGCTGTGGCTGTCACAGCGGACACCTTCGGAAAACCCGCGGTTGTGAGCTCCCCCGGTCCCCCACCTACCAGTACTCAAGCATTCACCCACATAATTTAAATGCATTTCCTTCGGCGCATTAATTTCCTAAGCTTTTTTGCATACCAAAATCCCCGCACAAAACTGCGTTGAATGTAATCCCATGAGCTTTAAAGTCACGTGTGTGCGCCCCTGCCCCTGCTCTGCCCCTGGCACTTGGCTAACGGAGGAGGAGTTGGAGGCGTGTGTTTCGGCGAGACTGACGCAACAACAAAAGCGACGGCGACGATGATGCCGACCGCGACGCCAGCGCTGGCAGCGTTATTTGTTGTTGTATTTGCATGTAATAAATGTATTTGTTTATCCCCTCGTCTAATTTTTAACTGCATGTGGAAAATATTTCACAGGCGCTGGCCACAGGCAGAAACAAAGAGATGAAATGCTCTGTTGCTAGGGTTGTGTGTTGCGTATTGGAAAGAATGAGTGAGCGAGAGTGACAGAGAGAGAGAGAGAGAGAGAGAGGGGCGGCAGCCAGTATTGCTCCATTTGTTGTTTAACCAGCTAGCTTTTGCATAAAGTTTTTTGTAATATAAATTGTCCTGCGGCTGGGCACGGGGCCAAAATTCTATACGCTGGACCCACTCTATATAGGCTGCGTATTTTCAAAAATATGTATGTGAATATATTTTTTTTATAGATGTGTGTGCGGGGTGTGTATTGCAGAATGCAAATACATACATATATTACTGAAGTTCGCTTCAAAAACCACTTTCACTTGAAGCTCTGTAGACTGTAGTCAATTTTTGATTAAAACAGTATCTACTAAAAAAGACTTACAAGAACTTATGTATAATCACTAACCATACAACATATGTTGGTTAGCATAATCCAATTATGCAGATCTTTTTATTACTTTTTTATTTTTGTATTTAGCTTATGTCATTCGAAATCATATCGGTCCTGTGGCGCAATGGATAACGCGTCTGACTACGGATCAGAAGATTCCAGGTTCGACTCCTGGCAGGATCGAGCTGAAGTATGTTTTTTGAAATATATTTTGCGTTTAATTGACAAAAACAAAACACTTCAACGCGCCAGCAATTGTTTTTGATGTAATAATTCAGCAGACTTCATTGCTATTATACAATTTAAAGCATAAGTTGGGCGATTCATTTTTACAATTGAAAATAAAGAAATCCAAAAAATTTCGTTTCGCCCAACGTGGGGCTCGAACCCACGACCCTGAGATTAAGAGTCTCATGCTCTACCGACTGAGCTAGCCGGGCAGTTGTTAGCGAAATCACAAATTCGTTACTAGAGCTAGCACACTCGCATGGAAGTATACATAGTATATTTATGCTACAGAACAAATTTATTTTGGTCGAAATTCTTTTGTTTCTATGATTTTTAAATAAATTTCAGTTTAAATATAGGTCTTGTTGTAATATTTAGTTGAATTTTCTCAAAAGATTCTGTAAGTTTGTAAATGAATGTAAGAAATATATAAATTCCCATTTAGTTAATATTTATAAAATCGTATATGTGAACGTACTTTGCACTTTCTATAAGGTTTAACAGAACTCTTCGTCATCTCGACGTGTTCATTCATAAAACCTGTAACAAATGAGTCTCGCTAAGCTCGTTGAAGATCAACGCATACATTAGCTCACAAAGGGAAGTACGAGTTGAAATAGCCCAGCGGCATAAATTCCATTACGAGTACAATTCTGTTCCGTTTCTCAGGGCAGAGCTACCAAAGAGGTGCCAGAACGAGAACTACATACAAGACTTCGTAGAGAGAGAGGGGGAATGAAAAAAAAATGGTTATTCATAATCATTTGTAACGCTTAATTGTTGTCTTTGCGGTTTTACCTCATGGGCTGCTTTTGTATTTTGTTGTTTGCCCGACCGCAAATTGTTTTTAAATTCATTTCTCGCTCGTCCAGAGTCTCGGATTCTTTGTGGCGCGCGGCAAATTACAAAGCCCAAATGGGTAGCCTGAGAATTTTTGATTATTGTCATTATACATTCTATATATATACATATATATATTGAACCAAAACCATTTGGAAATACGACTGTATTTTCTGTGGAGTCATGTGTGAGGCGTTTCATACTCGAGTCATTTCCCACCATGACTGTGAAATGCACGCCCAGACTCGAGACGCGATCGTCGTTTTATGTCTATCTATTATACCCTGTACATTAATGACTGGGTCCAAGCCCATCGAATTCGTAGCCTGTCAGAGCTAAAATAGGCAAATTTGGTGTAAAGGTTTTTCTGTATCTTATTCAAATGTATTTGATGTGATGCTCTTTCGCAACTCTCTCTTTTCGCCAGAAAAGCGCCTTGGTTCTTGATAGGATTATATATGTTTGCCTTGGCTACAGGGCATCTGTTAGTCGCTCCCGTCTTATACGCATTTGTTGATTATTTTCGTTGAAAATTTAAATCCGCACGCGTTCAGATTTTTGCCTTTGCCCGACCCTGTGCCTCGTCCTGTTGTTGTTTTATTATCCTTTTGCTGGCACTTTTTTATGAGTTAAGCCAGACGCGGCTTATCTATGTGACAATGCGGTAGGCGCCCAGGGGCGGGGCTGTCAGTGTGTATGTGCGCGTGTGTGTGTGTGTGTGTGTGTGGCAATTGCTTTTATTGCCAGCCTACCAGGCTGGCGTACCACTACCGACCCCCTCCCCCACACCACATTTCATTCATAAATAAATTAAATAAAAATATTTTTCCAAGCCGCAAGCCATGCAACAATAACAAATAAGAAGAAAAAAAATGTATATATGAGAGAGAAAATGTTGAACGGCAAGAAATCTGCATAATGAAGCGTAATACGCAAATGGATGCGGAGTCTTCTGATTGGGGTAGCCGGCAACAGCAACAGCCACGGCAAATGACAAGGTGAGGGGAGTTGGCTTCCAGAGTTCCTTTGCGGGGGAGGGTTAAGTGCGGTTTATGGCCCGCCATGCTCACAATTGAATGATTTAAGGTAAACAGCATAATTATGCAAAAAACGAACAAATATATAAAATATATGTGATGAGCAGGTGCTGTTGATTTTCTATAGATTTAAATAATACACACAAATAATAGAGAAACTGGCAAAAAAGTTTGAATAATGTGCAAAAGAAATATTCGGAATTTGCATAGATCCGTCGAGAATTTGAGATAATTTACTAAATTGTTCTGCCGAAATTTGTTGGCAGGTAAAAATTCTACATAATTAACTTTGAGTTGGTTTATTGTATCGCAGAATGAAAGTTGCCAGCTGCAGATTTACTTTATATATTAATTGCTTGAAAAGGGTATAATGTTTTTGGGCAACTGTTTGTAACAGGCAGAAGGAACCATCTCAATGTCCGTCTGTCCGCCCGTTCGCCTGTCCGTCTGCCTGGCGGTTCGCCTGTCCGTCTGCCTGCCTGTTCACCTGTCCGTATGTAGGCCCTCCTAGAGACCGTGCAGTAAGAGTTTCTTCCCGATATTCCATAACTCCATCCCTGTTACCAAGCAAATGATAAAAATCGATTACGAAGTACTGTTTTTGGAGCCATTTGACGTATAGCTTCTAGAATAGCATAAACAGATCAAGAATCTTTCTCATTTTATGGCTTTTGAGAGAAGAGAGAGAAGCGTGTAGTTCGAGCTGCATTTGGTGTTGATAAGCTCGAACTACAAGCTCCTCCCTCGAGCTGCATTTGATGTTGGTAAACTCGAACTACCAGCTCCTCCCTCTTCCCATAAACAGGACTTCAATCCCCTTGTCGAGTACTCCCAACTAGAGCACTCTTACTTGTTTTATATAATATCTGTCTTAAATTAATTTATATTAACAACTTTAAGTGCAATAAACATAATCCGATTGGACTTGTTAGATATTATCCGCAATGCTACAAAATATATTTGAGCTATTTCTGCACATATTTCTATCGAATTTTTACTGAATATCAAATAATGCTACATATATTTTAACAAAACTGTCTTCATTTGCCCCATTCATAGCAAACATTTAAATGACAATAAGTACTTTCTGTATTATCGTATATATTGTTGAATTCATTTAAAGATTCAATAATATGCACATAAATATTCCAATCAGCCGCCTTTTTCGGCTTTCACTCTTATTTGTAGGCAAACCAAAAAGCTCCGTCAAGATTTGTGGCGCTAAGTTCAGAGTATTAAATCCTATGCTCAGAATCAAAACCTAGTCTCTGCCACCCAAGTCTTACTGCCCAGTAGAATTCGACACGCCTATCCGCCCACCACATGCCCCCCACGGCACCGTTCAGATTTCTGTGCGCCTCATTGGCAGCATTTGTTTGGGGCGTGTTAAAAGTTAAAATAAATCAAACAGCCATAAATTGTGCCGCTTTTGGCAATATGGGGAATTCGATACGTTCATCAAATGTAAAAGGGTTCAAGCGTTGCGTTTGCTATCTATCAATAAATGTCTCTATATAAACCGGGCCGAACCCCCCCTAACGCATATATTTTATCAATCGAAGGGCAGCAGCCGCAGCGGCATACGACGACGAGGACGACGACGCCAGACGACGCAGCCTTTTGGCCTGCTCAAATTTAGCACACTTGTCAAGCCAGGGAAAAGAAAAAACAACCAGGAAATAAGACAAAGGTGTGTGTGGTCGAAGATCGAATACTCTACAAATCGATTTGCCTGATTTGTCTGAGTGTCTGAGTGATGGGAGGCAGCTTAATTCGAAGGATTGCTAGGATGATAGGGAAAGTTATCGATCATCGCAAATAAACTTGACAGGCTTGAGAGAAGTTCACGCGAACAACGATTAAAGTTTCTATATCACTAATTTATATACTAATTTATATAAACATTCACAATCATCTTCCCATTCGAAAATAATCTTCACGCGTTACACAACACACGTAAAAGTCATAATACCTTCGGTATGAGGGCATCAAAAAATGGCAAACCCCCTTTAGCAGACGTACCCAAACACAGCAGAGCCCACCAAGTGGGCCAGCTTATGAAAAATATGGCGCAAAGGGGTTAAATGACGTATGCATTGCCTGGCATTTCTCTTTGCTTTTTTCTTAGGGAGCAGACAGGACCCTCACTTGATTTGCCTGCCTGGCGATGTCTTAGTTACCAAAGCGGAAGTGCCAAATTTATCATAGACCTCTCAGCCGGACTCTGTTTGTGCTTTATGAGTGGGCAAAGGTCTTGGCAATAATTCTTCGGCCAAAAATTTGATCAATAACGGTGCAAGTAGACGCCATTACAAATATACAAATGTTGGGTCATTTGCAGTTTTCAGTGTTGTAAAAGTTCAGAATGTGCAAAGTGACAAACGTGAAAGTGAAGAAATCAATGGAAAAACTAGGTGAAGATTATCTTAAGTGCGAAGTTCAAATCAAAAATGCGAAAATATGGACAAAAAGTGTTGGAAACCGGTGAAAGGAATGTTGCTTATTGAAAGTGTTCGAAAGAGATAAAATAATGTTGGAAAACTATGGAAAATGATTAGTAACGTTGAGAATAGTCTTAAAAAATGCATAAATTTGTTAACATCTTATTTAAGGTCTTGGATGTTCTTTCTATTAAATTGAAAACATTTTCGACGAAACTATTCTTTGAACTAAGCCCAAAAATTTGCTCAGTGTATGTTGGTTATAAATAAAACTTGGCATACCTATTAAGCTACATTTAGATTGCAAATGTTGGTAGTTAGTCTGACGAATGTCCGAAATCGTAGGAAATATTTTATTTAAATTATACATGAGCAAAAGTTAAGTAAATAGCAAATGTGAATAACCTTTTGGGCGAGTTGGAGGTGGGCAAGGCATGCCAAAAAGGCACTGCAATAAAATGTATTGTACGATTGTCTGATTATCAGAGCAACCGCAAAACAATTTAATACTAAAACCCAAACCACATGCCACGGCACGCGCATCCCGTTCCCCTTTTGCGAACCCGAGGCCCGGGAGTATGGACGACCCAACGACCGACCACATGCATGATAAATGCACAAAATCTGCAACAAAGTGTTGGAAACACGCACTTTCTATGCTAGGTAGGGGTACTCACTTCATCTCCCTCTCTCTCTCTCTATCTATATCTCTGGGGTGTAGCATTACAATCTGATGCCGCCCTCTGACAAATGGTTTAGGCAGAAACATAAGCATTGAGCTGCGAAGACTCAAGATTTGAAGATTAGTTCCTAGGCCAGGGTTGCCAAACTAATTTTTGTGATTGCAACCAGGTAGCGAGAGGGTCGAACAAAGCCAAACCTTTATAATAATAATAATGATAATAATATGAAAACCAGCCAAAGAAATGCATACATTTCTGTCCATTTTAATGCACAATGTGGCAAAAGGATAATTTCGAAAAGCCATTAATATGCCATGGACATTAACATGCTGTTGTGACAGGCAGTCAAATAGGCGCAGGACCTCAGCTCTGTTAGCGACTGCTGGTGGAGGAATTACAACAAACAACAACAACAACAACAACAAAAAAACGTTGCAGGAAGTGCAAGCTGCAGTCCCTTTGCCCTTCGCCCCTTTCCCATTTCCGAATTTCCATTTGCCGTGCTCCTGTCAATGGACACGCAGACCTCAACTGGCGGCTGTCGCTGGGCCCCGTCATTTACATGGAATGCAATAGATCGATGTATTCTTAGAAACTGTTGACGTTACAGCCGCATAAATCAGCAGACACTTCACCGAGGGGGTCAGGGGCTGCGGGTCGGGTGTGTACAATGGGGGTTAGCCGCTTGTCTAGAGCCCAAAGAGTTTTTGTTATTTCAGATTGCAAAACTGAAGAGGTCTTAGAACGAAAAGTGATATTGAGACGAATGTGGAAAAACGGGTAAGTTGCTTACAGAATAACTATCACTTTTAGTTCCTGGAACCCTGTTAAATGTTAGAATCACAAGCCTTTGACTGGAACTTAAATAAGAAAAAGAGTCAAGTGTTTCGAATTATATAACACATTTTCGAGTGTTAAACCTTTTGCGAGATATGTTCAACATAAAATGTTGTCTAAACAATGTATGGCATATAACAATTTTTAACTGATCTGATTCCATTTATGTTAATACATATCTTAAGTAATTGATTTTGATTGAATGAGCTTAGCGAAGGGTGTATTAAATACGAAGTCTCTCTCTCCATATTGCAGAGTCGTAAATAACAAATCTGACAAATCTGAGACCAGCTAGCTCTAGAATGAAAAGCCTACCCATTCAATAGGGATATGTGATAAGGAATCCAATAGTTTGTATAATTTTCATCACAATATAACTATAAAATTATATTCGCCGAGTCCTAGATGCACTTATAATATGATCTTATGGAAAGTCGCTTAAGACTTAAATTTCCTTCTCGCTCCCTCTCTCTCTCTCTGTCTCAGACTGTCTCTCTCTCTCTGTCTCAGACTCTCTCTCTGTCTCAGACTCTCTCTCTGTCTCAGACTCTCTCTCTGTCTCAGACTCTCTCTCTGTCTCAGACCCTCTCTCTGTCTCAAACTCTCTCTCTGTCTCAGACTCCGTCTCTCTCTCTCACTCTCTCACCCTCAATCTCTCTCTTTCTTTTCGCTGCTTCCTCTCTCTATATCCGCACAGCTGCCCAACTGATCTCGTCTTAAAAAGCAGTTCTATAAAACCTTACGCCTTTTACCAACAGCTACTCCTGCGACTATCAAAGTCTGTTGCCTGTTGACCCTGGATTATGAATGTTTGCCAACATTGAATCCCGTTTACGGCCGCAATGCAACCACAAAATCGCATAAACACAAATAGGCTGCAGCTCGCTGTCTGAAATAAATCCCATTTGAAAATCCAATTTGATAAATAGAAAGCAATAAATGCAATAAAAAGCATCGAAATGAGCTCTAACCAAATATTTCCGCGTTTGCACAAATTGTAGAGCACAAATTAGCAATATGCCCGAATTTATGAAATATGTGAAAAACGTGACAACAATAATACGATACGATACGAAAACCCAACCGAAAACCATACACCCAGACCCGGAACATTAACCCCAGCAACATTTGTTGCAACTGCCCTCCAAATGCTGCAATGGGAGGAATAAAAAAGAAACTGGGGAAACAGCTGAGTAACTAAAAATGAAGCCAATATAGAGCAGAGCTATGATTACAATAAAAACTGGGCTCGGTCCACGCACAAAGTCAGTGTCGGGTGGAAAAAAAGGGCTATGCAAGGGTGGCTAGCGGGTGGCTATCGGGTGGTTCTCTCTGGGATTTTTTTCGAAGGGGGCGTTGCGAGTGTCATAAGTGCATAAAATGTTTTTGTGTTTTGCACAAAAGCGAAGCGAAAAGTTTAATTTTCTCCAGGCGAACAACAGTGCCGGGTAACCAAATCCGTTTAGATCGAAAAAACATAAAGAACACACATTAAAAGTGTGCTCTAGTTGCGTATTATAGACTAGAAGATGCCCTGTAGAAGCAGCTATGATAAGCTAAGTCTATATTTCTGCTTTGATTTACAACATTCTGAATTCCGTATTTTTCTTTTATGCTAAATACTGAATCTATACCAAATATCAAAGCTTTGATTTTAAATTGAATTGGAATATGATACCAAGAAGTTGCATATAAACTTTTTCGACTCTGGCTTTGATAGTTCCCGAGATTGTGGAGCTCATGTAGATAAAAGATTAAACTGATCTGCACAAATGAACTGATGCACAAAGCTAGAGCCGGGACTTAAGAGTTTATTAAATTATGATAAGAACAAGTTACATATAAAATATTTGGACTGTAACTTAAATAGTTCCAGAGGATTTTGGGCTCATAGATATCAAGAAAATGCATATAGAACTTTTCAACATTATCTCTTACACTTCCCGAGTTCGTTGGGATTATATAGATAAAGCTATCATACACATGTTGTTTATGTAGTTATGCCTGATACAAACACGTTTCTAGTATATGCCCTCTGTAGATCTTACAGGGTATGCAAAGATACAATAATAAATGTAACAAATGACGCACACGCTGTTGCTTGGGTGGGTGGACGGCGGCCGGGGCGTTTGCAATTTTAGATGAATGCCCGACGGCGCTATATATGAGAACCAGATATCGTATATACGCACTTATTTGACTAATGTCTTTAATAAAAAATTACACACGTCGCAGACGCAAGAGCAAAGTGAAAAATTGGCAGGCAGGAGCGCCAAATGCCACATGCCTTGCAGGAAGGGTAAGGCGAACGGCGAGTGCACGCTGTAATACTTGCGGCTTACAGAAATTTAGCATTTCATTAGGCAGGCCGAACCACCCCGCAGCAATTGCTGTGCCACCCTATACTTTTTAATATTTACTAATATTGACAATACTTAAAGAATTTTTTGTTGTGCTGCACGGCTGGGGGAGGGGTGGGGGAGGGTTGGAGAGTTGGACCAATGCGCCTTGGTAACCAGAAACTTTGACATATTTATAGTTGACAATCGTAGAGGGAAGTGTAAGCCCAACCTTGACAATTGTAAAGTGGTGGCAGGAGAGCATCCGTGGTGCGAGTTGGCGGTGGTGGTTCCTGCTTTTGGGATTTACACAATATTTTTCAAGTGCTCGGCCGTCGCTCGGGTCCCCTGGTGACTTATTAAGGGTTGCATTTAGCGGGCTTTTCTGTCATTTTATATGCAAATTGGATTAAAAACGAAACGCAGCGCATTTCCACAATCCATATCTGGCCAGTCGTTCGTTTTCTGCTCTACGCGTTTACTAAATTAGCATTCATCTTATTGGCATATAATGCCAACAATAAATAATGTAGCCGTATGCAAGCATTGAGAGCACAATTCCGTACAAATTCTTCTTCAATGCGCTTTATTAACTGGGAAATGCTTTTGATGTCAACAATTTTCATTGCGCATTTCGGGTTGCCAAGCGGGTGGTTCCTGTGGAAAAACCTAAGCCTATCAGCCGATTAAATTTCCCTATTTTTCTTTTTTTTCCAAATTCTATTTTGATTAAACGATCTGTTGCTGGTTGCTAAGCTTTTGTCATGTAATTAAATCAATTTAAATTGGGAAACATAAAGACTTGAATGCATTACAATTTAATTTTAACTGTTGATTTAAACATGATTTAGTTTGTGTTAACATTATCATCAGGCTGATCTTAACTTTTTCGATTTCTAAGAATCAGATTTATGTGCGAAATAAAACCTAATTTATTATAATGTTAATGTTAATGTTAATGTTAATGTTAATGTTAATGTTAATGTTAATGTTAATGTTAATGTTAATGTTAATGTATGTAACAGGCAGAAGGAAGCATCTCCGACCACATAAAGTATGTATATTCTTGATCAGCATCAATAGCCGAGTCGATCTAGCCATGTCCGTCCGTCCGTCCGTCCGTCTGTCTGTCCGTTTGTCCCCAAGGATCTCAAAACCTAAAAGAGCTAGAGACTTGAAATTTTAGCTGTAGGTCCTACTAGTTCCTACGCAAAACGAGTTTGTTTTCGATAACCGATAACTTACTCCGTTTCCTAGCAATCGATAAAAATCGATAACGAATTCCAGTTTTTTTAGCAATTCTGGTAAGTAAATTATATGTTCCGTACAGTTTTATTTACGTAATGCACATAAAAGACCCAAGTAAGCAAAAACACCAAAGATATTTTTTATAAATAAATTCCAAGCTATCTGGTGGCAAATATGTCATTAAATCAAAACCTTGACTATAATTTGGGTATGGGGCAAGTATATGAATGGGGCGTTTTCTTTTCTATGGACATATAGAGTTATCTATTTGATTATGGTCATCATGGCCGGCTGTATGATTAACTTAATTTAATAGTCGCACGTTTCATATTTATTTGGTATTGAACTGTGCGATGGAGGGGGCGTGCTGGGGGGAAGGCATAATGAAAGCAATTTGTGTACCTAAAAAATAATACCATAACTATAACAATAACAAATGTGACTGTGTAAGTTGGTCTGTGTGTGTGTGTGTTTGTGTTTGTGTGTGTGTGTGTTTACCTATGGAGCTGCTTCCAGTTGGACTATTAAACTAATTTCCAGTTGTCATTGACAGGCACGCACACGTCCTGTATCTGGGACCTCTGCCCGCTGCTCAAACAGGGCACGCACAGGCAAAGGCAGAGATAGAGAGAGAGAGAGAGAGAGAGAGAGAGAGAGAGAGAGAGAGAGAGCGGGGCCTATAAGATACAACAACAAGAAGCAGCAGCAGAAAAACATTTCAACTATGTTAAACTTCGAATATTGCCCTTCGGCCCCTGCTGACTGCTCCAGTCTCCAGCCTTGTAACATCCTGTAGCCATTCACTCTGAATGTTGATGAATGCTGCTGATGTGTCGCAACTGCCTGTGACTTCTGCAACCCAGCTCTGCTCCACACCCCCTCAGCCTTGACTTGCAAATGAAGTTGGCTTTGTTGGCAGGATGTTGGCCGGAGCCAGGGGCTAGGGCCCAGCCATGGATAGCTGCTGCACTACCTGAGCTACCTTTGCCTCGTAGGCATTTTTGGGCCAGTGCCATTGCACAAATTCCATATTTACTGTCAATGTTAATTGCTCCGAATTGCACTAAAGTGTTGACTTTTGTGCCGCACAGGAAACTTGCGTTCCACATGCCACATGCAGCAGACACTCCTTGTGTGTGTGTGTGTGTGTGTGAGTGCACCTCAGCCGTAGGCCAGAGCTGACTCATGACTGTTGCAATTTGGTCAACTATTTAATGAAAAGCTACGAAACGTATCGGACAGCACTTCCAATTATGCAATTGTTTGTCCAGGCCCCATTTTGAGTGCGTTTATCTTGAATTATTTTTTACTATTTATAGGTTAGAAACTACTCTGATTGCTTTGGGAGTCACATTCGCTGCAAATAGCTATTGGAATTGACAATTAGGAGCTTAGGGTCTGAGACCCAAGAATGTATATGAAAGCTTTGCAGTTGACTAAACATAACCAAGCCAAGGACAAATTCTTATTCTTTTAGTTAACATTCTATTAATTTCAATATGTTTGCTAGCTTTCGTTTAATTGCTATTTACTCCTTGTGAATACTAACAAATTGAATAAATTTTATTTAAATTGAAATTTGCTAAATTTGAACTAGCGACATTTGGCTTGTTGGTTCAACGCTCTGACACCTAAGCCTTTATAGGCTCATGATGTCGCGTTTGTTAAGCCTAATTATGCAGCCTTTCTCTTTATGATAGCTTTTGATACAGACTTAGACCATTGCTTTCCTCATTTGAGGTTCAAATTTGTATTGTCCACTTTCCAAAGAAAGAAATCTTGAGTAAAAAGTTGAGCTTCGTATCGCTGTGCTGCGCGTATATGTAGTTGACATTTCAAGCCAAGGTTTATAGAATCGGATATATGGCTATCGTATGGATCTACTTCTTAAGAATTCATACTCTATGCTTTGCTTAAAAACATTCTATTTCCCATTAAAAGACTTTTCAAAACAAAGATAACCTGTAATATTACTGGAAAACTTGCCATCAGTCTGTTTATAAAAAGTCTGCGACTCTTCATTAAGCTTCAGTTCAATTCTGTTTTAATTATCCCAGATATGCGCTTAATCCCAACTGACTCCTTCCAGCTCTCACTTTCAATGTATTTATTTGTCTAAGGACTTTTTGCAGTGAGTTTTTTATTGTGCTGAACCTTAAGCTGTCCTTACAGGACACACTTCACGTGTCCTCTGGCACAGTGGGAAAACAAAGAATGGTGAAAATGATTTCCAGCAATTCACACTGAGCTGAGCTCTCATTGCTGCTCACTTACGGGGCCTCGCTTTCCCGGGAATCATTTGCTACTTAAGGCGGCAACACATGTCGGCTTAAGCATCCTTCTGGCTCGGTATGCGGCTTGGGTTTCAGCATCAAATTCGGGACTCACTTGGTTAAAGACATGTGGCAGTGCCATTGTCATTGTCAAATGTCGCCTTAGTCTCGTCTTACGCGCTGTGTTAATTATACTAATTGCACTAAATCACTTGAAAATTTCAGAGCAGGCTCTGGAAAAGACGCCTTGTTAAAAAATAGCTGAAATTAGGGCGTAGCAGCCAGTCCCAGAATCCAAGCTGAATGTCATCGCAGGCTGTGTGAGAAAATTTGTTGAAGGAAGCGTTTGGTAATCCTAGCATTTCGGCATATTTTTCTCTGCTCTCCGTGTTTTTTTCACTTTTTTGCCTGGCATGTGGTACATCAAAATAAATTACCAAATCTTAGCTGGGATAATACTTAAAAAAAGAATGATGCGCATTTCTTTTCTTGTTCTCAAATATAAAATAATTAATGATAGAAGCCTAAGGCCTAATGAAACGCCTACATTTCTTCTTGAGGTGTTTGTGGAATCAATTTTGGAGACTGTGTCGCGGCTTTATAACAAATTAGGTAAGTTGAAAGAAGACTGTGGGAGACCCTAAGAATCGAATGTACTTACAGAAATTATAAATGCACGATCCAAGCAAACCTTTAACAAAGTTTTCCAATACCCGAACTAGATTAAAGTTTTAACCTTAATTCTTTGGCTTTTTAAGGTTCAGGTTCAGCCTGAAATTGAAGTAATACAATAAATCAAAATTAAATGAGTTTGACTTACAATTAAACAATAGTTACAAATACAAATAAATAATAATTACAATAATTACATTATGTTATACAATAAATATGTGACTTATAATTCCCAACCAGTTCTGTATCGAGACAAATCAATGCAGAGCTGCTTGCGCATGCAGCCCTTAAGTGCGTCGAATATTATGCAAATCTAAGTATTTGTTATGCGTATGAAGTCCAAATGCAACCCTGTGACCAGTGATGCAACTCAGTGCTGGTTCTTGTGCAGCTTCTTGACGCCTACTTCAACTGGAGACCAACTTCAATTGTGCAGACAACCCGCTTCGATGTAACCAAGAACCACAACCCCTAGCGGGCACAGCTTGTGTGTGTGTGTATGTGGGTGTGTGTGTTTGTTGTGCGAGTCCACCCAAACCATTTAACCAGAAAGCGCCTACATGGCAGTGCAACCTGTTTCGTACGTTGGGAGATCTGGCACGCAGTGTGGGTCCATGTCGTGCATTTTCACAGAATTTATACCAATTTGTGCGGAACGTTAATAACAGTAAAAGGCCTATAACAATAACCCACATCAATACGGCGGCACGTAGTCGCCGCACGTGGTAAAGGCAAAAGGACTTGCCCCGCTGTGCGACAAACAAGGTGAGTAGGTAAGCCGGGGAATGCAATCAGCAAAGATGTGTGTGTGTGCATGTGTGTGCGTGTGTGTGTGTGTGTGTGTGTGTGTGCGGTGTGCGTGTGCATGCAACACCCACACCACCCAGCAGCATTGCATGCAACCCTTACCGGCACGAAAAAAACCCCAACTCCGCCCAGCACCCCCCACAATGCGCATTGTAAGCCGACAAACGCGTGTCCAAAACACACGCGCGGAATCTTTGACGGTCTATGGAATTGGGCACAGAGTATTTGGGTATGGGGCACTGGGAGTTGGGTACTGGACCGATTCTGGAGTGCGTACTCCTCCCTGCTCTCACTCATTATATTTGTGCATTGACTTTGCACATGCCCGAAAAACTGGCATCGTCTTTGCCGCTGCTATTTGCACAAGTGTTCCATGCTCCTCGCTTTGAACAACAATAAAAGAGATTAATAGATGTGGGCTGTGGATGGATTGTGGATGAGTTGCGTATGTGTGTGTATGTGTGTGTGGATGGGTTGCCCAGTCACATAGTATGCACAATAATTGGTGCCTAAAAGGCTTGCATATTTGTCTGCGGGGGTAGCTCACAAAGGACTCTCTTGGCAACAATGATCGATCTGCAAAATATTTCAATTTAATGAATTGCGTGCACAGTGCGTGTTGAAAGGGTTGAGCTCGGTGCTAGGCACAGTGGTACGAGGTCATAAGACATACAAGAATACAAGAATATATTCGAGCTGAATACGGAAAATGGTTGCCCACATAATACTTGACAATTAGTTCGCAAAAGTCAATTCAAAAACTTGGTTTATCAATAAAAATAATGAAAATTATTAAAATAATTATAATATGAAAATAATTATAATATGAAAAACTTTGGGCACACTTAAAGCTCATTGCTTAATAAATCTTTCAAAAAAAGTCAATCGATAAAATTTATAAATAAAAGCATGGGAAATCAAATGGGAAACAAAGAAAATCATAGAAATATGAACAGTAATAATAATTATATTAGCAATAGTAATCAATAATAATTATAACTAAAAAACCTTGCTTAATGCAAGTTTAATGATTGTTTTTCATTAAGTTTGTTCTCTTAACATTTGAGTATAATGATATTGAATATTGAAACGTGTTATAAGTACCCAATATGTGAAAGGTTCAAATCATATATATATGATAACATATATATATAGTAGTTAGTTTCCAACTCATGCTTTTAAAGATGAATATCTGCAACTTTACAGTTTTACAGCAACTCTTTATTTTGTTGTATTATGCTATCAACCCACCCCACTGTTAGCTTTGTAATCGGAGTTGTTGTCTACGTCCTGAGGTTATTGTCTGCGCATTAACTGTAACTTTAACACGCTTATCGCTTATCGCTATTAATGGCCAAATATGCGGCTCAAATATGCCGCTTATGAGCCGCTCATCATGAGGATAATGTTGTCCCTCTTGTTGCTGTTGTTGTTGTTGTTGTTGTTGTTGGTGGCTTGTCAATCAAAATGTTCGTGGAAAAAGGGTTGCCACCCCACCGCTCGGCAGTAAAGCCAAAAGCCTCGAGTGCCACTCGACGCTTAGCGCTGATAAGAAGATGCTGCAGGCACAACCCGAGCAGAGTATCTGTCAATTTGTGCCGCCCCTCGCACTCCCTTCCCATCCTCACTCACTTTATACAATTGTCAAATATACGTACTTGTATATAGATATGACAGTTAAATGTTGACGCTCGAGTGCGTGCGCCAATTTTTACCTGGCAAAAAGCTATTTTAATTTTCCGACTTTTTGGCCGTTTTTCCCGCTTCCCCGCTACCCCGCTTCCACTTTCCACCACTTGGCACATAATTTAGTCATTTCATTTGAAATGCTCGGCTGGGTTTTGGTCGGGTTGTCTGGGTCTGGCTCTGGGTCTGGGTCTGGGCCGCACTATGCGCGATCTGTCAAATGTCAAATGCATGTCAAAGGCAACATGTCAGAGCCATTTCCTACGCTTCAGATTGTGCTGCTTCTTCATATTTTTTTATTTTATTTTTTTGAAATTTTGTTTTTTTTTGGTACAGGCGTTAAATGTATTGGACAGCAGCGAGCGCTCGGTGCCTGCTGTCTGTCTGCGCTATGGGTAACTCTTGGTGTTTGGTTCCGGGCAGAGTTTGGCTCTGCTCTGGGGTGGGTCGATTGTCATTTTTTGCGTTGCGGCAATTTGCGGCTTTTGATTAAAAAATACGCCACACACACACACGCACACACACCAAAAACACGTCGAGGGAATAATGCGACTGTTTTGTTCTCTACTCTCCCTAAATGTGCCACAGCAAATGGCTTTTGCCTTTCGCCTCCGAATGCCTTTTTGTTGTTGTTGTTGTTGCATGCATATTGACGCGTAGTTTAATTTGCTCTACAACGAAACGAACAGCGGGCAGAGCAGAGTGCTCTGAGCTACAATAGAAATAGCAAGAACATGGACAAATTAAGTTAAAAGCTTCAAATTTATGGAAATATTGAACAGCGTTTCCATTAGGTGAGCAAACACGCGTATAAAGTTATTTGACAAAAAAAAAAAACAAATTTTGTTTGGCAAAAAGCATGACTGCAATCAACCGGAAACGTTGGTGGTTCACGGTGCAAACCCATGTCCCTTTTTCAGGTTCGGTTCGTGCACCTGACTTTCCACATTTGTGTAGCCAGACTTGAGTTCGAACCTTGGTTTGTCAAAGTTTTCATTATAATTCCATGAATTAGCAGAAATTATTATAATAAGAATAAAGGTTTTTGGTTTATGGGAAGTACAAAAATTAAGTTCCGGGCTCAAATGGTTCGGTTCGGAATTGGAACAGATTGAAAACTTAACCAAGCTCTCTCTCTCTCTCTCTTTCCCCTCTCGCTTACTCCCACTCTCTATATATATCTCTTGCTTTCTCCCTCTCTCTACTTCTACTGAAGAACAGATTAAAAGCTTAACCAAAGTCTCACTGAATCTCTGTATCCCATCTTCTTCTCTCTCATATATAAGGCTTTTCTCTCTCTAGATTAAAAGTTTGTCGAAATGAATACTGAATTCTGATTATTAATTTTACATTATTCATCCTGTTTATATCTTCCAGAAAAACTGAACTTTGAAATAAGCTTCCTTATACAATATTATGTCCAAGTAAGGAAAATCAAGTGCAATTCCTCGTAGCCTTAGTTCCTTGCCCTTCCCTTTAGCTATTTTTGCCAACACAATCTCTCGCCGACTCCCGGCTACAAGCAATTTAACTTAGTAAAGAACCCAAAGGACTTGCAGCTGTATTAATAAAGTGAAGGCCCAACCATGTGATCATATTTTACATGCCATTTGGTTTTGTCGTTGTCGCCGCAGCTGTTATGATTTTTGCCATTTCCCCCGCCACCCCCCACACACTGAAATTTTAGGGCCTGTCAATGCTCTAATTGCTCCTACCACAGAACGTCCGTAACATTAATCACAAGAACTCAGCTCGTCTCAGTCATTTGCTAAGCGATTGAGGGCCAGCACCAGGTCCAGACAACCCCCACCCAAACACCTCCCACCCTTGAGGCTAGTGTTTGAGTTATTGTCAGTTCTGGATGGGCATTCGATGCATTCGAGTGTAACGCGAACTTTTTTCTTCACTCTTTTAGAGGGTATTGTAAATTTGTCCTGACATGTGTAACGCATTGAAGGCGACAGCTGCGTACTTACAGAGTATATATACTCGTGAACTTGATCATGTTATGATTCGATCAAGCTCTAATAAGTTACATAAGAGACAAATCGTATCAATATATATATCACATATCTCTATATAATAACCCCCATAGGAATGGTTGAGGACGGAATCTACAATTACAAGTCTGCAAGGTTGTAAACCGTAATTGTAGAAGGGTATTTAAATGTCGGTGTGCCGCATATAGCCATTCTTTCTGTCTGTTTTTTTCTGTTGCGATTCGGCCCCCGGACCTTTTAGTGAGCACCGCAATGGAACGAAACAGCATGGAAATGGAATGGTTGTCGCGTGCACGGCCGGAACTGACACAGGAAACGGCGTACATCAGGCGAACGCGTTGACAATGCACTCGCGGCTAGCGGGTGGAACAGTCCGCCGGAGGAACGGGTACGAGCGCGGGCACGGTCACGGGCCGGAATATACGCAGCACAGTTATTGTGTGTGTGATAGATGGGCGGAGCGGTTCTTATAGGCATTGCGGCATTATTAGCTGTCAGTTAACGGAATTGTCGCGACGCGACTTCACGCTTTTTCTTACTCTTTGCCCCAGCAACATTTTAACATAATTGGCCTTTATGACATAAAGGACGCGCCGGGTTATGTGGTTGGGGGCTGGTAACTCTGGCAATCACTTTTTACTACCCTGCTAGCCAATTTTGTATCTGCAACTTTGCGCTTGAATGCATGCAACACAACAGCTCCAGAGCTCATGCCACATCCAGCCACACAACAAACCAGGGCCACTTTGCGTGGCTGCACTTTTCCAAGTTAATTTCGCAAAGGCAGCAAAGAAAAAGTTCAAATGTAATGAAACAAGCTCTAATTAGACTAGCGGAATACCCTGTAAATGTCAATAAGCCAAACAAAGTTGATGAAACTGTTGAGCACTGCATGTGCTAAAGTTGTTTGCTGATATCAAATAGTTTAAGGCTAGCAACAGTCTGAAAAGCTGCTCACAAGACTATGAAATACCCTGTAAAACTACGTATAGAGTTTAATAAGTTCATTAGCTCGCAGAGATTTTGTTGTTGTCTGTTGGCACAGGCTGCATTGGACAACTGTTTAAGCGAATTATAACTTGACTATGTAATACCCTGTAAATTCCTAACGGCCACGTTTACTTTATTGTCTAAAAGCCCCTGGGAAGAAGAAAAACTATAACAAAATGCCAGAATAAGCTACAGCAATAGACATTATTACTACGGCACACCCAGTATATACAAATAATACCCTGTAAATTAGAAATACTGAAAATTGTTTCAACTTTGTTAATTTACTCTGATTCTGTTCTATACTGTTCTTTTCAGTCTGCCCCACGCTGAATATGTAGCGGGGGAAAGAATAGATTTGCCTCTTCTTTTGCGCAGAAAATGGCTTGGAAAATATTTTTCAATCACTTTAATTGTAAGCAGCCGGGGACGCAGACGCTGTGAAGGGCGTTTATACATCAAATTGCATTGGTATATGTTAGAGTATTGGTTAGCCTGGGCATATGTTGTTGTGCCTGCCCAGCCTGCCCGCCTGTCCGCCTGCCCGACTGTCAGCCACGATTTGAGCCCCTGCCTGCCGTTCGCTTCTCCATAAACAAACTCCGGCAAGAGCAATGCAAATTTAATGTTGTCAAGCTGTCGTATCATACTGAAATATGCGCATGACTCTTCCCCAAACCCCCAACACGCCACTCATGCAGCCCCTGCCATATGCGAGAGAGAACCCCCCCCACACATCCTTCCATCTCCTTAACGGTATGGGGACAATGTTATTGGGGTTGTATACGTACTAGTCATATGTCCAAGACGTAATATAAAACGAGGCGGCAGACACGCCTTATAGCATGCATAGCACTTACTTATAGCTGTAGGGCGCAGGGTAGGGGGGACGGGGGTCAGGGCATGAGTATAGCTTACTTATTTTAAGATAATGCCGGCAAGTTACAAAGTCTTAAAAAAAAAGGGTACAAATTTCCTGTGCTTCCGTTTGCCTGTCACAGCGCTGACAGTTTAGAGTGTCAACCCGGGGGGCGCGGCTAAGGGGAGGTGGTCGGGTTCGGTGTCAGCACGAACTCCCCTCAATGCATATGAAACCCGGTTATTATCGCCTGCAATGCTCTATACCACCCGCTGCCCCAACTACCTGCTCATATAACTGCCGGGCATTTGTAATAAAACTCAAGCGCATAATTGTTTGCCATATTTCTAAACTGTGGCAGGGGCAACGGCTCCCAATTGCATACTTTTCGGGCGTCCCGGCCCCTGCCTACCCCACACCCCCTTCCCCTTGCCCGTTTCTAACTTTGGCCAATTTATGAGCAGGTGGAATTTTTAAGTAGTGTATGTCGTTCTCGGGTTGTTCTCGTAGTTGCGCTGATTTTCGAGTTGATTGCTTTGGAATTTCTGATGAAGCTGCGTTTTCACATACACACGCACACACACACGCACACGCACACACACACGCACACACACACGCACATAGAAGCACACTCACTTACATTATGGAGCATATCGAGATCTGGAAAGTAGGCAACAGCCATTGCACCATGTCCGGGTTAATTATTATGGAAGGTGCGAATCGCTTATGCTACCCTGAGCAATTTCTAAAGGGCTAAAATATGCATTAAACCCCCTACTTATTTCTTTTTTGAAGCATAGAGCAGATTTTTCTTAATTTAAATATTCAAATTATATGTGAAAATGTGATTTAATAAGTATTCAATCATATAAGATGCCTGTTCAGGCTAAGTAGAGCTTAACAGTATGAGTATGAACAGTATGAAGTCAAACATGCTTTAATTAAGAAGAAAAAAAAACAATGCATTGGCACTTCAAATCTTGTAAACAATTGTGAAAGCAATGCTGGTCTGAAGTTGATTAGTTTAGGTTCGTTTAGAATAAGTTAAAAATCCCGAGTTTGATTAAGATATCTGGATAAACATAAGAGTTGTTCAGATAAGAACCTACTTTTCGACCGATTGTTCCTATTGCAGCTGTATGATATAGTGGTCCGGTGTTAATAAGATTTTGCGTATAAGTATCATAGTAATGAAGTATCATATCATATGTTGATAAAGGACAATGTTTTTCATATTGGAACATAACTTACCAACGATTTTTCCAATGGCAGTATGATATAGTGGTCCGAGCTGGCTGGTTCTAATATGTTTACTGCCTGCAACAGATAAGCAAAAGCTTTGAGAGACTATTTCGCAAAGAAAAAGACAGTCGGACATGGCTATATCGACTCGGCTGTTGATGCTGATCTGGCATATATACATATACCTTATTTGGCCCCGGAGAAGACTCCTTCTATGTCAATACAAAATCACAATATCCTCTACAAGAGTATACTAACTATTAATATAATAAAGCTTATTGATCTTCTTTTTAAATTCGTTATTAAACAAAATGTATTCTTATTAAACATAACGTGTTGAGCATATTAGCGCACGTAACCTTATAACAATTGTTACGCTTCCAAACTTTTCTCATCTCCAACTTGAGCATGCCACAGGATTGTCGCAATCAAAATTCTTTAGCTGATGTTCCGCCCCCATCGTCAATTTATGAAACGCTCAGCACTTTTCTTAGTTTCAGTTACTCAGTTTCAGCTTTTATCAATCGCACCACGCCCACAAGCGCCTTCTGCCCTGCTGCCTTTCAGGGACGGCATTGTGATGCTTATCCCTTTTGCCAGCTTGTGCAATTATGGACATATTTGACGCATGCCCAACTTTATTTTATATTCTATTTTTATTTTTCAACTTACCTTTTTTGCAGCAAACTCAATCTGAGCCAATCAATGGCGTTACGCATACGCCGCATAAGCCGCGTTGCCAGCGCCTCGCGTTGCAAGTGCCAAGGCAACAAGTACAACAACAACAAGAACAACAAGAACAACTTCGAGGTCTGCTCAAAAACCCGAAAACCCCGCAGCCACCACAGATCCCAGCCAGGATCCCAGTCAGATCCCAATTGCCAGCCAGATACACCCACCCAGCCTGCTATTCATTACGTTGACGTCTGCAGCCGCGCGTCGCACAAAGGCGACGTTGCGTCTCGTCTGTGTGCCACGCCCCCACGCCGCCTGTCGCACAGCAGCTCTTACTAACACTTGGGCGAGGTCCGCCCCATTTAGCCAAGAACTTGACAGCAGCCTCAACGCTCAACGCTGGCAGCTGCTTTATATGCACATGGCGTATTCATCAAAGTGGTTTTTATATTACGTGATATTTTTGGTGCCTTTTTCGCATTATTTTCCTTTTTCTTCGTCGGTTTTTTTTTCCGCGCCAAACAACAAAATTTTGTTGACAATATTTTCGCCTCTTTTATATCAGTCTCGCCTTTATTTTTTGCTGTTCCCAAACTTTTCACACTTGTGGGCGTGCGTTTTGCCAGCTTTTTTCTTTGCTTTAACGAAATCATAAATATTCAAAGCGCATTTAAAATTCCTTCACATTCTTTTTCTCTTTGCAGCATAATTAGGTTTTAATCATCAAAATAAATGAAAATACTGTCGCATTTTTTTTGTTTCCGCCAATCAGCGGGCGACTAGTTAGCCTGATCAATTCTGACAAATGAGGATAAATTTCTTGAAGCAATAAGACACACAACCGAAAGCATTGGGCATGGGGGGAGTCAGGGCGAATGTAATGAAAGTAATTTTCAAAAGCTGACATATACGTCAGCAGGGAAAGTTATGAAAGTAACTTTTATTTTTAATTTAATGTAGCGGAAGTACCCTGGATATATGGCAACAGGCAAACAAGGGTAGAAAAATAAATACAAGTATAAATCTTGAGGAAACATGTTTCTATATCTCAATAACAACAATAACTATAATAGCTTGTGAAGAACAGAGAAAATCTATACCACATTGCAAAGCTCAGGGCGTTTGTCATGAGGACACAACCTCAACCTCAACCTCATTGCAAGGCTCAGCCCATTTACCATGTAGATAAAACAACAAAATTTATGTTAATAACTGAAATTCAATCTAAGAACAGGGACAATCTGAAGGAAAGGGCATCTACCTTCAAGATGACTTAAGCCAGCAGATAAATTTGTTCACTAATTCTCAAATTCATCAGATTGGAGAACTCAAAATATAATTGTGGCATATATGCAGTAAGTTCGAAGAACTTGCAACTCAATAAATGCTTACTGTGTAGTACGGGTTATTTGCAATGAAGTTAACATTGGCCAGCGGATATTTTTGTTACCTATTTCTCAAGGTAAGGTGCGCATTTGAATTGCAATCAAAGTATGTTGTATCATAAGCATTCGCCAAATATTTTGCGATTACAGGGTATACGCACATCAGCAATGTTGAGCCAAGTGAGCAGCGAATGCAGGAGACACTTCATCGGCTTGTGCGGCTGAGTGGCTTATCACCTGTTCCATGTGTCAGCAGAGCTGCCAGCTTCATGGCAACGGGTCCACAATGTATCAACCTTCAAATTGACTTTTATTTCGCTGCAGCTTTGAGGTCGCATCCATGCACACGGCCATGTCAAACGAGCAGCAGCAGGAGCAGCCGGAGCAGCCGGAGCTGGATGAGATTGAGGTTGACGACGAAGCTGAAAGCGCGCAGCGCGTGCGGTTTTTTGATTGAAATTGGAGATTGCGCCTGAGCTGTATTTGCAGTTGGCGACGGAAATTTGACTATGTCGCGATATGCGACCAGACAATTTAATACCCACCAAAAATGCCCGACGGCAGGGCTCAAATGCGGTGGCAGCTTTCGGTTGCCGGTTGCCAGTTGCCAGTTGCCGGTCGCCGGCATCGTCTGTGTGTCGGGGCCCAAGTGCAAAGTGGCAAGTGTCAGGGCAACAAGAAATTAGTTTCAAATGCTACTCTCGTTCTTTTTTTTTAGTGTTGCAAAGTCGAAAGAATGAGATTATCTGGAATGCATGAGTAGAGCTAATGTACAAGTGTACAAGGAGTGTAATGCAGAACAAAGTAGATTTGGGGGAGCATAATTTAGGTAAGGTATGCAGAAATATTTTGAAAGAATGGATTAACTTGTCAAATATTCTTATAGCTGCAATTTTATAGTTTTTTACTAATACTTAAGCTGTTATTTTGCGTCAGATTATAGTCAATATCTTACGACATTAACAAGGGACTTGAATCGCATCTCTTATTTGTCCAGACCTTAAGACTCTTCAACATTCTAACAAGAAATCGTACGACTCAAGGAACTTAGTTAATTTATTAATCTTCAATATGCTTATTGCCAACGCGCAGCCCTTCTTCATTTCTTGATGTGAAATGTATTCATTGAACAAATTTTTGTAATGCCCTGAAAACTATTTCCATAAATCTCTCTCTCGACAGCCATCCCTCTGCACCCGTTCCGGCCATCTCTGCGAAACTCTTCGCACTCCAAACACAAAGCGTTCACTTTGTAAATTAATAATGCACGCAAGTAAATTAATTTAAAATCATATTTATAGCATTTTAGTTAATTAAATGCGCAAAAATGTGCCCATTCCGAGCTGCCATCCTCCGCCTCCTGCACCGCAACCCGACTTTCAGCTAGGTGAAAGTGTCAACTGGGCGAGTGTGTTGACTGTTCCCGTTGTTGTGTCTGGCGCAGTTTACCCAACACACACACACACACACACGCACACACACACATCCGATACACACCTCTTTTTCGCCTTGCCTGCCGCCTGCTTGCCGCGACATTTATGAACTTTATGAAGTCTGCTCCATAAATCATCTTACACACACGGCAGGGCTAACATTGTGCTTAGGCGAATTTAATGAAAAACAAAAAAATCTATATGCGAATCCAAAAACAAAAATATTGGGGCATGAACGAGACAGAGATACCCTTTATAATATGCATCGACGAATTGAAATAAATATACGAGAAGAAACATTCAAACATCTTATAAAAACCTACAAAAACGTACATAAAAAACTGAGAAGGAATATTTCATTTAAAAATAATGCATATCGCAGTTTAATATGTGAGAGGGAAAATTGCTTTTAAGAATATCGCGAATAAATGGAAAATCAATATAATTATCTTAGAAGGAAATTGTTTTTGAAAATAGCACATATTTTGAAAAATTCACTTTTAAATTTTCAAAAATATCTTTTAAAATCTCTTTATTTATGTAAATTGACACTTTGAAAGGGTATTCGATTCGGCACAGCCAATCCATAAAGTTTTTCTTTATTTTTTTTTTGCTTGAGTTGTCTGCACGAAAGCGAAAGATGAAATCATGCGGTCGTTGCAGAGACGCTTTGCTCTCCAGAGTGCTGGGGCAAGGTGCACAGGGAGGGGCAGAGTTGAATGGTTGGACAGGTGGATAGGTGGATAGGTGGATGAGCTGACTGCCCAGCTGCTTGGCACGCCGCCTGCCTCTGCCACTGCCTCTGCCTCTGCCACTGCCTCTGCCTCTGCCTCTCCCACTGCCTCTGCCTCTGCCACTGCCTCTGCCATTGCCACTGCCTCTGCCTCTGCCCCTGCCTCTGCTTTGGGCTGCTGCAGCATGTGTGTGGCAGAGGCACTTTGCCACATGGCGCAGCGACTTCGACTGTTTGTTTGCTTCATATTTTTGTTGTTTCTGGTATTATTATTATTTTTATTATTATTTTTTGCTTGCCACTCTGCGACTTGAAGTTGGTTTATTATTTTGCGCTTATTTCTAATTTTTTGCGCATTATCTTGGTTTTGCTTTTATTTATATTTGCCGTGATATATTTTTTGGTGTGCGCTGCAAAGTTAATGTGGCGCATTATGGAGTCACATAGTTTCAGTTGTTCGCTTGGATTATGCAAAGTAATGCGGCCTGGGGCCAGCACCTCCCTCCCCTCCACACACACGCACATCCCTCACAGGGCTGAGCCATCAAAGTCAATAAACTGCACAGGACCCAGGCGCATATAAAACAATTTGCCTACAAAGGACCAAAACCATTTTGGACAGCAATTTAAAATTGTTTATAAAATAGCAGCACACACACACACACACACACACCCCATCCCCGGCCCCTACACCCACACATATGAGCATAAAACTTGCATAGAGCTCGGGCCGCGGCCAAGATGCGGCTGCCACGGCCACAATAGCTCCCAGAGGTCGGCATTAAATTCTGTTGCTTGGCCTATATAAAAATGTAGAGCAGGGGTAGCTGGTGTGGGTAGGGTGTGGGTTGTGGAAGCTGCGGGCCAGCCTAACTACACCATGGGGACAGCAATTGATGATAGTCTAAGGCTAAAGATATGTATGTAGCCAAAGCTTAGGCCAAAGCGAATGCTGCCGGATATAAAAGGACTTAGTCACATGTTAACGCAACGCCTACGCAAATCCATAACAACAACAGCAGCAGCCAACCACGCCCCCCACCCTCGTATCCTTCGCACAATGCAATGCAGCTGTCGGCTGGCCGCAGGACTCTAACGCTTGGGAGGCTGGGAGCTGGAGCTGGTCTGCTAATACGACTTATGTCTCCCCAAAGTCATCGTCCTGGCCGTGCCGGCTGTCCCGGCTCCTGTCTAGCTTTCATTATGAAGTCATAAACGCACATGCAGCCAGGCCAAAAATTGGGGGATGCCGCGGGTTTATTTTTCTTCAAATTGGGTGGTGGAATTTGCTTGTTTTTTTAGCACATGTTAAAATGCTGCTTATCAAAAAAACAGAAATGGAAACACAAGAAGGCAAGCTGCGAAAGGAATACAGAAGAATAAATACCCTTGCTGGCCATGTTGACAATTTTATGAAAATGACAAGAACTTTTTTACCTTTTCCTATGTGATTAATATGAAATTAGATGCTTGGTTTGAACCGGCGACCTCCCGCTTACTAGCTCCCCGCTCAAACATGCATTGCCGTTCGGAGAGCACATTGAGTTGCCCTTGTCGCTTTTCATAGAATGTTGAACCACATGTTCCCCCACTTGTAGGTAGAACTTTTCAAAAACCCCTTCTTAAGGCTCACACTCAAACCAACAAAAAGCTTTGCTAAAATGTCATCTATCTATCTTCTTCAATGAGGCTCACACTGGACGTATAAGATGTCCAAGCAACCTCTGAATGCAGCTTCGAATTGAGCTTCCTTCTGATGCTCACACTTGGGACATAAGTTGAACTACCCTCTGTTAGAGTATATACAAAAATAGAAAACACTGCGGGCTAACAAAAAATTAAACAACGAGATGTGGACAATTTTCGGGCAGTGCCTCGAGCTTAAACTGTTATTACTAGTCGGGGCTGAGGGGCAGCTGTTTATGAGTTGTAAAGCCCTCAGTCAGACAATAGCCTCGACGAGGCGTTCTGCAACAACAGCAACAGCAACACACGCCAACTAAGCCCCAGGACATATTACGTAGCCCGTGTGGAGCCAATGCCCGGTCTAGTTTACTATTTTAAAGGGCCTGCAGGGCAATGCGGCGGGGTGGGGGAGGGGTAGGTGCAAGTACATGTATGTGTAGGAAAAATGGGGCTGGGGTAGATGTTGGCATAGGTATTCACGTAGTTGTCAATGGTCTGTGGTAGCTTCTTATGCCTGGCTGCATTTTGTATTTATGTTCTTTGTAGTCGCTCGTAATATGTGCCAGGCTTTTCACAGGGCTGAAACAGGGAGACAGCCAAATGGGGGATTTGTGAATTGTGCAAATTTCCTTAGTCTAACAACAAGAACAACAACTTAATATCCAAGCGACATAAAAGTTATAGAAACAAATTTATTTTATATTCCTATAAAATATAAATTAAAATAGGTCAGTTTCTTTTCTTTATATAAAAAAAGATGGTAAGTAGGAAGCTAAATAAATGTCCACTTCTTTTTAAGACACAATCCAGAAATGCTTCAAAAGATGCAAAGGCTATTTCTTACCCGAACCCATTGAATATGGGAAAAAAGGGAATGAAGTTTTGTGCAAATGTATGTAACAGGGAGAAGCAAGCCTCTTCGAACCCATAGAGCATATATATATTCCTGATCAACATTAATAATCGATCTGAATCGATTTAGCTATGTCCGTCTGTCTGCATGTCCGTCTGTCGCATCGATCTCAGTACCTATGAGTGCTAGAGATTTGAACTTAGGTCCTCCTAGTACCCGCCCCAGTTCGAGTTGGTTTCCGATAATCGGCCCGTATCCAAGCAATCGATATTAATCTATATCGAGAGGGAGTCACCAAATCTAACATGTAGCTACTTGAGTAGTATATACAGATCAAGTAGTAAGAGGGAAGGAGAGAACTTTGTTGTTTCAATTGATTGATTTCATTTTATTCATGCTGAGGAAGGATGCGTAGTGTGAGTTGTCCTTGGTGTTGGTAGAAGAAGGTTAGGGTATCCGCTAGTCGAGCACTCCAGACTAGACTCGTTTACTTTATTTTCCATATTTTTGTGCAATATAGGATAGCATACATGCTCCTTTTAATTTATAGCTTGGCGATCCTTTTAGGACATTTTCATATCTTCATATATCATCATATTTAGTTGTCAAGTTGCTTGATTATAATTATATGCATGTTTCGCACACATTTCCAAGCTAAATTGGTAATTATAATGTTTTCACATATCCAACCTTGATGTGCGTCCAAATTTTGGTTTCAGCAATTTTTGAGCATCCCCTTTGCAAATGCATCTCTAGTTTTATTGACTTGCCACAGTATCTTTTCAAGTATCTCGAGCCCCTTTTTGTTGTAAGCTGAGAAGCAATTGTTGTGCCCCGGCTATCCTCGTCCCCCCCAAGCCACACCGAGACCCAATTTTAATACCTTGGGGGTGTTAAACTAATTGAATGGCTCACTCCGAAAAGTTCGTTATCTCAAATTTCGCCAGCCTTTCAATATAACAGTGGAACACGAGGCCACGCGTCAATTAAACTGAAGTGCATGTAAAATGTATTTTAAAAGCTTGGCCAATATTATTTTACTCGCCAAGTATATTTGATTCGTGCGCAAATCGCGTCCGCACGAAAGTCCAGAGCCGAATCAGCACGTGCCGCTGGCTTAAGAGCTTGTTAAGCATTCGATTTTATGGTATTACATTAAGTTCCATTGCCTAAAAGGCCAACTACGAGATTTACTGCATAGCAAAAGGAGAAACAAGTTGTGCTCTCGATGAAAGCGCTCGACCTGAAGATACCCTGTAAACGTATACGAAGTGTGTACAACCTATTTAATTACCCTAATAGCTTCAATTTTTACCTTTTCATGGTTTGTGTTCCAACATTAACTGTTAAGTTAGGGTATATATTTAAACTTTTCATTATAATTTTCATTTTCAATCTGAGTTCAAAATGGCAGAAAGTCAGGCTTACAAGGCCAGATTGCGGTTGAACTTCTTTACAGATCCTCCCTTTAGCCACTTCATAGGGTATACTAAAAATTGTTGTTGGACAGTTTACAACACATTTTTGGCATACTTCACACAATCTACTGATGAAGTCAAGTGGAAAACTCGCATTGCTTTGATGTTCCGGCAGCAATTGCAATGTGTTTGTATGCGTGTATATAACACACACACACACACACACACACACACACACACGCACAAGCACAAAGCATGCCATTTGTTAAATGTCCTTTGGCGCATTTCAAAGCGTAACTTCAAAGCCCGAAAATGACCTTTGTGTGTGGCCAGAGCTGTGGCCAGGTGGCCAACATCGTCCTTGTCGGCCATATAAAAGGGCCCACTAAATAGTAATTTACTAAATTAGTTTGTTTTCCTAACTACACCACAAAAGGAGGGTGTGCGCGGGGGGGTTGTAAAAACAGCTAGCAACTGGCAGCAGGTTTCCATCTCTTGTGCATTACAATTTTCCTAATTACTCTAAAAGGATTTCAATTAGCGCCCGAAATCATGTTTAACTCAATGAAAATATATGCGCGACCATTAAAAATATTAATAATAATAAAAATAACTAATCAGTTGATGATAAAAGGAAAAAATAATATGCAAAGCCAATTATCACAAAGTCATGAAATGCAATTAACATTTAAATAATGTACAAATAATGAAGCAGAATTTTCACAAAAAAAGAAAATGAAGAGAGAGAAAAAACTAGATAATTGCAATGTATAAACAATTGCAATAAAACGCTTTTAATTAATATGCGACCAAGTGCAGGCATGTTTATAAATTGTTTACAAAAAAAAACATAATCTAGATATTTAGTGAGAAAGGACAAAACTGACAACAATTTTATTGCATTTCCATGGACAGCTGCGGGGCATTTGATTTAAACAATTTCATTTGTTTATGGTTGCGCAAAAATGAAAATGAACTAGAAATTCGAGATTCAAATCTAATATTAATTAGAGTAATCTGTACAATAATTAAAAGTTGAACTGGAAGTATACACAATAAATATATATATATTTTTATCTATAAAAAGAATTTGTTTAAATATACAAAATTGCCTTGTTTTAGGTATAATATATAGACACATATTTACAGATACATATATTTTTTCAAGTATAAAATGTACGATATATATGTACATTTATATATACTAGCGGGTATTACCCGGCCTGGCTCGTGGCAAGTTTTGTTTTAAGTATTGTAGATATTTCCCATGCTCTCGCCAGGGGAAAATTTTATTCTACGGATACCCCTGAAGCATATTTTTAGCAATAAATTTAGCTCGAGATAGCCCGGACTATCTTGAAGATCATTTCTTTTTCAAAATATGTTTAAGGTCCATCGAATAAGAACCAAACGTGGGATTCCATGTATTTTGCCCATCTTAGTCTTGTGTCGAGAATAAAATCTTTGACCTGCTTTCACGAGTTAAAGGGCAAAATACGTATCAAAACCACTTTAAAGATCTTTGCAAATGGATTAGAAGCCAAAATAGTGGTAAAAATTTCATACAAACGTTTTTGTATATGTATTTATATATGTAGAGAGATCAAAATGAATACAATAAATTTTGAAATTTGTACGACTTTTTATATAAAAAAAATCCCTATACTAACTTCTATGATTCGGTTCACCTGATTCTAATTTTGCTGTAATTTTGTCACATTTATAATTGTCTAATTGGGGTCCAAGCGAATTTAAAATACCCTATACTACGTCTCAAAGAAACAGAGTCTAGCTAGGGATCGTCAGAAGTCTGCCTTTCACATAAAGTTGTGCGATTTTTATTAGGCAACTTTGTGTCTGTCAAGAAAATAGTTTCCACAGAATTTGTGATTAGAAATTCCCTGGCTTTTTCTAAAGTTCTCAAAGTTTTCAAAGGTATTAATTGGGTACAAATTCTCTGCCTATTCCTAACGTCGCAAGGTCTTCCTAGGTAATATTTAGGCAAAGATTCTCGGCGTCTCCGAAAGTCTTAATACTTGTACAAAACCAATACGTTTAAATCTAATAAAACCTACTAATTTTAATAGTCCCAAAAAAGTATTTTGACTACAAAATATTCGCTTAACTGGACAAGCTTTAACGCAAACAGGTAGTAAATTAGCAAAAAAAAAGTGCACAAAATTAAAAAATGGCAAATTTAATTAATATGTGACAGCATCTGCTGTTATCTGTTACACTTTGCAAATGATTATAATACTAATTACACAAATACGTATGCAAAGTGCAAGTGCATCGCGTTAGACAATGGCCATGACATTGACAAATGCCCCACTGTGCTCATATGTGCACTCAGCGTAACCAACTTTAGATAATCATTCAAAAAAAAAAAAAAAAAAAGGTGTCATGCGAAATGCAGTTACAAAGTTGCGATTACCTATAAAAGTGCAGTTGGAGTACACGGAATCTATTAGTTAATTCAAAACTAGCGCAAAATGAAGTCCGCATTTGCTTTGGCCCTGCTTCTGGGCTGCCTAACTGGTTGCCTGATGGTAAGTAAAGCACAACCGTTCAACACACGATTCTAGCCAAGTCTCGGGATCAAACTTCCAGGCTGGCGATGGCGACAGTGGACGTCAAATTGTGGAGAGCTGCTTGTCGGAGAATGGTGTATCCGAACAGGATATTGCCGATCTGAAATCGGGCAAGACAAAGCCCGAGGAGGTCAAGGATAACGTCAAGTGCTCGGCCCAATGTATCTTAGCCAAGTTCGGTTTCATGAACAACAAGGGTCAGCTACATAATGACAAGATATTGGAACACTTTAAGGATGCGCCAATGAAGGAGCAAGCGGAAAAGGCTCTGGATGCCTGCGGCAGTGTCACTGGCGCCAATCCCTGTGATTCGGCCTACCAGATCTTGAGCTGCCTGGAAAAGCATGTCAACGAGATGATGAAAATGTAAAGAGCTGCTGAGTGTGTTACGGAGTAGCAAATCATGCCCAACATTTAGATACAAGGGCCAAATAAATACCAACAACAAACTTAATATCTAATTAAAAGCAGCAACAAATACATTATGCAAAATTAATCAATGCTTTTTCTATATATGCATTGTATAAACCAGCTAAAGTTCAGTTTTCTAGATTAGCTTGTGTCTTGCCCCTACGTAATTGAGCTCTTGCAAATGCTCAACAGATGGCGCCAGCAGCTAGAATATTGTGTTCTTTTTTCTATCTTCCACAAAAGTTTCAAGTTTTTCTTTCTTTATACTTTTCTAATATTACAAATTTAGTTCATTTGCGCTCTTGATATTTTGCAATTTTTTCGCCAACTTTTTGCTCTCATTTCGTTTAGCCGCTGCTGATGTACAACAGATGGCGCCACTTATTGCTCAAACATTTTCTTGGTTAATTTTTATCATATTTTGCAAGCATCTGTAAAATGCGAACAATTTAATTATATTTGAACGCTTCCGCCAAGACAAACGAAATGCTCATAAAATCATAGCCACTGGCAACAATTTCAATCGAATTGCCAGGGTCCGGGACACTTCGATGAAATTGTTGTTCTTCTTCATGTTGTTGTTGTTGTTGTTGTTGTTGTTGTTGTTGTTGTTGTTCTTGTTATTGTTGTTGTTGTTGTTGTTGTTATCGGAAGCCCAAAGGCGTACAAAGTTTTTGTTAAATAGACAACGCTGGTTTGGCCGCTTGTGGGCTCTGAGTGCGCCATTTTCTCGTCATGTTCTATTATTATTTCGAAGAATTTTTTAATTTCTGCATTGCGAAAATATTTATTGAAACCGAAAAAACGCCAAAGGCACAAGATCTTGACTTGGTAGCGTGCAGGACTTGAGTGTGGTAAAAAATAAACAAGCAGAATGCACCAGTTGTGTGTGTGATGGACTGGCAGATACCCTGTAAGTGGCTCTAAGCGCATCTAATATTATTTCTTAATATAAAATTCTCAATTGCGTATAATGCATACCCTAATGTGCATTATATTCCCATTAAGTCCAGCATACGAGCACCTTTTTTATCCCAGGCTAGTTTAGTTTAGGAGTTCGTATAGACAGGCGGAAAATGTTGCGGAGGAAAATGCTGCTATCTTAAATCTATCTTAAATCTGCTATCTAAATCTTTTCTTGATAACTACATAATAAAGCACTTATACCCTGTCTTAACTTTTCTCTGAATGCAGGGTATAAAAAGGCCAAAGAAAAACAAAAACCAGAGAAGTTGCGGGCCATGCCGTTCCGTTCTTTATGTGAAAGAGCTTTAATGGGGGCAAGTATAAGAAACAGCTTAAAGTGTGGCCAAAGTATGAGTGGAATATTTTCAAGAGCATTGCAATGCGGTGGCAACCCTTTTTCTTTAATTTTTTTTTTTTTTTTGCTGTTTGGCTGTAATAGCCACTGAAACCTGGGCAAACAAATTGAATGAAATCAACTCGTTAAAAAGTAAATAACTCTGATGAATGGACTAGAGCACACAAAGCGCATACCTGAACTTTAGCCCAGGTAGCCCCCAGGTAGGCGGGCAGGCAACGACTCTGTCAGTCAATTGAAAATGAAATACAAATAAAAATGCAAACAACGGGACCCGCCTCACAAACGCATCGCCCACACACAAGCGTTGGGCTAAGCAGACAGCCAGGCTGACTCTCCGGCTGGCAGGATATGCCGCTGACAACGTCTGGACTTGGCCGAGGAAATTAGTGGAGCTGGCTCAGGATGCAGGCTCGCAGCAACAGCAACTGCTTACAATGTGGCCATTGCATATACAAAAGAAATTGAAAATGTTGAAACGGGCTACAAGGAAATGGACTGTAAGCAGCCGCAAGGAAACAGGCTCACCCAAACTGCAGTCGCTCGAGTGTTCCGGCAACTGGATTTGCTACTGGGTTTTCGTTTGCCAACTGTGTATTGCTGTATTCATCGATGAACTTTCAATAACAAAACTTTCAGTTTGGGGTTTTTTCCATTTATTTGTTTGTTTTTTTTTTTCATATCCGTACGCTGCTGTTTTTTAGCTTTCAAGGATATGACATTGAATTGCATTGGCAACTAGCTGAAGGGCTCCTGCAGTTAGGCAACCCTACAAAAAAAAGTTTACCACCCTCATGAAGTGGTATTCGAAAAGTTTCCTTCTCCCCTTTTTTTGTTGCACACAAAGTTTTTATTACAAAAAAGAAAATGGCATAAGAGCATATGGTTGATTAGTAGTGGCCGCGGGAGGCTCCTATTTAAGGCGTAGCAATGTATTCAAATTGTGTTACGAATGGGCTTAAGAGCTGCTGCTTAGATTGTCTAAGATGGCAAGTTTCTTAATATTAGCATGATATCTTTGCATATTCCAATTGTTAGAACTTCTGCGCATAATATCTATAGATTCCTCCAACTTTGGGTATACTAATTGTCGGTCTATCTGAGGGTGTTTGCAAATTCTAAATATATAAATTGATGCATAGTGTATGCACTCCGTCTGGATTGTTTGTTGTACAAGGCAAATAGATGTTGAATTATATAGTCTATGCGTTCATTTGGCTGGAAAAACGATGTTTAAGAGCTGATAGTTGTTCATAGTTTATAGCAATTGACTAGCTAAGTAACTGAATACTGAAACAAGTATCCTGGCCTCACTCACTCTGCACAAATCACAATCTTAAGTGTAATTCATGATTGAACTAAGTTCTCCCCATGGTGCTCAGCATAAATGTAGTTGCTTATACACAAACATAAAATCGCCCTTGACAGCTTTTGCATGCACACCTCATAAAGTTAATTACATTCCATAAGCGTTCAGTAAATAAATCGCATCATACGGAATTCCATACACAGCCACGCACCTTGGCAACGCTTGGCAGCAAACTTTTAGCAGCTGCTGTTGACAATTGGCAAAGAGCGCTACGAGTTTGTGGGCCAGCCCTGGCAGTCTCCAGTTGCAGTCTCAGCTACTCACATCTGGCTCCATAGTTAATTAAAAGCTAAATAGTGAAGTTGTTGCTGCTGCTGATGCTGCCAATGGCAAATACAGGAAATATGCATAAACGTAACCAGCGCCAGCTACGAAACAACAAAAACACCCAATCTCCAAATCGCAAACTGTGAGAACCCAATCCAAAAACCTCCGAGCAAGTCAAAACCCATTCAACAACAGTTTCGCATAATTGTAAATTCAAGTGGAAATGAATGAATTTACGCTGAACTCGACAGAAAATACCAACGAGCAAATGCGAATATTGTTCCCGTTCCTCTTCACGGCCATGCAGCTGGAAGAAAAAGGGGGGTAGCGGTAACGGTAACGGTAACCATACTGGCAATGCCATTGCTAACGGTTACGTTTCCCAATGGCGCCCCCTGACGGAGAAAAACCCAACAGCCCCCACCATCCCATAACAATATGGCGTCGCAGTCGCAGTCGCAGTCGCGTCGCTGAGAATCACGTTGCTTGCATATTTTCATTCATTCATTTCAACGTCAACGTCTGAGGACGATTCCAAAGTTATGGAATGCATAACGGTTCGCTTTTCTATTTTTATAATTCCTAGAAAGGGGTATTACAGATTTGCCAAGAATTGTGTTACACTGGAAATGAAATTATCTATAAGGCCTTCAAATATACATTTGATCGGCAAGTAGAACTGAGTTGATCGTAACCAAGTGTATTAGCTCGTCTTAGCCTTTGTGAACTGAGTATTTTAAAGAGTTATCGTGTCGAAATTTCACGCTGATGCTTCTTTTTGCTGGAGTAAAAACATATATCGATACCATCCCAATTGTATCAATAAATATGATCGTATCCAATTTTAGCCTATCTGAACTCTATTCTCGACGGGCCTTTCCATGGAACTTGGAACTTAAGCTCATCATATGTAAAAACTAACTTTATCGTCTTTATATATCCTGTTTCTGTCATGGTATGCCAAATATTGAGTTTTTACATAAATAATTCGTTTAGCTCGTTAAATACAGTTCGAAGCTGTTTTATATAACTTAAAGTAAACCTATTTCATTTGGATTTGAACGCTTTTTGTATAAAGTAGAAGCCTTGCTAGGGTATCGAAGCGTCGTCCACCCACACTCACTTACTATTTCTTCGTACTTTTTTTAGTATATTTACTTGTGTGTATATCCATAACGTCCAACACAACAGCATTTGAATGTTGTGCCTTGTCGTTGCTGTTGCCCCTCAAGTATTTACGCCTTTATTTATTTAACATTTCAATTGCATATTTTCGCACAAAAGCGCGTGTTGCTCCCAGTGTCAATGGCTTTTGCCCGGGTAGCCTGAAAGGGTTCAAATGCTGTGGTTTGGGCACTGCACACACACACTCACAGTCACACAATAAATAAAAAATTTCTCGAAATCTTGCACGTTTTTTCGTAGGCGTGAGCTATGCGAAATGTCCAAAGACCAAACGCGTTGCACTCAAATACGTGTTGCAGTTGAAGAAAATCAACTGGCTAGAAAGGGTTGCTGCCACAAGGGAGGGGGGCAGAGAGGGACATAGTCCCCAGGAGCAGCAGTGTTAAAGGCTCTTCAAGACATTTGGCGAGCGTTAAAGTGCCTGTCAAAATCAGCTGTAGACGTTGCCAACATACTCACACATACAATCCATAAATAAATTATGATCAGAGATATGATTATTGCTAAAGAACGCGTGAGCAGTATATGAAATAATCTGAATATATTTGGGGGAAATAAATACTATGCAAATTGTATTGTTCTTTCAAGAAATTTAAATATATGCTTTAAAGAGATATATGTAATAATCGTATAAACATTATTAAACATAGCTATGTCTGTACCTAAAGTCTTTGAAGCGCAGTTCAAATAAACTATCTATCTAATAAAGATATAGTATATAGAAGTGTTTACCTTTGTGAGACTTTGTGTCTAGAGCAGGCAGTCCCCGCCCGCCTACACGTTGTTGGAAATGCGGATACTATATCATCTCGTCCCACAAATTTGCTAAGATTTCTGTTGCGCCTAAAAGTATGCGACAACAAATGCGTTTTTTCTGTTTCTTTGGGCTTTTAGTTTAGTTGCTTTTGGGCTGCTGTTGTCGCTGCTTCTGCTTCTGCTGCTGCTGCTGCTGCTGTTGGTGACATCAATTGTTATTGTTGGGCAAACAAAAGGCATTGGCAAATCCAAATAGATTTGCCTAGCAGACTACCCTCTCAGATATCTATAAGTGTGAGCATCTAGTATCGAGTATGTCTGCATGTCATTGAAGATAAAGTAGCTCAAGATTGATGGTTGCCAGCCTAAATGATACCTGATTGAGTGTGTGTGTGAGTGTGAGTGTGTGTGGCTGCATATGTTTGCTTCAACCCAAATCTCCTCCCCCTCCCCCCACACACACCTTCCCTTGACTACAGCTCGTACCTTTAAGTGTCATTTTGTGTTCTCGACACGCATTTTTGTCAAGAGCTGCTCAAAAACTTTTTGATATTTTGCCAACAAAATTTTTGCACGCTTGATATGCTGACACTGAGTGTGATAAATGGTAACAAGTTTGTAGGCCAATTTGCTAACTAAAGCCAACTAACAGGCGCCACACACACACTCACACACACGAACACACACACCAAGTTCTTTTTGCCATGCTCAATCAGCGCTCAGTCATTTGGCTGCTGGGCACAAAATTGTAGCCTAGTGCCACGCCCACAACACAGGCAGCGATCATCAATTGTGCGCACAATTAGCTAGGCCGGGTCAGCAGCAGCAAAAAAATAAAACAAGTTAGAGCGCTCTAGTCGGGTGTGCTCGACTAACAGATACCCTGATACATTCTAGCTTCTACATACTTCTTCTTTACTCTTCTCTGCGCTATAAATAGAAAATCCATTCTGGACTAACTTCGGCTCGGGGTAGCGGGTGGGGGTAATCAAAAAGTTCAATATTCTAGGTCAATGTGTACTATACTATATCTCTTGGCTCTTATACGTCCTATGCTGTAAGTCGCTAGCTGGTCAAGTCTCCGAGTTGATTCTGGCCAAGTATATGTATACTTTAGGGAATGGAAGAACGAGACAAGTTATGCAACTTTTAGCCATTTACAAGGGGTATACAAATGAAATGCAATGTGCAACAGCATTTTAGCCATCATCAGCCATTGACTGCGGGCTTATTTCACAGTTGACTTGATGCAAGTTGCGCCTTTCTAACGGTTCCGCTCAGCTCTTAACTTGGCTTCTTGACTTTGGCCCCGCAGCGTTTGTCGTAATTTTCGCGCCATCAATTTAAAAATTACCTGCGATCCGCTCAGCTCAGCTGCCCAGCTCTATGCGAATTATATGCTTCATTTCGCCAACAACAACTGCAGCTAACTTATCCAGCCAGAGCCAAGCGGCGTCTTGGCCAGGTGATGCCAGCATGCCAGGAATGCAGCGCAGCCTTATTTTTGCATAAGTAGCGCAAATGTTATGCATTTTAAGTAAAGTGCACTCAATGGACATTCGCAGCTAACCGTGGCTGCAAGTGTTGGTAAGTGACGTAATTATCGATAAATGGACAAAATGAATATATGTATTCATCCACTTAACGTTTCGCCATGATAGCAAAGTGCTGAGCACATTATAATGCGAGCATTAGCATACGAATATTGGAAATGGTTATGAAATGAAGACCTTGGATGCAGCTTAAATAGTTGCTCAATATTCATGTCAAATGTGATATGATTGTCAAATTGATAGTCGAATTCCAAAATGTAACCAGATTTTCTTTTTTCCACCCATGTTTAGCAATGTTTTCACCCTCGAATAGAAAGAAATTGTAAAATATTCATAAAATATGACATGAAATAATAGTTTGTGTAAACATGTTCCCAGTTAAAAGTTGTATTATGAGTTACTTTTGCGAGCTTGTGGGCAAAAATAGAGCTAAACAAATCTTAGATAGCCGCTGGCTGTAACTCCCCAAGTCTCAGTTTCATTGCTGGTAAAAGTCAGAATTTATGCTTTTTAACGCTGCGCAGCTGAGGGAATGAAGGGCCAGCGACCCAACAGCGGCTAGAGCACGAGCTCTTTCTCTCTCTCTCTCCCTACTAACCAGCCCCACCAGCCAACCCTCGCCCCAATCGACCCAATCTCCCCAACCCAAACCTCTTTTGTAAGCCCTTTGCTGACCCCTTTGCGCACAGTTAAACAAAAAACTGCATTCATCTGGCCGAGCACACACAATTCTCGCACACACATAGCACATAGCACAGTGGCATGCCTCTTGGGAACGGGAATGGAAACGGGAAATGGGCATAAGAATGGATTCCAGTTGGAATGGTGGGATACTTGGACGCATACTTTCAGCTCGCGACCACTTTTTACTTTTCTTTAACATTATTTTGCACTTTTCAATTAAAAAGTGTGCGCCCCACGCAGCCGAGAGCCTGCAGCCGGCGCCAGGCACCAGTCGACACTCCTCGGTCGACAGTCGGAGCGGCATGTCAGGGGTGGCCGAAAGAAGGGGGCAGAGGTGGGGGCACAACTATGGCGTAAAGGGCGAAAGTAACCCCAAAAGCTGATAAAACCAAGCAACCAGCCGGGAGCAGGCAGTCAGCGAGCCAGAGCTAGCAAACCAGCTGCCATAATTATAATTTCTTAATGCAAATAAAAACTCGGTGCTGATTTTTTTATGCGTGTGTGTGTGCGTGTGTGTGTGTGTGTGTGTGTGCGTGTGTGGGAGCCAGCAAACCAGCCACAATTTAAACATTATGGTATTTTACTTGGGCGCGTCGCTTTACGCTTATTCTTCCATTTGTTTAAATACTCTAACAGAAAAGGTACTTGAGAAATAGCTTTCATTTTGATCAGAACTTTTTGGTTATATCTCGAATGTATATGTCGAAAGTTTGTAAAAGCAAAGTTAGACACAAGTTGCATAACTTTAAAAAATATATATAAATTATATATAATAAAAAAATATCGTAGAGTATGGCTAATTCGACTCGTTTTTATAAAATGTGCTTTGTTATTTTTTGGTTTTTATACGCTGTAAAAATGATCTGTAAAAATGATTAAAAAGCGTAGCATAAAATGGTGTTAATAAAAACCTGGCATCTACGACCTCATAAAGAACATTGAGCAATATCTGTGTTCTTTGTAGCTAAAATTGGCGTCTGTCCAAAGATCTGCCAAAGCTTGGGTCAAATATAGATTTCCACAAACAAGGTCTTTCTCTCGGGAACTCGAACAACAAACTTCGCTCTACCTAATGCCTACACGAATGATCTCTATGTCTTATGTCTAGAACTCCTTATAGAAACGCCATTTTCATATTTAAAGTTCATAATTTTAGTTATGTGTATAAAGCACACACTGAACATAAGCATTTTTCAACCAGAACATCAGAAATTTATCTTCGTTTTTTGTTAGCAGATATTGGAAAACTAAACTCGAAAAAATTTGGATTTTCTTTGCAGATATTCAATACCTATTTGCCTTCTATATACGTATATTTGTGTAATCCATTTTTTACCTAATCTGCAGGGCATATTTTAGTCGGCTTTTCTCAATGTATATGAATATACTTCCCTTTTTAATGTTTTTTAATTCTTGCGTAGCGCCAAAGGGCAAGTGAAAAGGGTTAAAAAGAAAATTCACAGTACGTTCCCAGAACTGTTGCTCTGCCAACTCTCCGTCCCCGCGCCCCACCCCTGCACGGCTGCTGTCCTTTATGTGCCGGTCATTGTGGCCAGCTGCAGTGCAAATAAACATGCATAGTTTATGAATGAAATGAAAAGCGGGCACGGCCAGCTCTGACCAATGCACAAATACTTATTTAAGCGCTTGGCTTTTCAGAGCGGAGTGCGCTGCGCAATGGGCTTACATGGCGTATAATTAATATTAAATGTTATACTTATAAATTAAATAAAAATGTGCAAATGTGAGTGAAAAGAAAAGCAACAACAACAATAACAAGAAGAAGCACAAGCAAACAGCGTACCAAAAAAAAAATGAAACTTTTGCCTCTTGTGCTAGCAGGATTGATGACTATGGCCGTCAAGTTTATTGCCAGCGACACGTTGTGTGTATGTGTGTGTGTGTGTGTGTGTGTGTGTTTGTGTGTGTGTGCCACCCTCTTGTTATAAATGTGTGTTTTGCCAAGTTTGACTTGGAGCTGAGCTAGCGCCAACTTCCGCTGTGCGGAAAAATGCTTTTGATTTGATTTTCACCAAATGTCAACTTGACGTCACGTCGCGACGTCGGCGACGCCGTCGACAGCGACAGCGACTGCGACGCCGGCGACGGCAATGTCGCCGCCTTTGTTGTGCCGTTTCAACTGCATGATTTATTGTTTTCATGAAATTGCGTGTAAACAATTTAGTGGCTGGTTGGCGCCCCCGCACCCCAACCCTACGCCCCTCTCCAAACTACTCCCACATGCTTCTACTTCTTCTGCTGCTGCTGCCGGTGCCTTTGTGTGCCCTCAAGACCAGCTCAATCCCCTCTTGCGCTTTAAGTTTATGAACTTTTGAAAGACTTGATTTAAGGTTAAATATAACGATATTTCATCGCCCGGTAGCATATAGACAAACTTGTAAGTTGCTGTCAAATGAGCCACAAAAACTGACTACATTGGCAATGGCTTGTGGCATATGATTTGGCCCAAAGTATTTGGGTTTTCAGCTGCCCCCCCCCCCCCCTTCCTCACTCCCTATAGTATTTAATAATGTCCCAAAAAGGCATAAAATATGCGATTGTTTATCAAAGTTTCTCGTATGTACTCTTATACAATGTGACCGTTTTTATTGCCCCTAAAAAGTTTTATCCTCTCTTAGGGGTTACTATAACTGAGTCATGACATATGCCACGCTTATATATGCAAATAAATGTATATATTCTTGATCAGTAGCAAATATATTAAGCTTGTATAATAATAAATATGCCCTTGTCGAGAGTAATATGATTTTCTGATGAAATGTGCATAGAAGAAAACATCTCTGATCGCAATGAAATATATATATTCTAGTTCAGCATCCACATCGAGTGACATAGCCATGTCCGTCTGTATGTCTGTCTGTCTGCGAACTAGTCTCTCAGTTTTAAAGTTGTCGTCTTGAATCGTGTTGCATCGGTCCGTCTTTCTGTTGCAGGCACTATATCATATAACTTTAACTGTTTTACTTAGAACAAAAGTTCAACTGTGTACGTAATGGAAGGTAGTTTACTTTGGAAACTTATAAAGAAAAGACTTGAGGAATGAAAACATTTCCAGTTGCTCACATTACAATTGACGTGATTACAAAAGTAGCTCATCTTGTTGGCTTGTTTTTCAAATGTTGCTTTGTGCACATTCCTTGGCGCTTTGCGAAATGAACTGAAAATGTGATATTGGAATTCCAATTGCTTGACCAATACGGACAGCTGGCATTAAACAATTGCCAAGTTGTAAAGTCTTGACCACAAATCCCACACACATGCACACAGAAGTCAAAAAACCACAGAAATTGCACACACACGAACACACACACACAACTCTCCGTTGAAAACCTTAACCGAATCGAGTTACCCTTTTGCCATAGGTAACACTTAACTGGCCAAGTTATGTGTGGCGATTTAAGCAGCGGCCATTTGGCTAACGTTTGCAATTTTGACTGGCTATAAATATGCCATAACAATAACTAAGACCAACTAATATCCGATTACTGGCTAAGGCCAATGTGGAAATGTAGCGTGAAAAGCTTCAAGCCAATTGCGAGACAGCTTTCCACTCACAGCCTATTTTCAAGACCCACAATTGTCATGTGAGTCTGTGTGTGCAAGTGCGAGTGTGCCTGTGTGTGTGGCATCATTTTGCCAAACATGAAACAAATGCATAAGTAAATACCAGAAACGAGTGACTTTCAATATCCTTACAGGCTTATTGCTTACAGCAAATTTCACGCCAACCCAACACAAAGCGACTCGTGTGAGGGCAGGCGAATGGCTGGTGGGTGAGGCAGCGGGGCAAATGCGAATGCATTTACACATTTGCAAACACAAACAAACACACACACACGTACAAATACTAACATAACAGACAGTTGCAAACATGCAACATACAAATATGCGTACAGCTAAAGCGGCGCCCGAGCAGGGATCCACAGCAGCAGCAGCTGCAGGAGCTGCAGGAGCAGCAGAGGCCGTGGACTGGGTCTACAGCTGGGCCCCCGGGCAGCCAGTTGAAGCGTGGCAGTCTGAACGTCTGAAGCATTTCAATGCTACGATATACGATTCAGTTTCGGTCTATGCTCCATTTCAGTTGCCATTCTAGCTGAGAACCCATGTCTGAGTGCGTCGTTGCCTAGAACGCATTTACGTTTATTGCATTTGTAAATTATTCACACAAGGATATTAAATGCAAATTGTGAAATAGACGACACTCGGCTACGGCCATGCTATAGATACAATATCCGTTGTATGCACCAGCCCCCCCCCCCAACCACCCCACCCCCTTACTGGATATGCCAACCCAATGCTCAACGCCACGAATTACTCAAATGCTGCATATGATTGTCGCATTGACAATGCATTCACAAGTTGCCCATTTTTGTTGTGTGTGTGTGTATGTGTGTGCTTGTGTATGTGTGTTTTGACTGCTTGACTGCAAATGCAAAGAATCTCATTTCATATAATGCCATTAGCCGAGCAACAGGAATAGCAACAGCCCAGTGAATTAAGCTCACTCGAGCTGCCGTCTACAGTTGGGCAACTAGAAGTCGAGTCGGGTAAGTTCAAGTGGCTAGTTAGGAACCTGAGCAGTTGACAAGCCACTCAGCAAATTGGAGCGTAGTCACCAAAGGCCAGCATTAAAGTAACTACAAGCAGCTCCGATTGTGAATCAATTTGAATGGGCGCTTTGGTGCGCACATAAGCAGCATAATTTGATGGTAATCATTTTAAGAGTCTTTTAACTCAAAAATAAAATTCGAATTTCATACAATAGGAAATTACAGTGCACTATCAAAGACGCTTATATAAACGACTCGCGTCTATACATTCGCCATTTGTTACTAAATTTGAACTGGCGATCTCTCTTTTCTTAGTTCTTCGCTTAAGCGTACTATTGAAAAGCACACTTGTAATTATCTCGTTATCCAGATTATTTATTCATTGTTAAACATTATTTATCAATAATATAAAGAAATATAGTTATAGTTCAACCTCGCACGATTTGAACTGACGATCACTATTTGGCAGCTCTACGCTGAGACGCCACTAGGCGAGTATTGCAAGTGAAAGGAACACTTAGCCGGTCCAGATGGTATCTATTCATTAAGGGAATATGCAAACATAATTTGAGCCGGCGACCCCTCGCTTCCTAGTTCTACGTTCGGACCCCACTAGGCTCATATTACATGTGAAAAGCACACTTTTATATATATTAATACAACAGAAACTATTCGTTTCGCTAGCGTATCTTCCCATTCGATAAAGTAGAGGAATATAGTGAAAGTTTATCATAATTTGAACCATCGACTATTCGCTTGATAGTTCTATGCTCAGATACCACCAGGCTCATAACATTACATTTGCAACTTCTGCAACTGCACTATTGTTAAGTTTTTTCTGCAATTCATGGACATAGTTTATCTGTTTCACTAGCTAATCTATTTATTCAAGTAAAGCAAAGTTGTTTAACTAGTTTAATTACTCATAACACATCAGTAATTGGAAGAATTTGTGTTTGTGAATTACATGTTTGTGTGTGTTTGCAACTCAGCATTTCTTGTTCTCCTAATCTTTGTAGCAAAAAAAGGTATACTACGTTATATCGTAGATTCAACTGGCAATCCCTTGGCCCCACCATACCTTGGAAAATGTTGTTCTTAACTTGGAAATTAGATTTGCATGTTACGCTCGCTGGCACCTTTTTGCCAAAACTTTGTCCTCGTCCACAAGAACTAACTGAAGTATCTAAACAAAAGTCTAATGTCAAATGGTTTTAGTGCACAGCATCTGCATGCGAGTTAAATTTCGTTAGTGAAATTCAACTTTATGAACTTTTCTGTTGGCTCTTTTTCTTCTTCTTCTTTCTTCTTCTTCTTCTTTGTTGCATTGCCTGTGGGGTATGTTTTAGTTTCTTGTTTGACATGTTTTGACAGTGCTTTTTTTTAATAGTTAGGTTAATGCGCACTCAGCTCTAATTTTAAATAGAAAATAATGGGGCAGGGCACGAAATAATGCATAAGTTCAAAGGCATATACTATTATATAATGTATGTACTTGTCTTGTTTACCAGTTGCAAATACTACCTACAAATAATATTGATAATACAGATGAAATTGCTTGAGTAATTCGATGTTTCGATGCCCAAAATTCATGTCGACGCTGTGCCCTACTAGCTACTCGGGCGATTAGTTGACGTACGCATTTAATTGGAAATTTATAAGGAGAAGAATCATATTTGCTAATTGTGTTTTTAAGTATAATGTTTATCTGCGGTAGTTCGATCTACGGTAGTTCGATCTACAGTAGTTCGATCTCCAAACATTTAGCTGATTATATGCCGAGCGTCTTATGCTCTGCACACATTTGACACTTTTGTTGGCCTCGGTTAATAAGTCGCCTTCGTTTTTTCACAGAATTTTTCTGATCAGGAGATACAAAGATACTCTAATTGTATTCTCACAAAAGCAAAAAAACAGATAAGAATATGAGGTTTATGCATGGACGACAAAAACATGTTTTATTTCCGGTGGTTCGATCCCCAAATTTCACCTGCAATTCGGCTTTGAATTCTTTATGTTCGCATAAGTCTTTAAATGAAAATCAAGTCTTTGCAAGAATCTATATTCGAAACGTTTTAAACATATTTGTTAAGCTAACATATATGGGCCGGGTCTCAGTGAATAAGTTGACTTAGTTTTCTTACGGATAAATCATTAAGAAAGTTCCCTATTGAAATTTCGGGCTAATGCGTAATATTAAATTTTTAATGAATAATAATAGTAGTTAACACTATTATATAGAAGGCCTTCACAGAATATATAAATATGCTTTGTTTAAATTTCAAGTTTAGCTTCAACTGAAAATATGATAATTGCACGATATGCCACATTTGCCCTGGAGAACTGTAACAACTGTTGGCCAAAAGCAAGCAGACATTTAATATAGTTAAATAGCAGCTATTAAATGACAATTACACACTATGCAATTTTCAGCACCTTAGATATTCAAATTGCGGTCCACTTAGCCAGGGATATGGAAGCGTTGGCCGAAGGTAAACAGACGAAGGCTATAAAAGGCTCAAATTATGCCCCAACCGGGCACAGTCGAAATGTACAAGGTGAAGGAGCTGCAGCTAACGCCGGATAGCTTTGACAATCCCATTTTTCGTATACACTTGCGCTGCTTTCGCTGGTACGGCTATGTGGCCTCCATGGAGCAGCGTCATCCGTGGCTGTCGCTGATCCGTTGCACCATCTTCACCTCCTCCATTTGGCTGAGCTGTGCGCTGATGCTGCTGCGCCTGTTTCTGGCCCGTGGCTATGAGAATCTCAATGATGGCGCCACCAGCTGGGCGACAGCTGTGCAATACTTTACAGTGTCCATAGCCACACTGAATGCCTATATGCAGCGGGAGCGTGAGTAGCTAATGCGAGAGAATCTAAACGACAGCTGCTAACTCCAAGTCATGGTCAGGCGTTGTCTTAATGCTGCGCACAGCCCATGCGGATCTGCAGCAATTGATGCTCGAGGCTGATGATCTGGAGTTGGATTTGCTGCGCACCACCCAACGCTATGTGAGGACTATTACATTTTTGCTGTGGGTGCCTTCGGTGGTGGCTGGTTTAATGGCCTGGTTGGATTGCATTTATCGCACCATCTTCTTGCCGCAAACTGTTTTCAACACTGCCGCAGTGCGTCGCGGCGAGGCTCAACCGATTTTACTCTTTAAACTGTATCCCTTTGGCGAACTATTCGATAATTTTTTCATCGGCTATTTGGGTCCATGGTATGCACTCAGTCTGGGCATTACCACAATACCGCTGTGGCACACCTTCATCACGTGCCTCATGAAGTATGTGACCCTCAAGCTGCAGATACTCAATAAACGTGTGCTCGCCATGGATGTGAGTACATGTGCGCGTGTGTGTGTGAGTGTGAGTGTGGGTATTGCAGCTCGAGCTAGTTTTATATTTGCAGATTCAACGTCTAAGTCCTGAGCTGTCGCCGCAACAATTAACTGTAAACGAGCTCATCCACTGGCAGCTGCAACTGTGCAAGTCCTTTGTCCAGGAACAGCTCAGGATACGTGCATTTGTCTGGCAGATCGAGCAACTGATTCGAGTTCCTGTCATGGCCGATTTTATAATATTCTCCATACTCATATGTTTTCTATTCTTTGCACTGACCGTGGGCGTAAGTTTCTTATTTATTATTATTATTTTAGTTCATTTTTGATACTTTTTAGGTGCCCAGCAAAATGGATTATACGTTCATGTTTATCTATCTGTTTGTCATGGCCGCGATCCTGTGGATATACCATTGGCATGCGACTCTCATAATTGAATGTGTAAGTTTTGATTCTCTTTACTTATTTATTATTCATGAATGGTCGACTAAGTACCTTATACATCACAAATAGTAATGCTTAAAACCCAATTAGAACACAAACACATAACATTCACACAATTGTAGCTTCAAATGCCCCCCCCCCGTCCCCTCTTCAAATTGTAATTGTTGAAAAATTGTTGATATTTAATTGCTAAATATGCAAACATTTTGTATAGCAGATTTTTTGGAGCTTTTAAATGTTGTTCTGAAAATCTATCAAATTAAATTTTGTTTGCTTAAAACAAATCCGAAATATTTTCGAAAGAAATACTGTGGAATACTTTTGGGCACACGGTTAAAAGCATCAAAACGCGATAAATACACAATTGATTTTTATTTTATTCGTGAATACGGATAATCAAAAATCCCGCTAAAACAAAGTCACATATAAACATTCCGAAATGTTATTTTTATTTATTTTAAGCAATAAATGTTTTCTATTCTATAGAAAACAATATTCCTTTATGCCTCTGTCAAACTTGAGTTATCCCTTTATCCCTGAGCTAAAGAAAGGGATTCCGGATAAGTTAATTGAGGATAAGTTAATTCCTACAAGATATCTTTTCTACTCTATAAAAATCCATTTTCTTTTAATGCTTTTGCTTAACGTGGTTTTCTCTAATATCCATAACCTCAAGAGAAGGATTATGGATAATAGAAGAGAAGGTAAAGAGAAGGTTTCAGGAAAATAGAGGTTAATCAGGCTTGAAAGGGTTAAAAAATAAACCAATCCGCATGCCAGTTAACCGTTGTTCCCTGGCAATGGAGTTATACATAATCAAGGCTCAATTGTATATCTAAATTAAATATCATTTCAAAAATGTTAACTATAGTTATCGGTTTTTGAAGTGATATTCATTTAGTCACCATTTTGTATGCTAATCCTGAGATAATAAGTTCAACTTTCAGCTTTTCATTTGCTTCTTATCAATCTATGATTCCACCCTCAATGAATAATCTTTAATATCCTAATTTTCTTAGAATGAATTCTAAATTTCATTTAAAGTTATATGTAACATTCTTCCAGCTAATCCTTATAATCTTCCACAACTTTTCATGTGTTTCTTTGCAATTTGTGATTCCACCTTTAATGAACATCCTGATTCTTGACATGTTACCTTTCACCATTCATTTCAAACTGTATTTCAATTGCAGCAGAATGAATTGTGCTTTGCCTTTTATGCCGGCGATTGGTACAACTTCAGCCTGCCAGTGCAAAGGATGCTGCTCTTCATGATGATGCACGCCCAGAGGCCGTTGAAGATGCGCGCCCTGCTGGTCGAGTTGAATCTGAGAACCTTTCTAGATGTAAGTCAAGTGCTTGCATTATTGCTTTAACATGTTTTAACTCTTTTTTTTTAATGCCACAGATAATGCGTGGCGCTTACAGTTATTTCAATTTACTGCGTAGCTCGCATTTGTATTAGCTTTTATTTTCTGCTCATCGTGCCGCTAATCAAATGCCGTTGCGCTTGTCAACTCGTCGTTTGGCTAACATGACAGTTAACATGGCTTGCAATTCATTTGGCGGGAGGGTTGGGTGGTCGAAGAAGAAGAAGAAAAAACGCATGACAGACGAGTTGGCAAAATGCTAAAACATTTTACAGCGCAAATAAACGTGATGGGCTGCTACTCAAAAGCCAATGTCAGTAACAAGCAACATCATTTATCACTTTTGAGTTACGTATCTCGCTGGCAAGCGAATGTCAGGCGCATTGTGTGTGTGTTTTATTGTTAAATTGTATTCTTTCATTGGCTGCTAGAAAACGATTTTTGCACTTTTTACTTAAGCGTAAGTATGCACATGCCACTGCCAGAGACCAGAAACAAACGCCACCCGCCGCAAATACAATATTTGCTGCCTTAGTTCTAATTGTCTGGGGGGTTTTCTGGGACTGAATTTATGCGTCTGGTCTATGTACATGTATATTGGAAACGGTCCGAATACGTCAAGCCACCACCAAAACTAACCGAATCAACCGAATTGTTGTGCCCTTGGGTGTATTTTTTAATAATATTAAGAGTATAGAGACAAAAGGAATGAAGCCGAACCGCACTCAAAACAACAACCCACGAGCCAAACCAACAACAATAATAAACACGCATATTGTTGCGGTTATTGCACGTCCCGGGGATTATATACACAAAGTGGCTAAATGGCTGATAAAGGCGCACGCTGAGTGTCTCCCAACGCAACACATAGAAAAAAATGCAGATACTAATGAGTATTAATGGGTTCAGGCCATGGCAGGTATACTCAACCCAAGGGTAAGGGTGCGTGTGGGGTGACAACTACTCTTAACAAGCGACAGGCAAAAAGGGTTGATCTACAGCTCAGATAAGCATCTCTAAAAGCGAGCTGTTGATGTGGAAACAAAGAAACACTTTTAAGCATTCAAACACGGGTAGTAAACGCGAGTTCAATTTAAAATATATATGTATAAAAAATACATAAGATTAACAGAGACATTTTTGCACCTTCTTGTCTATCCCTCTAGTAGCATATCACAACCATAGTATAAAGGCAGAAAAAATTCACTGCTCTTAATTGTAGCATTCCGTCTTCAAGTTTATTCTCTAAGCATTCGACATTCGCCAACGACCATACCACGCTGAATACATCGGTTCTCGTCCGATCACCGAAATTAAGCAGCGTCGGGCGCGGTTAGTACTTAGATGGGGGACCGCTTGGGAACACCGCGTGTTGTTGGCATCGTTCACAACTTTTTTTATAGCTCGAACAAATTGTATAATACGTCAGTTAATCTTTTGCTTAACTTGCTCATTCAGTATCTCATTTTTATTTATCTGTCTATTTATAGAAAATAGATTTTTATAAAATATAATATAATTTTTAAATTTTCCCCATTCCCGACTACTTGCCGACTTGTCGTTTAGCCTTATGCTCATATATTTAAATAGAAACTTTTCTTGCCCTAGTTGGCCGACTCTTGCGAATGAATGCTGAGTTTCAAACTTCACACTTTGATTTTGAAATTCCAACTACAAGTTTGTGCTCTAAGCATTCGACATTCGCCAACGACCATACCACGCTGAATACATCGGTTCTCGTCCGATCACCGAAATTAAGCAGCGTCGGGCGCGGTTAGTACTTAGATGGGGGACCGCTTGGGAACACCGCGTGTTGTTGGCATCGCATCGTTAACAACTTTTTTTATACCTCTAACAAATTGTGTATTTATTTTTTTTTTAAATAAAATAAATCATATGTTGCCTTTTCTTTAATTTCTTATAAATGCATTAACTTAAATTGAAAAGTGTACAGCAAAATAAAGAGACCAAATTTGCAATTTTGCCTAACGGTGTTTCGAACCCGGGTGTCCTCAGTAAGAAAGCCAGACACGTTGTAGGCATGAATTAAATTATATAAAATATCAAATATTGGGACCATTTTAGCATATATATACATAGACACTTAATAAAAAAAACAATTTTAAATCTTGAGCAAATTTTATAAGCATTAGGAACATTAATGGAGAATACGGAGAGTTGGGCTTTGGCCTCGCAAATGATACCTTAACATACTGGAGTTAGTAGTATTAAGTACTTCCTATCACGTTTATTAGAATAAATACTTTCCTGTATTCACTTAAATCTTATTTCAAACGGAAAATATTAAAAAAAAGGTATAAATATAATTGAAAAAAATTATACCCACAATCTCCCCGACGGGGAATTGAACCCCGGTCTCCCGCGTGACAGGCGGGGATACTAACCACTATACTATCGAGGATTGTTGACAACGACTGACGAAAACTTGATTTTGTGCTGAATGCAATGGTGACTGTAAGGGCATTTGATACATTTGGTACGTAGAAGTGTAAAGTTCTATAAATAGACTACGAATCACTTGCCATGTCCAATTGCTGCCATCTGTTGCGGGCTATTTTTAGCAGTATTGGCAAATTTTTTATGGTTTTCGCTGCGCTGCACGTTTTGCGATTATTTATGACATTACATAACGCACGAAAGTAATGGATGTTCATTAAACACAATGAATGTCATGCAGCCGACTCCCCTAGATGCACGCATACCAAATGGGTGTACACACATTCATACATATGTGCAGTCACAACCCTCTTTGCACAGCTAGCTCTTGAGATGGGCCATTAGTCACCCTATTTTTCAGTTTTGCGCAAAAAAATTTTAATTTTTCTGCCATTGTGAGCGAATTCGCACACATGTAATGAATATTTACCATTACAAGCCAACATTTCTTGATTACAAAAGCAAAAGGAACTGAGTGAAGGGCGAAAAAATATAAACGACAGCCTGACTAATTTGCAATACATATGTATGTGTGGTACCTTTATGCATATGAAGGATATAGAATATACTAGAGATATTTATATTCATTTTTGTTTTGGGGAAATAAGTAAAGAAAGTTTTGGGAAGCTTGCCCAAACAATACAGTTAAAATTTAAAGGAATAAAAAAATGCTGAATAAGTACCTAAAGGATGATACGCAATATATGATTTCTAATAATAGTTTTTTAAACATATAATGTATGCACATAGAATGTTTAAAATGTAGACAGAGAAAACTTTAAAAACTAAAACATCACTAGTTTTTATCTGAAGAATGTCCGCAAAGTGCATAAATCAGTCAAACAAATGTTCTGTAAAATTGATAAAAACAAAAAAAGATACAAATTCTTGTAAATTCTTAGAAAAAGGCAGCAAAAATATTCAGGATATCTATCTAAACCATTCCCAACATTCGAACCAACTAAATATTTCACTGGCTACGTGTCTAATTCAAAGAGTTTTCTTTCCCTTCTACCCGCACCCTAAAGAGGTAAAGCAGAAGCGTGGGCGTGCACAGGGGGCGTTGATATGGGCGGGTCAGTTGACGCTATTGTTTTCATAAGTTCTTGTTATGGTTGTTGTTGCTGTTGTTGTTGTTGTTGCTGTTGCAGTTGTTGTTTTGGCATGTTTATTGCACTGTCAACGGCAATGCATGAAAACTTTTAGTTAGCCAAGTTAGTGACTTTGCCTCGAATGTTGGTGACAAACCCGCATCGCCCCTCTGCGCGCTTCTCAGTTACACACTTCTTTTTTTTTTAACATCGACCGTAACTGTTAATGTGTTTGAAGTCAAATTGGTTTCAGTCACGTGACCGGCAACAGCAGCAACAACTATATTCATGATTAATCAGTTGCATTTAAATATGTATTACGTATATCGCCTGGGCGGGTCTGTCGCCCCACGACTGCAGCCAGTTTTAGTTTGGGTGTCTCCTTTTTTTCGGATCCTTCCAACTAATTTGTGTGTTGACTTTTCTTTCGCCAAGCTTCGCTGCACATTTCGGGACAACAGATGGGCCCCCGCCACGGGTCGTCGCCATGATTAACATTCAACATTCAACATTCAAGCTACAACTTCATTTTATGGCGCTGGACAACAAATCGCCGTGCGTTAATTATATTTAATAACCAGACGCGTAACAACAGCTGGCCAAGTTTTTAGCGTGTGTCGCCTTAACTATGCCCCATAAATGTTTAATGGCCTAAACACTTAACGTGCGCCGTGAGTCGACAACTGCAATGGCCAGCTAGCAAAAACAACTATACGCTAGTTTAAGAGCCTTCTCTTTTAGACAATTCAATTAGGTTTTAGTTGAAAGCACAAAAATATGTATAGAAGTTAACTTAAAGATATGATAAGTCTTATCTATCGAAGAACTATCAAAAGGAAAGAAAAAGGAGAGCCATCTTTGGTTCAACGAATATTTAATATACTTGCAAACCATAGATTTCATAATTCTTATAATTTTTTGCGCGTATCTGAGAAGCGCAGGGGAAAAATGTATGCCGAGTATGGTTAAAACATCTTGAAAACAAAGCTTATCATCCAAGAACTTCATTTTATATAGTGGACCGATGTCATAGTGAGCATAGGGAAACTTGTAAATGCCGATATTTGGGTAAGCTACCTTAATAAAGAAAAGGTTTTTCATACAAGTACCTACTTTTGGACCGATTGTTCCCGTGAAAGCTATATTATATAGCAGTCCGTTTCGGACATATGTATGTACTGACTGGAATAGAAAGACGGACCTTTGCAAAGTTTGAGAGACAAAGACTTGTTCGCATAGAAACAGACAGGCTGACAAACGGAAGGAAAGACGGACATGGCTATAGCAAATAGTCTATTGATGCTTACCTAGAACATATGTATATACTTTATAGGATCGCATTTGTATCATTCTATGTGTTATACAAAGGTATAACAAGATGATGATAATGATGAATAAGTCAGGGAATAACTATCTTTGCTTGGCCTTAAATTAAGAGAGGTTTAGTATTTCCTAAGAGCGTTCTCTGTGCCTTAGCTAACATATTATTCCAACCGCTCTCTCTTGTTTAGCTCTTAGGCTAAACAGATCTTAATTATTTCTTATAGATAAGCCTGCTTCTCACCTTAAATAAAAAGCATTTAACCATCTTCAAATGCTGTTTTTTGTCTACTTCCCATTGAGTATGCTGTCCAAATAGAGATCATTCTCGACAAATTGCAATTTGGGTATTTTTTATACGATTTTTTTCTTTCGATAAAACACAAAATTGTTTTCATTTGCTCGTTTTGGATGCGCTTTTAATTTAATTTTCGTAGGCCGCGATGCACTTGAAACCGCTTTGCACAGACCGAGAGACAACACACAAAGAACACACACACCAAACTCACATAAACACACGTGTCGGGGCTTACAAAAGCGCAGTCGAGTTGGCGAGAGCACCCAATACGTAAAAACCGAAAACTCAAACTCAAACCACGTGGCCGTCCGCTTTCATGCGCTTCGTTTAGCAAAGTGGATGTTAAGTGTAATGCGATTTTTATGTAAATTTTCGCCGAAAAAAGAACGGAACACACCACACAAATACACACATAGACAAACTGATGAGAGGCTGGCGGCGACGGCAACAGTTCTCTGATGATTCCGTTACCACGGTCACGGTACCCAGACAAACGGTCCACAACAGGCCGCACCCCCCACTACTTCAGCAACAACCAGTCAGCCAGACCGACCGACAGACAGACAGACGGACTAACTGACTGGGCAACCGGCGCATCAATAAGCGCACAGACAAGTGCCAATATGCCATATGGAGATATGCCTCTCGCTTCCGCAACCTCAGCACATTGACCAAACATCGTGCACCGCAGTTCAATTCATGTTACACCCAACAGCAAACAATATATTTTTCATTTATTATTTAGAAAGGAATTTTGTCATTAGTTTAGAGACCATCAGTACAACCGACAATTCTAGGCAGGAGCAACCCCGTCAGAATCGTGGTATTCAATTATAATCACAAAGAATCATAATTTTGTATCATCAACTGGCCTTTTAGTATTTGGGTAGAACGTCAGTCTACCACTACTAATGACAATCGTTCCGTATCAAGCAGCAAGCATACCAACGGGCCGGTGCTAAAACCAGTTGAGAATTGTATGACAAAAAAGTAGAAAAAGAATATACGATCGCTGTGCACACTGCAAGAGCAAACAGTGCCAGAAAAATAAAAAGCTTTCTTATTTTAAATTCTGTAACGCTAGTTTAGGTATGTTTACACAAATCAGCAGCAATATTAGAGTAGATTTAATAACTTAAAAATTATTGGATATAATTAAAAAAAATGTACTTCCCATACCGGGAATCGAACCCGGGCCTTCTGGGTGAAAGCCAGATATCCTAGCCACTAGACCATATGGGATACATCGGACCAAGCAGCATATGATAGTTTTGTTATATTTACTGAATCACTACAAATTAAATTAGCCACAGTTTAAGTTACAGTGAACGTATTTTTCAAAAACTGGATAAAACAATAAATTGCAAAACATGATTATGATATGATGAGTGCAACAGATAATATTTTATACAGAATTTAAAATGAGCTGAATTCATATCATTTGATATCATCAATCGTGACCATAAACATTTTTTGTTAAATAAAAATGTTTTGTCAAAGGGCCAAAAATAAAACAAAAAGAATTAGATTCCACCGTCTTCCCATACCGGGAATTGAACCCGGGCCTTCCGGGTGAGAGCCGGATATCCTAACCACTAGACAATATGGGAGATGTGTGCTTCGCCGCCAAAAGCGAAGCTTATATTTGTAGTCGGCCAATACATGTTTGAAATCTTCTCAATGAAAAATGGCAATCGTGTTGTAACAAACAATATAGCACACTATTGTTAACTGAAATCTAATTATTGCAGTGGACCCACGAATATTCTAATTCATCGGCTTGAAAATGTTATTTAAGTTGCACAAAGTTCAATTTTCTTTTTTTAATCAAAACCTGCAACATTTATTGATATTCAAATTCAATAGTGTTTTATTTTATATAGGAGTTTTCTACAGCTTAGAAAGTTGATACTTATTGGTAAGATGTATTGTTTTCAAACTAATATGCCAGCTGAAGCACTGATACGAGCACCTCCCATATTGTCTAGTGGTTAGGATATCCGGCTCTCACCCGGAAGGCCCGGGTTCAATTCCCGGTATGGGAAGCACGAGTGAATTACTCTTTTTTTTTCCATAATAATATATTGACAACAACTTATTGTTATCTTTTGTACTGTTATCTTTTAGAACAGGGTTATAATGTATTTTTAAGTATTTTGATTGTAAGTCACTCGAATTGTCTAACCTGAAAGGCTGTGCATTGAAGTATGTTATGTGGCAATTGGTTGTTCAATCCCATATGGTCTAGTGGCTAGGATATCTGGCTTTCACCCAGAAGGCCCGGGTTCGATTCCCGGTATGGGAAATACATCTTTTACTTTTTATAAAGCAAATTTTGCAATGTCCGCAAAATATATACCAACTAGCAAAAGAATTTTCAGTTTACCTCGAATGAATGTTTGAATGCTTTAGTGATTTTATCAAATATAAAAAAACGGAAAGCCACAACTTTCCATCTCAATACCTCATAGCAGAGCAAGGTTTCGATCCTCGGACCTCTGGGTTATGGGCCCAGCACGCTTCCACTGCGCCACTCTGCTTGTTGTGTGCTCTGCAACTATTGTGCCATTAAAGACAGTGAGAGCACACAAGTCGTCAGAACTGTGAAATCTTGCTAAGACAACTCAGTAGTATTTTTCTCTCTCACACACAAGTACACTGAGTATACTCGCTCGCACACATAGTGAGCAACCACTCGACCGCGACTCACGTGGATTACGTATTTACTTAGCTGTGGCCACACACAACGTTGACGACTCTTATCGGCACGCTGCATGCGGACACTGCTTGCGTTTTCCTCAACCGTTGCCACTTCCCACCTCTTTTAGTTATGATGCTGCTACGACAATTTTTGCCTCTGGCACAAATATGGCTTTAATAAACGCGCGCGCCCCGCGTGCAATTTCCTGTTGGTTTTCGGCTTTTTGTTTGCTCTGCTCGCCGCGGCCAGTATGCAAACTGACCTTAAAGTTTGCTCAGAGCTGACTTAAAATATGTTAAAAATAGTGGAGAATTTAGGTTGACTATTTTAGACTATTTGTTTTAAAATATATATATATATACCCTTAAGTGTGTAAATTGTCATTTAATTCTATAAATATGCATAATTTTAGAAAATTCTTTAACAATTAAGGTTCACTTCATTAAAACACCCATAACTCTGCTTAAGGTTCGAGCCGAGCAACAGCTTGTTTTAGTTTATTTTATGAAAATGCCAAATAATTATAAAAATGCATTTAGTTAAGCAAAACGCCGCTTACCTCGCATGGGGCTTGAGCCCGGAACTGCTCGCCCAGTTTCCAATGCCTAAAAATATGATAACTTATAAATGAAAATGGAAAAGTAAATGAAATTTTCCAGAAATCTTGTTTGTCAATTGAATTTTAACAAGAACTTTTGGTATATGTTGTAATATTTCGCCATATTTGTTACTTTTGCAACAATAAAGCTCAATTGCAGCGTAAATATGATTTGTATGCAACTAGTAGAAATAAAATTGACATATTTGTCAATGAATTCCAAAAATTTTAATTAATTTTCGCGCGCCACTTAAAAGGCAGCCGCCAGCCAGCCACTGCAGTGCACAAACAGAGGTGAAGGACTCTCACTTCTGCTCTTCGGCAATGCCCATTTCAAATGGGAAATGTTCAGAGACCGCAAACACTAAATTGCAAATAAATTTGTTTAAATATGCAATGGTAAAGCGTCAAGTGTGTGTGTGACTGGCAATGCTAGAGGGAGAGTAGGAGGAAGAGGGAGAAAGAGAGAGAGAAAGGAAGGGGTGGAGTAGCTGCGACATGAGACAACGACAACGTGCGCATCAAATTTTAATAGGAAAACCCCAAAAAGTTGCAAGCCACAAAGTCCATTTCCATGGCGCCCCTCTAACCTCATGGCACCCGCTCCCCCCGCAGCTGTTGCAATTGCTGTTGGCTCTCGACATGCCTGATGTACGCTTTTTGGTTTTGGCCACGAAGATGTTGCATTGACATTGAATATTGATGAAAATAAATCGAATTTCCGCCAGGCAGCCCATAGCCCATGGCCAAAGCCGGACGAGACGATGGATTCGGTTGCCAAAAACGAAAAAATGCCAAACCGAAAAACGAAAAAAAAACCTTGCAAAAAACTGTAGAATATCTTCATATGTAAAGCTCTCCGTGTCTGTTTATATTGATTGCCAAAACGGTTTGAGCCGGCAAAAAGGGTTCCGGCTGAATACAGCATCTGCTTGAGTGTCAAAATGTGTGCGGAGCGTTACGAGACATTTGCGGTTTTAGTGATTCAAAGTTTTTGGCCAGAAGACAAATGAATGACGTTCGATATGGCTATAAGTCTGGAACGTGTTTGAGGGACAAACATCGGCTAGTGATTGGAATATTATTTTAGATTTTGCTCATGGAACAGTCTATGGGGCTTGAGTATGAGAGAGCAAGAGAGAATGGGTGAGAGATAAAGGCTGAGTGGAGTAGGAGGAGGGAAAAAGCAGGAGAAAGAGAGAGAGCGAGAGAGAGAGAGAGAGAGAGAGAGAGAGAGAGAAGACGATATATTTCTTTGGAGTAAAAGATAAGTTAAGCTAAACTAGATAAATATATAATAATAATCTAGAAACATATATTTATAAGGCTTTAACTTTTTTAACATAAAGCAGCTGCTCGATAATCAATGTGCAACATTTAAAGAGAACATATGAGCTCTATAAACGCTTCATACATCATTTTATGATTTTTTAAACCGTTTCGCATACAGCTTTGAGCCTCGTTTCTACCCCCTAGACCCCCGACCCATACTCTCGCTGAAATTGCCCATTGATGTTGGGCATGAAGCGCCGCAGTTAACACTTGATTTGTATTTAAAAATTATTGACCAATTCATGGCTGCTGATTAAGTTTGTGTTTGTGCTTGCCAAGCGGGGCTGGCGGGTGGGTGGTGGAGTTGCTTGAGGCAGGGCGGGAAAAGTGCGTTTCCACATTGGCAACCGATTGATTTTTGCAGCCACAAGGCTGCAGCGACTGCCGCTGGAAATTGCATAAACGTCACACCAGTGCGGCCCATATGAAAATCCAATTTTCCAGTGATTGATCATACACACACCGAGTGGCGAGAAGGGCCAGTTGACTGTGGCGGGAGGTAGTTAACCGCACACAGGCACACACACACACACACATGGACACACGTCAAGTTGGTTTGTCTGCTGGACTATACGCAAAAATAATGTAATTAAAGCAATGTTTGCATAATAAAAATTAATATTTGTTGCATTTTGTGTCAGAGGACATAAAACACACACGAGCAACAAACAACACACACCCACACGCACACACACACCAACACACACACACACACACACACTCGCATACACTAAAAGTCCACGCAGTGTGCAATGCATTTATAGCCACGCCCACCTCTTTTACCTGTTTACCTAGGCGGCAACACAGTTGTCTGCAGGCCGCTTTATGCGGGCTGTCAAATTCAGACAGTTTGCACACATGATGTGCACCACCCCCACCCTCCCGCCAACCACCACTCCACCTGCCGATTAAAAGCAACCCAGCTTCAAAAACCAAACCCAGAGATTTGCTGCTGCCTTTGCTCCTGGTGTCCAGCCCTTCTGTTTGTTCAAGTTTCGTTTCAGCAAATTATGTTCCAGCATATGGAGGGGATTTACACTAGCCAGCACTGGCAACACTGGCAACACTGGCAACTGAGTGTTGTCTGGCGTCGTATTGAGTGTCTGGACTGTTGCATTCGACGTATGCAAATATTGAAATAAGTCTTAATTGAATACAAATACTCAATTACATTGCGGCACATCTATTTTGTGGGCCCAGCACAAACAGTTTCCCATACACAAAAAAAAACGTAACTCTTCTTCTTTTCCGTTGGGTAATTGTTCCACACTTTTACTTTATAATTTCAATTTTGTTTATGGCCATAAGTGTCGTCGGTCTTTAGACAGCCTCCCTTCTCAATCAGCCAAGCAAAATGGTTATGGTAATCTGTGTGTGAGCATGGCAAAAGGGTTAAGGATTAGTCTGTCGTATTATGTATGCGGGCTGTGTGATAGATGAAACGAGTCCTTGGGCAAATATTTCGAACCAAGGAAGAGGCAATAGACTTTGCTTTATTAAGCTGCAAGCTAAAAGCGTTTAAGCAAAATAATGCATGTAGAATTAAGCTTAAAGTACGTATTAGCACGCAAAATTTGCTAGTTAAGGCGTATTTACTAAATGCTTGAACTTTTTATTTAAACGTTAGTCATTATTTTTAATGTATCATAAATAATTTGGTTTAGTTAAAGTGTGCACAAAAACATTGTTATTTATTTATTAAAATTTCCGGCATTTAGTTCTTGAAAAAAATGAGTGAATTATAAATGATTTTTATATTAGAAGAAATAAAAATAAAAAAATTGTTTATGGCCCATGGGGGGATCGAACCCGCGACCTTCGCGTTATTAGCACGACGCTCTAACCAGCTGAGCTAATGGGCCAATGTGACATGAGGCTGTTTAGAGAGCTACTCGAAATAAATGTACTCAATTATAAAGAATCAAAATCAGAATTTAGTATATGTAAATACTATAATTACCTCTAGTGAGATAAGATACATATTATTGATTTATTTTTGGCTTATCTTTTCGATTTCTGTGTAGGCTAATGGCAGCCACATGCTCAACTAAATTCTAGTTTAGCATCTACAAATAATTACTTAATGCCATTTATATGAGTCAATGAATGGGTGAAACTATATGAATAGATAAATCATTTACACTTTTATTACATTTGTAAATTGTCGCAAATTCTATGGTAGATTCTCGAAAACTTCCATGACAAAAAGAAGCTTAACTTTTAGCTAAGTTATTTAGAGAACTTTAAGCTGGTCTCAGTTTTCGCCGCATTTTCCATGATCCATGGGGAGCACAAGAACTCAATGCTCGCTTTATCCATTGTTCCATTGCATGACATGCATCTTGAAGGCTATGCACTAACCGAAACACACACAGAGAGACCCCAACCAAGCAACACATTTGACACTTCATTAAAAAGCAACATTAGCAAAATCAATTAGAGAGTATTCCCCAAGCCCAGGACAACAGTGGCGCACATAACCAGCAAAAGCAAATAGAGATGGATAGATACATGGACACACACAGAGAGCAGCTGATGGGTATCTAGATACGTAGATAAATGGGGAGTTTCAGTAACTTTGTTGTTTTTGGGCTAGCGCAAACAAACAATTGAGAATACACTGAGCTATACGCATTGTATTTGTTGTTGGTTCAACCAACTCACAAATTGTTTGAGAATCGGGCGAGACAAGAGAAGCGAGACACGAGAACGGAGAAGGAGAGCAGGAGTTGAGCCGAGACTTTGTTTGCATTTTGAATTGCTGGCGCCGATATTTGCACTGGTAAATCGCCAGACAGCAGCTCGTTAAAATGGTGAAAATTAATTAAAAACGTGTTTGTCCGATATTTGTATTATAAAAACAACATATAAATCTAGCTAGGGGAACAGTTTTTCATCTCTTTGGCAAGCCAATTTCGAATATGGTCCGATGTCTGCAGGCCAACTAAACGATTAAGCACCTTCCCATTGTGCATGACGAGAAGTGACGGCACTGAACCAACATTATAATCCAAGGCCAAGTCGGAGAATTCATCGATATCCACACGGGCCATCCGGAGACGGCCCCGCTGCTCCGACATAATGTTAGCGAGGCGAGGAGTGAGCGCTTTGCAAGGCGTACACCAACTATAGATGGATTAAGGATGTTATAGAACATTTTTCGACGGTCAATCGGTATCCAATAACTCTTTTTACCTGGCATGAAAATCTACCAACACTGGCAACTTGGATCGCTTTACTCTGTTTTCAAAGTCTTTCTTGTTAGCAACATCGAATATCGCCATCTTCGATGGTGAATTACGATAGTTTCTACTGAGCAAATGTTTCAACAATCGCAACTGAATTGAGCTCATTTTGGCCATTATTTTTTTTTTAAATTTTGATGAGAACTGGTTTTGGTTCTGATCGAAAAGATTACCCAATATATACTGAGAAATATAACTGAGAAAGCACAGCTCCTAGGCTGGTTGCTTTGACGTACTTCTTAGAGCCTACTATAAACGGAAATTTATACAGATTCTAATGATTGAATATGTTCTTAGAGCTTTATTTATGGGAAACTCCAGAGCCCAAAAATGTTACAGAATAGGGTTTTAGGGAAAAGCGCGATTCTTATAGAAGCATTGGTAGATCTGGAAACCGGTGTCGCACTTGTTCGCACCCTTGATGGAATCACAGGCGTTCAGAGCGGCCTTCACTTGATCAGCTCCGGCAACGTCTGCCAGCTTTTGCTGTACCACAGCGGGCACAAGCTGGCCATTGAGTATGAAGCCGGCCTTTTCCAAGAAACAGTTGGCAAAACACTTGATCTTCTCATCGGTATCCTCAAAGTTGCCATTGCGCAGGGCCATTGCCTGCTCCTTGGTGTTGCCCTCCTGCTGGGTGCATTCGTTGGCATGTTGCCGTATTATTGCCTTGTGCTCCTCAGTTACCTGAGGCAATTGCCAGAATCGTCAGGGCTTGCGCATCAATTAACACTAACTCTGATACTCACTTCAGCTGCCAGGGCCACAGCCACCAAGCCGAGCAAAGCCATCATGAATTTCATTTTAAGCGAATATGTTTTATATATTTTCTATATGGTGTATATAGTTTATGCTCGCAGCACTTTGGTGTTCGTTCTGTTGACTGGGCTTACGCTGCGCTCCACTTTTATATGATTTCTGCAGTTATTATTCGAGTTGTTTTTATTGGCTCAAAAAACTTTTAATGCAAGTGCTGCATTTTTTTTAACTTTATCTTTTATCAGTTTAATTGTAAAAATGATGATGATTTTTAATGTATGTTTTGTATGCTTTTTTTTAAATAATTGTTTCCTGAAACTAAATAACTCTGCATTGTAAATAATTCTAGTTTGTCTTTTTTCTATATTCATTAATTTGCTTACTCGAATACATAAAATACAATATTTAAAGCACGAGAATTAACGTTGAAACGCGGCACTGGCTCAATTCGTTGAATGCGATGTTCAATATAAAACGAGAAAGTGGAAATAAGAATTGTCGACATTTGCCTTACGGTTGGGCAGATATGTGAGAGAAGAAGAAGAAGTGTATATTAAGTTTGATGAGAATCGGAATTGGAAAACAGAATTTTTTCCCTACAAGCCCGTCTTTTCGACCGATCGTTTCTTTGGTGTGCTATACGTATATATATGATATAACTATCTTTAAAGTGTATATTGATCGGGTCAATTTCAAAACTGATATTCGAAAATAAAGTAAAGTGAGTATGAATAGGGCTACTCTACACCTCTCTTCAGGCCATCTTCCATTGCCATAGACTTCACAGAAGAAGTGTCTACAAGTTTCCAAAATTCTCATGTATTCTAAATAGATATCATTCATACATGAAGATAATGTATAACTATCGTTAAAAGTGCATAATAATCGGATAAACAATATATCTTTGCAGGAAAACAAAGGCTTAGTTGCTTGCAGACAAAGTGAATGGGCTGCTCTCGACCTGTCTGCAGAGTATCTACTAGCAGGATAGTCCCTCGATATGTTCCCGTTTGTAGGGCATCTTCTAGTTGCATAGTTTCTCCTCAAAACTTGGACAAAATCCAGGCTAATCATGCGACCTAGTTGCCAAAGCTCCAATGAGATTGCTTTAAATTTGTTTGCCTTGGTCAGCAGCTACTTATTCCTATGCCCACGTCCACCCACCCAACCGTTTACCATAGATATTCTCTATATACATATATATATTTGGGTCACATTAGATCGCATGCGGCTGATAACATTAAGCAGGCATTTTCTTCATTTGGCCATGTTTACTCGCTCAAATGAATGATGAGCTTTCTCTCTCCGTGTGTGTGTGTGTTGTCTAAACATTTTTATGATTCAGGGTTAGAGATGGGTGATATGCTGCTGTCATTCAGCTGGGCTTTACATAATCTACACTGCTCAAGGAGCAGCAGCCTTTCAGCAATTAGTTTTCCCCATGCAATGTGCCAGGCTGATAAGTAGCCAAGTTTTGCAAAGAACGTTTGCTTTTCGGCCCCCCAACTGATGGGTTGATTGACAAGCGTGTGACAAGTGGGTTGTGGTTTAGTTGGGTCTGCCAAAGACAGCACAAATTTAATGGCATATTAGCAAAGTACAGCTAGACCAGCACATATATTAGTTTTAAAGTTTATACACCTAGGTCTAAAAGCCTCTGCATAATATGTTGAAATTTTTGCATGCTGATAAGAAATTTGTATTTGTTATCATTTCTAAATAGTTACGAAATTAAATGAGCTTTTCACACACAATCAGAAAGCATTAAATATACATAAATATGTATACATAATTTCTATGGTAGATTGAAACACAGGGGCGTTGTTTAAAGCCAGCCTGAGGGGGGGCCGCAAATGTAATTAAAAAACTTTGCAACCGCATCAACATAAATGTATGGCGCATAAAATTCTGTGCATTTGACAATTTTCGGTTGGCAAAAAGTTGACATTTTCTCGCTATAAGTGTGTGTGTGCGTGTGTGTGTGTGTGTGTGCGGGGGCGTCACAAAAACCGCTAAAACGTTGGGCGTGACGCATTGTATTTTGCCAGCTTGAAGCTAAATTAAATGAGTGAAAAGTTATTATTGTTCATAAACAAATGTTGGCTGCTATTCATCGATGAGCGGGCGGTCATTAAATGTGTTAAATGCTTTTACGACCAACAATACCCCCCTCTCCCCACCCGACGCCCCCTCGCAACAACCCCTTCCACTCCATTCTCTATTTTATTTATTTTTGTTGCTTTTTTGAGGTGGCGCGCAATTTCATTTATTTTAATTGAAGTGAGCGCACAGCCCTTTTTGGGCCATTGCTGTGGCCATAAAGTGTGTCCGAAAACAGTTAAAGCGCTCTTGGCGCATATGCGCGACCGGCAGATACCCTGTAAAAAGTATGAAGTGCGCCAAGCACAGCTTAACAGAGTATATTTAACATTTAAATGGGATATTTACTGCGATTTGAAGGGGGAATCAGTCTCTTTTTATCAATATATTTCCATTTATTTCTTAAAGAGAGCTAATGATAGTCAAATCTTATAAAACAGGAAGATAGAATCTTTCTATATTCTCCAGCTTAGCTAGTTCCCAAGTTCACATAGTTGATCTAAGCAATATTAGCTTAATCAAGAGCTCAAAATCGTCTTTTACATACAGTCGCAACAACTTCTCTATACCCTATTTGAATCACTTCTATAGCGTATTAAAAAACAGACATTTCAATTTAATTGCATTTAAATCGCAGGCCCAAAACACGAGCCCAAACACCTTAATAGGCCATTAAGGTCCAGAGACCAGCTACCTGGCGTCCTGCAATGCGGCAAGCAAAAAGGTTTAGTTGCAATATGTGCTGGTAATAAACATTAAAAGTTCGTTCATTTCATTTCAAATGGCAGCTACATAAATTTCTCTAAAGGTAAATTTAATCAATTAGATGACTCTCAAATGCATTATTGATAAGAGGAATAAAAAATGTGCCTCAACTGGAATTCAGCCCACATTGCCCAGCGAAGCGTCCCCCACATATATATATTATGCGAGATATACATATATATATTTAGTTTTCTCCCAAGTCATAAAGCCACGCCCACTCGACTGGAAACAAAGCGGCGCCAGCATCTCCAGCGCCCATTCTCGCGCTCCCCTAAAGAGTACTCCATAATTTTCCATTAGCTTTATTATATACTCATTTGCGCAAATGTCTTATATCATTGTTATTAGTAAATCTGCGGCCTATGATTATTGCTTTCCTATGTTTGTGTGTGTCTGTGAGTGTGTGTGTGAGTAGTGTCTGTGTGTGTGTCTGTGTGTGTGTCTGTGTGTGTGTCTGTGTGTGTGTCTGTGTGTGTGTGTGTTTATGTTTATGTGTGTCTTCGATAAGCTCCCTCAAAAACAGCTTCATCAGAGAGTATTCCATTGGGGATATGGCGCCAGGTTGTTGAACTCTGTGTCCATGCTTTTGGGGTCAGTTGGCAATATACGTGGATAGTTCAGCTAACAGAATGAAGCCGCGAAATGATACAGCGAATGCCTCTTTAGGGGTTGCTTTGTCCCCCAGCCAGTGTGCATTTTCATTGTATTTTCTTATAAAGTTGATATATTACGAGAAGCTCCCAAATAAATGTACTATCATCAAAGGCCTAAGTAGCATATTATTATAATCTAAATCTTCTTTATTCTAACATTTAATAATAACAATAATAACATATGAAGATATGTATAATATCATATAATGATAAACAATACTTATACTACTAATGAGTAATGAGTAATAAAAAATTGTATAAAAGTTTAAAAATAAATCATGTAATATATAACACAGCGTTAATAATTGTTTTAATGATTAATACTATTTGTTCATTAACTGCATAATCATTTATAGCTTCAAGATTCAACACTTAAAAATTACAATTAATATTAAATGCACACTTTGATTAATTTTTTCTTAGAACTCTTAAGCCCGCGCTTAAGCAAAACTGTTTAGCATAGCGCTTGAAAGCCCAAGCTTTCAACGGGAGAAAAACTTAATTCCAGCTGCTGAGACTTGACTAATGGCCGCTTTTCAAGAGCTTGGACAATAAGTTAAAGCCATGCCCAACCAGTTGAAGCCCGAGTTCAGATGCAAATGTTTTAAGTTTGGCTGGCAAATTTTGTGCACAGTCATTTCGTAGGTGAAACTCGTTTTAATTAATTTAATGACTGATATTTGCATATTTGTGCAGCTTTCAACAAATTAAAATACACGTGACAAAAACTTAACGCACAGAACTCATCTGTCTGTGTGTGAGTCTTTGTGTGTGTGTGTGTGTGAGTGTGTGTGTGTGGGTGGGTGTGTGTGGGTGTGTGTGTGTGCGTGTGTGTGTATCTGTCTGTATTTGCTGCCTTTTTGTTAAATAAATAATTTACTCATTTGTTGCACTTCGCAAGACGTTAAATTGCCAACTTTCGCCTTGGCGAATATTGAATACTCTACCAGACATAATTATGCAAATGCAAGAAATATATCTTGGTTAGAGTATTTATGTATTTATTATACCCTAAATCCATCAAAATGGGTAAAGGGGGGTATAATGTTTTTGTTCAAAATGCAAATGTATGTAACAGGCAGAAGGAAGCATCTCCGACTCCATAAAGTATATATATTCTTGATCAGCATCAATAGCCGAGTCGATCTAGCCATGTCCATATGTCTGTTCGTCCGTCCTTCCCTCTGTCAGTCCGTCTGTCAGTATGAATGAACTCAAGGATCTCAGAACCTATAAGAGCTAGAGACTTGAAATTTTAGCTGTAGGTCCTCCATGCGCAGATCGGGTTTGTTTCCGATATTCGATAACTTACTCCGTTTCCAAGCAATCGATAAGAATCAATATCGAAATCCTGTTTTATTAACAAATTGGGTAAATAATAAGAACTAGAGTCACCAAACTTGATATGTTGCTTCTATAATATTATATATGTCTGCATTTGGTGTTGGAAGAAGTGGGCTCAGGGTATTCCATAGTGAGGTGCTCCCAACTAGAACCTCCTAGTTGTTTTATTGTATAAATAACACAGCATTAGGCTACAAACATCATCAGAGTAAGCAGTTTTTCAGAACTCCGAGAACCCAATGAATACATTGTCCTTTCGAAGGCCTAACTTGTTAGGAAGTGCAGGCGTTAAGCATCAAAAGCTTGCATATCAGAGTCTATTTTGTTTCGATTTCTAGCTTGCTTCAAATATATTTTTATGAAAACCTTAAGCATAATGCATGACAGAACGCAGAGTCTCTCTTTCTGGTTTAATTAGTTAGTGTAAATGCCTTATTGCGCCATTTTGAGGTGCCTCACATCAGTTGCAGTCATTAGCTTTAGCACATCAGAGTTCGGAACTAATAAATTAGCTGATATTATAATTGTTATTTTTATTATTGTTTTATTATAGTTTATTTGAGCAATGCATTTCAGCTGGCACTTTGTATAGCTGCCGAGAATTATTCATAATCCGCATAGCTTATCATGAATTCCAAGCATAGCACAAAGCACAAATTTTGCTCGTCGAGCCAAAAACAAAAGAGGAAGAGCAGCTAATGAATACCAAAATGCGCATTGTTTTTGGCCCCTCGATTAGCCTCTGCTTTCTGCTTTCCGCAACAAAACTGAGCTATCCGACCCGCAGGCATTGCAGTTACAACCATTTCTGATTGCATTATATGGCATAATACATTTATATTTTGGGCTTCTTTGGCAAATCGAAGTCTTGTTTGAACGTAAATAGAATATTTTATGCAATTTATTTTGATCATCATTGAAGTGCCTAAATATTCTCGGGCTGTTGTTGTTAATGCACTCGTGCGTTCCGTGCAATGAAAATTGCTTCACAGCCTCTGGAACAATGAAAAAAAACCAGCACAAGACAAATTTGGGTGTGAATAGAGCTATATATTATTATATTTAACACAATTTATGACTTGGCTGGGTTTGAAAATATTGAGAATATCTTTCAAATTCCTCTCTTGAATTGCACCTAGAAAAATACATATATGCATATGCATGGATAATCTTTATGAGTGCATTATACTAACTTTTAATAAAGATATTTTGCAATTTTATGCCAAGACTCCAAATAACGAAATTTATATGAATTTTGAGATAGACTTTTAAGCAAATATATATATATAGTTTTTTGTAATGAAAATATTAAAGATATTTTAGAAATAATCCTTTTAAATTAGTTAAGGTTCATTTATGTTAAGGTTAATTTATGGTCCAACACCTGGTGAACTATGTATATGCTTTTGCAGAAACTTTATATCAAGAGTTTAATATCTTTAAGTAAAGATTTAATAATATTTCATATTTTTCGTAAATTTTGTTTATTGGGTAATGAATGAATACTTCATAATATTCTTAAATTTACGTGCTTTCCAAGAAGTTTATTTATTGTCCTAAGACAGACTACAACTAAAATCCGAAAATATCTGAAAGTATCTTGCGAGTGAACTTTTAGTTAAAGTTTAAGACTAAATATTTAAGTTAAGCACTTGGATAAACTACTCTAGACAAAAATCCAAGCGAAAGATATGCAAAAAATATTAATTTGGTCAAGTCGCATCTTGTTCTGCGATTATCTATTTACTTATTTAGTTCAAGGCACATAAAAGCCAACAGCCCTTAACAAATGGAAATATCTTAGCTGTGCGGCAAAGTATGCTTTTTGATTCTGCCCAAAACAACTTCCCACAAATAGAGTATCGAGTATTCGCTCCGAAAGCACCTGGGTCGCTTTTCAGCTTTGTTTCCTGCATTTGCGACAAAATAAAACGCATTTACTGCCCCGCTCATTACACACTAGAAAGGCAATCGAGCATCAAATTACAAAGCAAATAAAATGCAAATAGCTTTTCTTTCCACTTTTCTGAGATAATATTTTTTTTCTGTGCATTTATATATACATCTATTTGTATACTCTATAAGGGAGGGTATTATTATTTAATGTGCAAGTTGGCATTCGAACTACGCAATGCTCAAAATGATGATCGGTTGCAACATATCGATTTTTATCGATTGCTTGGAAACGGAGTAAGTTATCGATCATTGGAAACAAATTCAATCTGCGTAGGCACTAGGAAAACCTATAGCTAAATATTCAAGTCTCTAGCTCTTATAGGTTCTGAGATCCTTGAGTAAACGGACAAGGCTAGATCGACTTGGCTTTTGATGCTGATCAAGCATATATATACTTTATGGGGTCGGAGATGCTTCCTTCTGCCTGTTACATACATTTACATTTTGCACAAAAACATCATACCCCTTTTACCCATTTAGATGGGTTCAGGGTATAACAAGTTATTCCTCAAATGCTAAGCACAACATTTGCTACGCGCAAGGCCGGGTAATGTCCGCTGGTATATTATGTTAAATTAGCTTAAATTCTTAACTCTACCGTCACGACCCGTTTCGACCTTTAAAACATTCAAACCTTTAAGAAAAAACTTATTCCTTTGTATTTATATATTATATATATATTATATATATCTATATCAGAGTATCCAATCTTCGCCATGGCGTAGCTTGTATATTTTTGTTGTTGTTGTTGTTGTTGTGTTTTTTTTCGTGCTGTGTGAACGTTGTCAGCTCCCAATTTCATGGAGCTGACCACGAGCGCTGTGCCTTGTAATTGCTAAGCTCTGGATTAAACAATTTCCACATTTAACATGGCGCATCTTTAACCTTTGCTACAATAAATTTTTGGGGTTTTTTCTTCTTCTTCTTCTCCTTATTTTTCTGTGTGCAGGGTAGGCTTAATTTTTGGCATTGTGATAAGAATTTTTAGCGACGCAGTCACTTTGTGGGTCTGGGAGGGGGGAGGGGGACTTTGGCTTTTACGAGCGGGCGCAAAAGACGCATATCCCGGTTCAGGTTGTGCCTCTCTAATTAGATGCTTTGGCTAATTAGTTGGTTTTATGTGAGGGCTCTTTATGCGTTTGGCTTACCTTTTTTAGATAATATGACCCCAGCCGAACTCTTCATATCTGCTTCATAGCGCTGCCGTGTAGGGTCCATGTTGATATGCTCGCATGTAAGTGCCAGGGAGAATGTTATAAACTTTAACGTTTATTAAAAAATTCCATGCACAAGCACAATATCCACAAGGACCATGACAATAATGTGCGCCAAAGCAGCGCATTTTCTGCTGATTTTCCTCAACCCAGCCCCAATCCCCCTGCCGACCATCAACGTTCCATATCGAGCGCTCTCTCACTCTAAGATTTTTCAATTTCTTACAAAACGCTTACTGCATTCCTTCACCTGACTGTCTTTGATGCGTTGTATAAGGCCAAAAGGCAAGAAGAGCGGAAGACAACAAAAAGGAAAACCTTGCTAAACGACAGCAAAAAAACTGTTCACAGTTCCATATGAAGTGGCCGTAACTGGCGTTTCCTGAGGGTTTGAGCTTGGCTCTCCTGAAGTTCTGGAACTAAACTGAACTGAACCGAACTTGTCACAAAAGAATTCATTTTGTCGCGTTTGGAATTCCGCTCCAGCAAAAATATGCGTTGAGCAGCGCCTTTGCATCCTTTCTTCCTTAAACATTTTTCCGTACTTTATTTTTTGTTGGAATTCAATAAATATTACTAAAACAGTCCGCAATCGACTTTGGCAAAAGCAAATCAACAGCATATTCACATAATTTTTCTGCTTCTGCTATTTTTATACGCATATTTTGTGACCCTTTTTTAGTGTCCCCCGCAGGACTGCGAGTCCTTGGCCGTATTTTATGACGCGTTTTGTTACCAAAGCGAAAATTTTTGGTAATATGCGCACATTTAATTGCCTAATTGTTTTGTTTTTGGCATTTTATTGCAATGCGGCGGCCACTTTTTTACGAGCGCACACATTTTATTTTTTTTTTTATGACTTAATTACTTAAATGCGTTTTATTTTGCATGCGGCTATAATCGTAAACAAATTATAGAAGTGGAAATTATGATATCTCTCGCCGGACCCAGACGCTCGCATTTTATGGGCTCCGATGAGATTTTTATCAGACCCAGCGGAATGCTAAGGAGCTTCAATATATACACATATATATATATATATAAATATATATAAACAAATTGTGATTAAATGAAGAGAGAAGCGTAATATTAATAGACGATGATATTTTGTTGGGAATACATTCCCTAGATCTATTCAGACGTTAAACCTTTCTGCTATTTTTATGCCAAAGCTGCTTTAAAACGATTCTTGGTTTGTTTTTAGAAACTATTTCCCAAAATTAAAGGTATTCTATTTGAATAAGATCTAGTGCGATTAAAGTCTCCCACTTCAAAGCACATTTTATCTTTGCATTGGCAAAGGTCGTCAGCCGAGCCCAGGTCAGGCCCGGCCAGCCCTTCATTATAATTTAAATTAACTGAATTTGGTTTATTTGATTTGGCTTCTTTAGTGTTTCGTTGGTTTTTCCGGCCCATTTGCTGACTTTGGTACTTGGCATATATTTTTGGTCTAATTGCGTGGCCCACAACTGAGCCTGGCCGTGAGATAAGCCTTTTGCCTGGCCCCATGGACGAGCACGAGTTGCCGATGTTGGGAACATTTTGAATTTATTAGCCGGTGGCTCGAGCTACGCATTTGACCCTGGCGTGGGGTGAGCGGCCCACCAGCAACAACAATGTGAGCTTGTGGATTGTGGCCTCAGAGATTTCTTTTTTGTGAAATTAATGCGGCTAACACTAATTAATTGCGCAGGTGTTGCAGCTGTTTTAGCTGCTGCCGTTTGTTGTTGTTGTTGTTGTTGTTGTTGTTGTTGTTGTTGCACGGGATAAGCCTAATTGAATTTCTGTGGGCCTTTGTCCGGCGCAGAGATCAAGCAAAGGCCTCTTGCCCCAATATGACGTGACAGTAATAAATGATATATCGGTCAGGCGGTTATTAAAGTCCTTCCCTTTCAATCATTTGAATTTGTTTATAAAGTTTAAACATTTAAGAATTGTTGCTTAAAGCCTTCATTTCATCATAATAAGATATATTCATTGACCATTCATTTTTGTATTTATCTGAAGAGCTATCTTCTGGAATATGTCTTAAGATATATGCTCAGCATATCTTTCATTGACAATAACTTTTGTATTTATCTTAAAGACTATCTTCTGGAATAAGTCTTAAGATATATGTTTAACATATCTTTCATTAACAATAACTTTTGTATTTATCTTAAAGATTATCTTCTGGAATAAGTCTTAAGATATATGCTCAACATATCTTTCAGAGAAGCGTCATGTTATGATATTATCTAAAAGCAGCTCACATAAAGAACAACTTAGTTTTTACTATTTGATTATTTGCTAGTATTTATTTTTGTTGCGCTTAGTTTGATGGCCATAATTAACTTTATGATTCTTTAGTTTTATAATTGGTTTCTGTATTTATTTTTTTAATTTTCATAGTTAATAAATTTACGTGCATGACTCGCCATAAAAAACACATAAAATTTGCATATGACTGCGAATACTTAGCATAGCTTTGGCTTTAAGCACATTTCGGGCGGCATCAGGACGGGGTCAGGGTTCAGCTTGAGTATTTGTGTGTGTGTGTGTGTGCGTGTGTGTGTTTGGCTGGGTCTCTTGGGCCGCATATTCTTTGGTCATATCGCATTATAATGTCAACGTAATGTTGTCGTCAAATAGTTTTTCGCGTGACATTTGCATTTCAGTTTAGCTTGACATCCCGACTCGCGTCCCGGCCCCTGCCCGGGTCCAATGACATTTCATTAGCTCGTAGGACCTTCCCATTCCCTCTCCTCCCTCTCTCTCTCTCGCCCCGTCGCCCATTCTGTCCCTGGCTTTGTAGTGTAACGTGTGCCATTGTTTTCATAGTCGTTTTATGCGCTGTTTATATTTTTATGTCATGCCATATAGTATTTAATATAGTTTATATATATATTATATAAGGTACATGGCGCTATTAGTCTCCCCCCATCCCTGCTACTAACAGTCTATCATGTCTGCAATAAAAGAATTTTATTATTTTCTTATATGAAGTTATAAAACGAGCGCCATTTCCATATTCTTTTCTTTTGTTGTCTCGCAAAGTTTTGTTTTTGCCATTTATACCCTGTTTTCAATTGGAATTGTTTGCTGTGTTAAACAATTTCTTGATGTCAACATTTATCTTGGGATAAGTTGTGTAGATTGTTTGGGCCATGCTCATTATCAATTATCTTTATCAATTATCATCAATTTCATTTTACTTAAATTTTGTGCAAGTTAATTACTCCCTTCTTGCTGGAGTGAGTTTTTCGAAAGGAGTTTTGTCAAGATAAATGTAAAATTGTGTCAATAAAAAATATTACTATAAATTGGATACTTATAAACAAGAAATCTATATAAAAAGAAGTATTCTTTAAATGAATATATTCGCAAAAAACCCATCAATAAATTGTATTATTAGACATATTAGTCATATTATTAGACTTATGAATAATATCATGATACTATGAATAATATCATTAGACTATGAATAATAGTTTTGTAATTTGACTAATTCTTCTCCATAGAAACAGAGTATCGGCCAGTCGTTCACTTTTCGCTGCAATATTATTGTTTATATTTATTTTGGCTACTTAAGTCACAGGTTTTGTGTGTGTGTGTGTGCGTGTGTGTGCGTGTGTGTGTGTGTGTGTGTGTGTGTGTGTGTGTGTGTGTGTGTGTGTGTGTGTGTGTGTGTGCGTTTTTGTGCTGGGGCGCGCGTTTCGTGTTTGTCGTTATTATTGTCTATAAACAGAGTATCGGCCAGTCGTTCACTTTTCACTGCAATATTATTGTTTATATTTATTTTGGCTACTTAAGTCACAGGTTGTGTGTGCGTGTGTGTGTGTGTGTGTTTTTTGTGCTGGGGCGCGCGTTTCGTGTTTGTCGTTATTATTGTCTATAAATCTATGGCAGTTACAGCAACAACACGTTGACATTATGAATTTATTACTATTTAAATATTTTATATTTGTTATGGCCCTGGCAGGCGACGATGGCACCCAATAAGCGTTGCCAGAGTTCTGCCATTCTCTCTCTCTCTCTCCCTCTCTCTCTCTCTCTCGCTCTCTCTCTCTCTGTCTCGATTTTCATTTTTTGTTGGTTGTTTTTCTTCAGTTTTTGTTTTTGGGTGGCGTGCGTAACTATGATGTGTTACGAGTTTGTCTGGGTAAGTTTTGTGGCACAGTTGGAGGTAGTTTGAGTAGGTCATGAATTATCGATGCTGTCAGCAGTAAATATTTGTAATATATGCGATATAATGTTATTTGTTGCACGAATTATCCAAACTAAAGAAACTAGACAACAACTTTGAAGCTTTCGCTCACAGACACTCCCAAGTCACATTGTCTAATGAGTCGAATGGACTTTTTTTAAGTGCCCAAATGTGGCTATCAAGTGCCCTTAGATTTTGTGGCTTTTGGCAAACCAGTTTCAGTATTTGGACTTTGGCTTTGTGTTTTTAATGATTTTTGTTTTTTTTTGTTTATTTGGTTAATTTGAGGTAGTTCTGTCTGCGGACTTTGGCACCAGACTCTTTGTCACTGTGCTCCGAATTGAGTTCAATCAGAGATAGCGTTCGCCCCGGGGCTTATTATAAATCTATTAGAAAACCGGTATGTTTTTTATATATATAGAGACATATAAACAAAACTGAAGATTGCTCGCCTCAAATCTATCGCATCTCGTATACTGCAGCTTAATTATGGAAATGTACCAAGATACGTAGGCAAGGCTCAGAGGCTGATGCGATAATTATTGATTCATTGGGTCTACATGGACTTGTTGCTTATTAAGCACATGTTAACGGAAGATCTCTATGATGCAGCTAGATCTCTATTGCAGCTAGTTCATCAGCAAAGCTTGAACGGCAATTAGAAATAAATTGATTGCAGGTTAATCTCAGGAATTAAAATGACTAGAGACAGGTCAATTGATCTAATTGTAAATGAAATCTAAGTATTTTGAAAATTTCCGCGTTATCGGAAATTATTTGCAGGTGTTTATTAAGAAAGGCTTATTAGGAGAAGTTAACCTCGGGTTTAGTTCAATTGTTTTAATTGAAGTATTTTGAAAATGTTATCCCTATCGACAATTATTTGCAGGTGTTAATTAAGAAAGTCCAATTGGTCTGTATATGCACACATATTAAGTAGATAAAGAATGCTCAAGTATATGGAGAGAAGGTTTGTTTACCATAATCTGCAAATATCATACTTGCAATTCGAAAGTTTTCGACGACAGCTTTCAATAGTTTTCTAAAGTAAGCTGCATATTTGAGTGGTTATCGATAGTCCACAATAACGTTCGATAGTTTTCGATTTCGATTACATTTAGTTCTCGATATTTTTCAATAGTTAGCGGCATATTTTGATGGTTATCGATATAACTTCCGATATGTTTATACAGCTATCGATTCGGAAGACAATCAGAACGTGCTTAGTCAGATATCGAATAAGTTTTCTGTAAAATGCCTAATTTAATTAAAAATAAAAAATAATTAAAAATGTAGTTTAAATCTACGTTTTTAACGACAGCTTTCTATATTTACCAATAGTGAACGGCAGCGTTCAATAGTTATCGATAGATAATGATACTGTTCGATAGTTATCGAGTTGTTATATATTCAGTACGTGCTCAAGACATGCTATTAAAGCAAACCTAGGTAGGGTATATTTTAGCAAGCGCCTAAAACGTTTTAAATTGTGATTTAAAAATAGGCTTAATTTAATAACAAAAACTATAATATTCATATTAAGTATAGAAATTATTTTAAAAAATACGCCAATGCGTATTTTGTTTTTGTTTACGCGCCGCGCACAAATATGTCTCATTAGGCAGCCTGATTGGGCGAATTAGCCCTGAGTAATGGGTACATATTTAATATAGAAAAAAAAGAAGAAGAGATATGAAAACTTGCTGCATCGCCGCACTCAACGGCACTTAAAAAACAGCTCAAAAAACTTACAAATTAACATTAATGTTAATTTTACAAATTGCGAAAAGCAATTAGCAGCTGAGCGCCGCGCTCGTAATGCCAAACAACAACAAAGGCAACACAATAAACCTGGGTAAATCACTCGATGCAATAATTGTAAAGGTTGCCAGATAACAATACGTTAAGTTTAATTAAATTAAAGATCTTAACAGTTGGCCACAAGTTGTGCGGGTGGGCGGGGCAAGATCATGACACATAGAACGAGTAGCCGACAGACGGCGAGCATCATTAAAAAAGCGCGAGTTAAACAAACTACTTCTAAAAATACCTTTGTATGAGTGTGATCAGTCAGCTATAAAAAAGTGAGAGCGAGATAAAACAATAACAAATAAACCCGACGCGAAACGTGGGCAAAGTTCATCAAGTAAAATGATATAAAAGCGTATCGCACAATGAATCAAACAAACAGTTCGAAAGTTCAGACACAACGTAATACAACATGAAATTTTTAATTGTTCTCGTCGCCTGTGTGGCTCTGACAGTTGCCCATGTAAGTGCCACAAGTCCATATCATCTCCATAGCTCTCTAACCCAACTCTAACAGGAGCTGCAGCTGACGGACGAGCAGAAGGCCAAGGCAAAGGCCAATGGCGCTGCCTGCGCTGAGCAGGAGGGCATCACCAAGGAGCAGGCAATGGCACTGCGCCAGGGCAACTTTGACAATGCCGATGCGAAGGTCAAGTGCTTTGCCAACTGCTTCCTGGAGAAGACCGGCTTCATGGCCGATGGACAGATCAAGACCGATGTGGTCCTGGAGAAGCTCGGCCCGATCGTTGGCGTTGACAAGGTCAAGGCTGCCCAGGAAAAGTGCGACTCCCTGAAGGGCGCCGATAAGTGCGACACCGCCTTCCAGGTCTACCAGTGCTACTATAAGAACCATGCTGAGATCTAAATCCAGGCCCACAAACGGTATTACCAAACTAAAAGCATCTGTGAATTGTCAGCAATAATTGTCGACCTATCCAAAAACTAATTGTTATGTGTAAATACATGTATTAAAGAACAAATTTACATAAATATAAAACTTCAGAGCTTCCTTAAAGCAAGTCAAAATTTAATTTAATCCATTTTTTGTAACTTGATGGGTTTCGAAGGATACTTTTCAGAGCAAAGGAAAGTATAAAGTCTTCAAATTTGTTTCGATATGTTCGATGGCATTCACAAACGATTAATTATGTCGCAATCGATCGCTCTTTATCCCAATCAAATATTCAATAAGTTTTCGCAAAATATTGTAAAGAAGAAATAACGCAATTGAATAAGCATTCTCTTATCATTTTTCAAAATATGATAAGGTCAAGGCCGCACAATTTGACATTTAGTTTGATATCAGCTGGGCGAAGAACGAGTGCTATGATCAGACCAGTTTGTACTAAGCTCCACATTACCAGTTTTTGATATACCGAAACCGCATTTAAAAAGTTGATAAAAAAGAAAAGAGTGCTCGAAATAACCAAGAAATTTCAGTAAAATAATTGACTAAAAAAAAAAACTAGAAAAACAAGCAAGTTCTATGCACTCGTCCATTTCGCTTTGATTATTTCTTTGTGAATAATATCAAATTAAAATAAAATAAGAAAGTAAGGAAAATAGGTAGTCGAAGGTTTAATACCCTTATGGTTTTGAAGATATGTAAATTATATGTTATGTTTGATGACAATATCTTGGAAAACTAATAGTTTTCAAGTACCTTCTTTTCGACCGATCGTAATATACGATTTTGCATATAAAACTTATAAATCCCGAGTTTGGTCAAGATATCCTATAAAAGAAAATAGTTTTGGATACACAAACCTACTTTTGGCCCGATCGTTCCTATGACAGCTATATGATATAGGGATCCCATTGGTCCCGTTCTGACATATGTAATGCCAGCAACAGAAATATTTAACAGTTTCTTGACGATAGCTTTAAAACTGACAAAATAGTTCGCGCAGAAACAGACAGACGGACATGGCTATAAAAACTCGGCTGCTGATGCTCTGTAATGATCTTTAATATGTATACATTTTATGGGTTCGTAGATGTCTCCTTCTATGCGTTACACATTCCATGACTAAACTTTTACACTCTCTACAAGGACATAAAAATAAGAACATTGCAAATTCCCGTACGATACGAACCGGCAACTTCTCAGTTGTTAGTCCAACGCTCTCGTACCTAACTCCCACAATTTCAAGACGACGCATTTGCAAAGCATACTTATATGGTTATTGTTATTGATGTCTTTTCTTCCCTCTTGTAGGTCGAATTCCCCAAAGACTTTCATCTTAATGCTAGCATTCGACACAAGTGAAAGCTTCACTTAAGAAATTCAGTTGATCCGTTGATAAACAGTCATTCGCAGCAAACTCTTCTACTTTTATATAAATACGAATTTTAATACTGAAAAGTGTTAATTTCTCTGTAGTATTGTGTGTTATTTTATAGATAGAATTTACTTAGGCCCAGGTGCAGGTCATTTGACTAAACATTTGCATAACAGTTGGGCATCATTAGATGGCAGCTGTCAGACCGCCATCAGACGTTAAGTCCTTGGTCCCGAAGGCATTTGCACGTTTATACAATGCATAAATATTGATGAGCGTCGCTTGAAAACTTTCGCTTTTCTTTTTCCCTCTTTTATATATATTTTTTTGTTTGGCTTTACAAAAGGCGGTCAACACGACGTATGCGTAATGTTTGTTACAAATGAATAGGCACATGTTTGGGACTTGACCTTTCATTGTTGTTGTTGTTGTTGTTGCTGTTGTTGTTGTTGACGCTGTTCAAAAGCCAAAATCCAATTAACGAATCATTAAACATTCATTGAGCACGTGGCGCAATTGCAATTGCCAGTGGGTCAGTGAGGTGTGCAGGTGGGCGGTGTAGACACCTTTTATAGGGTTGCACGCTCCGTGAATACGTTACGTTACGTTACGTTTCGCATATAAAGGAGAATCGCTTGGGGAATTTGGGAGCCCGTTAGCTGAGCGCTGACTCAAACGACAGGCAGAATGTCTGTCTGACTGACTGGCCGACTGACTGGCTGGATGGGCGTCTATAATTCATTTTGTCACTTCCTGGCAGTATGGACTGTCCTGTCACTTCCATTTAGCATCCGTTTCAGTTGCAGTTGTCTGCACAAAAGCCTTGGCATAATCACTGATGCGTTTACTAATGTCTATTAAAAAGCACCCTCTGCCACACCCACCCCCAGCACGCCACCCAACCTCTCCCCCCTGCCGCCCGCTGCCCAGCTAATGCATTTAAGTAGACAGCTCGTGGTTTCTGCGCTGGCGGCTTGTCAAAGAAAACCCACACGCGTGCTCTGTGGACGCTGCCAAAGGGACAAACACATTGATGCTTCACTAGCTTTTGTCTTGACAGACAGTCGGACATGCAGACAGACAGCCAAGCCAGTCGAGCCAAGCATTACAGACCGCACGGAACCGCCAACCAGCCGGGCAACTTTTCTTATTTCGCTTGTCTTGTCTGCCTTGTTAGTTGGCTCAATGAATGTGCTTTTCCATGGTGGTTGGGGATTGGCTGCCTGCGGTTCTCACATTAATGTAATTTAATTTTATAAAAACTGCGCTAGGGGGGTTGTTATATATATATATATGTATTGGTGTTGTGGCATTGACAGTTCAGCTGTCTTTACTTTGATCTTAAAGACATACATGTGCCTGGCGAGCAGCTTCTGTTTCTGTGTTCTGTTTCAGATAATCAGCACACGTCTGTTGGCAAGTTCATCAATTAGATTTTGCTTTTTATCCTCAGTTAATAAATATCTCACACCTTGATCACATTCCTTTAAAAGCATTTCCAATTGCTTGAGTAATTGGCCTAAAAAAAACTCTGCCAAAACTAAGCAATTGAAAAATGTTATCTTGGTGTCATTATATAAGCATTGCTTGCAATCAGTGGCTACGCACTGAGCTGTGTCCTTTCCAATAATATTTATCTAATAATTGTCATCGCAGTCATTAAAATCTATAAAATTATTCAGAAAATCGCTTTGCCTGTTGAAAGCACTGAGCATGAAATTCGCACTCACATTATATATAAACTCTAAATGCTGTTGATCCATTTCCGATCAGTGTCTATTCAGGCGTATGAGAATTAAAGTGTACATAATATTGCAGCAATTAAATAACATTTAAGGCTTATAATTATAGCAAAAATCGGCTTTATAAAATGCCATGCGTCTGGCGCGTGAGTCTCATAAACATAGTTGTCCATTGACCGCTTTTGAAGGTGCTTAAAAATTATTTGAGTTTATCAGAATTTATTTAAATGTTTAAACGAGTCACCCTGTGGTTGGCTCTCAGCCTGTGTCTCAGTGAACTTCCGCAACCGACTTGGGTAACATAGACTTTTTTACGAAGGTGTCTCGAGCTGGGTTTCTACTACTCTCTCCTTCTTTCCTTTTCTCATAACTTTCTCTAAGACAGGCGCGATCCGTCTCTGTTTCGCTGAACATGTCCTTGACCCGCAGCGAACCGGATGAACGAAATGAGACAATGGCTACAGCTAAGCTTAGTCAGGAGCTGCTGCAGTCATGCATGCGGGAGACGGATGTGTCCATGTCGCAGCTGAAATTCTTTCGGCTCAGCCTGCTCTTCAATGATAACAACAACGGGGAGAACGACCTGGCCCTGGCACCTGGCGACGGTGCTGATGCTGAGCTGAGCACGGGCAATAATCTGCCCGACTTGGACTATAGCAATGCGACACCATTTCTGGATCTGAAGCGTAATGAGCCGCTGCAGTGTTTTGTGCGCTGCCTATACGAAAGCCTGGGCCTGGTGCACTATGACATGATGCTGGAGGAGGCATTCCGAATGCAATTGCAGGGCCTAATGCAACGCCTGAAGCCAGAGCTGAAGGAGTGCAGGGACATGAGCAGCAAGAATCGCTGTGAGGCCGCCTACAAGCTGCATTTGTGCTACAATCATCTAAAGAATCTGGAGACGGAGCAGCGACTGCGCGAGGTGCTCGAACGCAGCGAAACTGGCGGCGATCTGGCAACAATGGACAATGAGGAGAATGAGAATGAGAATGTTGTGAGTGAAGCGGATAAGACCAATGAAATCATTCAGCGCTTCAGCGAAACAACGGCAGAATCAGCTTAGATTCAAATATAATATATAATATACATGTCTATACATGTGTGTGTTATATGCTTCTGTATTAAGCATATGCTAAAAGTTAATTGCTGCAATAAAAAATGTGTAGCACGCTTTACGGCTGTGCTTGCTCTAATAAACAAAGCAGATGTATAGTTTTGGGCTGCAATTGAGCTGCTCAGTTGTATATAAGAAGTTAAAAGAATTGTCAAGGTATAAAGCATGTTGGAACAAATATTAGCCGACTTTCAATGGTCAATAAATGGCAGTTGCGGCTAAGCTGCGCCAATGTATTTCACCCATATAACGAGAAAGTAAGGATATTTTCGGCTTGCAGATGTTGTAATATCCTTAATATCTTGGAGATCGAATTTTGCAAAGCCCTATCTTAGTGCTCACTTTTAACCCAGTAAAAGTCGTATAGAAATCAGTCTCATAGCTCTGAAGGTACCTTGACAATCTCTTTAGCATATATAGACAACAGTCATTCATTTATAACATAATACTGTTATTAACAGAGTTTCATAGAATAACATAATAGCATAATCTCTTTATGTTTCATTAACATGTTAGCATAGCTGCTATTCTAACACATATCTAGGTGTAGCTTTATATTACCTAGTCCAAAATATGTAGTTCCAGCTATTTTTAGTGTGAATTTCAGCATATAGTCATAAATAAATTGTTTACACATCAAATTCACAATTATTAAGAGAAACGAATGCAGGAAATAAAAATTTGACGCTAGGTTTGAAATTTGAACAAGCTAAATTGTAAGCAATTATTGCGAAAATTAAAACAAAATTGAAATTTAATAACTTAATTTAAATTTCGGTGAACTACAAGCAGCTAATATTTGCAGCTTGGATTATATAAGCTGCTTGTACTAGTGCAACAAAAATCAGTTCTAAACATTCGTAACAAGATGAAAGTTCAGATATTTGTGGTTGTTTTCGTAGTGTTCTCTCTCTACGAGCTGGTTCTGGTAAGAATTGTGAATGTCTTAGAACTATTTCCAAAACTAAATATCATCCACAGTCGCACAGTGCTGCAGATGTGGCTGCCTATAAGGAGAAGCAGCAGGCTTGCATCAAGGAGCTGAAGGTACCCGACGCGGAGGCCGCACAAATCGCAGCCGACAAGGAGGTGACCAATGCCTCTGCGGCTTACAAGTGCTATCCCAATTGCCTGTACCAGAAAATGGGCCTGGTGTCAGCCGACGGTAAACCCAACAACGAGAACATACTCAAATTTACCCAGATGCGTTTCAACAAAGCACCGCTGGACAAGATTAAGACCCAGTTGGCCAGCTGCAGCACGAGCGTTGCGAAATCCGCCAACAGCTGCGATTTTGTCTACAACTTTGAGCAATGCATGGCAAAGGCACTCAAGGCTTGAGGGGGCAAGGCTTTAAGGGGCAAACGCTGCACTTTGCATAAATGATAAGCGAACAGCGGCAATCACGCAGTGAAATCCGTTAAATAATAAAGTTATTTTACAATATTAACGCATTTGCCACATAATCGTGATGGTGGGCACGCGCATTGTGCATTTAATTATGCAAATTGAAAATGGCAAATGAGCCAATACATATACCCAAAAACACACACACAAGAGCATTTATAGTAGATATATATATATAAATATATGTGTGTGTGTGTGTACAAATATGTACACATAATCCATTTAAGCTGCTGGCTTATGCCCAGTCCAGAGGCCAGTAAAGCTGCAATTAAGCTGTGACAAACTGTGACGCATGCCAGCGCGTGAGTGCAAGCACCCAAGTGGACTTTGGGTTGCATTTAACTTGTCCCAAAAGCTATGCAATGATATTGATATAAACCCGTGCACTTTTCACCACATTGTAAGGCAAAGTAGCAGCAGTTGGCGGCTAATGTGTAATACTTATACTAATACATACTGAAACTTTGGCTGCCAAATTCAGTTGTTTCTCATGCTCTATATGTTAGACAACAAAATGCCTTCCAAAAGAATGCTGTTTGCAGCCACTGAAAAACGTGCTCGCGGAGCAGTGCATTTGGAAGGCAACACGGTCCGTTTGGTTAACGGATACACGCACACGCACATACACCCACCCTCACACACACATACACCTTTTGTTTTGTCTATTATGATATATAGTTATTATTATTGTTTTTCAATGCACGCATAAATTAATTACAATTTGTCAGCATGTGCTGGTCGCTGCTTTAAGCCTGCACCTCAATGGGCTTGAAGGACTCGAAGCATTCGTGCAATTTGGTTGCCGTATCACAGTTATTCTCGCCCTTAATGCCACCGCACTTGGTCAGCGCCTCGCGTGTCTTCTCCTCGCCAATAAGTGCGCCGAGCTTCTTGAGAACAACCTCCTCCTGGACAACGCCATCCTTGAGTGTGCCGACCTTCTCGAAGAAGCAGTTGGCAAAGCACTTGATATTCTCGCTGGGGCTCTTGAAGTCCTTGGCTTTCACCTTGGCGATCTCCTCTTCGGTCAGATTGACCTCCTTGGAGCACTGCTCGCCATACTGCTTGGTCAGAGCCTTTTGATCCTCGGTCAGCTCAATGGGCTGCGAGTTTGCATTTGGTAATGGGTAAAATCAGATCGAAATCAGTTTCTGTGTCTTTTAGATATAAGTATTTGCTAGCTGAGACTCTTTTTATTCCTAAGCACCTTTTGGATCTGACTGTACTTTCTTTATAAATTAACAGGAATCTTATTATATCTTTATAGAAGATCCATTTACACTTCTTTTTTTCTACATTCATATCTCAGTCTTTTTTTTTTGTGTAATATCTATATATTTTGATTTATGTGTAACTTATCTTTATACTTCTCTTCTCTACTTTTTTCAAATTTTTGCTTTACATTCTCTTCATCCTACACTTAATCCTATTAGACCAGTTCCAGAATCTCATATTCTTCGAAGTATAAGTTCGGCTTTTCCTTAACTTATTTTAATCCTCTTTACTTTTCTTATATTTTTTCATCTAATAGTTAGTATGTCAACTTTTTTTCTTTTCTTTCTTTATTTTTTGTACCTAAACTTAAGTACTTGTTGTTCCTAACTTCTTCCACTTCTCTTCTGATCTGTTATTTCTACGATCTTATCTTATGCCTCTTTTTTGCTTATATTTTTTCTAGCTTTTTTTACTTCTCTTCCTGACCTATTATTTCGACTTACCGAAGCCACAGCCAGAGCCACAAAGACAGCACTCAAAGTGATCACAAAAATGGGATTCATTTTTATATATTTTTTTTTGTATGTACTTATGACTTGTTAGAACGCTGAAGAAGTTCTGATGCTGTGTGGAGCGTTGCGCTGTGCTTTTATAGTCGAATTTTGCAGTAATGAAAGCCGGTTTATATTTAAATGGGCCCGCGGCAGTGATCTATTCATGCTGTCGCTTTTTTGCCGGCTTGTAGTTTTATTTATCTACTTTTGTTTTTGGACTCTTTTTTTGTGGCCATAATGGCAAGTACTTTCGTCAACTTCTAGCCTGCGGGCGGGAGCCATGAAAGCAAACCTTTTTTCTTCTAGCTTTGCTTTGGCTCATTTAAGACGAACGATCGAATCAATTATGCATGCAGACGGGCATTGTGCAGACGTCTGAAGTGTGGTCTCGAGATCATAAGTCTGCTTTTACCGAATTATGTTTATTTGGTCGAAGTATGTTTTGATTTTATTTCTTTTTGGGTACAGCTCTCGCGGTAGTTACTGCTGGCAGCTGCTTAATCATTATCGCACTACTCAATCAGCGCGACCAAATGAAAACTTTGCACTTTGCCAAGAATCTCACCCACATTTTGGACTGGGGACTTTTGAGATATATATCTGGGTGCGAGGTGTAAGTCGTATTGAAAGTTGAGATGCGCGAGGAAAAGTCAAAGGAGCACAAGAAGAAGAGGCAGTGGATGAGGAAGCTGAAGGCAGAAGTAAAAGACAGACGACGGCAAAGTTTTTTCATTTGAATCCTATTATTTCAACGTAGTTGTAATCTTATTATCCACGAGATGACAGCAAAATGACATTTAGAAAATTTCACGCTGTGTGAAATGTACAAAAACAACAAAAAAAAAGTACACACGCACACACACACATACACACACAAAGGAAAACCAAAGCAAATACGGGAATGCAAGAAAGTCAGCAGAGCAATGCGTGTGGGTGTTCGGTAGAAGAGAGAGGGAGAAAGAGATAGAGAGAGTGGGAGAGAGAGAGAGAGAGTTGGCAGTAGCTGTCGCTGATGCGTAATGCGGCTGCCACTTCTAGCCGCTGCTCCTGCTGCTGCTTCTTCATGTTTTTCACCAAGTTTTTCCCGCTCTCTTGTCTGCCTGTCGCTGCTTTCCTTTTAATTTCAATTCTGACATTTGTTTGTCTGCTGTCAAAATAAAGTAGCTTTTGCTCGCAAGAAATAAACCAAAAACAAGAAAAAAAAAAAACAAACAGATTGCGATTGAAAATTGCCAACGCTTTGCGCCCAACCATCCACCCATCCCCACCCACACTCAAATAATAATAATAATAAACTAAAGCTTGTTTGACTTTGTGTAAATTCTTTGAAATCCTCACGTGGTAATCTTAATTCAATTTGCTTGCGGTTCGCCGAACAAACTTGAAAATTGAAATCTTGAATGTAGAATGTCGAAAATGTAGACATACATACATATATGCGGCATATGTATGTATGTTTGCCGCAATCTGACAATGTGTCCACTTCGCAGGCACTTGCAAAGAAAGCTGAAACTAAGCTAAGCAAAAATTTATTCCAAATACTTACTTAAAGTTCAATTGAAGATCGCCCTGCAAACAAATTAGAACTTTATTCGAAATGAACATTTTTAAGCAGAAAATTTTGTATTTTGTGGTAATTTATAAACTTCTTTGCTTAACTCTGAAAGCAGCCCAATCTAGAGGCTAACCTTATAAAACTCAACTTGCCCATTTATGAAAGATTTGAGCGTGAAGTATTAAATGATGTTCATTGCTTTGTGCTTGAATTATGTGTAAAGCCTTATAAATAGAGTCATAGATTCCAAAACCTGGCCGGAAAATGAGCTGTGCTTGATTGTGGGGCGAGATGCCGAATGGCTTTTCCATAAGCTCGCCCTCTCTCTCTCTCCCTCTCTCTCCCTCTCTCTCTCTCTCTCTCTCTCTCTCTCTCTCTCTCTCTCTCTCTCACTCTGTCTTAATCCATAAGCAACAGCAGCTGTCTTTCCTTTCCTCTGCCCGCCCAGCCAGCTAGAGACCCAAGTCGCCTGCTAAGCTACGCTAGAAATTAAGTACAATTTTCATTTTAAATTAAGCTGCCAAGGCTGGCGGCCACCCGCACGTTGCCCCCGCTGTCTGCATTTACGGCATTCGACGTCATTAATCACCACAGGAGCAGCAACAACAAAAACAACAACAACAACAACAACAAGTCTGGGCATTTGTCAGAGCCTTTTGGTTTTACTTTGCTCTGAAGCATTTTCTAATCGTCCAAAAACTCAGCCGAAAAACTTGTGCAGCACATGTCAGAGGGTGCCCCATGCCGCCCCCCCCCCTCTGCTACTGCCCCCCTCCACCCGCATAACTATGTAAACTCCAATTTGGTAGCCACCTGTCTAAAAGGGGGACTTCCCCTCATCGCATATATATTTTTTGTGTTTTGAGCTTTGGAGAAAAATGGTCGCTAAATTTGCGTGAAAAGGCAAATAATTTGAAATTCCCGCGGGGTTCTAAATAAGTAAATTTAAATTGCATTTGTATGCGTTAAAAATTTGTTGCCTTTTATTTATACCTATATTTCCACTTTTATTTTACTGTTTGTTGTTGTTGTTGTTGGTGGGGTGGGGTTTTTGTTGGGCAACACAACAAGTTTCTGTTGCTGCTGTTATAAATTTGCGTGTCAAAAGCGACGCGGAAAAGCTGATTTTTTGTTGATGTTTTCGCAAACGAATGCAAAGTTCCGACCGTATAGCATTTACTACGTATTCCCCATTAGTTCCTGCTCAACTTCGCTTGTGTGTGTGTGTGTGTGTGTGTGTGTGTGTTTGTGCAAATGTTAATGTCCTTATCAGCGCTTCAGCATTTTTACATGTGTCCCGTTTGAAATATGCGGCGCTGTTTTTCTGGCGCTTTGCATGCGGTCGAGTTGAGTTTGGTGGCTTTATACCCTGTAGCAGAGACGTAGAGCGGTATATTGCATGTACAGGGGATGTCCAGATGAGAATTGTCTAAGGCTTGATTGAAAGCACATTAACTTATACGTAAATTATAAACAAGTTTACGTTTCAAGTTTCTATTCCTTTAAAATGCCTATTTACCAGGCACATAAAACTAGTTGTTATATTATAACATTCATTTCTTATTACAATTTGTATCTTTAGCATTTCATCAGTTGTAATTCCAGCTAAAACATTTACTTATACTTTAGTTTCAGTTTTTGTTTGTTTCTTGAACAGATATATAATAATACATCTATATCAGAATTTTGATAATTCCCGTATCCTTAATAAGCCGCATACTAGGTACGAAGTTTACCCTTGAACCACCCGAAGAGATAAAAGACAAATAGTATTAGCTGTAGTTCAAGTCTCTCAAAGCAGTCTTTTCTGTCTAGTTTCTAGACCATTTACAGCTTAATGCGCAAGCTTACTTCCAAGCCAGCTATTACAGGGCATATTGAAAAGAAGTTTACGAATTTGAATCGTCCGGACTCGTACTTTTTTGTGTGCTGCTTCCGTTGCAGTTGATGTCAAGTGTCAAGTGCTGGACAGTTGAAGTTATTTATTATAACGACAATTACATAGAAACCGATGTCGGTGGTGCTGCTGGTGGTTGTCGTGGTGCTGGTTGTGGTTGCTGCTGCTGTTGCTGCTGCTGTTGCCTGGCGGTTCACATGTTGTCGGAGCGTTTTGCCCTTTGTCAATAATTACATTTGTGTTAAATGCAAATTAGAAAATGCCACGAAAAGTCCGCTGAAAAAGAAGTGGCCAGAAATGTGTTTTGTCGTACGTTTGTTATGGCTGCTGCTGCCGGCCACGCCCACCAAAAACACACACACTCGCACACACCATTTGCGAATGTAATAAAATTGCAAGGCAGCAGCATGAGTTACGCCCACATTTTGCACAGAAAAATCTCTTACGCTAACATTTCGCTTTTGTGTGCATGTGTATTATGCTGTCACTGCCCCCTTTTCTGCAGCCCCCTTGCCCCCTTGCCTCGTTCACTGCCCTTTCTGCATAGCTAAGAGAAAAATTTGCTAATGTAATGATGCTTAAAAGTGTTTCAAAGTATTTCTAACCATTTGCCATGTTTATTTTTATTTAAATGCCAACATGTGCGTATAAGTGTGTGTGTGTGTGTGTGTGTGTGTGTGTGTATACGCATGTGTGTGCGTTTGTTTTGTGAGTCTGTCTTTTGGGTATTTGCATTTCTCTTAGTGGGCGTTTGATTGAATTGAAAATGCTTGCCAAAAAATGTTCTCCCATTTTCCCGGCTCTTTCTTTCTTGTTTTCCTCTTCTTTCCTTTTTTTCGTCTTAGCTTTGCCTTTGCTTTTGTCGCTGCTTTGTGCGCTGTTTCACTTAAGGGTTAAAGGAACTCGCACATAATTTGCTAAATGGCTTAAAGTGTGAGCTGGGCACCGCTTTGAAATCCCCAAACCAAGCCCATGACAAATCAACACAAGAGATTTGATGCAAAGGAACTTTTGCTAAAATTAGAATTTAATAGAAGTTGAATTTAGTTTTTTAAGTAATTGGCTGACGACACGAGCTACTCGGTCCCTTTTCGGTTTCCGTTGAAACATGTTACAAAGATATCTATATATGATGAAGTTCTCCTCATTGGCTGTCGCACTTAGTCCATTTTATTTAAAAAATGAAATGTGATAGTAGATATAAATAGAAAACTAAATAAATGTTGTAAGAAATACATTGATAGACTTCCCAAACAAGAAAATAAAGCAGCATTTAATCGAATGGAGAATAGTCGAGTAGTAAGAAGACTTAATCGAGATCCAGAAATGAAACCCAGAATATGGGTCTCCCGATAGATAAACTTTTTTTTTAATAACCCTTTAGGATAAATCCGCAAAAATAATTAACACAGAATATTGAGTTGACTTTCATGCTAGATAAAGTTAAGGGCCAAAAAGGCTATGAAGCTTAAAAATCGATTTTGGATTGGGAAAGTCATGGTATTATTTAAGTATTATGGTATCAAATTCTAGAAAATTGCGAGAAACAATATTTTAAGAACTTTCTAACTATTTTTTGCAACATTTTTTGGGCAAGAATTTGAACAACATTCTAATATAATTAACTGATAAAATATGTTTACCTAAAAACAATAATTCTAGCAAATGCAAAACATAAAATATAAACATTGAAAATGTTCATCAACATTTATATAAGTGCAAAATCCATAAGGAATCTCCCAAAATAACTTGAATCTTCTATGATAGCAGGTAATGAAAACTCCTCGGTTTAATTGAGTTCTTGAGCTCTGTTATCTATTTCTTTTATATGCACATTCCGGGTGCTAAGTATGCTCTTTAGCCTTTTCTCATTTCTTTTGCACCGGCTCAATGCCAGCTGTTTCAAGCTCAAGTGTCAAGTTGGTTTCACTAGCCACATTTTTATTTTTGTTTGTTTGGTCTGTGGCATGTTAGCTTCTCCGTGCGCACTTGTATTCACATAATACCATATGCTCATATCCATATCCGTATCTAACGAGCGCACGCTGCGCCAGCCACTACAGCCACTATAATATGCCAAATTAAAACTTTAACTAGCGCGCCGAGTGTCCTACAGCGTTAGCGTCAGCAGAGGGAGCAAGTGCAGCAGCGGCAGCGGTGGGAGCAGCAAAGCCGGCGACACACTGTCATCATTATCATTAACAGACGCCACGGTTCGCACCTTCTAGGGGCAGTCGTTGCCGTCGCCGTCGCCGTCGTCGTTGGCGTTGCCGTCGCCTTCTGCTTCCGCTGACGCTGCTGTTGTGGCGCTTATTATTGTCGCTGAAGTGGCCGCCATGAGCAGTCGCTGCTGCACTCGTTCTGTTGCAGCCACGCCCCTTCCTGCAGCCCCCTTACTAAAAGTGACAACGCCCGAGCACATGACGGAGGCGCAGCTTCCGTTGCAGTTGGTTTTTTTTTGTTGTTCGCGCTGCGCGCAGACGGCTTAGCATAAGTATCTCTACTTGTGTGTGTGCGTGTGTGTGTGTGTGTGTGTGTGTGTGTGTGTGTGTGTGTGTGTGTGTGTGTGTGTGTGTGTGTGTGTGTGTGTGAGTGTGTGTTTCTGTGTGCGTGTGTGTACGTGTGTGTGTGCGTGTGTGTGTGTGCTGACGTGTTTTTATGAGCTGTTGGCATAAAAAAACAAAATGCACGCGTTAATCTTTCTAACAAACCATGGCTCTATGTCGCTGTGTGTTTGTGAGTGTGAGTCCGTGTGTGTGGCAAGGTTTATGTTGCAAATAACTTTGCTTGCACTTTGGCCTAACATAATTTATGCACTAGCAGCCCGTACTTAAACAGTGGGCGTGGCCACCAGCCACCAGCCAGCAGCAACACTCACATTTATAATTACACGCTTAGGATATATGGCCAGCATTATAGCCGAGCACTTTTCAACATAATGCAACTGCCGAGTACATAATTAAATGCTACGTTGCAAATTAAGCGAATCGCCAGGTAAGAGAATGTATTTTATTTTTAAAGGAAAAACTAAATTTTACGCAGAGGTAATGCACACGGTTGCATATGTGCGCATAGGGATTTAGCCTTAATATAATTTGTCTATGGCTTTTGCGTAAAGTTAGAGAAAGGTCTCTTAGAAAAAGTTGAAGTTATAATACATAAGATATCTAAAGGGCTTTAATCAACTAAGCAATAGATTTCTGTAATATTTTAATTGTCAATGTTGGGCAAGACAAAAAACGATTGGCATTTAAAAAACCTATTTTTGAGCAACTGCTTCTACGGCAATCAAGACAAGCAAATGGGCTTATACTGCTATTGCAAACCGCACAGTGCAAAGCACTTTGAGGAAAACTCTTCTTAATCAAAGCACATATATATATCTTATCTCAACCTTAATCACACCTATTTATAATATGACAAAGTGCTGAATCACACAACCAAATACTCGAATGCCTTAATTCTGTAAGCCCCAACAGCTAATGCTATACACAATATGCACTTGCCTCTAACCATTGCTCGTTTGTTACCCCTGCAATTTTTTTGCAGATAAGATATTTGCCTCTTACCGGCAATACAAGTACTCGTAGTCGTACTCCTACTCGTACTCGTATCAGGCATAACAATGACGGACTTCTTATCAAGCTGGCTATGAAATGCTGGCACCCAAACCTCGAAGCATTCTACAAAATACTAAAACACAATTTGGATCCGAATTGTACGTAATGCTCTCTGTTTATATTTTGACTCAATGGCTGGGCGCATGCGTTGCTTAGTACGCAAACTGAACGCTCGACTAGCATGTGGCGCCACTGTGCGGCTCTCTGATAACTTGCGCTCTCGCTTTTTGAGTAGCGCGCGCTCTTTCCCTCTCTCGTCTCTCTCGCTTTGCCAGCTGTTGGCACGAGTTGAGCTCGTGTATTTGCCGCCTCGGCGCCTTGAAGCATGCTTCGGGTTTTTCCTTTTTATATATATATGTATATATATTGTTTTTTTTTATTTGGTTTTTCCTTAGCAGCCTCGTTGCCTGTTGTCGTTCAAATGCTTTGGCTTGGTAGGCGAGCGGCGCGGGGGCGCGTGGGGCAGCGACATTGTGGCTGTTGTTGTTGCTGTTGTTGTTGCTGTTGCTGTTGCTGTTGCTGTTGTTGTTGTTGTTGCTGTTGCTGCTGCTGTTGTTGCCTTCAATTCAATTTTTCGCCAGCTGTTGTGCTTAATTTGAACTTTAAGCATTTTCCTTTTGGCCGCCGTCGTTGTTGCCTTCCTTTGGCTCGTCCTTTTCAGCGCATACGGCATTGTTGTTGTTGTTTGTGTTGTTGCTCGCTTGACTCATTGTTGTTGTTTCGGGCATTTCCGGCTTTAACGCTGCGGCGACAGTTCAATGCGTATGAAAAACCCATTGGCATCGCCAGTTAGCTGGCCCCCATTGTAGGTCAGCCTTTTAACCGCTAATGAAGACTTATACCAAAATGAGCGCTACTTGTTACGGGTTTGCGTCCCGTCTTCTGCTCCAGTTTTTCTTCTTTTTTTTTTTTGGCCGGGTAATGCACTTATTTATAGGTAGTATATTGTAGCGTTGGATTCCGTTTCAAATATAGCCAGTTGACAGTATAAATAATGTGTTCCTTTGCCAAAATTTATGGCACTTGTATGTCTTCTGGTCTGCTCCAACTTGACTGCTATAAATTAAAGCGGTGTGTGTGTGTGTGTGTGTGTGGGGACCGCGCCCACCCACACATGTGCTGAGCAGAATTCGACACGCAAGGCCACACATACACACACACACACACACACACACGCATATATATGTATAATTTATATATGTTTATAAAAGTAACCGCTGCGTAAGCGGCTTTTGTGGCTTTAAAGTATTTAGGCATAATGATTAGCCACTCATTAATTGCTGAGGCCACTTGATTTGACTAATTAAACAGCTGTTTAACAACCACTTTTACTTCGTATTCATTAACAACTCTCTCTCTCTCTCTCTCTCTGTCTCTCTCTTTATACTTTATTGACACATTAAAACTACATAGTATTTGTTTTCTAAATTCCATACGTCGTGTGCGGCGCGCGCCTTAGAGATAGATTCTATAAAATTGTGCAGCATATGCAAGGTCGTCCATGCCCGTGCCCATGTCCATGTCCATGTCCATGTCCGCCATGATGTGGGCCGCCATGTGGCGGGCCGCCATGCCCGTGTCCTCCATGCCCGTGTCCTCCGTGTGGCGGTGGCATTTTTTTGTCTTAACTTTCAAATGAGTTGACTTTACGTGCGTTGCGCGCGAGCTTCAGGTGCTAACTAAACCCTCAGATAACTGACACAAAAACCATATTATGTATTTATACTCGACATAGTTCACGATAAGCCTTATCTAATCTTAAGTCGAATATTCTCCTAATCAATATAACAAATATTTGGGTGCATATCATGACTAATAGCAATTAAGCATGTAAATATTTTTAGTCATACACAGTTAAAAGTTCGGAAAACCCTGCAAATAACTCACTTTTAGATAAACCTCAAATAGATAAGAAATAGAATAGTCCGAAATGGATGTCGTCTAACTTATCTAAGTTTGCCTAATAGTTTTATTATTCTTAAATATTTTCTTGCTTGCAAGTTTTGCAATTTGAGACAAATTTGTTTTCCATATTTTACATTTCCATTATCATTATCAATTTCATTTCCATTATCATTATCAATAAGGAAAAAGTCTTAAACACAATGGAAATATATTGTAGAAATATATTTTAAAACATTAATATAAATTAATGTAATATATAATAAAAATAATTCTAGCAATAACGAAGGATGAAAAAATGCTCTTGCAGGTGTCTCAAGCCCTCGATATTTCTCTTGAAGATCAGAATTTTACCCAAAGTTTTTATTCCCACATTCCACAAATATCTGCTACATATTTTTATAAAAAAAAACTTGAGAACATTTGTTTTGTTGATTAACTATTTTATTTCTTTAAATGTGTTTTTTTTAATGGTTGAATATAAAAATGAGTTTTCATTTCGTATAACTATAAAAAATGCTTGAGAGCTTAAGAACAATTTCATATAGTAAAGTCATATGAAATCAAATTGTATACATAGTTTGGCCTGATATTCCAGTGGTTGGGTTATGCTACATTAACGAGGTTGTGGCCCAGGTCCATGATGATGCGGCGGTGGGCAATAGTGGGGTGGAGGAGGTCCATGGTGATGCGGCGGCGGGCAATGGTGATGTGGAGGAGGTTCATGGTGATGCGGCGGCGGGCCATGGTGATGCGGCGGCGGGCCATGGTGGGGCGGCGGCGGACCATGGTGGTGCGGCGGCGGACCATGGTGGTGCGGAGGCGGCGGTCCGTGATGGTGCGGTGGTGGAGGTCCGTGGGGATGCATTGCTAAACTGGGCCTTGAGCAATCTCTAAATGCGAGCGACTGGAGTTACTTTGCTCAACTGAACTCACTTAACTGGGCCTGCACAGGTTTTATAATATCATAATACACTTCGTATTTTTATGGTCTTGAGATAAGAACTTATCTAATCAATGCGGGTTTCTCGTCCTAATCAATTGTTTGCTTATTAAGCTAGCAAGTTCGGTTTATGTCATGTTTATTAGCAACGTTTAATAAACAAGCAAGTTTTCAATGAACAGCTTGGAGTCACTTTTTGTGCATTGGAAAATCCCCGTAAAAGGTATTTTTGACATGTTAAATGATAAATCCGTGACGAATATATTCATAAACCATTTTCAGTTATTAGTAAGGCAAGGCGAAAGTGTGGGAAAATTTAACTCGAAACGGCTTGAACGAATTTAAAGGACTTCGAACCAAGTTTTATACTTGTTTTAAGATTAAACACTTTTATTAGAATTCAGTTTGTATCAATTAAGTTGGCAATTTTGTTTTTAAACTATAATATAATACATAATACAAGTATTTCCATATATATGTATATGCCAGATCCAGAATTTATATAGCATATATATTTATCAACTAATTTTTTATTGAAGGATTCAAAGAAAGAAAAAAATTCATAAATAAAAGCATTTATATATCAGAATATATATAAATACTTATTCAAGTTTGTTCTTAAGTTGGAAATACAGCTCAATCTTTATTATCAGCATATGCCAAAAGAAAAAAAATACAATTCTTATATTAATGTACCAGTATATTTATAACATTTCCCTTTTTTCCATATTTTCTAGTATAATTTGTTACATTTTTTGTTAAATACCAGTATATTTATACAAGTATTTTCCAGTATTTCTATACCTGTATTTGTATACATATATTCATGTGTCATATGCATATGCCTTTATATATATCCCAGTATATAAAGCTAGTATGTTTATTCCACTATTTACATACCAGTATTTATATACCGGTACTTATATACAAGTATTTATATACCAGTTTATATTGACCAGTATTTGTAGGAAAGTTTTTAGGAAGTATGAAAAGCAGGTTTATTTTTGTATCAACATATTAACATTTTTATTAAAGAACTCAAAAAAATACATAAATAATATGATTTATATACCAGGAATAACTCCTTTTCTTTATGAAAGGACTCACAAAGCTAAAGATAAACATAAATATGTCCTAGTTGGCAATACACTGGAGGTGGCTAGTTTTAAAGCAACATTTCTTTAATGATGATGGTGAGGAGGTCCTGGCGGTCCATGGTGATGGGGCGCTGGAGCCTGATGCGGTGGATTCGGTTTGTGTCCATGATCGGGGCCATGTCCATGCCCGCCTGGATGATGAGCTCCTGGTCCGGCTGGTCCATGTGGTCCTGGTGGTGGTGGTGGCATTTCTTTGACTTAAAGCCGTTAAAAAATTGAACAATGTTTAATGTTCGTTTTGCTGCGGTCAATTCAACCCTATCGATTTGCCAGGCTCATTAGATATTTATATATCATGGCAAAGCTTTTTCAAACGACAGTTAACTGTCAAAGTTGGAAAAACCCATAAAAGTTGGTTTTCAGCGTGGCCTCGTACTTGTATATATAGATAGACTCGAAAGTGTAAACACTTGTGTGAGGAAGGTGAAGGTAGGTTTTATCATTATCAGCATTGTAAAAGAGACGATTAATCATTGTTTTCTGTTTAAGTTTTCCATTTAATGAGCAATGTTTTTTCTTTTCTTTTTATATTACACTTATTCGCGTTTCACATTGTAAAGCATATCTATTTAATATTACATGAATTCCTATAAGAAATTACGCGGCGTTGCCAGGGTCCTATAAAAACTGGAATTGCACCAGGGACTTTCTGCTTGATGTGCGTATTCCAGCTTCGATTTGAGCCAGCGATTTTCAGCCTGCTATGCATAGTTCAGGTTTGATTCGAACTGGCGACTTTTCGCTTGCAAGCTCTTGCAACTCTAGTTAATCAGTACAAACACTTGTATTATAAAGATTATCTTATGTAACCATTGAATATGTTTTACATTTAATAATAATTTTAATTCCAGAATAGAAAAAACATATCTTAGCTTTCTTTTCCGACTAAATAGTGAAATATAGATAGCTGCCTATAAGTATGCAGCACATACGAGTGTGCAGAGCGATTGAGTGCACACATTTGCCTGCTTCGAGATATTTGCTCGCATGACCTAACCAACTAACTAGCCAAACTATAGAAAAGCGAGCAGGAGAAAAGCATGCGACCCACTTGCTAAACTCTCCAGATGCCCTACAAAAACGAAGCCCAAAAGAAAATAAGTAGGAAAAATAGAAAAAAAAGGGCAGCGGATTTGGCTTTTTGAATTCAATTAATTTTATCTGCATCAATTTAGCCTTTATAATCGCATCAGAGTGCGCCAACTCGCATAGCGCACATACTCAGTCAGAGCAGCAAGAAGCAGCACAAGAACGAGTCACGGACGAACCAACCGATAAAATCCCCAAAAAAAAAAAACAAATAGTAGAAAAAGAAGTAGTAGAAAAACCCCACTCGAAAGAGCCGCTGTTGCTCGTAAAATGTATAAAGTCATTGCAAAAGCCAATTTGTATATCAGCGACGGACTACGATGGAGGCCCAACGATTATCAAAATGCGAATATGGCACAGGGCGCCGGCAAAACTTACTTAAAATGCCCTTAGCTTAAGGGGTGGGTAGCTGGGCAGGGATTGGTTTGGGTTTCGGTCTCTGGGAATGGGCCTGGGCCTGGGCTCTGGCGCTTTCTTCATGGCAACAATTACATTTCACAGATTTACGTTTCGGGGCGACTTTGGTCGCGTGTGTTGCATGCTATTAGTGTGTGTCCTTTATTTGGCTTATGGAGCTTACATTACCGCCAACTTCTGGGACTCGGTCCGGGGGCACTGGGGTGCCGGGGTAACTGGGTAACTGGCTTTCGACTGTCGCTGATGTGTGCCGTCTAAATATGAGAATGTTGTGTGAAAATGTTTAAAATCCACGCGAGCTTTTCAAGCGCAAATGCTTAGCACGCCAATGGACGTGCACAGTGCCGTAGGCAGCCGAGGGGGTTCGATTTTGAGACTTAAGCAGCTTCACACTTGCATAAGCAAACGTGGAAAGATGTATCTGTTGAAGACTAAACATCATTTTTAAGAGTATTCTAATTCTTATATATGCTATAACTTAAGTGCATTAGCTTAAGCAGCCCCCCACGGCCTGCCTACGCCGCTGGACATAGTAAGCAGCAGTTGGGGGCTGGTTGGCAGAGTATAAGGCGTGGCTCGCGTCCACTTTTGCATACCAGAGCAATGGCGTGTGAGCAAGAACAATACCAACAATAACAGCAAACAAAAAAGGAAGTAAATAGTGGAAAAGGCATAAATAATAGCAAATAATACGGCGACAATGCGCACAAATTTGCCGCTAAAGTGTAGTCATTGTCGGTCTCGGCCTGTGTGCGTGTGAGACAGCCAAAAAGAAGGCGGCAACAGCGGGGCGGGGAGGCTTTGGTGGGCCTGGTCACACTCGAGTTGCCATTTTGCATGAATTCGCTATTTAAATTTATTATACATTAGATTTATGTGCGCGTTGAGTTGCCCCTACCATGCATATATGACGACGCCTACGACTCTTAACACTTATCATTGGCCTTTTGTGGTCGCTCTTGTGGCTTTAATTTCACTGTGTTTGGAGGGAGCTACATAATCCCCCCAACTGAAACCTACAGCTGGGTGTGTTTTAAGTGATTTCTTACACTTGGCTGAGCCACTGGGCATGCACAATTATTATTATGAAGCCAATCGGTGCTGTGGTACCCCATGTGTGTGTGTGTGTGTGTATGTGTTTGTGCCACTTCTGTCACATGACTTGCGGTTGAATATGATTATTTGGTTCTTTTTTTAAATAATAATATGTTTTCTAGCCTTGCGTGGCTTACAACTGGCTGGTTGCAAGAGGTGCTTATGTGAAGTGTGACAGAATTCAAAGTCGAAACGGAAACGGAAACCTGCACGCCTGTCCCACAACACGCAGTCCTTGGTTTGTATAACGAATTGCTCTGCTTCGATAACAAATATATGATTATCGCTAATCCAACATAGGTTATATGAAAAATAAATATTGCTTTAATATTTAAATGTTCCAATTAGATGGCATGCAAGCAGATATAGTTGCCATTTGAAAGCGAATCAAAAACGGTTTGACTGAAGTTAAGGAAGAAAGAGTTTAGAATAAGTTCGCCCTTTTAAGACCTCAAGAAGCAAGCTCTAAGCCTGCCAACCTGTCCCGCTCTTTAATGCTTTGGAGGCCCAATTTCTATTAATAATATGATAATTATATACCCAGTTCTTGAAAGTTTTCAAAAATGTGTACAACTTTCAAGTAAGTTATTTGGAAAATTTGTCGTACATGTTGCCGAGGCGAAAAACGTCTTTTGCCTCACAATTTTCGATTTTTATTGTTGTTTTGTTGCTGGACGGCAACGTTGTGTTGTATTTTTTTCAATTTTCTAAATCATTTTGAATTTTCTTAAATTTATTTTAATACTTGAACATAAATTTTAAGTGGAAATTTCATCAAGTGCATTTTATGCGAGTTAGACCAATTTACTTGTTATAATTTTATAGACGATATTTACTTGAAACATTAAAAATGACATCAATTGTTGGCTATGTGCCCAAAATGGATATCGCCGAGGTTTTGCCGGCCTGGTTTAAATTTGACTGGAATTCAAAAGTGCAGCATGATATCTATAGAGACTGGGGCACATACTACTCCAATCGGCGCCGAGAAAATTTCTCCTTGTACTACTTTACGCAGGCATTAAACCTGGATGAACGTGATTGGTCCACACTCTACAGACGCAGCTTGACCCGGGGCAAGGCAGCGCAGATCGAGGAAGCACTAGCGGATGCTAGAAAAGCGGCTGGTAAATCTACAATCTATAATGTTCAATAAACCTTAATCTAGCCAATGTTCAAATAGATATTGCTAAGCAGAAATATGGACCCAATTGCCACATTAATCAACAAATATGCGATGCGTTATTTGAGCTCAATCATTTCGAGAAAAGTAATGTTGAGCTATACGAGAATATAAGACGTTTTGCAGGTGTTAAGGCGCAAACCTTTGACAGGCGTCGTGTTGTGGTGAGTTCTCGATTAATTGAAAACTTATGAAACTATTTTCAACAGTGCTTTATCCCAGGTTGAAGGAATCATTAGAGAAGTCAATGACAAGGCCCTGTCCTTATTCTATCTGAAAAACCATAAGCTGGTGGAACGCGTCAGTGCCATAAACAAAGAAAAGCAAATGATTGACGATCGTCCCATGTGGAAGATATTGAAGGAGCTCGAGAAATGCGATATACTTAGCATTCCCGATGAAGAAGTGAGTGTTGATTAGGATTGGGTATTCAATTTTCACTAAATATTATATCCGAACAGGAAGTGATGTTGTCGCCACTGCAAGCTGCACGCAGGAAGCGCGCATTTAATGTTATACACCAAAACTATCTGAATGACTCGTGGTATGATGTGCTGTTCATGAAGAATCTGCGGAAGAAACCCAGCTTGCTGCTAAATCAGTGCAAGAATTCCAGACAGTTTCTGGCTACACTGAGTAATAGGCAATATGATACTGTTCGGCGTTTTATAGTTAGTATCGAGTCATTAATCCAACAGAAAACTGAGCTAATATTAAACGCATCTATTGATAGAAAATGATTCATTGCCGAACTCCGCTCTACTTCATAAGCTTCTTGAAGTACACAAATAAGAAAATGTTGGAAAGGAATAAGGAAGCTTATCTTTACTACGTGCAATACCAGACACATCGCAATATGATCGCAGATCTAAAACAGATTCGTAAGCTGCGAGAGAAAAAGAATGTCAAGGTATTAAAAAAAAAAACTATTATTTTCTATGCCACCTCTACTTGCATATTTTGTTAGCAACTCGCGAAATACGTTGAGGAAATAATGGGTGGCTATTATGTGAAAAAAACAGATCGAGTCATGTGCTGGAAATTTGAGTTCTACAATGAGGTTTATAACACCATGGCTCTGACGCTTGCCGAGCAATATTTTCTGCCCAAATATTTCAGGCCCGATAAACATTCATTTATGGAAGTGTTACTGCTGCCCAAGGATAAATTCAAAGAGAATGTACCATTTGTATTTGGGGATCGTTCGACATATCAAGATGGTGACTTTGTGGATCCCGTGGCGGTGAGAAATAGGTAATTAGAATATATTGAACCTCTAATGAACTCTATTGAACCTCTAATGAACTCTATTGAACCTCTAATGAACTCTATTGAACCTCTAATGGACAAATTAAAAACTAAATTATGCACTCCATATAGGAAGCTTGTTATACGCCTCGAGAGACGCATTCGATTTGCAAAGTTTTCGATCGAAAAATGTTATCTCTACCATCGCATAGCTAGCGTTCACTTGGGCCAGTTGCACTACGACGAATGCTGTTTGAATGCGCGCAGAGCTATCAAAGGTGCAATAATTGCAATAAATAACGATCTATATCATTTTTGTCTAATACAACCTTTCAACTTGTCTTTCAGAAAGTCAAAACTGCAACAGCCTTATCTGGAAGTTCCTGAGTGTCTTGCAAGTACTCATGGCGAATGCACTGCAGAGCAAGGTGGAAAAAATTAGAGAGGCTGCCGAAGAGGCAATGCCAATTGCCATAAAACTAAAGTCGCCGGAGCTAATTTACCTTATTGAGGTCTGTTTCTACTATATTGACGAACAGCTCAACAAGAAGGCCTCCATTCCAAGTCAGAGAGCCAGCAAGGCATCCAGTATATCTGAAATGTAATTTTGCCAGGCCATAATAAAAGAATATTTACAAAACAGTTCCTTAGACAAGGGTTCCCGGCTAGTTGCCGTTGCAAATATTTCGGGTACCTTCTGTATATAAATATAAACATGGATACAGATCGCAGTCCGTTTACTAAGCTTTCTAAGCAACAACTGTGCTTCTTCTCCCCTTAGTCTCACACTATTGGAAATTCATAGGTAAATAACTTCGGTACTTATAGTCCGATCTTAGTAAAATATTCGGGGCTAAGAAACTCCAAGTCAAAATATGTATGTATATACCAAATACATTAATGGGTTTCTCTGATGAATGTTCCCAAAAAGTGATATATTGTAGATCAGCGTATGCTAAATGAGGGACGGCTAACATATTAAGTCTGCGTTATCCAGCTTTTAAGATCTTCGAACTATGCCCAATCCCCAAAATGAATATTTATCAATGCAATTATTGTGAGGGTAGGATAATCGCCTTTATACCTTTAGCCTGTGTGACAAGTCAATTGTGCGATGCATAGAACTTTCAAGAAAATGAAAATAGAATTTTCTATCTAGAAAGCTTTGTAATATATGTCCTTAGTTATGTATATATAGCAAACAAATAATGGAAACATGAAACATAAACATTAAAAAACTTAAGGGAGCAGATCCTGCATAAAAATATCAAAATGATAAAAGTCTTCAAAAGAAATCCATAAAATATTGAAAACCAAAAAATACGTAAAATCCATAAAATATTTAGAAAATATATATATATACGGAAAGAACAGAAAAACAATGGCTTCAATTAATATGGTATCCGCGCCGCAGGCATCTGGCATTTCAGAAGATGTACCTTGGATGAAAACGGACTGGAATCCAGAGATACAGCACGATATCTTCCGAGACTGGGGCACATACTACTTCATTAGACGCAGAGAGAATTCGGCAATATATTATAACAAGGCATTGGAACTTGTTATCGACGATTATATTATGCCTGCATATTTATAGAAATGGCCGACTCAAAAAAGGGGCCAAATGCACCCATTAGGCTACAAGTATGCGATGCTCTAATTGGTCTAAACAAGTTCGAGCTCAACTGATGTTGATGCTATCATGAAGGATGTCACTGGCCGCGCCAGTGAAGAATTATAAGAAGATTCAAAAGGCGAGTGATGTGTACAAAGCTACTCTTGTTGAAGATAAGCGTACCTTGTGGAAGATACTGCGGGACCACAAAAAATGTTTGCACAATTACGATGAAGTCATACATTTTACTTACTTTATTATCTTTACACAATGTAATTCCCATTTGGGAATGCTGCAAAACCGAAGTAAAACATATATAAATATATGTTCTATAGCGAGCTGGAAAACTTGGCAAAGATCTTATTGTTAGGCTATGCAAGTGTTTAATACAGAATGATTCGAGTCTCTGCTGTGCCCTGATTTATATAGGCGTAGAGCGAACTTCGATTCGGAAGTTGCGTTAACAACGAGAAAGAAATCTAAAATAAATTTAAAGATCTCGTCTGTGGCAAATATGATCAATACTGGACTATTACACCATTTATCTATATCATACACGTCCAGGAATAATCGGCCAGATTTGAACGTTTTTGTGGTTAAAGATATATAGTTAATAGATTACTTAATGTGTAGGATGTGCATTAATTTTTGTTTCAGTGCTCAGTAGACAGAAATATACAAAGAATATTTCCAATCTAGAACTCTGTGATCTTGTAGATATCTCTCCTTATACTGGCTTTATGTTTGGCAATTCAGTATCATTACATAAACAGAAGGAAACAGTTAACCAAAACACAAAATATAATTTTTTTTTTTTTACATAGTTTTCTGGCTTATACTTTTATAAGGCTTTTATAGGGCTTCGCTTGCAAATATGACTTCTATTGTGGGCTATGTGCCGCCCGCGACTCTGGAGGGCGTAGTCGCCATTTGGAATAAACTCGACTGGAGCCCGGAAATAGAACATGATATCTATAGAGACTGGGGCACATACTATTTCAATCGCCGTCGGGAGAACTTCGCATTATACTATTACACCAAGGCATTGGATATTGATAGAGCCGATTATCTAACACTCTATCGACGCAGTCAGGTGCAGCGCAAGGCGGCACGCATCGAACAGGCACTGAAGGATGCCCTAGCTGCTGCAGGTGAGTCAGAAAATTGTTTGTCTACGGGGTAAGTAATTTTTGGATTGCATAGATATTGGCTCGGTGATGCGCGGTCCTATTTGCCCCATCAATTTGCAAATATGCGATGCGCTCTTTGAGCTTAACCAGTTCGAGACCAGCGCCAGTGAGCTGCACGACAATATTCGAAATTTTATTGGTGTCAAGTCCAAAAACTTTTCCAAGCGTCTCATGGTGGTAAGTTGTCATAACTGCAAGAATATACATATCAAGTACATCTACTTTATATACATTCGACTAACGACCGACCAAATAGGTGAATGAAGTCATCAAAGATGTTACTGGCAAATCGATGTCGTTGTTCTTTTTAAAAAATCTCAAGCTAATACAACGCGTCAGCGAGATCAATAAAGCAAAAGCCTTTGTTGACACGCGTCCCTTGTGGAAGATATTGCGAGATCAGGAGAAATGCGATGTCCTAAGCATACCCGAAACTGTGGTACGTATTCGAAAGTTTTGTTTTCCAATATAAACAGAATTGAACAGCTGTCGCTTTAGGAAGAGGTCCTGTCGCCACTGGAAATATCTCGCAGAGCTCGTGCCTTTAATGTTATACACCAAAACTATCTGAATGACTCGTGGTATGATGTGCTATTTATGAAGAATCTGCGCAAGAATCCCAGTCTGCTGCTGGATCAATGCAAACGTTCAAAGGGATTTTTGCGTACGCTCGCCTTTAAGCAGTACGAGATTATTGGACAGTTTATTGTCAGTATCAGTTGGGGAGCATATTAACCATATTAACCTCCAACTATTCCCGTACAGAAAATGCTGCAAAGTCGCAGTCCCCAGTATTATGTTAGTTTCCTAAAGTTTCCCAACAAGAAAATGCTGGAGAAAAATCGAGAAGCATATCTTTTCCGCATACAATACCAAACACATCGCAATATGATTGCAGATCTGAGATATGTACGGAAGCTGCGAGAGGCCAAGGATGTCAAGGTATGTCAAAAAATATATAGTACGCTATACGAGAACCTACATACCAAATAAGGTGCATCTAGCACTTAATTTCTAAAAGCTATGCTTAAAATGCCAAAATCGATACTTATCGATATTATGGCAATGAGCTTAAGATTAGGACTCTCTAGCACAGAAATTTGCGGACTGTATTTCGATATTGATTCCATCGATTTCATTAAATAGAGCCAGATTGAATTCGAATTTAATTTGAAATTAAAAATTCGATCTTTAATATACATATTTTATCTATTGAATATCCTTGCAGAGCCTCTCCGCGTATGTCGAGAAAGTAATGGGAGATTATTATGTGACCAAAACGAACCGTGTCATGTGCTGGAAATTTCAGTTTTACAATGAGGTGTATAATACCTTGGCTCTGGCTCTATGCGAACAGTATTTTGTCCCAAAGCGCTTTAAGATGTCGTCAAGACCCATGCTTCAGCTGTTGCTGTTGCCCGTGGATCAGATAAAAGATAATGTACCCTTTGTATTCGGCGATCGTTCAACTTATCAAAAAGGCGATGACGATACCGAAGGAAAGAAATGCCGGAAATTGGTTAACCGCATGGAGAAACGCATGAGATTTGCAAAGTTCTCAATTGAAAAGTGTTATCTACTCCATCAAATAGCCGCCGTTCATTTGATCCAGCTGCATTACGATGAATGCTGTTTCAATGCGCGTAAGGCTATGAAAGGTGCGATCATATATGGCATATATATATATATATATATATATCTAAGGTGTAATAATTCGATTTACAACCCATTTAGAAAGTCAGAACTGCAACAGCATTATATGGAAGTTTCTCGGGATTATACAAATAATCAAGGCAAACACTTTGCAGCACAAGGTGGAGCGCACCAAAGAGGCTTTGGAGGAGGCATTGCCAATTGTCAAACAGCTCAATTCCCCAACGCTCATCAAGTTTATAAACACCTGTCTATCTTCCTCAGAGGACGAGTATAACAGAAAAATCAGCTCGATAGCCAGTCAACGGGCCAGCAAGGCTTCGACGACTTTGTCGACGCAGGGCATTGATTCTGGGCTGAATGTAAATTTTGATGGTTTGCCTGTGCATGATTTAATAGATGTGCATGTGTGAGAGAGATTGAATAAAGCAAAAAGAATAAGCTAAAATTTTTCAAAGCAATTATAGAACTGTTAGTAACTGTTAGTAACTAATGACTGAATGTTAGATTACAATGAATGACTCTGGCAAAGCTTTTGATACCTGCAGCTTTGTAGGCATGCAAAGTATTGAAAAGGGAAGTCCATTTGACAATTTGGCATAGCTTTAAAGAATAGCCTGATTCTAGCTTCTCAGCTTTTTAGCCTCTTAATACGCTGAAAAGGAAAGGTATATTCAGAATCTATTCGAGAATTTAACATACAGAACTGATATCCCCGATTGCACTATGTTTGTGCAGGAGTAGCACTTAAAAAGTCACCTCATCAAGGTCAATCGGGGGTGAATTGTGGCCAAAATGTGTTTCCATTTGTAGCTGTTTTACCGCTAAACAGATTTTGTTTATAGCTGTGCTATCTTTGTGGCCGCCCATTAACTGGTCTCTCGTGTGATAGCAGCTTTTATTTTAGCCTACATTTAAAGCGGCAAACACACACATGTACACACAGACGCACACACACACACATGCGTGCATTTGGAGGGGGGGAGGGGAAAAAATATACCTGGAAAAGCGGCGTCGTAAAAATTCTATCAACTCGATTAAATTATAACAAGTGGATTTTCATGTTTTTGTGTCGCATTTATGGGTTTTTATTGTGCTAATTTTATGCGCGAGCCAAGGAAGGCAGCGCGAAGACTGAGTCGAGTTCCTTAAGAATATGCGACACAGCACACACACGCACAACCACATACACAAATACTCACACACACACACACACACACACACGGCTAGATAGGCACCTGCAATAATACTTGGCACACATTTAGTGGCAGCATTTAGTGGCACATTGCGGTTCCAACGATGGCGCTGAAGTTCATCCTTGGGACATTGCCACGTTGCTGTTGTCGCAGTTGTTGTGTATTTTTTAGGCGCCTTTCTCTCTCTCTCTGTGTGTGTGTGTGTGTGCGGCGCCACACTTGGCAAAGTTTTTGGCCTACCTGCCGCTAACTGCTCACCTGTTAGCCAAACCAGCCACACCACCCACACCACCCACACTCATGTGCTGCTGCCGTCGCCTTTTGTCTTATCAAACTTCTGGCGCGCATGTGTTTATGCCACAAATGGCACTTTTGCGGCAGCGCATTTTATTTTTTTACTGCCACTTTTCGCCATTTTGCTTTATCATTTTTATATGTTCTCTTTCTAGTTAGTTGGGCGTGGCCCCGGCCCGCGCCAAATTATAAATAAGTATATTACAGTCAGCGCAATGCGTGCTATCCAATGCCCTTCCGGGTCTCGAGACTTGAGGCTATGCGAGAGCAAAATCTGCATGGAAATGGAACTGTTTGTCTTTCAGAATCGTTTCGGAGAGGTTGTAAGAAGTATATTGATATACTTTAAACATTTAAATAACTCGAATAGTGGGAAATGATGAAATATGAGCGAACTTCAGGTGCTGAGTTGAGTCTCGCAGGGTTTCGTAGTCTTTGATTGAACAATTTGATTTATTTATTTATATTTATACCTAATAATATATATTATTTATATATTATATATTCCTCAAAATCATTTTATAGCTTAGAATGGAGCTTAACTTTTCTTAGCCACATTTGCAGCTTTTAGCTGTTTGTCTGCGCTGTTCGATTCTCCCGCTGCGATTCTCATATTTTCCTGCTAACCAAAATTTCCAATTTTGAATCCTTTTAGCTACTTTAACATCTCCTTCAGTGCCTGTCATTCCACTCTGTGTGTGTGTGTGTGTGTTGAACTAATAAGCTCCATCGAGCTGCTGTCAGTTCGAGGCAGAGCCGTAAACATTTAAATGACCGTCTAGTTGGATTTTATTGTCCAGCCGGGGCTCTGCCTAGTGGGAGCGAAAGGTGTGCAAGCAACTAATGACCCCGTATTTATATGACAGGCAAAAGTTTATAAATATTTATGGGGTTTGCTGTGCTGTTCAGCTGTTGTTGTTGTTGTTGCTGCTGTTGCTGTCGCTGTTGCTTACTTCAGGCGCAAGCTCATTTGCTTATTTTAAAATTCCGAACAGGCGTTGTTTCATTTTTGACACCCGACAGGCCCCAAATGCTTCCCAGTTCTCCGAAACCCGGCAGGTTCGAAGTCTCAGTCCTTTCATCGCACGTTGTTGCCATTGTCACGCACACACGTACTATATTTTTTACGCGCATATCATACCACACACACACACACACACACACAAGCACACACACCATTTGATGCAGCCACAACATCAACGTTGACGCAAAGCACCCCTTTTATATGAGAGGGCGGGATGTTTTTTTCTTTCTTCCGAGGGTTTTTGGGTGCTGCTGCTGCTGCTGCTCAAGTAAATAGAATCACGTACACTAATTATCATCACCATTGCGCGCTCAAAAATATATTTTTATTAATTTCATTTCCCCGCCTGCCCCCACCTTACAACCCCTAGTTGTGTGTAAAATTTTTAATTGAGATCTGGCATTGCGATAGAACTCTTCTCCCTACTAACCGTATAAATTGAATGCTGTGCTCCATTCTGCATGTAAATAGCGTACTTCTGGGTAGTTTTCGATAGCTGCATGATAATCAGCTTAGATAAGATAGAATATAATTAGCCGTTATATGTTCCATTTGGGCAACACACATTGTTGCCTTAGATAGACTTCAATGTGACTCACTCGATGTGATACATTTGTATATTGCATTATTTTAGATTAACTTGTTTTAAGCGAAGCTAAGCTGTAGAAAATGTTTGTTAATTTTGGCTACTTTTGAATGCATGTCGAAGTTATATATATATAGTTAGATCTAGCTGACCTCGCAGATTTTGCCAGTTGATGCGAACCTGGTTACATATAGTTGTAAGGCTTGCTGCAGCCCACATTTGTCAAAGGCTCTTGTTTAGCTCCTTAAAGCTCCTCAAAAAAGAGTTAAAAGCTTAACCATTAACAAGTTTATTTAACTTAACAGTTGCGTTGGAGCACTCGACACAATTGCTACCTTACTCTATAAAAAAAAAGCACACGCAAAAGCTGTCAAAAATGATATGATAAGAGTTCCATTGTAAGCGCTGACTCATAACATGACCCTCTATAGGCTGTTCACTTATAGGCCATTTAGTACAGTTGATTATAAATTTTACAACTGTAATCCATCAACTACTTGGCCCGCCTCCCGCTTCCCGCCTCAACCTAAAGTACTTAACTTAAGAGACTTTGCCGGATTCATCCCATCGATCTGGCCAGTTGTATATATTACTTGATTATATATATATCAAATATAAATCAATATTTTTTTTTTAAATTTAAATAAATATTAAATAGATATTAAAGCTAACATAACATAATCTAAGCCCATGTGCTGCATTTAAATTAGTTTTTAGTGGTCATTTAGAACAGAAAAGACGTCAAAACCACTTTGGCCGTTCACTGGAATTGGTTCTTTTAACACGGTCCTACTTGTTAAAAAGAACTACGTATGTACGACCTTTTTTTTATAAGAAATATTAATACAATTGGCGCAGATAACACGGCTCACGGCTTGTCCACCCGCAGCGATAAGAGTGTGATATTGTTTTATCTACAGATAAGGCTCTCAAAGTGTGCAACACTCACATGAACACGAAAAAAAAACGAAAAGAAAAAAAAAACTACCGAGATTGGCAAGAGCAATGCTATAATAGAGGCGATCTGGCATTACATGTAGTATAGAACGGTCCGTGCAACGTGCAACAACGTCCGTCCACTCGATCGGGACTTGTTTCAAATAACAAATAACAAACATATAAACATAAACATTTGGTTCGGAAATGGATCATCGTACACGTGTTGAGGTGATAAATGTGCCGCCACCAGCGGGTCCCACAACGGTCATTGTGCAGCAGCCGCCGCCCAAGGATAAGGGCTGTTGCTGTTGCCCCTGCTTGCCCTGTTGCTGTGGCTGTGGCGATTGTTGTTGCTGTTGCACGATAATGTAGGGCAACATTTGACAACTACAACAACAACTACAACAACAACAAGAAGAGGAAGAATTGTAGCAACAATAAGAACTTCAAACAAAGGCGCTGCAAATCCTTTAATGCTTTACGTTAAATTAAGTTTCTATGGCTTTGTCGGGCTTGTGAAACACACACACACACAAACCAAACACACACACACTTTTTTCGTGCAATAAAATTTTACGATTTGTTATAAATAATGTTTTTGGTACACGAACTGTGGTTGAGCTCGGGCAACATATTGTCTTGCATAAATCTCAATGTTTTTGGCCGGCTCCAATAAAAAGCCAAATTTAATAACACCCACACACACACACACACACACATGTGCACACACACACATGCGCACACAAACCGCAAAAATTTGTAGTTTTATGGCAGCCCTTTTGGCATAGCCATCCACTTGCCCAAAAACTTAGCTCACATTCCAAGTTATTATTTATATGTTTTTCAATTTGCCAATAAAACCGAAAATGTGTCAAAAAGTGCCGCCTGCTGCCATTTGATAAAACATTTTATGTGACTTTTGAGGTCTTTTCGCATTGCAACCGCAGAGCTAAAAGTTGACTATTTTTTTTTTTTTTTGCTGGCCAAAGAGCAGCTTTGACATGGGTTTCGCTGCGTTGGTAGCGGTTGGTGTGTTTGGGTAACCCATTCAGCGTAATTTGTGTGTACTTTTCTTTTGCTTGCTGTTTATCTAAAGCCCAAACCATATTACTCATACGCACTGTTGCACGCGAGGCGCCGCACAGTGGTAGGCAGGGCGACGAAATGCGTTTGAGAGATGTTTAAATTGTAAAACCCGTTAGATCTTGATGTTGTTAACTTATTTAACTTTCAACTTTCATTATTAGTATGGGCCAACAGTATGATATATAAGATGTGCATTGGAATATCTATCTATCTATATATTTAGCTATATTTAGGGACAGGCACTTAGCCTTTCTGCAATTGATAGCCTGAACCCTAAGACCCCTAAAAGCAGCCCGCAGCTGTTAACCATAATCAGAAGTGGGCCAAATTGAACCAAATCATCATAATAAGCTTGGCCTAAGAGGAAGCACACACCTTGGGCTCGAGGTCCGGCGATCAGTTTATGACAATCAGTATGAAATTCCATTTTGATTAAATATATATTTCTCCGATATATTTATAAGCCTTATATTCACAACATATAAATGAACTATAAATAAATCACAGCGAATCGTATTTCGTTGGAAAGCGGGAAAATTCTCCCACTGTGCCCTGGGTACTCTACATTTGTTGACACTTACACAAAACTGTTTTATTATCTGAGCTCATTGATCAAATGCGGGGGCTTTAGATAAAAAAAAAAAACAAAAAATTCGGTAGCCTGAGTTTACCTGGAACAACCTTTCAGCCAACCGGAATTTTAGTTGAAACGAGTTATTGCGCCGTGCAGCATAACATACACTAGTTATTGAGTTAAGTTAGTCACACTCCGAACTTAAACGCAAGGATCATGTACAACCCGGGCTATCAAGTGGATGTCATCGATCCGTACTATCCACCGCCGGTGGAGGTTGTTGAAGTAGTACGTCAACCGGCCTATCCTCAACCCGCAGTCGTCGTCACCCAGCCTCAAACGATCTATGTGGAGGAAAATAATGGTCCTACGAAAGAACAAATGGACTGCTGCCTTCTGCTGGGCGCCTGCTGTGTCATGGAAGAGTGCGGCCTGTGCGTTATATCATAATGAAGAGTTATGGCTATTTAGCAAAACATGTGCAGCAATTAAGTGTGTTTAAGAAGTTCTTATTTAAATAAATATAGTTGAAAAGTTAAGTGCTGGATTATGCCATTAATAAACCCAAGTTGAAAGTGAACGCGACAAGAGAATTGCTCGATATATTATTTCTCAAGTGCTATTCCTGGATAAAGCTTATATGAATTAAAAGGATAACAAACTTGAATAAAACTAAATTTAAAATTTAAAAAAATTTTAATATGTTTATAATATTGATTGAAATGTAATTTGTTGAGGTAAAACTCGGAATATAAGCTATAAAACCTTTACATGGATCTTTTATCTTGGTTTATCTTGGCTTTTTTCTAAGACTTCCGTTGGTCCCTGTTTTTTCAATTCAGAATTGAATCATCCTGCATGCTTAGTAATCGAAAAAGGATAGTTCTTCTTATAGAGAATTCTCGCAAAGCTTCCCTTCTAAAGTTCCCTATGATCCCTTCTGTATCCAGCCCGAAGAGTTCTTCACAGTTCTTTTTACTTTCGAGCAGCCTGATTGCTGACTCAACTCAATCATTGGCATACTTCTATATCCCACCTGTAAAGTTCTTCACAATACTTTATTTTCGACTTGCCTGATTTCTATCCTTATAGCCTAGAGCCCGAGTCGTTGGTCTTTCAATTAGGCAGATGCGCATTTGAAATTTGTTTAAGTGCCTGTCAGTGGCTCTCAGCCATATCATTTTGCGGCTAGAACATTAAAGCCAACGCCCAAGTACGACAAGTTATGACAATAATTAAAGCCGAGTCGTGTACAGTCTTAGCCAGAGTGCGACATTATGTCTCTTGCTCTCCGCTGTTCTTTCGGTGCTTTTTTGGGGGGCTGTGTAAAATGTTATTTGAAAATTGTGTGCGTTCGTCTTCGACATGGCCGCAAGAACAGGGCGTTGGTAATAAGAACAAGCAGCTAAAGCCAGAAGCACATCCAGGACAACTTGAACAGCTTGGCTAACAACGGAAACAGGCCAACAGCAACAGCAACAGCAACAAGAACAACAACAACAACAACAACAGCCGGGTGCTATATGCCTTTTTAACTTGATTTAATGAGTGCAGGGAAAAACATCAACAAGAAAAATGAAATAACTGTCATTGAAGACATGAAAAAGGGGCGGCAATGGGTGCGGGGCAGGCCGGGGCGCTGCCATTGACGGCTGACTGTCTTTGAGCCAAGTCAAGGGGTGGGCGGAGAGTGCGCGCGCGGGGCAGGAGGCTGTGCTACTTAACTAGGAGCAAACGAGCTGCCAGACACGAAGGGTCTACGTGGAGCGGTTGGGTGTGGCGCGGCGCAATTATGCAGCAAATTAACGCTTTATATTTATTAAAAGCCAGCTAACTGGAAAGGGCTTTTTTCGTTTTTCTTGTTTGTATTTCTTTTCCTTTGTTTTTTTTTTCTTTCGCATTTTCGGGGTTGCCTTCGTAGTGCCAGAAAAAGAAAGAAAAAGTTGCCAAGCTGCAAGTACATAAATTGTTTGACAGTTGCCAAAGTTATGGCTGGAAATATGAACTCTCATTTGAGCAAATCTATCAGCTGGTTATGATGCAGCAAATTCAAATCTATTATGATTAATATTTATGTTATATAGAAGAAGAAGATACAGATGGCATATTTCTTGGCAGGTTCGAATCCTCAACTTTGTATACCTTATTTTGGGTACTTTCTTTGAGAGTAATTGCAACTTAAGTAAACAATTTGAAAAAAACTTTAATTAAATGCGAATTTCAGCTAGATTTGAGCCGGCTACTTCTCTTGTGCTAGTCAGACGCACAGGCATCGAGCTCTCCTATATGTATATTTGTTGATATTAATGTAATTTCTTTTTCATTCGTGTTTCTTTCAATTGAATATCTTATTTCCGTTGCATTATAATCACCTACTTATCGCAGAAATCAATTAATTTATGCCCCAGCTAAGTTCGAATCAATATTACTTTGCCATATATCAGCACAGTTTTCTTTGGCCATGTCAGCAGCTTATGCGAATACATTTGGGTCAGCAACAGCCCTCGAATAGGAAAGTACAAAAACCATCTAATCATGCGCTACAAGTTGAAACTAATGCATAATTCGTGTTCTTCGTAACAAAAGCAAGTCAATGTTTAACGAGAAGAAGTCAGCAAGAATTCAACTACCCCGCCGAATAAGATTCTTAGGGGTGGCTATGCCACACACACACACACACACACACGCAGTTGATACTCAGGGCTTGTTGCATTTCCTGCAAGTAATTCCGTTATGAGTTTTTGCTGTAAGGACCGTAATCCTTATAAATGAAGCAGCAAATTTGACGCCAATGCAGCAGCATCAACGGACTTGTATTGTAGTTTATATAGTTACTCAGGGACTTAATGCATTTGCCTGAACGGGGGGCGGAGCGAAGTTGGACGAGGGGTGGTTAATACACGTTAATATCTTATGTTCTTCTCTCTGAAATTTTCGCTCATTTGTCAGGATTTGAGCACTGCCCCCCGAAGAAAATTGCAATTGTATTTGTTGCTTTTGCAGGCAATGATGATTTATTTGCCACGCACGTGAAAGATTTGTGCGCCGGCTCCTTTGTGGTGCTGGGCGGTCTGTTGGGCCTGGCTCATTAACTTTTGCTCAGTCCGAGACTCATTAAAAATAAATCCGTCATGGCAGGCGATTTTAATATGGCCATGTTAAGGCTATCAATGTCCAAGTAGTTGGTCAGAGCGCAGCTTGTTAATGTCAGCTGAGAATCTAAAAGCCGTTTCGCTCGTCTCTCAAGAGCCAAACGGTTGGGTTAATCATCTTAAGAGGGTATGTAGCACAAAGTAGCAATTAAAATTGATTTGGTTGCGAGTTTTCTTTTACACATAAGCTTAACTTTGATTTAAAAGAAAACACAATAAACACAGTTTATGTGTAGCACACTTTTAGGAGCATTTAAAGACGACATCTGACATCTACTCTATAAGCAACAATAATAAACCCGAGCGACGCCGGGTAATTTCTGCTAGCATATTTATATTTTCATATTTTTATTCAAACATTTTCCCATATTTTTTTCTCATTTTACATTCACACTAAAAACAACAATAGAAACAAATTTCAAAAGCCTGAATGTCACCATTAAAATGCTCAACCCAGTTACATTTGGCATTCTCTCTTTGTGGCATGCCTCTGTCCCTCTAGGGGTGTGTGTGGGGGGAGGGGTTGTGCTTTGGATCCGCTCCCGCTGCAGGGCTGACCCGCTAAGTGCCGTTCGACACGGGCTCTACAGGGCGTCCAAGTTACGGTGCCTTTTGTTTTATGTCAAGTGCAAAATGTGCAATGCATAAGACAAAGCAACCGCATACCGAACAGTTAGTTACCCCTGCACCTCTCTACCCAACCCCCCCACAAATACCTCACCCGCTTGTTGCAAGCTGCTATTGTGTCACTTGCCAAGCACCAAACCAACAGCAACAACAACAACAACAAAGGCAACGGCAACTTCTGTGTGACACATTTGGCAATGCGTTTTTAAACTGCAAAATACAAAACAAAATGTGGCAGCCACAAGAAAAAAACAACAACAACAACAACAACGCAGAAAAGCAAAAAACAAAGTCAGTTGCAAGTGGGGAAAAGTTTTTAGCATTTTTTCGCTTTTGCCTCGGCACTGAATTGCACTTAAAGTCAGCGCCAGTTAAAAACTTTGAAGCCAACGACTACAAGAAAACTATAGCTGAAAAAAAAAATAGCTAGAAATATAGCTAAAAAATAAAAAAGATGTTGCCAGAGAGAAGAGATAACTCAAATAAGCACAGACGCAAATACCCTTAAAACGAGAAGTGCAAAATTATTGACAAAAATATTGACAAAGACTCGATTATTTTATAAATTATGATAATCTCAGGTGAAAATATCCTTAAAGCCGTCAGTTTCAAATAACTTATATGCCAAATCCAAATCTCTTGAAATAGATTTATTTTATTGCTGTTAATGCAGTATAGTTTCACAGTTATAATCTATTATAAGAATTTATAATGTTTTATAATTAATCATACAAATGAATATTAGTATTTCGCACATCAAAATGCACATACCTGGTATGGTAGGGTATTAGCAAAAAAAAAAGGAACCGCATTGCATAGTGGAGTGCGAGAGAAACAATTGAAAACTTTATTGCTTTTGGCTTTTTCACTTTTGTTCGCAAGTATGTTGCACACGAGGCGCGTTGACAAAAAGGACAAAAAAAATAAACAAAAACAAAAACGAGACCAAAAAGCTGGCGAGCTGAACGGAAAGAAAGAATGAAAGAAAGAAGAAAGTTTTGCACTTTTATTAATTTTTAGAACTCAGCAGGAGGGGCATAGCCCCTGCAAATAGCCCTACAGAAGTATGCTAGCTGAAGATGGCCACAAGGACACGGAGGCCAGATCGGACACGGACTCGGACTCGGACACGGTCTTGAACTGAGTCCTTGGCAGAAACAACAACAACAATAAGAACAACAGGAACAACAACTCTCGGCAGCTGTGTGGTCAGCGGTCAGCTGGGGTTGTCCACTAATTGGGCTTGTGAAAATATTTGCTACGCTTATGAAAACAGTTGGCCGCATGCCACATGACCCTTGACTAAAATGACACACAAAGTGACACACATACCCACACACACACACATCTGGTGCGTAACAGTGTGGGAGAGACATATATATTTCTACATAATTATATGCCTCGTTTATGTGTGCACCAAATCGTGAATTGCTTAAACGAAATACTTTTCCAGTATTTCAGTTTCAAAGGAAGTCAAGAAATGTAAAATAAATAAAATAGGGTTAACTCACCTCGTGTTTTATTGTTGCTTCAACTTCACTCAAAAGCTTCACATAAAGAGTTGATAAACTAAGATAACACTCACTCACACACACACTTCCTATCCACAATTATCCACTGAGTAATAAATATATCTGTTTATTACTTATTGATTAATAAATATATCTGCTTTTTACTTATTGATTAATAAATATGTATATCTGTTTATTTTTCAATGGCTCCCAGCAAAAAAGTCCACTTTTGTCGAAATACACAACTAGCATAACGGAATGCCAATGGCAAGCCAGCAGCCGTGGAGAAAATTCACTCTCTCACCAGCCTCATGCACTAGCGCTCTCTGCGTAAGCGCTCTCTACCGGCAGCTCAGATCAAAAGCCTTCACAATGCTCACTCACTATCATAGTGTTGCCCGCTGCCGCTGCAAAAATAGCCAAAAATAGCTGAATTAGGCTTCTGAGCACAGGAAACACCGTTGCTAGTACTGATCGTTAAGATGGCAAAAAATTGTACATCAGCCGTTTTCGGCTGACGACTTTATAAAATAGCCAAACTTAGCTGAAAAACAGCTTAATTGCCAACTTTGGCCTAAAACAAATACACAGCGCATAAAATGTAACGGAATTAAAAGTTGCATTTTGTTTTCGCTGCTCTTTCACGCGCTCTCTCTTTCTCTTTTTGGTTCTCCGCACTGTGTACAGTAAATGATATCGTGTAAACATAGCTGAAACTATATTATCGCTCACCATACACACATGCATGCACAAACATGCACACACTGGTCGACCCAGTCAGAGTTGCCATCATAAACACGCGCCGGGGCTAACCACAGTAGCCCCGCCGAACAGCTGCCCAACCAGTTGCCCGGTCCGAGCTGCTCGGCCGTCCCCACCAATTTTTGTCAACTGAACTAATTAATTAATTGTGGGGCGGCCACCGTAGCCTTCGAGCCAAGCGTCGTCTGGGCCGCCCACACGATGCCACGCTCAACCGTTGCCCTCCACTTCCCCTTGCCCCTGCCAATCCTCCGCCCCCGTCTGGCCTTTTAGCCACCCACTTGCTAACTGACCAGCAACTAATTTTTATATTTATGAGACCGGGATGTTGGCCTACTGCGTCATAAACTGTAGAGTTTTGCTTTGCCGCAGGGTAGTTGACTTTGTTTGCTTCACGGCTCTGTGTGTGTGACTGTGTGTGTGTGTGGGTGTGTGTATCTGTGTGTGCCACCCAGGACATTCTGTCCTTGCCACAGACTCCAATGCCTTTTGCATGCTCAAATTTTTAGTATCTTTGTGTGATTTCATGCGTTTAAGCTAAATTTTTATTTGCTGCCGGTGCAGACAACGCACATTAAGGCGTCTGTCTATAGGGGGCGTGGCCGTTGCTTAATTTTCATGTCGCGTTCAAAGTTTCGTACAAGTATTTATGGCACATATAAATGAAATGAGACCCCAAAATGTGACCCAAGTTACAGACTTGACAACATGTTTCGCAATGTTTGCTAATGAAGGAGTTCGATTTGGTTGCTTGCTTTTAAATGGTTAATTGTGCGGAGATTTTGCGGGGGTAGAGGGAAGTAACTAATTTCTGTTCTATCCCTTATAATATATGGGAACTTATGGACCTTTTGGAACTCTAAGAGGAATACACTAAAGGGGAGCAAAACGTTTGGACTTAGTTCTTGGAAGAGTTAAGACAAAAGGATTAATGCTCTTTTAATATGAAACTCTTCTTCTTATTTACATTAAAATGAACATATAATTAGATTGTTTTTAGTGCTTAGATAAAAATGATCAAGAAAACTTGAATAATTTTAAAAGGACTTTCCGAAGGTAATTTCTTTAAAATAAACGGAAATTTAGGTAGTTTTTATGCAATCAAAAGTTTTCTATAGAATTGTTTGCAATTAAATTTACTAAATAAACAAAAATATATCCACAAACAATAAAACTTCATCTCTCTTCGAACAAAGAGTCTATTCCCGTGGGCATAAAAAACCGCAAACAATTGTCGATTGATAATAAAATAAATGACAACAATGTAAATAGTTAAACAATCACAAATATTTCTGTCTAATTGTCTAAAATGTTGATTAAATCAATTGCAAATTACGATTGAAAATCAAGCATAAATTATGCATAAATCAAAACCTTAAGAGACCGTGCACAATTTAATGCATTCATTTGCCAAAATGTCATTTAACTCAAGCCACAATTTCTTTATGCTCAGCGAATATCGAACAATGCGCACGTCTTGTATATTTGAATACCCTGTGCCTGGGGCAGATGTAGAGGGGCATGATGGGTTAATCGACAATAAAGGCAGCAAATTATCAGGTCCTTTTACACCTATTGAGTAGAGCAAATGTTTCTTGAAGGGTTTTCTGTTTTGCAACATCAATTGAATCGATCTAGTTGACCTTTTTGTCTAATTGACCTCATTGAACTCAGCGACCCTTAGGCCTAGGGTCAGCAAATTTCGTATGCAGACTCTTGCCTGGAAAACCAAGTTAAATATTAAGTTTAACAGTTCCAACTTCTTCCATTCTACCAGAAAAAAGAAATATTTGTAAACGTTTTTCTACAGCATATCTTCTAGTCGTATACTCCATTTGCTTTGCGCAATTTTAATATTTTATTATATGATATCCGATGCGTTGGCAATTTTAATGCATATTTAATGCAATTTTTAAAAGCCAGCGCATTATATCGAGTTATTTGGGCTTTTACGGCAAATATAAACATAGAAAACGGAATGAAAATTCGCATGCGACAAGAATTTCAAATGAACATTTTCATACAAATTGCGAACATTTTGCCAACCAACGAACCAACAAAATTGTTGCAGCGCATTGTTTTCGGCTTGTTTCGCATTCGGTCTCTTCGGTTGTCTCTGCTTTTTTTCCTTTTTCGGTTTCGACTCGATAATAATGTTCATAAATTGTGCGGCGCCTGCAAATATGCAACGGAAATTGCCAAAGCCACACGACTATAATATCAAGTAAAAGCAACAAACCTCCCTCCCCAGCCCTTGGGCAAATCTTGGCTGTTTTTTTATAGGCTGCTGGGGAGTGCTTGGGCTTGGGCGTGTGTCTGTTATCCTGCGGCTAGGCTACAGCGTGGTTGGAGGGGGGAGGGGGAGGAGCGTTGGCTGCTGCTTGTCAATGCATTTCGTCTTTTTGATAATATCAAAAACTCATTTGCCTGGGCCACTTGCGAGGGTAGCGCTTGGATTTAGTAGTTAGCTGGATATTCCTTGCAGCAGATGATTTATTATACCTTACCCCCCTGAGTCAACACACCCACACTTTCCTCACACCCCTTCCCCCTCCCCTTGGCATTGCATGCGTCATCAATTTTTGCAAGACACTCGCACATTTGCATGGACATGACCAAGGACCATTAGGCAAACGCTGCAGCTGCCACTTGCTGTTGCCGCAACAACATTTAAAACAAGTAAAGCTGTTCTAGTCGGGTCTACCCGACTAGTAGTTGCCCTAAACGCAGCAGCCAAACTTTCTCTACAACAACTGTGCTTCCTCTTTCCCTCGGCACACACTACAAGGAATCCGGGCTTGCGTAACTTGAGTGCTTACAATCCGATCTGTATGAGATTTTCAGGGATCAAGTGTTCCAGATAAAAGTGTGTACATACCAAAGCACACGGCTATACCTTAAGAAAGAGGGGTTTTTCAAGTCTCTGCTGAAATGTGGACAGATATCTCAAAAGTGAACTATTTTTTATGCTGCATATACTATACGCAAACCTACATACCAAATTTTGTGTAAATAGCTTTTATAATCCTCGAGTAATGCTTAGAAACAAAGTGTCAAAATCGATATTTATCGATATTTTCCAATTGGGAGGCGATGTCAAACAAAATGCATAGCCTGTGCTGCATAGGGTATAGGAGAATTTCAACTCTCTAGCTTTTGAAGTTCCGGAGAGCGACAAGCTAGATCCAGATCAGGATCAAAGATATTTGTATATATTTATAGCTTTTGAAGTTTCGGAGAGCGACAAGCTAGATCCAGATCAGGATCAAATATATTTGTAGCCTTTGAAGTTTCAGAGAGCGACAAGCTAGATCCAGATCTAGATCAAGGACATTTGAATATACTCGGAGTTCCCTTCTAGCGCCTGTTACATACACTAGCAAGGAACCATTACGCCCTTCTGGAATGGATTCCCCTTTATTAATTGCGCTTTGCTCATTTCCTAAACAATTTAACAATAATGCGCGCAAAATATTAATTAAAAGCCACTCGCCAGCCCATATATCTATGCAACTGAGTATCTATGTAGCTCACGGATGCGTAACCACTAAATAAACGCGCTTAACATAAATCCAAAAATGCACAAGAAAAAAAAACAAAAAAACAACTAAAACAGAAAAATAAAATACATTCAGTTGTTGAATGTGCGGTCGCTCGGAAAATTAATTGTAATGCATTAAAAGTGCAATTGTTAAATTATTCGCTTTTCCACCAAAACTCATTCACCCACCCACAAAAAAACAGATAAACAGCAATAAAAACAAGCAAAAACACAAAAACTCTATAAAATTTAACAAATTGCAAAACATTTTGAACAAAACATATGTGTGTGCAAATAGTCAAGTACTATGCGGCTGGGGGCTAGAGGGGGCATGGCACTTCGAGTGGGCGTGGCTAGTAATGCGTGTGTTAAACATTAGTCAACAAGATCCAAGAGCTAGCTGTGGCTAAGCCGAAGATGAGATACTCTACCAATTGCTTCAGAGAATCAAAATAACGCTCAGAAGGAGACAGCTTTGAGCCCATTAAGTATACATATATATATATATATATATTCTGGAGGAGTATCGATAGACGAGTCTATATAGCCATGTCCGTCTGTCCGTGCGATCTAGTCTCCAGTCATGAAACTTTGCTCAGGTCCGTCTTATGTCAGAACCTTTCGGATCGGAGCACTATATCATATAGCTCCTAAAGGAGCTTCTTTGACGGGCCGATCTTCACCTTATCGTTTCTTTATACAAATAAATTGCTAATATAATCAAGTCAATGTGATTGATTGAGTGTACTATCATTCATATAGATTTTATATTACTTATTGAGTTATATATTCTATCCACTCTGCTCTACTCTTATTTACGTATTGCGTATAGAACCCACTGCATACAAACAAGAACTTATAAACAGGAACTAATCAAAATGAAAAAATTAAATATTTCAACAAACTCAATGTAAAACAATAAACAAAAAGACATTACTAATTAAAAAGCAAACAAAAAAAAGGGAGATGGAAACGAGGGACGTGTGTGCATTGGAATTTTGGCTTATCAACAATCAAATGTCATACTTTGTATTTATTGAATGATTCATTTGATTTGTTGCTGATAGTCGAGAGGCTCGAACGTTGACTCACATGAAGCAAACACATTTGTTTATTAGATAGGCCAGCAAAGGGTATTAGTAACACGTTTGTGGACTAAAATCCAATCAAGTTCAAGTTTCTGTTTAAGTTAATCAACCAGCCTCAATTAAACTTTAATCTCTTTTCAAAGTAAGTATATGCACTTATATTAAAGTAAACCTAGCCGAAATTCGATGAACTAAACTAAACATAATTGCGTTTTCAATAATATATAAAAACTAATTATTTTTATTACTTAAAAACATTCGAAATACAATTTGCTTTACAAAATAATACTTTAGTTGCGGCCTTACATATTCTTTAGTTAATTCTTTCACTCTTATTTATTTACTTCTTTCTTTTTTGGTTCATTTCCAACAACTCTTGTAAATAGAACGCACAAAAGTCCGCATCGTCAACGCGTTTGCGTTTCAGTTGTGTGAAGAAAATAGTTTTTGTGCGAGTTTCTCGATAGGTTTGTTTGATAAATGTTTAAAAGCTTACGAAACATGACTAGAACTAGTTGATAGAATTATAGTAGTTAGTATAGACTATATTTAATGCATTTCGTACTGATCGGTAAGCGTTTGTCGATTGCAGCCAATGTGCTCTGTAAGCGAAGCGTTTTGCATATTTGGCTTGGTGCAATTTATTGATCTTTTTTTCTTTTTTCTTATTTTGTTTGTTTTTTGGCTACAAAAATAATTTACATACAATACTTTTATGAGGCTCAAATGCGCTTAACTGATAACTGAGGCATGTCAAGTGCCTATGCATATATGTATATCTAAATATACATATATATTTCTATATATATATATATATGTGTGTCCATATGTAAATGTATATGTATAGGCTTGTGAATGTATATATGCATGTATAAATAGAATTTGGTTAATCTCAATATTTAGGCCACTTTAAAGGGTTCGCCTTCACCAGCGATTAATGTAGAACTGATTGATGCCCATCACATGCTTCTCCTCGTGATACTTTTGCAGGATATGTGTGATAACAGAGGTGGTATCATTATCGCCGCGCCACACACGTATCGCATTCTCGTTCTCCAGTATGGCCAAAAAGGCTGGACAACGAATGAGAGCAGAAAGGAAAATGATTAGATTAAATATTGTGAGTAAATACGTATAGATCAATGACAACATTGTTTAAAGTAAAGTAATTTAAGAATATTTTAACCCTAGACTTGATTCTTAATTACTTCATTCGTATAATAATGGGTATAAGATAGACATAGATACTAAAGATACTAAATCGGAATCGAGAAGTCTGTCCATGTATATTAGATATAAGACATAGCTTAGAACCTAAACATAGAGGGAATCAATAAGTCTGTCTATTTACAATAGAAATGGGACATAGTTTAGTTTCTATAATAATCTAGTTGTATACCCTGTTAAACTATAAATCTATAGAGTATGCACTTACCCAAAAAGGTTTTTGGATTGCTGAGCGTCAATTGCACTTGCGGCATTTCGAGTATTACTTTAAGAATTGGTGAATCCGGTGCCAGACCCTCCCGTAGCTCAATCACGCTGCCCGAACGATTCTCGCAGAGCCAGTCGCAGGCGGAGGCCTTGTTGTTGCCCGTCTTCTTAAGCGCCGATAGGACGGCGGCCTCTTCGAAGCCCATTTCGGTAAGCGATTCGACAATCTCATCACTTGGCGGCGCATCGCGATGACTGTAAATCCGGACAATTTGCAACAGAGCAGCGGTATTCTCAATGGTTTCCTAAAGAGAAACATGTTATGAACATATATAGTTGTATACGCGTGCAATCATATAGCTACATTATCGGTGACAATGGTTGAGGGTGAAATTGATGAGGCGCTTTGCTGCATATTCATCGCCGGCTGCGTTGGCTGCTGTCCATCTTCGTCTCGTTGATTCTGTATGAGCCACTCCAATGTAACTGAGTAGATGCCATTGTTGGAACGCAGAGCCTGGGCGGACACCTCACGCGTGAAGCCCATGTCAACGAGGCACTGCAGCGTGTCCGCCTGATGGTTACGCCGATTGACCAAACGCTGCTTCAGCATGCTAATCAAACGTGGCGCATACGGGCCGGCGCCGATAATCGCTGCCGAGGCCTGAGCCAGCGAAATGAGCACCTTTCGTACATCGTATTGTATCTGTAAGCAGGAAACGGATTAGGGATGAATTGAAAGGATGGAACTGTTGCTCAGCAGCACTCACATTTGACTGCTGAAAGATCTCATTGATGTCTATGATGGGCAACGTGTTGGTGTTGTTGTGCACAAACCGTGTGGCGCTTTCCAACAGGGCATCGTTGGGGCCGGGCACTTCGCGGGTGCGCGTCACTGTGTGCGAGAGAGTATTGCGGCGTGGCGACAGTATAAACGTCTCATTGTTTCGCACATGGAGCTGGGCTAGCGTCTGGGTCTCGTTGAGTTCGCCGCCAAAGTACTCGGCACGATAGAGACGATAGCGTGGATTCAAATGCCGCACATCTGGCGCAAACAGCTGTATGGAATCGGGATCATCGCTCAGTTCCAGAATGACCTCACTTTTTAGATCGTTCAGGCGCTTATTCATGTCCGTCTGAAAGATGAGCACACGGGAGCTGGGACAAATGACGCGCACGGTGATTGTTTCGCCAGTTTTGACCGTATCCTCATCCGACACAACCGTTGATGAACTTGTTGCGAGCCTTCCATGGGTTTTTCTGTCAAAAGTGAATTAAGTTTGGCTCAAATGCAACGATTCCAATGCAACTGAAAACTCACCTGAGAAACAAACTGCGCAATTTTTGCATAGTTTGTTTATTTTTGGATGGGTTTAACGGGTTGGTAGCGTTTTTGGGTGTGGGGTGCGTAAATCCAACAGAGAATTTCGAAAGGATAAGTAGAAGAAAAAAACAGTTAACATTTATGATTATTGACTTGGCAGCTTACGCATTCGCCTGCTCCGCTTTCCTTGCTTTTTCCTGCTGCAACTGCAGCTCCAATTGGATGCGTCGCCTGCGAGCCGGCGAGGGGGTGCGCAAAACGCAACCGCCGCTGCCGCCAATGAGATCCGTTTGCGTTTCCGTTTCCGTTGTCTGCACAGGCATCGAACTGCTGGAGGCGCCGCTGCGCAGACTAAGTCTGCTGCCCTCATCGCTGCCGCTGCCGCTGGCGCTGGCGCTGCTCGCTGTGCGTGGGCTGTTGGCACTGGAGTTGGGTTCGGTTTCGCTGCCCCGTTGCTTGCTGCGTGCTAACCACTTGGCGCGCTTCTCGTTGAATTTCTCGCGCATCCAGGGTATCATATTGTGTCTGCCATTAAGTGCGCTTTGTCTGTTTTTACATTGTGTTTCGGTTTTTGCACAGTTTTTCCAATTCACCAAAATACAAATAAAGTGCACAGCTGTTTCCAGCGTTGCCACATCGGCGGACTTGTTGTGGAACCCAAAATATCAAAACTGCCACAACAATTAAATTCCATTAGAGGCGGTCCAAGAGCATTTGATTTGTAAAAAAAAATATATTTAAATAAAAAGTACTTCAGCTTCTAATTTAAATATGCCTTTAGCTATTGGCACCATTGTGCATGCAAGCAACAGTTATTCATATTTACGATAACAAACATTTGAAATTTGTGGATTCTGTGTAGTGGTTCCAACGCGTGCGTGTGAATGGCCAAATGGCGATATAAACAGCAAAGCAACTCTGCATTTTTTGGCTTCTCTTTTATTATCCACACACATTCGTGTCGGTCGTTGCGGTTCTTGGCACAGTCATTTGTAGAACGCGCAAATCAAACTGTAAAAGGGAAACCGAAAATGTCGAATACACACTAGAAGCAGAAAAAATCCAACGCAATTTCATCAATGCAGCGCGCGCGTCCATCATACATATGTATTAATTATTAAATGAAAAGTGATTTTAGTTGTGCATGGAGTGCGTCAGTCAGCGAGCGAACCAGAGTCACGTAGCATAAAAAAAGAAGCAGGCCAGCAAAAGAAAAAGTTACATGTGGGTATAGAGGCGAATATAATATGAAAGAGATGAGCATAAAGAAGACAACGCGCGACAACGAAGACGACGATTAAAACACACACAAAGCGCGACACAAATAACAAAAACAAGAAAAAGCAGAAAAATAGTGCAGGAAAAAAGCCGGAACGACACAAATGAATGGGCCTCAACACTCGTACGCTGCCAAACTACATACATACATGTGCACACATATGCATACAAAACACACGCATACACTTGCGCCAACAACACCACCAGCACCACCACAATTACAACACAATAACAACAAGAGCAACATACACATAACGCAACATCAATTTGTTTGAAACCAAAAGCTTGGCCCAACTACAAAAAACAGCAAGAAGCGCAGGTAAGCGGCAGTAAACATAAGTTTTTAGCAACAAAACCGCTGATAAAAGTCCCTAAAGCAGCGCAATTTTTTCGCATGTGGGTGTATGAGTGCGCATGAGTGTTTTTTTCGGCAGTCCTATACCTGTGTGTGTGTGTGTGTGTGGGTGTCTATCTCTCTATCTCTATTTCTGATTCCGTTTTGATTTGCTTTTACAGTTGCTTTTTGTTTATGTTTGTAATATGTCGACAATTAGCTTGCACTTTTGCCATCTCTAAATAAAAATAAATGATATCTACGCATTTGTTTATATGAGCAAGCAGCAACAACAGAACAGCCAGAGAAAAGCTCTCACTCTCGCGCTCATGAGTGTGGCCAGCTCTGCGTGCAGGCAGTGTTGCTGCGCTCAGCTATTTTTTCATTTACCGCAATCAGCTTATTTTGCGCTCATGTTTCCGTTAATTAGAGTAGAATAAAATAAATATTTATGGAAAAGTGAGTCAACATTATCTCTTTGTCGCAAAACTCTGATACATATATTATGTATATTATAAATTACTTAAATTCAATCTCAGAAGCATTTCAAAATACTTAACTAAAATGAATGAATTCAAAACAAACCCAAACATTTTCTTTGCTACCCGTTTTAATAGCTTTTTTTTTTAATAATAGCTTACTAGTTTTTATGGCTTTTCTTTAACTTGTTCTCAAAGGCGCCAGCACTAACAGAATTTGCAAAAGCTGTTTGTGCTTTGGACTTTTTTAGTTTGTTTGTTTATATTATTGTTGTTCTTGTTGATTCTTATGGCCAAATATCTTATCGCATAGAAAAAATTGCATTGTGACAGAGAAAGATGCTGAAATTGCCGGAAGACAAAAGTTTATTTTGATGGATAAAAGTTGAACGAATTTTAATGCAATTTGTTTGTTTTTGTTTTTGCTATTTTGTTTTTTTTTTCAGCATTTTAGTATTGTGCGCAGCGCTAGCGGGCTTCATATGTAATTCCATTTATTGCTACAACAGCAACAACTGCAACTGCAACCGCAGCAGCAACTTAAATTTTAAGATTATAAACAAACAACAAAAACCAGCTAATTGTAAGACTTTAGTTAGGTGAGTAACAAATGTTTAACTGATGCCCCTCTATGAACACAGCGTAATTAAGTTTCAATAATTACAGTAATTAAGCATAGTAACAGCATGTGGAATTCCGAACCAACACATCGCCAGCAGCAGCAGCAGCAACAACAATATAATGGCAACACTACCTCGGCGGGGGGAGGCGGGCAGCCTGCCAAACAATTGGGCATGACATCGGCCATTAGCCTGGCCGAGCCTCGTGCCGAGGATCTGCAACGCACAGAGGAGCTTAGCAAATCTCTGGAGCCGTACAATGTCTTTGAGAGCCAGGATGAGCTGAATCATCGCATGGAAATATTGGCCAAACTGAATACGCTGGTCAAGCAGTGGGTCAAAGAGATATCCGTTAGCAAGAATATGCCCGAGGCGGCCGCCGAGAAATTGGGCGGCAAAATCTACACATTCGGCTCATATCGCCTTGGCGTGCATCATAAGGGGGCCGATATCGATGCGCTGTGCGTGGCGCCGCGTAATATTGAGCGCACCGATTATTTTCAGAGCTTCTTTGAGGTCTTGAAGAAACAGCCCGAGGTCACCGAATGCCGTTCCGTCGAGGAGGCCTTCGTGCCGGTCATCAAAATGAATTTCGATGGCATCGAAATTGATTTACTATTTGCGCGACTCTCGCTCAAGGAAATACCCGATGATTTCGATCTGCGCGATGATAATCTGCTCAAGAATCTGGATCCGCGCTCGGTGCGCAGCCTGAACGGCTGTAGAGTGACCGATGAGATACTAGCCCTGGTGCCCAATATTGAGAACTTTCGACTGGCGTTGCGCACCATCAAATTGTGGGCAAAGAGTGAGTTGTGGCATAAATGATATAGACATATTTATATTGACTGATCCACGCTTATTTCCAGAGCATGGCATCTATTCAAATTCGCTGGGCTATTTTGGCGGCGTCACCTGGGCCATGCTGGTGGCACGCACGTGCCAGCTATATCCAAATGCTGCCGCCGCGACGCTGGTGCATAAGTTCTTTTTGGTCTTCTCGCGCTGGAAGTGGCCCAATCCGGTATTGCTTAAGCATCCCGATAATGTCAATCTACGATTTCAAGTATGTTTGTGTGTTTGTGTGATTAGCAAAAAAGTGCCGGCTAAACTCGTTCTACCGTATTGTTTATTTTTAGGTCTGGGATCCGCGTGTTAATGCCTCGGATCGTTATCATTTGATGCCGATCATAACGCCCGCATATCCACAACAAAACTCCACATTCAATGTGTCCGAGTCAACAAAGAAGGTCATATTGACCGAATTCAATCGCGGCATGAGCATCACGGATGAGATCATGCTCGGTCGCGTTAGTTGGGATCGCCTTTTCGAGGCGCCCAGTTTCTTTTACAGATATCGTCATTTTATTGTACTGCTCGTCAACTCTCAGACAGCAGACGATCATTTGGAATGGTGCGGTCTGGTCGAGTCCAAGGTACGCCTGCTCATTGGCAATCTGGAGCGGAATCCGCACATTGTTCTGGCTCATGTCAATCCCAAATGCTTTGAGCTGAAAAAGGGCGCTGCTAGCGCAAACAATTCGCAGAATAACAGCGGCAACGAGGAGGATTTGAAACAGCAGCCGGCACAAACCGCCGTCACCACGGCACCATTCTGTTCCCTTTGGTTTATTGGCCTGGAGTTCGAGCGTTCCGAGAACCTCAACATTGACCTCACCGAGAGCATACAAAACTTTACAGAGCATGTGATTATGCATGGCGTAAGCAACAGTTGACCAAGTTCTTGTAAATGCTATATTTTAATACAAACATCTTTGACCATTTTCAGTTGAACATCAAAATGCTGAAGGAGGGCATGGCCATTGACGCGCGCCATTTGAAGCGCAAACAGCTGTCGCTCTACCTGGACGCAGACTTCCTCAAGCGCGAACGCAGGTCCATGGAAAGTCACAACAATTTCAATAACACGCTACTGGCGAATCGCAAGCGTCTGTCCTCGGAGCTGGCGCAATCACAGGATCCGCTGCCGCCGAGTCAGCAAACGGCGAGCAGCAATCGTGGACGCGACAGCGGCGGTGTCAAGAGGCAACGTTTGAGTGAATCGGTAAATTTTAATTAATTAGATTTATATATTGAATATTATATTAATCTATGTTTGATCATTTTTTTCTACAGCTCATTGAGGACAATTCGAATGCCTCTAGCGATACGGGTGGCATGACGCCCACCACGCCCACAGCGGCGCAAATGAATGCGCCCAGTTTCAAGGCAACGAGCAAGAATGGCTCGGATAGCAGTAACTGTGTGGAAAACACGGAGCAGGCAGCAGCTTCGGTGCCGCATAATAATGGCAGCAGCAGCAACAACAATGCTAGCAGCAGCAACAACAACAACAGCAGCACGACGACAGCTGAGGTAGCCTGCTCGTGACAACCGCCAATGCCACAAGCACAGCATCAGCAGCAGCAGCAGCATCATCAACAGCCACAACAGCAACAGCAGCCGCCGTCGCTGCCGCCGCCGCCACCGTCTCATCATCATCATAAATTTCGCAAGAACAACAATGCGGCCGCGGCGGCTGCTTCCAATAGCATTTTTAACCAGCGTTCAATACTGCATGCGGCTTCTAGTCTAACGGCCGCTCTAAGCATAACGGGACACAAGCGCAAGCAGCCAGCAACAACAACAACAAAAACTAAAATAGCAGCAGTAGCATCAGCAGCAACAACAACAGTTGCTGCCAGCAACAGTAATAAAAATGGCAGCGGCAACAACACTTTATGCCACTACATTGATGACGATGATGACAACAACCAACAGCATCAGCAGCAACTGCTACAGCAACCACCTACCACCCAAAAACCACAACAGAAACAACAACAACAACAATCAGCGAATGCTGCTGCTGCTAGAGCCATGCCAGCAACAGCAGCAGCAACAACAACAACAACAACAACTGCAGCAACAGCCGCCGCAACAGCGGCAACGACAATTTCTTGTAAGTTATTTAAATGTCTTTCATTATTCTCCATTTTCTCTGTATTTGTAAATGTGACGCACAAGACTGTTTTTTCTCTATAAGAAACAAAAACTATTTCTACGCTTAAACAACAACAACGCATTCCTTAGCTAATAAAACTACACGATACCTGGCAAGAAAAGAGAACGATTTCAATTTCAAGAAATAGATTTTAAAATGGTTTCAGATTTACTTGACAACATTTATTCAAACTTTTTTTCAATAAATAAAATTAATGAGAGTAAAAAACAAAGAAAAGAAAAAATGAAAAAAAAAAAATATGTTTGGTATTTTTATTTAACAAAATTTCAAATATTTGTGTGCCTGATATTCTTTCGTTTTTTTTCGTTTTTCTTACAGCTTTTTCTGAACATTATTTAGATTAAATAAATGTTTGTATATGAAAATTACAATGAATATAATTGTATTAGTTTAAAAAAGTATATTTAATTGTGCATTTATCTGATGAATTGTTCGTTCGTTTTGTATTTGCAGTGTAAAAAGCTATTACATGTACCATTAAGGCTTAGTTTTCGTAGTTAACGTACCCATTGATTTTTCCCTGGCATTTTGATGTCACAAAACTGAATGGAAGCCCCTATATTTTATACAAAACGGTAAGTTTCAAATAAACTTAATCGTTATACAAAATATTGGCTAATATGTTTGTTTTTTTTATTAGGTTTCCATTTTAAAGCTGCAGAGTTTTGTTTTTACTTTTAGCCCTCAACGCAATGCGTTGGGCATATGCATACATACCATAGAAAACGGACAACAACTTCATGACTTAAATATCAAATCAACAACAAGAACAACTTTTGAGGCGGCCCGAAGAAAGCATTTCGCTAACATTTGTCTTAGTGTTTTCTCCCAATAATATTGTTGTACATCTTTTTTACTTCCCACAGCTGGAGTATGGAGAAGTGCCAAGAGCAGAGAGAGAGAGAGAGAGTGTGTGTGTGTATATGAAAGGGAGAGACAGCTGATGGCACACAAGAACAACAACAACAACAACAACATCAACAACAACAACAACAACAACAACAAAATGAATGAAACAAAGAAACAAAACAACAACAACAAGAACTGCAACAAGATCAGAATCTATTTGTAAATTTAGAATCGACTATATTCTATATCTTTTTTTGATTTTCAATTTCACCTTGTTTTTTCAATCTTTGTTTTCTTCTTCTTCTAGTTGTACGCTGAAAATTTGAAACAATTATGTTCGTTTTTCTAAGAAATGATAACTGAAAAAAGGTAATATCAAAAAATATATAATTGAAATGAAGATATTGATTTAATTTTACCAAATAAACAAACAAAAAATGCATAGCGAAAGCTCAAAAAAAAAATCTTGTGTTCTTATTTATTGCTGGAAATAACTGCGGACGGCTTTTAGAGCTTTTACGAGGGAAGGGTCCCATTTGTTAAGGATATCAAAGATATTGCTTTAAGTTTATTTTTAAGCTTTATTCAGTTTGTGTACGGGACAGCCCTGATATGGAATATTCTACAGCATAAAGTTGATGATAGAACTCGAGAACTTTCTTTGTCTATCATGTTTATACGGTCCGACAGCTCAATGCTCCAACCTCACTTAATTCCAGCTACAATTAAAATTGTAATAGGGGATATAGACTTGGACTAAGACAGAAATGAAGATTTGATACAGGAATATAATTCTCAGGAGCTGATGATGATTGTTATTAATTTTATCACAATTATTTTTAGTTATAATTATTATGATACAATAAACAAATAGAATTAAGCCCTAGGGATTTTGGCACAAGGCATTATTCCATCCTACCTATACACCAGCTGACGCTGAAGAATGTGTAATAAAATATAATAATATAAATAATAATTTAACATTATAGGAAAACAACTGAACGTAAGAGCTAATGAGATCAAGACACTAGTAATAAATTATAATAAAAGAGTTTTTTATGAAAAAGAGTTTTAAAAAATGAAATTTTTATTTCAAAAGTTAAATACCTGCAGTTACGCGTCGAAACTGGAAAGTGGAATGTTTGCAGGAAGGAATCAGAGTGGAAAGTGGAGAAAGATTCTACTAGAAAGATTCAAATGTCTTTATGTGCTTTTGTGTTTGGAAACTTGATACGCTTTAGACTTTTCCAAGACATTCCACTTTCCAGATTTGGCGCCTTCCTGCAGACTTTTGGAAAATGGAACGTCTGCTAGAAAAAGTCTAAACTGGAAAGTGGAATGTTTGCGAAAAGGAATCAAAATAGGAAAGTCGCAGGGTTCTATGTGATCTTGCCTTCGATTCTTTCCAGCAGTCATTCCAGTTGCGACGCTTTTCTGCACAGATTTCACTCTCCAGTTTCGAGCCGTTCCTGCCAACAACTGGAAAATGGATTTTCTGCTGGAAAGAATCAAACCTGGAAAGTTCTGTCCGTTGGAAAGTTGCGAAACTGTACCAAGTTACTTAAGGTACTGCTCACTTTGCTTGTCAATCTGTTCCAGAAATAAGTGTGCTCCTTTAAGTAGAATTTCCACGCAAAATACTAGAATTTACCACTGATTTCCATGAAAAGCGAAACCAACAACGATTTAAAATAAACAGAGAACAAACCTAGATATGGGATTAAAGAGGATCAGCAGATCAAACATATGCGAAAGAAGCACGAAGACATATTAGAAAATTAAAGATCTATAATAAAACCCATCTGGAATTGGAGATACACTTAAAGAAAATGTAAGGCAATTAAAGCAAAAAGTATTTCCAAATATTTATATGATCTTAAGTGTTGGCTTAGTTATAAATTCTCAGTCAACAGGTGGTCCGGGCTCGTGGTACAGTACCCGAAGGACTCAAGCACGGTAGCACAATCTGCAAATGCCGCACACTTGCGTACAGTCAATACAAAAAGCTATGCGGCAAGGACGATCGTTGGGTGGAAGGACATAGATAGAAAGACAACAGCGCTTCGCGCTAACAGATCAATTAACCAAGCGGCGATCCTTTTTGGTCCGGGTACAGGGACCTAACCTAATTGCACTTCTGCGAATTTATGCCGCGACACAGCTGCGCGTTTTTACCCAGAATATGTGGGATTAATCCGTTTATGGCCACGGATTAAGTTGCAAAATTTTTCAACGAAGGTCAACTGCGATTTCCATGGAAAGCGCCGACTAAGCACAGGTAAATCTAGGTAAGAGCCGATAAGCCGACCTCAGGTACATGCCACGTCTGGGGTATATAAGATCGGGCTGCGGCCGTATCGAACATCAGTTTGCATTCGAGTGTCAGTGTGTAAGGATCCGGCGTTAAGAAGAAGCCCAATATAACAAATATTATATGGTAAACTTTGTTCAGTTTTGCCAGGCTCTTTTTGTGCGCATCACTGGGTGAAGTTTGTCGTATAATCGAAAAAGAACAGCAAAAGAATAATATTATTACTAAAAATACCAGGATCTCATAGCTTTGCTTTTGGGATACATTTTGTGCGGTTATGTCTGCCTCCAAAACCCATCACTGGGCAAAGTGTGTCTCAAAATTGCGGCTACTCCGATATTCCAGTGTTCCATCGTTCCAGTGTTCCATCGTTCCAGTGTGAAAGTGTTTCAGTTCCAATATTCCAGTATTTTAAAATTAAATGGCGATTGTCGGTATGGTCGCTTTTTTAAACTAATATAACATTATCTCTATAAAGTGACTAGACCGAACACTCGTGCTATAATTTTAAAATGTTCAACGTATAGAAAAATCACAAGTTCCCGATTCGAAATCCGGCGCCATATATATATATATGTATATATATATTCTATATCGTATAGAGGTTGCAATTAGTTTCTTTGGTCGTCCAGCCTTAGGTGATTTCTCTGATCATAAAGCTAGACAACCATTGAAGTTCGTTGTGGCATAAGCAGCGGCTATAACCAACTATATATCCGGCCATATATATTATATCTGATATTTTCTCCTATACCACACATTGGGTCATGCGCTAAAAGGAACGATCGTTGTGATATGCGTTCGTTAACCGTTACATATCACAGTGATTTTCCTTTATAGCGCGTGCAGCCCGTCAAACAACTCGATATGCGATCTATATCCATGTCTATATAGACATAAAACCAGCTAAATCGTGCAGTTATCTGTTTATAGCCTTTAAAGTAGAGAGAATAGACGCTGTGCTGTATGTTTTGCGTATTGTCTATATCACAGTGGCTGTTCTTTTTGTACCTGAAGCGCCATACAACATTATTTTCTTAAATTGTGAAAGTTTCATAAATATTCGCGGACAATTTTCGATGTGCTATGTTTAACCGCAGGGAACTGCTGCTGCTGATATACTGTATATGTTATATCGCATCCATATCACAGTGGCTGTTCTTTTTGGTTGCATCGCAATTTACAACAATTTGTCAACTGAAATTACCTTTATTATTAACTAAAGTATGCAATTTGTTCAGTTTAATGGCGCTCGTCAATTGTTTAAAAGGAAGAGAACGTTCGCTGTTGATGTAGTCGACCTTTGTACTCTTTATATCACAGTGGCTGTTCTTTTTTGTTTAGCAATTTGTCAACTTAATTCATCGTTAATTAGTTAATACTGTTAACAACAACATGAAACATTATTAATAAAACAAGTAAGAGGTTCTAGTCGGGAGCTCCTGTCTAGGGGATACCTTGAACCCTTTTCTTCCAACACCAAATGCAGATATATATACTATTCTAGAAGCATGTCAAGTCTGATGACCAGGTTGTTGATATCGATATTTATCGATTGCTTGGAAACGCGAACAGGTTATCGATTATCGGAAACAAACTCGATCTGCGCATGGACTAGGAGGACCTACAGCAACTCCTACAGAAGGACAGAGAACGGATCGGAGGGCTAGATCGACTCGGCTGTTGATGCTGATCAAGAATATATATATTTTATGGGGTCGCATATGCTTCCTTCAGCCTGTTACTAAACTAAATAATAATAGTCAAGCAATAAATATGAATATTAAAGATTAAAAGTTTGTATTTATGAAATATGTTGTTTTTCAGCCTTAAGCCTTTGCCCCATCCGAGGCATCGCTAGAATAAAAACAAACTCCTAACAATACAATCTTGAGTTAATAGGCATATTTGCACGCAGGACGCTTTTTTTTATAGTGGAACATTTTATTCGTACTTCCGGCGCTTAGTTTCCTTTTCCTATTCCTATTCCGTTAGCCAGACACAATGTGGCCAGGCACGTGTAGCCATGTGGCATGCATTGGTGGCATGCAACAATGGCGTCGACATTGCCAGCCATTATATGCAGCCATGTGCGTGTGTGTGTGTGTGTGATGTGTGGCACACAGGTAGCTGGCTGTCAATGAATGTCATTTTACTTGAAAGCGCCCCCAAACACCTCGAATGCCGCACTTTGTTGCCAAACACGTTCATGCCGCTTTTTTCGTGGCATTTGTGACAGTTGCAATGTCAATTGAACAGTTGAAAAACTTTCAGAGATTGTTAAAAAAATTAAAGATATAGTTATCTGAAATCTATGTTTATATATATACAACATATAAGCCCGAGTCTTAAGAGAAAGGAAAATTGCAATCTAGGGGAAAATCAACAGCATCAGCTTCAATCGTAAGCTTGGGTGGCTTTGCCGTTTGAGCGGAGAAGTCGCTGGCTCAAATTCAACATTCAGTTTTCAAATTCTAAGCCCAATTTGGGGAAACTAGCAAGCGGTGTAGTCGCTGGTTCAAATCAAACATATATCAACATAAATCGTAAGCTTGTGTGGCTTTGTTGTTTGAGCGTTGAACTAGCAAGCGGAGTAGTCGCTGGCTCAAATATAACATTATTTTATTTCTTACGTTCGAACAATTTGTCGACACTTGCATTTTTATATAACTTTGCATACAATTTTTTATGCATTTCTTCAAATCTTTTACAATTTATCTAGGATACACAAAACAAAAAATGTTCCATGTCCCATGGATACAATATAAATATACTACATAATGATGAGAACTTTGTGATATTTATTTTTCGTTTAGTTTGTGCTACTTTTCCGCAAAATACTTCTTATAGAAACTGGAGAAATCAGCTGAAATTCGTAATGCCTCATTCTACTTTGCTAGCAAAGCGATACAAATAATTTTCGACACGGATCTTGGCGCGCAGCTCCTTGCGTGGGATGGACTCGGTGGCGGCGGTGGTCCCGTTGTGATCGTGAAAGAAGCCACAATAGCGGGCGGGCACGAACTGTCTCATCTGCTGGCGCTTGCGATAGCGCTCGACAACACTCAGGCCGCAGTGCTTGATGGTGGTCATCTCCTCCTTCATGCACTTGCGGCACATATCCTTGTCGGTGCCAAAGGAGTGGAAATAGTCGCCTTTGGGACGCTCATGACAGACCAGGCACTGGGCCACATTGTTGGGGCCGCAGAAGACGGCCACCGCGGGCCAGATAATGCGACGGGTTCCAAAGGCCGTTTCCAATTTCCAATATGGATATTTGTTGAGGGTCGAATAAGTGGAGGGACTGCGTCAGGCGGGAATAATTGTCTATTCTTTGGGCACCTGGTTTTTGGCATTCACTGACTTACCCGGGAGTTACCCATTTGGGTTCCGACACCACATACTTGTCGAAGGTGTAGCCAGCGCGGAGTATCCAAGGTGTTGCCTCATAGGCGCCCATGGGTGGAGCAATCTTCTCCGGGTCGACGGGCAGACGGGGCATCTTGTTGGCCAGAGCAGAGAAGCCAGCATTGGAGGGATACTGCAAGAGTTTATTTGAGTGAGAAGAGGTGGCAAAGAGAATACAAAATAGAGGAAGAGAGAGAAAGACCGACAGATATGCAAAAGGAAAGAGAAAGAAAAGAAAAATAGAAGAAGTAAGCGAGAAACAAACTGAGAAAGTGAGAGAAGAGAGAACCATAAGAGGAATGTTATGCAGGAGATTAAAAAAAGTCTGAGCTGAAAGAAAGAGACAGGTAGATGGAAGGTAGAAGAAAGTAAAGCGAAGAAAAGTAAAAGAAAGAGAGGTAACTTCAAGAGAAAGTTATCTTTACCATTTACATTCGCTGCACTCACCTTAAAGCCAATAGGCTTGGAACAGTCGTAATCAATTGGACTGGGTTGTTCGCGTCCCTCCGGCAGATTGGATCTCATGAAGCTGTTCATGAAGGGTCCACTGATAGGCATCACCTCGCGATCCATGGTCGTGCCAAAGGCCACCTTGGGCATCACAGGCGGATTGACCACATATTCAAAGCCTGTTGCGAAAAGAGAACAATTGGATTGAAACTTTTATGTGAAATGTCGGTTAAGGAATGCCACCTCTTGCCCGGCAGCGTGCCAAGATCAGGCGCGTCTCGGAGCGCTGACGACGCAGCTGCTCCCGTTCCTGGGCGTTTGGCAGGCGTGCACGCATCCTGGGTCGGTGTCGCTGCTAGACTGAACTTGAGGCCGCAAACTGGCAAATTGATGGCCCTGTCGATGGCTGACTGGAGGCCGGGTAACGTGCCCCGACTGACGGCAGAGGGCATGGCACGCATGGCACGCACCTGCCCCAATACCAATCTGTGCACCTGCCATCAATTCAAAATCAATATGACAAACGTGTCTCCACAGGCGACGCGGCATTAGCCAAAAGCAGTTATGATTGCCCCCAGTCTAGACAGCTATTTGTTCTATTTGCTGAACTTTGACCCAGTTCTCTCTGATTTATGGCTCTAATCACTTTTTGTGCATATTATTTTTATGTGGTTACGAAAAAAAGTGAGTGAGACTTTCATATTGATGGCCACATTTGGAAATTGATATATCAAAAGGATATGTATAGCAAATGGGTAAAGGGTTTAACTAAGAGAAGAGTTCCATTTATGTTCCACAATATTTCCTGTTTCTTGATCTAAGTATGGCACAAGAACAACGAAATAGCTAAGATTAACTGAAGCATATAAAGATTGAGAATGTTTTTGAACTTATGTCCAACTAATTATATAGTTAAGAGCAGATCTTATTGTCAATAAGGATAGGGTTAACAATTTCTCCAACTATATTCGATATATTTTCCGAAAAATATTAATCCACCACCCAAACCAACAAACCACAAAAGAACAAATCTTAAAGAAACAAAGAAAGATAAGGGCTGAGGACGCACTAACCGAAAACTAACTATAGTAACTCGGGAACAACAAAGGTAAACATGGGCAAATTTGTTATCCAAGTTCTTTTAAACAATATTAAATGATATGTATTGTTAACAGCTTACTCACCCTCCATGATGAGCAGTCAACAATTAGAATGGCTTAACAATTGAATAGTCTCTGAATAAAAGTACTTAAAATTTATAAAAACGATAACAATTATAATAATAACACGCGACGTTGTGCCTTCGGGTAAATTGGCTAAAGTAAACAATTTGAACAAATTGTACAAAATGACAGGCAGAGTCGAAGACATATTTACAAAAGGCAGGCTGCCAACAGAAATTTGCTTGTGAAATAGTTGAGCAAACATTGGAAATGTGGCATGCAACAGGCGCAGTCGGATGGCAGAATAATGCGTTGCATTTCAATTCGGATGTCGAGTCGGATATACGAGCCTAAGATACACACAAGGAAACTTTTAAATGGCTTTTCCAGCAATTTTCCAAGTGGGTTGTCCGGGGGGCTGGTTAGGTTGGGCTCGTTGCAAGAACCGCAAAGTGTGCACCTACAAAATGACAGAATGGCTGCATGACATTAATGCCAGTTAACCCCAAACGTTGTCCTCGTCGTCGACGGCGGCGTCGCCGTCGTCGTCGTCAGCAGCAGCTATGGCTTTGGGTTTTTCGGCAGCAACCAGCTCCTGGCAACCGCACCCCCACCCGCCCTTTTTGGCCAACGCTCACGCACATGAATGCTAATAGCGCAGACGGCGGCAGAGACGGAGGCAGAGGCAGATGAACTGACAGGCAGCACGCAGAATTGCACAACCGCAGCGCAGCCACAGAAGCCATGCAATGGCTCCGCCCACCTGCCTACACAAGCCGCCCACGCGCACAGTAGCTTCACACTGCCGAAACTGCTAACCTATACAATTATTCAAGGGGTATTGAGTAGTTTACCTAACTGATTAATTATATTTAAAAACTGATTAAATGCAGTCCAGTGCGTGATTGTGAACGATTATTCGTGTGTGTGTGTGATGCATTAAGCATAAAGCTGCATTATCCAAAGAGAGAGAGAGAGAGAGAGAGAGAGAGAGTTGCAGATAATTAATTTGCTCTCGCCATGGGCGCAGCTGAAGCTTTAATTTCCGTTATATGGTTTTGGCTGCAGCCTGCAGAGCGCACAATATGATTGTGCGTGTGTGCGCGTGAGCGGGAGAGCAAATTCGAACACAGGCTGCAGTCAAGCGAAGATGATTATGATCGCGTTGTCTATGGTGTGAGCGGGAGAGTTATCTTAGAAGTGTCTATCTCTAAGCTGTTGTAGTCTAAGAGTGTGTGCCGGCTTAGCGTAGGCGTGAGATAATTGTATCGATTTAGTCTGTGCGCGTTTGTCGTCTTAATCGGTTGTGTTCGCCGCGCTTGTTTGTAAAATAGTTGTTATTTGCAATTAATAAACAACCGATTATTAAATGTGTGCGTTCGTGTCGCGAGTTTGTTTGTTGTATACATTATATCAATCCTCCTTTCGTTACGCGATCGTGGTAGTTTACTAGATATTTATTACTCAATGACTGCAATATGAGTTGCTTGATTTTGTGTGCTTTTTTCACATAGGCAAAAAAGGGCGCGCAGTTGTGCTTGAGCCACAGTAGAGCTTTTGAGCGAAAATGACAAGCAACGGAGGGGATAAAAAGCTGCGGCAGTAAAAGGTAAGTCAACTTTAACAGTTTAACAGTTTTTATTTATGAAATGGAAACTGTTTAATTTGCAAATTAAGTCTATCTCAAGTGAAACGCTTTTTGAATTTAAAGAATAAATCTTAAAGGCTTATTAATTTTACAAGTTATTTGTAAAGTTTGTGTCCCACTGTGCAACAACAGCGTGATGTGAGCTGCTTAATTCGTGCAAATAAAATGATTGTGCAACATATGTAACTGGTTCGCTTGTGGGTCTATTATTCCAAGTACAGTCACACACAGTAAGTCCTTGCATATGGGCGCACTTGGGGCTCAAACCAGCTGCTTGGGGTGGACCAAAACCCAAACCCAACGCCAACGCACAAACCCCAATTCTACCCCGTCCTTAATATAGCTGCATTCTGTTGCACGCTTGCCGCAAACTTGCAATGCAATTAAATTGTAATTTCGCATTATTTAAGTGTTTTGCTGTGTAACATTTTGGTTAGCGAAATTTGGCAACGGGTTTTCTGTAGAGGGCAAGGGGTGGGGGGAGCTGGGTTGTCGTTTATTATGTCAACAATTAGTGTAATGCAAATTAAACTGTTGCCATTTGTCATAATAATTTAAATACAATGAAGCTAGCAAGTTAATTTTTGTTTAGACAATGATAAAAATTATAATTCTCTCTCTCTTGGAAAATTGTGGAAAATTATTTACTTACGTTTTGTATGTGGCAGCCTGCAAATTAAGCTTCAGCACGTATCTAAAAGATTAAGTATTATTGTTTAAGGAGACTAATTGAAGTCTTATGGTTATTATACACTTTGCAAGGGTATTCTTAGGGTATCACGGAATCTGTTAGACCCTTTATAGGCCAGTTCAGGCGGGAAACATGGATTGATAAAGCTCAATCAAGGCTCTCTTCGGATCTTTTTCATATAACAAAAAGTTATCCGATCTACATTGAATTACTTGAAAATGTATCTTAACAAAATGGTTATACGGGAATGGAATCTCTGTCATTCTCTCATTCTCTTTTTCTCTGTCCGTACCTCTAAAAGAGATTGTGATCAGTCTACGAGAAACACCTCGACACCAACTTATCTAAGGGCATTACATTTTCGCCACATACCAAATATATCCATTCCTGAGGCTGGCAAATTGTTTTTGCAGGCAGTCTATAAAAAATAAAAACAGCTCAAATATTCAAATCAGTTTTTGGGAATTGCCAGAAAACTTCATGCAAGCCAAGTGGCATGTCCTACACAAGCAATTACAGCAACAATGGGGCGTGCAAATAAAAATGCTTCAGCTTCAGTTGTGGCTTTTCAATTTTGGGCAGGACAACATGGCCAAGGCAGGACATGGCAGCATCCAAAAACGTGGCCATAAACGTGCAATTCGCATGCAAAGCACAAAAACTTTGGGCCAACATTGGAAGGACGCTAGTTGGAGGGGCGGAAGTGCCAAGCAGCATCCTGGCAGCAGCAGCAGCAGCAGCAACAAGGACATTGCTGCTCCTCTTGTTTTTGGGCGGCTGCTGTGCCTTTTGGCTAACGCAAAATTTGCCTCACAATAAAAACAAAACAATGACAGCTCACAAAACAGTTTAAGTCTATTTTGGGCCGGAAGTGCCGCTTATTACGCAGGATGTGGTTAACCGGAAATGAAACGAAATAAGCCAAGTGCGACGCACTTCCACCTCTTTTCTCTCGGTATATGCATGTGTGTTTGTGTGTGTGTGTTTGTGCTTCTGTTTGTGTTTGTGCCTGAGCTCAAGTGTGTGTGCCCAGAATTGAAGTGCATGGCAAACTAATTAAACATGCGCTTTAAGCTTATCGACTTTTGCATTCAATATCGCAATGCACTTTCGGCAGCCATTTGAATTCCTATTAACACTGTGCTACAAACATATACTCAACTCTATCGAATAAACATATAAAGTTGTGTGAGAAAATGTTTTAAGTAGCCTGTGTTACTCTGAAAAAGATTAAGAATTATCTTAAGAAATGTCCTTTAAAAGCAATCTCCATTGAAATCATGTTGCACAGTGTAATTTAGCAATCTAATGCCTTTTGGTTGGTAAGTACAAACAAACGAAGAACGTTGAAATCAAATTACAAGATGCTTCTGCCATTTGCCACATGCACTCAAATAGCATCCACCGAAGTCCGAAGTCCCTGCCCCACTCTCGGCTGACCCAAATGCCATGCAACTGCAATTTGTGTGTGTGTGTGTGCGAGTGTGAGTGTGTGTAGCATTGCAGGGCAGCTAATCATGCTAATAAACACCAAGTTGCAATTGGACAACTGGCAGTTGGCAGCTAGCAGCTAGCGACTGGCAACTGGCAACCGGCAAGTGGCAACTGGCAACTGCCACAAAAAGCATTCCATACTTACGGGCGACCATTCGCTGCCTTGTGCAGCAGCATTTTGCATTCAACGTGCGCTGCTGCTGCGGTTGTTGCTGTTCCGGCTGCGAGTTTTTGCTGCAAATCATACGAAATTGCATTGATTATGCACTTGGCAGTCAATTGTGCCTTGGCCATTGCCATTACCAATTGGGCGCGATTTCGAGTGGCCCATTAAAAGTCGAGTATTCAAGCATTCGAATACCTACTGTAAACCATAGAGCTGTAATAAAATATTCAGCGGTTGCAAAACTAATAGGGCTTATTGTTACAGCTGTTGGTTGCAAATTTACTGAGAGAGTGCTTCATTTAAAACCCTCTCAAAAAGCTTGTGAATTATTCAAAATTTGATAGAAATCTACTTTAGCAATTCATTTAGTATTTGTTAACGTTTAAAGGGAAGTGGGCATGGCTACATGCATTTGCACGCTCGTTTTTCTTGTCTGCATGCTCTCTTGAGCGTTTAATTTGGCAATTTATTTCTTGTTATGCATCCGTAACTTTTTTACCTGCCTGCTGCACAGCAGTTGTACATATATATGTATATGTATGCGATCAGAGCTTTTCACTTGATTAAAATTGATTTTCCTTTGTGCTACATCTTAAAACGTTGTATATATAAACATTACACATGCAGAGTGAATTGTTCCAAACTCTCTTTCTCTCTACTTATCATGCAGTTAGCCAATTCTCCTTTGTGTCACATTCGTAAACGTTTCATTCGTTAAACAACTCATACGTAAAGAGTGAATCATTTTAAATACCATACTGTTTCTCTCTTTCCCTCTGTTCCTCATAAAGTTAGCCAATTCACCTGAAGCCTATTTTCCTCTGTCACTCTCACTCTTTATCTGCCTTTCTCACAGAGAGAGAGAGAGAGAGAGAGAGAGAGAGAGAGAAATCATGTTGTTAGTCAATTCTCCATTGTGTCGCATTCGTAAACGTTTTTCATAAAACTACTCTCTCTCTCTTTCTCTCTCTCTCTCTCTCTCTCTGTTGATTGAGTAGTTACCGAATTCTCCTTGGTGCCACATTCGTAAACGTTTTAACCTTTTGATGGAAACAGCAAACAGTTATTTATTTTGTTGATTTCTTTTGAAAGCTTAAGGCATCAAAGTCTGCAGCTTAAGTCATTCTTAACGTATTTTTCAACATCATGTTGCATGCCAGGGAGATAAGCACGAAAGTTAGGCACGACTGCTCGTTGCATATCAGAGTAAAGGTAAATACAAAATTCAATTTGAAGCAATTGAAGTCTGGACCTGAGCTGCCCGTCTGCCCGTCTGCTCGTACGCCTGTTCGATTTTGTTGCCGGTCCATGGACAATTCGCATAGCATACGTTCTTATCTGGCCCCCAACTTGGCCGCAAACAAACTTCCTGTATCGATGCGACCACACGTACGGCTATTGCCACGCCCCCGCCCCATCGGGCTGCCCTGGAGGGCCAATATCTAAGTGAAAACACAGATCAACAGCACGACAATCAGCAGAGGCAAAGCCAAAGGCTAAAGGGAGCAAGGTGGAGGAAGGAGGAAGCTCTAGTCCCAGCCGTGGCACCTGCTACGTAGGCAGCTTCAGACAAGGTAAAGACATGGCACAGCCCAGGGGCATGTCTAACGGCCCAGTTCTCGCTTTCCTCTCGCTCGCTCGCTCTCTCTCTCTCCCTCCTTTGCTCTGCACTCTGGTAGATTGGTGGGCATGGTCACAACGCCCACAATGTGAATGCAAAGCGTCAGGCATATGCAGGGTACAAATTGTGTGAACTATGTCCCCCGCCACGCCCACTTTGATTGGGGTTGGGCTAGTTCGCTCAATTTTTGCCAGTTGCATTTCTTGAATTGCATTTAGGCAACATTTATGCATTTTTAATGTGACAGCTGAAATGATGAGACGGCAACTGCAGCCTCTGGCCTGGATAGGGCCTGGATCTGGATCTGGCCTGCCCCGGCCTGGCCTCTCGCCTCTCGCCTGCCCTATCCTTTCACCTTCTTGGCCTACGGTGCTGACAGCTTGTGCATTAGAGAGATGGTTTCATATACGATATATGGAATCATATATGTGCATTTCCAGCTCATGCAATTTGCAGTGTTGTGAAATTTCACAAAACTGTCGCCGTTCAATCTCTTTCGCCTCCTCTCCCGCCCGTTTTGGTTCCCTCAAGTTGAGATAACTGTAAATCATTGGGATAATGTGTGGGGATTTTTGTCGGCTTAACATTTTATGCACATGGGTAATTTTTGATATGCAATTTTTGGATTTTCAGAACTCTGTCATATGCATTTTTAAAGTAATTCTCAGGGGAAAATGTTGAAAAGTTTAAGACTCGGCTTAAGTTTGAGAAAACGCTGTGAAATATAATTGGAATGATTTTGTTTTTCCTAGGCAATCTTCAAAAATATAATTGAAATAGCTACAAATTCAATTGTCTTCAAATATAAATTTATTCTGAGCGTCGGACTAACAAGCGAGAGGTCGCTGGCTCAAAGTCATTAGCAGTTTTTAACTTTTAACGCTTTAAGTTAAATTCTTTCATTTTTTCATAGGAAATATGGTATTTGATTAAAATAGCCATAAATTAAATTGTCTTCGTTTTTGTTTGTGCGTACGACTAGCAATCTAGAGAGGTCGCTGGTTCAAATTCATTATGGATTTTAAGCCTTAAACGCTTTAAATTAGTTTTATCTAGTTTTTTTACAGAGCCTATATTTAAAGAAGATTGATTAACTAACCTCTAACTAGCGAGAGGTCGCTGGCTCAAATTCAGTAGCAATTTTTACTTTTAAGTAAAATATATCTAAATTGCCTTCAAATAACCATTTCAATGGTGACTTATTTTCGCTGCAGCTACTCAGAAATGTCATTCAATTCACTTCAATGGAATTTCCGATATACTTTCAACCGAAAATTTCGGCAACTTCTGCGCAGGCTGCGCTGTTTACTCAACCGCAATTGCTGGCATATGTAACCCCCTTCCGTAATATGATTGATGCCATCAAAAATGTTGATTGATGTTGTGTTTGGGTTCACATGCTTTATATGAACTATATACACAATGCCATGTTCCATGCGCTGGCAGCTCATTTAAAAGTTTCGAATAGTATTAATAACGAATGTCAGAGTTTAGCTGAAAACATTTTTAAATTATTGCTCGTAATATATCCATGAACTTGGCAACTTTAAAATTGCTTCATCGCAAAAGTTTACATTGCACAAATGTTTTGTCAAGATAAAAGACCCAACAAAGGTAAAAAAAAAACAAAAAAAAAAAAAACTGAAAGGGAACGCGACATAAATTGTGTTTATTTTCGTAAGCTAAAAACTGTAGCATACTTTTATGCGCCGTTTTTAAGGTGACAGCGACACCTTTTGCCACGCCTCACCCAACCCCTGCTCCCCGCCACACGCACTTCTAACACATTTCATTAAAGCACAATGAACACATTCTAAGCGGAATGCGTGTGCTCCTGTGCCTGTGCGTGCTGGGGCAAGCGTTTGGAGTGGGGGGTTACGGCATGGCAGGGTCTTGAAAAATATTTGCAACACTTCAGTATTTCTCCTGGAGTGTGCGGGGGCGGGGTGTGTGTGCGTGTGGGCGTTTGCCCGAGCTATACCTTAGCCTGTACGGCGATAAAAAACAATAAATAATATTTATGTGCGCTTTGATAAGGACACACTTTTGGCTATATAAACATATAGGGTGTCGCGGTAGATTTTACAGGGTATTTAAAATTTGGCACAAAGTATGTTACACAGTTTCTATAACCTAAGATACTTTATTAGGCCGTGCTCTGTGGTAGCTAGAATTGTAAAAATTTAGCATGTATTTAGCCATATTTTTGGTTGGTTTGCAGAGGGTATCCTCTAGTCGACCAAAGCATTGCCATTTGCTTTAACGGCTTATGTAACGCATCTAATCGTTGGCATTTGCGGCATGCGGCAAGTTTTTAAAAACATACCTGAATTGCCTTTGAAAAGCCTCGCTTTGTCTGTGTGTGTGTGTGTGCGCATAGTTGGCTTTAAGTGTGGCGCATAATTAATGCAATATACACACGAACACACAGACACACACACACACACGCACAGATACACACATCATCCTCCCGTTTGGAGGCACGCCGCCTTTGCGCTCAACAATTTAAGCACCTGCGACACATAAAATGAAGTCATATAGGAAGGCAGCTGTATCTGAATCCTTCTGCCTGATAAATGCGAGCAAATACACAGACACACACACTCACACACACACACACACACACACACACACACACACACACACACACACACACACACACACACACACACACACACACTCACACACACACACACACACGTACACACACACACACGTACACGCATGCACACAGAATCTCTGACACTTGTTTATTTTAATAATGTTAACCTAATTAAGTGATTAATATGCAAAATGTGCGCAGAGATTAAAACGCCGCGCGGCGTCCTGTTAAATTTTGCATAAAGTTGGTTTTTATTTTAGCCCTTGCTGCTGTCAGAATTAAAGGGTTCACAGGCATTAACATAAAGTTCGTAAATGAATAAATAAAAATGTGCACAAATTATGGGCTAATACTCTTACATGATTTGACGTTAGTTAAAACATGGTTTGCTCTAGCAAATATGCATTTGAATTGAGAAATCTAGCTTAGTTTATGGTTCTAGTCTAGTAATCGATTATCAGAAAAAAACTTATGCTGCCCAGACACTACGAGAACCTTCGTTCAAGTCTCTAGTAGTTATAAGTTATAATATCTGACAGGACAGGCGGATGGACAGACAGAAGGACATGCCAAGACCGACTCAGTTATTGATGCAGATAAAGAATATATATGGAGGAGCGGATGATTCCTTCTCCCGTCTCCCATTTGCATAAAGTAATTGTTACATATTTACCGTTTATTCAAAATACAAAGTAAAATATTCGCTATCAATTTAAATTTCCTCTTTCGACATGCTAAAAAACGAAACAAATTAATTAAGCTTAATAAATTGGTTTTTAGCCAGAAGCATCTTAGTTAAACGTCCAGCCCGTGCGCAACGATTTGTGACTTTGATTAATAGATATAGCTAATCCATAGCTAAGCTCCATTGTATTACAACTGTCACCTGCAAAGTGCAGTACATTTTCCCCCCCCCCTTCAACTGTTTTACAGGCCTAACACTCAAACTGAGCTTAGCCGAGGCCTAAAATGCCAAACGGGCAATTATTCGCGTTGTCAGGGTGTAAACGCCTGAAAGTAGGCAATAAAAAGGCGTTTCTTCTGCCTAAGCCTTTTACTACACTAAAAGCTACTCAACGTTTACGGTTCCGGTTCCGCTTCTTTTTTTCCTTCTACTTTTCCTACCGAGCAGCTAATTGATGAGCAGCAAATGGCGCGTGGCGCAGAAAAAAGAAGAAACGTGAAGAGGGAAATGCGAGCAGAGAATGCAAAAACCTTTTACCGTAGGCAACTGTCAAGCGAAATCTTTGAGCATTTCTCAAACGCTTCTGTGCACAATTAAAGATGCAGCAAAAGCGGCCAAAACGGCTGAAAAAATTGGCCAACAAATGGCCAAAGAGCTGAGCGAGTCCTTGAGCGCTTGGCTTTAGAAATTAGTATTAATATTTTTGCGCTGAGTTAACACAATTTCAAGTTGGCTGCGCGGGACAAAGCTGAATACCAGAAACGGTCAGCTATTGTTGTTGTTAGCACCTGTGTGCCTGCCTACCTAGGTGTGGGTGAGTGTGTTTCTGTGTGTGTGTGCTGTTGCCAAGGGAACTGTAAGCTTTTGCACGTCTTGTGCTGAGCCAGCGCCGTGCAGCAGCAGCAGCAGCAGCAGCTGCAACGGTGGCAGCTGCAGCTGCGCTGATAATAAATTCATGATGAAGTGCAATTTATACACTTCATATGCGGCACAGACTCAGACCCCACAGCCATGCCCCCAGCCTCCCACTCTCTCCCGCTGGCCCGTTCTACTGACCCAAACGCATCCTGGCGCCGTGTCCAGTCTTTCTGCTGAGCTCGGCAACGTTCACAAAGCCAGCCCCAAAACAACAACAATAACGAGTAAAATTTTCCAAGTTTTTCGCAGCGATGCATTAAGCCTTGAAATGTTTGCGGCTAAAACTAATTACAAATGCGACTCGTCGCCACCCACTTGCCACAAAAGTGGGCAACAATATCTAGACTAAACGTTCTGAAAGAAAATTTCCTCCTTTCATTTCAAATTAATCTAATTTTTAGTGCATTCTCCTTCATGTCGTAATGCGAAATGCTGATTTTGCATTTTGCATTCTGCATTCTCGCATTCTCGCAAATTCTCTAATTCTGAATTCAGCGTTTCGCTATGCTATGCAAATTAGCCAACTCGGTTGCCAGCCAATTTGTGTGCCACGCCCACATCCATCTGAATATTCTTCATCATGCAAATCATTTCCCCTTCGGCCTTGTTGGCATATTCAATGGCCAGCCAGCCAGCCAGCCAGCCAGGTGGTTCGTAATGGACTTGCAATAGGCCCAACTCTCGCATATATTACGATTGAGCGCATATATTATGATTGGACTAGTCGAATCATGCCTTTGCCAAATTAAAGCCGAAAACTCAATTTCGATGCCGCTCTACTGCATGCAAATTACTGTTCGATCCTAAGCGCGAAAATTAATAATGCTATTAAAACAATTAAGCTGTGTTGGCTTCTTTGTCTATGGTATAATTATAATCACATATATTTAACAATATTCCAACAATTTACAGTTTATATGTCGCTACAATTACCCATTCAATTACGTATTTTAATTTAGCTGCAAAGAAATGTTAAGCTCTATTTAAATGCTTACATTTTCATGCCCTATAAACCATTAAAGATGATTAAGCAGGGTATACTGGTTTTTTGTATAAGTATGCCGAAGGGCGGAAGGGCAGAAGGGCACATTTGTTTGTCATCTTTGCGAAACTCGGAAGCCATAAGAAAGCTAAGCTCTTCTTTAAACTGACTCTATCTATCATTTGCCAATCGGAATATCTTTCAGAGATAGACGAAATTTGAAATATTTATTCTTCTTTTCTTACTTAGCTGGCTTGAGGTCCGGAAAGTTGTTCTTTACGATGCGCAGGTCAAGTCTACGAATTGTATTCGGTATCTCCTCCCATTTTCATAGTATCGTTAGATATCGAAATTATGAAAATATGTTGTATTTACATTCGATAAATAAGAAGATTTGCAAGTTGAAATTTTCCTTTACCTTATGCAGATAGACTCTACCATGTGCCATCCGAATGCCCTTGCAATTTTCGATTCTTAAATATCAACACTTGAAATTTGAGATATTTTTTGTCGCTTATCACACGCAGTATTCTTGGTATCGATAAATATCGATACTTGAATTGACACATATATATTTTCCTTTAGCATATGCAGAAAAGGCAGATGGACCTTTTCCTCTCGAAATGTCCTCCAATTTTCATGGTTTCGATAAAATCCCAAAACTAACACAATATACATATATAAGTATATATATATATGGATATAATATATATATTCTCTTTTACCAGAACAAGTCTCATCATTGTTTTTGATATATTCTCAAATTTTCTTAGAATCGAATATGTAAAAGAATTGGGCGAAAGAATGCATTTTGTGTAGTAGAAGGCTAGAATAGTTGAAAGGGTAGCTCGGCATTGGACTTAGGGTATCTCCTAGTCGCGCACTAAAGCAATATTGTGCAATTGACATTAAGTATATAAAATGAAGCTAATAATATTTATGTTCAAGTGTTTGCCTTTTTATATTGATACATTTTTAACTATAATTATTTATTCTAATTGATTTTTTAATAGCTCAATGAAAAGTTTAATTTTATTTGCATTTACATACTTTCAACTAAAGTTTATTTGAATGGCATTTAATTACAAAAATTGATTCTTTTCGTTGCTTGATTCATATTCAAATTGCAAGTGAATGCTAATGAATTGTTTACTTATTAATAAGAATAGTTCTACGAACGTTTAAAATTGAAATTCCATTTGCCAAACACTTTCTCGAGATTCTCGAAAGCTGTCACAATTTAGTTGACCGCACAATTTGACTTGTCAAATTGTTTTCTAATATATGCAAACATTTTCTGCCACAATCAATTACTTAAATAAATATGTGAATGTGCAATTGCCAGAGCTTTGCTCGCATTATTCACAAAGCAAAATGCCGAAGGGCCAACTGTTAAGCATGAACCATATAATATTTAACCTAATAAGCTCCGAAACAATTTGATTGTTCGGCCCGCATTTTGTATGCCTAATTAGTCGCCCAAATTATGTACATGATATTAAATATTTGTTTTAATATGCAGGCTATTGCCGAGGTTAAAATGATGACAGAACTTTATTAGCAGGCGCATTGTGTAAAGAATTTATAATTTACGAACTTGAACTCCAACTTATTATTATAAAAACGTTAATTAAAGCTTTTGACTAGGAGAGCTGTGCAGCTGCAATTTGTGCAGAAGCTTCCTTTTGAAACCAAAGTGAGCAGTAAGAATGGGGTTTTTGGCATATTCCACCTCCAAATATGGGGACAAGGCTGAAAATGACGACATCAGGCTGCATGGCTTAAGTGTCTGAGCCACAAACTAGCTAGCTTCCTTTTGAGTCCAAAGTGAGCACTATGCAGGGAGTTCTGTTGGTCAAAAATGAAGTCTCAAAAGCCAGCTTCGCTTTGTTGTCTAAGCGTCGAACTAGCAAGCCGATTCAAATTCAGCAGAAATTAAGAAATTTGAATAGTACAACAACAACAACAATAATAACTCCAAAACTACAAAGAAATGGAAAATCTATGAATGTCTACAAGTTATAATTAATATAATATAGGTACCTATTGGTAGATCCCCAACTGCTGATATTTATCTATGATATAATGAAGGCGATTCCAAAGATTGATTTATAGTTTCACACTATATCTAGAAATAAGAGTTGAATAGCCACAAGCTCAAAGAACCACCGATTGATAAATCAGTCAAAGTATTTTAGGATTTAATTGTAAATCAAGCAAATGAAATTGTTAATTGCAGGCGCTTAATAAATAACTAGAGACAATTCTTAATATAATACCAAATTAGAGTGCTTAAGAGTAAAAGTGCGCAATCATTTGGGGAGCACGTTAAGGCGACACCTGAAGACCAAGTCCATGATGAGCATGACGATTGCCTGAAAAGGGCAGCGACACCAGCATGCCGAACAGCTTTCTTCTAAGAAGAGACAAAGAAACGAGTAAAGAGAGAAAGAGAGGGAGAGAGAGAGGAAGAGAGAGAGAGAGTGAGTGAGAAAGAAGAGAGAAGACACATGTGATAAGCTGATTATGTGTTCTGTTTCTTTTTATTAACTCGCTTACAAGATGGACCCGGAGCGTTTGGTGCGGCACTTGCCCTGCGCATCGCGGTACTGATGAGCGCGACAACGTGTTGGCGTCTCGGCGGGCGCGGCACGTTGCACTTTGACCTTGAAAATGGGCGAATCGTGACCTTGAGCAGGCGTATACTCAATATTAACGGGCAAGGCGGCAGCATCTGTTGTTGTTGTTGTTGTTGTGATGGGCTCATCCTTGGAACGTGCATGCAACCATTTGGGCAACAGCGTTGATGATCCGCCAATGGGCGTGTCCATAATTATTAAATTGTTTGACTTGGGCCGCAAACGCTGTGTGGCAGCAATGTCCGCCAAGAGCTGAGCGCTGTACGCGCTCATGTTGCTGCTGGGCGTTGGTATGCCAACAATTGCTGCTGTGCTCACTGGCAACGGAGTTGTTGTTGCTCTTGTTGTTGTTGTAGTTGCAGCTGTTGTTGTTGTTGTTGTCGCTGTGCTGGCATCGGTGGTAAACTTGATGGGTTTTATGGTCAGCGCACTATCATCATAGTAATAGTCCTCGTCCTCCGCATTATACGATTCCTAATGAAATGCAAGAAATAAAGAACTTATTTTTAGCCTCGTCAACTCGTTAGCTGTGAAGACAACACAAATTTGTATACTCTTGCAGAGGGTATTAAGATTATGTTCTTAAATTTGTAACGCTGAAAAGTTAACACATTCAAGCTCATAAAGTAGATCGTTGTACTTGATCAGTAACTAGAGCCAAGTCAAAGCTAATGTCTAGAAACTTTCCATAGATCTGTGTATCTATAGGTTCTGACCTACCGAATCGAGCTACTTTATCATATAGCTGCCAAATAACTTGACTGAAGCTGACAAACATTAGTATACACGAGAAGCCAAATTTTATCACGATCTGATCTCCTACATTATTGTTCTATAGCATGAATCGATCATGCTTTTCTGGTTTACTTTTTTATGTTTTAAGATACGATCACAAATCTTCTCAGATATCTGCAAAACCACAAGCCACAATTCTACAAGAGAATTTCATATGCGGCTTGCCGAAAACAATCGCTCTTTCTTGTCCAACTTGTCGTGGTCACATTCCTTTACACACTTACATCGGCCAGCTCATTTTGATCCACCTCTATGATGGCCACATCCTTGATGCTAACGTGTATATTGTATTTGCCCGTCTGCCGCTGATCGTACAGCGCACGAGCGCCTTCACTGTCCTCTGGCATCGTGGCTGCCGCCTGCTCCACGGGCTGCATTTGGACATGCAACAAGCCGCACATCAACATCAGCATCAACGACAGCTGCAACATTCTGACTGGAGATTGAGACGATTTGTGTGAAACCAGTTCTTGAGTTCGCAAACAACAACTCTCTGGCACTTTCGGCTTTCAACAACTGTTGGCTTGAACGATACGCGAGCAACTGAGCTGGTCAGTGGCTTGGAGGGCTCTACTTAAAGGTTCTGGCTCGATGGCACCTACTTTGGCCAAGGTGTGAGATTATTTTCTGCTTACTTTGGGCGCTGCAAGAACCACTGAAGATGTCAGCTGCTAACGTACTTGAACAAGTTCTGCACACACATCTTTATCAAGCGTACCAAATGTATAAATAAAGTTGGGCAGGCAATTCATTAGTGTAATTGGAGCAGGGTTAAAAGACTTGAAACACGAGCTGATGAAGAAGGTTCAGAATCGGTTACGTCTAAGTAGAGTAGAGTAGTAGAGTTTGACCTGACTGGCCTAGGACGTTGAGGTTGTGAAGACATTTCAACTGAAGTTTCCTTTTGGGTCTATAGTACTTACAAATTCTGAACTTCATGTGTATCCAACGCCTCAACTTTAAACGAGCAAGCGAGCGATTGTCGGTTCAAATTCTGCAGCAATTTTTATATTATCTAATATTACATAGTAAGAAACAATAAGACCTGATAGAGAAAAGGAGAGAAAATAAAATGTGTTATAAAATTAGGGTTTCTATCAGATTAAAGAGAAAAAGATTTTATAAAATAAAGATATTTATTTGGTTCTACAAACTCTCAACCAAAAAGTTCTGCTTCATTTCAAAGCAAGTTCTTCACATTCGCTTCTGTAATAGAGTTTCAACTGTTCTCTTTAGCTATCATTTTTTACAGCCTGATAATATCCAAACTAACCGTTTCGAGCCTCTGTTTGGGTAATACTCCAACTGTCACAATATTTACATGCACTATGCAAATGCAAACACTCGAATGCCATCTTTGAGGTGCTCGAGGAACTCTGAGGGCTGGCCGCACGCAATGTGTGCCCATGTAATTCGAGTGTTAAGTGGTCAGCATGAAGTGTACCCAGACCAACTAATAATGTCCAACCACATATAATCATAAGCGCAAACAGATGACAACAAGCACAAATAGTTCTGACACTTCAGTTAAAGTGCTGAGATTGGCGTGAGAATTTATTAAACATGAGAAGGTGAGCAAATAGATCAGATGGCTACTAGAATTTAACAACTGGCAGCAAAGGTTGATATAAATAAGTGCAAGGAGCAAATATATAATAATAATTAGTGTATAAATAATTAATGCAAGAAAATATTGTACAAAGAGAAATTATCCAGAGTTGCGCAGTTCAAAGAAAATGTTTGTTAAGGGCACAAGCTGCAACATAGGATGTTAAAATGAAATACCATTAAGAAAATAAAATATACTTAATAGGAGAAGTTACCCTGAAAAGATTGATGAACAAGTAAGAGGTTCTAGTCGGGAGCTCCCGATACCCTGAACTCTCTTCTTCCAACACCAAATGCAGATATTTATACTATTCTAGAAGCTACTTGTCAAGTTTGATGACTCTTGCTCTTATTATTTACCAAAATTGCTCAAAAACAGGAATTCGATATGGATTTTAATCGATTGCTTGGAAACGGAGTAAGTTATCGATGATCGGAAACAAACTCGATCTGTGTTGGCACTAGGAGAACCTACAGCTAAACTTTCCTTGCGAGAGATCCTTGCATACATACGAACAGACGGACATTTCTAGATCGACTCGACTGTTGATGCTGATCAAGAATATATATACTTTATGGGGTCGGAGATGCTTCCTTCTGCCTGTTACAAACGTTTGCACAAATGCATTATACCCTTCCTACCCATTTTCATTGGGTTTAGGGTATACAAGGTCCAGCTTAGGATGTTGAAGTGTAATATGACTATAGGAAAATAATAGTCTTATACTAAAAGACATATTTAAAATGTATATGTATATTTTGCGAGTTGGTTTTTAACACAATTTTACTTAATTGCGCTCATATTTAACTTTCATTTCGATTTCGTTTAAACGCTTAAACTAACAAAAACAAACACAACCTTTCGCTAAAAATTAAAACACTTTCAATGTTTGCTGTCAGAGCCCATTTACAATTTGTGTTCTGCTTTGTTGGTAATTGTTTTTTTTACTTTTCGAATGTAATTTTTCGTGAAAAATGTCTGTAATTGGAATTGATGAATTGTGCTGGCCGTTGCATTTATTTGCTTAATTGAGGAGTCGATTGCATTTTGTATTGACGCATGAATTTCCCAATACTTTTCTTCTACTGCAGCCTGCCACTTTTTGCCGCAGCGCAAGGTGCGCGGTGCGGAGGTGCGAGGCGTCATAAAATCATTTTTCATCTTAAATACATTCACGTTAAATGATTTTTTATAGACGTGTGCGTTTATATATGTGTGTGTATATATGTTTGTGTGTCAGCCCTTTGCATATACGTGTATACATTAATTTGTATTTGTAATTTCCGCAATTGCAAATGGCCGACGGCAGTTGCAATTGCAAGTGCAAATGCAACTGTAACTGTGTGTGTGTGTGTGCGTGTGTGCTGCTTAATTGCAACTGTTGCATGCGTGTGTGGCAAGTGACAGTGGGGCCGCGCGTTTGTATGTGTGCATGTGTGTGTCCCCCGTACGCAGTGCACTAATTAAATTAATTGCTTAATTTTAACTTAATTTGCCACATGTGGCAAGTTGCGCTCGTTTTGTTGGCCCATTGCTCACGTGCATTTGCTTTTGCCAGCCAATTGCTGCACGTACTCTTTGGATAACCATAAAATTTGGTTTGTTGCCATAACAACTGCTCGTGTGCGTGTGTGGGTGTGTGTGGTTGTTTGTGTGTGTGCACAAATTGAGGCTTTTTGTATGACAAAACTTTAACTTCTACCTGGTCAACTTTTAAATTTTCCGATGCATGAAAAACATTTACGCTCTGTTGCTGCTGCTGAAAACTGTAAATTGCAAGTCTTTATAATATATAATAAAATTTATAACAATAAGAAATAAAGAAGAAATCTTTAAGCTTTAAATCAGATAATAGTCTAGCAGTAAGAAATCCTTAAAGAGCACACATTCTCGATCTGCAGCATAGATAAATCAAATGAGTTCAACTTCCACCTACAATATAGGTATGTTATAATGGTATATCTTACTGGAACGAAGATAAACAAAGAGATCAACTCGTTTGCTTATGCTGAACATTAATTTAGATAGACACCTTAGCTCAGATATGTGCATGCTGCCTGTTTTATGCCTTTGCACATGTTCCTGAAATCCTCTTATCAAACTTTAATGGACACCTATCTTGGAAAAACTTAAGAATGCAAATCACACATTTGCTTGGCGCTGCAATTGTTATCTTCTTCTTGTTAATCTAGTGTCCGAAAAGCGAAATATTCGTAATCCCTCAAAAGAGACAAAGTTGCCGTTGTCTAGGTGCCAGTTGTCTGATTATGCAAATTGACAGCAGCTGCAGCTGCTGTGACAGTTCTGGTTGTTGTTGTTGCTGCTGCTGCTGTTGTCTTGGCCAGCTTCTATTTTCTTTGGTTTTTTTTTTGGCAACTTGCAACACTAATTACCTACATTAGGCAACCTGCACAGCACTGCAACTCAATTAGCAAACTGTAAGCGGCACTCTGCAAACTGTGAAACATTGTTGTCGTTCTTGTTGTTGTTGTTGTTGTTGTTGTTGTTGTTGTTGTTATCGTTGTTGTTGTTGTTGTTGGTGCTGTTTTTGTTTGTTGCATTATTCACGCTATCCTTTGACCTTTTGGCCATAGCCATTGCAGCAGGCAGCTGCCGGCAGCAGCTACGTAAATTACACAGCGCTTAAATGCGCTGTTTTGTCAAATTAAACCAAAGCTAAATAAGCCAGCTGGCCAGGCAGAATGAAGAGTGGATTGTCGCGCGGTGGGGGCGAGGGGTTGCTGGCTGGCAGGAAGTTGCAGTTGAGCAGCCTGGCGACAACGGAAGCTGGGCCCAAAAACAACCAACACGCAACAAAAGCAACAACTAAGCAAAGGCAAACTTTTGCCAAGCGGAATTGTAGCAGACACCCAACAACAACAGCAACAACAACAACAACAACAGGAACAACAACAGCAACAACAAAAACAACAACAACAGCAACAACAACATAAACAATAACAGCAACAACAATTGCGGGTGGGTTCTGGTGGCAAATACAGCGAAAGTGTTGCGGAAGTGCTGCTAAAAGGGTGGCTTTCGGGTTGGGCTTAGGTAGCTGGCGTTATAACGGATGCCGGACGCCATCTTGCAGTTGTGCACAAACATGGCCGCCACTTGGTGGACCATTTTGATTACGGTACTTTTTTCTCTCTATTTAAATGCTTGCATCCTTATTATTAATGTTATTTATATGGGGTAACCGGTTTGAGACTTTTCTTTAAAGCATTATTATTATTTTAATTAGGTATTTCCTTTCTTTTTATTTATATATGAAAACTATATTGAATACGCGGGGTTTTGTCTCCCTCTTTAAATGTTTTTATGGGTATTATTATTATTACATATTTATATATATATACAAATCCTTTCCATTTGATTTTAAATTATTTGGCCATTTTGATTGTAATTTGTCTCTTCTTGATATATATTGCATAGATATGTTTTAACAATGGTATGTGGTTTCTGCTCATGCATGTCCTCCAGGGTATTCAATCTTCGACATTTACCATATACTCTGTTCGTTTTCTGCTTAACTTTGCATCTAAATGTTGCTTATCCTTATTTGCATGCCTGGAGGCGTTTATGCGTTCCAGCAACAGCAACAACTACTCCAATCGCATTTCCATAGCCATTTACAAGCCATATAGCCCCCTCTTCTCTTTGGCCCACTGCCAGGTTGTTCTTATGCAAACAGAGAGAGTCCAGCATAATAATTACGCTTCGCTATCAGCGCCGACATTCAGCATGAAAAATTGCCTGGCAGCGCCACCTGTTGGGCTACTGCTGGCTAGTACCTCCTGCCTCCTACTAACTAACTGCAGTTGGTTCTGATTCCCAACAACAGCAACAACAATAACAAACTATGCAAAGCCATAAAACGCAAGTGTCACCCGGATTATTCATGAATGGAGCATGCAAATTCAGCGAACGAGCTGCAGCAGGCCCCACATGGAGTCCTTTGTAAAGGTACAAGTTTTTGTGTGCCTAGTGTTGGAAAACGTGAAGAAATTTAAAGAATTTTTCTATGTGAAATTTATACGATACACTAAAAAAAACGACAAAGGGATATGTTTAAAATAAAATCAATGTTCCGCATTAGATATGTTATATTTTACCCTAGTTTAATCCCAAGCCTTCCCCTTCAATTACTTAATTTAACATTAACTACAATTTAGTACACGTTTATATGGTACCACTAAGCCCTCATATAATACGAGTATTGTCACGATCTCCTAAAACCTCTTCAAAAGATAATACATATAATCGTAGATCCTTGAAGCAACTGCAGCTACTTGGCATCGCCAGCGCTTTTATTCCTAATCACCGACTTTCTGGCCTTTTCGATCTTCTCGTGCCTGTGCCAGTCCTCGACATAATCCTTATTTACCCTGGCAATGCTGGCCAGATAGGCCACATAGTCGACATCGCTGTCGAGTGCCAGTATTTCACCGTACAGTGCGCTCATCTTCAAGCTGTAGCGGGCCAATGCATCGGGCACTTCGTACTCATTCATTTCCGTCTCATCGTAGAACTTGACCAGTACCTTGTGACCCTTGATAAAGCGTTCGCTGGCACCCGGCGCTTTCAGCTGACGCTGCAGCTCCAGCATATCCTCCTTCACCTGACGCAGCGCATCCATTTTGATCTGCACCTGCTCCTTGAGCAGTTTCGTTATGTCGTGGCATTGTTGCTCCTGTCCCAAAATGAATTCCGAAAGCTTCTCGAAGCTGCCATTGATGTTCTTCGATTCATTCATAAATTTGCGTATGTCCGTGATGCGCTTCACATCGGGCAAGGCCAAATGATTGTTATTACCGGTTAAGGTAATCAATTCAGGTACTTCCAGGCTGGCAGTACCCATGCTTCGAAATCTTATAAATATATTATTTCTTTGTTTGTTTCAATAGTTTCAAATACATTAATATATTATTTTATGATTGTTGACTGGAGATTGAGTTTCGTTTTCTATATCTAGCTACTTGACTTTATACTGAAAGCCTGCTTGAACGTTAAGATTGTGTGAAGAAAAATCTCTACTATATCTCTATTATAACATGCATGTGCTTAAGATTTTAGAGATCTTAAGATGGTAAGAAGATTGAACACGCTTTTAGACATTTCCCTCTGGCAGATATGTAAGCTAAGTTAGGCTCGCAAGTGTTGAATTTGATGAAAATGTCTTGTCTTGCAACAGAACATTCGTACTTTTGGCATAGATATATTGGTCCGATCCGGTAAAGTTTGATCTATGTAAAGTTTAAAGACGTTAGCCTTGAAGCTGAGAGACTAGTTCGCAAATAAGCAGACAGACGAACAGACGGATATCGACTAGTCTATCGACTCGTTCACATAGAATATTCGTTCCTCAAATCATATAAAACCCTCTACAAGGGTATCAAATACAATATTTTTCCGTTGTCACATTTTTCCATTTACTGGTAGCCCAAAAGTATGCAATGCATTTATTTAAAATTTATAAACATAGCTAAATCTATCTATTCACGACCAATTTCATTTAATATAATCTGTTTTTGTGAAATAATAATTTAATAAACCAATGCAAGCATTGCTATGGACACAAACCCGAATACCGAGATGCTTTATAGTCAGTTATAGTTATATAAATATATCATAATTCCTATACCCTTCTGTGGGGAACTATCCTTATTCAGCAAATTTTGTAACGCATTGCAAAGGCTTTGCTCATTGCATAAAGTTCAACTAATGAGAAGCGAAGCCTAAATTTAACTATTCATTAAAATATATATGTACGAACTAGCATCTTAATCAAACTATGTAACATATGTTGAGTACAGATGCTTCTTTTTGTTGAATTATTACCATGATAATGAACCAAAGAGATCGATTCACATCTTAAACATGCTGTCTATACAATGCTGTACTCTTTTGTGCAAATGTATTGCTTGTATTAGACAGTCTTAACATGCTTTATAAATCTGTCAATTAGAACTAACTAATGCACTCTCTACTCATTATCAATGTGTTCAGAGCATAGTTATTTACATTCGAAACAACATAGAAAACATTTGACATTCGGAAATGTCCTTGCAGTCATGAGTTTTAGAGAGAGTTCAAACTTCGTTCACTTTCTCTTGAACATTTCGATTAGTTGTTGTCGTGCTTGTCGCCAAATTAAATTAAATACTAAAACCAATAAGCAAATATTCATTTATGTATTCAGCCGCTGGCTTGTTTGGCTACAAAAAAAGCTATCTATGTCAGTTATTATCGATTGCATTTCAATTTTTTGTGCTTATCTGTTTTTGATATATATATATATATGTATATATATGTACATTTGCTGGCACTTTGGCAGAGCTTTATTTTTGGTATGCACTAAAAGTCAATTTATGCAGTTGATTTAATTTGATTTTGGCCACTAAATCAGAGAATTGAATACTTTTTGCCATTTGGCTTGCGGCTAACTGCGTTTTCGAATGCTCTACTGGGTCGAGTGAAATGTGTTCGTTTTGTATGATTTAATTATTAGATGGTTAGGTCTGATATAAAAAACAAAACTTTTCGTTTAACAATAAATTTATTTAGCAGATTTTTAGACTCTTACAATCTTTTTTACACACAAAGATTTTTTTAAACCGTTCTCAACGCATAGTACAAAACGTCTGAGCGTCGAACCAATATGCGAGAAGTCGCTAGCTTAAATCCACACAGACCAAAACGTCTGAGCGTCGAACTAATGTGCGCGAAGTCGCTGGTTCAAATCCACACAGTCCAAAACGTCTGAGTGTCGAACTAATAACAAAGAAGTAACTGGCTCAAATCCTTTATGTATGGAAGTCGTTATGCTTTATAGTGTAGGGTATGCATCCATGTATGGAAAAGTGAGTAATCGTACGTGTGGAAATGAAGCTGGCACTGATTGCTGCATAAATGATTGAAAATGTGTGGGCGGCTGGCGGCTGGCGGCTGAAGGGGCGTAAAAGGATTGGCTGTCTGCTGCTTCGATTGGCGGATCGAATGTGCTCTTGCCACTAAAAGCTGCTGCTGCTCCTGCTGCACAGCTGCTATCAGCAGGCCACATACTTGCATGCAACAAAAGGTTCACATACGGCAAACTGACATCACAGGAAGCTGGGAGAGCCATTTCACATTATATGAAAATTGATGGAAAATGCCAAAATATTTAAATCTAATTTCTTCGGCAGAGTGTACGAGAGAGAGAGAGAGAGAGGGAGAGTGAAGAGTGGGGCAAGCCTGTGGCCAGACCGGCTGCCAGTCGATTTTTAGCCAACAATTTAAATATGCAGTCGAGTGCGGCGCTGACGCTTATTTTTAGCAGACACAATAGAGAAGACAAAGCGAATGCACAATAAATCACCAAAAAGCGCAGCGAGAGTGTCAACTGTAAAAAAGAAAAAAAGAAAAATGCAAAATAGAAGAAAAATCAAGGAAAATGCGTTAAAGTGCAAGAAGCAGCAGACAGCAAACGGCAGACGAATCGTTCGTCAGCGTCAGCGAAAGCAAAAACCAAATCATTTAATTGAATTATACGCGATAAAATTGCAATTTATTTTGAGAGCGGAGCCCAAGTAGCAGCCAGTCGCAGTCAGTGGCAGCAATGTTGTCGTTGTCCTTTCCACAGCGACAGCGACAGCAACAGCCGCAATCAGCTGCAGCAGCCGCAGCAGCAACTTGCTTGCTGCAACATACAAAAGTTGCATGCCAGATTTGCCCCCAATGTCCCGTTAAAGCGAAATGCGTATTATTAGCAACGCTCGGCATATCTATGCCATCTATCTTCATGCTGTTGCTGTTGCAGTTGCAGTTGCAGTTGCACTTTGCATGGCCAAGCCCTGCCAGCAGCCAGCAGCCAGCTCTGTGGCTTTCATTAGCCCAAACCCAAGTGCATTGTTCTTATGCATTGAACATAGCTCGAGTTGCATTTCTCTCTGTGTATGTGCGTGTGTTCTGCATCACAAATTAATTGCATATTATGTGGCACTTTGTTGCTAACTGTAATGTTCCTTAGCGACTATTGGGCTAGACCTGAGAGACATATTAAGTGCCCGAGAAATTTCCAACAGTTGCAGTCTATACTATAATTTTAAGTCGAAGCGAATTGAGATGTGTTATTGAAGAACTTTTATAACGAAAATACTTAGATTCCCAAAGCAAAAGTTTTTCTTAAGCCAACTTCATAAGGAAAACCTCGTCCAGAGCCTTCTATTAGCTACATACTTAAGTATACATAAGTATAAAGAATAAGTATAAAGAATAAGTATAAAGAATAAGTATAAAGAATAAGTATAAAGAATAAGTATAGTTGAAATCGGAGTAGTATTAGGTATAAGTATGTTATAGGCAATAAAACCTGTCCAAATATAGTATTATGTCTAATTTATATGGCATTTAAGCTAAACGAATCGAGCGTTACGTAACAAATGGAAGAGGATTTGCTCTCGCTTCTTAAACCAATCTAAAAACTGAACTTTGCATTTGAATTACAATTTACATTTTGTAATTAAAAATTGAATTTAGTTGTATGCCACGATATCGTTTTGTAATAATAGCTAAAAGTACTTAGCTTAACTATTTTGCAATAGTTTTGCAACGTTTCCCCCAAAACTTGATCGAAGAAACTTTCGCTGCATTTACTTTTGCGCTACTTCGCTCCGCCCACTTTTAAAACCCATTCAAATAGAGAACTGAGAATCAAATTTAAATACCAGCGAATTGTGTAACTTGGCACTCGTCTTCCTTTTCTCTTTTTTTTTTTAGCAGTTTCCCCCCACTCTCGCTGTCTCCCCCTTCTCTCGAACACTATCTGTTACCGCCCTTCTTTGGCTCTGTTGTTGTAACTTTGCTGTCCACATTGCTGTTTCCGTGTTTCTTGCCGTGTTGCTGTGTTGGCATTTCATTTAGCGCACAACTTCACATTTGCGTTGCCTGCAATTGCCATTTCCGTTTCCTGAAATTTGCCACTCGTTACACACACACACACACACACACAGGAGAGCGTGGTTGGAGGGCAAGTAGACGGCAGCAATCTACCAGGCAACCGACATTTTCATTTCCATGCTTGGGCGCTTCGCACGAATCAATTATTCATCATCATCGATTAAGTAAGAGCAGCTACCACCACGTTCCGCCCACCGCCCACCGCCTAACGTCCACCGTCCACCTCTGGCCGCCTGTCTCGCTTTTATTGTTATGATTTTTGCCGCCTGTAATGGCCTTCTCTTGAAGGACTTTGGCCAGCTCGCGCACAGGCGCCGCGAAATCCCGTTTAATGTTACCAACCAAAAGCCGAGATTTATACACATTGCATGCTATACACTTGGAAAAAAACAATCTTCCTAAATTTATAGAAACCTAATCGAAGTTGTCTCAGTTTTAGAAAAGAACTCTAAATATTTTAACTCTTATGCATATATTTCACATTTTGGGCAATAATTTTGTGCGTTGTCTACACTCAACTTTTCGAAAAGAATCTTTTCTTAAAATATAATTTGTATTTTATATATTTATATAAATTTAGTTGCTTTTAGAAAACATAATTCTGATGTTTTAAAAGTTTTTCTTCATTTGTAAGGACGAATTCTCGCTATTTGTTCTACAAAAATGCTCTAATTTCTGGCCACGTTTTGCTTTTCTGAGTGTAGGAAACAGAGTACTTATATATTTGCCATATATGCGGCATATGTGCAGATAATATACATACATATCTATGCGATACATTACAATACATCCACTGACAATGTCAGAACATTTGTATCTATATATATATATAGATGTATGTATGTGTATAAAATGTCTGGCGAGTCCTGTTTCTCTGTTGTTTGGGCCTCTGCTTATTTTGCGCCGTTATCCATTAAATATTTATGAAAATTGCTTTTGCTGCAGTTTTATACACTTCGTTGTCCTTGCCGAGGAGGTCCTTGCTTTGCATGCGCTGCTTTTTGGGCCTGTTTCAGTGGAGGCAGCTGTACGAGATGGTAGGGGGAGGGGTGGGCGGTGGTGCACAGGCCAGTAAAACAATAAAGCTTAAGAATTCAATTTCCTAAGAGCTTAAAGCTGCCACTTCCTGTTCTTCCTTTTAATGTTTGGCATGCGTGTGTGTGTCTCAGTGTGTGTGTGTGTGCGTGTGTGTGTGTATTTGATTCTTAACACACATAAATCCTGGCAAGACATGCGCCTAGATAATCCCACATTATGAAAAGATATGTTACAATAAATATTTTCGCATCAATAGCGAACATTTTGTACAGCACATCGTTAAACAGAGAGAACAAAATAATTCTCATCATGATTTATGTGGCTGGGTTAGCAGGGTTTAAATATCATATATATATATTAAGCCCAAGCAAAACTCAACAAGACGCAACTTTGAAGTGCAATTGAGAGCAAAAGTGGGCCCTAAGAAAGCGAAATGCACAAGAAAACGAGAGGGAACTTACATTAAATGTTGCGGAAGCAAGCGATTGTTTAGTCCGCTCAAGAAAGCTGTCCGCCTATCAGAGGGGGAATGGGTAGGACGCGGATGCATATGATACACAAATCAAATCTTTCATTTGTAAGATTCATTGTTAAATGGAGCAAAACATAACTTAACATATCAAGGATCATTTTTAACAATTATTCATATGTTATAAAAACTTCAATTGTTAATAAGAAACGTTTATCTATAAGGCAGAGAGGAAGCAAAGTATAACAAGGGCTATTCTTATTCATATTCATACTTTATAAATTAAATTGATAAATAAATTTATAAGTTAACTTTATTAAGGTCTTAAGTTCTTAATACTTCGATTCGAGTTCCTTTTCACATAATTACACCTGCATCTCTGCAGATTGATTTAAACTTTTCGAAATATCATCTTCAATCGCCTGAAAGCCTCTCTCTTTGCCGTCATATATCGTATGAGACATCTCAGTTTCAGTTTAAATGCGAACTAAACTTGTCCACGCCACGTTTTTGCTATAAAATCTCCCATGACATTCGAACCACAAACAATTGTCTGTTTTTTTTTGGTATTTGGATCCAACTACACGTAGCTGAGCAGTAAATTTCAATTGAAATTTAAAGCTCTGAAACACACACACCTGAGCTGAGTTTATGGCAGGCTAGTGTCCTGATTGAAATGGACAAGGAACAGGTGTGGGGCAGGCAGGGGCCAGGTTTTTCTCTGCCAGAAGCTGCACTCATTAGTTGCATGTTCGTGTGCTTAAATCATTTAGAGCTAGACCACACGCCCACAATTCCACACGGCCCCACGCCTCCACGCCCCCACGCCCACTAAAGACCTGAGCACTTCATGTATTTGCGATATAAATTTGTTAGGTTTTGCGTTTTTTTTCGCGTTTAATTTTCTTCAGTTTTCTTCTTGGCAGGGGAAATTGCGCATCATAAATTCTTGTGAGGATTTTGGGTACATTTTGAGTAACGGTACTTAATAAACTCGCATCATTTTCCCATTTGGCGCTCGCACTTCATTTCTTGTCTTCCTGCCACGCCGCCCCGTAACCTCTGCCACCCCCCGGAACCCCTACCAATGCTGTTGCTCCTGTTGTTGCCCCAAATTACCTGTCATTTCGAAATTATGATACCAGAATCGTTGCCTCTGCCGTTGACGTTGCTTTCCGGCATCCTTCCTACCTCTCAGGGGATTTTTTATTTTTTTTATTATATGTTCCATGTGGGTTAGCGGGCGGGGGTGGGGGCACCTAATTTTATATGCCTCGCGCATATAACTCAAACTAATGCCGCCTGCGGCTGTATCGTAAAACCTTATGCGCATTTTCCGATTGTAATCTGTAAGCATCATACTTAACCGTTAATAAACGTTAGGCTCGGCGGCTTCTCCCCTCCCCCAAAATGAAAATACCTACTCAGCTATATAGTTGTATCTCTTATTTGATATGACAAGCTGACAACTTGATGACATCGCCTTGAAGTGGACAGTTTTGAAAAGATGCCAAGAGAGTGGGAAAAGAAGAAGCACAAACATAATATGTGAAGTATCTGTTGATGGCAAAAGTTAATATTGGGATTTGCTTGGCTACAAACTGACAGCTGCCCATGCCGAAGAATAACTGAAGCAATTGGGGCGCTTGTGCGCCAGGCAAATGCCATAAATAGAAATGCTTTGATAAATAAGCTCTTGTGGATTTTCGATTGCTTTGATTAGCTAAACAGAGTTTGGTCAAATGATGAGCTGAGAAACTGGGTTGAACATAAAAGAAATGCCTCAAAAAACGGACATGAAACTAAATGTAAGCAACAAGAGAAAGAACACGCTCAAATAACGATACCTATGCAAGGTCTTATGACATTGCAGACCATGTTAATGCTGATCAAGACTACAAACACTTGGTTAAAGATACCCTTTTCTAATATATATACTATACTATAGGGTCGAAGATCTTTTTCTATTCATTCTTTGCTTGGTCTAAGGCATCTCTTTCTAATACATAGAGTTGACTATGACTCATCCTATGACTTATTTCATTGGTTCCAAGCTATTTCATTCCAATATATAAACTTGTACATACTTTATGGAGTTGGAGAACGTCTTCTTTAGGCATTACATTATCATACCTTGTACAAGCGCTTATATATGTTTGATTTGTGCTCATGCAAGAAGTACGAAGAACCCATTAATAAAAACTCTCATCAAGATGAGCTCAAAAATGAGATATTGCCAATGCCTAGTCAGCAGCGGTCTCGTTACCGCTTTAAGCAAAACATTTGAGAACACGAAACAAAAGCAATTGTGAGTGCTTGAAAGCGTCTAAGATCGTTTACGAATAAGGCGCAAAGAGGATTGAGAAATTTCATAGTTCTGAAGAGGAAATTCAGAAAAGCATAGCACTTTAAGCAAAATGTTAACGAGCTCGAAACAAAGAGGAAGTGGCTACTGAGAGTGGGATTTAATTGTCGCCTTATCTTTTAGTCCGCATTCGTAAACGTTTTACTGGCTGCATTTTTACACTAAATATGTACAATTGCTCATGCGATTGTATTATAATAGAAATGTATATAAATAATAATATTATCTGTGCTAATTGAGTTAAGCAAGAAGATCTCTTATTTTGTGGTCCATATGATAACAATCGAGTAAAACGCATGTTTATGCAAAAATATTTCGTTGTCAGTCACTTGCAATTTCGACAAAAGAATTTGGCTCTTCTTACAATTTCGATGGCAAGCAACCGTATCGAAGACATTTAGCCAAGCATGACAAGCAAATGTGTGCGAGAACCTCCCCTCAAAAAGACAAATGTCGAGCGTTTGATATGCTCAGAAAGCTGGCACTCAAAAGTGTTGATTTAAAATGTTCAACAAACTTGTTAATTAGCAAAAAATACGTGAATTTATTATATAAAATGGCCAAAAGCATAAGACTAGAGTAAAAGGAATTTCATAGAATATATGTAAGACTAGACAAATTTTACGAATTAATACAAAATACTTGATTATGAATATCATTTAATGGAGCTGCTGAAGTTCTTCTCATTGCTCAAGCACTGATTGCAAATCGTGCAGAAGATTTGCTGCAAATACATAATAATTATTTTCCGATCAATTTTCGGTTAGTTTCGATCTTACAGGAATGGAGGAGGAGCGCGCGATCGAACCGCCCGCTTGCGAAGAGCCCGTGCACTCGAAATGCCGCAGCCAGGACTTGATCACATTTGTGGGCGGTATCTGATAAATGCTAAACTGTTTCTTAAACATTCGCTGTGCTGTGCTTATGGAATCGTTATTTCTGTAATAGGCGCGTATTATGAACGCCCGATGCACGCCCGTCCACTGATCCATTGCGACTGGCAATACCAAGTTCTATGGCAATACAATATTTTCGCTTGAACTGCAAACCTTGACGGCATTTCCGGTTCATGAGTGACATTAAAAAAGTGCAGAAATATGAATATATCTCAACAGAAATTTAATTGGTCATCTGCAGCGTCAGATGCGTTTATTCTAAATTTATAACGCGCGGCTAACGCGACGTATGAGCAATGCGCAATTCTTGCTGGGTTTTTTTTGGGGGGCCTTTTTTTAGTTTTTTCTTTTGGGAAATTTTTGTGGGCGTCTTTTCAATGTTTAAAGTGCAAATTGTAAATAGTCTTTTTGCTCCGCCCCCTGCTCAATCTCTCTGTCTGCCCATCAATCAATCTAACAAAGTCATCATCATTACGCCTCATCAGCACACACCCATCAAAGGTGGGGGGAGGTGGTGGTAGGTGGTGGGAGGCGTGGCATCTAAATCTACAAACTTGAACTCATTTAAAGTTTCGCTACAACTTAAATCCTCTTTGGCATTTGGCCATCATGTCAGTAGTTGGCCATCGCCAAAGTCTTTAAGCGTTTTCTTTTTTCTTCTTTTTTGTTGTTGTTGTTGTCATTCTTTGTGTATATACCCTATATTATGGGGTGGCTAACAAAAAGATTGATGAGCTGTTGAGGTTACTTTTTCCCAAAAATTTAAGTAACTAAGGTAAATAATTTATTGAGCTCTGGCCACATTTTTTTTTTTGTCTAACTGTTATAGCCTGTAAAGATTTATAGAGTGCATTTTAACTAGGGCTTGAATAAATTATACCATGGATTATATATTGTTAGAGAGTTTTTGAGATCTATAGCGATGAACTTTATCTGAAAAGGTGCATCTGAAATACCACTTAGAATTCGCGTCATTCTGTTATATACTCTGTTAACGTCACACTGTTAACATTTACATAAAATAGGCAACATTTACATTTTGTTTATAGATTTTGACTTGCATACCCTACACTATAGATTATTATATTGTATAATATTGTTAGTTTTTCAGAATTTTCATCTAAAATATTATTCAAAATTCTCTACACACAGTTGCCTCATTCTGTTAACATCACACTGTTAACTTTTTCATAACATGTATGTTATCACAAGAGCTGTTAATACCTGCTTAGAGCTGGAAGGTCATTGAAATAAAACCTTGATTTAATTATTTGTAAGCTCAATTATAAAACTTCTTTTAATCTTAACTCTAACATTATTGAATACTTAACACTCTTGAATACTTAGGTGAGAGCATTTGTAATTCGTCTTGCTACATGGAAAAAAAGTCATTTTTAGCGCTGGCTTTGGTTTTCTCATTCATTCTCTTTTTATTCCGCCATTTTGCTGGACCATCGAGCACGTATCTGCAATACAATGCACGGAGCCAGCGTATAGATACATAGATACAGATACAATTATGTAGTCTCTGTTGTTGCAGCACGAGTGTTTGTTATTGTTTTTCTTTTTTTTCTGTTTTGTTGATGGTGCAAGTTAGCAAATGCTGCTGTCGTTTTGGCGTTTATACAGTTAGCCAGACAGACAGACAGCCAGTCCGGGGCCCAGCTCCCATGCTATCAACTGCAGCACAGCTATCCATCCATCCACAGCACGTCCAACCAGGCAGGCGTCCCTTCGAGTGTGTGCGTGTGTGTGTGTGTGTGTGTGCGAGCGAGGCCTTTTCCTTCCCTTCTCCCATTTTGCTATTTTTTTTGTTGTTGCTGGCGTCTGCCTGTCATTTTGACACCTTCATTTGCTGCGAACATTCAGCCAGCGTCAGAGTCAGAGTCAGGTCCGTGATTCTGTTAACTTTCTTCTATTTTTTTTCGTTGGCCAAATTGTGTGTGTTGGTGTGTGTGCGTGTGTGTGCGGTGTGTGTGTATTTGAGAGTGTAATTTTTGGTGAAATTTCTTTTAAAGTTTTTTTGTGCCCTGCATGATTTTGGTTTTCGTTGCATTTTTAAGTTTCGGTAATACCCTGCAATAACTTTAGCTCTCAGTATATATCTGAGTATATGTATATATACTTATATAAAATTTAACTATAATAGTCGGCAATTTTGGCTATATCATTATAGATATGGTATACATATAGTCACGTTTTATCAAATGGACAAAGTTTAAGTTGAATTTTTGTTCTATGTTTCTTTTATATTTCTATTGTCCCTCGCATAACTTCGAGTTCTTTAACTATATTTGACCCAAAAATATTTTGTTGTACTGAATATATTAGAAAATGCTTTTGATAATTACTTTTTATTAACATTATTTATATTATTTATTAAAAATCCTGCAAGCAAAGATCATGTTATAGGGCAGGCTTTGTTAAGTGGAGAATATGTAGAAATAAATGTTTTATAGTTATGATGAGTTCAGGGCTTAAGTTCACGGTTATTCGCTTAACAATATTTTAATGAATCGGACTAGATAATTGTTCTTTATTTTTTTATAATTAAGCATGCTTCATTTATTGCCTAGCATTTACTTTATTGCCTTTACCCTAAAAAGTGCACTTCTTTGAGTTTTTCGCCTCCTTCGCATTCCATTTTAAACGATTTCTAATACGTATTGACTCAGCCAAATGCTTTTGTCTATTTATTCAAATGCCGCTGCTGCCGTAACTAACTTTAAAACTTACTAAACTGGCAAGTACTATTTGCATGCTTTCATTTTTGCTTTGCTTTGGCTTTCGATTTTGCCAACTTGACTGTCATATAAGCCGCCTAAACCCATAAGCCCCATTGCAGCATTACGTTGCCGAAACTTTCATGCAACAGCAGCAGCAGCAACAGCAGCAGCAGCAGCAACAGCAGCAACAGCGGCAATAAAAAGCTGCAGGAAAAAGAAATCTGTAAAAGGCAACAATGCCAAGACAAATGATCCAATGGCTGTCTGACTGCACTTTAGCCATGCCAACCCCCACATATTCCATGCACAGCCCTAGTCCGGCACCAAAAAGGAACAATAAAAAACGAAATATAGTCAAATATATTGGGTTATGTGTGTCTGGCTGTGCGTGTGTGTGTGTGTGTGTGTGTGTGTGTGTGTGTGTAGCGGGGGCAAAGCTGTCTCAATTTTTGGGTTAGCGCACATTTCTGCATGTAAAGTTGGCGGATTTTTCACCCAATTCTTAAGAATTTTCGTTTTCCTTATACCCTATATCCAAATACTCTAAAACCAAATCGTATATGATTATATCTGCAAGTTGGGGTAATTGTTCAGATCGAGCTCATAAAGCCCTTAATGGTTTTTTATTTTAATCGAGATTATATCGATTGTACCCAACTCGGAACTCGGGAACTCGAGGCCTTTAAGAGCTAGAGACATAATAGTTCGTATGTGGCATCTATCCATCTATCTATATGATGTTTACATAGATTTTATAATTTTAGACTTTTCTCGAGTTTTCTCCATTAACAAAACTCAGCTCTTACTATGAGATCGAGAAATAATTTCTGTTAGATATACATAGAACGTTCTCAAGTTACAGACAGAATATTTGGTATGTCGGATCTTTAATACACTATGTAATCATAAGACACACAGACATTAAGTTAGATATTGGGGATCTCTGCTAAACATTGAACAAGTATATATCAAATTTTGGAATGTCCACCGTTTTTCTCCACCCAGTATGCTCAGGGATTTAATAGCTAGAGATATGGTATTTGTATGGTATTTGCATCTGTTTTATACAAAGATCAAGTTTATTTAAAATATTGAGATTTCTCCTCTCCTTAGCTCAAGTATATGATATAAGCTAGAGAAAACATGTTTTGGTATGCAGCATCTTTATCCTGTGTATTTTCTCAGATTTGTCCTTTCATTGATCTCAAGCATTATAGAAGCGAGATGCATAAACTTTTGTTTGTATAAACATTAAGAATTTGTCCTTAAATGAAGCTTAAAATCTGTTTGAAGTTGTTCACAACTCTTAACAGGGTATCTGCAAGTCAATTATTGTGCTTTTATAATTTTTTCTAGAGTTATTTTTTTGCTCCGTGTCTTGTACATGTCAAAGCTGCTGCTGCTGCTGCTGCTGCTGCTGTTGCTGCTGACGATGATGATGACAAAGGGCAAGGCAAACGAGTAACAAGGAACTGGGTCAAGACTTTATTGTTTATCTTGAAACAAGGGCCGAAACCAGAGTCGGAGCCAGAGCCAGGGTGTCAAAACAGGCGACTGAAACGGCCAAGAAAGGGCCGCTTCACACTTTGCCTACGTCCAGTTGGTCATTTGAAGCAGTAGAATATTAAATTCTCAAGCATTGTTCAGTTTGCGAAATTAGCCGATGAAAGTTAATATGAAATTTAGCATAGCTGAAACCAAAGAAGGTCATTAGTCAAGGGGGCTGTCTGTGTGTGTGTGTGTGTGTGTGTGTGTGTGTGTGTGTGTGTGTGTGTGTGTGTGTGTGTGTACATCGCAGGACTGTAGCACGCCTTGCCGGACGCTTTCATAAACGTTTCACTTTCCGGCAACGCCACAGATAAACATACACACACACGCCCACTCACCCCACACACACACACACACACACACATGTGCAGCTGGTATTTCAAGGAGTTTCAGCTGTAAATCTGGCAAAACAGGATACTAAGCTGACGCTGCAGCGCAACGGAAGCGGATGCTGCTGCGCTGCTCGATGTGTACCAAGGGCGGTGCGGGGGTTGGGCGTAAGGCGTTGATAGCAGCAGCTTATCAGCTACAGCTACAGCCCACAACAAGGCTTGGGGGTCTGTTGGCATGCCTGAGTGCTAGATCCCGCATTACCAGCCCCTTCCTTCAACTTACCCCCGCCCAGCACAGATCCACTCATCATATTCAGCCATTTAAAGGTGCATTAGATTTTGCATTTGCTTGCAAGGGGGGCGGGGCAGTTGGAGTGAGTAAGGCGGGGCTGACTGCTGTTGGGGCTTGCACTTAAAAGTCAAGTGAAAGTTGCCGATTTGGGTTAGCGAAATAAGCTTAAGCTTTTTGCACTCGCACGACTTAAGTTTATTATTTAAAGCTCGCACCAAAGTGAACACGTGGCGCAAAATGTTGGAAAATAAGCCAAATATTGCAGTTTGTTACATCGCACAAGAGAAAAGTCAAGGAAAAATTGATGCTACAGTGCAACAAAATCGAAATATCAGACTTAAGCTACAACTTTTAAAATTAGTTAAAGAAACAGTTATAATATGCTTGTAGACTTAAAGTAAGCATTCTTTGCTTATTTAGCTATAACTTAAGCTGAAAGTAAGTTTCTTTCTTTATCGAAACTCGTAGATTCAATGTCGATGAGCTATCGAAAGAAATGTTAATGTATGAGGAAAGCAAAGAAAGTCGCTTCTTTTTTTTAAGTATAAAGTTACCTTTTTTATATGCTTTTGGTACAGAATTAGTTACATATTTTATTTAAAACATGTTTTATTTTGCGCTGAAATCGATCCGTGCCTTCTGATCTCCAACAGGCGCATGAGTGAGGCGTAAAGGTGTCTAAAGGTGTAGTTATACATATATACAGGTACATTCGAATACACATCTAACTCTATAGTGAAGAAAATTGCCGAAGAAACGTCAAGACCTGTTTATTATATTTAAATAATAAACAAAAGTTTAGCTATTTTTTCCAAGCTATAACAATCGAAATACATTTTCGTTTTTCAGTAACTTGGTCTCAATGCTTTATTTTAGTTTTTTTTTTTAAATTGCTGCATTCATAAATTTTATAAATTCAGATGGTAGTCCATAAGGTGCTCTTGCTTTAAGTCGTCTCGTTGTATGTTCATCTGAATGGCTTCGGAAAGCAATATACAAATATTTGTAAATGATTCGGCGGACAGTCGTCCACAGCAGCTGCAATGGCAAAAGTAAGGAACAGAAAGAATGCGACTTTCATTTTGTGGCACAAGACAAGACAAGAGCAACTAAAGAAACTGTCTTTTAACACACACGTTTTATAAACTTAACAAAAAACCCAAATTGATATGCTTCAGAAGCTAATGAAATTTCCATGGCTAATCTAATTTGGAGACCAACTGTGTTTTACTTGATGATATAATAGAAGTGTCTGGAGTTTTTCCAGCTATACATGTTAAGTTAATACTTTAAAAACTTTCTTAGCCTTGTTGGACATTTACAGCCAGCATTTGCATTGGGGAACACTTTATAGAAGGGTACAAAAGTCGACTACTTTATTTGCCCGGATCATATTCTACCCAAAATACGTATTCAGTGAAAACTTAAGATCATTTCAAGAATTAGCTTATTGTTGTTATATCTATCTATATCCAAATCAAAGCAGACATTGCTTTCTAGCAGGCTTTTGGGTGGGATGCTTTTCTGCGCCTGACAGTTTATATTATATCGGGAGAACACAAATCCTCCAGAACTATCTAAAAAGATGCAAGAAACAAGAGCTATGAAAAGGGCGTTTTATTTCCCTATTTATTAACTTGTTTATTACACTTCGCCTTAGCTTCTAAACCCTGGTCAATTAGGTTATTAGCTTAGTTAACATGCAGAGGCAAAGCCTTTTTGCCAGAGAGGCGGGCCACGTAGCATAAACCATCTTAGGCAAGTCTTTTCATGCCCACACCCTCTCCATTTCTTGCTATTCATCTAAAAACTATAAAACGTTCTTGTTTTATAGCTGTATATAAAGTTCCATGTAATATGAACTATATATGCAACTATCTAAAACTAATTCAATTGGGAAAAAGTGTAAGAACTAGATTAAACTATCTTTATCAGCTCCCTTCCTCGCTCGTTCTCTCTCCATTTACTTTTACTCTCCTAAAAACTATAAAACTTTCAGCTTGTATAGCTATTTATGCTTAATGCTTTATAAACTTTTTATGAAACTATCTTTAACTAATTAGATTCGAATTAAGACTAGTTTAACCCATCTTAAACAATTCTCTTTCGCGTTACTTCTCTCTACATAAGGATCTACTACTCTAAATAGTATGAAAAACTTCTGCTTTTAGATATGGAAGAATATTAAACTAATTCGATTCAAAAAAGGTGGACAAAAATGCTTCAAACCTGGTTTAAGACTAGCTTAATCTTAAACAACTCTCTCCCTCGCTTCTTCTCTCTCCATTTCTTCTCTAAATACTATAAAACTTTCTGTGTTTTATAGCTTTAATCTGTAAAGCGACACAGAGCTGCTTGCTATGAGACTGCTCAATATCTCCATATCTAACAAGTGCGCGCACAAAAGTATGTTTGCTATGGCTAAGAAATCTGCTTGATCCCATATTTTGTATTACTTTTAATTGTATGCCATAACAAAGAGGAAGAAGGAGAAGAAGCAGACCTCATGGAATGCCATCTGCAACAAGTGTGGCAACTATGGCAACAGCAACATATTTCCCTTCGATAGGTGCATTCGAGCGTTGCACACACGCGCACACACACACACGCAAACACACACGCACACACACACACACACATACACGCACCGCACACACACGACTAAATCCATATTTTATGATGCAAACATTGGCAAAGAGTTCTGCTCCAATTGCCAAAGGGTGGACCTAAGCTTTGCAGTTCTTAAAAATGTGACTTTAAAATACCCTGTAAAAAGTTTCCTTTAAGTGTGTAGGGGACACTGTTGGTACTTAAATAAACGACCAATTTGGGTCTCGAATAAACTAAAGACTATAAAAATAGTCCAATTACCAACTAGTTCCAATAATAAACAGTGTTAATGAACTATAGCTAAACTACTTCAGTAAATGGAACTAGAACGGGAACTAGTTCACAAATTAAACTTTCTCTCCAATGTGGAATAAGTTTCGAAGGTGCCAAACTAAATGAATTACAAAAATGTGGCCCAAAAATAATAGAAAATACCCTCTTCAACACCTTTCCACCAATATTTTCCCTAAAATAATAGAAAATATCTGTGGCTCACCCAAAAATAATTCGAATTATAGCTAATACCCTGCATTTTACCCCATTTCCTTCAAATGTCCCCTAAAATTATTGCCAATACCCTGTACTTCAGAATATTTAACAACAAAATAACACCTTAATTAATAGCAAATACCCTGTACGTCACCTTATTTAACCCTACAAGTCTTCTAATTATGGCAAATACCCTGTAATTCACCTTTACTTCCCCAAAATATACCCTAAAATAATAGCTTAATACCATAAAATATAACTTTATTAACCCTAATAACGGTTGCTAGACGTAAACCCTGAAAAATATTGCATAAAGTGTGAAAATCTCTTGACCTACGGCAAAGTTATGAAATTTTTAAAGAAAACTTCACAGGTTGTTCCCGAAAAGCCTGTTGCTCCGTTAACTAAATGGACTTGATACACCCATGACTGTTGCTTGTGCCTGCAGGGTGTAGGCCAGAAGCTAGTTGAAGCCCACGCTTGTTACCAATGCTTGGCCACGCCCACGCATGCAGAGAAGGACCCACCCCTCCCCATACACACACACACACACATAACACACGCATACATAGACTAAATAGTTTATGTTGTTTACCAGGCGACTTGCAGCATTTGCTGTTCTTGCTGTTGTTGTTGGTGTTGTTGTTGTTGTTGTCCTGCACTTTGGCATTAAGCAAAGCGCCTGAGCCCTGGACAGGCACGAGCGAAAGGATGCCAATGCCAAGCGGCGGGGATTGAAGTGGAAAACACGTAACCATCGCCATCGAGCGGCATTCATGTGTATATGCGACTTAAGAGCGCAGGGGAAGAGGGTGCGGTAGGCAGACCCACGGACATGTCCTGCTATTTGACTGCCCCGGTTACCATTGTTATCCAGCAGTCTCCCGCGCGCTTACTACCCGCATCTCAAATCTAATATAGAAGAAGAGGAAGAAGAAAAGTATGCAGCATTTTTCAGTGCCTTTACCATTTTACTGTTTTTTTTTTTAGTGTTGCACATTTGATAAGAGCTGCTGGGGGAGCGGTAATGCAGTGCTTGACACACTAAAAGATTGAAAAAACTCGAAATTCTTCCAACGAAATCACCAAAATTTATATCAAACAAACGTCTATGTATATTAAATACCTATTTCCTGTTGATTTCTATTTTAATATTTTGGCCAACACACTTTCGTTTAATTTTCCTTAACATATTATAATCAGCTTTTTCTTAAAATTAACTTCATTCAAAATAACGAATAATGTAAATAACATGCCAACATTGCCTGTTAAAGATAACAGCCCCATTTCAGTCTCTGGTTTTCAACTGTTGATTAACAGCGTGCTGTTAGCAATCTGAGGCAACTGTTAAATGCGATTGTATGAAAATGCAGCGAGTTGAGAATTGCCCAAGCGCACTGTTTGTTGTTGTTGCGCGTGGGTGAACGAGAGCGCAAGTGTAAGAGAAATGTGCACGAAACGTGAAGAGCAACGCAAAATTCTTGCGCTCTTAGCTGCCTATGTAGTGTGTGAACTGACAATCAGTCGATCTATCGATAAAGTGCTTATCGGTAAGGAAATTTAACTAAACAAATAGTTAGGCAAATATATTTATTTTTCTTTAAAGCCATTAAATTATATATATTTATATATATTGCTTTTCTTTTATTTAAATGTTTGATTAAATTATTTAACTTTAGATTGAATGAACAATGTTAATAAATAATAGTTAAAATAACATAGCAGATATCATGACAAGTCAAATGTTAAAATACATATGTTATAGTTTCACTTGCGACATGTTCCACAGTCTTAGCCCACTGTGCGCGATTTTGCCAGTCACAAACAACAAAACCAACGCATTGAGCGCGCACATACACAAGCATAAAATACATATATTCCTATGTTTATGTACATTGAAAACGACGCTCCGGCGCGCTCATTACAGCGCTGAGTGGGAGAGTGGGAGCGAGAGCGAGCACATTTCACTTGCGCGCTCTGGTTACGCTCTCAGCAACGGCTGGCAACAGCACACTTGCGTTGCGAGCGTGCGTTTGTGTGCTTGTTTCGTTCGTTTGACTGTGCGAGGTGCGCACGCCTGTAAGAGAGCGTTCGTTTACACGAACTCATGCCGGACTGTTCGCACACTATGTGGCAAATGTGGTTTCTTACTGCTGAGCACGCCGCTCATTTTCTCAGTACGAATTGAGACACTGTGGCGCACGGTTGAAAACCTTTCAGTAGCAGCAGAAAAGCGCACCCAAACCAAATCCAATAAAATAGCAGCAACGAGAGACGGCAATTTGTGTATTGTTATAATTGTATTGTGCAATAACGCAGTAGAAAATACTAACGTGCGTGTGTTTGTGCATTTTGCATATAGCCATCAATTTAAATTAAAAACTTTTTTTGGGCTCAATTAAATACTTCCGCGCGTCGTCGTCGTTGTCGTCGCCGCGCCAGTTTTTCCATTGCGTGCGCTGTATTCGCTCTCTCGCCCCGCCGCATTGACGTCTACACCACATATACACACACTTGCACACAAACAGACCAGACACACACATACATATACACATAACAAACTCTCAAACTCGATTGTTGCTGCTCTCGTTCTCGCAACACTCTCGCTGCTTTTTAGTGCCAACTATCTCTGTCATTTGTGTCACTGCCTTTGCTCAGTTTCTGTCTCTGTCTCTGTCTGGCCGCCACATTCGTTTGTTTGTGTTGTATTAAAAAAGGGCCGCTGAGAAGTAAGCAGCAAGCGGACAGACGCACGCGATAGCAGTAACAAAACAACAGAAAATAATCGTTTGCATGCGAATTTAGACAACTAAAAATAAAGTAATAAACAATTTTCGTATTAATTCTAACTGAAGTGCAGCAGCAATAGAATTTGGAATACAAAAATAAGGAAAATAAGCCAAAAACAAGGTAAGCAGAAAAGCCGACGCCTAACGGGTGAAAGTGTTATTTTACCGTTTCAGTGTGCTGTGCCTGCACTTGCGTTTGCATTGCATTGCATTTTTTACATATTCACTAGTGTTCATTATCGTGTATATGTATATGTATGTACATGTGTAATTGCGTGTGTGTGACATGTGCTTTGTGCGTTTGCAAAAATCATTGCAAATTTGTAGCTTTCTTAGCGCGTCGTTTGCTTTGCTGTTTTGCTTCGCACCAGCAGCAGCAGCAGCAACAACAACAAAACGTAACCGGTAGGTGCTGCTTTGCCACCCACGAAATAGCCAAACAAAAAGGGCAGCATAAAAAAAAAACGTACAAGGTACTTTTACTCTTGCGACTGCCTGCCTGCTTGCGACGTTCTCTCTAGTTTTACGCTCTGGCTAGCGTTTATTCCCTCTCGCTCACGCTTTCGCTCTTACTGTTTGCCTCTCTCATTGCAACCCCTATCAAAACGTGTGCAGCTGCTGCTGCTGCTACCGCTGCCGCTGCCGAGGCTTTTGCTGCCTAGCGGCTACCTGTGCGACGTGCGTGTATGTTGGGCTCTCTTTTGCTGCCAACGTCGCTGTCGGCGTTGACGCTTCGTGTGTGTGCCCGCCGCTCGCTCGTGGCGCTGCCGCAGCCGCTGCTGCTGCACACGACAAAAGAGCCGACGTTGACGTTTCAACGCTCTCACAGGTTTTCATTTCTTATTTGACCGTCATTCGCCAGCGCGGCGCCGAAGTGTACAACAGCAGAAGTCTTCAATATAACGGATGAAAATTACTTACACACACAACAACTCCCAACAACAAAAATAAAGAATTAAATAATAATATCAAAAAAAAAAAAAAGGAAGCCAGTTACATTTCGCATACGCATATGTATGCGTGTGTGTGTGTGCGAGAGCAAATTCAATTGTCAATTGTCAAAGCCAAATGTAAGTAGGCGCCGTCTAGCCAACTGTCAATTGCCAATGCTCAGAGCCCATTGACAGTTTAAAATTCACAGAGTGCAGGTCTTTCTTTCGCAACGACTCAACCAAAAAAAATAAAAAAAAAAACTTTTTAAAACAGAAACTTTTAAAAAAAACACTATGTGCATTAGTTAAAAATTTTACAATTATGTGCTGAGCAACTTACAAACTAAAAACAAAAAAAAAAACCAAAAAAAAAAAAAAAACAATAATAATTATAATAAAATAAACAAATTCTAGCCGTATTATTGAGTGTGGTGAACCAACAAATTGAGAAATTCAACAGTTTCAACTAAATTTGCAAGCAGACAATTTGTGTGCACGTTTGTTGTCGTTGTTATTCGCCGCCATTTTCAAGAGCGGTATGCAAAAGAAAAAGATATATTAACAAAAACTTAATAAATAACAATCTGACGCACGGACTGCGTGCGTGTGTGTGTGTGTATGTGTGTGTGTGTGTGTGCGTGTGCTTAAAAAGTTCATTCGCTTTTCCAGCGCGCGCCGCGCGGCCTTTTTGTTTCATTAATGAAAAATCAACCCCCGGCATTTTGGGCCAACGCGCGCCCCCACAAACAAAGCAGAAATCAACAGCAGCGGCAAGCGGCAAGCGCGCTTGTTCTTCATTCTATAGCTTTTCCATTTTCCCGCTTTTCCCCTTAAGGGTTGCAGCAACGGGCAGCAACTTTTTCAAGTTTACTTGTACGCGCTTTTGCCGCTGCCAAAGGTTGTCCGCTGGCCGTGTTTCATTTTCATTTCGTTTCCATTTCGCTTTTCCGCCGCACATTCGCCGTTGCCTTTGCTTCTGGCGGCCTGTCACTTGTCAGTCCGTCCGTCCGTCCGTCCGTCCATTCGCCTTGTTGCCGTTATCCTTCGAATTCATTTTGACATATTCGGCCATATTTCTTTTTTTCTTTTGCTTCTCTTTTGCTTCTTCTTTTCTATAAACGTTGCTGTTTTGCCGGCGCTTTTTGGCTGCTGCTGCTTCTTCTTCTTCATGTCGAGGGTTGTTTCTGCAATTTAAGTCTGTGTATTGAGCATGTGTGTGTATGTGTGTGTGAGTGTGTGCGTGCTTTGTATTTTTGTCTGATTTATGCGCTCGACTCTCCAATTAGAAAGAATTTCCCATTGTTGCAGCATATCATAATTTGCCAAGGTTTAGAAAAGATATATATAAATATATATAAATCATACTATATATTAATTATAAAAAGTTTCGAAAATTGTTCAAAACAGGCTGAAATATTGTCTGTTCATTTAATTAGCTTGCAGTGAAAACTCTCTTGAAAGGAAATGTCAAAGAAATAGAAAAAAAATCATGCACAATTATCCGAAATTTACACGTAAAACATATGCATTTATATTTATGTATTTTGGCATGTAAATTTTACGCTTAAATATCTATGAAAACTTATTCGTTTTTTATGAAAAAGATTGTAAATTAAAAGTTTCTTTGCCTTCATTTTGTTTCCAAGTCCACTTTCCACTTACATTTCCCTTATATTCCACATGCTCTCAACTACTTTACATATGTTACATAACTAGCTGCATTTTCCGCAGCTTTTTCTGGCAAATTTTTTATTGTTTTTTATTGAAAGCCAATCAATATGATTGTTGATAATTTAGCATCCTAATTGCGCACACTTTTGTGATAAAAGGAAAATGAGATAATGTAGCCTAAATATCACAAATTGCTTCAATTATGCATGGAAATGCCTTAAGTTTTCTGTCTGATTAAGCAACTTATCCCCATTGAATTTGCATGCTTCCAAAAGTAATGTCAAACTTTAGATAAAATCTTGCATTAGAGTTTAATTTACATTCTGAAAATTCTGATTGTTTTAAGTGTCTTTCTTTTGTGTAACAAAATATTCCAATTTCAAGTGATTTGAAATTAAAATTTATATTATTTTCTAATAAATATTAGACTAAAAGTTGATTATTTTGCGAGCGTACACTGTGCAAAATTTTGCTTGCATTTCATTTGGCATTAAATTAATTTCCGATTGCATTAGAAAGTTTTTCCCGCCACGATCACCGCAATTTGCATAGAGAATTTTCACTCATTATTATGTATGTTGATTATTTTCTTTTACTTTTAATTCATCTGTTTTACTAACCTCTTTTCTCTCTTTCCGCCCATTTACAGCTGGTTCTACAAACATAATAACAACAACAACAACAACAACAAAAGCAAAAAGCGATAAATAGAAAATTTCGTTCAACACGCAAATTGAAAGTGCAATAAGAAAGAAAGAGAAAATAAAAACGTCGATTGCGGTTGAAAGTGCTCAAAAGGAAAAAAATAGATCAAACATTCAGATAGATAAATCTCTGAGAAATATTCACAACTCTTCGTCGCCTGAGAAGAGTTTGAAAATTGTGCGCGTTTAAATCAACATTTTAGCAATCATTTTTGTCAACCCTCTCTCTCTCTCCAAAATTTTTGTGGAGCCTTTCGTGTCCGGTGCATTCTGTGTTACGTTCTTCGTTATCAAGTGAGTGCCACACGCCAAAAACCAAAAGGAAAACCACACTCTCGACCACACACTCACACTCAACACACACACACAGACAGACATACACCCAAGCAAAAAAACACAACAAACATCAACATCAACAACTGCGCCTAGTGCAAGGATCATTCCGTGTCCCACAACCAAAGTTTGCAGTTTATTCAAATTGATCAAATAAGGCTGCGGCCCAAATTAAACGTCAAGATTCTATCGAAAAAGACTCTATTCAGCACGACGGAGGCTTCGCTTAACTTCAGCACGGCGACCACAATGCCCTATAACGGTGCTAGCAACGGTAGTGGTGGTGTCGGTGGTGCAGTCGCAGGCAGCAGTGTTACTGGTGGCGGGGCCACAATCGTCGTCAGCGAGGGACCCCAGAATAAAAAGATACGTACCGGTGTTCAGCCCGGAGATAACGACGTCACCATGCATGCTCGGGTGAGTACGATAACGGGTTGTCATTAATCGATTAATATCGATTTCTGATAACGTAATTAGCCATTAAGTACGACAGACTTGCAGTTTAAGTACAGAAATCAGTTATCAAAACATCATGCAGGCATTCATAACAACAAACTAGATTACTATCGAGAAGTTTGCTCGAAAAACATGTTATCGAAAAACATGTAATCGTTAACAAGTTTATCGTTATCGATAAAGCTAAGTTGAAATCATGTTTAAATCAAAAAGCGTCTGACTAGTCCGATTACTGTTAAACTACATTCTCCTAGACTTTCTTCAATCACATCATGTTTTGATAAGTCGATTTGTTAATGTATATTATCAATTCGATAACTATTTCTGCTAAATCTAATCCGCATTACCCTTTCACTCCCCATAATACTGCTATAAATTGACTTATTATTATCGACAAGTAAATATATGCTTCTTTTTTGTTAAATATAAATGAGACTCCTTTTTCGATCGACATTATGCTGTGATATATTAACTTGACTTATTATCGATAAACTAAGTGGATGTTGGACTGTTTCGATCAATTTTTTGTTATCGATAAGCTCAACATATTGCTACCACACATTGATTTGTAATCGATAAATCGATACATTTAGTTGATATATAATAATTTAATAATATTTTAAATCGAAATATTCTCTTCGCTTATTTGATTTGCTTCGATAACTTGATTTGTTATCGATAAATCTAATTTATATAGTTTATTGTGAATTGTAAATGAAACTATTTTCTCACAATGCTTTTAATCAATTAAAATGGACAACTTTCTGCGATCCACATTAGGCTTCGATAAATCGCTTTGTTATCGATAAATCAACCGCATTTATATGTGAATATATCGTATATTTTCATATTTCATTAAAACCTTAATGAGTTGTCTTCAAATGCTATCAAATAGATATCTTTCCCACAGACTCGATCAACCCCAATATCTGATAATAATAATTACCTGCGAAAGTGCTCAACACACTCGTGCATTGGCTCCACTTTAGCCACCCCTATCAGCGGGCGATTGCAAGGCGCAGGCACACATTCCTATCGCATCTATTGGTTTAGTTTTGGGCTATTCAATCACTTTTTTTTTGGGGGCGAACTCTGAAGGCTCGCTCGCTCACCCCAAAAGTTCAGAGCAGTGCCCGCACCCTTCTGCCGATGGCCTACAGGGGATGTAGCCAGAACCACAGAGACTGAATATTCGTGATAAAGTTTTCGACCGTGGTTGTTGCTGTTGTTGTGATTTGGGGGTTGAAGTGCAGTTTGCAAGAGGCTCTTAAGGTTATCAGGCAGCGAGTTGTACTTTCCGTACTTGCGACTGTCATATGAATTACATTCCATGCAGTCCGCGCAAAGGGTGGACGCCATTTGATTTACATTTCTAACGGTTGCCAAGGACGATGCAACTGTTATACGCTGTGATAAGTTTTCGTGTTTTCCTCATTCCACGTTGAAAATATGGAAAGCACTTTTTTTGTGGCCATTAGAAATTGGAAATAGGGGAAGAGTTAGAATATTTTACTCTGTGAAAAGGGAAAGAGGCGCAAGCTCAGCTACAAAATAATATCTATAAAGTTGCGATTTAAGAATATGCACTCACGTTCGAGTGAATTATGAACAAATACGTAAGTTGTTACGTAACAATTTATATAAAATCGTGTAAAAAAATGCTTAAAGAAGATCTTTCAAAGTCTCAGTTATTTCAACTGAATGCATAACAAAAGCTGAGATAGAAGATACTAAATAATAAAGCTGTAATATATGGTATAAAGCAATGTGATCTAAGGTTCGACTAAATTTTTACGTAAAGATGCGTAATGTAGCGCGTGACGTAACAATTCTTATGAATGCATGTAAAAACTGATTACAGAAAATGTTTTACGACTCAGGGATTCATTTCGAGACGGTGAACGTCCATTTTGAGTCCAAATATAAGCTCGGAAACAAAATAGATGTTATAAAGTTAAAATAAATCATTAAATAATCTGTTTCGAAGTGCGAACTAAACTTTCCCAAGTTATTAAAGTAGATATTTAAGCAATACAATTGGTTTGAGAAGCATATTTTGAGATAATATCTCTACAAATTACGAATATACATTTGCATTACGTAACACGAACAATTTTTGAAGACTTTTATGGATGTGGACGGTAACTGAAACACAAATTTTAAAGTCAAAGAAGTTTTGATAAATGTATCGAAATATCGCTGTGATCCTTTTCTTGAAAGTAAACCCAAATTATTTAAACTGGAAATGAAAAACGCATGATTTAGAAAAGCGCAGAGATATTTGCTATTTTGTAAGCTTATCTGAACAAAATCCATTAAAAATATATGCATTCAGTTAGGACATATCCCTGATGTTATTGTATTTTACAACACTTAAAATATCAATTTGAAGCACTGGCTCCAGAAAAGTGTTGGAATAGCACACACTTGTCTAATTTTCATAAAAATATTAACATTTATTTTTTGTCATTATCTCTGCATCTCAAGTCTTGCAGCTACAGAGCTCTACAGCATTTGGCCTAGCATGCAATTGCTGCGCAGAAGTTTCTATTAAAAAATATATTATATTTTTGCTGATCCGCCATTTTGTAGGACCTCTTCGGGTCCGCTTAAGCCCTGTAAAACGTTTAACCCGCTGCAAGTGCAGTTAAGCGTGTTGAACTTTTGCATGCGTATATATTTTTTTAAGCGCATCCGTCGCAGGCCAAGTGCACTTAATCACATAAAAGTGGTGGCCAAGACGACTCAGCAGGATGCAGGCAGGGCGAGAGAGAAAAAGAGACAGAGAGAGAGAGAGGGAGACTCTCTAGGGGCTACGGCGGGATGGCAGGTGTCCTATGTTAGCACGTTTTGGGCGACAGACGCGCTGCTTTTCCAAGGCACGTACGCAGCTCGCAGCGCCCGCAGCTAAAGGAAAAGCTTAAACGATGCCAAGTGGCAAGCGGCCTGGGCCTGAACCTCACAACTAAAGCTTGGCTAGAGCGAAGGACCAAAGAGCAACATGGCCAAAACTCTTGAAATGACGAGAAGATGCTGCTTCATGTGCTAATTGCGCTGTCAAGTCAAGTGTGTGTGTCCGTGTGTGTGTGTCCGTGTGTGTGTGCGCGTGTGTGTGTGCGTTGAGCACAGGCGGAAGCAACAGCTCAAATGCCAAATGAGATGCACACACACACACACATATATATGCACACACACACACACCCCATTAACCTCGTGAAGAGCAAATTTGTTGCATACTTTGCGCGGCCGCCACAACAACATTTTCTCTTCGCATGTTTAAGAATTTCCCCACAGCAACAACAACAACAATAACCGCTGTGGAAAATATCGTCATATTCATGCCAAAACATTTCGCATCAAATTTCAGCCCAATGTGCCGCGGCCCATTGAACATTTTCTCATTTGGCTTCCACTTCTATTCTGTCGCTTTTTTTTTTGCCTTTTATTTCTATTATTTTTGTGGCTTTTGCATATATGGGCGGAAAAGTACACACGAAAACAAACAACAACATTTTTATCGGCGTGCCGAGATAAGGCGCCGGCGAAAAGCAGACAACACTCTACAACACTCTACAACAACAACAACAACAGCAGCATACACATGGAGAACAACAACAACAATATCGAAACAATATTTTGCTCTAACAGGCGCCACTGGCAATGGCCAAAATCGATTTTTCCAACCCTCAACATGTGGCTCGGCCGGCTCTTGCCATTTGGCTCTCTGTTTCAGTGTCTATTGCTGACTGAGCTGCGGCCTCTGGTCTCTGGTTTTTGGGGTCTAAAGGGGCGGGTGGGTCTGTCTGAATGAAAGGCGCCGCGATAGCAACAAATGCGACGACAGACGCCATTTATGAGGGATTTTTAAAAGTTTTGCCACAGGCAGCAAAGGTCAGGCAAAATTCTTCTAAAGAATATGGCTCAAGTTTTGAAGCAAGTGAAGTATCGATAAATGTATCGAAATGTCGTTAGGGTAGCATTTTCTTAAGAGTCCACGGTCAGCGGTAGTTGCATTTTGCAACATTTAGAAATCTATTTTGCAACACTGGCCCGAGAAAAGTTTTGTAAAATAGTAGCTGATTTTATAACATATGCTAGAATTGCAGCACGAAAAGAGGCACTGCCCAACACTACAAATATATATTAAACAACACTCAATTGAATGAATTGCAGCACTGCACAGCACTAAAATCGTATAGCTTACAACACTGAATGCATTTAGTTAATCGAAAGAAGCTTTAGGAAACACTTTAAAGATTAAAAAACGTACATTAGGCAATTACTATTACGTAACTCATATAGAAAAGTTTGTGCTCTCTTATTTAAATGAATCCTTTGGCATTTCATGAGGTTGCACGGAGCGGCAGCTGGCTGTCAAAGCTACCAATTTTTGACCGCAGCTTGCAATTTGCTGTTATGCAGATCCGCAGTTGCGCATCCCACGGAACAGCCAATTCCAGTGCACAGCCACCCGCTGCCACGTACCACCCCGCCCCGCACCGCGCCGCAAATTCATAACACAAGCAACAGCAGTGGCAGCATCAGCAGCAGAAGGCGACGCCGTTGCGTCTGGCTGCGTGACGCACGCGGCGTCAGTGGCATCAACAGCCATGGCAAATAAATTTTGCATGCTCCCCAGCGCCACAGCGGCAGAGCAGACTGCAAATACACACCACATAACCCGCCCATCCCCCCCTCATCAGTATGCCCCGCCAGTTGTAGAGATGCCCCCGCCAGACAGTTAAAAATAGATTGCATATTCGTCTGACCGATGTGAAGAGGCAGCATTAGCATTGTGGGCTCTGTGTCTGAGCTTAGTCAGCAACAGAAACTTTGCATGCAACTTTGGGCATGCCGCTCCTCTCCAGCATCCAACGTCCAGCCTTACTCCACGCGCCTGGATCCACCCCCTCCTAATGAAGTAATCATGTGCGAGCTGGTTTTTCGGTGGTGCGTTTCGAGGCCGTTTGCCGGCGGCTGCTGAAATGCCACCCCGTTAGCACACAATTTTCACAATTTTCCCCACTTGGCGGCCAGGCCTACCTGGCCTGCACCACAAAACCGCCCAACTGCCCACCGAAATGCCGCAAGGTCTTTTGCAAATTATGTGCATTCAAGGCCCCGGGAACCGTAGCCAGAAATGCATCCGTCATTGGACTCTACTCTATATGCTGGTCTCCTCCGCACTCCACAATTTCCCCACTCCTTTTTCTCTCCTCGTTTTAATTAAATGCATCGTCCGGACAACGTCCGGAACTCTGGTGCATTTTTGACCATCATTCGATATGGGGGTGGCATTTGTTGTGTTGTCAACGTTGCGCGAGGGCTGCTTCACAAATATTTATTTAAATTAATTGAAATATTGAATTAAAGCTCTTTTCCTGTGCTCATTCTCAACTTTCAAGATTATTTGACTATTTGAAAATGCGTTAAGCGCTTTGAGATACTTTTTTGTATATTCAATTTAAAGGGTAACATCGTAGGAGCTTAGATATGCATATAAAGGAAGATATTCAAGAACAAGAACAGGTAAATAATTAGAAGATAAATCAGATATCTACTCAACATTCAAACAGTTGAATAATGCACACAATATACATATATATATACAATATACATATATATAAACCAAACTTAATTAATTTTTAAAAGTTTTTTAGGTGCTTTCACAAATCGTTTCAATCATGATTAAAAACTGATTGCATCAAATGAGAAATGAAGGGAGTTTTTTATTTCCAAAATTTCAACATTATGTCGGAACCCATTGAAAATGGGTAAAAGGGGTCTTATGTTTTTTTTGCAAAATGTAAATGTATGTAACAGGGAGAAGGAAGCATCTCCGACCCCATAAAATACATATATTCTTGATCAGCATCAACAGCCGAGTCGATCTAGAAGTGTCCGTCTGTCCGTATGTATGAACGCAAGGATCTTAGAAACTATAAGAGCTACAGACTTGAAATATTAGCTGTAGGTCCTCCTAGTGCCGTACGCAAATCGAGTTTGTTTCCGATATTCGATAACTTACCCCGTTTCCAAGCAATCAATAAAATTATCGGTATCGACATCCTGTTTTTGAGGAATTTTGGTAAATAAAAAGAGCTAGAGTCAGCAAATATGTTGTATATGTATGTATGTGTATGTATGTATGTATGTTGCTTCTAGAATATTTTATACATATCAAGTATCTTTCTTTTTATACCTTTCGCCACCTCCCCGGCTTCAGGGTATCCTCTAACCGGGAGCTCTCTTTTCAACCATGTGCTAGTAAAAACATTGAAATAATATTTTTATTTCTCCGCTTCACTTTATTTTAATTAATAAGCCTTAGAATGTCTTTTTACTTTTTTTTTTGTTTTAGTTTCGACCAGTCTTAATTAAATTGTAAAAATTGCATCAAGTTCTCTCAAAAATAGTTTTAGTTATTATGGAAAAATGTTTGCAGCTTTCTTAACTCTGAAGTTATTTCGACTAACTGAATATATACCTTGTACTTTGTGTTCTTGGCTTTCCACTCGCTCTAATTAACAATAATTGATTCTTATTGTCTCTTCATTGCACAAAGTTTTAATTGCTAAAAGTTGTTCGAGTCGAGGGTTGTGCGTAAAAAGGGTGGATTTGTCTGTATAAACACACGCACACACACGCACACTCACACTCTCACACCCGCACTTGGATATGTAGATTGCACCCTTTTTTTGTTGCTTTTTGGCATTTGTAATTGAACTAATTGAAATTTGCAGCAGATGACGATGATGATTATTTAAGGCTAAGGCGTTCGTGTGTAAGAGCTTAGTTATGAATGAATTGGCATAAGCAGGAAAGACAACTCGGCAGATCTGATGGCCAAGAACTAAGCTGCTTCCGTCTAAGCCAAAAGTGCCGTATATCGAAGCCAAAGTAAAAACCAACTAGCCAAGTTAGTAGACGCTCGTTGGCCAGTTAGAGGGGCCTGCTGCTGCTGCTGCTGGGGCAGAGCTAATAAAAGTGTTGGCCAGCCGAGCGTCATCGAATTGCATGCAATTTGTCTTTGATTGTAATAAAGCCCGCCCGTATCACATATCTACCCGTAGACCAATTGGAGTTGTTATATTTGCGGTCAGTTCTGTTGCCAACAATATTTTAGCTGGAATTTCGAACGGCCAATTGTCGTCTAACTGTCTAACTGATTGCTGTTCTCGTTTGTATCGATGTCCGATTGCATTTTCCTTTTGCCGTTCTTGCTGCCGTTTTCTACAGTTGCTTTGGTCACACTTAAAGCGCCAGAGACCAGCAAATGAATTTCATGCATGACCGGCATACAAAATTAGCAGCTGCTACTGCCGCAGCTTCTCCATATTGGTCAACTGCAAAACAATTTCAACATTTCTTGTGTTCTACTCGCTGTCTGCAAATTAATTTTCATTCAGATTTCGGTCAGCACTTATCAGAAATTCATGAGCTGCCGGCTAGGAGTAATATTATTATTATTTGACCTACAAAGCAAAAAGTCGTTAAAATTCTTAGCATATTCAAGTAGTTTTATAAAGTTTTCTAAGTTCTAGACTATCTCTCGTGGGCATAAGAAGAAAATAAATAAGATAATAATAGAAAATAAATGCGAATAAATAATCATAAATTCAAAAAAAGTTCAGCAATATTCCTTTTAATTAAATGCATGCCCAAACCTATTCCTTTCTCTGCCCATTTTCATTATTTTTTCATCTCATCTCATTTAAAATAAAAATTGAAAAATTTTCGGGCCTTTCTTTCGCAGCCTAATGAGCTGTTAGTTGGCATTATCAATTGTAGCACCTTTTTATTAAATTTTCCAGGCCCGAAAAAAATCTTTTAAATTAAAAGACAAAAGAGTTTTCAAATATGAAACAGCTACCGCAGGTTTTTCCCCCTTTTTCTTTTGTTTTCGTTTGGGTCGCGTTGGGCTGACGGTTTAAACTCCAATTACAACAAATTATGAATCGTGCCTCAAGTGCTAAGCGACGCGCAAGTGGTGAGGGGGGCACATTGAGGGAGAGAGAGAGCAACTCTCTTCCCTTCAGCCCGCTGTCTCTCTCCCTCTCTCTCCTTCTTTCTCTTCATTCTGTCGCTCGTTCTGTTGCTCAAACGTCGCGCGTTTTTTGTGTGCTTGCGACAAGTTTCAGCAAAAAGTTCAATTTATGTCGCGCTGTGTTATGCAGTCCCCTCTCCGCCCCCCTTGCCAGTCCCACCTAACCCCACACGCTCCATCAACCCCTTTACCTCATCCTACACTCGCCGCTTTCTTTTTGCTTTGTTCTTTTTTCTTACTGTTATTTTATTTTTTTTCTTCTGTATTTTCTTGTCATTTACTTACAAGGCACACACTCAGATACAATATGTATCTAGATACATTTGTGTATATGTATATAGCGTAACGAGTCGTGTATTTGCCCGGATGTCATGCTGGGTCTCTCTTGAAGGTCGGAAGTGTAGTTTTTTAAGTACACGTTTATATAATTTGATATATGGCGCATTGTCGTTTGCCATCTCATGTGGCCATATATTGTTTTTGGTACCCCAACAACTGTATCTGTATCTGTATCTGTAGATATGTGTATGTATCTGCATCTGCTTCTGCATCTGTCGCATGCATACATACATATGTATACATGTTCATATATGCGAATGGAAAGTGTGCAAAAAGCTCGGTTAAGATGCTGGCGAATTGCTTGTGAAATGGAACAGTTGAACGAGGTCATCTACATGCATTAATGAAGCAATATTTTTTAGAGGAAAACGTTCTGAAAGAGCGACAGACTGTGTGTGGCGGTTGGGGGCATCTGTCAAATTGTGGAAGTGCAGTTTGAAGAAGTGTTGAGCTGCTCCAAGCTTAGCTTCGACTCAAACATCATATAGTTGTGAGTGTGCTTGAAGCCAGCGTGTTAGGTCAGAAGACAAACAAGTCAAGTTCAAATTAAATGCCTCTGCATTGCATCCTTTCGCATTTACGAGTACGCAAATTGACTCATGTGTAAGTTGCAATTGAATAATGAATGTTGTCGCTGAATAAAATGCAAAGGTTCTAAGATAATTTGAATGTGGAGTGCGGCCCAGATAGAAGAGTACTGTTGCTTGTGAGCACAGTATTGTTGTGAGCACAGTACCTTGGTATGTGAGCACAGTACTGTGGTAAGTGATCACAGTACTGTGGTGATGTATCACCAAATAGAAAAGTAATGTTGCGTGTGAGCACAGTATTGTTGTGAGTCGTCCCAGTACTTTGGTATGTGAGCACAGTAATGTGGTAAGTGATCACAGTACTGTGGTGAAGTATCACCAAATAGAAGAGTACTGTTGCGTGAGAGGACCGTATTGTTGTGAGTCATCCCTGTACTGTGGTATGTGATCCCAGTACTTTGGTATGTGAGCACAGTACTGTGGTGAGTGATCCTAGTACTGTGGTGAGTGATCCCAATACTGTGGTGAGTGATCACAGTACTGTGGTGAGTGATTATAGTACTGTGGTGAGTGATTATAGTACTGTGGTGAGTGATTATAGTACTGTGGTGAGTGATCACAGTACTGTGGTGAGTAACTATAGTACTGTGGTATGTGATCATAGTACTGTGATGATTGATTATAGTAGTATGGTGCAGTTATATATATGTCCTCACTGATTCAAAGACTGTGATCACAGCACTTTATATCTTAATCAAGTCTTTATGTCAATACAGTACTATGATACATACGACTCGGAAATTATTTGAAGTATGGCTTTATATTTGTTATGTCAAATATATGTTATATATTGATATTTGCGCTTACAAGTAGTGTGATCTATAGTTTCACAGTACTCTGTGTAGTCACAGTACTTCTGAATGTGCTCGCACGGACTTTAATTAACCGATCATCGTATAGCCAACAGCTTCGGTCTCAACTGTTTCACTTACTGTGATCACAGCACTCGTATTTGTTTTCCTTTCACTTGCTGTCTTATCTATGGACTCGTAACACTGTCATTCAACGAGTCGAATATCCTCTGAGTATCTCATAGTTAAGTGCATCCCATTTGTCAGATACGTTTTACCCCCCACCCCATGCACACACACCGTAAGCACCGCAGTACACCCCCCGTATTGGCTGCCTTGACACCTTCATGTCATTCACATGCACAGCTCATCGGGCTTTCGATGTTTTTTTTCTTCAGTTTTTTTCTCTGTTTGTTTTATTTTTTCTTTTTGGTGTGCGACATACTTTTAAATGCCAATTACCAGTGGCTGCTAACGGTTTTCTATTACCGGGCGCAACCCGCCTCGCCTCGCCTTGCCTTGCCTTATCTATGACTGACTGATTCGTTGTTGCCTTTTGTTTTCAATATGCCACGCACACGACCGGCAACCCGTCGTTCGGCTGCCCCCCGCTTCCAATCGCTGCCGTTGCAGCACTTTTTCGAAACTTGCGTCAATTACAGGCTTGTGAGTGTGTGTTGAGCTAGAAAGCTGGGTGGGGTTGGGGGTTGGGGGGTTTGGTTGGCTTTTGCAGGGGGTTGGGTTGTCAGCCTGCGGCTAAGCCGTGACTTGCATAGAAAATTACGTTTTTTTTCCATCTTTCTTTTTATTTTCGTCGTTTTCGTTGTCGTAGTTCTTTTACTGAATTCCGTTTCCTTCTTCATCTGTTACCAACTTCGATGCTTGCCTAATTCGCTACGCTACAATTAGTTTTTCATTTGCCATGCTTTGCCCCCTCTCCCCCCACACCCCCTCTCCAACTTGTTCGCCACCCTCAGCATATTTCCTTTTTGGTTTATCCCAGTTTATTTTCTCTTGGACTCATTATACAAACGTTTTGGCCCATGTTTTCTACAACTTCTTGCCTGTGCATTATTCTGATTATGATTATTGCTTGCGCCACGTTTTCATCTTGTTGTTCGCTTTGCTTTCATTTCCTTTCCATCATTTCTCATTCCTAATATATATACATATATATTTTAGCCTATGTCGAAATGAAATTCGTGAGTGAAATATTTTCAGCTAACAAAAGACGCGGCCACCAACAACCGCAGCCCCCCAACCACCTTTAAGGGACCAATAACTTTTGCCTGCACGCGCCTTACGAGCTTTGTAGTTCCCTCTGAAGTTCTCTACAACAAACATGTTGAAAGTATCTTATGAAAATTTTTTGTAATTGCTTTGATTTGCTGTTAAATATTTAATTATTTCTGCCAGCCGCTGACCAATAACATTTTTTTGTGTACCTAAAATGTATCTGAGGCCAAATAGTAGATGCATTTTGCGCTAGCTTGAGCTACATTTTTATTTATCATTTTTGTGCTAGCTTAGCAAAAGGGTTTTCCTTTACAAAACTGTTTTTGACTTTGAGCCGCAAAACTTTTGATGCATCTTATTTTTATTTAGCAGACCAAAACTTGTGTGTGTATCTGTCAGATACTTTGTGCATCTTGCAACACATTCGTTAGCGCTTACCATTGTCAAGTGCAAGAAACTTATTGTGAATCGCACATGTGGAACTCATGTAGCTGTTAGTTACTTTCAAGTCAGGTTTTTTGATTTGACTCAAGATGCTTTTGTAATTCGCAGCATCTGCTAACTTTGAGATGTATATACCTTTTTGTCTTGCAGATACTTTTGTAGCTAACAGATACTTTTCGCAGTTTTGCAGATTTTAAAGACCTGCAGGATAGTTTTGTGTCTGTAAGATTCTTTTTTAGTATCTGGGAAGCATCACTGTAGTGTAGTGTAAAGATACTTTTGTATCTTGCACATAGTCTTGTAACTTCCAGATACTTTTCTAGTTTGTTGATTGTATTACATTTAGTAGCTCGTAGATATGTTTGTTTCTGACAGATTCTTTTATAGCCTTGAGTTACTTTTGAAGGCTGTATATACTTTTGTATCTGGCAGATACTTTTGCGTCTTGCAGCTAGATTTGTATCTTAGACATTTATAGTTATTGTTCCTCCGTAAGATCTACTTTTAATAGCAGCCCTCCCGTGAAGTATCTGCTCTAATGCCCTAGACACAAAAACCGTCAGTATCCGTCAGATACTTAAGGCACATATGTTAATCAACAGCCTAATTGATTATTGCCCTGCTGATTAAATCGTTTACATTTGCCCAATTTCTATTTAGCAACGACTCCACCCATAAAAAAGGGAGTCTTTCACAATTTACAAATGCAAAATACAAAGCAGCACACAGATACATATAGACGTACATATGTATTTGTATCTGTATCTCAAATCGAATTTATGCGTATACAGATCAGTTTTTCAGTTTTTGTGTTTCCAGATTTTTGTGGTATTTTTTTTTTGTTTTTTGGCTTTGCCCCTTTTCGAATGTAATTTCGATTGCTCGTTTTGCGTTTTTGTTTTTTTTTTTGAAACGTTTTTACTCGTTTTTTTATTTTTTTTGGTTGGTTTTTGTGTTATTGTTTCTCATTATTTGTGCTTACTGCTCGTTCGCTCACCGCTCTCTCTCTCCTGCTCTCCCACTTTCCCACTCGCACGCGCGTTCTCTTCCTGCTTCGCTCTGGCTCTGCCTCTGCCGCTGCCGCTGCTCGTGCTTTGCTTTACCGCTGCTTTAACATTATTTGCTGTTATGTAAGCAGTTGGCGGGCGCGACGCGAACGGCGTCGCATATTTTGTTTCAATTTACTTTATTTTTTATATTTCTTTGTGGGTTCTCCTGCTTCTTTTTCAGCTTCAATTTTTTTTTTATTCGTTTGAGATTTTGTTGTTGCTGCTGTTGCTTTTCCTTGCCGGCGTTTTGCTTCATGTGCATGTGGCGTATTATTTGGTAATTGTGTGTGTGTGTGTGTGTGCGTGTGTGTGCACGAGTGTAACTGTTGGCCAGGTTATTGAACTTGAACGTCGTCAAGTGACGTGTGGCCCCCGTCTCTGTCTTCACTTTTGCCCAGTTTCTTTTTTTTTTGTATATTTTTTGTGTCTTTGCGGAGCATTTTAATGCTCGCTTTGACGTTAGTCAAATTTCCACATGTGTGTGTGCCTGTGTGTGTGCGTGTGTGTATGTGTGTGTGTATATGCAGACTGCGAACTGCGCATTGCAGCGCGCTTAACACTTGAGCCGCGTTAATGATCGTGGCCCAAAGCCCAGGCAACCAAATGATCTGCACAAATTGTGCCCCAAGCTGCACAGGAAGCTGACAGTTCAAAAGAAGAATAAAAGTGTGCAAGAGCAAGATAGAGCAAGAGTGAGTGAGCGAGAGAGTGAGACAGAGAGAGCAAGGGCAACTGAGTTCTTATCTCTGCCCCAAAGCGGGAATTCATTGAAGAATCGATCTTTTGCTCAACGTAGAGTCTATTAATCATCAACTTATCTACGCCTCGCTGTAACCGGGCGAGTTAATAACAAGACTGACCCCAAAGAGCTTTAGTTAAATAGTTTGAACTATGATAATATTCTTGGGAAGTGCTTCAGTTAAATTGAAGAACCTAATTACAAGTTCCTGATTATATTATGTTCAGATTCCTGCTCATTCGAGCATTGAGTTTTTGGTTTGCAATAGAATAATATAAATATATAATTAAATTGAATATATGTAAATCCTACAATCTAATATTATGGGTATTTGGTCTTCAGCTCTCGCCTACCCTCCCCTCCAAAGACATATATCGCAGCAGTATCTTTTCCGCTCGTTCTTTACATTCTTTACACTATACTTAAGTTAATAATTTTTGTGCATTGTGCTCAGAATCATTGCACAACAGACAAAGAAAGAGCGAGCGAGAGGGGGGAGAAAGAGAGAGGGAGAGAGAGAGAGAGAAGCAACTCAAATGTATCTATGTGCGCTCTGTTTGTATCTACAAGCTGCTACAACTACTACCTGTAACGTGTGCAATTGCCAACTAGAACAACACGTTCACCTGTGACAAAGCGCGCGGGCAGGTAAATAATTGTAAAGGTGATTGCCAGAGGGGTAGGGGCGGAGGTTGGCGAGCTACGGCAACGATAAAGTAAAAACGTGTTTTGTATTGCAGCAATCGCCGCTGTACGCTATTTATCGAGCCCCCCCTCCCCCTCTTTGAAAACTCTTGCCCTACGCCGCTGCCCGCCTTAACTGGGCAGAAAACGTGCTTTTAGAATGGCATGCCATAGCAACTGGAAATTGTATCTAATTAGTCTACCGGACTGCGACATGAAAAAAAACCAATTGCCCAAGCTTTACATCTACTAACAAACAGCAGACCCCCTCCCCACCCCCTGCCAGTCGCTCAATCTACGCCACTGACCCTGCTACTTTGTCCTAGCCTACTTGCCACTTGCCACTTGGCACTGGTGCCCCTGTTTTTGATAGGCGGCGGACGGGAGAGGGGCATACAAATTTGAAAGTTCCCCCATTTTACGTGCCGTCAGGTCTTCTATTTCTATGCCGGCCCAATAAATAAATTCAAATGTGAATGCAACAACGTTTTGTGCTATCATAAATATATTCACACCCACAACAACAACAGCAACAACAACAACAACAACAACAACAACAACAACAACAAGTTGTCAGCTTGTCAGCTAAATGGCATTGTTGTATCGAAAATATGAACATAATTATGCATTTGTGTTGACGCTGCAATTAATTATGCTGTTTATTTATTTATTTGGCTGCACTTGATTCGCAATGGAATTTGTTTTTAATTTATTAATAATACGCCGTGTTGCCGCGCGAATTATGCATATTTGTTGTTGGCCTTAACAATTTGCAATTGAATGCACAAATATTGATAATAAAATGTCTATATGAAATGAATGCGAATATCAAATGTCTTTTGCAGAAAGCAGAATAAGCTAGTTATAAAGCATATCTGCGGCACGCCGAAGATTTAATACACTTCTAGAAATTTGGCCTACGCTTTTGCAGCTCGTAAATGACTGAGCTTGATGAAAATATCTTGGGGCACAGCTTCCTATCGCAGCTATATGATATAGTTGTCTTTTAGATGGTCAAGATAACTTGATAAGTCGACCGATTCTTTATATGACAGCTTTATGTTATAGTTGTCCGATCCTGCCTGTTCCGACATATGTATTGCCTGGAACAAAAAGACAGAACTGTACAGAGCTTCAAGACGATAGCTTTAGGACTGAAAGACTAGAAAGAGACAGACGATCATGGCTTTATCGATTCGTCTATTGATGCTGATCTAGAATATATGTACATATATACTCATTATAGGGTCGAATGTGTCTCCCTTTATGCGTAATACCCATTACAAGGGTATACAAAATACCCTTCCCTTATTGCATACCTTTATACCTTCAAAAACTACCTTGTATCTCAGGATCTTTTGTGCTGAAAGTTGGAATACGCTCTGATCTATTCGAATTGATGATGTGTTCGCCAAATAACAGGTTTAAGCAACATTTCTAGCTTACAGAAATCAGTTTAAGAAAATAATTCAAAAATCTTTGTGTGACTTGTTAAACTCAATTGCATTGTAAACAATTTTTGGTTTCTTTCCTGCACTTCTCTTTGTTGTCTTTCTTGGTTAAAACATGAAAAATTGCCAACTCATTTTGATATATTTATAAGTACAAAGTTCTTTAGTATTTTCTATGTAAAGATTCACTTAATTATTTGTCTGTTTCTTTCAACATTTCAGCTTATTTCAGTTGTCTTCTTCTGCCCCATCCTCCCCCTCCCCCTAACCCCTTAACGCACCTACCCTTTCTTGTATGACTATTACAATTGCTATTTACAAAGTGCCTGGCATTGCTGAGCAATTTGTTAATGCCAATTCTTTGCGCTTATTTTTGGCGCGCATTTTGTTTTTGTTGTTTTTGTTTTATATATTTTTTGTTATTTTGACTCATCACTCGCAGCAGCAGCAGCATCGGCGGCGTTAGCAGCGACGCTAGCTGTGCAGCTTTAAGTCATGCCCCTTAGCATATTTCGTCACTGGCAGGCATGAAAAAAATGTTGGTGTGTTTGCGGCTGCTGTTGCTGCTTTCTTTAGCTCGCCACGCTCGCTTGGCTTTCTACGCTTACGCTCGCGATCCACACACATACACACGCACGCCGCTCTCTCTCCCTCTCTTATTCGCGCGCTCTCTTTGTAGCTTTGGCGTGGTCACTCTCTTATCCACGCTCTCATTGCGTTTACTCTCTTCTCTGGTTCTTTTGACGTGCGTGTGCGAATGGAAAAAATTGTTTATCATAACTTTTAATTGCTTGGATCTCTTTAGAACAACAGCAGCACCAGCAACAACAAGAACAACCAAATGTTGCTGCGTTCTTTTGTTGCTTTTGCAATGCTATTTATAGGGTCTGCAATGCGCTGTTGTTGCTGTTGTTGCTGGGGCGTATATGTGTGTGGTGTTGGCGGCTTTTGTTTTCGTTGTTGCTGCGGCGGCTGCTCGCTGTCGATTGTAATTACTCAATTGCTCATATGGCAACGGCAGCGGCAACGCCAACACTGGCGTCGCAGTCAGCGTCGCAGTTGTAGCGGTATTTTTTCAGTTAAGTACGTAGATAAAATAAATGGAATTGTTATGGTAGCCGCATTTCAGCTGCTGTTGATTTACTCATTTATTTCTTTATTTAACGTACGCTCGTTTTTTATTTTCTTTGATATATGTATATCTATAGGTACATCTGTATATATTTCTTTTGGGCAGGTGCTTGAACTTTGTGGTCGACTTCTTCAGAGAGCTTTTGCCTTTGCGCTCTTTTTATGGAAATTTTACGTTATATTCTTCTTTTATATATTTTTTGCTCTTTTTCTGGAACTGCAACAAAAAACACGTTTTTAGCCTTTTTTTTGATTCGAATGCAACGTCAAATACAAATTCAATGCAGTTTTCGTCTTTGCTTCTTCTTCATTCGCTTTTTTATGCGCCGGTTTACCTTCATTGCAATGTTCTCCTTGTTGTTGTTGTTGCTTGTGAAATCCAGTTTTGCGCAGCTGCAGCGATCGAGCATTAATAAATAGCGCAGCGACAGCGACGCTGACGCAGCGGCGTTTGCGCGAAAAGTACAATTTCGCTGACCTACAAAAAAATAATAATAATAAGTCAACAGTAAAACCGCGCCAAATATAATTAAATGTTAGTACTTTTCAATGTTCATACATATTTGTTTACTTGTTTGCGAGTGTGTGCTTGTGTGCGACGATCGCTCACAGCTCAAAAGATAAAAAGCAGCAACAAATGTCAACAAACGACAACAACAACAAGCAGTGCAGCGTCGACGGCGACGGCGACGTCACTTGATGCGCAAATGCAGCGCGTCTCTCTCCAAAAAGCTCAGCTCAGACATTAATACAATACGCGTGAGCACACGAAAGAGATAGATATAGAAAGAGCGTGGCTGTGGAGTGCGTCGCTGTGCCATGTGCATTGACAACAGGCACAGCGTTGACGTCGACTGCATTTTGGCAAGGCGTTGCGACGCCGCTTACGGTTTTATTTTCGGTACTCTAGCTGATGCTTCTGCTTATGGCAACGTTTCTTTGTTGGCCATTCCTTCTTTATTTTTGGCGTTGCTAACGGTGCTCTGGGGCTTTATTTATATACGGCGCTGTGTGCGTTCACGTGTGTCTGGGTGTGTGTGTGTGCATAAACATGTTTTCGGAGCTGCGCTTTGCGAAATGCCAATGAAATGCAATAATGCCTGACACAGCTTTTAACCCGTTAGCTGCTGTTGCTGTATAGCTGTTGAATTGCAACTGAGGACGACTGTAAGGGACGCTGTTGAGTTAACAGTGGGACAAACTTGGAGCTACCCTTTACAGAAGTTTCTGATAGATAAAAATTTCTTTAAAAAAATTCATTTCAAATTAATAAAATATTTAAAAAATATGATTATGTATATGCTTTACTGATATGCCATACCAAAAACACATTTCCGTTTCACTTTGAAATGCAATGCCGAAATTTACTTCATTAAAGATCATAAATTACTTCATAATCTGAAATTGCGAAATTCCGCAAATTCTGATACTTAAAGGGTTAAGTTATGTCCGTCTCTCTCTCTCTCTCTTTGCCCACACATTTTCTGTGCCTGTGTTCGCCTTGTTGCTTCTGGCAATGGCATCTGCTCCACCCGTTTGTGGTAGCTCTTCCCCGCCCGGCACGCCCGCCTCCTTTACTTTCTTCTCTCAACTCTTTTTGTGCCTCAAACGTTTTTCGCATCGTTTTGTTCGGATTTCATTTCCTCTTGCGTGCCTTTAAATGTATTGACCCAATTCGAGTTCAGATTCGAATCGAATTTTGGCATTTTATTTGCAAAAAAATATATATTTATATATATATTTTATTTAACTCGTTTATTGAAACGCATCGCAAATTGATTTGCATGTACACATTTTCAATAACTAAAGCTAAGGAAATGCATTTAAATGTGAATCCACCTGAGGCAATCGCACATTTAAGTCTGCCACACATCTTGGCCGCAATTGAACAGATTAATTTTGAATAATTGCATTTGTTACATTTTCATGTCGCAAATCAAAATTCAATTAACATTTGTCGACTTTTGTCTTATGGCAAATTGAATTATCAAATTTTGCCTTTGTCTTCATTCAATTGAAAGTCAATAAACTGTTTTACTTATGGATATATATGTAGGTATATCAGACGGAAAAGATACACATGTCCTACAGAATCGTAGTGTGACTTGGTATACCCTGTAATGTCTGCCAAAGGGCATGGCATAGTGGATAGGTAAAATGTCTGTAAAGATTTTCTTGACCTTCAAATTCTATATAGATCTGATGCGCATTGCTCAGATCAATCAATCTGCATCGATCCACCCATCCATCCATTTCTTCCCGTTTCCTATTACATCTAGGTTTGTGAAGTCAAAAATATATGGCTTCTATATTGTTCATCTCTATCTATTATCTCCAATCATTTATCCATTCCTTTCTGTTTCTTATTATCTCTAGATAACTCTATATATACCCTCACGCCCGTCTGTAGGGTATCTGTCAGTCGCATAGTCTATTCAGTTGTATTTTACCTCAATATTTTTTTTATTTACAGGCAATTGCTGTATATTTATTTCTGTTTTTTGTTAGCTTACAATTTTTATTGCTGCATTGGCAGAAAAAAATATCATGGCCAATAAAAATATATAAAAATTGAAGGAAAAACATTGATTTATGTAAAGGTAGACTTTTTCGTGGATTTCTCTTTGGGCTTTTGGCTGCAATTGCAATTGATTACGAATGCGATTAATTAAAAAATACTTTATTTATTCATGTTATTAATGCCATCCGCGCGAAAATCAAACGTGCGACGCACATTTCAAATATGCCACAAAAAAAAGGCAACTCATAAATATAATTATAATCAAAATATTGCGCTAAGTGCCGCATTGATTAACTGCTGAGGTCAGCGGGAATTCGTTTTTATATATATATATATATATATATATATATAAATTCACTCTTCGTGATTAATTATAGTAATTCGATTGTCGCGCTGATTGGATCACTACAAAATAAGTAAAAGGTTCTAGTCGGGAGCTTCTGACTAGGTGATACCCTTAACCCTCTTCTTCCAACACCAAATGCAGATATATATACTATTCTAGAAGCTACACGTTTAGTTTGCCGATTCTAGACTCTTATTATTTACCAAAATTGCTCAAAAACAGGATTTCGATATTCGATATTTATCGATTCCTTGGAAACGAAGTAAGTTATCGAATATCGTTAACGAAGTCGATGTGCGCATGGATTAGGAGGACCTACAATTAAAATTTCAAGTCTCTAGCTCTTATAGTTTCTAAGATCCTTGCGTTCTTGCAGACGGACGGACGGAAGTCAGACGGACATGGCTAGATCGATTCGGCTGTCGATGTTGATCGAAAATATATATACTTTATGGGGTCGGAGATGCTTCCTTCTGCCTGTTACATACATTTGCCTCAAATGCAATATACCCCTTTTACCCATTTTTAATGGGCTTAGGGTATATAAATAGATATAGAAATGTTAACTGTTTAACTTGGTTTAATAGCATTTAAGCATATGTTAAATAATATACATTTTTTATTAATTACCAATTTTCCCCCTCTCTCTCTCTCTTGCTCTCTCTCGTTTTAGGTAAGTTTCAATGTTGTCGCTTGATGTTAATTAATTGTTGGTATGTTGCAACAAAAAAATTGATGTATATTTAAGTACATTGCATTGGTTTAATTACGTCAGTTTTTTTTTATTGAAAGTGCATCCGAAAGATATGCTAAAAAAGTGATTTATATAATGGTTGACAGTCAGAAATTGCGTTTATTGCGATTTTAAATATTCATAAATAACTTTGACAATTTTTCCCGTTTGATTCTTGATTTGATTTGTAATTAAATTAAATTTCAAACATGGCCTTATTTTGCTTAACTAAATATTTTTCATGCACTAATTAACTGACGTTTAGTAATTAATAGTTCAAATTATTTGAAATTTTTGTTAGTTTATTTCGTAATGAAAATAATGAAAGAATTGTAACTAATTGAAGAACTTTTCATCTCCCAAATGAACTTTGACTGATTTTCTTTAGAAATGAATTTTTTAACATATTCTTAACATTTTCTTAATAACATTTTAAACATAACATTTGAAAAACGTTTTAGCCTAACATTTGAATAACATTTTAACATAACATTTGAAAAACAATTTAACATAACATATGAAAAACATTTTAACATTACATTTGAAATTAATTGCTTTCGAAATGATCCTCAAATCTTGTCAAACATCAAACTCATGACAAGTTCTTAATTCATACAGTTAACTAAGCTAAAGTTTAATATATTCTTCTTCTTCTTAAACTGCTCTATGCTAACATGAATTGAGTTGGCTTAGCAAAACTGCAAGGAGTTGCTTGAACTTCTTCTGCAAGAAGCCATATATGTATGTATATAATTTGCGGAAAGTCTTTGTGTTTAAACTTATCTGATTAAGCTCTACGATCTCTAAAGTTTCTTTTTCCTTCTAAGTCTTTATCCAAGTTCTCGAGTCGTTCGCTTTCTGAACATGTTGCAGCTAGCGGAAGTTATTGTTTAATTGGCCGTCGCTCACGTTTTCGACTGATAAACTTAGCTCAGGTATTGTCTGATTGCAGACATGTGTTAAAAGCATACGATATAATAACATACGATATCTATCTGTATACAACTAAATACTGAATACCGTATCGTTGGCCCCATTACAGTTACACTTGCTTTTATTGCTGTTGATTGCATTTGATGCAGCCAACCATGCCAAATGCTTTCTACATGCTCCGCCAGTAACCAGATAAAAGATAAAAGATAAAAGATAAACGTTATGGTATTTATTTGGCCAGCTCACTTTTGCAGCGAACGCAACGTTTGACAGTTCGTTCACACCAAACGGCAGCAGAAACAAACAACAAATTTCGCTTCGCTTCTCGTTCTTATTTTGTTTTATCGTAAAGTATTTAAATTGTGCTGCGGCTCAATGCGGTGTTATCAGTAGAAAATTTCACAAGACCAGCTACAATAACAGCCGCGTACTGGCATGCAAAACAAACACCTATGAAAATAACAATCTAAATTGTATATATTTATATATGGATATATTTATTTATGTGTTTGTATATACAATATGTGCGCATAAAATGCCAAATATGTGGGCTAAATAAAAGTCGGCCATAAAATGCTCTACGAAGCGCCCAAAGTGAAGTGCTTGCTACATAGTTCGGTTAAATATTTTGATAGAGCAGAGTTTTTCGGGGTTGGGCGTGTGAAATCACTGGAATGCATTTTAAGTAAAGAATGCAATTCATTAGCTTGCTTTCGTTTGAAGCTTAGGCAAATTGATGGGCATTTACAAGGCAAATTGAAGAACCATTTAAGAAAATATGCATCCATTGTTTCAGTATTTGTTTAAATAGATATATTTTATATTATCATGAAGTATGCTAATCGAATTTTCATTGCTTAAGGCTTAAGGTATTCGCTGCTGAATTTGAACCAGCGACTTCTCCTCTTGCCATAGTCTGAAATGTATTCTGTAATAAAAAATGGAGTTTCCATTGCTGAAAGTTCGTTCTTAGTATAAGTAAGGCATTCTCTGCTGAATTTGAACCAGCGACTTCTCCTCTTGCCATAGTCTGAAAGGTATTCTATAATAAAGTAATGGAGTTTCCATTGCTTAAAGTTCGTTCTTAGCATTAGTAAGGCTTCTCTGCTGGATTTGAACCAGCGACTTCTCCTCTGGCCATAGTCTAAAAGGTATTCTATTAAAAAGTTATGGAGTTTCCATTGATTAAATTTCGGTCATAGCTTCAATCATAGGCAATATCTGCTGAAGTTGAACCAGCGACTTCTCCTCTTGCCAGTCCTGATTCTGATCCTTTCTTCATTTCCAATCCAAACGCAGGCTACTGCAGATTTCCCAACTTTTCAGCCCATAAAGTCTATTAAAATGCGATTCACAAGGTTCCGCTCGACCATCTACGATATTTAAAATAACCCACAGCATAAATAAATGTCTGCTTTACACGAAATTAAACGATTCCCGCAAAGTTGAAGCACACACAAAAAAAAGTATGTTTAAATATTGATAAAAACAATGCCAACAACAACAGCTGGAAAAATGTTGCAGAAAAAAAAATAAAGAGAAAAACAAAAATAAAACAAACAAAAGTCAAAATTGAATAAAAGTAAATATACAAACAGAGACATGTGTTAATTTGCAGCACAAGTTGAGGGCCATGAAGGGGGGTGTAGGGGTGTGGGGTGTGGGAAAGGTATAAAGAGTTAAAAACTTTTTTGGCAAATTGCTGACAAGCAAATATTTAATGCAAGTTGAGGCACAGTTGAAGCTATCAGGTGTGTGGGCGTGTGTCTGCACTTTGCTCTGCTTCTTGTGCGATGATTAACACGTATTTTTAAATGCCCTTCTGGCGGAGGGTATAACGATTTTGTCATGATGTGTGCAAAGGCATTATAGAGTATATATATATTCTAGATGTGCATCAATGGAAGAGTTGTTATGGGCATGTCCGTCTGTCTGTGTCTGTGTTTCTATGCAAACTAGTCTGTCAGCTTAGAAGATCGTCTCGATATATATGTCGGAGATATGGATCGTACCATCATATCTTAAGCTAACATGGGAAATACAGATAGGAGCGATGGTCGAAAGGGTCTGTATCGAAACTATTGTTTGCCATAGAAGCGATTGTTTGAAAAGTAGGTTCTTGTATGCGAACATCACACATCTGCAAAAGACAAATGTCTATAAGGGTATTAAATCTACGGCATGCTGCAGATATCCTTACTTTCCCGCCATTTTTTTTTCTGTAATATTCGGCTTTGGGCTTCATGAATTCCAGTTCTGAGTTGGAAACCTAATTTAGTTGCGGCTGCACAAGAAAAGTAAATATTTGCCCAGCGTTATGTGGCCGAGTCTTCCGGCTAGCAGTGAAATCATGCCGTCGCGGCCCCCTCGCACCTTTCGTAGTTCGCTCCTTGGGGGAGGCAGCACGCGTTTCGCACTTTTGGGGCTATTAAAGTGGGTGTTGAAAGATGAAAGCGGGCGGCAAGCAAGAAGGGAGTCGGATAGAAAGCTTTGTTGTTGTTGTTGTTGCTTGCATACTCGGTCGTCCGGCTCGTCCGTCGTCGCAGGTGGTGTTGATTATTATGGGTCTATGTCGGAGCTGTGGCTAAATGTAATTTTTATAGCGCTGCAATTGCTTTTGTTATAAATTTTCCACGCAGCACAACATGAAGTACACACACACACACACACACACACATAAATATATATATCTATATTTTTGAGCTGTTTTCCACTTGCCGCAAAATGTATTTTTGGAGCAGAAATTTTCCCGGAAAATGTTTGTCTGCCATCGTTATGGCTCTGCGCGCTGACAAGTGTGTGTGTGTGTGTGTGCGTGTGTGGGGGTGGGGTGGTGTTTGTGTGTGGTTTAGTGGTTGTTTAAGTTGCCAAGTGGGCAATGCAAATGATCAACTTCAAAATAAAGAAAGCAGCGCATTAAATAAAGATTTTCAAGATTTGCCCAAGGTAGATTCATGTAAACTGATGTCTTAACGAGACAGCTGCGGATTACAAAGCTTTTGGCGATAAGTCTGCGTGTAATCCAGGAATTTGTAAGCAACTTGAAAGATTCATTTCACTTAGCGCCCCAGCAACACTTGCAACACTTGAGGAAAACACCAAAAATAACACAAATATAAATCCATTCATAATTGAGCATTAAAATTTTGTTGGAATTTTTCAAGAATTTTTCGCTTTGATATCCATTAACGTAGCATTTAACTTAATCAAATATTGTTGCCTGTTTGCCACAAAAGCTAAATATCTCTGTATATATATCTGTATCAATATCTGTATATATATCTGTATATAGAAATTGGCAGAGAGCCTAGAGTGAAAGACCATAAGGGGCTAAAAATGTATTCAGGCCTGTAGCCATATCTAGATCGTAGGAAAATTTAAAATTGAAACGATATAAATAATTTCCGTGAGATATTTAGACATGAGGTTATAAGAGATTAATACTGGAGACTTTTCGGCATTAGATCTAGTTGTTGGAGGTTGAATCCAGAGTATATTGTATATATCCAGCTATATTGTGAAAGGTTTATGTAAGAATTACATTAATTTGTGAAGTTTTTTGCATACATATTATAAATGTGTGTCGATGATAGTATATATAAGTAATATGTTACAAATAGAAGCTAAAAACTTACACTGAAAGTTTTCAGTGTAGATATACATACAATCAATATGAGTTAAAGGCAATGAATATAAAAATATGTATTTAGGTATGATATTGAGTTTTAAATGCTAATCACAATAATATATATTATAGACATTAGTTCATAGCTAAAAGGTCAAATGTCTGCATGCCCACTAAGCATATCGGGACATTTTTCTGAAGCTATTCAATCTAGAGACAGCAGAGGCTGAAGATCCAGACAGAGGCTGAAGATCCAAAGTTCTCAGTGCAGATATATATACAATCAATATGAGTTAAAGGCAATGAATATAAAAACGTAAATATTTTCAGGTATGATATTGAGTTATAAATGCTGATCACAATAATGTTAGTAACATTAGTTCATAGCTAAGAGGTCAAATGTCTGCAAGTCCAATAAGCAAATCGAGACATTCGATCTAGAGACAGCACAGTTGACCCATATTTAAGTATATATATCTATATAGTATTAAAGTTTCGTATAGAAGTATATATGTATATATAGACTACTTAGTCACATATCATTATTGTGGTTGTACGGAATATAAGTATTATACCACATATTTCCATTCTGTCACATTTATTTTCAAAGTGGGCGGCCGACACGTGCCCAAAAGATTTATATAAGATGCTTCAACATGATCCGTTATGCTCAATTTCTGTCAGACCGCAAAATTATGTATTAAACAAATATTTCATGAGCTAGTTCAATTACGTAGATGAGGCGAGTTTTTTTTTTGTCAAATATTATAGAGCGCATTTTTCAGGCATTGACGTAAAAATGCTAAAATCGAAAAAATATAAGAAAAAAGGAAATTCAAACAACAAAGAAATTGAAACACCTTGAGTTCAACAGCAACAACAACAACAACAACAACTGCTGAAAATAATCGTATGAAGAGAAAACGACTCACAGCAAATTTTCAATTGTTGCCCGTCGCCGCCCACCGGGTTGAGGAGAAGGTCAGCTGCCCCTGCCCCTGCCCCCCCTGCCTCAGCCCCCGCTTTCTACCTCGTTTTGCCACAACGCATGACAGTCACAGATTGTGTGAAAATCTGGGAGATTTGTTGCGTTGACGTTTCACTATAATTTTCCTAGTTTGTGTTGTGACCCCTCTGACCCCTGCACCCTGCCCCTTGACAGTCTGTCCCCCTCCCCTCCCCGCTGTCTGCTGCTTCAAGCTAACTCAAGCCACAACAGAAAATGCATAATTTAGTCGAATTTCAGTTAATTTAATTTAATTAAATGATTTGTGGGCGAATATGTTGCCCAATTAGCTATTGTATCTGCCAGATATTATTTTCATGTTTTTTTTTTGTTTTCTGAGGCACAGCAAATCAATTTTTACACACGCACACACACACACACACATGCGCACACAAAGATGGGCAGGCATTTTTATGCGGTTTTAAAAGCATTTTCCATAAATAAAAATTATGAAAAGCGAAAAGCAAAACCAACAGACGAATTAGTAAAGATTTTCACATGAAAAGCGGCGCGTAAATTAAGCGCAGAGAAAAGAAAAAAAAAACAGCAAGAGGAAGCAGCACATGTAGAGAAAGAAGCAGAGCCAGATATATGCGTGTACGAGAAATGAAAATTGTTTTATGTTGCGCCGTGCGCCACGACAGAATTTTCCACATAAATTACACGAGCAGACGCTGAGGAAAAGCCAGCAGGAGAGCGGGAGAGTGAGAGAGAGAGGGAGAGAGGGGATGAGGAAGATGTGTGTGAGAGAGGGGGAGAGGGGGCATTAGAGAAAGGGATAAAGTCTGTTGTCAGAAGTGATCAACGCTTGCCTCAGGCCTGTCTATATAGAGGGACTCACATGCTGGACGCTGCCTCAGCCTCTGCTGCCACAGCCTCTGCTACCTCAGTCTCTGCCGCCTCAGCCTCTGCCGCCTCAGCCTCTGCTGCCTCAGCCTCTGCTGCCTCTTCTTCTTCTGTGCACGTCAAGTGAACTGACATCAAAATGACGAAAACGCAAATCAACAGCAAACAGCAAACAACAAATAGAACAAAAAAAAACAACACACACACACACACAGAAAAAGGAAAGAAAATTTTTGTTGAAAAGATGGATGGATTTATGGCTGGGCATGGGTCGGTTGCTGGGTGGGTGGGTTAGGCTTGTCTGCGGCCTGGCGAGACCATCTCTGCATACACATATTTGTTTTGTATACCCATTGAAAATGTGTGAAAAGGGCATGATTGTTGTGTGCAAGTGTATGTAACAGGCAGCAGGAAGCATTCCCGGGTTGTCATAGCGAACATTCTTGATCAGATCGATAGGCAAGGCGATCTAGCTATGTCTATCCACCTGTCTGTCTCTCCGTCTTTCTTTACGTCCGTCTCTTCGTCCGCCTGTCCGTCTGTCTGTCCGTCCGCCTGCCCGTCTGCATCGATCGCATCGATCTCAGAACCTATGAGAGCTATATCTTCCTAGTGCCCGCGCAGTACGAGTCTCTTTCCAACTTGCTCCATTTTCAAGTAATCGATAAATATCGATATCGATATACTGTACTTTGAGCAAAACTCTTTGGATAAGTATCTTTTGTTTTAAAGCTATCGAGAGATGAGGGATTTTATTCTCGTGGTTTCTTGATTGACTTGTATTGAAGTGAAGGCAAAGTTGTTGATAGTTCAGGTTGGTTCAGGGTATTCCCTAGTCGTGCACACCCGACTTGTTTTTCTTTTAACATTTTTCTTCTGCTTTGTTTTTTTTTTTTTTGGCTCTCTTTTGCGGTCGCCCCCTGCGGTCAAGGGGTTAAGTTATGCCGTGTCTGTAATTGAGTGACCCTTTTGGCAAAAAGGGTCGCTGTCTTCGACTTTGTTTATATTAATAGAACTGAGGCGGGGTTGCACTTTCTTGTTGTGGCTCGTTAAATGTGCTTTGCATTACCAATTTCTCTTATCTTTGTTTATAAAGAACATGTATTTTGTTGTTTTTTTCCTTTTACTCTGTGTGTTTAGCACTTGTTTTTAGGTTTCTTGCAATTTATTTCGAAGGCTCTTTTCTTTGTTTGGGTAAAAATTTCAATAATTTTGTTAATAACATAGTATTTCTGCTGTAACTTAAAAAACCAACCTTAAGGATCTAAACCGCGCGCAGAAAGTAAAATCTTCAAACATGTGGTTTTAGTTTTCACGAGAGATCTATGCTCTTTGCTCTTCTCTCTCTCTCTCTCTTTATATATTTATATATCTCTATTTACATCTCCATTTGCAGATCTATTTTTCTCTCTCTCTCTCTCTCTCTCTCCCTCTCTCTGTGTTCCTCTCTCTTTTCATTATTTTATCTCTCTTTCTCACTATCTCGATCTTCCGCTCTCCCTCTCCCTACCACTCTCTCTCGCTCTCGTTATTGCCTTTTCTCTCTCTCCTTATCTCTCACCATCTCGTTCCCTCTCCATCCTTCTCTGCATCATATCTCTTCAACTCTCTCTCTACTATCTCTCGATGTACCTTGCTTCAAGCCCCTCAACTTTTGCCCATTCTTCACTTACCGCAACTCGTAAACCTCTTCATCAATGGCGGGGCTTAAGCCGCCACATAAATCCCAATTGTGGCAAGTGCGGAGACAATCTTAAGCTCTGCACGCCTTTTGCTCGTAGGAAAAATGTGTTGGCAATCTGTGAACTCTAATTGAAAATCATTTGAAAAGCCAAACACAAACCACACAATTGTCGCATGTCGCGCGCACACACACACACACGCACACCCTTCGCAAAAACCAAGTGTGATGCCAGACAGCTAAAGTGAGGGTATGAGCTGGTATGCGGGGCGCGGGAAAGCAACTGCGACACGAGCTACAAAAAAACAAAAGAAAACAAAATGAAAGAAGAAAATCAAACGTTGAACTAATGACAATTTTCAATGCTTCACGCGTTGCGGGGTAATGTTACCACGCCTCCCCAGCCCCTACCCGCTCCAACATCGCAACGCCCCCATGCTGTGACTAATGAGCATTGCCGACTTAGATAAGAAATGAACTGGCCGGAACAGCACATTGCGAATGTGCGGCTGAGGAGCGATACGCGGCGGTTGGGGGCATGGGGGTAGTTGTTACCAAGTAGCAGCTAAAAGATTTGTGCCAAAAACTAAAAAAGATACAGATACAAATACAAAAGATACAGCTACATATAGGTGTGCTGCACGTGTGTGTGTCAGTGTGTAGATAGATAGATTAATGTATGTGTGTGTGTGCACATATTGTACTTATGTCATTGATGAAATCCGCGGGCCATTACGCTCTGACGTGTTCTGGCTACACACACACACCTACACACACACACACGCGCGCGCACAAACACTCGATACAGCATTTGCCCAGAGCTGAGCAATGCCAATAGAATGCGAAACGAACTCTTGCCTGATATTGTTTAAAAGGTTTGAAGATCTAAAATGATTGATGGATGCCACAGAAAGTAGTTGCCTGGTTTTTACATATTTTGTATCTTATAGACGCGAATGCGGCTGCGTTTACACAGCTTACACATTGCTTCATTATTTTGTGAAAATTATTATTTGTTTTTTCTCTCGGGGATGTGTTGTGTGTGCGTCTGGCTGGCTGGCCTGCTGCCACGCTGCCACTTGACTTGGACTTTTTGATGTTCTTTACTTGGCCCAAAACGCAGAGACTTGGCCAAATACAGTTGCCCAATGCAGGCAGACAAACTTGTGAGTCCAACAGGCGCTCTTGTCGCTCACTCAACTGCAGCATTTAATTTCATTGTTGTTGTAGTTGTTGTTGTTGTTGTTGTTGTTGTTGTTGCTGCTGTTGTTGTTGTTGTTGCCGCGGCTGCTGTGTTTTAATTAAATTTCGCAATGCAAACGTTGAAGAAAACATTTTGTAAATTGCATTTCATGTGCAATTCTCGTTCGACATTTGCCGGCCTCGTCTCGCGTGCGCACACATGCCGCTCATTCGAGGGGTAGGCGGGGCACAGTTTGATGCATGCTGCGTCTGCTGGCAAAATACAGTGCAACTAATTGCGAGTAACAAATGCCGCCTGCCTCGCGTGTTGCTGTCGCCTGACGCAGTTCTAGCCAAACAAACACAAAAATGAAGAAAAATAAATAATATTTGCATTTGAACATTTTTGGGCGGCGTTGCCTATCAAAATGAAGGGCAGCAACATGTGCCTAGCATGCGGCGGCTAGCTGCAACAGCAGCGCGACAGCATTTACGCCGTCAGTCAGTCAGTCAGTCAGTCAGTCAGTCAGTCAGTCAGTCAGTCAGTCAGTCAGTCAGTCAGTCAGTCATTCACTCAGTCTGTCAGTTATTGAGACAGTCGCCAGCAGATGTGCGGCATCAGAGGTTTCGCTCCCTTGTGGCAAGTCTAATGGGCTGCAACACTTGATGCAACGTTTTAACTTCCAAATCTTCTCAAAATATCCCCAATGCTTCGAATAATGACGTTTAACTTTTCTTATTCTGTACCAGAATCCCGTCTGTATATCTGGAAATCGCCTTGAATGAACATAATCAAATAATAAATAAATATAATTTGTAAACTCTTGTTCATCTCATGTTTATAATGAATTGCTTGTAATTTCCTTTTGTTTCTCATCGAATGCGTTTCTCACACTTTGCCCACATATAATTTGCACCTCGCAATTATCAGGTGCCGACTATAGATCAATATATACATCTATATAGATCTCTGCATATTCTCCAAGTCAGTTTGATGAATGTCAATACATCAAGCGCACTGACAGCATGATAGACGGACTCTTTGGCCATATATCTTTGGCTATTTATATTGGCTCGATTCTTTATCTGTGAGATTTCGCAACTTGCTGCAGTTCAACTTGCAAACTCAACTCGGCGCAAGTTTTCTTTGGTTTTCTTTTAAATTTCTTGGCAAAGATGCATTTAAGCATATTGTAAATGTATCTGTATCTTTAGCTGTCGCTTGTATCTGTATCTTTTTAGCTGTATCCGTTGGATATGTCGCCGCGCACTTTATAGCGTGCTTTTTTGACCATTTGATCAACTGTGAGTGCAAATCTTTTTTAGCTCGATGCAAAACTTATTTGCACAGCTCTGTCCCACACGCGCGGCCCCGACCATTCCGTCCGTCGTCCGTTCGTCTGTCTGTCTCTCGGTGTAGGCCCTAGGCGAATAGCTCTCGGGTAATTCATCTTCATTTCGTTGCGGTTCGAGTTGAAATGCGCCGTGGTATGCAGCCGCAACACCGCCGCGACGACCGTCCGCGCGGCTATTTTCAAATCGTTCGCGCCGTTGTGCCAGAAATGTTTCAAATGCTTTTCAGAAAAGAAAAGGAAACCCAAACTACGAATAGAACAACTTTTCGAATAGCAGCAAAAAATGAAAAACAAAATTGAGATAAAATAAAACAAAATCAAATTTGAAATCATATTTTTTTTCCTTGCCATGCACTTAAGCCCAAACCCGGTCAGGCGTACATCCATCAATCATTTCGCTTACAGCTTCCACTTAGTTAAATTTTCTTCTTTTTTTTTTGTAATTTAATCAACAGTTTCCAGTGTCAACGTCGGCTTCTCCTTGCGGGTGGGCGTTGTGCGCACAGCAAAATATATGATCTTTATTATTATTAAAGGCAAATTTGACAGAAAACAAATGTTTTCTAGACTCGCCTTGGGGTTTTTCAACATACAAATTGTGCGTCAAGAGCGTTTTCAGATTTTTTGTTTTTCTTGCTTCCTTCTCCTTTTTTGATTGAAACCCCTCGCGCTGCTGCCTTGACGCTTGTTAGATTATGTTACAAGATAAATACAGATTTTCTGGGTATTGGGAAATTTCTCTGTGTGTGTGTGTGTGTGTGTGTGTGGAAGTATTCGAAAATTGCTAATGATGATAGTTCGTTATGCTGTGCGGCACATGATAAACTCTATGTACTTGAGGCCTCTCGTGCGGGCCTATCATGAGAGAGAGTCATGATATAACTCGGCTTCGTCCAAAAGAAACTTAACAAAAATTGTTGGAAGTTACATAAACGTCTTAGTAGCTATTCATACTCAATCTTTAAAAGTTTAGCTAAAAAGTGAATGTATTAATCCCAAAGGAAGAATGTGTGTATCCTAAAGGAATAATATGTGTATATATAAATCTCCAAAATACTTCGAAACCTATTACAAAATTAACACGCACGTTTTTAATACATTTTTCAATTGATTTCATATATCTGAGTTAGTTTTTACTGGATATATTCTGTTTGATTCCTTACAAAGTCTACGAAATCTAGCTATAAATTATTTCTATACATTTTTCCACCGATTCCTTTGAGGGTCTTAATTGGAAAATTAGCTAAAAACAATTTCTATAAATATTCAGATTGATTTGCTACAAAATGTTAATTAGAAAACAAGTAAGAGGTTCTAGTCGGAAGCTTCCGTTTAGGGGATACCCTTAACCCTCTTCTTCCAACACCAAATAGCAGATGTATGTACTATTCTAAGAAGCTACATGCCAAGTTTGCAGGCTCTAGCTCTTATTATTTTTACAAAAATTGCTAAAGAAACAGGATTTCGATATCGATATGTTTATCGATATGTTGGAAACGAGGGTAAGTTATCGAATATCGGAAACAAACTCGATCTGCGCATGGACTAGGACGACCTACAGCCTACCTACAGTGTCTACCTCTTATAGGAGAGATCACTGCGTTCATACATACGGACGGACGGACTATTTTAGGAAATGTAAAATCCTCTTCTAATTGACAAGCTGGAGAGCAAGCAGCCTAAGCACTCAACTGCCTCGTCATGTGAGCCATAGCTGCCAGAATGTCAATTAATTTGAGCAATTTACAAGCTCGCTCGTGACCTTAAGATAGCCCCGCGTGTTATTAAAGTACAGCTCGCCGGTGCGCAACCCTTTGGCCCATTAAAGCTACAGCTTTGGGTGGCTAAGAATGCGTCACGGCAGCAGCCAGCGATCCATTAACCTAATTACAAGCCCAGGGAAGGAAAACAAAACTTCAACTGGGAGCTACTTAAAAGCAGCGCATAAAAATAAAATAGAATAATATGTTTAAAAAAAAAAACGAAAGGTTAAGTGAGCTCGACTCGAGCTGGCGGGAATGTTGTGAAAAATGCAGCAAATTAACTAAAATAAAAAGCCAAAAAATTACACGTGAAAGTGGCATCAAAAGTCGCAGCAGCAGCAGTCAGCAGCAGCAGCAACAGCAGCAACAGCAGCAGCTGGAGGAGTTGAAAAATGGTGTTGGAAAGTTAATCAAGACAAACGCTAATTAGTTAATGAATTGCTGTTCAAGGAAAAAAAAAACCAAATGTTATGCAAGAGCTGCAAAAAACTGAGATAAAAATTGAGAAAATCAGAGGATGACTTTAAGATACCCTGGCATCTAATATGAACCCCAGCTGAGCATAACGTTTTGGACTAAGAATGTGATCAAGTCTTAAAATATAGGTTAAGGGGTAAAACAGGATATAGAATGTCTTAAAGATACCCTGACCTGACGGAGCTGACTTAAGAGTAGAAGTGGGATAGAGCGAGCCCTGAAGATACCCTAGAATCTGATATGTACCTTATGCAGAGAGTTATAAGGAAATAAGTTAGAGCGATGAGCTATATTTTGGCATAACTTTAAGGGCTTATTATGCGATCATTCCTAAACTGTAAGATAATGTATCAAATTAGATGTAGAAATGCTTAAAGAAATGCTTAGCATCTGGCATGAAAGGCGAAGTTTGAGAAATACTCAAGAGAATTAGAGGAAATGAGAGAGCGAATCTTAGAGATATCCTTGAGTCTCTTGTGTATCTGAACCACCTATATCTTAGGGTTAAATGTGCAATCATGTCTGACCTTTTAGATAATGGATCTAATTAGATATAGAAACACTAAAAGATACCCTGGGATCTGTTATAAAAAGAGAGTTATCATATTAGGATTTGATATGAACCTTATGCAGGAAGAAACTTTTAGTATTAAGTCTGAAATCCTTTTCGAACTATCAGATAATTGATAAAATGAGACATAGAAAGTCTTTAAGATACTCTACAATCCGACGCAAAAGAAGAGTTGCAAACAAAATAAATTAAATTGGAGGAAATGATATAGAGTAATCCTAGAGTCCAGGACTCTAATTCATTTTCTCTTATATCATGGTATAGGGTATCTCTACCCTACCTCGACCCTCTATGGCTGGCATAGCTTTACTTGTTAAGTGCGCCATCATTTGTAAACTTTTAGAGTTTAGTTTAGTTTTAGTTTTAGTTTAGTTGAACTCATAAAACGTCAGGCTATATATCTAAAGTTGGCATTCTACATTATAGAATAGCCATATATTTTGCTTATTTTTCTGTTTTAGTTGGCAGTATAGGGTATACAAAATGCCGGCAGCTTCACGTGAGCGAATGTACATTCATATTCAGCTACGTTTTCAGCATTTCCTGGCATATGCCCCAGTTAATTAGCGCGAATATCGGCGCATGTCTGGCATTTTGGTGTCAAGTCTATGAGGCCAAAAACAAGCTTCGCCGGCTCCACCAATCAGCCGCCACCTGTCCATGTGTACTTAGCACACCTCACTCCCTCCCTCCATCCCCCACACTCGCTGGCTTCCTCTCGTTAGTTTCTCTTGCATGTGCAGCGCAACAGCGAACTAGCATTTTTCTCACCTGCGAAAATTGAAAATGTCTGCCTCTTGCACCCGCCCGCCCGCAAGCGTTGATTGACATTTGAACGTGACATGAACATGTTTTACCCAAATTCCGCAATTATTTATAGAGTCCCCTCAAACAAATTATGCTAGCCCGCAACAACAATCGAATAGCCCTACTTTTTGTTGCTTTTCCTTAACTTATTAAATTTTTTTTCATTTTTGCACGCATTTCGCTGACAGCGTCAATTAACGTGGAAAACTTATGCGCAAACTTTGTTTTATTTTGACTTGAATTTTTCACAAATAAATGGCCAACAACATTTAAGTCGCAAATAATTTGAAAAGCTGAAAAGCTGAAAAATCAATTCGTTTTAGCTGGCCCCAACTTGCATTTTGGGCCATTGAAAATGTGTTGTGCACAGCATTTGACAGGCAGTCAGCGAGCGGGCAGCCGGTTTGACATGAGGTCTGGCAACTAATGGCCAAAAGACATTTAATGCATTGATTTTCGAGTTGAGAGAAAAGTGTATAGAGGAATGCGTATAAAAGTGTTTGGATTTCATGAACTGAGGTCAAACGAAAACATTTCTTGAAATCTCCAATGCTACGATTTACAAGTCACGTTTAAACACATGTTCAAACGAAGACAAACGAAAATTGTTCAGATACTTAAAATATTGAAGCCAAATCGTATGTGTATTTTTGAAAATTTAGAAGACAGAAACAAAATAGAAAGTATAAAGAAAATTAAAGCAAGCAAAAATGTTTGCGGTAACAAGGTAAATAATATCTCGCGAAAATATCCTCCTTCAACTGACATCATCTAATCGGATAACTATTGCAGCTTTCTTAATTATGTGGACCTGTGTAAATCAATTGCCTCGTATATATATAAAATTCTAAATGGGAACAGTTTTTATCGCATGGTTTTTAAGTCTTCAATCATCTTTCTGCTGGGCACCTATGTGACAAAGGAGTTTGAGGAACATGCGCTAAATTAGTTTCAATTTTGCAATTTTCTATATGCCAAAATTGTATGTTTTGACTCGAAATAAGCTAAATCGGTGCACCGACGTATATCTAAATGTATATCAAATCTTTCATCTTTTTGCTTTTTTAGTTATATATACTACTATATTAAACAACGTAATAAACTTGCATACACACTTATATCAAATACTTATATATCTGTATATATATATTACTATTTACAGTCCACACAAAATCAGAGTCAGCAGCAAGCACTACTGAACAAGTCAAACGACGATCTAAGGAGAAAGCGTCCTGAGACTACACGGCCAAATCACATTCTACTCTTCACCATCATAAATCCTTTCTATCCCATCACAGTTGTAAGTACACACAAAACTTATTATATATACATACTTAATATATATTTATATATATATATATACTATGTACATCAATTTTAATTTCATATACTATACATCTCTTGTTGCTATTGTCGCCTTTGTTGTTGCTCATTCTTAGTCTGAGCCTTAAGGCGCACAATCTTTTATGTATACCCTGTAATCATAAGGTGTTTGTCAAAGGAGCTTGTTATAGATATACAGAAAGAGCCGACGTAAGCTCGAATTAGGTTTATATATTACATTTTGTGTGATATTAAAAGTTATCTTAAACTAAGCTTATTTGTTCGCATTGAACTCAGATTTCGTTAGAGCTCCTGATGAAAATTAAGATATATTCTAAATAACACTGAAAATCTCAGTGTGTACACGCTTGTGTATGTAAAGTTGTTCTTTTGCAGGGTATTTGCCTGTCGATTATAGTTACGTTAGAGCTTTTAAGCTATTTGGTAGCAAAGTTTTTGGCAAGGCGATGAAAAACTGAAATCCATGGCAATTTGTTGTGAGTGGCTGCAAAAACTTGTCACACACTTGAGCAGAGCTCAACGAGAAGGATATATATACACATATATACATATATATATATAAATGTATGGATAGATGTGCGTGTGCATGTGTGTGTGGTCTTTGGTGTGACAACAGTTATTTGCCACACTGTTGCCTCTTTGGCGTGCTTAAGAAGTGGCAGCTGGAGGGCGTTTCAAGTTGTTGTTATTTTTTATTATAGAGGATTTTTCATTGGCTTCGCGGCACGTGTGTGTGTGTGTGTGTGTGTGTGTATCTTTTGTGAACACTTGGGACCTGCTCGCTCTTTGGCTTTCTGGACATATATCTCTATATACATTTATGTTGCTTTTCAGCTAGAAATTGTGTGTGACATTAAAGCGGCAACAAATATGCAATAGCCGAAACACACACAGATTTCGCTTAAGCATTTCTGCTGCTGAGTGTTTAGCCAGAGTGCATTGTTAGACGTGCAACAACCTGCAGCAGAAGCAGCAACAGCAACAAAATCAACAACAATTACAACAAAAACAAGCATAAAAAATGCATGAAGTAGTCAAGTGTTTGCCATGCTGCAAAAAATAAAAGAAAAACATGAGGCCCAGCTCAGTTACAGATTGAAGAAAAACGACTGCAGTTACATAAACATTTAAGAATCTTAAGCAAATCATAATTCAGCCGAGTTTCTAAATGCCCTGTAAAACTAAAGCATTAATGGGAGTTGTAGATAGTTCGAAAGAGGTTTTGCATATTTGAGTTTTTGCATAGGCGATATATATATATTTTATTATGGAAGTTGAGAACACATAAAGAACTATATTTCATATAGGGTATTACTCCACAAAGGCTTTTACATTACATTATTTCAGATAAAATTATTTATATATTAGAGAATATTACGACTAATTCTTTTTAAGACTTTTTCACTTCAATATGAAGAACTCATTTAGAAAAATGTACATTATAAGTAAAACGTTTGAACGTACGAAGCATCTTCGCAAATATGCCCAGCACTGTTGCTGTACAGGGTATACATGATGGGCATATTCACACTTTTGTTGGCCCGCACTGACACAGTTTATTGTCTTTTTAGCAAAGGCAAAACATTTGGCGGCACAACACAAACAAAAGCAGCAGCAGTACCAAAACAAAAAAAAACCTTAGCAACAACAAAAATGCGGAAACGTGTTTTATTTTTCGCTCAGTGTATGTGGCATGTGTGCTGGCAATTGTATTTTCCAACACTTGAGCCGAGCGTAGTGTGGCACATAAAATCCTGTGAAGTGGAAAACATGCAGCATAAAAGCGCTGAAAAACTGTAAAACTGCAAATTATTTGTGCCAGTCGTCAGACATACATATGTACATGCATGCAGGCAGACATACATACATGCATGCAGGCAGACATACATGCATGCAGGCAGGCAGACTTATGCATGCATGCAGACATATATGCATACATACATGCATACATTCATACATACATGGCTACATGCATACATATATTCATGCATACATGTCTACGTGCATACATGTAGCATGCATACATGCAGACATTCTTTATGCATACATGCAGAATTGCATACATACATACATGCAGAATTGCATACATACATGCATGCATACATGCACACATACATGCATACATACATGCACATATACATATATGCAAACATACGTACATACGCACACATAGGTTGATATACATACAATTGGTCTCTATAGCTAGGGCTACAGCTAGGGATATAGAGCACAGGCTTCAGTCAGGCCAGACATGTTAATTCGCGTGCTAAAAAAATGGCAAAGGCAAAAGCTGTCACAGCTTTTCCAAATAACCCCCCAAGTGCTGCCCCGCCTCCCGTCCTTTGACTGACTGACTGACTTTTTGCTGGGCATTATTTTCGTCCTTACAGATTTACTGCTGTTTTTGTTGTTATTGTTGTTGTTGCTGCTGCTGCCGTACTCAGTGTTGCGTTAAGTCCGACTTGCCGGATTTATATGCGGCTGGCCTGTTTGTAGATTTTTTTTTCCACCCACACACCCCTCTGCTCGGGCCCTTTCTCTGTCTGGCATAAATCTTTTGTTGATTCAAGTCATCGCCGTGGGATTCTGGATGCTGGCAGGGAAGAGTTGTCTTTCCTGGGCCATATCCTTTATATGCACTCACGCTGCTGCGAGTGTTTGTCATGGAATTAAGCAATTCCTTCTTGCCTTTATGGCACAAATTAAAAGGCTTCTGCAGCTGAAGTAATCCATGCTCCGACTCCCCTACTCCCCAACTCCCCATCACACACACACTTACCCGAATTCTTATATGTCTCTGTCTGCATGCACTTCGCAGGCGCTGTGTCGTAATGTTGTCCCAGTGCAAATGAAGATTAAGTGCACATTACGCTTTATGACTGATAAGCGGAAAATGTAAGGAAAATGTGTTATACGAGACGAGAAAATATTCTGCAAAGGCGACACCTTAATAAATATATGCCAAAAGAATATGCATTAAAATACTGACAACTTGAGTAACTTTTAAAGAAATGAAAGCTGACGGATGTGAGAAATCTGGCTGACAAGTTGCAGACATATATCTTGAGCTTCCACTGAGATACGAAGCGTTAGTGCGTGGATCAAAGCATAGTTTCCTTTTAATATTATGAGGCTATTTGATAACCAGTTGAACAATACTTTTGCGCTGAATATAGCTTGTGTTTTGGCTGAGTTACAATAGGTTAGTAAGTAGCTTAATATACTGTAAAGTGTTGTCAGGTTAAAGAAACTCGCTTGAGTTTTGGCTGAGTTACGATAGTTTGGCATATTGATGGATAGAATGTATTTAAAGATTCAATGCGTTACGACAGCATATTGGGGGTAAAAACATGTTCGGAAACACTTTAAAGCTAAAACCCGTAATGTGATTAAAGTTTCTTTTATTTGTTTCTTCTGGCACATTTTCAAATTGAGACATTTCCGAATTCTAAAGAACTTGGTAAACTTGCAAAGTAGGCAGGAAGCTTGGGCAACGTAGACTGACTTAGCTAAACTAATCGCAAGCTAAACGACCTCTAATAGCAGCCTGAACTTTTGTCAACAATGTAGACGCACACACACACACACACACACACACACATGGAGACATGCCCACTCAGACAGCTGAACATGCCAAAAAGAGCATAATGTACGACGAGCTAAACTTTTGCCATTGCAATGCTTCAGTCATTTCCGCAGCTTTGTTATAGATGGAGAGCGAAATGAATAGAGGCAGAGACTGAGGAATAGATGTTAGGAATTTTGAGAGCTTATCAGGGAACAAAAAGCAGCTCTGTAGAGGGAAGCCGGAGGGGGCAGCAGCAGCGGAGATAAGATTAAAAAGTTTTTAATAAGACGACACTAAAAGCATCAAAAGGAAAATTTTTGCTGCATATGTGGAAAAGTGGTGGTGGCAGGGAAAACTTTTAGCTGCTAAGCGCGCAAACTTGAACTTTAAGCTGAACACAAAAACAACTACGAGAAAGTAGAGCAAGAGGCAGAAGATGAAGCAGCTGGATAGTATGCAATAAAAGTATTAGCAGCAAGCGCAACAATGTTCAATCAAATATTAAGCGTGTGCAACAGCAGGAGCTGCCACAATGCGTTGAGCTTGAGCAAGGGTTTGAGCAACAAACGCGTGGTACTCGGCTTGGCATATGTAAAACCTCTTTGAAATGGCTTATCAGAGCGCTGTGTTGGCCAAAAGGCAAAAGGCAGCGAAAAGCGTCAGCGGCAGAATGCAGCGACGACGACAGCTGCACAATTTTCAATATGTGACACATGGTGAGGCAGCTGCAGCTGCAGCAGGGAAAACAAGAACAGGACGCAGGACACGCGCTGACGTCTAAAGCCAAAGCTAAAGCCATAGACCATAGAGCATAGACCATAAACCCCAAGCAGATCCTTTGGCAACAGCCGCCGTTGCCGTTGCCGCCGCCACGATTTGCTGGCGGCTGTGGCAGTTGCAAGTTAAAAGAAAGAAGAAAAAAAATTGTGGCTGCTGCTTTGCATACGGCTGCTAAAAGCGTATCCGTGCAGTTTTCAATAATGCAAGTTTGAAGACTATACCGAACCCCCAAACCAAGCATACTCAACTCGATGCCCCTTTGCTGCTGCCCCCTTTGAACCCCCCCAGCCGCATGCAACTGCGAGTCGCCGCGTATTGTGTTGCATTTTGTTTATGCATGCGACAGCATCAAAGCTCAAGATGTTTGGGGGCTGTGGCAAGGGCAGGGGTTAGGGTTAGCTTATTGAAGTTTGAGGCCATGTCGAATTTTCGCATGTGCCTTTTTTTCTGCCAAGCACTTTGACAAATCGATGGGGAGTGTGTTTTTTATTTTGCTTTAGCTATGCTCTATATGCCGTTTGTGCGGATTGCAAACTAAAAACAGCTGCGAATGGTTTATGGATGAGGCTGAATAGCTAGATATGTGCGCTATTTGAATATTTGAAGTAAAGTGAAAATAGGTGAATATTGGTTGGAATAGAAATACTTTCCAGCCATATAAAGTTCTATCAACATTTAGGCCACATTTATCGCTATGGAAATGTCGAAAAATGTTGCATCAATAATTTACTCACAATCAAATGCATTTTATATGCAAGGAGTATTAAACCGCTACAACATTTCATTTAAATATATAGTGAAATAAAAAATTTTTGTATTTTTTCGATTAACGATTGACTATTGCTCAATTATTATATATACACTTAATAATTTGGACATACTATTGCTTCGTCACAGGGACAGGTTTTCAAATATTTTCCCCTCCATTTTTTTCCATTCCATTTAACCACCCAGGCTGCGATTGGGGCTTACTCCACCAACATATATATGTAAGGTATTATTAGATCTATCTGGAAAATCTAAGAGCAGGTCATTAAAATTATAGAATTTTTTTTGTATATTTGGGTTAACCTTTTCTTTTATACTTACAGTTATAAATTGTGATTAAATGAATATAAAAACAAATGTGGGGTTAGTCAAATGGGGGGTATATTTGGGCAATCCTCTGAAGAGCAAGCACGCTTCTCATGTGCTCACCCGATTGTGCCTTCTGCGTACGCAACTTTATTTTCATTCATTTCATTTCGAAGTATGCGATAAAGAAGATTCGGAAATTGCTTAATATCATTTTTGGTTAGATGACCACGCTCGTACATTTCATGGAAGATCTACATTTAGGGTGATTTGGATATCTTTTCTAGTAGCAAGTCTGTCTATCTACTCACCGCCTCCTTGAACTGTCCGCCATTGACCGCCGCCGTCCGTTGTGTACGCCACTCGACTTGCAGCTGTTCGTCGGCGTCATTGATTGGCTGCGGCATCCAATCTCTGCGCTCCTGGTTGCTAGCAGCTTGCTTGTCTAACTCGGTGGTGGGGCCCTTGATTTTCTTAGCTGTCCTGCGCTTAGCCTTGTTGGCTCGGGTCTTGGACTTTGACTTGGCAGCCAACTGCAGTTGCTGCTGCTGCAGCAGCTGTTGCTGGCTTTGAGCTTTACAGCTGGTGCTTATGACTTTGGAGCAGCCCGCTTGCAGCCGTCCGTTGACCGCATGGCCAATCGCATGCTTGGCAAGGAACTCGGCATCGAGACGTGATTCCCGTTCCAATCGACGTGCGAGTCTTGCACGGCGCTGCAGCTGACGGCGTTGGGTGCGCCGATGGGACTTGATGACGGTCATGCTGCGTTTGTTCCGTTTGCGATCGCCCGTTGTCATCATATTGTCCAAATTCGTCTTCATATTCGGATACGTTTCCACTTGCTGCTTGCCAAGCATCTGCCAAATGCCCACCCTTTCCTTGCCCGCATTTTGTTGCAACAATCTGGCCTTTTGCAAATGTATATCCTTGGCAATGGCCAGCGCCTCCATGCGCTTCTGTTTGAGCAAACTCGAGTAATTCTGTGTATTGTTTCTCAGGAATATATGCTCCATCTTCTGTTTGCGCTTTCGCAAACGACGCAACTGATCCTGTTCCTTTAGCAGCTGCTGTTGCATTTTCTGTTGCTTCAGATGCTCACGATTCAGACGATCGCGACTCCTGCTTGTGTTATTCCCTTTAAACATGGACACCTCTTTGAACTGATTGTAGAACTTGAAATAATAATTAACTCGATCACTATTTGTGGGCGGCATAATCCGTCTGTAGTTGCCCAGATGGCTCTCCTCCCAGGCAATTTGCTGGGCCAAGGCGCCCAGGGAACATGCCTGATTCAGATCAGCGCCACCGGCGGCTCTTTGCGGTGCCATCGCCGACTTGCTGGGGGTGACTGCGCGTCGCCGATGCGCCTGCTGCTTTAGTAAACGATCCCTTAGCTGTGCACGATCTTCGCGAATAATCTCCTCCTTATCGACGAGCGGCGTACTAATTAAATTCAGTGTATCCCGTATTAACGGCCGCTTCACTTCAAAGTCAACGGTCTCCCCGCCGGATAGGCTCGGCGTATGGTTCACCTCCAAAATGTACGGTTTTAGCTTCCAATCCACGAGTATGTCAAAGCCCAGCAGCTGAAAGCATGCCTGAATCTTGTCGTGCTTAGGGAAACACAAATGATAATTATGCTTCAGCACCGGCCATGCGCTAATCACAGTCTTGATTATCGCATCATCCACCGTTGCCCAGAACTCGTCCACGCTATAGTTGTGATCCACGAGCCACTTGTTGTAGGCGCTCAATTTGCGCTTGGAGCCACCATCGTTGCCACTGCCTGCATCATAGTTTGAATTCCGACGGTTCACACAGTAGTTGGTCAAGTGCATGAACATGTTATTACTGTTACCCAGTGCCGGGGGCATGTACTTGTTTGTCGCAAAGCGAGCCAAACCCTCGTTGTACACAAATATGCGCAATGGATCCACTGAGGTAACCAGTGTATAGACACGCAAATCGAATTTATAGCCATCGATTAGCAGAGGCTGCGAAAATAAAGGGGATGAAGGTTCAACAAGGTGTTAGAGAAAGAGAAAGAAAAATTAAGAATGATTAGAAATGGAGTTGTTTTTATTTACTTGTTTAATTGTGAGCGAATGCCCAAGAGAACTATTTTAACTATTTTGAAAAGATATAATATAAAATAAGAGAGAGAAAAAAAATGCGGAAGTAAACGAAATACATGATATCTAAAATAAGAGCAAGATTTGCTCTATAGAACTCTTGTTGGAGAAGCCCTGATCTGAGCTGGAGAGAGAAGCCCAAATGCTTTCTGCTATATCAAGTAAAATTGTGATACAATCAAACAGAATCATATATAATACATCATATATCCAATGCCATATACCTCTTCCCCTCACTCACCTTATCAATGTATGTCTGACATATGAGCTTCTCCTGCCTGCCCACAGTGCGCAGATTATTGGTTAGCCAAATGCCACGCCCCTGACCTGATGAATACGGCTTGAGTATAAAGGTGCGCTTGTGTTTGTTCAAATAAACGGCCACATCGTACGTGCTAAATATAACTTGTTTCGATTAATATCGCCTGGAACTACGTGGGTATACTCACTCTACGGGCAGCAGCCAGGTTTTGGGAAAAATGCGATAATCGTTTGGATACATTTTGAGCATGCGGTTCAGATTGCGCGAGAGCAAATCCTTGCGACAGATCTCGCTCATGCCGGGAAAATGATTGATTTGCTGAAAGCGCTTCATGCTCTTTAAAAGATCAAAGTGGGGCGTATTATCGCACCATTGCACGTTCCACAGACGATGCTCGGGCACATGGGTCAGGCCCATGCCCTTGGTTACCTTGGCGATGAGTGGAAAGCGGGTATGCTCAATACAAACGCTGATGCTTATGCCGCGTACCAGAGGCTCAATTGTGTCTAACTTCAGACGCGGTTCATGGAACACATTGTGGCAGGTGGGCTGTCGACGTTTTTTCTTCGCCTTTTCATTGATCGGCGTATCGTCCTCGGAGAGCAGCAAATACGGACTGCCCCTTGCGTCCTTCACAAATGCATTGTCCGTGGGCTGCCATTGAATCGCCGTTGCGACAGATCGAACGCCAGGTACGCGGCTCTGAGTTCTTGTTCGCTGCTTTTTCGGTGAGCCGATTGTCCTGGTGAAATCGGCCACCCTGTAGCTTTTGTCACTGTGCAATAGGTTTTTGACATCAAAGTAACGTGTGTATTGATTGGAGACCTTCTTTGACTTGAACTTTTTTATGGTAGTCATCTAAAGTAATTTTGAGTTAAAAACATAATTTTTATCGATGCGAAGCGGTGTGAGCCTTAATCAAATATTACCGTTGCCTAGGATTTATTTAAAAACAAAGGGTTGCGAGAACCTAAAATTTTGACAGTTTTCAGATTGACAATCAATGCAAATGCTGTAGGGTATATTTATATTCCAAATGATTTCTTGTTTGCCTTCTTGTTTTTTAATTCCAAGAATTCTCAACCAGCTTATGCGCATATTTGACAACATACTTTTGTTTGTTTTACCGAAATGTAAACTAAAAATTGTTTCTTATAAAACATTTTAGTTGAGTGCAGAAAAGCTTAAAATAAATTCTTATGACTTTAAGTAATTCAGGACAATCTTCTAAGACTTTCTACAATTAAGATACTTTGTCATTTGTTCAGCAATATTTTTCAATATCACAGCTGCTCTCAGTGTCAGCTGCCTCTCAGTGTCAGCTTGTCTGTGTGGAAGCTTCACAATATATTTTAACCGCATTTCATTGCCATAACATTTATCAGTAGCTAGCCGAACTTGGCCTGCTCCCCCCGCCGTTGTAATCGAATCTTGTTGCTGTGGTTCAACCTGTCGCGTTTCTCCATTTCCAAAGTCACGGTGCGCCTCAAGCCACAAAATCGTCATGTGCAACACCTTGCGATAGCTGATATGCCCCATGAGCAGCAGCATGAGAGTCGCCTAATGGGCGTGGGTTAATGGGGGCGAAATGGAAGAGTCTAGTAGTGAGTGGCTCATTAACCGCAGTTTAATCAAGTTTTAGACCTTTGCGGTTATTAGTTCGGGCAGTTGTTTATAGTTGATGTTTAAGAAAAGCTACACACAAATTATGGACGTACATATATATGACAACTAGATTTTTATAGTTGTTGTTGTTGTTGTTGCTGCTGTTGTTGCTGTTGTTGTTGTTGTCGTCATACGCTTGGATAACTTTCATGACAATCAACAGCAACAATAACGCACATGCAAGCGCTTCATTTGGGTCGACACTTTCGAGCGGCCGCGTGTTTGTCACCCAGTTGCACACATGACAATTCCCTTGCACAGACACATTACCTGGTCACTGGTTGCACATTGCAATTGCCTTTGACTTGTTTATTGTTATATCCGATTACCAAATGTGTGTCGTACTCTGTGCCTCATTTTGCTATTTGGTAAGCGGGAAAGTGGTTGAGTTAATTTTTTTTTTAGTTTTAGTTATATAGTTATTTTTGGTGGGGCGCAAACGGAGCGTGTAATTTGTCAAGTTTATTTGGTTGAGCGACGTTCTGTTTTTCATTTTTCATTTTTTAAGTCTCTCTCTCTGGCTTTTGGGCACGCCCACTTTGGCTCACTAATTAGCTGCCCAGCTGCTGCTGCTGCTGCTGCCCGTTTGTTTGTTGTTTACTTGCTTTTGTATTGTTGCTAATTATGCGCGCTTTGTCTCTGACACTTTTTGGCAAACAGAAATAAAAACAAAATAAAAACAACAACAAAAAGTGTTGGCTACTTTAAACATGCTCCTCAAATATTAATGATAGTGCACGCACAGGAACTACTGTTGACACGGGGATAACAAGAGGAGTGTTGCCATGAGAACAGACAGATAAGCGACAGAGAAACGACCAGAGAATTTACGATTAATGTTTGTTAAACAAAAGTTGAACAACTAGAAGAATGTGGCTCAGCCTGTGCTGAGGCTTAGTGCGGCTTTTCCGTTAAGCTAGTTTTACATTTTAGCTAAATTGAAAAAGTTTGGTGCACGCTTCAAAATTATTTATAGTTATTATAGAACTGAAAACCCAGTCTTGACACGTTGCTTAAGCAATATAAACTAAAAAGTAAATAAAAGAAAATTCAATTAAACTATGGTAAATAAATAATGTTTAAACAAATTCGATGCATCTGTTGATCTTAGAATGTCTAAGAGATGGAAATTAATCTCTATGGCAAACATATTTCCATTTTCAGCATGCATAACTCTTCGTTGCATAACAACTTTAGTTGTTATTAATATTTAATGTTTCAGTTTTTACTGACATCTAATTGGCTTAAACGATATATTTATAATAATAACCGAATCCATCGAAATTGCGCTTCAACGCGCTCTTCATTTGTGCAAACAATGCATAGAGAAAATCAAATACATATATCTTTTAAGCATATTCATTTTGTTGTTAAATATTAAATTGACTACCTTTTGCTGCTGCTGCTGCAGCTGATTTTTTAATCAAGTTAAAACGGAAAACAAAAATGAAATGAGCTTATGCCAAACTGCATTAACAATTTAAAGGTGTGCGCATTAAATTTGTAGCTGCAAGCAAAACCGAAAAAATATTTCCAAAATGAGTCGAAAAAGCGAGATAAAGTTAGGAAAAAGGCAGAAAAATCGAGAGCGTATTAATGAAAAATTAAACAAAACGAGGCTGAAAAGCAAGTTGGGTGTATGAGGGAGAGAAATGTAAGAAAAGGGAGGGATATGGAGAGAGAGAGAAAAGGAAAGGAGAGACAGAGCGAGAGAGAGAGAAGAAAAGGAGAGACAGGGATAGAACGCTTAGCAGGAAGCAAAAGAAAGCACAAAAAACTTGGCTCATAAAATTGCAGTTTGGGCAGATGATGAAAAAAATCTGAAATGGAGCATAAATTACAATGTATGTGTGTGCGGGAGTGGGAGGGGTGTAAGGGAGTATGTGTGTGGGTGTGTGTGTGTGTGTGTAGATGGCAGTTTCTAAAATCCTTTTTATTTTTATGGGCCCGCGGGCAAATGCTCAATCTCTAGCGCCGCTTTGCACTAAGCGCACATTAAAAATTAATCTTTTAATTACTGGGGCCCAACTACAACAACAATAGATGCTGCAACAACGTCTATGTGTGTGTGTGTGTGTGTGTGTGTGTATGTGTGTGTGTATTTAGGCGCCTTTGTACGCAGCAGCTATTAATTACTCGTACTTCCCAACGATATAGATCTTTGTATAATACACGCCCACGTACGCAATGATTGCTGTTATAGCCCACAGCCACGCCCCGTACATATATATATATATATATATATATATGTGTTTGAATGCTGCAATTGCTTTTGTTAGCTGGCAGCCGGCAGCCATTTTGTGTGTCTTTGTGTGTGTAGCCTGTGCAATGGCAGCCATTTTGTATGGCAAGCGCCAGCTTCAACTGGTTCAAGAGGCGCCCCAAAAAGTATGCAACAACAAAAGCTAAACAATTTCGCGCTAGCATATAATAATAATAACAATAACAAAATGCAGCAACAGCAGCTTAAGAACAAACAACAAAAAACAAGAATAGTTGTAATAATAACAACAATAAATTCTGCGTTCCTTCCTTTGGAACTTGGCCACGTGACTTCGGCAGCCAAAGCCTCGAACAAAACCGAAAGCCCCGAAAGCCAAAGCCAAAACTCAAAACTTGAGCTAAGCACATGAGCAGCTTACAACCACGCTCCCCGAATATATATATATACGTGTATATATTAAGCTCTAATCCCAAACAAAGTTTTCCGCTTGAAAACGCTTGAGGTTTTAGCTGCTGCTTTCACATTTTGTCACAATTTCTGGCTTATACGCACATTTACAGAATATCTCAACCGTTTTTAATTGCTTTCAATTGACCCTCAACCCAAAAAAACTTTGCACATAAAGTTAAGCGCAACAATAGCTGTGCCACACATTTGATTTTAATTGAATTTTGACCGCTTACACTTTAAGCATTAACACTGCGAAGGGGCAGTTGAGGCGCGCTTTTAATGCCAAAAGTTTTTGTGCGTTGCGCCCAACCCCTCCGACAACCACCTAAAAAAGCGTGTCCCGTGCAGAAAACTTTGCTAACAGAATTAAAGAACATACTCAAAATTTCTCTAAACGTCTGTCTAGTTGAATGAATAGCTACCAAAAAAAAAGGAAAATGCACAAATGACAATTTGCGAGCTAAGCGAGAAAGTTAAGCAAGAGTTGCAGCTGAGCGCGTGCGTGTGCTTCATTGTGCTTGTCAGATAAGTGTGTCGCAGTCTATTCGGAGTAAAGAATATACGATTTAGTCGATATAGATATACAGTCTATATAGAATATACAGTCTATAGAGAATATATAATATATATTCATTGTGCGTATCAAAGAAGTACTTCGCAGTCTAGAATACAGAGTATACAGTTTATATAGAATAGACTTAAGCCAGAGGTCCCTCGTCAGGCAACTGTTTACAGTCCATAAAAGGAACTTAAAACAAATGTCAATAAATTGTTAAGCTGCACAAAAGTATGCTTAGTTAACTAACTGCATGAAAGTATCTTAGTTAAATGATTTGGAGATCTTGCAATGTGTAACTCTCATATCAAGTACACATATATTTCTATTGGGATTATTTGAGGCTTTTTCCGATTATAAGACTTGTAAAATAGAAAGTTCGCCAAGGCCAGCATTAAACTGAAAACATTTGTTTAGCTAGCTCGAGGTTCGGGGTTGAGTATACCAAAAGCAATCAATTTTATATATTTCTCCGATATATTAGAAAATCTCTTTCAAATTCTCTAAAAGCATGTGAGATTATGTTTCTCTATGCCAAAATAAATATGATATGCATAAACCATATATAGAGAATTCATAGCTGACTTATATTTTCTCTTGTCAATATTTGTATGCATATTAATTCAAATGAAATTACATAAATATCTAAATGAAATGCACTTTTGATGGCTCTTGTGCAACCTAATCCCTTAGACAGGGATATATGTATATATATGGGAGCTCAACATGACAATCATATCAAAATTTTGACATTTGTGCGCTGTTTCTGCTGATTTATATGCCTGGCATACAGAATAGACGTTCCATGAATACATATAGATACACTCTACTACAACGCTCGTAATTATGCATGAATCACGAAATCAACTGCTGCTTCTGCTATTTCTGCTTCTGCAACGCGTCCGCCTGCGTTGAGCTTTACGTAGCCTGAATTTCGACCCGAAACGCATGAATGAACGCGCCAGGAACAAAAATATATGCACATAAATTTCATCAGCTTGGGCGCAATGAAAATGTTGAAATGTTAAAATGCTCGCACGTAATACACACAAAAACAGAAAGAAAGAAAAAACAACAAACTACAATAAACTTTAAAAAAAAAAGGTCATTTGTAATGCAAAACAAAAAGGAAAACAGCAACTGAAATAGAAACAAAACTGAAAACGTGGCCAAAAACGAAAAAGTTCTGCGAAAATCGTTTTGCTTGATTTTTAACAACATTTTTACTTGAGTTTTTGTTTCGCGTGCTTTTATTTTATGGTATTTATTTGCGTTGTGCGCAGCGCATAAACAACCAACACATTTGTAATCAAAATAAAACTTAACAACTGCCCCAGCTGCAAGAGGGGCATGCCACAAGCAGTAGGCGACATGCAGCAGCAGCAGCGAAAATAACAGCAAGGACAAGTGACAGGCGCGCTGCTAAGTATGCAGCACTTTTTGCTCCCTGTCTTCAACTTGCTCAACTGCAGTGAGAAAGTGCCCGAAAGGGAAATATGTTACTTGGTTGGATAGGGTAAACCAGTTAATGCTAGATTTGACAGCCTTGCCAGCTCTTTTTTGCCTCCACACTTAACCTCGGGATCAACTCTCAATGCAATCGAATCGTAAGTTTCAACTTATTCGAAACCCTCGGCTTTGGCTTCGCCTAAAGTATATATCGTGCTGACCTGAGGATCAGCTTGTGTTTCCTTTCCTTTCCAATTTACTAATGGATGTCAAACTTATTTTTACTCAAATATTTTGCACCGACTTGGCTTTAAGTTAAAGCACAAGTTTTCTTTCTTCTTTTGTTTTTGTGTGTTAGCTCTCGTGTATTCATGAAATATTTATTTAGATGTGACGGAAATGTATGTGGCATGCCGCAACAAATTGCATGCAAAATGATGGCAGGCAACGGGGTCATGTTAAGAAATGTGACACCTTTATAATGGCAGGGTGGATGGGGTGGAAGGTGGATGAGGCAGGAAAGCTACGACGCGTTATGGCCAGGTGGAATTGCCAGGGCATTGTCAATGTTATAATTTGCCATAATGTGTGCGAGACTACGCTAGGTGAGGAAAAAGGGTTGGGGAAGAGCGGTTGAAAGGGGAGCCAGAGCAGCAGGCAGCAAAAGTTTCCCCGCACCGCCCCGTTCCGTCACAAAGTTGAATGAGGATGCTGATGATGTTGCATGTCCATGTCGAGATGTCGATGGCGATGTCGAGATGTCGATGTCAATGTCATTTGGCTTTTGCCAGCGGCCAAAAGGACTGAAAGCCACACGCTGTATGTGTGTGTGTCTGTGTGCTTTATTGTATAGTGTGTGTGTGTGTGTGTTCAACTTAGTTGCAAAGTTAACGATGCCCCATGACAACACTCCATCAACATGGACAGCATGCCCAGTTAGACAGCAGACGGGCACAGGGCAGCCAGGCAAGCTTTTGAGGCGCCTTCTCTGCCCCCCACTCCACGCTGTGTCCGCCTGCTGCCACGTGTCATGTCCTTGGCTGCGCATTGTCAACATTAACAGAGCCGTGGGGCACAAAAAGGCGCATATCCAATTGCAAAAAAAAAAAGCAAAGCACGAGAAACGGACGCATGTCGATAACAAAGCGTGTGTCGAGCCAAACGCAAACATTCAACTAACATTAGTGTCACGCCTCAAACATGCACACTCACACTCACACACATACCAACACACACACACACACCTCATACAGAGCCACACTCCCACGCACGCTCACACAGGGCACTCGCTGCAGCTGCCACTTCGCAACGACTTTGGTGTCTATTTTACTTGGTCATTAAATTTGGATTTTGTGCTGTGCATATCACAAGTGCTTGACTTTGCTGTTAAATACACACACACGCACACACAGCTACACCTAGGCACACACGTGTGTGTGTGTGTGTGTGCGTGCAGGCAGCTCTTTAGTGGCCCCTTTGTGTGGCAAGCTCCGCTGCAGCAGCTCGCCTGCTGCTTCCACACTTTGTTGGCTGTGCTTTTTGCATGCCACACACACTCACACACACATTCGCCTTTCACACACACTCACACACACATTTGCCTTTCACACACACTCACACACACATTTGCCTTTCACACACACTCGGCTTCCGTCGAACTGGAACCACTTTTGCCAGTGCTAAACAACGTTCACATGTCCGCTAGTTGTGCCGTCCAAGTAGAAGTTTGTTTTGTTTTTTGTTTTACTTACGGTTTTGAGCCTTTTGTGGTTTTAGTGGTTTTCGCCTACGCTTCTTGCATGGCAATTGCCACAACAAAAAAGCACTAGATTTTTAGGCTTTTTGTGTGCAGCAGCTGAAAATGGGGAATTGAGTTGCTGGGAAACTAAGCGCCGGCCACACCAGAAATCGATTAGATGCACTTTGCAATAAACGCAATCAATTTAAAGAGGAAAAGGATAACAAACAGCTCTTCGGAAAATTTTCAACCAAAACAAAAAAAACTCTAAATTTGAAACGTGAACGAAAGTGCAATATGCATTTTTTGCATAAAAGCTGTTGCCTAGGTTTAATTTTGTCTGCAATACCTGCAGCTTTCTCACTTGATTATTCAATGCAGAAGATTTCTTTAATTAAGTGAAGAAATAGCATGAGCTCATAATATTATATATATTATTAAAATATAGCACTCTCTAGGCACGTTTTCAACTGATAGCACATATTTTCCGAAGAGAAAGTACAAGAATGCATAAAGTTAAACAAATCGATTTGAGAGACACGTTTCAATAAGAACGCGTTCGGAGCGCATCTTAGTCAATCATGTTATGTCAAAGCCTTTGTTCTTGGCGATCATAAAAGCCATAAGTTCGTCTGCCAGTCAGCACAGTCTCAGAGTCAAAGTTAACTTCTTGACATGTTCGCACTACGTTTCGGCTTCATCGCATGCCTCGTCCTGAGCGCAGCGAATACGTACGGTCTCGACAAGGATCTCGGCTTGAGCCTGGGTCGGCTACTTCGTGTTGCACGAGCTGTAACGGATTTGTCCGGCGCTACTAATGCAATAACTCCTGAAGCGACGACAATAACAACGGATTCATTGACAACTATATCAACAGAAACTCCAACCATCCCAGCTGCAGCAACAATACCAGAGACTCTAACTACACCAACAATAACAACACCAGCTCTTACAATTCCAACAACGCCAACAACAATTACAACAGATTCTCCAACTATACCAACAATAACAACATTAACTATACCAACTCCAATAGCTAACAACTATAACTACACCTGATCTTACAATTCCAACAACACCTGCTCTTACAATTCCAACAACACCTGCTCTTACAATTCCAACAACACCGGCTCTTACAATTCCAACAACACCAGCTCTTACAATTCCAACAACACCTTCTCTTACAATTCCAACAACACCAGCTCTTACAATTCCAACAACACCGGCTCTTACAATTCCAACAACACCAGCTCTTACAATTCCAACAACACCTGCAACAACGGTATATATATATGCTTGTCTCTTTCTGGCATTCAGGTTTCGCTCATTTCGATTCGTAACTCTTTCTTTTTTTCCATAGGTCTCTAAAATATTATCAATTACATTGAGATCAAATGGCGTCATCATTTTCCAACTTCAATTGAGTTGTGAAAGTATTAAATTGATTTTCGGCGCAACTCCAGTCAGCGCGTGCTCTCTTCTGCTTGCTTAACTTAATTATGATAATTTATGCCTTAGAAATATTTAATAACAATATATTATGAATGTTTTTTATTTATTATAATTTCTTTTAACATTTTAAAGTTTTTATGAAAATAATAATAATATATAATAAAAATGTTTTTAAGAAAAAACTTTTGTTCAGCCTAAAGAACTATGTTTTAAGGCTTGGGTACCTTAGATTTTAGTTGAGGGTAACTTAAAGTATGTTAAACTTAAAGCTTATACGCTGGACATAAGCCTAAACATTGTAGGGTAATAAGCGAACTGATTACAGGGTTTATGCTAGTCGAGCACTTTCGACTAGAGTCTGCTTTATTGCTTTATAATTTAAAAAAATTCCGTTTAACTTTTGATGTTTTACTAACATTATTTCTCTTCTCTCTCTCTCTTTTTCAGGTAAGTTTTCCATTGGTTCAAAGACTCTCGACTATCTAACTATCGATTATTAATTTGTGCGTGAGTCTTAGATGTAAGCAAATTCTTAAGTATATCCCAGCCTTTGCCTTTTGTGATTGCCTTTGCCTAGCTAATCTCTTGAACTCAACACTCGGAGGCTGTCAGAGCGTCCAATCAATTGGTTTTTGCTCTTTATCAACAAACAAGCTGCCAGGCTTAAGCCATCAAAGGCACATCAAAAATATAAGTACAAACAGCAAAAGCAAATCCAACGCTGACCCAATAAATCACTAGAAAATTTCACACAAACAACACTCGAATATAATCTTTCGCCTCCAGGGGCCAAAACAACAAACAAACAACATAACGAAAAAAAAATATGAAAGAGGAAAAGCTCTGAAATAAGGACCCTAAAACTTGCTGCGTAATTCCCACGATAATAATCATAATAAAAATCAAGCGAGCGATAAAGCATAAAAGCAAATTACAAGTAAAATCTACACATACTTCCTGTACGAGAGGGGGCAACTCTGCAGCACTTCATGTGATGCCAGATTGTTCGAAATGATGTTTTTCCTCATGCTGTTGCTGTTGTTGCTGCTCGGCCCTACATAAAAATAAAAGTTCTTTGCCGTCGAGCATATTCCATGAGCCAGAAACTTTTGCACATTGTCAAAAATATGTTTCAGCCTGGCCAGCGTTGCCAGACGTGTTCAGGACGTGTGTTTGCCTCTTTCTCTTTCATATTTTTCTTCTTTCTTATTTTCGGCCCACTCACGTACCGGCCATTTTTTTTTATTTTTTTTTTGTTCTCTTCTTTTCGGCAGTTTGGCTGCAAAACTTTTCTCATAAACCGCGTACAAATATAGCACGTATTAGGGTTAAACTGAGTGCTTGCCGCGCTCAACGCTAGAGGGCGCCACAAAAATGATTTATGCTGATGAATTACTTGAAAATGTCATTACATTGGCGCAACGCCACCCATGAAAATGGGCGGAAAATTCATTAAGTTGTCAAATGCAAGTCAACACAATACAATTTTATTTTTATCACAATTTATTTTCACTTTTTTATTTGACATAGACATGACATTTCCACAGCACAAGAGATGGCCAAATGGGAGGCTGTAAGTGATGCGCCGAGAGCTATTTGACGCCATTGGCGCATGAAAATTTATTGAAAATGTTGAAAAGAGAAAATTCTGCAAAAAAAAAAACGCGCTTTATAAAATTGGACTTCGCCAAAGGCAACGGCAGCGGCACAATTGAAATGTCAAAATCAACACAAAATTCTGACTGATTGGCATTAAATAGATTTGAGGGATGCTTAGCGTGCCATGATATCGGGGCTTGGAAAGATTTGCATAGATTTTCCATATTCTAAAATTGCAGAAAGTTGTCTACGAATATTTTCTATTTCCATATTCGGCTTTAGTTTATAACTTGTACTTGGGAAATGCTTTTAGATAGCTGAAAAAAATTTCTGTTTTTGCCAAGCATTGAACATATTCTAAAAGATTTTTCAGATATCTCGTGCTTTGTCTTCAAACCGATCGCAAATTTGTATTAATTTTATTTTCTTTTCATTTGATTTAGTTTTCTTTTCTAATTGCATTCGCGCGGCTTTTCAGTTGCCTTTTCATTTATTTTACAATTTTATCTTTGCAATTTTCTTCTACTTTTGCTGCATGTTCTGCGCTTTTCCGGACATGGAATTGCAATTGCACTGGCTGCCATTGTATTTCCTGTGCGAAATGCGCAATCATAATGAAAAATTTTGCGCCTGGCTAAACATTTCGGTTATCAGTCGGCGCCCACTTTCAATAATATTCATCAGCAGATTTTCCGACCACCCGCAGCTGGTTTATCCACCCATTAATCAAGCTGGCCGAATTTTCTAACAATTACAACAGGGCAGACATATAGTTGTGCTAGCATGTCGCCGAATACCCTGTAAATTGTTATAATACAAATAGTATAAAATGTTGAAGCATAAAATATCTTAACCATAGATTGCCACCTATATTAATCTATCTTTTATTATAATTACTTGCCTTCTCACTTTTTTTTAATATTTGTTTAATTTGCAATCAAAATGCCCTCTCCTCATTTAAAATCATAGGGTATTTGTCCGTATTTATTGGCTGGCCAGCAACATTTGTTTCAATCATTTTGCAGCTGCAGCTCGCATGCGACTCATTGTGCCATTGTGTCCATACTGGGCGCATAATTAAAACCGCAAATAGTGCAAGCACACACCCACACACCCACACAAACACACACATGAACGCACGCACGCACACCCACATGTGATATGTGATATGCATCACTCACACGACTTGGCTCTAATGGTCACCACGGCCAACTAATAACAAGCGCTAAAGTCAGTCAACAAATGAGCTGAGCCTAGTTGTGGTTAAAGGGGGGTGTGTGTGTGTGTGGGAGGGGGGAAGCTTATTCATTGTTAGCTGACATGTGAGCCGGTTCGGTTAGTCGGGCTTAAACAATGCACCTTGTCTGGTTCATGCCGTCCGTTCATCCGACAGTAAAATGTACGAATTTTAATTATGCGCCTGGCAGTTAATTATCCGGGCCGAAATGTAAATGCAGCCGGATTGCTAAAATGCTCAAATGCTGTGAATCAACCACATCGCGCATACGCCGCGTTAAACCATTTATTAGCGCTGTTCATTTATTTCATTTGATTGCCATTTCGTATGCGAACCAATCGCCCCGCGGCCGCGCCCCGTTGATTTTTCGCGCTTTAATTATCCAAATTAAAATTTGTCGCATGCCAATTGCTTGGGCCCATTGATTAAGTTGCGATTTTAAGCCCATTTATTGTGTGCCTTTCAGCTGATTTGGTTAATTTGGCCAACCGAACAGACGGCCAGCCAGCTGGCCAGCTGCCGCTCTTTGGTCGATTTGGTAACAGGCTTTGCGGTAAGCGGGTGTACTCGCGGCATATTAAATGTATTAAATTCTAGTGTTTGTTGTTGACAGTGGGCTTAGCGAGCGTAAAGTATGCTCCGGATGTTGAATTTAATCTGGCACATTTAAACACATTTGTATTCATATTTAAAGAAGGGAAAATAGAAAATGTGATTAAATTCAAATCCAAGAACTAGCTCATAACAGAAGCGAAATCATTTTTAGGTTTTCGACAACAGATATTCACGAATTGCCTTAAAATCTATGACTTGTGAAGTGTTGGAGGGATAAGTATTAGGATCTTCAATTTTCGATATTAAATGAAAATAATCCTCAAGCCAGCTTTATATTTAAAGCTATCTAAAGCAAAGGAGACCTCAAACTCCAAATGGGTAAACATGACTACGTAGCTGAGCGTCAAACCAGCGGGTGGGAAGTCACCGGCTCAAATTAGGCAGAATTTGCTGTTTAACTATGAGTTTATATAATTTATTATAATGCACGCAGCAAAAAATAACAAGTTATGAGAGAAGAAGAGTGAGGTGCTTAAGCAGCAGGACTTCCTATAAGACCCAACCAATTTGTGGGCATTTCTTCTTGTATAACATAGTTTAAATAAACATAAACCTTGCCTTTTGCACACAGACAAAAAATAGGTAAAGCCAAGCTGAATTTGGTTCATTTATAAGAGGCATATCTTAACCCTTGTCATTATCTTTTGGCCATTGCACAAAAACTATGGCCCCAAGGTAACCAAAGTGTGCTTATCAAGAGCTATGACACTCGCCCTGGTGCCCGGCATAAAACATTTTTCACCTACTTAAGTACGCTGTCGACCCACAACATAAATACGTAAACCGCAAAGCTGCCCTCAGTCAAAGCTTTATACCTAACTGAAATTCTACGGTCAATCAACGGCAAGTGTCAGAAAGAGCAAAAGTCCCAACGCTCCAACTAATGCCTAATGCTTGGCTAAGCCTTTTCAGAGGGAGAACGTGGAGAAAAATTAATGTCTGCTAATAATTCAAGTGTCGTGGCATTTGGCCAGAAGTGTGCGTAAATATTCTAACGCACAATTAAATGGAATGTGCCATAAATATTGCGCATACGACACGTAAATCAGTAGCTTTCGGGGTGGCCAACCAACCCTCAACGACTGATTATGCAAACAATTAATCTCTCAAAAGTTTATTACCAAAGCCAAACACAAGACGCACGCATTAGTTAGCACTCCCTTGGGTACAACTGGCAATAAATTGGTTCTTTGTCTTTGTACGTGCAGTTGAAAATCAATTGGTAAGTGGCTTTTGGCTTTGGCTAAAACTTGGAAGAGTCAACTGCAGCAGCAGCAGCAGCAACCGGATGCACGCCATTTTGCAATCACATTAGCCAAAGCGAGCGCCAAAGCAGGAAGTTGCATGGCAGTTGCTGCTAACCGGAAATGAAAGCCACAGTCGGCTATAAAGAGTAGGAGCAGAAGTTGAGTGTTTGTCGCTCTTCCTGTCTCTTTCTTTCTCGCGCTCTTTTGCTCTCGGACAACTACTGACCGCAGCATTAAGGCAACATTTGTTTTCGACACAGCCTCGCATCCCAAAGAAAACAAGAAAAATACATGTAAGAATGCCTTGGATGAGCATGCGCGACTCGTTGATACTCTATAAACAAAATATTTGGTTTTCCTCTTCCTGAAAATTTCTTGACTCAAAGCTCAGATAGTTTCTCAGTTGCTAAAGGCCTTGCCAAACATACACTTTATTATAGTCTTTTTACAGGGTATTGAAGATACGAACAAAAAATCTGCTGCTCAAGTCTTTGTAACCAAAAATTTTCAACAATGCAACACAAATTGCACTGCAACCGCAGCAGCAAGCGCGGTTTCTTCTCCGCTCCAGTCCAGTCCGAGCGAACCCCTCTTCATGTTTGTGCTGTGGATAAGGCAGGGGATGTTGATAGAGAAAGAGAGGGAGGAAGGGGATGTCTGTTGACCGCAGTTCGGACTAGTTGACCAGTGAAATATTTTGACTTGGTCAGCTTTAAAATCGCTGCATACAGCGAGAGAGAAATAAAAAAATGACTTGAGGCCAAAGTCGGATGCAAAATAGATGTATCTAGGGTTAAAGTGTGACCCTCTCTGTCATTTGTTATGGTCAACGTAATTGGAATTGAGAAGGGTTGGGGGGCTGAAGAGAGGCCTTCTGAAAGCGGGCTGCATTTGCGGTTGCTGCACTCGCATTCCGTTGATTATGTCTTGGTTTACATAATTGACAATGACAAAGGATAACAGAGTGAGTGAAAGAGACTGTGGTTAGGTGTGACAAAAGGTGCTTGCTATGCGACTGACTTGAGGTTTAGCTGCACAAAAGATGCTTGATATGAATTTTGTCGTTACTTTCTAAGATTTATTGGGATACTTCAAAGCGAGTTTTATCTGATAATACATGCGATTTACCTTTTGCCTGTAAATGGGATACTTTTCTTTTAATCCTCTTCTCTCTTTCTCTCTCCCCTCTTGAATCATATAAAGCTTAGAATATAATTGCTTATATCATATAACTATAATATAATATTTTAATTTCCTTTCAAAAGAAATAAATGTTTCCATGTCTTTTTGTATCTCTTCAAGAACATTTACTGACATTTTTAAAGTTTTCTCGTCTTTATCTTTAACCCTTAAGCGTTTTTTCATCTTCGTAACTTTACCCCTTTTTTCTTCGCCCGCTTTTCACCCCTATTTGGTAAGAGCCCCTTTGCTCGTCATTTCTTGCTGGCGCACGCATATCTGAAATATCTGAGCTTTTGCCTTAACTATTATGGCACACCCGCTGACTGCACAGCCACGCCCTGCCGCCCAACGCACACCAGCTACCAGCAGCAACTCATTTTTAAATGCTTCAACATTGCATAAAATTTGCATAGATTTCTTGCATAGTTTATTTAGCGCCATTGTTTGTTGTTTTTGTTGTTTTTTGTTGTAGTTGTTGTAGCTGTGCTCACTGTCCATTTGCCCGCCCACGTGGCAAACAATGTACTAAATTGCCGCATGGTCCACCCTAAAAATGTTATATATATATAGGAGTGGACCCCCAGCCCGCTCGACTGCTCAGTTTTATATTATAGCTCAATAGCTGTGGGAGGCTTTTTCGTTGCACCGCAACAAGGCAACATTTATATTCATATATGCGGCGTGGAAATGAATCCTAGCCAGGATGTGGACAACGCAACGTAGCACACACAAAAATACCGAAGGACACTCAATGTCTGTGCTATAATTTTGTATTCAACAATTTTAGCTCCCATTTTTTTTCGTGCTTTTTTCGTAGTTAAGAAATTTGCATGCTTTTTACGCGTATTACCATAAACACACAAGCCGACACGCTCGGGCGACAAGGAGGTGATGGTGGGACGATTGAGCGGGGGGTTGGGGACGGCTTTCATCAGCCATCCAATATGTCAAATTCTGAGGCACGCTTGGTGGTTTTCTTTATTTTATATGCCATTCTTTCTGTCTGCATCCAAATGTCAAATGTCAAGGCAAATCAATGTTCCCGCACACAAGTTGGCAGCGCAATTCTGACAATCCGCTGACTGATGTGTCGGCTTGTAAAGCCCACACAACCTGCTCTCCTCCACCCGCAGCCTGCCCCCTTCAATCGGGCTTCAATAACTATCTGTCCATATTGGTTCATTCAATTAATGTCAATATGCATCCGATTTGGCAGCGTATACCCTTGCCTCGGCGGTTGGCATGTCCTTTTGTTGCTCTAATTGCATCGAGCACAACAAAATAATCTCTATATGCCTAATGAGTCGCATTCCAATTAAATTTGCTGTGCAGCTGGTAATTTTGGCTTTGCATTATGGTTTTTAATTGAGTTACCGGATTAACTATTGGCTTTTGCCAGAAACTCAAGTGGATTTTCGGCTTTGGATCGGCTTTGATTTTTGGAAGCATTGTTGTTCCTAATGACTTGAGATAATTTATGCTTGAAATATTCATTGCAGCTGGCAATGTTCATGAAGTAATCCATTATTTTAGATTAGATTTTATTGATCCAACAGTATTTGAGGGAGTTATATACAGTCACATACATGAACATTTGGAATTATTCTGGGAAATTTATGTTTAATATTCCATTTACAAATAATTACCTGAGCTTGAGGTTGACTGTTAACCTTACTGTTTATACAGGAGTAGCAATATTCTATATAAAAATAAGATTCTTAGAAATTGATGTGATACAGAAACTATTCACACAAAATCTTAATGAAAGCGGAACCAAAATCTTTGCAAATGAGACAGATGCCGATTGTTTCATATAAATATTTTTCGCCATTTTTCCACACTTGCGGGTGGAATTCCCCAAAACCCTGTTGAACCGTGAATTCCATCAACTGTGTGTAGATACAGTGAAAACTTCAGCTTCAAGCTCTTATATTTGCCGTTCTTGGTTATGCAAGTTGCTGAAGGACCTTATGCTTAACTCTTGTTAACCCTTACCCCTATTCTTAACATTTAACTGATACTTTTGGCGCACCTTCTACAATCGCTCGCTGATTGCGCTCGGCCAATTTGTGGCAGTGAACGCAAATTATAGAATTAAAAGCGAACTGTAATTACAACGTGCACACATTGATGTGCGCTAACCACGCCCACTTTCTTATGCTCCTTCCAATCGCAAACCATGTGCTTGGCCTGCACCAAATTGTTGCATATTCCTAGGTGGCATTTGCCACTTGATGTTGAAAGCTGAAAGCAGCTGCCACTTTAACGCGCACAGGCAGCAGTCACGCCCCTAGTTGAAGGCGCACGCCCACACATGCAGGCATGGCCCACTCAATTAACGCAACTCATCAGAGGCTTCGTCCAAGGGGGGTGGGGAGACTGTGTGTGGGGGGCTGTGTTTGCTTACGCTTGTATTTGTCTTAACAACTCTTGCGTACACTCTAAATGGGTCTGCCCGGGAATGTAGGTGGCGGCCGGAACTTAGCCTGGATGCCGTGTACCATGTACTCTTCTTCTGCTGCCTTTTCTGCTTCTTCTTCTTCTTCCTTTCTTCTTCTTGTTATTAGCCTGCTGTTGTTGTTGTTGTTGCTGCTGTGCTGTTGCCTCTCGCATAATTACTTTGACTCGACTTTTACGACCCTCTCTATGAATTACTCAAGAAGAAGTGTTGGGCACACGTCGTCAGCCAGGATGCCAGTGAATGCTGCTCTGCCTCTTGTTGCTCTCGCAATAGTCCCAGTTTATCCTTTATTTTTACAGTCGAGCCTGTGACCGCCTTTGCCTGCCTGCCTGCCGTTCGTTTTATTTATTTCTTTAGCTCGTGTTGCCTGCTAATTTCACTCAGCTGCGCCTCCCACGTCAACGACAGGCACGACAAGTCAACGGGGTTACCAGCCGAATGCTGTGCACATACCCTCACGTGCTTCAGTTCTGGATAGATTGAGGCGTCGCAGGGTTGTGAAGCTGTAAGCTGTAAGCAATGTTCTACTCAATATAGCTAAAAATTTTCGAATGTGAGACTTAGCAGTAGTTTCGGTTCCTATTGATAAGACCCACGGATCTTGCGGGCTTCAGCTTTTCTTTTATGTGTATCAATCTATATGATGCGCTCAGAACTTATGTCGAGCTTCTTCGCATAGAAGAAAATGCTTTGAAAATTGATTTGTTTATCTTAACATAGAAACAAAGAAACCCCTTTGCATGCTTTCTCCATGCAACAGATAACAGTTCTCTCGGTTTTTTCTTAAAAATTTTCTTTCAATCCTTTGGCTCCTCTGTGCTGCCTCCTTAATCTATCCCCCACATATTGTATCCTTCTAGCTGGCTGCAAGTTTACATTTAGCTGCTTCTAATGCCATGTCGTAGATTTTTGTCGGGTACACACTCACACACACACACACACGCACTCCAACCTTCCGTTCCTGCCACGCCCCCAATGCCTCCCTTGGCACATTAACTGCGTTAGCTTTTTAGCCTAACGACCGACGGCAACACCTTTATCTGTAAACCCAACGACACCCCCGCTCAGTCTGCCCCCTCTGGGCTCGTGTCCATCGCATTCGCATTGTTAAACAGAATTTATGCGCTCAGCAGCTGCGTCCACTGCGGCTAACGATACTTTTCTACTTCTTCTTCTGCCTCGTCTGCGCTTCCTTAGCCTCTTTTACTTGTTCTTAGTCCACTTCACCTTCTTTCACTTGGACTGCCATTACGTTTGTAATTGTCTTGTGCAACTTCTGGCCACGCCAACATTCTGCTGCCATTCGCAGCTCTGTGGTGGCAGCACCTGTGCCATGTGGCTGGAAAGAAAGGAAAACAACCCAAACACCCAGGGTTGTGCCTGGGCACAGAAATAGTGTTGCCAGCTTTCGCTAAAGTCGATGTTTACTATAGCTAAATAAACTTGGCAACTGTATTCATCAGATTGTGTCAGTTATGAATATGATTATATATAGCTAAATTTGGCTATCAAAGAGCGAATGAGAGAGCTTTAAACAGCTAAATGTAGCTAGATAAAGCTTGATCTAGCTATACAATAGCTCAATTTGCAAAGATCTTGTGTATTCTCCTTATGATCGCTCTCTTCTCTTTCGCTCTTCTGGAGCTGTTGCGCTTTACATATATCATTGAGCTCTTCGCTTCACTCTCTCTTTTCTTCTCGCTCTTTCGTTTTGCCTCCTCGTTTGCTTTTGTTACTCACCCTTTGCAGCAGCTCGCTTTGCTGCCCTTCGAACCTTTCCGCCTCTCTGGTCTTGGCCACTTTCAGGCTCATTGGCTAACTGTTGATTTTGCTTGCTGTCTTCTCTTCTCCCCCGCCACCTCGCCCAACCCCCAACCAACATCTTTCTATCTCTGTGTCTTTCTGCTCTGTCGATCCGTTTTGCGACACACATTTTCAGGTTTTCATATTATTTTCTTTTCTTTATTTTTTTTTTTTTGTGCCTTCGGCTTGTTTACATTTTCACGCTCGAATTGGCCTCTTGTGCTGCAATTTTCAAGCAGTTTTAAGCCAACTTCAAACACACACACATTAAGCGGGCTCTCTGCCGCCTTTGGACTTTTGTTTGCCGCTGACAGGCGCACCTCCACCCGCCTTCTGCTACACACGCCGCCCTCTCTTAGCTCTCTATCCACAAGTTGTGTTCATCTCCTTCCTTGCTTAGCCCGACTTCCGTTTCCTTTGCTTTCAACGCTTTGCTCTGCTGTATGCCCGCCTCTTTGTGCCACATAAATTTGGCTCAAAGTATATCTCGTGCTCTAGTCGAACTCTCAGTACTCGACCTGCGGCGCACTTACCCCTGTCCCCACTTTCCTGCCGTACTCTGGCACGGCTGTTCCTGTCCCGGGTCGTGGTCCTGGTCCTGGTCCTGGTCGTGGTCTTGTCCTGGTAGTTTCCTTCTTTTCATGTTGCTGCTTTGTTTTGTGCTCAGTTTCAATTTGAACATTTTAATGTTGTGGTCATAAAATTCTTTTTATTGGTTGTAAAACCCACTTTGGCAGACGGGCAGTGGGTGGTGTCATCGTCGTCGTCGTCGTCGTCGGAGCGGGGAGCAGTCTCTTTGCCCGGCTACTTAAGAGCTGCGTTAAGGTGGTGCGATAAGGATGCCAAAGTATTTGGCAAATTAAACGAGTTGCGTTCTTTTATTTTATTTTTATGTCCGCCGGGTCATTGGGCTTTATACACTATATTTTCATGGGTACACATACATGCGCACACACAGATTTAAGAGGGTGTCGCAACATGAAAGTCATTTGCATTTCAAATTTAATTAAAAAACAAATTGAAAAAAATATATATTTATATAAAAAGAAAACAAGGGAAAGCCAAAAGAAATCTTACAATGGGGAGCTGTAAGCGCAGGAAGTCATTTAACAAAAGAGAAAAAGATGAGAAGTACATTTAAAACGGAGGCGGAAGCCCTTCAAATATAATAAGCAGGCTATAAAATATTTCACAAAATTACTCAAGAACATCACAAAAGAAACGTGTGAATGATGTTGCAAAAAATTTAAAGAAAATGTTTTCATTATGGCTTTAATTGAGGTTCGAGCTGAGCTCTGAACTTATACAAATTTAAGGAAAATCTTTTCATAAATTCTCTTAATGAAGTTTGAGCTTGAGTTGTGTGCTTATAGAGTCTGCATACTCTGTTCCAGCTCTTCAATTATTTTGTTTTTTACAAGCATTCTTTGTGCTTAAAGAATGTTGAAGCTTCAATAGTTCGTGCTTAAATCAAGTGTGGGACTTAAAGAGTTGCGAATTCTTAATCCCAGGTCATTTGACAACTTGCCAAACTGTTTCATTGCGACGTAACAATCATAAAATAAAGTAAAATATGTTCCAGACTTGTAAAACTAAGAAAATTCTTCAAAAGAAGAGAAAGTTGTAAGAAACTTTGAAGGATTTAAGAGCGAAAGAGTGAGAGGGAAAATGAGTTGAAGACTTCATTAAAAAACTACAAACTGAAACAATTTAATAAAATATGCAAATCCAAACATTAAATCGCTCCATTAAAATGGCCCAAAGCCTTGATGACATTTCATTTCCTCTCGCATTTTCGATAAATTGACAAATTTACATAAAATGAAATGAAAATTTTCAATGCCCGAGTCACGATGGCAAACAAATCATAATGCGAGCAAATATTTGTATTTTGCTATCATTTCATTTGCGCGGACACGCCTCGTGTGCTCAGCTTCAGCTAACTATAAATTAGCATAATGCAAATTATGAAAACGGGCAAAAATGAAAATCGAGGCCATAACAAAATGTGTGCATAAATAGAGTTGGGAAAAAGGAAAAACATAATTGAAAAAAAAGAGAGAGAAGAAAATAATGTTCACCCGAGAAAGTGAACGGACGCAACATTGTTGGGAACACGTGTCAGCGCCGGGAAAGTCAAAGGAAAAGCGTCACAAGAAACATAAACTGGACCTGTAAAGCGATCAAAAACCGATAGGCGAGGAAGTGCGGGCAAAAAACTGAGACATTTCCGGCGCGCTATTACACTGAGAAATGCTGGCCAAAATGGAAATGAGCGGCAGTTGCAAAGACGGCAATAAAATATCAACATTAACACATAATTGAGGCAACGCTCTGCTCTGTGAAGTTGACTTTTTGGGCCAGGTTGTTTCGGCACTACAAGTCATAGATAGCCCAATTAAGTGCTAATAGATATACAAATAGAAGCTGAGAGCTTCTCAAGATTGATATAATCCTTGCCTGCTGAATGGTCCCCAGGGACATCAGCTTACAAATTGTGCACACTGTGCTTGAGTGTAATTGAAGCAAGTGCTTTGTTTGGCCAGATTTGAGAAATGAGTGTGAAAGCCTCTTGAATATCTTAAACAAACAATAAATTAACTTTTATTATGTACTTAAGATAATATTTCTATATATTTTTTATGCTAATTTATAGCAATAAATTCAGCTGAATCGAGCTTTAAGTGTCATTTATTCTAGCAAGTAAAGAATATTGAAATAATTAGAATTGTGTTCAGTTGGCAGAGCTTTGAGCTTTAATATAATTTTGTTTGCTTCTGCTAAAATTCTTTACTTCGCTGTACGTATTTTCATTAAGCTGTTAAATGTGCTTGCAAACAACTAGGGGCTTAATATTCATCTAGTTTTTGCTGTTAAAGATGTTTTATGCTGTTTAATTCGCTGTACTTATGTGAAGAGAGCTTTCGGCTTTAATGAGCTTCCCGATAACATTTGAGTGTTTGCAGAGCTTTGAGCTTTACTATAAGTTTCGAGAGCTCGCTTCCAAAGCTTGCATCGAAAGCTGCTTTTAAGCAAATTGAGCTAATGTTTTGGGCGTTTGATGAGCTACACATCTAGTTTATGTCCAAGTCTGAAATGTAGCTTCACAAATTTTGCTTAAATTAAGCTAGCACACACTAAGTTCTGGTCATAAAACTCGCACAAGCTCTTTTTGCTGCTTGTCACAAATTCCTTATGCACGCTGTCGAGCTCCCATACCTGGCTTTGGTGTATCACAGGCAAAGCTGCATTTTATCTGCACTTTTTTATGCAGCAAAGCGAAAAGATTTTCATAGTCACTAAATCTTGGCTATATAAATTGTGCATTTTCTGCTGCTGGTGCCAGGCAGCTTCTTGGCATTGTCAACGTTCCAAGCGCTTTTTAGCCTTGATATTTTATGCCATTTGTCTTGGCCAGCTGCATTGTGAGAAACACGTTTCGGATCGCTCTCCCTCTCTCTTTCTCACTCGCTCTCCTTCTTGCCTGCACTAATTTCGCTTAAATTGTTGACCATGTTTCAGTTTTGTAGAGTCAACGAACTGTTAAAATTCGCGACGCAGCCACAAATTCAACAGGCAGCGTGGGGCAAGTCGAGGCACTTCAATTTATTTTAATTTTTTTTTTTGTTGTTTTTTCGGGTTCTGTTTTTTCTGCATTTGAATTTCTTATTGACCCATTTCTGCTCGGGACGTTCGTTCAAAGCCCTTTAAAAACCGGTTACGAACAATTTGCAACACTTTTGGCTGAATGCAGCAGCGCGGCAGCAGAAAGGTCGCTTCTCAGTCCCTGCAGCCTCGGCCATGGCTCCGTGAGTGACTGCGTCTACGCTTGGGCCATTGGCTTTTTCTTCTGCTTTTGCCTTCTTCTTTTCCTTTTCGCTTTTGATTTTTTTTGCCTGCTACCAAGTGCCGTTAGTCGTTAGCCAACCACTTGACAGCCTGGCTAACTGGTGTGGCAAGTTTCTGAAGGCGAAGTTCGTCGTGTTGCATTCGAGTAACTCTTGCAAATCAAATTACGACACATTTAGCATTGGACAGAAAATTGAACAGCATCTATCGGTAAAAGCTAAACAACAAAACTAGAAAAACACTTTCACTTTTCATCTTGTTGTCCTTAACAGCTCTTCAATTTGCTGTCATTAAAAATCTCTTAAACCAGCTCTTAATTGATTGCATAGATGTAAAAACTGTACATACGCTTAGCTAATAATAAAGGCCTCAACTGCTGCTGTAAGAGAATGCATGAAATAAGATTAAGAGAATCTTATTGACTTGTGCAGCTCGTCTTGCTGAGCTTAATTAAAACTTAAAGCTTATCGATCAGTCTAGAATTACTTTCTTTAACATAAGGAACGCCTGCAACTAATCTCATTGAGTTTTTCGAGAGCTTCAAGCTTAGACATTAAGCTAAAATGACTTTTTTACAGTTTCTTTATTGCGTACAACTAATTTCAATTAAACTTAAAGCTCACTTAAATGGGAAGAACAGCTCTGTCGTTCTCTTAGCTAAAGCTCATATGCTGATTGAAGCTTGGTTTATTGTTAAGCATTAGAAAAGAAATGTTCGACTTATTGACTGAAATTATTTTGAGTTAGGCAACGAAGCCTATTTAAAGCTCAATGTAAAACAATTACAGTTTCTCCTTTGTTATTTTATGATTAACTATATTAAAGCTCCCGGCTCGATCAAATAGCTTCATTCTTCTTTAACGTCTATTTTAAGCTTCTAAAGCTTGTTGTGTATTCAGTGCGGGCTCATGACTTTAATATATATTAAAGCTCAAAGCTTTATCAACTAGCTTTATTCCCCTGTCAATCTTTATGTCGTAAGGCTTTTCTTTTATTTCCTTGCTACTAACCTCTTTGGTCTTGTTGTGTATTCAGAGCAGGATCTCGCATAGCTCGTAACATGACATCAATCGCAATTTTTATGACATTTGGTTCCTTCGCTCTCCCTCCCTTTCTCTCTCTCTTCCTCTCGTAAGTGATAATCAAATAAAGGCCAAGCTCGACCACTAAAATGTTGATATTAGAACTAAGTACACAATATTATTAATATTTAATGCGCTTGCCCAAAATAAAAGACAACAAAACGAAGAAAAAGACGTAGAATCTGGACATTTTATGAGGCGGCATTTTTATCAGAACCAAACAATAATATGAAATGTGGCCAAGGGACGAGGGCGGGGTTTACTTAGCATTGGACGTTGACGAACCTGGTAAAGCGGCTTAAATTGTTTGCCTGTCGCTTGGCTGCACGAGCTGGTTGCACTAAAGCCCCGGACCCCTCACCTGCGCTTGCCCTTTGCTTGCCGTTGTGGTTGATTTAATATTTAGCACGCCTGGACACAGACCTTTGGGGCTACAGCGAGGGACGGGGGCGTGCTTGACCATGGGTGCGCCTGTGGGCTGAGGTCGACGGGGGCTGTTGCCTTAGTAAAAATTTAATGCGCTTTTGATGATGGCCATAAAATGGCCAAACAAAATGCATGTGGGCGGCACAGAGAGAGAGAGAGAGAGAGAGAGAGGGAGAGGGAGAGGGTGGCGTGCCAGGGGCGTGGTCCGGGCATTGCATGTGGAATCTCTGCGCTAGATAAAATATTAATTTATTTTTGTATATATTTTGCCTGCTTCTGCTCTGCTTCTTCTGCTGCTGCTGCCACACTCCCTTGCCGTATCCTTGCGGCTATTGCAACGCAGTTATAGTGCCTCATAAAATTGTACGTACGTATTTATCCTGCGCGCCACAGAGAGCACTTAATTTTAAATAACTGTTTCGTGTTTGCCACAGCTCTGCCCCTCTCTCTCTATCACACACACATACACTATCTAGCTGTCTCTTTTTTTCTATTCGTAGTGTGTGTTATTAATATTTTCATTTTAATTTTCACGCGTTTTATTTGCGCTTTCGCTTACATTTTTCCGCGTTTTCCTTATTTTGTTCTTTTATTTCAACGCCTTTTGATTTGCTCGTGTTCTGTTTATTAATTTCAGCGCGTGGCTCGGACTCAACTTTTTCTTTTATTCTATTTTTTTGTTTTTGTTTTCGCCCGCAGCTTGACAGTGGGTCACAGAAGTTTTCGGCCCCCTTAACTATTGCAGAACATTTGCAATTGAGTGTGTTTATATTTAGTTTAGCCCCGCTTTATGGAAATTGAAAATGTTTTCCATTCGCTTTTGTGTGCTTTTGCCCATTTTCTATGAATTTCTGTTTTGATATTGCGTTTAATTTATGGGCAGCTGCTGGCGAGAGATTGGGAATAAATAATAATCACTTCGTAAATAAAAAATTGCAAAAATGATTTAAGTGTGCAACAAATTGTATACACTTCCATAAACTTCAGCGCTTCTTTCAGCTCGGCTTTCATGATAATTTCCGTTTATGGAAATTTATTTGCCATAATCTTACAGATTGTTGCAACAAAAACTTCGATATTGATATTGATATGAATTCTATATAATTTAAAATATATTTTGCGAGTCGTTAATATTCTTCAAATAAAATCTTTACTGAGTTTTTTTTTTATCTGGTTTAGTTTTCTATCAAATTGTACTCCAAATTTTCCGCATATCTCTTCTGTTCAGCCTTTTCCTCACAGACTCAACTAAATTGATTTGCATTCTAAATGCTTTCAATGCTTTCCTCCATTTAATTTTCTTTGAAAATTATACCTTACTTTTCTTGGAAAATATTGATATGTTCAGTTTCTTTTTATGTGGTTTGCTTTTATCGCATCTGTTTAGTTGTTTGAAAGTCAGAGCACATTATGGCTCTAGGTTTTTCGCAGCTTGTCGCTGTTTTATGAGCCACATTTTCATTTAGTCGCACACACACACTTACACGCCCACATAGACACACGCCCCCACACTTAGCGAGCATATTAAAGTGTGTGTTCTATTACTTAATTATTAATAATGCCCGCTCATCGCCTTGCACACACTCAAGCAGAGACACACACAGCTATGCACACACAGATAGACACACAGCTATGCACACACAGATACACTCACAGATACACACACACACACAGTGAGCTAACACTTGCCAGCTGGTGATGTCCACAGCTTGTTTCATTGGAAGAAAAACAAGTTTTTCGCTCTCTAGCAGCCCCCAGTCCTTACCACAGAACTTTTCTAATTAGTTTTTGTGCACAGTGCGCTTTATAGTTATGCATTTCACTTCTTGGCGTTGTTGCAAGTGGTTGCACGTAGCTGCTGCTGGGGCAGCAGTAGCCAGTGGCAAGTTTCACAATTTTTGCCTGCATTTATTACAATTTGCGTGGAGCAGACGCCAAGTTGCCAAGTCTAGACCAGCCGCTCGGCAGCTGGACATGTGGGTGGCCCCTCCCGGATGATGCTCGAAAATGTGCGCAATTATTGTAAATGTCGCAATCATTGAGCAACTGAGAAAAGTGCTAAAGTAGCAAAAGAATTAAATGAGTCTTGTTAATGAGCGAGCAGCGAATTGAAAGAGTGACTGAATGAATGAACGAATGAATGAATGAGTGGATGGATGCTGGCACGTGCCTTTGGCTAAAAGTATTTCTCGGAGCGACCTTTTGCCGCAGTTAATGGATTGTCCTCCGCCTGATTATCCCATCAGTATGGCCAATGTCAGTTCTGTAACTTAAGCGTATTTACTGCTCCACCATTGTTTCTTGGTAATTGGAGAGGATTAAGCATGACTGAAGTGCTCTCTCTCCCACTCTCTCTTTCCCTCTCTTCTCTCTCTCTCTCTCTCTTCTCTCTCTCTCTCTCTCTCTCTCTCTCTCTCTCTCTCTCTCATTATGTGTGCCAAGCAACGCTAATTAATGCATAAGCAAATGCCGTTGGCATGGCAAACGCTCCAAAACAATTGGAATGTCTGTGGAATGCCAACAAGTTAACTGGCAAGTGGCCAAGAGCACTTAAAGCGTAGCTTAAATACATATCTTCAGGCTGGGCTACAAGATTTCCTAACCTAGCTGCCTATATATATTAAGAATTCTTTCAATTCTGTTAATTTGCAATTGGTTTTGTTCTTAATTGATTTTTGATCTGTGCAAAACTGAGATAAAATTGAGCTGCTTGTTATTAATAATTCAGTGATAAGTCTTTGCCAAACTGTGTTATTTTAAAATAAATGTTAGCCCACTTTTCAAGCAACAAATTGAGTACGTACACACGACGAATTCCCACTCAAGGCTGCTTTTAATCTTCACTTTGCGCTAAGCCCACATAAAACCAAAAAGCAAAAACAAACAACAAAAATTATTTCTATAGGCTGCGCTGTGCCTTTATAAGCCACTTAATCAAGCTTCCAATCGCAACGCCCAACCATTCTTTGGCTGTCAATTACTGCCAGAGCCGAGACAACCGTCCCTATCCCTGTAACTCCCCCGGGCCCCAACTCCCCGGGCTGCTTATTGGAAAATCTGTGCAAACATTTTCAACAAGAGCGCAAAATTTGTTGCGCCAACTTATCGATGAATTTCATGAATAACAAAATATATATTTAGCTACAGCTCTCAGCAAGATTTATGCGCTCAGCACTTGGCCAAAAGACAATCAGCGACCCATCCCTCTCCGCCCCCTTGAAGGAAACTTGTACAAATTGAACGTTTAACCCATTACAGACCAAAATCCTCTTGAATATTTTGGCCTCTTTAATGAAACAAATAGAAGAGCAACGAATTGAGACGAAGACGAAAATTTCGCAGCTTAAATTTAACATAAATTACCATGGCAAGAACGACTCATTATAATTTGCCATAAATTCACATAAACTCACCCTCCCTCCCCCACTCTATGTACATAAAAATATGTATATATGTGCTTATGTACATACAGAATGATGTATTTTGTTGTTAAGCCTTAAGACACGTTGCTGCCTGGCGGGCTGCTGGAAAACTCATTAACGTAATTTTCGAAAATTTATAAATGTTAATTGGAAAATGTACTTTTAGGCACTTGTCTGAAATTCTCGCACTTGGCCCTAGACAATAACTGCTTATTAAATTATGCTAATGAGTTTTGCTGCGCCAACTGTCAGCGAAATGCCGAGAACAATTTTCGGGCGGCCCAAAACTGTAAACTGCTGCAAACCAGCCAAACGAAAAATTCCAATTATCATCATCAGCAAAAGAAAAGCACGCAACAAGGCAGTTAACTACAGATGGCTGTTGTTCAAATACGCTGCATATATTTTCATTATTTTTTCTTGAAAACAATTTATTAAGCTGCACGCTAAGACGGGGTTGTGAGAAATTCCACCCGCAAGTGTGGAAAGATCGGGAAAAACTTTTACGTAAAGCTCACCGATCTTGAATGAAAAATGCGGGATTCTAAAGGTTCTCTGTACAAGAATAACTTGGGAGGAAGTCGTTGATTCCAACATTTGCTTCCATATTCGATACAAATTAAAAAGATTTTTAAAAAGAAACGAATATCAAGATGGTACGGGTTTCAATATTCCACGGACAACGCCGGGCAATGTCCGCTGGTATATTTTATAAATCTAAAGATATATACTTGAATATGTGAGGAGAGAGAGAGAGAAAGAGAGATAGGATAAACTTTATAAACTCAAGCATTTTGTCTACCTTGCGCTTGATCCATTGCCAGGGTATAAAGTCAGACTGCAAATTGGTCAGGCCGGAATGTCAGTCACTGCATGTGTATGTGTGTGTGTGTATGCGGTGTATCTGAACGTGTGTGTGTGTGTTGGTGACTGCATTCATAGCCATTTTCGGTATTTCGTTTTTGTTTTCTGTGTGCTGCTGTTGTGTGCACTGCTCGTTTATTAATTAGTCAGGACAATGCGGGAGTGGGACGGTAAAAACGTTCGTTGCCAGCTTTTTGGGGGATGTTTTTGTGGATATTTTTGGTTGGGTTGTTGCATATGATGGCCTGCGTATGACAGTTGGGTCTGCAGAATGTCGCTTAATTTGCAGGCAGCGCGCAGAGCCTTTCAATTTGTTGTTAACTCATGGCTTCAATCTCTGATTTAATTCTCTTTTGTGTTTTTTTTTTGTGCTTTCTGCAGGATGTCTTGCATAAAATTTGCAATCCACATGGACAAGTACTGCGCATTGTCATCTTCAAAAAGAACGGCGTACAGGCCATGGTTGAATTTGATAGCCTCGATGCGGCTACACGTGCACGCGAGAATCTCAATGGTGCCGACATCTATGCCGGATGCTGCACTCTAAAAATTGATTTTGCCAAGGTAAGTGAGCCCGAAGAATCCATGCGAAAGCTATATCTCTTTATATAAAATATACATATTCATATATATATACATATATTCTAGCCGGAGAAATTGAATGTTTATAAGAATGAGACAGACACCAGCTGGGATTATACCCTGAGCACAGGTGAGATTCAACCAAGTGCGTTCACATTTTTTACTACTATTTCTTATTAGTCTATAAGTGTACCTATGCACCCTACATAGTATACTATACAACTATATCTCTCTATCATGAGTACACTGAACAACATTTGCATTTGCGCCCCATAATAAACACTGTTTACACACACTCTCTCACACACACACCCACACACATACACTTGCTTTTTGTTGCCCACATGTGGAGAGAGTTGTGAAAATATATATGCATATATAATTATATATATATATATATATATATATATATAACTCTATTTGCCAATTAGTTGGCTTTATATTAGTTTTTTTTTAGTTTCCCTACAACTTTTAGGCAGCGCATACAACTTTTGTAAACTTTTTCAATTGCCACACCCACAAAAGCACACACACACACACACCACGAACATATTTTAATTTAGATTAAAATTTATTAAGCGATTAAACTTTGACACTCAGTTTTATGTGTGTGTGTGTGTGTAAGCTTGTATATTGCAGGTGTCAAAATAACTAAATAACATACATATATAAACATCATGTACGACAAGGCGTATGCGTGATTTTATTGAGATTTACAGAAACTATTGAATATTTAAGATATCAGGCTTTATAGATTAATTTTTGATTTTTATTCTAATAGTCAAAACATTTTTAATTATATTTTTATTTTAATTTTACACAAAATTATTTAAAGATTTTCAATTTTTATTTTAATTTAACACATTTAAAAAAGTTTTTATTTGATTTTGATTTAACACAAAAATATCTTAAAATATTCAAAACACATTCATTTTAATATTTATTATTTATCTCATTTTATTATGTTTATTTATTATTATCATTTTCTTATAATTTTTTGTTTGTTACCTTTTTTCAATTTTTTATTGTATAACCAAGCATTTCGAGTGAAATACACTTGAAATATTTTCTCACATCCTATATATACATATATATACAATCGTGCGTAGCTAACGCTGCGCATACGTAATTTCTGGTCAAATGCCACCTGGCGTATGATTAATATTTTACTTGGACTTTTCGCACAATGCGCACGTTTCTAGCTAAACTAAAACGCGCAGCACGCTCTACATTGCGTATACGTAATATTTATTTAAATAAAATTTCTTTCAACCTTATCAACATTTACCTACAACCTTTTGGGCTCTGACCTGTCGTATGTCTAATATTTCAAAGCAATCTATTCGTAGAAAACATGATCCTCATCAAGGCTGACTTGACGTATGCGCAATATTAAAGAAAATGTAGTTTTGTCTTAGGACACACGCACATCTACGGTCTGCCAGTCAAGCTGTGGTACCTGGCGTATGCGTAATATGTTATGTGTATACATTTTTAAGCTACAGTCCTTTGAACTAAAAGCAGTTTTTGCTGGCTCCTTTTTAGCAATTATTATTTGCCATTCTTTAAATTCTTTCTGCAAACTTCCACATATTGTTGGTTTTTTATCATCTGCCCGGCTTGAAGCCTTTTTTCCCCGGCTTAAAGCTTGTCGCAGGGGTCGTATACATAATGACCCGCTTGATGGCTTATGCCAGCGCCGTGTGGCAGCTCTAATTGCCTCAGTCAAAGCTGTCAAGCTCAAAACGCACAACTGACACAAGCAACAACAACAACAACAACAACAACAAGCAGCAGCAACAACATCAAACATTTATGATGCTCAAGCGCGCGGCGTCAAAGTTAGCAAAGCAGAAGCCAACGACCACGCCCAACCCACCCCCATCCATATTGGCCACATCAAATGAAAGCTGCAACACCTGCTGCACACCCCCAACCCCTCTCAGCAGCCATGCCCCTGCGCCCAGCTAGGCAGGCACATGTCTCGCTTTATGACAGTCGACAAAGTTGCGCGCACGTTAAATGCCATTTTTAATTTTTATATTTCACTTTGAATAAAAATGAAATTAAACGTTGTGCGCGTCGGTTCGTTGTTGTCAGTTTGTCGTAGTTTTTGCTGTTGTTGTTTCTTTTGCTGTCGCAGACAGCGCGGCGGCAACGTTGTCGTCCAATTTGCCCCGACCAGCCAGCCAGCCAGCCAGCTGCTGGGTCGTCAGACAACGGACGCAGCAACTTCAAAAGGCCGACAAACTGCAGAAAATCTGCCAGCTGTGCGACATGCAAACCCGCCGCACACGCCCGCTGGCCCCTCTTGCCCCTCTTGCTATGACGGCAATGTTGCAAGTGTCAACGGCAACAACAACAAACGGCTGGAGTGGCCAAAGCCACAATAACTCAGACGGCAGCCAAATTGGCCACTGTCATATTCTGTTGTTGTTGTTGTTGCTGGACAAACTTTTGACTGTGGGCTGTCCCTTGGATTTATCTGTTTGTTGTTGTTGTTGTTCTTGTTGTTTGCACTGCATTTGCATGCCGAGACGGCAGGTGGGCGGTGCGAGGCTGCGGTGTCTGTTGCATAGCGTTGGCGTCGCTTGCAGCACTCAGCTCTTTTTCTGCCCCATTCTCCCTCTCTCTCTCTCTCTCGCACTCTGTTTTTGCCACAAACATATGAAGCTGCAACCAAGTCCAGCAGCAGCTTGCCCCAGCAAAAGTTGCCATCAATGAATGCCAAAATGAATGAACTTGGCGGCACAACCAGCCAGCCCCAGCCAGCCAGTAGCCAGTTGGCTAGCTAGCCAGGCAGCCAGTAGTTGCAGCATCTGTTGGCATTCGCTGCCGTTTGCCACATTATGTGGGCGTGTAAATTAGGACCGGACACACAGAGACCATCTCTTTGGCTGTCGTATAATGAACACGCCACACTGAAATGTGGCCATAGGCGGCGCCACATTTCTGTTTGCTTGTTCTTTTTTTCTCACAACTGTGTTGCAGCTTGTGTCTGTGGCCACTGGTTGTTTGATGTGTTTTTTTCGGCTTGGTTAGTTGACACAGCATTTTAGTGGAGTGCTCCAACTATCATGCGTAATTAGACCTGCTTTATATACTTGCATGTTTGCTAGTTCTTTTTTGAGATCAGCTCGTGTCGAGTACATAAATCAATTGCTAGTTATCAGTGCAATAAATTATATGCTAGCTGGGCACAGTTCAAGTTTTTTTATCCTAAACTTAACGTCTTATTCAAAATCAAAAGTGAAAACCAACATTAGTTGAGGATTGGAGGAAAATGAGTTGAAACTCTTATTCATCTAGTTTTAATATACATTTTTTTATTAGCTTTTACAAACATTTTTTAAATTCATAATACCTAAAAGCTTAGCGAGCTTAGCAAATTCCACAGAGCTTACTTGGAATTTCCATCTAAATAGCTAGCATTTAAAGTTCTGCGAAAACTCGAAGGACTTTGCTTATATGCGTTATTCCATTGTGCATATCCTCTTGACTTTTTGCAGATTCCTCATTAACTGATTTCCAAGAATTTCCTGCAACTAAAATATTAATGAATATTCCGCTGTCTCTTAGATTTTATCGTAATTGATTTCTAAGAATTCTCTAATAGCTAAACTCGTGTTTTTAGAAGAAAAACTTTGCTTTGTTTGGATAAATTATGCACCAACTCAAGACAGACCATTGACTTTGCCCATTCACTTGCTAATCGAATGCAAATCAATATGCTAACTAGTTACTTTTTCCATAAGTAAATGTTCAAAGAGCTTTTACCATTCGCTTGCAGCTCGATTTCCTTAAACCAAACCAGCTCCCCCTTCTCGTGGCAAGTTATGCTGACCTTCGACCTTATATGACAGCTATTATAAACTGGTCTGCGCTCTGGGTCTGGCCAATCAATAGAATTCATTTAAATTGCTGCTGCTGTTGGTGACAGGCCACGCCCACTACTGACGCAGAGCCATAAATTTTGCATGACTAACAACAATAACAATAACTATATCTGCAACAACAACAACAATGACAATTAAAAGGAAAAGACAAAACAGAAGCGATAAAAAGTTAAATTTCAAGTGAAAAATGCAAACATTTGCATAAGCTATAGTGTATGGGGGGTGGGTATACGGGAATTGTATTCACAATCGACAAAAAAAATTGTCCTTCTAGCAAACAGTGAAGACTGCCTTGAAGTGACAGCCAAGCCAAAAGTAGTTCTTTAACAAGTTGTATGCAACTAGCCCAAAAACTAAACCAAAAGCCAACAGTCCAAGAACGTATCCCCTTCTAAGAAGAAACTAAGCTTTGGGCGATAAGAAATAACGAACTTTACCGCGAAGATTGCGGTTCAAACCCTCGTTCTAGAACAGAACCCACTGGCAGCGAAAAACAAATGAACTTAGCGTGAAGTTTAGGGTTCGAACCCCCGAGTAGATGGTAGCCAGCATAAAATCACTAAACTAAATAAACGTAAAGTAAATTTGTGTAGTATTTGCATTTGCCAAGCGTCAGGGTCGACGCTGGCGGCTAACCAACCTGGCCAGGCAGACAAAGAGACAGACAGCTGTATATTTACATTGGGGCTGGCTTTTCAGGGTAGCTGCTAGGACAGGTTGCCTGCATATTTACGAGTGGCTTGTGTGCAGCCCCCCGACCCCGAGTCAGTCACTTCACGTGCAATGTTTTATCTATGCGCGGTTGGCGTTTTTGTTAATTTTCCACTCATTTTCCATGGCATCCTAGTTGCGGTTTCGCCCAACCAACCAACCAACCAGGCAACCCCTCGCCCATTGCTCTGCTTCCGTTTCCGTTATCCTGTTTAGTTTAAGTGTGCAGGGGAAGGGACGGGGGCTATTCAGATGGATTCTTATGCTCATCGCATTTGGCTCTTGTTTCGTGCTGTCACGCGATGTGTTTCCACGTTTTGCTTCTTTGTGTGCAACTTGCTCGTCGTCGTGTATTTGACTGCAAATTGTTTTTGTGTTTTTTTCTTTCTTTTATTCGTTGAGTTGCTTGAGTTCCGTTTTTATTTTTCCTGACCCAAGGACGTTCGATTTTTAGTTTGACTTGACAAACCTACAAATACGTGCAGCTAGCTTACGTCTGCGTAATGCGGGCTTTCCACTTGACTCTTTCCACATCGTGACAGTTGTCGTTTTTCCGGGCTATTAGACATTGCCAGCTAATTAGGGTCGGCCATTGGCTACGTAAAGGCTATTTAGGGGTTTTTTATAGGCCCATCAAATGCAATTCACATTAGAAAAGATAGCTGTTGCGAAGTAGAATTTATTTTTGGGCGACTTTCGTTCAAATAGTTTCTGATGAAGCGCAAAACTTATCAAATTGAAAAGTTGGCAGCCTATTTAAAATGTCTGCGAATTGCTTGAATAATTTGACATTGACAAACTTTTTAGGCTGGGAAGGGTGCAGTTACACCTTTTGACTTATCTTTCAATATTGAACATAGAACTTAACTAAAGAGAGAAACTTGTCTGTGATTTCTATAAACTAATGTGCGCGGCTATACAATATATTCTTGTCAACTTTTGCCATTGGTGTTCAGATCTAAAATGCGTCCATTCAAACTTATTAAACGGAGAAACATTTCTAATCGAATTCCTAGTTATTAAAATTCCAATTTCGAGTCTTCTCTGCCGCACCCCTCCCCTTGTCCTTCGATCAATCACTATTAAAGAAAAATGTTCAATGTAAAGTTGTTCCGTTCGGGAAACTCATAACAGCTGACACATGCACCATTTTGTGCTATTATCGTATCAGCTAACAAAAAGAAAGAACAAAAAAAAAGGAAGCCATCCCCCAAAACTATGCTATAATTAACCACAAAACTGGCAGCAGCGACCTCAGCTCCTAGCCGCGACCCCTGCGCCGCCCTTTGGCTTCAGTATACAAAACCACAACACACAAATAACCTGCATTGTAATGGATGTCATTATTTATTTATGAATGCATGACAATAACAATAACAAAACAGCACAATAAAGCAGGCAAGCTTCAAATTGAAAATGGTTAGACTACGGAATACCCTTTAAATGTAAATATGAAACTAATGCATTAGCTGGGTTACAAACAAGTCGCATGCCCCATTGGCTTGCCTTAGCTACAGGGTATATAACACACAATATAGAAATTACAATAAAAAATAAACAACATATATAAATAACAACCAAAATGCCAAAAGTCATCAAAAGCAGCAACCAAACTGAAGAAAAAACCATGAAACACATTAAAAAGTCGCATAACAGAACAATTTGAATACTATGATGCAGCCGGGGGAGGTTGGCGAAAGGGCAGATGACATAAAACATGACAAAACTACTTTACGTTTATGATTAAATCATGCCCAAAGGAAGCTTGGCTTGATGGGGCGACTTGGGGGCACTGGTGGGAGGTGCCACAAAAGGTGTGCCCAGTTTTATTGTGTGACCAGCAGCAGGCGATGGCACACAACTATCGAATTAAATGAGCATAAATAATTCATGTGGGACAAACACAACATACACATCACACACATGCGACTTGGCCATGTATGCAAATGACAATGGCAACCCTAATGCGTTGCGTTGGCAACCCTGTCTGTGTGTGCGCCTGTGATTTCAATTATTGTGAGCGCCATTCAACCGAAGGGACTTCTGCTGCGGCAGCTAGGTCTACCCTGTAAGCAATCATGAGACGCAAACGGGGTATGATGTGTTCGTAGACATTTGGCAACTCTGCAAATACACGCAAAAGAAATATATATATTATACAGATTTAAATCAATTTAACTGCAGCGCATCTGCTAGTCGCGCAACTTGAGCACAGCTTGAGCATATTTCCACTTGTTATTTATTTAAATTGCAATCGAAGGATGTATAAAAGGAATAAGAAGCATGTTTGTTATTTCATCTGGGCTGCCCTCCCTCCGTCTGACGACGACTGGCTGCTTATCCTAAATCAACATTTGTTTGCCCGCTCCGTTGCCATAGTCTCATGGCCAAGTCCTGCAGTGCTTCCCAGACCCGAAAAGCGCTCCCAAGGCAGTGCGCTGTTTCTTTGGCACTTTATTTTTATGACACGACAGTTTCTGGTGGTGTGTGTCTGTCTGTATGTGTATGTGTGTTTGTGGGGGCGGAGTGTGGGAAGCAAGCAGTCCTTCAGCCTGGCTGCCTGCTGATTATTTTCGTTTTATCTGGAGCCTTGCGCTATTTTGGATCCTCAATTTGTTTTTAGTGGCACATTTGCCCAGCCGTCTCTCAGCCATATGCCATATGCTGCGCTGGAGGCTGTAGCCACCCCCACCACCAACCCCAAAGACCCGCGCCCTCATATAATGCAACGTAATTATAACGGTTTATTTTTCAGCGTGGCTTACTTTATGTCAAGCGGCAAACTTCATGTAATCAGTGTGAATAATTTGCTTTTATACCCTCTCCGATATGGGCATTTTATTCGCATTTTGCCATAATGGCCGCTCCGAAATGGCCAACTCTACGACAGCCCCCTCCCCCTGCCCCCCTACTATACACATTTCGTCTATGGTATAATTGTTGTGAATGCCTTTTCATGTGGCCTTTGCGTAGGCGTCAACTTTAGCATTCGGATCCAATTAAATTGGTTTTTATGATAGTCCCCTGGCCCTCCTCCTGCGCGTGTGTTGACCAAATTTTTGGCTCTGTGTGTGTGTGCCAAGTGAATACATTTTGGGTTTTGCGTCCTCTTCTCCGCTTGGCCATCATCTAATCTGGTTACATGGTTTTTGTTTTACGCAAACCTAATGTGGCGCATCAAAAGTGCTGTCAACTCTTGAGGTTGTCACCCAACATTGGATTAAATTGAGCAGAACTTAAATTCAGCGAAGCAAACATAGAACATGTTTATCAAACTTTTGTTGATTGATTGCGCAAAGTTTGTCTTGGTAACTATTTAAAATTAAATACCTGCATGGCAATACACATATTTGGCAGCGTTCAGTCAATAGATTCAATCATTGAAAGTGAATTAAAAGTTCTTTCATTGATCGACAAACATTTATGAAAGTTTATAAGCAGACGATGCACATTTTGTCTGTTTTCCTTGTTTTGAACAACATTAAGACAGAGCAACTGCATAACTTGATCTCATGATTAGCTGTTTAACTAGTTGATGACCGCATAATTGAATGATTGATTGATTGATAAGATAGTTTATAGTAGATAAACTTATGCAATTCTCGAGCTGAGCTTTGGAGCTAACACTTAGTATTGTTTTGAATATAAAAAGTCGTATGATTGATTAAATGATGAATTGATGGGATGGCTTATGTAATCAATCAAAGCTCTGATTGATTACTGTACACTCAAAGAAACACATGTAGCTAAACCGACCCAACAACACGTGTATGATAAACTCTCACATATATGAATCGTGCCTTTAGATCTGTTTGTTTGGCTTGATCTATTTTATGTTTCTTCCGGCTTTACTAACCCCAAATATTTATAAAACCATTCTACACACACATTCACACAATATCTCTCATTCAATTACACACAGCTATTTACGATGAAAAGAACCTAGCTTTAAAATCTATAACTTAAGCTTAGATTAACTTGATAAGCAAAAATACTCTACTCTCGGCTATAAAAACTTTGAAAAACATATCTATGACAACAAAACTTTATTTTAAAAATAAATGCCAACATTCTCTATATATTTTTTATTTGTGCAAAACAATTCAAAATTTTACTCACTCGACAAATGGTAAATATTTATACATTTAATATTAAATAAATAAATAAAAAACCAAGTGAAAACAAAAAAAAAAATAAAAGAAGCAGCTACGACTTCAGCGTACAAATCTTTATCCTGTCAACACAAAACTCTCTCATCTAACAACAAGAACAACCACAGCAGCCAGCCAGCAACAACCACAACAACAACAACAACAACATGCAACACACAACAAATACAACACAGCGCCTACTAAAACAAAAACAACAACTACAACAACAAAACAATTAACCCGAAAAAAACAAAACTCTTTCAAATATAAATCTGAAAATTGAAAATCTTTTCACCGCTACTACTAAAAAATTGAATACACTGTATTATATAACAACAACAAGAACAACAACAACAGATACAAAGAAACATTGTGTATTATATGACAAAGAACCACAACAACAACCACATCAAGCCAGCAACAACAACAACAACAAGAACAAGAACAACAAGCAACAGCGCCCAAAAAGCCAGCAACAGAATTCTTAAGCAAATTTTTTAACAAAGCGCAGCAGCAATTGAGTGCAGCAGCAGCAACAACAACAACAACAACAACTACAACAACAACCAAAATTTCAGTTCTATTAAACAACAATAACAACTACAACAACAACAACAACATGAAAACCACGATGCAAACAGCTTTCTGCTCTCGCACTGTACAAAAAAAAAATTAAAAAAGATTAATCAACTGCGCGTCAAGTCAAGAATTCACTAACAAATTTATGCATTTATTTTTATGTCTTATTAATTTATTTTTGTTTTATAATTTTTTAAAATTTTCTCTTTTTTACGGCAGTGTTTAAAAGGTAGTAACAATAACAACAACAACAACAACTACAACTACATCAACAGTTACTACTACAAAAACAACACTTGGAACCAAGCCCAAAGCTCGATATGTTTTATATAAGCGCCCACTAACAAGCAAAATGTTAAAACCGCAGCTATTCCCGCCCCCGCCCACGCCCCCGCCCCCATTAAAAACGCCCTTACGCCTGCCCGCCCGCCTGCCTGCTCGCCCGCCTGCTCGCTCGCTCGCCTGCCTGCCTGACTACCCCTACTAACTAACTAACTAACTAACTAAGTAACTTACTTACTTCTTACTTAACCCAACAATAAACTTTAAAGAAGCAGATGCAACATACTAAAAAGCAAAACTATTACTACTACTATTTTTGTTGTGCGTGTGTAAGTTCCAAAACAGAAAGAAACCCGATAAAGCAAAATGTATCTATTCCCTCAGTAAGAAACAACAACTACAACAACTATTACTACTACTACTACAACAACAACAGCTACAACAACAACAGTTATGCAACTAAAAAAAAAAAGAATGCACCAAATTTAAGCAAGTCAAATCAAATACAATATATATATATATTCTATATATTCAATTTTATGCAATCTATACAAAAAATTCAAAAACCAACCACGAAAATGCAAGCATATTCTATATATGTCTATATATATATAAATATAGACAATATATTCAAACTCTATATCTGGGCAGGACTAAGCATCACAACAAAATATAAACGCAAAACTCGCAGACAAGATATATATAATACTACAAAAAAATAAAATAATAATAATAATAATAATAATGCAAGAACTCAGTATATGTCTTCTCACATAGTATCTCTTACTCTCTATCTCTCTCTTACTCTCTCTCTCTCTTTCTAATCACAATCTCAAATTCACAAAAAAAAAATGAAATAAAAAAACCAAACAATTACCCAACACTATTCTACTATCTATCTCTATCTCGCTTGTGTTTGTCTGTGTGCAGGGATGCATGGCACGGGCAGCGACGCAGACCCACTCGCAAGAATTGTTGTTGTTGGACTTGATGATGATGATGATCATCAGCATCATGATAATACTAAAGATGTTAATGATGATGATGATGATGATGATGCTAATGCTAATGATGTTGACAGCGCGGGATCAGCCATAACATATACGGATTGGAATGTGGAAACTCGAACGGATCACATAATAATACCAACTACTACAGCGACAAATACCAGAACTGCTAGTACTACGACATCAGCTACTACAGTCCCAATACGTTGTCGCTATAGAATGTACAATTTGAACAGATCCTTGAAATGTTTGAGCGGTGTACGCTGAAAAGTTTTTGAATTTTTTGCATAAAACTGAGAAAAAGAGAACAAAATACCGAAAGAAAAAAAACGTTGCACACTTAAACAGAAATGCGCGATTTATCGATTTATCTATCGTTATCGCTATCGCTATCGAATATCGCTTATCGTTATCGGAATCAAATGTTGCCAATTGTGGTTGTTGCTGTGTCTGCTGTTGACAATCCGACGAGTTGCCAGAGAGAAACTGACAAAACCCAAATCCATAAAAAATAACGAAATATTAATAGAAAAAATTAAAGTTTGATTTTGGTATTATCCACATATATATAATATATATATATATATATATAAAATTTTTGTTCTGTATATCATACCATGAACCACAAATTTCGAATCAATCTACGATTTTATTTAATTTAAATTAATATATATAAATAATATATATATATAAAACATTTACCATTTGGGATCTGTTCAAAGTAATGTGCGATTTTTGGGGCATGTAGAGAAGTTGTATGTACGGGCCCGTTGGTTTTCGTCGCTCGATATGTATGTAGTTTCTGACGGTACACAAAAAATATAAAAGAAAAAAAGTTTAAAAATTTAAAAAAATATATATATACGTATATATGTATATCGTGCACCGTTTTATGTGGAGAGAGAGCGCGTCATGAGAAACGACGACGTCGACCAACGTCGCGTATTATCACACACACACACAGCTACTACTGTGACGGAGGTGAGTCAGTTGAAGCACTCTATACTAAATATAACTACCTACCAAATACGATATCATAGTTTGTAAGTGCAAAAGTCGACGTAAGCCCCCAACCTAGCCCAAGAAGCATAAGGAAATGCACCAACTAGAATGATATGTGTTCAATTATGGCTGCAACCTGTTAGAATGGAAGGAATTCGAAAATTGTCTATAATCCCTTTTCCTGTGTATTGAGCATTCTGCAAAAGTTGTAAATAGCAAGAGTTGCTTTCAGTTTCAGCTCTGAGCAAACAGTTTCTTGACTCTAGGAATGTTCCAAACCAAAATGAATGATTCTCCACATGGAACATATCATAAATGAAGAAATTTTTGACAGCTTTCAAGCAATCCCTGCGCTCAAATCTCCTAGTTTGGATATCTCTATGCTATGATTCCTACCAGAATCAATAAGCGATTCGATTTCTATCAAAAACATATATTTTTATTCTATAGCAGCCCAAGATCTTATCTTGACTATCATTAAATGTATCTTAATTGCCATCTAGTTATTTCCAGTCTCATTTGACGAATTATAAAACTCACATTTCTCGTAAATGTCAGTCGATATCTCAGCTAGTCTATCATTTTGTGGTTCATGGTTAGTGAACATAATTTTATTCTCTTACATAATATTATCTCTGTTTTTTATATCGCATGTATTAAATCTTAACTATGTTTGCCTGCTGTCAATTGTCAGTCAGAATGTGTTTGAATGTTTCGCCTTAAAAGTCGCTAAAATGCGTATTCAATGCAAGACATTAGCCCACTTAACCATAAAAGTCTATTTGCCAGCAAATAATTGCACATAAAAATTAAGTTTTTCTTGTTTTCGTTTTGTTTTGCAATTGTCGAAGCATTTGTAGAACAGGTTCTATAACTCAAGCTAAAACAAGCTGCAATAATTGGGGTCGCATTCGATTTTGTTGGTCGTTTCGTTTCGTTGGCCCTGAAAACTTGCAACTGGCAGAATTGAAAATTCGAAAAATCAGCCTAAACAGGCTTTGAGTTTGTGTAAACGATTTCATTGAGGTATATGTATAATCTTCATGTTTCCAATTTCACTTGATTCCAATTTGTTTATCTCAACCCTTAACCCCCTTAAGTTTTCTCTCACCAATTTTAGTTTCATATGACAGCGATTCGCTGATTTCTCCAAAAAACGTCCTAAAGAGCGTCAATTCACTTCAAAATGTTGTTATATAAGAATTTGTGCCGCATTTTGAACTCAACGCGATGCCGCGTGGCTCACAAGTTGTTCGCATTTGTTGTTGTTATGGTTGTTCTGGTTGTTGTTGTTGTGTATGTTTTGTGTACTGACCTGCCTCAAAGCAAAACTGAAAAGAAATTAGTTGCCTACACGTTGCGTCAGGTTTTTATTTCGCATATATATTTTGCTTCTTTTTATCTCGTTCTTGTTTTTTATATTCTTTATTATATGGCATATACAAAAAACAAAAGAAAAAAACTGATTCATTGACATGCAAAAGGCAATGAATACCGAAGCAGCAACTGAGCCGGGCGAACGACCCGTAATATTATATACATATAGATATATATATATATTTGCATCAGTTCTCGTTCTAAACTTCTCTCTCTCTCTCTCATATGATCTGGCCAACCCTTGCTCCTCTCTCTCTCTCCTGGTGTGTTGCATATTTTGGCGCTCTCTGTTGATTCGCAGCTATTAATATTGGAACTGGACTTGGATATGTGATGCTTGCTCTTTTATTTTAATATTGTTTTGTGCTCCCATGGTTCAATAACAGCATATATATTTTTAGTTAGTTCTTTTTGGCCATTGTTTCGTTTGTTTGTTAACCAACTCTCTAAACAGAACAACAAACACACTCTCAAAACAGTTTCTCTTAGTTAGATTTTAGTGTACAACAACAGAAGACAACAACATGAATAAACAACGCTCAGACACAGACACACCACAACAAACGCAACTCAACCCAACTAAATTCAACCCAACTCAACTCAACTAAACTCAACTCAACTAAAAACTCAACTCAACTCAACTCAATCAATCCAACAAAAGCAACCCAACAAAATCCAACAACCAACAAATTCAACAAATTTGTGGAAACATTTATCACGCGCAAATTGTTGCCGTTTGCTCTTATCTCATTTCAGTTAAGGAGATCGGAAATGGTCGCTCACCATTACTGCAGGAGCCTCTTTACGGTACACGACCTCAGCCCTACAGTGAGTAGAAGGCGCCTATTCATTTGTAGTTTCTGTTTAGCTGACAAATGTTGTACCCTACGTTTTCTTTTTTTTTTTTTTTTATTTCTGCATACCCTCTTCCCAAAAAGAAACTCCCAACGCCTTCTTCCATTATAGCCCCCAAAATGTTTACGGTGTGCGTGTGCGTTTCAGGTTGTTTCGAAATTTTTATTTAATTATGTTTCAAGCATTTCGTTTTTACAATTTGGTTATTTAGTGATACTTGTGGGCTTAGGATCGGTTATTGAGGTAGGTGAAGTTATTGTTTCAGTTACTGTTGTTGACCATTTAGTCGAGCTTGAGTTGGTTTTTAACTTTAACTACTTGAGTAATTGCGCTCTATCTGATTACTCAAGCTTTGGGATCAAAAATATCTGAATATTTTCTATTCTGAATTGCAACTGTTTAGTTTGAATCAATTATAAGTAATTATTGAAACCAACTACATTTTCAATTACTTTTGAGTAGTTGTGTATGATAAAAGTAATTACTCGGTAATTACAGCATGAATAACTGTACACGAAGTAATTACTTCAGTAATCGTGCTTTATAAAAGTAATTACTCAAGTAATTACTCTAATAATTAATCCAAAAATACTAATAAAAGCAATTACATGTTGACTTACATTCTTCAAATCTATATTCCAACAATTACTAAAGTAATTTCGTTACCTTAATGTAATTACTTCATTAATGAAATCTTACTTCGTGCAGTTGCGCGACTTTGTGCAACAATTTCTTGATTCAAAGCATCTCTGTTCCACTTCCCATTACATACTCATGTCAGCCTTGCCACGCCCACTTTATACTCTACCCACATATTTTCTTGAAGCAGTTCACATGCCATTTAGCAAATTGTCTACATAAATTCATTAGTATGTCAAATGCAGCACTCTTCCACTCGTGGCGTAGAGTAAAAGTCTACTTTTCTGAGAGTTTTTCTTTTCTCTTCTTTTCTTTTACCTGGCAAACTTTTCTAATTGTTGGCACTTGAGCGTGTCTTTCGCTAGGAGCCCTCATAAAATTGCAATCATTACAATTTGTGACCCTTCACTCCCCATTTCCATCAGGCAACTTTCTTCTGCTTTCTGCCTTGTACGTGTGTGTGTGACATGCGAGCAATTAAAACAAATTAAGAGCTAACAACAAATAATACTAATTAACTTGGCCAAAAGTAAGACTGGCGCTTTAAATCAACATTGGTACAGAACTCGACCCAATTTGTGTTTAGGTCTTCAAAAACAGCTGCAAAATAATCCACACAGAGCCCACAAATGCTCGAAGTGCACACGTTTCATAGAGGTCCTTAAACGTGACAATGTGCTCGACTAGTCGGCAGATCAAGTGTGTTAGACTCAAGGCATGGTGGGCGGGGGATTTGAGTGTGGTGAAGCGGTTGAAAGTTCAGATTTCATGCACATTGCTCAAGTCTCTGGTATTTGCCAATTGGCTTGCGAAAATTGTGTCAAACGCAACGAAACTGGCTGAAGGAAATGGCAGAACCCTAAAGCAAGAAAACACATGCCAATAAGAGAGAGTGAGAAAGAATGGGTTCAGAGAGTGGGAGAGAGAGAGAGAGCGTATATTTTTTGAAGAAACATGTGTATTCATTTTCTCGTTGACTCTGTGGCCTGCCAAACACCGCACGCCCACTAATTTCCCCTCCCATGTGGAAATCGATTTCCAGATCTGAGTGCGAGTGTGTGTGTGTGTGTACGTGTGAAGTACAAAATTAATTGATTTTTTATGAGCCAAACACTTCGAATTCAATTGCATTCAAGTTGATTGTAAAATTTTGTGGCTTTCGTTTAGTTGCGGCTACTCAGCAAATGTCAGGGTGAGAAGTCGCCTGCTCTGCGAAACGATTGTGTGAGAATTTTAAATAAAGACTTCTCTACAAATATACATAATTAAAGAATATATATATATATATTTCGTTTGCCAACACTTCACTTGAACAAATATTTACAAAGAATATATTTTTTATTAGAAATATATTTATTTTGTATTTAAGCAAATTTTGATTGAAATTTAATAAAAAACAAATAAATAACAAGCTGCCAAAAGAAATTTTGAAAGCTAACAAAATTCACTGCTTAAATATTTAAATGAATGATGCTCAAGGTCTCGGCTTCGAATTCCCAAACGGTTTAAGATTCGGTTCAGAGTTCTGAAAGGAAAACTCTCGCTCACGAGGCTCACTCAGCTGTAGCCAAGTCTTACACTTTCTATTTAAACTCTTTTTCTATATTCCCCACGCCCATTTAGCGGCTAACTAATTTGCTTATATTATTTATTGATCCCAAAACCAACTGCTCCCAAAACCAACACAGCACAGGCGGCCGTTGCTGTGTTGGGCTTCATTTGGCAAGGCCAAGAGATAAAAAACTAAAACCAGGCAGCGCCTCGAGGCCGCACCTAGTTACAACTTTTGCTGCATTATCTAAAAATCGCAAAACTATAAACTAGGCAACCGCAAAAGCCCTGCCCGCAACCCACCGCTTGCTGTTGCCCCTTGCCCTGCCTTTGAAGACTTATGTAAGCCGCCTTTAGGCGCGACGTCGGCGCTCGTACCATAATTTTGCGCTCGAGCATTTTCTTAGCCTTGATATTTTAATTTGTGCGTAAATACAATTTTAAGCATTGCTTTGCTTTTGCATTAGCCAAGTGGAAAGTTTGTGCCATGAATTTGTTCTTGTTCTTGTTGTTGTTGTTGTTTCTAGTGCTTTGGGGACAGAAACTCTTGATGTAAAAGATTAAACAAAAATCCATCTCTGACTGCCGCTCGGCTGCTGCTTTTAATTGCATTCGAGGCAAAAGTTGAACTTAAGTTCTGCCGTTGCCGTTGGTTTCAATTAGAACTCAGCCGAGGGGGCGGTGAGTGTGGAGAGGCTGGCGGTCGGAATATAGCTATATCTATGCGTAAGTATCTGTATCTATGCCTGTAGCTGTAGTTGTATCTGCACAACTTACAGAGAGCTCCCCTATGCTATGCCAAGTATTTGTTGTCCTGTGGGGAGTTTGTTTTCTTCTGTTTTTTTATCCTTTTGCTCTGCGGGGAGTTGTGTTCATCTGCTTCTTGCAGAGTTATTTTCCTTGATTTTCCTTGATAGTAGCCAAAAGTGAAAAGTTTTGCACACAAATTTTCTTCAATGCTGTTTTTGTGTGTGATAATTGGCTATGGCCACGCCTTTTGCCATTGTTGTTTGATCTGCGGGTCAAAGTTTAACTCAAATTCAATTGATTTCACTTTTCTTCTTCGATGTGGACTGAATGGAAGTTAGAAGTTTTTGAAAATTCCATGAAATACATGTGGCTTTTCCTCATTCCCGCATGCTTGTTGTTGTAAGTTTTTACTACGCTTCGATGGGTTTTGTTTTGGATCCGTTTCGCTCACATGCTTGAGCTTATTTTAAATGCTTCTGGCTTTGCCGTCCAACTCTTGTCTATATTTTTAAAGCAATTTTCGTTGGGTTGGGCAAACAAATATTGCTGAACGTGTACAAATTAATTGCTTACCGAAAAACATCCAACTCTTTAATTGGACTTGTTGTGCAAAAGTAAAGTAAATTAAAAACGAGAGTTTCATTTTTGTAATATTTCAACTTTTAATAACAAGAAATTGAAATTCAAACTGAGTTTACTTATTTTTGTTGTTGATTTATGTGCGTACCTTAAACTAACAAACTTATTTAAACAAAAGAAGTAAAATATTTATTTGAAATTGGTTTAGTAATAGTTACTAGCTATTTACTTATACCTTTTTATTGATATATGTTATTGAGCACTTAAATACTTATATATTTAAATTACTTATCAAACATTTTAACAGTCCGATTTTAGTAACTTTCTGGCTTAATAGTTTTGTGTGGAGGATATTACAATTTTATGTTATGAATTGTGCAAGGCATAGAAGGGGACAACTCCGACCTTATAAAAAATATACATTCTAGATCAACATCAGCTGTCGAGTCTTATATGTTAAAGCCATGTTCGTCTGTCCGTCAGTTCGCCTGTTAGAAATACGGCTAACGTCTTGAAGCTTTGCATAAGTCTCTCCCTCTGTTGCACGCAGTACATATGTTGGAACCAGCCGAATCGGAGCACTATATCATATAGCTGCCATAGGAACGTTCCGTGGAAAAGTTTGCTCCAATATAAAAACCTTTTATCACACTCAATTTACTATATATATTGCAAAACCTGAACAACATCGGACCTCTATGTCCTATATCCGATATAGAAAAGAACGTTGGAATAGTGGGAAAATATTCCATTCTCAAAGAAAACTCAGCATTTGCTAGCTCACATAGTCTGTAAAAGGGAAATGTCTGCAATTGATATGTTTTAAGCCATTTGTATATGATTAGCATACATTTCTCAACTTTAGGCAAAGCAATAAAAATGTTTTTTAAGAATGTTCTCACAACTCCTCAACGTTTGTCAAACACATTTTCCCGCAGTTTAGCCAGCAAACTGTCAACTTTACTAATTTCTAAGCAAACTCTGTTTAGCTGCCACGCATAAAAGTTTGTTAAATTTTGCAAATTTCCATGCGAATTTTCAATTTTCTTTTATAGCGAGCAGCGCCTGCTTTGCCTGCCTTTCTCCCACCCAATGTCTTTATGCATATTTGATATTTTCTTACGTTCAACTTTTGTTGAATGTTTTTCTGAGCTGCTGCTGCCGTTGCTGCCGCTGCTGCTGCTGCTGCTGCTGTTGGCGCTGCCTCTCCCACGCCTAATCAAGGAAATAATATCAAGTCCTGGTCTCAGTTGCACTTATGACAATGCAGCAGTCAAAGCTGGGCGTCGTTTGGCTTTTGGGGCGCCGCCAGCTTGTGGATTGGACTCGTCAAATGAATTCTTTGGGGGCTTTCTTTGGCCTGACGGGTCTGGCCTGGTCGGGTCTGGCCGTTCGGGCCTGGCCTAATAAGCATCCTTGGGGAAATTATGATGAGCAGAATTCAATTTCGTGTTTAATTTGCCAGTGAATCCGTTTCTTGTGCAACTGGCCTCAACCCCCCCTCGCTACGTGCTAGGTTTCATTTATTTATTTTATTATTATTTTTTTGTGTATAAGTTTTTCTTTTCGGCTACTTTTGTGGCAGCTCTCTTTGTTTGGGGCTAGCAAATGTGTTTTTTTTTATTGTCTGCAGTTTCTTTGCTTATCTTCTAAATTTTGCTCTGGCTTCCGAATGCAAATCTGCTTTGCATTGCTTTTGTTTTTCTTATGCTGCTTTGCTTGTTTTTCTTTTCTTTTCCTTACAAATAAATTTCAATATAGTACTTATTATGCAAAGCTGTGCTGCATTTGCTGCCTTTTGGCCTTTTTCTCAGCCACACGCTGTTAACCACAATGAAAAGTATTTTTTAATTTAACCGCAAAGTTTTCCTTAAATATATATTTGTCTTCTGCTTTTTGTTGTTCTTGTTGTTGCTGTTGTTGTTGTTGTTCGCAAATGAAACGCTAAAGTGATTTTTATTAAAAGTTTTCTACATTTTTTATTAAAAATAAAATGTGAACTTTTTAATCTGCTTGCTGTTAACTTTACATTTTGCGGTTTCGCTTTACAGATGCGCGCCGTAGGTTAATTAAATTTAAATTGTTGTTTTTTTTTTCAGTTTTTCTTTTGGCTTGCATTTAATATGCGCAAAGTTGCCGAAAAGTTAATTAGACTGCATTAAAATGCAGAGAAGACACATTCACGCGCTCGCGCTCCTCTTCACATTTCTCCTTTGTCGCAGTCAAAATGAATAATCCTCGGTCGCTTTGGGCCAAGTTCTTTTAGCCCCAAACGCAATTCCAATTGCAATTCATTATCATTCACATATTTATGGGCTGCGGCGACGCTGGAGCTCTTTCTTTGCCTAATCAAAAATGCCGAGCGCAATTGCTGTTGCGCGTGTCCGTCTCTCTCGCCTAGCAATCATTCACACCTTTAAGCTGCAGCTGTCAACGCTCACATTTCCCCGACTCCTTCACCCCCTGCTCCAATCCCCAGCAGCTGCCTTTGTGCCGTAACTCCCGTGGTGGATCCTCCAGAGGGGGGCAGCGCGCGCGTTAGGGCTGCAAAGCCCCACTGACTCAATGGGCCGCAGCGAAATGTTTCGTTGTCTGAATGGGCTCACAAATCCCAGCCTGTAAAAACAAAATGGCCAGCAACCAGCTCCAGTCGGACGGACACGCCCTCCGCCCACGGAAGCGACGCAACGACGCTGCGACATCGCATTGTGCTACTTTTTACAGCTGTTTCCGGCGCATTCGGAAATGTTTTTAATTTTAATGCAAGTGCTGCACGGTTTTATTTTTGTATTATTTCATTTATGCGCATATTTTAACTCGTAACGAACTTTATTCTTATTTCCCATTTGACATATTGCTGTAGCTTTACATTTGGTCTGAAGCCTAGCTTGATATGTTATTAATGTGCTTAAAGTGTTAATCAATAATTAAAGCAGATCGCATAAATATCATAAACAAATATAATTTAAGCCAAGTTTAAACAATTCAAATCAATTGCAAAACTATTTTAGAAAACACATTAAAAAAATATCAAAAATTGATTAGATTATTTACATTTTTATTGCCACATTTCGCCTGATTATAAAACATGTCAAAATTTCATTCATTTGTTTGCCCCATTTTTGGCATTTCGATTCGAGCGCCTTATCAAAAATGCAGAAACATGAAATGCAATTCTCAAGTTTGAATTGTGTGTCATATATTTTGTTGATGCGGCTGCGGCTGCTGCTGCTGCTGCAGCTGCTTTTGTTGTTACAGCTGCCAAAGAAACTTTTATGAGAAATTGAACGTCAAGTCACCGTCGTTGTAGGAGGACACGATCCTCTATATTTCCATTTCCACTCGCAACTTCATCTCCACAGTTGCAGGAGCAGCAACTGCTGCTGTATTTTGCATTATTGCCATGCCATAACAGCCTGCGGCATTGCATTTGAAAGTTATCAGACAAGAAATAAAAGAAACGAAAAGGGAACTAGCAAGGAACTAGAAATATGGATGAAGAAATTGTTTCACATTTTTTTGTTGTGGCAGCAGCTGTTGCAATTCACGATTCGTATACCCTGTAAGCATAAACATGAATCAGTTTGTTTTCACAAGTAACTCGAGAATGTACTCGAATAAAACATGCCGTATTTAGACAAATATAAATTTAAGCTTCAAATAATATTTACTTTTGAATGTCTTACGAAATCTCGTCCACAAGTGACAATAAAGGTTTCATGTTATAAAGAGCAATTTCGTAGTGAATAATAAGGCATAATTTAGTCGTATATATGCTTGGTTGTTTACAGCATCCTCTTCTTGTTTGGCTTGTAGCTAAAAGTTACTTACTTGAGCTCGATTTCAGTGGTTGAGTATTTTCCAATTGCTATGCTGCAGGCAGTCGTCGGGCGTGGGCGGGGCTGATTGCTACCGACATACCTCAAATTGTTGTCAAGTTTCTCAACTGCCATATCTGATGAGATGTTGTGAGTGTGTGTGAGTGTGCGTACGTGTGTACGTGTGTATAGCTGGCATCAGCACTTCATCTTTTTTTGGAGCATCATTTTATTGCAAAATATTGTCAACATTTGTTGCTGCTGTTGCCACATTGTTGTTAGCTTCTTTGTCAGGCTCAGAGCCAATCGCGTTGCTCAGCTGCTTCCATCTTTTCATTGTTGCTCATTGTTCAGAGCCGATAATAATTTTGCTTTATTATTTTATTTTGGTCTGTGTGGGGAAAGCCTTTTGTTATTGCATCTGCGATAATTGGCGCATTTTTGGCACTTGCAGCTTTTGGGCTTTTATATCTCGTGTCAAAATCTTCGTCTCTGACAATATTGACAATTGTCAGCTTGTTGCAAAAAAAAATACATATATCGTCAGGCAATTTAATTCTTATCATCATCAACATCGTCATCAACATCAACATCATCGTCCTTATCGCTCATCGTTATGGTCTGAATTCTGGCATTGTGTTAAGTGCGTGTAATTGAGTGTGGCTTTCAGTGGCATTGATGGCCCCTTGAAAAACTTGATTGAGTGCCTACTGACGGATGGACGACTGGACGATTGGCCACTCGGGACGGCTTTTCTGATTGACCAAACAATATACATAAATGTCAACCTCCTCCATTCGGTTGCTGTAAAAGTGAGCAAATGAATGGTGGTCAGTGCGTATGAAGTTTTGACTTTGACATATTTGGTCATATCTACAGCACAGCCAGAGACTAATTTGCACAAGTTTGTTCATGCTTTTTGGCTAGAACATACCTCCACTTGCAAATCTTTGCACGGAAAGATTCCAGAGCGTTGGTTTTACTCAACTTCATCCTGTAAAGTTGAAAGCTTAGAGTTCAGATCTAGGATGCAAAGTGTATCTAAATGTTATCTACTTAAGTATCGATGCATCGCAGGCTCGTGTATTCGATATTATCGACTCTTGACTTCATATATTCGGTTTATCATATTCACGTTTGGCATTTCATTTGACTTTTGTTAGCGCATACGTAAACGTTTCAATAGCTTTGTTGTTAGAAGTGGAAAATTAGAAAACTAAAGATCCTTTGAGTTTTTACGATTCCTCTTTGTCACAATCGTAAAAGTTTTAAGAGATCTCATGCAGCCAACATTTAAGGAGCCTTTTATTTTACAATTTCTTTTTGTCACATTCGTAAACGTTTTAAAAATCTCATGCAGCAACATTTAAAGAGCTTTTTATGTTTTAAAACTCTGATGCAGGCATTTAACTTATATAATACCTCCATATCATATTCGTAAACGTTTCAAACACTCATGCAAGCAAACAATAATGGGCTTTTTTTTTTACTAAAGCTCTTTACGTCACATTCGTGAATGTTTATATGGCTTCTAATGAGCCCAATTACTTACAGTATGCATTGAAGGCACAAATGGCCTCAAAAAGTCACTCATAGTAAGCATGTCCCATGCAATTCCTAATTCCCTAAATGCCACATTTAGCCCTCCCTTCCGCTAGCCCAGCTTTTCTGCTACATTTTAAAAAGAGCCTCGGGCTCATATCAAATCCCAAAATGCAGGCCCCCGAGCAATCACTTGCAAAAACTTTTCTCATGCTGCTTTTTCGCATGCTTTTCTCATGCCACTTGTCAGCGTTCAAAGATGCATGCGACATAAATTGGCGTTGCCACATCGCTTACGACTCTCACACACACACTCACACACACACACACACACATACACACAGCTGACAGTTGTTACTGCGGCGGACATTGTGCAACTGTCATCGGCGCTTGTCAGCTCAACTAAGCATTTAATTTCGACGACAATTTTAGTGGCCGACAAGCCAAGAAACAAGAGCAATAGATACCCACACCCCCCTCGACACCCCCCACCCCCAGCCCGGTTTGCGGCTACTTTTCATGATTGTTATTGTTGCGCAATATGCAAACTGTTTAACTGCTGACGTTGGGAAAATTGTAACTGTAACAAAAGACAACAGAAGACTTGTCCCAAACACAATGCCAAATGGCCAGGAAATTGAATTAGCTGGGAACTTGCGAGAGGCGACTGCAGAGAAAAATAACAAAAATCAACGCTGTTAGCAGTCAAGTCAAGTCAGTTAGTACCCTAAAAAACGAACTGCTACATTTTTAAAGGCTTTTTAGAGCTTTTGAATACCCTGTAGACATGAAAATGTGCAAAAAGAGTATTCGAACTTATGTAATAGTTGGCTTATAGAAGTCTTACTATCTTGTGATAATCAGATCAAGTTTGAATGAAATGCTATAGAGACTAAACTTAAACTTGATTAACTCTTTGCAGTGCATAATATACAGAAAAGTTATTCATGATATTATTAATATCTACCCAGAGTGTTTATCTAAGAGTTTGTTCTTTGGGCTCCTAGCAGATTGTTATACTATTGGTAAAATGTTATATATCAAGCACAGCACAGGGTATTTTCCTTAGAGTTTAGTTTAGTTTTGTCAAACCCTTACATCAACCCTTCTACGATATTATTACATTAAATGTCATAGTTTATAGTCAAGTTTATATTTCAAGTACAGGGTATCCTCTTGGTCGCAGCATTTTTTGACATTTATGCACTACTCAATTTAATTGCATGCACCGACAGAAAGTACGAAAGAAAACTAAGAACTGCAACTCTTGCTCACCCTTTTACCTTCCCTGGCCCTTGCTTGCTGCACCGGTTTACACTCTTTTGGCTAGCAACAAAAAACTTATTCAATTAAACTTTTACGCGCGACCTAATAGCACAAGCTTCTAATTTTGTCTGCTGCTCGTGCTGTTCGTGCTGCTTTCTGTTCCTGGATTCAACGCCGGGTCGCCCAGTGCCTGCCGCCTCCTCGTGTTGGCTGGGCTAAGACCAACCTTGGACGGACGTCCAGCAGTGTGTGGCAGCATAAATTTTGTTTTAAATGGAATTTCATTAAAAAATAATATTTGCTGCGCAGCTTCATTTGCTGCAACAACCGCCCACATGGTGTGCATGGGCGTGGCCTGCCACTGTTGCAACAGTCTGTCGACATATGTGACATGGGTTTTAAATGCTGCCGCTGCTGCTTCTCCTTTCTCCGCCTGCCTTCCCCTACAACAGCTGTTCTGTCCTTTTGCCAGCTCTGCCTTCAGCTGAATGCAAATTAGTGCGTTATTATACTGCACTCTGGCAATCTGGCAACTCTGGCTGCCAGACCCTGATATATGTTGCACTCTTGACTTCTGACTGCTCAACGCACACTGCTCTGCGTGTGCGGTGGAGATGGAGAGTGCGGCAGGGAGGGTGTGGGGCAAGTATTTAAACAAAACTATTTCCGGGCGAGACTGATTTATGTGGCACACACACACACACACCACTGTGCGTTGACTCTTGCTTCATTTGATTAATTTTGTTGACTGCAACAAAAAGGCTGTTGCCACATGTTTAATTGCCTTACCAACATACTGGACGAATCTCTTTCACAGCATCAAGTGCTCAGCTCAGCTTTCAGATGCTTTACGGCTTGCTCTCAAAATTTCTGCTTTCAAAATTTTTCCATCAGCCTAAAATTGCACTAACAAGCTAATTGAAAGGGGCACAGACAATGCACTGTCCTCTAGTCAAAAGCCACTCAACTGGCCAAAATTTTCGGAATTTTCGGAACTCCTCTGCTGCTGCTGCCTTATGTCCAAAAAGAACGCACTCTATTGTGATGCTATCTACTAGCAGCTGCTGTTGGCAATCAATATTTGCTTTCATTGTCTGAAATCTGATTGGCAGCTTAACGTGCTGTAAAGGGCGAAGCTATGGCCAGTATTGGGAGTTTTTACTTAAATGAAATAATTTGGTTTAAATGTTCCTATAAAATCGCAATATCACATTAATATTGCCTATCTTTTTCGAAAAAGTGAAGTAAAGTGAAGCTATAAGCTCCATTTTAAACAATTTAACAAGCTGGCAGCACTACTAACTTCTAGTTGAACCAGCGACTTCTTGTTGGTTCGACGCTCAGGCACTAATCATGCTCAATATCTCACATACGAGTTTTCGCAAACGGAACGCCTTGATGCTGACTCTTCGACTCAAAAGAAAACTCAACTAAAATGTTCAGATTTCTAGCTCTTAAGCTTTGGTCTGTGCATTGACCTAGACACAGCCAGGACAACCTCTTTATAAATATATATATGTATGAATATGATATTTATTTATTTAAATATCCTGAAAAGGGCTGTCAACTAGCTGCGTTTCATGTCTCGTTGCATGTTTTGTGCTCCTTTGCAGTTGACATGCCAGCAGTTTCTTTGGGATTACAATTTGGTAGCAACTGATTTATCCTTTAGAGCGCAAGCAAATGTCAATCCAATTCGTTTATTCTCGATTTAAGCCACAATATTGTGCAATTTGTGAGCACTTTCAAGTGAAGTCCTTTCCCACTCAAGAGCCCAACTCCCCCGGCTCAGCAAATGATATGCAACAGTTACGCTCGCCCTCTGATTTTGGATTTTGTGCAATTTCTTGTAAATTTAATTTCCTGTTTTACATTTTCGCTCATTCGCCTACGACTACGTGAGCTGCTGCCACCAGAGAGAGGGAGAGAGAGAATGAGTGGGAAAGTAAATAGAGAGAAAGCATTCTCATTCTTCATCCCGCTCTATTTAGTAGCTATTTATCTCCTGCTCTGTCGCCAATTGTTGACATTTCATTGGCTGTCTATTTCTTTTTTCGGGTGGCTTTACTTAGTATTCAGTTCTTGACATTCTCATTTGCATTTGCATTTGCACACTTTTGTCTTCACAATGATGATGTTGATGCTGATTATGATGCTGATGATGATGATGATTTCTTCATTTCGTATGCAGCAGCATTAATTTCCTCATTCGTTCGAATTGCACAACGTTAGCCACATTTTGAACTATTTTATTTTTCTTTTCTGCCGACTGCTGTCAATTTTACTAATACTCGCTGCTTTGGGAACATTTTCCTTTGAATTTCGAATTTAATTAGTTTTTCATTCAGTTCGCATGATCCACAATGTTTCTAAATTGCCAATTAGTGCAAAGTTAAACTTGGTTATTTGATATATATATGTATACATATTTTGTGTAGAACTTCGCCAATTTGATATGCAAAATTGTCGGTATTTGTATTTTCGCCCAAGGAAATTACTCAGCATTCAAAAACAGCCCACAAAGTGCTGCCGCTCAATGAAAGCCAACGAAATAATGTGCAAAAATGCTTTTTGCCTCTAAATGAGACGTGAATTTTATGTCTGCGTCCCTCTCAAGGCAAACTAATTGATTTTAAAATAAATAATGACTAATCACCACCTGCAAAACAGCAGCGCAGCAGCCACCGAAATACAAAAAAATATGCAAGTCGTGCAGCTAGTTCTACTGTATTCTCATATCAATTGACAGATACCCTGTAATAGCGTGTAATTTTATAAATCTTCAAATGGGGATAGTGGCAAGTGCAGGGCTGACAAGTCCATTCCCAGCTTTATTCTAATTATTGTTTAAAAGTAAAAGTCTTTGCCTTTTGCTGCGTATATGAATTTAAAGAGGGGGATAAAGAGTATTAACTAGTCGTATATACCCAATTAGTTTTCTAGACTTCTATTTTGCTTTTCAATATTTCATTTCAATACACCTACGCGTTCCGCCGCCTTCGCCCAACCTCATATCCTGCCATCAATTTTGCTATGCCTTAAATGTCGACACGGGTTAACTAACCCCCATCCCCCGCGCCCCCCTTCAGCCTGGCCCCACTCAACATACCCCTTCGCCCAGCACCGAAAACGCGTTTCCTTTTCACCTTGTGCCCAATGTGCAGTATTTTACCCCGTTTCTCGCTCATCCGCACACAGCTTGATTAATTGAAATTTCACTCACTGTCAAGGTGTGTGTGAATATTGGGCGACCTGTGTGTGTGTGTGTGTGTGTGTGGAGGCGTGGCCGCTGTGAACTATGGTATTGGCGTTGCTCGACGCTGGGAAAACTGTTTGGAAATTAATTGAGTGCGCTAATTTTGGCAAAAGGGTTTTCTTAATTGATGACGTGCCCTCTCGCTCAACGAACTAGTTCCACGAACTGAAAAGGAATTTTCAACTAATGAATTGTGTTTTGGCTTAAACGCCTTCTACGGTGTGAACGATATAACCTTTGCGGATTTAAGCAATTAATTTTTTAATTTGAATATTAAACGTAAAGTTTGAATGAGCCACGAAAATTGAATAGTCAATATATATAGTAACAGGGGTAGCTCCTTCTTCTAATACCCTAGTTCTTTATGATCTTATTGCGTTCTCATGATCTTACTCACGCCTGCTTTCTCGAGAGCATTTCGTATTGGCAATTCCTCTTTGTGCGTCATTCGTAAACGTTTTGTGCCACAATTGAAAGCCTGCCCCTGTCGCTGCTCAGTAATACAAATTTTCGATAAGCATTTATATGCGTTTTATTTCCATTTTCGCAACTCAGTTTTATTCGTTTTAGTTAGTTTTGAGTTTTTGGTTTATTTGCCGCTTTATTATTTGGCCACGCGCAATTTGCATTGAAAATTTTCAGCATTTATATATATATAGCCCGTTATAACATTTTTGTTTGCTTCCGAAATGATTTTCAAAATGTTTTCAGCAGCGATGCGTGGGCTGCTCGCAATAACATTTCAACTCTCTGTGAGGCTGCGGTAATTGCGTTTTAAGTGGCATTTGGCACAATGAATAATGCGCCAAAAACTGCCGGAATTTGCCGCAGACACAAAGCCATTTAAACGCCCCACCCCCCAATGGTCACGTCGGGGGATCTTCAGTAGATTTTTGAACAGGCCAACAGGTTAAGCCATTTGTGCGGCTAAAAATGTATTCAAATTGCTGCCTGAAATTCAGGCCAGGTGGTAGAAATTGGTAAGAAGTCCACAGTTGTGTACGCTCGCCTAGATACTCTAAGATACTCTAGAATCGGCTCTTGGTAAAGAGAGGCCATTTTTTCTCCTGTTGTGAAGATTATTACTGAACAATGTGGATATGCCTGGCGATGTCAAACACTTCGAGCTGTTAAGTAATGAGTAGGGTATATGCGCACTTACGTACTATACTTTCCCAACTCTAGCTCTTATAGTCTACAAGTTATTCTAGATAAACAGACGCACACTTATGTTCGGTCTAAGCTTATGTCTTATAATAAACACTTACATAAACGTACACGACTGAGAGATGCCTACTTCGAAATGAGTATTTACAGGGTATATCAACTACTACTACATGCGGCAAAATATACACATTGAATAGTTGAGCTAGAAAAAGTAATGAACCAGAAATCTAAATTACACTTGCTGTTTTCTTGGCTAGAAGAGCCACAGTTAAGTAAACACATCGACGCCCAACTCGTACCCCTTCCCCTCCACACACACACACACTCAGGCACACAAACCCTCTAATGATCTACCCATGAGTGTTTGCGCCCCCGCCCCCTCTCTGGCCACATGCCAGCGCTCAAGTGAAGCGTTACTCCTGCTGTTGCAGGATACGCACAGACAAAAAGCTGGCAGAAAACTTTGTTTGGCTTGTGCCAATATTCAAAAACTGATTTTCATATGTCTTTTAAGTTTATTTGCGCTCAAGCGTAACACGCCCACCCACGCCCCCAACCCTAAAGCCCCACTGGAAAAAATCCCCAGCAGCCAGCTGTTAGGCTGCAGAGGCTCTCTTATCGTTTTCTGCACACGCATAAAAGTTGCTGCTGTCTGTTTCTTGAAACTTTTTTATTGGCAAGAATTTAATTCACCCTAAAAGATACACACACTAACTCAGGCACACTCGCATGAAATAGATACCACGCAGAATTTAGCTGCTGCGCCTGTGCCAGAACTTGTATACCCTTGCAGAGTGTATCCAGCAGTCCAGCCATATCCGACTGCCTATGACGGCGGGACCAGAGCAATCTCGTGAAAAACAAACTTGAACAAGACTTAAACAAACTTGACATGTGATAGTCTAACTATGCTCATCTTATTCAATCTTCATATGTATCTATATATATCATAAAGCTCAGATAGTAAGAGCATTTCATCTTCGGTGTGCAGTAGCTTACCCTGCTTGCTTGATATTCCTCTTGTATTTTTTTCCACTTTTTGAAAAGCGATTTTGAATGCAAATTTTATTGGCACAAGAGCCTGGCAATAGGCAGACTCCTCGCTATGGGACTTGTCTCCTGCAGGAGCTGCTTCTTCGTGCGCTGTGCATGCAGATTAAAATCAATTCAATTTGCTGCAAGCCAAGTAAAAGTGGTAATCATTTTGCTCAGCTCTTTGTTTTTGCTCTTTTCTCTCGCTTCACATATTCTCTCTTTGTACTTTACATAATGAGATTTTAAGCAAGTGCGTGGGGTAGCTTCTCCTTTCCGAAGGCGAGGAGTACTTTGCTGGTGGAATACTTTATGCTATTCGGAATGTTGGCCACAAATTTGCACAGCAGCTTAGAAATTCGCATTCTTTTACATATGTTTTCAAATTTGCCTTTGAAAATGCCTTCGGATATTCGAACCAAGGGGCACAGCTTATTCCATGAAAGTTTAAATTTACAGGAATTTGTGATAGGAACTTTATTCGAAATAAGAACACGCTTTTATTTTAATTGAATTTAAGTTCTGGCGCACAATATGGCAAGTAATTACATTTTGAGCAACCTAATGTCAGAGTAGGCGCGAGTAATGAATCGAGAAGCGAAACAAGAAGCAAAGCAAGAAGCGAAGCGAGACACAAAGCAAGAAGCGAAGCGTAAAGTGGCAAACACAACAACCACAACGTGTGTGTGTGTGCTTTCTTACGCGAACACTCAAAAGCTGTCTAAAGAGAAGCGAAGCGAGAAGCGATGTGCATAAACTAAGCACAGCAAATAGAGCCCCTACTATAATTAAACCTGAATAGAAATACAGTAAACACAAAAATAGTCTACATATACACTTTGTTAAGAATGAAGCAAAGGATAAGTGACAGTGGCAAAAAGAGAAGGTTAATTGACCGCAGCAGCCTTTTGCTCGAATCTATAATTGTCTTTTTCTTATCTGATTGTGTTTGGCAGTACTTATCCTCTGTTTTATTTGAATACTTCTTCTTGCTTACTTTTGAGCTTCTTTCTGTGTATTTCTCTTACGCTTCTTTCGCCTCTGCCGTTTCTTAATTACTTTTCTGATCGCTTCTATTAGGGTTTTTTATCACTTATCATTTCATGCTGCTCTCAATGGCTTTATCCATCTTTTTCTCTTAACTTCTCCCCGCTTTTCTCTTAGCATCTAACTTATCTGTTTCATATTTGTCCAATAACTTTGGTCGTAACTTATTATTATATCGAAGCGCTCCCTTTAACTTATGAAATGCTTCTCGGTTCGTTTTTTTCCACAATAATTCACCTCATAGTTCACTTTGGTATTGATTGCAACTTTCCTGGTTTGCCATTTACTCAAATTTGGCTTGCCTACTTACATGGCCGTAACTAAAGTCAATTACATGCCCCAAAAATAGCGTGAAAATTGCAATCACTATGTTTTTTCCACTTTACCGTTGCAGGCAATCAGCAAATTAAAAATAAGGAAAAATGTTGCATCATTTCAATAAAATGAAAAATAGCAAATTTCCAACTGCGGCTTATCGACTTTTGTTTCCCGCTGGCAGCCAATGAATGCTCCAGAGATTTCGGTTTAGTTGGCACTGCCAACATTTATTAAAATCGCTGACACATATGCCAGGCGGGGAAGTGCTGGGAAGTGGGCGGAGCTCAGTTGGTCTGCTGGCTCTGACAAGGCGTGGCTGCTGCAACTGACACACAAATATTTCATAAACATTGCGACGACAAGAACGGCGCAATTAAATATGAAAACGCAGCAAAGGCTTTTTCATACCCTAACTATGGGTGCTAGTATCGAGTCAGCAGGGAGGCTCTACTGTTAGGCCACAAGGCAGTCTTATCTGCTCGATCAGACTCAGACTTAAAAACGTTTAGTTACAATTTAAGGTCACGGCAATTAGAAATTTACCTATGAAACTATCCAATTCCATATCACATATGAAAATTTGAACAAAGTGTACAAAGTGTATTTAGTTTTCGGCAACCTGAAGCGGCAGTTGCTAAGCTTCACCTTCTTGTTTCTCATTTGATAGCCCGCAGGCGTAGCGCAGCAATAAATTTCCACCAGCCCACAAAATATTGGGCCCCTGACAGACTGTGCGGCGCCTTATGCACTTGGCCCAAAAGCAGCCGGAAGTTGGGCAGATGCTGCAGCAGCTTGTGATACTGAGAAACATCATGTTTATCAAGCAGCAGCAGCTTTTGACTTGTGTTTGTTCGTTTGCGGGTGAAACTCAAATAAATGCGTCACTTTTGCTATGCTGCCTCTGGGCTCTGGCCTGAGTGGCAGCGGCTAATTAAAATCTCAAAAGAGCTGCGAACAGCACGCGGCGTATACGTAATTAGTCAGTTGCTGTCTCTTACTTTAAACACATGCTGCTACTTCCTCTTTACTCTTTTCTTTTTTGCATATTTTTTTCAACTCTCTACAGACATAAATCACGCATACGCCGCGTTATTCGCGCCACACACTCATTGATTTATGTGCGCCCAGATATTTGTGCTGCAATTTTTAAGTAACTTTTATTATGACAAACGTGGCTTTTGCCTACGTGGCATGTGTTCAGGGCGCCAGCTCTTATTTCTTTTTTTTTTTTTTGCGTGCCTTGCCCAACCTTGTGTCTTGGCTGAAGCTGGGTTTTTTTTGGCCACATTCGCTGTATATTTGATAAATGGCCCGCCGCTATAAAATGGTCACTTAATGGAGCCTGGACTGCGATATTAAGCCTAGCAGAGATTTCTAGATATAGACAGCAGACATTTGTCGATAAATTGATATAAAACAAGGGAAAAGCATATGAATAACTATTTTGAATAACATTTGCGCCAAAATCTTGATAAGTACATATCTTTGTTGGATTATCTTTATGGATCCAAACAAAGAAAGTTGACAGAATTGATGGAAGATCTTACAAGACTTTGTGAAAATCCAATTTATCAGCATATTTTCAATATTTTATTATTACATTTTCATTTTATGAACTTTACATACAATTGTTGATACTTTTATAATATAATGAATAGCACTTTTGTTGGTTTCTCCTCCTACCCACCGGTTAGTTTTTTCATGACGTCCACTTTTGATACGGTTCGTTTCCTTGATTTTAATAATTTCCTCTTATGCTGCTTTCCAGACCGGGTTTTTGTATGGCTTATTGCTATCCTTTTTCTTGGCTTATGCTCCATAACAGAAATATCTTCATCTGCCTTATAATCATAACGGTAGCATTTTAGGTCGTCATTTTCAATTAGGCAAAGATAGCTTGAATATCCATCATATCCATATGCTCCCCCGTGTCCACCCTCACCAGATGCTCCAGCACCTCCTCCATCACCTCCTCCTCCACCACCTCCACCACCGCCTCCACCTCCACCTCCTCCTACACCACCTACGCCTCCACCTCCACCTCCACCTCCTCCTACACCACCCCCTCCAATATCACCATCAATATCACCATCAATATCACCATCAATATCACCATCAATATCACCATCAATATCACCATCAATATCACCATCACCACCACCATCACCACCACCACCACCACCACCTTCTCCTCCTTCTCCATCACCCCCGGGTGCTCCTCCGGGTGCACCTCCTGGTTTGCTTCCGGGTGCACCTCCTGGTTTGCCTCCGGGTGCACCACCTGGTTTGCCTCCGGGTGCACCTCCTGGTTTGCCTCCGGGTGCATCTCCTGGTTTGCCTCCGGGTCGCACCTCCTGGCTTACCTCCGGGTGCACCTCCTGGTGCACCTCCTGGACCTCCTGGTTTACCTCCGGGTGTACCTCCGGGTGCACCTCCTGGTTTGCCTCCGGGTACACCTCCTGGTTTGCCTCCGGGTACACCTCCTGGTTTGCCTCCGGGTACACCTGGTTCGCCTCCTGCTGCACCTCCTGGTTCGCCTCCTGCTGCACCTCCTGGTTCGCCTCCGGCTGCACCTCCTGGTTTGCCGCCGGGTGCACCTCCTGGTTTGCCGCCTGGTGCACCTCCTGGTTTGCCGCCGGGTGCACCTCCTGGTTTGCCGCCGGGTGCACCTCCTGGTTTGCCGCCGGGTGCACCTCCTTGTTCGCCTTCGGGTTCACCTCCTGGTTCGCCTTCGGGTTCGCCTTCGGGTTCGCCTTCGGGTTCACCTCCTGGTTCGCCTTCTGGTTCGCCTTCGGGTTCGCCTCCGGGTGCTCCTCCGGGTGCACCTCCTGGTTCGCCTCCGGGTGCTCCTCCGGGTGCACCTCCGGGTGCTCCTCCGGGTGCACCTCCGGGTGCTCCTCCGGGTGCACCTCCGGGTGCTCCTCCGGGTGCACCTCCGAGTCCACCTCCTGGTGCACCTCCTGGTTCGCCTCCTGGTTCGCCTCCGGGTCCAACTCCGGGACCTACGCCGGGATTTTCGACACCATCTGGACTGTTAATGTCACACCATATTACAGCGTTCCAAAGCATTTCTCTGATCGACATGCCATCCAGCAGCCCCTTTACTATCACTGCACTGATATCGATGGCCAGTTGGGTGTTGAGTGGCTTTCCTTCGTTAAACTGTTCCACTTGCGCAAGAATTATTTTTGAGGCTGCCAGAGCAGCCGTTTGCAAAAGGTCATCCTTATCGGCTCGCACCACGCAATACTCCATCGCATTCCTCTGGTGGTTGGCCGCAACAGAATATGTTGTGCCGCCCCAGAAAATAATGAGGGGCAGTAACAGACGCTACACGGTAAAAGTTGAGATGTAAATGTCTATACAACAGTAGCATACAAATCGTAAAACAATTTACCATTCTTTGTGGTGACTCTTTTAAAATACTTCTTGGATTATTGTGGTCTTCCTGCTGTAACTGTGTTCGGGTATAGAATGAAATCAAAAAAAGGTCGTTTGTAGCGCCCCAAAGCCAATTTTTCAAGCCTATTAAGCTGCAATTTTATATGGTTTCGGCCTTCTCAACTGTTTGGTATAACAAATTACAAATCCCTTATGATATAATGGAAACTGTTCCCTATATTAGGTATATAACATTTGCTAGTCCTATCTTATTGCATTGTAGCTGCGGGCTAAGAGATTTCTTTTTCATGGGGTATTTTGTGTGTGTTCGGTTACCTTACATCGCAACGTTTTGCTGCAGAGCAAACTAAATATAATTAACCTGACATTGACCTTACTGCCATATCGCAATGTGCAAAAGCAAATTGTTTTGCTGGCGCCCCCTGGCGGCGTGGAAAACTAACAGAAATAAATGAAAATGCAATTAATGAGAAACAGTTTTGTTGGCCTCTGTGTTGCTCTGATCGCATCGAATCGAATTGTATTGGAATTGTTTCTGGCCTGGTCTACATCATAAATATAATTTTTAGCAGTGAAAAAGCAATTTTCAATTTCGAAATGCTCGCGGTCGTAGCCCGTGTTTATAAATTGAATATATGATTCGCTGTTGTTGATCGCTTTTGCTATAATTTTCCTAGCTAGAGGGTATCTAGCCAAGTAGCGCTGACCTCAGGCAACTCAGCGACTACAGAAGCGGAGTGAGGAACTTGGTAGGTAGATTTTGTTCTTCACAAGCAGATGAAATTTAAAAAGAATGTAAGGCTCTGCTCTAAACAAAGAACTACAATTTCTTATATTAATAGGCATCTAAGTGGTATCTTCTAGTCGTATTTGTATTTCTTCTTCACTCATTTCAATGAAATTGTTCACACAAATAAAATTGGCAAATTATGCAAGGGGCTACGTACAAACGTCTGTTGGTCTGTTCGTCCGTTTGTTTATTTGTCCATTTGTTTACTTGCGGCAAAGCAAATATGCAGACACTTAAATCGCAATGATGTATGCTAAGTTTTTCTATATATACTCGAGTATACATAATATAGATAATATATACATATACGTATGCATACCTATATACATACATATAGCTAGACATATTTGTGTTTGTTGATGACATTTGAAATGCAGCTCTTGGCAATATTTTCATGCATTTTCACATGTCACCAAAATATTCATGCATTTTCCCTTGCTGTTTTTGCAATTAATGTATTAATTTCAACTGACAGCAAGTTGATTGCTAAATATTTATGCACACATTTATATACGCAACTGATTCGATAAAATATTCAAATCTATTTTGTGAGATTTCTACAGGGGGACTTGGCTGATGGTTACATAAATAGCCATGAGAATTTTAAAATAAATTATCTTAACACATTTGATATTCAAACCGAAAGTCAATCAAATCAACGTTTTGTAGATTACTCAAATTTATGCAAGTGAAATTTATTTAAACTTTTTTTTAGTTTTGAAAAGTTTTACTGAAAAAATAATTAAATCAAAGAATACGTTTGCCTCAGCATATACTTTTAATTTGTTTCCATTTTCAATTAGAACTGCGGCCGTTTTTCCTTTTCCTTGACAACGTTCGCCTCAAGCTGAGATTACGTAAGAGATTTATACGGGTTGCTGGTGTGTTGGCTGTTGGTTGAGGGGGGGATGCTCAGCAGCAATTTCCTGGCAGAGATTTTCACTTTTTTCCGGTGATATGTGACAGTTATGAAGGGGGAGTGTCGGTTGAGGAGGGAGCTGCCTAGCCAAAGGCCAGTTCAGGCTTAAGCTCGGCACGGCAAAAAGTGTGTGAAAGTTGGCAAGAGTTTGTCATGCAATTAGAGCAACATGCGACCAAAAGTGGATGACGACCAACGACGACGACAGCTCTGGGAAACTCGCGATTGCTAAAATGCGTTTTCCGCAACTTGAAAATCAAGTTTTCCAGTCTGGCTGCTGCTGCTGCTGCTGCGAATAAAAGCAACAATCAGCCAGGCAGGCAAAAGTGGTTTTCGCCAATTGAACATGTTTTTAGATATTGTTGTTGTTATTGCTGCGGACGAAATCGAAATCAATTTTGGTATGTGCGCTGCCATAGAGCCATTGAACCACGCTCATCAAAGCCAATGTCCACAACCCAAAACCCGAAACCCCTTAAGCTATCCCCACTCCCCCCACTCGTACATACACAAAGCTAGCGTCTTATGTAAGCAGCAAAGCAGCGAGGGGCGCTTTATGACTTTTATTTGTTTATTTTCGCAGCAGCTCAAATCGAAATATGCGTAAGAGTTGCCACAGAGATGGGTGCAAAAAAAACATTGTTGCAGCGAAAGTTGCCCTAGCCCACACGCAGAGGGAGAGAGGGAGAGAGAGAGAAGGATGTAGCGAGAATGGGGCAGGGGAGTGAGAGGATATGACGCTGTGGCCATCGTCATGATGCTGATAGTCAGCTCTTGGCCATAAATGTTGCTGGTTGCCATAAAAAACGTAGCAAATGCCAATCGCACGCACATTGTCTTGGCCAACACTGCACAAGTGGTCGAAAAGGAAGTGAAGTAAATGCCAAAAACAGTGTTGGATAAAATCCAAAGACTTCCAAGCTGAGCAAATGGGCAAATAACATTTAATATGAATCTTTGTAAGCGCTTAAGTTTTGAAAGATGAACAAAAAAAGACGCTTACAAAAGTTCACACAATTTTCTTAAATATTTAAGAGTCGAGGGCTTCAACTAAATTACTTAGATGAAATGAACAAAAAACATTGAACAGGTAAAGAAAAGAAGCTCGATCTATGTTATGGGAACATTTATAGATAAAACTTATTCTAAAATTTAATCAGGAATTTGACTATTTAGACTTCATTTATTTATGCCCGAGCACAACCTTTCAGGTAGTCTAGTACACTCAGGGTATTATCTATCTGCTGATTTGTCAACCTTGACCATTGTTAGACCTAGAAATTTATGTAATTAAAATAGACAAAGGCATTTTTAAAATACCAGACGCACAAATAATATCAGAAGAAAATAAATTTAAACTAATTAAATTTAAGCACAGCGTCTAGAATGTTGAGGCTGTATTATGTCTCAGTTTGTGAGATGTCTGTGTGCGTGTGTGTGTGTGTGTGTGCTTGTTTGTGTGTGTGTGTGCACCATAAATATGCCAAAATAACAATGGTCCATTCCTGTTTTCGTAACGCGCCCCCTCCACGACCCACACCCTACTCTATACTGACAGGCAAATCTAATAAGCATAATGAATGAAGCAGCCGAGAGGCGGCAACCAGCTGAGTTTCTGTTTTCGCTCAACGTGTTGAACTTGTGCTGTCACCTGTAAAGGCAATGACAACACAGAACCCCCACACCCCCTCTCCCAATCTACCCCCACGCCCTAGTCAATGAGTGTGGCCATGTGGCAAATACAAAATCTTGAAATTCACACCGCACTTTTGTCAGCTGCGAAATACTTTGCCTGTGTGTCTATTTAATTAATTTCTATATTAGATACACTTCATTAAAAATGCTTCAGATATGTTTTTGACCATTGTTTTATATTTCTTCTATTGTTGCATTTCGTTTCCTTTTGTTTATTTACGCGTTAGCTCGCGGAATTCGTTGATTGAGCGGCACAAATGTGTGACACAAAAGAGAAAAACTACTTGTATCTTGTATATCTGTTAGATACATGCATGCCACTCGCTGTTGAGGCTCAATGCCTGCTTAATGGCTTGTAAGTGATCTATGGGCTTGGTTTTCGAGGGGGCGGTGGCGGGAGACAGCGTTAACCAAACGGATTACATAATTCATCATCAAATTCCCCAAAACAAGTGACACTTGCACCGTTGGCCTCCTTGAAAAAGGCTTCAGCTCGTCGCCTCTTGTCAGCTGCACCCCTCCTCTGCTCCGCCCCCGTGCTATGCCAGCAATTAACGCACTTTGAGCTACATAAACTGGGTCAAGTATGTGGCTGGCAGCAGGAGGCGCTGTGGTGGGCTGACTGAAGTTTTTGAAGTGCTTGGCACTTCGTAGTCGTCTAATGAAATGCATTTCAGTTCTCATTAGGCGGGCCATTTTGTGATTTAAACATGAAAGGTATAACACTTGGCAAAGGCTTTGTGTGTGTGTGTGTGTATGCGTGTGTGTGTGTGTAAGGAAGTACAGTTATGCTAGAGTCTGGCTAGACCCCATTAATGGCTCGCAAATGTTAGGCATTGATTGCCAAGATTCTAATATGCTAAGATCGCCCCAGACTTTGACAGACTTTCTTCATTTCCAACAAGTTGGCAACGCTTTTCTGTTTATAGATTTTTTATTTTCATCAAGTTGGCATTTTCCTAAAACCTTTCCCTTTTTCGTCTTTCAATGTTCATCAAAGTCGGCAGCCGTGCTTTAATCCTTGACTCTTACCCAGACCTAAGTACACAATCCCTTAATCTCAGTATATTTTTCTCTATTATGCGTGATGGCAACACTTACACACAATATAAACTGCGAGTCATCATAGAACGTGCTGGCAACACTGGCACACGCAAAGTGAAAGCAGTTTTCTTGCATAAAGTAAAATAACCTGCTGTTAAAGTGCTTTTCTTTTGTGTTCTCTAACAGCATTACGCACACCTTTGACCTCTACCAACCCCGAGATGTGCACCCTCCCGCTCTTGCTCTATTTCTACCTTTACCCCCCTTCTCTGTGTTCATTTCGCATACAATTAAAGAGGTATTTTTTTCAGTTTTTCTGTTTTATTTTGTTTAAAGAACTTGTAATGCGCTGGCACTTAATGCAATTTTGATGTTTTTGCGTCACCTGCTGTTGATTTTCAACAATAAACACAATCACAAAAAAGAAAAATTAAAATAAAACTTTGCATTTGCAATTGTGGTTAAAGTTTCCTGTGTTGCTTTTCTTGCTGTTCGTTTTTTATGCCTTTGGCCATTGCAAATTTCCTTGCAGCATTTTACAAATGCGTTGGCTGCCAAGTTACCCGTCTCTTCCTGCCTTCCTCTCTCTAGCTCTCTCTCTCACTCTCTCTCTAGCATTTTTGATGCTTGCCACAATGGCCACGTTCCACACTCACACACTCACACATACACCCACTCACGCACACATGTCGAGTCATTCTCTTTGTGCACTGTTCCATGCCATGGACCCTTAAAAGGGGCGGCAACACGCATCTGCTGGGCATGGTTAAAGCTTTTTGGCAGCAGCAACAACCTCCTGCAACTTTGCTTTGTCATGTGCAATATTTCTTTCTTGACTGCCAACCGCTCTGGCAAAGTGTCTTTTTGTTTAAGGAACTCGATCCCGAACTCGCAACTCGACGTGAGCCATAGAAAACTCTGAAAATGGGCAAAAGCATTTAAGCAAAAAGCATTCAAAATTAGTTCCAAACGAAGTTGGCTGCACAAAAACAGGAAGAGGTTTCTTTTTGATGTGCATAATAATACTTAATAGTACTTAAATTTACGCATTTTCAAAGTTTTAAAAGAAAAGAATAGCTAAAGTGTCGGCGCAGACATCTGGCCTGCGCTCAAAAGATCTTCATTAAGTAAGCGGAAAAATGTTGTTAAAATATTTATTTATTAAAAAAAGGCTTTGCTTTGAAGTAAGGCGGAACGATCTAAAAGCAGTACATCGATATATTTCAGGGTGTATCTTGTCAAAAACTGTCATAAAAATATAAATTCGTTGGCATTCGCATCTATTTTTCTGATTAATAATGGTAACACTGTTTTCATATAAAATCATGGATCAGTGTAACCGTTAGAGGCTCACCTTGACAGTATTTTAATATACCAACTGTAATTAGGGCCACACGACCTTCGATTATCGATAAAACGAAAGGAGAGTAAACAAATATCATTTGTATCCGATAATGCGATAACAATAGCAGGCCTTGCCACATTTTTGGTACATCGAGCAATGCACGGGAGAACTGATTCATAAATTCCTGAATGGTAACCGAGCAGGCTGTGAAAATTTTGAAAACCTATAGAACATAGTCAGTGTCAATTCATTCGGCAGTGGGACGGCTTACTGAATAGAGTTCCTTCAAGTCATCTCGGTAATACAAAATAACAAATAAATTATATAAAAAAAAAAAGAAACAAACAAATAAGTAAAATTATATAATCCGAGAATATCAACTTATCTACTGTCTGTCTCTCGTGCTTTTGTGTACATGACCGCGCGCGTTGCTCAGTTTCTCCCGCTAATCGCAAATCTTTCAATTTGACAATCGACAAGTGAATAATTAACCGCAAGAGTGAGTGTGTGTGTGTTTACGAAACAAAGAAAACCGAGTGCTTGTGTGTGTGTGTGCTGCACACTGAAGAGCTGCTGTGTCTGGTTGTTAATAGCGACCTGTAATCATTTATTGTTACGTAATGGATAACTTGAAGGCAAACACAACGGGCGCGTATTTGTGGCATCCGCCGCAGCAGCAGCAGCCGCAGTCGCCGTTGATGCAACAATCTTCGGTGCCGCCGCCGCCGCAACAGCCGCCGCCGCCGCTGCTAGGCGGCCTGCCACAGCCCGTCCGTCGATTTGCCAGTAACAAGAACAATTATAATTATATGCAAAGTCAGGCACAAGCGGCCGCTGGCCTTATGATGGGCGCCAGTAATCCGGGCGGTCAGTTAATGGGTCTCGGTTCGCCCAATCCCAATGGCTATCGCAAGCGCCAGCCGATGAACACGGCCTATAGCCCGGGCGGCTTTCAGCATAATGGTAAGGGAGTTGCCATTTTTCTTAGTACCTTTTCATATGAGAAAGTTTTGTAAACGATGATCCAGCGGAAAAAGTAAATTAAAAACTGTTATTAAACAAATGGCAAGCCCACCAGAGTTGCCACACTGCGAACTAGCAGTGTTTGACAACTGCGAAACGTGTGCGTGTGCAGTGTTGCAAAGCGTCTATATCTTTTATTTTAAATTTAAAATTCCCTCTCTGTGCTCCCAATTTACAACATTTGTCGCTAAACACATTGAATAGCTATTCAAATTGAATTCTTGTACTTACTACTCACTCACTGTTTGAATGGTGTCTTCCTTTATTATATACATATATATATCGTTTATATTTATACATAGATATATATGTATAAACGATATATTATCAATTTTGAAACTCTTGAACAAAATGACTAAACCATATTTTCTTTCTTCCCACTCTTTTCTCATTGCAGGTAAGTCGCTGTTTTCTATACCCGAAAATGTTGTTGTGCTTGAGAGCCGTAAGTACATTTCAAAACTAAACCACAATTTTATAACATTGCACCTATATATATATATATATATCAATACATCAATACATACATCCCACACTCTATACACAATATACTGAAAACACACCAAATGCCAAAAGCTGTTTGTGAAGTTCAATTTATGCCAATTACGTAGCTCCAAAAGAGAAATATTTCAAAAACAAAAAAGATCAAAAGCCTGCAAAATTATTGCATTTTCGCATTTTGTGGAAAAACGTTTTATTAATTCTCATTGCAATGCAATTCTAAGTAATCTTTTGTTTGTCTTGTCTAGAATTTTCAATTGCAGTTTCGACGTTTCTTGAGTTTTATAGAAATTTCTATAACGTTCACGACGCCATCAATTTTTATTTTGAAAATTTTCGTTTTGTCCATTTTGCCTGCTGCAATTTGCATAATATTCAATGCACACGCAATTTTCATGGGGAGAAAAATTCGAATGGACAAACATCATTTGGTAGAGTATCGATTAGTTGGGGTGAGACAACGCACGTGCCTGGGTAATAGAATTTTAGCTTTATAGACATATTAGCTTTTATTTGCATTGCGAATATTCGACTTGTTATGGGACTGGGAGATCTACGTACAAAATACTTATAAAAGTGACACCAGACAAGGAGTAAGGGGTATGTTTTGACGGTTTCTATGCTAGGCGTACTTCATTTCGTTCTCCAATCAAAAACCCTCACATTGTCTTTAATATTAAACAAAATCCAAAATATGCATGTCTTGGAAACCATTTACCTTGATCATACCAAGCATTCTTCATTCTTTTCCATAAGAATCCCTCGTGGAGAATTCCCCAGGCATATTTTGCCCAACTAACAAATAGCCGCAATTTTCTTAATAGGCCGCAACAAAATTTTACGCCCAACTCGTCAGAGTATGTCATAAAAATATGAAATGGCCATTTAAATAATAACACGAACACACGCGCGCAGGCACAACCAACGCGCACACACACACACACACACACACACACATTCAGGCACACGCACGTTTGCCAACATATTTGCACCATAATTAAAATAAATGTTTTCAATGCTCAATAATTGCCAAATAAATTAATTTTAATTGCAATACTGAGAAAATGCCGCTAAAAATAAATAGCTAAAATCTTGCGTTCGCTCTGCCCTCTCACTCTTTATCCATCTCTCTCTCTGTCTCTGTCTCGCTCTGCCTCAGTTGAGTTTATTTTAGGACAGCATTTTTTGTTCCGCTTTTAGCTGGCCAATACGATGGCTTGGCCACGCCCCTCCCAGCCAAATGTCGCAGGTGGCAAGATGGCAAAAAGAAAAATAAATATATCTATAAAAGAAGGAAACACTTAAAAATACATAAAAATACCAATGGGCCATATCTGCGGGCGTTCGTGGGGGGAATGTTAATATTTTGGCATATTTATGACTGTGCCACCGTGTGAAGATTTCTCTCGTCAGTTGTTGATGGCTTTTCCGAAAAGGGATCAACATCAAAACCACTCGCAAGATTTATGCGTGTGTTCATTAAAAGCAGCAGCAGCAGCGGCAGCCGCTGTCAACCCTGACCCAAGCAAACCCCCTCTCCCCTCTTCCCCCCTGCTGCCTCTTTCTGGCGCCCCTGTCACACACATGTAAATTAAATGCGCGACTTTATTTGCTTTTCGCCCAGGCTTGTGTGTTGGGCCTTATCAGCGGCAAAGGGAGCCAAAAAGCTAAAGCTGAATTGTATTGTTTATCTTGCGCCCGCTCGCCTGTGCGCAGCTGTTGACCCAGCACAAAAAATATACTATGTGTATTTGTTCATATTTTTTTGCGCCCAACTTTGCTTAATTTCAGACGTAGGTGTGAAGTTGTTTGCCGTTAGTTCTCTAGCGGCCGCCACGCCCACTTGAATCTGCCTCTATTTGCCTTCTGGCTTGTTTTGTGGCTTACTTTGCTGATTGGCAGCGTATGTCCACTTTTTTCTGGTTCTACTTCTCTTCCCAATTATGTTTTTCCTGTACATATTTTTGTTGTATTTTTTTCACCCCTGCTATTCATATTTGCTTACGTAATGCAATAGTTATTTCATTAAGAGGCGCAGCTGAATTTAATTGAATTAAATTTGGAGTGGGCGAGCTTTTCTTTGTACAAATAATCTCTTGAAAACCCTTTGAGCGCACTGCCTTTTAGTTAATTAGTACGTTTTCTTTACATCTGAAGTAGTTTATAGGGGAATTATCGGGTTTTATCGGACAGTATTCGTTCAAGTTTTTAAATATATCTTCCTTCGACAAAAACCTACCTGTTCTTTCTGTCTAGCCATAAATTTCTATTCACAATTCCTAGATTAAAGTTAACCTCTACTCCATGTCCATTCGTACACGCTTCTCGCAAAAATGTTGCCCAAAAAAAAAAACAATTCTACGCTGTTTGGTGTCCTGTCGCTCGTAAATCATTTGCTATCCAGCAAAAACTCTCACAATAAATTAATTCATAGTGAAATACCAAAAGCAACAAAAACAAGGAAACAACCACAACAGAAACAACATCCAACAAATTTGGATAACCGCAGTTATATAGAAAGAGGGCACCCCCAAGCATATATATAATACATATATAAATTGTGTTGGTTGAATTTTATGGTAATTCAATAAAATTGAAAATGACAAATTGTGTCATGTTGCGGTCATTTCAATGCGCCTGAAGCAGACACTAACCAACCAAATGGGAGAGAGATGGGCTCTAGTAATGCAATTGGACAGGCCCATAATTAAATCCATGTTGATAAAACAATAAAAGTTGCCAATGCGTAATGGCTTTAAAGTTGTGAGCCTCTGTGTCTCTCTGCCCCACATCAATCAATCAAAAGCGATCAATCAAAGTGTTGTCAACAAGCAGCAGCAGCAGCTCACGCATCCAGCTGATGATGTTGCTGCTGCTGCCGCTGCCTGTCGCTAGATGGCGTGTCGAACAAGAAGAATGTCGCGCTGTCATCGCCTGGCCAACTTTTCGACTAACCCGCGCCAAGTCCCGCCCCAAGACCTGCCCCGCCCCGTCACCCCTCCTCCAGCCCAGCGCCAACTGTCTCTCTCCGCCTTTACACTAACGAGCACTAATGGGCAATAGCCTCCCTGCCTCGCTCCCATCTCAAGATGTTAGAATGAAACTATTGAACCAAAAATATTGTTCCAAGTGACTTACAAGGCACAAGGCTTGGCGGAAGGAGCGCACAACTGAAGCTGGGGGCAGCACGCAATATGGCGTCGATTATCTTAAATCAAATGCACGTGATTGATGACCGCTGCAAGCGGACCGTACAACAGATAATATCATGTCTAATACTATGCTTACTTTAAACTTACCCCAAGTATTTGGCGAAAATAACTCGAATGTGAGCAATTCATCAGCGTCAGCGGGGCTTTAGAAAGTACATTTAAAGTTTGATTAGCAAATTTTAAAAACAAATGGGAAATATTGAATTGAATAGCAAATATATATGGAGACTTGTTAATGCCTTTAGCTGAGCTCCTTGCAGGAATCGATCCTAAACAGAAATTTCTCTCTAGACGTCCTTCGTTTTCAGTAGGTAAATCATTTTGTAAACATTTAAATTTAGACCCATTTTGCTCTTGCTTTCTCTCACGATTAATTAAGTAATTTTTCGTTCTGGCACTCCCTCGCCCCCGCTTGCTTGATATTGCCACATCAATATCTCATCTTCCACTTCATTTACATACAAATTGTTGCCTAAATGTTGCGCATAATCAACAATTTGCACAGTATCTACTCTCTCAGCTCCCTCGGATTCCAAACCTGTGCATAGCTCGAAAGTAATTGACCACATGTACCCACTGTGCAGCAGCAACTCCACCTGCCTCAGTCCTACCCCTCTTTGCCTAGCTGTTGCTGCTGCTGCTGCCGCTAAGTGTTGCTGATGGTTTTCCTTAATGTTTCATTTCATAATTTCATGAGGCAAAATACCAGGCACGCCCACCGCTTCGAACGCACCCGCCCCGCGCATCTCCCACTTTCGTGGTCACATTTGCTTAATTTATGCCAACAGCGGCTGCTGCGGCATCGCTCTTTCCGCTTGCTCACTTTGCTACTTCTAATAATTTGTAATTAATTTTCACAGCTGCACTAGATTTTGTTTGAGCAACAATTTGTTTTCCCCCCATCTGCTTTTTTTCGAGGCAATTAATTTTGCATTTAACTAATGCGTTTGACATTTTACAAAAGTTGCCACTTGCAACGCGCTGGCGGCTGCCCCAGCCCCTGCTGCAGCCAGCGCCAGTTCACAAATTACAATATCAAAATTGTCCATCAATTTTCCTCCCTCTGGTTTTTGTAGCCAAAGCGCATGCTAATGCCAAAAGGCATTATCGATTTTCGCTTTTACATCTGCCCACTTATCAGGCTACAAATAACAAAAAATCCGAAAAAGCGGCAACTTAATCAAATCGAACCGAGGACCCAACTAAGCAACCAAAACGAATTGTCGCCCATTTTTTTTGGAGCGTTGCTGCGCAATTTGTTTAATAAATAAAACAATATTTGCCTACAGTGTGCACTCGTTAAGCTCAATAGTTTGTGCAATTACTTTAAGCGAACTTCCTGCTTCTTCGATTTGGCCTAATTCGGGCTTAGAACAGCTTGTTAAAAGCTGGCTTTACACTATAATCTAGTCGGTTTGCATAGCACAGTATTCACTGTATGTTTGTATTGGAAGCACAAATGACGATCCATTAAGTAGCAAAAACAAACAGCTGAAAATGTCAAAAGCTGGGCAAAAATAAATGGAAGAGAGCCGAGCAGCACCACCCGCAACGCCACAGAAACCAATATATCAAACCGCAACCACAGCTAACTGTGGCTGTGGGTGGGGGTGGTAGCCCAAACAAACACACGCCATGTTATCATCTAACTAACAATCTATCCCCAGACTATGCTAACCGACCCTAAACTAGTATCGAATTATATGGTACTCATGCTCTGCACTCAAATGCTTTTGGCCAAATATCTTTTGGCATTTCTTTTGGGCCAATGCGGCCAAAGCGCAGAGCGAGACAGCTGCGATGCCAGTTTGCGTGTCTAATTAGCTTGCGAGCGAATGCGAGAAGGAGAGAGAGCGAGTGTATATTGTCAAAAATTGAAGTGCAATACGTAAAGAACTCTTCAGTCAATGGACATGACGATGATGTTGGGATAGAAATGTTGATGGACCAAATTTCGAGTCTTTGATGGCACAAATGTGCCCAAATTCTGCATGTGTCTGTGTATATGTGAGTTGATTGCACACAAGCCCAGCTGTGTGTGTGTGTGTGTGTGTGTGTGTTTGCATGCCATTAAAGCGCAGCGTTGACCATGGCTATGAAAGTGTTTGCCAATGCGTTAATTAGGCCAGGCCAAAGAGCTGCAGCAAAGCCAAATGCTGCGTCAATTTGCTGTGCACACACACAACACACACACACAACACATACACACGAACACCCACAACACACACAGTCAACCACTTGTTTAGCTGTTTATGAATTATATTATAAACGTGACATCAAACGAAACAACTTCGATTCCAGTTCGCGTGTCTAATTAGCTTGTTCTAAGAACTCGTCCTGTTTGCATTTGCCAAAAGAGAGAGAGAGAAGCGAGAAACGTCGTGGCACAATTACACCCGTTTATTCGTATTCAAATCCGACCGTAAATGTAATTAAGCTCATGAGAATTAAACGTAAATTTATTTCGCCACCGAGCGGACGAGCGCGCAGCTCTCCTCTCGTTAAGCGCCCAACAAAAACCTCACGCGCAAATCCTTGCCTAACCTCTTAACCTTCTTCCCTTCGCTCCGGCTAATTTCTCTGTAGGCGGCGGGTGCGGGGGCTTGTGCTTTAGTCAAATACTTGGGGGAATTGGTCTACGGTTCGGTTCGGTTTCTAGTCGCGTGTCGCATATAAATTGGCTCATTGCTGGATTCTTGTCTACCGTAATTCCATTTTCTTCCGCGTTTTTTTATATTCTTCTTCTTGAGTGCTCACTCGTTTTCTTGATTGTTGCGTATTTTACATTTTTTTTGTCAAATGGATTGAATTATGCGAATTTTTCTAAAGGAATATATAAACGAAAATTGGAAGCTTTGGGTTTAAAAATATTTAAAGCTGTGCAGTTTCAAAATCGCATAAAATAAGCTATCCCCAAATTCCCAATTTGTCCGCACATGTTTTTCGTTGAACGCTTACACAACTCGGTAAATATTTTGCCAAATCTTTTCCAACTAAATCAAGCTGCCACAATATCTATGCTATTGCCCCAAAAAAGTTGTTGTGCCCCGAGCATCGACAACATTAAAAACCAATCAAGCTCATTGTCACATAATCAGACCAGACTCACACACACACACACACACACACACACACACACACACACCACACACATGCTTTATAATATATTTTTTATAAAGTCCGTTGTAGTCGTCGTATCATGACACACACGCACACACACACACACACACCAAGAAAGAACAGCCCATAATAGTTTTGGCTTATGAAAACAAATTCAATCTGGAAGCTGCTTATGAAAATGTTTATGCAAGACGTGCGCAAACTGTGTGGGCTGAGGGTGGGGCGAGGGCAGTTAGAAGAGCAGCACCGCATTGCCGGAAAAATTAATGTCACATGACAGCAGGGTGAGTGAGTGCTGCGCGCAAGCGAGGGCGGGCAACTGGGCGTGGCAGCCATGCATTTTAGTCAGATAAACAAGCACGAGTCAAGCTAGGGCAGGGAGGTAGGGTTATAGCTGTAGGGGTTGTGTGCCCTGACTCTTGGTACAGTTGCGCAGCAAAGTTGACTCTGACAAATTGAAAATCATTGAACAGCGAAAGTAAAGTGCGCACCTAAGCAACAACGAGAGGGGGTTGCAGGAGATGAATGAGGGCTGCTGTGTTAGTGACTTAGTGAAAAATAGTGTAGCATACATTTAAGCAAATTGCAATTAAGGTTGGCAACGTTTGCACAATGCTTTGTTTGGCTATCCGATATTCAAAACCCCCATCCACAGCCCTCATAGCCCGACCCACTTGCAGCCGTTTCCATTTGCCGCTCGACAAAGTGCGCCAATATGCCACAAAGTATGCAACAATTTGCAGCATAAATACTTTGTACGCTTCCAACTGTGTGTCACCACTCTCCCTCCCTGCCTCTTTCTCTTGCTATTGCTCCCTGTGTGCATTTGCAATAAACGCCACATAAATGTTGCATATGCCGAACGAGTTGCATTTTATTTTTCTAGCTTTTGGCTCCTGCACACGCCTCCGCCCCTAAATGGCAACAGAGGAAGCAGCAGCAGCAGCAGCAGCACCCGTTTTAATGGATCTATGTGCCCCGTTTCCTAGCCATTTTTCACTAGCAGCAACAGCTGCAAGCCGCATTGCACTACGGCAGGTCCAGGGGCTGCAGGGACTGGGGGTTAGGAGGTAGGCTAGCGTTTATAGCTGCTTGTTGTGGTGTTGGTGGTAATGTTGAAAATGCGCCTGGTTGATCTAATGTTTATTTTGTCGTTCATTTTATGGCTGTTTGTGTATCATTGCGCTGTTGCCACATTTGACAAGCGGCTTAGAAAAAGAATACGTTGTTGGCAAAATTCACTATGCATTGCTGGCAAACTTCTTCAAGGAACTTCCTTACACCTTGTTGCCAAATTTCATTGCCAAGCTTCACTTAGCTACATTCTGAGCACCTCGATGCCGAACTTCGCCAAATGTATACAATTTTTCATTAGTTTAAAACTAACTTTCTAAACACCTCCTCTTAGAAGCCCCAGCAATTATTTGCACTTACCGCTGGCGTTCTTGTCGAACTTCATTAGTTTACATTATTTGCAATTTCCGCACCTAATTGTGGTCCACGTGTCGTATGAGTAACTCGCATGCAAATAAACCCAACCAACCAACTGGAGTTATATTGCCATCGCACACTTTGCGCTTCATAAAAACTAAACTGCAACTTCCGGAACTCTCGCCGAACTTCCACTTCCACCTGGCGCTTTGCTCATAATCTAAAATAATTTTGTGCGCGCGCAAAATTTACACCTGAGACGACGTCGTTCGCGTCGTCGCCTTGCGTGTGAAATTTTCCAGCAATTGCATGCAACAATTCCCGCTCCACGGTACCGCAAAATGCTTAAACATTTTAGGCACGCTTCCGACCGCCAGCTGCCCAACCTCAGGGCAATGAAATTCTTTCTCTCTTACACTTGACCTGGCCAAAGACTTGAGCTTCGCGTCACGCATACGCCCCATGCGCCGGGCAACAAATCAGCGACCCGTCTCTGAATTTCAATTAAAGCTCTGTGCGAGGTTAATTTTGAGGGGCAATAGTTAAAATGAATCACTGTGTTTACCTCTTGCCACGGGCTGTGGCACGTTCCGAGTTTAGGAGCATTTATTGACTAGCGCTCAGCGTGTGGGTGAAGCAGCAGCAGCTGCTGCCGTGGCCCAAAAATTTATCTATGGCTTATTTGCTTAAGGCCAAGTTTTAAATTGAATGTGCTGGCAACCTGATGATGCTCTTGCCACATCGTATTTTAAAGCTGTAAAACTCGCATGCAAACTGATTAAAAGCTTATAGTTTATCGGAGGAACTTCTAGTTTTGACTGACCAGCCATTGCTTCAGGCAACTGGAACTAAAACTGAATAGAAAAAGTATTTGTTGCGAGGTGCACAGGATTTAATGCCATGTATATTAAAAAAAAAAATGAAAAATATAAAATCCTTATGAAAACTCTGTAGAAATTTGAAATATTTGCGAAATTTCAATCTGAATGGCACAAGGTCTAAGCACTGCGCTCCCTCTCTCGCTCTCTCTCTGTGTGTAGGGCCGAAACCCAATTTGGAAGCCATAAAACTAACAAGCATAGAAAAAACAAACAAATAGCAGCAAGTGGCGAGCGTTGAGCGTAGAGCGCGCAACCCTGTGTTGATTTTTATATAAATATTTTGTCAGGTAGAATCGCCGACGATGGAACCAGAATATTTGGAACCAGCGTAAACAAACAGTTGCCGTTGGCGTGCTGGGTCCCAGCAACTAAATCAAATCACAACAAAAGCGCAGCTTAAAGCAGAAAAGTGAGAAGCAAAGAGAAGGGCAGTAGTCAAGTGGCATGCAAATTCCAACTAACTGACGTGACATTGATAAAAGTTTTAAATCTTGGCGTCAACTTTTGCGTTCATGCGTTGAAAGTTTATTAAGTAAAAGCCTTGGGAACGTTTTCTTTATGTTGTGCCCTGCTCGCATGCCCCATACACACTGCCCGGCGGTATTTGACAGTTTGTACGCTATTCGAAATGAGAAATTGGTGGTAAATCTTTGCTAGACTTGCCTTGTTATTGGCCTTTCGATGGGTTATTGCTGGTCTGCATGTTGACAATTTTTGGGATATACTGCTGTGCGTTACAGTGGGATAGAAATGCGCATTTGCTGCTCAAATTTCATCGAATACGTTCCTTTTACTGCTACATCCCATATCCCGATGCTTTTTACTGCAATCACAAACTGCGCATTTTTGCGCCTCTCTTAGCGCTTCTCATGCACTGTACTTTGGCTTGGGGCTTGTTGCAACCACCATTGAGAGAAACATTGCTGTATTGTAATGAAAAAAATTCAATTAACTGGATTGCCAAGCCGCAACTGGCATAAAAAGTAACCACAACAAACCAAGGCCCAGCTACCAATTCTGGCTACTGCTTCTTTGACTCGAATGAATGCGTAGGAATAACAAATTTTATTTTCGGCTTTAAATTGGAGTTTTCACTGAAACTTTTGGCTAGCGACTCGCTTCAACAACATCAAACACAACATTTTGCATGCAACAACAAAACGAAAAAAAAATCAAATAAAATAGAAAAAGTTGTAATTTAAAATTAAGCATATTTTTAAGTTATTTAATTAATAAACTCGTAATTATTTATGTGCTTTTTCTTTTTTATTTTTTTCTTTGGTTTTTTCGATTCTTGTTAAAATTGTTGTTGCATGCAAAATGTGAATAACAAATTGTTGAATTGCACCAAAAACTGTAGTTGCAACAATACAAACACAACATCGCAACAACCACCACCACCACCACAACAACCACCAACAACAACAACAACACCAACATCATCACCACCACCAACAACACCATCAACAACAACAACTTGTTGCCCCAGCTCAAACGCACAATCTTGTTCCATTTAAAGAGCCACCACTATTGGGACCAGGCACCGCCTTCCCACCATTCGGTGCACCCGAATACCATCCCACCCAGCCGGATAACTGGAAGGGCGCCGCCATCCATACAACTGGCCTCATGAAGGAGCCAACCGGCGTTGTTGCCGGACGCAATGCGCCAGTCGCCTTCGCTCAACAGGGACAGGCCCAGGTGAGTATCGAAATATCCCCCCGTTGCCCCTAGCTATACCTATCCTCTAGACTCCACTGGCTTGGCTTGCAGCTTTATTTCTTTTCATAAATATAATTTTAATTTTAATGTACAATTTCTGCGCACGCTGCAATCCTTGCCAGAGGCAAAGCCAGATCCCACAAATACCCGCCAGCTGCTCCTGCTGCTGCATCTGGACAGCATTTTAATTAATTTGTTGTTGCGTTTTTTTTTCTTCTCTTACACTTTTCCTTCCTCAGGGCGCTGTCATGATGGTCTATGGCATGGACCATGACACTTCCAACACAGATAAGCTCTTCAATTTGGTCTGCCTGTATGGCAATGTTGCCCGGGTAAGTTTCCCCCAACTATAAACTATATTAATTTGTTATAAATTGCACAAAATGACTGAAAATCTCGGGTTTGTGACAGTGTAGATCTTATGGATAAGCCTATGATAAGTTAATTGATAGTTTGTGGATAATTGGGGGAAAGCAAAAGGAGAAATTATGTAATATAGAGAATGGAATGCTGTGATTAAACAGTTAGAAATTTGATACGTGGCGTTGCCGCTTTCCGCAACAAAAAAGTTATACAACACTGAACTTAAATCTCTTGGATAGCTACTTTAAGGGAAGAGCTCTTGTGTCATATTTGACCTTTCAAAAGTGGGCGGGAATGCTCTTAAACTTGCACTTAGCAAGATGACACGAAAAAATACGCCACTCGTTTGGTCGTCAGCAGGAATTTTTGTGGAGCTTTGCTGGCTACAAAACCACAAGAAATTTCGTGAGTGTGACTTCCATTTGTAAATGTGCAAATAAAAGGCAAGGCAATAAAATTGAAGGCAGAGGCCAGGCAAGAAACGAAAGCCCCTAGGCCCGTACAGATCCGTGGCAGTTGGTCCATTTAGATAAAGCGTTTTAGATTAATGCCAGGACATGTGCGAAGAAGGATTGGGCTATGTGAGAGTTGTGTGTGCTCGCATCAAAGACGCCCGCGGGCAGCAATCAGTGCAAAGTCATCAACTGGCCACACGAAATACGAATAGAATTGATGCTCGCTAAAAAATAAATCATACTTGACAAAATTACAGAAAATATCCTTTAAAAATAAACCCGAATACCTTTGCCAACTGACAATTCAAATGGGCGCTCCATTGTACGAGCGGAGCGCTTGGGGAGCATTTAGCGAAACTATTCTGAGCCACGCGGTCGCCGCCCGCCGCCCACCTCCCGCCGCCTGCTACTAACAATGGCGATAAAAAAGAAGACTTGAAAGGAATGGGGGAGAAATAAACCGAGCGCGGCGACATCAAAGTCGGAAATGGTAAAAAGAAAAATGAAAAGCGAGTTCCTTAGCAACAGGACTCGCTTTCACTTTATTGCCACTAAGTCGCTCGTTCTGTGTATGCGTCCTTTGATAATTGCGCCTGGGCACAAGGACAACGCAAAACGAAGTCAGTTCAGTTCCGTTTTTTTCACTCAAACAAAGCGCATGACCCTCGAGGCTTCTACAGGAATGCAACATAAATGTGTACAACGGGGGAGTTGATTTAAAATCTATAGGTGAAAGGTTACATATATTGTTGATCTTTAATGTTAAAAAGAAATGGCCGCTTCGGTCTGTATAAAGTATATACAACATATGGCAACGCTTTTCTAAAACTCGCTCTGATTATGTGGCAACGCCAGTGTATATAACCATATCGCAACACTTTATTAGCAAATAATTTTACAGTTCTCACACTCACTGCTTATCGTTGACCATATGGCAACGCCACATAGTAACTGCATTTAGCTTATCTTTGACCATATGGCAACATTTTTATCTAAAGCGTAGTTTCCACTTCATAAATCTCAGCATTCGCCACTAGCCAATTTTTCAACAATTGCGCTACATTAGCCTTTACGGCGCTTTACAACACGGACACACGCACACAGTGTCGCACCACAAGCACACACGCTCCGCTCCGCCCCGCCCCGCCTTATGTGCTTGTTCACGCCCAGCCACAATTAAATGCAATTTACGCGCAAAATAAAAAGAAAAGCAGAAAACTTCTGACCAGAAACCTAACGGACGGTCACCAACATGTTTGGTCAGTGGGGCTGGGCGTGGGATTGAAGTCGTCGGGATAGTTGGATAGTTGGCTAGGATAATTCAAGGCACAGGCAATTTAGTTCGCATTTTTCTCATTGTTGTTGGCTGGGGTGGCCGACGCCCAGTTGAGATTTATTACAAACTTCCTGTCCGAGACGGAAACTACTCATTAGCCATTAAAAATGATTATGCGCAAACATTATTCACTGGCTCCTCTCGCTAAGCCACAAAACATGCATTTGCCCCCTTGCTCTCACTCTCTCTCCCTCTCTCTCTCACGCTCCTTCTCTCTTTCTCCCACTTGCTGTCGAGACACAGGCCAATCTCTAGCTGCTCCGCCCACTCTCATTTTCTCTTTTATATTGAGCTCTAAAGAAGCCAGCCACGTGTTATGCCAACCTTATTATAAACTAGCATGTCTGTATGCGTGCTTCAGTGTGTGCATGTATGTGCGCGCGTGTGTGTGTGTGTGTGCTTCCCATCTGTTTATGTCCGACATGTTTGAATTGCGAATGAGAAATTGATGGGCACTCAATCAAAGTGTGCTGCCTTAACTTGCGGCTGGCTCCTGTTGTTGGTGTTAATGTGCGTCCCAGCCACATCTCAGGCGCATCTCATTTTAAAGGCATGTGCTGTAGATTAGCGATCAAATATATACATTTTGTGTGCATTGCATAACGAAACGGAAATACTCTTCCTATTCGACTTCCAAAATGTTCGCCCGGGCACAAATGTGATCTACTAAAATACTTCATTCAGATGCATCTTTCTTAATTCGAAACTCACGCAGTTGGCCATAAGTCAAGCCTGAACAAATTTGGAATTCATTTTGCCCAGCCTTAAAGCAAAAAAAAAGGGAGATTCGATTATCCCAGTGAATTAGGGGCAATCAACCAACAGATGAGGTAGATGATAGGAACCAGCCCCGGACCCAGTTTTCTGACTGTAATTTTCAAAGCGCACATCAAGGCAGTTATCCAGCTACCTTTTGCTGATGTGTTGATTTTGCTAGACGAGCAACGCCTGGCAAATCGATTTAATTATTTTTCAGCTGCGATGAAGTCATCGGCCAAATTGATTTTCAGGTTAAATGGCTTGACAAAAACGAGGCAAGAGGCCAAAAGCGGTAATATCTTTAAACGCAGGCAGCAGCGGCAACAACAGCTGGCAACAACCAGCAGCAACAAGCAGCAACAGCAGCAACAACAGCAACAACAGCAACAACAACAATCGCACGCACTCAATTAAATGCGCATTAAAAAGGCATTTGGCTCGTTTGGGGAGGGGTCATGTTGCCCTCTTGGGAATTGGGGATGTGCGTATTTGGGCTGGGGGAAATCCTGGGCAACCATTGCAGCCAATATTCTTTCTATTGTTGTCGGGCTTGTTTTTGTTGTAGCTACTGCTGTTGTTGTTGTAGCTATTGTTGTTGTTGTTGGCGCCCAGCGCGTGAGCAATTAAATCAAACGGCAGCAGACGCCACGCCACATTGAGCAGCAAACACAAATAGAGGATAGCCATGGGGTATATTAGAGATAAAGATGGAGATGGATTCGAATATGGATTCAATTCTTACATGTTCTAGGATTGATTATAAAATGATTGATAAAAAGCTACAGTAAGCAAGGCCTTTTTTTTCTGTCTGAGGCTTTGTCTAGTACAAGAAAGAGTATCTTTTGCAGGGTATCTCGCAGCGCATCAGAATGCTCGCTAAAATGTACGCATTGTTTTAATTAACGCAACATACGCATTCAAGTTTCTGATAGGGAATTGGTTGCTGGGCGTCCAATTGTTGGGCAAGAGCGAGCTGCTAGGAGGGCTGTGGAGGGGAAAGAGGCAGAAAAGGGCAAAGGGCAACAGCACAGCTCATTAGGCACGCACCAAATGTTTGTCGCTTCACTCGCAATGCGAACCAGCTCTGACCGGTGGCCAGTGGCCAGTGAGCCATGAAGAGCGCTCTTTGATTTGTGAATGTCCTGGCGCCTGTTTTGCGTGTATCCCGTCCGACGCCGTATGGGGCATGCCCCGCACCATTTGCCACAGATTTCATAAATGCCTTTTGTTTTAGCTGCTTGGGAATTGGCGGGCTATCTGCACGCTTTCTGCCTCACTGATTTATGGTCTTTATTTATTTATATATACAATTTTATTTTGGGTTTTCGTGTCTGGATTGTGTGGGGCGCCTACCTTTCGATAAGCCTCATTTAGTTTACATTCACTCTCGCTCTCTCTCTGCCATGTTTTATTCGTATTCATTCGGATTCCTGTTGTCAGTCAAGCGTATGCCCCTCGATATGTATACATAAATAAATAAATATATAATAAATATATGTATATATGGGCTTATATATGGCGTAGTATAAGCTTTAGCTGCCTCGTGTCTGCTTTCATTTGATAGCAATATTTCGCTCGTATGTGTTAAGCTTCTTTCTTAAATTTTAACAATGATTTTTCCAACCATAAACTGTAATCTGTTTGCCTTCGGGTTTGCTAGCGCAACTTTCATTCAATGTAAATTATTTACTACTTAATTATGTGCAAATTTGTTTTTGCAAATTAAACAATGAATATTTTATGGAAGGATAACCTCGTTTAACCATATCCAAATTTGATGTAAAGTAAACAATTGTGATAATCTACTCTAGCTGGTCAAGCACAGGGTGTGCGTATGAGTGTGTGTGTGTGTGTGCATGTATTCAAATTTCGATAGAACTTTTGCAAGAATATTGCGTCCTGTTTCTAATTTGTATGCTCTACAAATGTTCTATTTGTTTTCGCTTCGCTTAACAACTTCAGTTTAATAAAAATGTCTTGTTGGAAAAATATTGCGGCACTTGACTTGATTGCCATAGTTTGTTGTCTTTGTTGCTGCTGTTGAATGAGGGAAGTTGTTTGTGTTGCTGCTGCTGCTGCTTGTTGCAACGAAAACCAACAAACAATTTGCCTGTCACTTTCAAGTGGAAACTGGCCCAAGACCATAACACAAAGACAGCCTGCAATTATGCGGCCAAAATGCCGCCTGCAGTTATAACTCAGTTGACCCAAGCTCCAAGCCAAGTTGGGTAATTTTCAGCCGCCAAGCTGCAACAAATAAATCACAAAAAAAAACGGACCACGCAGTGCAAAATGACATTTGTGTGAGCGCATTTTGATTATGGAAAACTTGGCTTAAATGCACCAAATTGGCGGCATTTGAAAGCAAAATGAAAACCAAAATATTGCGCGCTGCCAATTTGGTGTGCTGCAGGTGCAAAAACACGTTTTCACTTATCGAGTTCAATGCCTCGCCAGCAGCAGCAGAGTTGCAGCACCAGCAACAGTAGCTGCCCGCGTTGCAAATTCAATTGCCAAGTTAACTAACGGCCAAGTTAACTAACCGACCAGCCAAGCAGCCAAGCGACCAGCCTGCAACATTTTCCATAGATTTTTCACTTTCACCGACTTGTAATTATTGCACTCGAATTGGATAATTAACTTTATGGGCAGCTTTTTTAGCTGCAGCTGCTGCCGCAAGATGTGCCAAAAGGCCTGGCCACAAATAATTGAGGGCTTATACGTATTTATGTTACAAATTAGTTTGGAAAGTGCACTTAAGACCTTGCTAATTTAAAACGCGGTTAAACGCTCTGTAAAATGTTTCAAACTAAGCCCATTGAATTTCCGCAAAAACATCCTTAACTATGCCCAGCTGACACATTCGTGACAAATAGTTTTGATAGCTGCCAAGTTCCTATAGCTCGATTCTTCTACCAAGCATATGCTGCACGCATTTAACGATTACTACCGGGTGTTCAAACTCTATCGCTACTTTTGGTAATTTGTCACGTACAACAGAATATACCCTATATATAATTCTACAATACACATACAGAATGTGGCACATCGTTAGATAACACAATGTCCACCAAATTAAGGGCCTCATTCAATTTGATAATTTCATTTTGAAATAAATTTTAAATTGAATTCAATAACAAAAAAATAGCTAAATTTGCCACACGCTCGGGGTTATGCGAGGTCCGGCTAAGGACTGGGTAGGAGTAAGGAGCTAGACACTACAAGAAAATTCAATCAAATGGCAACCGACAGCTCGATACAGTCGAAGCGTCAATATGATTGTTGGTCAGAATTGTGTGCAGCTACACGTAAATGCACCTGCCACAATTGCATTTAATAACATTTGCGACACAAAATTGCGGTGACAGTTGCAAGCTGTGACAAGCAGCAAACTTTGTCGTTGAAGATGAAGCTGTAGCAAATTAACGCTCATGGTTGAGTTCGGGGTAAAGCTAATGGTAGAGTTCGGGGTAAAGCTAATGGTAGAGCTCGGGGAAGAAGGATATGGACGGACAAGGATGAAATATTTATAGTTAATCGCAACATCTAATGAATCATTGTATTTCTCTCCCTTTCTGCAGATCAAGTTCTTGAAGACAAAGGAAGGCACCGCCATGGTACAAATGGGCGATTCGGTTGCCGTTGAACGTTGCGTGCAGCACTTGAATAACATTCCCGTTGGCACTGGCGGCAAAATACAGATTGCATTCTCAAAGCAGAACTTCCTATCGGAGGTGATTAATCCATTCTTGCTGCCGGATCATACACCCAGCTTCAAGGAGTACACTGGCTCCAAAAACAATCGATTCCTATCACCGGCACAGGCCAGCAAGAATCGCATTCAACCACCGAGCAAAGTGAGTGCAAGCATAACGAGATTTTAATTCAATTATATTATATACATACATCTTATTCGTATTAGATCTTGCACTTCTTTAACACACCGCCCGGTCTGACCGAAGACCAGCTTATTGGCATATTTAACATTAAGGAGGTGCCAGCCACATCTGTGCGTCTCTTCCCCTTGAAGACAGAGCGCTCGTCTTCGGGTCTGATCGAGTTCCCCAACATTTCGCAGGCCGTGCTCGCCATCATGAAGTGCAACCATCTGCCTATTGAGGGTAAAGGTGAGATAGTGTTGTGTTTAAGTGTTTTTCGAAAAAGCGATACAAATCAAAGTTGGCTATTTACAAATTTTGTGCATATTGCCAGTAAATATAAAATGAATTTGAGAAAAAAAGTTGCACAAAATTTTCGCAAGAAAAAAAAAAGAAATCCACAACTTCCCACACCAACCACAACCCCAAAAAGTAGGCAATATGCAAAAGTTAAGGCGCCATTCTCGCAATGGCCTCTTGACTTTTGCTGCCGGCCCACTAAACCATCACACCAAAACACAACCCAGCACACACCCAACCCCAACCCCAAACCCAAACCACCCACCAATCTTCCCACTTCCCCAAACCACTCGAAACAACCCCACCTCGCGCCAAACTTTTGCTCTTCCATTTTGCTCGGCTGCGCAAAAGTTTTTAGTTATGAGTCGCGTTGAAAATTTTAATTTGGTAATTAAGATAAACAATTTCGGTAGCCAGTTATTTTATTTTATGGCTTCCCAAACCCCCCTCAGCCAGTCCTGCGGCAAAAGCTATTATAACATCTGCTCTGCTGAGCCCCCTTTTCTAGCGAGTGCTTTCTGTCCTGACGACCCATTAAACTTTTACCATAAATACTTTAGAGCAATTTTTGTCGGCAAGCTCCGATTATTATATTTTCATGTTTACATTTGGCTTTTATTTACCTTGTCAACATGGGCTACAACATAGAATAATCAACATTTGATTTCGATTTCGATCGATTTGCCCATTCACTTACATTTATGGGAATTATTTCTAGAAAATTGGCAGCTCAGCCGCATTCAATGCCAGAGTTCTTCTTGCGGCTAATGCAATACAGTCGAGGTCGTTGTTTTAGTAACGGGATTTTACAATGCATAAAAATCCAATAGGTCGATTTCCATTCACACAATATCCTATAAAATACAGGTAATCGATCCACTATGCAGGCGAATGCTATTATATATTCATGTTATCGACAATCGATGCAAGATATTCGACAACAATCAAACGATTTCTGTGATATGCATTCGATTACTTAACCTAGATGCCTGCTGCGTGCTGTAGCTGTCTATGCGAAATGCCGTGCCACGAATAATTTGCATGCATTGGCCTGGCATTGGCACACCTTTTCACAGGTGTTGCCATTGCCAAGTGTGTTGCCTGCACAAGGGTATTCTGCCTATCATTGTTTACACCTTGCGTAAAAATCTTTTATGCAAATACCTGAGCGCAACGAAAGCCTTGCGATGTGAATCTTAAGCAGGAAAACGAGCAGGAGAACTGTGTATATGTGTGTGTGTGTGTATGTATACATGTGTGCGTGCATGTATATTTTGTCAATATTTTGGTGGGTGCTTGCATATTTGTTGCTGATGCATTTCTGCTGCTGTTGCTGCTGCTGCATCGAGTGCCCGCTCGAGTGCATGGTAAATAGTAATTAAAAATGTAGGGAATGCAAATACACTCACACAGGCACGCCCACCCACACGTACACACACGCACACACACGCACGCAGTGCAAACAGCAAATGCTAAATGCAAACAGCTGCCGTTGCATACTTTCAGGCTGTAAAAATTATGCATCTAGCAAAATATTTTGCAAGCCCTCTCGCTCGCACACGCTGTCTCGCTCTGTGCAGGTGTGTTTATGGGCATATATATACACACACTCACTCGTACACAGGCATAGATTTATGTATGGTCGTATGCGTGTGCTCTGCTGATGGTTGGCAATTTTTACATCTGAATGGTTTTGATTGCATTGGTCCCAAAGCATTTTTATGATGGCTACCGCATTTAATTGCCACATAAAACACGCTTAGGCTGTTCGGTTAGTCGGTTTACCGAGTACCTTAACGATCTATCGGGTGTTTCTAGCCCCTTTCTGTAATACTCTCTAATGATTGAGCGAATGGGCTATATATAAGCACTCATAGAAAACTCGTAGCTCAAGTACTTCGATCAGAAGGCTCTTTGTAGTCTGGTGACCTTTTCAGTTTATAGGGTATCAACCTCCTGAACACACATTTCTGCCAAGTTAATGATTTTAATTGCACGCGGCGTCGTTTAAAATCAGGGCCGCGTTGGGTCTTCGGTCATAAACATGGTCAACTTTTCTGATTGCGCAACAAAGTGGAAATTAAATGCCTATTTCCTTTTATCAACCAACCACCTCATGCACAACCCTCCTATCATCCATCCATTTCCCACCCACGCATCCTTTCACTTTTCCGTCCCATCACGAAACTCTGCGAAAAGCAAATAACTTGATTCAGATATACAACACTTATACACATTACTACAACAATACTATAAAAAAAAATCCGGCTTTTTAGCAACGAAGGAACCCCATTTATTCTATAACTATGCATTTTTCTTGCCCCTCTTTTTCCAATCTGATCCAACTCTGGCACTTTAGGCACCAAATTCCCATTCATCATGAAGCTGTGCTTCTCCTCGTCGAAGAGCATGAACGGCGCCTGGAACAATGCGGCCAACGAGGGCATGATCGAGAAGGAGAATGACGGCGATGTCAAGGTGGAGATTTACAATTGAGATTTGATTACCATTGTGTAAGCAGCCAACAACCAGCTGAACAACACAACAACAACAAACAGCAACAACAATAACACAACAACAAACAGCAGACAACAAACAAACAACAAATATACAAATCAAATACAGAACTGGAGGAGTTGAATTTATGTGGAGCATATTGGATCGCGATGAGAAGAGAGGCAGACGTACAACACGGCGACATCAAAAACCACAACAAAGCATATTAAATATTTCAAACACAAACAAATTAGATTCAAATATTGATGGAACGAACATACTGAGTGTAGTCAAGAATGACAAGAAAGCTGATTACATATATTAAATAATAAAATTAAATTATTGACCCACACACATACACACACACACAAGCACACAAGTACACCTAATCCCGACACACACTAACAAATTAATAACTTTAAAGTTTAACTAAATGGAAAATTTATGGATTAAAAACACAACACGCAAACGCATGTAACTTTTAAACGCGCCATTTACTTGTATTTAAAAGAAAGAAAAAAATGAAAATCGAATCACAATTAAACATAATCCCTACACATTCATGTACAAAATGGCGGCGTTCAAAAGCTACACACACGCTCACACACAGCCACACACACAATCACACTCACACCCACACACACATACACCCGGACTCACATCTGCACAGAATTAAACTGAAACACTTTTACATGCGTTTGCGTGACAAGAAAAAACAAGAAAAATACAAGAAATGTTATTGAAATTGTGTGGAAGAATAGCAAAAAAAATTAGGTTAAAAAATTGTTTAGTTGCATTCAAAAACAAAGCAAGACGAAACAAGAAAACAAAACGAAAACAAAACAAAAACAAAACAACAAAAACAACATTGACATTGCTTTGAGTTTGTAAAGTTTCTCGTGTGTGTGTTGCACTTGATGAAATTATAGCAAAACAACAAATTGTAAACAATGTAATATGCAATTTATATATTATAATAAAAACATATATTAAACACACACAAAAAACGCAAAAGCAAAATATGAAAACCAACAAGAAAAAAATCAACTGACTTTCAACTACACATATATATATACATAACATATATATTTTAGTTAATTATATATCATTTAGACTTATGTACGATATGGGATGAAAACAAAAACAAAAACAAAAAAACACAAATGCAACAACAAAATTTCTTTGGACAATATTTCGACAAGTATTCACGTGTGAGACAAAAATCTGATGCTAAAAACAAAATATTTATTGAATCAAAAATATTCTAAAAAAAAACAAAAAAGAGAAGAAAAATATGCGAGAGCGCAAAACGTGTAAAATTAAACCAAAAATTTAGCAATTTTAAATCAAATTTATTAACTTTAGTTTATGCAAATTTCAGCGCAACTTTCTAAAAACAAAAACAAAAATGGAAAAAACTTGCACAAGCCAATGTTTCTTTGAATTATGATTTTTTCTTCTTATAATTAAATATTAACAAAAACGACAAAAAGACAAAAGAACATTAACATTAATTTATGTGCTTAATTTACAACAAAAAGGTTTAAAAAGGCATAAATTTATATGTATGAGCTGTATATGTATTTAAATTAATATTAATTATAATTTTACACTAAATGTAAAAAGCGACAACAAACCTAAAAACAAACTAAAAACAAAACAAAATAAAAAACAATTATAATAACTAAAACAATTAATGCATTAAAAGCATATTAAATTAAGTGCAGAGCGAAATTGAGACAGGCAACAAAAACATGCATAAAAACATAAATCAATATAAAAAAAACAAAAAATATTTTTGAGGCGTTTTAAGCTTAGAAGACAAGAGAGCCAAACATTTCAAGAGAAAAACTCCAAAACATTTTGGCGTGACGCATAATAAAACCTTTATAAATAAAAGAAAGAGAAAAAGAAAAAGAAATATCAGCAATAAAAGCAACAGTAACAACCATATCAAAGGCGTATGTTAGATTAAATGAATGATAACAAGGCAAATATAATAACAAATCAATTACTATTAATTTCATTTAATTTTTAAACAATTGCAGCTAGTTATTAAATGAATTCTTCATTATTCTTAGAGTCTGTGTACATTAGGCAGGGCGACGATCCATATATATATATACATATACATATATATGACCTTTGTTCTTAAATGCAACGAATACTATATGCTATATAGAGCCGTTAAACGAATTTCTCATTCACACACACACACACGCATACGTACACACATGCATACAGACACACATGCATACACACATGCATACACACATGCATATACATATGCATATACACATGCATACACATATGCATACACACATGCATATACATATGCATATTCGCATGCATACACACACATGCATATACACACATGCATACACACACATGCATACACACTTACACACACACTGCATACACACACACATGCATACACACACGCATCTTTCACTTTTATTACTACGTGCAATTATTGCTTTAATTGAATAAAAAACAAAAGAAAAAAGTAAGAAAAAACACTTCATTCTATTTAATTTATTTGCAATTCTCTGCTCATTCGTTTATTTCATCTATTATTATTATGATTTTTTTTAACGCGTCTTAGTTTTATGTAAATTGCTGTAAATCGTATAAATTGTAAAATACTTTTCTATAATTAAGTATAATTGTACTTAATTTAAACAATTAATGCATCTTGATTTATGGACAGAGGACAAAACAAAAACAAAAACAAAAGCAAAAACAAATCTCGTTTATTTTCTTAAGAACCTAAAGCAACAACGATCTTGAAGCTCCTATTTTAGTGCATAAACAAATGAATAACATAATAATATAATTAACTAATTCTCGATGATACAACAATTCAACGTGGTAGCTATATAATTTATATGATTAAAGCAGAGACCATTCAAATGGAATTTAATGTTTAACTTTTAGTTTCTTATGAGTTAAAGCAAACAGAAAATATATATATATATTTCTATATATAGTTATATGTATAATTTGTTTTATTTAATATTTAAATTTTGTTGTTATTTTTTAACGCGTTTATTGTGTGCCCAAAGTTTGTAATACGCGCGCTCGATTCTTTTGATATAAATATATATATATATATGTATGTGTGTATGTAAAATTATTTGGCAATTGTATTTGTATTTGTCTCACATCGATTCGTTCGTACTTCAAGCTCTCTATGGAAGAAACTTTTTGTTTATTATATATGTTTTTACAGGAATTGAAACGTGACAAATAAAAAAAACTATAGATAAACTCGCAAGAAGCCAGATCCTAGCAAACGCACAGCCCAACGCCCTCTTTAGTTTTTTATTTCAACAAAATGATAAACGATAAAACAAGATAATAAACTAAACTAAAACTAAACTAAACTATACCAAAAAAGATATGCCAAATTGTTAAAGCGTAAATCCTGAATTCTTAACATATCGAAATTTATAAGGCCGCTTAAGTTAAAACGATTTTACAAATTAGGCATTAAAAATGTGTATGAAAATGACAAATGAAATGAGAAATGAAAATGAGAAATGAAAATGAAATGAAAATGAGAAATGAAAGAGCCCAGAATACTTTCACTGCTAACAAAACATATTCCCGTTTGTTAAGAACAAAAACGAATCCTGATCAAAAATATTTAAAAAGGAACGAAAAAACGCCCAGCAGCAAATTGTATATTAAATATATGCAATTCTAGATCTAAGCAATATTGAGTTAAGTTTGAGAAACAAACCGAACAAAAACCTTTAAAAAGTTCTAGCCAAATTATTTTCATTTGATTTGCCTGCGTTAACAATTCGAGAATTAGCCAAAAAGAGAAAGAAAATTTTCCAACTTTAGTAACAATTTTTGCACATTTGATTTATAAGCATTGGAAATCGTTTATTAAAAGTCTAGCTAAATTTCGTTAAAGGAAAATTAATTATGTTAAATTAAGGTTGTCAGCGAATTGAATTTTTGTTAAAAGATAAACCCAGGCCCAGCCCCCCGCCCCCCGCCCCGTCCTTAGTTTGCACAATTTTGCAAATCGCTTGAATCCCTTTCGATTTGTATTTCCGCGTAGTTTTCAACTCTAAAAAAACAAAAGACAAATGCGCATGGGGCACAAGGTAGGTGCTGTTTATAAATAACTCGAACGATATTTTTACCCCCCGTTTGACTCGAGCGTATGCTCTACACGGTTTTACTTAGTTCTTGTAATTCGCATACCACACACCAATTACACAGCAAAAACAACAACAACAACAACAGCAACAAGAAAATGGACCAGTTTATTCAGCATTGAATTGACAACCACCAAGAATCAAAAACCAAATAAAAGAGTTATGAGAAATTATATACATTATAGAAATTGATGAAACCGTCCAAATATGATGAAACAGCAACAACAACAACAAACAACACCAGACACCGAACACCTGACACACGAGTTGAAAACTGCTAACACAGAAATAGAAACAACCTCAAATTGCCTGTTGCCACTGGAAACGTTTTTATCAAAACATATTTCATACTTCAGGCAGTTATCGATAAGTTATCGGTTTGCTAGCGACTAATCGGCAAGTTCTGATGAATAGTTATCGATAACGTAAATTTCTTGCGTATTGCAGAGCTGAAAAGGGAGGGCAGATTAATTTTGCCTTCCGCCAATTTCGTGTCAATCGAGCAATCGATGCTTGTAATCGATACTTGTTATCGATTCTTGTAATCGATGCTTGTAATCGATACACGCAATCGAAAGTCATCGATAGCAAAGATTTCACACATATTGCAGACTCGAAAAGGGAAAGCACAAGCTTTGCCCCCGCCTGCCTCATTCTGTGACATTTTAGTCGCCGCGCCTATAAGTATGCCAGGAAAACACGCTTCGAAATTGTTTTGAAGTCGTTTTGAAATCATTTTGAAATCGTTTCCAGTCGCACAGGCGGTTTTTATCTGAATATTCCAATACCATGCTGCTTACACGAGTTACAACTACAACGCTAAACAATGAAAACATTTTATTTGCTAAAAAAAAAGACAAATGAAACCAAAAACAATTTTCTATGAATTTTCTTGCTAAACATTTTGCTATGATTTTGGTTTTTCCGACAAAACAAATTGAAGCAAATGAAAATAAAACAACAAAAACACTAAAAACAAAACAAAACAAAACCAACAACTTTGTACACCGAAACGAATTCATAATAATCTATGATGAATATGCATATTGAGAGTAATCCACGAAAAAAAAGAAAACTAAACAGAAAAACAAAAAGAAGAAGATAAAACAAACGAAAAGCTACATATGAGAAATGAGCATAAAAGATACAACTACAACTATATTCTTATAGGCTTATAGTTTATACTTACATACATACACATACATACATACATACATACAAGTACTTATATATACATTAAACAAATATTTACATATAAACTATATACTATATAACGAGTACATACACATACACGCATAGTAATGCAATACACACAAACATATGTAGCATATATGTACATATATATACATACATATATATGCATATATGCGTACATATAGTTTTTAAAGTAAACAACAAAAGAAGCAGCGCGTGTCAATTTTAAATGCAAGCTAAAACTTAAATCTCCAAAAAAAAAAAACAAAACGAAAAGCGTTCATTTATTCGCTTTTGGCATGTTGAGGAAACATAACCAAACTTTTACATAATTACACCACAAATTACACAAACTACACAAAAGACACAGACAGACTCAGATACAGATACAGCTAAAGATACAGATACAGACACAGATAACAGACACAAATAACAGACACAGATAACAGACACAGATAACAGACACAGATAACAGACACTGGTAACAGACACTGGTAACAGACACTGGTAACAGACACTGGTAACAGACACTGGTAACAGACACTGGTAACAGACACTGGTAACAGACACTGGTAACAGACACTGGTAACACACACAGATAACAGACACAGATAACAGACACAGATAACAGACACAGATAACAGACACAGATAACAGACACAGATAACAGACACAGATAACAGACACAGATAACAGACACAGACCACCCCACACCATCAACCAAACAACACAACAACACAAACAACACAGATAACAGACACAGATAACAGACACAGATAACAGACACAGACAAAGTTTTAAAACTAAAAAACGAAAAGAAAGAAAAGGACAACTGCATAGTGTAGTCGTACGCGTAATTACTGGTGATAATTTTGAAAAAATCTTTAAACATATTATTAACAAGTAAATACCAAAACGAAAAGAAAAAAAAAAAAATCGACAAAAAAAATATACTCGTACATTAACTTACACAACATACTGTAATTGCTACGTAATCTTAGCAGCTATGAATTTTGTCCCCACTTCCCCCTCCAAATAGATGTCTATACTATATATACGATATATACACACACACACACACACACACACACACACACACACTCACGCATATATATATATAATATATTCCAAGACATTCCTAATTCAAGTAATTATCAAACAAGTTTTCGTGCACAAAACAAACCAAAAAAGGAAATTAAAAACTTGCAGCACAGGCATTCGAAAATCAAGAGAATTTTGTTCAGTGTATTAGCGTATTAGGCATGGAATTTAGCAAACAGTATTTAGTTTTACCCATAATTGCAATATGTGTACATAAACCAACCCAAATACACACACACAAGCCCGCACACACACATACACGCACACACACGCACTTTTGCGCATCTGTGTCTCTCATTTGGGAGCTACTTGCGATTTAAGGCACACTCTTCAAATAATTTATTGTTTCATTTTAATCGCAGGCGATTTCACTACGTGTGTGTGTGTGTGTCTGTGTGTGTGTGATTGCGTGCATGTGTGCGTGTATTTGTGCGCGCGTCTGGGATGGTAATAATTGCATACATTTGCGGCGCCTATTTGTTGGTGTGCGTTAACGTCTCATTGTGCTTAATTGCAAAATGTGGACTCCCTTGGCGACACTGTAGTGTATCGATAACAGAACCTGAATTCCTTTAAAACTTAAGAGCGAGTATTTGAAATTGAGAAACTTTCCAATCAATTAAAGCAATTCCGTTGCGAAACAACAAAGAAAAGCAAATGTGGCTAGCAAATCGATATTTATCGCTTATGGAACTATTTGAAGCATCAATAGCCAGCTATTTTCGATATTCGATTGTCGATAAGTTATCGCAGCCATCGGCAACAGTAGCGTCGCTTACAGTAGTTACAGCTCGCAAATAGACGCGTTAGGCGCTTTAGTTAACAATTGCTCACTTGATATATTTGGCATCTAATTTAGCAGAGTGGACGAAAACGAGCAGCAGACCGACTCCTAGATTTATGTGACTCCAAAAGCACAGGACATCGACCGGTTGTAAACTAACACACACAGACACACACACAACACACACACACACAACATAATGGAACACAAGACAAACACACTTTAGATATAGAGCTAGAAAGAGAGAGAGAGAGAGCGTGAAGTCCCAGAAAAGTTGTTTAATTTGGCGGGTGCAATAAATATATATAATTTGACTTGTGTTTAGTTAACACAAATTCATCTTACTAATAATAATAATAGCAATGTTAATATGCAATTTAGTTGAATTTGCGTTGAACGTTTTAGTTTAGTTAATGGATTAATTTAATTTTAGACTCGATTGAATAGGGCGGAAATAGTTCTTATAATTTCAGCAACACACAGATACGAATACACACACACACATAGCCACTTGTTAAACTAATCCACCGAATAAAAACAATCTCATTAACTAAATTTAATTAAATTAAATTTTAAAACAAAAGTAAACGAAACACTTTCAACTATTTCCGCTTGCTTTAAACGTATTTGTCTTTTGAGTAGTACTAATATTTATGCCGCGACTGTCGAGACACGCTGAGTAGTAGTACAGCATACCTTTGCGCGTGTGCATTCAGATTACTTGATAATATTACCAATAACAAAAAACAACAACAACAGCATAGCAACAAATTTAAATTGAATTTTCTAAGTGTTTAGTGGAAAACGTAATTTATTTAGAGCGAAAAAAAAACAAAAAGAAAACAAAAAAATACAAGAAATACAACATTTACACTTGAAGCTTACACTCAACATTTTCATACATACTAATTATACACATATATATGCATATATATGATAACATAACAATACATACATAATATACTTAATACACACACATACATATAAACAAGCATACACATACAGTCATACATACAAACAATATGCCGCAAATCCGTACTAAAAGCAAAACAATAAAAATGGCAAACTTTTGATAACAACTTTTCAATGATTATGAACAATTTTTCGAAAAAACACGTTTCTGCATCTCGTATACACACACACACACACACACATAGGCACACACACATAGACACGAATACTAACAAAAGGTAATTAAATAAACCAAACTCACAACAAAACAAAAACAAGTTAGAAACTTAACTCAAAATTCTATCATTGCACAGCAAATTTGTTTAGACACACACTCACACACACACACACACATAGGCACACACACACACAGGCACAAACACACACACAGGCACACACACACGCACACAGTCACACAGTATGACAAATTATAAACAATTATTAAAAAACTACTATTTATTAAATGTTGTTAGCATTTCCAAAACAAAACAAAAAACAAAAAAAAATGCTGTAGTGCAAAAACTAAAAAAAAAAAAACAAACGAAAAAAATTGTAAGCAAATACATTAAAAAACTTTACTTAAATTTAAGCGCAAATACAGTCAAAAACAAAAGCGAAGAGAAATTCGATGCAAACGAAATATCTCATAGAAATACATTAAAAACAACCACAACAACAACAACAACAAAACAACAACAACAATACAACAATAAACAAATACATAATACAATTCTTTGATCTTGAGCAAAACAAATAAATGAAATACTTAAACTTATACACAAAAAAAAAAGAAAACTCAAAAAAAAACTTTGTTTTATTTCCCACAAATTAGCGAGAAATAAAAAATAAAAACAACATCTTATGTTTACTCACATTGAGAAGAAAAAAACTCACCTATACTTTTATCATATTTACAGTTAACAAAACGCAGTACAACAACAACAACAACATTACAACAAGTACAGTTAGTGGCCGCATAACAACAACAACAACTACAACAAGCACCACAGTCAACCAAAAACAACATCAACAACAACAACAACAATAAGAACCCCCTTCATTACAAGAACAAGTCCACGTACAACCAACGAAGTATACCTAGTCATATACGGTCTAATGTAGAACAACAACAACAACAACTACAAGCACTACAGTCAACCAAAAACAACATCAACAACAACAACAACAATAAGAACAACAACAATAAGAACCCCCTTCATTACAAGAACTCTTCCAAGTACAGCCAACGAGGTATTCCTAGTCATATACGGTCTTATGTAGAACATCAACAACAACAACTACAACAACTACTACAAGCACGACAGTCAACCGAAAACAACATCATCAACAACAACAAGAACCACCTCCATTACAAGAACTAGTCCAATTCCAACCAACGAAGTATTCCTACTCTCATATACGGTCTTATGTAGAACGCCAACAACAACTACTACAAGCACTACAGTCAACCAAAAACAACAACAACATCAACAACAACAACAAGAACAACAACAATATGAACCCCCTTCATTACAAGAACTAGTCCAATTCCAACCAACGAAGCATTCCTAGTCATATGTAGAACAACAACAACAACAACAATTTACAACTTTCCAATGAAAATAGTTCAATTTCAAAGAAAACTTTCCAAATTATACATATATTATTTTAGATTATATAATATTTCTGAAAAACTTATCAAGAATATTTGCAAATTTTTTATATATATTTTCCAAGCATTTGGGAACTGCAAGTTTCATATTCAAAAAGTTTTATTTTACTTCCCAAAAATTAGCATTATTTTCTGATTACATTTTTTCAATAGTTTTCTTAACTTTTTTGTAGCAGTAAATATTAGAAATTCCCTTTAAGCTTGTTCATACAGTTGTAGATCTTTTTGAACGCAAACCAATCGAAAGTTTCAATTCTTTTCGAAATTCCAATTTACGATTAGCCGAAATCAACTTCGAAATTCTCGAGCGCGCGTTTCTTTTAAGCCTCATTTTGCCTGCTGCATGCGGTAAGTAATGCCCGTAGCTAATCTTACATAACTTTAGTTTAAGTGCATAAAATTTATAAGAAAAAAAACGCACAGCAATTTAAACACATTTGAGGCTGAGTTTAGTTTACTTTAGCAGAGTTTCCCAACCTTAAACAAAACCCATTTAAATCCAAATACAAATACGCAAAACCAGTTCCGGCCGTAAATGCCAAATTCCTTTGTTTAGATTTAAGCCCACATGGGGCTTAGCTGATGATCAATGGGGCGCATCGAATTGTTAAATTAAATTATTTTCATTTATAATCGAATTTATTATAGAGCCCAAAAAATGAAAATAGGGGTAAATAAAGCGAAGCCCACATGAAATTAAATTTGATAACCTCAACAATTTCATTTGCTGCACGCACAAAACTAATAAACAAACAAAAAAACAAACACAAACAAACATGTAAACAATAATAAAATGCGCGTGACAGAGCAGCGGAAAAGCGATGCGGAAAGTTAAGCAGCAGCAGCTAAAGGCAACGACTAGAAGTTACCCTGTATAAAGTTCGAAAGTGCAGCCATAAAAAAGTTCTTATCTTATTGCTTAAATATTTCATTTAATACTTTTATTCATTTTCTTGGAGAAAGTTGTAAATGAATAGATCTGCAAAAGGATTGATCTGCGCAGGATATGCTAGAATCTACATATATACAAAATTTGTTGACTTTAGCTTTCCTTAAAGATTCCTTAAAGATTCCATATAGGTCCTGCGTAGCTGAGTTCGGAACAAGAGTTAGATTAGTACTGCAAGATCAAGCATTTGCGAAGTTAGCTCTCACTGCAAGATGCCTCAGTCATCATACCCCTTGCTCACTTGTGTAGGGTAGCTCATTTTTGGCAAATGCATTGCAAAAGGTTGAATTTGGTTGATTTGGTCAGAAACCAAATTCAGCGCTCGATGTGCAACATTTTGTGGCACTCGAATGTGTCAGAGTTTGAAGGGCAGCCGGAAAGTTGACAAAACACAGGCTGAGATGAAAAGTAACACATTTTCGATTCGATTTGGCCAACTTAACAAGTTTGTTCAAGTTGCCAAATTTGAGTTAAAAAACTGCTGAACGCTTGAATGCATTCTTTATTTTTGGGGCAAGCTGCGTTTAATATTGTTTAATTAAGTTTGGCCAAAGCCTGGGGTTCAAATAGAAAACTTTTTCGCATAACCAGCTCGGCTGCCCTGAGCTGGCCCCTAACGAGCGCCCAAAAAGGGTTCAATTTGCCCAATTTATCAACTGGCTGTGACATATGTCTGTCCGACTGTCCATCCGTTCGACTGTCCGTCCGTCTGTCCTCCTGTTCGCGTGTCAGTCTGGCTCTTGGAATGTTTGCGTACGTGTGTCCGCAGTTGCCACAACCCTTAGAGCCTAAGCCAAGCCCTGTCTGGCTCAATAAATAATTTACTTAAGCCTAAGTTTTATGTAAAGTAGCAGATATTGCATTGCAACCGTTTTGTAATCCTTTGTCTATTATTTCATTTGCGAACGCAAAACCAAACCGAAACGAACCGAACCGACTTACATAAATATTCCATTTAAAATGCAGGCCAACCGCCTAGGAGTGTGTGTGTGTGTGTTGGGTGAGTGGGTGTGGCTAAAGGCTTATCCCTGGCATTTCGCCTGCCATTGTCATTCCGTTTGAGTCCGTTTTCTATGCTGTATTTATCTTAGCTACATTTATTTAGTTTTCATTTTATTCTATTTATTTGTTGCCACAACAATGGCTGTCGTTTTCTTATTTATTCGCTAGCTTATTCTGTGCTTCAGATAGTTTTTATTGCTGTCCCTTAGTTAGTTGGGTTTTTATTGTAGTTGGCGTTAAATTGCATGTCGCATGTGTCCGACTCGTTGACCATTGATTGATGGCAGTCGGCAGCTGCCGGCGCTAGAGATGAGCGCGTCTCGGCACGAAATCGGTCACGAAATCGGACACGAAATCGGACACGAAAAATGAACCAAAAACGAAACACGTTTCCGCTCTAGCTTGAAGCTGAACAACTAAATACAATGAAATCCATTTATTTCAAAATTTCATTAATTTTTATTAATTCTCATTTATTTCGCCCTTTAAATTTACTTTTGTATTATAGTTTAACTTATCTATTCTTCCCCTACCCATTGCTTGGTTCCATTTCCTCCTTGTTTCTTGTCATTCAAAAATGCATTAAAAATACGAAAAATTGCTGGAAAATATTGAAAGAGCTTATTTACTAGAACTACACCCAAAACATATATATATATATACAAATCTTGATAGAAACTTTTCCATTTTCCGCTGATTTGTAATATAAACGGAGTAATTAGAGCTGGGCCGATTAGCTGGGTCTAATTATTCATAAAGTAAAGGGACCAAATTTTTGTTGCTTACACGTAAAGTTTGTTTAAAATTTTGAATAAATTCTTATATTTTATACAACATTTTGTCCATATCAAATGCTATGATTTAAGCTTTTTGGCCATTTTGTTGCTTCGTGTAAAAACATAAAAAATACTTTAATAATAAAACATAAAATTTGACATATCGCCTTGATAAGATATACTGCAGAACTTACTTTAAAAAAAAACACATTGAAAATAATCAAATAATAATTCCATAAAATGCGTCAGAGTGTAAATATTCAAAGTATATACATACATATGTATATGAAAATACTGTAAGAAAAATAATGGAAAAAATGACAAAAAGAAATATGTTTAAAAATATTGAAAAGATTCAACATTTAACAATTGATGTAATAGAGATTAGATAATGTTTATATAACTTTATATGGCAATTGAAAACGAAATTTGTATTATTTTCCTTTGCTTGTTTCGCATTTGTTTTATATTTTTATAAATGTGTTGCGCTAAGAACAAAAACCAAAAAAAAAAAACAAAAAGAAGAAGAAAAAATGATAAAAAAAATGGGTACAATAATTTACATTTAGTAGAAGAAAAGGTCCAGTTAAGGAAATGAAAAAGATGTGAAACGAAACGAAACGAAATGAAATGAAACGAAATGAAATGAAACGAAGTGAAAGGTTCAACAATTTGCTCATAGATCCAATTGCCATGTGGTTGGTTGACTAGTTTTCGTTCTCTTTGTGACATGAAGTATATATATATACAACTAGAAAATGAAAATAACATTTAAGCCTAGCATACAGAAATAAACAATAACAATAAACTACACCAATTAAATGTAAACGCACTTCAATTACAACTTAGCTTAGTGTCAATTGTCTTTCAATTATTTCGAACGGTCGAACGTAGCAAAAACTGCACAATAATCAATTAACGATAGGCTTAATACATACTAACAGTATACATATAGCATAGTTTTAAATGCACTAACAACAATTTATCATTTACAACAAATTCGGGTGTAATTAGATATCTAATTTTGTGTATTTAAGCAACAAGAAGTTCGATTGAATGCATTTCCCGATGCGTGCGAACCAAACGATCCTAATGTCAATTTCAAGTTAAACTTAACTGTAGTTGTGTAATTATATACTCCATATACATACATATATATATAAATACTATGTATATGTACACAGATAACGGTTAAATATTTAAGCCAAAAACAATTCAAATTCGATGTGCAAAAAGAGTTACTTTAGCCACAAACAAAGGTACTTTATGTAGTAGATGCAAAACAACAACAAAAACTTTGTCGCAAATTGCTGCGAAATCAATTCCAGAACGCGCACACACTCACGCACACTCACACGCACACTCTCACACGCACACTCCACACACACGCACACTCACACACACGCACACTCTCTCACACGCACACAGTCACTCACTTCCGCTTTGGCAAGCCGAACTCAATTTACATTTGTATAAAAAAAGAAAAGGATAAAGTTGAACAAAACGATTCGAAAAGCGTGATGTAGTTTTTTTTCGGTCACCAAATCAAATGTGATTTTGCTATATATATATACAGATATATATATATATATATATATATATAAAACAAGATTTAAAGATTTATATATATACAACACATATGCACTTTAACTATATACAACTTACTTGCATCTTTCTTGTTTGTGTGTGTGTTGTTATTTGTGTTTTCTGCAAAGCAAACATTTTGGAACAAATGTTTAATGTAGCATACTCTTAGGCTTACGCCATGTTCTGAATTTCAGATTCACATGCAATTCACTGAACTTTTCTTTACTTTTCGTATATGCTCTAAAGGTTCTAACGGAGCTTTGGTATACAAAATCGATACAAAATCGCTTAAAGTTTGTTGCAATACGTGAGAAAGTGAAATTCAGAACACAGCTCTTTGACTTGATTTTGATCAGTTAATTAGCTCTTTATATATTTAGTTTGATTTTCTAATTTTGTTTGTTTTTTCTTTCACTGACTAAATATGTATAAATGGAGTCCAAATAAAAGCCACCGCCTCTATATCTAAAAAAAAAAAACCAAAAAATATAGAAAAATACAAAAAAAAATGGAAATTAGAGAAAATTGTGAACAAATTGTGTCTATGCTAAATAAATGTAACTATAAAACAAAACAACAAGAAGAATAAGAAGAACATGAAGAACAAGAACATTTAACATTAAAGACAGTTGGATAAACGTAAAGTACAGCTCGAGTACCCGGCATGTACTCGTGCTTGTAACTAAAAGATACTTATATACAGCATTATACACATTATATACATAATAACTATTAAATACTAAATATACTATATAGAGAATATACACATATGTACTTATACAGGATAATCTTACATATATATATACATATGCAAAAATCCTTTTTGGACAAATTTTTCGATGTTGCTAATACAGTGAACACACACAACAAACGACAAAAGTAACTAACCACTACAATATACATATATATATAAACAAAAACTGTGTAACAAAACAATGTAAGTAGACGATTTGTAAGTGTTTGTGGTGCAACCTGGTCGAGTATAAAAGTTAAAAGAAAAGAAAACTAAAAGAAAATGAACAACTTTAAGAGAATATTTAACAAACCATGCTAAACTGTCTCAAGCAATAGGCTACCAGCTGCTTCAATCTTTTTGGCACAAATCTTGCTAACCGATCGGGTGCTGATGAATTGGGGACGTTAAGTGTGTACATTTTGACGAAGTCTTGCATTTGATGCCTGGGAATTCATAGTTGATTTCAAGCTAACCAAACCGCACTCAAGCATTCAAGTATCTCATAGATGTATCTATAACTTTGTATCTATCATGTTTTAGAACTACCCACCAGCTGCTCTTCCAACAAGATGCAAAGCAAAGAAAGAGAGAACGAAAGATAAACGCCAGACAAACAAACTATACAAGTTCTTTTCCAATGCAAATTGATATGCATACATACATACATACATAGATACTTAATGCTACCTTATGTAGGGTATATCAATATCTAAAGACATGTTTGCCATCACCTACAAGAGATGCTCTTCTCAACGCTGACTGCAGAAATACCACCATATTTAAATTAAACTAAATGAAAACTAAAACTTAAACTAAAACTTAAACTAAAAGAAATCTTGAGTATATTTTAACTGTCTCTCTCTGGCATACACAACACACTTTGCCTCCTGCAGGACTCCAAGGCGTGGCTCGTGTATGCAAAAGAAACCAAAAAGAACATCAAGTAAATACAATTTAATAGCATTAATTGAACTAATAATAATAATAATAATAATAATAATAATAATAATATACATACATACATCAAATATATTTTATTAGTAGCAAAATTTAACGGTAACGACTACATACAATACAAGCTAAAACGAAAATAATAATAATAAAAGATAAATATAATACAAATACGAAAAATATATATATATTAAATAAATAAATAAATGTTATATAGCTGTTAAGTGTGTATTGAAAATCATCGCAAAACAAAAACAAAAAACAAAAAAAAGGCAACTCAACCAACAAAAAGTTGTTAAGTTTTTCCGCTTTAAGTGTCAAATTAGCTAAATATTGTAATTATAATATTAAAAATAAACAAAAAGAAAAAACTTAAAGAAAATACAAATAATTGCTTGATAAAGACAACTCTTTAACGACAAGAAACAATTTTTAACTGTTAGCGCAAATTTTAATTGTAAAGAAAACTAAAAGAAAAACTAAAAGAAAAACTAAAAGAAAATAACACACAATTTAGTTAAGCGCATTGCGAGATTTGTTAACGATAAAAATTATGAGATTTTATTTAATTTTTAAAGAAAAACATAAACTAAATGCATAAATACATGAAATTGAAATGCCAAAAAAACCAAACACAAGCAAGGTAAACGTTTACTTCGAGGCCCAAGAAATGTTGTCGAATCCTTAAAAACGAACAATTATTAAATCTACAGACAACAATTAGGAAAACTCAACAATAAACGTTGAACAATGAAAAGCGAAGACTGAGGAAAACAGCCCGAGGAAAAAGATAAATATAAAATGTGCATACATCAGACGTAATCGTACTCGTGCTCTCGTATATATCGTATGTGCGAAGAATAACCAAAAACCAGAACATTTAAATGCAGCTAACAAGAAAACAAACAAACAAACAAGCAAACAAACAAACAATAATAACAATTACCAGAGTAATATGACAGACAGACAGAGCATTGTAAGCCGTGGCAAGTTATGTGGCAAGCAAAACTTAATGCATGCAAAAGAAAACATATTGTAAAAGCAAACCGAAATGCGAATAAATAACAATTAAAATTAAATATTTAATTCAAATTGAAAAGTTTTATTTATCTTGAATGCGGGCCGACTCGCTGGCTCAACGCCGCCTTCTGTTGCATAGCGCCCAAATGTTGCATGCCCAAGGGTTGTTGTTGTTGCACAATCTGTGCTGCTGGCAGCAACACGCTGCGCTAAGTTTGGCTTCTTCAGGTGGCACTTTTATGTTGTTGAAATATTAAAGTTATTAAACCTGAAGATTCCATTGACAAGCGCTCTGCCAAATACTTCCAGAGCACTACAAAAGCCAGTGCATATTATTATCCCGCATGCAAAAGGAAATTCTAGGAAATCTCTCTACATGCGATTTGTGCGACGACATCGAACATCTCGGATAAAGATTGTTCGATTGCGATCAAATATGCCATCGAATGCCAACCAAAAACTCCCATTCCAGCCAGGACTTGACCCAATCTGAGACTTGAGGCCTGGAGAGAAGGTCTATTTTTGCAATAGATGGTTTTAAGTACTCTAAAGAAGCTTGTTCCTGTATCTTGGCTTATTGCAGTTCCGACTATCGAGAAGGTAAACCTTTTAAGACTCATACGGATCCCAGCTATCGTTTGGGACAAATCACTTACAAATTTCACTTACCATGGATTGGTGCTGAACTCTACAAATGATGAAAGCTGAAGGAAAACAAGATCTTGGCTGATTAGGTTCTCCAGCATAGAGGTCAGTTGGGAACCATCGACTCGGATCATTGTCAAATGCAAATGTCAAAGCCCATAAAGATAATTTTTTTTATTTCTGCTCAAATTTAGTTCAATAACTTGCTTTATTTAACAACATGTAATGGAGATGACCACATTTTTATTTGTGGAGTCATTTTATTGCATTCATTTGACTGCAGCAACAAAACGATAAGAGAAAAGAAAGATGAAACCTCAATTAATTTTATTCAATGTCAAAATATGACACTTGACAATGCACAGATTACAAATTCGTAATAAATATAAATAAAAGTAAAAAGCAAAAGCTGAACGGCAATTGCGACCACATGGAAAAGCTGAGACTAGTTTATCAAATTGCCCGATATGGCATGCTAGACAATTAACTTGCTGAACTTCGCATAGTTGTAAGTCGTAAATGTGGGGGGTAAATCTAGGGGAGGGGTCAGTGAGCAGCAGCAGCAGCAAATGACTTCATTAGTTTAATTACACAAATTTTTTTTGTAGTGCAGCCAAAAAGTTGCACTCAAATGAGCGGGCAGCGCGCTGCCGAGAAATCATGCCGAAAAAAGAAAGAAAACAAAATAATTAAAAAAAGGGGGAAAACCCCGAAAAAAGTTGAGTTCAAGTCAGTTAACAAACGTTTCTTGACTGCCTGCAAACAACAATTGTTGCTTGGCCAAAAGAGATAATGAGGCAAAAGGCAAAAGCTGGCAAAATGGCGTGAGAACACAGCCACCTTCTCCCGCTCCTCCCCGTTCCCTTGTCACACTTTTCGCTGCTGCATAAAATGGCCAAATTATGCAGCAAGAAAAGGCAACCGGAGCAGAAATCTTTGCCAGCTGCCAAAAAAAGGAGCAGCTGCCAAAGCCTTAACAACTTTCCAACTGCTTATAGCCATAAAGTTAAGCAGCAGCTCGTACGCAGCCTTTGCTTATGTAATTAAGAGTCGAGACTGAAGGAGGATTTACTTTTTTTTTAAGATATATTTCAGCCTTTAAATAATTATATTCTACATGCTGCATAAGAAGCCTGATCGCGCTTAAGATTCATTGACCTCCAGTGGGAAGCTCGAACTACTCGCACTTTCCTCTTATGAGCGCACTTCCTGACATCCTCGGGCAGCGCAAGCGTCACCTTTCTCTCATTTTGATTACATATTAACCTCATCCAAGCATATTGAAAGCTTAGATTCCCGGCTATATGCCATACATAATTCCACAACGTCATTTCTAGCCCTTTTCACGTCTGGCCGCACACACTTCGTATCGAATAACATTATTAGTGCTTTTCTCTTGCGCACATTTTCCTTGGCACACAAACTTTTACCATAATGGCATATCGGCTAGGTACCCGCCACACTCCGACCCGCCCCGCCAGCAACCACTTGCCACCTATCCGAGCTCAACGGGGCCCATTAAAGAATGCATCAAAAAAGCGGAAATTGCCTTTTTTCCAAAGCCTTTCCAAGCTGCAAGTTTGTCGGTTTCATATTGAAAATTAGCTGCGCTCAGATATTAATGTGCAAATTGCATTTGCCAGTGATGCGCATCCACCGGGTGCAGAGAAAAAAGACAAGCAACAAAAATTTGCTTCAATAAAAATGTTGAAAAAAAAAGGAATGTTATAAAAAATTATGCTGCACATGCGAAGCTAAAAAGTCTTGCTGGCAAAAACTAAGTTTCAATGGTAAAATAATTATTTTTCATTAATATTACAGGTGTGCCAAGAGGGCACACACACACACACGTCCATTAGTTACACCTGTTGTCCATTCGCAGAGCCCGCAAAACTGACAAAGCCAAAATAAACTTGGTCAGGGGAAAAATGGAAAAAACACTCTGGTGCGAGAAAATTAGAAAATACATTTTTCAGCATTAAAAATTGTTCGACGTGCGGAGATTGCGGTAATTTCGCTTAACAGTTAGTTGCTGCCACACACACACAGACCATCGCACACACACACACACGCCGCGACCAGCGGTTGGCAATGTTTCGACACATGCTGCGGTGCCAGTCAAACACACCTGCTCGCTAGTTGGGCGGTCGGGCGGTCGGGCGTTGGTCTCTGGGGGAGGTAAGCGTGTGGGCGGCGCTAAATGTCGAGAGTGCAGCCCAGCTGTCGGATGGAGGGCATGAGCACATAAGGACACAGCACGGAGGCCAGCAGCTGGCACTTGACATGAGCAACGGGCAACGAAACAACTCGAGGGCCTTCGTTCAACTACTTTTGCACACTCGCAACATTTTGCTTCCGTTACAAAATGGCAAAAGCACACACAACACACACACACACACACACACACACACACACACACTCACACACCCAGCACACACATGAAGCAACACATTTACACATGATACATTTAGACTTGGAGCTGGCTAAAAAAAAAGTGTAACTAAAACAATTTGAAATAAGATACTTCACGCAAACAAAAAACAGAAAGAAATATGTACAAAAAAATGTATATGGAGCTGGCAAATTTATAACTCAATTCTGAGTCCGTTAGACTAGCTGGATATTATACTAGAACAGTTAGTTTATAGCTGTGAGATTTATAAAATGTGCTCAGAGCTGGAAACTTATGTCTAAAAGCAACGTTTGGAGAAAAACTCGAAGTTACATTAAGTATATTTCATATGGGTTTTCTTTAATTCTTTCCTAATATCTGATAAATAATTAGTTTAATATATAAACAAAAAAACAAACAAAAATATATAGATATAGATATAGATATAGATATAGATATAGATATAGATATAGATATAGATATAGATATAGATATAGATATAGATATAGATATAGATATAGATATAGATATAGATATAGATATAGATATAGATATAGATATAGATATAGATATAGATATAGATATAGATATAGATATAGATATAGATATAGATATAGATATAGATATAGATATAGATATAGATATAGATATAGATATAGATATAGATATAGATATAGATATAGATATAGATATAGATATAGATATAGATATAGATATAGATATAGATATAGATATAGATATAGATATAGATATAGATATAGATATAGATATAGATATAGATATAGATATAGATATAGATATAGATATAGATATAGATATAGATATAGATATAGATATAGATATAGATATAGATATAGATATAGATATAGATATAGATATAGGTATAGATATAGATATAGATATAGATATAGATATAGATATAGATATAGATATAGATATAGATATAGATATAGATATAGATATAGATATAGATATAGATATAGATATAATAGAATATAATATAATATGCAGTATAAAGGCATAGTTCGCACAAAACTTGTCACGGGCTAGGCCGGCAAGCATGTGATTATATACTTTAGATATGGAAAGGTCGCCAAGTAACATATTATATTAGACTTCATGTTCGTAGTATGTAAATACTCATACTACGAACATGAAGTCTAACTTAATATGCAACAAAACATATACATAAATTAATCAGAGAAATTATCTACATCTTAGATGCTCGCTCGACAAAAGCATTTCAATTCAGGCAAACAAACTTGCTTTTATTGTATGTTAACAGGGCTATAAATTCAAACATTTTATTTGTCATTCCATGACTTTTCAGGTCTTTTCATAAGACACTCGAAGCGCTGCGCTGCAGAGCAGCGTTTAAGAGAGAAAGATAATATATATAAAAGGCGAATGCGGCTCAACAAGCTGGCTTAATGTGTTTTAGCGCTTGCGGCGCACACATTAAAAACCACCAACAAAAAAGGAAAAAATAAAAAAATAAAATGCTGAAGTGCTGTCTTATGCCTAAGCAGATGCCTTTTTCCTGAAACACATGTCCCATCCCCCACTCCCAAGTGTGGCTTCAGGTGTTGGCCAGCTGCTTTAGTTCGCACGATACTTGAGCCCAACTATGTGTGTGCGTGTGTGTGTGTGCTTGTGTGAAAATGTGTCAACAATTGCGAATTGAATTGACTTACAGTAATGCGCATTACAATTACGTAAGCATCAAATCGCCATATTTGACAAATCATCGAGCAAACAAAAGCCGAGCCACAAAAGCAAAGGCTGTCAATATGGCATTAGGGCCAATCTCAAGCGAAAAACCTTTAGCCAGCATCAATCATAAATATTTTAAGCTGCCAGCCGGCAACAATATGGATGACTTTGTATCTATCTGAGTGTATTGTGTGTGTGCGCTCTGTGTGGCTAATTGCATTTGCTGGCCGAAAAACCAAGACGTAACTCGATAAGCTATGCCATGCTTATGGCCATGTCTGCTGGCATTTGGCTCAATTATGAAATTTCACAGCAATTAAAACCTAATGAAGAATGCAACGCACGACCTTTCAACGGATAGTCGATGTCGACAGCAAGGCGACCAAACGTTTAGAAACTTAAGACCCGCAACCTAAACTCATTTAAGCGAAGCGCTGAAAAGTAGGCAACACAAAATGTGCGCAGCAAATGCCTGTGCGTGCTGTGCATGCTGTGCGTTGCACGTTGCGTATGCGTGATTTTTAATTGCTATTGCAACGGCCACAAATCCATACGGTATAGTAATGACACTTTAAGCCTAGGCCAGCGCGCTTTAAGTCGCTGAGCTCCTGTGGCGCGTCGCCATCGCATGTCCTGCAACGATTTGTCCAATTATATGGACCTTTCCGCATAAATGCGGCTAAATAGCGAATATGACTGATTTGCACTTGAGATAAAAGCAAAAGGGGTTTTCGGTTTTTATGTGTCAATAAACATGTGCACTAAACAGCGCGTGGACTTTTCCACACAGGCGCGCTGCAAGCTGGCGCCCAAAAAGGGGCCGCATATAAAAATTTAAGTATTGCGCACTTTAAAGGCTGCACAAACATTTTAAATCTTTTTCAGTTCGTTAAATATTCTGTCTTACGTCTTGTGGGGGTGGGTTTAATCGACTGTTTAAACATTTAAGTTAATAGTTTAAAAACACAATGTTCGGGGGATTGAACCCCAAACTTTGAGTTATGTGTGCCAAAGCTTGGCCCATTACGCTAGCTATAAAATGCGCCCTTTAATTAAACCTCTGAAAGGCTGTTTCGCTCCTGTGTCTTCGGTGCTGTCATCCAATGTAAACAATTTGATTGCCAGCCAATAAAATGCTCGTTGCTGGTTGCGCATTTGTCGAAAATGTCAAACTTACTGGCGTTGGAATGCAATAATCAAAGCCAACACTTGGACTATAGACCAATGCCTGACCACAAGTGGACCACACGCAAGGCAGCACGGATTGCGCCTTGGCCTGTGACCGAGCCTTCAGCTTTCAGTTGCGAATCGACAATCGTTCCATGAAAATGGACAAACTGGCAGCTCAGCTCATACTGCGCCCAGCGTCAGCGGAAACGGTGGACCCGACGCCGACGACAACGGCGGATGCCGTGAACGCGACAATTGTGAAACATTTGCAAGCGATTAACAATAAATTTGTGATCAACATTGTGCAACACATCGATAATGTTTACCATTTCCACAATCTCATCTTTTACATATCCGAGAAACTGAATCTGAACAGTGCCGGAGGCACAGATTTCTTCAATCGCTTCTGGCTGAGGTTCCCGCTAGTTCCGCGCATAATTGTGAGAAACAACAACAGCTCGGCCAATTCGAATTCGTCGATAAGGAGTCTCATAAGCACGCCGTCTCTGGTCATGATCTTCACAACGCATCATACGGATCCCATTATGGAGGTGGCCTCGCAGGGACTGAAGGGCATGCGCTGGCTGAAAACCATATTTGTGCTCTTTCCGTATCTGAGCAGCAGCGAATATCACGAGAATTTTGATACCTTCACCCAGTTCACCAACATATTCAGGGATGTGCTGCACTGGGCCTGGGCCAAGCAGTTCATCAACACATTTCTACTGACCATCAATGACAATGTGTACCAACTCGATCCGTATCCAAAACTTAGCATTATGAACAAAACCAATCACTGGCGCACTTGGGACTTCTACAGGCAGTACAACAACAATATGAAGGGCTATGCGCTGAGTACGCCCATTTTTTATGATATGCCACGGGTGTTCAAGGGCGCAGATCAGAAGACTGTCTACGGCACAAGTGCAAAGTTATTTCAGGGCTTTCTGCAGTTTGTGAATGCCTCAATGCTGGATACTAGCGCCAATCTGACCATAAAGATCTTCGATTTGCCCAATCTATTGGAGCTCGTGGCACAGGGCGTCTACGAGACACTGATACACTCCTACACGGATCTCGTGGGCAACTATTCGGTGAGCTTTAGCTATCCCATTGGCATCAATGACTGGTGCCTGATGGTGCCCTATCGCAACGACTCGTTGCAGGAGCTCTATGTGCGCGAGGCACTCCAGGACAATATCTGGCTGCTCTTGATCCTGACCATGCTCTACATGAGCTTTGCCATTTGGCTATGCACGCCGCAGCGGCCGCGTGATCTGAGCGCCGCTCTGCTGCAGTGCATCTGCAGTGTGACAAACAGTCCGCCAATATTTATCCTTCGATCAGCTGCGCGCCGCATGCGCTATTTGTACGTGGTGTTCAGCATCATGGGCTTGGTCGCCTCCAATATGTATATCAGCAAAATGGCCAGTTATTTTACCTCGGCACCGCCACAGCGACAGCTGAATACTCTGCAGGACATCATTGATGCCAATCTGAGGATATTGGTGCAGGAATTTGAGTACAATGCACTTAGTAGCCGCCCGGAACAGTTTTCGGCCCGTTTCCTGAAGCAAGTGAATATCGCGGATGCGAATTTCATTCAGCAGCATCGCGACCATGCTGAACGCCACCTTTGGCTATTTTGTGTCCAGCGATCGTTGGGACACAATTGTCATGATGCAGAAGCATCTGCGTGTTCCCGTCTTTCGGCTGACGCAGATCTGTACGGGTCCCTTCTATCATGTATTTCCCATGCATGTGGACTCGCACCTGCGCTCGCCGTTTCAGAACTTTATTCTAATCTCTCAGGAATCTGGCCTGGGACTGCACTGGAAGTGGGAGGCCTTTTGGGAGGCTTTGTATATGGGTGCCATACGGCTGATTATTGTGCATGAGCAGCCGCAGCCGCTCAGCATGAGTTTCTTTTCCAGCATGATGCGCACCTGGTGCATGGGCCTGGTGCTCGCCGGATTCGTCTTTGTGCTCGAGATGAAGTGGCATCAGCTTGTGCTCAAAGACTACTGCCTAAAGCTGTGGAAGAGGCTGCGCAGGATCTTAAGGAGGCGCAGAAGTATTAGAAGAAAATAAATGTAAAATTCTATTATTAAATATTAAGTTATATTAATACATCAAACTTATAAAGATAAATCCCTTAACTTCTCACCTTTCTATATGGATAATTAAATATAATTTTAAGCCTATTACGGACAAAAAGAAAAAGAGATTTAGTCATTGTTTTATGTGTTTTTAGCAAATTTATTTTTAATTTATTTTAAATTCGTTCAATTTTCACATTATAGTTTACGCCTGAAATAACTTTATTTTTAGTTTAACGACTAATTAAAAACGAGGTCAATATCAAATCAATAACCCAAATTGACCCTGTTCGGGCGCGAATGAGTGCAAATTCATTTTGAGGTTAATTAAAATTTGAAACTCGTCCCTGCTCGGGCGCCCAATTTGAGGTTTTGGTCAAATTAATACCTCAACTGGTCCGTGGTCGGCCGCCAAATGCGTGCCCAAAACACTTCGAAAGCAAAAACGATAATTGCAATCGCGGACATGGCCAAAAGCAATATGAATGCTATGGCCAGATGCAGTAAGCCGGCCGACGTGTAGACCTTGGTCTCCTGCAGGCGCTGCACAAGGCCCGCATGAAGGGCAGACTCGAAGCTGAGCCGGGCGTAGTAGTAAAGCAGTCCCGAGGAGTGCACGCGGAACGTATAGTACTCCAGATCGCGCCAGAGCGACGAGTCCTTCTGCATGGGATAGGCCAAGTGATAAGAGCCAAAACAAATGTCGCTGAACTTGAACCGGCGCTGCTTCAGATGCCGCTGCTGCTCATCCAAAAACTGCCAGCTATCCTCAGTGACAAAGTAGGCAAAGGAGCTATTAAAGGTAAGCTGATGCCGGGCAAAGACGCCGCTGTCCACAGGTCGCAGCAGCTGCCTGAACTCCGCCGGCAGCTCCGTGTGCAGCTGCAGAAGAAACTCGAGCTCATAGTCAATGATCATGACGGGCAGCTGGGCCCGCAGTATATCCTCCATGGTGTTGAGTTGTGCGTGGAACAGATTCACGGTCAGAATGCTTCCCAACGTGGATGTGTAGTTGGCCGACAAAAAGAAGCCGTGAAAAAAGACAGCAAAAAGAAGCAGAAGACGCAAAAACGATGGCTGCAAGAGCTGCCGCCCCGTGGCTATGTTGATGATGTAGCAAAAGGAGTTAAGCAGAGCGGCCGTGGGTCCAGCTGCCGCATGAGCCGCGCCCAGCCACAGCCAAAGCAGCTCCAGCAAGCTGAGCGTGAGAAAAGCGCCGAGCACGAAAAACCAAACGGTCCAGTCGAAGGGCTGCAGCGGATAGAAGTAGGTGGAGACGCTGTTGTAGAGCGGCACCATCAGGCACCAGCGCACCACCAGCAGCGGATAGCTCTTCTCCAGTTCATCGTCCGGCATGAACAGGGCATACGCATGGGCAGAGAACTGAACCTTGCGCTGACGCACCAGCTGCAGGGTCTGCTTCATGTTAACCGCACGCCCGCCAAGCTCATCCGGCGGCAGTGGCCACTCCTGAAAGCTGCCGTTGAGATGCTGCACAAAGGTTTCGATGATGCGGTATGTGCTGCCCTCGTACCGATCGCCGACTCTGAATAGATGCGGCGCATCCTCACGCATGGGCGTGGCAAATCTATATCCGCCCACATCGTGCACGGCGCTGAGCACCTGTTTGGCTCGTGTCCGCATGAAACGCATCAGATCCGTGCGATTCTCGAACTGCAAAACGGGATACTGATTTGTGCCAAAGAGCTGATTTATGCCATCCGCTGACTCGAAATACAGGAGAGAGTTCTCAAACTGTCTGTCGCTGAGGAAACGGCATATCTCATACACCGTCTCCATATCGTCCACCTTGGGCATTATCATAAACACCGAGAGATAATAGTGTTTGCCCAGCAGCACCTTGCTCGCCACCTGCAAAATGGGATCCTCGGGGCCAGCTGTGAAGACGACGCTCACCTGATTGCGCCTCACGGCCGAGAGACTCATGCGCATATCCGAGTTATTGAAGATGACTATTTGGGTTAGGCCAAAGGCCTCGTGTAGTATGCGTATGAATTTGTCCACATTCTCCATTTGCTCGCCATTCAGCTGAGGGCTAACGAACCACACCAAGTCCTGAAACTGACCCAGTTTGTTAAAGCCCATCAGCATTGTGCTAATGTACCTCAGATTCCAGGCACAAGCCCATTGCAAGAGGCACAGCGCAAATATATACGGCGAATACATGTGACAGCTCTTCAAGACGTTCACGAGGCGTATGCGTAATGTCGACGTTTTGTCGGGGATCGTAACCTTTGAAATGTCTCAGACTATTTCTCCAGGGATTACATTTGCTGAGCATCGATTACTTACCAATTCTAACAATATTTAAGCCCTATTTTAACTTAGTTTCTGATTTATATCATAAATTACCATAACAATTAGCATAATAATTAAGAACAAGCGACAAATGTAGGCCTTGTTACAGGGACTCCCTTATGGTATATGCTCATCAATTTCCATTAAGCTAGATTGTTGGTAACATTAAAGTGCACGACCTATAAATATCCTGTAATTTTGCGGGTATACCTTCTTACAAAAATTTAAAACTCTTTATAGAATCTGTTGTTTCTGCGCATTGTTCGCCAGCGGCTCCACAAATGTTCCAGGCAATAAATGACAGCGCTTATGGGCAGGCCACAGATCAGAACAATCCAGGCGGTGCTGAAGAACTCCAAATTCAGTGGCTCCACGGGATAGGTGTCCAGATAGATCTGAGCAAAACCCGCACGTACCGCATACATAAAGGCGATATTCTCCCAGTAATCCCACAGGCCCGCCTGCTGCACATACATAAGGAAGTGATCCAAGCGGTCGGCGAACTGGGCATTCTTTTGAATCGGAAATGCATTGAAGAGTCCACCAAAGCAGACCTGGGACAAGTGAAAGTATGGCTGGATCAGCACACGCTGCTGGCGATCCAAAAACTCCCACGCATCCTGTGTAACCACATAGGCGTACTTGCGCGGCGGCTTGACCAGCAGTTGCTGATAGTCCTGTCAAATGCGTGGCTCGAACTGGGGATCCAGCGATGAAATGTCCACCACCGGTAGAATGCGCAGCTCCTCCAGCAGCGTATCCGGTATAATGATGCGCACCCGAGACTCGATTAAATCCGACCACGTATTAATGGGCCTCACGAAAACCGGCTTCATGTCGAAGGAGGTCATGTGACTGATGTGATAATTGGACAATATGAAGCCCTGCAAGTAGAGCAGCGTGTAGAAGATCAGCATACGCACTGGAGGCTGACTTAGCTGCACCTGCATATTCATATTCGGGCTGTACATGAGTATGGCCAGGGCATGCAGCAGATTCCGCGTATAGGAGTGGGTGACAGTTTCCCTCCGGTGTACGTAGCGCAGCAGCAGGGCCACATAGAATATGGACAAGAAGATGGATGTCCAGACATAGCGACCCAGCGGCCACACCATGTACATCCATTTGGGCAGCTCCGGAGCCAGCGGCACCATCACACAGAATTTCATCACCTCGATGGGATAACTGTACTGCGTTATATTGGACAAGGGATCCTCGGACATGGTTCTGATGCTCACACCATGCACGGACATATTGTAATGACCCTCGGCTATCTGCTGCAGCATCAGCGACTTCTTTGGCAAATTCTCCACATGCTCCAGCTGCAGTTGATACTGATACTTCTGCGCAAAACTCGCAATGGACCTCAAATAGGGTCCACAATAGAGGCTCGTCCCCTTTTTGGTATCATTGTAGATGAACGCGTGCGGTATTTCGGAGCTAAACGGCGAGTGTATGCTCTCCCCGGGCATGTTGCCAGCCAACTGTTTAACTCTTTCGTGTTGCAAGTCATATTTATAGTAGAAGTCCGCAACAAGCTGTGACTGGGCGTGCACCAGGCTCGTGTTCCTAATGCCGAGCAACTGCAAATTAGCGGAACACAATTCCCAGTCACAGTCAGAGACTGCAAAAAACCAAATAAAACAAAATCAACGGATCAATTGTGACCCTGAGAGTTGGCAGACTTGATGGCGGCTCCATATGAAGCACGCACTGTGGGCAGAATCTGACCTTTCTTTGTACTAAATATTTTATTAAAATAATAGTTTAGTTAGCTGGCTCGAGGTCCGTATTAAAATATATAAAACATATATTTAAAAAATATTCAAAACTCATGCATTCTGTTCCAGCTCTTGTAATTCGAGAATATATAACTTTTATCTAGATTTGGGCGCATCTGTAACTATAGTTTGTCTCTCCGATCTCATGATCTAAGGACACCAAGGACACAAAAGATGGTATACGACCTCTTTTAAGAGTTTTAGTTCCCAATGCGCTGCAAACTTTGTAACAAGGAATTGTTAAAAATTGCCCTGCTATGCGATTCTCATGATTTCATGTACTGACTGATTTCCCTTGATTTCATTGGGTTATAATAACATATATATATAGCTAGAAATAAATATGTTAGGAGATATATAAATAAATGTTATACATATGTTTTTAGCTTATCTCAACCACTGTAAAGCAATTATCAAGAGCAGTTTTTTCTAGTTGCCCTTTAACCTCTTCTAAATGCATGTGTGAATCACAATTCTATACAGTCAAGCCTCCCGTTAGTTGAGGGCATTGTGTGTGCTAGTTTTTTTTCATGCTTGCTATCAAAAATTAATTTGTAAAAACGGGACTGAGCTAACATACTTTATAGTCATACGGTCAATACTTGTAAATAGCCCAACGCTTTACGCGATTATTGGAGCGCGAATATTCACACACGAATAGCACAAATACACACATGAACACATGCACACATGCACAAACACACATACATATGTAAATGTATACATACACGTGCAACAAAGAAATTCAGGCTTTTTTCATATTTCAAAAGCAGGCCACAAAAATTGCAAAAAATGAAATAAATCCGTGCAAAAATTTTGCGGCCTGTTGTCTCTGTGAGGGTTTGTGTAGGTGTGTGTGCGCACGTGTGCTCTATCTATGTGCGTGTGTGTGTGTGTTGTAATTTTTCAGCTTACATGTAAACACTTTACAGTTTTTTACTTTAAGGGTTTCCGCAGCACGTAACGCCAAAGTAGTGTTAAAAAAAGAACTAAAAGCCCAGCCCAGTTTGACTCTACCCGCCGCTCACCGCCTCCCCCCCCCCTGCGACCCCCAACAGCGTTGCATTTTAAATGGCGCTCAATAAAAACAGAAAGTGCCATTGAAATAATATTGTGCTTATGGGTAATTACAAAATCATTAAATGCAAAAATTAAACAAAAACTGGATTCAACGGGATATATGCAGAGTATTTAAGTTGTCGGCAATTGAGACTCGTTTGTGTGGAAATATATGGCTTTACCGTTGCAATTGCGATAACGGAACATGTTTGTTGCCGAACAAGCTCAAAATTTCCTTTCAGTGGGCATATTTGTGGGAATGAAAGCCTTAACAATAATTACATACATATACATATTACATTTTTTAATATTTATTATAATAGTTCCTTAACATAAGCCGCATATTTTCTTGCATATGGAAATGTAGGGTATTCAAACTTCGCCTAACGGCGGCTGTTCACATTCTCTTGTGATTAATACATTAATTATATACATATTGATTACAAATATAAACCAATATGTGGCATAATTCATTTCATTCCAAAGCAGCTGCCATAATTCATATTTTACACGCGACTTATCAGGCTTATGCACGATTGGCATAACTGTACTTCCTTATCTCCCCAGGCAACGAACGCGATAAGGACTAGCCGACGAATTTATTTGATTTGTGTAACAACTACAGGCCAAATTAGATGTTTAAGTGGAAACAAATGTGACTCATTTAATAGCCCCTAGGGAGTTATAAGCCGTCGCAAACAAGTCAGCACCTCATTAAAGGCTCAGTTCATTTTGTATACCCGTCCCACTCGAACGGTGCGGGGCATATGCGGCCCATGCATGAATGTGCACACATTTATGTATGTACAGATATTTTTCGCATTTCAATTTAAAGCGATTTACAATCATCAGCTTATTGGATTTAGACTTAAATTCCAAAATACAACAAGGCTGTCTGTTAAATTTGGGTGTGGGTATATCCTAGTCAACTTAAGTGCTTAGCCTGTTTACTACAAAAAAAGGGACAAATCCAATTGTACACACAAAACCAAGCGTATAACGATAAACACAAAGCTTGCTTGCTTTCATCTTTTTAATGGTGCTTAAATACAAATTTGAATGCTTTTATATTATGCCCCGATATACAAATAATAGCTTTTAATGTGCGCTAAATTTATTTCAATTAGCAAAGTGCATTTTTTACCTGCCAATTGTGATTAATTCATAAGGAATATATGTATGTATTTGCATTACTTTTATGTTACACAACCAGCTTGAAGATTTTAAATATAATTTTTGAAAGAGAATTTTAAAGGCTCAAGTCCATATCATCTTTGTTGACAGCTTGTAGATATTGAATAACAAGTAGCTAAAATTCATATGCATATATATTACACATAATAATGCATAACAAATATTTTGATAAGCTTACGAATTCTTAAGGTGTTGTTAATTTCTTTTAGAAAACAAATCTATGCATGGTATACAGTAATCTTTTTATTCATATTTCATTGTCAATTTATGCAAAAATTGTATTTTTCCTGAACTTATTCGTATTCCAACTCCCCCCACACCACAGTTGGTGGTTGGAAATTCCCCACAGTTGGCCACCACTCGAAGGCGGTTGGTTCTGCAATTGCACACAGCAAAAGCCGCAAAATGCTGCTGATAGCAAAATGAATCGAAATGCCAAGTCAAGCAACACGCCCTGCCGCCTCACCCTTACCCACCACAGCCCGCTTCACTCGCTATCTCCTTCTCACCCTCGCGCTCTATCTCCTGCTGCTCGAAATTTAAATTCATTCATAAACCAAAATCTTGTTTATTGGTTGTCGGTCTGTCGGTTGGTTGTTTGGCTGTTTGGGTCTGTCTTTCCCACTTGTTGGGTTGGGTGGGTTTCTCTCAGCTGCCTTTCACCGTTGATTATATATTTCGTTTTCGTTTTTATACTCTTGTTGTTATTGTTATTGCTGCAGCTGCTGTTGCTGCTTGTTATTGTTGCTGTTATTGCCGTACTTGCTCCATAAACAAGTTGTTTGGAGCGCAAAAAATGTAGACAAACTGTAGCAAAAGCTTGACCAAGCATTGATATACATATACATATATATTCAGTTGATATACGCTATATTTCGCTCTCGTTTCAAGTGTCTTCAATAGCCGTGATCGTCTAGTGGTTAGGACCCCACGTTGTGGCCGTGGTAACCCAGGTTCGAATCCTGGTCACGGCAATGCTGCAATATGCATTGTCACGGAGAAGACTTTACTTTTTGTTTATTTTTATTTATTACCTCCCAAATAAATAGATTGAAATTGTTAATTCTTTAAAAGTTTTTTATTTTTCTCATAAATTTGTTAATATTTGTATTTTATTTACAAAATTGTATTTTATTGACCAAGATAATATTGAAATATTTAAATGATCTAAAAATAAATTTGCTAACAAGAAAATAATTTTCCAAAAATAGCTGTTAAGTAGATACGAGTTCTGAAAATTCTTATGATATCCCTTGACATCTAAGTAAAATCTAATTAAATGATTATGTGTAGTTAATGGCGAGAGTTAAAAGTGATCGACTAAAGATACCCTGTAAATAACATACGAAAATAACCTTACAATATAGCTTAAGGCGATTGTGATTCTTCTGCCTTAAGTCCCCACACTATGAAAAATGTCTTCTAAGATAACTTTAGTGTTTATTGCTCGATCATTATACAATTTTCAAGGCATAAAAATGGCATTCTACAGTGTTTGTATACCAAATAGTAAAGCTATGCGCTTTGTCTAAAAAAGGGTACCCAAAAAGAAGTTTGATTTATTCTCGATCTGTAGGTACTTCGCATATATATAAATGAATGTTAATCAATTTGAATAATAATTACACCTAATTTACTAGCTAACGCTTTTATCGCTGACCTATAACACAGAATTTCAGGCTTTATGGCTTTGGATATGCCTGTTCTCTCCTGAATGCGTGCAGGGTATAATTAGCTGAGCTTCATTAAGGAAGATAATTGCATAAGTTGGACGATTATGTGGTTATATAGCTGTCAGAGTGGACACACCATTGTGATGCGGCACTTGTCTGCAATTTGCCATCTCGAACGGAGATAAGTCCAATTAGCTGAACGATTAAATTGAATTAAATCAATTAGGAACGCTGCAGTATAAAGTGCGCCCGGGGCCGGGTCCTGGGGCACAGTAAGCACTCTGCCATGGGACTAGCGAGGCTGCTGCTGCCGCTGCTCGCCGCCTGGCCCCAGCAGCAGCCGTGGGAGCCGCACAACTTCAGCTTTGTACAAAGCGTTTTGGAGAGAGCCGCTGGGCAACAACGTTGGACGAACACGCCCATCTTCCTGAGTCGCCATGTGCAGCAGGTGCGAGTGAATCATCTGATCAATTGGCTGCACAGCAACCTGAGCAGCGCCAGCTATGTGTTCGACGGCACCCAGGAACAGCCCGATACATATAATCCGCTGCGGAATCACATCAAGAACGATGCATTGAGCTTGCTTTTCTGCCACAGCAGCGAGGAGCTCATCTGGGGCCACCTGGATGAGCGCCTGCGAAAGCTGCGTCAGACTCGACTCATAGTGTGCCTGGCGGCACAGCGCGGCGAACCGGCGTTGCGCGACATATTCGCCAAACTCTGGAATATGCAGTTTATGCACGCCCTGGTGCTGCACCGGCAACGCGTCTATGCCTACACCCCGTATCCGACGCTGCGCTATTTCCGGCTGCAGTCGGAGGAGGCGTCGCTCTTTCCAGCTCTGCCGCATGATTTGCGCAACTATGTGGTATCCACGCCGGCGGAGAATGATTTGCCGCGCGTGTTTCTGATGCGGGATCCGCGCACGGGGGCACAGCTGATACGCGGCTTTGGCTATCGCATCCTGGCCGAGTTCCTGCGCCGGCACAATGCCCGGCTGCATGTGAGCAACGCCGGCCAGGTTTTGCCCCTCGGCAGCAGCGTCAACATGAGCCGCATCACGCGGCTAATTGGCGAACACCAACTGGAGATCTCCATGCATCCCTATGTGGGCATCGATCGTGAGCTGGGCATACTCAGCTATCCGCTGCACATAGCCCAGAATTGCCTCATCGTGCCCGTGCGCAACGAGATACCACGCTTTATGTATCTACTGCGCCCATTTCACTGGAGCAGCTGGCTTCTGCTGCTCTTGGCCGTCCTGTACATCACCCTAGCCCTATATTGGCTCAGTCCGGCGGTGAGTGGACGTCTGGGCTCGAGGGCCATGCACAGCCTGCTGGAGGCCATCTGCCAGCTGTTGTTCCTGAGCACGCCGGGCCGCATTTATGCGCCCTCCGTCCGTTACTTTCTGGTGGCACTGCAGCTGTCCGTCTTGGGCTTCTTTGTGACCAACTGGTATGGCAATCAGTTGAGCAGCTTTCTGACAGCCACCCTGGTAGGCGAGCAGGTGGACACCTTTGAGCAGCTAATCGCACAGCAGCAGCGCATTTTGACCAAACATCACGAGGTGCCCATGCTGTTGCAGCAGGTGCCGCCGCATCTCGTCGAGCAGGTGGCACGTCTGGTCGTTAGCGCCGAGGCCGGCGAACAGGTGAGCGCTCTGCTCAGCTTTAATACCAGCTACTCGTATCCCTTCACCGTCGAGCGTTGGGAGTTCTTTGCCCTTCAGCAGCAGTACGCCATGAAGCCCATCTATCGCTTCTCCTCGGTCTGCCTGGGCGCGCCTGTTATTGGCTATCCAATGCGCAGGGATTCGCATCTGGAGTCGCCGCTGAAGCACTTCATAATGCGCATACAGAGCATCGGACTCTTTCAGCATTGGGTCGTCTCCGACTTCAATGATGCCCTGTTAGCGGGCTATGTTCATCTCATCGACAATTCGTTCGGCTTTAAGGCCCTCGATCTGGACACCCTGCGCCTCGGCTGGTTCGTTCTGCTCTGCGGCTGGCTGCTGGCCGCTGTGGTTTTCGCTTGCGAGTACCACCTGCACCACCTGCCATTGACTTCCAGTTTAATTCAATTGTACGCAATTGACAGAAATACACAAACAGGCGTCGCTTCAGCTCCAAGTCGAAAGATATTAAGACGCCGCCGTGTGGCAAGTGGGTGGCAGGAGGCAGAAGGCACGGGGCAGGAGGCAGGCAGGCAACAGCTGCCGTTGACATAAAAATGCAATAAAAAATGTCACGAAAGCTGGGGGAATCTTGAGTAATAGCACTTGCTCTCCTTTTTTAAAAGCTGGCGAATATCGAATGCACTTTAAACGAAATAAATATCTTTAACTATTCTAATTAGCTTTTAACTGCTGTTATCAACAACTAGCTCATTACTAATTAGTAATAATTTATTGGAATTGGATTGGTAATTGTATTGTTACTTCGATGTTATTGGTATTCTAAAAGGATTGACATATTGGGCTTAGATTTGGGACACTGAGCACGAAGAATAGGAGAAAAAACTGCCAGTATTACTGAAAATTTTGAAAGAAACAGATATTTTCATATAGAAGTTGCAGGCTACATTCGCTCCTTGCCCAAAATTGGCATCTAGTTCTATGGTTAGATATATCCAATGATTGGGGCTTAAGATATGTACTCTTTCGGATTCAAAGGTTTTAAAATATACACCATGCCATTTTTGAAACATTTATGTCTCGGTTAAGCCTTTGGTTTGGTGGATTTTCTAGCAATTTGTTTGGTTTAAGATTCGGTTAATAGTAACGATTATGTTAGAAGTCTCAGTTAGAGCTAGTTTGTTCTTTAGAATACGATTCTTAAGAATCATAAAACGTGCCTGCACAAGCCAGCGCATATGCTTCTAGTTTTTATTTTTTCAGAAGGGAGAGAAAAATCGCTCAAAATCAATTCAATGTGACCAGCGCTGCGTGCAGTACAAATGGAATACGAAGGTAGAAATAGCGACAACAATACGTTGTCGTTCTTGTTGTTATTGCTGTTGTTGTTGCTGTTGTTGTTGCTGTTGTCAAGGAGCTGCTTATTGGATTTGCGCTGTGAGAAGCTGTTGACAACCTTCGGCCGTTGGGGGGCGCTGCTGTCACAAGTGTTGAATTTTTGCTTTGCAATCGAAGGCAGCAGCAAGTCGTCAACAATTTTAATTGCAATGGCCCGCACAACAGTCCAACAATCCACCTAATTTAAAGCCATGCGCATTTCTTTTTAATGAAATTGCATATTTTATGCAAATAAATGGGCGCTCCTCCAACACACAAACACGTGTGACAATCATATTATGCAAGACAATACAAAATAATAGCCATTTCCATGTCGTTTCATTGAATATAAAATAAGAAATACAAATAATAACCTCAAAAGCGATGCTCAGCCGCTTTACCTCTGTCCCTCTCTCACCTTCTCTTGCCCTTTGTCACTGTTTGTGTGTGTGTGTGTGTCATTCGCCTATACCTGTGTGCGTGCATTTATATTCGTCTGTTGGTAAATATGCATATTGAATGGATATAAAGGATTTGCGTTTGTTTCGTGTTTCGTCTGGCTGTTTGGGCACTGCCCCCCTCCAGCCCCCTTTCCCGTTGCAGTTGACAAACCAACGCACCGGAAACGCTATATACCGTTGTTCGCTTTTCATTGTTACATATTTTTGTTTAACACATTGGCAGCAACAGAGCCAGCGGAGAGCCTGTCACTGCATGTTTTATGAACCATTCGGCTGCTAGTTATGCTCTTGGCGCTTCATAAAATACTCAATACAGGAGACCCACAAACATTGGTTGTGATTTTCTGTAAAGCTTGTGTTTACTTAAAGAGCTGAATTTAAAACGAAATATGAAAAATGTTCAAGCAAGCATACATTTCAAACGCTAAGCCAAGACAAGAACCCGCGCTGCAAGCGCGCCAAGCAGGCAATGTTGGGCAACGCTCAAACTAGCCGCGTTAAGCAGCACTATGGAAAGCAAGCAGCAACAGCGCTGCAGTTGATTACCTGGCTATAAAATATCCTACAGCTATGTTAGCCGGTCGACTAAATGAATATTATGTTAAAATTACATTTTAATTATTATGTTAAGTAAATTAGTTTATAGAGTAGGAAATGTATGCGTTAATTATGCTTCATCGTTAACATGCTTTATAGTAGTTGTATATACCCTTTCAAAACAGGGTATATATTGACAACGGAAATGTTACTTTAAATTAATTAAGCTCTAACAAGAAACACACAAGACAGAGACGTTGAAGTAGTCAGTTAACTTGAACTGCACTTTAACAGCTTACAAATTTTATTAGTTACAATTTATGACTTGAATTTAGCTACAAATTATTAAATATGCGGTAATAAATTAGGCAATGGCAACGTTTGTGTCTTTTGCATAGTTGTTTATGTACGTGCCTCAAGGTGTACGTTTTGTGCAAACGACAAAATAAGTTAAAAACAATTACAAACTACACAATTAACAGATGCTAGCACGTACAAGACATTCACAATGAGATGACATTTGGTTAAATTCAAGCAGCTATTTCGATTTCTTGGACTCCAGTGGCTCCTGTTTAGCGGGAAGCCGTTCCACAGCCTGTTTGTACAGTTGATTCAGTCCAAATGTGGCGCGCACATTGTCGCTGGAGAAGAAGAACTTTTGCAGCTTGCCCTTGGCATCGCCGCAGGGCCGACGATCCACCTCCTTGCCCTGCTGGAACAGTATAACCGTGGGCAGCTGGCGCGAGAAGCTGCTGTCCGAAATGCGAAACTTTTGCCCAACATCCGGGAAGCGTCCAATATCGATTTTGCCAAATTTCAGCAGATCCGTATCGTATTCCGCCGACAGCTCCGCGAAAATGGGCGCAAAATTAACACAGCTCGGATTCCAAACGGTGTAGAAACAAATCAGCCAACTGATGCGCTTGTCGCGGGCCAATTCCTCCTCGAAGACCTGTGCATTGCGGAAGTAGGTGATGTGCTCTGGGCCACGATACGAGGGCTCCGGCAGCAGCATGCCGACCAGCACGCATATCAGCAGAAAGCCCAATCCGTAGCGAAAATCCGCGTACGCCCAGAGTATCATATTGGCCACTTTTGTGTAGAGAAACGACGAGGTCAGATAGTTGATCATGGTGACGCTGCCCGTTTTGCGAGATCGTATCATGACCACAATGAGCAGAAAGAACAATATCTCTACCTCGCGGCTGTCCATATCGCAGATCTCCTCCTGGTCGGCCTGCTGGAAAAGGCGCGTGCAAATCACCTTCGTCTTCTTTGCCAGCAGATACGATATGGCTAGCAGTATATTAACCCAATAGTAGGGCTTGGCGAGAACGCGCAACTCCTTTTTCCAAGACATGGTGTTGCAGTGCGGCCTCCGTAAGTGTGTTTTTGTATCTGGGTCACCTTTTTAATTAACAACTTCCCGTATTTTTCGTTTGTTGTTAGCTAATTTTGGCGACGAACAATCGATAGACAACACCAGCTCGATAACGTTCGCCAGCACTGTAAACACTTAACAGAATTGCGGCGAACTTAACAGATGAGTATGCGGGCCAGTGTTGAAAGTGCGCGCAAAAAGCAGCACACGTTAAATATTTAAATTTAGAAATCAAATCAAATTGGCGCAAAGAACGTTTGAACTTGACATCTAAATACAAAACACAGGTTAATATTTTTTGTTTGTTTTTGTTTGATTTGTTTATATATACATGTGTTGTTAAAGGCCACTAATCAGATAGGCTCAGTACTCATTTGACTCCGCTAGCCTTGCCCAATATAAAGTCCAGATAATCTATTTATGAGTATGTATTTGTTTATATTGTTTGTATATGGAAAAAACACGCTGGTTTATAATCAGCTAAACGAATCATACTACGTGACTTCGGGCGCTCGTGGCTAGACAAATCATTCAGTGTCAGTATTTTGGGCACCTCTTTTGCTCTTTTATTTTTATTATTGTTTAAATTTAGGTATGAAAATAAAAAATAATGGCAAACGTGTGTTTTGTCTGTAGCTGATTGCAGGCCGGGCGAAATGCATAAATGCCTAGCTTCATATATAGTAAACAAATCAAGCGTCACAGATGTCTATGATTTACGACATTTTATATAATTATCATTATAATGCTCTCAATAAATTGCAAATATAGCATTTACACAGATTTGCTATTGCCTATGAGCCTGGCAACAGCCAATCCAGCATTGAACAATGAAATCAATTTCAAATTGATTATGATGTATTAGAAGATCGAGTTACAGTATTACAGCATAAGGCTGCTCAATCAGAAATCAATCATCGATAAGCTTGGAACATAATAGCTCTTAAGTGTGTCATTTTAATTAGGAATTAATTAAAGAATTTCTAATCGCAAATCGATGCAAAATCTTGTGAATCAGTGTGATCAGACAAAGCGATCACAAGATTTCTATAATTTAGTATAGCTTGACGCAGCCCAATCTGCGCGAAATGACAATCGATCAATCAATCTGTATGTTCGTAAATATAACATATACACGTTACAGGCTAGTCGTAAACAACTTTTCAATAAACGAAACAATGAACATTAGTAAGGTCAGTAATTGCATCAGCAGGTATATATGTATGTGCATATACGCAACCATTTGCCACTTATATAAATATACACAAAATAACGAAAAAACAGCTACAAATTCGGGTATACCCGACTGTGTAATACTTGTTCAAGCGCATACTAAAATATGCTGCACGCTAAATTAACAAGAGATATTTTCCTATTTGTGCTTAGACCAATGAACGCAGGCAAATTATACTTGGTTTGGTCTATAAAGATGCTCTTTAGTAGTCCTCAATCCAAATTCGACCATTCTAGCTCTTAAACTATGGAAGATATGGATTTTGAACTTTTTAGGGGCCTGCCGTAGGTGTGGACAAAACGTTGCAGGGTATTTTTGTAGCTAATCTAGTTTTAAGACGGGGTGATATAGATGTATGCGATTTTCCCGCCAAAATGTAACTCCTAGACTATTCGGAATTTCTTCTATTTACCAGAGCAAGATGGGCCATGCACAAAACCAATATACTTCTTTCACTTTCCAAACGAGTATAAAAAAAGAGCCATTCTCTAGAATAGACTGTAACATCGGTAAAGCGGGAAGGCACATTGAACCGGTAAAAACCGGTTTAGTTGTTGACTCGACTTGAACCGCAAAGATAGTGCTGCCATATAGATGCGTTCATGGCCAAGCAGAACTGGGCTAAGAGTCCCATTAATATACTTTGGCCAAGCACCTGACAATTTGATATAGTTTCAATTGGTTTATCTGTCCGATTTAGTGCGATAATTTTTTGTTAGGCCAAACACAATTTCAATGACTGACAACAAATTTTTCGACGAATTGCGCAGTTTTCAAACAAAATCGATTAGAAAAGTTTTTAATCAGTTTTTAGAATAATGTCGAATTCCATCAGCTTCTCACCATACGACCCGAACGGGTGCGGGGGCCACACACAGATCAAATGGGTTCAAATCCATCTAGTACTTGCACAAACATACATATATTGAAAAACTACATCCAGCAAAAAGAAAAATCCAGCACGTTCACGCTGCATACAAACACACACGTACACACACACATACGCACACACTCAGATTCACACACACACACCTACTGGAAAACAAAATGGCGCCGAAGCTGATCTCTGTCTCTCTCTTATCGTGTTGATAAGTTTCATTGTGTGCGTTGGCTCTATAAATTTCCAACAAAGCCCCGCCACAGACTCAGTTCAGTTTTGAATCTGTTTCGTGTTGTGTCTATATACAACGTGTGCGCTCCCAAAAACCTCCGCAAAAGATCGTGGAAACCATAAAGAATTGTGCAATCGTGACTTTATAAATAACTATTGGCAAATTTGCTTAAATTCTGTGAACATCTCAATTGCGATTCGAAAGTGTGTTTTTTATCTCAAATATTTGAGAACTGCTTTTTAGAAAGCAAAAAGAAACTCTTTAGCCACCAAATTTGAATGGTGCTGCGCGTTAAAAACTCGAAAATTGCTCAACACGTGAATAACGTCTATTATAGACTTTACAATCTAAGCAACCTGCAGCTAGCACAGCTTTTCTTCTTCTTAAATAATCTGAATTTCAACAGTAAGTGTACGGTGAAAAAAAGAAATCGCTTACTGAAAAATTTGTAAATTTGTAAATTGTAACTTTGTCCTTTTCCCTTTTCGTTTTACCACAGTTGTGGACATGGCCTTGCCACAGGGAGCCTTTGCCGCCTGCAAGATACGCGAGCAGTTCGAGGAGCGCGATTTGATCATCTCACGTTTGCGAGCCGCCAATATTGCCGATAAGGCTGATAACAATGCGCGTAAGTGTGACCAGCTGCAAATCAGACTCAGCTTAACTGACTCACACATCTTCTTCTTGTGCTTATTCTAGAGCGTGAATATTTGCCGGTCAAGTATAATGACAAGCTAATGAATTCGATTTGGGGTCTGTACAATCGTTATTCGCCCCACAATGTCAAGAAGAACGAGTACGCTCCGCCAAAATTCTAAATAATTCTGGCGGCGCAGCAGCTGTAAGTTAAGCCATGCTAAAGCTCCCCTATTGTCTTTTATCTTTTATATTTTATTTATTTATAGCCCTTTTTTGAGCTGTTGCGCCCCCCCTGCTGCCACTATCCCATTACCTATGTACTTGGGGCATTGGCTTTTGTGCTTGCTGCACATCTGATGATCTATATGGAAATATACATACATATATATACCCTCCACATATATACTCAACTATATTATATACAAATGTTAAACCACAAAAAATTCGAAATAACAAATTTAATCATTCGCATCTATGTAAAATTCAATAAACACTCGTGATATGTTATATATATATATATATATATATATACATACATATATGAAGCATAAAATGTGTAAGCGCTTTCTTTGATACTGGGCAGATATATGTATATAGGCCATGGCTAATTGAATCAAATGTCAACTTCATCCACAGCTTCAATTTAAATAGCAGGACTCGTAGGTCGGCACCATGTACTTGATATTGATGAAGGCATCCTCGCCGCCATGCAGCTCCAGCACCTGCAGCGTCTCATCAATCAAATCGCCCAGATTCAAGTTGTTCTTTTGTGCATAGTCAATCTCATCGCCGCAGTTTACTGTAAGTAAATGTGAACATGAAATGAAATCTTACAAGTATTTGAATTCGAATTTCTTCTTACAATCCTACAATCTATACTCCGATTAGTCAAGGTTTCTTTACCAGTAAAATATACCATTTATATCTAGCTTAATGTACATTTTTGTCTATTTGTTTTTGCCCTGAGCTACACCTATATAACAAGAATATGCTCCGACTGATGAGCATCGGACTAACAAGTGAACAGTCGCCAGTTCAAATTCAGCAGCAAATCGAATAGAAAGAACAATCAAGAAAGTCGAATTCATAGATGCCTGATGGATTTTGAATAGCTTTTTGCAACTTTTGACCAAGATTCTGTCTAGATTCCCGAGTAGAATTCTTCCAGCTCTATAGAGAAACTTACAGTTTTTCACTTTGAACGCATTGAACATGGGCAAGAGTTGCCTGTAGAAGGGCACCAGTGCGGGTCCCACCATATCCGAGGCCATGACCAACTGTTGTATAATTTTCAATGTCGTGCACATTACCTCCACATTTCTGGTGCTCAATGCGTCTGCAAAGGAAAAAGGCACACATAAATACAAGTTGCAAGTGCAAATTAAAGCAAAGACATTTGCGTGCCACAACAAATACCATTTTGCGGGCTTTTCTATGTTCATTTCCAATTATTATTTGCCCCCATCACGGACAGGTACTCACTCTTTAAGGGTAGAATTAATTGCGGTACCACGGGATGGATTTTGTCGCCGCCGGCGAGCAGCAAGTCGCTAACGCCCTGCCGTGCATAGGTCTTATAGGGATGTTTTGGCTCCGCCAGCCCGTCAAAGAACAGCGGCAAATAGAGGCTGTAGTCCAGCTTGTCAATGTCCACCTGGCAACGAGAATTATTGAAGCCTTATAGCCTTATTGACAATTGTGGGCGGGCTTTTTAGTTTAGTTGACACTTGTTTCGCCCCGGTTTTACAGGTGTAAATTTTGCACGCGATGCTTGTTAAGTTTTTCCTGATTTCTATTAAGATGCTTTTTGTTTATTTTCCCAGCCAATTGGAAAAGTTAGCTAAATGCCACAAAAATGTGTCATCTATATGCTGTATATATAGTCTATAGCTAGGTAAATTCCGAACTATTGAAAAGTATTTTTAGCCATTTTTGATTTTGCCAAGTTTTATCAAAGCTACAATCTGCTATAAAGCTATGACTATTTCCAAAGACGTAGTAAAACTGACGAAATAAAAACTTTTAAATATATAATATAAATAAATCTATATATAAACTATAGCGAGAAATATTTCGCATTTTCTTTTTGAGCTAGACCTATCATCATTCTGTTTATATATAGCATATTTGCCTATTATAATTACTTTTCGTAGCGAAAACCTTTCCACAAACATCTCACTTTCTTCTCACCCCACTTCACGCTCCTTCTGCAACTTTCAATCTGACCTTCAGCCTGATTTCGCATATGATGACGCAAAATGATATAGTGTCACTCACGTATGGTTCATATGTAAATGAGCTGTCAAAACTGCCTCATGGCTATATAAACAAACGCACCCACTCGGGCATCATACCATTTATAGAAAATATATCGCTCCCAAGGCACATGACATTGAATGGAGCCTAAGCCCAGTTACGCCCCAATGTTCCCATAATTTGTTTTTTCTTTCTTTTTGCTGACTGACTGCCTGACACCTGGACGTCACGGCTCTACGGAATGCCTGAGAATGCGACGGAATCAGTCCGTTTGCTAGCTGCTGTTTTTCCGGAAATAGACAATGGCATATTATATATACAATGCCAGTGAGAGTTCTTGTTCTTTTTTGTGCCACACTTCAAATAATTGGACACGCAGCTGGTGCTGTTGGTTGAAGAAATTTGGGCCAACACCTATTGGCAATTAGTTGGCATTGAAGCTTGTCAGGTAATTTACGGCTCAAAGTTCAGCTAAGCACGGTACTTAGTACCAAAAATCATACGTCAACTAATAGTGCTTCAATTAGGTTAATAGTTGGAAAATTCTCGATTCTAGATCGATTTGATTGCCTAGATTTAAAGCCAGAACCAATACCAGTTTATACAATTTTCGCTTATAATTCCCAAAGAGTTAAAGCCAATTTCGTTGCATTGACCGCTCAAAGCTTTTACTTACCGTCCAGCCAATCTTATCGCCACCGCATAGATATTCCATTTTAATGGGTAAGTCTCCGCGATCGAAATACATGCGAAACAAAGTGCCACGCCCCGGATTCTTAGCCGCCGTGCAGGCGTGAAGACTAGCGCCCAGATTGCTTGATGAAATGGACTTCTGTTGTTTCTTCAAACCTTAAATAAAAACAATGACAAACAATAATTACTATGTATACTATAGTTGAAGTAATTAAGGATCCATCAGGAAATACGCACATTTGGGATTCGGCGCTCTGCCCCGCGCGCTTGCCGTTACTGGGGGCTCGTGAATGGGGCCGTTAATGACGACCGTATTTTTTTGCTGCGATTGTATGGAAAATGGCGGCACATAACGGGGTCGCGAACCCTGTATACCGCTAAATGGCCGTAATTGCGGTGGATTTGCGGATTTGGAACGTTGTTTCAGCGATATGGAGTTTGTATGCAAATCGTGCGACGGCCGTGCTCCAAAGGCGGTGGTTATCCGTGCCTGAGACATATTGCGTGGGTGCCGCTGCCAACAGCCGTCGAACTGGAGTCACCTGGCATAAACAACAGACTGCCGACCAAGATGCAGGAATTTTCTAGCCCCCAAATTCGGCGGGCACACTTCGTGTGTTGGTATCGCTGGCGTTACTATGGCACGCGTTGCTAGGGCAGCCAAAAGCGCAGTGACTGATAAGGCGCATTGTTTACGAATTGCATTTAAAGGTATTTATGCATGCTGTTGCTGTTGCCGTTACCATTGCCAGTCAACAGCCGCATTTCACGGAAATTCAAATGTTGCATTGCGCCAAATAGCGATGCACCGACTTTGTTTACATATGGCAGTGAAGCAGTCTGGCAACACCGAGCAGAGCAAACAAATAATACATTTTTTTCTGCCCCCCACATGCAGTGCGAGTATACCTAAATTGTTACTCAATATATTCAATAGCAGACTGCATCTATTTTTTTACAAGGAAAGTTTAGACATTTAGAATGTAATTTCTGACAAAACATACATTTTTCAAATGACAGCCATGCTCTAGTCATATTTTTGCGCCAATGTGTGACCAAAAGACAAAAAAAATCGATAGCTTTACATGTATTGACAAAGCGATGAAAAGTATTGTTTATCTAACATGTATTACAGCCTTATGCTAACTAATATATATCAAACAGCAGTGAGTATGTATTAAAACTGTAATTTACTTATTCAAGCAAGGCTACTTAAACTATTTATATATAACAAAGGACTGAAAGTATTTTGAAAATATAATTTAATACTGGATGCGTATTTTTAGGTCATCTGTGACTGGTCACTTTAAAATACCTGTGACTAGCAATTTTACTGCACCAGCTCTACTGGCGACCGAATAAAGAACAAATGTGCGTGAAAAAATGTCCCTTTAAATTGGCAATTATTGTAGGGCAGGTATTGTGTTAATTAAAAGCCAATATACCGAAAATACGTAGCATTTGTGAATGATCAACTGGTTCGCATATGATAGCACAACGACCCAAACAAGAAGAAGAACAACAACAGAACAGCCAGCAACATGTCTTCCAATACAAACGGCAATGGGGAGTTAAAGAAATTATCCGAGGAATCGCTGCTGCAGCCGCCGGAGAAGGTCTTTGACATCATGTACAAACTGGGCGAGGGTAGCTACGGTTCCGTTTACAAGGCGCTGCACAAGGAGAGCAGCTCCATAGTGGCCATCAAACTGGTGCCGGTTGAGTCCGATCTGCACGAGATTATCAAGGAGATTTCGATTATGCAACAATGTGATTCCCCGTATGTGGTGCGCTATTATGGCTCCTATTTTAAGCAATATGATCTGTGGATCTGTATGGAGTACTGCGGTGCCGGCAGCGTTTCGGACATTATGCGTTTGCGCAAGAAGACGCTAACCGAGGATGAAATCGCCACCATATTATCGGATACGCTCAAGGGCCTTGTCTATTTGCATCTGCGCCGCAAGATCCATCGCGACATCAAGGCGGCCAATATATTGCTCAACACCGAGGGCTATGCTAAGCTGGCGGACTTTGGTGTGGCCGGTCAGCTCACGGATACGATGGCCAAAAGGAACACCGTGATTGGCACACCCTTTTGGATGGCGCCGGAGGTCATTGAGGAAATTGGCTACGATTGTGTCGCGGACATTTGGTCGCTGGGCATCACAGCACTGGAAATGGCCGAGGGCAAGCCACCATATGGTGATATACACCCCATGCGTGCCATATTCATGATACCCCAAAAACCGCCACCCTCATTTCGCGAACCCGATCGCTGGAGCACCGAGTTCATTGACTTCGTCAGCAAGTGCCTGGTCAAGGATCCGGATGAGCGTGCCACGGCCACGGAGCTGCTGGAGCACGAGTTCATACGCAATGCCAAGCACCGCAGCATACTGAAGAACATGCTAGAGGAAACGTGCGCCATACGAGAGCAGCAGCGTGCCAATCGTGCGGCCGGCGTTGCCATGAGCCAGGCCAAGAGTCTGGCCACGCAGGAGTCTGGTCTGATGCTTCAGGAGGAAGAGACCGAATTCAATTCGGGCACTGTGAAGACTTTCATAGACGATCCCGGCACTCTGGTGCCTGAAAAATTCAATGAATACCAACAGAACTCTGCCTCGGATGCGACCATGATAGCCCATCCGGAAGACATGGACGAGGGCACGCTGGGACCCGGCGGCATACGCGGTGGCATGGCCAAAGCAGCTGCCAAGGCGGCAGCAACAGCAGCCGGCGGTGCTGGTGGTTCGTCGGGTGCAGATGTGGCCACTGTGGATAGCGGCACTATGGTGGAGCTGGAGTCAAATTTGGGTAAGTAGAGGATGTGGAGCAAGGGCTACGAGCTCTAAAACTGAAAGAAATTGCCCCGTTTATTAGGTTCTATTAGGTACATCGATACTTATAGATTTTAGCCAATCCATATTTATTGGTACTTAGATGAATTATCGATCATTTAAAGTATATTTATCGATTTTAAAGGGATATATACATTGAAATATTGAAGTGTAGAATTGTATATACTCAACCAAGGATTTAGGCTAACAAAAGAAAAGTCAGCGGTTCGGCATCCTAAATTCATTAGGTCAAGCCTTTTTATATGGATTGGACCTATGCTGCTTAGACTCATGTCTCCATCAAATTGGAAATCCGGGATCGAGGCGGTTCGATTCCAAAGTGGTTTCTAGCCGTGTACTTTGCACCATTTTCTTTAATGTTACAAGCTATAAAAAGCAGACAGACTGATATGCCTGCGTATACTATTCATCAGCTTATCTCAAGCTGTGTGCTTAGTAGGCATTTCAGATGCATCCATATACTGTTTATACAAATCCCATGCTAAGGCACGTCAAAACATCATATAGCTTATTGAACGGTTTTCTCTTGTCCGCAGGCACAATGGTCATCAACTCGGATTCGGATGACTCGACTACGGCCAAGCGGAATGACGATCAGAAGCCGCGCTATCGCTATCGACCACAGTTCCTCGATCACTTTGAGCGCAAGAATGCGGGCGATGGACGCGGTGATGAGAAGGCAACAAGCACGCCCACGGAATACTCGCCGGCTGCTGCGGAACAACAGCTGCAGCAGCAGCAACAACAACAGCAGCAGCAGCAACAACAGGAGCAACAGCATTTGGCCAGTGGTGCGCATGATGCCAACAATTGGGAGCACAACATGGAAATGCAATTCCAGCAAATCTCCGCCATCAATCAGTATGGACTGCAGCAGCATCAGCAGCAGCAACAGCAGCAGCAGCAACAATTGCTCATGGCCTATCCGCTGATGAACGAGCAGTTGATTGCGCTCAACAATCAGCAGAATTTACTGCGGAGCAATGCAGCGCAGCAGCAGCAGGGAGGAGCTGCAGCAGCGGCAGCTGCAGCACAGCCTCCGCCCGCATATCAGCATCAGCATTTGCACACACAATCGCATGCTTATGTGGAGGGTGAATTTGAGTTCTTGAAGTTTCTTACCTTTGACGATCTGAATCAGAGGCTCAGCAATATTGATCACGAAATGGAGCTGGAAATTGAGCAGCTCAATAAGAAATACAATGCCAAACGGCAGCCCATTGTAGATGCGATGAATGCGAAGCGCAAACGCCAACAGAATATCAACAATAATCTGATTAAGATATAAGAAAATAAAGTTAAACAAAAATGAAAACGCAAACTCAACCGAGCAGCAGCTGATATTGTAAGTGAAACGAGAACGTAAAAGCTTTATTGTAAAATGCACTGAAAATGCGGCAAAGCAGATAAATATATATATATTTATATATAGGAACTACTGATTATATAACGGAAGGAATCACGAAAAACATATTCTAAAATGCACGTATATCGTTTCGTACTCAATTAGTGGCATATAATTTAAATATTTCTTCAGTTCTGCTATCTCAACTGCCCAAAAAAAAAAACAAAAATCAACCCAATCTCAAAAGCCTGCTCCTATAAACTTAAGACTTAATTGGTGCGTTCTACCTTTGTTAACTAAACTATATAATATAATTTAAACAACCTTTTAACAAATTTTGTTTATCCTTTAATTATTAAACAAACGCAATTTTAGTGCATCACATAGAAAAAGCAACTTTCAAGCAATAAAAATAAAAAGTATATACAGTTTTTATAACGCATTGGAATGCATATTTTTCGAAGATATATATTGACACACGCACATACACACACACTCACATACATATATAAACGTACATATATATAGTAATTCTAGCGTTTATATAAATAATTTACACAATAAATATATTATATATATATATAAAGAATTATATGCAAAGAATTATTTGATTATCGACTGTGCTAAGCAAAAATTTAGTTCTTTGAAATTAAATTGTCCACAAAAAAAATATATATGGTATATATAACTGATAAATTTAGCATGTATATAGAATTTTCCTGTTCCAGTTTTTTGTTTCAATCAATAAAGTGATGAGAAAGTTTTAGAACTTTTATGCCTGGCTATTCGGCTATATCCATTTGCTGTGCCGCCTGCTGTAAATCATGCAACTGTGCCCGCAAATCTTCGGGCAAACTGTGTTCGTTCAGCGCACTGGGATCCTCGCCATCGACAACAATCTCCTCGGGATCGGGCGCACGTGGCAGAAACTCATCGTTCTCATAGATCTGACTGAATATATGCCGTGCATCGGCTATGGCTGCATCATAGTCCAGCTCGTAGGCGGGCGCGGCAGTGCAGTGAATGGGCGTGGTAGTGCTTGCTGTTGAATTGTTGGGCGCCGCGATGGTAAAGTAGGCGCTGAAGAGGATCTGAGGAGCATTCGTCTCAAAAAGCTGCGCTGTAAAGTCAGCCAAATCGGCAGCCGGATCTTCGCTAAAAGCGGGCGTTGTTAAATGGAGTATGTCTAGAAACAAATTTGGGCAACCATAAGATTTAAAAAGTTCAGAGTACAGATGGGTTTTACTTACACAAACCAGCCGGACATGCGCCCGAGTAGTGCGACAATTGTATGAGGCACGCCTCCCGTTTTCCATCGTCCGCCAGCAGACGCAACAAATTGACACCACCGCCGCCCTTATTGAGCTCCTCGTTGCCCAACGGACTGGCGGCAATGAATAAGCCTCTGGAGATATGCGGCTGCAGCTGGCCGAAGTGTGGGGCCAACGTAGCAGGCAGTTGACCGGGCGCACAGACAATATGCTTGGCGCGCAACGTTTTGCCTGCGCTGCTCAACAGCAGCTCCTTGGAGTCCGGCGTCCAACTGATATCGTCGACGCTGCGCTTCAGGCAATAAATGCCGCCAAAGACGGCGCACAATCGGCAAAAGCATTGCGGCAATTCACCGCATCCGTACATGGGAAACAGAAAGGGAGTATTGCCATAGCGGCCCAGGCTGGCCAAAAAGCGCTGGGTGCGCTGCATGCCCGTCTCAAAGCTGCTGCTGGAATCGCACATGGCTATAGCTTGCATCACGCATGTGGCTATTTTGTCCGTAACCCGTTGCGCCTTCAGATACTCCAGAAACGTGCGTCCGCGAAAGGCGAGCGCATCCTCATTGCACTTGTCCTCACCGTAATCATTACAGGCCGTCAGAAATTTCATTAGCAGACGCTTCTCCACCATGGTCAGCGTTTTGGTGTTGAAGACATCGCTGCGGGAACAAGGTACCGAGACGAGTTCGTTGTTGTACAGCATGCACACATGATCCAGGGCACGGAACTCCGCATAGCGGCAAATGTTGGACTTGATTAGCAACTGCACCAGCGCGCCGGCAGAGTAGGCAACACGGGGACTCAGGTCAAGACTGAAACGACGCGACTTCTCCAGCACTGTTTCACGCGTCCAACTGGGTGCCTCCTCCGCCCCCGCTGGCTCATGCCAGGTGTAGCTGCCGTTGCGCAGGCTGCAGCTGGGCTGCTCCAACAGCTTGATAAATGCCTCCAGACTAAATGAGCTCCAAACGTCGCCATAGTAATCATTGGAGTCGATGTGCAACACCGTTTTGCCAATCCGACTGGCGGCAGCGGCTATACAGGATTCAGCGAAGCCTGACAAACATTCATGAGTCATCAGACAGTTGGAAAAGAAAACAAAAACAAATAACGCCCAGTACCTGTGCCTACGACTATCAAGTCGAATTCCTCTGGCAGATCATCCGACATGGTAAGTGCTTTAAATTTGTTTATTTTTCCGTAAACTTAGTGTTTTCAATTAATTAATTTATTAAAATAAGAGAGAACACTTTTTACTTAATGTTATTACAGCTGTGTTCTACTTTATGATTAGTATGCTGCACACAATTTTCAGTATATTTGGTATTTGGTAATACTATCTGTGCACTGCTTACCAAAGTAGTAGCATTGTTTGAAAACTACTTGTTGCTGCCTTAGCAAAATGTCAAAAGAAAGTAAGCAACAAATTGTTTACTTTTATATTGTAGCCAACTGTCTCTACTTAATTTATTAAATCTGTTTTATTACAGAGAGAACGTTACAGCTGTTAGCAGCTTTATGTAGCACGAACAAAATGCAGTACTTCTTGTCATTTCTTCCTTGTTGTAGCTTCGGTCACACTGTTTGCCAGAGCGAGTAGTATCGCTTTGAAAAACTACTTGTTGCTGCCATAGCAACGGCTAAAAAGCGTAAACAAAAGGCGAAAAAACTTTCGGGTTCTGCAAAATGCAGAACAAGTGCAATAATATTATAAAAAAACATGAATTTTTAGTAATTCAATGCTGAAAATGTCGTTTGAGAAAATATTGTACAAATACGATGAGCCGCACGGCATTGGCGATGTGTACTTCATTTGGCAGAAGAGCGCGGGAGCTTTGCTGGCCACAACGGGCACCGACGGCTCTGTGGCGTTGTACAATCGCCAGGGCCAACTTGTGCAGCGCATCATATTAGCCGGGTAATCTGCGGAGTACTGCCTTTATTCCCATTTAAATAACCAATGCATATTTCAGTTTGTGCTCTGGTTTTGCCTGGGATTGCGAGGGTGACCTATTGGGCATCATTACCAGCTCATCGCCGAATATAACGCTTTGGGATTATGCAACACAGCAAAAGCTGACGGTAGAATCGGGACTGCGTGATCCGCTTACCTGCATACTGTGGTCCAAGCAGCAGCAACTGCTCGCTGTGGGCACAGGTCGCGGCAATCTGGCCATCTACAATCATCGCAGCGGAAAGCGTACCCCGGTGCTGGGCAAGCACAATAAGCGGATTACATGCGGCGCCTGGTCGGCACAAAATCTGCTTGCTCTGGGCTCCGAAGACAAGAGTTTCTCGCTGAGCAGCGAGGATGGCGACACGGTGCGCATTGTCCAGCTGCGTGATGCGCCCACGGACATGTATTTTGCGGAAATGGCCAATGATGAGCGCATCGCGGGCGACAATGCCCTAAGCATGATTATTGGCAAGCGTACGCTGTTTTTGTACTATCTGCCCGAGCCAGAGAATCCCACAGAGCTGGGCTTTCAGAGCCGGTACGGTTCGCTATTGCAGCACAAATGGTTCGGCGATGGCTATATACTGTTGGGCTTCTCGAATGGTCATGTGGTTGCCATTTCTACGCATCCCAAAGACGTCGGCCAAGAGCTGTGGCAGGTGAGAAATCACAAGGACACGCTAACCGGCTTGGCCTACTGCCCATCGCTGGACATTGTCGCCTCCTGCGGCGATGACAGGTTAGCACACCCCCACAGCTATGTCCCGAGCCTTCTATTGACACCTATCTCCAACATACAGCATCAAAATCCACTCGATAACCAACCTGCAGGAAACGGAACGCATCATCACGGTGCCGGATCGCGCGAGTGTCCAAATGATTGACTGGTCGCCGGACGGACAACTGCTGGCGGTCACCACCAGCGGCGGCACCGTTTACACTTATGTGACCAAGCTGCCGCACATGTTTGCCGTCTCCGCGCCACGCCTCGTCATGTTGAGCAGCCTGGCCGAGGTTTCGATTTATGTTTATGCGCCCGACAAATCCAAGTCATTGCCATTTCGCCTGCCACTGGAAACGGAGCCGACGTTTCTAGCTATTGGTCCTTATAATTTTGCTGCTGGCCTGGACAAGCACGTCTGGTTCTATGATCTGGGCAAGAGCCTGGGCGATGAGCCACGTCCGCTCAGTGAACGTGATTTGCCGCATGAAATTGCAGCCATGAAACTGAATGCGGATTACTGCGCCGCACTGTGCCCGCCACAGCTAATACTCCAGGCCATAGCCGCGGACAATCCCAACTGCAAGGACAAGCTGCAGGCGAGCTTTCCCAGCGCGCTGCCAACCATGCCCAGCGATGCGGTCATCACGTGCTTTGCCCTTAGCCAGGAGCTGCTCATCTTTGCCACGGATGTGAGTAATTTGGAAGCATTGTTTGGCTCTGGTTTTTATTTTCATTTATCTTGCAGATTGGCCACCTGGTTTTCTACTCGCTGGAAAAGTGGGACACCTGCACCATCTATCGCCACAGCAATGGCATACGTCAGCTTTTCACAGACGTCGAGGGCACCAAAACCATTTTCATAGATGAACATGGACAGGGCTTTGTCTATCTGCCCGCCTTAGATCAGGAGGCGCTGTTGATTGCGGATCTGCCCAAGCAATGCGTGGGCTGTTTGTGGGACTTAACGCAGTCCAACATCTTTATTAGCTATGATTCGCGTATGGCTTACACTCATGTCTTTGCGCGACACTCGGTGCGTGGCAGACACACACAGAAACTGGGCGAAACGAAGCTAAATCCGGGTCAGGTGCCGCTGTTGGTGTGCGCTGGCGAAATGGCTTTGCATATCGATGGTGGTCAGTATGCGACCCAATCCCTAAGCACACATGTCGTCAGTCCCAGCAATAGTCAGTCGGATAATCTGCTGCTGCTGCTGCGGCTCAAGAAATACGATGAGGCCTACAAGCTGTGCGAGCAGATGCAATTGGACAGTGCCTGGCGACAGTTTGGCGAGCATGCAATTGCGGATCTGGAGCCGGAAATAGGTGTGCAACAAATACTATAAAACTGATCCTTCCTTTATCTGCGATATGATAAGGATTGCGATTGATAAGGATTCAACTTATTGATATCTTGCCCTCCTACTTAGCTCTGCGCGCCTATCGCCAACTGGGTGATGCTGCGCTGGTCAAGGCGCTCGACGAGCTGCGTTACATAGAGGATCTGCACATGCTGAGTGGCTGCTGTTGCATGCTGCTGGCTCAGTACGATCAGGCCAAGGAGTATTTGCTAAAGGGCGTTTACACACGCGCTGCCCTGGACCTCAGTCGTGATCTGCTGCAGTGGGATCAGGCGCTGCTGTTGGCGCACAAATATGAGCCGCTCGAGGTGCCCTTCATAGCACGCGAGTACGCACAGCAGCTGGAGTTCACGTAGGTGCCACCAATTAGGTTCGAGATTTAATTAGAACTAATTTTCCTTTGTCTAGTGGCAACTATGCGGATGCTTTGTATCACTATGAGAAGGGCTACAAGGAGGACTTGATAAACAATGAAGATACGGAACCGCCAACGCTGCTGCACAGCACGCCCGAATACGAGGAACATGTGCGTCTGTGTAAAATGGGGATTGCGCGCACCTCCATACGCGCCGGCGATTTCCGACGTGGTGTAAGAGCTGTTGTGCCTTCGTTAGCCTTATTCGTAATATTAACTTTTCTTACTATTTACCAGATTCAATACGCTGTGGAGCTGCAGGACAAGCAGTTGCTGTTTGACTGCGCCGAGCTGCTGGCCACTGTGGGTCATATTACCGAGGCGGCGGGTCTGTACGAACGCGGCGGCTACTATGATGAGGCCTGCGGGCATTATATAGCTCTTAAGATGTGGCACAAGGCCAACAACATTTTAGGCCATGTCAAGAGCAGCAAACTGCATGCGGCCTATGCCAAGGCCAAGGAATCGGATGGTCATTTCGAGGAGGCCATACGCAGCTATCGCATAGCCGGCGATCTAGATGCCTGTGTCAGAATCTATCTGGATCATCTGTGCGATCCACATGCCGCCTCCGAAATTGTGCTGGAATCACGCTCCATGGATGCGGCCAAGCTACTGGCCAAGTTCTATCAGAAAATTAATGACATTGAGCAGGCGTTGCAGTTTCTTGTCATCTGCGGCTGTGTGGAGGAGGCTTTCGCTTTGGCCCAACGTCACAATAAGCTGCGTCGTCATGGCGAGCTCCTGGAACGCTATGAGAACGCCAAATCGGCAGACTATCTGGCGCTGGCGCATTACTTTGAGAGCGAGAAGTATACGCTACTGGCGGGCAAATATTACTTTCTGGCCAGGGAGTTTACTAAGGCATTGCGCTTTCTGCTGAAAGCCTCCGCCTTCAGCAATGAGGAGTCGCAAGCGCTTTCGCTGGCCATTGACTGCGTGGCCACCTCCAACAATGAGCAGCTGGCCACGCAGCTAATTGAGTTTCTGCTGGGCGAATCGGACGGCGTGCCCAAGGATCCCCGTTATTTATTCCGCTTGTATATGGCGCGCAAGCATTACAAGGATGCGGCCAAGACGGCTGTCATTATAGCCAATCAGGAGCAACTGGCCGGCAACTACAAGTCTGCACGAGATTTGCTTTATTCCATGTACCAGGAGCTGCGACGCAATAATCTCTCGGTCACTGCCGAAATGCGCCACAACCTGATACTGCTGCATCGCTATACGCTGGTGCGCATCCATGTCAAACTGGGCAATCATCTGCTAGCCGCCAAACTGCTGGTGCAGGTGGCCGCCTGCATATCACAGTTTCCGGAGCGTGAGTATTCAATAGACTATAACCATACATAGTGGCTTATTCTTCAATTCCCGCTCAGACATTGTGCCCATACTCACTTCTACAGTGATTGAATGCCATCGGGCAGGCCTCAAGAAGTCCGCCTTTATGTATGCCTCTATGCTGATGCGTCCGGACTATCGCAATCAGCTGGACACTCGTTACATCAAGAAGATCGAATCAATAGTGCGCAAAGCACCCAAGGGCATAAAGCAGCTGCGCGATGAAATCGACGACGAGACTATGGAATGTCCCATATGCGATGCCAATTTGGCCAACATGGAGGTTACCTGCTACAGCTGCAAGACCACGCTGCCCATCTGCATAGCAACGGGCCAGCACGTTATCAAGCAACAAATGACATCGTGTCCGCAATGCGATTTTCTTTGCTTTCGCGCCGAAATGGAGAAGTGGGTGCACATTTTATCTTTTTATAATTTACAAATATAACTTATACACTGTGATTACAGCATACTCTCGGAGAATGGCGACTGTCCCATGTGTGGGGAACGCGTGGCGCCTGAGCAGCTGCTCGATGTGGAGGACATACGCCCCTATATCTTGGCCGCCTCCTAGACTTAATACTTTAGTACTTAAGCAAACTTATAGACTGCACTGAACAACACCAAATAGTATTTATAAGTTATTAAGAGCATTTTATACATGATGCCTAGCACCAATTACACTGATACAGAAAACAAGCGATTCTTATTGTAGTTAGTAAGTTTATAAAATTTCGACTTAGCGACTTGGCTGAGAGATCGGAGGATCACAGTTTCTTTCCAAATATCCACAAGAGTAACCTTTCCAGAAGTTTCAGTGCTGGGTTTACTGGAAACGACGATTATATAGAGTACGGGTTAACATACTATACCAAAAATCCAAAAGTACTTACTCTTTTCTAGCACAGATGTTATTAAAAAGTCCATCGTATAAAAACCTTCCTTATAGTCCCAACTACTCGCAAGGACATTAACTTAAAGCCCTCGAAATGCCGTTCTAAAATATCATTTATTTCTAGAAAAAGCATAAGAATTTAACAAAAACGGTAACAATTTGCATATTTTGCATAATTTTCATAAGTTATTACTTTTTCAACTTCTCGGAAAATTTGGTGGCTTGGATATCACATTCGGGCAGACTTGATTTGAGGCTGCTCGCCACTTTTTCCATATTCTGAACGTAGACCATGTCAAAGATGATCAACTGCTTCAGATTGCGCAGCTCGCTGATGATGGCCAAGCCAGAGTCGCTGATGTTGTAACAGCCGGACACCTGCAGACGTGTCAGCGAGTTGGTAATATGGGACAGCCCGCTCAGACCCTCATTCTCCAGGTGCTTACAATTGTGAAAGATGACAGTGTCTATATGATCGCAGCCTTTTAAATGTTCGAGTCCAATTTTCATGACCGAGGCATTTGTGGCATCTACAACTTTAATGCGAAACGCAGTGTTCTCCGACGGCAGCTGATTGTAGTCCTTCCATAATTTGGTGGGACTATCGGTAAAGCGGACGCCGCCACCGTTTTTTACCACCCACTCGGCGCAGAGACGATTAGGACCCACCTTTGCCAAACGATCTGCGTCCACCTGATTGAAGGCGACAGCCACATAGCCCCATATACTGCGCGTTGGTGTTGCAAATGTTAGGGCGTCTGCATAATGAGGTTTGACGGCGATATGCAAATAATTTTGATGAAATCCAGCGCCTTGCAATATTAAACGTTTCGATAATGATTTAATAACTGTTTGTAACAACGACATTGCTAAGAACAAAACAGCTGATTTGATTCAGCACCCAGCTATGTGCGTTATACAGCACTGTTGTTGCAACGAACGAGTGGGTAAAAAATTAACTTGGGTTTTAATTTAAAACGCCTTTAACGGTTGTTGCGTTCATCGAAAATTTATCCATTTTTGATTTTAGTTGAAAAATAATTTTTTACAAATAAATTTTATTAAAATATAATAAATGACATATTTTTGAAGTTACCAACACTGCTTCGGCAGCCCTGATTTTGGTCGCAGCGCAGCTGAACAAATACACTCAACTTATCGATATAATATTTACAATCAGTTCTCTTTCAGTTGTCAAAGCGTAAGGTCGTCGCGTTGCGCATAAATGTTTGCGTTTCTCTACGCTTAATTAATCGAAAACAAAAGCGCGTGTGTGTTGCCAATCAATACAAAACTAAGCAGAAACATAAAATAATGCAATGCATGTAAACAGCATTTGTGTGATAACACATAATAATCATAACGCGTTGCATTTTAGCAGGCAACAAAATTCTAATAGTGCAAGTGAGAACTCTACAGAGAGATAGAAAGAGAGAAAGACCAAGAGCGCCTGCGAGAGCGAGCATAAAATCACAGTCACAGCAGCAATAACAAAAATAAATACATACACATATACATATATGGTACGTACATAGTTTTTAAGGCAGTTTAACTTTTACATCGCTTTGTTTTGTTACGCATTTGGCGGCAACAATCAAAACAATCAAACGAAAAACCAAATTCAATCTTGATAGGCATAACATACAGCATACATACATACAGTATGCACATACAAACACACGCATATGCGAGGCGCGCATTAAATAAAAATAAGTTCTGCCGCTGCGTTTCGTTTATTTTGTATGTGTCTGTATGAATGTTTGTGTGCTGTGTCGGTGTCAGTGACGTTGCGTCGCAGTCGCTGTCGCTGCCTCCGTCGCTGTCCCGCTGCTTGCGCGCGCGTCAGCATCGAACGTGTTAAAGTGACGAATAAACAACACAGAATCGTTCACTAGAAAAGATACGACAAATAGACAGACAGACCGACAGCCAAACATTTGTACATTTCTTTCACACAAACACACACACATAAAAGCAGAAACACACTCACACACACGCTGTGTCTTTATGGCCGCAGCAGACATTTTGGCTGCTCCGTTCGCGCAATTTGTTTATATGAGTGCAGCCGCAGCCCCCCACCCCACACTAACAACACCGCTTGCTAGGTGTGTAAATTCCCTACCGCACCCCACCTCCCACACCCCCCATTGCCACACGTCTCAGCCAGCAGTTTTCATTCACGCTAATTTTGCCTTCACTTCTATTTTTATGCCCATTTTAAATACCCAATAAAGGGTATATTGCATTTGTGCATCTTCGAGCACATAAAGTATAGTATCGATTGCTATTCCCCTCTCTTTGAGCATGACTTACTGATTATAAGAGCTGGAGGTACTTAATTAAGCATAAGAACTTATTTAAGAATGAATTTGTCATTGTTTTAATGATTCATTTATGCATATGTCATATATATTGCGCGTATAGGGTATCTCCTAGTCTAGCTCTATCGCCTATAGCACTGTTACTTGGTTTCTACTTCCACTTTTTTTTCGTCTACTCCTGAGGCACCCAACTGTGTGTGCTCGTGTGTGTGTTTGTGTGAGTGTGTGCCAAGATGAAGAATGATATGCAGCAATGTTAGATGATAAATAGCGCGCTATATTAAATGATTTATTTTGCCTGCCTGTCTGCCTGCCTGCCCTCCCCTTTGCCCTCTGCCCCCGCCCGGCTCTGGCTCCAGGTTCATTGTGCCCGTTTCTCGCTTTGCATCTCTTGACCGTAGCTAAAGGCATCCATCTATGGGCTAATGCTAATGCCTATGCTGCCTTTCAATCTGTATCTGTTATTGTTGTTGTTGCTGTTGTTGTTGTTGCTGTTGTTGTTATTCTCATTGTTGTTGTTGCTGTGGCTCTGGTAATTGAACAACCAATTGTACAAATCCGCGGTACAGTCACAACTTGCGCCTTTATTCAGTTTAATAAAAGCGCACAATCTGAAAGTTCAAGAAATCTTTTCTATAGCATCTCTCATTCCATTTTATCCGAAAGCAAAACGAATCTTGTACAAAAAAAAAGAAAATAAAATAAAATTGAGTTAAGTTCAATTGGGGATTATAACTGCATATAGGCCTTGCTATAGAATACATTATATGATATTTAAAGTGTTTATTTGAATACTAAGAGGAATAGGACTGGATACAGCTATAGTATATAACTTAGGCTAGAATCTAGAATCTAATTGAAGACATTATTCTGGCCTACACTTATGATAGAAATTTATTTTTAAACTAAACGGATTGGAGTATAAGAAATGTATTAGAAAATTTGAATAAAAACAGTTAAGATTTTTAACTATAAGGCGACCCTATTAATCCTGACGCAAAGTTTTCGAAAAAATCAAGGTTTTTGAGCCTTGAATTCTTAAAAATTATGATATTCATATATTTACAGTCCATAAGATTATTGTTTTTAGAAGATATTTGATTTATCTTAATTGCATTTCATAAATGAAGCAACATTTTTATCCTTTATATTTTTGGACACTTCTCAACACTTAGCCATAGTTCAAAATGCACTTGAGCTGTTCTCAACACTTTGAAACAGTGAATCAGAATGAACCGACGCGTTTGCGAATTCCTTTTTGCCTTGCCAATATTTTGTCAGCAATGTTAAAGGCTTTTAAGCTGTTCCAAAACTTTTTCATATTCAGTGCTATATCCAGTTTAGACTTTTTCTAAATGAATCAATCCTGACACAAAGTTTTTGAAAGTTCAAGTTTTTTAGCCATGAATTATTTAAAAAAAGATGTTAAGAATATAACTCTTAAGCCCGTAAGTGATTTGTTTTTAGTAGAAAGTTGATTCTTAAGACTTGCATTAGGAAAATGTGCTAATATGATTTGTAAGGCACTTCTCAACACTTGGAAACAGTTCAAAAATCTCTATTGAACAGATTCTTTTGCGAATTCCATTTTGGTTCGTCAATATTTTGACATTCATTTGTCAAACTTATATATGTATATGCATGCAGGGCTATATCCGAATTGCATTTATTATAAATCGTTAGATTAATCAATTGAAATGCCATTCGCCTGCTGACTCAATTATTTCGTTCATTGTTGGGGATTTCATTTCGCCTCGCCACTAATCGCATATCATTTCCACAGCATTTCCACTGGCTCTAATCATTTGCCATGGTCGTCGCCAAGGGGGAGCGGGGGCTTGTGGAGAGCAAGAGAGATTGGAAGAAACATGAAAACAATTTCTAAAAAATGTGCTTTTTTATGGGCCATTTATGCGGCTTGTGTTTTGTTTTTTTTTTTTGCCTTTTGCCATTTGCCATTTGTTTTTTGTTTTTATATTTATTTTTTTCAAATTAGTTATAATTACACTTAATGCAATTTAGTTATGAGGCTCTGTTGTTGTTGTTGTTGTTGTTTTTATTTTCCACTGTTCGTGCTGGTTTTATTTTTTTCCTCGCATTTTTGCCTGCTGTTTCTTTCTCTTCGGGGGGTTTTTCACGATTTGTGTAAGTTGCATTTGTTGCTGTTGTTGTTGTTGCATTTAAAGCTTTAGAAAAAACGTTTTTTGTTACAAGGGCTTGCCATATATGTATGTACATATATGCTGGAGATGGGCGAGGGGTGCGGGGCCTTGCCGTTTCTATTGAGCACACGAGAGGTGTTAATGCATTCTGTAGATTTGTAGATTTGTAGATTTCAGTTGGTCCGATAAGTTTAACCGCATTCTGAGTACCTGCTGTATGCCATATATGTACATACATACGTACATATATTCTTCCACCTCATCTTATTTTTATTGCATATTGTTTGCGCTCCAGCCAAGATTCGTAATGTGCTAAAATATTTATGAATTAGCGCGAAAGCCACGTTTCAGGTATAAAGATTGCTTAACTAACAATCGTGTGTCGGCAGAACACGGCATATAACAGGCGGGCGATGAAAACTTCTAGACACGATTCAATGTACGGGTATTTTTCAAATTGAATGCTACTAAAATTGGTTTTAAACATAGTTAATGGCATTCAGATTCAAGTACAATGTATACGTTATGTACTTGTCGTTGTCTTTAAACGTTAGTCTAAACAATTGCAGGTATCTAGGATCTAGGTACCTAGGTATGACAGCAGAACAATCTCCTCATAAATGTTTATTCATACTATTCATAGATATATATATGTTAGGCTTATCCGGGAATTAGAAAACTTCTTCAAGAAAGCAAGAAAGAGAATAGGTTTCTCAGGTTTCCAAATGCATATATTTCCTACTGATTCTTGGTTTTCAATCAGGTTTTTGATATTCCCCAAAAGATTCTATGCAATGATGAGAGTTAAATGATATAATAATTCAGATTAGATTGGATCTATTAAGAGATTTGGAGACATACTTAAACAAATGAAAAAGTTGTTCATTTCAAAATCTCTATCTCTCTTTTGACCATTATTTCCTATGGTAGCAATATGATATACTGTGCCGATCCGGATGATATAGTAGATGTGATATTATACATATATAGTTGATATAATCTATAGATCCTATAGTAGATCTGCATTTGGGAAGCATAAATAAACAAATGAAAAAGTTGTTCAAATCAAAATCTTTACTATATGACTATAAGAACTATACAATTTACTGTGTCGATCTGATTATATAGATGATAAAGTAGATCGGATACTACAAGATAAGCAAAAGAAGTTGTTCATTCGAAAATCTTAATGCTATACCCCAATTGTTAGCTATATGATATAGTTTGCTGATCCGTCGTCCTTTAATATATCTGCAAGCAAAAGACGAATGCCTAGCTTAATGAGCAGAGCTTAGAAACTGAACGAAAACAGACGAACAGAACTATGGACATTAATCAGTCACATATATCACTTATAAGGTCGAATTAGTCTTCCGATAGTCTTTAATATGTTCGACATTTCGTGACCAACTCATGATACCCTATGCAAATGTATAATGAGAATATATGATTCATATTGTGCGCAATTTATGGCTCTCGCATCTTTAAGAGGATTAAATATGATTTATCGTTTCCTTCTTAAGAAGGGCTAGACAGCTAGAGAGAGAGTTAGAGGACTGCCAAAGGAGGTAGCCTCAGGCTCTCTAGCCAGCTTCATGAAGCATGAAATGTTGACCTTATTGCTCATTATAAACATTATAACTATGATTGTGCATGTAATTAGTGTGAAACGCTGCTAGTTTTTCAATGTAAGCCATTTTCCATATCATTTAACTTGACTTGCTTTTTTGATTCGAGCATTTTTCCAGCTAAACGCAAGTTAGTCTGCGGCTGCGACTGCTCGTATATTATCTTAGGGAGGTTGTTTGGTGTGAGAGGGAGGGAGGGTGAGGCAGAAGCCTCAAGGTGTGAATTCTAGTTAAATTCAATATCATAATGTGCGCATCATATGCGAGCTGCACGTATGCATATGAGCCGCCAATTTTAGCCGAAGATTATATCAAAAGAGGGTAGAGCTCATAAATAAATGCATTTAATGGTTGGCTGGCCGCTCGCTTCAAGCCTTGGCAATGAGCTTGCCGTGGCTTACAAACTGTCCATGAAATACGTTTTCCTTTTGAGCTTGCGCTTGTCTCACGGAAGGAATCTGTGGCAATTGCAGCTCTCTTTCGACCTGGCCCTGACGCTGACTTCTTCGGCTGTCCGGCTGCTCGGCTGTCCGGCTGTCCGGCTGTCTTGCTGGCTTCTCATCATTAGCAATTTGAAATGCATTCAAAAAAGGAGATGCGAGTGTATCCAATTATTTTCACATTTTATGGCGTAAATTTTCTTAAGCCCCCCGAAAACCATTTTTCAACCGAAACGAAACGAAACGAACAAAAAGCCGCTCAAGAAAAAATGTAAAAAAAAAAAGAAGCAGAAGCTGAAGCAGAAGAAGAGAAAAAAATGCAGCTCCACGTAGCTCCAGCTCCAACTAAGGAGGCAGCCAACAAATCTTAAAAAGGCATCAAGATTATTGCACAGAAAAATTCTTTTCTTCACACCTTCGGATTGGCGGCCCCAGCGGAGACTTTGGAGCGCAGCAACAACAAAAGGCAGGCTCCAAGAATTAAATGCGACTTCAAAGAAAGGTACAAAAAAAATTGATGAAGAAGAAGCAGCAGCAGCAGCAGCAGCAACAAGAAATATGGTCAAAACGAATGCGGCAACACCAACAATGGACATGTGCAACGGGCAACAGCAGCAACAATAAAAACCAATTTAAGCCAACCGACGCGTCGCCTCCATGTGGCTCGCTGCGTCTATCTGTATCTGTATCTCGCGTCTGTCTGTGCCTGTGTGTGTGCGAGCGTGTGTGTGTGCGAGTGTGTGTGTATCTGGAGGATTTCACGTAGGTTGTTGTTTTCTTTCTTTAACTCGAACTGACGTTGGGCACAAACGTCAACTGTGCAACAACAACAACAACAACAACAGCAACAAATGCAACAGCAACAGCAACGCATACACAATCAGTTTCAGAAATCAGATTCGGTTCGAAGTTGAATAGTTGTCGGTTATGTTGTTGTTGTTGTTGTTGCTGTTGTTATTATTATGTGGGTATCTCTATGCTACGTGTGTGTGTGTGTGTGCGTGTGTGTGTGCCTGAGCTACGTGCACGTCTGTAAAGCCCAACGTTGGGTTCTCCAGGGTAGGGTTAACAGATCTATTGATATACAAAACATGTTTCTAAAATATATTTAAATTATTTACAAGCCGCTCTTTTACAAAGAAAATGACCAAAGCCTAACTAAAGATGCCCAAAACTCGGGGCATACTCAAAACTATTTGAAGATAATTGAATACAAATAATCAGAATAACTTTAAGAAACTATTATATAGCTATGTTATCCGAATATTGCTTAGCTTGGACCTTATATGAATAGAAAGCGAAAAAACATTCCAGAGAAATAAAATCTTGCTCAAAACTCAGAACATTTGCGAAACTATTAGAGGAAAATTGACAAAAAGCAATAAGTATGACTATAAGGAATCATTATTAAGTTGTGATATCTAACCTTTCTATATAGCCTTTCCCTGGTACAAATTGAAATCAACAAAAGAAAATAAATATATATATCTGCGAAAATAAACCTTGACCAAAAGAACGAAAAAAAGATTCTCTCGACCTTATAGAAACAGAAAAGTATAAATTAAAGATATAATTCCAGAATTAAACATTATATTTTGATAGATATGTGGAGCTTGGATTTCATTTGATCAGCATCAATAGCCGAGTCGATCTAGCCATGTCCGTCCGTCCGTCTGTCCCTCCGTCCGTCCGTCTGTCCGTCCGTATGTATGAACGCAAGGTTCTCAGAACCTATAAGAGCTAGAGACTTTAGCGTTAGGTCCTCCTAGTCCATGCTCAGATCGGTAATAATCGATAACTTACTCCGTTTGCAAGGAATCGATAAAAATATCGATATCGACATCCTGTTTTTAAGCAATTTTGGCAAAATAATAAGAGCAAGAGCCATCAAAATTGACATGTAGCTTCTAGAGTAGAATATACTTATATCTGCATTTGGTGTTGGATGAATTGGGTACAGGGTATCCCCTAGTCGGGAGAACCTCTTGCTTGTTTACATTAGAGACCTGTAGATGAATATACCTATCAAAATATTATTCAATAATTGCAATCAAATTGTACTGTAATTAAAAGATAAGTTTCTTCTCAAATGAAATGTGCTTAAACTAAAGAAATCTTTATTGAAGCACATAATCTTAATTCATATTTCGATATGTCATGGCAAAGTTTTTAAAGATACAAAGAGCTAACAAACTGTAAAGAATCCCTAAGAAATGTCAACTCATTCTACAATAGACATAGGTCCACATTATTGATGCAGTTTTTCTTAATATTAATTTTCCCAAGCTGTCTCAATTCCTGACTCAAAAGCCGACACATTCAATAACAAAATCTGAGGCGCGCTTTGTTAAGATTTGTTCCTTTGAATAAATCTGAAAAAGAAATATATTTTCTGCATTTGCCATGCATGAACGAACAATATAAATCCGAGCTCTATAAGCCAAGAGCTCATTATTGAAAAAGGAAAAGAAATATAAAAAAAACGATTGTTACTCTTGAGTTTGTCAGGGCAAAAGTCAGCTATATAGTCAAAAGAAAAGAACACCCAGACAAAAACAGAAAAGAAGAAGAAGAAAAAAACACAAAAAAAAGACACACATATTGTAGGGTAAGCGTTTGAGGAGCCGTAATCTTAATGCGCCCATTTACCCGTCAGGCTTCCTTATTATAAGTACTTTTCACCTTCGGTTCTTGAGGCCTGTCAGGGCTGACCGAAGTGGCAAAAAGCAACAACACGAAAAACCAATCCCGAAACCGAAACCCGAAACACGAAAGAAACAGATGCTTCTAACAGGCAGAGATCATAGCCAGAGCCGGGCCAGGCCAGGCCGGGCCGGGCCGTGGCAACAACAATGCTGAAACCCTCTGTGAAATCCCAAAGAGTCTGCCCCATGCCACAGCACTGGAAAACGAGCCAACAATCCAGTTTTCAGTTTCTTATTATTATTTTGTTGTTGTTGTTGTTGTTGTTTATTCCTGGGTTTCTGGCTGTGCTCAGTTCTTTAGTTTCTGTTCTGGCAGATCTGCAGTTGATTTCGTTCTGGCTGAAGTTTTTCAGAATTTCGTGCTGGGCCACATCGTCTTTGTTGTTGTTGCTGTTGTTGCTGTTGTTGCTGTGCTTTGTATTTTATTTTTTCTTCACACCTTTAAAAAAGGCAAAGGCACAAATTTTGAACGTCCGACTGGAAATTCAATTCAATTCCCTTGCCACAGGCCGCAGGCCGTCAGAAGAGACGCCAGAGCCGCAGTCGTAGCCGGTTTTTGGTGTTGGTGTCGCGCTTGGTTTTCTCACTTGGCCCGAACACAGTGCATAGGCTGTGCCAGTGTGTGTCCATGTGTGTGTCGGTGTGTGTATCTGTGTGTGTCTCTTTCGGCTCTGGAGACTGCAAACTGCGAACTTGGCAGCGCGCAAACTGACAGCCCTTCTGCGCGTTTTTGTAAGTCTTCGCCTGCCAGGATCGTTTTTTCAGCTTTTTTCGTTCGTCGTTGCTTTATTTTTTTTCTTCTTATTTCATCGTTAAGATCTTTTGACAGCCGCATTGCGTTCTTTTTGTTTTTTCTTATTTTAACCCACTACCCATTGAAAATCTTTAAAGGCGGGTATAATAAAGGTGGAGGCAGCAGGCATACATATTCTTCCATTTGCTTGGAGGCGGCGATCGCAGATAACTCAGACTTAAGCTAGCAAAGCTACAAGCTTCTAGTTCGCCATTTAGCTGCTTGTTAGGATTGTGGCTATAGAATTGGATTCAAGACAACGTTAACTTGATATTAAGCTATAAGTTGCGCATATTTCGAGAACTTAAACACAATTTGGCATGTTAGGTCCCGAATAGCCCATACTGAGCGGAAATATTGCTCAACTTCCTCAGGCTTTACATAAAATGAATCAAATTTCTTCGTGTATTTAATGAATTTTTGGTATATGCATAGTTTTTAATGCCATTATCAAGTCCTCAAAATCTTATAACAATCGCAGAAGAAATCCTCGAGATATTCAAGAATGAAACTTTGACTTTTGGTACCGCTTTGATTAATGCCAATTGAAAGACTTGCTAGAAATCTTAAACCTGTTAAGGAATGATTTCTATATTTGTAAGATAAGACGAAGCACAAAGAGTAGCTACAGGGTAACTGCAAGTCGAGCACTCTTAACTGGAGCATGCTTAAATTTTGTTTTTTTCGACTTGCCCGCATTTTGTTGCTTTTGTTTTGTATTTTTCTCTCGCTCTTTTTTGAATGGAGCTCAATTTGACATGCCTGAAGATTTTCTTGAGCCGCTTTAACCAAGAAAACAACAAAAGCAAAATATTAAAAAGCGACCAAAATTAAATCGAAAAATTATTGCGCGCTGCGGATTAATTTTGTATGCGCTGCTGCTGGTCATCCCCGTGGCCAGGAGGCCACAAGGCCCACGCCCACGCCCCCGCCTACGCTTACGCCTTCGCAGCAGCAGCGGCTTCTTTCTTTCTGTCTATCTTTTGAGCTGTATCCGTAAGCGTTATATATGGGCCGCATAAATTGCGTACTTACAAGTCAACGTTGATTTCCTTTTAGTTCAAGGTGAGTTTCCACCGCTCTAAAGAAATTGTCTTTATTTGCGGCTCGTTCTTGACTTTAGTCTGGCAAAAATTTCAAAATAAAAAGTAAAAAAAAGACGTCCACTTGACATTATCTTAAATTGAGGGCTCATAAGTCTGGTGGGGCCTTTCAAAGTTGGTTTGTCGCAGCCATAAAATGTGTTTGTCGTTTGTTTTGTTCGTTGCTTATCGTGTGCGATGTGATAACACGTTTAGTAATAACAAACAGAAATACTAGAGATAAACCAGAACGCTCATAAAATACCCTGTACGTGACTGTCGAGTAAATAGAAGTTAACAGAGAACATGACTATAGGGCTATTTTTCATAGTTATGAGTCAGTATGTTTTTATACAGGGTATACAAGTTGTTAGGCACAGTAAATGAAACTGTTCGACCTGTTATACCCTGTACATGAAGTCAAGTCATCAAAATCGATATTAATAGATGGCTGAATGAAAAACGAATAATCCTTAATTAATAGATATTTTTATAATAAGCTTAACTCTTTATACAGCATACCCTTTATCCGCAGTAAAGGGTAACTTATAGTTAGACTAGAAGCTAGATAAATTCTGTTAAGATGCTGCTCTACACCCCATTGCGCATTTAATAAAGGGTATACATATAGGAATTTCTTTGTACTTCTTGTTAATACAATGGTCCCCTCTTAATCCCTTTGTTGGCATACCCGACTGGCTATCCCTTACAGGGTATAAGCATTTCTAGCCACCGTAAGCAAATTGAATTTGTACAACTCTCATGCAGCTGATGTCACGGGTTATAAAACAGCAACGAATTTCTATAGAATTAGACGAGATATGGAATCAAATATAGGGAAATAGTTGATTTACGGCCTGTTCACGCCTCTTTCTGGGGAACAAGGCGATGCCAGTAACAAGCTTTGTTAGAGAGTTGATCCGAATGTATCGTACTTATTTGAAAATAGCTTAGGGTAAAAAAATGCCCAGGATCTTGTATAATCTTTAAGATTTGTAGACTACAAAGATTCAGTTTGTATCTAATACGAAAGAAGCAGCTGATTAGATGTTTATTTAATTCGATTTTAAATAACAGAGCTTAAGTTCAAAGAGAGAGCTTATAGAGAGCAACGGTTAAAAATTTGTCTTACTTTCGAATAGCGGATATCAGGATTCTTTTGAAGAGATTCGTAGACTGCAATGATTCCAAAGTTCACGTTCAGATTGTGACACATCCCACTCAACGCCATCAAAGAGCTCATTTTAATGAATCATGCATTCAATAGAGCTTAACACAAATAAATTCACAGTATAAACTTTAAGATTTGTAGTTAGTTAAAATTGTTACAAGATTTGGCAGAGAGATGATCAAAATATATCATTTTTTCAAATAACAGGCATAGGAAAAACTCCTGGATTCTTAAGATCCGATAGAAAGATCCTATATATCGATTTAACGCTATCAAATATCAAATAAAAACATTTTAAATTGTTTTCCGTCTCTTGGAATACCTCAGATTTGTGGACTGCTAAGATTCCAAAGTTCACGTTCAGATTGTGGCACATTCTCTTTTTTCACATTAGAGCTAACTCGATGAAAGGAAAGAATCGCTAGATTTTGACTAATCCGCGGCCAAGATTCTTAAGGATGATTAAGAAACTCGAATTTAAAAATTTTATTTTTATTATTATCAAATATATATAATAAACCACATGAAGCCTGTTCTATAAATTCGCGTTCAACGTGGCACAACTATTTTTTTTTTGTTTTTTGTTAACATTTTCAGAATTTTTTTCTATGCTTGTGGAACGCCCCCTACGTATTTTTCATTGAATTTGAGAAATGCGAGTTTTTCGATTATCATAAAAATATATAAATGCGTGTTTAAGGCCCACGTCCGGCATCTGGAACAGTATACTCGGCGTCATCGGGCAGATCGTAAAGCTTAAAGAACTCGCCATTAATTTCGGTGCAGACGCAACGTGAGCTGTTGTTGTTCGCAATCTGTTTACGCTTTTTGGGTCGATTCTGTAGCGGCACGATGCGCGGCTGCTGCGCTTGCTCCAGTTCCGGACCCTCCACTAGCTGTTCCATGCGAGCGCTCAAGCGTCTGGTGTACTTGGTGCGCCTTTGCACGCGCAATTGATTATCCAGACGCTGGCCCAATTGTTCCTCCGATCGATCGCTCTGTTCCTGCTCGGCTTGCCGCTTCCGCTCCTGCATCAACATCAAACGGGCGCTGCGACGCGGCATTATCGGCTCTTCGATGGGCTCTACATTGGCGGAATCTTCATCTTCAGACATTATCTACAGTATGGCGATCCTTAATGCTGATCTCTGTAAATCCTTACCGTTATATTTTCAATATTTACCGGTTGAAGTAACTTGCCAAAGAAGTTTTTGAATATCTCGCTCATCTTTTGCTTCCTATTGTGTCGTGATTGTGATTTATACTAACTGAACCGGGGCTTGGATTTCATAAGGTCGTCTTGATGAAGTGAAAAACTCTGCCTATTTGGTTGTATTTTCAAATTTTTAAAGTTTTTCCTAATCCTAAGCCTGCTTTTTGTTGTATGTCGCTTTAGAAGTCCTTAAGCTTTGAAATTGAGAAAGTTCTATAGATTTCATAAGGAACTATAATCCTTTCCCCTTCATCGAGTCAAATGTTTGTGTATATCCATTTAGATATATACAGATAATTAGCTTTATTTTATACAACAAAATAGCCATAAATTCCCCTTGGAACGTATAATTAATTCTTTAAAAAATAATCTATGCACATCCATTTATATATTTATGTGAAGTATATTTGAAATTTGTCGCCGAATTCCTCATGATGTCTCACAGCTTCTAAATATAGTACCCAAGCATGCTCTCATAAGCAGCTGAGATTATCGGATACTAAAAAATATATTCGTTGGAGGAATACCTCAAGCTTATATATGAATGGCAAACGGTATAATTATATGTATATTTAGATCCATATCGACTATATAAAGACGCAGTCTTTAAACTTTATTAAATTCCTTACATTTTTTTGGTTTTCATATTAGAAACTTTCCAAAATTAGAAAAAGATATAAGTATTATTTGACATATATATATACATGCATATATATTATAATATGTACATACTTTTGCACATTGCAAATTCTTTGTCTCTACTTAGGACACTTTCTCATTCTCTCTCTCTTTCTATCTATCTATCCCCCTCCTCTGTCTCCCCCTCTCTTAACTGTCTCTTGCCCACATTTCTATCAGTTGTTTTGCAATACATATATCTTTTATCGCACATTCCCAAGGTTAATTCCTTAAGTCGACTCCACCTGACTGGCACACATACCCTACTCGCGGGGGGGTGTGTGTATATTTTGGCATATGATATCACACAGATATCACAAGCTACCCCTCAGTCTTATCAAGGAAGGCAACAACAATAACACTTTTGTGCGCTTTGTTTGTTTGTTATTTATGCGCTTTAGACCAATCAAGCAAAACGGTTTATCATTAAAGCGATAACAAAAAAAAGACGTTAATTTATTATAAACACATACACACGCGCGCTATTATTTACATACACATGCATAAATACGCAAATGTTAACTAATTGTGCAAAAAAATAACAGAAATTGAACTTGAAGCAAAGCCTTTAAAGCTTCTCTCATGCCGAACTGCTCTCGCTCCCTTACTTGACGCCCTGTTTGCTGCGCCTTCGTTTTAATAAACCGTTATAAGCGTGCGTGCATGCAGCGACTGTGTGTGTGTGTGTGTGTGTGTGTGGGTATTTATGCAGTCCAAAGCATCCAAGCAGAAGGCAATGAAATAAGCCAACAATTATAAAAACTCTTTTTAGTTATTTAATTAGCTAGCCACCATATAGACGTTGCGGGCGCAGGCGTGAGGGTAGCTGTGGGCAACGGTGGCAGCGTCTCGCGTTCGTATCTAGAGTGGAAAATTAATGGCTACAAAATTAAATTTATTTTTGCAAAAAAAAAACAACAAAAACAAAACAAAAGCAACAACAACACCGCACGGCAGCGCGACGAGGCAGCCGCTGGCACAGACAGCCTGGCAGGCCGCGCAGTTGCTTTCTTATTGGATTTTGTTGTTAGTGTATATATGTGTTTTTTTTTGTATATGCGTGTGCGTCTGTGTGCAAAATTTATGTTGCTATTTGCGTCGTTGTTGCTGCGCAGCGACTGCGCTGCTCTTATCATGGGTCTGTTCTTGTTGTTGTAGCTGGCACGTTACCTAATTAGTCGCCGCAGACAGCGCGGCAATAGGCAACGATTTTACCTTTTATGTTGTTATTGTAAGCCATAGACCAATACAAATAAATACACACAGGCACACAAACACACACACACACACGCACACATCTCCCATTGACGTAACGTCAACTGCGACAGACAACGCCGACGCTGACTGCGCGCTGTTTCCGTTCTCGTGCCCACGCACCTCGGCACAGATACACAGCAAGAGAAAGAGAGAGGGCAGGAGACTGTGCGAGCAGAGCAGCACAGAGAGGGACAGCGCAGACCACGCGACAATCGCAGCTTCAACTTTGTTGTTGTTTCTTTTGCTGTTCTTGTTGTTAGCGGCTGCTGCTGTCGCTGCTGCTGTGTTGCTTTTGTAGACATTGGGTTTTAAAAAAAAAATGCACAGTACTGGGAGAGAGACAAATTGTGGGGTGTAATGGAAACGAGCAAATTTTATGTGCCTTTGAATAGCTGCTTGATCACGGCGAAACGAATCGATTACACTAAAAAGAGAGACATACAAATTAGACATGCAAGATACACACATACATACATATGTACATGCACACATGCATGCTTAAAGTACTAGCATAAGCGTTCACTTTGACAACTGATCAGCTTTGTAGTTGCTGTTGTTGTTGTTGTTGTTGGTTTTTTTTTACGAACCAGCTTATAAGCAATTAAATTCAATTGATTACATTTGAAGTATAGCCGGATGTGGCGCAGCGGCTTAGTAAGAGCTTGGATATCACCTTTTGACTTGTTATAATGTACATAAAAATGTCAATAACATAATGTTTACCTTTACTTGAAAACTTGTCAAATACATTTTTATTCAAGAGATTATTTACAGACAGAATTCTAGCTAAGAATAAAAATATATATCTTACAAGTTAGCGCTTTCGATTCATATTCCCAAGAACTACAATATCCGAGTTTTCAGTCTGCTTTATATCAATAATTTTCTACTTAATATACATAACTAAGATTGTTATTTCTACGAATTTATTTCTGTTAATTCATTATTTTTGAATGCATTTTTCTTTTACTCTGAAAATGTGTAAATAAATTCATAAATATTTATTTAAAAATTTCTTTTATGTTTGAAATGAACTACAGAAGCGATTACTGCATACCACTGTGGTAGCCTTTCATCTGCAGTTTTGGCAACGGCAGCTGCAGCTGCTTTGAACTCAACTTCACCTCACCACAGCCCACCTCAACTTATTCCAACTCAAATTACTGCCCGCCCACTGCATGTGCTTTGGCTTATTTTGGTTTTGCTTTGCTTTTTTTTTTTTTTTTTTTTTTGGTATTTTTACGCCAACGACAAACGTCACTCACACAGACACACACACGAAAATATTGTATATATTTTTATTCATTTGGCAAAGGCAATAAACAACAACAAAAAACGACACAAGTAGAAACAACAACAACAAGATAACATTTGGGCGAAGCGTTTTCATCATACATACAACAAAAAAAAAACAAAAACCAGAAAAAACAAGCAGTGGGCGACAACAACAACAATAAGAAATGAACCGAGCCAGCAGAAAAATAATAAAAACAGGCAACAACAAGAAAAATTACCAATTTAAATGTTAAAAAGCAAATCAACAGGCAGCAGGTAAAAATTAAGACCAATAAAAATGCGGCCTCAGGCATTTACTAAGCTCCAAGTAAAAAACACCAAAAAAGTGTTACAAGAAGAGAAACACATTAAAAATGTTATATAAATTAAAATTAAAACAAAAACTATTTCGTAGTTTACCCTCTTCTTATCTGTCTCTCTCTCTCTCGCTCACTTTTTCGTCTATTTCCACAATCTGCTCTCGAATCGAATGAAAAATGATGTTATTCTTGTGCAGCTAACGATCTTTAACACAGATACATGCACACACACACATACACATACATGCGTATGCATATGGACATGTCGGATGTGTTTCACCCCCGTCCATTGTATATTTATGTGTGCGGCATTATCATATCATCGCCATCGACAGCTAACAACGTCGACATTTTGTCGTTTTCATAAGAAAACAATACTCGCCCATGCTCGTACCGTTATCTAATAAATTGTGAGGGAGTTGACGAACACTACAAAAAAAAAATCTACTAAAAAATCTCGACAAAATCTGCATTTCATTTGCGCATCGTAAATTTTGTTGCTGTCCACCGATAAAAAAAAAAAAACAAAACAGTTCAAAGCGAAAGCTTTACTTATAAAATTGATTGGCGTGGGTTTTGCCCTTACATTGGGTTTTTTTTGCTCGTATCTTATTTTCTTAAAGAGAGAACTTATGCTAATCAATATGCGATTTAGTTAGCGTTTTATACATGCAAATTGATTCAAAATGGCCGCCAGTTTTAAACAACTACGAAAATTAGTAAACCGAACGTCGCTGATTGGTGTGTGAAAATTGTAGCGCACAAGAAAAAAAACACACAATACCAGACTAATTTATATGTGAAACAATAAAAAACAACGTGTCGTTTTTTATTTTGTTCCCTTTTTTTGGCATCCCAAGATAGTGATCGATAGACAGCAAACGTTTGCAAACTGTCATCGATTCTGATTGGCGGCCACCCGTCGCAGCATCCATTGATCGATAGTTTTATTAAAAGCGTGTCAAAGGCGTTGGATAATATTTCATTTCTCTGAAAAACCATGTTGTCAACTCAACTGAAAGCAGCAAATGTGAGCTACAAATTGATGGGATACAAATATATGAATATTGATTTCCTTTAAACATATTTTAATACTTATCAATTTTGCTAAGCAGAGATTAATGTAAAGTTTAGAGTTAGGATTATATTTGGAGATAAATTTATAATCTTAACTTTAGATTGGACTTTAATCTGAAATGGAAGGTTTCCTTAGGTTAGGTTGAGATGGGACTCTATCACATAGATAACCCGGGTACTGTCGGGTTTTATATTTCCTCAGGGCTTAATCAAATTCAAAGGTTAGTTTCTCATAAAGTTTTCTTCTAGTTCTTTGCTTATCAATACAGAAATTGAGTAAACAGCTTGTTTTTTGCCTTTCGGGAAAGTTTGTTAATTTTCAAGTCAAGCACTTGCCGCAATCAATTCAAATATTTACCATTAACAAGTTTTTCAACATAACTGCTCAATAAATTTCATATGTTCCACGGCATATAAAAATAAAAATGATTTCCTCTGTAGATACCGCCGACTCAACGATCGTACCACGATCGTAGACAGTGCAAACCTATTGATTAGATAATTGCATGGAGTGATACTTAAACACACACACACACACACATACATATGTATATATGTCTAAGGGAACCCAATATAAAAATTATCTAATTGAGACCAGAGACAGCAAGAGTTTTGTCAGTTAGTTAGGGGAGTGCTTCACACAGAATTGAGGCCAATTCTTCTTGCTGTTGTTGTTGTTATCGATGGCAACTAAAACTAATCAAAAGCACTTCACCTCGGACACTTGAGCAACAACTCGCCAGAAACTACTAACTATATATAGAAAAGAGTCTGGAGTTGCAGGAAAATGTTTCGTTTCATTTTGATGTGCTGCTGCTGCTGCTGCTGCTGGAAAACTCTTTGAAGCAGCAAGAAGACAAAAAAAAAATGAAAATAAAAAAGATCTTCAACTAAGTAAAGTGAGCGGGTTCTGCTGTTGCCTTCTTTCTGTGTGCTGGTTTTTCCTTCTGGCGTGCACTTTTTTATTTGATTTCATTACGCTTTGCTCTTTGTAGTTGTTGTTGTTGTTGCTGTAGTTGTTGTTGTTGTTGCTGTAGTTGTTGTTGTTGTTGTGTTACTAAATTTGGTTGTCTGGGCATTTTAACGCGCCTCTCAGTGTGCTTGTGTGTGTGTGTGTGTGCCAGACCATTTTTAGTAGCCTGGCCGGCAAAAGCCGCCTCTCTATATAGCCTATGCGTTACGTATTCGGTAAATACACATATATATATATATATATATTATATATATATAAAAGTGTATATATATATATATGGGCATGTCTGGTGCGGTAATTGCGACTATTGCTGAGTTTTTGCAGCCGCCTCCTTAGCTTTTTGCCCTTTTTGGTGGGTGGTTTTGTTGTTTTTTCTCTTTAATTTTTGGCCTGGGAAAAATGTTTGTTAGCTCAACATGGCTATAAGCAGCATTGCCAATGCCTGGCGATTCGCATTCGCTTAGAACTGATTTGTGCAACAGGTCAACGCAAACATCAAATTGATTTGTTATCTAATTAAAATGTTATTACCAAAAGGATTGTACAATTACATATATAAAAGCCAAAGATTTGTGATATTTCGTAAATTTACAGTTTTCTAAATGGATTTTTGCTCGTTTTACAACACTTACACATCTTTGACAACGAATTGTTATATTTTCTTTTAAGCAAACTTAAGTTAAGAACTCGAATAAAATCTTAGTAATGACGGACTTTTTTTTAGAGCTTTACGTAATTCCCAGAATCTTAAATGGTTCACAGAAAGCTTCTTGCCAAATCTTATTAGAGTTAGATAATTTAGTTTATCTGAGAATGACATTTTTAGATAGTCTCTATAAAGTCGCATTTGCTTGCGATAAACATACAGTATGTACAACTTAATCATGTATTTTTTATCAATTTGAATGCACCATGACTTTTGGAACTAGCTTTTTATGAAGCTGATAACATCGGCTAACGTGAGTTGTAGAAATTTGTTGAATTATCTAGAATTTGCATTTGTGGGAGGCAGAAGCCTGTCTACCAAATTTAATAGCTCTAGCGCTAATAGACCCCGAGTTCGTTGAGATTATGGAGGGAAATTTAAAGAGCTGCCAACTTTTGCTTGTCAGCAAACTTAATTATACGTTTTTATGGGTATTTTATGTCTGCAAGGTATATTAAATTTATCTATAGAGCTGCTGTTAAACCTATTTGCACACTTCAGCTGATTGCGAGGCATCTCAATGTCGAGCACGCCCCAATTTAGCTGATAGCGAAAAGTGCGCAGCATTCGCTTTATCTGAATGTCGCCGAATTTCTTTTGAATTCGTGTGTGTGTGTGTGTGTCTGTGTGTGTGTCGCGCGCTTTGGACTTTTTGCAAGCGCAAAGTACAAAATGCAAAACGCTGCACAATTTCAACAAGTTGAAAGATATTTTATTTTATTTTTTTTAGGGGCTGATGCTGCTGTCTGGTGCGTCTTTTGCCGTTGGATTTGTATAAAACGTTGGCTCTGCGCGTTTTTTTTACTCGTGTTTTATTTTTTTTTTCGCACAAAAACATCCGGTCGTATTTTAATTTAATGAGCATTTATTTTGCACACTGCCAGAGTCATTTGCCAGCGCTGTTTATAAATTATAATTTATTTATTTTGCTTTACGTTAATATAAACAACTTAAATTGCAGTACAAGCTGCATTAAAAATACTGAATCTGCTTTTTACTGATTGCTATCAGCATTGAGTACATTCGCATCCATCGATACCTAATAACGCCCAATATTGAGTATATTTAAACATTATTTCTAATACTGTGGCATCCTTGGACTCACGCTCTCTCTCTCTCTCTCTCTCTCTACTTGACAGGCGCTGATCATGCAGCAGCTTCTAACGAAGAAAATGCGAGCGTGCTTTACAACACCGGCCGTTGGCGAGGCCGCCACTGACGCCGCAGCCACTGCGCAGGAATAACGGAATGTAGGGAAAAGCACACGCAAAGTTGAAAACGTACGAATTTATCAAGCATACAAAACAACAACAACAACAAGAACAAATAAGAACCAAACGCAAATTAAAAAGCTAAACAGCAAAAGAGCAAAACGCCTCAAAATGCACGTTTCGACTATAAAAAGCGAACAACAGGAAAGGGCAAAGGATGCATGTGCATGCGCCGTAGACGCAGCCACAACGATAAAGTTTAATAATTATCGAAAACGACGCATATGCAACAGCAGCAGCATCGGCAGCAGCAAGAACGGTAATAACAACAACTACATTTGCAAATTTATAATGACGACGTCAATTCTGCTGCAACGCCTCGCAACGCTGAGCATGAGTGGCAAGTGGCGACGGCGCCGGCGGCGGCGCAAACAGCAAAACGACAACGCAATTGTAAAAGAAACAACAACAACAAAAACAAGAACAACAGGCGCCAATAATGATAATTGTAATTATAGTACAACAACAATGCGTACCAATGATTTCAATAAAATCAATAAATTATTGCTAATTACGTGCATGCTGCTGATAACAACTACAACAATTTGTCAAAGCTATGTACCAGGCGCTGCCGCCGCCGCTGCGCCATCGACATCAGCGTCCGGCGAGGCGTCAACGTCGCCGCTGAGCGCGCTGCTCAAATCGGGCGGAGCCTCCTACAATCAACAGCTGCCGCAGCAACAACTTTTTGCGATGTTAGCAAGGAATAACGGTGCTGGCATCGGCCTCGGCAGCGGAAACACGGCTGCGCTGGCATCGGCAGCAGCGGCACCGCATCAGCATCAACGTCAGCGTCCACGTTTTCTGCCGCTGCGCGAAGACGAAGATTCGGAGGATGCGGCCGATGAAGAATTTGCTGGCTTGCATATTCCAATGGAAATCGCAGCGGCTGCTGCTGCTGTTGCTGCGCCATCTTCCATTTCATCCGCTTCGCTGGAAACAAGGGGCTTCGTGGCCGACGATGGTGGGCAATACGAGCAGGCGGAGAGGGCGCTGGCAGCCGCCGAATCAGCGGCAAATGCGAATGCCAAAAATAACAACAACATCAACTGTCCCAAGGAGTGCAAGTGCCTGAACGTGTTCTTCGATTGCGATAAGCTGCACTTGGACCGTGTGCCTGTGCTGCCCAGCTATGTGCAAACACTGTAAGTAAACCAAGCAGCCCCGTTTTTGCAACCCCAAAAATAGTTGGGAGAATTTGCAACAACCCTCGCTGTTTACTATTATTTTGTATACCCTGTAATAGTTAAAGATCAAACAGTGCGTATTACTGTTATGACCATTTAACAGATAAATGTATGCATAACATGGTATGTGTTATGTGCTAACAGAACCATATCTAACCATGTTGTTTTCGAAAATTGTATCTGAGGAATTAGTTAAAAAATTTGCTTATTTCTTATGAAGTTTCTTTACATGAATATATATTTTCATCTCTGATATATAGTGTTGGTTAATACCAAACTTATACTCAAGTTTATAGGGTATATCGCAGCCAGACACTTTCGGCTTAAACACCGCCCTGAATTTTGTTTTTATTTATACGTTTCCCTCTTCATTTGGGGGGTTGCGATTTTTATCGTTGTGCTTTTAATCAATTTAATGCACTGCAAAATTATGCAAAATGTGCCGCGAGTCGAGTTATCGACGGCAATGAATCAATAATTGCACGACTGTGGCACGCTTATCAGTCAAATTGCAGCATAATTACAGCGCATTAATTGCAGGTCTCGAAAATCCAATCAGCTAACATAACATTGTTATTCGTATTATTTATAATTTTTGTTTTTCTTTCTTTTTTTTTTACCCCACAGGCATCTGGCGGGCAACAAATTGAACGACAGCACCGTCCTAGCGATACGAAATCTGCCCGAGCTACACAAACTGTAAGTAACAAAATAACAATAACAAAAACAAAAGCAACAACAACTAAATATTGAATTAATTGTTCCATTTGCGGCCAGCTATCTAGAGTAGATAATGCTGTATAATCTGTTAGCTAAGCGTGTATTTTTAGATACTCGTATTTATAAGTTACAAATAAAAGCCATCTGTTTTTCAATTTGAGTCTAAGCTATATACCTCAATTTAAGATAAAGCTTTCGAGAGCTAAATGCAGCTAAAAGCTTTTAATTCATGTAGGAAAATAAACATTTAAAATTGTTCACTTAGAAACATTATTTAAACCCACAAAAGAATAACTAACTAACAGAAATGTTAATGGTAACTTATTACCTTAAGCTTTAACTTTTAACAGTGTACTGTTACCATCTTCCAATGCTTTTCCAAAGCAGTTTCCATTTATATTAACCTTTTTCTGTTACTATAAATTACTTCAGCTTGTAAAAGTATTAAGAGCAGACTGAATAATAACTTAATCTTAATAACTAATTTACATATAATAGAATATTAAGAAAGAACGTTCAAATATGTTTTGTGGTATTTTGGTCAAGAAGCCTCAGTATAGAAGAGCCATAACTCAGAAAAAATGTTATTTCGCCCTTTTTATGAAGAATAACCATCTAGTATTATTGTTATTTTAAAGTTATTGTTAATGAAGTATTTTTTATATGATATAATCGAGATCTGTTTAAACTTGATTAAATCAATAACATAGAGCCTTCAGTTATTGCTTACTGCTAACTCTTAACAGCTGTTTAACATAGCTGTTAGAAACAGCTCAAAAATTATATAACAGTGCTAGAAAGCGGAGACACAAACCAAATACATGGATTTAAATATATATATTTTGGTTGCATTTATATACATCAAAACTAACCCCTTTCCCAAATCTCCACAGCACACTGAAACGCAATCAATTGGATGTTATGCCCATGTTTGTGGGTCTTACTGCATTGCGGCAACTTAATTTGGCCAACAATCGCATACAGCGCATCTCGAGCGGAGCGCTGGCGCTGCTGCCCAAACTCAAATCGCTGGATCTGAGCAAGAATCAGCTGCACAGCGTCGAGGCCAATGTGTTCCCCCGACCTAATCGACTGGCGCACTTGTGAGTTACAAACCGACAAAATCCCCATTAGAACTGTTGACTAATTGCAATATCCATTTGCATTTTCAGAATACTCAACTCCAATGAGATCGCCAGCGTGGATGAGCTGGCGTTTGCGGCATTGAGCAATCTAACGGATCTGGAGTTGAGCAACAATCGCTTGAGCAGCCTGCCAGTGGGCGTGTTCAAGAATTTGAATCGCCTGAAGAAGCTGTAAGTTCTAGCTTCGATCATTATTAAAGTTGTCCTAACATTGTTTCCATTTGCCTTGCAGCGCGCTCAACTACAACCAGCTGGAGATCAATTGGTCCACATTTCGTGGCCTGCTATCGCTGCAGAAGCTCCAACTGAAGGCGAACAACATCAAGATGCTGCAGGATGGCGTCTTTCATGTGATGCGCAGCATTGAGAGCATCGAGCTGGATCACAATGGCATCAGTTCGCTCTCCCGCCAGGGTCTGTTCAATTTGACCAAGCTGCATCATCTCAGTTTGTCCAATAATTCCATTACGCGCATCGAGCTGGACACTTGGGAGTTTACACAATCTCTGGAATCGCTGGATTTGTCGCATAACTTCATAAGCGAGTTCAAGGCACAGCATTTGGATTGTCTTAAGCGTTTGAAGACTTTGAATTTGGCGCATAATAAGCTGCAGTATTTGCCGGAGAACACGTTTGACTGTGTCAAGAATCTGGAGGAACTCAATTTGCGTCGCAATCGTCTCGCCTGGATCATTGAGGATCAGTCGGCTGTGCCGCCATTTAAGGCGCTACGCAAACTGCGCCATCTCGATCTCAATGGCAATTATCTGAAACAGATTAGCAGCAAGGCTCTCAGCGGTCTCAGTAATCTGGAGCTACTCAATCTGGGCGGCAATGCTCTGGCCAGCATACAGCCGAATGCTTTCGAGCATATGCAGAACCTGCAGAAGCTCGTCTTCAAGTCCGACAATTTTATATGCGATTGCGAGCTGCTTTGGTTCCGTCAATGGCTGCGCAGCCGCTTTGCCAAACAGGCTCAGCAGCTGCTCGCGAACGTAGTCTGCGGCTATCCGGATCAGCTGCTCGATCGCCAGCTGTTCAATCTAACCGAAAAGGAACTGGTCTGCTGTATGTTTTAACTATTTCTCCACAATTTAAAAATGTTTATATTTGAACCAAAATTGTTTTCCTGCTTACAGCTGACTCACCTAAGCCGGTGGTGCAAAAAGAGCCAAACAATTTGCTGGCCGTGAAGGGCGCCAATATAACCTTGGAGTGCATAGCCAGCTCGCCAGCTGCCGCCTCTATAGCCGCCACCGATGAGCTGAAGATTACGTGGCGCCACGACAATCAGCACGTGATGGAGCATCAAAGCCTACACGATGGCGCCAGCACAGAAACCCAAATACATCACGATCAGCGCACCAATCAGACAACCATTTATGGCTATCTGCGTTTATCCAATGTCAGCTATGAGAGCGCCGGACGCTATCAGTGCGTGGTATCCAATGCATTTGGCACGACCTACGCACAGAAGTTCAAAATATCTATTGGCAGTGAGTAGCTTAATTCCATCTCAATATAGATATATCGCTAACCATATTCCATTCTCTCAGTTCATCCCAGCTTTTTGCATGTGCCCTCAAATCTAACGCTGGACGCAGGAGAAACAGCCCGTCTGGTCTGCTCCGCCAGCGGAGATCCAATGCCAGAGATAGCTCTGCAAAAGTTTGGCGCTAGGGATTTTCCGGCAGCCACAGAGCGGCGCCTGCAGGTGATACGCGAGGAGAACGCGTTCATCATCACGAATGCCAAGCCCAGTGATTCGGGCATATATACCTGCACAGCAGAGAGTCCGGCGGGCGTGATCAAAGTGAATGCCACGCTGCTTGTAAATGGTAAGTTGAGTGAGTTCATCCAGGAAATATTTTACTCTAATATATATTTTTAATTCGTGCACAGACAAACCGCTGCCTAGCATTCCGTTGGTGCACAAGGAGGTGGTGCTGGGACGCACCTGTGTGCTGGAGTGCCTTAGCGAAACGATTAACATGGAGCTGGAGCAGCAGCATCGCGAGTGGTACAAGGAGAACAAACCGTTGCATAATTCACCCACTGGGCCCGATGCGGAACGCTTTTACTTCACCAAGAACAAAGAGGTGCTGGTCATCGTGAATGCCCAGTCGAATGATGCGGGCCACTATCGCTGCGATATCAGCGACAATTTGCGCACCCTAACGCTGCAATCGGAGCTATTGGTGGTGCAGGATAGCTTCAATATTGATGTAGTGCTATGGTCCGTGGTGCATGTAACGATATTCTGTGCCCTGATCGGCATTTGCATCGTTTGGAGCACTTTGCGCTACCAGCGCCGCAAGCAATCGCATAGCAGCAATCAGAATACCCTGGAACAGACGCAGCTAACGACATTGAATCTTCCCCAGCTGCGACCATATCAATCGCAGCTGGTCATCGACGGACTGGCCAGCGCACAGAAACAACAGCAGCAGCAACAGCAGCGCCAGCAACAGTCGCAAACGCAGCTGCGTCCGCGCAGCTTGGCGGATATGGGCGTCGGTGAGGCACAGACGCAGAGTCGCCTAATTGTAACCACAACGCCCTCGTATGAGCAGCGCTGCCTGGAGGAGCGCCTGACGCTCAGCTTCCTGCAGCAGGCGGATCCCGAGCTGCAACAGGATCATCTATCCAGCAAGGATTCCGGCACTGGCTCGGATGCGGCGGTTAAGCGTAGCCTCGAAGATTTCGTGGTTGCCATGCCGCTGCGTCAGCCGCGACGTCGCCTTTTGCACGAGGATGATGATGTTGATGATGACGATGTGGACGAAGCGGATGACGATAATGATTTGCAATTTGCTCCGACACGTGCGCTCGGCGTCTCCGTGTACGATGACATGGAACTCTACGAGCTGAATCACAGCGCTGCCGAACAGCAGCGTTTCCTGCGCAACAACAATCACAACTACGATGGTGGGGGCGCGGGCGTGGCAAATGGTGGTGTAGCGCCGCAGCTGACGCCGCCGGTGGTGCCGCGCAAGTGCAGCGCACAGCTGGGCGGCGCCAGCGTCGTTGACTATAAAGCAACCGGCGCGGTGGACATTTAAGTTTGAGCCAAAGCCAAAACAAATGCAAATAAAACCAAAATGCACACACCAAATAAAAAACTACAACCGGGGAGATGGGCTGCGCTTGCCACGCCCCTACCTTAAAACCAAAACCACCCGCCACCCAAAAAAATAATAAGAAAGAAAAACCTAAACTAACAAACGAACAAAGACTGTTACTCGTAATATAAAAGTTAAAGATTAAATATAATAATATCTGACGACGCTTGCCAGTTGGCGGCCTTAAGGAGGAGCATATATGCAACTGTCACAGCACAGAGATATATATGTATACTATATATATGTATATTATATATATATATGTATATGCATATGTATATGTATGTGTATATATATGCATGCTGTATATATATTATATGCATACCAGTGTCTTCGTAATTTATGAAATTTCATGGATTTATTATTAATTACTTTTAATTAAATATTACTCTAGTATCTAAGCATATATATTTATAATTTGTAATTGTTTATTTCGCTTGTGATATTATTTATTATTATTATTTTTTGATTGCTTAAACATTTGCAGCTGTATATAAATGGCACCTGTTACCAATTAGTATTTAGTTTTAGTTGTAGCTCCTAAGTCCCAATTGCCACGAAATCGGCTATGAATTGCTAAAATAATGTATATTGCCTGAATGCGTTTATATATACACACACACAACTATTTAAGTCTGTTTTATGTTGCTACTATTTCAAATTTGATATATGTTTATGTGAATTGATTTGCCTTATGCTTATGGCCTTGACTATATATATATTTATATATAGTATTTGAAAAATTTAGAATCGTAAGTGATAAATTTTTGAAGCAAAATGAAGTCAACAAATGCTAATAAAATTCAAGTTTATAAAATTTAAATATCTACAGTTGTAAAACAATTCCAATTCTTACTACCTAGAATTCTAAGGGCAAGATTGAAATTTTCAATTGTTTTTGTTTTCTTGCTTGGAAACGACAAGGTCGAATCTAAATTTAGCCTTTGCTAAGCCGAGGATTTCATTTATTTAATTGAAAGCTTATTTGAGGAGCCTAAGGCACGTATCTTCAAAATAAGTGAAAAATTATGCCAAACAGTCGAATCATGTGTATAAATTGTCTTTTATAAAACTAAATTGGCTAGAGAAATAATATTCAGAAAAATATAACTTCTGTAATCCTTGGCAAATAGTTAGTCCAAGCTAATGAAACCCTCTAACGCCCCAAAATGATTTTAGGAGCTGAGTTTCTACTCGCATAGAAGGAAAGGTCCTGGCTATGCAGATTTCTCATGTTCTGAGTATATAATGTGTATATATGGAAGATATGGTAAGCACATACATTTATTACATGTTGTCTCCTACTTATTTGTGCCTTAGCATTAAGTTTAGCTAATTTGAATATAAACAAAAACTTGGCATAAATGCTAACAATATGCGGAGGTCAGTTGGAATCCTCAGAGCTGTCACTGTAGGCAGCCAAAAGGGATAAGCCAGCGGGTGCTGCTGCCGGTTTAGGCGTGACTGCTGCGTATGCGGCTGCCGTAGCTGTTGTTGCCGTAGTTGTTGCAGTTGCAGTTGTATTTACTGCTCCCGCTGCAGGCTTTGGTTTCACCAGCACCAGAGGCGTCTTGCGTTTTACTAGCTGTGCGCCAGCTGCGGCTTTGCTGGGTGCTGACGCACTGCTGGGCTTGGCGAATTTGGCTGCTGGCGGCGCTGGCAATGCTGTATCCTCCTCCTTCAGCTCCTCAATAATTTCCTCCGTGACAATGCGCGTGCCGCTGCCCTCCGCTTTGTTTTTAAAGTTCACAGATCTAACAAATATAAACACATTGTTTAGTTTATCATAAAAAAGGGCAAGCTGCAAACTCACTTGACAAACTCCTCATCTTCACGTTCCTCGCGTTCCTGGCGTTCACGTTCCGTTTCCGCAGGATTATACTGCTCCAGCATGGTCGTATAGTCTACAGTTTGCTGTCGCCTGTTCAAATCGCGCAGCTCCTCGAGACTCTCGAGCATTTCGATTTCGTTGCGCGACTGTTGCGTGCGATTCTCCAGCAATTTCATGGGATTGTTAGCCTCCTCCTCGCGTTCTTCCCGCTCCTCGCGACGCGCCTGCTCCTCGGCCAGTTTTAATGCCATAAAATTACGTGTGGCACCCGCTTCGATCTCGTAGTCGGTGTTCTGTGGATCCGTTTTGAAGGATATCTCCTGTAGGCAGCGTGTGCACTTGATGTAGAATCTATAGATACGTATGCCCAAATACGTTTCGTTCTCCACATCTTCCTTGCGCGCATTAAACTTCTTGCCCTTGTAAATGTATTCCCCGCAGGTTTTGCATCGCATATTAAACGGTGCCATCAATCGGACTGTGTATTGCCGATTTTTGGCCAATTTCATGCGCGGTATCTTCGATGGATCGAAATCCGGCGGATAGTATTTCTGTAAAGAATTAATGGTTAGTGCTTGTAACAGGCCATAAAGCGGCATAATTCTTCTTACATTTAACACTTTGCGCTCAGACATTTTGTTAATGCACTAATTATCAGCTTTGTAAATAAATGTTTTGCGCTTCTTCCTACTGATTTGCCATTCACACTAGCGGCAAAAAGAGTTGTGCCTGCCTTTTAATATCGATTGTTTTTCGATAGGCACGTAGCGAACTTAACGTTTTTCGATTAACGTTTTCTATTACGTACTCAAATTCAAATTTTCCGTTACGAAACTTATGTAGTCTTAAAAACCAATCGTTAGATTGAAATGCCAGAACAAAAATATAATTGCATTCCCAGCACCTTTAAAATTTGTTACATATATTTGTTTATTTTCACAGTACAATGCTTTAGCGATAGACATTTCTCTTTGGCTATTATTGCTGCTAAATTATATTTGTATAATACAATAAATACACATACTTCTCAGAACACATGCATGATGTCAGTAAATATGCTCATCAAATCATATGGAGCACTCGCCGTTGCCATCATTTCGCTGCTTGTAGCTGTTCCGCTCCGGCTGCTCGTACAACGAATCTAAATCCTTCGTTCTGCGTAGGCCCCCAAAACGTGAGGGCAGCTGGACTGTTGTCGAAAGTCGATCGTCTTCGTGCAACTCCGGATCTGGTGTGTCCAGCACAGCCGCCTCTACACGGCTCAGATCGGTATCTGGAAAGCTGACCTTCTTTGTGGTGGGCAACGGTGGTATTGAATCCGTTTTGGTGCGTCCATCGAGCTTGAGTGCGGCACGTGGTATCTTGTGCTTGACCAGCTCATAGGTACATCTGTACAGGAATGTGTACTGCTGTTGCGTTTGCACCATTTTCATGCGCTGTAAATTTAAAAGACCTTAAGACTTATACACAAGCTGATGGACTTAAATTCCATTATTACCTGAAAGCGCAGTTTCTTGACCGTTTCAAATATATTAATTTTCGATTCGCTCTTTAAACGCTGCATTATCAAATCCAGACCTATAAATGTGCCCGTTCGTCCGACTCCGGCGCTGCAGTGCACCACAATGGGCGAGTAGTTTGGACGCTTCTCAGCTTTCACTTTCCTGACAAACGTAATCAAATGGTTGGGATCATCGGGACAGCCATGATCGGGCCACTTTTTAAAGAAGAAATGGATGACTTTCTCCTTGAGACCATATTTCTCGTGAACCACACAGAGCTCCGTGCGATCGTAGATCTCGAAAGATTCCTTAGATTTTATTGTGACGCTGACACCGCGCATATTATAGGGATAATACTCGTGACATTTGATCTGAAAGGGAACACAGAAATATTAGACAACTTGTAGGAATGGGCACTAAAGAGTTTCTCACTATGTTGCCTTCACGAAACTGGGTAACCTGCACAATGACGCGGACATTGTGCTGCAGAATCATGCGCCAGAAATCCATGACGCTCTCCGGTTTCGGTCCCTGAGTCGCAATATACTCCTTTTTGCGTGTATGACCCTAAAAGCAAGGTTTAATAAAGGTAAATTGTATGACAGAGCTTTTAAAACGTACATCAATAAAGGACGCATTGATATAGTCCGATCCTTCACTATCTATGTCCAATATCACGCGATTCTTGTCATCTGGAATACACAAAATTGAATCTCTTAAGTTATCCAAGTCTGAAGTCAACTTACATGGATATATATCCGCATAACGATTCTTATTGCTGCCCAATTCAGAGGCTGAATAGCTCAGCTCCAAGGCCACAACGGTAATTTCCTTGAATTCGCGCATCAATTTCTCCGGCTTGGCCACGTCCGCATAAAAGATGGCAAAGTTCTTGGCTATAACATTACCAAATGGATCTTCTATGCCCTGACCAGAGTCGCGATGCCTGAAAGCAAACATATAAATTGAGTGAAATTCAATCTCAATGAGACCTCCAGCACTTACCATGCTATACGCTTGCGCACCCAAAGCACAACCAAGCCCAAGATGAACGCCAGCAGCAGGCAGCTGCAGACGCTGACCAGGATGAGCGTCACCTTGATAGCCGCATCCGTCCTGAACTCCAGAAGAGCGGCATCATTGTAACCGGAGCTAGTGAAAAGGCGCACCACCATGTTGTATTCGGTGTTAGCAGTTAGCGGTCCATTGCAATAGCGCTCGGACACATCCGGACATTTGCCAACGCCAATGGTAAAGGTTATTTCCTCCTCGCTAATGTCGCGGCCATTCCTTGCGATATGTGGCTGCCACTGGAGCGGCGTGGTTTGATACTGATAAATGCAATCGCTGCCCACCTCATCCCAGGATGCCACAGTGGGCCATTCCCCAGATTTGAGCACATCGTGTTTCAGCTGCGGCTCACCAGCACAGTTCTTCTGGGATAGCAACAGCGCTATATACGTTATGTTGCCCGACTCGGAGTTAACAATATTGCCGGGCAGACGCACGATTGCCGAACTGGTTGGATGATTTGTCTCATAGGCGCTGACGCGCATTTGACGCACCAGATCCTCACCCAGGGCAGAGGGTACTAATTGGGTATAAATTAAAATAAATGGATAAGTTTTAAGGCTAATTGTAATATCAGACTCTTTTTCGCGCCTTGAATTAACAGTTGCCTTTACAGTGTTAGTAACTTGGCAGAATTTTGTTCTGCAGGCTTCAGTGCTGCAAAGTTCAGCACACAAGTAACTAAACTAAGGACATTTTTAGTATATTTTTATTATGCATAGAATATACCAAAAGAAGTCCACGAACAAAAACGAGTGACCGTAGTTTTTCAGTACCAACTCAAATAAGCTTCAATTTAAAGCCCTACTCTAGGACTCAAATCAGAATATCATTGAGGCATTTTTAGCACGTTATGCTAACAGTAGATTAAAATAAAGCGTTGAAGTTCAAAAAAGAGGAAGACTTTCTCTTGGTTTTACAACACTAACTGCCACAAATGGCTGTAAGATATGACAAAACAAAAATAATTTCGCGCAAATATTATATAAAAATTAGTGCACAAATGTGAATATCAAATATGTTGTTAAAACGGTTGGGTAAGTAAGATCCCATCAATACTTACAGCCAGATGGCGATTTCCACTCCTTTTTTGTACTGTCGCTTAAAGTAGACACATTGTTCGTTTTAATGGCCACTTTTACGGTGTATTCAACCTCGGGCTGTAGATCTGTTTCGGTATAGGACATGCGTCCCTTCTTGTCGTGTCCGGCAGGCGGCACTTGCCGTTGGAATTTGATTTCCTGCTGTTTTCGTGTGCCACTAAATTCCAAGAGGAACCACTCGATCTGGCCATTCGATTTACAGGGTATGGTCCAGGCGACGGTCACATTGGCGGTATAATTGTCAGGATCCAGCCCGGGTCCCTCCGAGGTTACATTTAGATCCGTCACAGGATCCGACACTGTTATAGACAAATGGATCTTTTTAGATTAGGTAGACTAAAATTGAATATAACCTACCATCTGAGGCCGTTACTCCTATAACTGGCGCCGTATACGGGCCCAGACCAAAATCATTCTGTGCAGCCACTTGCACAATGTACTTGACGGCGGGCGCCAGATCATAGAAGGTATTGGTCATGTCGCCTAAGTGGATAAATTACATTTTATGTTAGGTTGGGCCTTAGGGATTGCTGGATTGCTAAAAGATGCAGACTAACCTTTAGTATCGGTTTTTGGCAATTCGGTTATAGCTTCGCAAATGCTGGGCACGAAATAATCTGCTTCGTAGCGCATCAGAAATGCCTGATAATACTTGATGGGTCCATTCAGTAGTTTCGGCTGTTCCCAGGTGAAGGTCAAGCTGTGCTTGCTGCTGCTGGTTAACAGAACGTTCCTGGGCTGTTCGGGAACTGCAATTGACTAGATTTGCTTAGTACCTAACTGAACAATAACTCCATGCTGCCAGCACATACAGTAGACCAGGGTTTCCAGCGTCAAGGATTTGACCTTCGAGGCGCCAGCCATATTGTGCAGCGACACCCGGCAAACGTATTTCGTGTAGGGCGAGAGCGGTGCGAGAACTGCCTGAAAGCCCCTCTCGCGATAGCTCTCCACGTATTTCTCCGCATAGGTATACGGCACATCCGAATTGGCGGAGCAATTGAAGTGAGCAAAGAACGTCTGACAATTGTTATTGAAATCCTTATTATAGGCAATTAGCTCCAGGCTGTGCGATGTGGCTCCGTTACCCACCAGTGCGAGATCAGTCTACAAAGGAGACGGTTGTAAAAATGTCATTTCGCTAATAAATGAAAATTATAGTTAAGTCCTATCATATGAAAAAGTAAAATGATTTTCCCTGGCTTAAAGCTCTTATTTCTATTGTATCAGGAGCCGATCCTGTCCAGCTTAGCATTAGACAATCCTATTGGAACCACAAGCTTTGCTTTTTTATAAAACCAAATAATACAAAAAAATGATAGTAAAATGATTTGCAATAAAGCAGGAGCCAATCCATGTGCATGAAGTAGTTCTGTTCCAAGTGTTTTGCACTTTTCTTATCATAAATAATTGAACCTATGCATTGGTTCAAACGCCGTAAAGAATTTCTCAAACCTTGTCGCCGTTCACAACATCGGCCTGTGTTTCCACTTCGATTTGCCGCAGCTCTCCATCCAGATTCTCGTGCGTATATGGTATTATTTGTATGGTATATGCCTGGCAGGCCATTAGATCCTTTTCAAATAGCACAGTATTATTTTGTGTGCTAACGCTTAAGGCGACGACCTCGGAGCCACCGTCCATCCAACCGGATATGCGATAGCCATCGATGCACAGATCGGCGTAGCTTGGTATCTGCCAGTTCAGCTGGATGGAAAAGGGTCCTGTGCTGCTGATCGGTTCCAATATCTGTGTTGGTTCTATTCCAAGGATATAGGATTAATATCTAATGGAATTGGTAGCTTTTGGGCTACTTACGATCCTCGCTGAGGGTGCTCTGGCTCTGGAACTTGCCGCCCATGCTGCCATTCGCCAAAAGGGGCACAATTTCCACATTGTACGTGCCGCAGGGCTCCAGTTGGGTGAAGAGCATGAAGGTCTCATTGGTCAACTGCTCGCCACTCTCATATTCCAGACGCTGTATGGGCCCAGCCAGATTTACACGATAATTGGCCACACACTGGGCATGATCGCTGGGGGGTGACCAGGACCAGCGCAGCTCCGTGGCATTGATCTCCTGCATGGGCTGCGACACAGCGCTGGGCACTGTTTGCGCATAGATTTAGTCGGGGCTTAGGCGTGCCAGCTGGTTCTACTTACTCTTCGTGCCGGACACAAACGTCTCGGTGGCCTTGGCCGTTGTATTACGGTCCATATTGATGTAGACCTCGATGGTGTGCAGGGCGCAGCCTTGCAGCTCGGTGATGGTAAACTGCTTCAATGTGCTGTCATTCGAGGTGTCGCTTCCACCGCAATCCTCTGTAGAAAACAATTGAGAAAGCTCTAGTCGGGTGTGCCCGACTAGCAGATACCCTAAACCCAGCGTCGAGCTGTCTTAATAAACATTCTAGCTTACTTTTATAGATAAATCTCACAATCGATTTCAAAATATATACTTTATGGTGTCGGAAATGCTAGCTTCTGCCTGTCATATATATTTCCGATGGGTTCAGGGCATAAAAATTCAAAGGATTACGTTTCAGCAGCTCTAGAGCCGGGTGCACTCACCTTTAGTCTCCGGTTCCATATCGGTAAACGGCGGCACAGTCGTTGCGTCCGTCCAATCCTCTATAGCCGTGGTTGCTGTCGTCTCGTCCTCCTGCTCTGTGGTTGCTGTGGTCGTCTCCTGATCCTCATCCGATACGCAACCGTTTCGCCGCCAGACAATGGTGAAGCTGCCTATGCAGCTCTTATTATCCGGCTCATTCCACGCGACCAGCGTGTCGCCGTTGGAGCGATTGCTTATGGTTAGCTGCAGCTCGCCAGGCTCTAGATAGCCGGTGTCCACGAATCTCATATCGCTGTCGACTATAACGCTTGCATTATTCCTCGTTTCCAGTGTGACATTGTATGTGCGACAGGGCCACACTTCCTCAACGGTATCTTTGCTCTCCTCCTTGAACTGCTGCCTGAAACGCGAGGTATCCGGCGCAGTTGCATAGATCTCGAAGTGCTTCACACAGGCCCGATCGCTGGTCTCCCACGTCAGCTCTATGCTTGTCTCCGAAGCCACAACAGAGGTCAAGTTGGTTTTTGGATCTACGAAATGGAAGCAAGTGTTAAAGCAGTCAATAAAGTTAATCTAATGATAGCATCTTTCCACAATTGACAAACATTTCAGATTTTCTATTTGAATACAAATTTTATTCATAGAAATTTCTTTATCGCATTTATAGATCTTTATGCATTTGTTATTATAGTATATCGATTTCTATTTAAATATTCTTTGCATGGAAATCATTTTCTATAGGCTTTGAATATCTGACGACTCACCCTTATAGTCTGTGTAGGCAATTACGATTTGGTCAAAGGGCGTGGCGCCTTCAGCCGTACCCCTCAGCGTTACGACGGTTGTGTAGCTCGTGCAGGGTTCCAGGTTTTCACTAGATAAATATAAGGCAAAATGTGTAAGATTAAATATAACTCGACGGAATTGAGTTTCTCATCCAGGCATTACCAGACGAGTTGCTCTTCGCCTAGGGTCGTCGAGGCGCTGCCCGCGGGGCACGTCACATTCTCGATTATGTATTTATCCTTTTCCTCGGCGCTAACGCTAAAGCTGAGCGTATACGGCGTACTAATCACAGTCACCTGAACTACTAACGTGAAAAATATGAAAGTAAACAAAGTTGTTTTAGGTATTAAAGTGTTAAGCCAAAGCTTAAGCTGATTGTCTCAAGGTCGACGTTGTTTAACTTTTACAATAACAACAACAAAAGTTAATAGGTTGTTCAAAGAACTTGTCGGATCAATTATCAGCACAGGTTACTTTGGTCGACGCCTTATCAGCCGTCCAAAGCTTAAACTCATTGCGAATTACAACCGAAATTGTCAATTCTTAACTAGAAGATTCTTGGCATATTCAGTTACTCACTCTCATTTAGTTCCTGCTCAGCGAGCGCTGTGCTTGTTTGCGCCTGCGCCTGCGCCTGTGACCAGGCCAACAGCAATAACGGCACACTGAGCAGTCCATAGAGCCGTGTCCTTGGCTTGCCGTGTCTCTTGTGCCGCATCTTAGGTCCACATTGCCAGCAGTTGCTGTGTGCGAGTTACGAGTACGAAAATCGGAAGTCAAAATCAAGTTCAATGTCAGTTCAGAAAAACGCAACCGGTTTTTAATTGCACCTCCAAAAAAAAAAAATCAAAATATTATCGTATCGAAAGTATTAACCCCGCCATATAAGAAAGCAGCTCGCTTAAGTGCATTGCGCACATTAATAAAGTTTTGGCGTGAATCAATAAAAAACGAAAAGAAAAACAACAACAGAAATAAATTGATATATGCATATATAAAGAATATCATGAGCGATACGTGATTTACAAGTTTCGGGCAGCTGAACTTATTGCGCTGAGCGCAAGTGTCAATAATACTTACACATAACATTAATTATAATAACAAAGGAAATAATTGCACAATTACGCTCAGCATTTGACCCGAAGAGAGCGAGAGCGAGAGGGGAGCCAGAGCGAGAGAGCAATATAACCAAAACCGAAGGCATTTTCCAATAAATATTACTCATAACCAGCTCTATGGCTTAACCTCTCGATGCGCTGCGCGACTTTGTATACCCTAGTACAGGGTATTCAAGTTTTGTCATGAAATATGAAACGCATAGAAGGAGAAATCTCCGTGCCAAAAATGTATATATATGGTAGATCAGCCAGATTGACATAGCCATATCCATCTGTCCGTGCTTCTGTCCGTCCGTAAGTCTGTTTCTCTACGAACTTGAAACTTTGCAAAGCTCCGTCTTTCTGTTACAGACAGTAAATATGTCGGAAACGGCCGGATCGGCTAACTATATCATATAGCTGCCATAGACACGATCAGTCGAAATATCTTAACCGAACTCGGCATTTGAAAGCTTCACTCAATTCCCTACATATTTGCTAAATCTTATCAGGATCGTATAACTATAGCATATAGTTGCCATAGGAACGATCGGTCGCAAATTAGGTTCTCATGTGAATAACTTGTTTGTTTATTAAGATATCTTTACCCAAGGGGGACTATAAAATTCGCTCTGCTTCTCATATATATACAAAATGTTATCCCCATCGGAGTACTATATAGATAATATAGAAATGATCGTTCGCTAAATAGGTTCTTGCATGGCAAAATGTTCTGTTTTAGAAGATTTTTTCAACATACTCAGCATCTACAAGTTTTCTTCACTATCCTCACATGTCACTTTACAGATTTGTAAGAAGTGCTTACAAGATTTCAGGATATTTTTTAGAAAACTATCCCAGGTTAAGCGAGTTAAGTACTGAAAACCTGATGTTTGGGGTAGGAAAAGATAATTTCGACTGTTTTTGGATTGTGTACAGAATAGCATTTAGTCGCCTACGCTCGACTAAAGCACTTTAGTATAGCGTCTTTAGTATATGATTGGAGCGTATTTTTTCCACTTAATAGCTTCTCTTAAGTTTCGTACGTTCTAAAATGGGAAATTCTCGAAATACCTTTAACATGAGACTTAAATGTCGTGAGCGCCTTTACGTTTGAGTTAAGATAAATGCGGTATGCTCGTAAAGTGTAAAAAACATTTAACTTCGCTCATATTGTTTTTTTTTAATTTTATATTGTTTTATTTTGTGCACGTTTTTTGAACCTATTTGAAACTTAGAATAGTTTACGATAGTTAAAAAACGTTTGCCGACTAATGCTTCATCCTATATGGAGCAAAGGGAAGGAAGGAAGGGGGCGGGAGTACCCTCCAAAAAACATGATCAAAGTACATGTCACATATGACTCAAGTTCTTTGACAAGGCCTTGCAGGCAGAGTTTTATTGTGTAATTGAGAGCTTCTGCGGGAATATTGGCATTGAGCAAAACTCGAATTTGCGATTATGAAAAATAAAAACAAAAGAAAAAAAGAGGTCTATATGCACTGAACACTTGACGAATGTCAAGTCCAGGGGATTGGGTTTGGGTAAGGGCTTATCAAGGCACTTAATGGACAATTCGAGCGCGTGAAAACCAAAACTCTGGCAGACGCAATACACAATTATTGGCACAGATAACGATCTGAACAACTTGAGATTTATAGCGAAAATCGAAGTGTATATTGTGGCCGAAACACGGCTGAAACGAGAGCTTCGGCTCTTGTTATCACACAGCTGCTCGAAGATTTTGTTGTTGTTATTGTTCTTCTTTATGGTTCACTTAAACAATTCAGATATTTCCACATTATTGACACGAACATGTTTGTGTGTGTGCGTGTGTGTGTGTTTAATCAAAAAACTACAACGCTAATTACTAATTTCAGTAGCTCGAACGCAATGGCTGCCACTGCAGAGACATTTTAAAGCAAATAAAATTACATTTTTTCGATATTTATTAATAGCTCGGCGACATATTTTGTTATCTACTTGACGAACTGTATGGCGGCAGCAGCCGTTAAGACAATTTCCTATGCTTTTGCTTGTTTGAACAAGTTGCGAATCGCTCACTTATTTTTTTTTTTATTTTGGCGTGCCCACAAATCAAGCACGAAACAACAAATAAGCCAATAATAACAATTTAACGGTCATAGAAAGTAAACGCTGGAAGTGCTTGCGTATTTTATCATATCAACAATATATAATCAGAGCAGCTCCCTGATAACAATGTGCATATGAGGCCGCTGAAACATTGTCCACTGTGCGCCACAAATTGTTTCCCAATAATACGCATAAACACACACTCACACACACACACACCAACACACTCGCAAAAAGATGTGTGTAATTTGTATAATACATTTATGGCTTGTATTAAGGATGCGCTTCCGTTACAAATCAAATTATCGATAGACAAACACAATGCAATTGGCAGCACTTTTGATTTCAATTTTGAAACCGTTATCACAGTGGCATGTGTAACGAGACGGAGCGAGCAGGCTGCTGATTAGAATCGCGACGGCTTGATAACGCTGCCTGTCATAATTTGCGAATCATTTACATATTTTGGCAATTTGCTCATTAAATTGATACGCCAATTGATGGAGCCAAGTTCACAATGCGCACGTAGTAAACACAAAATTCTTAGCACTCACAATGGGGTATGATCAGATGGAATGTTTTTTGCCTTAGATACGCGCGAGCGAATCAAATTGTTTGGAAAAATTGCACTTTAATATGCGCAACGATATCGTTACTCTTTTTAACGAATAACAGTTCCCGTTGAGTGTTAGTCGACAACTGAGCGTAAAAATTAATAACACATGGCTGTATCATTGTGCTTATTACTGATAAGGAAGTTACTCCAACAGGGTATATATGTGTGTGTATGTTGAAGATAAAAACAATACATTGCAGTTCTGTCAAACTTTATGCACATACAGTGTTGTACAATGCCAACAGCGCTTTGTATATAACGTATACTGTATTTACATTTAAAAAGTAAACGAAAATCCGCCAAAATTATTAAAACAGCTGTTCAGTGCATTTCGCCCAGTCATCGATAGGTGCCGCCGCTAGCGAATATCGATAACAAAAATACACGTGACCCTGCAACTAGTGCTGGTAAACAAAAACTTAGGCATCGATACGTTGAAAGCATCGAAAGGTATTGGAAGCATTTCTCGCCGCGCTTCACTTCTGCGTAATTATTTCCCCAATTGATTAAAATTAATATAATTAAAAAATTCATAAAAATAACAATTTGTGTAAGTATGCGTAGTGTGCCTTGAAAAACGGCAAATCATCGCAAGTGCACGCGTCTCAACGCATTATCGAAGTTGCTTTTCGCAAGTGTCGTTTACGCGACGGCAACGCAGCAGCGAAGTGTATGTAATGGGCAAATAGGAAAAAAAGAAAAAATTTGTCATATGTATGAACACTGGCAGTGTGTTGGTGCGCGCTTATAAGAGAAAGAAACGTAAACCCCTTTTAAAACGCAATTGTTTTGTGGCAAATGTGCGTGTCTTACAAATCTATTTGGCCTTTTTCAATTTTGCATATTGCCACTTTTTTAAACGCTGCCGCAGAGACGCTGGCTGCGCTGCTCATTCAAGATGGCCGTCGTAACAGTTTTTATTTTTCGTCAGTGTCAGTGTTGTTGTTGTTATTGTGTTTGGTGTGTATGTGTGCGCTTGTATATATATATATATGTGTCTGTTTTTGTTATTGAAAAGCAAAGCGAACAAGCTAAAGTTATGCAAATAATGCTGCAAAGTGTAAACTGAACTACAAAGTACACGAAACTTCAACCTAACATGCAATGGCAAAAACAAAAACAATTTCAAGTTCTTCCTCTTTGCTACAACAACCACCAAAGAGCGATGACACATCGTCCCCTGCGTCAGTTTTATGTGTGCACGCGTGTGTGTGTGTGTGTGTATGTGTTTTTGCGCATGTGTCCTCCTACGCCTCCTGTTACCCCTGCCCCAGACTGGGGAAATTGATCGATTTTTAGCCAGAACAAACGTAAGCAGCGAATTTCGATGCCTTCGCCTGCACCCGAAGCGTCTCTTACAGTTTTTTACATGGGCCAAAGTTAAAAAGCAAACCAGTTCTGCAAATGCAACTTGGTCGTGTCTCGGTAGAAATCTTGTTTTTATTTTTTTTTTCTTTTTTACAGTTTTTCCGTTTTGGGTTGCTTTGGCATTGGCCATCGCACATACACTAAAATACAAAACACATATGTTTGACTGTGGTATTTGGGCCCATATATAGTTATAGAATTGTTAACAGCGCTCGCTGCATTTCCCAGAACGTGTGCAATTTGCTGAGCTAAGCTGGTTCTTCGGTCTGGAGTCGCCAAGTCTGAGACTGACTGTGCAAATTGCCCACAAATAGCTGATGTAGCTGCTGCCATTATCTATTAGGTCTGTTTTCCGACACTCTTAGCGTTGTCTTTCTTGTCTGTCTACTCTTTCTCTTTCCCTCCCCGCGTTGTTTTCGTCACTTGTGTTATCTTCGAAATGCCTGTTCACGAGCTTTTACAGTGTTATTGTATGCAATGTAAGGTGTTTGTGTTTGTCCGACTTTCCCAGCTAAAGGTTATAATTAATGCGAATTGTCTCGTCTCACACATTTTGTTGGCAAGTGTAGTTCCTAATCAATACTCGAAACTTTTACTTAATTTGTTGCATTGCCAAATTCTCAGCACTGTGTGGGCAAGCGTAATTAATTTAAACATTGCCAACACTGGCGAAACGTGAGAAACACACGCAATTGGCAGCCAAGTGCACAGGCAAGTGCAAGGTCTCTCTTAAACGTTTTTTTTTTGCACACGCGCTCTTTGAAGAGAAGCGCACATTCCTGCATCCTTATGCATATGTATGTACATTAGACATGCTGACATCAGACGCCCACGCGAGCTTTTCGAACAGGTAATCTCCACATAAAAAGTAACAGCTACATATGCATTTCCAATTTACAATTCAAATTGGAATATGCAATACATTTGTATAGTTATGTCTGTGTGAGTTAAGCCATATATTATTTTGTGTGGCTGTCAGCGCGATGGTAACCCTTTTTTCGCAGCGTCAGTGGACGCCTTTCAAATGTTGTACAGCGTGTGATCCAAACGCCCCCTTGTAGCTGTATTTATTGTTGTTTTATTCTGTTGCTGTGGAACACCGTTACTAGCTCTACCCACACAGTTACATAGCTGGAAGTTACAAGGCGCATGTCTGTGTATTGGAATGCTGGCCCCAATAAGAACAAAACGCACGCCTGGTTGCCACAACACAACGGTTGTTGACGGTGTCCGGCATTAAGCACCTACTGCCCTCCCTCCTCCTATACAACCTATCAACCCACACGCGTTCCGTTAATACTCGTGACGTTAGCGTTGTCTATTTGCTTATTTTGTATATTGATTTTTATTTATATTTAGACGCGCAGTTAATGGGCGCTTGGTGTCTTGGTTTTGCCACAGTTCCTTCGCGAGAGAATGTCCCAACAGCTGATAAAGGCTGTCTTTGCTCGCGCACTACGCTCCAAGCGCGTGACTCATGTCTAGTTTCAATGCCGACGTCGACATCGCCGCAAAAAAGCAAATTTCAACGCTTGAACTCGTTTGGTCAGTTTTCATTAAATTGTGTATCGCCCTGTGTTCAGCAGCTAGTTCAAAAATCGTTAAATATTATTTGCCGATGGTTAAGCGACCAAAAATAAACTGAAAACGTCATTTCCTCGATTCGAGTGCCTGTGTATGTGTATGTGTGTGCCTGTGTAATCTAAGCTTGGACTTTGCTGTGCGTCTCTCTTTCGTTTTGCGTTATTTACTTATAAGAAGTTGCTTGAACTACCGTTAGATCTTGCTAATTGGCTTTGTCAGCGCTGCTTGTAACTTTGCTATAGTTGGCAACGTGGTACACACACAAATGTGTCGTCAAATGCTTATCTAGAAAGAAAACAAAAACGCGTTATGCTTTCGTTGATGTTTCGCTTAGATTCGTTTAGTTTTATGTCGTTTTATTGCGTGATACCTGTGTTTTGTTATTGCCTGTTGCTTATTGCTGTTCTTCCAATTGCTGACCACCTTGAATTAATTGAATTGCTCTTGCCATAACCAACAACATGTACAACATGGCTTGCTATTTAAAGTAACTACTTAAATAACAGTTGCTCTCATCGGTGCTGTTTTGACTTTTTTGGAAGCTGTTATTCATTGCATTGGTATATTTGAGTAGTTATCGATCTGTCAATTATAAGCAGAGTTGCATTTGAGCAAATACAAAGTTCAAAATATGGAAGTCATTGCGAATAGTTGCTGCAACCTGATTGGCCCACCGGCTGAGCTTTAAGTTTTGCAGACAATGCGCGCTTTAATGGCGGCCAGACGAACCGAAAATTTTGGTGTGCCAGAAACACACAAACGAAACAATTTCGGAGGCTGAAGATGTTGATAATTATGTTGATCATCACGCTGTGCTACACGCTGCGAAACAATGAAAGGGGGGAAGGCATGGGGACGTAGACGGAGGGAAGTAGTAGTAGATTAATGAGTATGCATACCAAAGATGCGGCGGCTTGAGGCAAGCTTGCCAAAAAAATCGAGAATGTGTCTATTTAGTTGCCCAACTAGGAGATACCCTGTACCAGCTTCGGATTGTCGCGACATTAACGTGTACTTCTTTTTTCTGTACTATACATATTTTGTACCTCGGGCGTTGATATGTGCTCAAAAATCGATAATTACCTACCTCAGAAAAACGAGAGGAGCTATCGCTAAGAAACCTGCTCTATGTGTGTCATTGAAAAATCTATGCTCTAAATGTAAAAACTACCTTATATAGTCGCAAGATCGACTTGGCTATTGTTGGTGCTTGAGGATATATAGAGCACTTTATAAAGCCGAAGTTAAATCCTGCTGCATGTTTCATACATTTGCATTAGCGCAAAGGCTTTTTTATTATCCATTTTGCAATGGGTACAGGGTATAATTATGTGGGTGACTTGCCCCTTTGCGAAACTTGCCTTTTCATTTTGTGAAACTAATTTCCTGTTCAGTCATTCATTTATAATACTCAAGCGTTTGTCTTTATGCATGTTTCTTCTCTCATATTTCTCTGCAGCATTGCACAAGCAGGCAGCAACAAATCGAGGCAAACAGCAAAAGAATTGAAGCTTGCCCAAACCGAAGAACAGCATGAAAATGGTGTTGTCGCAGCGGCAGCGCGAGGAGCTGTAAGTAGCCATCAACGACATCATCATAAGACCTGTCTAACTAAATCATTTTGAATTTTGCAGTAACCAAGCGATTGCCGATTATTTGGGCTCAAATGGCTATGCCGAGTCACTGGAGGCCTTTCGCAAGGAGGCCGATCTCAGCACAGAAGCGGAAAAGAAGTTTGGCGGCCTTTTAGAAAAGAAATGGACATCGGTCATACGGCTGCAAAAGAAGGTCATGGAATTAGAGGCTAAGCTAACGGAAGCTGAAAAGGAGGTTATCGAGGGTGCGCCCACAAAGAACAAACGTACGCCAGGCGAATGGATACCCAGGCCGCCAGAGAAATACTCACTTACAGGACATCGTGCCAGCATAACGAGGGTTAGTTTAGCATTTAAATTCACCGATAAAGCATTAAATTGATTATTGTTGTTATTGCAGGTTATATTTCATCCAATATTCGGACTCATGGTGTCTGCTTCGGAAGATGCCACCATTAAGATATGGGATTTCGAAACTGGCGAATATGAGCGTAGTCTGAAGGGACACACAGACTCTGTGCAGGATGTGGCATTCGATGCGCAGGGCAAGCTCTTAGGTAATGCCAGGAACTAGCAATCGAGGCCCTTGGTTTTTAAACTCCTAACTTTGTGTCCCTTACAGCCTCCTGCAGTGCTGATTTGTCTATTAAACTGTGGGACTTCCAACAGAGTTACGAGTGTGTTAAAACCATGCACGGTCACGATCACAATGTGTCCTCGGTGGCCTTTGTGCCCGCCGGAGACTATGTGCTATCCGCATCACGTGATCGCACTATCAAAATGTGGGAGGTGGCCACGGGGTGAGTTTTCAACAGAATTTTGCATTGCAGCAAACCAATTCTAATTGTTTAAAATTTTCATGAACAGCTACTGCGTTAAAACCTACACCGGCCATCGGGAGTGGGTGCGAATGGTGCGCGTGCACATTGAAGGCAGCATCTTTGCCACATGCTCAAATGATCACACAATACGCGTTTGGTTGACGAATTCAAAAGACTGCAAGGTAAGCAATCAATCAGACAGACAGGATAGAATCCTTATGTATAAGCATGCTAAAGGAATCGAATAGAAGCCATCCAACTTCCTATATACGTGTTCCTCTAAGGCTTCCCGTACATTGAATGAATTGTGACCTTAAATGAAATGAAATGAAATATATCACAATTAAACATTTTGCTATATTCTGCAGGTTGAATTACGCGATCATGAGCATACGGTGGAATGCATTGCCTGGGCGCCCGAGGCGGCAGCATCAGCAATAAATGAGGCAGCCGGCGCTGACAACAAGAAGGGTCACCATCAGGGACCATTCCTGGCATCGGGTTCACGCGACAAAACCATACGCATTTGGGATGTGAGCGTTGGACAGTGCCTGCTCACATTGAATGGGCACGACAATTGGGTGCGGGGCTTGGCATTCCATCCGGGTGGCAAATATTTGGTATCAGCCAGTGATGACAAGACCATACGGGTCTGGGACTTGCGCAACAAGCGATGCATGAAGACGCTCTACGCGCATCAGCATTTCTGCACATCAATTGGTAAGTGCAACACATGCCACAAATCAAGTTTTCAATTATAGTTTCTTATTAACACATTTTCTTCTTTTAGATTTTCACAAAGCGCATCCGTATGTCATTTCCGGCAGCGTAGATCAAACAGTTAAAGTTTGGGAATGTCGTTAGGAACTCGGCAAAAGATTTGCTTATTTCTCAATTTAAACATAATTAATAAAGCTACAATATTTATATATATAGATATATATATATGTATGCATATATATATATTTGAGTATGCAAAACAGCACACAGTCTCAGCCACCTTTACCAGATGCATCAATGCAAACTTCAGTTGTATATTTCAAAATATATCTATATATATATATGTGTGTGTATGTATACATATGATGTATGTCTAAAGTTAAAATCGAGCAAGCAGCAATTAGAAGTGGAAGAAAATAACTAAACAGCGAAAGAAACGAAATATTTATTTAATGTACGGCCTCCTAACCAACTAACCTACCTACCTACCAACTATACAAAGTACATGCATATTTATATATATATATATACCTTTAAATATACATACGATTACTGTTAATTTAAATGCTGTGTAGACTCACGCCTCAAAAAATATAAAAAAGAACACATAAAAAAACAAAACAAAACAAACAACAAATCGATAAGAAAAGAAAACAAACGCCCACAAAGCACGCTCGCTAGCCGACAAAAACTTAAGATCTGTAGTTGAATTTTCGTAGTTCTCCTGTGTGAGTGTGGAAAACCAATTTGAAAAACGATATATTATTAAAAAAACGCATACACAGAAAACAATTGTACGACTAAAAATGTATTTGTCAAAATCCAAAATGTTGCAATGTCACTCAACACAGTCTTTATAGACTACATAGCGAAAATCCGAAACTATATGATGTCGTTGTCTCTGAATTTTGTTGCAAATAAGTGCATAAGAATATAGATGAATATATGCCACGCCCTCGCGCAATATAAGAACAGAAGAATCAACAACAACAACAAAAGCAGCAACAAACAAAAGTATTTTTTCCTTCTAAATATACTATTATTATAACGCAGAGCGAACGATTTCTAATTGTTATTAATTACTTGAAATTTTACTTATATGAAATTGAGGTAATTTTTATCTAAAAGAATAACAATCAATCAACAACGCTTTTACAAACATTTATAAATCCAGCTTAGACGTTTTGTGTTCTTTTTCGCTAAAGGATCTAAACAAAACCACAAACAACAAACAATACAAATAAAAAACTATATAAAATGTGTACAAGTTTAAGTTTGCTTTAAGTTCAAAAATATATAATTTACTTTAGTGAAAATGCTGCAAATTTAATTTTAATTTAATTGTTCATAAGTGCAAAGGCAAAATATAGTAGTATATATGTATACATTATTAAATATTTGTGGAACATTGAAAATTTCGTATAGACACACAGACACACATGCAGAAATTAAGAACAAGAAGAACCGGATTGTGGATTTAAAAAAACAAGAAAACAAAAACATTTGTAAACAATAAAATTTGCTTCTTCAGCAAACAGAAACGCGACAAAATCAACTGTTGATGACATTTTAAATGCTCTGTACCCAGGGCATGGTACGTAAATGCTAAATAATATTGATATCGGAGCCGGATCCATCCATGAATTGAGTGTTACAACTGGGTACAGGGTATTGCATAGTCGAAGGCAGTCGATTATAGACTACTCTCGTATTTGAAGCACCTATTTTTCTTAGCATAAGTTATGGGAATTACAATTAAACAAAAATACAAAAACGAAACGCTTCTCTTATCACCAAAGCTGCTTTAAAATGTTGGCCTATTATCACGATAAACCGATAAACCAGACATGCTATCGATAACTAGCCAATTATTACTTTAATGGCAGTCTTATCGCTGGTTAATATATATTGATATATATATATATACATACATAATATGAATAAATCCACAAATTTGTTTCACTTATAAACCATAAGCTATATTTGTTTTTATATGCATACAAGGTAATTAAATTAAGTCAATTCTCTGGCTGGGAGGCTTCAGCTTCTGCTGCATTCTGCGGTCTAGGAGCAGCAGTTGCCACTGTTTCCATTTCTTGCGTTTCAAGAGCTGCAGTCGCAACTGTTTCCATTTCTTGCGTTTTAGGAGCTGCTGTTGCAACTGTTTCCACTTCTTTCAATTTAGGAGCCGTTTCCATTTCTGCAACAGGATTTGCAGCTGGCGCACCCGCAGGCTCAGCAGCCACCTCTTCTGTTGCTTGTGTAACGCTCTCCACTTCTCTGTCTTCTGTCGGCAACTTCTCAGTTCCAGCATCCACCTCACCTTCAGCTTCTGAAGCACTTCCACTGGACTCAGTTTCTGGCTTTTTGTCTTCGTTTGGTTTTTGTTCGCGTGGACGTTTTGCCCGTTGTTTTTTCTTCAAGCGCTTTGCGCGTTTTTTTGCCGTACGCTCCTCAGCAGCTCGTTTATTATTATCTAATTTCTGTTGATACGCATCATCAGCAGCTTCGCGTAGGCTCTGGCTTTGTATATTCTTTTGGCGTGCATATTCTTTGCGTCGCAGATGGCGATAAACATGAAACTCGCCGGAACCCGCTCCAGCGCTGCTGCCCATCACATTGCGCACAAATGTGGGCACCGAGGACATGTAGTCACGCTCTCGGCGCTGCTCTGGTATGATAACTGGCTTTTCCTGTTAATATTAACTCAATTAGCTATTGTTTACAGTGAGCGACAATTAAACTTACAGGATTTTTCATAAGTTTTTCCAGCTTCAATCTTTGTAGATCCGTAGCCGTTTTAATGAACGGCCCCAATGGCTTGTCTTTTTCCCCAGAATCGCTGTCATCGGAGCCCGCATTCTTTTTCTTCTTTCGAGGCTTGTTTTCCGTTTCTTTAACTAAATTTTTAATCAGCGACATGTTTGTTGACAACAAATTAAGTGTGACTATTCGCGTGTTGACGTTCACTGGTGACTGGTCGTTGTGTGTGCCCGCAAGCATACAAAAAATACCAGTCTCTTATTTTCGGTGAAGAAAGTCTATTTCGTCTCTTGTTTGGTTCGGTCACACTGACGAGTTCCAGCCGAAAACAACGCGTTAATTTCTAAATTAACGATTCGAAATCGTAACTCGTGCTGTTCTAATGCTAGCGTAGCCAAAGAAATAATTGTCATATGTTTACAAATAGCCACCCGGACAATAAATCCCCGTTTATATTAGATATTCTAGTTAAAAATCAAAATCACGTACGCGCAATCGGTTTGAGCGCAGTGAGCAGAGCAGAGAGCAAGCAAGTAAGCAGCAGTCGCCAGAGCAGCGTAGAGTTGTGTAACACGGCAGCGTGAACGTGTAATAGAATTTGGATTTGGGTTTGTGCGCTAAAACAGAAACAGCAGCATGGCGCTCGAGATTGATGCAAAAAATACGGTGGCGACTGGCGATGGTGGTACCATTGGCAAGGCCAAAGCCAAGGAGAACAAGAACCACAACAACAACAACGCACCCGCAGCCGGCGAAAAGAACTTGGTCAATGGCAGCAGCGCCGCAACGAAGAAGAAAGGTGCGTTAACTATGACATTTTCGATCAAAGCACCTCATCCTCTCTTCTACCCCCTCTCCCTAATCACTTTTCTATGTGCTAATTGTGCGAATAAAATCAGCGAATGGCAATAACTGTCAAGTGCGATATTTGCGAGAAAAAATAGTCCATCACATAACATTTTAACGTTACGTAATGTATTTTTTTTCTATAATGCTTTAAATGCGGCCTGCCGTCTATTGCTGGGCACTATTGTCGATGCCTCCCCAACGGGCTGAACCGCGTGCGTTTCAATTGCATTTGTATAAGTGGGAGTTACGTACTGCGTACATTGCGATGCGCGAGTATTTGTGTTCGTGCCTTTTTTTTACACATAGCAACGCACGATACACGCACACACATGTTTTTATAAAGAAATGTATGTATGTCGTTGCCCGATGTTCATTAACCCCCTGCAGCGGCGACAGCGAATGCGGCACCCTACGATTTAAATGTTTCTTTAACCTACAATTACCACGTGCTTACCACTTAACGCATTCGCGTGCAACAAACAAACAAAACTCTCTCAAACATTAACACATAAACGCATTTGAACGATAAATCGTCCTATCCATTATGTAAATCATGTTTTTTCTTCAAAATGCACCTACAACCAACTGATCCCAAGCATAACTCTCAACGGTCTCTCGCTTTTTTTTTCTCTCTCTCTCCCTGTCTTGTTTTTGCTTGGCTCTCAGCCCCTGCTCTCCGTTTATTGGTTTGTTTACCAAATTTTATTTCGGTGTAATTTCTAACTGTGCTGTTGAAATTAGCGTGACTCTGTGAAAAAAGATGCCTGAAAATTGAGTTTAGTTTCGAGCTTAGCCGCTGCATTCTTGCAGGCAGACCTGCCTTATCAGCGGGTGCTGTGACTCGCTTTGTTTGCTTTTCTCTTGTTTTGTTTTACAGCACTCGCGCACACATGCATTCAGACACCATGTGAGTGCATGTGTGCGTAAGTTGCTATGTATGTGTCTGGAGCCGGTTACAGTGAATGACAGAAGTAAACGCTCACATAGCATTATTATATAACAAGTAAGCCATAATGTAGGTGAGGTCAGGTCGTTCTGATTGAGAATTCGCGAATTTAACTGTTTCAGTTTATTATTTTATTTTCTACACAGTGTTTGGGAATGGCCAGCAACAATAATTTCTTGACAATTTCAATTTCTTGAAGCTCGAGTAATCGGCTTATAATTAAGTTGCTGGTTTTACGCGCTCCACTGTGCACCGCTTATGCACACATTTTTGACTTAAATTAGACCGGATTGCACATCGTATCAACAAATTTCATCATCCCATCTTATTAATGTGCCGCACATTGTAAAGTGGAAAGTCTAAACCGAACTTGAATGGTTCAGAACCTGATCTCAGCTCATCTAAGTAGATTGTGCAAGCAAATGAAGTTTTTAAACAATAAGCTAATTAACATACATGCATTCTTTATGAACACGTAACTAGTTCATGAACTATTCTCGAAAGGGAAACCCCCACCAAAAGCATTAACAATAGTTGATACTCAAACAAGATGCCGCCCTTGACCACAATTTGAATAACAATTGTTGCTTGTTTTGTAATATTTGCAGGCAAGAAAAATCGTAACAAAAGCCCGCCTCAAAATGCAGTCGAAGCTGAAGCTAGCGCCGCTCTAAGCAATGGCCATTCGGAAAATGGCGATGGCGCCGATGACAATGCAAATGTGCTGGCCGAAAAAGGGGAGGCTGTCACTGCCGACGCTGTCGCCGGGGATGGAGACGAGGGAGGTGCATCGGCTGAAGGAGCTGTGGCTGAGGGCGATGCAGCTGCTGCTGGAGAAGATGTTGATTTGGATGCTTTGCATGATATTGGCATAACGGTTAACATCAGTAGCCCCGGGACAGATGTGCTATCCGTACAGCTGTCCAGCATGGAGCTGGTGCAGGAGATACATCAGCTGCTCATGGATCGTGAGGAGACATGCCACAGAACATGCTTCTCACTGCAGCTGGACAACGTTACGCTTGACAATTTTGCTGAACTTAAGACGATTGAGCCGCTGGAGCAGGGCTCCACCATACGCGTCGTCGAAGAGCCGTACACAATGCGTGAGGCACGCATTCACGTGCGCCATGTGCGCGATCTCCTCAAGAATCTGGATCCGGCCGATGCCTATAATGGCATCGATTGCACCTCGTTAACCTATTTGAATACCATAACACAGGGCGATCTGCTGGACAAGAAGCGGACACGTCCGGACTCTGTTGATTGCACACCGCCTGACTATGTGACGCCTGGTGTGCGTGAGCCGCCTCTGTTGCCGCTGCATCCAAATATTAAGAATGCAAAGGGACCACAGGCGCTCAAAGTGTTGACCACATCGGCGTGGAATCCGCCACCCGGTCCACGCAAGTTACATGGTGATCTGATGTATCTGTATGTGGTCACCATGGAGGATAAACGCTTTCACATCTCTGCCTGCTCCAAGGGCTTCTACATTAATCAATCCACAGACGAATGCTTCAATCCCAAGCCGGATAATCCCAGCCATTTGAGTCATTCGCTCATCGATCTACTCTCGCACATCTCACCGTCTTTCCGGCGCGCCTTTCAGGCCATACAAAAGCGTCGCACCATGCGCCATGCATTCGAGCGCGTGGCGACTCCTTACCAGGTCTATCAATGGGCAGCGCCTCAATTGGAACACACCGTGGATGCCATACGTGCCGAAGATGCCTTTAGCTCCAAACTAGGGTGAGTCGATGAGAGGGCTAACAGCCAGCCGAGCTTGATTTCATATTAACATTCCTTCTTCAATTCACAGCTACGAGGAGCATATACCCGGTCAGACGCGCGACTGGAATGAGGAGCTGCAGACGACCCGGGAACTGCCACGCAAGACACTGCCAGAGCGCTTGCTGCGCGAGCGCGCCATCTTTAAGGTCCACGGTGACTTTGTGACGGCCGCAACACGCGGCGCCATGGCTGTCATTGATGGCAATGTGTTGGCCATTAATCCCGGCGAGGATGCCAAAATGCAAATGTTTATTTGGAATAACATATTCTTCTCGCTGGGCTTCGATGTGCGCGATCATTACAAGGAACTGGGTGGCGATCATGCCGCATTTGTGGCGCCACGCTATGATTTGCATGGCGTGCGTGTCTACAATGCGGTCGATATCGAGGGTCTCTACACGCTGGGCACCGTTGTCATTGACTACCGTGGCTATCGAGTGACCGCCCAGTCCATTATTCCAGGCATTCTGGAACGGGAGCAGGAGCAGTCCGTTGTCTATGGCTCCATTGACTTTGGCAAGACGGTGCTCAGTCATCCCAAATATCTGGAGCTGCTGCGTCAGGCCGGCAAGCACTTGAAGATACTGCCGCATTCGGTGCTCAATGAACGTGATGAGCCCGTGGAGCTGTGCTCCTCGGTCGAGTGCAAGGGCATCATTGGCAACGATGGACGTCACTATATTCTGGATTTGTTGCGCACGTTCCCACCGGATGTGAATTTCCTCAAACTGCAGGATGTGCAACTTAGCAAGGATTTGACCGATATGGGCTTTCCCATTGAGCATCGTCATAAGCTGTGCTGCCTGCGCCAGGAGTTGCTCGAGGCCTTTATTGAGGATCGCTATGTGACTTTCATACGCATTGCTGCAGTGCATCTGCAGCAGCTGAATGCCAAAAAGCAGGCGGCCACGGCAAACGCCGAAAAGGAGCTGCCCGCCATTGCTGAAAAGCAGGAGGAGCCCAACGAGGAGCAGCCAGAAAAGACCGAAGAGCAGCCAGCAGAGAAGGAGGAATCTAAGCCCACACCCAGCGAGACAAAGAGCGCTGAGGCCATGGTGAATGCTATACGCGAGGCCCAATCGAATGTGGCCGTGTCCAATGAGGTGCAGGCCGCAGAGGTGGTTAAACGCGCCTGTGCCGCTGTGGGTTCGCTCAAGGAGAAGGAGTTTGATTTCCGATTTAATCCCGATGTCTTCTCGCCCGGCATACGTCATGTTGATGGCCCCGACGGCGGCGTGCAATCGCTGGCCAAGCAGAAGCGTCTCGTCCAGGATGCCGCCGAATTTCTGGTGCTCAAGCAAATACCCGCCTTCATCAAGGAGCACATGGCTCACTCTTCACCGCCCATCGACGGCCAGAGTCTGACTGAATCGCTGCACAGTCACGGCATCAATGTGCGCTATCTGGGCAAGGTGATCAAAATGTTGGGCCAAATGCCGCGCATGGACTATCTGCATCGCATCGCCATACTCGAGCTTATTGTGCGTGCCACCAAGCACATCTATTACACATATATGCAGAGCACCGAGCCACTGCATCTGTCGGCGGCAATAAGCCATTTCCTCAACTGTCTGCTTACCACGGGACCGGTCAATCCCGCTGTCAGCAGCGACGAGCTGCACAAGAAACAGCCCCGCCACAACAGCGGCAAACACAACAAGCACAAGGCCGCCAAGGCATCCAAACCGCAAGCGGCAGCACCACAGAATGGCAATGCCACAGCAGCTGGCAGCGGTGGTGCAGGTGCCGCAGCATCTAGTGCCACAAGCAGCAACAGCGACTGGACGCTGGTGACACCACGTTCGCTGTGGCAGCAAATCCGCAAGGAGGTCAAAACGTATTGGAACTGGGAACTGGACTGTGACTCCATTGAGAGCGCCGGCGCCAAGTATGGACTGTTGCGTATCAGTTTGCTGCGTGCCTTCTGCCTCAAGGTGGGCATCCAGGTGCTGTTGCGCGAATATAACTTTGAGTCGAAGCACAAGCCCACCTTTGGCGACGACGACATTGTTAATGTGTTCCCCGTGGTCAAGCACATAAGTCCACGCGCCACAGATGCCTATAACTTCTATACGACGGGCCAGGCCAAAATCCAGCAGGGCATGCTCAAGGAGGGCTACGAACTGATTAGCGAGGCGCTCAACTTGCTCAACAATGTGTTTGGCGCCATGCACCAGGAGAATGGCTCCTGTCTGCGCATGTTGGCGCGCCTCAGCTATCTGCTGGGCGATGCCCAGGACGCCCTGGCCATTCAACAGCGTGCGGTCATCATGAGCGAGCGCGTCAATGGCATTGATCATCCATCAACCATTTTGGAATATGTAAGTATTAAGAATATTGTGTGTGAAACATATTGTGAATATATAGTTTATGGTGCTCTTTACCCATTTTCATATAATTTCGATATATCTCCATTCCCTTAGACACATTTGTCGCTCTACTCGTTTGCCAATGGACATGTGGGCATGTCCCTGAAGCTGCTCTACCGTGCACGCTATCTGCTGGTGCTTATCTGCGGCGAGGATCATCCCGAGGTGGCTCTGATCGATGTGAGTAGCCAAATTCAATAAGACAAAGATAGTCAATTTAAATAATACTAATTTGCTATTGGTTTTTTCACACAGAGCAACATCAGCTTGATTCTGCATGCGCTGGGCGAGTATGAGTTGTCGTTGCGTTTTATTGAGCACGCGCTCAAGCTGAATCTGAAGTACTTTGGCAACAAAGCGATGCATGTGGCCGTCAGCTATCATCTGATGGCTCGCATTCAATCCTGCATGGGTGATTTCCGCTCAGCGCTAAACAACGAAAAGGAGACCTACTCCATTTACAAATCACAGGTGTGTATTATTGAGCAGCCCACTGGGAGCAGCATCTGACTTGCTTTTTCATGCTTACAGCTGGGCGAGAAGCACGAAAAGACGCGCGAGTCGGCGGAGTGCCTGCGTCTGTTGACCCACGAGGCAGTGGCATTGCAGCGCAAGATGAACGACATCTACTCCAATGGAAAGCTGACCAGCGACTTGCCGCCCATTCATATAACGCCGCCCTCGATGGGCTCTGTGCTGGAAATGCTTAACACAATCAATGGCATTCTCTTTGTGCATATCAGGTGGGCATCCACATATATATCTAATCCTAATCTGTGTGCTAAAGGCTGGCTTCACTCCACAGCCAAAAGGACATTGTAAAGGTGCGCAGCGAGATTGAGAAGCATTTGAAGACGAATACCGACGAGAATGAGGTGCCCGATGAGAGTGAGATAACCAGTGCACTCAAGACCATTGTGGCTGCCGTCAATAACAATGATAATGCGTCCGAGACTGAGCAGCCAAAGGATGAGGCATCCGCAGCAGGCACGCCCACGCAGCTAACAAATGGTAGCGAGGAGTCGACTGCGACGGTTTCAAGTTGAATGCAGCAACAACAGTAATAAGAATGAGGACAGCAAGCACTTTTCACTATTTCATAGACAACAACGAGACACCACCACACACACACACACGCACACACCAAAAGATTCACACTCACAATCTACATGAAAGTCACAAAATTTTCAACTGTTGTCCAACATGTTTGTGTTTGTCAACGTTTCATTTTAATTCGTGGACTGAGCAAAATTCGCATCAACAAAGTGTTTGTACTTTCACACAAGAACCGTAATGGAGAAGAAGAAGGGAAAAGTATACAACAAAAAATAACAACAAAATAAATAAAGCATAATTATTTATGTTTTTTCTAAAGGCTGCTCTTGTACTGCTCACATGTGTAACGTTAATAATTACTATATACAAATACCGTGTAGGGCCATATCCTTAGATGGTAAACGGCTTGAAAATGTTAGCTTTAGTCTATCAAACAAAACAAAACATAAACAACTACAAAAAAACACTATGAAACACACTACCAAGCATCCTCCTAATCATCAACAGCTTTAGAAAAGAACAAAAAACTTAAACAATTGTCATTGTCTGTAGCAAACCATTTTTTGTTTTTGTTAAACATTTGATAGGCGCCAGTCAAATGCCTTGTTTTTATATTTTATAAAAACACAAAACAACATGTAGCTAGTATGCATTGTTTTTGTTTTGTTGAACAAAAAAATATATACATAATTTAAGTTTGCGCTTAACTGAAAGAAAAGCGAAGGATAATACGAAGTACGAGAAATCAAATGAAAATGGTTCTTTTTTTTTGTTATACAATTACCATATAGATATATAGAAATATATATATACAAACATATTGTAATGCATACAACACACACACACATACACACACACACACAAACACATTTGGGTCCTTTTAAATGCCAATAAGGACTTGAAACATTTAATCACATGAACAAAATGTTTTTTATTATTAAAAATGATCAAATAAAAAAAAACCAAAAAATGAAGCAATTCGATACCGATGTCAATAACTAAACTTAGTTGCTAATTAAATTAAGTATATATAGTAATATATATATATATATATATTTGTGTATTGATAGTATCAATTTAGAATAATTCTCTCAGCGCACATCACTTGCGCTTCCTGCACTTGTTTCGTCCCTTGCGGCGGCGTCCCGGCGTCTTTCCGGGCGACTTGCCATTCTTGGGTGCCTGCGGTTGTTGTGGCTGCTGCTGCTGCTGTTGTTGCTGCTGCTGGGATTTGGCGCCGCCCGTAGTGGCACTCGCATTGCTGTTCGCCGTATTGGCCGCAGCGCTGTTCTGCTTGTTGAGGCGATTGGCTGCGCTCTGACCGCTTATCTTTTTGGAGGGCAGCAGATGTTGACTGACCAGCTCGCCTAGCACGCCCTGATGTGCCAGCATGGTCAGGAACGTGCAGATGAACTTGTCATAGTTGTGTGTGCGACGACTGGCGTCCACCTTAAACATTTGCCGGCGATCGTTCTCATCGGCCAGATGCTGCTCATTGATGGCTATCTCCGTATCCAGATTCTTGAGCAACGATTGCAAATCGCGCGCTGTGAACGCACTTGGCTCCAGCAGCGTGTTGGGCGTATCCGGACGTTGCTGTTCATCGCGCTCGCCCTGCTCATCGGCTTTGAGCAGCTTCTGGAGTGTGCCGGAGACAATAGCCTGATTGGTGCGCAACATCTTCAGCTTGTGCGTGATGGCTATTCGGCGATCGGGCACCACTGCCATCAGATTGAAGCGTATGTCCTGCTCGCCCGTCGCTATGCCCAAGCGTTCAGCCATCACGCGTCGAAACTTATCTGTCCAATCCTCATGCTCCTCCCAGCAGCCATGATTCATGGGATATGGCTTTAAGCCGTCCAGCTCGAACAGTTGACCATTTATTGGCACAAAGCTGACAAAATGAAAGGCTTCGCCGGTAAAACGGCAACTAGCTACACCAGCTCCAGTGCGTTCCAGACGACGACGCGCCTGCGGCATGGCATGCGAGTTGTGGGCACAGGCCAGCTCCGGCGTATTGCCTATGGCTAGACCCTTGTTTTCGGGACTCATGCCCTTGGTGTGAGCCTTGAGACGACTCAGCGTTTCGCCCAGCTGCAGATTGTTCTCGTTGCAATTGAGTAGTACGGAAAGCAACGCATGGGTTGCACAGCTATTGGGCACCACCTGTTGGGCAAAAAATATGCTCGAGATTGCTTCTTCATCCTTGACAAATATCTCTGCAGTTGTCTCCACTATTTTTCGACGCGCCCGACGTTCTTCGATCCAGCGAAAGAGAAAAATGAAGCCGTATGGACTCTCAATGGGCTTTTGCAGATCGTACACTTCTTCGACTTGCACGTCATGGCCTTTAATAAAAGTCGCCAGTGAATAATATAACAACAAGCTATTCAACTTATTTTACTTACAGCCAAAATCTTCCAGCAGCAAAGTAAAAAGACCCGGATCCGATTCTAGTTCTAGCCAGCCGTCCGCCAGTTGTGCCATTGGTAGTGTATTATTGTTGCCGGCACTGCCTGCAGTGGTGCCGGTGCCGCCGCCTGCGACGTTCATTGCGCTAGCCAGCTTGAAAACGGATTTTCACAGAGCTTTTTCAACAATTATCAAATGCAAACAAATTTGTTTTTCTGCGCCGCAGGCCTGTGAGTGGCAACGCTTTAGTTGCTTACGTTTTGTGTGAATTACAATTTGCTTGAAACGGTGTGGCAACATTTTTTAGATTTACGCTCAGCTGTTTTGACGTAACTCTCGCTCGGCATTTTCCTATCTTGCAAATTAAATCGGTTTTAAAAGTTAATATGGTGCGTTTAAATTTAGTCTTTTTAACAAAACGCGTGCCTCTTATACAATTCCGCAAGGGCGGTCTAGCAGCGGCGAACAACAAGCCAAGCCCAAGTCATCAGGCAAGTTCAAAGGATTCAGGAGGCAAAAAGGTTAACTATATAGCCCATTTACTACAGTAGACGTTGCGCATTACGATTAAGACACAAGTTCTGTTATTAATATTTGCCTTAAAATACCACAGGTTACAGGTGGACCAGCAATCGAAGACTGGGAACTGCCTGCTCGTTATGCCCGTAAACCGATCGACCCACTGGAGGCTCAATATATCAATAATGGCGGAATACCCAATTAGCATTGATTTCCAAATGACTTAAACGTTGCTAAAAATAAATTATTTAATCGAATGATTGCCTTGTAAACACATCGTCTTGCTTGTAATTTGCGTGACAGCTGTTTTGACATTCACATGCAAACGCGGACAACATATGTTTAGTGTAAATATATTTATGTAGATTAAATAACAAGAATTTTGTATTGTTCGCACTCTTCGAATGCAGCTAGATTCTTAAATGGTAAATGCACAGATGCATTGCAGAAAGCTCACTGTTAAGTGAGGAGCAGCTATGTTAGATGGGGAGCCATACTGCATATTTATTGGAATTGCCATTCCAATAGGTTTCAGTGCTTATCTTGCGCCAATGTAAATCAGACGTGATTTCTCGTACGTACGACATTTACCGTTGCCGCTGTCTGTGTTTGTTTTGTGTTACACCGCGTTCGACCGTCCCATCCCCCGCATAGCCGTCGTACGGCACAAAGAAAGAGTGGAAAATTTTTTCAATTTTCAAGGCAGAACCAACCAATTTTATTAACTTTTCGCATATTCGCACTGTGCCATATTGCGTAGCAGACGTGTGTGCTTATTTTTGGCCAGAGCAACGTGTGCTGGCCTAAATTCCTGTCGACCCTTTAGACGTTCTTTCTTGGATGGGTGTGAAGCGTAGTATGCAAGTTAACTGGTGCAGCAACAAGGACTGTTTGGGTCTACGTAAGCGTGTCTGCGGATTGCATCAAACTTGGAAGTGGCTACACCAGACGCCCGCCCTGCACGAATATCTCATCTCCGCCAGCTCTGTGGCAGCAAACATCGCAGCCAGCGAGTCCACCACGCTCTAAAGTCCAAAACAACAACCAAAAAAAAAAACAAAAAATAAACAAAAGCAATAAACCAAAAGGAATACGACAGAGCAGAACAACAACAAAGCATCAGACAGAAAAATAATAAGCTAAAATAGAAACGCTACAGATAATAATTAATACAACCAATACACACACACACACCCCAGGCATAGACATATAGACATAGACTCAAACTCAACCTAACCACAAAATAGGCAGAACAGCGGCCGTTAAAAACCTGCCCAAAATACATACATATATATATATATGTGTATATATATATCAATTAGCAACTTACGCTGACGTTGACCTTGTTTTTGTAAGAACGAACGCAAATAGTGAGCAAGTGCATTGCCGCCGCCTGGCAGACAGAGTGGGAGAGCGAAAGAGAGCGACATAGCAACAGCGCCAATTGACTTCCTTGTAAGAAGAGAGCAACAACAACAACATCAGCGCTGCAGCGAGTTGTGCAATAAAAGAAAAAAGGCAAGACAATTTTATACCAGCCGCTGTGCCATTTTGCCTGATTGTTAAATTAAATATTTAATATGAGCATACTGTTGCGGCGCAATTCGAGCCAGCTGCACTTGCTGCAGCGTCTGGGCGCAGCGTCGTCGGCCGCAATCACGCGGCTCGCATCGAGCCATAATGATAACAACAATGTAACCGAAACTGCAACAACAACAGCGACGCCGACGTCGACGCCGCCGTCGACGACATCTGGTAATAAGCGCAAAACGCTTGCTGCTGTGGCCGACGCTGATATCAAGAAATCGGTTTTCATTTCGCAATCGAGCGACATCTTCACCAATCTGGCACTGGAGGATTGGCTGTATAAGAACTTTGATTTCGGGCATCATCATGTGCTGCTCCTGTGGGTCAACGAGCCGTGCGTTGTCATTGGCCGCCATCAGAATCCGTTTACCGAGGCGAACGTCTCCAAGCTCATGGAGCGCGGCATCACGCTGGCCCGTCGCAACAGCGGCGGCGGCGCCGTCTATCACGATCGGGGCAATCTCAACTGCACCTTCTTCACGCCCCGCGAGCGCTACGATCGCAAGTACAATCTGAACATTGTGACGCGCTCCCTGTTCCGCGAGTGGGCCATCAAGACGGAGATCAATGATCGCGATGATATTGTTATCGCCAACAAAAAGGTTAGACATGTGGCCAAGCGCCAAACGCCAAACGCTTTAAAGATTATGCACTCAAGTGCTTATCAGCCTAATTGAAAAAAATAACACACATCTGTTGAGGCGTGGCCTCCAGTTGAACCCCGCTTAGAATAAATAGCCTTCAGCTTACGATGATCGAAAGACAACGTATCAAATTCAATGAAAATTTTCCATTGAAAAAGAAAAGGCGCATAACATATTTTTGGCAGATCTTCAGTTCTAAAATTAACACCTTGCCCTTGAAGAAGCCATATCCGAGCCCAAAAAAGTAAAAGTTTTCATTAAATCGGGTTTACAGTTCAAAGTTTGTTTGCCCAGCAGAGGGTATTACAATTTTGTCATGAAATGTGTCTAGAACCGACCCCATTAACTACTATATCTATTCTTGATCAGTATCAACAATCGATTCGTAATAGCCAAGTCGATCTGTCCGTCTTTTTTTGCAGGCAGCATCGGAGTTTGAGTTTGCAAATGTATTGGAAGGGTATTCGGCTAGCCGTTGTCATCTTATTGTTATCTTTAACATTGTCTCTGACTTTTTATTATCTCGTTCTCAATTGGTTTCAACTTTATTGGTAACCTTCCATGCTTCCACACACTAACTCAGCTATTCTGTCTATTTCAGATATCAGGCACGGCAGCCAAGTTGGGTCGTCCCAATGCGTATCACCACTGCACTATCTTGGCCAGCGCCAACAAGCTGCATCTGGGCGAGTCGCTCGTCAAGGAGCCAGCCAATTATATAAGCCGTGCCACCGCCTCGGTGCCCTCGCCCATTCGCAATTTGGTCGATGTTAATCGCAATGTGAACGTGCCGCAGCTGCTCTCCGCCGTGGGCTATGAGTATCTGCGCACCGCGGCGACAGCATTGGAGGATGGCGGCAGCACGCAGACAATGAAGCAACGCGGCTTTCAGTTGATCAATCCCACGGAGAAATGGTTCCCCGGCATTGAGGAGCTGCGCGCCAACTATAGCTCCTGGGACTGGGTCATTGGCAAGACGCCCAAGTTTACGGTGGAAAAAGAGATCGAGGTGAAGGGCGACGAGCGTGGCACGAAGCTCAAGCTAAATGTCGAAGTGGAAGCTGTGAGTATTATCATTATATCCTTGAATCCGCTACAAATTTCTCATGCATCCCTTTTACGCTTGCACAGGGTCTGATGTCCAAAATATGCTTGCAGCTGCCCCAGAGCGAGCAGCTGGTGCCGGTGGTCACTCCGCTGCAGGGCCAGGCCTACAATGAGCAAAATCTGAATGGCATCATGGACGCCCTCAAGTTGGTCTCCACCTCAAATATGCAGCAGGCGATGAACGGCTCAATTTGAGTTTTGTTTTGCTAGCAGGATCCACCTCTGTTTTAGCCATTTCATATAATTTACAATCTGATTTCACATTATGATCTATACAACTTGGTCTATATACCTGAACTAACATAGCATATAAGAAACATTTATATTTTCCATATATATTTTATATATTTTATATATCAAACGATTTGCAATAAATGCCGTTACATGAAATGTACTGCAAGTCGTTTAAAAATGTTTAAAAAAAGGTGCAAATTATGACCTTCAAACGCCCTTAGTATTGGCAAATGAAGCCCGATTGTGGGCAAATTGGGCGCGTTAAACTCGTGGAGGTCCTTCATATTCCAGATCCGGATTAAACGGATTTTTGATCTCAGTAAAGAGTCCTTTTTCGAAAAAACGTGATTGATGCCAATCGATAGAGGCGATCAGTGCGAGTTCAAAAAAGTATATCTTTCCGAAATCGGACCATTTTTAGCCGAGTTGTCTCAAAAAAACGAAAAATCTTCAAAATTATAACGGCATTTTTTCGCTTTTTTTAAATGGCCGTATCCTATACGCCAAATGAAGTCCGATCCTGGCAAGATTGATCTCGTTCGACTCGTAATCAAAGCCGCTTTTAGCCAATATCGCCAAAAAACCCGGTCAGTTCGGGTCAATTTGGGTCATTTTAGAATTTTTAGTGGCAATCGATAGTCGGGAACCGTACGAGAAGAATAGGGGTTGGGGGAATTGCGATATAGTCCGATCCGATCCCGAAATTCCCGAAAATTCCCGGATCCTTTCGGATATCATCCTTTCCGGTATAGCATACTTATGGGCTACTATTAAAACGATTTCGTACTGCCATAAATAAAATTACTGCATACTTTTATGCTACATGCGAAATAAGCATTTTTGCAAATAGCCTTGCATACTTTTAGGCAATTTCATAATTGGAATATCTTGGAATCTAGGATATTCGATTGCGGTAAGATTGATTGTCTCTTTCAAATCGTAAGGACCATGACTATCCAAAAACTCGCATTCCAATAGTTAAACCGATTTTGACTAAAAATGTGTTGAAACTGAATCTGTGGATTATGTGGACTTTCACGATTTCAATGTCGGGCTTAATTTAGACGAGTTTTAAAGTTTTTCAAAAATTCTTGCAGATTTTCGTGTTCTTCGACAGGTTCGATAGACACAAAAGAATATTAAAACACTGCCGAGTTCTGAACATATTTAAATATCATTTTTATTATCAAATAAATATTACACACAGAGAAATCAAAAGAAGCGTTCGATTCGCCTTTTATGTAATGCCAAAAATGTGTTTCATTTTGTAGTTTGTTTGAACTTTGTTTATCAATTTACTTTCAGCCGTTGCCGAGTTTTTGAATTCTTGGCCAAAGCGGGAAACGAAACACAATAGTATTTGATAAAAAAAAACTGATAGTTAATTAACGTTTAGCAACAGCTATTACACATTTAATTTTCAATTGGTTATACATATACAATAATATAATATATGCATATAATTAGTGCGCATAGTTATACATTAATAAAAATATATATAATATATATGTAGACACAACTAAAAATGCAGACGAAATAAAGGCGTACGCGTACGTTTACAAATAGTATATATATCGTGTATATAGCATATGTATATGCTATATATATATATCCATAGCATATTATATAAATAGTGAAAAATAGTCAAAAACATTTTACATATATAGAGTTATACATACATACAGCATACATATATATAGATTAGTATAAATAATTATATATATATAATAGATTTAGGTTTAGGTTTAGGTTTAGGTTTAGGTTTTTAAATGCAATTCGTTTTTTGTTTTGCTTTGTTTTGTTTTGTTTGTTGTTTCTGTTCGTAATATTTAATTAGGTCTAACTTAGATGGTTAATTGTTAGAGATTTACATGCGACTACCCAGCTTAGATGTTTGTTATCCGAATTATGTTTAGGATTTTCTTAATTTGTTGTTTGTTTGCTTTTCGTTTTAAATGTTATTTACGTTTAGCACACATTTAGTTAACGTTATTATTATTACGATTATTATTATTATTATGCTTTTTATGATTTCTATTATTTGTAAACTAATGCTAGAAAAACACATAGCAACAATTGTTGAAAATTCGTTAAGCTTTTTGTTCTCTGGTTGTGCTTGCTTATTGTTGTTATTTTTGTTTACGTTTCGTTTGTTTTTGTTGTTGAGCAACTTACTTAATTTTAACAGAATTTCTTTCGTTAAGCACGCTTATTATTATTATCGTTTTTACTCGTTTCTTTGAGTGTAGCGCGGCGTTTAAAACGACCGTTACAAGTTGTGCAGCAAGGTGTGCAGCTGTTTTATCGTGTTATCGAGTTATCGTTAATCGTTATCGTTATCGTTCTTTTAAATCTTTAAACAACTGTATTCTATCTACAAAAGGAAACTGTTACTACAATTCAATTCACTTTGACGGGGCGCAGACGTGGGGAATGTTCTTCATATATATTATTTTTTATATAATTGTTCTTCATTCTTCTTCTTTCTGTTGGGCGTGGGGCGGGGCATTGTTTGTGTGGGCGTGGCACATGCAATGACTTGCTTAAAGCTTATACACTCAACCGTGTGTGTGTGTGCGATTGTTTTTGTGTGTTGGTGTGTGTATGAATGTTTGGGAAATTGATATAGAATGGAAAAAAAGGATTTGAAAATTTGAAAACGAGTTGGCAAAGCGGGAAAAAGGCGGAAAAATGTTTAGATTTTTTTTGTTTAGTTCTCGGCAGGGGCTACAGTTGCGCTCATATACATATAGTTGTATAGTTCAGTTATAGTGTGCTCTGTTATATGTACATCGCCTGGGTAGCTTGCTAGTAAGTATATAAATATAGTATATATATTATATATAAAGAAGCGGAAGTATATGAGAAAGTTAGGAAAAAGCAAAAGCAGGGCCGCTCCTTGTTACATAAAATAGGGTATTAGTTTGTCGATATATACGTCGTTTATATATATATATGTGTGTATATAGAGAGTAGAGCTGAAAAACTTGAATTGAGTTTCTTTTGACATGAATTTATCAAAACGTAGTGCAATATTGTGAGCTGTAAGGATCTGTAATATTTAACATAGCTGTTATAGTGACGCTAACAGAAGTTTGTAGAATGTTAATAATCTGTTAATATGAAAATAACAGCAGCTGTTTATGTTAGGTTTACAGAGCTCGTATGACTGTTGAGTGTTAACATATGTTAAAAAGTTTACATAAAATAATGTAAAAGGAATTGAATTGAAACGAAATTGGAAAACATTCTTCAAAAACGGACGAAAAATTTCCAGCTCTACCATATAAAGAGAGAGTATGTATATGTGTGTATATATAAATATGGCATATGGTATATGAGTATATATATCTATATATATATTTGTATGTATGTGGAGGCCATATAGTGAGCAGTAGTAGTAGTAGTAAAGGGGGAAAACTGTTGCCTCCTATGCTAGTAGTAGAAGTAGTAAGAGTCTGTAGTAGCTCCATAATGACTGTGACGGCATAATGGTGATGATGATGATGATGTTGCAGACGAGTCAACTGTGTGACTGGAGGATTTGGATTGGGTTTGGGTTTGGGTTCGGGTTCAGGAAGGTATTCGAAATGGCTCGAATACCCATTGTTGTACTACCAGTGCATCGTGCGCAGCTGATCCAAAATACGCTGCTTGAAGAAGGTGCCCAGCATGCCAAAGACAGTGGATACGGCCGCAATCGCCATCATGACCTGCATGACGCAATGTATCCCGGACAGCTCCTCTTCGGTTTGCTTGTGCCGATGTCGCATGCGATGATGCCGACGACCGCTGCCCAGGCCGCTGCTCTCGTGCAGGCGCTGCAGGCTCTCCATGTCCTCATCGAATTGCGGTATTATTGCCAAATTGATGACCTCCGTTTTGGACAGCAGCTGCTCGTTGGCAATCGTGTGGGCCTCTGTGCCGCCCTTGCTGGTGGCCTCGTTGTGCTCGCGCTCCCGCTCCCGCTGCTGCTCCAGCTCACGCACACGCGATCTCTCATCCAGCATCGTGTTGTCGCGACTAAAGTCAAAGTCGCGTCCACTGGGCAGCTGCGGCGACTGCTGCTGCTGCTGCTGCTGGTGCTGCTTGGATGTGGGATACTCGGCCAGATTGACCTTGGTGAGAAAGTGGAGGCTGCCGCTCGGTTTCTGTTCGGTCTGTTGGTTTGGCTGTGCGAGCAGCGAGCGAGGCGTTGCCTCTGTGCCACCCAACGTGGCCAGCTGATCGCGCACGCGCGTCTCCTGGAACTGGTTCTTCTTTATGCCCAGCACCTCGGACAACGGCCGATTGATCATGGGCAGCAACGAATCAGAGGTGGGTCGTATTATAAAGCTGCCACCATTTGGTGCATGAGCGGGCGGCTCCAGTATCTCCGGCTGCAGCGGCTTGGGCGTCACAGCGGCAGCGCCCGAAGCCGGGGCGGGCTTATCGCCAGCGCTCTCGTCCTCGCTGTCCGTGTAAACGGAATCGTCGGAAGAGTCGTCCGAGCTGTCCTCATTGTTCGTCTTGGCCAGCTCGGGCGATTTGGAGCTAGTGAACTTGTGCGTTAGATTGCGTATGGGCTCGTACTTGGAGCTCTCCGAATCACCGCGATAAAGCAGCGCCACCTTGCCATCGGGTGTTAGAACGGGCGTTATTTTCGGATGTGGCGACGGAAAACGATGACTGCTCTCCGGATCCGGTGACAAGGCATCGAAGTCTGTAAACTGTGTCGCTGGCTTCTGTTGCTGTGCCTGCTGTTCCAGCTGCTGCTTCTGATGCAGCTGCTGCTGCGGATCATTGCCATCGGCATCGGTGGGCGTCTGCTGATAGACGATGCCCACCTTGCCAAGCGGCGTCGATATAATCTTGATGGCATCATTGCTATTCTTTCGGAAATAGTGATTCGCACCGGATGCGCTTTTCGAGCGCTGCGAACCAAAGAAGCCAGCGCCATCAGCGTTGTCAGCGTATTCATCATCGACACCGTCATCGTTATCCTCGCCATCCTCATCATCGTTAGCAAAATGGCCGCTGCTCTCGCGCAGATCAATCGCAGTGCTCGGCACGGCCACGGCCACGGCCACCGAGGGCTCGTTATCCTGTTGCTGCTGCTGGCTCTCCGTGAGCAGCTTTTTGCGTATGTGTTCCAGATGCAATTGCCTGTAGCTATTGTTGGGCCGGAAGCGCGCTTTGTAGCCGCCAGTGCCGGAGCCGGCGCCGGCGCCGCTGCCCTCCTCATTCACAAAATGCTCCTCATCGGCGCGCGGACGCGTTGTACGCGGCCGTTCCAGGGCCAAACGCTCATCGTCCTCATCATAACCCATGTCTTCCTCCTCTTCATTCGGCGGCTGTTGTTGTTGTTGCTGTGCCGCTGCAGAGATCAGACTCTTGGGATCGGGCAGCTGTTCGGGCTCCTCGTCGTCATCCTCATCATCATCATCTGCAAATAAGCTCGTCTCCTCGTCCAAACCATCATCATCATCATCTTCATCATCGTCATCATCGTCATCGTCATAGAGATCCGCTTGCATGCGTTCTGTATCGGATTCTATGTCCTCCATGGCATAGTCATCATCCTCGTCATTCTCATTCTCGCCCAACGCAACCTCCGCCTCCTGCCCCTTTTCGACAGCAGCCACGCCCAGCAGCTGCTGCCCCGTGCTATTTAATCTACTGCTATGCGGCTTATGACTAAAGTTAATACTACTGCTACTGCTACTGCTACTATTACTACTATTATTATTATTGTTATTATTATTATTATTATTCGTATTATACGTTAAGTTTAATTGTGTTCCTAAACTAACATCTAAGCTGCCATTGCTTTCTGTAAGCAATCGGGTAGTCGCATCTTTCAGTCAGTAGCATTTCTTGGTGCATCCACATTTGCGCACAATATCCAAATTCTTGATATATTTGCGATTATTGCTGCACACCATGCGCACCTGTCGGAGAGAGAGAGAGAGAGGAGAGAGTGTGAGTTAAAGAGAGGGAACGACAATACGACATAGTGTGAACGTAAAGTTCCAGACCAGATTCTAAAACTTAGCTATGCTTTAGTAAATATATATACTTAAAGATGTTTTGGACCCTTTCGTTCAGTTCTTAGGCAAATAATAAGCACTGTCTCTTCCAGGTATGCCTTGGGCATATATGTTACTTCTAAAACAGATGCTAATGGAATCATATTGGGCACTTACCTTGCGCCTCCGCACGATTTTGGCCGCACAGCACTGATTGCCGCAGCCGCCGACGCATTTGGCGTACTTCAGCGGCTGCCTGGAGCGGCAGTCGTTCTCCGTGTAATACTCACGCACCTGCTCCTTGCGACACGTCGCTGCGGCTGCAATAAAAATGATGGAACCGAACGTGGAAATGCAATTAGTGAACCATCTTTGACAAGACGGCGGCAACGGCGGCCGGCTAATGAGATTACACACACACACACACACGCGCACACCAGCCACAGCTGCCCCCTTTTCTAAATGTGTGAGATGAAATGGGCGTGAAATATATGATGTGTGTTTGATGTAGATGTTATGTGTGTGCGTGTGAGTGTGCATGAGAAGGCAAATGACATTATGCAGCATAGCCAAGCGGATGCGTAGCCATTCGAGGGGTACCTAAGTTGGGGTAAGTTGCCAGAAAGTTGCTCGAGTGGAATACTAGGCTAGGCGTGGCATGTATATTGTTTAAGCCGCCTCCTTAATTACCAACTAGGCAAAACTTTCAGGCAACTTTCTAATATACACGCAACATTTACGCTTTTCACTCAATTTATCAGTAGCTTCTACTCTATTTAAACTCAATTAGTTCATTCTAAAGCTCTTCGAACACTGCGCTGTCTTAACAGGCATAAAGCTGCAATTCGTTAGTAATTCTCAAAATGTTTAAGCCAGCAATTGTTGAATAGTTGGCTTGGAATAGGGAAATCGTTTGTTGTTACTTCGAAGCAGCTACGTATTGCTGCTGATTCAGTTCAATTTAAACTAGTTTAAGGATACAAATTGGTAAAGGGCTTTTCATTGCTAAGCAGTGTAAAGTAAGAGCATGATGAAGGCTTCTTCTGAACTAGTTTATTACTTCATTTAAATGGAAGCCCAATTTTAGACAAAAATTTGTGTGAGGTGGAGGACCTTAAATAGTTAACCCTATCTTGGAATTAAAAGCGTCTAAAAATACGCTTATTACTGATCACGTTTACTGTTAATAGAATAAGAAAATAGCTAAAGATAGAATAATGGACAATTATATCATAAAGCAAACTCTTGATAACAAATTGAAGTAAAGTTTCTAATTCCCAGACAGTTTAAGAAACCAGAGAAATCAGATACTTTGAGTAAGGGAATAAAGGTACTCAGATTGAGCTTCAATTAACTTGCTTCTAAAATAGTTTCAACTTCCATATAAGAGATTAGACTTTCATAGATTTGGCCCTGAATATGGATGGGATGTGTTGGAATATGAATGCATTAGTTGACTCTTAGGGACAACAGCAGCTAAAGAAGGCTACGAATCCGCTTGACGTGATGTGTGAATGAATGTTTAGAGTGAGAGATCGCAATATGTACCCGTGATTGTTGGGGGCTCTGTGATGCCCTCACCTTGATCGCAGTAGCGTCCACGCTGGCCGTGCTTGCATTTGCACTGATAGCCATCCCTGGAATTGGCATTGGGCACGCAGCGACTGCCGCGTCGGCACTTGTGCTCCGCGCAGGGATCCACCGGCTCCTGGCGAGATTAAAAATGCAGCTTAGTTAAAGGTCTAGACAGTGAGACAACCGTGTTAAGACTTACCTCCTTGATGTGCGGCGTCTCGTCCATGAAGTCCTGCTCATCATCCTCGTCACCCTCATTGGGCTCACCCTCGAGCAGGGCACAGCCTGGCGTGATTTTCTGCTGGCGCTGGGCATTGCCAAAGTCGACTAGCTTGTGATTGATCCACACCTCCTTCATGCAGCCCTTAAAGCTGGTCAAATTGCGTATCTGCCAGTTCTTGTAGGCCTGCTGGGCCGGCTCCACGGGCAGACCGCCCAAAAACATGGGCGTGGTCAGCTTCAAATAATCATTGGAGCCCTCATTGATGATGGAGCGTGCCAGTCCGCGATCGACGCGCAGCGTAAAGTTCTTCTTGATGGCCAACAGCTCCACCGCATGATATTTGCCGTCGGCAACCATCTCAAAGCTGTACATCGTGGACACCGGATAGTTCCCGACGTCGTAGCTAACGCGTATGCGTCCATTGAACAGCTCGACGGCCAGATGGGCGTCCTGTCCATCGTACATGAGTATGCCATTCTGTTCGGCGCTGCTGAAGACGATGGTGACATTCGCCTCGGGCCTCGTGCGCAACGGTTCCAGTTCGACAAACGAATTGTTGTGGACAAAACTGATGCTGGTCAAATACTCGCACCATTTGCCCGTATAGCCAGGATGGCATTTACACAAATAGTCGGATCCAGCGGCATTTGGCTGGAAGCAGACGCCATGCTTGCACTCGTGATTCTGGCAGGGCGATGTCTGCGGATACATCATGGAGATCATGTTGTGACCCTCACAGTACTTGCCCGTAAAATCGTCGGGGCACTTGCAAACATAATCGTTGATGCCGTCGATGCAGGTGCCGCCATTCTGGCACATATGATTCTGGCAGTCATCGATGTTATCCGTGCAGTTGATGCCGTGAAAGCCCGCCATGCACTCGCAGCTGTAGTGGGTGAAGTGATCCAAGCACTTGGCGCCATTCGCACAGGGATTATAGTCGAGACTGCAGAACTGGATTTTCGTGTCGCACCATTCGCCCGTAAAGCCGGGCTGGCATTCGCAGCGGTACGACTGGACGCCATCAATGCAGGTGGCATTGTTCTGGCAGCGTATATTCTCGCCCAGGCAGTCATCGATGTTCGTCTCGCAACGGGCGCCCGTATAGCCCGGCGCACACTGGCAGCTAAAGCGACCCTCCTCCAGCACCGTGCAGGTGGCATTGTTCCGGCAGGGATTGCCGTAGCAGGCATCGATCATGTACTCGCAATGCTTGCCATGGTAGCCCGGCTGGCAGAGGCATTGATAGTCTCGCTGTGGCAGGGCCAGGCACTGGGCCTTGTTCTGGCACGGCTGCTCGTAGCAGGCATTGCACTTGGCCAGGATCTCGTTGCGCACCTTGCCGCGGCACGCGAAATTCGACGAGGGCGTCGACAATATCAGCTTATCCTTCATATGCTCCGGCTCCGCGCAGCGGGCAATGCCCGGCTCCACATAGTCCAGCTTGATCCAGTCCGAGAACCATTTCAGTGAGCAATCGCAATACAAGGGATTGCTGCCCAAGGCACTGCACAGAGAGACGGAGAAAATTGGGTGACGGGGTCAGCAAAGGTTATGAGCACAAAAGAAAAGAACAATTTCCAATTTCCTACTCACATGTGTGTCAGCGACTTGAGATCCTCGAAGGAGCCCTCCGGCAGCATGGATATCCGATTGCCGTGCAGCGAGAGCACGCGCAGATTATTTAGACCAGACAACGCATGTCGTTGCAGGCACTGCAGCCGGTTGTACGAAATGATGCTGCAACAGCGGAAACAAAATGTGGCCAAAACGAATGAAAATCAGTGGAAAAAGAAGATGGGGAAAATGAAACGTTTACCAAATTGCAGACACATGCGGCACATCCATGATGAAGAAATGAAAGTAATTGCAAAACGTTTTTAACCAGCCACCAGCAAATTGAAAAGAAATGCGCTGAGCGTGCGAAACTAACAATTGCGCGACTATTCCGATACCCTGCATAGGGCTTCAACTGCTCGGGACAGTTATGAAACGAAGTTTCTTGAAAGTCGAATTCCAATTTTGTTTTAGGGTGAACCGAATATCAAATTCGATTAGTTGAAGAACAGCCAAACAATATTTCTGAACGTCGGACTCGCAAGTGAGAAGTCGCTGGTTCAAAGCCAGCAGCAATTTGTCAATGCTAAGCACTGTGTGTTTAAAATAGTATAAAGTCACTTTTAAGCTAAATTCATAAATATACTCCCTTTGGCTGACTAAATGCGTGCAGGGTATATTAAAAGGCACAGCTTTGATTGCGGATAGCGCACACAAGCGGCACCAAGCGGCAGGCGGCGGCAGTAGAGGCAGAGGCAGCGGCAGCGGCAGCAGTTCGACGGACTATAGGTAGGGCAGAGCGGACGACAACAGCTAATGCTTAAGCACGAGTCACGACTTAACGTCTCGAATGAATTTCGTGGCCGGTTCGAGACGAGCCCAGGCCAAGGGTGGCGGCCACAGCCGCAGCCACCGCACCAGAAAGCCACAATAAACCGCAAAATGCAATTGCCGCAAAAAAGCAGAAAGCAAGAAAAAAAATAAATTGTGTCAAGCCCTCTTGAGGTTGAAACGTTTCGATTTTCGTGTTGCCTTAATGCCTAGTACGAGTACGAGTACGAGTACGACTACGATTGCGAGTACGCGTCCAAGTCTCGAGTCCAAGTCTGGAGCAATTAAAAAGTCATTAGAAATGTGCCCCATACTTACAGCGTGGATAGCTTGGTCAGATTGGCAAAGGTGTAATTGGACAGTATGGTGATTTGATTGTTGCTGAGATCGCTGCAAATGAAGAAAGAAAAAAAGAAATAGGGGAAAACAATTTTGTGTGTTAAAAGGAAAAGTTGGCAACATTTGCAGTATATGGTAAACTTACAGTCGGGTGAGTGCACGCAAATGCCTGATGCGCTCATAATGTATCTGTTCGATCTCATTGGACTCCAGATACAATTCGGATGTCTCGGCTGGTATGCCGCGCGGTATTTCCTTCAATTGATTGCGTGAACAGCGGACCACAGTGCCGGTGCACGTACAGGCCGGCGGACAATAGCCATCGCCGAGGCAGCCCTCGTTGTTCTCGCTGCTGCATTTGAATTCGTTGTGGGGCAGATCCTTGATTTGCACATCACGTACCTTCGCTGGGGCAGCACAACGTGCTGCTCCGCCGTTCAACGATTTTTTACGCAACCACTCGGCGAACCAGGCCAAATGACAATTACAATTGAATGGATTCGATGCTAGATTCCTACAAAATTGATAGATAAAATGCACTCGTTTTATTTCAATTAGTTCCAAGTACGCGCTGCGATTTTGCAATTGGTCGGGCCCTTGAGTTCAATTTGAGGTGCAGAAATTAGCCAGCTTAGAGCTTTAAAAGCACATGCAAGCTTTATGTGGGATTAAACGCATTGAGAGAGTACAATTGATCTATCCTAAATGTGTATTGAGTAAATGCAATTAAGCAGCATTTAAGCTTAAAGCTTATTCAACTAGTTATATTACATCGATATTATTTAGCTTTCTTCCTGCATAATAAGCGTGAGATCGAATCTACAAGTTTTTAAGTTTTAAAGCATCTTAAGTTCTCAAGAATTTCAAATTATCCAATTAGAATCGCGTTAAGCTTAAAGCTCTATTGATTTAACTTGCACACTTCATATCCATTCAATCAATATTAATCGAGTTCGACTCCCTTTAAGCTGAAAGCTCTATTGATTCAATTTATGCAGCTTTATTGCTGCGCATTCGTACATTCTGTTAAAGCTTTTGTTATCATATAACTGTAGCATACTGTTCTGGTTAACTTAATTGAATATTTGATTGACACTAGCTGTAATTGCATTATGGCCACACTGATATTTCATAACAGCTTGGCCACACGCAGCTTTGAATGGTTTCATTAATTATTTCCAATTTTGCACTTTTGGCATGCAAATTGTTTGACAGAGCCATATGTTTCACAAACACACATGCAGCTTGTGTGTGTGTGTGTGTGAGGGGGGTGGGGCAGCATAAGTGCTATAAGGCCTTTAATTATGCGCCCGGCCGAAAGCGAACGAAACAATGGCTCACAAATTACATTGGCAATTCCGAACGTTACACAAGTCCAAGTCCAGACTAATTTAATAAGCAATGCTGCTTTGTCATGCTATCAGACGTTGGCAGCTCGTGGTGTGCGAAAGGCCGCAGGCAACTAACTAACACTTTTCGCCAGGCACCTATTGGTCTCCTCCTCCTCCTCATGCTCCTCATCTTCCGCCCCGTCCCAGCCACCTGAATGGATGGAGCATGTGGGTGTCGTGTGGTGCACAGCACTTAATGACTTTCATTGATGCTATTTATTAGCTAGTTAAATGAATTTTACAATAATTTTAGATGCGGCAAACGAACCACAACACCTCCCAGCAGCCCAGCAGCCCAGCGCACAATCGACACACCCGACCTGGGCGTACAGTCAAACCCAATTAAGTTTAACCTTAGCTGAACAGCACTGAGAAGCATATGTTTCAGTTTTTCTTTAGTTATATGTATAAACTAATATTTGAGCTAGATTTTTTGTGTAATTGATTAATTTGCAGTTATTATGCCTGGATAACAAGCTCCTACAGGTTCATTTTAGCTAGCTCTGCCTGTATTTAAGAAGTTATTTTAATGCATCCTCCATTTGCCATCAATTTATAAAAAGCAATTACAATTTAACTCAATTTGAAATTCAAATACGCAAAAGCAAAGCAAAATATTGTAAAATATTTTTTTTACTACTTTTCAACTTAGTGAGGTTGTACTGTACATGGTTTTGCGCTCTTTATTGAACTCAATTTTAATTAATTAAATCATCGAAGGCAGCGCACACTCGCAAGTGTGTGTGTGTGTGTGTGTTTTGTGAGGGTTGATTTACAGCAGGCGTGCACAACAATGTGGAGCAACACACACACAACACACACACGCACACACAAACACACACAGAGTTGGGTTACATGAAGACAGCGGGAGAGCACCATGCGATGTGTGCGAGTGTGTGTGCGTGTGTGTAGCTCTTATCGTAGGCAGCCCTGCTATAAATTGAAGTTCAATTGAATTATATACAATAGTTGGTGGCATGCAACGAAGAAAAACTGATTTGTTAAAGCAACAGCAGCAGCAGCAGCAGCAGCCGCAGCAAGTGGCATCAACATTAGCAGCAGCAGCAGCATCAGCCGCAGCCGCAGCCGCAGCAGCAGGTTCTGTTTTGATGTGAAAGACGCGGGCAATCAGATGAAGTTCAGCCACAGAACAATCAAAACCATTAACCTCATTTTATGTGCTTCTGCCCCCTGTGATAGAGAATTAAAGGGCGGGGCAGGACAGGGCAGGGCAGCATGGGGCGGTGCGAAGGTGGTTTGAGAGTGCGGCCAATTAATGCCAAAAGCTAAATCATTTATCTATTGAAGTGCATGCCGCACCGCCACCGGCCACTTGGCACAGTTTTAATTGCTATGCATAGCCAGCAGACGCATCTCAGATGCCACAAAGTTCACTTCTCTGGCTGAGCAATTGGAATTTCTGCTCAATTAGGGGGCAGAGGGTGCGGTAATGTGGATGAGGGAGTTATACTTACAAAGACGTCAGCGAGTTGAGATGCTCGAATGATCCAGGCATTACGCAAGAAATTTGATTGTCATAAAGATTGCTGCAATGGTTGGAAAGAGAATAAAAGGTTTATTTAAGGTATGTAGTTTAAGCTAGTTGTCTGCCCGACCTTCTCGGGAATGCGAACTACAAAATTTCGTGACGATTAGCTCATTATGCAACTCAATGTACTATGGTTAAAGGTTACCTTAACGAGGTGAGAATACATATATATTTCTGATGTGATATATATATTCCTGATGTGATATATACAGTAGAGATGTGATATGTACAGGCAGTACATGTTGCGAATTCAGTCGAATCGGACTACAAAATCAGGTGAAACGCATAGAAGGAAGTGCCATAAAGAATATATATACATATACTCCACATCAGCATCAAAAGCCGACTCGATAAAGCCCTTCTGTCTACTTTATGCAATCTATTCTCACCGTTTCGTCATGAAATTTTATATATATATCGAAATCAGTCGGATCGGACCACTATATCATTTAGTTACCATGTGAACGATAGCATTAATATGACGTTCTTTTATGAAAAGTGTTTTGTTTATCAAGAAATCTTACCATGCTCCTTGCATAAAGACAAAAACTAATCATAATCGGACCACTTTATCATATGTATGACAAACTTTTCCGTTCTTCAACACATCACAATCTTCTCACATATATGCAAGATCATGGAGCACAGGGTATTTTATGTTCGGCATGCCGAATATAGCTCATCTTGCCAGTATTTGTTTTCATTCGTTATTCTGTGCACTTACAGCGTTTTCAACTGATGCAATCCGAGAAACATTTTGTTGGAGATTTCCTTAATCTTATTCTCGCCCAATTGTAAATCCTGTATACGCGATGCGCCCTCAAAGGCATTCGGCTCAATGCCGGTGAGCTGATTGCGCTTCAGCTCCAGTTTAACCAGATGCGGCAATCGACCAAAGAGACCATCCGAATTAATGCGACCCAATTCGTTGTCGTTGAGCAAACTGTGATAAATGGATATACATACGCTCAGGTTAAAGGTCATGTTAAATATATAAGCAGCTTATTGCAGATTTACAAGCAAGTAATAAGCTGGCAAGAAATTATAACTATTTTTTAGTGCACGAAGAATCTGATCTATAAGATATACTTAAGTTCGTTTGTTTTTATTCTTCGTTTGAGTTTTGTCTTTACGTTGAACCCTATTGCAGAAAGTCGCCAGTTCAAATTACAGTAATATCTTCATGTTGTTGTTGCTTGAATTTCTTAATTGAAAAAATGTTTCTTTATAAAACCTGTGCCACATTTAAAGTCCACTAAACTATGATACATAATTTCAAGTAAAATTGACATTTTCCACAAAAATTAAATTTGGCTAGATTTTATGGACTTGCTTAAAAGGCGAGCATTTAGGGAGGATAACACTTATTGTAATTTATGGTATTAAGTATTCTACGAGTTGACTTGGTAACTTACAGCTCTGTGGTATGCAATGGAATGTCGCGTGGTATTTCCTTGAGACCGCGTCCCGCACAATCAACGGTTGTGCCCTCGCACTGGCACATGGCCGGGCAGTCCGAGTCCATGCGGCACTCGCCGGATAGCTTCATGCGCAATTCATCCCAGGAACCTGCACACAATTGTCAAGTGGTTTTGGTTGGGTGAGTGGGTGGGATGGATGTGGGTGGGGTGGATGTGGGCGGGCCAGCAAAGTTAAGACATATTCTTTTACTTGTCTTGTGCCCGACGGGCGCACTTACATTTGAATTTCTCCTCGCGCAACGATTCAATGCGCCGGCGATGCATCCGCTTCGGTGACTCACAGCGTGCTCCACTTGTCTCTATGGGATTTTTGTGCAAATAGTCGGCCAGCCAGCGCAGATTGCAGTCACAAATGAAAGGATTCTTGGCCAAATGTCTATACAAATACATATATATATATATATATGTATGTATGTTTGAAAGCATATTTTGTAGTGTTGTAAATGGAAAGAAAGCAAGAAAGTAGCATTGAGCATTTGTACTGAATGGAGCGCAGGGAATTGCTCGAGAGAGAGGGAAAGGGGCAGGTTGGGGCGCAAAGAAAGGCAAAACTGTTGTGGATGGAGGCTTGAGACGTCTTAAAAGTGCACGTTTCCGCTGTTTCCTGTTCTTGTTGTTGCTGTTGTTCTTGTTGTTGTTGTTGGAGTTGTTGTCGTCAACGTTTTGAAAACTATTTTCAAAGGCAATCCCAGGCCCAAGAGTTGTCCCTGTTAATGCCTTCTGACAGACCGCCCATAAAATAGCTGGCAACTAAAGTTAGCTTAAATCATTTTGTAATTAAACAACCAAAACTCGCTAAAAAGTTATACATTTGCAACAAATTTAAGAGTTTGTTATAATATAAGCAAGATTTTAATTTATAAAAAGTTTTTTTCAGAAACTAAATGCTAAATTGTCTTAGACAATTGTTTAACTGAATTTGTATTTTTAGCTCGAATATCTAAGCTTTGATTTTATCTAGATTTTCTTTAAATAGTCTACCTGAAACTTGATTGGTATCTGTATAAGCCAATAGCTTGAAACTTTCTACTTAGGATGAATTAGAATTCTATGTATGTATCTATGTAAGTCCCTTTCAAAATGATGTTCCTTTAATGTAATGCTATGTTTTTTTCTTTTTTATAGATATTCATAAAAATTAAAGACTTTGACAGACTTCTCTAGGGGAAAAGAAAACCATAACTACTTAAAACTTGTTTTTAAAAGAAGCTACTTTTAGGCTTTGTGCTTCTTTAGTTTTTCTCTTTTTTTTTTTTGCTTTCAAGTTGACAACCCTGACAAATACTTAACCCACTCAAGCGCGTCGTATACCATCTTAAGAACCGCACAGAGCACTTAAAGTCAGCGCATTTATCGATGCTCAAACTTGCCCCTCCCCCTTCTCCTAGCTACCCACACGAACCCCTCTTCCCCATTTGGCCCACAGAAAGCGCCCGGTCTTTTGTTCGTGGAACATCTTTACGGTTCACAGCCGATATTACTGGATGGGCCATAGAAAAGGCGTTTGCCGATGTTGTTTGGCTGCTAAACAAATGTCAACGCGCGCCGCTGTTGCTGCCAAGTCAAAAGCAACTGCTAAATGCACTTCAGAGGTTTAACACCAAAGTGCCTGGGTGCTCCGTGCTCCTCCATGCAAAGGCAGTTCTTAGGGGCGTCTCCCCACTTGCAACATGCACTCGGCAAGCCATGCCAAAGCCAGCGTCTCAATGGCTGGGTGGGTGGTTGGGACGGGGGTAGAAGGTGGGGGAGTAGAGGACTTAGTGGGCAAAGGGCATGGGCATGGGCATGGGCATTTGGGTGTTCGGGGGCGTGGTACTTACACCGTTTTGATGCTCTTCATGGCGTCGAATGTGCCATTAGCCAGCGACTGTATGTTGTTGTCGTAGAGCGACAGCAAACTGAGGCTATGCAGGTCGCGGAAGGCATCCTTGCGTATGCAGGAGATCTCGTTGGCATTCAGCAGCAGCAGCTGCAGCGAGCCAAGTCCTTTGAATACGCCCGAGGGCAAATCCTTTATTTTATTGCCATACAACACGCTGAAAGCGACAAAAATAAAAGTAAAATATCAGAGTACAAAAAAGAAAACAATAAAGAAAAGAGGTAAGCGTGGTCTAGGCGGGCGTGCTCGACTAGGAGATACCCTAGATACTCAAACATTACAGCTTTGTTCTATAGGTTCGCATACACGCACACTGACACGGAGCTTATAGTCCGATCTTAATGAAACCTTCAACCTACATACCATGTTTAGTTTATCTAGTTTAAATAATCTTCGAGTTATTTTCTGAAGAAATCACTTATCAGCATCGATATTTATCAATATTATGAAAAAGGAAGGAATGTTTGATATAACATGAAAAACTCGTTCTACGTTTGATCTATAAGAATATATACCTAAACTTTTTAGTCTTTAGCTTTTGTAGATTCACGCAGACGCACGGACTTGACTTTATCGACTCGACTGTTGACGCTGATCAAGAATTAAACTACTCTATAGAGTTCTAGCGTTACACATTCCCTGGCGAAATGAAAATACCCTACACAAAGGCATAATGAATAGAGCAGAAATAAAAAAATTCAGGCGAGCAGAGCATGTGCTGCCTGCCCGTTGTCCTGGTTGTTTTTTTTGTTGTTGTTGCGGTGGATTCGTGTTGTTGTCATTGCGGGCGGCAACTGGTTTGACACACACACACACACTCACACACATACATAGAGAGACACGTGGGGGCACATTGTGGCCAACACAGGTAATCTGATGCCTTGCGGTGTTGCCAACGCTTAGCATAGGCCGATTAGCCCCTCAAGCCTGGGCTCAGACCCTTAGGCCCACTAGTGGCTGTCAGGAGTGTGTGACGGACTGACACCACTTCAAAGGTACACACACACACACACACAAACACACACGGATACACACAGGCACACTCAGCGAGGCGACTGCACATTTTGTTGGCAAGAGCTACTTGTTGCTAATGTGCCGTCTACTTACAGCGTGGTTAGCTGCTTTAGGCCACTTAGCGCATCGTGTGCTATGCGCGAGATGTTGTTGTTGGACAGATCGATGCGTCGCAGCCGACGAAAGCTGGAGAAGGATTTAGCTGGCAGTTCAGTGATGAAATTCTGCTCCAGGCGACTGCAAAAACAAAAAAAGACAAGAATTAACATTCGGCTAGATTTTCATTTTTTTTAACCATGTGGCTAAACTTACAGTTCGGTTGTATCATCCGGCAGCGTAACGGGCACACTCGTCAAACTCTTCTCACGGCAATCGACAATGCCATCGGCACAGCGACACGGGTGGGGGCAGCTGTTCTCCACGCCGCATTCCATTGGCGCATGCTCGGTGAGACCTGCAAGTGGCAAGCGGCAAGTGGCAAGTGTAAAGCAAACTGAACATATTTAGCTGCCAGTGCACAGCGATTCATTCAGCGCAAGAGCCAGTCAGAGCCACTCTTGGCTTTGATTTGATCCACAGCAGCAACTGCAACAGCAGCGGCAACCACGTAATTATGAATGCTACTGCAGCGCGCCAAGATGCGGCGGTTGGCTGGCACAGCTACAACTGGAGCCACAGCTGCCGCTGGTCATAAATGTTTACCCACATAATTCCATAGCATTTTGTATACAAAACGAAAGTCAACAACAAGCTAAGAAAACTCAAGTTTAACTAACCTAACGAATTTCATATACTCTATGTCAACTTTTTGCCATCTAAGAGAAACAGTTCAAAGTATTTATTTACTGGCATCTTCTGATATATTCCTTTCTTTCTTTCACCATCTTTGTCCACTGCAAACCTAATCTTCTTTTAACTATGCCCAAGCCATAACAGTAAATGTTCAGTCATTAAGCTCAAGTCCCAACTAAATTCAATCAATAATAATGAAATGTGTCAAAGGGCAGGCAATAAACATAAACTTAAATCAAATCAAATCAAATAAACGCCTCATTAAGCATTCCTTATGGCCAGCTGGGTATTTACCCAAATGACTGACTGAACTGTGCAACTCTTTGTGCCGCAGAGCATAACAAGTACAATGGATGGAAGAAACTTGTTTCATGGCATCGTTTGGCGCACATTTTCCGCTTCATTGAACGCCAGAGTTTGGAGTTTTGAGCTTGGAGTCGGATCCATTGGGGAGGCGGCTTTCCAAATGCTGATTCGGTGCCCGCAGCATCGTTCAGAGCATCTGCATCCCAATCAAGCAAGCGATGACGGCGTTAAACGTTTTTGGCAAACACACGATGATGATGATGCTGTTGCTGATGATGCCCCCCCCTCCACTTCCCTTCCTTAATATCCGCTTGTACACTTTGGTGCTGCCTGTTCTTATTGTTGTTGGCTGGAGTGGGCGTCACAGCGGGGGCGTGCCCTCATATGACTGCTTATGATTTACAATGCTTTGTTTTGTGTAAGCCCCCCGTTCGACTGGCATATAAAACTAATTAATTTGGCATATGGCTTACGAGGCCCCACGACATTTGTCCATTTTTGGGGTGGCTGTGCCGCCCGTAGCGTACGATCTGTCGTGGAAATTGTCATGTGGTACCATACCTGAGCATTTGAACTCCTGATCGTGCAGGTCCGCCACGTTTTGGCCCTTCAGCTGCGACGGCGACTGGCAGCGTGTGTAGGGAGCGAGGCGCGGCGCGCTGCGTAGGTAGCGCGACAGCCAGGACAAATGGCAGTCGCAGGCGAACGGGTTATCCGAGAGGCGCAGCGCTCGCAATTTTCCCAATCCCCCAAAGGCATTGTGCGGCAGAGCGGTCAAGTTATTGTTATTCAGTGTGCTGTGCGAAAGTAAAAGAGAAGGAAAAGACGAAAAGCGGCCAGGAGAGAGAGAGAGAGAAGGGAAGATGGGTTAAGAGTTAGGTTGTGGAAAATAAGTTGCATTATTGCATTATCAAGTGAATGCATCTTTGGCTCTTTGCCAAGCTGAACTTAGGGATGGGCAAAAACATACGAGCATCATTCAGAATCTTAAAGCTGCTTAGAAACTTTACGCTTAGATCAAGTTTCATTCAACACTAAATGATTCGCTTGTCGTTTTACAGCACTGCTCATCATAATTGATGCACTTTTGTCATTTTAGTTTTAACAACACCTTTTTGTTTTGCTTGTCATTTACTTAGGAGTTCTCCAACACTATACACATTTAAACGTGATTATCGTTTTACACCACTGCTCAGTTAATGCACTTTTGTCATTTTAAATTTTTCAACACTATTTTAATTTGATTGTCATTTTTACTAGCATTAGTCAACACTGATATTGTTTGAAGCTCTATCAAATGATCAGAGCGCAAACATGTTTGTCCATCCCTAACTGCATTGCCCAACACTTACAGTATTTCCAGCTCCAGCAATCCCTTAAAGGCATGCTCATCCATACATGTGATTTGATTGTTGTCCAGCTGTAGGCTCCGCAGCGACTGGGCGCCCTTAAAGACCCTCCGGCCGACCGTTGTGATGACATTGTGCGAGATGTCCCTGTAAGTTCATGTGAGGTTGCAGGCGGCAAGCAAGCAGGCAGGCAGGCAGGCAGACAGGTGGACAGGTGGAATCAGCGGGCAGGCAGGAAGAGGAAGTATTTGAGAGTCAGTAAGTGTTTGTTATCTATTGGGGCTACATACTGCTACATACTATATGTAGGTAAGTAGATTTTATATAGAATATAAAGTCGCTACATGACTACGTTGATTACTTACAATCGCAAAAGACTCGCTGAACTTGTCACAAAGTTTTCAGGTATTGCCTTTAGTCGATTGTTGTTTAGGCGTCTGATTTATAGAGTGAAGTGTTTGGTAATTGATTTTGGTATTTTTTTGTTTTGTTGTTTTATTGATTTTGGTATTTTGTTTGTTTTGGTGTACGAGCATATTAGATACGCAAAACGAAACGCAACGAAAGTAGAGAGATATGCATAAAACGAAACGAGAAAAAAGATACAAAAAGTTAAACTCAAAACTCAAAGTATCGCAATAACTAAATCGAATTTTGCACGATAGTATTTCATATATGTAAGTATATATAATATTATTATTTTCTTGTTTTTTTTATAGCTACGAGCTATGTGTATCTAGGTCAATAAAGAGCAGCAAATTTGGTTAGTCAAAAAGTGAATTAGTTTGAAAAATGTCATGCACTAGCATCAAATTGGCAACTCATTCGATTGATTTGCTATTCCAACATGTGAAATATGCGCAGATCTCTACTTACAGTCGCTCCAGCGAAACCAAATCTTGCAGTGCATTCTTCTCAACGGTATGTATTTGGTTGTCCGTCAATTGACTGTTGAATAAAGGTAGATAACAATAGATATTAGAATGTTATTGGTGGAAATATGATATAGGAATATATACGCAAAGATCTTAACATATATATTTTATAACTTTAGGTTAGGTTAGGTTAGGTGGGTTTAGGTTAGGTTACATTAGGTTAAAGTAGATTAGGTTAGGTTAGATTAGGTTAAAGTGGATTTTGTTAGGTTAGATTAGGTGATCTATTTGTAAGGTAGGATATAGGTTCGTTTTTAGTTAAGTTAGTTGACATTAGTTAGTTGACATAAGGTGAGGTGAGCTAAGGTTTGGTGAACTTAGTTAAGTTTAGGCTAGGTTTGAATGAGGTTGCGTTGCCTCTGGTTAGGTTAGTAAAGGAAAAGTTAGATGCACGCCTCAGATCACTAATGATTTATCGTGAACCACTGTAACCACTTTGAACTTAGAAGCAGTAAAAGTAATATGTACTAAAGATAGTACTAACTATGCTTGACTACAATCCCAAGACCCAGTTAAATATCTAAACATTCGTAACTATCGTGAACTATTTTGATTAGCTCTACAAATTAGAAGTTTCTCTTTGAATGCGTTTTAACTTATCCATTTATATCACATTCTTTTATCAGATTCCTTTCGTTCTAGATTTTATTAAGAATTTTTTGTTGATATCTTTGCAACTAGCGCATATTGCGTATTGCAAAATACGAATAAATATTGTTGCCTATCCGCGTACAGTGGATACACATGTTGTGAGACCTGTTTTGCACAAACTTTCAATTTCAATTTACTGTTTAAATTTATGTTTAACGTTATCGTGACATTTGGTGTCAATTTGCATGCAGCAATTTGCATTGCGTAATGATCAATTTTTGGCAAAAGTTAAGAAACAGCTGTAATTGTAATTCAATTTCGAATACGTCTCTTATGGGCTTCAACTGGAAGGGCTAAAGGTCAACTGGAAAAGATTATAATTTGAATAAACTCTGAGTTAAAGGAGTTATTTAAAGCTTATAGATATAGATAAGTTTTCCCTCTGCTTGTAGTCTTATGCTAAACTAATAACAATGGCTAAACACTCGAAATGATTTTAGTAACAAGTTTTAATTATAAATCTGTATAAATTATTTCCAGCTACGTAATTAATTAAAAACTAATAACAAAATGCGTCTACTTACAGCATTCGCAGCTTGGTTAAGCGCTGAAAGTCCGTCTCATATATCACGGTCAAATTGTTGCCCTGCAAATCGCTGGAAATGAAAAATAAAAGAGAAAGAGAAAACACAATTAAGAGATTTTAACTTTCGATTAGGGTTTTGTCTTTAATTATGTTGCAGCAAACCCAAGTAGCTCGCTAATCGGAATCAGCTGGACATACGCTGAGCCATGTGCGCAACGATAATAATTTTTAATTGCTTGTAAGACAAGGCGCACGAACAACAACAACAACAACAACAACAGCAACAACAACCACAACCACAACAATCTGAGATATGAATGCAAGCAGCTGGAGCAGATGCAGATGCAGATGCATTGGCCGAGAGAGAGGGAGAGAGAGCGAGAGAGAGGGGGAACGAGCGCAAAGGGGGGATGCTGCGGTTGTTGCTGCTGCTGAAAACGCAGCCTTTTGTCTGATAACAAAAAGATGATATTTAATCATTTAACATGCGCATGGAACGCACAGGCGCAGGAGGAAAACCTGTTTCTTATATACTCGTTTATAAGGGGAGCAGGGTATATTGGTTTTGTGCAGTTGACTTCTCGATATTTTGAAGATAAATATATGTATATTCTCTGGCGAAATTATGAACATAACTCCGCAGTTGATCAGGGCGAGATAATGTCGTTTCTGTGGGGTTTCGTTTGGAGAAATGTCGTTTATAGAACTGCGGAGATATGTCGTTTGCGATGCGTAATAACAACCATATAATACCATATATTCCCCCAATTTTAGTCAAAACAGACACCTCCTTGTAATATCGATTCAAAAAGTTAACCCGTCACATATGCAAAAATCCATATCTTCTCTAGAGATCAATATGTCTCTTGGAGCCAGAGTGTCGAACTTTAGATTAAAGTCTGCAGTTGGGCTCCTCTAAAGATTTAGCCCATAATATACTATCCACAGAGAATTAAACAAATCTATATTTAAACTTTAAACAAGTATTACGTAGTCGGTTACATCCGACTGCAATATACTTCTCTTTTTACTTGTTTTTATGGTGGCGCAGACAGACGGACAAAGATACAGAAAATTTGTTACCTGTAGATGTCATAACAATGAAATGCAACCTAAGAGATACAAAATACCTGAAAAGAGCCACAGACCGTGTGCGCATGCGCAGCCAGCAGCAGCAACAACAACAGCAACAACAACACCAGCAACAACAACAGCAGCAACAGCAACAACAACAACAACAACTCGTTGTGCCTGTGCCTCAGCTTCAGCTAGAGCTCAGCTGCTTTTTGAGTAAGGTTGGCAGCCAAGAGCCAAGAGCGGCAAGAGCTAAGCAACAACAGGTAGTAAGACCTTCAGTCTGGGCCCAGAGCCGCAGCCACAAACGAGAAATATTTTTCAGCTTAAGCCTTAATGAAACTCCCATCAAGTTGCCGATGAGCGGCTACACTGAGCAAAACTAATGATCAACAAGGTGCAAACTGAATGAACAACGGAAAAAGTCAAATTGAAAATAAAAATAAAATAGGTATCTAGAACAGCACAGTTATCGATATGATATATATCGATAGTCTATGAACAAGTTATCGACAAAGCTATCGATAATAGCACCCAGGCGATATATCGATAGCCGATAATCACTAGGGTACTGTGGGTATATTATATACATTTTCATGTAGTTTCTCAGTCCCTAATCAACTTTTACCATTAAGAAGGAATACTCAATTGTATCAAATTCTTCTTCTTCTTTAAGAAAGAAATACCTAATTGTAGGAAATACTATATTAAGGAAGAAATACGTTATAATAACAAATTCTAGATTAAGGAACGCGTACTTAAAAGTATAAAATCCCAGATATACTAATTCATTTTAAATACAATCCCTTGCCCAGTTCTTGGGGTTTATGGATACAATAAAATTGATTGTAATTTCAAGTACAAAATTCATTTCTTTAAAACTTATTTGCATCCTCGCAGTGTACATTTAAGCCCAGGCCCAAGCTGCTACACACACCAGCAAAGTTTTTAATGAGCTTAATATCTTGGCAAGATGTGGGCATCTCTTGCTTAGATTCAACTGATTACATGGACCCACAGCGATACGACACAGACTTAAAACAAAAGACAATAAAAATAACAAAAAACCAAAACCAAAAAACAACAACACAAAAGTCTCTTCTAATTGCTAGACATTTTTCAAAATATTTTCAAAAATAATTATAATAATCGTAAGCTTTGTGTGTGCTTAACTTTTTTTTTCTTTAGCCGTTTTTGTGCGCTGCGCTGCGTTATAATTAAACATTTAGCATATAGCATTTAACATTTAGGTTCATTAAATCTTTCGAAGCATTCACAAATTGGCCAAGAAAAAAGGCTTTGTAGGTTTTTGAGGGTCCAATTAGATTTCAGCTCCAGTTGCTCGTTTCATATATTTATTTTTTCTGTGCTTTTTTGCTTTGCTTTGATTGTCTGGCTATCTTTGAAGATTTTGGCAGCTATAAATTAGGCTCACCTTTTTGTGTTCCATTCTTTTTCGGTTTTTGTTTTAATTCTTGAGGTGTGAAAGGGTTTTCGGGCACAAATTGGGGTTAAGTTCGTTTGGGTTAGGCCATCAACTTCGCTTTGGCCTGGGCCAAAATTATACATATATGCAAAACTGTTTTCGTGTCAATTGTATAAAACGTGTGGGTGGCTGCCCGACTGACAGACAGACAGACAGCTCGCTAAGCTTCCATTCTAATTTCATCCTCCCTCTCTCTCTCTCCCTCTCTTTGTCACTCTCCATCTACCTCTCTCACTCAGTAACTATGCCCGTTTCTATAGCCCTGTCGCTGCTGTGTAATTAAATGGCAAGTCGGCTTGACTGGGCCCTGTTCTGGCTTTCAGTGTTGTCAATTTAGCTGTTTTCTAGCTAAATGAGGCTATTTGAGGAGTTTGTCAGCCGGAAGTAGCTGGAAGTGTAAGCTGATTTGGCTAGCGCTTGGCTACGCAGACAAGTTCCTGCAAACTTTTAGCTATTTTTAGCGTTAGATTCAGCTACTTTTTTGCAACGGCATTTGTCAACACTGGTCGGGTTCTAGGCTGGGGCTGGGCTCCATTTGCCCTGGCCCCAGTTCTGCGCTTGAGCATTGTTTTTGCTATTCTAGTGCCTGCCCGCCCGCCTGCCTGCCAATAGTTGTGGGCATGTTCAATATTTGATGTGCACACACGAAGTACGGCCTGTGTATGTGTGAGTGTGTGTGTGTGTTTTGCTAGTTCCACATGGAGCCTATGTTCGCATTAGGGTGACTCAACTTAACCAATGATTATCATGGCTAATATAAACAGTTCTTTTTATGTCTGTATGTATGCAGTCGGTCATTAACGTCACATCAATTAAAATGTCTGAAAGAATCCTTTAATTAATGCTGCCTGACTAGCTGAGCAAAGCCTTTCGACAGGCTTTTATTATATTTTTAATAAAGGGTTTAGTTTATTCGCGTAATTTTTATGTGCTGGCAGGTTCTATACTATAATTAAATGAAAGCAACTAAATTAACATGAGGAAATGCGCACGGCACAAGGAAAATGCTGATGATTGATAAGGAAAGCTAGAAGCCGATTTTCTTCCTGAATTTGCTTTCATTTGTTAAAGAAAACATGAAATTGTTATAAAATAATGTACTTAAAGAAATAATTCCATTTTGAATACGTTTCGATGTCGGCTACAAGATTTGTGTTTATGTAAAAATATGATTTTGATTTGTTTTTGATATTTTCTTTTTTATAATTTGTTTAGTTTACATTCAAGTTTTATTCTATTCCATTATGAAATGATATTATATCATTATATGATTATTACTATATTCTCTTCAACAGTTCTTTCAAGTTCTCTTCAAGCCCTAGCTTTATTGAAGTTCTTCATTGTTTGTTATTAAAACCAATTCCCTTCAGATAAATCACATCATTTAATTGCTTGCTTCAAAGTCAATTTAATATGCAGCCACCTAGTGAAAAAAAAACCCGCTTATGTTAAGATTCTTTTCAATTGCTGTATCGTATTTGAGTCTCCGCCTCTGCGCCATAAATATTCATTAAAATACTTGAGCTGCATAAGTTCGGAATACTTTTTCCTTTATGTTTTTAAATCAAACTGTCAATCATATTTTTAAGTATGTCCTCTCCCCCCTTTGCGCATTTGCGTAGCTCATGTTTCGTCTTTCAATTAATTTCCCTATAAGTAGTACTCATATTTCAACCACCTTTTTTTCTTGTTGCTCTCTGGATTTGTTAACTTTTTCTTTTTTTGTGCATTTATTTTCGTAAGTTCTTTTAACATGTTGCGTTTGCAACCACATTTCTGCGCATTTCATAGTTTTTCAATTTACTTTCATTCATTTTCAAAACGAAATTTTCCGAATTTGGTGTACGAGAACACACACGCACACACATTTGTTGCCCCATTCGGTTCTTTTCCGTCTTCTATCTGCAATCTGTCACTCGGTCAGTTTTCAGGTTTTTCCCATACAACAACTTTTCCGCAGCGCGCCGTGAAACACCCTGCGCCTGACACGAGCTTGCTATTTTAAAATGCAAATATGCCGTGCCGTGCACGTTGATATGTTTTCTGTTTCTGTTTTTGCATTTGCTTTTTCATTTTTCATTTTTCTCCTCTGTTTTTTTTTGTTTTTGTTGTCGTATAATTTTTCTCGTTTTTGCATAAAACAAATGTGTCCCTGAGCGCTATTTGACTGTTCGGGGCGCCTGACTGCTTATAACTGGGCTATGTGGATGGTGTGATTGTTGTTGTTGTTGTTGCCCGACGTTGATATCTGTTATTAATTTATGTAGAGAAAAAGCAACAACAACAACAACAACAACAATAATAATAGCAGCAGCAGCAGCAGCGGCTGCAACTGCCGCTTTTGAGGTCGCTGCGCAGCGGTCTACAGGTCTGCTGGGGCTTGATTTGTTGTGGGCGGGGGCGGTGGGGCGTTGCGATGCGGGTCGTTGCGTTTGGGGCGCTGCTCTGTGGCATTTTGCATACACTTGCTAATTGCCGGCGCGTTAATTTATGTGGCGTCCGCGAACGCAGACGTTGGCTTAATGCATTTGCCCGCTTGCAAGTTGCATGCAACAATTGCCAAAGTGGCCGCGGCCGCACAGTGGGACGGCAATGAACCGCAAATAATCAAAGTTTGTGGCAAATTGAATAAATGCAATGTACCAGCAGCAGATAGAAGAGATGACCGATTGGTACGGGGGTCGTACAGCCACGGGTTGGGCGAGGGGACAATTAGCCCTGTGTTGAACCACCGAAGGTCAGCCTGGGTGGTCAATTGGCCCTGCTTTGTGGCATCAGAATGAAGGAGAGTGGTCAAACGGTACGTCGTCTGAGGACACTGAAGAATGGCAATCAGTAAGGCCAGCGTTGTACCTCCAGAGGTTAGCAGGGTGGTCACTAGCAGGGTCTCCCCACAAGGGGATAGAAGAGTAGCCAATCGGCCCGGCCATGTACCACCGGGGGATAGGCGAGTGGAGTTCAACACAAACAAAGTATTTGAAAATCTTTTTATATTATATAGGAATCTTTAAAGTCCGATTTGGCAGAAAATGTTTTTCACCGGAGGTTAGCAGGGTGGTCACTAGGTATCCCCACAAGGGGATAGGAGAGTAGGCCCGGCCATGTACCACCGGGGGATAGGCGAGTGGAGTTCATCACAAAGTATTTGAAAATCTTTTTAAATTATATAGGAATCTATATGTATGTCTCAAGTATATCCCCTTATATACTTTACAAACTTAGACAATGTTCAATTAAGTGTACATTTTTGCAACGAGCAATATGAAAAGGTTCCACTGTGCGGCTGCAAAGCCTGCGCTGATGTGCTTATGTTGCCTCCTTTGGCGACAATTAATAAACTTAATGGCGATTTAATGTACGACTCCGGAGACACAGCTCAAGACGACAGACATACAGACAGACGGACAGACGGACAGAAGGAGAGACAGATTTAACCGACCTGCCGCAGGCCCTGCTGCAGACACATTTGTCCATTTGTTTCGTCGTTATCGACACGAAATGGTCACGGCTTTATTTGCCTTTCAACCGTTGCCCGCTGCCCGTTGCCCGCCGCCCGCTGCCCTCTGTTGTTTATCTATGCTGATTTCTGTTGTTTAAGTAGTCAAATACCAGAAATGTTCAGCTGCGAACGCCTGGCGTTATGTAGCCATAAGTGCTTATATAACATGCCATACGCTTCAACTTCAATATAGATCATTGTCAAGGCTAGCAACTAGTTCATGCAGTTCGCAATGCAAATAGCAGCAGAGATAGAAGGGCATGAAAATGTGTGTGTCTGTGTCTGTGTTTGCATTCCCGATTATCAGGGCAAAGCTATCTATGGAAAAGTGTGAGTTATGTAAGTACCCCAACGACTGCACCATCTGAAATGAAGTCTATTTGTACTTCTCGCCTATTTTCTATATAGATTTATATTTATTTAACTAACTATTGCTTGAAAATATAAATTGTCTCAGCTTCATAATTTTGAGATTTGTTTACTAAACGTTTTAACCTTGAATTTAAAGTTACAAGTTTTTTGTTTGGCTTTTAACGGCGCATATTTGTTTATTTTTTTAGAGCACAAGCTTTATTTATTTAAGCATTTTGTTTTTGTTTTTATACTATTTACATTTTTTATAGAAAAATATTTTCGTATTTCATTTTATTTCATTTGGTTATTTCATATTTGAATGACATTCACGAAGGCTTCAACGAACAAGTTTCTGCGTTTGAATAGACCATTTTTTATGGAGCCCGAAAATATAATATAAATATTGTCTTTAAAAAAGAACATTTACTTTATTTTTTTTCAAATAATTTGTAAGTATAACAAAGATTTGCAATCAGTTATAATTAGGCAAAAGGAAAGTATGTTTCTTTGAAGAAGTACGTGGAAGGAGATTTTCGTATTCTTGGCAATGTACAGTGAAAACTCGAATAACAATATGAAGCTGGGTATATTTAGTCATAAGAATTGTTGAACTTTATTTTATCTCTTATTCAATCTATCTATACTTTCATATAAAGCTGAGGTAAATGGTCAATGGAAAGCGAACTATAAAGCTCTATATAGAGAGTATTTGAGCTTCGTTGTGAAACTGTAACCTCAACCTAACACAATTCCCGTTGTTGTTGTTGTTGATTTGCTTGCTTTTGGATTGCTCCCACTTTAATGTTAAGCCCACATAAAAATATATTGATATATAAATAATTTGGTACTCACAGTCTTTCCACATCCGCTGATATTTTGCGCGGCACCTGAGTTAATCCACGATGCGAACAGTCGACGGTTAGGCCGCTGCAGGAGCAAACCCGCGGGCAGCGTGCCTCGGTGATGACGCCAACGCCTCCGCCGGGTATGTGTATGCCAACGGAGCCCAGGCCGCCGCTGGCAATGGCCGAGCTGCCAAAGCCGCCCGAATACGGCTCAGCGTGAGCCGTAAGGGCGAACACTAGCAGCAGGAGCTGGGGCAGGATTAGTAGCTTAGCCAGGGCTGCGGGTTTACAACGCGTCGGTGGTTGCAGCGTTGACGGTGTCGTCGTCCTGGACGGCGGCGCCATTGTGGCACATTTATAAGCAACGTGCCTAATTGAAAGTATCGAGTGCGTATGCGGACGCCACTTTGTCAACAGCAATCACGTTTCCACAAATATTTGCGCAAGGCAAAAGGATTGTTGGCGACCGTTAGCCGGATTTTTCACGCTTTTCCCGCACTCTCTATTTATATATTGATTGTGTTTCGTTGTTCGATATTCGTTGTCGTTGTTATTCTTGTTTTCGTTGTTGTTGTTGTATTGTTGTTGTGCCGGCGCTCGGCTTTATTTACCTTGTTTTTTGCAGCCCGTCGCGACCGCGCGTCACGGCAGAACTGATAGCAGCTGGCCAGTTGCAGGGGCAGCGCCTGAGTCGAGCAGCGAGTGACGAGTAGCGTGCGGCAAAGTGGCAAAGTGGCGAGTGACGAGTGACGAGCAGCGAGTGCGTAGGTAGCCAGCCGTCCACTTAGTGTTAGGTAGGTGCGTCCAGCCGGAAATGCGCTAAGACTTCTTCTTCTGGTTGTTGTTGCTGTTGTTCTTTGTATCTTTGAGATACGCACGGGCACTTGGCTGTCAGCAGTTCAGAGACGCCTCGCCAGCAACTTCATCATCGTGAGCTCCGTTCGGCTGTGACCTGCTGCGCGCATCTGCAACGGGCAGACAGAGAAAGAGAAAGGGAAAGAGAGAAAGAATGAAGCAGGAATGTCAAGAAAAATCATGAAAAATTATCTATAAATTCGGCAAGCGTGTCTATGTCAGTGCAATGGCAGGAAATTGTTACTGACTGCGATATAAATATAAAGACACACACACATACACACACACACACACACACACACACACACACACACACACACACACACGCACACACTCACGTATATATGTATAAATGGCACGCTTTATTTCACTTAAATAAAAAATAAAATGAAACTGAATTGGAGCTAATGTGACAGTTGATATTTGATGGGTTGTATTTAAAGTTTTCAATATTGCATTTTGTCGCAAGCCAAAAACAAATGTTGGCCTAGAGCGTGTGAGGCAATAAAATCTTATATGTTGTTGCTGTTGAAGGAATTCAGTTTTTTGTTAGAAACGACAGCAACTGCACCTGTTCAGTTAATAAAAACTTAAGTTTCGACTGAGTTTCGCATATATTACAAACAAATCATCTGTTTTGTAGACTTAATATTTCATTCATGCAAAGATTTGCATGTCTTTTTTATACAAATTAGATATTGTTGAGTAATAATTAGGATTTTTCTGTCAATTTTCAACTTTTTAATGCCTGAAGCATTATCTATTAATTGTTTACAATATATTCTCTCTGATTTGAAATGCATTTTGTAGGAACCTTTTAAAACACTCGGCGGTACACAAAAGTTAATGACTTTTCAGCTCGTAAGCCCCAACTGAACTCAGGAAGCGCACATTCCTTAATCATAAGCAACAGCTATGAAGGTCCTCTTTAGTCTGCCGACAATTGTCGGGAGTTCGTTTGTTTTTTTCTTTCTTTCTAAGCCACCTGTCAGTAGCAGTAGCTGACAGCAAGAAGACTAATCACCCTAGTCGAAGAGCTATTATTATAGGAACTTGCATGGACAACATATGTTTCCCTGAGTAAAAGTTGGTGGAAGATAACAAAAAGGAACCTGTAGATACTGAGAACCCAGAGTCAAGAGCTAATGACTCAACTTATTAGTTTGTTTCTGGTCTGGGCAATAAAATTAGAGAAAAGAACATGTGTTTTGGTAACTTTCCAACTATTTCCCCAACAAAATTAGTCAGAATTATAATGCATACGCTGATTGGGCAATTCGTAGCACAATCATTTGGACTATTCATTTGTTAATTGAATTTGGAAATTGGCTTGGAATTTCAAATCCTACGCATTTTGTACACCAACCTGTGTGTTGTGACCACTGGTTGAACTATTTTAACCCCCATTTAAAGCTAGCTGGACAGCAAACAATTAGAGATTTAAGAGCTTAAGTGAGCACTTTGGCTCAATTAAATTTGTCTAGAAATTGTGCCAGTCTTTGTTGTCTTTCGCTTCTGCTACTGCTGCTGCTGCTGCTGCTTCCACGTAGTGGTCCTCAATCGTATAGTTCTTCAGTTCCACTCGAAATCAGTCACAAACTCTACGCTCCGCCGCTGCCCAAATCAGATCTATATTTAGTGCTCTTGTGCACTGTGTGGTCTGGTCTTTCCACCATTTCCCATTCCCATGCCCGTCTCCAATTCCAACATTTTCATTTCCATCTCACTCGCTTGCCTCGGTTTGTGGCACACTTCCCGCTGCTGTCTCCTGTTCGTCTGTCATGTTGTGTATTTAATTTGCAAATTGACATGTTAAAGATACTACACTCTCTCTCCTTCTCTTCCCTCTCTCCCCTCGCTCTTTCTCTCTGGCCCGCTCAATGCCATATATTGAAATTAATTGTTTAAATTAACATTTGGATAGCTGACAGCAGCGATTGACTGGAATTTGATTGAGAATATGAATGATAACAAGCTCTGGCTCTTACTCGAGTAATCACAGAGAGAGAAAAGGAGCGGAGAGGGAAGCGCCTGTCAAATATTCTTAACTGGCAATCAACGAAAACTCAATGAACATTGCTTTGGCAAATGTAATTTAACAAGCTTGGGAAAGTATTTATATGCCCATTAAAGTGAAATGCAGGAGGAGTTTCACTTGAGAGGCAACTAAAAAGCGAATATGATTGGAAGAAATGAATGTAAGAAATATCATATATTCTTTTTGAATAATTGCCATTAATCAAAACACAAACTATTCGATTAGAAAGTTCTGTAGAGTAGGCTTAAAACATTTAAGCCTTATTGTTATATTAATACTTACTGTACATGTAAAGCCTGAATAAATGTTCTCTATATCTTAACAGTGAGGAAGTTCTTAACAGTAACTTGCTTAACATGTTTAAAGATTACAGCATATATACCGCTGCTAAAGCTCTGTTAATAGTTTTAGTTTCAGTTTGAACAGTCTTTCAAGGCACAATGGGTATCTAGGCGTTGGGATTTCATAACAGTCAACAATAAAAACACCTTTTGCTTGTGTTTCGGGTGTGTTGTACGTTCGTTTGGAGTTGCCTATCAAAGGCATGCCAAACACAGGCAGAAGGCAGTCATGCAGCCACCCATCCATGCGCCGAGCCTTTAATCAAAAATTTATCATTTCTCTAGCACAAAAATATTTCTGCTGCAAAGGCATGCCTTTCTTTCCATGACGATGATGATGATGAAGACGACAAAACGGAAGTGTGTGGGTAAAATGCTCAAAAGATGTAATCACTGCATTGTCACCAGCCGGAGACGGGCCTCAGTCTCTTAGTCTCCAACTCAGATTCAGTTTCAGCCTTTGGGGGTGCTATAGATGGGAGGGAGTGAGCGGTCGGGGCAGCACTGGCTCTCTCTTGAGTTTTCATATGAAACATAAATCAGTGAAATTCTATACATGCCAATGATTGTCTACTCTTTGGCTCTTCGGCTCCGGCTCCAGCTCCGGCACACACACAAAAATTCCAAAAGCAAAATTCAATGCATGCCAATAACTCGTTACTCGTACCATAAACTAAGAGGGCAGCAAGCAGATGCCACTGCCCCGGGGACATGTATACAAGTCTAATGAAAAGAAGACAGCAGAGCAGAGAGCAGCAGAAGAGGCAGCAACTCAGCCACAATCAGCACAGTACCACAACCACAAATATCCCGCACACCCACACCCACACACACACAGTCACACACACCCACTCACAACCCATTCGGACTGGGGTTTATTAAGATAACGCGTGAAAAAGCGAGTGACATTTGGGCAAACAGTGAAGCGCACTATTCAAATAGTATGGCCAGAGAGACATAGATAGAATGCCAGCAGAGGATGGGTTGAGCAGCTAGCAGCTAGGTCTGCAGATTAATGAGCCAGCCAACTAGGAATTGCCTTGAAACAATAGATTTATGTAAACCCACTGGCGCTTACTTATATATATCTACGGAATATCTACGTATATAGTGCCCACAATCTGTTGTTGGCTAAATGGTTGCACCCGCCCGCCCTCGGGCCGCAGGCTCTTGTGGATTTTCCAATAAATTACGCTTAAGTATGCACTTAATTCAAATAATGCCAAGTTGCGCGCCTTCTTTAGCGGCGCTTGGAGGGACAGCGGGGCGGCGGGGAGGGTGGCTATTTGTCCCGTGCTGCCCTCAAGTGATTTGTTTTTTTGTGGCTTATAAAAGTTGGGCCCATCCATAGAAGAAGAGTATTCTATGTGTATGCTTGCCATTGCTTATGACATGTGTCAAATTCGTGTTGTGCTCCTCTCAACTTGTCTGGCTCAGCTGTCCAGATAAGCTGTCCCAGGGTAGGGTGTGTGTTTGTGTCTCTGCCTGTGTGTTGATATTTTTTATAAACACCAGGCAAAGGGATTAAGCTGAAGTCAGCAAAGTGAAAAAAACGAAGAAGAAAACAGCACAAGTTGTAGCTTCATCAAGGGTATTACGAAAAGAGCTGCTGTCAGCAGGCCAAAGGCCAAACGACAGACCCAACGCCTATCTTTATGTGCTAAAGATATATCAATCATAACTAGATTTATTAGCTATGAAGTTTTTAATAAAACAAATAAACTTCAGAAGTAAAAAAAAAACACTTCAGCCGTATGATAAAAAACAGCAGCTCTTCCGGGCTCCTTTCAAGTGCATGTACAATATAATCATAATGTATATTTGATTCCAAACTGCATTTGAGCAGAAACAAAACCCTGTCAATGGGACTGTCAAGATGAGGCCGGAAGGGAAGTGTACAAATGTCGAAAAATTTATAAGGCTAACAAGAAGCTGCCGTTCTCCCAAATACTTGAGATATATTTCGAAATATGGAAGAAATGTGAGAGATATTTATATATAGCACTAGGAAGTTTTGAATTGAATTTTTCAAGAAATTCTTTAGTTCTCATATTTCCATTCTTATAAGAAAAATGTTATTAAAACACTTTTAAAACTAAAACTGCAAGGAATTTGTATATATAGAAAAGTATAATTTTTCTTTTCTCTCTTATTTCTCTCGCAGGACGGAATGTTATATTGGGGTCTAATTGTATCTTTAGATAAACTACAAAAAATACTGACTTAATACTTAATACTGACTTTTGGCGAGCTTTCCATTTATAAATATTTGTTTAGATGGCTTGAGGAGTGGACCTCAAACCAAATTTAAAATAAACCTTTTCTTTCAATCACAATCTGCTTCGTTCTTTAAACAAATCTGTTGATTTAAGCATTGATTCAACTTTAGATAAACTATACTTTACTTTAGATAAACTAAGTATATACCTAAGTTGTATCTAATTATGTTTTCTTGCAATTTGAAAAAGTTAGATTGTCTTTCTATCTATCTACAGTTGACAACTACCAAGAGAAAGAACTCAATTGAAACTATAGCCGAGCAGTATAATAAAGTAAATGTGATCAAGTTGACATTCTGGTAGATCTCCAACAGCTGTTAAGAGTTTTCCCCTAAACTGAACACACATTGAGTCACATTGAGGCCAATTTGATAAAATTCGTATTAAATAGATTGATTCGATGGCTACTGCATGGCATACAGCTGGCTCGGCTGCCAAGTATGTCAAGACTGGGGACTAATTAGAGGCCTGCCATTTGCGCTTAATATTATATCCAATTCATCTGGTCCATGTACCATGTCCAGCTGCATTTTTTCACTCGTGCTCTGGCATTTCCGCAGACTCTTTCACTGTGACAGCGCTCCCCCGCAGCTCCTGCAGTCGCATTGCCAGTTAGCATTACAAATGCCGCACAAAAGGAAAGGAAAAAAGAACCCCTTTTGCAGCACGAAGCGTGGTCAGCGCTCAATGAATTGTATTAGGGCAATGTCAGCTCAGAGTTGGAGACTGAATGGAGCAGCAACAGACTGACTCAGGCGGAGACTCCAAGTCTCGGGGGTTTTGTTGTTGTTGTTGTTTTGTTTTTGTAAGCCCATCTTTAGCCGGAAGTGTCGCATACTTTTACGGATACACCGGCTTAATTATGTGCATAAAATACTGTCACATATGTGTGAGTGTTTGTGTGTGTTTTTATATATGTTGCACAATCCACAGACAACGTTGTGGCATGAAATGACAAAACACGTACATTAATTGCTCCACATTCACACAGTCGGAGTCGGAGCAGCGAGTGTCCCACAGGAGATGCCGGGTGAAAAGAAAGAAAGCGCAAAGGTCTCGACAAAGCCAACCAGGCTTATAATTTATTAATCTATGCATAGCACACACTCACAAACACACACACACAGGCACAACAACAAATAATTCCATTTCATGCCGCTTAACTTTCTACGGCTCTGGCAGCTCCGGCAGCTCTGGCTTCCAGGTCCAGGTCCAGCTTCAGCTCCAGACACTACATGTCACTTTAATCTCTTAGAAGTGTCACTTTTGCAGCTCTTCAAGTGTTTGTGTGTTGTCTCTTTGCTGTTGCTGTTGTTGTTGTTGTAGTTGTTGCCTTAGGTGGGGGCGTTGTAAACAATGTGCTGCCGCTAGTTGAATTTGAATTTTCAGTTTGATAAGCAACAAAAAGCATAATAGCACATCAAATTGCATGTGAGGGCGTGCGGGTCGAGGCATTGGGAGGATATGAGTGCTTTACATACTACACACACACACACACACACACACACACACACACACACATACATATGTGCTACAAGGTCTGCCCTTCGGATGCAAACCTTATGGTAATGAAGTGTAGCAGCTGTTTTTTTGAGAGCTGAATTTGAATACAAGGCAGCGCACAGTGGGACGAGATGCATGAAAAATGAAGAGTTCAAGGAAGATGCTCTTAAATGCTTTTAATAGATTTTAAGATTAAAGCTCAGAATTCGTAGATAATGGGTTTTAATAATCTGTGTTTCATTCTTGAAGAAAACAATTAGGTACATGAAATACTTTATAGATTGGAAAATTGTAATATTCAGTTGTGAGCAAGTCTGTTAATCAAATTGTCAACAAAAAGCATGGTTTGAATCCAAGCCAGTTTCCAACATGAAAGCGAGGCATTCGAGGCCTTACTTCGAACCGGCGACTTCTCCTTTTTGGGTTCTTTTCAGAAGTGAATCTTAAATCTCGTGCAGTGTCACACTGTGCATATCGTTACGATTTACATTAGATACAGCATCAGACAGTGAGCGAGACAAGTTGACTGACTACTTGAACACAATCAAATTCAATTTATGCCAACAGCCACACATTCATTTTCATTTTCATTTCCATTTATAATTTCATATTCAGTTTTCGTTTCTTGATCAACACAAGTGACGCTGACGATGGGCGATCAAGTGCCGCTCGCACCTCAAAATTAGTAGTAGAGCAGCTAAGGGGTCGACAGGGGGGTTAGAGAGGCCAGAAGGGGGGCACAGTGTGTCTGCGTTGGAGTATTATGGCAGATTATGCTGCTCTATTTGATTTAGACTTGATTTGGATTTATTATTACAATGGCGCCTCAAGTGGCATGTGCTTATCTCAATTTGTGTGTGGGTTCATCATCCAAAAAAAAAAAAAAACTTAAAACTGTTTAAGTTATCTTCTTCTGCTCAGAGCTTTGTTTGTCTATGGGGTTATGGCATCAGCTGGGGCGCGAGCTTGAAAAAATAAACCAAACATAAACCCGAATTTCCATTTTAGGCTATAAAATGTTTCGTGCTATTTCACAAATGCATAAAAAACAAAGAAATGAACAAAAATAAAACAACAACAATAACGAACTAAGACTAGGCCTTACATCAGCGCTCCGCGCCGCGTTCCAGTCTCAAAACCCAAAACCGAAACCCAGGCGCAATCCCATCCGTGGCGCAGCACCAGGTGCAATGCATCGCAGTTGAGAGTCGCTTTGTTTTCGTCGGGGTTTACGGGGTCAGGTAGTTTCGCCTGAATGCCCGGGCATTGTCTTCTTACCCGCTACAGGGAATTCAGCTACATAGAACAACAACAACAACAACAACAGCAACAACAAGAACAACAGATACAAACCCTGCATACGCTTGCCAGGCACAGTCTCAGGCGCAACTCTCTGCTGCATGCGTCACAGGGATTAGTGCGGCAGGTAGTAAATTTTCCTAGCACGAGAGTCGCCACAAGAGTCAAAAAAGGCTGCGGCAAAAGAGCAACAGCAACTGGTGCAAGCTACCATAAACGAAGAAGTCCAGATAGTTCTAGTTTCTGGGAGAGATTTTTCAAGTCGAAAACATAATGTAAATACCCGAGTCTTAGATCTAAAACTAACCCTACATTTTTGGGGAAATTAATATGAAATCTAGCAGAGAAGAGTGAGGGAAGGAAAGAAAGAGAGAGAGATAGAGATAGAGAGAGGAAAAGAGAGGAAAGAAAGACAGCCATAAAGAAAGACAGAGAGGAAAATATTTAAGGAAAGCGAGAGAGGAACAGAAATGAAGAGAGAGAGAGAGAGAGAGAGAGAGAGAGAGAGAGAGAGAGAGAGAGAGAGAGAGAGAGAGAGAGAGAGAAAGAAGGAGAGAGAGAAAGAGAGAGAGGGAGCAAAAGAGAGGAACAGACAGAAAGAGAGAGGGAGCAAAAGAGAGGAACAGACAGAAAGAAACATAAGGGAAGAAAGAGAGAGAAAAACTAAGACAGACAACTAAGAAGAGAAAGAGAAAAACACACAAAAAAGGAGAGGGAACGATAACGAAAGATGCAAATAAAGACTGTGAAAATCAGATTGGTTCAAAAAGCTTAACGATTACGAAAGACAGAAAAAGGTAAAAGTGATAAATATATAAGGAGGAATAAGATGCCTAAGATATAGCTAAACCATTTTATATCCATTTGTACATAATTTAAAAATCTTTTCTCTTTCTTCATTCTAGAGTCTTAATCAATAAAGTATTGAAAATTTCAAAGAAACAAACTCAATTAAATTCGAGACAGAGAGTAAGTGTGAAAGAAAGAGCGAACGGATTTTCTTAAGGCAAAATAAATTGATGCACTTTATTATCGTTAATTTTGGGAGCAAAAAAAAAGAAAAGTGGCACGATTTATAATTAAAGGAATTTGGAGCAGCAATCCATATTAGACGAGCATGTTGCTAAATCAAAAAACATTCTTGGCCTCAACAAAAGCAATTCAATTGGAATTCTCGCACAAGAGTCTAAATTCTACAAGATCATGTGTTGATCAGTTTTACGCAATGCCATAAATTTTGAATATTATGAAGCCAAGAACCGAAAATAACCTCAATTTAATTTGCAAGTAACAATATGGGAAATGGAAAATTTAATATTTCCATAAGCTAAAAGTTGATCGAAGAGCTTCACTTGGGCCAAGTATTGAGGCACGCAGAAACTCACATGACAAAGCTCGAGTTAATAACTTTGTGTAGCATAAAAAGTCAAGTTTGATTATGCCCATTAATTCTATAAGATGTATATAAGCAAGCACTCCCCCTTCATATTGCCAGCTAGTTTATTATTTTGTCTTGCGCGAAACATGTTTAATAAGTGCCAAAGTTTGTGCGTTTGTGTGTCGACTCGGCCAATATATCTAGGCTATTAAACATTGTGGTCTAATAATAAAAATACATTTAGCCATTTGCCATGTTCGAAAACAAATAATAAAAATGTCGCCCCCCTCCATTAATTTAATGACATCCCCCCCCCCCGCCCCCCCAAGGCCAACTTCATAAATAGAACCCAAGAAACCACCCTCGCAACATGTGCAACATTTTGCAATAAATTTATTTATCGATCGATGCGGCAGCTCAGCTCATAATATTAGCAGCCATAACTTTAATATTTCAACAATATGATGAGAGTTGAAATGTGTATAAATACTTTTAGATCTCAAATAGGTTTCACCTAAAAAAAGAACACAAAAGTATTGAAATTTTCAAATTGGTTCGGATGCGATTGTCATGCTATCAAACTGCTGTTGTCAGGTTTTATACCCTGCACCTATCAAAAATGCTTAAAGGTGGCATTAACGAGCAGTGCTTATGTATGTAGCAGAGGGTGAGGAATAGATATGGACTCTATGGAGTATATTTATGAGCAGATAGATAGATGTCTATATAGTCATAGCTGTGAGTTGGACTGCATGCGATGCATATGAAAAGCTTATGCCAAATTATCGATAACTTATCGATAAACGATTGTTGAAAATCGATAAACAGCCATTAGCTAGTATCAGGCAATCTTAACAGCTGGTCATTTTCAATATGACTTATAGGTTATGGCATGCTATACTCGATAACTCCACCCGTTCGATAAGAATGTACCCTTCGAATAGATCTTGATCAATTTTGTGAGTATAGCTGTTAAGCGAATGTTAAATGCAGCTCAGATTTACATTTTCGATAACTATTTTGATTCGATTTGTTTTGCATAATTGGGTAAACGATAACTATATCGATTTGATAAAGAGGTATTTGCGACATTTTTAATTCATATCTTGGTAACTAGAAGAGCTGGTAAAACATTTTTGAATAATAACTTTTTTGCTCTTCCTTTGCACTTCAGTCAGGTACAGGGCATCTACTTGTCAAGCACTCTTGACTAGAGCACTTTATCTTGTCTCTGTTGTAGCTTTTGTTGTTGCTGCTGTTGTTGTTGTTGTTGTTGTTGTTGTTGTTGCTGCTGCTGTTGTTGGATGGTCCTCCACGCATTGGTATCAAATTTCATGGCTTTCACAAGGGTCCCCTCACAGTCGAGTGCGTGTTGATGACAGATTCTCTGTCCGCCGGGGCGTCGATTTTCGTTTCGTTGAAAGTCATTTTTACTCATTTATTGTCACCGTTAGTGGGCGCACAAAGTGTGTGTCTTTGTGTGTGCGTGTGTAACAGTGTGTGTATCCTTACAAGTACATACACGGCGGGCAGTCAGAGCCCGAGCCGGAGCCGGAGCCAGAGCCAGAGCCTGGGTATTGATTCCACTTCCAGCGCCGCAGCGGGACGCCCAGTCAGTCAGCCCGTCAGTCAGTCCAAAGCCCAATTGACGTGACTCAACAACAGTCATGCTCAATATACATATATATATATATACATATATAGGTATGTTGAAGCTCCCCCCTCTCTGGCTCTCAAACTGACTTCTCCTTTGGGCTCCGTTTGTGTACTTATTAAATATTTAAAAGCTTGGCCTTTGTTTCAGACAGCGTCAGCACGGCAAATACTTAATAATAATTTTTAACAACTGCCGCAAACTCTGCAGGTTGCTGCCAGTTGCCGCCGCTGCCGCATTTGCCGCCGTCATGTAATTCATTTTCATTGGCCCGAACCCAGACATATCGGGGCAATCGGTCCTTTGATAAACTGCACGCACCACTGTGAAGAGACCTCCGCATTTCAGAACTTTTGAGTTACCCTCACATTTTAAATTATGGTTTGTTGCGTTTAAAATACAAATTACACGATACTTATGAGCACACATATATATATATACATATATATCTATATGACTCATGCTGAGACTCATACAGCAAGTGGGTCACACAGGTAACACACAATGCATGCTTATTAAACAATATTCCTGCCCATTTGGTTATTGTACAAGTATTTCTATAGAAAGGCCTTTTCTTTGGTTCACACACGCAACCATCAAAAGGAAGACACTTTAGAGTTGGGTTCCACCGAAGACAGTTAATTATGGTTTGTAAACGGTAACAAAGTTACAACAAAAGGTAAATACCCGATGATTATTTGTTGCTGACGTTCAGCAAAATGAAAGATACAAAATAGTTGACAAGTATTTCCGGCTTAAATTCAATATTTGACTTAAAGGATTCTTAATTTAGACTGTGGAAAGAGTTTCCCATTTTTAAAGTTAAAACACGTCGGAAAACTGTCTGTTGATTATTTGTAACAGACGTTCGGCAACTGAGAAAACTTGTTAAGTATTTCAGACTTAAATTCAATATTTAACTTAAAGAATTGTTAATTGAATTGAAGATAGGGGAAAGAGTTGACATTTATATAGTTAAATGTGTCTTTATAGTTTTTATAGTCTGGGAAATATCTGATGATTATTTGTAACAGACGTTCAGCAAAATGGGGAAAGAATTAGTTGACAGATTCAATATTTAACTTAATTTAATTGAATTCATTTAAAGATTGTCGAAATTGTAAGCCACATTTATAAAGTTAAAGCTTATATCAACATTTGTAATCCTTTCGCTGTTTTAATTAAATTTTCAAATATGTTTCATTTATTTAATCCAGCAAATTTCTTTAACCAATTAAGAATGAGGTAAAAATAACAATTTAAAAAAAATCATTCAGCATTTCTTAGCCCCATTTTTAATATTCACACTCAGCTGAGCTGAAACCTTTTCACCCATTTCACAGCTCAGTTAATGCGCGCGCTTTGGCAACAGCACGAAGGAAATATATATATTATATATATATATACATATATAAATCTGGAAAATACTTAAGTTCGTTAAGCGTGCAGCAAGAACTAAAGCTTTAGTTTAATTCACTCTGGAAATCTTGTGCAGTTTCCTTTCCGTTTGTCGCTCAAGTGTTTAATCTATATGCAGTCGCTGGGCTGTGAGTGTGTTGGCCTAAGCCCCTTTGGGTGCAGCTCGGCAGCTCTTAGTCCACTTCTCGACTCTTCACTGTAGTACATTCAACTAACACTCGTTTTAGCCGCAGTTAGCTGTTGGTTGCAGCTCGGACGCCAAAAACCTCGCTATGCGGCGTAGTCCGAAATAAAAAAGCCAACAACAAACTCAACTGCCATGCCAGGCGTGCCTATGCGGACTGGCGACCCCCTTGCCACTAACTAACCCCCTCCCGCTTCTAAGACCCTGCCCCAGCTGGCTGCTGCACATGCAACTGCCGCCGCTGCCGCTGCTGCTGCTGTTGCTGCTGCTGCATTTGTCGTCGTCTGATTTCAGCAAATATTTGCAAATTTACGTTGACTGTGTGTAACCCCAGCTTGGCCCGTGACGACGACCCCGCCGGCGTGACAGGGGCGTGCGAGGAGGAGGGGTTAGCATGCCAGCGGCATTAGCGACAACTGTCGTAGAGTGGCACTTAATGAGCAACGGCTGCTGTTGCTGCTGCTGTGGCAGCTACTGCTGCAGTGGCCCGCATGCCACACTGTGCAAGCGAGAGGGCAACAAATAAAGTTAAAGTTATGCACGATGGCCATGCAATTGTCTGCCTGCAGCAAAATGTATCTTACGGATGCGCACTGTGGCTGGTACAAGAGTCGCCAGTTGCCAGTTGCCAGTTGGCTGACTGCTACAGATTCTTCTTTAGCATTGCAGTAATTTGACTTGATTTGTTTAAGCTGCCACACACACAGCTGCACAACCACCCGAATGGACCCCAACTAAATGACAAATGTGCCGCTGCCATGTAATCGCATTAAAGTCCAGTCGCTGCCGCTGCTGTTGCTGTTGCTGCTGCTGTTGTTGCTGTTGCTGCTGTTGCATATGTTACGCTCATTAAATTTGTATTTATAATAGTCGCCAGCTAAATCGCCTTACATTTGGCTACGCCCGTGCTTAGTGGCAATTATGGTAATCATCATAATTTTTCGATACCAGATAGAAAATGTCGCTGGCTGTTGCTGTTGTTGCTGCTGTCAATGTTGCTGTTGTTGCTGACGTAGGTGTTGTTGCTGCTGTTGTTGTTGCTACTGTTGTTACTATTAATGTTGTTGTTGCTGTTGTTGTTTCTACTGCTCCTGTTGCTACTCTTGTTGTTGCTAGTGTTGTTGCTGCTACTGTAGTTGTTGCTACTGTTGTTGCTCCTGCTGCTGCTGTTGCTGTTGTTGCTCTTGTTGCTGCTGCTACCGTTGCTTGACTAGCCAAATTGCAAAATTAATTAAATTTTAGCACAACTTTCGAACGGTATAACAACAGATTCCTTGTTGTTGCTTTTGCCGACTTTGTTGGATAACTCTGTCCCGTTGATTGGCGCGCTGTGGTTAGTCGGTTTGCCCATTGCTTGGCCAGCAGTTTGCCAGGCATAAAGTTGAATAAAATAAAAACGAAGTCAGGCAGGCAGGCAGGCGGGCAACAGTCCAGCCCGCTTCACGTTTTAACATTTCTCGTACATGCAAGTGACAAGGCAATATCCGTCACGCAAACAACAGCAACAGCAACAACAAATACAGCAACAGCAACAGCAGCAACAACTACAGCAGCAGCAACACCCTGCGAGCAGCAGCAGCAGCAGCATCAAGCACAATGGCAAAAAATCAATGGCTAATTTGGCTAAAGCAGTGAGTGAAATTGTTTTAATTTACATCTATATTCATCGGTCTATTATATATATATATAATACCTAAAAGATCGATATATATTTATACTTAATAGATCGATATATATGTATACTGAAAAGATTGATAGATATATGAATATCTTTTCTTAAATCTCAAGCCGTAAAATCATTTGAAAGTTATATGTTTGAAACCCTTGGCCTATAATGCTTTGTAAACTGTTATCGATTTATCTAATATCGAATTACAAGTTGTTATCGATGTGTCGAACAACATGGGTTGAATATTTTTATAAAATCTATTTCATAAATATGATTAAAAATGAATTGATTATAATAAACTTACAATATGTTTATCAAAAACTATCGATAGCTGTTGCGATAGTAAAAGTATCTGAAAGATATAAGAGAAATTTGAAGATACGTTAGATATTGAATACAAATGTTATGTAAAGTATATAATATATAAAACTATAATTTATTATATTTTTATTATTATGCTTATGAATCATTTTAAAAATCAAATGAAAGGCAACATATTTTAAGCATTACTTGAGCTCTCAAAAATCTGCCGCATATTTTCCTGTTGTTAAAGTTCTAAGAATTTTTTGCAAGATTTCAGTACGAAAATTGTTTCTAGGCGTAGCCTAGGGCGGAATTTTCTTTTCTAGAGTTTTCTTTCTTCAACTTTTGTTCACGCTTCGATATGCTATTGGATGAAGATCAAAGAGTCGCCGCTCTCAATATCCACCTGAGCGTACACACAAGATTACGAACATATATTGGCTATAAGATCTATCAAATAATATCATCTTTAAGGGAGTCTTTAAATATAATATTATTCATAAATTATCTGTCATGCATATATTATCCACGCCTAACTGTTATTTGATATGCCGACGCTTATCTTGGGCAAGCGCAATTATTTTGACGCAATCTGGACAGGATTATGGGCAACTACCATCTAAAGCACATTCAACATATGGCCTATATGTTTGTAATATGCAAATTGGATTGGCCAACGAATTGTTTTAGCCATTTAACTGCCATTATTGTCCACTGTGCCGGAGTTGTGCTGTGGTTGCTGTCCTGGCGAAATTATTATTCATCGCTTGTAGAAAGACCACACGACGTCGCGACGCTGCTGCTGCTGCAGCTGGCGTTGGCTGTGACTGTGGCTGTGACAGCGCTGCCGCAGTTGGCGCACGAGTTAATTACGGTCCATTAGACTGCACAAGGGGTGTTTATTACCACATCAGTGGCGCCGCCGTCACCGCCACCACCAGGACACACGCCATTCGAAGGCGGCCGGCAACATGATTGAAACTAGAAATTTGCTCTCTCTGGCTGTGTGTGTGTGTGTGTGTGTGTGAGTGTGGACATGAAATCAGTTAGAAAATCAGCTTTGACATGGAAATTGCGTCGAGCTGCAAACATCAAGTGGAAACAACTTTGCTTTAGTTGTATGAGATCCACCCGAAGACACCCTGAGACCTGAGCCCATCGCCAAGCTGCCATTGATTGTACTTTTTTCATTCTTGCATAACTACGGTGCTTATAGTCCGATCTTTATTGAATTTGCAGGGCCTTAATATGATGCCCTCATATGTGTGCATTCCAAGGCGCAGAGCTCTAGATTTTTTATACATTGCCGAGACTTACGCCTTACCGACTCGGCAAATTGATTCAGTTAAGCGTCTTCATTAAGCATATACATATATCTACATATTTATATGTCTCAAACATTTGCACAAAATCAGTCTACCCAATAAGTCCACTTTCAAAGTGTTTCTGAGCGAAAGGAAACTCATTGAAAGTGCGCATTCGTTTAGCCCAATTTCTGATTGAGAGATCCGAAAGGCTGACGTCACGCAGGTTCCACGCACTTTTCTAATTGCGACGCAGGCGCTTTAGAGTCCAGAACAGAACCTGGCAATTGGACAAAGGCTAACGGTAGGCCATTGTTGTACCGGGGACCGGTGACAAAAATTTATTAAAATATTACGCAAGGTTGGGCAGCCAGTTTGCTGAGCGCACGAGGGGCGAAAAGTCGGTAGGGGAAGCCAGATGAACTTGTGTTGTGTTTGCATAAAACTTTTTTTGCCAAACAAAACTTAGCTTTTCCCTTGTCAAACCGACAAAACGACAGCTCACGGCTCCTTTTTAATACTCTGTTCGAACAAGGTTAGAAGGGTATATTGGCGTTTGACTGACCTTCAAAAGTTGCAGATGTATTAGATATATCTACCATCTATACATTACTGTTTCACAGTTTCAAATGCATGTTATTTGTAGCCATTTTTTCTTGTACAGTTTGAAAGCCATATGCTTACCAATACAGTTTGAGAGTCACCCTTAATTTGTTTATTTGATAGCTAGAGATGTCCTAGACACATTTAACGCCCACTTCTTATGTCCCAGTTTGAACTCTGAGCTATAGTTTGGGAGTTACTGCAGTTTTCAACGCACCGTTTTAGAGCAATTGATTTCCATTTAAATTCTTCACCCCTTTTTACACTAAGAACAGGGCATGCTTACAGTCGGCAATTTTGGGCAGCAAAGTTCTTACGGGGTTTGGTTTTTTTTTCCTTCTTTTTGTGCGTTCGCCTCGCAAATTTTCAACAAATTTAGAAGAGCGGAAATTGCAAAGCATTCAGCGAGTTGAGTCGAGTTATTTGTACGACTGCGTGCAGCGGGCGGGGACGTAACAAAAAAAAAAATGAAAGAAAAGGGAAAAGGAAAAGTTTTTGCTACCCCGAGAGTTTGGCATACGGATTTGGTATTGTAGGAGTTTGGGTGCCATGGAGCCCAATGCTGGGGGCAGCGAAGGCGTTGCAGCGTCGACAAAATAAAAAGTTTTCGCGTTGTTTACATAACAAAAGCAGCAAATCGGGGGTGGCAGCGGGGGCGCGGTCGGCGTGCTAGGGTGGGTGGTGCGGCTGGGTGGCCTGTCAATTTGTGCATTGGAATTTAACAACATTCAGTGCTCGTGCCCAGCCCCGACTGCATGCACATAAATTGAAGTTTTATTGTTGCTGCCGCTACTGGCCATAAACAAAGTAATTAAACGCAAAAGCCAAGCAGTCAACAACAGCAGCAGCAACAACAACAACAACAACAACAAGGACGACAACAACAACAAGGAGCAGTAGCCAAACGCAATTAAAGAGTTCAGAAAATGATTTTTTGTTTGGCTAACCGATTCGGATCCATCTCTGCTTTATATCACATCACATGTGCCACAAAAAGGCGCAAAGGCGTAAAATGCAAGACAAGAAAAAGCAGCAGTTCATCAAATTGCCGAACTTTTAATACCCTAGGCAGACAGAGAGTAAAACAAGAAATATTGAAAGATTTAATCAGGTTGACAAAATGATGAATCCAAGGCAAATTTCATCAGTTTGAAGGTACGCGGATCAAACCCAACAAAGAAAGTCGTTGGCTCGATTCCGTTTGCCCTGAGCTTCGATTCGTGGTTTTCACTTTTATCGGTTTGCAGCCCTGATACTGAGCTTCTATAGGTGCTGATCTAAGGCATTCATCTAATTCTTAGCTGCTATAGATGTTGATCCTAGGCATATATATCCCAATTTGCAGATATCTAGCTCTATGAATTACACATTCAATGACACATTCATATTGACCGCGGTTAGTGTATTATATAAAGAAAAATCTGCAATTGCTGCTGCATGCAAATAAACAGACTTCAGCAACGCGGCGCTAATTGACGCGACTGCAAAAATAACGATGCTGACAGTGACGCCAGCGGCGACTGCAACTGCGACGGCGACCGCGACGGCGACGGCGACGCAGCTAAAGATGAAGACCAACAATTGGAGCTGCGGCTGTTGACCGTTGTTTTTGTTGTTGTTGTTGTTGTTGTTGCTTGTTGCTTTGGCGGAGTGACTGAGTGACTGATAGAGGCTGCCTGATATATGTCTCCATGTGTCTAGAGATAAACGCGTGACAAGCTCAACTGTCACGCGTGTCGAGCTTTATGTGAAATATCCTCAATTATAGCATATAAATTAAAATTAATATATCTAAGTATATTTATTTATATTTATAATATTTATAGCAAGCTTTACATAAAATTAATGAATAATTTCGTTTTGGTTAAAAAGATTTTGATCTTTGCTTTCATCTGTTAAACTTTGTTCCTCAACGAATTATCTTAATTTATGTAAATTTCATAATCGATTTATGAAAATTTGTACAAGCTTCTGCGCTCTATTTGATTTTGAATGTAAACATCGCTTCTTTAAGCTGTTTCCTAAGCGTATTTCACGAGACATCCACCAGATTTGATGGCATTTCGATTTTATTGCCAATTAAGCACTCAAATTTAAGCATTTTATTGTATTTTTATGGCGGAAATTGCTATAAAAATTTGCGGTTAAACTTTTCCAAAGTTAATGTTGTGAATTGATTATATTGATGGGCCATTTTTAGATAAACAGACTGTAATTAAAACTAGACGCTTTTAAGTTTTGCTTAAGATAGAAATGCGATTAATGGTCGTGTCACGAGCACATCTCTTGTCTCTTGTCGTGGCGATCTTCAATGTCTGCTTAGGGCCGCCGCCTTGCTGACTTTCTGCTGCGGCATCTTAATTGGCAACAAGTGACAAGATTTTTCAGCAATTTATTTAAATGCAAGACAAATATTTGTTAAAGTCGTGGGCAGGTGTGAGTTGACACGAAAAAAATAAACAAATCAAATGGGAAAACTCTGCGAAATGTTGTTGTTCAACTGACCAAAGCTAATGGGAATGGCGTCTAATTGCGAACTCGGCAACTATGTGACTAAATTTGCAGTGCTTGTCTCTCTCTGTGTGTGTGTGTGTGTGTGTGTGTGAGGGCGAGGTATGCCCATGAGAAATTAAAATTTACAACGAAAACACAACATAATCATCATCATTATAAGAGCAACAACATGCATTTGGGCAAGTGTTGTACAAACAAACATACAAACAAACAAACAACTTTCCAACACTGTATTTATTTATAAGTGTTCCGCGAATAATAAAATATTAACTCAAAAGGTACTCAAATATAGAGTTTTGCCATTTGTTTAGCACATTTTCGTTTCGCAGAAAATATCCATAATTTCAAGTGCTTGCAAAACAACAAGTTTTGCTTTGTGCACAAAATTATGACTTTTTCAAGCAATTTCAAAACAATGTGAAGAACAAAAATGTGAAGAACAAAAATGTGAAGAACAAAAATGTAAAGAACAAAAATGTTAAGAACATAATTATAACATAATATTTGCCAACTTTAGTTTGTTTTCGAATTTCGACATTCAATAGTTTACTTTAGTTCTTTTTTTCTGGACATAAATTTTCTACTTTCATTTCACATATTTCTTATACAGATGAGATGCTATTCATCAAATTGATAGAGAATAATATGCATAATAAATGCAGCTTTTATCATTTATCATTTATCACATATCATTAATCAGAATTCTATTCGAATGGTGTCCAGTTATTAGGCTGGAGAAATATCTCAGTTCTATCTTTAAGAGCACATTCTCTATAAGTTTTTCTTATGGAGAGAAGAAGATGGCATTGTTGGAATTCTTGAATGATAGGAAAGTGTATAAATTGAATTTGAAATATGTTTAGTTATTAGAATTGAACTCTCAACATTTCCAATATAAAAAGCATCTTAACCAGATGGCTTTATATTAGTTTACCTATGCAAAGACACTTCTATATGATTATAGATACAGTCAGAAATACATAATTACAGTCAGAATCTTATATAAATAAAATATATTATAGACATTCAAAAGTCTAGAAGATATTGCGTACATCTTTAAAGACATTTTGAATTGTTAAACAAACGTTTGAGCGCTTTGTAAATAGACTTCACTTCGACATGTTTTTTATTAGGGTTTGCCACAACAATTGCTGCTGGAGACACTATCCTTCCCCCCCCTCTCCGCTCTCCACTCCCCGCTCCTCTTCTCGTTTTTTTTAGCATAGCACTTGCCGCTTTGCGAAATTAACAGATTCTGAAATACGCAAAATGCGTCATAAACTTGTCTAGTCACAGGCAGTCAGAGGTAACCGCAGCCACAGGCATTTTCGTATACTCTACCCGAGGAGGTTACATCAATTTTTTAACGAGATATGTGACTTTTTGAAGGAAACATCTGCAGCCCAATAAACTATTTATACTTCTCGAGTTGATATCGCACGTCTTTCTCAACCTGATTGGACCACGAGTTGCCATTGGAATAATCGGATGAAATTGAATTCTTGTAAAAAAGGCTTTCTTGTTAATCTCGACCAAGCTTGGCATTTATAAGTTTCTTTTAGACATGGGAAGAATCGTTCCATTAAAAAGATTTTTTGCATGGAAAACTTTTCTGTTTCTCAAAGTATCCGTAACAAACATCCAATCCCCTCACACATCAGAGAACATTTAATCTTCGGCGTTAGAGTTTCTTCTTGGTGTTTTAAACTATTTTGTTTTTTGTTGCTAAAAACTAACTGAAACTAAATTAAACCGAAAATGCAGTTAGACAAGCCGCTCACTTCATTTGCTGCCACATAATGTGGCACTTCCAGTAATGCACCTCGTGTGTGCGCAAAAAAAGGAGTGCTAGAAAAAAAAACTAGTTGCTTAGCGTTTTCAATTTGCGTAGAGTGGAGCCCGAGAGAGACCGGGTAATGGCTTCTGCCGCAGCTGCAGACGCAGCAGCAGCCGCAGCAGCGGCCGCGGCTGCAGGTAAAATGGCAGCAGATAAATATAACGAAGCAGCGCGGCGACTTCCCGGAATGATTTAAATGCAAAGTGTACATTTTAACACGCGGCTGGCTGCCAATGACAAAAAACCCCCCCAACCACACCCCTCAGCCCCAACTGCCGCCGACCTAACCTACAGCCGCCCCGCAAGCAAAGGCGGCCAAGACTTTGCCGCAAATGAAGCAATTGCAGCACAGCAACCGACGCAAGCGACGCGGCGGCAACAACTATAAAAATTGAAGTAATATGCGAGGCAAACAAGAAAAAAAACTTTAAAAAAGAAATAATAATAAATTAATGTCGAATATGAAATACCCTGGCATATGTGCATTATGCTAATGGAAACTTGGCTTTAAGCAGAATTGTATTGGAAATTATGGCTAAAAATATCTGGGAATAATATTGGAGTAAATTTATTAACTTTTCAACGATCGTATCTATGTCTACAAGATAACGTAGTCCAGTGTGAACCAACTTCTTTTCTCAATTATCTCAATCAGTTGTTAATTTGAACTATATCCAGCTGACAAACCTTTGGAAAGGCCAAATGGCCAAATTTAGCTTGAAAAAAGCTGAATTGACAATCAACGAATCAAGTTATGGTTAAAGAAAAGATAAATTGAGCAAAGTTTAGTTTCTAAGGGAGCTCTAAAGTAAAAGTCAGCTAATGTTTACGTTATATTTTTTATGAATCACGCAAATTATCTTTAACAAAGACAAAAATGTTACTGAGTTACCATTCTATACTAAATATAAGTAGTCCATTCGTATAAAGCTTCTTTATATATTACATGTTTTTAAGGTTTAAACATTTTCAACATAAGAAAATGTTTCATAGATCATCAATCATTGGTTATCCCTAGTTCCCAAGGGATAGCTTATAAGAAAGAAGTACTCCGTTGAATAGACTTATTTCATATTTCGAATGTTTCAATGATTCCTATGAAACCTTTATGATATAAGCTAGCTATATAATATCCGATCCGTGCAGCACAATATATACCTGCCTGTATTGCAAAAGAGATCTATGCAAAGTTTGACTAAGCTATGCCTAAAACTGATCACATTTGCCAAAGGCAACTAACTAAATCAGCTCGATTATTGCTGCTCTTCAGGAATGTATATGCCATATAGCTTCGGAATTGCCTGCTTCAAGGCGTCACACACTTGCTATCCAAATTATATTACCCTCGGCATAAAAACCAAACAGAAAAAAAAAACAAGAAGCGGAAGAGCGAGAGAGAGTAGAAAACTACTTCATTACTCTGGGTGCATGTGTCTGGTTGGGGGCCAGGTTGAGCGAGCGGGAGGGTTGCGTGGGGATTGGGCTGTGGCGTCAGCGCAGGGCGACGCCACAACAAAACATAAATTCCAATGAAATAAGTTGATTTATGCTGCTGCGCGCGCCGTGAGCTGACAGCCAGCAGCCAGCACAGAACCGAACAGAACAGAACAGAGCCAAAGCCAAAACCAAGCAAAAGCAATGGCAAAGTCAAAGGCCCAGACCTGAGAAAGAGACCAAGAACCACCATCCATCTGGCCAGGGCCTGCGCTGCGGCAGCTCATATGCCATATTTCTCACAAATATATATGTACATATAAGCATATATATCAGATATATACCCACAACTCACTACTCGTACTCGCACTTGAGCAACGATGCGCTGAATGTTGACGTGCCGCATGCAAAGTCAAAAATAACTTTAAAAAAAAGTGCAGATGAAAGAAAAGTTTACGTTGGCCAGCCGAAGACTAAATACCCTGCTGGACATACGTGTGCTAAGGTTTAGCAGATATACATATTTGCCAGATAAGTTTGCCAGATAAGTTAGCCAGATATGTTTGCCAGATATGTGCGCAGATTCGTAGTGTTGAAGACATCTCGACACACACAAAAGTTTTCCATACTACGATAGTCCGATTTCCCTTATAAGTAAAGAATATAGAATATAAAGCTAATAAATACTGCATTTGCCTAGGGTATCTTAAGAAACAAAACAGTTTCTTAAACAATACCTTGTTTTCGATCTATTCTTAGCAATGAGCTATATTTTGATATATGAGTCTGATATTTAAAGGATGTCTATTTAAGCTGGGTTTGGTCAAGATATCTCAAGAAACAAACATTTTTCCGATACAAGAACAATATGATATATGTATACCCTCTAGGTATATGATATATACCCTCTAGAAGAGTATAAGGAAAACTGCAGGGTAAAAATTGAAATACAGTTTTGTATTATGCGCCTTTGGCTTGCTACTTTAGATGTTGGGCGCTGGAGGCGTGGCACTTGGCGTTGATTGAATTATATTTTGTGCAGCGGATAGCATAAAAATCAAATGTGCGCGCCGCCCTCCCCCAGTCCTTGCTTCCGTTCCTGTTTTCTGTTTTCTGTTTTATTTTGTTGTTTCTTTCTTCAGTTTTTGTGCCTTTGCGCAATCAAAAAGCTCACGGCTTAGCGATGGGCACGTGACAAATTAATCATGCCACGTTAATCACGAAGATGACGGCGCCAAAGTTTGCAGCACAAGAAACGCGAGAGGTTGCAAGCAACATAATATAGTTGCCTTTGGCTGTGTTGCACTTAAGATATACAACAATTTGTGCAGGTTCTTTAAAAATCGGAGTTTACACCTGGTCAAGGAGGAGGCGGAAAGTCGAGTAAATAGGGATTCAGTTTAAAGTTTGACCTTATAGAGAGAATTTCAAAAAGTCTGCAGGTTGATCACTGCAAAGTTTGATTAAAAGAACAAAAAGAAAGTAGGGAATCTCGATAACTATCTCAGCATTAGACCTAGGATTGAAGAAAGTGATTACATTTTCTAAGTGAATGCAAAACGCTTGCATCCGACTGCAGCATTTTAATACCCTTGCAGACCCCTTTGACTCCTCAAAGTATATAGATTCTAGATCAGAATCAACAGCCGAGCTGATATAGCCATAACCATCTGTCTGTCTGCATAGGTTTGCCTTTATGTGGCAGGCAAAATCTTATCAACATCAGGAAGTATCTGTCTAACTATCAGTTCTTGAATGGCAAAATATTCTGTTTTATCAGATATTTTCAAGAAACTCAATATTTATGATCTTTACTATCCTACATATCCGCATATCCTCACCTATCCGCAAAACCGAAAGGCAAATGTCTTCGAATACATCCCAACTTTCTCGTCAAATGTTCAGTTTTATTTCTTCTCAGTGTCTGTTGCAGTTCATAATTTTTAGAATTCGTTTTTAAGTTTCCAAACTAGCCCAGTTTTTAGACATAATTTTCGCCCATCAATCGCATCACACGTTCATATTTAAAATATAAATTGATATGCCAACAAGAAAAATGAACTCAGTTTCGTCTGGCCCACGCGTCGTATGCGCAATGTGTTTAGGGCCAAAAGCAGCAGTTGGTTCTCGTTTTAGTTGTTTTTTTATGAGCATGTTTCGACCCAAGTGTAAATCATGAAAACATAAGCCATTTAATTAGCTGGCGTTGCCCGACCAACCAACTGACTGACTGACTGACTGACTACTGAATGACGGACTGACTGACTGGTCGACTGACTGCTCTGGGCCCATCAAAAGCACATTCGAGTCGATGTTGAAATATGGGATATATACGTACACATATAGAAATATTCTACTTGCCAGTTGCTGAAAGCAATTTCCCACAGGGGTCGTGGGGCCAACATGTGTTGAACTAATTTAAAACAGTCTGCTGCAGAAGGGCAGGAACGCCGTCCGGGGGCAGGGGTCAAAAATGCATAATGCTCATTAGACTGGGCGCGCTTTGATGTTTGTTGTGGGGCAGCCGATTGATTATGCCAGCTTTTATTTTCAACCAAACTGATTTGCATATCCCCCACACCTCCACCTTCTGTCCAGGTGTTGTAAAAACCCAGATCCCAGAGCTAGTTATGAACGTGGGTTATGCGAGCGACTGCCTGTGTCGGTGTCATAAATTCTTAAATGAAATGCTCGCATGCAACCTGTCAGCAGTGTTGGCAAGTGTCACCTTTGAAAAGTAGCTAAGTCTTTTGCTAAAACTAGCTAAAAGTAGTTAAGATTAGCTGAAATTTGTGTCTGAACAGTGTTGAAAACTGCCGCTTTAAAGAAGTAGCTGAAACCTATGTCAAATATAACAGATTTAGCTTTCTGCAGTGTTGGAAACTTTCGCTTCAAGAAAGTAGCTGAATCAAATGTTATAAATAGCATTCTGAGCAGTGTTGGAAGCCGTCGCTTTAAGAAAGTAGCTAAAAGTGTAAAGGTAGCTGAATCCAGGTGTTGGAAAAACCTAAAAGCTAAAGCTGTATTTGCTTTTTGAGTACAAGTTGAGTTTCAAACTTGATTGCCAGCTCTTGTACAATCAAATGCCATTAAATAGCCAGTAAAGTCAGTTTAAAGTTTTCTGAAAATAGCCGCATTTAGCTGTAAAATAGCTGCTTTGTCAACACTGTTTGCCAGCCATGTCGTTGCGCAGTCGCAGACTTTTGAGTTTGACTTTGAGCGGCGGCTTCATTGGCTTCACTCGCTTCAGTTGGCTGCGCCGTCGAGCTGTCAACTGTCTACTGATTTTTTTCTTGCTTATTTTTTTTTTTTCTTCAGTGTGCGGCATGCACCTGCGCGATAAGATAAGATGTGCCACAAAGAGGCGGGGCGAGGCGGGGCAACATCATCAACGCTGTTGCTGCGTGTTGTCGTCGGCTTTTGGCTTTTGGGTGTCTCCAATCTGCGGTGGCATGCGGCTTGTAAGTAGCTTGCCTTTGTCTGTGCCTCATGTTGTTGTTCTTGTTACTGTTAATGTTAATGTTGTTATTGTGTCCACTGAGGGGGAATTGCGCAGCATGGTAGAGGAGGGGCGGGTGGCTGCTGCCGCTGCTTCTTGGAAAATGTTTGCCCAGGGAATTGTAAAAAGAATTATGGAATTGAGTTGACTTGACTTGGGCAACTAGGCAGAGAGTTATTTTCAAGTTAAAAGAACATGGCAAATGCTGTATGAAATGCAAAGAGCTGTAAGCATTTTGAGGGGTAGAAAAGGGTACAATGGAGAAAGAATGTCTAATGAATAGTTAAGAGGTGGGAGTGAAACTTCAAAGGTTAACAAGAAAGGGTAGCCAATTTTGAAGGAATAGTCGAAAGAAACTTAAAGTCTAAGTAAAATAGAAAGTTGTATGTCAATAAGTTAAAGTATTTTGCCAGATTGATATAGTTACAGCTAAGATTCAGATATGGATATATATATAGATATGACTGTAACCCACACTTTATACACCAGTTTTTCATTATAATTCCCAGCTGGTTATAGCTTCAATGACTATCAATAACTTAACTCATTCAGATTTATAGAAAGTTATTAAAGAGCTTGAAATGAATACGATTAAAAAAACATTAATCAATAAAGTTTCTGATAAATATCTGGCTCGAAGCCCAATTCAAATTATCTGATTCTCGAGCCAGACTTTCACCAGAAAGTTAACGCCCTTGCCGGCATTGTTGGCAGTCGCATTCATAACTATAATTAGTTGGGCTGAACTTGAAGCCCCATTTCAATTGCCTAAAAGCAAGCGTACAACCAATCCCAACTTAGCCCGCAAAGAGGTAAATCAGGTACCCCGAATCAGTACCCAGAATCAGTTCCACACAACATTTCTAGCTAAGTGCAAGGTGTAGCAAGCACTTTTCATATTACTCAGCGCTTTTCCGGCTAGTCGAGGAGGAGGAGGAGGAGGAGGAGGGGATGTATGGCAGACGCATCGCATTTCCAATCAAAGTCCCTGCTGATGGGGACTGTCGCGTTGTGCTTAATGTTTTAATTTCGAGCCATTAACAGCTGCATATTTAGCAGCACGCTGCCCTGACATATGCCACAGGGCAGGGCAGAGCTGCGCGGGGGGTAGGTGGCGTGGGGAGGGGTGGGTTGTCGAGTCATGTACATCATTTCGACATTTGCCAACATGCATTAAACAGCAGCAACGACTCACGGAAACAATGCCATTAGATATATCGCGCCGAGCAACGCCCATTTTTTGCACATTTTTCGGTTGCCTTGATGTATTCAAAGGCTCAATATGCACACCCTCACAGTCAGTCACAAATGTACACACACACACACACACTCTCGCATACACACACACATCGTGCAGAGCATTTCAACCCCTAACAGTTGGCGAGCATCTTAGCCCAACCCCGCGCTGCGGCTCGCTTCGACGGCGCAGCAAAAATTAAAAGCATTAAAAATGCCCAAGGCACAAAAGGTAAAGTTGGGCAAGTGTGGACGATGGAATCGAACCGGCTGTAGGTGAGCCACACGTGGGTGGGGGGACAAGCAAATGGGGGAAGGGCAGGAGGGGACTGAACGGAGGTGTTGCCGCTGCAATAACCTTGTCCGACCAAACCAACAAACAAAAACCAATATAAACGCTGCGTTTAAAGCTGATCAACCGCAAGATACCTGGCACTAAATGGCAAGAGGAGCTCGATCCTTCTATATAAAATATAAATTATATATGTAATATTAATATTATAGATGTAGGAAGATAAAAGATATAAGATATTATAAGTTTTATACTTTTATAGAGGGTATTATAATTTTGTCATGGAATGTGTAATGATGGAGAAGGAGATATCTCCGACCCCATCAACAGTAGGTTTTCATAAGTGAAATTATTCGGCTTTTCAAGATATAGGAAAATGTCTACAAGGGTAAGGTTCAATCTATCAAAGTGCCTTTAGCTGAGACTAATGTCTGTTCCGACCAACATCTGTAGACTAGGCTGGGTTTTGGTTTTTATTAACAAATATTTTTGTTTTGATCGTACTGCTTGTTAATTATTTTCCTCAGTTCAGTCCCGAATGTCTTTAGCCCGCATGAATGCAACATACCCTTTCGCAGAGTCTGGTGTTTAGGGTATGCAACGAAACCCGAAAAGACTATCCCAGTTAACCCACCACACATAAAGTTTCCCCGCCTTCCTCTCTTTCTCACACACACACACACACAGCACAACAAATCGTTGTGGATTTTTATGAGTTTCCTCAACCCCACACCTCACCGTTCACACATACCCTGCGCCCGTGTAAATTCCTTGTGCCCCTTTCCCTTGGCAATGTTTGTCTTCTGACAGGCAGCAAACAGATTGTGTTTGGCCCGAAACACGAGACACGAAACCCGCCGGCTGGGGTTGTTGCATCCGATCGGCTCACATACATAGATGTATGCATAAGTCCAGGCTGGTTATATTGTTCGGTGGTGGCAACACTGAAGCGGAGGCTGTGCGCTAGAGAGGCAGAGGGTGAGGGCGTGGCTGCAGTGCGTGCGGCCGCAATAATTGCGCTGAATCCGCTGGGGCGTACCGTGGCGGCTGTAATTTAATTTAAACGACACTTCACTTACAATTTTCAGTTAGGAATTCCAAAAACGAAAAGAAAAGGAAAAAGCCCTCTTCCAAAAACTCTGTGGCAACCCTAGCCAGGCGCACAGCTCTCTTCCCTCCACATGCTGCAACTGATTGAGTGACAATTGCGCCGCGGAGACAAACTCTAATGAGAAGCGATTTAGCGTTGCATTTGCGGATACTTTGTGAGGCGCATCCGACGTTTTTAATAACTATTGCAAAGTGGACCGGAAACATCCGGCAGGGTCATACATTTACCAAGGGGCACACACACACACACACATAGCATAAGTATATCTAAGTTGGGCCTCGACCTGTGTTTGCTTTTGGCATTTATTGCACCGGGCAATGGGCAATGGGCAATGGGCAATGGGCAGCGGGCAGCGGGCATTGAATTGAAACGTAGAACCCTAGACCCAAATATATATAAACAACCACCGCGTGACACTGAGATCCGGTGTTGGAGGGCAATGCGCCCTTTAATTTCAACTGTTGATAGGCACCTCCATTTTCCCTAAACACCCTGGAATCATTCAACATTTTTGAAAAGGTTACGGTAAAGTCTGGTTAGATACCCTGGAAGCATACAAAGTTGTTAAGCAGGGTATGATAAAGGCAGCAGTAGAAGCCTTTTTTTTTTGATTTCATAATACATTATACTTAGTTTAAATATATTTATATAGTCTTGATCACTTAGTTTTACCTACAAGATTAGATACCAATTACGATCGATTATTATCGATTTTTACTAGCTATATTGATCATGAATCGCTAACTATCGATAATAACCAGCTGTTACCCCTTCCTAAAAGCTTTCACGCAAGAATTTAGAGTACCAATTTTAATGTAGGTTCGATTTGATGCACTTCTTTGACTGATTCACAGGGTAACTACAAGTCGCGCAGTTTCCTCTAAACTACTTTTAGTTGCTTTAGGAGTTCGGTTTTCATGGTGTAAGACCTTATCAGAGACCCCAAAAGACCGTGTTAAAGATAAGCTGCAAGCTTTCGTTGTTTGTTCTACTAACGCTTACAAACACACACACACACACACACACACACACACACACACACACACACACACACGCACACACACGTTCATAAATTATTATTATTATTGATTTCAGGCATTGCGGGGAGAATTTTCGATAAAGTGCATAGAAATTATTCCCCATGGAAAACTATTGCTCACGTTGTTTCCGGTGTTTGAGTTTCATGTGTTGTATTTTTTCATTTTTGGGTAAGTTTTGTCGAATTGTGTCGACATTTGCCTGGGAAATGTTGTTTTTTTTTCTGGTGTGATAAGCTCGCAGCTATGATTAGACATGCCCATCAGGGTAAATAGAAGTGTGTGTATTTATAAGCGAGTACTTGATAAATGCACTGGGAAAATTGCGTAGCCGGGCAAACAATTTGGATATGAATAATGCAGTTGGAGCAAAGCCAAAGAGGAGATCATGCTCCAAATGGAGACTTTATGCTTACAAAAGCAGCTGCTTATCTTAAATACGATGTGAAAGTTAGATAAGCTAAAGCTTGTTCTATGTGGAGAAGAAAAACTTATGTATTTTGGATCTTGGGCTGATTCTTGTAGAAAATTATGAACTAAACGCAGAGAAAGCTTCTTAAAGTCACAAAACTCTTCAAGCAATTGTTGTTCTAAAGGCTAAAGGAAATCATGTAAAGCAAAAGAAATCTATCAAGTGATAATAAGAATCTAATGCAAGCTTCTTGTTGATATGGAAATTTAAATTAAAAGTAAACACTTTTAAAGTCTTATATTAAGACATAAATAAAGACGCTTAACTAAACAAAACACACAGAAAATGGACTCTGATATGCATTCTGCACTTTTCTCCTTGCTTGACGCTTGCAATTCTCAACTAGGTAAAGCCAAGGGAACAAGGAACGAAGAGGAAGGCTTACGGCGACCTACTCATTGCTTGATGCTAATTAGCTTAATGTTGCTTGTTGATAACAAAATCATAACCAAAAAAGGGCATCGAATCGACGTGATACAAGTAATTATAAACAGAATACAATAAAAAATGCAGAACAACGCTTGTTACCAGCACAACATTCAAATGTAAAATCAATTTTTCGACTTTGAAATATGTTTACGATCTTGATTCAAGTTTTAAGCCAAATGCTAAAGCGTAGGCTTACACGACATAGTTGCCCCAATTTGGGGCAGCTTAGGGCTCATTAAGTTATTGCATTCATAAAGTTCTAACAACTTTCCGCGCTTAAGCCACAAGAACTTTCACTGCGCGCAAGCAAAGTTGTTCCGATTGAAAATTTTGTTAAATTTGTGTGCCATTGAGATTTGTCTTCAGAAACGAAGCGTTTGCCTAACAATTTATGCGGCCTTTCAGTTTTGTAATTGTGTAAATAAACAACTATTAGCGGCACCGAAATGCGACATAATTGTGCTGTAATCCTAACTAATGAACCGACACAAAATACAAAATCTACCATGGAAATGCAAATGCCAAGCGACCTCAAAATGCGTACAGACCACCAGGTGTCGAGTGTCTCACGGTACTCCGAACAACTCCAAGAGACTCCAACTCCAACTCCGGCTCCAGCTCCAGGTTGGGCCAGAGCTGGAAACCTCACTTCCCGCATTCGCCACGATTCAAGCATTAAATAGAAACATTTTGTGTGCCGGACTGTATTAAAATGCAAATCAAACAAGCCCGTAAAATTGAAAATATTTAATTAAAACGATGCGACATATTCGAAAATGAGCCTCAAGTTCTCCAAATCTTGTCGGACTTTCCACGCTTTCATTTACGGCCCAGCGCGAGACGTGGGCCGTTGATTTTGTCGTTGTTATTGTTGTTATTGTTGTCGCTGTTGTTGTTGTTTCATTTGTTAGTGTTATTTTTTTCTCGTTTTTTGTGTGGCTAACTGCTTACAACACAAAATACTCGGCTACAAAGCTCCCCTCTCATCATGAAATCTATGCAACTTGCCAGCGTCTTTTTCCATACTCTACGGAACTAAGGTCTACACAACTTTATCGTTCAGATTTTATAAATATTGTTAAGTATCGATTATTTAGGGTTTTTTCTTGCATTAATAATCGAGATTTTTGCATATATACATATTTAATTAAACAATTAGAATAAACAACTCATAAAGTAGAACATTTCCACGCTTTTTTCACTCTTTCAGGTGGATTTAGTTCGTGAAATACGTATTTTTACTGCCTGCAAGCTCTAAGACTTGCCTTAAGTGCAAAATATCATGCAAAAATCTATTTTCACATCTTCAAACTGAAGTTTTGGCAAATGCCGTAAAAGCTAACCGCTATGAAAAAAGGCATTTCTTAGATCTTAGACTCAATCGGCCAAGACAAACAATTTTGCATTTACTAGAACTATCTGAAAATCTATAATTTTTGGCTATAAAAATAACTGAAAATTTTCAAAAACTGTCATCTATAGAAAATTTTATTGTCGAGATTAATATTTATTTAAAAACAACTTAAAGTTCTATTCTATTATTTGTCATTTTCTATATAAGCCTGTAGACTATCAATATATATCCCTCAACGGACCCGAAATTGTCACTGTGAACATATAAATATGTTGTCTTTATTTTGTTTATAAAGTAAATAAATAAAGTTGCTTCCTACAAATTCCCTAAAGTGTGTCTCTTGTAAGGGTATTCTGGCTGCATTCGGTTTTTTTTTTTGTTGTGTTTGCTTTTATTCTGATTGGAGTTTTTGTGTAGGCAACCAATGATGAGGCAGCCGTAGACAACAACAACAACAACAGCTCAGACGGCGACAATGTGACAACAACAATAATGACAAGAGAAAACAACAACATCAGCTGAGAAAATAGTCAGGCATTTTATTGCAGCATCACGTCTACCGGATGCCTGCAATATATCAAAACGAGAGAGTAGACTCCCAGTCCCAGTCCCCGTTCGAGTTCGAGTCCGAGTCCGAGTCCCAAACTGGAACTGGAACTGGGCAGAGTGAGGTTTGGGAATTGGGCTTGTCTCTCAGACTACATTTTAATAATTCCGCCAATGCCCTAAGCTCAGTCAGATGGACGTTCACCTACACAAAACAAATGACAACAATAACAATAGGGTTTACAGTCCCCCCCCCCCTCTCTCCGACCCCTCTCTATAGCGACGACTTGAGGCAATTGCAGTCGCCGGACACTTTGTCTGGACAGCGTCTCTTGCCACTGCCACAGCCACTCAGAGTTTGTGTCATTTGTGTGCAGCGAGGCATAGAAATTTACGTACTCCCAGCCCCCCGTCAGCTAACTGTCCATCCGTCCATCCGTCCAACCATCCATCCATCCAAGCAGCGCATTCTATAGATCCATCCACCATTCATACAGAGGCATTCACAGCATTCACCACACGTCCAAACGAACGTCCGACGTCGCCGTTAATTATGGGAAGATTTTAACGTACAAATGAGCTGAGCAACTTTTTGTCAGCCTAATGATGGGCAGCGCCTTCTCAATGGTGCACTGCAATGCTTGGTTAGCTACCAAATTTATAGAGCAGCTTTGCCAGAGGCGTGGGGCTGAGGGTTGGCTGAAGCGGAAGAATGCAAATGGTGGTGGAAGAATAAATACACACAAGTAAAGAAACGTAAATTGGTTTATACTATTTTTTTATTTGGCTTGAGAAAGCAAGTTCAACTGGACGGGGCTTGACAAGAAGATACCCTGTAAAAAGTGGGATGGCTATAACCTCTTTTAATATAACTGAACCACAAACACAATTTTGTATTATTTTGCAAATTGAGGATCAGGTGAAAAAGGGAAACTTATATGATCGATAACTTATCCTAGACAAATCTTGTAGATTTAATCATGAAGTGTGGGCAAACAAAAAAAAGAACACCAAATTTTTATAAGAACAGAAATTCCAAAGATGGGTTCTGAGAAGATGGCCACTGAACTCAACAAATCGATAAATGATATATCGATATATATATATTTTCAACCAATTTTATTAACTACAGATAAACTGCGTTATCGATACATATCGATATGCTGATAGACAGGGGTTGTTACACAAAACTTTTAAAATATGATCTTTGCATTCTCTAAGAGAGTTCACATACCTGTTTTCATTTACTATTTGCAGGGTATATTAAAGCATGTTTAGAAAAGAAGATAAGAAAGTAGTTATACGATTTTTGTCAATATGATCTGTACATTCTATGTAAGATAGAAGTATAGCGATATAAACTATGATGTTAATAGAAAACTACTCATACTTCTCTTAAGCCAATGCTCTACAGGGTATAATGAGGCAAGTTAGGGAGAACGAGAGTTTTAAGAGTGGGCGCGGGTGCGGAAGAGCGTGACGCTGTCGTCGCCGTTGCTGTTGTTGTTGCTGTTGCCGTTGCCGTTGCCATCGCCCAAATCAACGACAATCAAATAAAGTTTAAATACATATTTTTATTTCATTACACACTTGAAGCGAAGGCCCAAAAGACGTGAGAGACGTGAGACGAGAGCTTTGCCCATTGTTGCCAACTGTCTTGAGAGCATTTTCAACAGGCTGACGTTGATAATGACGACGACGACGAAGACGATGATAATAATGATGATGATGAGGCTGATGCGACTGCGACTGGCACTGAAGCTCAGTCTCGAGACGCGAGTTGCGAGTTGTGAGTCGCGAGTCGCAGGTCTGGAGTCTCGAGTCTCCAGTCTGGGGCCCTGCCAAGTGCTAACGATTTGGCAATGGCCACGTTGATGTCCGCAACAGCAGCAGCAGCAACAACAACAACAACAGGCAAATCCCTAAACCAGCGAAGCGTCGAAATATGTTTTTCTTCCCTCTTGTATTTGTTGCCTTGCAACAGTTGCACTAATTGGAGATGGGCATGTGATCGTGATTGCAAGAGCTTAAGAGATTTAGTCTAAAGGAATTGAAGCTGCAAATTATTAAAAACATATTTCCCAAAGTTTAAGCAATGTAACTAGAAATCTTGAACAACTTCAGCTAAAATTCAAATTTGTGTACATTTTATTGGCTTCACATTAAACCAATATACTTCTTTTTCCTTTAGGAGCAGAGTATCATTAACAGCAGCACGAAAAGTTTCTTGTTTCTCTTAAAATGCGCAAGCAGTTCAAGCAGCACGTCTCATGTTTGCGTTTCCACAGTTAACTATTTAGTTAGGAGAGAGTTGAACTAAATTAAATGCATTCCTTTATAAACAATTAAATAAAAACTACGCTATTTATGCAGCTTTAACAGCAGTAACTTTTCGCGTGTACTATTTCAAAAGTCAACTTAGCCCCTAATCTTCTAAGATTCCATTCAAACGCATTACTTCATAACTTCGTACATATGTTATATGTGTGTGTGTTTGTGTGTGTGTGTGTGTGCCTTATAAATAACAATTTGGTTGGGACGCACAATAAATTTGTAATCATAAATATCAATTATTTTGAAACGAGATTTTCGTGCGGACAGCCAGGCAGCCAGATTAGTGCGTCACGTGGCCATCTCTAGTTGGAGATTTCGAATTGTGGCTACAGGTTTTGTTTGCGCCTCTCTTCAGTGCTGATACCCTTTTAGAGGGTATCATGATTCGATCATAAGATATGTAACATATCTGTTCTCATAAGTTATATCTACTCTTGATTATCAGCAATTATATATATCTATCTGTTATATGTTGCAGGCAGTACACAACAGTACCTATATATGTATATGGACTAGATCGTTGCACATATATCAAATTTTAAACTTTTTTTTTACCACCCAAAAAAACCTTTAAAAAAACCCCAATATAAATATATATATACTTATATATATTTTTTATCCCCCAATTAAAAATAATTAAAAACCTTTTTTAATGGAAAACTTGGCTGTATTTTCAAATACCTTTAACCATATTTCTTATATATATCTTATTTCTTAGTCGCAGCAATTATTAGTTGTAAATATTCTCTTAACAAATCTGCAAGTCGAACTTCTTTCTTACAAACATGTCTCCTAGGGACAAAATGGGTCGGCGAAGGCTTCTCTCTTTATCTTGCAGCCACATGTCCACAAGGGTATTAAATTTTCGGCGTGCCGTGGTTGGACGTGCTTTCTTGTGTTTTTTTTTTTTTGGCTTTAACTTTGGCTGGTGCGACTGACCAAAGCGATGGATTCGACGGGAGTCTCGGGACTAGCCTCTGACACCGACACCACGAGACGATGCGGAATGGAGCGAAACGGCAACAGCAACAACAACAACAACAACAACAATGTAACTTGCTGTAACAGCAACAAGCCAGCAACAACAACAACAACAACATTGCTGCGCTGTTAGTATAAATTCTCGCCTTTCATTTTGGCGAGTAGTCACGATTTATGCGAAATCATTATAGGCGAGTTTTTAGTATTTACGACGCGACTTTTATCTGCAGCACAAGGAAGAAGACACTACACAGACCACAACAACTACAACAACAACAACAACAATTTTATATATGTATATATATATATATATTGTGTACACTATAATTGCAGCTGAGTCAATTAAATACATAGATTGCGGCATGTCGATAAGGCATTAACCTTCCCCACGGCTCGAACAGCTTGGCAGGCTTTTTGGCCTTAGCTGTTGCCTTTTCTCCTACAAAATGGCAGGTCATTTCACTTAGTCAAAAAGTGAGGGCTCGCAGAAAGAAAGAAAGGCCCAGCGAACCGGGCTAGCCAAGTGGCATGCCCCAAACGCAGTCGCAGTCGCCGTCGCCGTCGCCGTCGCGTCGCAGTTTAAGTAGCGCAACAATTTATGAAGACATGAAATGACTTTGATGTTTAGCTGCTGCACTAGGGAAGACTTTATACCGGGCCATTCTCTACTCACCCTCTCCCCTCTTCCTTTGCCAGTTCATGACTTGCAAAAGTTAAGTTAAGTTAACTTTAAAAAAAATTTAGCAATTTGTAATTGACAAACCGTTTTTGGGGTCGTGTCTTGGCCCAAAGGTAAACAGAATGAAACGACACGGAAATGATTGAATTGTAGATAACTTTATAATTGTCTCTCGAGTGAAGTTTCAAGTCTTGGCGTAAAAAAGTCATAAGAGGAACGGCAGGTAGAATATCTTGTGCAGCTGACGCAGAGCTTTAAGATTTAAATCTCTTCAAGAATACGAAAAGTCACCTCATACACAGCTTGACATAAATACAAGACAGTGAACACTCGCTAAGAAATAAAACGAATGAATCTGCACTCTATAAACATAAGGCTGTGTGTTATTTCTTGGTTTTAATTTCCGTTCAAATTAATTAAAGACTCGTGTTTGATCATTTTTCACAAAACAACAATTTTTCTTCGTTAACGAAAACCTCAAATTAACTGGCCGCAAAAGTTGTTTTTCTCGATTTGCTGTCGTTTTCACTGGTTCATTAGCCAACAATTAAGCAACAGTTACGAAAAATTAGGAAAAACATTAAGTGTACCGTTTGACCTATAGAAGAATCTGTGGCTCTTCACTTGCACTAGAGATACTTCTATATAAGAATTTCTATGGATCCAATTGGAATCAAAAGGCAAATTTCATAGTAAGTAAATTTGAGTTTAATTTGACTTATTTTAATACTATGCAAAGAAACACTTCATTCTCATTTGCCTTAAATGTCTGCATTAACATAACCTCCATGTTCCATTAGAATGGATGAAAATCTGCTGAGCGAAAAGAGGCTTTTCTTGCACATATGTACATGCCCTGACCCCAGGGCCCATTTGCCTGACCAAGTTGTGGCACCTGAGAAACAGACCAAGACTTTCACTACAGCGACTACAAACGAAGGGAAGGGAGGAGGGAGGCTAACCTTAATACCCCAAAAGAAAAACACTTCACACCCAGACATTCAGTCAGTCAGTCAGTCAGTCAATGGGCAGAGGCCCGGCCTGCGTTAACATTAACATGGACATCAAGCGCGATGAGTGTGTGTAATCAACACTTTTATGTGATCCAAATCCAATTCACAACTAATTACAAGCATCGGAGCGCTCGCAATTAACGGCGGGCATTAAGAGGCGCGTTGAAAAGGCAAATGAGCCGATTGCGATGCGATTTCGATTGTTTATTTAGTTACCTATCGAAATGAGGTAAAACTAGGCTACAAATTGGAGGACTGCTGAATCGATGGGTTTATTGTTGTTTTAGTTTGTTTTCGCTTTGATTCAACAACATCGAAACCAAATCGATTGCACTACATTCCAAATTGATACGTAAATCAATGGACACGCACAGATTAGAACCCCAAAACCTGGCTAGCCAGCACAATTAGAACTGAGTACTGAGTTGTAGTCGAGGCGGAGGCCCGTGCCCAGACCCAGACCCATGTCCGGAGCTAGCAAAGTGGTTTTTCCGGCAGACGTGTTGGAAATTAAAGCAAACGCCGCCGGACAATAAGGCACCACCGACAAAGCAGAGCCCAGGCGACAGTATTAGGCATTAGAGATGAGCAATATTTCCAAGTGAATGCGATACAAAGTTCGAATTCTTCTTCGCGATATTATCTCCAATTCTGGATCAAAGCGAAGCGTTCTAATCTTCTGAGACACCACTGTAGTAGTCCAAATCAATGAAATCACTTGCTGCAGTTATTCAAAGTGCTGCCAGATCGTTTAGAATGCAGTTACAGCGACTGAGCTGCACGTTTAAATGCGCATCTCTAGCAAGTGCACATAGATTTTATCGCATGTGTGTGTGTGTTTGTGTATGTGTCCGTAAGTAGTTTTGTTTATTTACACTTGTTTCAGTCTTTCGCCTGCGTCTACGTTTTTGAGTGTATTTTTTAAGTAAGCGATTAGTGTGCGAGCGTTAAGAAGTGCGTGGAGTGGGAGAGACAATAAAAATTTGTCAGTTGACAAAAACAAAACGATTTCCAAATGAGACATACGAGGCATACATAAGTGGGCAGCCCTGCTCTGTCAATGTATTGGAAATAACAGCCAAATCAACGAATAACACACACACACACACACAAGCAAGCACACACACAAGCCACACACTCAAGCAGAGATAGACACTCAATGATTGTTATTAGTACATTTGCCTTGGAGTATGTACATCTAATTTGCCATTGATGTGTGCATTAAGTTTTGCATTTGTATTGGTAGGCATACAAATTGTCGTAAAACATTAGTGTCCCCCGAGATTAGAGCGGAGACACGGGCGGGCGCGGGCTGTTGTAGATAGGAAAAAGGCTGGCTCATCGCCCTTTTATTTGACATAGGCAATATTTATTGCGAATTCATTTTAATGTAGAAGAAGAAAACTAAACGCAGGCAGACAAGCTTACGCGCGCACACATACGCACGCACGCACACACACACAAATTTACGCAGAGGCTTTCTGACAAAGCGAAATGCCGAAATACGCCATCAAAATAAATAAAAACAACGCACACACACTCATGCAAACACAGAGACAGCAACGCAAAAGCTACGAATTTCAGTAGCACAGCATTCGGCGCTGAGTGCGTGCGAGTGAGCGAATGAGCATACGTAAAGGACAGAGAGCGAGAGGGAGAGAGTCACAGCACATAGACAGAGCGCAGCAGCAGCAGCGGCCGCGGCAGAGGGTTAGTTTAGCGTCCCACCCAAACGTCATGAAATCCTTTGTGTATTGTGTTCGTGAGCGTGTGAGTGTGTATGTGTGTGCGTTTGTTTGTCAACTAGCCAACGGCGACATAAAAATGCTAATACAAAAACTCCAACAAATTGTTGTTTTTGTTGTTTCCTCATTTCGTCGTCCGCTTTTGCTTCTCCTTAACACCTACAAATTGAGTCTGGCAACGCAAAAATGGACACACTTACCGTTTAGTCGCGCACAGTCTAGGTAAATAAAAAGCGCCGCTAATCCAAATGTGTTGCCAAACTGCACAAAATTAAAAACACACACATGCACACATATAAATAGCTGCAGACACCGTTATAAACACATTCAAAATGCTGTCTGCACTTGCAGAAACTTTTTGTATATATTTGTATTGCGCTTTTATATTTCGATTTATATTTTGCTTCTTCTTTTATTTAATTTTATTTTTCTTTTTGTGTGCTGCGCGTCGCGAACGAAATTCAGGAATTTCAAGTGGAAATCTTGTTTGAGCACTTTTTTTGACGGCGACGACGACCTGCGACGGCGACGACGGCGTCGGCGTCGGCGTTGTTGTTAGCGGCAAAGCTGAGAAAACTTTTATTTTGCACAACTACAAAACATAGTTAGAATTTAGCTTTTAGTTTAATTGCTTGCAAAACACGCGCGCGCCTTAATTAAATGCATTCAACTCAAACAAGTTTCATTCAGAAAGTTCTCTGTTTGGCGCGTTCAAGAAGTGTTTTAATTTAGCGTTTTCAATTTCCTTTTATTTCGATTTTCTGCACTTAAACCTCGTTCGTGGTTTAAGATCGCGTACAACCGTCGAACCGACCGCACGCTTCAACGACAAATTTCACAATAACAAAAAGTTAACAGCTGCTATAAGCATTTCATTTGCCGTTTAACAGACGCTGTTATAGTTCGGGAGAGCAATGCGTTGTTGAGAGCGCTCAGCCGCTAGAGAAACGCGCGCGCTGAAGAAAAGACGCGTGCAAAACGCAACGTGCTGCTGCGTTTTTATACATAGCAACATGCGCTCACCCTGTATGCGCTCTAGCAACTTGTAAGCGGCTGCTGTTTTACAGTGACTGACAATGTTAAGCACGAGCAACTGTTATTGACTTAAATGCGCTGTTGAACGTAACTATGTCCGTTCACAATAACGACAAGTGCTGCCAGATGTTCGACAGTGTGAAAATAAACTACAACTTTAAATAATTTAAGTTTATTTTAGCCTAAATATAAATAATGGTATTTAAAATGTTTAGTTATGCAGAATGTACAATTTTTTGTCAACGCTCAGTTTGACATGTTAGCTATGCCGAGTGTGCTGTGTCTACTTTTCCATAGACTGGCAACTCCTATTGTCTGCCAATTGGCGCGCACGTGACTATTTGAAACTATTGCGGATTAGCCGAAAAAAATTAGAAAAAAGGCAATGTGCAAGTCAAAAACAACAAAATTGGCGTAAATTGTGCAGACACGCCTGCAAAAAATTGTTCCTCTTGAACTTACATTTAGCAGACGCCATTTCCTGTGCGTATTTGTTGCTATTGTAGCTGTACCCGGGCGCTTCCGTTTCATATATTTATTTTTTTTAATTCCCTTTTTTTTGAAAAAGTTGACTGGTCACGTTTATTAATCGGCTTAAATTTTCGTTCGGGCTGCGCAAATGCCACGCACTTAACTGTCGGGCACGTAGCCTGCACCTATTGTCATCAGATCGGGCATCTGGGCCGTCGCCAGGCGCTCTAATCATGAGTTATTGTTGTGGAGAGGGTAGTTTATGAATCCAATTAGAATATGATTTCGTATATGAATTTCTGTCAACATCAACAGAAAAATAAACTTAAGTTTAAAATGCTTAACTTTAATAATATAGATACATGTCTCCAGTCAATTGTATCCCATCCTTAAAACTTGACCGAACAAGGCCGGGTAATTTAAATGCCTGGTTTATCGAAGGAAAGAACAAGTCAGTTTGCTCTTTCTGTGCATGTACGTATCTGTGAATCTATGTACATAGGTATGTGTGTATGTATGTACACATTTATGTTAAGACACACATACGTCTGTATGTATGTTACTTGTATGTGTTTGTATGTATGTATGTATGTCTGCATGTATTTATATATACTCGCTTATATCGAACGCACCCCAAAGTTTATTTTAAGTTTTGAATAACTCCTCCTGTAAATCAAAATAAATGTATTTAATAAAAGCGGCCTCCTCTGCGATTCTCATGAATTTAAGTAGCGCTTGCAGGTCCTAAGGCAAAATGGTATGTTTTGTGTTACATTAAAAAGTGTGTGTATTTAAGTCTGAAGGTATGTATGTGTTTATGTATGATGTACATATGTATATATGTATGTATATATGTATGTATGTATGTATGTATGTTATGTATGCAAATGTGTATGTTTATACGTACATATGTGTAAATATATGTATATAAGTATACATGTATGTATATAAATTAATATATATGTACATAGATATGTATAAGAATATGTATCTGTATGTTTGTGTGTATGCATGTGTGGGTGTATTTATGTATGAGTGCATTTATGTATCTGTGCATGTATGAATGTATGTACATATGTATGTGTATGTATGCATTTGTGCATCTTTATGTGTATATGCATCTAGGTATGTATGCATGCACATACATATATGTTCTCTTATACCCAACACAAAACAAGTTTAATTCGTTGCGCTGCAATGTAAAAAACGCTCTACTCCGCGATTCGCATGAACTGAAAATAAGTTCTTTAGATTTTACAGCGTATTTTACTCAGAAAATATTTTATTTTTGTTGTCGTCAAGTACTAATTAGTTTTTGTTTAATTTAACATATTATTATTTAATATAGCTACAAAATAGTATTCGTTTATAACTAGCGCTAATCAAGTCTAAAAAAGCAAGCAGATATGTGATCATCATTAGAATTATTTAAATATATATATATATATGCATATATGCATATGTATATATATATAAGTGTGTGTGTGTGTATTATATGTACGATACGATATTAGTCATTAAATCACAGATGTATTATTATTTTGCGCACACTGATCCGCTTCGCCGACGCCGGGCGTCTGATCCGGCGGCTCCGCATTGAGCACCAGATTCTCAATCGAACGGAATGAGGCATCCTCCAAATGGGTGGACATGGCAGGCGGACGAGGCAACGTTGTGGCAATGCCAACATTCTGCCGTGGCGGCGGCCGATGGCGCACCGAGGACCGCAATATGGTCACCACATCCTCGGCCGTATATGGACGCTGCTGCTGCGGCTGCTGCTCCAGCGTCGACGTTGCCGAAGACGGTCGCTGCAGCTTGCGGCCTAGCGACTGTGAGCGCTGCGCATAGCCAGCTGGGCGCTGGCCAATCTCAATGGATTCGGGACTGCTGCTGGCAGCGGATGAAGCACTGCCCGCAGCCGCAGCCGCAGCCGCGCCCGAGCACGACGGATTCGTTAAAATGCTCAGATAATCGGGCGGTGCGACTGGCGAAGGCGACTCAGCGTCCAGAGCGAGTATGGGACGTGTGCGACTAGACGAATCACCGAGAACTCTGAAAGCAGTTGATTAAGTTAATGTTATACATTAATTCTCACAGGTTCTTGAATTAATATATAACTTTACCTCCGCACACTGCGTCGTATGCTCTGGCGCAACAATTTGGCCAGACGTGCACCCGTGGCCGTAGTGTAGGATGGCGGCGGCGTGTATTTGGGCGGCGCATCATTCTGTACATCATGCTGTACATTGTCCTGTTGCTCCGTAGCCGCATTGCGACGAGCCTGTGCGGTTCTCTGGCGCGCTGCAGATGGACGAAGCGACTCATCGCCCTCCTGAGGCGGTCGATACAAATGTTGAATACGCTGAAAGCAGCAAAATTTGAAGATGAGTATCATAGATTATTATTATTAGGTGAATGGATAACGCGCACCTCGAGTATATCCGGCGGCCCGTTGGTCAAGTAGCGATAGATCTGCACAATGGCCGTGACGGGTATGATGAGCACAATGCCAATTTGTATGAGGCTCCCCATTTTGCGGCTCCAGTAGCTGAAGTAGGACTTGCCGCGCCAGTAATAGAACTGATTGGACAGCGAGGCCTTGTAGTCAATCACTGAGAGCGTAATCAGTCCAATGGGCAGCAGAACATTCCAGGAGAGCGCCAGGAATGCGGACATCGATCCGCACATACGCAAATCGTTGACCAGATCGTCGCCATTGTAGGGGCGACCGCGTATGAGAAAGACGCCAAAGATTTCCGCTGCCCATATGATGGGTATGAACCAGGAGCCGCCTAGCAAAAAGTCCACATAATACAATATGGATATGCCCATTTCGGTGGCAAACGGTATGCTCAACAGCAGCCCGGTGACGCAGCTGAGCAGCACCGAGCTCGTCGAGTTGCCCAGCGCACTCGATATCGGTTTCCACATGACGCACAGCTGGGCGAGGCCGAAGCCCGCGAACATGCCAAATGCAACAGCCGCCCAGATCCATGAGATGACATCGCTGGCCAGCGACAGGACAGCCGGTAAGAGTTCCGTGATGAAGCGCAGCGCCTGAAAACCGCTCTCGATATGCAATATGGTCTTGTTGCGGCGATAGGTCTCGCCCAGAAACGAGGAATAGTGCGGCACCAGCGCACGCGGATACGACAACAGCTGCGGATTCGTGTGCGCCTGCAGCGAATACACGGACGTGTAACAATCCGGTGTCTCTGAAAGGTGCAACAAATATAGTTTATAAGCCGAAACTAAAATTGGGAGTCTTCGGTTACATACCAAACGAGCCGGGCACATAGATGTAGCCATGTTGGCGCAGAATCTGTGCACAGCAGAGCGCCAACAGCGCCACCAGGCTCAAGCCCAGCAGCGTGAGCAGCACCAGGATTACTGCATCGCGTCGCAGCGTCGCCTTGCTGGCGCTGGCATGGGTGCGACTGGTGATGGCAATCACCGAGGCGCCCAGCAGACCCCACGTCAGAAACGTCTCCTGTGTGGCCGCAGTCCACGTATTCGAGTTCACCAGAAAGTCATCAAAGTCGCTGGCTGCAAACACGTTCTAAAAGGAGCAGAAATAAAATGAAACTCGAACTCTCACTTGAACTATTGCTTGAGTCTTAGAGACGCACCTGTAAGCTGGCTGGATCTACGACGCTGATAAACTTGCCGGTAACAGCGATGAGGGCCACCAAGGGCAACGTGTTGATCAGATAGGTTAACTTGCCCAGCGACTTCAAGCCCTTGCAGAGTATGAGGAAGACGGCCGCCCAGATGAGCGCCAGGTAGAACGCCAGCTGCTGGAGAGAAGCGAGATTAGCCGAGATTATGGAAAGACTGGACACCGGACTTGATCTACCTACCCGATCATTGACATGGAAGCGCATGCCGCTGGCATCCGGATGCTTGGCCAGATGCAGACGCTGCAGCACCACAATATTGAAATATTCGGCAACTGTGTGCGTCAGATTGCCCGTATCGTTGGCCGCATCGTAGCGATAAGGAAAGGCCAGCTCCTGCCAGCGATAAACGTTGCGCGTGGGCGTTGGGAATACATCACGCAAATAGACAAGAATCCAGGCAACCGAAACGGTTGAATAGATGGCCAGAAAACACTGAACCATGACCAGAGCAATGCCCACGCCGGAGCAGATGGGACTAATTTTCCACATGGAAACAGGACCCGCCTTAATCTTGGCGCCCAGGCACATCTGCAGCCAAAACAACGGTATGCCAAAGATGATGGAGAGCAACAGAAACTGGAGCAGAAAATTGCCACCATAATTGATGGTGAGCACCGCAAAGCGGCACAGATTGAAGACACCCAGGGTGCAGCCCATCAGCGCCAGGGTGCGACTGGCGGCATGCGGCCACTGGCTATTGAAGCCGCACTTCTCCTGTAACAGCAGCTGCGGCTCCAGCGGCGTCGTGCTGCTGCCGCCGTTGCTGCTGCTGGCACTGCAAATGGTCGTCTGGGTTTGCGCCAGCTCCAATTGATCCAGATCGGCGGCAGTGCTGACTGTGGAGCTGTCGCTGCTGCTGCTGCTATTGTTGCTGCTGCTGGCCAGCGACACGGGACTGGGTATGCGCGAGGAGCGGGCCGAGCTCTGCTCCGAGCACAGTGTGGACATCATGGCATGCGTGGGCGTCTCCAGCGTGGGCTCACGTCGCTGCGTCTGCGCTGGTGCGCTCTGCGGCCGGCTAAGCGGCGATGCGATCAGGCTACGCGCTGGACTCATGGACGGATGCCCCTCGAGGCGACGACCGTACTGGCGCGGTCGCTGCTCCAGCTGTTCGCTAACAGCGCGCGCCGTGCGCTGTTCGTTCTGCAGAAGATTGTCAAAGATGTGCGCCTCCGTGAGCATTTCCAGGGCGCGTTCCTGTCGCTGCGACTCCTCCGACTCCGACTCCGCCGCGGGCTGGCAATCGCCCTGCGAGAAGCTGCGACGCATCTCGCTGGGCAGCTGCACAAGCAGCGTAGAAGGAAGCTCATCCCGCTCCTCCGTCGTCGGGGCTTTGGTTTCGTCAGCCTTCTCCATGGCGCGCCGCATGGACTGACGCCGCCAGACGTCCACCTGGGCAGCCGTCTCCAGTGATGCGTTCGAGGCGGCTGCAAGCAAACACAAAATGTGAGTCACGCACAAAGAATATGAACTTATGCCAATTGTTAATGAGTTTATTTAGTTTCAGCACGACTTTCACTAAGACACGAGATTTAGTTGTGGGCCTCGCTAAATTCTCGGCTCGGCTTCAGTCTGATAATTGGCATGCAAAGTAGTTCATAAAACTTGTTTAGCCACATTTAATGGCCATACAAATTAAATAGCTCTAGCGAACTGTTTAATTATACAGCTTTATTATGCTCTTGCACAGGGTATTATAGTTTATTCATGAAACTTGTAACGTGCATTGAAGCTGACATTTTTACAAATCCATAAAGTAAACTCTGTATGTCTGCGTCTGTATCGAGTGTCTCCGGCTTTTTTTATTGTAATCTATTTTGTTAAAACTTGACATAGTTATTTATATGTGCTACATATGTATGTCAAAGTCGGCCGTGTATCATATATATATGCTAATATGTCATATTTCTGTCATAGGAACTTGTGCTCGAATATGCTAGGAAACTTTTCTTTTGCTTTCTACAAATCTCTCAAATTACAATTTTTATTAAAGATTACCCGGCCTTTTCCGGTTCAAGCTAAAAGTATTCAATCCTACAAAGCCGCTTGCCCTACTTGAATTTACAGCTGTATTTGAACCGGCAACCTCTAGCTTGTCAGTCCGACGCTCATGAATCTAGGCCATGCAGGCTCGTGACGTCACGCTTGCCCCGCAAAGTTACACAATGAAGCTGTAATTGATATTTATCGTAAATACTGTTTGCCCCCAGTTGGAGGTCGAATTTCAGCTTACGTTATGGGCTGCGCACAGTTCAGTACAGATTATTTTATATAAATAAGATCTACAATATCAGAGAAAAGATCCCTTAAAATGAAGTAGTATATGTCTGCAAGCGTATTTCATTTTCGACACTCTTAACACAACTTTTCTTATGTGTTAATTTTTCTTTTACGCTGCAATAAAACTATTTCCATTTACGATATTAAAATGAAGCTCTAAATACTTGAATTAATAGAACAAATAACCAATCAATTAATGTTATTTGGCTAATTAATTTATGTTCAAGAGAACAGCTTGCACAGCTCTATGAAAGAATCTGGAAGGTTAAGAGATAAGTTCCTTTCAGTGTCAAACATGGCTTTCAACTCAAACTGTCCATCCGTCAGAATCATGATTCATCAATTTTATATCTTAAACAAGTTCCGTCAGCTGATTGAATCACACATTTCCGTCACAGCTGAGTTCATGCCCCGTTTTGGATAGTTAGTTAGTTACCTTTGGTGCTGATTGGTGTCAGGCCACAGCTAAAGGTTTTCCGCATCTGGTGTCCACGCTGGAACTCGACATCCTGCGCCGGATGCGCTGGATCCTCTGGTGACTGTTTGTTCTGCTGCCTGCGCTTGCGGCTCAGCGGAAGGGTTCGAGTGCGAGGCTCTCGCGTTAGGCTAGCTTGACCATTGGCAATTGCCAGTGGATCCTCTTTGTCTAGCTGCTCCAGATAGTTATCCAAATCCATCAGATAATCCTCAACCTTGTCGTCGTCGGAGCCTGATGATGGGGTGTCGCAGGTGGAGTTGCAGTTGCCATTGAGCTGCGATGCGCCATGCACATCCAGTATGGCATCCAGCTCATTTAGTACACTGAGCGCCTCATCTGGCACAACCGCTGCCTGTTTGATGGGCGTACTCAAGGGCGGCTCCTGGCTTACGTCACAGAACAAAACGTCGCGCTCATCATCCAAAGATAGCGGCATCTTAAAGCTAAGCGGATGCTGCTGCTGTTGGTGCGGATGTTGCTGATAAAAACTTTGCGGCGTTTGCTGTATCTCAATCAGATCCTCATCGCTGGGTTCGTCGTCGTAATAATCGCAGGCCTGTTTCATCGATTCACTGGACAAACTGTGCGAGAGTCCATATCGTTCGGGTTCTCGTAACGATTCTTGTTGTTGTTGTTGCTGCTGCTGCTTCTGTATGCGTTTCTCTTTAGTTGTTATTGTTGCTGGCAAACTTGCGTAGGCGTTTGAATTGCGCTTGAATTCCCGGCCTGCTGCTTGTTCTTTGCTGTTCATATTGCTCGCATTGCCGTTCAGCTGTTCTTTGGGTCAGTGCTGCAAAATGACAATTCAAATCCTGTAAGTAAACAAGCAAACGCAGTGTTGGTTAGCAGCCAATTGTGGTAGGTCAGGTTTTGCAAGTTCTGCTAGAGATGCGCGTGATCCAGAAAACAGTGAGTGTTACAGCATTAACAGCTGTAAAGGAATACCATAAGATTTTGTATGCATAAACAAGTAAATAAAATTAACGCAAGCCATAACCTATCGTTTGACCGTGACTTAAGTATATTGGTTGAGTACTGCAAAGCGACAGTTATAATCCTGCGATTATACAAGCAGCAATGTTGGTCAGTAACTAATTGCGGCAGGTCAGGTTTTGCAGGTTCTGTTAGAGATGAGCGTAAGCGAGACAGCAGTGACTATTGCACCTGTAACAGCTGTTATTAGTTTAAAAAAAAATATTGACATATTTGGAATTTTTGCAAAAGATATATATACTTAATTAAGTAATGCAAAAACTGGTCATGCATGACCACAAAATGTTTTTAACTCCATATCGCAAGCCTTGAATAGCTAAAGTTTAGCGACTTGTGACTGCGACTCGTGATAAATCACAGGCGCAGCGCAAGCAAAGTTCAGCTCAAGCCTTAACACCTGAATGCCTGATTGGTGGTTTTTTAATTAAATTGTTTTCTTCGCATGATAGCAAAGTGCAATCAAATGCAAACAAGCGCGTGCTTCCAGCTTTATGATATGTTTGCACGTGAGTGGACCTTAGGCGACAGGTAGCAAACAAAACAAACAGCTGTCCATAAATTGTGACAGCCGTAAATAGCAAAATAATACACACATACAAATAAAAAATAAAGAGAAAAATAAATAAAAAGTAGAAGTAAAAAATGAAGCAGCGCGGCGCGGCGCGTGTTCATTCAACTGATCAGGTGAATGTACTTCCGTTAATAACTTTTTTATGCACGGTATGTGCAGGTAAATACATATATATATATACATCATTTTGCTGCTGATTATTGCTGAAAGGGAGTGGCTTGTCTGTGTGTGTGCCAAAATCTATGGACTCTGCGTGTGTGTTTTATATATACATACACAGATCCACATACATAAATATACATATTTGCAGTTGTGTTTGTCTAGAGCAGCGAGATCGCGATCGTTGGCACGTTACCTCGATTAAAGCAAATGTCTTCTCTCATAGCAGCAGCAGCAACAGCAGCAAATACAAGAGTTTCAAGTCTGGTTTTCTTGTCGTTTCAGTTTATTTTGTATATAACCGTGACCTTCTCAGAGTTTTTGTCGCTGCCAGTGTGGCCATAAAATTTGAACACACGCACACAGGCACACTCACAGACACAAAATCAAGTAAGCCTGCAAACGGAGCACAGAGAGATCTCAGCTTTTAACACACAATTGCAATGAGGCCTTTTGTGTGAACCCACCCTATTTAAGCTAATAGAATCAAGCAGCAGAAACAGCAGCGGCAGCTGTATATATTAATTGTTGACTCAAGAGGTCAAATTATTTAGCGAACAGCTGCCATTGATCGCAAATTCACACACAAAGCTGCAAGCGGCAGTAGCCAACAGCGCCTTCGCCTCCTCAGCCCCCCTTAAAGATGGCCTACCTACCGTTAAATTTCGCTCCCGTTTCGAGTGCGAATGCGAATGCGAATACCGAAATGTCGAGTAAAAGTAAACAAAGCAATAAGCAATTAGTGCTGCCACACGAAAAATGTTAACAGCAGCGGGGGGGAATATGGAGGCACTTGACCTTCATGCGAAAATGGTAAACACCCCAAGCCCCAGCTGCAACTTGTTTTTTGTTGTTGCAAAAATGCCACAGCCACTTGCAATTTACAATGAAATTGACATTCAGCAAAAATCAAATAAAACTAGTTAATCAACGAGTTGAGACGCTGCGATTAATACACAGACAGACACAGGCATTCACACACTAACGCACGCACCCCAACAGCTAGAGCGAGATTCAAGAGAGGGAAAGAGAGCAAGAGAGCGAAAGAGCGCAACACACGTCATTTGATCATGATGCTGGCAGCAAGTTGCCATTTTGGCTATTTCTAGCTAAAAAGTCCAAATACTACTATCCAGGAATCTGGCTTTTGATAAACTTAACTTTCCTTTTCCTTACATTTTTACTGTACTGACTAAACTTAGTTTTCGAAAATTTCTCCAAGTGTGGAAAATTTGTGGACAGCTGCATGTGACAAATTTCATTACCATCTGAACGAATTCAAACTTTGTTAAGAAACTAGTTAAAAAAAATTAAATAATTACGTGTTTCAGGGAGTGGGGACAATCTACCTGAAAAGTCAGAAATTGCGAACAAATGTACAAAACTCAGGTCCGTCTTATAAATCTATTAAAGCCGTGATTCAGTATTCGAAAACTCTTTTCCCCAACTTTAGGTTGTTATCAAATCGACTTAAACTTTTTAAAATTGTTATAAAATGATTCACAGAATGCGGAAAATCCACAATGTTGTGTAACGTGGCTTAAAGTAGTAGGCGAATATTTTAATTTAACCCGCCGATAGAAAACGTAGGCGGGTAACACACGCTATTAATATTTATAGATAGTAAATTATTATAGAAACATAACTTAATTCGCAATTCGCTTAAACATTCATAGCTTTTTCTAGCTGTTTTCCTTCGAAAATGTAGCTGATTTTTCATTGCAACTTCTACCAACACTGGATGCTGCTGCTGCAGCAAGAGCAACAAATAGCGAGAGTTTTGTTCAACTGTTTAACACTGTATTTATGTGTCGGTGTGCAACAAAACTGGTACTAACTGCAAAATGTGCGCCTATTATTATTATGTTAACAAAAAATATTGCAAGAAAAATGCATGCATGCTTTGCACGTTTTTTATGTACCATTTCCTTTTCATTTTTTTTTTATGGGCAACAACCACTGCAGACACGAGAAAACAACAGGGAGTACACGACGGCAGAGCGCTGCGGCAGGGGGTTGCAGCTGGGAACGGGCGGGCGTCAACTGCATGCATGAGTAATAGCGCAGCGACGCTGGCAACACATTTCGTATTGCAATTGCAATTGCAATTAAGATCAATATTTAAGTAATGCGCCGGGTCGCAGCCAGCGTTTGCCAATTGCTAAGCAATCGAAAAACAGAAGAGTGCACTAACACACATGCACACAGATGTATATATATGTATATGTATACAAAGTGAGAACGCGGAATTTATTATTTATTTACATACACACATTTGTATGCCAACGTTATAACGGGAATCGCTGCGCTGCTACTGCGTTGTTGAAATACTTTTTTGTAAAACAAACACACACACACTCACACACAGCCATGACCGATGAGCGCGTCCCAGTTGTATGAAATATAACTGTTCTTATGGTAACCGAAAAGCACAACAAAAAGGAAATTTGCTGAGCTCTTAGTTTTTTTATTCTGCGTATTTCTGGGCACAAGCTAAGCCAGTTTTTGGGGGAATACCTTGGGGATTGGTCATACTGAGGTGCTGGCGCCACCTGACGTTTGACACTAAAAACCTGCAGCAAAAGAAAAGAATTCGAAACCACACGACTTTGGATCCTCAATTAAGCAAGAGTTGTGCACACATACATACACACACGCATATGCTGATAGAGAGATTCGTGTGTGTGTGCTTATTTCGAAACGAAAACGCGGCCAGTACACAATTTTTGGAAGATTTTTTTTTCGTAGCGTCAACTTACGAAACGTATCAAGAGTAACAGGCACCACCAATCGCACAAATACAAATGCAATGGAAAGGGGAGCGCGTTGGCGTTGGCGTTACTGCTGCTTCTTCTGCTTCTTCTTGCCACACAATCACAATGTTGCACTCTAACTCTCACTCACTATCTCGCTTGCGCTCGCATACTTAGTAGCAGCAGTTAGCATAATGCATACACGCACACAAATATGTATATACATGTAATACTCACACGCACACACACACACAAATACACATAAGCGAGCGCGCGTATTTGGTATCTTGTATCTTGATTTCTTCTAAATATATCTGCCACAATTCTTTGCGTTGTTGTTGTGCCCGGTACGTAAAAACTTCAGCTTAACTAAACAAAATAATTATTGTGCGCACTTTTTTTTTAAATTCATTTCAAGATCGGAACGCGCGAGACACGTCCGCTTCGTCAAGAAACAGCCAACTGACGAGTTTGACAAACAAATATAACAACATTATAACAGCTAATATAACACTAGAGACGCTAGCAGTGCAACTAAAACTGTAAGAAGCTGTTATTAAACAGTTCAATATTCTCAAAACTGTTGTTATGCATGTTATTGCCTATCGATACAACCTTTTATAGGCGCATTTAACAGTGGCTGTCAATTTTTACAGTTAAATTTGCCGTATATGGAGAAAAATATATCACTTTATACATTTCACAGATTGTTTAACGACAAAAGTGGTGAGACCGTAAGATTCGACTGTTTCTTGTTTCAAAATATGTTCAAGATGCGATCTTGTGAAATTTGTGATCGATAAGCTTCATCATCGACTTAGAAGTGATAACAGTTGTAGCCAATAACAGAAGTTAACCAGAATGTAAAGTTGCCGCCGCTGTTAAGCAAACAGCTGTTTCATGCACCTCTGTTTTGCCGCATTAAATATAACATAAATTAAAATGGAATTAGAGGGTTCCGAATTGGGCACAAAGGAGTACTGGGAAACCAGCTACACGCGAGAAATCAAAAACTACAAAAGTCACGGCGATGTGGGTGAAATCTGGTTTGACGAGGACTCTCAACAGCGCATTGTGGACTGGCTGCTGAAGCAGGAAACCCTCAATAAACAAACAGCACGTGTGCTCGACCTGGGCTGCGGCAATGGAATGTTCCTGATCGCTCTGGCCAACGAGGGATTCACACAGCTCACGGGCGTTGACTACTCACCCAAGGCGATTGAGCTGGCCAAGGGCATAGCCAAGGATCAAACGCTGAACATCAGCTACGATGTGGCAGACTTGACCCAGAGCGTATCCCCAACGCTGGGCACCTACGACATCGTCCACGACAAGGGCACCTACGATGCAGTCAGCTTGTGCCCGGATAATCCCAAGGAGCAGCGTACAAATTATCTGGCCACTGTCGCGCAGTTGCTCCACGACCAGAACAGCCTGTTCATTATCACCTCCTGCAACTGGACGGAGGACGAGTTGCTGCAAAGCTTCGAGCATCTTTTTGTCAAGTATTGCACCATACCCACGCCCACATTTAAATTTGGCGGCAAGGTCGGCAATGTGGTTACTTCCGTAGTGTTTAAGAAAAAATGAACAATAAATAAAATACATTTTTTACAATATTACACATTAACAGAAAGTTATTAACAGTGCTGTCAATTGTCGCTTCAAAAAAGTAGCTAAAGCTAGCGCTGAAAATATCTACATTTGTTAAAAGCAGCTAAACGCTAACGACCTCTGAAAACAGCCAAATTCAGCTAGAATTGAGCTGACTTGGCAGCACTGGCTCATAGGCCTTTTATGATGTTTGCACTTAAAACCGCACTGACTGGGCAGCACTCTTATCTGTAACTGTTACTGCATACACAATGATAATGCGGGAGGTAATTTAACATTCATATATATTTATTTATTATTGTTGTTCCATTTTGGTGTACTGCAATAAATCAGCGGACTAATAACACAATGATTAACAAGAAATAGACAGCTATGGGGCCTTCGTGCAGCCGAATTCTATAAATACCCTTGCAGGCAAACAGCATGTTAAATATTTGTTGCAACTAGCTTGTAAATGATATGAAAATAGAAACTGGGCGGTAACAATCGAATTTGGCTGCTCGTGACATTTGTAAATATTTAATAGGGTTCAATGTTTAAAAATCAATAAGCCCATATAGATCTATATTGTTTTATGTTTTCGTAGCTGCCCTGCTAGGGTATTCTCAACAGTTGAGATGATTTCATTTAAATAAAAGCTCACATATTTGATGCACAGAAATTACTAACATTTCAAGTGCGTTAACTACCAGTTAGCAAACGATAAACAGCTGATAGATACGCCCCCCACCATCACCAACGGTTGTTTAGGCGTTACAAGTACATAGTAGACATTAATTATGCTAGGGTCTTTCAATTAAGGACAAGGTTATGCAGCTGGCATTGCTTCAAGAGAGAAAGGTGCGCACAAATCCTTTAATATCCGCACGACACATGGGACATTTGGACACGCTGGGCGCGCAATTGTTACAGGTGGCTGCGATCAGAGAGAAACACATACGTTCAGTTAAAAAGAACTCGTAGACTGGATTTGGCACTCACCCAAGTGTCCGCAGGGCAGGAAAACAATACCGACATCCTCGTCCAGACACACTTTGCACAGGCGCGCATCCTTCAACAGGCGATTCTCCTCCTCGAGCGAAAGATTGCCATTGGGACTCGAGCCGTTTACCGCAGCAGGCTCAACTGCAGCAGCAGCAGCTTCAACAACCGCTGGCTTGGGCGGCTCCAGTGCAGCCGCTTTGCTCGTGGTGGCCGAGCAGTCAATGGGCGCTGATGGCTCGGTAACTTCCAGTGCGGCGCTGGTGCCGCCTGCATCATCAAATATGGCATGCAGCAGGTCGTCGAGCGTATCGTAGGCACAACCCGAACTGGACAGCTTTCGGGCAATGGTGCTGCGCACAATGCCCACATCTATGCCGAGTGCCAGAGCCTCACAGGCTGGCGGCGCGCACATGGCGCTGCCAATGCTAATGGGTAATTGTGGTGCCGTGGCAGCCGTGGGTGATGCTGCTGCTGCTGCGGCTTTGCGCACCTGCTGCACATACTGCGGTCCCTTGGCGAGCAGCACAAACTGACACTTTGGCGACCATTTGGCGTGCTCGTGCCAGGGCTCATCCTCCTTCTGCCAGGAGCGCAACCCAATGTTGCAGTGAAAGCAACGCACCTGATCGTCAATCTTCTGATAGTATAAGCCCGCCTGGGCCAGTGGCTCAGCGGGCTGGATATTTGTAATGGGCCAGTCGCTAAACGTGCGCAGTCGCGCCTCCATGCAGGCAAATTGGGGGCGTTGCGGCAACTTTGTTGGCTGTATGCCCAGCTCCTCCAGATCCTTGCCAGCGAACTCAATCAATGGACCCATTTGTACACGCGGACAATTGGGAAAGAAGCGTCGATGCTCTTCAAAGGCATTGTCGTTCTTTTCCCATTTGGCAATGACGCCCTTGCACCACACGCACCTCACATGATCCGATTGGTTTAGATAATAGAAACCCGCCTTGGCTAAAGCTTGTGGTGTGATATTCGGATTCTGCAAAGGTTGGAAGCTAATTAGTTGGCAATGCCTGTCACTATTAGAGGGTAAATACAAACGGGCCAATCCTTGAACGTTTCGAGACGATTCGCTTCGATAAGCAAATCCGGGCAAGCGCACTGTACCTGCTGTGTGGTGCCACCGTCCACGACGCTGTTGCCCTCGCAGTCGCTGCTCTGTCCGGCGACGGCTGCGACTGCTGGCTCCACGGGCACATTTCCACAGTGATTGGGCGCCAATACCATTGAGCAAATGGGCGAGGCGCGACGATGTCGCTCGCTGACTTGATCACCGTACTCCCAGTGATCGATGCGTATGTGACACCAGTTGCATTCGGCCTCCAGCCAATTGCCCGTGGCAAAGAAACCATTTTTCACCAAATCTTCCACCTGGACGGGCGCATTTGTTGGCCACTCGATGAACGTCGCATATCGTTCGCTTTCCAATTCCAGGCGACGATCGGTCATGTTTGTGATTCACAAATGCGAATGGTTGTCGCGTGGTTCTTTTGTCACTGCGTTTAACTATGCAATGATGTAATTTGCTCAGCTGCAATTAAACAAAAGAACCAACAAACCAACTGGCTGATGTGAAAATAAAGTTTATTGATTGCCTGCCAGTGTGACCGTTCGCTGCACTAAAATTATAGGCTAACCATTTTATAGAGATGAGCAACATCTACCCTCCTGTGACTCACAAATATTGTCACGCCGTAAATTAATAGCAGTACGACAGCAAAAAGCACTGTTCTCAATATTACTATTAATTAAAATGGGGTTTATGACGCTTTCACTATACTAATTGCTTTAGATCGTCGTAATGTAAAAGAGACCACAACTGGCACTCAAAGTGTGATTTTTTTAAAAGTCTGAGAAGTATTTTGTGTGAATACAACATTCACAATTCGAAAAAATGCTGAAAATCTGATAAAAGTAAATTTGGTATTAAACTGGATATTTAGTACATGGTCACACCACATGTTGCTGCGGTAGGAAAACATATGTTTAACAGGCAAACATATATGTATATTCCCACTATTATTTATTTAACTCATAAAAACAACAATATTCTTGTACTCTTCAACGTACTCATTTTTATTGAAAGAATCACTTAGAAAGACTTGCTGCTTAAAATGGTGAAAACCAAGAGCAAAACGCACGCAGTGCGTTAACGCCAGCTGATTTTGTTGTCGGGTTACTCCTTACTGGAAGTAGGTCCTTGGCTTTCTGTACGAGAACAGCTTCCTGTTGCCCTTGTGGTGGACACGTTGCACCAATGGGAACTTGATCTTGGAATCGTGGAACTGCTTAACATGGACACGACGCGTCTTTGAGGCTGGGATCGATTCCACCTTAATGATTTGGATCGAGTGGGCACGGGCACGATGACGAGCGCCCATGTCACGGTAGCACTGTGTAACGGCACCGCCCACGGTCAGGTCACGGTACTCGCGGTACATGTTGTGTGTGCCCGAACGAGAATCGTAGCGCAGCCAGATGCCAAAGTTCTTGATCTTAATGGGCGATGTTTCGTATACCTGCTTCAGGGAGACAATTTCGCCGGTGGTCTTCTTGAACTTCTTCAGCTGGCGCAAAAAGTACCAGAAACGGGATTTGGCGACAATGTTGTCGGGAGCAAAGATGCGCATCTTGTACAGAGGCGTCTGTGGCTCCTTCTCGCTTGGCAGCTTGCGGCCAACGACCTCGTATTCCTTCAACTGCAAGCAAACGAATATGTTAATAAGTGAAATAATTCCTATTTTTGTGTAAACAAATGCGGCAAGCAGGCGGTCAAACACACACACACACATATATGCATACAAGCAGGCGCGTGGACAGACATGGTTGTTGTTGTTTGTATAGGTTATGTGTTCTTTGAATGCCTATAAATTCAGTTTAATATAGGCTTAGTCCAAAGAATAAGTCACAGTTTAATTACAAATTTGCCATAATGCAAAAGACTTCAGCGGCAGTTCATGCTTAATGAAAGCACGACGTCCGCATTGTCCATACTACGGCGGTTAGCCTGAATTTTGGTGTTTTTCGCACAGTAATTGGTCATTTTCACACAGTCTCTCAATTGCACTTGTTGCCAGCATTGTTTGACTGCCTGCCGCACACATTTTTTGCACAATTTACACTAGTTTTTGTTTATTTTTGGCAAATACTAACCAAACCCTTGGCTCTCATGATGACGGCTCACGCGAAAAAGGAAACGGAAAGAGATGTCAAAATGCATTTAACACTGAACCTAAAACTTATACGCAGTGTTGCTTTCGGACGCCGCTGAGAAGCGTTGCTTTTGGACAGTCACCACAGCGTGCTATTGCTATGTTATCGACGCATTGCGCATCGCTAGACTTCTGCGCGTGTTCAATGGCTGCGAACGTCGATAAAATTGCTAAAAATTTGCTTTTCACGCGTTATTTAAGCAACAATAACAGTAAATACACAAACCATATACAAAACTGATAGTGCGTGCAGCAAATTGCCAATGGCCCAAGCCCTCGAATTAACCAAAAAGTGAGCCCAAAACATAAGCACATCAATAGTGAGCAGAGAAAAAAGAAAATGAAAAGCGCAATGTGAGAAGTGCAAAAAATTTCCTATATTCACAAATTCAGTAGCGCAAGCAAATTTGTGCGCGTTTAGCAAACACGCATAATTGTGAAATTCAAGCGCGTGTTTTTTCGCCCCTATTACGCAGCCAAATGCGCAAAAATATTAGAAAATAAAACAAAAATTGTATAAGCACTGCGACGACGTCTGGCCTATCCACACACAAGAAGGTAGACGAAAAGAGCGCAGGGCAAGGGGTGTTGTTCTTGTTCAGAAAAACGCGCGGCCGCCGCTCCGCTGGGCGCTCCATTGCCTTGCCTCGCTCAGTTGTGCAGCGAGCGTCCGTGCCGTCGGTTGTGGTTGTGACTCCTCTCTCTCTCTGTGTATAGTTGTTTTGCGCGCGTAAATATTGCTGCGTGTCCGCCCCGGCAGCTGCTACTGCGAGCAGGTAAGAGAGACGCGTGCTTAATTATCAAAAAACAAAAACTACTAGAATTGCGATTACATGAGTTTTGATTATCTTCCACAAATTTGATTTGCGCATAATATTTAAAGTTAAATTTGCAAATTTATTTATAGCCAAAAGATTTGCTTTTGCTTATTTCATGCTCCCTCCGCCTCCGCAGCACATTTTGCGCAATTTATTTTGGTATTTTCAATTATCCGATTCTGCTTTGTGTGCGCACTTCGTACGGCACCAGGGCTGGCGAAATAGCTAGCAGAAGCAGCAGCAATGAATTGAAAGAATTCGATTTTCGGTTTCCCTTTTGTTTTGCTGTTGCAAATGGCTGCTTCTAGTTTCTGCCTTCTGTTTTTATCGCTTACCTCGATATTAAAATATGAGGCAGCGAAATTTAAATATATTATATTTTCGTTTTCTTTTGAATCACAGCAGCTGTAAAAAGAAGCTCAACTTAGCAAACGGTAAACACAACGTCGCTGTACGGCATGCAAAGGTAATTAAATTAATCGATTTATATATATATATATCGATAACATGTAATAACGCTCATTGTTTTCGTTATCGCTATTGGCCTGGCAGCGCATAAATGCAAAAAGATGATGGAAACATTGGAACAGCAACAAACAAAGAGTACGCCTAACAGTGAGCCCCATGTGGGCAATACGGAAACGACGCCGGCAGCCAGCGAAGATGATGACATTGAAGAGCATTGCAATGCGTTCGACCTGGAAAAGGAGGAGAAAAACAGCAGCAGTCCCCTACGTGAGCTTAGTCTAAAAAACGTAACTGAGCAGAATGAAGCGCTAAGTCACCTAGAGAATGGACGAGATGCAGAGGAGGAGCCAGCAGCCTCGCAAGAGACGGCACAAGGTACATCTTCAACTGCCGACAGCTTAGACGAGTCTTTTGAGCTGCCAGCCGAAAGTTCTGTGAAAGTGGAGTGCGTAGAGGACGCGGAGGATACAGCTGAGGGTGGCGATGCCGAAGAGAAGCCGTCCACATTGCTCGACGCCCAAAAGTCCCCATTTGACATTAAAGTTGAAACGAAAAGTCCTTTACCCGCGCTCAAAGACGATGTTGCTGACGAATCCTCCTCGCCAGGCATGCCAGATGAGCAACAGAACGGAGAGATTGCGACAGCAGGTTCGCCTGCAATGCCACTGGATACGGAAGCTTCGCTACATGATGAATTATCTTTAGCAGATAACATAAAAGTCGAAGAGAAAAGTCCTCTGCCGTTCATTAGGCCAGATGAAGAAGATGCCTCTTCGCCATCTTTTAAAGTGCCCGAAGAGAATTCTCCGTATGAGCAGAAGAGCATTTGTGAAACATCTTCGCCTGTGTACAGAGTCGTTGGCGAGAGTTTTTCCAATGATGAAGAGGATAATGTTTCACCCACGATAAAAGTGATTGAGAAAACATTTTCACCTGCCCACATGCAAGAGGAAGAAAGATCATCATCGTTTTCATCTGCACTTAAGATCTCTGACGACATTAAAATCGAGGGCGATGAAGATTTTTTAGACCGAGTGCAAAGAAACGACGACGACGGAGAGGGTGAGCAGAAGGAGGAGGCGGCATCGTCACCTGCATTCAAAATCGATGAAGAAGAATTTGCTTCAAGTGCAAACGCAACCGAGGAAAGGGAATTAACATCACCTGCAAAACCAGCTGCGACACCTGTGTATAAAATCAATGACCTTTCACCTGCCAGCATACCAGATGATGATGATGATGATGATGAGGACTCCTCACAAGGATTTAATGCTAAAATTAAAATCGAGGAAGCCGGTCCAAAGTTGCCAAAAATTGAGCGCAAATCCCCCATGGAAATCATCAAGATTGAGTCTGATTCAGAGGATGAAGATGTGCAGGTAGAGGTGGAAAATGATGTGGATGAAATTGAAGGTAATCAAACAACTGCAACTGATTCCCCACAATTGGAGCCACAAATTGAGCAAAGTGATAATTTGATTAAGCAAAAGGAAAACATGGAGACGCCAACGACGCCGCCGCTGGCGTCGCCTAAGGTGAAAATAAATGGCGCACATGCAGCAATCGATGAACTGCAGCCGATGTCCGACCTGGAGCAGGAGAGAATGCAGGATGCAGTACAACAGTCTGTGATAGCAAATAACGAGATAGAAGAGCAGCTGGAGCTGCATCACACCGGAAGAAGAAGTAGCCGTAGCAGCAGCAGCAGCAGCTCAGTCAGCTCCACCTCCCAGCAGCTGGTCATTGATCAGCCCGAAAGCGAGCAGCACCTGCGCAAACAGCAGCAGCAGCAGAGTCAGGAGCAGGAGCAGGCAAAGAATCAGCAATTGTTGCTTGCATTGAAGCGCAGGCGCAGCGGCAGCAACAGCGACAGCGACAACAACACAAAACCAACAGCCAAACAGCAGTGCGTGGAGACGGAGGAGCAACAGCCGTCATCCTTGCTATTGCAGCGTCTGCAGGCGCCAGCGCCGAATAGCGGCGATCTGGAACAGCAACTCAGCTGCTACAAGTGCAATGAAAACAAATTTGATAATATTCAGCAGCTAAATGCGCATTACGCGCAATGCAAGGCACACACCGAAGTAGCTGGAGCAGCAGCAGCAAGTAGCAACAGCCACAAACACGTCAACAGCAGGAGAAGCAGCAGCAGACGCAGCAGCAGCAGCTCTCCCACCGCCAGCTGCTGTTGCCGTGCCCTTGGCGAGTCCCGCTCCTGCCCTTAAGAAAGAGCGCTTCTTTCGCTGCGCCCGCTGCAGCACTGTGCATCAGTGTTGGAACTTTTTTCTGCACATGCGCGAGGTGCATCAGCGTTACATTTGCCTGTACTGTTCGCATGTGTTTGCCAGCGTTGAGAAACTGTCGCTGCATCTGGAGAACAAGCACGACATGGATCAGCGTCATTTTACTAACATTGAGGCGTGGCAAGCGCTGCAATCGCAAGAGGATCGTGCCCGTTATTTGGTCTGTTGCAATTGCCAGGCTAGCTTCGAGCGTGGCAGCCATTTCGACGATCATGACTGCGCTGAACTAATGCAGCCCTGCGCCCTGTGCGGCCAAAAAGCTGGACATGCCAATGGCTGTCGCAATAGCAGCAGCACCGCAGCCACCGCCTCCAACAACAGCGGAAGCAATCGCAAGAAGACGGCGGCGCGACGTAAACGTAAGACGGCCAAGAGCAAGCAGCCGCCCAGCCAGCAGTTGGCCGAAGAGCAGCCCAAGGCAAACACTCAGCAGGAGGAGGACGAATCCAACTGGATGGAGACGGATGCGTTGGTACCTCCAGAAGTTCCAGCACAGCCAACGACATTGCCTGAAAACAACAGTAAGTGAAGGCCTAATCAGCATTAATGTCTAGAGAGCGTACAAAGAAACCATTTGTATTGTCGATATTGAATCTTGACATCTATTTTCTGTTTAAAAGTTCTGTCTGAGAACTTTGGCATAGACCTACTTAGGTTTCGATCCGTACACATTGCTTCTACTGATTATATTTACATAGACCTGCTTGGACTTTAAACGTCGATCAATTGACTGAAGTCCATACTTGAGAATTTAGTTTCCGCAGACAGACTCAGTTAGCATTTTGATCAATTTCACGCAAATGCGTGGAAAATGGATGAAAAACTGTTGAAACCCTTCTGTTTTATTCTCTTGCAACAAAGATCTTTTAAAAACCAACAAAATAGCATTTCATTATGTGTGTAAATATTTATAATTACTTGCGTAAAACGGCGACTTTTTAAATTCACCTATACGGGTGGAAAATGGGTGAAAAACAATTTGTACGCTTCTCTTCGCATTTAGCTACTCTGCTCAATATAATTTGAACTAATCAATTAAAATAGTTCCAGCGCCAATTGAAGTTGCGCCACAAGAGGATGCGGCGCCCAAGCTGGTGGTGCCGAAGATGATGCTGCGCGTGCCGAAAGAGTTTCAGAAATCCGTGGACGCAGCGCTCAGCAGCACAGACACCGAGGAGGAGGACAACGATGAGCTGGCGACATCAGCAGCAGCAGAAGCTGGAGATGCAGGAGAATCCGAAAGCAGGAGCAGTGCGGTGCCGCTGCTTACCGTGGATGCAGTGGAGCAGCAGCAACAGCAATTGCAGCCCATGTCATCATTATCGGAGGACACAGAAACCGCCACCGAGACAGCGTCCACATTTCAGGAAACGGCGCCCACAATGCCCGCGAATGTTTCACTAAACGAATTGGAGGACGACGAGGATTCGCCGGCGTTAAAGCTTCCGCTGGTGCTGGCCGAATTCGAGCGCACCAAATTGGACATAGAGCGCACCATGGCGCTTATGGTGGCCAAGAGGGAGCTACAAGAAGAGCAGCAACAGCACCGCCAGCTGCGGCAGCAGTTGCAGCTGCCAACTGAAGCCAAGCAGCAGCGTGGCCGCTGGTCATTAACGCCGCCCGCATCCCCGCATAATAATCCCATAAATGAGACGTTGCATGTGCCAAAGGCTCAGGTGCAGCAGGAGCATGAACAGCTGTTGCCGCAAGGTGAATCGGTGGAGCCAGCTGCCGAGCTGTTGCCTGCGCCTGTACCGCAGCGTCGGGATACGCTGGGCAGCGAGTGCATGGAGCTCGATGATAGCTTAAATGAGGAGCAAAATACGCAGCAATCGGAGCAGACAGAACAGTCTGAGCAGTCGGAGCAACTGCAACAGCCATTGGACGCAGAGCCACCGGCAAGCGCAACGCCGCCGCCACCACCGCCGCCCGCCGATGGCATCGAGGTGGCCGGCCCGGATACCCACACAGTTGATCTGCAGCTGGACAGGCCGCTGGACAAATTCGAAATGGTCGACTTTGTGCGTCTATGCCTCAAGGCTGTCTATCCCTTTTGCCTGTACTGCAATCATGCGCGGCGCATTGCGGTCAATGCCAAGCAGCTGGTGCTGCATCTAATTGCACAGCATCGGTTCACGGCCACCGTGGACAGCATCACGGCCGAGGAGCTGCAGGCGGAAACTATAGTCGCCAAGCTGAAGAGCTACTTGCCCGCCCTGGAAGGCAATCACTATCTGAATTCCATGAGCTGTTGCAGCTTGGAGCAGGGACGCTTCGTCCAGCCCTTCAATGAGCGCATCTACGAATGTTTCCAGTGTCGCTATGTGACGGCCACGCACAAGGAGCTCTACACGCACAATCGCCGGCTGCATATCAAGACGAACATCACGTGCTGCATGTGCCGCTTGAATTTCTTTAGCTACAGCGAACTGCTCTGCCACATCTGTCCGGGCGTCGCGACGGGCAACGTCTTCGATGTGCAATTCCGTTGCTGTCTGTGCGAGACGGCGCCTCTGGCCTCCGCGTTCCGGCTGATGGTGCATCTGCGGAAACAGCATCAGGCCTGTGATATCTGCCTGGAGGATTGCCATACCCAGGCCAAGCTCTCGGCGCACGTGTGGAAGCACAAGCTGCTGCATCTCTGCTATCGCTGCGGCATTGCGTATCGCAACAAGCAGGACATATCCAAGCATTTGTTCTGGAAGCACGGCACCGAGAGCACCAGCTGCAAGCGCTGCCTGCAGAAACGCTGGCGTCATGTCTATCACTTCTGTGTGCCCGCCGCGCAATTCACGTGCGAGCATTGCCAGTTCACGTTCAGCAAAGCCATCTATCTCGAGGTGCACAAGCGCCAGCATGTGGGCGATTATCGCTATGCTTGCAATGAGGAGCAGTGTGACGAGAAGTTCGTTTCGCGTAAGCTGCTGCTGAAGCATGCGGCACAGCATGAGGTCAAGCAGCTGGATGACGACGAGGAGGAGGAGGAGGATGAGTCGTCCAAGGATCAACTGACCAAGCTGAAGCTAGAGGAACAGCGTACATCGAGCGCAGCTTCAGAGCAGCCCGAAAGCAATGGGCAGCATCTAAAGACGGAGAACGAGTCAATGTCATCACCCAAGTCAGAGACAGCACATCAAGTGGATGGCGGAAAACTGAAAGACAAAACGTCGCTGCCAGCACTATCGGGCGCACAGCAGGAGAAGGAGGAGCCGACGCCGCGTAAGCGACGTAAGAAGGCCAAGCGCAACAAGGCGTCGCTGGAGGACCTTAATCTCATTGCACCCAATCTATCCGAATCGGACAGTAGTGACGATAGCGATTCAGATGCCGGTCGCAGCACAGGCACACTGCAGGAGAACCAGGCTCATGGCACGCTGCCCATGCGTGCGTCTGTGGATGATCTGGACATGCCCAGGATAATGCTATCACCGGCCTCGGAGAGCGATAACGAGGAGCCGAACAAAGAGTTGATCAAGTCAGAGACAGAGCCCAAGCAGGAGCAGCAGCCGCTGAAAGCGGAATCAGAAACGGAATTGGCTGATGGGCAAAAGCCCAAGCTGGAGGCGACAGATGCAGCTGGCGAGACGCAAGAAGTGCCAGATATATGGAAAAATCTGTTGCAAAATCAGCCGACTGCAGTGGCCAAAAAGGAGCCGGAGGCCCTGGAAGTGCAGCCGACGGAAGAGCAGCTGCGTCCCACGAAACTGCATGTGGCCTGCTCCGATCATGACTATTGCAAAATGCAGCGCACACCGCCGCCCACGCCGGTGCCCACGCCCGAAAAGCCAGCGCGTGCGACGCCAAACAAGCCGAAGCGTAGCGGGAATGCCGCCTCCAGCGATAGCGACAGCTCCAGCAGCTCCAGTTCCAATTCAGACTCAGACAGCTCCAGTTGCTCGTGCGGCTCCAATTGTAGCTGCAGCTCCAGCGGCAGCAGCAGCAGCGATGATGACTCCGACAATGAATCGCAAACCTCGCCCAAGAGCCCCAACAAGAAAGTGGCCAAAAAGAGTTCGTCGGAACGCATCCAGGAATCACAGAACAACCTCAACAACAACAGCAATAACAACAAAAACGAGGAATATGTAAATGTGACGAGTAACAATGAGGAAGAACTGCGTCCGGTGATGCCATCGCCCAAAGCGCCGCTCTACAATGAATCTGACTTTGATACGGCCGTCTCCGATACGGATGAGGAGTTCTACGATGCACATCCGCAAAAAATGGCCAGCGAGATGTTGGCACAGAAGCGTCTGGCGCTGCTCTCGGCCCAAGCGACAGAGGTGCAGCCGCAGGACGGCAATGGCAACTATGGCATTGTGGAGAACAGTCGTCCGTCGACGCCATCTCTGCCGGAGGAGGCAGCTGCCTTTGCGGACAAGCGTGAGCGTGTGGCCAAAAACAAGAAAAAGAAACGTGAACGCAAATCCACATGCAAATCGATGAGCCAGACCAAGATGATGCCCACAGGTGTGCCGCAGATGGTGCCGCCGCAACAGCTGCCGCTGGGCTTAACCGCAGGCGCCGCCGTCGCCACCCTCGCAGAAGCCATATCGACGTCCCAGCAGCAGCAGCAACAACAACAGCAACAAATGCTGCTGCTGGCGGAATCGACGCTGACGCCCATCACACATCGGCCCAGCTGGCAGCCGCGCATGAGCGAGGGCAGCAGCTGCTCGGATGCCGATGGCCAGCTGAAGCGCTCGAAGCGCACAAGGCGTCCAAATAAATTCTATGGCTATACGAGCGATGATGAGAACATGAGCAGCGTGTTGGCGCCTCCATTACAGGTGGGTATGCAGCTAATAAAGCCGCAGCCGCCGCCGCAGCTAACCTGGGCCAAGGAGGATCTGCCAACGCCGCCCAAGCAGCAGCGCAGTCGCAGCAATCATGGCGAGCATCATAATCATCACCATCATCATCAGCATCAGCAACAGGAGCCGCAGCAGCATTCGCATCAGCACAGCAATGGCAGCACACGGAAGCGCAACAGGCGCGCGCCACTGGGCGGAGCCGGCTCCGGCAGTGCCAGTGCGAAGCGCGGGGCCAAGCGTGTCAAGCAGCAGCCTGCGATGCCAGCGGCGGCGACGGTGACAACGCCGCAGACGGAGCAACTGCACCTGCCGCCCATACCCACGCTGAAAATACGGCCCGCCCTGCTGCCCGTCAGCGCGGCGCCCAGCGACAGCAGCGATAGCAGCTCGGACGACGAGAATGCCGAGATAAATGTGACTAGTCTGCTGCCGGCGCCCATACAGGCGCCGTCCGTAATGATGCAGCAGCTGCCGGTGGCCGTGGCGCCGGTACCATTGCCAACGCCGCCACCGCCGCCGCCGCCCGCGACAACCGCCTTCAATCAGCCCATACCGCCAGCGCTGCTGCCGAATCCTGACTTTGCCACGCTGCAGTACTTCAAGGCGAATAATATACGATATCCCATACGACCACCGGCTGGGGCACGACTGGCCCGTGAGGGTGAATCGGTTTATTGCTATTGCCGTTGCCCCTACGACGAGGTCTCCGAGATGATCGCCTGCGATGGTGATAATTGCCTCATCGAATGGTTCCATTTCGAGTGCGTTGGCATCATGGTCGCGCCGCAGGGCAAATGGTTTTGCGCCGAATGCCGGCCCAAATATTCCGAGGGCCTCTATCCGGGCGTCAAGGCCAAATAAACTGACGAACTGTGTACATAGTTCTAGACAACCCTAGGTTAAGGTTAACAAAATCCTAAATACCCTTTACATATAAAAAAAAAAAACCAGCAACAACACCCACTACAGAATGGATTACGCTTATTAAATGTTAAAAATCATATTCGATGTCTCTCCAAAACTTCGGATCGATACAAAAAAAAAAAACAAAAACTAAAAAAAGAAAGATTTACAAAAAAATATTACATTTAAAGTAAACGCTAAGGGAAAAGCAGATAATATTATGGAATATAAATATATATACCCAGGCTCAAAGGCGTCATTCGCGACTTGGCTGCAGCATAAACTAAGCTAATCTTAAATAAATATCTTTAATACACACACACATATATAATACACTTACACACATGTATGTAATTTAAAGATATATATATATATATATTATATTTTTGTAAATATTTGAGAGTTGCATATACGAATCGTATATATATATATATATGTATATGCAATTGTACAATACTTGGCTCATGCAAGATCTATATAAACCTTTAGACTTAACTCTAACCCAGCATCAATAGTTATAAATATGATTATGATAAACTCTAATGACCTATCGCTAGCTATATGTAAACAAACTAAACAGAAAAAAAAAACATAAAACAAAAACTAAAAAAAAAAAACAACAAAAAGCAACATCTAATTGCAAACGAGATGCGAGAAATAAACATTCAGTAAGTGAACCATAAACTAAGCTTAATTGTTTTTCATGATTTTAGGAGTTATTTTGTTCGGGACCCCCCCAAATATATTCGCCACGGGAAATTTTTTTTTTCCCTTCTAATTTTTTGCCCCCCACCCCGGCCCCAACCGCGCGCGAAAGTTTAAAAAATTTTTTTAATCCCCCCCCCCCTTTTTTATAACCCCCCATATTGTGACATCAAAGGCCACAAAATATTGCCTGAGGAAAATTTTTTTTAAAAAAAAATTTTTTTTAAACCCCCCCTTTTTTATTTTTAACCCCCCATAAAAACACTAATAAACCCCAAAACAAACCAAGAAACGGAAAAGTTTTAATAAAACTTTTTTTTTCAAACCTCCCCCCGCTAACTTTTCTCGCATTAAAAGTGCAGGTTTGTCTTCGTGCCGAGATAGCCTTTCTTCCTCGTTTTAATTGAAATTGAAATATGTAGCTAAGTCTGCTTTTAAACTATTATAAAACATTTGCTGGAACTGTAGAACATGCCCCTTTTTAATGGATCCCTGATCGGACGCCAATCTTCTGATCCACTGGAATTGAAATTGTTATTACTGACGATATTAAGAGATTAACTAGCTTAAAAGCTAAAAGAGATTAATTAGCTTAAAAGCTTAAAGAGATTAACTAGCTTAAAAGCTTAAAGAGATTAATTAGCTTAGAAGCATAAAGAGATTAACTACATTAAAAGCTTAAGGAGATTAACTAGCTTAAAAGCTTAAAGAGATTAACTAGCTTAAATACAAACAAATATTCTGTATCTGTATTCAGGCTCGTGTCCCTGTACGGGCGCCAGTTTTTTGACCAACTAAGGTCTTAAATATGCAAACTTATAAATGAGGTTACAAGGATTTGAAGCAACATGCACAACAACTTATTTAACAACAAGCTAAACTTCATTGTATTAGTAGATCCCGTGCAGCCCTGCTCGGGCCAGGGCTAGATCGACTCGACTATTGATGCTTTTTATATATATATATACTTTATCGGATCGGATTTACCTTCTTCGGCCTGTTACATGCATTTTTACAAAAAGATCATATCCTTTTTATCCATTTTCAATGGGTTCAGTGTATTAATTCTGCTATTTAGCATAATCAAATATAAGACAGTTTTAAGAAGGTAATCTACAAAATTTGCAAAAGAGATCTAGAGAACACTCCGATTAAGCTGCATTTACCCAACACTATATATCCATAACACTTGCCAAAACATCGGAAGCTTCAGATATAGATTATATATATTATATTGTATATATCACAATTTAGACCCAATTCAAGCTAACATGTTAGAATCTGCTAATCGTTAAATTGCAGTTGGGTTTAATATCCTATAAAAGCATTCAAAAATCTTGACATGCTCGTCCACCCACTCCTGATTATGTTGAAGTAAATGCAAATAAGGCACGACAATAAAATTATTCTTGTTGTAGCTGATGAACACGAACGGCGTGTGCGCCAGGGTCATGTGTGGGGTCATCCAAGCGACGGCGTCAGCGACAGCACCCAAAACCAAAAAGGACACCACCAACAGTTCGGGTTGAGGCGGGGCTCAGGCCCTTTTAGCGTGGGTTTGTTTACCAAACAGCGCGTTGATTTAATTGCCAGCCCGAGGGCAGTTGACGAAATGCAACGAGTGCCGAGTGGTAGCTAAATTACGGCCAAAGGTACAGGTACACAGGTACAGGTACAGGTAACAGGTACAGCTAACGGTAAAGCGTGGCCAGTGGCCAGTCGCGTCTAGGTGTGCGTGCATAAAAATTACCATAAATCTGAGGTGTGTGCCTAGCCTTTATATGCGCCCTGGTGAACTTGAAGAGCTCAGTTCGTGTTGAGTTGACGTGCCGCGCAGTCGAATCCCTAAGCTCTACGCTCCTTCAGCGCGCCACAAAATTATTTCTAGTGTGTGCGCTAGTGCTAGTGTGTGTCTGTGTTTGTGTGTGCCATGTGGCAGCGGCGGGCCAAACCGACTCGAGCGCAATTAGTCCAAGTGTTTAGAGCCTGTGTCCAGCCATGGTGCGACGCGCCTCGAGCGTGCCGCATCTGAACAATAGCGGTGGCAGCAGCGCCGATAGCGTCAACGCGCGCGGCCGTGCTCCGGCTGGCGCTGCCGGCGCGGCGGGGCGTGGCAGGCGGGGCAACAACGCCGCCGGCAAGGCGACAACGCCGACGCAACAGCGCCAGAGCTCCGGCAGCTCGGGCAGCGGCAGCCGTGTGCCGCGCTCCCGCAGTCTGACCAACGGCATGCGGCGACTCAGTCCGCAAAAGGTCGGCAGCAGCGGGGGCGGCACGGGCGGCAGCTCACGCAATACGCCGTACTTTCTGCGTGCCCGTGAAAACGAGTAAGTGGCTGTGTTTTTTTTTTTTGTGGAGAGGAGCACTGCGATGCTTCTCACCGCAATCAATAGCTAGAAAAAAGTACAGTAAATATTACCTAAGTGTGCTGGGCTTCCAATTTGTTCGAAAAGAAGTGCGTGTAAAGCGTTTCACCTGCTGACTCACAGCGGAAACTCCGCTCCGGGGCAGCCCGGGAATAAATTCAAATAATAATTCTCACAATGCTTATTGCCCCTTCGACTTACCTGACACTTCGAGCTGTTCAGTTTGATATCTGTTCAAAATTCCTTCTTAACTAACACTTGAAATGCTTTACGCATTGTTTTTCAACACTATTTCCTGGAAACATAGATCTTAAATGGTTACCGAAAGTTTCTTTTCGGTTTCAAAAAGAGTTATAAACTAATTCTGATTTGATTCTCAGTCCTACTTTAGATTGACCAAATAGTATATATACTTAGTTTAAAATATTCATAAACTCAAAATTATATAGTTTCGTGCATAAAGGTCAATTTAATTTAATAGCATACTTCCGAGAGCTGACGTAGCCTAAAAGCCTTGGCAAGTGCAGAAATGACGCGCATTTAAATATTTATAATTCAGCAATAAAATGATTTGTTGGCCAAGTTATATATTTGCATCCATCGGGTAATAAAACTACTTAATAACCTGACCAGGGGCTGCCAACCCTTGATGAGGCACCATTAAAAAAAAAAAATAGAAAAGTAGAATAAGGAAGAGGGTGGCATAGGCACAGGCTCGGGCATGGGCACGGGCACATGCACCAGGCGTAATGACCACGCACAATAAGCCGAGAGAGAGGGGGGCAATCAAATGGTCAGACAGTCAGACGGACAGACAGACAGTTAGACGGACAGCTCGTTCAATTGGTCATGTTTTATATTTAAACAATTAGTGGCGCTCTCGGGGAATTGAGTCTGGGTTTGGCCTGCGGCCACGACATAAATCGATTTTGTAATTACAATCGACGAGTCCTGTCCGGCCCTGTCCTGTCCAGTTCCTGTCCAGTCAGGTCCTGCATGACCCGCATTGAGAGCGAAAGTGACATATTTATGTTTGGCATTCGAGCTGTTTGGCTAGGCATTGTTGCGGCACAGTGATAGTGACAGCCAAGTGCTGCCCATTTATTCTATAGTAGAGTCAGTCGCATTTGAGGTTAAGAACCTGCCAGTTCCTTGGGTTAAGTTGGGGGCTAAGCTCTGGCCACAAGGCAATTTAATTGATTGGCAGCCAGTTTGGGGCTATAACAATTATTATAACCCATATCCGGTGCTTCAAATTCCAATAAAAAGCCTGTGCTACGATTCGCAACAACTGCCTGCTGCGGTTCGTGAACCAAACTCAATATCCTTGAAAGGGGTTTGAGCTAGGTATTGGTTCAAACCTTTGCTTGTCATATTTAAGAAAAGTTTGACACTACGATTCCATTTTAATTTATAATTTCCCCTTCCATTGAAAATATTGGAAGCTTAGAGAATCTACTTCAAAATGTTGTAAGTCGCATTTGCTTTGTTTAAAGTTTTGGCATAGAGCTAGATAATGAATGGCAATGCGAGGTTTGAACCAGCTCGGCTCAAACCCGATTGGCTGCCTTGTTTACGATTCAGGCTTATCTATGGAGCTTTTAATAAGAACAGAAGAAATTCAAAGAAAGGTTTTATTTATTATTAGTAAGCGGTTCAAGCCCGCTTAATAGTTTGACTATGAATCCGAATTCTATTTCGGCTCACTTCAATGGAATTTCGTTGCTTTATTATCGCACATTGGCTTAGATTTCGCTGCTTTCTCGTATCATTAGCGCTCCTTAGAGTTGAATTTGAGTTGGCTTGCACTATAAATTATTCATGGCACATTGACTTAATATCTGGCATTCGGCACCTGCTATTCTCTATTGAATTTGGCATGTGATTCAAGTGTTTGTTCTGCGCAGATTTCGTGCCATATAAATATTGTATGTCCACTTAATGTTTATTCTGCTGTAATGTGTCGCTTGTTGTTGTTGTTGTTGCTGTGGTTGTTGTTGTTTTTTGTGGTATTGTTTGCACAACAAATAAATAGTAACGACCCCCAATTGAGCCAACGAGCCAGCACAACAACAAGAAACTGCAACTCTCACTTTTATTTGCGCTTTGTTTTTTCATGCATATGGAAAACGTATATATATATATTTATATATATGTATGCATATCTGTATAATCGTCTGGGTATATATCTACTAATAACCAGCTCGTGCAACGTTAAAGTTTAGGCAACGAAATGTCAACTTTGATTATCTGTGGCACAAGTCCGTGTCCCCGTTGTTCCATGTATAATTATGACCTAACCCCCGTGTTGTGCATTCGAAAAAAATAAAAACAAGTAAAAGTGCTCTAGGCGGGAGTGCGAGAAGGGTATATACTCGCTTCAAACATTCTTGCATACTTTTAGGCATATAGGAAGCTTCTTTCTCGCTCTATCACAAACTATGGGAATAAATGTTCTTGTATAACTCGGGTTTTGATGGAAGGATCTATATGAAAATTTTAGGGCTTAAATATGCCATCAAAATATGTGTAGATACCAAAGATCAAGGCTCTAGCTCATGAAAAGAGTTTTATTTTAATCTAAGAAGAAAGTTGGGAAGATTCTAAAGGTAAAATGCCCCTATACCAAAAAAGAACCTACTAACCAAGTTTTGTGTAAGTAACTCACATAATATTCAAGCAAATGAATTCGCAAAATCGATAATTATCGATATTGTGTATATCGAAGAAGCTATCGTTAACTCTCAGACGACCTCAATATACTTCTGCGTGTTACATGCACGGGCACAAAACCTTTATGCCCTGTGAAAGCATTTTCAATGGCTTCAGGGTATACAAAAAATCCATAAAAACACAACATATAGCTCCATCGAAATATGGCTGGGCGTACGGATTATTAAAATGCAAACTGCGCACAAACTATAGACTTGTGGAGTAATAATGGATACGAATGGGATATATGGGAATTCATATATCAATCAAGTGACAATCAACGCGGACATTAATCAAACTGCATTAGCATGCGTGTACTCTTATAATTATGACGCCTATAATAATTATCTAACAACAGAGTTGGGGCAAGACGGGCAGACACACACACACACATATATCCCATCGTATATATAGCTCATCCATTAAATTAACAAATGTTATGGGTGTCAATTTGTAGCTGTGTGTGGCACGTGCTGATGTCTTCTAATAAACACATATGACTACGTATTTTCCCTACTTTCTTGGAACAGCTAATGAATAGACAACATTTCGCTCGAGCTCCCGTTCTCCCATTCTCAGCTCTTGTCACTTAGACAATGTGCATTAAGTTGAGCTGCGGGGCGTGTTCCCAAAACAGGAGTTAAATTGAAGGACTCTCATTATATATATATTACCCATCTAACCAGATCTACAGAATATCGTCTAATGCCTGCTAATGCATTGCTGTAGTCATATAATAAAACTAATTTATAGCCAGGCATTAAGTACTAAAGCCCATTTGTCTAATGAAATATGCAATAACTGAGTACATCTGCTTATAAAACAATTCGATTGACATCAGGTATGTGTATTAGCTCAAGTTGAGTCGAGTGTCCTTATATCATAGGCAAATCTAGTTCAATACATTGACCAAATTACATTCGAGCTTAGGTAACTATGTTTTCGGCGACGAGAACAAATCTAGATGCTCGAGTGCTCACACTTTCTCTCTATTGGGCTTATTATTCTAAATATTTCATCAATATTCCTACCCTAAATATAGAATAAAACATTCAATATTATTTAAACAATAAAATTATTTATGCAAATGAAATCGAATTCATTTCCTTTTAAGAAAATTCTAAAATATCTAAAAGTTCTCTAGCATTTTATAGTCAAGAGAAAAGTTTAGTTTAAGGCATCTTCGGATAACTTTAAATAATATATAATGAATAAAACTAACTTCAATATTTATTGAAGAACTTCCTAGCTACTCTATAGAAATGGCATAGTTATAAATAAATTTTTAATTTCTTTTGGGCTCAGGTCTTAGGCCTCACCCATTCGGCCCAATCGACCCCCGTTCCCCCGGCGACTCTCTAAAAGTGTTTGTAGTTTATTGAGTGCTTAGCATTCATTTGGCTGTGAACAAAAGTTGATTGAACCTTTCGTCTTTGGGGCTGGTCTGATCGACTTTGGGGTTAAAGTAAACCACCTTGATTCGTGCTTGGGTTCCATTTTGTTGTGGCGTTGGCTCCTCCTAAAATATTTACCAAGTGGACACAAGACCAAGGCGTAGATTATGCCTGATTAATATATTTAGATATGTGCTTAGTACTTATCGACTTTGTATATGGCAAGGGAATCAAGTTTTGTCGTTATTGCATTAATATTTAACAAGTCATTTTCGTGAAAATGTCAAATGTCAGCGCTATGGATAACCGACGCACTCCACAATTCCCATATAACACATACGCCGTGTTGTCCGTTCAAAATAAATTATTTGCTTGAAATAATTCCTAGGCTCGTTCTGTTAGCTCGTTAATTGCATGACAATTGAACTCTTTTCTCTGAAACCAAAACAAACAAATACCTCAATCAATATTAAGGTTTCATGGAAATATTTGCATTTGCATAAAGCTCTGAAATTCCATTGAAACAAATTTGTTAATCATATTAAATCACGCTAAGGCATTTCACACGTTACGCGAAAACTAATTAGTCTAAGAAAAAATACCGCAAAATAAACCAAAATTTCTGCTTGTTTCTGCCCTTAACCTTGGCTATTTATGGGGCAACAGCAAGTTCAAGGGAATTGACCACAACAAACAAAAACTCATAACAATAACGAAATTTACGTGTGCCTTCACGCGGAGATTCCCATTTAGTTAAAACAATTGAACTAATCGCTGCGCTATGCCACGCACTAGCCGACCTTCGAGCAAAAGTTGTCCACTTAAACGATTTATTAAAGCAATTTAACAACAATTCACTGGGCCCAAAGGCCTGTCAGCTAGAGGGCATAGGATGGAGCTGCTTAAAGGGAGGTAGCTGGTTCCAACTCTTCAAAGCGGGCCATGAGCTTGCGGTTGAATAGGAAGAGACCAAGTTTATATAATAGTTATAGAATGCAAATTCAGTTCAATTTTCAAACCGAAAAATAAGTAAACTCTGTAAAAGAAAACAATCTTTAAATTTATATGACGTTCCATGCCCTCGCGCCCCGGCTCAAATTTGCATTCACCTATGCCAAACTATTTACAAAGTTCGTTTGGCGCACATTTAAACGATTCCTTTAATTTGCACTCTCTATGTAAATAATTGAGTTAATTTTTGAATACACACAGAATTGGCAGTGCGGACACATTGGAAATTGTGGCCTCCAAGTCCACGGGCACCGGCAGCGAGGAGCCCTCAACGCCCGAGGATAACATCAATGTGGTGGTGCGTGTGCGGCCCCTGAACGAGAAGGAGAAACGCGACAGGCACGGAGCAACATTGCAGTTTCCCGGCAATGGACAAGTCATTGTAGGTGCCTAGCTGGACACGAAGCATTGAGCTCATAAGTAACATATGTATACCCATTCCTTGAACAGATCGAGGGCAATGACACGGGCGCCAAGCGTTCCCACAATCGCGACAGCGTGCGGGTATTCACGTACAATGTGGTCTTCGAGCCGGGCGCCACGCAGGAGGACATACTCGACTATTCGGGCATCAAGCGCATCATTGAGATGGGTATCGAGGGCTTTAGTTGTACGGCATTTTGCTACGGACAGACGGGTTCCGGCAAGACCCACACTCTGACCGGGCCACCGGATTTGGTAAGCTACTAACTAGCTAGTATTATCTAAGGTACATTAATTTGTTTATCTTGCAGTTTGTGGGCAAGCCCAATCTAAAAGATCCGCGTCATGGCCTGATCTTCCGCTCGTTTTTGTATCTCTTCCAATTGATTAAGAACCGCAAGGATGTCAACTATGTGCTCAAGGCCTCCTTTATGGAGATTTACAATGAACGGGTAAGTTAATATACATCAAGATTTTAGATAATGAAATATACTGAGCTCTTACTGTACAAGAGGTCTATAAACGAGAAAGTAAACATATCTCCGGCACGCCAAAGATTCAATATCCTTGTAGACATTTCCCTTCTGCAGATAATGAAACTCGAAAAGGCAGAGTTAGTAGAAATGTATTTGAAAACCTTACTTATCTTACTATTCCATCGATCTTTATTGTAGCAGCTATCAGATATTGTGCTCCGATGTTGATAAGATTTCGCATATATATGAGAATCATAATGGATGTAATAAGTCCCAGCTTTGATATATGATAAAGAAGTCAGATAGCAAGAGATTTTGCAGAAAATAATAATAATTGTGAAAGTCATAAATGCCGAATTTGGGTAGGATATCTTGAGAAATAAAGAAGTTCTTCATATAAGAACCTACTCTTACTCCCGATCGTGCCTATGGCAGCTATATATGATATAGTGGTCCGATCCTTCCGTAGGACCAACCTATGCAAAGTTTCAAGACGATAAGACAGAGTGACAGACAGACCGACGAGCAGACAGACATGACTACATCTACTCGGCTGTTGATGTTGATCTAGGGAATATATACTTCATGGGGTCTGAACTATCTACTTCTATTCAAAATTATAATGCCCATAGACACATTATTTTCTCTTTATTCCTTTATTTTCGATATATGCCAAAGATATAGAGATTTTGATTGCTTGATTTTAATGATATCTTCTTGCAAGCTCTTCAGATTAGGTTCGAAGTTCAGCTAAATATATTTACAATAAACATGGTATTTAAGGTTAGAACCCGGCAAGGTCCGAACTCGCTTTTTATCATTACATTGAATACAGGTCCTCAACTTTGTTGAGTGTTTATTTAATTACTTTCGCAACAACTAACCCAAATACAAACACATCCCGTCCTTATATTATCTTCGATCTGCGTAATGCAGTTCAATTTAATTTAATGTCCAATTTAAATTTGTATTGCAATAATACTGATTGGTTTTCCATTACGACCTTTTGCAAACAGCATTTCTCATGCGACATGCATTGCATTGACCTCTATTTAATGGAGGTCAATGCGTTCCCCACTCCCTCATTACACTATCCCCTCGGCCCCCCGGACCCACGGGCAATTGATGTGCATTTGGTAAATTGTCGCAATGCGTGAAATTTGCTTGCATTTTAGATGATTTGTTAGTCTAGTCGAACCAGACCCCGGGCTGGTGTACTTTGTTATCCATTATTGGTTCTGTAAATTGAAATGCATTATTTATAAAACAGGTAATCGATTTGCTCAATCCGGGAAGCGCTCGCAAGCCGCTTGCCGTGCGCTGGTCCAAGAAATCCGGCGGTTTTTTTGTGGAGAATCTATTTACGGTCGACTGCGAGGAACTGGACGATTTGCTAGCTGTGCTTGAGGAGGGTAAGTCGGGTGGAAAAGTTATTGTCAGAGTGAGGATAGCCTAGCACCAAGTGAACTAATCCCAATACGCTCCCGTTGCAGGCATGAGGAATCGCGCCGTTGGCTCGCATGCGATGAATGATCATTCATCGCGTTCGCATACGATATTAACGGTACACATACTATCGGATCAACAAACGGATGGCGGCGTATTTCTCTCCAAGCACGGCAAGATCAATTTCGTGGACTTGGCGGGCAGCGAACTGACCAAAAAGACCATGAGCGAGGGCAAGACTTTGGAGGAGGCGAACAACATCAACAAGAGCCTCATGGTGCTGGGCTATTGCATCTCATCGCTGAGCGATAATAAGAAGCGCACCGGGCACATTCCGTACAGGGACAGTCAGCTGACCAAGCTGCTGGCCGACAGTCTGGCCGGGAACGGAGTCACGTTGATGATTGCCTGCGTCTCACCGGCACATTATAATCATGCCGAGACGTTGAACACGCTGCGCTATGCATCGCGGGCGAAGCGCATACGGACCAAGCCCGTCATCATGATGGATCCGCGTGAGGCGCTTATACTTAGTCTGAAGCGTGACATACATGCGCTCCAGATGGAGAATGAACATCTGAAGGCTGCGCTCAATCTGCACCATCAGGCGACGACGTCGGCAGACGGACCTGGCGCTGGCAATCTCTTGGAGCTGCAGCTGGAGCGTGTTAACAGCGGCGATGGCGGGGCGCCAGTGCCCAAGGTGGATCTGGAGCGTTTGCCGGAGCTGGATGGCAGCGAACTGGCGGAGCTGGTTAAGCTGTACATGGCCGAAAACGAATCGCTGCGACAGGAGAACAATCATTTGTTCACGGTGCGCGAGACCATACTTAGGGATCAGGAGATTGTGTGCCGGGAAAATGAGCGCTTGCTCAAAAAATTGGAGGAAGTTAACAAGTGAGTAGGCCCCGCAAAACAGAATCGATCGAAGGCACAACACTCGGGCTCATTGTTGTCACCTTTCTGACTCGTTCTAGATCGAAACCGAGCGAGGACAATGAGCCGAGTGTCGAGCCAGTTGCCGGATCGAAATGAGGGCGCGTGCTCGGACGCCTTATTAGCGTGCAAACAATACAAATTACAATTTTATATAGACAAATCATGTTTTCAAAACGAATTTAGAGTGTGACTAGAGATCTAAGCAATTAAACGTAAACATTTGTTTCTGTTCCATAATTAGTGTCTGTGTGCGTTCCCCCTTGATACCTGCACGACCGGCCATCTCGCCAACGACGGGAAAAGAAACGCCCGGCACCGAGATCTGGACAAATCCGGAACCAGCTGTTCCAGCAGCAGTCCTCCCATTGGAGCAGCGAATGTCTGAGAATGCGGACAAGCGAACGCACACGGCCCAAAAGCGCATCGATCAGCAGCGCATTGCCAAGAATATTCTGTTAATGGCAAATGCCTTTCGGATGCCGAATGCAACAGAGCTGGATCTGCACAAGGAGCAGCAGGCAACCAATAACAATAATAACAACAATGAACATGCGCAGCCTGATTTAATGCCAGAGTAAGTAACAATATGTGAATAAAACTGAAATGTCTCTGAATTAAATAAATTTCCATCTCTGTAGCATGCTAACGTAATCAATCTATTAATGTACCTACTACCAACATACAAATATGCTATATTTATATATTTTTGGAACAATTAAAACAAATGTTAAAGAGAAATTTCAATAAAACTGTTAAAAATTCAAAATGTCTACTAATTAAATATATTCTGTTAAATAAAATAAAGCTGTTAAGAATTCAAAGTGCTCGCTACTTTTTGACAAGTTTGCAGCACTGCAACAGCTGCTGCACTTTTGTTATCGATAGTTTTACATTTGGCAGTCAGCGATAAGTATTGTATCGAATCAAACACTATTGATTTTTCGTCGAATCAAGAGCTCGAGCTTGTGCCTAAAATCAGCTTTTAAAGGTAAATTGAAGAACATTCTCTTAAAGATTATATTGAACAGCCTTTATTGCAGCTAAACGTTACTCGCTAGCATCAAATTTATTGTTGACGTTCACCATAGGTCTTGCCGAGACTGCCGTTCTGGATATTATGGCTGCTAATTTGCAACAGCAGCGCACCATCAACGAGCAACTGCGTCGTGAGGCGGGCATACCCCGCATCCAGGTCTCCGAGGCATGTAATGCCATGATGAAGTATATGATAGATCACGAATCGGATGATTGTCTGCTGAGCGGTTTTACCAGTCAGAAGGTGAATCCGTTTCGCGAGAAGAATTCATGCAGCATTTTATAAGCTCAATTTTGAATAGGTACACAAGTTCCTAGCAGTATTCATAATATGTAGACATAAATATTGTTTACGTTTTCGCGGCGAACTCTAATAGACTAGAACAAACAAAAACAACAGCAAAATCTATAAATGCATGCATATGTGTATAATCTTTGATGTTTCTTGTAAATGTATGCTGACCTCAATTATGTCTATAAACTGAACATATACATAAATATTGTAGAGAAATATTTATTAATGTGTGCACCAAAAAAAGCCAAAAAAACAAAAAAAAATCAACTCGAACCGTCTTTAACATACATATGTATACATACCATGTATTTTGCTAATCCTATAGCTCTTTTTTGGAGAACGGCATATTCGCATATATATACATGCATACACATTAATACATATAATATACTAGCAATTTTCAATAAATGTATGACCCCAACTAAACATGTTTCCTATTGAGATATTAATAAATAATACAAAATAATAAATGTACACATTAGCGTTTATATGTCTGTGAGGTCATTAAAGAAATGTTATATCTGCTATTTTATGGGCATTGAATATGTGGGTGCTGTTCGTTTAATAAGCGCGCCAAATTATATATATATATGTAGATACTCTAGTCTGCTTAAGAGTGCAAGCCTCTTTGGGTTCTATAAGACCCAGATGGTTAAGCTTTAAATGTTATGATAGAGGGTTTTGAATTACGATCTTTAGCATATTTTTAGCTCTGTTAAGCCTTTATGTTAACACTACAAAATCTGGAACATTTTACACTCAAAAAATGTTACACTCAATAGTGCTGCGACTCTAGCTATTTTTTTAAGCTAAATGTGGCTATTCTCAGCTGGAAACATTTGAGATTTGAAACTGATTTAAATATTTTTTTACGTTTAAATAAGATGTATGAGAAAACTTGTTTAATTCCAATTTGTGCACAAAAATTGATTTAGCTATTCTTAACAGATATTTCAATAGAAACAGCTTGAAGCGGCGGCTGCCAACACTACTCAAAGCGGTTAGCCGCCGTCGGGTCGTTTACGAGCACTATGACAGCCAACTAGCGAGACTTTGTAAAGAAATAATAGAATTGTCTTACACAAGCAAGTGCTTGGAGCCAACAACTGAAAATAATTAAATAAAATGGAAAGGTGGCTGAATCGTGTGCCAAAATTTGGTGGCAAAAGGCATGATAGTTCTGGGCATGGCATGTCGGGAGCAACATCTCAACAGCTGCCAGCGAAGCAGGCAAAATACTTCAATGTGATGTTCGCGTCAAGCAACAAGTGATTGAGACATTTGCCTGGATAGAAAAGACGCTGGGTTGAGCCAATGCGTTGGTCCACAATTTGGGCATTATTCGCCCTCAAGTTCGATTTTATTATTATTGTTTAACGTAAATAGATTATATAACAAACTTGCCAGGAGTTCTTGCTTACATTGGTCAACTTTTGTAATTATTATATTCATTTGTTTACTTAAAACAGATACATGTTACATATTATACAAACATAAACTTATTCTTGGTGCCTTAATTATCTAGAATCATGGTTTAATCCAAGTAGCTTTGACGTTTCCAGCATACAGGTTATATCAGGACCTGGGTGGAGTTCACGAAACAGTCCAAATCACATATTTATATATATATATATACAAACATATGCTAACAGTAGTAAATTTATAGTTGTGATGAATATTAATTACACAAGTTAATTAAAATGAGCGATACGACTAAGAATTTGCAAGTCAATCCGTATTTCGTATTTCTCGCCCAGTTTCGTGAAAATCTCAAAGCACGGGGCGTGACGAACATTAAAAGCACAACTGTGGCTCAAATGGCTGGTAAGAAGTGGCGACAAATGAGCGGCGCTCAAAAAGCCATATACAGTGGGATTGCACAAAGGAATCGTGAAGCACGTTCGCATGGCTGCAGCGTTTAAAAAAAAATGTAAAAAAAAGTGTTACACAGAGAGGATTCAAAATTATATTGTTGGCGCGCATATTTCGGCACAGTAATCGCTTTTTACCAATCGATGACAATTTACACGTTTACCAGCACTACCCAAAGGCGACAACACATTTTCCATATAGTAAACCATTGGCAAGAAATTAAAATGAGTTCCGGATTTGTTACTGAGTCTGAGGCAGCAGAAGCACGCCAACGTCGCCAGGAAGAATGGGAGCGGGTACGGCAGCCCGAAGATCCCATGGAGCGACCCGAGGAACCGTACGACGGACGCTCGCTATACGACCGCTTAAAAGAGCAGAAAACAAAAAAGGATATGGAATTTGAAGAAGCACACAAGCTGAGTAAGTTCGGATGATTAAACACGAAATTCAACAGTGACTATCTATTTATATACAGAGAACCTAATACGTGGCCTAGACGATGATGAGGTGCAGTTCCTGGAGCTAGTTGATGCTCACAAAATGAACACCGAGCGTCAACAGATGCGTGACGAAAAGTTGGAGCTGGAGGATTTTCGCAATCGAGTTGAAAAGCTGCAGGAGGAGAGCGTAGATAAGGTAAAGTGACATGAATTTCGATTGACACCATAATAATCAATAATAATTACTCAATAAATCAGAAACTTCAAGCGGAGCTAAAGACGACAGCAAAATCTGTTGGTGCATCGGCCACGGCGCGCAATACACAAAAGTCCCTGCTGGGACAGGGCATAAAGCGCAAAAATGGCGAGTTGCCCACAACCAGCAAGGTGTCCAAAACGGAGCAGGAAACGCCCGCTGAGAAATCAGCAGCACCAGCAACAATAAGCATCAACACGACCAAACACGATGTTGGCGGTCTCAAGTGTATCGCCATACTCCCAGGCATTGGTTCCTACACCGAGTCGAGCGATTCTGAGGCTAGCACCGATACCGACGATCACGACCACGATAAGAACAGTCTGGTGGATTTGTGCGGTCGCAAGATACTCAAAAAGAAACAGTGCGCCGAGTAAATTGGTTTGTTTTGTATTCTTTTGGGGGCAACAGTTTTATTTGATTCTTAATTATAATGTTTAGCGTTTTCTGCAGCGAATTATACAACGTAGAGTTTAACAATGCTACGTATCCTTTTTCTTGTTACGATTGCGATTCTTCACATTCGTTGTCTCATAGAAATTGCTGCCAATTTTCTTGCGCTTCTGGCTGCGTTCCAGAGCGCGCTTTTGTTTGGCATTGAGCCGTGGTGCCTTGGCACTACTGCTTGGTCCATCGTCGTCATCGCTATCGTCCAACTCATCGGAATCGCCAGGCTGCACCTTGGCTATGCGGAATTTACCCGACGATGTGATGGCCAGCTGCTGTGCCTTCTTGGTCTTGGCTTTTTTGTGCACCACACGCTGCAGATCCTCATTGTATTCGTCCTCGGAGTAGAAATCACTGGCACCATCACTGGAATCTTCCTCTTGCTCAGGATTGACCAGGCGCGCCTTTTTGCGTGCGGCACGCTCTGCTTTCTGTTGCTCGAGCAGCTCCAGATCAATGTGATCCAGTTCGCGCTCATCCTGCTGCTCATAATCCAGACCAACGCGAATTTTACGGAAGTCCTGAATTTGCTTGAATTCGCGTGCCCGCTTCACAGACTCGCTAACAAATGTGGGCGCCTCCGATTTGGCATCCGCATCCTCAGCAGTAGCTTCCTCTTCAGCAGCAATTGTTTCCTCCACTGCTGGTTTGCCCTCCTGTGATTTGGGCGTAGCAAAGCCCTCGGGTGGCACATAGAAAGGGAGCTTGCCGCGCTGCCAATCGTTGAGCACCATGCGCGCTGTAACCGTTATGTCCGGTTCACCACCTTTCAACAGTTTACCCGACTTTTTGGCTAGCTGCTCAAGGAAGTGTGTGGATGTCGTCCAGTTTTCTATTTTGTAATTCTTCGCAATGTACTCCTTGCGCACGCGCTGCAACACTGTTTCCACATAATCCTCCGGATTGGTGACCAGCTCCACCCGCACCACGCCTTTCAGCACCTTCTCTGTGTCCGTTTCGGCAGAGGGATAAACCACGCCGGGACAATCGATGAGGAATATGCGCTTCATTAGCGTTATGTACTGCCAAACTTTGGTTTCGCCCGCAATGGGTGCTACATTGCACACCTTTTTTGAGCGCAGCGCATTAATCACCGAAGATTTGCCCACATTTGGATAGCCAATGAAACCCACGCTAATTTGCTTCTTATCCATGTGCAGTTTGCCCAACTGTCGAAACAGATTGATCAGTGCGCCTGTCAAAAATTTGGAATATATTATTGCATCCAAAATAAAAATTTATTTCCATGGATTTACCTTTGCCAAAGGGATGCTGGAGCGAGGCATGAAACGCTATTGTGGGATACTCGGCACTGAGGATTGCCACCCAGCGCTGTGTCACCCACACAGGCACCAGATCCACTTTGTTCAATATGAAGAACAAATGTTTGTGCGGCTTCTCTTTGCGCAAAAACTCCTCAATATATTTGGAACGTGTGCCCATGGGATCGCGGGCATCGAGCACCTGCAGCAACACATCGGACGCATCCACAACTTTGTGAAGCTCGTTCCAAATGCGTTTACTCTGACCCGCACCAAATACCCAATCACGCACAGCCTTCTTTTCGCCCGTGTCCTCCCGTATGAGATCCACATCCTTTGTAGAATCATATTGATCGGCCTGCTCATCCGCTGCACGGCTCAAATCCTCTAGATCGCGCACCTTAAGGCTGACACGTTTCCGTTGCTTCTTCGGCCCAAATACGCTGTCGAAGCTCTCCGTGTCCAACAGATGAACGCGTTGATACTTGGAGGCCTCATTTAGCAGCGTTACTGGCAATTGGGAGGGTTTCATTATGACCTGATAAGGATCCTTGACAGCCTTGCCAATCTCATCCTGGAACTTTTGCAGCGCTGTCTGTGAAATGACACGCGAGTTGCTGAACCATTTCGGAGTTGGCTCCACTCTGGCCATCGTTCCAGCGGGCAGACGACCCTAAAACAACAACAGTTGATTACCTTAGAGATCCTCAACGGAGCAAGCATCCGGGCTTACCTGAAATGGAGCTGGGGTAAGAATTTTGCCAGTACGATCTCGCTTTGCCTTAAAGTTGCGATACATCTGCAGGCGCTTGATGGTGCCCTTGGTGCGCGGGTGTGCGACACCTTTGAGGCCACTTGTTGGTCGTTCCGGATTCATGGAGTGGTTGGAATGGTTAAATCCCTGCGTCCGGGGCTTGCCCGTTGTGCTCCGTACTTTCGGCATCTTTGTTTTGTTTGATTAACGTGCGGTTTAATAGAATTTAAGCGCTGTTCTTACAGCACGCACGTATCAAAACAAACACGTTCCGTTCGGAAAAGAGAGGTTAGGTTGAAGGATTGTTTTTATTTCACAGAGATATCGATATATACAATATACTACTTATCGATAACTTCACAATGTGTATATTTCATTTAAGGACTTAAAAGATATATGTCAATGTTATAAAGAGTTGTCCACCTCTAAAACAAGTGTTTTTTAAATGCTGAAATCCAACAATTTTTAATGAAGTAATAGTCATATTATATATATGCTGCAGTAGTGCTGCCAGTTCCATGCAACTAAACTCATTTAAAAAGATTTGGCCACTCTGTTTCTTATACGCCGCTGTACATTGCAATAGACACAATAAACTATAAAAGACATTTCAACAATATTTTTAAAATATATAGGTCCAAGAATATCTATGCTGTAAGTAGGTGATATATATTACTCATTTGAATGTTAATCTTTTCAGAATATCAATTACAAGTGAAATGAATAAGTGCACATTTGCAGGTGTTTCTATATTAATAACCTGCTATGTTTCTCAGAAGTAAGCTGGTTTGTATCCGTGTGGCTCTATGCATATCTGTAGTTGTACATTTCAATAATGGCCACGAGCTGCACGCTGGCTGCACTTTATAAAGTAGAATTTAAAAAACCTGCACTTTTTTTCTAGTTACAATCAAAACAGTGAAAATGTAGCTTAAAAAATTATTAAAAAGTAAAGTGTAGTAATTAGTTGCAAAAAGCCAAACAATTCTTTTGTACATACGTGTGTATGTATTTCACAAGCTCGCTTGTTTGCTGTGTACGTGTGCGCGGTGTATGTGTGTGCGTGTGCTTTTTGGAATGTTGCTTTGCACGAAATTCAAATTGTGACCATCCTTGAGATTTTGTGATATAGACGGAGACCGATAGGGGAGAGAGAGAGGGAGGAGGAAGACTATTAATTATGCAAAATAAAGCGAGTTAAACTAAATCAAATGGACGAGCACACATTGAATGACCTGTTGGAGTGTTCGGTGTGTCTAGAACGCTTAGACACCACCTCCAAAGTATTGCCATGCCAGCACACCTTTTGTCGCAAGTGCTTGTTGGTAAGTATTCTATTATTATTATTGTCGTTGTTGTATATTAAATGCTTTGTGTTTGCCCTCCAGGATATCGTGGCCAGCCAGCACAAGCTGCGCTGTCCGGAATGTCGTGTTTTGGTGAATTGTCGCATCGACGAGCTGCCGCCAAATGTTTTGCTGATGAGAATTTTAGAAGGTAAGCGTGTGTTGTGTGGGCGTCGTCAGCCCATGCATACAATTTAAAACAATTGTGGGTAGCCACGTAGCTAATACTTTACCCAATACTCAATAGGCATGAAACAAAACGCTGGCAAAAGCGACACTAAAAGCGAAGAGTTGCCACTGCCAAATGCAAATAAAACACAACTGCAGCCGGAGTTGCCACCCACGCAAATAACCCAACAGCAGCAGCAACAACAACAGCAACAAATATTACAGCAGCAACAACACGCCCAACAGGAAGCACTGCAAACGGCGCGCCAAAAGCAGCGACGTTTTCTATTGCCGCACGCCTATGCGCTATTCGATTTCGCCAGCAGCGAAGCCAGCGACTTAAAGTTTAAGAAGGGCGATTTAATATTGCTAAAGCAGCGTATCGACAACAACTGGTTTGTGGGCCAGGCCAATGGGCAGGAGGGCACATTTCCTATTAACTACGTTAAAGTAGCCGTCGCTCTGCCTATGCCACAGTGCATTGCCATGTATGACTTTAAGATGGGCCCGAGCGATGAGGAGGGCTGCTTGGAGTTTAAAAAGAGCACCGTTATCCATGTCCTTCGCCGTGTCGATCATAATTGGGCTGAGGGGCGCATTGGACAAACAATTGGCATATTTCCCATTGCGTTCGTGGAGCTAAATGCTGCTGCCAAAAAGCTGCTGGAGAGCGTTAGTTCTACCAATCCACTGCCACAGGCGCCACCGACACAACTGATGCAACAGCGCGCCCTGCCGCCGGTGCCGCTTATCGATCCCACCCACAACTCGAATGAATCCAGCACGGGCTCCTCCAACAGCAATTCTTCGAATAACAACAGCAGCAGCAGCAACTCCAGCTCCACGTGCAGTTCCAACAATTCCAGTCCTAATCATCAGTCGCTGCCCAATACGCCGCAACATGTCGCAGCAGCTGCTGCTGCTGCTGCTGCTGCTGCAGTAGCTGCCGGCGGCGGTTCGGTGCGTTATCGTGACAAGGGCGCCAAGGAGAAACGCCACTCGTTAAATGCTTTGCTGCAGGCGGCACCGCTTAGTTTGCTGCAAACGAATCGCCACTCCGCTGAGATATTGAGTCTGCCGCACGAGCTGAGTCGCCTGGAGCTTAGCTCGCAGCAGGCCAATGCAGCCGCCACAGCAGCCATAACGCAGCCGTCGCAGACATCGCGGGTGCTGAAGACCCACGTGCATCAGCAACAATTGCCGCCAACGCTGCCCTGGGGCTACCTGGCGCTATTTCCCTACAAGCCGCGTCAGTCCGACGAGCTAGAATTGAAGAAGGGCTGCGTTTACATTGTCACCGAACGCTGCGTGGATGGCTGGTACAAGGGAAAAAACTGGCTGGATATAACGGGCGTTTTTCCGGGCAACTATCTGACGCCTTTACGTACACGGGATCAGCAGCAGCTGATGCATCAATGGAAATATGTGACGCCCGCCACAGATGTCAATGCGACGCCGCCGGCGCAGTCGCTGGATGTGCGTCTGAGTAATATGTTGCCCACACAGCCGCCAGACTTGCCACCACGGCAACAGCAACAACAGCAACACTCTCAGTCAACCACCAGCTGTTCCGTCTGGTCCAAACCTGTGGAGGCGCTTTTTAGTCGCAAGTCCAGCGGCAGCACGGATAGCAAACCGGACAATGCTGGCAGCAGCTCCGGCGCTGTGGGGCTAATGCGACGTTTGACGCACATGAAAACACGCTCAAAATCGCCCGGTGCCCCACTGCAGCAGCAGCAGCAGGCGCCCAAAGAGACCACCAGCACAGCAAGTGAAGCCATCGTTAAGGCGGCGCCATTGCATCCAGTGCATGTCAGGTTTGTGGGCACAGGTATTATTTTGCTGGGCATTCCCAGCTAACGCGTCTTTTTTTTACAGATCCGGTTCATGTCCGAGTCAGCTGCAGCAAAGTCAACCGCTGAAGGAAACGGTCGCAGCACCAACGCCTTCCACTGGGGGTCCACAGTTTCAGTCGAACAGCAGCGTTTCCTACGGCTCGCAGCGCATCAAAAGCAACAAAGAGCGACCGCATTTGCTTTGGTTCGTATAGAAGTAATATTCAGGTGGGGAAATCACAGCTAATCCCGTTTTTGCCACTGCAGCGCTAGACAATCCCTGGATGCGGCCACATTTCGCAGCATGTACAATGCTGTCTCGCCCCCGCCGCCCGCATCAAGCCATACGCAAGCCAATGCGCAAACGCAGCTGCATGCCAACATGATAATAGCGCCCAATCATCGCAAGACCCAGAGCCTGGACGCGGGCCATGTGCTCAGTGGCAGCAATAGTAACCTGAACACCAACAGCAGCATTATAACCGAAGCTGCCATTAAGGCCAGTGCCACCACAAAGTCGGTGTACTGCACGCGAGAGAGGTGACTTAACTATTAATTTGAATTATTTACCTATGTTTATACATATTTATTTGCATTGCAGTCGCTTTCGTTGCATTGTGCCCTATCCGCCGAATAGTGAAATCGAGCTGGAGTTGCGTCCAGGCGATATTATCTATGTGCAGCGCAAGCAGAAGAATGGATGGTATAAGGGCACACATGCGCGCACTCATAAAACTGGTTTATTTCCAGCTTCCTTTGTGGAACCGGATATTTAGCTTAGTGCACATTCCTTGTAGCATTTGTGTTGAAATTTCAAATTCCACACATACATTTGTCAAAATTCATTTTTGTGAATCGCCGGTCGATTTGTGCTTCCACAAATGTTTATAACAATCTCTTCCTCTTTACGAAAAAGAACTATTCGAATACAAATGCTCGATTATGTAGTTTTTATACGATTTTTAATCAAACTAGGCTAGCCAATATATTAAGCAAGAAGTAACATTGTACTTAAGACAAAACTAAATGTTTAATTAGATAGTTAAATCGAAATACGAAAATTCGAATCAACGAACCAACCTTTAATTCAAACGCAGATTCCTTTGTAAAATCTACATTGAAATTGGTAACTAACCACTGTTATGCATAGTACTTGTACTTACACGCAATCATATACGCAAATTATTAATAAAACATATTGTGCAGCAACATGGCAAATTATAACAAAATTCCAGCACTGAATTCAACTTATTTTATTCACCGTCATTTAAACATATTTGTTAATCTAGTTTAAACATCAGATTATTCGCTCTTGTCGAACTTGGAACCATAGATGGGCATGTACTGAAGCACCAATTTCCAGTCGGTGTAGTAGAGCAGGGCCAGGCCAGCGGCGCCTCCAAATCCTGCGCCGGAGCTAACGCTGAAACAACAATAATAATAATGCATAAATTTTAAATTTGTCTGAATTGCCATTGGATTATGCAACGTGTTTTGCAAGTGCTCCACTCTTACAAAAACCGTAGCAGCTTCATAGACATGATTTATTTCAATTTAACTTACAAGGCTGACGCGATTTCAGCGTGCTTCTTGCCAAAGGGTATGCGGAAAGCCATTTTATTCGGGTTTAAATAAGTTTTCCTTGCAAATAAATATTCTCTGGCTGATCGCAGTATGCCCGTATTGAAATACACTAAAAAATACCAAATCTGAAAGGGTCGCCCATGCCAGCTGTCGTTGTCATAATGTAGCCCTGGCCACTTCAAATATTTTAAAGACTGAAGTAAATATTGATTTCGTCTTAATTAAAACAAACTGTTGTAATTTTTGCTTATAAAATATAAATATCTGCTCCATTGCTTTTAAATGAATTTTTTATGAAAGCTTTTCAAGAGCTTCAATCGTTGCCAACGCTGGCAACTCTTGCAGAAGGCATACGTGATAACAACAATTTGTCATCGCCTGCATTTGCGTTAAAATTCCTATTGCATTTAAATTAAATAAATAAAAATGTATGTGGCTATTTTTGGCGAGCTTAACGCATTTGAGCTGCTTATTCTCAGCAGTTTAATGCCAGCCGTTTTCATATATTTGTGGACGTTGATAACCGGCGATATTAAGGTAAGGTAGCCCATAAACTATCTGATTGAAAGTGGTCTTAATTTATTAATATTTATGTTTGCAGAATTTTGAAAACAGCAAGATAGCGTATTCAGTGTACACGGCAAAGGATCCAATCAATTGTTACCAAAACTACACCGAAAACAAGAAGGATTCATAGGCGCTTTTAAATTGACCTTAGAAGATAAGAAAGCTTGCAAAAAAATAATCTATTAAAGAATCATTATTGTAAAAAGATAACTTGCATTTACTTATAAATGTGCAGCTGTTAAATGTAAGTTTAAGCAAACAGTTTTATAATTTAGGCATGCCACTTACTATAAAGTAAATATTTTGCTTAAAATGAACTAATGAACTACAATAAGAACTAACAAGTTCAGTTCAAGTGCGGTTCGCGATGTTCATGATTCATGTTCAAGTGTGCATGTGTGTGTGTGGTATGTACTGCAGGTGAACAACAACACTTTCTAGTTAAAAACAATACGAAAAGTTTTATAATTATAAAGTTTTGACTTTTCCGACTTTTTAAAGCATTCTTGCATAGACAACTCGAGCACGTATTGTCTGAAAAAGAGGCTTAGCCACCGCAATAGCAACAAGCAACAAAGGAACAACACAACGACGCAAAAACAAATAACATGTCTGAAACATACGGTTTGTCACACTTTTAGCTCGTAACTGGAATTAATTGTTAATTGCATTTGTATGTTGTTTGCTCAACTTTCAGATTACCTGTTCAAATTTCTAATAATAGGTAGTGCGGGCAGCGGCAAAAGCTGTCTCTTGCATCATTTTATCGAAAGCAAATGTAAGTTTAACAAACACAGAGATAGAAACTGTTAATATATTGAAGAGTGCATCTTCGATTCCAAAAACTATATATGTATACTTTAACTGTGCAAAATGCTCGGACAGTACATGATTGTACACATATATTTTGCATGTTTCCATGTGCTGATAACACTATATATAATATATATCGGCCCGTATTTATTCTTCAGACTGTTTTATCTTGCGACGTTTTACATTTTTCTGCAGTCAAAGACGACAGCTCGCACACGATTGGCGTCGAGTTCGGCTCGAGAATTGTGAATGTTGGCGGGAAATCGGTGAAGCTACAAATATGGGACACAGCTGGACAGGAGCGTTTCCGTTCGGTGACACGCTCCTATTATCGCGGTGCGGCTGGTGCTCTACTGGTATATGATACCACAACGCGGGATTCGTTTAATGCTTTAACAAATTGGCTAAATGATGCACGCACGCTGGCCAGTCCGAATATAGTTATATTGCTGGTGGGCAACAAAAAGGATCTGGAGGAGGCGCGTGACGTTACATTCTTGGAGGCCAGCACCTTTGCCCAGGAAAATGGTGCGTGTATACTAAAGAGATTTCCTAAGAAGACGGAAATTAACCAATCATTATGTTTCTTTAATGTCCAATGCTGTTTAGAGCTTATATTCTTGGAGACGAGCGCCAAAACGGGCGAGAACGTCGAGGAAGCCTTCCTCAAGTGCTCGAAGACCATACTGGCCAAGATAGAGACAGGCGAGCTGGATCCCGAGCGCATTGGCAGTGGCATACAGTACGGTGGGACAGCACTGCGCAATCTACAGACGCGACAGCGCAGCATCAATAAGCCCGACTGCACCTGTCGAGTGTAGATGTTTTGGGAGAACTTCACCCGGGTCGCTTAGCATGCACGCGAATATTATCTGTGTATTAGTTTAGGCGAGCAAAAATAATCGCATTTAATCTCTAACTACTTGATACGAAACCGCATTAGCCTTAGTTATATGTACGCGTGTTTGTGTGCATGTGTGTGTGTGTGTGTGTGCTTTCATTTGTGCATTTGTGCGGTCAAATACTGTTTTGGCCCACTGTGCAACGTTTCGCCCCAATTTTGTTAAAATTGTTTAACCGAATCTGCTGTGCAATTTGTGGCATTCCAAGATAGTTCGCTTAATTTGTTTTTGATTTAATGACTCTACTTCAATTGCTGAATTAATTGTACAAGTTTTTCCTTCAAAACGTTACTTATATATTGTAAATTGTAAGCTTTTCAATTATTATTATTATAAACCAGTGGCGGGCCCAATAACAACGATTAACAACTGGAACCGACCAGTTGGTGGCTGGCGCAGCGCCTGAATCACCATCGGACGGATTGATAATTAACATAAATGCGCCCAGCATTTTGTAAATAAGCGGCGTCAAGTTTGTTTGACAAAGCAAATTGTAAAGAATTTTAAAATGAATAATAATGCACGCGGTAAATAAAAGCGCAAACTAAATAATTAAAATGCAATCAAGTGCTGGCTGACCTTACACGGCTATTCCCGGCCCTATATTTGTTTCTGCCAATTTCCACAGCTTTCGGTGAATTCTACCAAATCCATCACTTAAAAGTAAATATTCTCTTTAAGGGGACAGTTTTACACATATAGACAGATATATTTATTAACATATTTTGGTTAACATATTTAACATTTTTGGAAATTCTTTTGTTGCATGACGGTTTACAAATAACATTCACGGATCGGGAATATTTGATTTGATCTTAACTAAGTGCGTACAATTTAAAGCTTAGTAGAGCTTTAAACTACGTTCATATACGTACAAAAATGTATAAAAAATTTATTGCATAGCTAAAATGATTACATAAAATGTATTTCTAACAAACGATTCGACGTTTAAAGTAATGCATATAACGAATATGATCACATTAGAAAATCCTACAGGAAGACATATAATTCGAATTCTACTTTATAATATATACTGACGAACTGAAAGTAATTGAAAAACAAGACGAAAGAAAACTAAAATTGGACTTATGCCTCGCACTTGGCTAATTTTTGGAGTGCATGCTTGGCAGCTGAGAGCTTGGCCTGCTTGCCATTGTTGCCAAATCCATAGACCTTGATGGTCTTATCCATGCATATGAACTGGCAGCTGACCATAACTTGGTTGTTGTCCATGATGGGCGGGCTAAAGGTAGGCTTTGCCAGCTTGTGCTCAAACAGCTGACGGATGGGATTTAATGGCACATTGCGCGAGAATTCGAGCAGCTCGGGCTCAAAAAGTCTGTAGACCACTTGCCAAGTGGTATTTAAATCACGGCAGTCCAAATAAACGGCGGCTATCAGTGCCTCCAGGACATCACCCAATGCCTTGGGCACGTCCACATTGTGCGAAATGTTGAATTCGCCCACGTGCGGCTCATTAGCCCCATTAATGGCGAGCTTTTGGTGTTTTGCTGCTTCGGCCAGCTCCAATTCGTCATCGGAATCGAGTGGATCAGGCTGCACATCGCTTTCCTCCATAAGAATGCGCACATGGTTGGTAACGCGATGATTCTGCGACTCCTGGAAATGCACAAAGCTCTGAATGGATTCCGTGAGCAGTGCGTTCTCGGCCAGGATGAAAAAGTGGAAACGATGACGCACACAAATACAAGCGAGCGTCGTATTGTTGACCAGCGCTGAACGAAGATCCGTCAGTTGACCCGGCGTCATGCGCGTCTTGTGCTCGAATATATACGCTGAGATAAGGAAGTCCAAGATGGCATCGCCAATAAATTCCAGCTCCTGGTAGCAGCCCGTCAAACGATTTGTCGGATTTGAGGGATGTGTTAGCGCCTGCAGCAGATAGGCGCGATCACGGAATGTATAGCCCAGATTCCGTTCCAAATGCTGATGGTTAATCAGAAATCCATCCACTTCATGCTGTGATATATTTGTTCGCATGCGTGCGCTACCCAGCTGCAGGTCCAGCAAGTGGGTCAACGGCTTGCCAATGTCCGACTTGCAGATGCCAAAATATTCAAGCATGCGGAAGCCGTGCTGCAGTCCATAGTTTTTGACGACCACGCCCAACAACGCCTCCAGCGTATCGGCAATCAGTTTGTCCGGCATCTGGACTAATCCCACACAGAAATTGATCTCGCTACTAAAGTCCATGCCCGCATGATGTGTATACTGATTCGCTTGGCATCCATCCACGAAATTCCGATAGACTTGTTCTCCGCATTTGCCATTACCGAATACCTCCTCCTCACTAATGCATAAATTCCGTATATTGTGCGGCCCCACTAGCGCAGCCAATTCCGGTTTCTCCTTCCACAGTGCCAGCACATTCTGGGGCAGACCCAGGCAGGGCGGTAGCCAGGTGTACTTCGGTGTGAACAGAGTGCTGCAGATCCGAGTGGGTATATCCGTTTCGCTGAGGCAGTACAATAGATTACGATTGGAGACCAGCGTGGACTTCACCTGATGTAGGCATACAATTCAATGGAGGAGAAGGAGGGGCGGCATTAATGAATAGCAAAAATGTCATAATATGTCTATATAATCTTGAATTCATATTATACACAAAGTGCTTATATATGACATGGTATTTCTGTCCTAATCAAATCTTTCAATCATGCTTACTAATCTAGCTTCCAGCTAAACCAAGATGTATATATATATATATATATATATATAAATATAAATATATATACGTAAGACTCAGTTGTCAAGTCAAGACTTAATTGGAATTAAGGCTGCAATCCGGTTTTGAAACAAGCGTTTTACAACCGGAAATTCTTATTTATTTTTACTTAGAAACGAACTGAACTAACCTGGGTTAAAATGCCCTCGTTCCAGTCCGGATACTTGTTGGCCAAATAAAGCGTGGCGCTGAGCTTAAGAAAGCAATCGCCGAGCAGCTCGAAACGCTCCATGTCAAACACATCAACACTGCCCGCATATGTGATGGCGGCCAGGAATTCGCCCTGCTCTGCCGGTGTTATGTGCTCATTGGAGATGCTGCGTTGTAGGACCGACAGCTGCACCTGTTCAACCCGCCTGCCATTGTCGCCGCCGGCGGGCAGCAGGGCGGGTAGCTTATTGTCGCTCTTCTGACAGCTGTATATGTTACCCTCGCGCATTTTAAACTGGGTCTGGGTCCAGAGCTCTTTATCCTCATGCTCCAGTTTGTCCAGATTGAGCAATTGACCGCTGGTGAAGTTATAGAAATAGGAGAGCTCGACGGGATACGTGGACATGATGTTGCGCGCAATGTCCAACGGCTCCATATACTTTTGCCACGGCACCTCCAGATCGGTTATTTCCAGTTTCTCCATGGCCATCTCGATGCCTTTGGTGGGCAGCGGCTCCAGCACTGGACGTGGCTCCTCGTACTCATCACCATGCACGGGATTGCCCTGATGATCTACATTGCGTCGCAGAGAACAATCAATTTCCAATGGACGTGGTCTATAGTTGACGCCATTCTGCGGTAATTGATCGAGTCCGAGATACTTGTTAATTCGTACACGCAGCGTCTCGGCATGCAACATATAGTATATGCGACGCAAAATGCTGGGCAGAAAGATCAGCTTCACCCACAGATCGCCGGGAAAGGCAAAATTGAAGCACAGTTCTGGTATGAGCATCACCTTGGCACGCGCCTTGCTCTGGGCCGAGGATTTGGTGCGTTGCTTCACATAAAAATTCAGCTGATCGGTCAATTCGCGCACCTCGATCAGGAAGTTATGCTTGTGGACAACATCGCCAATATAATTGCCATATTTGGCCATGGTGAACTGATAGTAGCTCTTATCCTGCTGCTTCTCCTCCATCATGCTCATGGGCGTCAGATCTGTGTGCACCTTGGTAACCAGCATGCGCTTCTCATCATAATTGGCATACCATTGTGTAACAACCTTGCCCTCGTAGTCCTCGGGCTTTGGTGGCGGCATTTGTTTGCGTTGTGCCAAGCTCATGGCCTGCGCCCTGGGCAGGCTTTGAAATTGCTCCACCAGGGACCAGTCTATGCCGACGTCAGGAGTCGCCGCAAGCGGCACCACCAGAAATGTGTGCTCGCCACCGCAACGATCGAGCATAAAGAATGGCTGCCAAATGCGCAGCAGATCGCGAAAGATCATAACATGGAAATGCTGCAGCTGTTCCAACTGTTGCTGCTTCTTAATTGTCAGCTCCAGCGGCTGATCCGCAACATGCACATGCATCTCCCCCTGATGGCTGAACAGCGGCATCGCGGCCAGTCGCGGCAGACGCTTCCTCAACAGCAGGGCATAGTTGCGACGTGTTTGGAGGGCGTCGTATATGTGACGTGTATAATCGTTGCGGTCGTATTGCGCCTCCAGGATAATCTCATAGGCGTAGCAGACCTCACCCACTCGCGGCATGGCATCATTTAGTTCTGCTGGGCATTTTGTTGCATACGTTTTCATATTTGTTTTCACCTGTTCACGATCTCTGCGCTTAATGGTCACTGGAAGGTGCGAAAACGTTACGAATTAGTTAATCCGATATACGCAAGCATTTACCATAGATACTTAAAAACTAAGGGACAAGCCAGGAAATCGAATGTAAAATGGAAATAGGCCAATAAAATCTCAACAATTACTAAGGGATTAGTTTATAGAGGTCTGCCTTCGAGCTAGAAGCTGTATAATTTAAGCTATTAAATTCTTTTAATAATTAGTGGGACATGTTGATACTCATATGATATATGACGTACACCTTAAAGGGTCGAATATGTATTCATTAACACTCCAAAAAGTATGTTTTATACATTTTTGTGGAATTGTTCGGTAGTGGAATATGAGTGAGTATTTCGGAAACTTTCAATAAGTAGCAATTGTCAAGGTAATTCTCTTATAAGGGACAAAAGATATGATTGAAATAACGATTGTGGAGATGTCCAGATTAAAGGGATAATCTGTAATTTGCATTACGCACCATCATCGCCATACTTTTTCCAGTGTTCAAAGTGAAAATTGGCGATCTCGGCAACGCGTTCATTAACTGTTGTGGGCAAAAAGCGCTCATTTAGTTCGCCCAAGGCGTGCAATTTGATGCAGGCCTTAAAAGCCGCCGAGATTTTGGCCCAGCGGGCACAACTCATGGGATCGCTCTGCAAAAGGAGAAGGAAAATTGGCTTTGTGCTATAAATATTCCGTTCTAGCTTACATAGATGGTTTCGCGTAGCGTGGAATTAAGCGGCAAAGTGATGGACACTATATGCTTTCTCTGCCAATCTGATGTAAACTGTTTGAGTTCCTCTGGCTCCAACAGCTTAAACCAAGGCAGCACAATGCCAAACGCATCCGACGGCATCTGCTGGCAGTAGCGATGCAGGAGAGCCAACGCACTGCTGGCCAGCAGCACGGCGCCATTCTTATTGACGAACGGCTGTATTTCATCCTGGAAATGCTCGTTCATCTCGTCCATTTGCGGATCCGTGCGCTCCAGCACACGATCCTTCAGATATTCGCCTATCTCGTCATGTGCCTTCCGATACTGATGTATCTGCTCTGATATCTTTTGCTTTTCCATCTCCGATGAGAACAATATAAACGACGATGCCTTGGAACGTGCCCGTCCTTTGGTCTGCACATACATATTAAAGGTTTTGATCGGATCCAATATAATCACATAGTTGCAGGCCTGCACATCAATGCCCTCCTCCAGCACGCTGGAGCATATCATCATGTTGGCCTCGCCATCGCGAAACTGCTGAATGGCCTGCAGAATGAGAACGTAGAGGAAATCAGAATCAACAATTTGCTACAACAATCTTTTGTTATCCCTAACATAGCGAAATGTGATCAAATTCGAACTGAGCACATGAACAGGTGTCAGTTTGCATGTTTTCTAGAATTTTTTGTGAATCACCAGATTCTGATTTAATCACGACAACAAAGAAATACGAAAATTCATAGGAAAAGCACGTCGAAACACGCCGAAAAGGGAGCCGATGGAGTTTTCAAGAACCAAATAAGGTATGCTAAGATCTAGTGCTTAAAATATATTATTTAACTATGGGGGATTTCGATTAAGGTATCCAAGAGCAGAAGGTATCAAAATAATTAATGTGTTCTGTTTATGATATACAAGAATAAATACTCCTGAAATATATTGATCTAGCTGTTGTAGTTTCCGAGTTACTCACCGATTTCTGCCAGCGACGCTCAAGTATGCTCTCGAAATCATGAAAAATGCTGTTGCGTCCAACCATAAACTGTGGGCATAGCGAATTGCGCAGCTCGGGCGTGGCGGCAATAAAGTTGAGAAGCAGCCCGTAGATGCATTTACACGTGTAGCGGCGCTCCACGAAGACCAAGCAACAAATGTCCTTGGGTTCTTTGTTGGCAAAGGTCTTCTTCAAATAATGCAAAAACATTTGCACCTTGGGCGTGGAGAAGTTCATAATAACCTCCTCGGAATTGAGCTCATCATCGGGCATCTGCTCATCGTCGAGCATGTCGCGCAGCTTGACAACCAGCGCGTGGCGTATACTCTCGCAGAGCGTAATGACAGCACGATACATGTTCCGCATGGAGAGTGTCTCGGCCTGGCGCCGCTTAATCTCGAACTCGACCAACACAGAAACGATGGCAATCGAGCCTGCATAGACGCCATAGTTTTCGATTTGGAATAGAAAATCATTAAGTACTAACTTAATCGCATTTTTCTTGTTCGGTTCGCGCTGCATACGCATGCCCCTCGACATGCGCACCGGTTGATGGCCAATATCGACGAGATCCAGCGCTCTATAGAAGCTCTCGATGTTGCAGCGTATGTTATCAATAATTTCTAATTTCTGGACAACCGATTTATACGTAATTAGGCATTCCCGCGGCTTTGTCGAGTGACTGAACAAGAGAGAGAAAAAGAAGGTCAAGATTTATTGCAGTGCAGATGTGTGTTGTTTGCTTACAGTATTACATTCTCCATTTCCTTCGTGTCGGACACGGTGACAATGTTTCCACGAAATGTGGTCTCCAGTTCCCTTAGTTTTTTGGCCACGTCCTTGATTTCATTGCCCTTGATTAGAACGCCCGTAAGACCCACGACCCGGGGCAGCGACGAGGTTCCCGATTGCATTTGAAACAGTCGCATAAACTCATGATACGGATGCGAACCGGTTCCATGATGACACTCATCTATAATCGCAATGCTCACCGACTTCAGTTCCATGTGCTTTTGCAGAAACAAATCAAGTATGACTTGAGCTGTGCCCACCAGCACCTGCGAAACACAAGAAAATGGGTTCAATACATCTTCAACAGCTAACAAATTCTAGCTACAGCAACAATATAAAGTAGATTAATAATATTCAAAATAGATTATCTGCTAATACTATTTATTGGACAGCTGAGATTAGTCCGTCTAAAAACTGAAATGCACATAAAGCGGGCATATTTTCTAATAGATAAGAAATATGTTGTATGACTCATGTCTCGAAACGTGATTGTACTTGTAAGTAAAAATCTTAAAGGAATGATATTTTCATAGAAGCGAACATTAAATGCTCCTGCATAATATATTAATATGAAGAAATAAAAAATATATATGTATACATTATGTATATCCGTTGTGTACTCACTTGATTGTCACGTATTTCGTCCGCCCATTTGGAACGATTCCAATTATCGGTGCCCTGCTCGCCGACATAGAACCCAACTTTAAAATTTGTAAACTTTTTAACGTAGACGGCCTGCTGGCGGGCTAGCTCAACCGTATTGCAAATAAACAAAGCACGCTGGCCGCCCTCCTCGATCGATCTGCAATGGGTAAACAAACACGAGCGCTTGAATACAATATAGCAATTTATGGATATATATATATATATATGTAGACGGTTACAAGTGTGTGTGTGTGACTTGAAATGTGAAGCCAGTTTTAATGTGTATCCGGATAAGACGACATCTGGGGTGGTCTGGCGGACGACCCAGCTGCGCTTTGCCGCAAACTGTACCAAAAACTTGTACCTTAGTAAATGAATGGTACACTGCAACTTTTATGACAAAATGGTACTATTTTCTTTATTACTTTTTATGCATGCTTACGTTTTTATGATAATTGTTGGCGTTTATTAAAAAAGGTACAGATTTTTAATTATTTAAGTCATTTTAAAAGGTTTCCTTTTCATTACATTTGTTACAGGTACCTGTTACAGGTGGTTCTGGCTAATTTCAAATGATCGATAACTGGCCGCATTTACCTTCGATAAATATGAATTTTAAGCTTCGATTTCGGAGCACAACGGCCAGTTTATTAAAGCTAAAGACAACAAAAGTTTCTGTGTAGGATTTCTGGATACCTAATTAGAAGCCTGGCAATCCTATTGCTTTGAAAACTTAAAACGTTAAATAAAAATTGTCTTATGCTCGGAGACATGAAGATTGTGAAATACAAGGCACCGCGTGTGTGAATTGTTGTTTGCAGGGTATCTACTAGCAGCACACTCATTTGTTGTTTCATAAAGTATTTTTTAACTTTGTTATGGACTTGTAGCATGCACTAACCTGTCCATGTTGTGGGAGAAACGCTTCAGTGCCAGGATGGCCACGTATGTTTTACCCGAGCCGGTGGGCAAATAAATAATGCCATTGCGTCTAGTTATATACTCAACCAGGCGCAGTTGATAGCCGCGTGCCTAAAGCAAAGCATGCAATTTAAATATACGAATTTGGTATTTTATTTATTGGGCACTAAGTAAATACCTCCAATTTATCATCAGCCATATTCACGTTCACTTCTCCGAATTAAAATCCGCAACTACTGCACTTTACCGCTGCCAATTGTATACTGATTTCTTAGGCGAAGGGCGCACACAAATGCAATTTCAACACAGACGCACAAGTGTTTCGGCCGCGACTCGTTTTGTATTTCGCTCCTTCGTGTTTTCTTTTTAGCTTTTCTTTAAGTTGACGTTGCACTTGCTGAGATATGGTGGCCCTCACTATTGACGCTTTCAGCGTTGGAGAATTCGTATTTTGGGGATGTACCGCTTTCTAGCGCACAGCTACACCTGATTTTATAAGCAAGTGTTTACATACCGGTGCGATCGTTTCTTGGCAGCGTTTGATTGTGCGTAGTGTTCACTTTAACAAAGACGTGTCTTTCATTTTTGATCATAAATGCATTTATAAGATTAACTATTTACAATTGTCCTTATCCAAACAAATAATAAAAGGAACAAATATACGCGATAATCGGACCGCAGCTAAACTCATCCGCTCTTGCGTGTGACTGTATCGTGAAAATAAAAAATACTCCCTTTTAAAGCTGACAGCAGTTGTGGGAAATATCGTAAAATATATTGACAGATTATTTTTTATGCGATACTTAAAGTCTTGCTCCATCACTAATTGCCAGCCCTGGTTTTAACAGCCCTGCTTTGTTTACTGTGAGTCAATCACTCCAATAATAAAGAATTTTTCATTTCGTTGCAAAATTGAAACTAAAATTAAATTGCATGCATATTTTAAGAATGTTTATGTGAATTACGTGCAACAAAGGCTGCTAACAGTGTAAAACAAGATTCAATTACCAAACGTTCAAAGTGTGTTTGTAAATATATTCACAAAGTAGCAAGCGCTGTAAAACAACAACAATGGTTGGAATTATTGATGAGGCGCAGCTGTTTTATCCGCTAGGCACACGCATCAAAATAGCCAACAATTATGGCACCGTCAAATACGTGGGCGAGGTAAGCTTGGTTACAAATATGATTGCCAATTCGATTAATCAATTGACAATTGCGTTGCAGGTCAGCGGCCACATGGGTACATGGCTGGGCATTGAGTGGGACGACGGGATGCGGGGCAAGCACAATGGCATGGTCGATGGCAAACGTTATTTCCAAACCCAAATGCCAACAGCTGGCAGTTTTATACGCCCCGGCAAACTGGGACCCTGTGCCACGTTGGAGGATGAGGCACGGGAGCGTTATCTGAACTACGATTCAAAAAATGTGGACACATCGCTGATACGCGAGGCACAGGCCTCAATGCAAGCATCGCTCTTTGAAGTTGTGGGCATGGACAAGATTGCGCGCAAGCAAAGCAAATTTGAACAGCTGACGGAGATGAGCGTAGACGAGACTCCAGTGAATGCAGCCGGCTACCTGAAGGATCTGACGCAGCTGACAACGCTGAATGTTAGCCACACGCTCATTTGGAACTGGGAGATTGTGGCCAGTATAACGCAGCAGCTGCCTATGCTCAGCAACCTGAATTTGGGGTAAGTTGCTGTCTTGTATTTGCCTGTCACCATTTTACAAATAACTTTCTTGGCAGATCCAATCGGCTGGTGTTGCCTACAGAGACACAAATCAGTGAGCTGGCCCCAGCATTTCGTCACTTGAAACACATTAATTTGGGCAATTGCGGCTTTACGGATTGGCAGGATGTGATGCAAACGGCGCTGCTATGGCCGGACATTGAATCGCTTAGCTTGCAGGAGAATGCACTTAGTCAACTGGATGTGGTCGACTGCAATCGCATTTTCAGGCAATTGCGTGAACTGGACCTGCATCGCACCAAACTGATGGACTTTGATCAAGTGTGTAAACTGGGCAATATTCGTACCTTGCGTGTGCTCAATCTTATTGAGAACGGTATTGAGCAGCTGCAGCTGCCGGACTGTGAGCCGCAGGCCAAGCTCAATATGTTTGTATCTCTGGAGCAGCTCAGCTTAATGCAAAATCCCATATGGAATGAGGTGAATAACAATTCCAGTTGCAATAATTTCTAGTTTTAAAACTTGGTTCTAAACAGACTGAGGCATTCAACGAACTGGACAAATTGCCACAATTGAAGCGCCTAAATAAGACGCCGCATTTGAAGTCGAGCTTCGATGAAATGTTTTCCAAGGCAGTGGCCAGCATAGCCGGAATACAGTTTATCAACAAGGCAAAGGTGACAGCGGAGGAGCGACGTGGAGCCGAATATGATTTATGGAAAAAGTATGCATTAGACTGGCTGCAGGCAACCAAATTGGGAGCCGATGCACTGCGCGATTTCTACAAGAAACATCGTACCTATTTGCTGATTGTTAATAGTAAGTTGTATTTCAAAGTTATAATGATGCGACTTTTAAAGTTCCCTCTTACTGCCACAGAATATGGATCGCCAGCTGATTTTGTGCCGCGCATTCAGGCAAAACAATCGAATCTCATTAAAGTGCGTATACAGCACCGGCTGACAGGTGAAGTTTGGGAAAAGAAGGTGCCCCGAATGATAACTGTGCAAACATTACAAGGACTGGTTATGAAGCGTTTTCATATAGCCGGAGATACGCCGCATCTGTGCTATATAGATGCCAAACATCCGGAGCTTGTCGTGCAGCTGGAAAATAATGCGAAAACATTGGATTTCTATTCAGTGCAGGAGCACGATACAGTTCTAGTTGAATAGTGCCGCGTTATAGAATGCAACGTTTTTCGTACCTCCCTTTACTCCAGTAACCCCTAATTCGGTATTTAATTGTGGTATTTTAGCTGTAAAGCAAGCACAAAACAAATTCAAAAGACGTGCATGTTGAATTATATTATATTAACTGTGACAGCCTTTGTAACCTATGCAATGCAAAATTAATAATGTTAATGTTAGATACTTAAGTTCAAATTCTGCTTTTCGATTATATTTATATTCATTTTTTATTTGTTTTTGCAAAGTAAAAAGGAACGTTTATTAACCAGAGCCTACAATATTGCTCATTTACAGTGTTATCAGCTATTTACGAGCTAAAATTGGCTATATTTTAGGATTTTCGGCTAAACAGCCAATAAATTAAAGCAGCCCAGAAAGCATATTCAACTAATTTATACATCGAATCTAACTACTTTTTTGAATCGGCTATCGGCAACACTGTATTCAAACGATAGCTCGCACATTTACTGCACAGTGAATTTATCGATACCACTAAAACGCAGCTAGCGTACGATTAGTATTGATATATCGATAGCTTGCCAGTCACACCAACGCGATGCGGATATATTGGCTAACAAGTTCTTTAAAATTGCTTAATTGCAATAAAAACATATTACGACCTACAGGTGTGCATCGTAATTTGTCCGGCACAGTACAGACCAATGGAGAGAATACACAAGTGCCACCGCCGCCGCCAGTCATAGAAACTGTTGAAAACGACAACAAAAATCCACAACAGCAGCGAGCGCTTCACATAGCCGTAATCGGGGTACCAAATGTGGGCAAAAGCACCTTCATCAACAACATTATTAATCACAAAGTAAGACATGACAATTAGTAGACAGTAGATTTGCAAACTAAACCAATCTTCATTTTAGGTATGCCCCACCTCGGCCAAGGTGCATACGACCCGCAAAGCGAACACCGCAATTCTTACGACGGGCCAGACGCAGCTCGTCTTCTACGATACGCCCGGACTGGTGACACAGAACGAGATACGCAAGCATCATTTAGAGCAGAGCTTCAAGAGCGCCTATCGCCATGCTATTCAACATGCGGATATTATAGCTGTTATGCAGGATGCCTCCAACAGCTGGACGCGTAAGGAGCTGCATCCCACAGTGCTCGACACGCTGAAGGCCTATGCTCAGCTGCCCAGTTTTCTGGTACTCAACAAAGTTGATGCATTAAAATCAAAGCGTGTGCTCTTGGATCTAATCAAAACACTGACGAATGATACGCTCAATGGCAAGCGTCCAAGCAAAAAAGCTGACTTGCCCAGCAAGGAAGAACAGGCGACGGCGGGCCATCCATTGAACAAGCGGGAAACTAGCTGGAATCATTTTAGCGATGTCTTCCTGGTATCTTCCATAACAGGCAGTGGCCTACAAGAGCTGCAGGACTATTTGATAAGCGCCGCCAAGCCAAGACAATGGCGTTACGCTGCCAACGTCCACACGGATGAGAAGCCCGAGTCGCTAATTGTGGAAAGTGTCCGCGCACGTTTGCTGGACTACCTGCCGCAGGAGATACCCTATAATTTAAAATGCGAATTGGAGTACTACAATGTGGAGAAGCGTATGTATAGCAGGCTGGTTCTAGATCTGTTTTTAATCTGTCTTTTATATTGCAGATGTCGTATACACCTCTGTGGTGGTGCAGTGCCCTACGCCGCGAATTGAGCGCCTGATCTGTGGTGAATCGAATGGAAAATTGCGTCAGATAACCGAACGCGTGACTTCGGATTTGGTGGAAATGTTTGGTCAAGCCGTGTCATTAACCATATCCACAATGTCCGGCGGCAAGAAGACGGCCTAATTGTTCCAAATCGGGTTTGTTGTTTCCTTTCATTAAGTACAATATTAAAACCAAAAAATAGTAGTTTAAATGCTATTTATAATAGTTTCAAATGAGCAACTAGTTTATCCAGTTCGGCAGCTGTTGCCGGTCCCAAGCCCAGCACCGTAGCTGTGCCAGCCTCCAGCTGCGTGCGTCCGGCGTCCCTCACCAATGCGGCTACCACATCTGCTTGCTGGGCTTCCAGCTGCAGTCCGTTCAACTGCTCGTAGCTGTCCACCCGCAGCACAATCTTCGGCTGCCCCATGCGGCACCAACGCTGCAGCAGAGCGTGCTGCGCCTCGCTGCCCTGAGCGGCGTGTTGGTAGCACATGACGGCAGCATGGGCGCACTGTGCCGCCGTTTTACCTTTGCTCATCTTGAGGTCGCCGCGCACGACGAGGGCCAGTTTGGTTGCGGCGCAGCTGCTGGTGCTGAGGAATTTTTGTCTGATCTTATTTAACATTGGCGTACTTTTTGCTTTGCTGGTCCACGTAGTTTTGCATGCACGCCTTAAACTCTTTGACTTTGTCTTGGCACATGCGCCAGTCCCCCGTTTCTGCGATGCACTCCTGTACCTTGTAGTGTAGCTCAATGCAGCCCGTTTTCTTAAGCATCAATTCTACGGGATCCTGTTCCACAGCGGACATATTTAGCTTTTTTTGAGTGTTATGAAAGCAACTCCAGACTGCAGGCGGCAACATTCGCAGCGCTATCGGCACTGGCACATGATTTATATCGATATTTGTGCATGTAGCTTGCGATATTTTCGGTATATACAATATTTCAACCTATCGAAATGGTTCGATTACATGCAATTTGAAGGCGAAAACCCGTTACATTAAAAAACACGTTTAATTTCAAAGTGAAAAAATAATAGTAATAATAATATAATAATAATAATAAATTAATAATTTAATGATACAAAAATATGCATGTTAATAAGCATATTCAATGTATTTACATGCATATACTTATTACATAATTCAGTATCACACATGGGCTGTATAATTAACACAAAATAAATACATTTATAATGATTTGGTGTAAAAAGTGTGTGATGAAAAATTTTAACAAAACAAAGTCATGGATTAGTTGAAGGAGTTTAGATATTTGAAAGTTTTTACAGTCTGTCCAAATACTGTGCAAGTTCGGGTAGTCCTGGCTTGAGAGCTTTGCGTAAACGCGTATTCTGCACAATCTGGTAGGGTTTGCTGCTGGGCTCACACGGATCACCCGGCAGCAGCTGCCAATGATCGAATACACATTGTGGGAAGGCTTGGCCGCGTGTATTGGTACGCAGCTCGGCTGTGAAACCAAAGGATTCATTTACGGGCAAATAACATTTTACCACATACATGGGCGTGCCCGGCACCTGTGCCTCCTCAAAGACATGACCACGTCGTCGGCTCAGCACTTTGTGTATGCCACCAACGGCCAAATTATGGCATTGGATTTCGCACAGATACACCGGCTCCAAGAGCCGCGGACTCGCCGTGATAGCTGAGGCGTATAAACAGCGTCGTGTCGTTGGAATTATCTGGCTGCCGCTACGGTGTACGGCATCAGCATGCACAACCACATCGTGTATATCGAAGCGTACGCCACGCATATTCTCCTCGGCCAGGACGCCTTCCTTGGTTGCCCATTGGAAACCGGCAACTACCGAGTCTTTGATCTCGTTCAGGTACTGCACCGACTTGGTACAGTCCACAATTATGTTCGGACCATTGCACTCCGGACCAAAGCACCAGATTTTGCGCGCTTCGCTCACGTCATAGATGTACTTCTCGTTCAGGTAACGCGCGCGCTTCTTGAACTCATCCCGGGCAGACACAATACCGTTATCAATGTCCTCAGCCAAGCCATCGGGCATGGGTGCGGCTTTCATGGTCAGGCGATTGTGTTTGTTGCGCGACTTGGACAGGCACAATTGGCTGGACTGCTCCAAGACAGTTTCGCGATAAGATACTAGAGGATCTGAGGTTTTTAGTGGAATACACGCATGGTCCTCCTCAAGATCCTTGATGCAAATTTCCAAATGCAATTCACCGGCGCCAGCTATAATATGCTCACCAGACTCTTCGATGATGCACTGCACCATGGGATCGGATTTGGCCAGACGTTTCAGACCAATCACTAGCTTGGGCAAATCGGCTGGATTCTTGGGCTCAACGGCAACACGCACAACTGGCGATACGGAGAACTTCATGACCTGCGGGTTTTAAAATGAAAATAAGTTTTGCGTTTGTCTTACGAGGATTTCACTTGCCTTCATGTTATGCGCTTCCTTGAAGGTTGTGATTGTGCCCGTCTTCACCAGAAACTGGTCTACGCCGACCAGACCGCAAATGTTGCCCGCTGGCACATCCTCAATGGCCTCCACAGAGCGACCCATCATCAGAACCGTGCGCTGAATAGCCTTTTCGTACAGATCCTCCTTCTTTCCGGGCACATAGTTGGGGCCCATAATGCGGCATTTCTGTCCGGTGGCCACCTTGCCGGCAAACACTCGTCCAAAAGCATAGAAGCGCCCTATATCCGCGGTGGGCACCATTTTGGAGATGTACATCATCAGGGGACCATCGGAATCACAGCTCTTGATTGCAACAGCCGCTTCGTCGCTCTGGGGACCCTCGTACAACAGCTCCATGCGATATTTCTGGGCTATCACAGGCGATGGCAGGTGGATGGCAATCATTTGAAGAAGGGTCTCTCCCGCTGGCAGCCAGCTGCGCATCACTGTCTTCAGGAGTACCTTGCCCTGCTGCTCCTGCTCCTCGGGCTGTAACCGTACACCAATTTTCTCTAGCAAGCCGGATATCTCCTCCGTCTTATAGTTCATAATGGCATCGAATACCTTGTAGATGGGATCCAATATGTATAGGCAAAATGAGCGGTTACTATCCGAATCCTTGTGCTTTTGCCATTTTCTTGTCTTCGTGTTGAAGAAGTTGTTTCCCCAGAGACTGTTTGTAAATGTATATAGTTAGAACAAAAATGGGACATGTATTATTCAAACATGCTGAAATTTAAAAAAAAGGAAAGGATTTTCGTGTTTCTAAGAAAGACTATAGACTAAAATTTAGATAAAGGTGTACCAAAAGGATCTTAGAAACCATCAATGGGATAAAACAATCTTCAATCAAACCGATTTCCGTCCCATTTTGTTTGCTTTGCAAACAATTCCCCTATTAAGCTTTAAGAAATTCTTATTTTAGGATCAAAGTACTTACCGCTTCATCAGTTTAGCCACATCGATCTTAAACTTGTCGGCGTACATTTCGGCGAACTGTTTCAACGTGAAGGCCCAGCCGTGCAGACCCGAGCCGAAGCCAACGGAACCCTTTGAGGGATCAACAGATACCTCGCCCATTGGTCCACTTTCATCATTGTAGGTGGCAATGATGAGGTTAACATTCTCCACAATGCGCTGGAACGTTAGGTACAGCTCCTCCGTGTCCAATTGTAGTTCGAGCAGAGCACGGTCCATTTTGTTTAGGAACAGAATTGGTCTAATGCGTTCCGCAATTGCCTGACGTAGGACCGTTTCCGTTTGCACACAGACGCCGGAGACGCAGTCCACAACGACGAGGGCGCCATCGGTGACGCGGAGAGCGGCCGTTACCTCCGAGGAGAAATCCACGTGACCAGGTGAATCGATTAGATTAATAAGAAAACCGTTTGTGTCTTTTTCTCTCTGATCGGGTTGCGTGATAAAGCGTAAATCCTTGTCCTTAACCTCAAAGTACATGGTGATGGCTCTGTTGAGCGTGGGAGGGATACCATTTGTGAAGATAGAAAGAGTTATTTTTGTAATCGGCTTACGTTGATTTGATCGTAATGCAGCGCTCCTGTTCGTCCCTGCGAGTATCGGTGAAGCGCATTGAGCCCGCCTTGGCGCCCGCTATGATGCCCGCCTTGGTGACCAGCGAATCCGTCAACGTGGATTTACCATGATCCACATGGGCTATAACGGATATGTTGCGTATATTACGCTTCAGGTCCCTTAGGCCACGTATTTCGTCCAGCGAGAACTTCACCATTTTGAAAACTTTATCACTTCAAGTTTAACCTCAAATTATTTAAATTTCGCGCTCACATTGACGCGCCTTGACCGAGTCGAAGAACATTCTGGAACATTTCATATTGCCGCCGCGCTTATAAACCCGTTCAACGTATCCATTTCATAATAACGGAAATAACTGCTCTAGCTTTAGTCGAAAAGCTTTCCCATCGCTACGAAAGTACAGTAAGCTTTCAAAAGCTGAACGCTACGTAAGCAAATGAAATTGCATAGGAGTCAGTGGCGTAGACAAAGGGGGGCTTGATTTTGGATGCAGAAATCCATTTCTTGATATTTTACAATTTTTCGACCGTTTCTAGATATATTCTAGATGATATTCAGCCGGATCGACCAACTATGCAAAACTTGTTGGCTTTTCAAACGGACTTTTACATTATATGACATTTTAAAGCTAAAAGATTGTTCAATCTCCTTCGTTCCTTATTGATTTGGAGTTGATTGAAATTGAAGACAGTTTTAAATTTTAATTATTATATTACAATTTTTAATTCCGTTTATTTATTTATTTGTTGCATAACCCCCCCAACAACTTAACAGCCTACGCAGCTGACCTTAGTCATAATTTGCTTAGCTTGTTCTCAGCGCCATTATATTAAATAGCAAAAGCTTTTTAGGCTTTCAAAAGTTTGGCTTAAAGCTTGTCAAATCAAATTTATCAGTTTGTATATGACATATTATATGATTATATCTATTATCAAAAATTGGCGAACATGACGCATTTAAATACTTTTAAACTTTTTTACTTTGTGCGCGTCAAGATTTAAATATAAAATATATTTTTTATTATTTCTGCAGTTAACTGCGAATTGGCGGAATTTCGTTCAAGTTTGGTGAAATTTCCTATTTCTTCAATTCGTTTAATTAGGATTTTCATTTAATATGCTGCTCACGTATTTAAAGTGAGACTTTTGGGCTACATTTTGGTCGTTTACTTTCACACAGTTAATTAGATAAGTGTCCCAGTTGCTGTTTAGCTTTGATTATTTATACTCTGTTTTCAGAGGGGTTGCAAGAGTATGGGTAAAATTATTGATTATGTCTAAAGAGATATTTGTCATAACTTAAAGGTATTATTCTAGCTTTTATGTCTGTTAATAATTTAAAGTTAATATTTTCTTTTGAATTTTTGTTAATGCTTCTCTCTTAGTTGTAATTTTACGAGGTAGAGAGTATCTAGCAGTCAGAAGACTCTGCATTATAGACGACTTCTTACTTGTTTATTTTCGTGGAACTTGTCGTCAAACGTTAACGAAAATTTTACGCAAACGCAAAAGTTACTTTCCGTAATTGGAACAATTTAAGAAAACCTTTTCATGAGTTTATTATTATTGTTATTATGATTGACGGCGGCTGGGTTCAGGAACGTTTGAGAATTGATGTGCTCCGAGTGTGGGAATTATTGTTCAATAAGAATTTCGTGACAAGTTCTGAAAATGAGATGTTTATATGGATTTTGGCTTCAGACTTTGTGCCCGACTCGAGTCTGAAATTGAAACGAATTCAAATGAAATTCAAACCCAAAGTGAACCGAAATCAGGTTCACAAGCGGAACCTCAAGGCAGCGACTAGTTCATGCTGTGAACCGAACCAACTACATTTTCTTGCAGCCCTGCGGACCTAGAATGATTTATGGCTAAGATTATTTATAGCAATATCTTAGCAAAAAAATTGTCAGGACGGAGTTTATTGAGCTACGAGCTATTGGAAACACTATAAAAACGCATCAATTTATTCAATTGCCAACTGGAGAAGATAAAGTCTTTGTAATTGTTGGAGTTACATGGGTTTTTCTAATACTTTTCCTCTTTATCTTTTATTTGTCGGCATGTTGTGTGCCATAAAACCATTCATTATTCGTGCTTGGTCGGGTTTTTATGGTTGGCTTTTGATCGCTTGCAATTTCTTGGGACTCCTTTTATTCAAACGATTCACATTTGCACATTTGAGTGAATGAGTGAGTAAATGAGTGGGTGGACGGGTAAAATGTTGATTGTAGTTACACGATTGTAACCCTTATCAAAAGTCTGGGCATTTGCATAATTTGGCTGCAGCAACTGTCGCCAGGCATTAACATTATTTGGGCTTAATTGTTCGCCAGATACTCGCGTGTAATGCAGATGCCCGCCGTGGAGCAGCCGCAACAAAGTAGCGACGCCCACAAAGAAATGGATGCTTGTTTATGGTCTGCTCTCTCGCTGCTTGACTCTCGCTCCAGTTGCATTATTCATGAGTGTCTGTGGCGCGTGTCCAATGCCGCAACAAATATCTATGTGTATGCGCACATGTTTGGTATGGGCCAGCTGCCCCAGCAAGGGTAGAGCGGCAGGTGTGGGGTGAGGGGTGTGGGGTGAGGGGTTGGTCGGTCTTTAGTCTAAACTGCGTCGCATCGTTTGCCTCGCTTACATGACGCACTTGTCAAGTGGGAAGCGCACAACAACAAAAGCCCACGCATCGTCTGCTAGTGTAATGTTTATCAAGTCGTATACTTTATTTACATTTTAAGCAAAATGCAAATTGGCGTCTTAAACAGAAATGTTTTCGCCTACTGCTGCTTTATTTTGTACTCCAACTCGAACTTCCCGTCCCATCCGCAGCTGACGCTATGCGCACTTCCGTTTCCGCCCACCTAAAATTGTCACGGTATATTGTTTACGCTTGGCAAACCTGGCGAATTGTGGCCAAAAACTTGTTAATTGCCAGTTGGCAGCCAATCCCCCCTTCCCAAAAAACCTAAAGTTTAACAGGTAAGCGATACCTGACAGCATATTTGCTGGCAATGTTAAATATTCCGCTGTTTACAGCTCGCCCCTCTGATTCATTTGGTCAACTTTGCGAAAAATAGATAATTATGTGCCATGGCGATAAATTATATTTAATTTTGCAGAAGGCTTAAAGTATTTGTGTATATTTCCTACAATACAGGTCAAGTCAATAGGCATTATTTTGTTGTTTTTTGTATTTGTATTTCACAGATACATTTAAGTTTTACACATACATTTGCATCTTGAAGATTCTTTTGCAGTCTCAGATATCTGTGCATATTTTACCTGCTCTAGATACCTTGTGTCGCTCAGATACTTTTGTATCTTTTAGATTCATTTGTATCCCACAATTACTCTTGTACATATTGCATTATTTTCTTGCATCTTAATGCTAGTTTTGTAGCCCTTAGATGCTGTTGTGTCTTCAAGTTAACTTTGTATCTAAGAGATACATTTTGGATCTTACGAATTTAATTGCATTCGATGGATACTGATGTATATATTGCAAAAATTGTTGCATTCTTGTGCCTTTTGCGTATCTTAGAGATACTGTTGTATGAAATTTGATTTGTATCCGTTAGATACACCTTCAATAAAAGTATATTACAAATATTTGCGTAGATACAGTTTTCGCATATACACTTTTGTATCTAATTAAGAATGGACAAACACAATAGTTGCTTTTATTGGATTTTAATTGCTTTTCATACAGGATTTCACCTGAAGATCTCTTCAAAGCAGACACAATTTGGATAGAGAAGAAATTGTTATGAATATTTTTTTAAAAATATGCCTAATAGGCAAAAAATGAAAATTGTTTCTAGGAATTGAATTAAAGTCCAAGCAAGCTTAATGAACATAAGCTGATGCCAAGGTTAGTAACTTTTCGCAGCTGTTGCTTTCAATCAATATGAAGCCGTGCCGGGCAATATTGCTGGCAGGCCTGATTGACATTAGGTTAGTGGGGCGTGGCGCCAAGAATCAAACAAAACAACGACAATGGCAATGATAATGCTTGAGGCAGCTAAAAGCCTCCACGGCTGCTGGGTTGCAAATGAGTTCAGTGAAGCATTACAGAAATTAGCCAGCTTACTGAGAATTAATTCCTGCTGCTAATTATTTATTTAAGAATGCGCAATCAGCACAAAGCAACTTTTTTTTATTTGGCAAAACCTCGCGCCTTCAGTTAGAGTCTACAACATTTGGAGGAGTGTTAAAAGCAACCAATTTGTTGATACTACGTCCAAAGCAAAGTGCGAACAAGCTGAAGAAATAAACAAATTTGAAGAGTTGGAAAATGTGAAATTTATGATTTTAATGGGAATTGCAGTATTAAATTTATAGTTGTTTATACTTAGTTCTTTACTAAACATTCGCTAAGGCAGCTTAAAGCAAAAGCTTTCTATTAAAGCAAAAGCTTTCTATTATTCTCAAAATGTAGAAGCCTGAGAGTGCGACAGACAGCAAAAGAAAAGATCTGTGCTTTTTTTGTAGGAAAAATAAACTTTTAGATCATTTGCCAATAAATTGTTTACTACAGACAGCAAAAGTAGATAGCTGTGCTTTTCATTGGAATAAAAAGGAGCTTTTAGATAATTTTAGAACAAAATGTGTGCAATCAAGAAGAAAAGGTGCTTTTCGTACTAAAAATGAGCTTTTCTATCCTTCGGCAACAATTTCACATGGATTGTATGCCAAAAAGTTGCAAGTTTATTAAAGAACAACTTTGAAAGCTCTTGAGGGACTAATAAAGCTTGGCACAAGCGCATTAATGCTGTAAGCTTAACTGATAGGCAATATCAAAGCTTCGTTAATATACAACAATTCGTCAACATGCAACACTTTCCTCTTTCGTATTGTAAGCTTGTAAGGCTAATGTCATTTTGGCATAGCTTTAGCAAGAACGCATTCATAATTGAATTTAGGCCAATGCATTTATCTCAAATGGAATATCAAATTTTGGCCAATTGTGGCATTGGCGCAAAATTGTAAAACGATTATTTACACACGCACAACAAACACATACGCAGTCATTGGGAATTACACAATTTTCGCATTTGCATTAATTCCAATCGCAATAAATTTCAAAATTTGCCAAATTCGGTAAATAAATTTTACGTACACACTCCTGTGCATAATTGTCTTTTGATTTCATTTGTCAGCTGGCTTAAATGAAACTCGACGGCTGTGTTTATGTTTCAAACTGGGTTGGGTCAATATTTGGTCCATGTTTATGCGGGTCAAAGCCAGCTCCCAAGTCACCTGTCCAGCTATTGGCAACTGTGCAAATATGCCCTAGTTCCATGTTGGCTAACTATAAAAAGCCGCTGACCAGTGGCAGCTACAGCATTACGCACTCTAATTTGTTATAAACAATTACACTAATTTACACTACTCAGCATGAATTCGTCGACGCTGCTGATCTATATTCTTCTGGTGTCCATGCTGCTGCTTCTCCAAGCGCCGGCTGGCGAGTCCACGTTCCTATTATTTGCCTGTTTTTATCGTTTGAATATCTGTCCGTTCGTTACGACGACAATGGGGACAACAACTTCTTAATAGATAACTATCGATAAGAGAGACAAACACAAATTTCATTGGCAACTTAACAACTAATTAAACCTATTAAATCTTTTATAACTTTTAGTTGGAACAATAAATAAGTGTATTTAAATGTGATTTTAGTTGGGTATTTAGTTTATTTAATCCAAAAAGTGGCCGTTGCCTATAAAGCCTTGCTTAAATAACCCTTTACAAACTAACCTCTGATTTAATGGAAGCTTAGTTTTTAAATGATGCATCCATCAGCTATTTATGTTAGTTGGGGGCATTATAATGTCAGCTAAATGTCAGATTGATTGATTGATTGATTGTTGACAGAATGATTTATTATTTATCCATTTACTAGTTAATTGCACTATGTGATGTAAATTCACATCAAGATTGGATTTTTAGAAATTCTAATTGGACTTTTGTGCACATTTAATGGGAACGTGTTTCACACATTTCGCAGAATCCACGCCGCTGGGTGGAAAGTGACGCTTACAGTTTGTAAGGCAAAGCGCAAAAGTTTATTGTCAGATTGGCTTTAAACGAACAAAAAACCGTTTTTAGATAGTCCACCCCAACCTGATTCAACCCGACGAGTATAATTAGGGGTTCAGGGTTCTATTTCCCACAGGCGAAAAGGAAAGGTATACAAGTCAGAAAAACTTGGCCCGAGCAAGGCCGGGTAGTAGCCAGCAATTATATACATACTCGAAGGGCTTTTTCTCGGCCAACTCAAAGATAAATGTTTATTTGCAATTAAACAACTGCACAGCCGTCTTTAGTGTAAATATTAATCGGAACCTAATGTACAGCTGCCCAGAGTTTAATGACTGTTAACAATGCAAATATAAAGATCTATCTATCGAGGGGCATATAAAAAGGGCTCTGTTCTATACGCAGCTCAGTTCTCGATAATTACAATTGCCGCAGACCATGAAGTCTTTAAATTTATACTTGTATCTCTCATTGACCGTGCTGCTAATGCTGTGCTGTGCCTCCATGGCTAAACCGTGCCTGCCACGTTGTCCCTGGCCATATTCATATTTCGGTTGTTACTTCACGACCGCAGCACCACCGGTCACCACAGGTGGATAACTTGATGTGGAACTCAGTTTAAAGGAACTGAGCCCAAATAGAAAATTTCACATAAAATTTTGGATGTTTTAAAGTTGAACATTTTAGAAAAAATACAAAAAAAAAAAATAAATATGCTTTTTCAATCATAATAAATAAATGTTTTGCTTGCTTCTTTAGGGAAATATGTAAATTAAATGAAATGATTGTTGTTAATATTCCTTTTAGACGTGTTGCACACTTTTCGAAAATTCCACCAACATGGGTGGAAAGTGAGCTTCAAAAGAATCCAAAAATACGATTTCGACTTAAAACTTGTTTTTGACATTTTGTGGAACACAAATTGTTACAAAACATAATTTCACCAATTGGTGTAAATTCACTCCGTTTAGTGGAAGTAAATGGACACGAAATGGGTGAAAATGTGTTGTATACAATTTCAAGGCAAAAAACCTGGCCTAAATAAAGCCGGGCAGAGTAAGAGTTGCATAAAAAATAAGAAAATTATACAAAAAGTGAACTCTGAACCTGCTTTATCTTGAACATAATTAAACTCCACGAAAACACATTCCAGCTCTTGAGCAAGGTAATTAAAAGCTCTATAAATACGCATCCGTTTGCCATTTGCCATTTACCATTTGCCAGGTGGTTTTAATTGCCATCGAAGTGACAACAAGTGGCCACGTTTTGTGGATGCGCTGCTGCTCCAGCTCCAGCTTGGGATCCAAGTGGGAGTCAACTCAAGTCAAATAGAAGCTCTTCTGCTTCGATGAGTGCTCCGGCTCATTGGAGACAAGGGATGAAAGTGCAAAGTTTCTTGTCATTAGTTATTTGCACTAATTAAGTGCAAAGCGCATTAAAGCCAACTCAACGGGAAAGCTTTTACTTTCATCGTCGACTACGTGCCATGGTTATATAATTTCAGTAACCGAACTCAAACTCCTCCAACTCAAGCCCGAAAATGAACCCGAGACGCTTCCAATGAGCAATGGCCACATTAAACTTTTGTTGTTTGGTGTTGTTGTTGTTATTATAGTTGTTCAGGCAAAAGGCAAATGACATTGTCGCATAGAATTACCCATTACTCAACTCAGCTTTGCCTAGCTTAACAAAACTTAACTCAACCCGAGTCTACCAAAACTCACGCCTCGAACGCGCTGGAGGGAAGCTCGCTTTGTTTTTGCTGGAAATTTAATAGCGGCTGAAGATATTTCATTGCGACCTTTATGTGGATATTGTGATTAATAAGCTACGGATTTGAAAAGCTGTCAAATTTTCTTGCAAGTTCAATTGGAGCAAACAAAATGGACGATTATTTAGTGCGGCTCTTAAACCTTTTGGGAATTATAAGCGCTAATGATTTTCAAATTGTGGAAAGTACTGGGCTAGTGCAGAAAGGGCTTGATTTATGAATATTCTGTGACTCGAGCCCCGACTTGAGTAAAGACATAATAGAATGTAGATTTCCCTTCTGTTACAGTTATTTATTTCGACAAGAATAGTTTTTGGTTAGATCTGGTAATATACGACTTATATTCCCGGAAATCTTTCTCTTCGTAGAATATATACTGAATATTTGTTGATGAATTGCTGCGAATCTCAAGCATAATATAGCTCAGGGTCAACAATAATTGTAAATTTCCACTTTAAGCCCTTATATGCAAGTAGTCCATGTAAATTGGGCTCCCTTTAGAATTCTTTCCAAGCTAAAATATTGCTTTATTCTGTTGCATAGAAAAATGTGTGTATATATTTCACATATGCCGGGAGCGCAGTTTGTGCCCCAATGGATCCAAGTAGTGAATGCCAAGACGTGACCCCAATCAGCAAAATTAAATTTGCAACACACACACTCACACACACACACTCACACACACACACACACACATATGCAAATAAAGCTATTTACAGTTGGACTCAAAAATTAACATTTCGTCAGCAGAAGCCGCAATTTTTTGTTCCTTCCAATTTCCAACTCATCGGCAAATGAAACAAAGAGCCGCGGGCTGTGTAAAAGGAAGCTCAAAATAAGGAAGAGCCTTTCGATGTCCTGCTTGTTGAGCTCATGCTCGTTGCCTGTGTGCGTGTGTATATGTGTGTGTATGCGTATGTATGTATGTGTTTGCGTAAGTATAAACAACATGCGATATTCAAAGTGGAAGCAAAAGTGGCCCAGCTGTAGCATCTCCCACAAGAATAACAGGGTATTCGAGTTATGTGTTTTCGTAATGCAAGTAAATAGGGTATTGCGAGATATAATATATGCCTGGCCATAGAAAGCAAACCGAAATTAAAGTCTGTTATTAATTTGAAATTTGTGCTGTCTGCGAAAATCAATAAATTATTGCTAGATATTTAAAGGCTGGCAAAGTCAATAGAAAAGGGCCATTAAATGCTTGTAAGCTGTTGACAAATGTTGCAAAATGGAAAAGCCAATAAAGGCACACACAGACACAACCACACACACAAACACACACACACACACACACAACCACACACACAAACACACACACACACACACACACACACACCCAATAGACTCCCAACACACACAAAACAAATGCAATTCATACAAATCAATTGACATTTAATTAGCTGCCTGGGATGCCAAACAAAAAATATATGTGTTGAAGAACTATGAAAGGGCGACAACAGGACCAAAAGTCAGTTAGAAAAACAAGGACCTTTGACCTTGCAGCTGTCGCCGCCATTCGGGAGAAGGGCGTGCTAAGGTTCGCTTCAAGCAGTCAACAAAAGCCCGGTTAAGTTGTGCGAAAAAATGCAAAATAAAATAAAATATCGTTGTCTGCCTTAGGGCGCAGCTGTTGATAACTAATTCAAAGCTATGCTAGAATGTTATTGAAATCTTTATGGTAAAATGAGAAATTCAATTGGATGTATTAGTTAAAACAAGCTAAAACTATAAGCTTTATTAAAACATTTGGCAAATAAGTTTTAAAAATAACGATTTCTGGGGAACCTTTGTGTGTACTGTGAACCCCAAGGTCCATTGTACTCCTTTTCAAGCCCAGAGCTCAGCCAGACTTACCTGTCAGGAGAGCCTATGCTTTAACTTTCCTTGATTTAATTTAAGGAAACAAAAAGTCCTGCTCCAAACAATATGAATTGTAGAGTATAAAAAGTCTGGAAAACTTTTATCCAGCTAAATTGTAATCATGTTATATTGCCTAACTCTTGGCGCAAGCTTCATGACAACATTTAAACACGCTTCGCTATAGAGTAGAGAATTAAATAGTATTTAGTTAAATGTTTAATATCTGTTGCATTAAAATTGACCTAATTCAATGCGAACAATTTATTTTCTTAAGGAACATGCCAAAACTTCAATTGGGACTTTGCCATGGCTGGGGCCACTTTACGTGTGGACACGGCGAGGCACGTGACCGATTCAACAATTTTAGTGACAATAAAAGCCCGCAAGCAAATCCCATTTCGATGTTCAACAAATTGTTAGCGTCTAAAAGGTGTAAAAAAACCAATTTATATTTACTCGGCTCTGGCTGATGGCACAATGGCTGGCATACCCAGTATGTTAAGGGGGCAATACAAAGTTGCCTTTTGAGCGGCTGTCAAAGTTTTTGTAGACTTTAAAATGTGTGTTTTCCATCGTGCGAGGGGTTGGCAAAGGGATTGGGCTTGGGCTGTGACGCAGTCAATGGCACTTGGGCAAACAACTCGTTCTGGCAGCTGTTGACAGTTACATACCCCGTCCATACGGGTTTCAAGAAGTTTGCCTTGAATGTTACGTATACGCACATTTGCACAGCACAAATTGCAAATAGACGGCAAATTAATTAAATATCACTCATACGTCAGGTGTTGCTGCTGCCGCTGCTGCTTATGCCCATGATTTGCAGAGCAGAAAAATGATTTAAGACTTGTCATGCTGCAGCCGGATCCGGTCAATGGCTAACCTGTTCGCCGGGCGCTGCTTCGTTCATCATGATGATGTGTGTGTTGCATGCCACGATGGCAGAAGCTCGTGGGCAGCAGCCAGAAATAGTCGCAATCGCTTTTAAATATGCGTGGGCCACGCTTCAGTAATTTTATGTACATTTACAGCACGGAAAGGCAGAATTTCGCCTGAACTTTGTCTGCGCTTGGCCTGGGCTTAGTTGCCCAGACTGGCAGTTAATCAGGCGCTTTAAGCTGAGCTAAGCGCGCTGCTTAAGTTGGATAACACTTTGGCCAAGTTTAGAACAAGGAAATTTCACCTATTTTTAGAGGCAAACATTCAATTTTCCTTAGCTGCCTGTGCAGAGTGACGCAATGGACTGTTTTTTTTTAAGTTCAATTTGAGCTAGGACAATGTAACATAATACAATATATTTGTTTAGTATAGGTATTTAACAATCCTAGAAAATGCATTGCATTTCAACAGTTAGTTGAAGAGATTAAGTGTGTTCTTGGTGGAAGGCTGCGACTTGGAGATATCCAAAGCATCTAAGTTGGTTTTTCGAATAACTTCGGTGCTTATGGTCCGATCGTTATGAAATATATTACCAAAGCGCAAAGCTCTCATTTGAGGAAAACCCACAAATTTATATGTTTCTTCTAGCCATTTTTAATGGGTCAGTTTATAGTAATAAACAATTAATTATATATTTTGTAGCATACTTTTCTGTGATGTTCAGAAATTCATATTCCAATTGAGCAACATGGTAGTTTTTGTATTATTCTAAATAAGAAATATATAGAATATGAATCCTCGGAGGAATATGAATGCATTGAATATCCTCGTCAACAAATGCCTGCTGATCGTTCAAGCTCGTTGCAATATTCAATATTGTTGTCGTCTTCCGGAGCTTCGTCGGTCGTCGGCGTGCATGGCGGGCACAAAGGCCAAAATTCCGTACTGTGTGCTGCGCTGCATTGAATTCCACTTAAAATGGCCAACAGCGACAGATATATGAAATACTTTAACGACATTATAGTACCGAGCGGAGTTGACTGTATCCTATTCCGGCTAAGCCCTATTTATATACTTTATTATTCGTCTAGAAAAATGTGCTAAAATGCTATTTCGCTTGTCTATTGGCTTATGCACATCGATAAAACAACATGTTCATTGTTATACCTTGAGTTGGTGCTTCACAAATATTATTATTGGCAGTTGAGTCGGTTTTTCCAACCATTTATCTAATACTTATGTAAGAATCTACAAGCTTTATCAGAGATGTCGCCTCTACTCCACAAATTAACAGAATTTCATTTAATTTGTGATTCTAAAAAGTTTTCAGTTTTCTATACTTAAGCTAAGGCCGGAAATATTTATGTGTGGGCCTTACATTGAATTCCACAATTAACATAGCATGTTATGTGGACCTCTGTTATCCCTAGGCGTCTGTTAACATACTCTGCTAAAGCAGACCTCCAAAATATGTATAGAAAGTTCATTGGCTTGCAATGCGATATTTAATATTTATTTAGGACTTCAGCTCGATTACAATTCATAATTATAGTCTGTCGAGGAAACATCTGGATTGTGTTTAGAGATGTTTCCCAACTGTGATTTGAATGCAACTTAAGCACATTCGCGAGTTATCGGACTGTAGGTGCTACCGGTACCAGGACATACTGGAGTCGTGGTGCGGAAGGGACAAAGTGGTGATCTTGCCAGGCATGCCAATAGCAAGAAAGTGCCCTCGGCGGCAGGTGCGGAGAAGACCACTAACATGGCCACCAACGTCAGGTAGATGAGAAACTTGGGCGTCATCGTAGTATCTATTCCTGAACCGCTGCTGCTTTGAAGTGACCTTCTCGCTATGAGCGTACCTTATTTATATGCTTGAGCTAGGCGTAGAATGTTTCTGAAATAAGTTATGCCGGAAGCCCAAGTGCATTATGCATATTATTTACACAAATGTTCTATACTTTTTATAGGATCAAACAGGAAGACGTGTCAATTGTGCAACTTATTTGCTTTCTCTTCTTTGTTTTTTGTTTAAGCGTGGCACTGGGTAAATATTTATATATATATTATACTATACCCTAGAAAACGCCCAAAAAGCGTATGATGGTTATGTGCATCTTAATGTCTGCTCGTATGTAGGCATATGTTGACAATCTTTAAGATCAAAAGACTTTGTATTTTACATAGGTCCTCCTAGTGCTCGCACATCGAACATCGATAACTTGCCCTGTTTCTAAGCAATCGATAAGTGTCATATCGATTGAAAAATACTGGCTAAAATACCTCCCCTTTTGAATACCTCTCTCCGTTCTCCACAAAGTTGACAATGTGCTTTTATAGAGCTAGAGGGCATTGGTATTTCCACATATAAGGAAGCCATCTTTATGCCATCTTGGTATAGAGGTAAGCAGTCTTGGGCTTTGGTATTATACACATTGGGTACCGAATTTCATAAATATCGGCTAATACAAACCGAAGTAAATCCCGAAAGCATTGCCCATGGTGTCGGGCTGAGGGATGAATGAGACCAGTTGCAGCCTCAACTCATGACGGCTCTTCACGGAGTTGAGGGTATCTGTTAGTCGGGCATTCCCGACTAAAGCACACTTGCTTGTTTACATATTTTGCTACTGTCGCGACTTGTGTACTTTCGATTGCACAATTGCTCGTGCTTTTATGTGATCTCAGACAAAGTTAGTTCGTGCCATCAGTGCAAATAGATTATTAGAATTAGAAGACAGAGTCCATTTTCAAACAAACAAATAATTAGCTTAATTAATTAACTTACGGAAATCGTATAAATAGGTTAGACAGTTATATTGAAAAGTTACTTCCAAGCAGCAGCTGGTCTGGAATAGGTACAACGATGTCTCCCAAATTTCTCATCTATCTGACAGTCGCGGCCATTCTAATGGTACTCAGCGCACCTGCAGCAGAAGGCACCCTATTTCTGACACTCTGCCTGTTGAGATCACCTCTCTGTCCATTCGCTACCACGACACCAGCGTGCTTGACGGGTAAGACATGGAGTCCAGCGCTTAAAATTTGTGGTTAGCTTGTAGAATTATGGAACTTCATATACTACATGAATATTCGAGGAATACAACACAAACAAATTGCGTTGAAGTTGGAAATAAATATATAAAATCGCTTTGCATAAATATGAATTGAGAGTTTCTACTGGGTTATAAAATGATATGCCATATGATAGCCAAAATTCCTTTTCTCTACTTAAACTCAACATAAGATGAGATCAAAAATTCTTCTGAAAAAACTACCTTCTTTCAATCTATTTCTCCCGCTTATGATGTTTATGCATTTAAAAGTAGCAAAACATAGACAACTTAAGTTTTCTGATGCTGTTCTATGAATAATTAGAATTTTAATAAGTGGAGACATGTGGCATGCCAATAACCGCGTCTTCCAAGGAAGCTGATTACGGGGCTAATATAAGATGCTGTCTCCAAGCAACTCGACCCCCACACCCACCATTCCCCCGCCTGCAATTGAGGACAGAACTCAAGCACTTTGTTGTGGTTAACCAAACTGTGCTCCTTGACGCTCCCATGTGGAAAGCTGGAAAAAATTGTGAATTGATGGCGAAATCCGAAGGCGTCTAAAAATAGTTGGTTAGCAAAATGTTTTCACAATTACGAAGAAAAGCAGCTGCGAAAAGTTGAAAACGCGTCGGGAAATTATGAATGAAAATTCGCCCAATTGACTAAAACGCAACAGTTGTCCGCCCATGCACACACACACACACAATATCCACAACAAAATGAATGCCATACACAAGCAAGGAGTCGAGGGTGGCCCTACTTGAAGATACCCTGTATCCTGCAACGTGCTGCTGTTAAAGTTTTGAAGTTTAAATATGCCATCGAAATGTGTTGATATACCAAATTTCTAGCTTCAAAAATAATGTTTACTATACGAGAATCTACATACCAAGCTTGGAGCATGTCGATCTTATATGTTTTTCGAGTTATACTTAAAATAATATATTTATATATATAAGTATCATATATATACTTTATATAGAATATATATACTTTATGGGATAGCAGAGGCTTCTTATACTTTTTACAAAAAAAAACTTGTATACCCTTAGCCGTTTCCAATGTGCTCAGGGTATGCCATGAACACAATCCACAAGTGTTACACTAGCGTCCCAGCCCATTAGTCATGCTTATGCTTGTGTCTATGCAGTTGTCAGCGACTGCGCTCTGTGTTCAGCCGCACGTGGTGGCTTCCATTTGCCGTTTCATTGTGGAGGGCGTCTTTGGCGCGCTTTTGGCGCGAATGCCTCTTGTGGATGGCAATGGGGCTATGCGCAACTGGGCGCCGGCTGCCTGAGTTAGTCCTGCAAACGGATTCGCACAAAACGGTCGCTGGTCGTCCGTCAAGCGCCAAGTTGAAGACAGTTTAACAGTTTTTGGAAAATACTGAACAACAGCAGCAAATAAGAAAAAAGTGTTTATATTTGAAACTTTTCGCTAGCGCGTGCCAAATAAAAATAAATATTTGTATCGACTTTCGATTCGTGCCAAGTTTTGTGCATGTCTGATCCAGTAGACAAGTGCTTAAAATAGAAGAAAACAAAAAATATCAATATCAAAAAGTAAAAAGTAAAAAGTAAAAAGAACTACAATATTGACCACAGCGACTAGATCGGTTGTTTTAATTAATTTTCGCAACATTTGCTGGCAGCTGTTCGGAACATTTTCGTGCAACTGTGTAAGTTGAAAAATGTGTTTTTTTTTTCTTTCTCAAATTGCCAGCGGGGCACACACATAAATCAACAGTTGCCGTCAATCGCGGCAACTTTATCGAAATGCCAGCACAAATATTTGCGTATTTGCTTAGTCTGGCTTAAATCATATTCTAGCGCCTTCTCGCTCGTATCTGCTAGTTGGTCGCTTTCGCTTTGAATGAGTTTTAAGTTGCAGAGCAACTTTTTCTTGACATTCTTCTTTTTGCATTTCTTGCAAAGTTTTCGCTTGCATGCAAACAAATTACCGAAACAATGTGTGAAATTTAAGTTTAAAACATTTTATGGCCTGCTCGACATGCTTTTGGTGGCAACACAAAAAAAAAGCTGCCTTTATTGGATTAGCATATGTAGTCTGACGCGGCTTAGATGCAGCTCGTGTGTCTCTGTGAAAGGTATTTTGCGTGCATGCGAGGAGCTAAAAGCTTTCAGCTGACACGCTTATTAATTAGTTACGTGTAAATGAGCTTGAATCTAGGCGACTTTCGCAGCACTCCATTAAAATTAAAAACAAACTTAACTTTATCAAAAAGTTTTATGTGTGTGAAATTTTCATATGCATTAGCTTCCTTTTACTTTGCAATGATGCTTAATTAGTGATAAATTAGATAGCTCGAATTGGCAGCACTTCATTAAACTAGTTTCCAAAGTAAAAACTAGGATGGCAGCACTCTATTGAAACAATATAACCATAATCGAAAATATGGGTTTGAAATAAACTGGCAGCACTTCATTTAACCAGTTCAAAGTTTTATTATACGGCAGCAATAATAAGATAAGATACAAAAATCCTTTAAAACTGTTCAAAAATATCATTAAGACATTAAAAACAAAACAAACAGCTTAAATTTAAGAGTCTCTAGCTCTTATAGCTTCTAAGATCCTTGCGTTCATACATACGGACAGACGGACGGACAGACAGACACGACTAGAACGACTCGGCTGTTGATGGGGTCAGAGATGCTTTCTTCTGCCTGTTACATAGATTTTCACAAATGCATAGTTCCCTTTTTAACCATTTTCAATGGGTTCAGGGTATAATTAAAAACCAGTCAAGGCAAGTTATAGAAAAAAATGATGGGAAATTGGGCACAAATAGCCTTGAAAGCAATCTGAAGCATATATTGGGAGTGTCAACATTTATTTTAAAGATCTGTCTGATGTATTACTTTATAGGACACATTCTTCTTATAATTGCATTTTAAGTAAAATTTATAAAGTTCATTTAATATTTACTACAATTACATAAAACAGTTTTCCAAAGAACAAAGCAAGTGTATATAAATAAATTTGTAAAATGAAGTGGAAGGATTTTTAATTATTGAAAGTCCGACGTTAACTGTTCTTGTTGTATGCATTGCATAGTTAACTTTCTTAAATCTTAAACATATATTTTTAAGAAATATTTTTCCTATATACACATATTAGTCCCATATATTGAAATGCTCTTAAAAATGGGGTCGTGATTTGGTTAGTTGATTAGAAAATGTTAATATGTTAATTAAAAAATGAATACACGCCCCTTAACCCAATTGGTGAATGTTCAATATATCTCGCAAAGATCGTGTTTTCCACAGCAATATCTGCTCAAGTTCAAGGTCAAAGGCATTTTGTATGTGACACGGGCTAAATGAAATTCTCAGCGTCTTGTTCTGAGCTAAGATAAACACACAAAAACCTCAGATAAGTTTCGTTTTGGCTAAAGGCAAAATCACAGTTAAATAAACAAACAAGCATTCAAACGAAATGTTGTAATTAAACTAAATGCGAGTGTTGCCAAATTGAAATCGTCAAAGCCAAGTGCCACGCCCCCAAACGTTAAGAACGTCTATTGACAGTGCAATCGGGGCCAAATCCAATTCGCGGCAAATGACAAGCCATTTGCCGCACTACTCGAAATTAGCATAAGTCAATCAGTCAGTCAAATGGTCGCCAGTTTGTCAATCAGCTTGTCAATCAGTTCCAGCGAGCGCCGCATTCACATGGTTAAAGCCAAAAGCATTTGTGGCTAATTAGCGTATACGCAATCACAGCCAAACGCAGTTGGGCCGGCACCCCCAACCCCCCTCCCCCCTCGCCATTTACCTGCCCTTTTGTGGCCTCAAATTTGCTTAATTAATGTATTCCCTTTGCTTCTTCTTTTTTTGTTTTGTTTTCCTCCCTTTTGGTACCTTTTGGTTTTATAATTGTTGTGCGCGCCACGCGCCGAGTACAGAAAATTATCACGCATACGCCGTGTTGCAGCATTCGCTCAATTTGATTACACAAGTTGTGTTTACATTTGAAAACCCGCGGGAAGGGTATTCAAATTATGTAACCAATTGTGTAACACAGATTTCCCATAAATTATATGCATATATATATTTGATTAGAGGACATATTTTTAAATAATCAGAGTAACAAAGACATTTTTGTATGTACTTAGAATTGAGATTCTGTGAAATGCTTAACTAGAAATGCAATTATCTCCATATTTCTAAGAAATGTGGCAATTGCTTTCAATTTTTATTCTTTTTGAGATAATACCCAATAAATATGCTGCACTTAAGCCGAATTCCAAAAGGGCTTGAGCATAATTGATTAGAGTAATAATTTATTTATTTGTATATTCATCATAACATTGTTTGTCATTGTTGACAAATGAATACGTCAATACCTTAATATGTATACAAAATAGAAATTATGTGCATATATATTTGATCAGAGCAATAGATATATATCTTTATCAATTTTCTGCAATACCTTTATACTACCCCAAAAATATCCATCATACCAAATACCGAATGCTAAATGAATACTAAACTTAAGATCGCTTTAGTTGCCACAGCTCGATCATAAGCATCATAAGCTCCATATTTGTGTGCAAGTGTATTTGGACTTCGGCATTCGCGCATCGAAGCTGGCTGCTTCATCTCTGCCATATGATTGCCCTAGATAAATACGCATATTGGAGCACTGGCTGATTGTCTGGCGGAGGAGACGCCGCAAAAGTTTTTGCTGTTAATAAAATTGGCGCGGCGCACGTGGCGTATACGTAACAGCGTAATATGCCCACAGGGGCGAATTTATATTTTGTGTGCGCTTGACAATCATTTGATTATTTTTGGTGTCTGGCATTAAAACACACAGAAGCTTACATCCATATTCACATGTGACTTCATATGTACGTATAGTATATTGAGGGTTCATTCGTGCTTTTAACCTGCTCAACTTTAAGTTGAACTTTAAAATAATCAACAATGCTTTCTTCTCTGTTGTTGTCTGCTCTGTTAATGCAAATGCATTTTCATTTTCATTCCGATGCGTTGATGAATGTGTCGACGTGTCCTTCTGCTGCTGACGCAAGGGGCTTCGTCACAATTCAAGTAAATGGACTGTCCGAGCAGCGTTTTTTATTATTATTTTTGTTTTTGAGCATATGAAAGATGCTTGAAGGACCTCTTTTTGGGTTTTCCATGTGATATATACTGAAAGTTATTACAAGTTTTCTCTTTTCCACATGTTCTTTTTCTCTTAAATTCTTAGTTTGTCGATGAGTTTAAGCAGATTATGTTCAAAGGATCTTCAGTGCCAAGTAAATATCTGGGATCTTGAGCTTGTCAATTTCATGCTCTTGCTAGAGAAGGCTTTCATAGCTGGGCTACTTTGTACTGGGATTTGAGCCCGAAACCTAATTGCTTGTTGTTTTAGTGACTTCTTCAGTTAGTTAACTAAAATGCCCAGCTCAGCTATGCTTAATAATTGTCCACAAAGTGTCGTTGTCAGGGCTTGCGGCTGCCAGCACTGAGTTTCGTCTTGGCATAGTTATAATTGTTTTCTGAACTTATCGCACAGTCGAATTGGCAGCCGAAACTCACGCAGGAGCATTAAAAGCCGCTTGTCAGCTCAAGCCCAAATTGTTAGCTTAAAACTTGGCCACATGTCGGCCCTCGACGGGTCTCACTCTTCCGCAGGCTGGCCATTTAAAAGCAATATATCCAAGTCAACAAATTTCCATGGCAACTTTCGTGACAGCCAACATCTGGGGAGCAGAGCGTGTATTTGTTGCTCTCCGAGGCTTCAATTGAATTAGTAATAACAGTCAGTCCGGCAAACTTTCGCTTAGATGTTTGCCATTATAATTTCCTTGCTGGTATTTTTATGGCCCAGAACGAGCTGAGATAGTATCCGGAATTCTGTTTGGCCTGCTCGCATTTTAATTGCCAACAAATGTGTTTGTCATTCTGCCGGTTCGTGCAGCGCGTCTCGCTAATCTATCGCTGTCATCAGTCATGTTTAACAGTGCTTATATAAGGTGTTTTTATCGTTACCCCTAAACATATTTTTCTACTTTCGCCACATACCTGGCGTGTAATAATGTATTGCATTTCATTTGCGAAACTGCCGACTTGTCAATAGGTTGGGTAAATTGATATTTATGTGCTCAGCGACTGGGCTCCGAATTGTTTAGCCTGTTTTTCGCTGCCCTGTACACATGCAATGCCTAAAAAGGGGCATTATAATAAGAGGAAAGCGTCTTTCATATATGGAATGCTGTTAGCAATAGTTACCGTGTCGAGGCCAGAATACAATTATATAATAGCTGAAATATACTTTACAAAGGCAAACCTATCGCTGGTATTATTGATCGATTTTCGTGAGATATCGATATTTTCTTATCGCTGGTATTATTGATCGATATTCCTAGATATATCGATATTATCTTATCAGTTTGTTATTTACGATAGTTTTCTGTATTTTGAAGAGCCGAATTCGATATAAAAGCCTTATCAAAGCACTTACGATGTTTATTTTGATAAATACCTATCGATTACTTATTGTATTATCGATCATTTACTATCGTTAGTTAGTTATTATTGTTGTTATTTATATTTGGTAAAAATAAAGGACGTATCGATATTAAAAGTGTGACCATTTGCAAATGTTTTAAGTCTGAAACTCTCTTCAAATTGTTTATGAATTGTTAAAACCTGTTAAAAATATCGTTGAGGTTAGCTAACGACTATCGAATGTGCTCACAATCGATACAGTTAAAGCACTCTACACACATATACACACATAGTCGTACAGGGTATCTCTTAGTCGCCCACCTTCTATATGCGCCGCAATGCCATTTCTTTTTTGGCCTTTAGGGCCGTTAAGTTAAAGGTTCAACTGATTTATGTGTAACTAGGCCTTTTAATGCCGTCACGCTCAATCTTCTTCTTGTAAGTCCTTTTGTGACATTTATTTTCTTTTTTCTTGACTGGTTTCGGGTCTTTGCTGTGATTCGGCACTAAAAGTCACAATTCTTAAGCACTTATGACGCCCAAATTCTGTGTCTCAGCGAACATTAAAGTCTGCCAATTGTGTTGCCTTTTCTATAGTTTTTCATTTTCTTGTTTAAGTCTTTTCAGTTTCCGTTTGCAGTGTGCATGCACTTCATTTTCATTTTCCATTATAATTTGCACATTATTCAATTTTTGTCGCTTCCTTTGCTCGATTTTCCATTGTGTGCTGAGTTTTTAATCTGATGTGATTAATGCAGCAATATCTGAACAGCGCATGCTTACATCTTAAAGCATTTTCCTCATCATTAAAATGGCATTTAATCTGAACATTTCGTATTACACGCAATGTTCGAGTGGCTCTTTAAAGCACGCAAATTAATTTGTCATATTACACTGATTAATGTTAACGCCAGTTATTAATGAGGCTCCATAAGAGGCGCAGGCTCAGCTTTAAATTGCTCAATTATGCCTTCAGCTCTTGAGGTCCTCTCATCTGTCGGCCAGACCAAAGTTGATCAAGTGATTGCATAATTAGGCTGCAGATGGGCATGACAATATGAATGTGGAGCAGATAGGCCAAGCCTTAATCAAAAGCTTCGTATTCCTGATTCAATGCTAAAATCAGGCTAAGACTGAGACTCTGAACCCATTGCAAAGGGGTAAAAAGAGTATAGAGCCTTGTGCTTGTGTGAAACAGGCAAAAGGAAGCACATCCCAACCCCATAATGCTTCTTGACTTAGATAACTAAACAAATATAATATGCTAGAATATATATAAATATAATAGAAAGCATAATAATTGAATTGTGTTAACAGATTTATTAAAATGTCCTCACATGTCCTGCTTTGTTTTTGTTACTCAACGTCGAATATATTTGCTCGCATATCGGGATAATTCGCTTGAGCAATCATCGAAATTCAATTACAGTTTCCATTTGCATATGGCAGCAGGCAGTCAGTCGGTGTATCATATTTCTTTTTTGTTTTTGTTTTTAATATTGATATGGCATAAATAGGAAATTAAATAAATGCAAAAAGATAAACGCGTGCAGGCTGTCGCAAAGTTGAGCTGAAAGGACTCTAGACCTGGCTAAAGAGCTCGTGTGCGCCGTGTGCCCAAGCCAAGTCAAATAAGAAAGTGGAACGTTGTCTTTGGCAGGCCGAAGATTTAATACGCTTACAGCTATATAATATTGTAGTCTAATTTGATATTGTTTGGCATGTGTGTGAGTAGAGTGGAGAAGCTCATAGTAGCCGAAGTTGCTCAATTCTCAATCCGACAGATGTACTGCCTGCAACAGAAGGACAGACCTGTGTAAAGTTTCAGGACGAAAGCTGAGAGACTAGTTTGATGCTAGCTGGACAGACGTATAAGGCTCAATATGTAGATGTATATATTAATGGGCTGCGAAGCTGTTGCTCTGTTATGCCTTACACTTTACATGACATATTTATAATACCCTTTGAAAGGGTGTTAGAATCAAAGCCAATGCCTGTGCATGTCGATGCGAATGAGGATGTGAATGAGTATGAATATGAGACGCTGCGCATTGACAGGCTGTCAATCGATGACATGCAACGTGGCAAATGGAGCTACATGAAAACCAGGCTATGGCGACTCAATCTGCTGATGTGGATAATGTGCTGGCTACGTGCGTAATTTTAGTGCCCTGATTTGAATCAAAGCAGGTGACTTCGTCCCCCTCTGTGTATGTGTCTGTGTAGTGTGTGTGTGCTGACAGGACGTTAAATAGATTGTACTCTAAGATAAGCTAAGGCATGAGTTGCTGTTGAGTCTTTGGTTAATGTCCTGACTGCTTTGGCTTTTAGCTGTGCGTTTTCCTTTTCATTTGTTTAGCTGTGATAAATGAATTTGCCTGCTTGTCCTGTCCGTCTCATATCGAACAATTGGTCGCTAATGTCAATGCTGAAGTTGCCAGCAGCTAATTTTGATAGTGTGTTGAGGTTAAAGTTTGCGAAAACATTAATCTTTTATGCACGATATCCATCAATTACAGTAACTTTTTCTAACCTGCCCGCCGCACGCTCCCCCCTTGCGAACAACTTCAGCTTCAATCCATACAACATCATTGACGTCAGGACCCGCTGAATGACTGGTTGTTTTTTTCTTCTTCTTATAAATAGTTGAGTATCGCTTTTGCCACCTGCATTAACAAAGCAATTTTTGCTACACTGTCCAACACAATTTTCTTTACATAAACCAGACCCCTCTCTCTCTCTCTCTCTCTCTCTCTCTCTCGCTCTCTGCTCCCTCTCTCGCTTCTCTGCTCCCTCCTTGTGCTGCCTTACAATTCGCATTGCCCCCATTTCCTTCGTTTGGGTACTTTTTTGTGGCTCCTGAAGCCACTTGGCACCACCCAACGAGTTGATGATTAACTTGGCTCATTTATCATAAAATCATTGCCCCAGAACGAGCGATGGGCGTGCCCTGCACCGCCCACTCGCTGACCACAAATGCTATAAATAATGCACTAAAATTGCAAAAGATACAAACAAATATATTCAAAACAAATTTATGCGCAGAAAAAGATGTTGTATCTGTATCTTTGTATCTTTGTATCTGCTATTCAATTTTTTTATGCCCTTATGCACAACTTGAGCTCATTGTGTGGTCGTTTTTGTTTTGCCTGTTTTTCATGGCTTGCCCTCTGATTTCATTTAGTGAGCTACATTTATCTCTTAGCTTACCAATAGGGAACAGCAGAAAGCTTCTAATTTACATAAGCTCTTTGTTTTAATGGGCGCAGTTCAAGACACAATATTCTTAGTCCTCTATATTTGAATTCACTGAAGTTTTTTGCAGGTACGACTTTTGAAGGCTATCATTTTTGTTGGTACGATCGTATGCATGTATTTATTTATGTAAGATTAAAGTTTTACATGGATACGAGGAACAATGAGTTGTTATTTCTGTCGTTGCTTAACGCTCAAAAGATGTTTTGAACAATCTCACACACAAGCGTGAAATAAGCGTGGAAATACGGCTTTAGTTATATACTTTTTCCTGTTTTCATTCGTTTGGCAACATGTTTATGCTAAAACTTATGTGGGAAAGCTATGTGTTATATTTAAATCTAAAATATCGGAGATCTTCAATGAAAAACGTGTTCAAATTAACTCCATTTGGTAAATCCATCTCCATTTTCGGAAAATGAGTGGAAAACTTCTTATCAGGCTAATATTCCTTTCTAGAAATAGGAATTCACTATCCTTCTTTGTTCTGTTCTTCTTTGAAATAACTGTCTTATGTCTTCATATTCTCTGCCTGTCTCTTCTACTGCTTGTGATTAAGTGCCTTTTATTTATGGGCTAATGGTCTATTGACATTGACCGCCAAGTGGATAAGGAAATTTCCTGCAAATTGCAGTCGTCCGATGCTCCCACAGAGCTATAGAAATATGTCTGGCCCAGCTCAGCTCATCTTAGCTCATCACGTTTGTTCCGTTCAGCTTTGTCTATAGTCGGCACGTGGTGTTTAATTCACTTAGAGCTGACGAAAGTTGTTTGTCCCTTCGCCGGAACCTGCTGCGCCCGTGCTGCTTGTGTGTGTGTGTGTGTGTGTGTCGCAAATTGTATTTGGCCTGAATTATGTTGACAATAAAGCTCAAGCTGCTCGCAGTCAAGTCCGGCCCCGCCTTCCGCCCAGCAGCATAGCGTGATTTTGCCAATTAGCCAGCGTGGACTCAAAAATGCCGAACAGCTCTGCAGGCTGGCATTCTTTTTGGCCAGCAGCCCAGAAGCTCAAATCCCTTATCAATTTTGTGTGCCGCACAGCTGGGCAGCGGGGCAGCGGGGGCGGCACACACGAAGCCAAAGTCAAAGCGTGGCGCCACAAACAATGCAACAGCAATTCCAAATCTGATTTAGAATCAGGCATTTGTTTCCTTCTTCTTCTTTTTATGCCTTTCCCTACGCTGAACCTATTTATATTGGAGTAAAAAGAGGGTATAATGTGCACCGAAGCAGCGAAGTTGTGTGAGATCGTACTAAGCATAGTTCGAGCTAAGTAGATTTAAGGAAGAAGAACCTAAGATCGGACAATAGGCACCGAAGTTATTTCAGGTCGTACTTACCATATTATGGGGTTCCGGAAAAAAGAATCACAATCGCCGCATACATACAACTACATGCTTTAGTATAGGCAAAGAAGAGCCAAAGCCAAAGCAAGGAAGCTCGTTAACTTGTAGGGTATCTACTAGTCGGGCCTGAACACTCGTACGTATTTTTTATTTATTTTTTGGTTAAAAGCCCGCGTTGGGGAACAGCACAAGCGACGACACCGAGCAATTTATCGCGAAATTTCAAATTGAAATTCGCTGCATTTTTCAAACAGCCTCCAGCCGCTGACAGATTCCCCGCAAGCCAACAAGGAGGCGGGGGAGGGGGGCGGGTCCGTAGGCAGCGCTGAAATACTCTCTTGTAAAACAAACTGTAAATCATTGCACCTAGGGGAATAATGTGTCACAGTTAACCAATCTGTAATAAATTTCGGCTTAAGGTAACAACATCAATATGCCATGTAAAGGGAATACATTTTTGGGCAAAATATGGGAATAACATTAGGTTGGGGCAACAATGCGGGGGAGGGGGGGTTAAGAGTGTGTGACATTTATCAACCTTTTTACTTATAATTTGGATAATGGAAAATAATAATTATTATAATAACAATAATATTTTGCACATTGAAGATATTTATTTTCTTTATTGTGATTATTTTTGTAGAATTTTTCAGTTTATTTGAAAATTTTGAATATTTATTGTTATAAACTGTTTAAGTATATATCCAAATGTCTTCTGTAGATCCATATTGCGAGTCTCAGACTCGAGTTTTATTGAGTTTTACAGCCAGATATGAATTTGTAGTTATCGCATCTGGTATCTCAGTCTTTGACACGTTTAATACGAAAGTCAATTTTAATATTTTCCACTTCACTTGAAATTTTCACATTATTTTTCATGTTGTTGGCTTTGGATTTGCTTTCCACTTGGTTGCATTGTTAACAATATTACGATAATGCCCTACTGCATACCCTTCTCATGGGGTAGGTCGGGCTGTACAGATAGATGGTACCCATTTTATTCGGGAGTTCAAATTTGGCACGCGGCTGGCAGGAATGTGAATTATCCGACCAGAACTTGATTGATGCTGTTGTTTTTGTGCTTGAAGGCTTTAAGCTGCTTTGCAGCTGTTTCATAACCAATGCGGACAAATGGGTTTTGTGTCAACGTTTTCCATTAAGTCACTAAAAGGTTCAAGCCAGCAGCCAAAATGTTGCAGTTTATTCAATTAAAATTGGGGAGATGAACGCACTATTGCAGCTGGTTTCAAGGAGCGGACGTTGCGTGAATCGATTAGGTTATAAACAATTTTCGGGGGTATAAACAATTCGGTGTCTGCGGCTGGCTGCCAATAAAAGCGAAATATTTACACAAACTTGCGTAGTGCAAAGGCAACCAGAAAATAAAAAAAAGGAATGCAAAAGCAACCACATGAAATCAATTAAAATATTTGCAAACAGCACGCAGCACATAAAACTTGGTCTAGAAATTGTAGAACTTGAGTGTTAAAAGTAATTGAATGTGACTATAAAAATAGCGCATACGACGCGTGGGCCAAATGGGGGAGAGTGCATAAAAACTTGATAGGACAGGACGTGCTCGACTTGGCAATATGCTGTAAGCAGCTGTAAAACATATCAGACAGTTCCAATACCCTTTAATCGAAGGAGAGATACGCTATGGTCTCTGATCGCATTCCTATCGCCTTTTTATCCCTTCCCTGATAGAGTGTTGCCTTGAGCTGACTTTTCGTTTGAATGTTCTGCTTGAAGCTGGCGATAACAAGGTATTGAGAGCAATTGTGACACCAATTGCTTTCTAAAGTAACTCTCTGCATCCAACTACGAACTGCAGTAATATGCCCCACCAACAGCTGGTGCGGGGTATTGGAAAGTGATCAAAATAATTGAAATAAAGTACGTATGCTAAGTGGCGCTTGTTTATCTTGAAAGCCTCGTGAAAACAAACAAACGCCAATTGAAAATGTGCCACTGTACATCAATCGGTCAATGGTACATCAAAAGTGGAATAAAAGTAAAAAATTAATTAAATGTACGTGCAGCGGCAATGTGGCAAAGCATTTGAATGAATTTTCACAGATTTTCCATTTCGCGTTCATATTACGCAGCAACAACAGCAAATGAAGCAAATGAAGCAACTGAAGCAATTGCGCTGTAATGGAAACCACTCGGAGGCATTTCAAATATTTGCCAAATAATTAATCACGCCATGTCATGGCCCGGGCATGGAGGCGCCTACGTCAGCACCCGTGAGGGGGCCAGCTACCCCGACTACCCCAGCTGCCCCCGGCTGCTTGACTGTGCGCCAATTGAAATGCTAATGCCAATGTCTGTTGGCCACTGATAATATGAGCTGCGACGAGTCGCACTTTTGGGGGCACAACCTCCGAAAGTATTTTGCAGATTATGATAAATATACTTTTTTATAATAAAGCCGACAGCTGAAGTTGTCTGCACATGATTCCACCCCCCGCTCTCTCTCTCTCTCTCTCTCTATCTGATGATAAATTCTGTTTTTGTATTCCAAGTGAGCAAGCTTTGTTTTTGACAGACAGCACTCGACAGAAGCAGCTTTCATAACTGAGTGCCACTCGTGAACTTATTGCTCAGATCTCAACTAAAATATATAAAATTCAAATTGCATAAAAGCGAATTGTAAGTTTACAAAATTGTATGGGATATCTCCAAGTTCTGTTGGGTTATCCAATCTTTTAATCCTGTCTCTTCTATGCTCAATTGATAAATCTCACTTAAACTTAACCTAGTCCAATAAACTCATCAAGCGTTAAAAGAAAGGCAGACTTTGAAGCCTAGCCTCGAACATTTTTAAACTTTTTACATTATCAACTAATTCTGGCCTTCGCCTAAGGTCATGCTAAAGGCAGAAACTAGTATGGGATTTGAAGCAGGGTCCTTCCTGAACCACTTATTAGATTTTCTATTTTATATTAACATGTATATTTAAGTCTGAATAAATTTAAAATTTAGTTACATTCACTTTTGTGTACACTAAAATTTTCTGTAGGTGTACCCAATCAAATTAGATTAATCGGTTAGGTCTAAGTGCAAGCATTATATTTCTCTGCGAAGCAATCGCATGAACATTCGCTTTGACAGTTGCAGACGGGTATGTAGAGGAACTCGCTGTCTTTCCAGAAATCGACCAGCTTCTGGCAGGAGTTCTTCTTGTAGTCCTCTTTGATTTTCTCCATTTCGCTTTTCTGGGCGCAATTACAAAAGTAGTTGGCTTTAAGGATACAGTCGAGACCGCCGCAGCAGACATCACGGACCAGCCTGTCAATGGGATTGGCACGCGCGCCAAGACATTTTTTGGGCACCGCCCTCATGCGAATCTTGTGCGAACGCTTCATGTCTATATCTAGGACAACGGTGAATGTTAGCTGTGGATTGAAGACGCGCTTGCGTCGCGCATTGTCCACATAGATCTCGTAGTGGGTAATATTCGAATCGTCATGCAGATACCACTCAATGGACATGCAACTGCTACTTATCGGCTCCACATGGGTGATGGTTATGGGAAAGCTCCTGGTCGCCGGCGGTGGATACTCTTTGGTGCCATGCAGCCGGTTCTGAATCGTGTCGCGTGCAGCAGTGATCGCATTGATGTCCATTAGCAGGCTCTTCAGATGCATTTTCAGCTCCAGCCGCTGCTTGCCCTCCGGCGTTTTCAGAAACGCGGCCTGTCTGAGGGCACGCCTCACGGCGATGCAGTGACAGCAACAACAATCCTTGGTGTAGCGCTCGCAGCCATCCGAGAACAGATCCGTCATGGACAGTTTCACCAGGGCACTCTCACTCGATTCAGCTGGCGCTCTTTGCTCCGGCTCTGGTACAGGCTCCGGCTCTGGTGCGGGCTTCGGCTCTGGCTCAGATGAAGACCGGGACCTGCCTGCCGTACTACCTCTGGGACTTTTGAGCGCACTTTTCGCAGACCCCGTTGATGAGCGCCGGGAAGAGGCTTTGGATCCAGACGGGGACCGAGACGGTCTCGGTTCACCGGCTGCATTCGGCAAAACTATGCTCACCCTCTTAGACATTTCAACCTCTTAGACTTTAACGAAAAGAAATTAACGAATTTTGTGCTCAAATGTTTGAAAATTATTGTAGACGAACAACTCAGAATTTAAAGAAAATAGTTGGTTAAGTAGACGAATAACTCAAAATAGTTCAGAGAAAATAGTTTCTGAGTTAAAACTAGAAATCCAAATGCTTGCAAAAAGATTTCGTTTTCAACTCTGGCAGAGCTTCAAGAAGTCAAGTAGATTTAGTGTGGATTTGAAGAGAAACTGAATAATAATTTATAATCTTAATTAAATTATATCTGAAAGGTGGAAGCAAAAGTTGGGCATAAGATAGATAGAGAAATCTTTATGAATGTGTGCCTTTTGTATTTCAATGCTCTATTATAGATATTCCCCAGCTATCATATATATATTAAGTATTCTCTTAAAGATTCTACCAAATATTTACTATTTATCATGAAAAATTCATAATATCAGTATATTTCAGGTTGAATAATATTTCTGGCTACGCAGGAGTTCAGTTCGCAGGACAAGTTCATTTAAAAGTTCAGTTAATGAATTATGGAAAACTTCTTAATTTTATTCATGCTAAAAAGCTGGCAACACCCACAACGAAAAGTTCTTCAAAACACAAAATATTCTCAATTTAAGGTCACAATATTTTGACATTTTCAATTTAGTTTAATGCACAATAAGGGAGTGCGGCGTTGCCAGACGGCTTTAAGTATGTAGTTAAGTTGGCTGCGCCTCATTACTTTCTGCAATTACGTTCAGTTTATATTTGAATCCATAAATTGCTATGCGTGTATGTATTTTCGACTTGAGATTTGCTTTTTAGCTCATTTCACTTTCGCTCTTATCGAGCTTTACGACTCGAGCTTTGTGTGTACGTACGGCATATAAGATTTTTTCTGGCCGTAGTGAAATACAAACAAAAGGCGGCATTTCTTGCCAAATCGATGTGCGTACGCAGAGTCATTTGCAATCATCTTCAATCATCTTCAATCATAACGAATGGCAACGCTTTATGACCTGCAATGGCTGACCCAGCCGGAGCTTCCGCCAGCTTCAAGTCCGTGTCTGTTGTGCCAGCCTGCGCCTTGACTTGTCTGCCATTGATTCAGCTTTGGGGCCCCGGGGCAGTAAAGACGTGTAACTTTGTCAATATTTATGTTCACGGCTCGGAGCAAGAGAGGCAAATGGAACGTCATGAAAATTTGCATAATATTTGAGGCAGGCGGCCATTGGGGCGGGGCAGGGCAGAGGCGCATACGAAATGAGCAGCGACCACCTTTTTTTCTTCTCCTCTTAATAAATGGCAAGCATTTTTTTGACTCTAATTAAAATAGCTTTGAACGCATTGCATAATGAGCGGGCCATTAGTCTGAGTTTGACATGGGCTGGTACTTGGACTGGTTCGGGACTGGTTTAGTTGCTTAGAGTGTAAAAACAAAAACAAAAAATAATATTCTCAATGTTTCCACTTTCGCTTTTCAGCGGGGCTAAATATTTAGCTTGGCTGCGCAAACGTGGCGTATGATTAACACGCTTGCCACATTACACATACGCCCGGTTGCCTTAGCCGTCTGTTGCTGTGCAGCTTACAAGCAAAAACCTGACAGAGAACAAGTGTGAGTGCGTGTGTGCATTAAATTATGTTTGCTTTATGATTTATCTAACACATACTCATAAGAATGTTGAGCATGTACTGAACGCCATTCCAACAATATGTCTTATCCGCCTTTGTCTGCGCTTAGTCCTCAGTCTTAAGCGGGGCCCGCACTGCCGTCGGCACCACGGGGCGCTCTGGCAACGGGGTGCCTGGCAGGCAGGCAGGCAGTCAGGCATTTTAATAGACTTTCCCTCTGACAAATGTAATTGCGTTCAAAAAGCAGCCGCCGGTTGCTATCTGAGCTCAGCGCAGGCATCAAAAGTCGACCCACACTTCAGGACATAACAGGCTTTAATCATAAATAAATACGCGTGGATATAACGATGCCAGCCGCAAAAAACAAACCCAAATAGAATAAAAAATTGTCACGCGAATGACGCGTACGTCAGCCACGATGAGCAAATTATATATGAAGAGCTTCTGGAATGCTTTTTGCTTATGCTTATATGCTGGAAGAGGTTCCAATATTATTTGAAGACTGTCGAAATTTCTTTATATATTGCTTGAGCAGATTTAAACACTATTCAAATATTATGTTATTTACTTCTTTTCCAACAAGTTTTGCTTAAAAGTGAGTTAAGAAATTATTTATGAGTGTATTTTAAGTATACTTTAAGTAGGTTTTGGATAAAAAGCTTAAAGCATAAGGCCTTATTTTGTTGTACTGCAAGAATATTTATTTATTTCCTGTGCACAATATTTCAAAGAGGATAAATATTAAATATCGCATTGCAAGCTAATGAACTTTCTATACATATTTTGGAGCTCTGCTTTAGCAGAGTATGTTAACAGACGCCTAGGGATAACAGAAGTCCACATAACATGCCATGTTAATAAGCAACAACACATTCAAAGATTAATACTGAACTCTAGACTTGACTGTTGTCCCCACAAATCATAAAAATGTTCTGTCCGGCACTCCCTATATTTGACTTGACTTTGGGCCGTTGTTCATTTCTCCGTATCGCTTTAATGTTTCCCACTGAAGTTAAAGTTCGTTCAGCGGCATATTTAAAACTTTTAAAAGGCAATACTCCGGTCGCCTAGCAGGTCTTTCCCCGTGGCAACTTGCTGAAATTGTTGAGAAAATGCAATTAAATTGATTGAGGTCAACAGGCGCTGAGTACCTAAGCCGCGGGGCTAGTCCCACAAGTTAAATTATTTTTCTTTAATAATATTATTTTTGTTGTTTATTTTGACATTTATATTAAAGTGCGCGCCACTTGAGCTTTTGTTTGGTATTTGTTGCTTTGCTCTTGCTGGAAAATTGATGTGTTTCTGGTATTTTCCTCAAACTTATCTCGTCGCCTCTGCTGCCGCCTGTCGTGTGGCACTTTCAGCTGTTTGACTTCAGACATTTAGCTTTTGTCCTGCCGCAGCTACTTCCGTTCTGGCTGTCGTTTCCGTTTGTCTATCAGCGGATGGCCGTAGGAAGTTGGCGCCTAATTCAAAACTTTTTTGCCGTCGAGAGACAAGTTTAAGGCAGAGCGCAATATTATCGAAAGGCATTTTTCACAAGTTTTAAGGATCTTGTCTAATTGCCTAACGCCCAAAGCGGCCAATAAAACTTGGAGCAACACAGCTGCAAAAGTGGGTAAAAACTTAAAGTTCGCTCGCTGTCTAAATGCGGAGTATAATTAATATTGCGGAAGCTTGACACTCAGCTCGTTTTCGCCGGAAGTCACATTTCACATTTCACATCTTTCCCTGCAGAGCACACAACACACATAAAATACTTACAAGTGTTGGGCTGTCGACACTTGGGCCAGCATATTGCCCATAGGTCTGTCATTAAACATTGGCAATGCGTGGGCTACGAGCTTGTAGTCTCGTATTTACTGACCCGAGCCGGGACGGTGCCACAGCTAATTGCACTTAAATTTCTGTGTGCTTGACTCCTTTATGTAGTTGCCACAAATGTTATGAATGTGGGTCGTTTAAGTGCCGTGTCAATTGACTGAAAACTCAATCGTCAGGCATTGTTGCCCACATGGCGCCCAACGTAGGGGCACATAAAATGACAATAAGTTTTTACGACCACCGGCTGAAAGAAACGCATATACTATTAAATTTTAAAAATCTTTTCAGATTCAGTAATTTTTATCAGAGCTCAGGCTGATATAGGTCCAAAAAGGGATGCATAAAATATGTGAGACAATGCGCAGACCTAAATTCTTCAATAAATGAATAGAATACCAGAATGCAATGAAGTATATAGATTTTAAATATGTAATTTATGGCATATGAAAACGGTGAGAAATCTTGGTGCATATGGCGCCCAACGTGCCGCACATAAAATACCATAACCATTTTATGACTTTAAGCAGCGCACATGCTGTCAAACTTTATTATATGCTTTGCTCAGAAACTGTGATTTTTTACTAGAATTTTAAAGGCTTTTCCTTTAATAGCTTAATTTTGTACATATGAGATTAGCTTACCAATTACTTTAATTTCTTAATCTGCTGAAGGCTTTGATCCAGCGAATATCTGATTGTTGTACATTTAAAATGTGTTCAAGCAGCCGCCCTTCAGCTGGTTTGTCTCTCCCTGTTGCTGGCCCTCTGCTTTGTTGAATCTCTCAATTATTTGTGGAACGAATGGTGGCAATCCGACGTCCACTTGCCATGCACAGCTCAATAATTTCAAGAAGCCGTCCAATAAATACTTGATTTTATGGCAAACAAATGCAAGGCCCATCAAATGCTCTAGACACACCTGACCGCATAGTTGAGCACCTGACCCGGGTATCCCACAAGGCCTCAAGAGTGCCATATAAGTGGGCACTGAAATTACGCGTACTTTAAGGTAAAGCTGCTTATAGATAGCCAGAGAGTAGCTATAAATAGCTGAATGGCCTCAAAAAGATTTTGTTCGATTTGCCAACAATTTGGTCGACCCTCTTAGCCAATGAATAAATAACACGCGTACGCAGCGTGGACCGCAAAGGATAGCCGCAGTTAGCTCGAAATCAATAGCAGCAAAGCAAGTGACGCCTTCGAAACAATCTAATATTGAATTGAAATTGAAACGACATAAGGCAAACGAACGCCCACACACACAGCCAGACACAGCCAGACCCATCCAGACATATATCCGATTCCAGATCCACAACAGATGCGTTGCGGCTGCGATTGCTGTTGGGATAAAGACGACTGATTGCGATTTGAAAGTCTTTGAATTTGCCCGAATGAATTCGTATTAGTTCCCAAAGCGTTTCACGGGTCTCCCCCATTGCGATTGCCCCTGCATTGCCAGCTGCTTCACTGTGTCTGCACGCACTGAATCTCCGTCTTACTGCAAGAACTTAAAAAATAATAACAAAAGAATGTCAATACACGGAATACTAAATAAATGAATCCCTTGCACCAACTGAGCAAAAGCCAGGGCTCAAAGTGAACCATATGGCGCTTCGGTTGCACAAAAGACGAAAAAATGTTCGTGTCGTAATCTTAAATTGCATTTGGCATGTTGGTATTCAAATTTATACGAAAGAGATCACTTGATGAAGTTGAGTGTATGAATTCTTATAAGCAAGAGCTTACCTACAATTTATCCCTACTACAGCTTTTACAGGAATACGAAATTTGTAGATTTCAATTCATAATACGCAGATTAATCTAGGATAAATACAACTTTGCATAGTTTTCGTCTATAATTCGCAAGCGGTTCAAGCGTTAACCCGTTCATGTTGATGCGAGAGACATTTTAGGAAAGAGGTTAAACAATTGGAATAAAGCTCTTTTTAAAGCACATTAAATGAACAACAAAATGTGTCAGGCATAAAGTGAATTATATAGACCGCAGCATAATTAAGCTATGTACAAATTGTTAAATATTACACATACGCCGTGTTGTTTTCTCTTGCACTAAAAGCAGCTTAAATCATTTTACGACAACGACTTAAACAACTATTTACTTTTGGTTTTTCGCTTTCTCTCTCCTCTCTGCAGCATGGCAGCAACTGGCGCCAGTCAAAGGGCAAAGCCACACACAGCAACAACAGCAGCAACAACAACCACAACAACAACAACAACTGCAACAACAACACAGACAGCAAATGTGGTCACAGCTAAAACAAAATGTGCAAAATAAAACACGCAACACGCAGCAGCAGCAACAACCACTCTACTAAAAACCTAAATGACATAAACTGAATATACCCCTTGGCAAGAAGTGCAAAACTTGAACCAAAAAAGGCCAAAAAAGGAAACGGAAGTGGTCCGAACGAGCACATAAAACGACACGCACACGGCGACAGCAACCAACAGGAAGACAAGACAAGACAAGAAAAAAGAGCGTCAGTCAGCCACTCAGTCAGTCAGTTAGTCGGTCAGTCAGTCAGTCAGTCAGTCAGTGGGGCAACTGAGCAATGCCAAGAAACATGTTAGCGGCTCTAATGGACATGAGCCAGACGCTGGCGGCGAGCCTGGCCTATGCGCCGCTGGAGACGAATGCCGCTGCGGCGGCTGCTGCTGCCGTCCTGAATGTCAGCCAGCTTGGCAATTCGAGTCAGCTGGATGGATCGTTGGCAACAGCGGCAGCAACAACAACAACAACCGTAACAACATCGACGAGCACGCATAATGCCAGCGGCGAGGAGTATCCACAGTATGTGAAGGTTCTGGATCGCCCGGAGACCTATATTGTCACCGTGCTCTATACGCTCATCTTTATTGTGGGCGTGCTGGGCAATGGCACTTTGGTCATCATATTCTTTCGGCATCGCTCCATGCGCAACATACCCAACACGTAAGTGCTGCGATTATGGGCAACCCGTGGCGTTCACATCATCCACTCAACCTCCCCTTAATATATATGCAGCATCCATATGCGTGTATAATCATGGCGTACACTTCATATAAATATTTTTGGCCAAAAATAAGCGTGCTGCGTGCCGCCCAGAAATAGCCTAAAAGAATTGCCACTCAACATTCATGGCGCTGAGTTATGAGACGCGCATCTCTGATTTTATTGCCCCTTATTTTATATGCCAGTCCAGATCTTGTGGTCGGCTTCGGCCCACTAACTTCTTCTTGTTGTTGGGGTCAAAACAGCTGTCGACTTTTTTGACCAAATTAAAAGTTCTCAAGAAATGTTTCATAACTTTGTGGCAGCAGACAGCAGGCGGTGTCTTTGGTCAGGAATACTAAACATTTTTAAATTAAATATGCAATGAGGGGAAGTCTTATAGGTCACATCGACTCAAGGAAATCAAAGATAATCATTTTATGGCGCAAGCGACATCGATTACACAATTTGTATAATCGGTTGTATCTAATAAAATACATCATAATATTATTATTATTATTATTATTTTTATCATCATTATCATTATCATTGTCATTGTCATTGTCGATATCATTGGTTATCATTGTCATTGTCATTGCCATTATCATTGTCGATATCAGTGTCGTTATCATTGTCATTGTCATTGTCATTGTCATTGTCATTGTCATTGTCATTGTCATTGTCATTGTCATTGTCATTGTCATTGTCATTGTCATTGTCATTGTCATTGTCATTGTCATTGTCATTGTCATTGTCATTGTCATTGTCATTGTCATTGTCATTGTCATTGTCATTGTCATTGTCATTGCCATTTTCAATGTCATTGTTATTGACATTGTCATTGTCATTGGCCAATCAATTGTTAATACAAACAAAAACTTTAGTTTTGAAGACACTTTTCTATATTTTATAGCCATGGAAAGCTGATTGGCTTGGGTATTTCATATTCTTGAAGGATTAAACATACTTTTCTCATCAAAAGTTTGTTTAAGCTTGCTTCAAACCGGGCAGGAGTAATTGCTTATTACATTTGTGTTATTTAATAAGTTAAATTCGGTGAATAGCTTAAATGACAGTTAATGCTTAATGCCCCTCTTAATTTCAACAAAGTGAATTTAGCTCTACAGTAGCTTTAGTCAAATGTTAAGCTTAGCTACGCTTAAACTCTTGCGAGGCGCAAACTAAACAAAAACCTTATCAGCTGAGTGCTGGTCCACACGGCGTATGCTTAATGCTTGTCAGGCAGATCCGATTGCGTTTATTTGCTTCCACTGAGTAGCCAGAGGATGACACTCGCATATTGACAGCTTTGTTTTGGAGCTGGCTTAACTGTTGCTAAGCTGTATTTGTATAAAAAAAATGCCAAATCGGGTGGGCAAAACATTGCAAAGCGAACAGCTGTCGACGCTTCTTATACTCTATTATGTTATGCTAGGATATAAGGGTTTGGTCTTAATGTAGGTAACAAGCGGAAGGAGCCATAATCGATCCCATAAAGAATAAATCTAATACTTTTTACGTTTAAAAGCCTTTCCGCAGTAGGGAAGGAATTTCAAATGTTATTTAAGGCAGCTTGGCGCTGTGTACAGGGTACCTTCTAGTCGTTCACGCCCGACTAGAAGACTTACTTCTTTGATTGGGGTATATGCAAATGTTTATTAATTTGGAAACTTGTAGGAAAACTTACAGCTTGTATAACTGTGTAACGTCTTGTGGCTTGTTTTTCGGGCGTCTGCTGGAAAATCTAAATAAATTGAAATGGAAATACAATCAAAAGTTTTCCTGTGAACACAGCCGGTGATAGAACTGGCAAGGAACGCAAGGGATCGGAGGGGCGGAGGGACTTGAAACTGAGTAACAGTTGCGTAACAAGCATATTACAAATTGTCTTCACGCTTCGACTGCCAAAAAATATGTCATGCTGAATACACGTTATTTCAGTGCACAAGTTGACAAATAAAAGACAAAATATACCAAGTACAAATGTTGCAGTCGTGAGGCTCTGACTGCGAAATACTCGTGCAGAGTGCAAAAACAGCTTAAAACAAAACGCACGACAACATTTTTAAGATACTCGAATAGACATTCTTAAACCGTTTAAGTATATCATAATGATAAAAAACATAAAAGATAGAAAATTGCTGCTAGATTTGAACCGGCGACAACCCGTTTGTTAGTTCAACGCTCAAGGACCTAAGTCATTCCGGCCGTATAGATTTTTGGGGGAACTTCATTAGTAGTTTTTATAGAGGAGGAAGGGAGGGGCCTCATCAGTAGATCTGTGTAAGATATACATGAAAATATGCTCCAAAGTTCAAGTCCTAATCAACTCCAATATACTCTTTTGACTGTGTGAACAAGTAGATAAGAAATAAAGAACAAATATACAAATAAAAATGCTAAAACTTGCATTTTCTGCCAGGTAACAATCGAACTATTGTGAACTGATTGTAGCTTTTGGGAAGTCATGACATGCTGCAATTTGAGCCAATCAATGGACCAAGCTTTCTAATTTTTTGCGCAAAAGTTTTTGCTTGATTTGCTGGTCTTTGTCCGTGTGTCTAGACAAGCGTCAATTGACACGAATCAGAACTACCAATTTGTGGGCCATGATGATGCGCGTTTGGGCAAAATGTCTTAACCGTCGTCTGGCACCTCGATGGGGTTCAAGCGTGTCAATGCCAAAGCAATTTGTTAACTGAAGGCCACATTTGCCTTTTAACTGCGAACGGCGACATTTGGTTTCTTTTCGTTTCTTTTTTACTTTTCCAACTGTGAGCTCTGTGAAATTAAACTCTATTCCATTTGCCAGTCGCTAGACAACACTTATGTATATAGATATTCCAGACTGGGCTCGGGGCTATGCGAAGTGTGTGCGGCTGGCGTTTCGTGCAGACCCAAATCAAGAAGTCCACTTGTAAGTGTCCAAAAAGAAAAGCACAAAAGAAAATGTTGTACAGCAAAGAGCGCTTCAAATCGAGTGCTTTCCATGTGAATGCACAACGGCTGACAGGAACCGAACAGGCACCATTTTCATTCCCGTTTCCATTCACGTTCCCATTCACATTCCGATATCGATAACAATACCGAGTCTGTTCCAAATTCAATCCCAGTGCAACCATGCAGCAAATTTGCCACGTTTAACTGTGTCTAAGCTCACAAATTCCATTTCTTTTCACTTTCACAAAACTTTAAGGTCTGCTGACTCGATACGATGGTAAGCCACAAGCGTTGTGTAACCATTTTGGGTCAAATTATACTTAACTCTGTAAACTGACAATAGCACCAGAAATATTGAAAGCTGGAGACACCCTTTTTTTATATACGGACATTTGTTAGAGGTCTCTCTTGAGAGTTTCAATTCGATATATCCTCAAATTCCACAAAATCGATACAAATCGATTCGACGATAAGATGCTTAAAGCATAGCTTAACTATGATAAGAGCTTGAGACGGGGATAAAAAATAGTTCTATTTTTGAATAGCCTGCCCCGGCTTTTCCAATTATTTAAATAAGTTTCTTAGGTAATGAGTAATCAGTAATCTATCGATAGCCCATAATCGCCTCAATGTTATCGATAATATGTATTTAATTTCTGTTTATCATTTAATCCTTTATCTCCCGATCTCTTGCAGCTATATACTCTCGCTGGCGCTGGCCGATCTGCTGGTCATTTTGGTCTGTGTCCCCGTGGCCACAATAGTCTATACCCAGGAGAGTTGGCCCTTCGAGCGTAACATGTGCCGCATAACCGAATTCTTCAAGGACATTTCGATTGGCGTCTCCGTCTTCACGTTGACAGCACTCTCCGGGGAACGCTATTGCGCCATTGTCAATCCGCTGCGCAAACTGCAGGTGAGCAAAACGCGCATTTATTCCATTTGGGTCCATTTGGGTCACTTAACTAATTTCCATTTATGTATTGTTCTTCTCTTCTTCTCTTTTTACACACAGACAAAGCCGCTGACTGTATTCACGGCCGTGATTATCTGGGTGTTTGCCATAATGCTGGGCATGCCATCGTTTGTTGTCTCCGACATCCAGGGCTATACCCTGCCCACGCCCAATGGCAACATAACCATTGAAGTGTGCTCGCCATTTCGCAACAAGATTTATGCAAAGTGAGTAGCCGCTGGCTAGCAAATGGCCAATCAGTTGGATGTTTTTTCGCATTTGTTCGCCCCATTCGGTTTTATTTAGTTTTAAGTGGGTGTCCAAGCATGCCCCGCCCCCTTAAAAGGCCAGAGCCCACTGCCCCGCAGCCCCACAAAGCAAAGGAAGTCCAGTGAAGCAGAAGCCGTTCAAGTAATTGACAGCTCCTGCGTAAATGCTAAGAAAATTGATTGTGAAAACAACAACAACTTTAAGATACATTCAAAAATTCGGTCTTTAATTATATTAGATTAACGTGCTGTACCAGGCTTTGCTCGGGGCAACTCATTTCATTTCTTCGCCTTTTAAAATATAGTTAGCAAAGCTTGATCAGATCTAAAATTAACCTTCGCTATTCAAATTTTACATTTGAATCCCAGTTTTTACTCAAGGAAAGGATTTTCCGAAAAACATGAAAAGTTTTAAATAATATTCTTGATTTCATTCAATCGTTTCTCACTAATTTTCCACAGTTGCGGGTGAAGTTGACTAAAGAGCCGTGTTTTCTATCTTAACTATTATCTATCTATACTTAACATAAGTCTGTTAATCATTAATCAGTTAGTCAGAAAAAAGGGTATACTATATACATTTTATATCAGTTACGATCCATATCAGTAATCCTTGCAGTATCTCACAGTAACCCGCTAACAGGACACTCTTGTTGCTTGTTGCTTGTTCTTTATTGTCTTTTCATAGAATTTAAAATCTTTGTTTCTTCTATTTTTCTGACATTTCCAAATGAAATGTGAAAACCAACAATTCGACTGGCTTAAATTAAGCTAGCATATCCCGCTCACCTTGTCGAAGGGGGTATACGAGTAGAGATAAAGGGGGAAACAAATTTATTATTTATGTTTCTGTAAAGTACAATTCGAAGCATTTATTAAACTGAAGCTTACCGAAAACCCCCTCAAAATACTCGGTATTTGTGGTTCCTAGAATTTTATAACAATACAAATTACAGACATGAGTTTTTCAGGGGAAAACAATTTATATTTGTCCAACAATTGAATGTACAGACTCTTTTTCAATTCCAAGCAATTTATTTTTGACAAAGAACAATGCACAGTTCTTTGGAAATATAAATATTTGTTTATGATTAGCCGCAAACAATGGAAATGACAATTGCATTAAATCGTTTCTTGGATTTGACAAGACTAACTATGTGAAATGTTATGTATACGCCACCCTTCCATAGATTTGCTTCTCGAAGCACTTTATTGCCAGCTACTTATGTCCGTTCATTTAAACCGATTTGCATGCTCAGGATGTAATGCAATGCCACGTGGCACTTTAAGGGGCGCTTAAAATCATTAAAATGCCACCCTGACCGACCGCTTTGCTACCCTTCCCTTCTTCAGTTCATCAAGCTGTTGCTTGGCTCCATGTCGTCCACCTGGTACCACCTCTGTCCCCACTCTGGCCATATGCTGCTGCTCGCATTCCGCGCATTCCTCGCGCCGATAGGCAACTTTAATTTAATTCCGCTTTTCCTTTTAATGCAGCTTGTTGCCACAGCCTGGCCCCGCCCCTCCAACGCTGCGGCTGTGTCTGCTCGTCTGTTGCCATAAGTTGGAAATCCTTTCATGCTGGACAACGGCAGCTGTTGCCACATTAACTGCCCGTCTCCCCCCTCTCTCTCTCTCTCTCTCTCTCTCTCTCTCACTCTCACTTGCCTCCCCGCTATAATTTGCACAGCTTCAGCCAACTGGTTACTAATTTTTTTATCCAATTCATAAAAGCCTTTTTATAACTCCTCGGCATGTTTTTATACCCTTGTAGAGAGAGTATTGTGTACTTGTCACGAACTGCGTATGACTTTGAAGGAGTTCTGGTCCATAAAAGTATATAAATGCTGGATCAGTAGCAATATTCGTTTTTTGTGTATATAGCCAAGTCCTTTTGTTCAAAAGTTAAGTTCTTCTCTACAAGCTGTTCTTGCTACTCATATATGAGCAATCTCTTATTAGGATCGAACTACTATATCACAATGAAAACTTCCATTTTCTTTCAAATAGAAAACTCAGTTACGAGCTGCACTCTATCCCAATCGAATCGGTATCCAATAGGAATCCTATTGGAACGACTCAATTGGATATAGGCCTTTCGCATAAAAACATTTCTATGCCAGACAAGGGAAATCGTTCTTCGATATGAAGCTTACATACAATTTTCCCCTTACTAACTTACTTTTAAAAAAAGCCCACAAACATTATGAAAATAAAAACAAAAAGAGGGAAGTGAATTTTGGCTCATTTTGCCTTTTATGCTAACGAATTATTCTGTCGTAAGTCATCAAAATGGGCTGCGCTTTGTAATTTATTGGATGTCTTCACCCTGCTGGCATTTTAATAGTCTAACAAATTGTTAAATATGGCTTAGACATGCAGCTATTTGGCCCAAATCCGCTTACCGAATTCATTTCTAATGTTCATTTCATGTATTTGGCAATCATCTCGTTTTCTGTCTGAGCTGCGAGTCCAAATTAAATTAAATGCCATAATTTGTTGAGAGTCCTTAAACAGGATTGTCAAACTGTTGAGCTTTAAATGTTCTTTATATCAAATTGAAGCTATTTGTCAAATTCTGAGCATAAGCTGGCCAGTATTTATAATGTTTATCAACGCTTGCCAAAATACATAAATATGTGAAAGCTCAATCAATCATCCTGGAAACATACTTTAACTATGTGAACTGGGGGGAGTAAGTATAGTCTACATATATGTTATTATATATCTTATTATATATTAACAAGCGATAGATTCCCTTCGATCTCATCATATATAAGAGCTACACATAACAAGTTTGGCATTATTTTGTTTCTTTAACAAGAGTTTACAAGAGTTTTATGTATTCAAACAATATTTGCATTTAAATAGGATGCCAAGCACTCCAAGAATTTAGAACGCAATTAAAAACCTGTCAATATAAAATTCCATTTAAGTTATTAAAAAGTGCAATCAATTTATATAATGGATTGAGCTATAATAGCCAGGTTATAAAAAGCGAATGCAATCGCAGCACGTTTTAACAAACCCTCGAAACATGCAATTAGGCTATATTGAGTTTGTGCAAGAGCTGTGAGTATTTGGTCTATGCGATTCATTCATAAAAAAGGGCTTGATAATTACACAGAAACCACTTTTGGTTTGAAATTTTGCGTTTTAAATAATATAACAATTTTGAGTTAATCGGCTTAGGATATGTTGCAGGGATTAGCTACAAGCTCTGCCAAAAAAAAGAAAAAACAAATATAAAATTTAAGCGGCATTTTATATTGCCTTTCACACTTTTTTTATCAGCAGTTCCATAAAGTACTTTGGGTTATATTCTTGTTCAGACTGATGATAATAAAAACAAGTTCTAGTCGGGATGCTTCCGACTAGGAGATACCCTGTACCCACTTCTTCCAACACCAAATACCGATATAAGTATATCCTATTATAGAATCTAAATGTCTAGTTTGCTGGCTCTAGCTCTTATTATTTAAGCAATTTGCTCAAAAAAACAGGATGTCGATATCGATTGTTATCGATTTATCGATTAAGTCTCTAGCTCTTATAGGTTCTGAGATCCATGTGTTCATGCATACGGACGGACAGACAGACGGACGGACATGGCTAGATCGACTCGTCTATTGATGCTGATCAAGAATGTCTATACTTTATGGGGCGAAGATGCTGCCTTCTGCCCCCATTTACCTCTTTTACCCATTTTAAATGGATTCAGAGTATAATAAATAAAATAAACAAGCGAGCTCTAGTCTAGTCTAGTTACACAATCCTGGTACTTAGAAGGGTCTTTGGTTTTGTTTCAGTTTTTGGTATCCGAATAGTGAAATATTCTCCTTCTTATCACATTCAACGAGAACTCCCACACGTAATTCCTTGTATCAAGCTCTTATCACTGCCAAAATCCCAAAAGCATGTCTCAAAATCGATAATTATCGATATTTTTTTTGTATTTCTATAAGATTATTGATGCAGCTGACTTTAGGTCTTGGTTTTTTCTGCTTTACCTAATGCATATTTCATATACGTATTTTTTCTGTAAGATTTGAAGAAATCTAAAAAAAATCGTGATAAAATTAAAATAAAAAGAGTATATAAATTGCTTGCTAGATTTTTAGTTGTAATTAAATAAATACATTTTAAATCTTCTTCAGACACATATTTTTATGTTGACAAGCATCTGTCTCTTGTAGATTGGCTTTTGAACAACAAACAAAGCTAAAAGGGAATTAATTTAAACGAGCAACATTTATAATTAAAGCGAGTTAAAGCAAAGAAGGGGGTTTTTCATATTAAATCAGTTGATTGAAGTCGAATTAAATGAATTTATTTATAGTAGAGCTTAAAAACGGGCTTCTTTCCAATGTGATTGACAGATTGCTGACAAATCTCCGATCCGGGCTGTGATTAATTAAGCTGCATTGTCAGTTGCTCGATTCAAGCTATTTTAAACAATTAATCTCCGCTCCTCGCTGTCAGCCCCGTACAGAGACTTTAACTGCGATATTTCTATTGAGCACTCTCTCTTCGGGCTCTTCCATTTGCAGATATATGGTGGTTGCCAAGGCGTCGATATACTATTTGGTGCCGCTGTCCATCATTGGCGTGCTGTACATCATGATGGCCAAGCGGCTGCACATCAGCGCCCGGGACATGCCCGGCGAGCAGCTGAGCATCCAGAGCCGCAGCCAGGCGCGCGCTCGTCGCCATGTGGCACGCATGGTGGTCGCCTTTGTGGTCGGTGAGTATGGCACGGTTCCAGGCTTGAGAGTGGGCATTGGAATTAGCTTTATGTAAGGCCTACTAATTGCCCGGGCAGTATTCTTTATTTGCTTCTTTCCATATCATGTGTTCGAGCTGTGGTACCACTTCTATCCCACCGCCGAGGAGGACTTCGATGATTTCTGGCATGTGGTGCGCATCGTGGGATTCTGTACAAGGTAAGCAACTGCAACTGCCACAAACTACTGCGATTTTTAGCAGTTTTTCCATTTGGCCGCGGGTGGGGGATGAAAACGGTTTGCTGTCGCGCGCAATCCTTGAAATTCCATTGCCAGTGCCATCATATTGCACGCTGACACACAAAGCTCAGCAGGGGGATGTGCGCGGCGGAATGTGGGAATAGGGGAGAGTCTATGGCAGCCAAGCAAATGCGAACTTTTCCGTCTTTAAACTTGCTTTTCCTGCACTCGTTTCCACTGCATTGCCCCGGGTGTCGTCTTTTGGCATGATTTTTAATTGAAAGAGATAATCCGAGTAAAAACTTAAACCCAAGCCCCAATACAACACCCCCTCCCTCCAACTCACAACCACACACCCCTCAGGCGTCAAGATGTAGTAAATTTTATTGCGCTGACAGCTGCCACGCCCCTCTTCGGATAACGAAGGGGCAAGGGGGGGGGGCGGGGCGTTACTTAGCGCAGTAAAGTGCAAAAAATAATGTGTCAGCATTTGGGCAACTTAATTTGTGACGTCAGAAACTGTCAGCTCCACTGAGAATAATTTGCATTTTAATGCCAAAAGGGTTGCCCACAAAAGAAAGAAAACAAACAAACTCAACTCGAATGAAATATTCAGTAGAAAATTGAAACAAATCGAAACCAAAACGTAGCGAATTAAAAACCCGGACAAAAAAGGGATTGGCCGGAATTAAAGTGTGTGCTCTAAGGATTTGAATATAAATGCTAGGAACTGAATCGATAAGCAAACGGAACGCAAAAGGTTTATGTCTTAGCTTTAAAAACTGACAGCGTTGTTTGAACGTCGGAACAGTAGGCGGCAGCTCGCTGGTTCAAACTCAGCAGCAATGTTGCATTTCTTATAAAATGGTTAGGTATGGGATTTCAGAACTTTACGATTATGAGCTTGTAAGCTGTGAATCTCTTCACTAATAAACGTATTTTTGTTCATCATTTGATCCTTCATAACTTCACAATCAAAATTGTTTTATTTAAGCTCCAGGTGATATCAAAATGTAAGCCTGAAATCGAAATAAGCTAATTATCTGCGCGACAAGCTTGCATAGAAACAGGCACAGAGAGGGACAGAGGGACAGAGGGGCCTGACTATAACGACTGCATCATTAGCCTACTGTTAATTACATTATTATAGATTGGGTCGACAATTGAGCTGACAAAGTAGACTATATAAGGCATACCCTTTAACCCTTGGACTGCGCATAGTTAACGGCCTGCGGCAGTCGCTTAACAAATTAGCATGTGTCCATGGACTAACTTTTCGCTTTGGTCTTCTCAATTTGCAGTTTCCTCAATTCGTGCGTTAATCCTGTGGCGCTTTATTGTGTGTCCGGTGTGTTTCGGCAGCATTTCAACCGTTATCTGTGCTGCATTTGCGTCAAGCGGCAGCCGCACCTCCGGCAACACTCGACCGCAACGGGCGTCATGGACACCAGCGTCACCTCGATGCGTCGTTCCACCTATGTGGGCGGCGGTGGTGGCGGAGCCGTTGGCGGCAGCCTGGCCGCCCATCGTGCCTCGCTGCACATGAACAATAACCATGGGGTGGGGGCTGGCAGCGGCGGCGGAGGCGGTCGTGGTGGCAGTTTTCATCGGCAGGACTCGATGCCATTGCAGCACGCGGGCAGCGGCAATGGGCATGCCCACAATGTGGCCGGCCCTGGTGCTGGCATCGGACGCGCCTCCATCATCAATGAGAAAAGGTGAGGCACACTGATTGTGGAGCTGCTGGAGGAGGGTGCGTTGTCCCAACAGGCCGACGAGCAGCTCTAAACCATTTGGCCACTGATCTCACTCTTGCACCCAAATTCACACACACACACACTGACACACACACACACACACACCGACACACTCACACACTGGCTATGCTAATTGGCAGTAATTGTTGTGCTATCCGGCCCCCCTTCAAACACCAGCATCAGCATCAGCATCATTAACACCCCAGAGGGCACTCAGCACTTGTTAGGTTGGTGTCTGTAACTGGAATTGGCATGTAAATTACCAAAGGCTTTAAGCCTGCAATATGGGCCCTGCGCATAACCATGTGGCTTTTCTGGCATTAGCAAAGTTCATACATTTTGCGGTGGCTCTGTTAATGCCCTGGCCCCAAAGCTCTTTAGAATGCAGACGATGCGTTTGTCTTGGTGCGTTGCACATGTATTAGTGTGCTTTGATGAACGAAGCTCTGACGCACGCATAGGCAAAGCTTTAAGCTTAGATCACGTCGCCGTGTGTGAGCTGCATAAGTGTGCTGAAGGGAAGAAATTAATTGAATACTTGACTTGGACTCGAGCCCACTTGGCCCTTCAGTCGAGCTCATTTCGGTATGTACTTATTAGTTGTTTACAAATTCCATGGCAATTGTTAGGCTCAATTTGTTGTAAATACAATTAAATATAATCGATACACTCTATTCCGTATTCCGTATTTCGTATGGTACTCTATGTGATGTGGTAAATTTAAGGCTTAGTTCTTAAGAAGCGTTCAAAGTGAATCGCAAATGAACTATACTCATGTGTAGGGTATATATATATATATATATATATATATATTTATGTTTTGTGCACAAAAATACGCAATTCCATTTGACTTTTGCTAATTGTAAACCCATGTAGTTGCAGATAAAATCAATATCAATAGTTGTTTAATTATAATAAATACAGCCCACGAGCTCTGGAATATGTACATAAATTGATTAATTCATGTTTAGTTGTTGTTGCTTCCTAGTCTTAATTAAGATATTATTAAACTATAAATTAATTAATCACACATATGTTGTAGAGCTCTTAGTCATAGAGCCGAAATGAGGCTTAAAAAAAAATTCCAAATCAGGCTGGAAATTAATCTCCAATTGAATATCAACTAGATGGTTAGTTTTTAATCACAGATTTCTTCAAATGCCAAACAGAATATTATTATAAACTAAATTGATTATTAAATAAACATAATTCAAACAGTTTGTGTTCCATTCTTGAAGGCACAGGTAAGATCTTGCAACTATCCACAAGGGGCTCTATATGGCAAACACTCGCAATTCAAGCTATTCACTAATGTATTCACTATTTATTCGTATTTTTACAGCACTCACGATGAAAAGAATTGCTTATTTTCTGTTAAAGTTACTTTAATCAAAAACTAGCTTAAATTGTTACTGATTTTTCTTATTGTCATCACGCTTTCAGCCTAATCAAACGCTACGACGAACGCACACGCTACTAAATTGGACACAATTCTTGCTACTCGCGGGATCATCTTTTAGGATCAACCTTTAACAGGAATAACAGGAGCAGCATTTGAGCTGATTTACTAAGAATACAATTTGAAATGTTTACAAATTATAAATTAGAAATGTGCCTAAGAATGTAAGTAAAAGCTGTTTATTTCCAAATGTATAACAAGTGTCAAATGTGTGTCAAATGCGCAAATAAAGTTATTATAAACAATTACATTATAAAGTTAATATAAACTGTTCTTGAACTATTTACTCAAGCATAAACAATTTTTCCTAACAATATTTCTAGTTAATCTAAAAGCTTAATCCAAAAGTCAATAACATTTATCAACAAACATGTTTATTTAGTTCTCATATTTAAAACCCTTCCTGTGTTAGTTCTAGCTCATATTTTGCTGCACAAATCCAATTAAAATGTTTAATTTGATTTTGTAATTTTTAATTGAGTTAGATAACGATAAGGTCAAACAAGGCAAGCCACAGTCAATTGTTACTAAAGTGGCCACAGGCTTTCGGTTTTCAAGTGCTGTCAATTATTCAAAGTTCGAACGCAACACGTTCAATTTGCATTTTGGAAAGCAAGAAAAAGCCAGAAAATCGAAATTGTGCGCACAAAAGAAAGGAGCAGAAACACGCAAAATTCATTACAAGCTGCCAGTCACAAAAGGTAGCTCCTGCCAGCCAGTAGCTGCTGTTATTTTGGCTAACAGGTACATGTATGCAAATTGACCAAGCATTGCAGCTATTGGCAATGGCCGAAACCCACACACACACACACACGAACACACACACACCCCAAATGCCAGCGCACCTTTGTGGCCGGACAAAAGTTATTGGCATGCAATAAATGTTGGAGTCAAAGTGGCTAATCTCGATTCACAAACAGCATACCGTTCGCCACCCGGGACGCCCCCGCTGACATGTCCATTGAATGGTCTGGCAGCGCCTGGCTGGTCGGCCTATTGGACCTACACTAAATCAACTCGTAGCAACTGGCAGCTGCACATGGCCCATAGATAACAGGCCCGAACAATGAACAAATTTTGGAGTGGAGAACCCATATAACATTTTTCCTTCTTCGTCCTGGGCCTGCTGCTAGACATTCTGACCGCAGGTAATGCCTATGTTAATCGTAATTTGTGTTTTGCCTGCAGCCGTGCCACAAACTGGGTCAAAGCGCACCAGATTTATGGACCCAGCTAACATGTAAATATGTGCCAAGGCAGATACACAAATAAATACATATATATACATATATATATGTATATGTATTTCTGTTAGGCTAATGCGAGAGACCACATTGGCCACAAATTTTGTTGGTGCTGATTGGCAGCCCTTCGTCGCGCCCTTTCGCTTTGTCAAGTCCATTGTCAGAAGTTTAGGCAAATGTCTATTGCACAATTAGTTAATTTGTTGGACTGGATGGCTTTGTGGTTGAGCTCCTACTAACCAGTTAGCTTCGAGGTTATATAGCGCCAAGATTCAGGCATCGCAGCACAATTACCATAAATAAACAGATTCTATTGATGTTATTTGCGGTCGTGTCATTAGACTATCAAAGATTTCATTGAAATAAAGATTTCTGTTGGCATTGGCTCATGCTTAAAGGGAAACTTTTACAACGAAACTTTTGTCATTTGATCACAATTAAATGAACTAACTAATCAACTAACTAACTAATCACAGTTCTCATTTAAGATCAATGCAGTTTGAAGAAGTTTATGGTAGGACACAGCTCTTCATTTCTATTAATCATACGATCTATCCAGTACGAACTTGAAATTATTATTTATAGTTATTATTATGGACAACAAAGAATACTTTCGGTTCTCTGAGTTATTTAAGATTAACTAAGTTCGACTTATACTGAAAATTACTAAATACATGTTACAATGTGGGAATTGAAAAACCAGATGAATCAACCCAACTTAAAGAGGAAGCCTGCTCGAAACGATCTATAATACTTTCTGTCAGCTTGCTTTCATATTGTTAATAGCTATTAGACTGCTCTGAAAAGTATGCTATAAAATATGTTACATTAACAGATAACTATACTAACAAGTATATATATTCCATATTCCTCCAACACTTGATGATATATACAACAACATTTTTGTTCTAGTCCAGAACTCATTCCTGGACTTCGAAATTATGCTCTATCCATCTTCTTTAAGCACAGGACTTTTAATTGGCTTATAATTTGCGTATTTCTCCCGACCTATTAAATGACAAAATTTATACACCTGCCGAATCTGGGCAGGTCCTTTCGGCAAACAAACTTATGCAAACAATGGTACCTGCAACAGTTGATATTGTGCACACTGTGGACACATAATTTGTTGACCAAACCCAAATCAAGTGTTAATTCTGCTCCCACACACACAAACAGACGCTCAACATACACACAGCTGTTCCTACTCCTTGCCACCAACTCCCACAGCGGCAAAGGACACAATGTAATGGAAACTTAACTTATGCAAATGAGTTTTGCGTAAGCAGCACGCGCCCAAGACAGTGACAGCAGGAGACACTTTTTGGCCACATGCTTGTCCATTATTCCAGGACTCGAAGCAAGACAACTATCGATTTGGCATAGTTCATCAAGCCTCGAACCGATGTGCATTTAACTGAAGAATACAAAATGAATTCGATTCGATTGAACTCCAGATCCACTTTAATTTACTCGACATCGAATATATGAAAGTAGATCGGATAAATAATGTGCGATTTTGAAAGGATATGCCTCTTTTAACGGACCAGGACTATTACCTACTCGAGATATAGTTTTCAAAACAAGATTTCGATTTAATGGACCTCGACGTATTCAAAATCTTTCCAATGTTGGATAATGTTTTATTTACAAAATTTGTCTTTGAAAAGCCTCTGGTAAGTAGGTCGATACTTAAGGAATCAAAAAGAGATAGAATCAAGACTTAGTTGAAGCAACAATATGCAATATGAGCTGAAGTCGTGCTCAATCCCAGTCTGAGCGTGTGAGAAGGCTGCAAAGTTTTGGTATATCTGTAAATACTATATGCATCGTGGTAATCGGATTATCAAGTGCTGGTAATGGCGTCAAAAGTGGAGCCAGCCGCAAGGAGATCTGTGTGTGTTGCAACGCGCTCAAGTGCTCCAAAGTGATTTATCTGGCTGCATAGCTGGGTACATATGGCGGGAAGCATCTCGTGCCCAGATGACACAGGCTGTCGCTTAACGGCATTGGGAGGAAGAAGTATAACAGTCATAACTAACAATTAGTGGAACGAAGATGCCAATCTTGGCCACTAAAACAGAGCTGGCGGCTGCTTTGGGGGCAATCTCTTATCCTTAACGGGTTTGGGCATTCATAATTCCTCATTTGGGCTCTTGCATGAAAATGAGTTCGGTCGAATGGACAGATTCTTATCCTGTTGCCATTTTATATGTTTGTCTGACACGCCACCAAACGAATCGACCATTTGCGTCTTGTTATTCTGGCCAAAGCTTAGCTTCGCTTCCTGCTTCCCTGCCTTCCCTGCCCTGCTTCACCCACACCCTCGCAGCTTGTGGGCACTTTGATGCGTTCAGCCTTTTGTCCTCGTCCTTTTTTTGGCCACTTTGATTATGTTTTCGCTTTGCTTTTCGGCTGCTTTGTTAATTGGCGCAACTTGTTAGCCGAGACCCATTCGCATGGGCAGAGGCGCAGCCACAGGGCGTGGCATGTGGCAGAAGGCGTGCGCCGTTCTGGCCCGTTGCACGCACGTGTGCTAAGAAAAAAATTGTAAGGCTTGTTTATGTCTATGGCAGAGCGAATTGTTTCCGGCTTAACTCTGGATTTGCTTGTTGATGATTTAAATTGTTTTTTTCTTTATTTTTTTTGTTTATTTTATTATTGTTATTGTGCGGGCTTTTGGCTGTCCTCAATATTTATGACAGCAGATATGCCTGATATATGTCTGCGGATAGGCTGATTTGTGGCCTTGGTGCATAAATTAGTTTTATTTGCTCGTAAATTAATTCGATTTGATTAAGAAATATCCTTTAATGACTTCATTTGTGAATAAAACACGTAGCTGCCATCAAATTAATTGACTTCGGAAAACTAAATTTGACTGAACTGCAAATATTTGAGTTTCTTTTGCTTAAATAATTGATTATTGAAAAATCAAAGTTCACAAAAGGAAAATATTTGTAAGGCTTATAGTTTCCAGGAATAAATAGATGGACTAGAAGCTCATGAAGTACTTCATGACTGGTAAGCAATAAAGTAAGTATTGAAAGTTGATAAAGTCAGCTTATTTTGTATAAACTTGTATAAACTTGTACTGAGTATTATAAATGGGTAATGCAAAGAAGAAGAAGAAGAAACTCCGATCTGAAAGGGATACATATGTATATATATTCTAGATCAGCCTCAACAGCCGAGTCCGTCCGCCCGTCTGTCCGTTTGTCTCCTTCCATGCGAACTAAGTTTCTCAGTATTCAAAGCCTTCGTCTTGAAATGTTTCTTTTTAAAGAGGAATAAATTCGTACCTGGATCCGCAATTACTGTACCTCTAAGTACAGATCATCTATTGAGGACTTCTGTAAAGCGCACACAGTTTTTCTCTACAAATTGTCTGCTTATTGTAGGGCAAAGTCTTAATTCGATTCCAGAATATCTTTGTAAGCCAAACAAATACATTATTTATTTCTAACAGAAGCGTTTACGTAATAATTGAATACAATTTCAGACTATCTCTTTATGTTTAAGCATTAATGGAATTTGAAATCTATAGCAAAACTAAGCTAATTTTTGGGACGAGGCTTTGAAGTTGATTTTTATTGCTCTTTGTCTGCGCTTACTTCAAACGTAACAGAAATTAAGTTTCTTTAAAATATTCAAAACACTTTTGGCATTCCTTTTTTTGTCTAGTTACCTTTCAAGGAATCGAATATTATCCATTTTATATCCGTTTTATTGCCCATTAAATTTCGGATGTCAATTCGGGTAGCCGTTGCATAAAATTCAATGGAAAAAGGGTCAACGATAAATTTCATTTGGGCCCCAAGTGCTCAAGTGATGGAAAGGATTGCGCCTGAAAAACTCAACAGTTTAATATGTTCAAATGGATTTGGGTACAACGCGAGAACGGGCGAATTCAAAAAGTGCAGAAATTAACTTTGCCAGATAGGGATTTCGAATTCCAACAGAGAGGACCAAGGAATCCATTCACATCCTTTCTGAGCAATTATGAAAGCAAATTCATCACATCAAGCGGCCATTTGTTTGGCAGCCAAAGGCCAAATGTCAGAGCCGAGCAGATTCACTTTAAAAATGCAAAAGAAAAGAATTGTCCTTGCCCTCTTCAATACACCTGGGAAGGTGCACATTTAATAGGCTTAGGAGCAACCCCTAAGCCGGCTTAAATGCAAAGTGCGTTAATTTAATGACAGCTACAATAACAACGCCAGCTGAGGGAGGCATCCAAGCGGCAACTGCCACAGCCAGAGACTGCACGCACTCTCAGCCGCACAGTCAGCGCCAACAGTTTGCTGACCTGCCTCAAAATGCCATAAGAAGAAGCCATGCATGCGCCAGTCTCTTAAAAGCTTTAACCCTTTTCACATTCCTCACTTGGAAAATGGGTATTGAACATCAAACGAATTTTGAGGACAAGGCCTAAACAATATTGTAGCTAGAATATCAAATAAAGTTATTTAATTGTAAATGCAATAAAGTTGAATTCGAACACACGTTGCGTAACATGTATATAATTAAATAGATAAAATATCAATATTTATTGTCTATATAAACTGGAATCTTTATACGCCAAAGTTTAGTTTGACGTCAGAGCACAGTATTAATTTGGGAGGCACACATTTTTGTGGCCCACTGTAAATGTTCATTAGGATGTTTTCAGGTAACTTTACCCTCATCGAATGGCAACAAAAAAGAAACACAATTAGTTCAAGGCATTTGCCACCTTTGCCCTTATCGGTTTATTGGGCATTAATGAGATTTCTGCGGAAAGCCCCAATCTGTATAAATTCCAAAAGGCAAAAACAGGCAAATTGAATAGAAATTACAGGCATTGTGTCCACGTTGAAAGTCGAGGCCTTGTTGCCACTTTGCCACTAGGAAGTTATTTTTATTTCCATATGCAAAATATTTGGCCCAAAAGTAATTTTAATATTTTGCACACCCTTGCGAGCCCAAAGAGTTTCGGGCTGGGCACTCGAACTTCCATTTGTTATTCCAGTGAAGCATAAAGCCATTAAAAATCAATTGGGGCCTGCGAAAAATGCAAAGTGCCCCCCCCCCTTTCCCTCCCCCATCCAACACATACGGTGGAACTTTTTCCAATGGGGCGAGAAGAAAGGCAAACAAACACTTTCAATGCCCCGCCCACGACAAATAAACAAAAGTATTTTGTCTTCGGCTTGGCATTCCGCTAAATTGACTCTCAACTTTACGCAAATGGCCCAAAAGCTAAATTCCCCTCCTGTCGCAGCTGCCCGTATAACCCACATAACCCACATAGCCCTAAATTTCGATTTTACATATCTGAAGATAACTATATATGCACATATTGGCATACCCTTTCAAAGGGCTTAGACAGCTTTAAGCCCAATTCCTTTGTGAGTCACGAAGAGTAGAGCACAAGTTGAGTTGATCTTTAACATTTGAATTTACATAAGAAAAATGTAGGGATTTAAGATTAAAGACTTCAATATTTGTAAAAAACTGCAAAATTAAAACGTTTTATGGAGGATATTCATATAGTCATATAATAAAGAGATCGAAAGTAACTTGTTAGATTCGAAGCGAAGCTGATTAGCTCTTCACATTAGATGGCAGATGACAAGCTCAACTGTGTGAAATAAATTTGAAGAGACTTTTGAGACTGTTTTTAAAAAGGGAAATGCCTAGTATAACAACTTTTAACTACTAAACTAGAATATAGAGAAATAATAGTAGGAAAAAGAACAGATATCAAATATGGAAATGTTAAGGCTCGTCAGAAAACAAACTTCTATTAAGGAATTTTCAAGGCAAGCAAAAATATGAAAACATTTCCGACCAACTATATTGGTAATATTATCTTCTGTTATCAGAATGTAAATAAATATGTATATTAGAATCTAGAAATGTATAATCCTACCAATCATAGTAAAAATATATTCTTATATTCAGGTTCGAAAAGCTAACATGAAATATTCTCTATGCCGCAAGCTGTATTCACCGACTATATCCTATACAAAATATATATAATTTATAAGAACCCTTCCCCCCTTCCTCCCTTCCCTTCTTCCATTGCTATAATACCAACTTCTAAGTTTATTTTTATTTCGTGCAGATGAGTATTTAAGTTTCGACTTGAGAGTATTCTGCAAATCCTTTTTCTAGTGCACAAGTGTGTATGTTCGTGTATGTTCGCGTGTGTATTTGTGTATGTTCGTGTGTGTATTTGTGTGGGTTAGTGTGTGCCGTGTCCCTTGCCAACTATTTTCGCTGACTCGACGCAAACCACGAATCTGCAGCTCCAACTCGCCATTGCCCTTGCTACTGTGGCAAATCTCTGGCGAGGCTGTCAATGTCCCGGCTTCCGTTTCCATATATCCTTAATGCCATTGCGAGCTGCCGCCTCACAAGCTCCGCTTGCAGCGAACTCAATATCCGTGGCGCCTGCAACGAGCAAAATATCCCCAACCCCGAACCTCCTTCACCCACACTCGTAGTTTTTATTCCCATTTGGGCCGCTGCCCAGTTACCCGGCGATACGCGGCGATACGGGACGACACTTAAGCGAAAAGTGCCGCCTGCAATGGGATTGTGAGTGTCCGGGTGGAGGAGTGTACGCGTACAGTGAATTATTTGTTTTTATTTTACGATTATGGCAGCGTCTTCGGGCCATAATAGGTCATTGTGGCTTTCACATTTCAATGTGTATGCAAATATTCGATTGGCATTCGCCTTTTTTATGTGCGGACAGCTGATGTTGATGGCGTTGTAAGACACTTCCAAGTGCTGTCCAAATAGCCGCTGGCCATGTTCGCTGCTGGGCTTATAAGCAAATCCATTCCACTTGGCTGACTCGGTTGATATGCCTGATTGTCAGTTGGCATTTGTTGGCTTATCATTACGAGCGATAATCAAAAACCAAATTTGACTCAAGTGCCAGCCAAACATCAATCTAATATTTATTTGAATTGGCACTTGAGCAATGGAAATGCGCAACTTGTGTCGAAAATTTACTAGCCATCACTTCAGCGCATGTCTGTTAAGGTCTCTGTTAAGCTTTTCACTGTAAATTCTATATGGCGATGCTTTGGAGCAAGGCTGCAAACAGGCTTTGAGCTGAACCGGCTTATGCCCGGAAACATTTATTTTACTCTGTTTACATGTTTGGTCCTTAACATAACTGTTAATGAAATATTTACTGCGCGTCGCTAACAGCGCGACATTACCAGATGTTGATTAACATTAATTTTGTTAGCTTCACACTAAACTCAACTTCGCTGTCAAATTTTTTTGCCTTAAGCCAAACGAACAAACTAATTGCAAAAAGTTGTTGTAATCAAAGGGAAAACTGCTGCCCAATATGACAAATTCCACGTTCTGCGCTCGAATTTCTGTCAAACAGCAACTGAAACTTTGCTCCAACCACTTGCTGGCAACACACTGGGACTCCACCAGCCCAGCCCAGCCCAACCCAACCCATCCACGAGGCATTAACTAACCAACCAACCAACCAGTTAAGCTCAACTTCTGAAGCCCAAATTATTTTTTCATACAAATAAAAGTTTGCTGGCGCGCTGTTAAAACTAAAAAAAAAAAGAAGAGAAAAGCGAAAAACACTTTGACAAACAGCCGAACCAACTTCCCGACAAACAAACTAAATAAAGCAGGAGAAAAGGTAAAAGTCGTGAGTGCTTAACTTACAGATAGCCTGTAGCCAGCTCTGAGGTACTCTATTGTCGTCGCAGCTGTTTCTAGATTATGGAATCTTTGAGATAAAATATTTAGCATGAAAGTGAGTATATCTGAATATGAGTATGAGTAATGAGTCGTACGCATACGCGAAATGAATACTATGCTCACACAAGAAATACCCTATATCTGATATCGTAATGCTCTATATTTCCGTTACCGATTCTTCCCTCTATGTCTCTATAGATATATTAGAGTCTAATTGGAATCGGAACAGATTGGACTGAAGAATGAAGATAATGCTGCTTATTACTCCTTCTTGCTCCTCTTTCACTCATCAATTCAGACGAAAACAACAAATTGCTAAAACATTAGGCACAGCCCATCTACACCTTTGTTGCTTATGCAGGGTATTAAAAGTTGAGCTAACAAATTGCTAATTTTCGGCAAGTTCTGTGCCCCGCCCGAAGGCCCTCAAAAGCCTGATGAGCCTTGGGTCATTTGCTAGCATTATTGAGCTAAGGCTGCAATATGCGCTGCTCTGAAGGTCGCTTTCCGCAACACTTCAATTGGCCCAGTTTAAAGTCAACCTCCACGTGATGCTCTGTTTATCGGACTCACAAATTTTACAAATTGCTCGGCAGTTTGTTAGATAATACAGCGGGCGATATATATGTGAGTGTGTGTGTGTGTGTGTGTGTGTGTGTGTGCGCGTGTAAGTCTCACTGTGTGTGCTTCGTATCAGACTTTTATGCATGTCGCGACACTCGCGCTTTGCTCTGATAAGAGAGGCAGTAAAAAGTTAAAGTTAGGTTTAAAGTTAAAGGCAAAAGGCAAAAAATTAAGAGTTCGTGTTGAAGTTTTCACTTGTATGAAGGCGGGCGGTGGGCGTGTCTTAGCAAGCTTTTGCTTTGGCTCGGCTTACTGCTGTGGTTTTCTATACCCTGTAATCATTAAGGGGCAATAGAGTGCATCCGCTAACACGACCGTCTATATAAACTAGACAGAAGTAGACTAGACAGTTCAACCGAAATCGAAAAGAGCCTTGAGCTTTAATATCTGCAGACATATTCATGCCTAGAAAGTCGCATACTAAGTTATCCAAGAACGCATTTTTCATAGAATTGAGTCTAGAATGTTGCGGCAGATCGTCGCCGAGGGCATCTGATTGTTGGACACGACCGACTAAGGCACATCTAATTTAATTGTGTTGATTAGCATAAAAATAACTCAACTATGCGCATTTAGTATGAGTTGTAGCCGAGAAACTTGCGTTTAATTAAAATTCAATCGCATCTGCTTAAGAAATGACAGTAAAGTCCGCAATAAAGTCAACAACTAATTCCTTATAAATGCCTGTGAGTTGCGTCCCGAACTTCACGAACTGCAACTTTTTCTCGCATCGAGTAAATTGTATGTTTGTTTCTTTGTTCTTTTTTTCTAGCTGTTAGTTTGTCTCCAGGTCTCGACCTCGCCCTCGCCCTCGCTGATTGCCCGCAGGTTGTTGTTGTCCGCACAAGTTTTGATTTTTATTGCCATTGCTTAAGAGCTGAAGATTTGTAGATGAAAACTTGTGGAGCCAGCAGCTGCACATGTGGAGCTCAGTTCGAGCAATGCAAAAGTTGTGCAAACTTAAAGTTGGACTCAAACATGGACCGTTCGTTAAAGAAGTGCACTTTAAACTATTTATTTAGTTGCCCAAGTGAAATTATTGTGTTAAAGTTGACTTTTGCAATGGGAATGGCCGGCACTTTGCAGACGATTTAGCTGCATTCTCAAACAACAAACGAAATTATTTGAACAGCTGCAGTTCGACTTTGAGGTGCATAGCTAACATTTAAATATAGATTTTCTGGCTTAAAAAGTTTAACGATTAATGCTTGGATTCATTTTCATAGGGCTCATTTATAGTCAAGTCTTCACATATAATCTTATTACGGCAACTATCCTCAAGCCTCTGTTTATTTATTTATTTGGTTATTTTCCGAATTTTCAAAAACGAACATTCAAATTTTCGTAATTTAAATAAATTACCATTAAATAAAAAGTTGTCGATTTTAAGAAAATGTGCTTTTACCTACAAAAAATTAGCTGAACATTTTCTGAAATTATTTTCTAGAATTTGAAAAATGTATTTTTCAATGGAGACACTTTTAGATTTGGAAACACATTTTTTGAATGCATTCAGAACTATTAATAAAAATACGAATGCGATTCCAACTTGTCCGAAAATTTCATAAAGCTAAATAAGATTCCTAGTGATTTTACCGACTCGTAATCCCTATCATATTTGTTGCCTCACCAAAAGAGCTCTCTTTAATGTTTCTGGCTTTCCTTTTCCTGTTGATCACTCTCCCAAACTTTAATGGGAAAGCTTTTCTATAAATATCGATTTTACTTAATGAAAAACCATTTCTGAATTTATTCTTAATTTGCACTTGATTGCTGGTCAATTACTGCCATTCATAGATTTGCCCTTGAAAGTGTATTTAATTCATCCTCAAGTCAGTTCATTATAAAAGCTTTCTTAAAGTATTTACCAGCGTACCTAGCAATCACAGTAAATCAATTAAGTTTGAATGCTTCACAAGTTTCTTTTTACCTGCCTAGTCCCTCGCGACTCTTTTGAGGTTCTTGGGACCATATCGTTATAACTAATGTGCTACAAAAGACAAACTTACCCAGACTGAACAAATAAGGAAGACAATTAGCCCATAATTAGCACTTAAAGTTGCCAGCCGATGTCCTCTTCCTTTTCTGTCCTGGCCTATAAAAGTGAGCGTCATGCGTTGTCGACGGCTTCAGAGCACACGAAATGGCCAACATTGTCAAGTGGCCGCCAATCGGGCGCGGTTCGCCACGCGGCAGGCAGAGGCTGATTCAATACTGGAGAAGCCATCCGTTCAGGCTGGCCATTGCCAACACCTTCTGGGAGTATACGGAACGCACCAAGGTGAGCGGCATGTGGCTGCTGCGTCGCAATCGCACCCAAGGCTTGTCCAGGTGGGTAGAAGCGGAACGTCCAGTTGGGGTAAGGTCTCAGCTGGCATTGGCATTGCAGATTGATTTGGTCGTCGGTGCTGGTGCAGCTGCTGCTGTTGAGCATCTTTCTGACGCTGCTGCTTTGGTTAAAATTCTACTCGTATCCCATACTGAACACCATTTCGAATGACTTGTCCATCACGGATGTGGCTTTTCCCGGCGTCACCATATGCAGTCCCAAGACGGTCAACACGGAGCGCGTCCACCGCTACGTCCGAACGCTGTAAGTGCCCCGGACAGAATTTCCCGCATGATTGCCCATTCAAAATCGAATTCAACCTTTGCAGCCAGATACCAAAGGAGTATGCTGTAGCCGATGTGGCAGCTGGATTTGAATTTCTCAACGCCTTCACGGATCAGAGTTTTGTGCCGCCCTCGCATGAGAGCTACAAGGTTACAGATGCTGTGCTGCGCCTAAACAATGTGTCCATTTGGGAGGCTGCCATGGCTGTCAGTCCGGGCTGTGCGGATTTTGTGAAGCGCTGCTTTTGGGGCTACACGGAGTTTCCGTGCAACCAGAGTCACGAATATTTATCCTTTATACCCACAACGGCATTCCTTGGCCCCTGCTGCTCGTTCAACTACAATCCGCGCAATGCCAGCTTTGTGCCCTTCTCCGCCAACATCTTTGGCATGGATGGCGGTCTCACCTTCATTGGCGCTGAGGGCTCTGAACGCAATCTAAGCACCGGTCTCATTGTGCTTGTTCATCATCCAATGGATTATGTAACCGAGACAGCTGCATCGGTCACCATAACTGCCAGATCCGAGAGCTTTGTCGAGGTCTCGCCCACCGTGCAGACCTCCTCGACGGAGGTGCTCGAGCTGTCGGAGAGCAAGCGTGACTGCCTCATTTCGGATGATGTGCAGCAGCGCAACTATCGCCAGGCATCCTGCCTGCTGGCCTGCCAGACGGAGGCCATTGGCAAGCGCTGCGGCTGTCATCCCTACTTGCTGCCCATTGTGAGTGAAAAGTTCAAGGAGTGCAATCTAAACGATACCTTCTGCTACTCGGATAACTATGGTAAGCTGAAAAGACTTTATATTTAACTGCGAGATTAACCAAAAAGAATAAGTTGACTCACTTTCCACACGAACCATCTTATTCATTCCCTTTCTCAACTCGAGCTAAAGAAATTCTTCAGTTAGCTACCTTCAATGCCATTGCCAGGGTGCGCCGTGTCCTTCGCCTTGTGTCTGACATATTTCACGCTCCTGCGAATCGCTTTTGTGGTGTGTATGCCGTGTTGTTCTGTTTGCTCCAGTTACATCATTTATAATTTATATTAAATATTCAAAATGCGTGCCCGTTCGCATAAGTGTGTTTCTTCGCACAAACACATGCAACTTGCTCTCGGCAGCTCGACTTGAACTCAAATTTTCTCCTTTAAGGCGCTTCGGTATGCATAACACTTAACTTACAACATTTGTTTGGGATAAAAAATAGTATGTTTCGGCAATCGCAAGAGCAAGAGCTTGTGACATATGATATAATTCCAAGAGTAACTAAATTAGGTGACACTTTGTAAAACTAGGGTGACAATTAGGCCTCAATGAAGAGTATATAAATATTCTGATTGATTTGATTTCGCATTTCACACAATTCTATTCTCCATATTTTATATTATCTAAGGAGTCTTAACTTTGGACGCTTTGGCATTTTTTTACCTTTCAAGAATGGATAAAAATTCAACCAGCAATTAACTTGTTTTTATGCTCAACAGTTTGTCTTCATTTTGTTAAACAAACCTTGATAAATTTTGTTTTATTTACTGCCAGACAATTTTAAGAGCGTACGCTGTGATCAGTGCTTGCCCAATTGCTATGACGTCACGTACTCAACGTTGTCCTATAAAACAGATCTCAACCTGCATCAGTTCTCCGTGAGTAACTTTTAGTAAGTATCCAATCGAAATATATATTATTGGCATTCACTTAACATCAACAACAATAATTTCCGTAGCACAACGGAGCTGCTCAACAATGACAGCTTTGTGTTGCGCGTCTATTTGGCCAAGCAGGTGGTGCCAGTGATACGAAAGGTGACTGTCATGTCGTGGATTGGACTGTTGTGTAAGTGCTTGGTTATCCCAGCTACTAGCCTTTATTTATTATTAGACAATTGCAGCTGACTTGGGCGGCATTTTCAATCTGTGTCTGGGTCTGAGCATGATATCCATTGTGGAGTTCTTTTACTACTGCACTTATCGCTTATACGTAAACTATCAGCAGCAAAGGGAGCTGCATCTAAAACAGGCTTGGAAATAGTCGGATTTTAACATAGCATATATCTTTTAATATAAAACTTAACCTTATGTGGGATTTATTGTTTTTTCTTTTTTGTTTTCTGTGTATTTTTGGGCGCTTTCCTCTTTGTGGCTACCGGCGTTTGCTTCTCGACCGCCTCATCATCGCTGTCACTGTGAGTAATTGAGAATTTATTAATAAGCCGCGCAATGTGTATATATATATTGTATCAAAACTTACCCCACTGTGGGCATCTGATCAAACATATCCTCATATTCGGTGTCCAGCGGCGTTGCTTTCAGTTCTTGCTTCTTTCTGTTATGCGTTTTCACTTCCTGTTCCCCTTCATTCTCATCATCGCTGGACTCTTTCCGCAGCTCCTCTGGCAGCTGCCTAATAAGCACTTTGGTTGCCTTCGACTTCACATAGCACTGATACAGCAGCACTGTCGAGTCGGCCTCATGCACACGCACATAGCGATCGAGGGAAGCTGAGCTCAAGTATTTGCCCGTCTCATCCAAGTGCAGGTCGCTTATGCCGCCCGTGAATCCTTTGTAGGTGTGCACATGGGTTTTCATGCGGCGCGTGTCAAATGCCTGAACAACAAATCAACTAATTAAAGTAGCTCCAATATCATTTCTGAGAATTACCTTCAAAACGCCCATTGTGGTGCCCGTATATATGTAATTGCCTCGAGCCGCCAGTGCCGCGAAGCTCATGCCGTGCTCCTCACTAGCAAAGTGCGAAACCGGACGCCGTTGCTTCCGCGTATCGTAGAGCCTCACATAGCCATTGCGCGAACAGGTGGCCAAAACGCTCGGGCCATCCACGAAGCCAATATCGCTGTCCCAAACGGGCACCTCGAGTTGCAAATAATCGTTGGGCAAATTCTTGGAGCTAAATATTTGCTTGCCATCGGCGCTCAAATCGTAAACTTTTAGATTATTCTGTCGTGCCTTGCCGCCGGTGGCTACAAGGTGCGTAGCCGCGGAGCACTGACGCAAATGATCCATATGATCACCTGTGTTGATAATGAGGGGCTCTTTCTCCTGCTCCTCCTCCTCATCGTCGACTGCAACAAGCGACAAGCGCTGTATTTGTCCATTGGCAATGCCAGCAATCAAATTGTTGTTATAGCGCGCCAGACCCACAATTGGAGCGCCTGTAAAATTAACTCGTCGCGTGTTGATGCCACCGCCAATTCCAAGCGAATGGAGCTCGGCAACGTTTTTAGCACGACCGAGCAGAATTTCGGTTTGCGCTTCATTGCCAAAGGCCAGAGTTGTCACACGCGATTCCTTGTCTAGGGCACTTATATCACTGAGATTTGACTGAGTATGTGGATTCTGCTCAGCAGCGGGCAGTAGATCTGAAAAAAGTGTAAGAATAAGCGCCGGCAGCAGAGCGTCGTGTTCGACTTACGTTTAAAGGAGCCTGTGTGTGTGCCCACAAACAATTCATGTTTGGCTGTGTAATTGGGATGTTTCAAGTTCGCTGTAGTCCACTTCATGTTGTTCAATCGCCTTTAAAGTTTGGTTCTCTTGCAAAAAAACAACTCGCAACTATTAGCGAGCAGGCAAAACAAACGCAACACGTGCAGCGCCTAAGTGTGTGAGCGAGTCAGCCCTGCTTTGTGCTGTGCTGCAAATCGATATGGTGCAGTAGTTTCCAACACTGATTACTTATCGTATAACCACACTAGTGATGGACAATATATATCGCCAAAACAGCTGGCGGATTTTAATTTCAAAACAAAAACACGCTGAGCTCTTTGTTTTTATATAATTCTTGTTAATAATGGCACTTACAAAGGTATACGACGCGGCCACTGTGTTTAAGCACTTAAATGGTATAATAAATGTATATAAGCCGGCTGGTATAAAGGTCAAGCACGTGCGCAACGCCATTCTGAGCAACATTTGCAAAGGTGTGTGTAATAGAAATAAGCACAAGAAGTTAAATTAAAAGAAATTCTAAATATTACAGGACTCAATGAACTGGAGCAGAGAGAACCACGTAAGCTACCAAAGAGCAGATTGCTTCTGGGCACTGGAACAGCCGCGGACACTGTCCTGCATAAGATAGCCAAAGATACAGATCTATCGGATCACATACTAGCCGCTGGCCCACGTTACATGCCCGATGACATTCGCTGCGCCGCCGTCGCCTCACTTGGTCGGCACACAAGCGGCGTCTTGTGTAAGTGTAATCCATTCATAGCTTTAGTTTAAATCTAAAGCCATTTTTTGTTGACAGTGTTCGGCCTTAACAATGGACTGAAACAGTCAAGCCTCATACAGCGCAATCGGCCAGTGCGCGTCTACCATGTGACCGCTCGCATGGGTACTGCCACAGAGAATTACTTGCCCGATTCGCATGTCACGGTGCGCGCCAACCATCGTCATGTCACTGCAGAGCGCATCAGCGGGCTGGCCTCTTCCATGCAAGCCTCACACCAGCGCAAAATGTACGAACTATGCGGCGTCGATCTACAGACGCAGGCGGCCTACGAGCTGGCCTGCAAGGGCCTTCTACGGCCTGCCGACAACAGCCAGCCGGTCGTCTATGGCATCAAGCTGATACATTTTGAACGACCACACTTTACGCTCGAACTGCACACCATCAACGAGAGCGAACAATATATGGCGGCCCTGGTGCATGACATGGCCATAGAGTTGCGGACGGTGGCGCACTGTTCGCAGCTGCGTTGCATACGCCACGCCCACTTCGATGTGACGGATAGTTTGCTGAGGCACGGCTGGCATCTGCCGGGCATCGTGAGAAATATGAGGCAACAGCGAGATGTGCTTGAAGCTCATCCCCAGCTGTTGGAGCAACAGCGCGTAGATCTGCATGCTGCGTCACAATAGGCTATTAAGAGATTTAAGAATAAATTGTAAGATTAATAGTATTTCTTATAAAGAAAAATTTTATAGTTTAACAAGTTATCAATTATATTCATAAGTTTAGACTGAAGTCTGGCTATGGCAGTGGGCCAGCGTCAATTTTTCATGCTCGAATAGATCACGCTGCAGCTTATCGTGCAGCTTCTTGCCAGCTACAGAGTCCTGTACCTTTTCTAGCACATCCATAGCCTCCAGTACATGGGATCGAGCCAGCTCCAGTTGCGATTTTGCCTGTGCGAGGCTGTCTACGCGCCTGCTCCTCCAGCGTGTGTGCCATTTCAATCAGAATGACACTCACATAGATGGCCAGCTTGATGCTGTGCGGATCTAGACGTTGGCAAACATTGTACAGCTCTTCGCATAGTCGCTGCTTACGGCCCAGCTGAAGATCGCTTAGCTCGGCCAGTTCCAGGCCCGGCTCATGGCCGTAAAGCTGAATAAGTGTGTGCTTCAAATTGAACATGTGAAAGTGATTGGGATGCAGCAATTGAGACAGCCGCGCCAACAGTAGCTCCACCTGGCTGGCCGTGGGCCGGCCGGCCAATAGCTGGTCCACCTCTTCGGTCATGTGGGTTTGCACTTCCGTCACATACGCAGCATCCAGCAGTACGGGGCAAGTGTCGCACTTCCATTGAGTTTGCTCGTTGAGTGGGTCTAGCGGCAGCTGCACGCCCACGCACGACTTGGACACATCGCCCAGGCAGCGCATGGCGCTCACATAGCTGCCGTACTCGGTGGGATCCTCGCAGCGCGCACAGCGGCAGCTGAAGTGCTTGGTCATGCGGAGATGGTGTTGCCGCATCTGCGTGCCCCACAGTATGTTCGTGTAGGTGATCTTCAGGTGGTCGCCCCTTTTCAAATCGCAGCCGGCGCGCACCGCAATGCGCTGCGTGACGGAATCAAACTGAAAGTAGCAATTGGGCTGACAAGCGTGCTCCATCATGCAGGCCTGCCGAAAGAGTCCGCTCAGCTCCACACCCGTTGCCAGCTCAATGACCATGTAGTTTGTCTCTATTATGCCGCACAGGCGATGCAGCAACTCCGGCTCATAGTCGCTGAGCAGGCAGCACTCACGGTTTTTGCTCTGCTTGAGGCGCTGCAGAAAGCGCTGCTCCAGATAGCTAACAATGCGCTGTTCCGCCTCCTGCTGCAGCTCTGTGCCCAAGCGTTCCTCCGCATGAGACTGCATCTCCAGCAGGGCCTGCCAGCGCTCCGGCTGTTGCCGCTGCAGCAGCAGGCACCTCAACACCAGCAGCGCATCATGACGGTAATAGTCATGCAGAGTACGTGCATCCGATTTGGCTGAGGGCGCAGTGCCCAGGCTGAGAACACTGCACTCTAGTTTCTCGTGCACGCAGCTGGCACTACAGACGGGCCAACGACAGCTGTTCGAAACAAAAGAGATTACACTATACTACAAAATGGTAGTAAGAGTTTTTCTGTTAAGATTTTTAATCAAGGTGTTTTCTTTGATAATAGGTATTATTTTCCAAAACTCTTTCCCGTAATAAAAGAATAACACTATACTACATAATAGTAGTCGGAGTAAACTGCTCGTTAAAGTGTTTTACTTACAGATTCTATTATTCATATCTATTTTCACGGGACACCTGCAATTCAGAATCTTATTGCACAGTGTTAGATACTCACTTGCGGCACTGATGCTTGCCCAGGCGACAGGGCGTATAGCAGCCCACACAGGGCACAATGCTGGCCGATTTCTCGTGTTCGGTGAGAAACCATTTGGGGCCCACGACAAGGGGCTCCTCCACAAATATGATCTGCTTGGCCTTTATGTCCTGAGTGGCCACCAAGTAGCGTCCCAGCTGCTCGTCCTGCTGCACCCGAAACGGCCTGCAGCAGCTCTTGTGCTGTGGCCAATGCTGCTTCTGATGCTTCCCGTTGCAGTAGCGCACCATCTTGCAGCGGGTGCAGGTGAGCGACGCGGCCACGTCGCAGACGGCACAGTTCGGACTCAGAGCTGTCATTCCAATGATCACTTCACGGCTTTTCCAATCGCACTGAGATGTTACGTGGCCAGAGAAAATCTCATTTTGTTTCGAGTTGCAAGTTATATTCTTTCACGCGGCGCCCTCACAATTTATTTTTAGCGCGTTTCTCCAAACACCTTCTTCTGCTCACACGGCGTCTACCAAGTGCGCTCTTCAGCTCTTTCCCAAACTATGTGAAAAACTCTCTGTTTTGAAATCGTGCGTCTATATAGAAGTGTGAGAAATATATGCGCATATTTTTACTATTAGCGCATATTGTCCGTCTTTGCCCGGGTCGTCGTTTATTTCTCAATTTTTAGACAAAATTAAATCTACCCGAACTAGCATGTGGTCCAGCTAGCATTTGGATAAAATAACTTTGGAAATCTTTGTTCGACCGATAGTTCCTATGGTCCGTTCGGGCTGACTTTAACACCCGGAGAGAGAGAGAGGAAGATAGAGAGGAAGAGAGAGAGAGAGAGGAATACACTCTCCACTTGCAACACAGAAGCCAAGCCTCAACAAGATAGCCTTGAACCTAGATCAATTTTATAGGCTCGGCTATTGACCTTGCTCAAGAATTTATATTCAACATATCCGAACCTTATCCAATGATAAGCAAAAACCCTTCCTCAAAATACAGAAGACCATTCGCAAGCTGTTGAGAATATTTAAAATCAAAGAAAAATTGCATTTTGTTGCAGCTTATCAAACTTGCTAATTGAGGCCAATTGAACTACACGTTTTAAATACTTAATTTAGCTGCATCATTAATATTCATTATCTCAGACTATAAAGCCTAGGCCACCATAAAATTTTCTGCAAATATTGAAAACGTGTCAATTCAACGTCGACTCTCAATCATCAATATCAATTTCTTTCAAAGCCTCGCAGTTTTGTTTCGAATTCGGGAAATCTGCATTAAAATGGAATCCGAAATCAAGAAGTTTTATGAAGACAAAACGATTTTTTTGACCGGTGCCAGTGGATTTTTAGGAAGAGGTAAAATTCGTTTACATTTCTTAGACAACTGCAGCGCACATTGGGATATACATAAGTTAACTAAGGCTTCATGGTGTAAAGTTTAGAAAACAATTTTCTTCTTCAGTTATCATTGAGAAACTGCTGCGTGCAACAGAGATAAAGCGTATTTATGTGTTGATAAGACCCAAACGTGGCATGGACACACAGGAGCGCATAGCCGGATGGAAAACGAATCCCGTAGGTATCCGAGGTAGCCGAGCAGAGCCGAGTAACACAACAACCTCCTACTCCTTAGCTCTTCGAAGTGCTCCTCAAAGCCAAGCCGAACATATTGGAGCGCGTGGTGGCCATTGAGGGAGACTGCAAGGAGCCTGATCTGGGCATCAGACCGACGGATCGCGATTTGCTGACCCAACAGGTGGAGGTGGTGGTGCACGGAGCGGCAACTGTGAACTTTGCGGAGCCGCTGCATGTGGCACTGGACATTAATACGCGTGCCACTCACCAGATGCTGCAGCTGGCCAAGCAGATGCACCGTTTAGTGGCATTCGTGCACGTATCCACGGCTTTTTCCAACTGTATAGTCCACTTCATAACGGAACGCTATTATCCGGAGCACTTGAGCTGCAGCGCCGAAAAGGTATTGGCACTAAGGGAAACCCTAGGAAAGGACACGAATCTGTTCGATAAGATGGCTCCCGTGCTGCTCGACAGGTATCCCAATACATACACCTACACGAAGGCTCTGGCCGAGCAGTTGGTCCAGACGGAGGCGGGGGATTTGCCGGTGTGCATCTTTCGTCCAGCTTCCAGTAGGGTGCACTATTTAATCCTCTCAAGGTTATAGTAAATTATCCTTTTTCCCAATTGCTCAGTTGTGGCGACCAATAAGGAGCCTATTTCCGGCTGGATAGACAACATCTACGGACCAATTGCTATGATGCATGGAATTTTATATGGTGTTATACGTGCCGCCCCCATCAATCTAAATGCTGAATCGAACATTGTTCCCGTGGACGGTTGTGCCAATCTTGTGCTGTCCTGTGCCTGGCGTACCGCCATGGAGGCGGCTCAGCGTATTGAACAGGTCATTGGAAACCCTCCTGTCATATACAACTATGCACCTAGCGGTGAAAATGTAATTAATAATACGTATGTCGGGGGCGCCTTGAAAAGAAATCGTCACGTTTATCCCGACAGACAGGCGAAATGGTACCCCTTCTTGCACGCCACCACCAAGCCCCGGCTCTTTAAATTGGCAGCAATCTTTTATCATCTGCTGCCCGCCTACATGGTTGATCTATATCTGCGCCTGCGCGGTCAGAAGCCACGCATGGTGGGCATTTACGAGAAGATCCATAAGAATATCGATGTGGTGCAACACTTTATGATCCAAAACTGGAGCTTTGAGACACTCAACACGGATCGGCTGTGGGAATGCATGTCTGCAGCGGATCGGCAGCTCTTTGAGTTCGATATGCAATCCCTGGACTGGAATAGTTATTTTGATCGCTTTATTCTAGGCATGCGCACCTATCTGTGCAAAAAGGATTCACGGGAAGTATCTATTAGTCGCGGTCGTCCGAAAATTAAATGGTATGTGGAGAACGTTTTAAAACGAGAAGATTTCTAAGATCTTAACTTATTTTCACTTTCAGGTTTTTTATACTTCAACAACTCTTCCTGCAGTTCAGCCTTGTAAAATGGCTGCTAGGCTTGCAATAATATTTGAAAATTATTCTTGTTGCTTTTTGAATCTTCAATAAATTAAATAAACAAATTTTAAAACTATCAATTATTTGAAAGTCCGACGCTTTCGACCATTCTCTATGCCCCACTTTGAAGTCGAATATTCTAAGGCCCCGTCTCATTTTCGACCTTAAAGCTTTGAAGCCAGGCTATATGCTGATCATCCCGGACATATCTCGATATCTACATATCTCTCGATCTTTAAAGGTCATCGAGAAATATATCTGCACAGCAAGATGGCTTTCAAATTAAGGGGCCTATTTCCTATAGACGACCCGGCTATCGATATTGTTAAGGAATTTCATTTCTTTACTGAGAACATCTCCGAGACTCCGTACTTTGAAAGGATTTCAAATCAAACAGATTTCAAATCCCCAAAAATCCGTCGGGGACAAGGAACTTTTAAAGATTTCGATTTCGAAACAACAAACGAATTAACTGGCCAAGCTGAAGAAGTTACCTTTCATAAGACAGATATACATGGTATATAAAGTAGACTTTGAGCATTAAAACGTAATTTGAACAAAATCTTGACAATATTAAAGTGAATTTTAAATATTTTTTTCGGTGCCTAAAAGTAGGCAACAGAATCTTCTTCCCCTAGCTTCAATAAGCTTTGCTTGGAAAATTAATAATCAAAATCAACTTTTGAAAAAGAAATGTATATGTTTTTATGTTTACCCAAGATCTGACAATTACCTAGAATAAGGAAATATAAATATCTGGGAAATTATTAGGCCTCGCCTGTGAAATAGATTTCCTCTTGCTTCTCCTGGATCTCAAAGGGACAAGTCGAGAGCGGAAGTGATGGTCCGGATACAATCGTCGGACTCTGTGCGCCATGGCGGAAAATCTCTACTCGGCTCTGTTCTCTTTTCTTGTTATCGTTAATTTGTTTTAGTTGGTTAAGTTAGCAAGTGCTTAAAAGTTTGAAAGTTACTGTATACGTAGTTGTAGTTGGATATAGAAAAAAGTGTTCTCATAGTGCTTACAGAAAAGTTAATATTGAATACTTGGAATATAATATAAGCTTAATATATTCTCTTAAAATGTTTTGTTTGTAATTAATGTAAGATACCATATAAATGCTTCAACATTTGTATTTATAAATTTTTTAATTATTTTCGTATAATATAAACATCGGATACAGCCGTTATTTACATATGCTAAAATTACGATAAGTCTCAATCAATGTGTTGGAATTATATTTGTTTAGATGTCAACCCAGAATAAATTATTGTGTCTGAGTAAAAATTTTGTCTTATTTGGAACCATGCATCGACTCAAGGAATGGGATTTGGTCAAAACAGGACTATCTTTAGAGCATCCCGCCAATGTATATGTATTTCAATTGGACTCTTTGCAGGATAATGGAAGAGTGGTCCGATTATATGCAGTGCCTGCTATAACTTGCCTATCATCTTTTTTTCTAGTCTTATTAGCCCGTAATCCTCTCCCGATTTGTGGACCCAACCGCATGCCGACGAGTCACAGTCGATACTCCGACTTGGTTAACTGCCCGTCTGCTCCATCATATCATTCGCAACAAAATTTAAAACACCCAAAATAAAATAAAATCCCTGCGTCATCGCGAAGCGAAATTGGGTTGAAATTTCTATGTCACACGCGAATTCACTTGAATCACTTTGAATCTTATCAAATTTTCTGATTGAGTTCAATAATATTGGAATTTCAAAACCAGACACATATTCCAGTGCTGAAATGAGTCTAGTCTGAGAAGTGTTTACTGTATATCAGCTCAAGGAAACATAAGGTTAAACTAAACTTTTTTTTAAACATGACTTCATCTGCTTTATTAATATTCATTAGCTCAGGCTCTGAGGTCTGGGAATGAATTTAGCGTTTGGCGTCTATAAAAGGTTCTGCAAATATTTATTACTTGTCATTTCAACGTCGACTCTCAGTTTTGTTTCGAATTCGGGAAAACTGCATTAAAATGGAATCCGAAATTAAGAAGTTTTATGAAGACAAAACGATTTTTTTAACCGGTGCCAGTGGATTTTTAGGAAGAGGTAAAATATGCTTCTTTGTTTTTCTTAGAGAACTGCATCGCACAATGTGATATAATTACGGCATTTCACATCAATGGTTCGGTTCGACTTCGACTTCTCTTTCAGTTATCATTGAGAAGCTGCTGCGTGCGACAGAGGTAAAGCGTATTTATGTGTTGATAAGACCCAAACGTGGCATGGACACACATGAGCGTATTGCCGGATGGAAAACCAATCCCGTAGGTATCCACAGTCGAGCAGAGCCGAGTAACACAACAACCTCCTACTCCATAGCTCTTCGAAGTGCTACTCAAATCCAAGCCGAACATATTGGAACGTGTGGTGGCTATAGAGGGTGACTGCAGGGAGCCTAATCTGGGTATCATACCGACCAATCGCGATCTGCTAACCCAACAGGTGGAAGTGGTGGTGCACGGAGCGGCAACTGTGAACTTTGCGGAGCCGCTGCATGTGGCACTGGACATTAATACGCGTGCCACTCACCAGATGCTGCAGCTGGCCAAGCAGATGCACCGTTTAGTGGCATTCGTTCACGTATCCACGGCGTTTTCCAACTGCGTGGTCCACTACATTACGGAACGCTATTATCCGGAGCACTTGAGCTGCAGCGCTGAAAAGGTATTGGCACTAAGGGAAACGTTAGGAAAGGACACGAATCTGTTCGATAAGATGGCTCCCGTGCTGCTCGACAGGTATCCCAATACATACACCTACACGAAGGCTCTGGCCGAGCAGTTGGTCCAGACGGAGGCGGGGGATTTGCCGGTGTGCATCTTTCGTCCAGTGTCCAGTAGGTAGCATTAGGTAATCTACTCGATCTCTATGTAAATGCTGCTTTACCCAATTATTCAGTTGTGGCAACCAATAAGGAGCCTATTTCCGGCTGGATAGACAACATCTACGGACCCATTGCTATGTTGCATGGAGCATTATATGGTGTTTTACGTGTCGCACCTGTTAATTTGAAGGCTAGGTCCAATATTGTGCCCGTGGACGGTTGTGCCAATCTGGTGCTGTCCTCTGCCTGGCGCACGGCCATGGACACGACTCAGCACAAGGAACAGATCATATACAACTATGCACCCAGCGATGAGAACGTAAAAACTTATGAGGAATTCAAGACCGAGTTCGAAAGAAACCGAGACTATTGTCCCATAGCTCAGGCGAAATGGTACCCCTTCCTGCACTCCACCACCATACCCTGGCTCTTTAAATTGGCAGCAATCTTTTATCATCTGCTGCCCGCCTACATGGTTGATCTATATCTGCGCCTGCGCGGTCAGAAGCCACGCATGGTGGGCATTTACCAGAAGATCCATAAGAATATCGATGTGGTGCAACACTTTATGATCCAAAACTGGAGCTTTGAGACACTCAACACGGATCGGCTGTGGGAATGCATGTCTGCAGCGGATCGCCAGCTCTTTGAATTCGAACTAAAATCTCTGGATTGGAATAAATATTTTCAGCGGGCCTTGTTAGGCATGCGCACCTATCTGTGCAAGGAGGATCCAAGTGAAGAGTCCATAGAGCTCGGTCGTAAAAAAATGAAACGGTACGTGAATAGCTTTGACTTAAAACTAGGACGATATATATATATATATATATATATGTATCTTTTATGAGATCTCAACTTATTTATACTTTCAGTTTTCTTATACTTCATCGACTCTTGCAGTTCAGCCTTTCCTGCGTTGGCATTGGCATTGTAAGATGGCTAATATAGCTTTAATCATATTTTAAATTTATAAATATTTATGTGTATGCAGCCGCGAGACTTGCCAATAAAAGCTCACGTTTTCTTTAATGTTTCTTAACTGATCTTGATGCAATTTTCAGCAGTAGATCTTATTATGCAATAGAATATTAAAACATTAAAGTTATGGCTTAAGTTGGTGGATATTTTCAATTGATGCATTTAGTTGATTTATAGTTATGGAGAAAGATACTCGCACCTATTAAATGTGCTGAGATTGCCTTTAACACGGATGGACGGACGGACGACGTGGCTAGTTTGACTCGGCTATTGATGCTGATCAAGAATATATATAAACTTTACAGACTCGAAGATGCTTTATTCTACCTGAAACATAGAGACAAAGGCACAAACCTAAACTACCTCTTTTGACCACTTTAAATGGGTTGGAATTTCAATGTCACATCCGAATTTACTTGAATTAGTTTGAATCTTATCAAATTTTCGGATTGAGGTCAATAATATTGGAATTTCTAAACTAGACACATATGCCAGTGCTTCAATTCAAGAGTCTAGTCAGAGCCGTGTTTATATCAGCTCGAGCAAACATCAAGTTAAACTAAACGTTTTTTATACATGACTTGAGCTGCTTTATTAATATTCATGAGCTCAGGCTCTAAAGTCTAGGAACGAATTTGCGTTTGGCGTCTATAAAAGGTTCTGCAAATATTTAGAACTTGTCATTTCAACGTCGACTCTTAAATCTGATATCGGTGTCCTTGAGAATCCTGCAGTTTTGTTAAAAACTTCAAGAAAAGTGCATTGAATAAATTTTAAAATGGAATCCGAAATTACAAAGTTTTTTGAGGACAAGACGATATTTTTAACCGGTGCTAGTGGATTTTTGGGAGGAGGTATTATAAGCTATGTTGTGACCTTTCTTCTCTAAGGCATTTCACATCAGTTTTCAAATAAAATGGGCTTGGCAGAGTTTTGCATTGTTTGAAAACTTCAACAGTACGGATCGAGTTCGTTACGTAGAGTCTGAGTCTAACGTTCAGGAACATTATCTTTCAGTTACCATTGAGAAGCTGCTGCGTGCGACAGAGGTCAAGCGTATTTATGTGTTGATAAGGCCCAAACGTGGCATGGACACACAGGAGCGCATTGCCGGATGGAAAACCAATCCCGTAGGTAGCCACAGCCGAGCAGAGCCGAGTAACACAACAACCTCCTACTCCATAGCTTTTCGAAGTGCTCCTCAAAGCCAAGCCGAACATATTGGAACGCGTGGTGGCCATTGAGGGGGACTGCAAGGAGCCTGATCTGGGCATCAGAACGACGGATCGCGATCTGCTAACCCAACAGGTGGAAGTGGTGGTGCACGGAGCGGCAACTGTGAACTTTGCGGAGCCGTTGCATGTGGCACTGGACATTAATACGCGTGCCACTCACCAGATGCTGCAGCTGGCCAAGCAGATGCACCGTTTAGTGGCATTCGTGCACGTATCCACGGCGTTTTCCAACTGTATAGTCCACTTCATAACGGAACGCTATTATCCGGAGCACTTGAGCTGCAGCGCTGAAAAGGTATTGGCACTAAGGGAAATGTTAGCAAAGGACACGAATCTGTTCGATAAGATGGCTCCCGTGCTGCTCGACAGGTTTCCCAATACATACACCTACACGAAGGCTCTGGCCGAGCAGTTGGTCCAGACGGAGGCGGGGGATTTGCCGGTGTGCATCTTTCGTCCAGCTTCCAGTAGGTTGCACTAGTATCCTCTCATGTTTATTGTAAATGATCCTCTTTCCCAATTGCTCAGTTGTGGCGACCAATAAGGAGCCTATTTCCGGCTGGATAGACAACATCTACGGACCAATTGCTATACTCTATGGCGTCTCATATGGTATTTTACGTGTCGCCCCCCTCAATCTAAATGCTGAATCCAACATTGTGCCTGTGGACGGTTGTGCCAATCTGGTGTTGTCCTGTGCCTGGCGTACGGCCATGGAGGCGGCTCAGCGCAAAGAACAGGTCATTGAAAACCCTCCTGTCATATACAACTATGCACCCAGCGGTAAAAACGTACTAAATAATAGGGAATTCATCGGCGCCGTGAAAACAAAACGTCACGTTTTTCCCATGACGAAGGTGCTATGGTATCCGTTCCTGCACGCCACCACCAAACCCTGGCTCTTTAAATTGGCCACCATCTTTTATCATCTTCTGCCCGCCTACATGGTTGATCTATATCTGCGTCTGCGCGGTCAGAAGCCACGCATGGTGGGCATTTACGAGAAGATCCATAAGAATATCGATGTGGTGCAACACTTTATGATCAACAACTGGAGCTTTGGGACACTCAACACGGATCGGCTGTGGGAAAGCATGTCTGCAGTGGATCGGCAGCTCTTTGAGTTCGATATGAAGTCCTTGGATTGGAATAGTTATTTTGATCGCGCCTTGTTCGGCATGCGCAGCTATCTGTGCAAAGAGGAACCAACTGAAGAGTCCATACAGTTTGCTCGTAAGAAAATGAACAGGTACGTGGAGAGCTTCGGCTTAAAATTAGAACGATATATGTATCACTTATGAAATCGAAACTTATTTTTAATTTCAGGCTTCTTATTCTTCATCGACTCTTGCAGTTCAGTCTTTTATGCGTTGGCATTGCCATTGTGGGATGGCTTCTACGCCTGTTCCTATAATAATGTAGTATATATAACCATATATAACATAAACTTAGTACACAAATAGTTTTTGGCTTACTGCTAAGGAATTGGAAATAATATAAATTTCTTTGTTTTATATGATATACTCATACATATATTTTTGTTACCGAATAAATGAACAGGCCCTGCTACAAATACATCAAGAGCATCAAACTATTCTTTACTGGTTTCATGATCTTTAACAAATGATATCATATCAATATTATTATATAGAACTTCAATTTAAACAGTTATCTTTTATTAAAATTAAAAATTCCATGATGACAAACAACTTTTATTTAGTTTTTCTCTTTTCTCCAAGCAATACAAAACAATTAGCGTAGATTAGAACCTTGCAAAACATCTGACATTATAATCGGATTTTCTTCTTTGCAGTTTTCCTTTTTGTGTGTGTTTTTTTTTTTATAATTTAAGTTTCAAGATGGTTATGAAATGTCTTTAGAAATCTCTGTTTGATTATTATTTGTTCAATGCGTGAGCTTTGTTTAAGTATAAACTAACATAATTTATAGTCTATTGTGTGGGGCAATTATCTTAGTACGGCTCTTGGGGCGCGTCCAAGTCCCGGTAGTGTGATCTGGCGCGATAATCAAAACCACCGGGTCTGCAAGCAACGAGAATGAATGTTGTTTAGAGTGAGGAATTATTTGTACACAAATCTTATATAGTAAAACCAAACATTTATTGTAATTCGTCGCAAGATTGCGGTTGCGTTATTGAAAGCATTCAGAATCGATATTTTATTAATTGAAAAATTAAAATCTTTAATTAGGTCCTTTGGGGTATTCATTTTTTACAATCGGCATATTGTACAAAGATAAAAATAGATATCTTTAGACATAAATTATGTAATAATTTGCATTTAGTTTTTTTTGTAGGTCCCCATTAGCTAGGCATTGCTTAAATTGCTTTTTAGAACTGAGCTTGAAAATTGTATTTAGCGTTTATTATCTGTGTGTGGTTTCTGCTTTTTGTGCTAATCAATTAATTAGTCAAACATATCGGAATTAACGGGCGCATCCAAATCATGGTAACCGATAAGCCGGCGTTGGTGTTCCAAGGGCATTTCTCTGCAAAAAATTTGCGACACAAGAAAGTTGTGACAAATTTCGTTTTAAGACCAACAACAAAAATGAAAGCAAAATTATAGAAGGCATATAGAAAGTTTAGGACAAATACACTATGGTTTCTTATCTGGCTAATGTTGTGGGTGTGTGACAAAAAGTAATTAGGAAAAACCTTGTCTGCTTGCACAACAAGAGAAGCAAGTCTCTGAAAATGGTTCAATATACTCCCAAAATTCTATGCTGTAAGCATTCAATGCGATGTCGAATTTCCTTCTTTATAATAACATTCTATGTACAATTATACTTAGAGCTCAGACAACGTTATGGCCACTGTCACTGGGACATAATTGCTAAGAAGCCAGCAATATGAATACATTTTAATAGATTTGCAGTTTGTCAAAAATAAAAAAAAAAATATATATATAGATATAACTACATATACATTGTATACATAAATATCACATAAAAGCCTAAATATAATAACTGTTGGTTTTATAAAAGGCACGAAATCATATCGAGGATCATGAAGGATGCAAAAAGCAAGAACCATGAACCGATTTATGAACCGGTTTGTGAGACAGACATAGACCAAGGTTAATATATGTACATCCAATTCTCCCCTAGATTCAGGAGCTAAGCAGCTGCTGTCAAGCCTTTTGAGTTCTCAGCTCCCATCTGATTCAAGCTGCTTAAAGATAAATTCCCTAACGGACTTAAGGCTATGCAAGTAAATAGAGTAACTGACCTGCGCACTGGAGGAAAATTGCGTCCGCCGCGTCCACCGCCGCCCATCATGGGCGGTGCGAATCCGTAGGGCATGGCTGAGAAGGGTGGATACATGGGTGGCCTATAGCTGCGGAGGCAACAAGAATTTTATAGTGCATAAACAGTTTTATATATTTTAGCCTACTCACCCGCCGGCACCACGTCCGGACTCTGATTCTGTACGCTTGGAGCTGCCCGGGTGCTCCGGCAGCTGTGGCCGCTTGGGGTCACGCAAATAATTGTTGAAATATTGCACCTCCTTGCGCACCTCGTCCACCTTCTCCTCGTGCTTGTTGAAGATGTGCTTGCGTATGAACTCGGGACCCTTGAACTTTTTGCCCGACAGAGGGCACAGCCATTTATCCTTGGCTAGTTCCTGTGTATTGGCCTGCACGAATTTCTCCACCTCGGTTTCGGGATTCTTGGCACCCAGCTCTTTGATCTCATCATCGCTCAGCTGCACGCTCTTGGTTAAAAACTGCTGCAGCTTACCGTCGTAGGCCTTGATATATTCCTGGATATCGTTGCTGGTAACGCGCATAGGCGGTGGACCACGTGCGTGTATGATACCGCAGCGATTTGGCATTTCATCCTCGTACGGATATTCGCAGTGATTATAGTAGTCCACCGAGTGCACAATGCGCAAATAGAGCACCAGACGATCCAAGACCAAAATTAGCTGCTCATCCCGTTCAATGGGCTCGCCCTCGCCATCTTTGTTATCGCCGGCCAAGCCCAGCAGTTCCTCCTCCTCAGCAGAGGCTTCTTCGATAAGGTAATCGGTAATGTTTTGCAGCACCGGATTTTTGGAATTGAAGCCATATGTGGTCGCATTGCCGCCGCTGCCATTGGTTGCCTCCGCGTTGGGTTTGCTTGCCGCATCCGGCTGCTGCTGCGTGGGGTCTGTCTCGCTCCACAGCTTAAAACGTTCATCCAGATTCATGGCAATCTTTGCGCACAGCTTGATGTCAGCGCGTACAATCTGCTTGTGCGCTGTGATGCCGTTGGCGGGACGCACCCTTCGACTCAAATCCCGATTGACAATGGCGCCCATTTCACAGTCGCGCAAACGCTGATTGTTCAGGCTCCAACAGATCTCCTTGATGTTAACGTCACGCGTAAAGGTTATCCAGCCGCGGCGATACCACCGTCGCTCCACCAGCGGATCGGCAATGGCCACGCGCAGATACCCACTAAAGCGGGTACAGATCGCTTCGATTTCTGCCTTCGTTATTGACGGCGCCAAATTGCGTAGGAATATGGACGAGGTGCGATGCAATGCACGTGGCTGTGGTCCATCCTTAACCTTGTCCAAATCGATTGTCTCGGTCACATCATCAGCTGTTGATTTCGTCTCCAGCTCGTTTTTGTCTGTTTTCTCCGCCTCCTCCCCATTTTTATCTGCTGCCGGCTCGTCCGTTTGCATCTCCGCTGGCTGCTCCGGCTCTTTTACCTGCTGCTCTTCGCTCACTTCACTTTTGATAGCTACCGTATCCGCGAGAGCAGTACCGCCCTCAGGCTGGGGACTGTCGGGCGCAAGCTGATTGGCTTTGGCCAGCGTTGCTGCGTCCTCTTTGTCTTTTTGTGCCTCCGCTTTTTGATCGGCGCGTAAACCCTCCTCCACATCATACTTCGCTTTCAGCTTCTCATCGTCTGAGTCCGTGTCCGAATCTAAACTGGATGAGGATGAGCTGTCATCGTCGCTGCTGTTGCGATTTCGTTTCTTGATTTTTTTCTTCTTTAACTTTTTATCGCTGCCGCTTTTAACCGATTCATCATCGCCTTGCACTTTGGCCGGCTTCGCAGCGACTATTTCTGTTTGCTGCTCATTTTTAGCGGCCTCTGGCACTGCAGCCATCTCATCGTTCTCCTCATCCCAGTTCTCCTCATCGGAGTTAACAGGCCGCAGGCTCTTGCGCTGTGGCGACACAACCGCTGGCACATCCTCATCAGCGCCTTTCTCAGATTTTGTCTGCTTGGGACTTTCAGGCTCTCGCTTGGCGACAACTGTTGCTTCTGTCGATTCCGATTTGCGCTCATATACAACTGGCGTCTCTTTGGGCTTCTCGTCGAGTATCTTAAGATCTTCGTCGGTGCCGCCTTCCAGTTTAATCACACAAGTGTCCAGGACTCGCACCAAAGCATCCGCCTGCGAGGAATCCACCTTGACGCTGCCAATAGTGCCATTCTCGAGCAGTTCCAGAAACACATCGGTGCGTCTCTGTTAACGCAAGCAATATCGAGATATTTATTATAAATATAAACGTGAAATAAAGCCAGTTCGCGAGTTACCTTCAAAAAGCCGCGTTGCTCCTCGCTGCGTCGCACACTGTCTTCGGGATGGTATTTGTTTTTGAACCTGTGAAAGACAAAATCCAGTTTAAAAATAGGTATGTTTCTTAGTCAGGTATGTCTAATATGCTATATAATATGAATAAGAGTTAAAAGTACGGCTCATTTGTTGACTATATTTGATATATATAGCACGTGTGTATTTATAGATTCCGGCGCATCCTCTAGCTAGTGGACATCCAAGTATTTAATTAGTCGTACACATAGTTTGATTTGAATTTTGTTTAGGTTTAGCTGTTGCATATGTACATATTACCCAAGGTCTTACCTTTGCAAGCGCATTCATAATGTGTATATGTATATGCGCTATGTGCATACGTTTATATATATTTAGGCATTTGCTCGCAACGAATTTAAATAGATCGCGGTTTCAAAAATATAAACACACCCACGGCATTGCTCGCCGGGTAATTTAAATTTTAAGTTATTCTTTCATTTATATATAGTATGTGCTTCTATTGAGACAGAGGCAGAGAGGCAAAGGCTGAGGCCGAATCAGTGTCTCGTCTCGTCTCTGACTCTCAGTTCGCAAAACGCCATAAAACCCATAAAAGCTGCAGAGAAAAACTTAATAATAAGTATACAAGAGGGTTATGAATTTTGTGATTGCAGTCACGCTGAGAGTTAATTTGCAATTAAATTAAAATTTAAACAAATTAATTGAATGTGAAGTCGAGGACGGACCTCTTTAGAGCCTGCCACTGCGTTGGATGCGGTTGCTCTTTGCGCGTGTTGTTGCTGTTGTTGTCATTTTTCTTGGGTACTCAAGACCCGCTGCTACTCACCATTCCTCATCCTTGTGCGCCACAAAGAACTCGTTCAACTGCTGACGCTTAAAGTCCGTCTTGTATTCGGTGTATTTTCGCATCACCTCCGAGTCAGATATGTTTTCGTCTTGCGTGTCCAGAAATTGTTTTAACGTTAGCATCGCTGGCTGTGTTTGTGTGTCGCTGTTGACGACATTGGGCGCTGATTCACGGGCCGAGGACGGATGACCCGAATGCGAGTAGGCCGAGTGCAGCGATTGATAGTGATCATTCCAGGCCTGCACTAGGTACGGATCGTAGCCACCTGCATGGGCACAAATATCATATAGAGCTGGGGCGAAACATTTTTTCTAAACTTACCAAAACGTGGATTAGTCCTCATTTCGCTATCGCCCCAGTCGGGTCGCATGCGTTTCGCAGGCGGCATCTCACGTCCCGGCGAGCCGTAGCGCGGACGTGGTCCGGAGCCGCGATAGTCACTATAATCTGGGCGATGACGTGCACCGCCACCGCCACCGCCACCACCTGCAGCCGAACTGCCTCGAAATGGATTCCTAGCGAGCAGAGCAGAGCATATGATTAAATAATGCATCACACAAACACAGCGAGATACCACACGAGACTTACCGCTCGGACCACTCGTCCCGGGAATTGGCACCACCACCCATGGGTCGACGCTCGTCCCGGCGTTCGGGCCTGTAGCTGTCGCGTTCGCCGCGGAATTTATCACGCCGCTTGCGATCGTATTCATCATCCGAATCAGCCATTGGTGGTTGTCTGCAAAACAAGCAGAACAGCATTAATTATCAATTACCAGGTGAAAGCTGCACATCGACTTGTTTCACTTTTGGCACCAACATAACCTCAAACTGGTTTAGGCTCCTTTTATAATCAGCCATAGCCAAGCAGAAGGCTTACCTAAAACAAGCCTTATTCATGCAAAGTATTCAATTTTTATGCAAACAACACTAGATGTTATAATTGCTTGTTTTTTATACACAGAACACTAAATGCCGCCATCTTGCCGCCTCCGCCAGTCGTATGAAAAACGCTTACGTGTTGTCCACGACACAATATGCAACAAACGCATATATAGCCAAATTCTGGTGCACTGCAATTGCATGTGCGCAACTTATTTAGCCTGATTTTGGCATATTTACCTTTTATTTAACTATTTGTAGACTTTATTCTAATTTTATTGTCTCACAGTGCGGCGTCTAAAATAGGACGTAGGTATGGCAGTAGCTAATATCGATATATCGATACATTGAAAACAGTGCTGCCAGACTGCTGTTAGGTTGCTGAGTGAGTAGCAACGAAATGTTGCTAACAGAGTCGATTTTGGGCATTTCGATAAATCGATAGGTTGGCGCAAAACCAAACTGATTTAAAAATTCAAATTGAAAACTGCCAAATCGTTTGAACATATTTTAAATATATATATATATATTTGTTTTTTATTTAATTACACGTTTCATATATATCGTATATATAGACTTTTGTTATTATATTTTATGTATACGTATATGTACAGCTTAGTTTTAAAACTATTTAAAGTGTTTGTGTGTAGTCTCTAAGCCTATGTAGATCTTTAATGTATGTAATTAATTTCAAAAATGTATTTATATGCGCCGTAGACTTGCATATTACTCAGTTTTAGTTAATGCACTGCCACTCGATCGCCCAAAAGTTACACATAAATAGCAAACTACATTAACTTGTACATATCCGTTAATGTACATATACGTTTTTCTGAAACTTAAGTCAAGTTATACTCGAAGTATAAAAGTTGTTTTTCTTTTTCTTTTAATTCAAGTGTTATGTGTTTGTTTTGGATTAGCAATACATAATTGTCCATTTGACTGAAAGTAGCTCAAAATTAAATGTCCGTTTGATAGATGTACTTACGAGTAGGCAAGTATAAGTATATATAAGTATGTCTATGTAGATAGATCAATGCACCTTAAGTTCTCAATAAACAACAGGCTAACCTCTTGTGTTAGTGTACCAAATATTTGTTATATGCTTGATAATATAATCATAGTAATAATAATTAAGTATGCATTTTTGTAATTGTTTTGTTTGGTTTAAATTCTAACAATCTCTACATCTCTCTCATTTGAATTAAATACGTCTTGCGAAAATCTTAAACAGCAAAGGAAAACTCAAAAATTTGCCAAAAATCAAAAAAGTGCTCATCTTCAGTTTCCAGATTCCCGCCAACTCTCTCTCCCACTCTCTCTCCCTCTCTCTCTATAAGACTTGCTGCTTGCAATAGGAGGTAAGATACATGCAAATATAACTTAAAGTTTCTCTCTTTTGGCAGTGTAGCGTTCAAATCAAAAGCATTCAACCATAGAATAAGCATAACAATTTTGGGGGTGAAAAAGAGTTTTATCAAATGTTGATTTTGTTTGTTTTTCTTTTCAATTGAAAAATCCCTTCAAGTTTTCGTTTCCATTTACGTATCTTGTGTTCTTTGTCTGCTTCTCATTTAGAATATCTAATTGAATATATTATTTTTGTTGCTGCTTTAATTATTTTTGTTATCGTAACACTAAAATGCCATCAATTCAGTTTTAAGTATTTGTGTCAGCGTCTTCTAGTTTCAAAAAAGGGCATCGATTCTTCGAATAATGTGCGTTGTTTCTGCATATTCTCGTCATTTAAAATGTATTCAGTTTTTGCTCATCTTGAACTTGTGTTTTCTTGTATTTTCTTTGGTAATTCTATATATCGTAGATAGTTATGTACTCGTATATTATTACTGATTGCTACACATTGCAAATGAAATTTGACATATTGACATATTGACCTTTTTCTTTTTTGTCTATTTTCGTATCTCTAATAATAACGTAAATCTGTATGATTAAATATTTTATTGTATTCGTATTTTTATAAGTTTTTACCTTTTTTTTTTGGTTTTGGTTTTGTCAAATTTGGCAGTGAGAAAACTACACAACTTAAAACTTAACTCGTTTTAGCGTACATTTTGTGTGATTGAAGAAGCAATATTTGTTATAGAAATTTAGTTAAATATTTTCGAGAAAATATTCATTGCGATTTATTTGTATTTCTTTTTTGTTTGTTTGTTTGTTTGTTATTATTGATTTGTTCATTTAACCATCGAGTGCTGCAAAACAGGTACCTCTAAAAAGGCTTTGGGAGTTGCTTGTTGTCGTATTATCGAACTGAGAGTCGGGTTAATGGAATTGCTTTGGTTAGAGACTTGAGGGTAAAACAAAGTTAATATTGTAATTGTATGTACTTTAAATGTGTGTATATTTGTGGTTAGCTGCTGCTGCTGCTGCTAAGGTCTCGCTTGTAGTTACGTTTATTATTAATGCTCAAAAACCTTTCAATCGTGTTTCATTTGAATGTTTCGTTTGAGGTAGTTTTCAATTCAGGATCAATATCTACAAGTTGAACACAAAACTCTCGTATAATCGTATAATTTTGCTCTCTCTTTAAAGGTTTCGGTTTAGGTTTAGGCTTAGGCTTAGGCTTAGCTTGTGTGAAGGGAGGTTTATAGACATATCTATGATCCTAGGGTATAAGTAGTTATGGGCAAAACAAGTTACAAGTTACAAGTTACACGTAACAGAAAACAGTGCATAAAAATTAAATAAACTTCTCGTTTCTCATTCATCTCTTTGTCGTTTTCATGAATTTCAAAAATCTACATAACGATTTGTTTCCTTTGTTTTTTGTTTTTGTTTTTGTTTTCGTTTCGCTTTGTTTCGTTTCGTTTCTTATGCTTTGTTAGTATTAGATTATATGAATGGATATCTCAACAAGTTGTTACTTTATATACCTTATGTTCATCTTTATAATTTTGTCAGGTTGCTTTTTTTGTATGTTTTTTTGTTGCTTGTCATAATGCTTCATATCGAGCGAGAGTTACGTACATACATATTTACAGTGTTTCGCTTAGGTTTAGGTTCTTTTCATTCGATTTTCTTTACTTTTTTTGGTTAATTTATAGGGCTTTGCTTTATAAGTGTTTTATGTTATGTTATTATCAAAGTTGAAAGAAATGTCTTAGCAAGGGGCGCGAGGAGTTGAACTTTTATTATAATTCATAAGTTTTAGGGTTAATTTCTTGGTTACTTAACTTATATCTTATTCACACTTGACATGACATCAGCCTGTTTAAGTATATATATATATTTTCTTTTGTTAATATTTGCATTATGCTTTTATATATATTTTTATAAGAATTTAGAATTTAGAATTTACTTAAAACGTTTTTTTAGCAAATTAATTTGTATCATCTAAAGCTATTTCATAGCGCGTCTTATGTTTCAATTATTTTGCTTGGGCTCTGCTCTTAAGTTTCACCCATTTTAAAATCATTTCTTTATGTTTTTGGTTTTTCCAGTTTTCCAATTGGCAAAACTAAAACTTGGACTACTACAAAAACAACTAAAGTCAATTTCCACTGCCCGTCCCCCTCACTCCTCTCATTCTGTCAATCCAAAAGAAACAAAAAAAAAATGTTTTCATAGTTTGCTTTTCCAATATCGTTTTCAGTATAATTTCTTTTAACCACACACATTCGGTGAAAAGCCAACTTCACAGCCGTTTGCTTCGCATGTCATTTATCGACCTATCGATTTATCGACTTATCGATACTTATTCTATCGAGTCTTTGCTTACATATCGCCTTCCCGCTCAACTTCAAACTGTTGCCAATTCTTCAAAAGCAAAAGGATCAATTACAAAAAAAGAAAAACACAATTCTGTTTATGCTTGATTTTTTTTTGTTGTTTCTTGTTCAACATATTTTCATGTATATTGTGTATATTTTTGTTTTGTTGTTGTTGTTGTTGTTGCTGTTGTTGTTCCATTTTCGTATTTACGTAAAATAGTAAAAATTATTTATATTATGATAGACTTTTGTTGTTGTTGTTGTTTCTTTTTACATTATTGTAAAACTACAAAACAAATTATGTATAATAATTAAACGCGCGTTAGGCAGACTAAAAAAGGGCTTAAATTTAAAATCAAGTGTATTTATAATAAAGAAACTTAAGACTGAGTTTTGTTTATGCTTCTTATTTTCTTTTCTTTTCTTCTCTTTCTGTTTTTCGGTTGTTTCTTTCACTAATAGTTCGTATTATAATAGGTAATAATAATTAAATTATTCACTGTGCTTTTGTTTTTTGCTTCCATTTTTCTTCTTTTTTTTACTGTGATTGAAACTAAACCATTTACGCGCTCTAATTGTTTATAACTTTATATATATATGTGTCGCTTTGCTATTTTCAATTGTATCAAATATTCAATGTTTATAAGTTAAATTTACTTAAATGTGTCTCAGTGTGTGTGTGTGTGTGTGTGTGTGTCAGTGTGTGTGTGTATGCGAAAATTATATGTAAATATGTTTATATATATTTAATTATAATAATAGTAATAAAATTAAAAAATTGCACATTTCAAAAATTTCTCTGCCACTTTTATACACAATTAAAAAAAGTTTTAAAAAAAGGTTTTCATTTTACATAGTTTTTGTTTTTTATGTTTACTTTTTCTTGTATTTTACAAATCGCTACTAAAATTAGAATAAATTTGATTTAAGTTAAAATAAGGCCAACAATTTTATACTTTTTTCTCGTTTTTACAAAAGCAAAAGTTGCAAAAAAAACGTTAAAAAAAGTATACAAAAAAATCTAATTAAATTGCATTAAACAAATTCCAAATAAGTTTCAAAAAAATTGCCAAAAATATGTATTTTGCACGTTTCTTTTTTCTTTTGTTTAAAAACAAAATTTTGATTATGCCAAATTGTTTTTTTGTTTTATAATTTACAAATATAAATTAATATTGAAGTCTTTTGGTGTGTGTGTGTGTGCGGATGTGTGTGTGTGTGTGTGTGCCAAGTGATTGTATGTTGTTGCTGCTGTTGTTGTTGTTGTTGTTGTTGTTGTTGTTGTTGTTGTTGCTGTTGCTGTTGTTGTTGTTTGTAGTCAGCCAAAAGTTGCATTAAATGAAATTTGAAAAAAACTTTTGAATTTAATACCTTTAATGCGTTTTAATTTTGAGTAAAACTCCAATCACTTTTTCTTGTTCTTCCTTTTTGTTGTTTAGAAAGTTTTTTAGAGAAAAATCAAAGGTTAAAATTTGTTGTGTGTTAATGTTAATAAAAAGAATATTGTTTAAGGAGGGCATAATTAAAATAAATGTCGTTTTTAGCCATTTCATAAAGTGTTAAACAGTTTTAAACATTTGTTAGCATTTTTTTTATAGTTGTTTTTTTTTACTCAGTTAATATGATTAAAAAAATATTTATAAAATCAGTCCAAGTTTTGCGTGTGTTTTTTTTTCTTGTTTTCTTTCTTTTGTTTGTTTAGATTTAGTTAAAGTTTTGCTTAGAGTTGGGTTTTTGCGAATGGTGTAACTTAAAGTTAGTTGCTGTCATTAAATGTTAATTAATAAGTATTTTGTTTATAGTTCAAGCTGTTTTAACCAGATTTAATCGCTGCTCTTCAATTAGATGTACAGTTACTTTTACATATTATACACATGCTTGTTTTTTTAATATTATATATAAAGTTTACTTTTGTTTTTTATATATTTTTAAAATATAAACAATCTTTATTCTCTTTTGTTTTAAACTTTCTTTTGCTTTGACCGTTTGACAGGCATTGAATTTAGCAGAAATTTTCATTTGCTTTAGTCCGACTTTTCTCGGGCCTGGAAATTAACAAAAGAAATTTGAATACAATTTTTATATATATATTTTTAAATATATATAGTTTAAGGTATTTTTTGTTGTTGTATTTAACTGCATAAATTCTATGCCCGATTTTGTTAGCTTGACTTTCTTTTACAATTTTTCAATTTCGTTTTTATGTTTTAAGCATTCTCTGTTTTTGTTAAGAATTTGTTTGTTATATAATTATAGATGTGTCTGTATGTGTGTGTGTGTGTGTGTGTGTGTTTGTGTGTGTTTTATATTTAATTTTGTATATATTCATAATGGCTTAGGTCTAATATTTGCAGGCTTAACACTAAATAACTGCATTTTACGCTTACTCAAAAATGTTTTGCTCTGTTTATCTCTCATTCTTCTTCTTTTAACTCTGATTTTCATGCTGCATATATCTCTTGTCAGACATATATATGTATATATATATAGATCAGATCAAGCAACTGTGCCGTTACGCACTTGTTTATTAAATCCACACGCCGTTTTTTTTTTTATGTAGCTGGGTAGAAAAAAAAGACAAACTATTTTGAATATGCAAAATTTTACAGTTTCTCCGGCTATATACAAATCGGTTGAATCTATTATAAAAGCGCCTAACGGTACAGGCTTGTCTGTCTCTCTGTCTGTATGTGTGTGTTTGTGTGTTGTGTGTGTGTGTGTGTTTGTTGTATACAGCTGCCACGCCCCGCCCGAAATTCACTCTATAATGCTGCCGCCCAACAGTAGACTGCCCACGCCCACGCCCATGCCCATGCCCATGCTTTCCAGCAGGGGCTATGCGGTGGTCGTCGAGTGCTCCGATTTGAGGGGCACGCCCATGAGGGCCATCGCTGTCTGCGTATTGGCATACATGCTGACATTGGCGCCGCCGCCGTTGGCCACCGCAGCTGTTGTGGAGCTGGCCGGGACCGCGGCCGTGATGCTGGTGCTGGAGCTGGCTGCTGCTGTGGTGGGTCCCATGGCACCGCCGCCACCGATGTAATCGCTGCTGGTGCTAACGGCCGAGACGGAGCCGCCGCTGCCTGGCGGTGGCGGCGGCGGCAGCGTGTGACCGGGCAGCGTGTGGCTGGGCAGCGCATGGAGCTGTTGGTGCTGTTGCTGTTGATGCTGTTGCTGTTGTTGGGCCGCTGCCGCGAGGGCCGCTTGCGAGGATGTGGACGCCGAGTCGGCATCGAGGCCGGCCGTGATGGCGCCACCGACGGCGCCGCGCATGCGCTCGGCCCGACGCTCCTGCTCCTCCTGCTGGGCCTGCAGATGGGATTGCACCGAGGGCGGTATGGCATGCACGTCCCAGATCTCTTCCAGAAACTTGGGCAGCTTGCGATTCTTGAGCTTGAGCGAGAAACACATCTCGGCATTCTGGTTGCCCAGCGTGCGCAGCTCGGTGAGTATGGAGAGCAGTTTGGCGTAGAAGACGAGACTCATGGAGTCGCCGCAATGGCGATTGAGTATATAAATGCGTAGCGTGTCGATGTAATAGCTCTGTATCGCTTCGACCAGTTGGGCCTTCTCCAGGCCCGGCCGATCGGAGAAGATCACAATGGCAGTGAGTAGCGCATATTCCACATTGTCCACCTTCATTGAGAACATTTGACGGCAGAAATGCAGCAGATCCTCAATATTATCCGCCATTCCGGCCATCTTGTACGAGTCGCGTGTGTACGATCGATTGTTCGCAAAGAATATCGAGTCGGAGTTGTGATCGTAGCGTCGGGCCATGCGCAACATCATCACTTCCGATGAGCAGGCCTGCAAATAATGATTTATCGTTATCGATACATATATATCGTTGATCGATTGGCTCATTTCGATGCAATTCGACTGGATACTCACCTTGAGTAACGTGATCTGATCCTCTTGGGGTATCTTTGTAAACGCTGGTAAACCTTTCGCAAACTCCACTATCAGCTGCACCGTGAGTATGGTTATCTCGGTGATGTGCCGAAAGCTGACATCCGTCTGACTCTCATTCTCATCCGGTTGACTCTACACGAGGGATAAAGATAGGAGAGAGAATATATGCCATAAGTTAAGTCTGCCTTTTCTTTTGTTGCTGTTCTAAATTGGAGATTTCATTTCAATTTGTAATCAATTTGCTGGAGTAGCATTAGTATACAAATTTTAGTATATTTTGGGAATACCCCTATAATGTGAACTTAAATGACAGTTTTCTCTGTTGAATTGTAGAATACTTAGGGAATTGATTGTGTACTTGACTTGAAATTGATTTCCAAGTTCAAGTAGAGCTTGTTGAGTGTTGAGTTTTATTGTATTTAGGGAATACCCATATAATATCAAGATATTAGCCAGATATATTATTTATTTGTAAAGTTTTACATGGGACGATTTGACAGTTTTGAGTTGAGATTAGTATATTTAGGGAGTACCCATATTAAATGAAACTATTTGCAAATTTCTCCTTCTCCTTTTGGGTTTCCTTTTCAATGGAATTCCTTAGCAATCCCAAGTTATTTTGCCTAATTTGTATATTGAGTTATAGTATATTTAGGGAATACCCGTATTATATAAAATTATTTGCAAGTTTTGTATATATCATTTTAATATATTTTTCTGTGTCAACTTTAAGTATACTTAAGGAAGTTATTTTAAATTTTCCATGAAACTATTTGCCCAATTTTGAGCTGAATTGATTGATTGATTGATATTGAGGGACTACCCATATTAAATCAAATGATTTGCCAAATTGATGTATTTAAGGGAACGTAATGCTCTGGTATCGAAATATTGTGCATATATTTAGATATATTTACATGCTGCTTACCATAATACGCTTGAGATCCTCTTCGGATGGCTGCTCGTAGCCATCCTGATACCAAATTAATTTATATATAACGGCCAATTGATTGAACGTTAATGGAGGTATATTGCGCGCTTGACACTCGGCCAAAATATCATCAGGTAGTAGCTGGTTAAAGGGATTTATCGATTGAGATAAAAATGAGTATCGAGCTAACGGAATGTGGCGACAATGGGACCTACCGGAATTGTGGCATGCTGCGGTGCCTCGCACGTCATGAGGTCGAGTATCTCCTTCTTGACGTAGTCATGGGTGCCGTGCAGTGGACCGCCGGCACCGCCAGCGCTGTGCTGGGAGCTGGGCGAGCTGGAGACCTTGTCCTTCTCCTTTTGGGCCTTCTTCTCGCGCCGCTTCATCGCGCACTGATTCTCCGGCACAACGCACTCCGGCCGCATGCCGACGGCCAGGCACTTCTTCAGCCGGCACTCCTGGCACTTGCGCCTCATGTACATGTCCATCTCGCAGGCCCGCCCAAACTTGCAGCAATAGTGCGCATTCTTGGTCACGCTGCGCCGAAAGAAGCCCTTGCAGCCCTCGCAGGTGAGCGCGTTGTAATGATAGCCGGAGGCTCGGTCGCCGCAGACCAGGCACAGCTCCTCCTGCAGACGCGGCGCCGGGCCCTTCTTGCTCTTCTTCGCATCGCAGCCCTCGTTGGCGGAGTAGCCGTTGAGGCTGCTCGAGGGCGAGAGATCATCGCGACCTGCAAAGCACATGCAAGAAAAATTAAGTACATATTTAAATTAAACAAAATTACGAATACAAAATTCTATTTCGTTTTTTTTTTCACGATTTCCGTGAATTTTTAATATTAATCGATTTATTGTTGAGGTTCTCTCCATTTTTTCTTTTGTTGTTTTGTATTGTCTTACATAAAACATTAGACCCAAATAAATAAATTTTGATCAGCTGAGGGGATTTGAACGTTCGTTGTGTTTCATAAATTTGCATGCGCGAAAGAAAAAAGTGTTCAAAGACTGTCACAAACTCCCCCTATGTAAACTCTGTCTAGCTGTATATCCACATCAGAATACATACATACATACATCCAGCTCCAAATAGCCGTAGCTGTATCTGTATCTGTATCTGAATCCGTATATGTATCTGTATCTGTATCTGAATCCGTATATGTATATGTATCTGTATCTATATCTGTATCTGTATTTTTTTGTTTTGTTTGTTTGTTTGCGTTTTATATGTATCTGTAGCTGCATCTGTATCTGTATTTGTATCTGAATCCGTATATGTATCTGTATCTGTATCTGTATCTGTAGCTGTAGCATATACATATGTAGCTGTACCTGTATCTGAATACGTATATGTACTGTATCTGTAGCTGTAGTTGTATCTGTATCTGAATCCGTATCTGTCTCTGATTTATCTCGTATCTGCAAACGGGGTCTCTAAGCGGGCAACATACAAAATCCAACTAGCAAAAATTTAAAATTCAATTAACGTACGCTCAAAGTCGCGCAGCAATCATCGCATACAAAGAATTCGACCACGTAAAAATGGATTAAATAAAGCAAATGTATAGGAAAAATATAAACCTAAACAAATCCGCAAAAACAACTAGAAAATTCTCTAAGGGCCTTAGTTCTAGAAATTCTATCAATCTATAATTAAACAATTCAAAACTTGATTCAGACAAGTTAAGATACCAAATGTGGATCATATGTGGATCCCATGTGGAAATATGCTTAGAGCTTCATCAAAATTTCATTACGGAAAATACTCAAATGTCAAAATATGTCTTTTGTGCTTAACAAATTCTTAAATGAAATGTGGATTCTACATCTGATAATATATTTTAAAATCAAATATCAAATGTGGATTCTTTGTGGATCCTATGTGAGATACTGGCAATAAAGCTTCAAAGAGAAATAACATATACCGATATAATTATATGTGGATCCCATTCAAAACATGTATACTTTGTTGCTGTTTATATAATATGGATTCTAATATATATGCTATGTGGATAACATTTAAAAACAATCACTAATCGATGTTAGTAAAGTTGATAGAATTCTTGTGTGGATCGCATGTGATTAATCTTTATATAGTTAGTTAGTTGATAATACAATATTCAAGTTGTATCGATTATATTTTGATTTTGACTTGTGCCCCGACAGGAAATTGTGGACTGTGGACTCTGAAGAGGGCTGGCTCAGACACATTATACAAATAGTCACGTTCGGGGCACACATTAAAAGAACGTGGGGCAGGGCAGTGCAGGGCAGGGGGCGGGGCCGGGTAGAGGTGGCATGCGACAAAAAGCATATCAAGTGCAAGTTGTTGTGTGCAAAGACAGTCATAATCGGGCAGCCTGATGGTTGGATGGCTGGATGGTTGGATGGATGGGCGAATGGAGGCGCGTCCTAAGCAGATAAAAAAAAGATACGACAAAGAGGCGTTGCTGCAACTACAACTGCGTGCGGCAGGCAGCGCGGCGACCAGCTTAACAGCAAGACACTCGACTAAGAAGCCAAAGCCCAAAGACACAGCCGAGCAGCAAAACACTTGGGCACAAGTGCAAAAGCTTTGCCACCCCAAAAGCCACCTACCGCCGCTTGCCACCGCCGCCTGCCACATGGTGCATGGTGAGTGCAACGCGGTGCATTGTCGGCATAACACAGTTTTTTTTCTCTGCTTCTCTGCTGCAATGATATATTGCGCATACGCCCCGTACGCCCGTTAGCTGGCTGGCTGCGCGCCTCTGGCACCCGCCGCGCCCACTTTCCCTGTGCCTCGTTTCAATTTCACTGCCACAAGAAGTAAAAAAAACTCGCGCTAAATAAAATGAAATAAAGTGCGGCGTCATGCAAACTTCGTCTGCTTCAGCGGCGACGCCAACTTGACTGCAAAATTTTCACTGCAGCGTGCAACGTGCAGCGTGTGGCATGTGCGAGCGTGTGTGCGAACGTGTGTGCGAGTGTGTGTGTGTGTAACGCTCGCATGGTAAATGAAAAATGCAGTAAATTGCTGTTGCGGCAAAGAAAAAGTGTGTAGCAACAACAGCAGCAGCAACAACAAAAGCTGCAGCAACAAAAAAAAAGTAAAAACCTGACCAACCACACACAATTATTATGTGTGTGTATGTGTGCGTGTGTGTGTGTGTTTGTGTGCCTGTGTGTGGGTCCCTAGGCGTTGTTTTATCGCTGACAACGTCATGCAATGTTTGGCATTTTCATGGCTTGTTTGAGCTGTGCAACAACAACAACAACGACAACAACAACAATCAACTAAGCAACTTATTTTAATCGCCCTGTTCGAACCATGACAAGCTTAAACTTGCCGCTGATAGCTTCAATTTTATGGAATTTCCATGATTAGAAATTGCAAGAATATTGATTACAGACTTAAAAACTTTAAATTGGGAAAACTAAGAGCTTAAGCTTTAGCTTAAAGATATTATGTTAAGTATTTGCGCATTAGTTTGTTGTTGCTTAAACTAAATTTAAGAAAGTTAACAACTTTTCTAATGAAAAGCATATAATGACTTTACTAAAGCCATAAGATAATCTTGTGGAACCTATTTGATTTGTTTGTGCTTTAAATGTCCATCGTTTGTGAAAAATTGGTAAAATTAGCTTGCAAATACCTTGTGGATTGCGTTTAGGGACCCTGTATAAGAAGCTTGTGGATCGTGTATGGATCGTATACGAATAGTATGTTGCTTTTAGTCGATACAGTTTTTTAAGAAACCTTATTGCATTTATCAGGCAAGTATTTAATCTGTCGAGCGCCCTAGATTTCTAGAAAACAAATATATTTGAGGATCATAAACCAACTCTCTTTTCAGAGACCTCCTTACATTAGTATTTATGTGGATCATATGCTAATGAAACGGATGTTTTTCGGATTAAATTGTTAATCTCGGCAACACTTTCTTTTTATCCCAATTGCAAAGATAATATACCACAAATTTCCATTTAATATGCACAGACGGAATTACAGTCCAATCGAAAAGTCAATTTGTGAATGTTTTAAGTACATCTATAATCGAGTAGATTGTGGTTGGCGCCAGGTGGCGCTAGAGCAGCTGCTATGGCTAGCTGCGCGTCAGCAGTTATTGGCCGCCATTTTGCGTTTGCAATTACCTCAGGCTGGAGGTGCGCTCCAGTGTAACGCATCAGCCAGATGAGTTATTATATTTCATATACAAAATACAAAGGCTACAGCAACAACAAGAGCACACAATCACAGAGCCACATTTCATTTTTCACTATGAAAAGCCATTTTTCCAACTTGCACAGCGCCAAAGAACGCCATGAAGTAACAAAACAAAGGCGGGCATTGGGAAAAATAAAGAGGAAAAGAGTAGAAAGGCAGAAAGAAGTAAAAAAAAAACATACATATATATATATATATAGACGCCAAGCAATGTACAAAAACAAAACACAAAAGGCAGCCCAGCGGCGGCCTCCATGCATCCCTCTCATTCACTCCACACCATTCAAAAGCTGAGCCCGGCCTCTGCCCACATTTGGAGTTCATTGTGTTATTGTGCTTGCTTGGTCGTCTCTCGGTCTCGGTCTCGGCACAACGCTGCGCCGCACTACATACCCACATAATCCATGTAAACGTTCGAAAGCTACGCGGCAACAAAGACGGAGGCAGCGGAAGCGGCAGAGCTAGGGGCAGCGACAGCAAGAGCAACAGAAGCCATAGCTATGGCCACGAGAGCACAACACAAACTGGGAAACTGCAGTCGACGTCGCCGCGACCAGCCGCCAAACAACATGCACAGCAGCCGCTGCGCTGGCGCTCAAGCACTAATACATGTAAGCACCGTAGCACCTTACATATGCATTCAGCGGACGCGCGCTCTCTTGCTCTCGCTGCCTCTACTGTTCACTCTCTCGCCTGCTGTAACAGTGTTTGTTGAGTGCGCTCTCTGGGAGCGCGCCCTTGTTGCAAAGCAGAAAAATGTTGATGTAGGCCTCGAATATGCAGTTTGCCTTTGCCTTTGGCATTGCCACTGTCACTGCAAGCAGCGCTGCCAGCGTTTGTGCTATGCAGTTCTGTTTGTTTGCTGCATGCATGTGTGTATATGTGTGTGTGTGTGTGTAATTGCATGTCACACACAGTTTGAGCGTGGTATAGGTAAGTTCTCCCTTCTGTTTTCTGCTTTCTGCTCGTCCGTTTTGCGTGCTTTTTTGTTCTATGCCAAGAAATGAAACTTTTTTTATCTGTTCTTTTTTTTTTTGTTTTATTATTTTGTGTTCTACTCTAGTCGTCGTATTCTATGGCAACAGTTTTTTTTTTTGCTTTTGCTTTGCTTTTTGTGCTTGCTTCAATGCATATTTTTAAGCGGCTTTTTGTGTGTGTGTGTGTGTGTGTTTGTGTGTCCATGTATGGCGCTGGAGGGGGGCTCGCTGTGCAAATAGCGCCTTTAGCTGCAGCGCAGCAAAATAAATATGTGAGTATGCAAGTGGCCAGGCGCTCTTTGTAGTCACCATACCCCATCCCAGCTGCCATCTTCTGCATCGCCGAACCCCTCTCCGACGCCCCGCCGCTGCTATATTAGCAAGTTGAAATCTAGTCGACTGAAAGTCATGAAAAAGTCTGACGACGGCGATGGGGCAACAAAAACAACAAAAGCAACAGCAACAACAACAGAAAGTTGTTGGCTTGTTTGCTTGTACGATTTGCAGTTGAGTTGTAGCTACAATATAAACACAAATACACACACACACACACACACACACAGACACGCATGCACAGCTGCACACAGGCACATGCACACACACATGTGTACTATATCAATATCTCATCTCGTATCATCTATATGAAAAATCAAACAAAACGTCGCGTCAGAGATTTTTTTGTTGCTTTTTCGAAAATTCGTGCGAATCGTTTTTAATGTGTGTGATTTGTATTCGGAATTGTATTTTTAATTCGAATTCGAATACATTGCAATTCAATGGCTGCAAATTCATTGCGTATGTCGGAACATGAATCATGTGTATATATATAAATATATCTATCTATATACATAAACCTGATTGGGAAAAGCTATTTATGAAGTATAGCGCTGCGTTAAGTGCTTAAATGTTACATTTAAGTGAAATGTACGTGGAAAATACGTGGAATACTTGTGAATTCTACCATAAGACAAACTCTGGTTAATTGTTCTAAAGTGGAACGCTTGTGGATCGCATGTGGATGTGATTTGTATTTCCACTTCCGAATGGCTTTTACATTTTTCGAGCAACCCCTAACAAATTATCCCTGCCTCCCGCTGGCACAAGTGACAAAAAGCAAATCAAAAATCATTCCATTGACACATTTTTCCATATCCATTGTTGACCAATAGCCCTACAGGGGCCACACAGCCGATTACATAAATAGGGCTGACGACCCTAACTCGAAACGTGTTGAGGCCAAAACATTTCGAGCCTATAGCCATAGCAACCCCAAAATGCAAAAGCCAGTTGCTACAAATGCCTCCAACCAGCGCACGAACTACTCTACCTTGGCTTTGGCTTTGGCTTTGGCTTTAAGTCCAACATGAACATGAAGCTGAATTTGTGAATGGATTGGGGTACGGGGATACGGGGGTACGGGCCTTAAATATCTAGGAGGGTGCCGCCTGCATTGGCCGGGCGCCAGTTTGTTAGCTGGAGTTGAAAAACTGTACCAGAAGCAGCGCATGGCAAATGCATTGCCAGTGCTCTCTGGGCTCTCTTAGAGTGACTTTTGAGCGGTGGGTGGTGGGGCGGTGCGGGTAGGGGCTGGTAAACCGCTTGGTAAAGCAAAGGGTTCTAGTGCAAGGCTGCAATATATTTTGCACGAGTTTCTCAGTTGTTAGGCACGAATAAAAAGCGGCTACAACAAAAATTGATTTTTTTTCCAGTTCGTTGGCATGCTTACGCCATGCAAGGGGCGGGAGGAGGGGCGAGGGACGGGTGGCAGCCCTTACACCCCCAACTGTGTGCTGACCACAGGGTTGCATTGCGCTGCAGCACATCACAGGGCTGAACATGGTTTTTAACCTACTTAAAGCACAGGTCGACATTTGGCGAGGGTCGTCGCATGACCTTTGGTCTTATACCTTGGCTTTGCATGAGACTGTGCTAAGGGTTGATGGTTGCTCAAAGGGGGGGAAAGGGCGCTATAGGGTTTGGGCCAAAGCATTTAGTGCGTTTCGTTGTGCTGCAACTGCCTAAACTTAATTCAAGAAGAATGCGCCACTAATTTACATATAAATGTTGCCGCGTCCCAGCCAAATGACGCCATTTTATGGCGTCTGCAATTTTAAAAATGGCTGCCGCCCAGGCCAGAAAGAGAGAGAGCGAGAGAGCAAAAGAGGGACAGCGATGGAGACGGACAGGAAGACACAGCTCGAAGGTAAACGAAAGTATTTGCAATGGTTTCCGTTTCCGTTTGTCGAGTTCAAGGAAAAATGTGCATTTGACATGACATCGACGCGGACGACATCAAGTGGACGGCATTATACAGCACTTGAAATGGTCGCCATTTTGATTAGCTTTGTGGAAGGTATGCTGTGCAAAGCAATAGAAGGTCTGGTGTCAAATAAAAGAGGTGAGATATAAGGGAAAAAAGAACCAAATGATCCTTTATACAAAGAAGGAAACCTTTAAAGCGAATAAAGAGACATTTTATATATACATCAATACAGCAGATTGTATATTTTGGGGATTTTATTATACTTCTGCGTGCCCATTTAAGTAGCTTAACAATTATAAGCCAGTAAATATAGCTTTTTATATATTTTTAGATCAATTTTAAAGCCAATTAGTGCACATACAACTTTGACAGAGTGCCCGTACACAGCTGGACACACTGTTTCACGAGCTGCGTACCAGGCTTTTAGTGTGTTAGTTTTGACTTTGATTTGCTTTGTAGCGCGCGCCTTGAACTATGCAGCACAAAATTGCAGGCTACACACAATATATCATTTTCTCTTTAGCCCTCTTCCTCTCATTCTTCGCATGTCATGTCTGTGCTGTCATATTCCGTTTTTATGCGCCTTTAATCATGCACATGTTTGCATACACACACACACACACACACACACACACCGAACACACAGAGACGCCTCGCTTTGTTTACAGTTGGCTTTTTATAGCCAACATATGTTCGACATGTTCGGTTGGCTCTTTTATTGCACTTTGCACATTGCGTCGCTGTTTTTATGCGCCATTCGCTTCACAACTCGTTTACCAACACTGCCGCGGCAACACTTAACAACATGTTAAAGTGTTTAGCAGTGGGCAAAAGGGGCGGAGTGTGGGCGCGGCTAGTACAGGCTGTGTGGCACCGTGTGTGAAAAAAGTTGATGTATTCCAGAAGCCGAGCAAAAACAATGGAACGCTAAAACAAATGGCAGTCGAGTGAAGCCATTAACAAACACATTACACACACATTCACACACACACGCACACACACAAGGCAAAAAGTTAAAATAGATGAAGAAGTTGCAGTGAAAAAAGCTTAACAAAAGTCGCAAAGGCGATTGTTCTGCTAGCTGTCTCTAAGCGAAATGCCTATGACAGTGTGACCATAGCAAAAAGTTGAGCAGTGAATGTGCGTCTATGTGTATGTGTGAGCGATTGTGTGAAGAAGAAGCCTAGCAAAATTGTATACAGTACTAATAGAAGAGCGCTATCAACTATAGAATATATATCAAGTGAAATTTGACAACACAGCAAAGCCTCAATGCAATGAAAAGATTGGCAACAATGTGAACACTGCGTTTTTATAACAAATGAAGTGCGACAACAATGCAAAACATACTAAAGCTTATAATGTACTAACTGAAGTTTGGCAACAACGTGTTAAGGATATGCATTGCTTATGCAATGATTAAGGGAACTTCAGCAACAGCGCAAATATGCCTAATACAAAGTAAAATCTAGCAATAATGTTATAGAAGCTCAAGCTTGGCAACAAGGAGAATCATCAATATAAACGGTAAACTTGCTCGAGTAAAACTTGCGTACTCAAGCGTTGAAGCAGGACAAACATTCAAATTAATCACAACAAAGCTCTGGCACTTAAATTGCTGTAAATCGTGAAACTTGGCAACACAGCGTGTTAGCATATAAATAGAACACGCGGCTGCCTTTGCCCAATATGCTTAGTTGTAGTAAAGCGAGACTGCCTCAACAATGGACATTGTTTTAAAAGCTTTGCTTTTGTTATTAAGTTTGGCATCAATGCAATCAGGCTTGCTACGCTATATCGATTACAGCATCTCATTGTGCTGTACCTGAAGCGTTGTTGCCGCACTTCAACTTCTGATTAATGCACTCACTCAAGCGTTGCTCGTACGCAGGAAAAAAAGGTAATTTTATAAACTTTGTTCAAGTGCAGTTCTTGTTGGAGTTTTGTGCAAGCTGGAAAAGTTTGCAACAGGAAGTTTTTAATTAAATGTTGTGTGAAAAAATATGAAAAATTGTTCGAAACATTTTGTTGTTCTTGTTGCTTTTCGTGAGAGAATCGTAGATTTGCTCTTTAAAATTTGTTGCCAATGACCTTGTGGCTGTGTGAAAAGTCAAATATGCACTACGAGTACTCGTTTTTAGCTGAGATCTGCAGTCTATGCATGGCATGTGCGTGAGGGGGGTAGGAGGGGGCCATATCATTGTCTGGTCTGGCTTATATATACAATTTTATTGTTATTGTTATTACATTATCAACATGTTGTACAGCTTGTATACAACTTGTTATGCAGCAGCCCCCGACTGGAGCCGACACATCCTCAGCCATAACCATTCCCATTCAATGCCCCGCCTGAGTACCCCCCCTTGGCTAGCTGTCCCCGGGCTTTTCGCTTTGTGTTGTCGCCGTCGTCGTCGTCGTCGTCGTCGTCGTCTCTGGAACTGCAGACTTATTAAATATCAGCCACATTGTTGATGGTCAGTGATTTTTATTGAGCGAGTCGACTCGACTTGCTCTTATTCTGGTTCTGCCGCCCGACTCCTCACTCTCTCTCTCTCTCGCGTCTCTGCATCTGCTTTATGTTGTCGTCTTTTATTATTATAACTGTCTGGTGTGTCTGCTTTTTGCAGCGCGGGTTACTGTGCGTCCTTGAAGTAATTTACGTCAGTTGACAACGCAATCGGGCAAAAGGGGGGAGACCGCCACAAATTATGGTATTGAGACCAGCTCCAAGAGCTGCTCGCATTTACGCACTTTGGAGGCGGCAGCGCAATTTATGGTGCTCTGGCAAAAGGCAAAAGGCAAAAGGCAAAAGCAAAAGCATTGATGCATGTAAGCCACGGCATAAAGAGCCTAGACAGACGCATTTCATCTGTCAGCTGTCCAAGTGGGCTAAACTTAGTGCTATAAATAGACCAGTGAGAGCTCATATACGATTCAAAGCACAAAATATGCATAGCAGCATTTGCCAAAGCCAGCCAAATACGTTTCGGCTTATAATTCGCAAGCAGTTCTAGCGCGTGGCCAGACTTAGGACTCAGGCTAGGCTATAACGAGTATGTAAGGAGATTTAATGCCCTTGTAGACTTTTCACCTTTGCAGATATGTGAAAATAGATAAGCTCGAAAATGCTCAGTTTGTTAAAAATATGATGGAAAACAGGATATAACGCCAAGGTCCTACCAGATCGTTCCTCAGGCAGACTTATAAGTGCCGAGTTTAGACAAAGATAGCTCGATAAACAAATAAGTTCTTCCTAGAGGAATCTGATTTTCGACTGCTGGCTATATAAACTAGGCGCTTTATGGGCTCGAAGATGTCTGCATCTATGCGTTACACATTTTATGACAAAATTATAACACCCTCTACAAGGGTATACAAATATATGTACTAAAGAGTTTCCATTTATTAGTTTTCTTGTGAATCATAAGAGTCAACAATAAGTTGTAATATTAAAATACATTTTATTGCTACAGGCTTTTGGAGTCTTTTGTGCCTTTTTGTTGTTGGTTTGTTTAAACGATATGGAAATGCATAAAATGCTTAATGCTTAAATATCACATTGCAAAGGTATTTTTTACTTGTAGTTATGTCATGCAGGCGCCTTTAGAGTTCGCTTTAATGTTATTCTATATATTTAATTGAAATTCTTGCATTTCAGTTTTGTTTTTCTTTGCTTCTGGCCCACTGGCAAAGGCATTGAACTGCACTCGAGCAGAAGAGTTTATGCATGTGCTTCGTTACAGCCCTTTGGGCTGAATTGTGGCTACAACATTTTTGGGGGCTGCGTTTCAAGTGCAGTCAAAAGAAAAAGAGAAACAAATATTTTTGTTTCTTTCCCTTTGCCGCTGGCGTTGGCGTCGCTGTTCTACGATGCGTATGCGCAATTTTTTGGTTTGCCGTCTATTGACATTGTGGGAAATGCTTTTCGCGAGTGCAGCAGAAAGCAGCCGCATTTGCGGAGATATTACATTACATTTAACCAGCAAGACAGCCGCCGCGGGCACTCTGTAAGCCGAGCACAATCGAACGGGGGAGCATATTACAAAATTCACTTCCAGGAATTGTGCATAAGCAGAGCGCCAAAAACAAAAGTACAGCAAAAGGCAATGTGTACTTAATGCGATTATCAATTTGTTTGTATTTTTGCAGCGTCAACCAATTAAAGAATAAAACTCAACATGTATGAGGCTCTAATCGGCATTGCACGACTAGGGCATACCCTTGACATAGCTCGCACTCGAGCTCGTTTGCTGCTTTCCTTCGGACTCGACAGGCGGGCAGACAGACAGACGGATATGGCTAGAGTCGACTCGGCGAACGCAAGATTCTTCCTTCTGTCTGTTACATACATTTGCACAAATACATTATACCCTTTTTAACCATTTGCAATTCAGGGTATAAAAAGCTAAGGCTAAGCAGCCAAATGTATTTAAAATGATGAAATTATAAATTTCACTCGATTATATTTTTGATATGCGCTTTAGGCCTGTTTCTATTGTCTCGTGGGGCGACAAATTGTCAAAACTTTCCTTTTGTTGTGGCCACTTTGGAACACCTGTCCAATTCGCGTCTTTCACTCTCTCCCACTACCTGCCTGCTCTGCACCCTCTCTCTCTCTTTCTCTGCACACATAAGATATACAATTTTATTTCGTTTTTTATTTTGCGCCAAATAAATCACTCGCAAAAAAAGCTGACGATTGCCTGACACCAAAAAAGAAAAGAAAAGAAAAGGGACAAACCAAACATTTTGCGCAAATTCCCTGGCAAATTTTATGTTTCGTTTCACTTTGGTTCCGGTCTCTAGTACATGAAATTTATCATAATGATGAGCTACTGAAATATTTATAAATCTTGTGCATATTTGGGGTATGCTCGCCTGATTTATGGCCATTATTTTGGCCACTTTATTTGCAAGACAAATTGTCTTAGGTTATTATTAAATAGTTCGGATTTAAAATGAACTTTATTTGAGTTAAGTTCAAGCAAAATAGGATCTACTTCGCTCAAAGAAGAAGAGAGAGAAGAGAGAAGAGAAGAGTGCACATAATGTAGACAGAATCCGCCAGAATAGGCGGAAAATGCGTGGAATTCGACAAACTAAAACGATTGCTATTATTTTGGGAACTACTTTACTTAACTTTTGTTGTTATTTTATTTTATTATTAAGTAACTTTTTCATTTATGAAAATGTTTCCGCTTGTTCCTTCTAGTCATTACTTTCTGGACTGGCCCATGTCGATGTTCCAATTGTAAGCCCCATTTGCCCTCCACGCTAAGTGGTCAGTGCCAATTGCTGGCCACAATGTTAACAAATTTGCGTATAGAGGCCCGAAAAAAGTTGGAGTGAAGAGAGGAAAAAAAAAGTGAAAAACAATTTATTATATTTGTTGCTATGACAAAAAAGTGTGTCAAGGGGCAACTTGTCAGTCATATGATTTCTGTGCGCCTGTCAAATTACATTTTTGTTCGGGCCAAAAGAAATTGCGCAAAGGCAGCTGTGCATGCGTGTGTGTGTTAGTGTGTGTTTGAGTGTGTGGGCGTATGTTTTATATTGTTGTGCGTTAACTTTGAAAGACAACTGTATATATTGAGGTACATAAATAAAGACAGCTCTAGCCCAGCTAGAGTGCTAGGGCTTTTACCTGTGGCAAGGCATATTGTATGGACATTTCTGTATGCTTGTGTGTCATTACCTGCAAAGAGAGAGAGAGAAGAAGAATATGCATAAATAGATAAGCCAAAATAAGAAAGCATTGTGTATAATTTATATATATTAAACAGTTTATCCTGACTGAATCTTGATAAATCTTACTGAATCTATGTGAATTGGACGGGCAAGAGTCAGCACGAAGTTAAAGGTGAAACGTCTCGAAAGACAAAATATACCTTTTGGAACCTAAATTAGAATATATGTATGTGTGTTACTCAAAGAACAAATGCCTGTAACCGATTTGACGCTCGTATTTCACACAACAAATCAAATGTAAATTCAATTAAAACAAACAATTTTGCTACCACTTGCAGTTTCTGCAGCATGCAATTGAGTCGAGCAATGCCGGTTAATTTCTTGTCGTTTATTGATATATAATGCTTAGATATTGTAGGTTGTGCAGTGCGACCTAGCGCATCTGGCTCCCATTACATTTCCGCAACAGCAAAGATCCCACAGCGTCAAGAATCAGATATATTATGTATATGTAGATATATATTTTATATGTATGTATGTATATATGTGTGTGTGTGTATGTGTGTGTGTGTGTGTGTGTGTCTACGTGTGTTGGGTTAACTTCACAGCTCGTCTAACTTCCGCTGGCAACTTTAATTACAAGTAACAAAAGCAAAAGCCAAACGTCCAAACGACCGACAATTTTCTTTACTCTTCTGAGCTTTGCGTAAATGAAACCAAAACTCAAGGTAAAGCTCAAAAGGCACCGACAGAACACAGCCCGTCTATGTGTGTGTGTGCGTTTGTGTGTGTGTGTGTGTGTGTGTGTGGAAATTGTAGACACTCTGAAATCGACATTTCATATACATATTACTTTAACGTCCCAACTATTTATAAACATGCGATCATCATGCGAAAAACACAAGAAGAACCCCAAGAAAAAATGCTCAATCCCATCAACAGAGGCAACAACAGGGCCAATTCTTCAGTTGGTAGCAAGAAGCGTTAAGAATCTAAAGAACGAACGAGATTGCGGCTATTAAAGCTGCCACACACACACGGACACACACACACACACACACGCACACACACACAGGTGGGCTGTCATGCGCTTGTTAAACACCTGAAGGCGTGGCCGAAACTGAAATGAATACTCTCCAAATAGCTAACTAAGCATAATATAGGGGTTAATAAAAAAATCAGCACGAAATTCTGGTTTTCAATGGACACACTTAATGCTACCCATTGGGGCTGCCTTTGAAGTGAGCGCCAGCCATGCGGGATAATGAGCTCTAATGTCAAGTAAATCGTTAAAGACCAAGCGACAATAATAAAGAAACAATATGCTAAGAACCGGAAGAACCATCGTTTCGCAAATATCGATCGGAATCTAAGTGGAATTTGCTTTGATGCATTACAATTTTGATAGGAATTTAAGTTTATTTTTCATTAATCAAATTACGAACGCAATTAAATTGACATAAATGCTGGCAATATTTTAAAACTTTAACAGAGTTGCCAAATTGCCCAAAGGCGTTGCCACTTGCAAAATATGTTTGCGTGTTGCCACAGCTGTCAATTATTTTGTGGTTTCCGCTAAGAAAAGCTAACCTAGGCCAGATTATTGTTTGACATACCAACACTGAATGCTTTGCCAGTGTTGGCTAATTGCTTACAAATTGTAGGTTGCCAGCGCTACGAGAAATCTGAATAGAACCAGATTGTGCTGGACTGCAACACCTTTGAAGTAACTAATTACTTAAACTGGCCACATTTTCAGGCTCAAGAGCTAATTTTAATGGGCCCCAATAAAAAGCTCTGTTCCACGCGGCGGCCAGCTGCGGGACAACTTAATAGAATAGACTCAGTTTGAGTTATTTACGGCTAATTTCAATTACTTGCGGCTTACAACTTGGCGGCAACTGCCAATTAAATTAAATGCAATTAAAAGCCATGAATGAATGCGAAAACAGACAGAGAGCAAAAAAAAAAGTAGAAGGAAAATTGCGATTATTTTGTGTGAGATATGAAACTAAATTGTTGACTGCACAACAACAATGCAAGCGATGCGAAAACAATTGCAAATAGTTTACCATAGAAAAATGTATATAAATAAAATACATGATACAGATAGTAAAAAAAGGAATAGAAAGCGATTTTCAAGTTGCCGAAGATGAAATACACTAGATTTTTGTTGGGGCGTAAGATGATATGACAAGTAACTAGTGAATGATAATGGGTTTGAACCAGCGACTTTACGCTTGCTAGTTCAACGCCCAGATACTAAAGTTGTGGAAGATTTATACCTCTTTTATACAAAATGTACTAAATTTATGTTTTATTGTATCTACATATATGATAGAGTATCACATGCGCAAAGCTGGATTAGAACAGAACGAACAGTTTTCTAGATTTAGATCATATTGTAGTGCTTAACCTTACTTCGAACTATATTAATCTATGCCAAGTTTACGCAAATATAACTGAGAGTTTGCTCTCTTCTTGTAGAAACAATGTAATTTATATTTATATAAGGAAACTTAGCTGTCTGCTCGATTGCATTACACATGCTGTGACCAATTTATAATGCCCACTAAAAGTGTATCATAAAAATGAAAAAAAAAAAGGTGGCCAAGCCAAACCACTTTCAATGGCGTTCGCAGACCCAGTCCGAGCCGCCAACTAGTTTTGCCAAAGTGGGCAAAGAGGCAAGTGCAGCGAGTAGTGCACTGGGCAAGCGGAGCAGGCAGAGGCAGTGTTTGTAACCGCTTTCTAAACATGCCACAACAAGCTGCAACAGCAGCAGCCAGAGTGAGAGAGAGAGAGAGAGGGTAGAGAGAGTGGGATAAGGAGACGCGCGGCTTGTGGGCTTTCGTTTCAAATGCGCGTTTCTGCCACAATATGGCCTTGAATTTTTAATCAAGTTTCGCAGACAAGCCGCAGGCACAGATCACGGCCCCAAAGACTCGACTCGACTCGACTCGAGTCGACTTAACTTGACTTCGACTTGTAGCAAGACTCGACTCGCCTCCTATAAATTGCTTGGTCATGTTTTAGGCACACACACACACACACACACACACACACACACACACTCACACACACTCTCACACACGTTTCACTCGTTAACTTCAAACAAGTTCTATTGAACTTGGATACTAAACCTTTGCAGCGGTGTCTTATTTTTGTCTTATTTTTGCGCCAAATGATTAATGGAATAAACGCGCGCAATTTTTGCCAACAGTCTAAACTGCAAACACACACACACATACACACACACGCACACACACATCCGATATAAATTTAAAACTTTTTATTAAAAAATATTATTTTAGCACAAAGAAAAAATGAAATGCCCGCTGTGCAGAAGACACATCAAAACACGCAAAGGCATACAATAAGAAAAGAAAATAATGAACAGAAACAAAAACTGCTTCAAGAAGAACCTGCATAAATTTGCTACTGAGAGTTAGCTAAAAGAAGAAGATGAAAAGGAGAAAACAAAGAGATTTAAGATAAAGAATTTATATTCAATGTTTTAGGCAGAAGTTATTGTTTAGAGATAACTTCTATACAATAACGTATCAACTGCTGAAGACAGTAAAAACGTTTGCGAATGTGGCATTAAAAGGAATGCAGAAAACAAATGCGAGTAGAGAGTTAAGACGAAGGAGTGCGAGGAATGCGAATGGTCGAATGCTAGGACTTGTCTTGTGAATCTGAATTGGGAATACCTTGATTAGGTATTAGATATAATATCCTTATCCTTTCATATACTTTAATTAGGATATAGTATCCTTATCCTTTCATAACTTTAAGTTAAATTTCTGCTCAAATTAACTTAATAACAATTGTATTTATCTATAGAATCTCATAACTAATTGCTATTAACTCTTGCAAGTTTACTTTCATGTTCTCAGCTTGAATCTTAGTAGGATTCATTAAGTTTCCACTTAATATGAAAATAACTTTACTAAAAACTGGAAAAACATTGTCTTATTTAAATGTTAAAGTTAAACAAATTTAAACAAGTTTCGATCATATTTGCCGGCCTTCGTGCTGTGTTTTTTGATTAATTGCACGCACATTTTCGGGGCGTGACAAGCGGCAAAAGGAATTGTCATAAGCCATGCAACAACTCATGACTAATAAAGAGACGCAGAAACCGAAAATGATAAAAAGCGAAATACAAACGCTGGCAAAAAAAGAAAACAGACGCAAACTGCGCCTTCCTAAAATCATAAAATAAATAAAACTGAAAGGCAGCTAAAAAGCCGACATATGTAAACTCTGACAGGCCAAAGGGGACGCTGGGGTGCTGCAGATCGGAGTGTGTGTGTGTGTGCAAGTGTGTGCGAGTGTGTGTGCGAGTGTGTGTTTGACTTTTGATACGGCACACACACACACACACGCACACACACATCAAGAACGAACCGATCCCCGCTTGCATTTTAAAAACACACCCAAAAAATTTTTTAACAAGAAAAAAACACACTTTTTTGTGACTTTAGCGGTATTTTTTGTTGTTATTTTTGGCGGTTTTTAAGCTGTTTTTTTGGAGGGAGTTTTGGAAATGCATTTCAAGTCAACGACGAAATTGAATCATTTGACAAAAAGCAACGGGGCAACGAGCTTTATCAATTTGGCTGCGGCTTGACGTTCGCCCGAAATGCAAATTATGCGTTTAGGTAGAGAGAAGAGGCGCATCTTCTGACCCAAGGAGCGAGAGAGCTATGGAGCGTGCGAAAGAGATGGACAGACGCCGACTCAAACAAATCCAAGCAAAAGTGAAGAAGTTGTCGCGCTTGTTGAACACCAAACACACATTTCGCCTCAAGCAAATGGACAAATGGACGCAGAGATGGACAACCGAATGTGGCGAGAGTCTCAGAAATTCTGAGCTCTTGTGTGGTTTATGTATTCTTTGTAAAGCTGCGCCATGTATGCAAAAATATGCAGAGCCTATAAATCAAAAAAAGCCCTGGCTCATTTGACATTAATTTGTGCGAGTGTGTGTGTGCGTGTGTGTGTGTGTGTGTGTGTGTGTGTGTGTGTGTGTGCGTGAGTGTGCCTCTCCCCTACTCCACACAGCAAATCATTATATTATGCCTTTCAAGTCCAGAAGGGCTGACTGCATCGGGCAAAAATTTGTCGCTTTGTGAATGCGTGTGACAAATTTTTGTTGAATTTTATTCTCCTTTTGGGTTCACCAAAGTCAATAATTAAGACTTGCATAAATACGTGGAAATGTGTTATGAATAAGGGGAGACAGTTCCTTCAAGTTGACGCTTGAGCAGCAGAGCGAAAGAGTAGGAAGACCAATAGAACTGCATTGAATACCATCAAGCTGAACTTGGATGTATTTACTTCGAAATAAACCTTGGACAGTGTTGTAAAAGTCGCAAAAAGTAAAGAGCAGAAACTATCATTGCCTTACAAGGAAAACAGAACAGAACAACAAGAACAAAATACTTCTAATATTGCAAAGTTGTGTGTTGCCATTGTTGAAAAGTCTTAAGTAAATCAATTTGTTGCTTGGACAGTGTTGTAAAAGTGTAAAAAGTAAAACAAGAAACACAAAAAGAGATCAGTTTGAATGTGCATTCTTATATAGTGTTGTAAAGTGGTGCTTAGATACTTTTTACAAATATCATTTGGATAAGTGTTGCAAAAGTGAGAAAAGTAATAACAAACACTACGTTGCAAGGCAGTGTTTGCCCTTGACCAGTGCTGTAAATGCTCAAACGAAGCAAATTCTCGCCCACACACAGTATGCGAATGTTACCTTCAAAGCATGCATATATCATACAGATATGTCACACATTTCGGGCGCGCCTCGATGTCTGTCTTTGAATAATGAGTGAGTAAAAGCATATTGAGGCGTGTGTGTATATATATTATTTAGGTCTAGGTCTTGCTGGGCATTAAAAATAAACAACACACACTCGCATATAGTACAAGTGTGTGTCACATTTCATTTTCAATTTCTCACAGCATATTTTTTGTGGCTGACAACTTTCGTTTCATTAATTTTCTTAGCGCTGTGGCGCACATGCGGCGTATGCGTAATGTGCGTATTTAATATGTTTCTTATTTATGGCATGAGTAATTGAATGAAGCAAGACTTAATTTCTTTGTGGCTTTGCGTGCTACACTTGATTGATGTGCTGATTAAATGGAGAAAGAAACAAACACACAACTCCGTACTCCAGAAGCGTTTTGCATTTTATGCATTGTTTGCCAATTAACGTTTGACGATGCCGATAAAAATCGCGTAAAACATTTGCCAAAAATAAAACGAACAGCTACACTTCGAGCAGATGCCAAAGAGCAAGAGCGAGGGCCACAGCCACAACAGCTGCCAGCCAAAAAGAAGAAAACGAATGCCGCCAGACGGAACGGACCAGGACAGAGAACAGAGAACAGAGGCCGGCGGCCAGCAATTGGAATCTAATTTAAAATTAGTGCTTAAAGGATTGAAATAAATTTAGGCAATTTTAAGACAGCCGCTGTTTCGCCTGCCCCTGTGGCCAGTTCCCAGTTGCCAGGCACTCATTGAAAATGCGTAAAGAGCTGCGGTTCCGGTTAGCCAGACAGACCCAAACATTCAGCAGGTGGCTTGATGCTTTGGCCCCGATAGCGTTAGGGGCCCCCTCCGCCTCCTCCTCCTTCACCCTGGCAGAGCCAAAACATTTGGTCTAACCAAATTGCAATTGGCTCAAGCTGTTGTCTTTAAACATATTTTGACAACGAGCCAGAGATAATAAACAAAGTTAAGGCCAGGCTAGAAGCCGAGAAAGAAACGCCAGCTGCTGGCTGCAAAAAACAAAATAAAAAATGCAAAGAACCAAATAAAAGCCGCAGCTTAAAGTTCTAACATTTAACAGAGCAATTAAAAGTGAAAAGGAAAAAACAAATAAAACTCATACTAAGCTATAAGAAACAAAAGTAAAAAGCATAAGTAAGAGTGCTCCAGTCGGCAATGAACGACTAGAAGCTACTCTGTGCCCAGCGCCAAGCTGCCTTTGACATGCATATCTGGCTTCTTATATGCATGCATACATACGCAAGAACTCACTCTTATACACACACACTTATACGCAAAGTCTGTGCTGCTTCTTCTCTGAGCCCCACACTATGGCAGGGCAAGGCATTCTTTAATAACTCGGGTATTATTTGTGCGATCTTCATGAAATTTTCAGGACATAAATATGACACATACTTAAGCCTGCATACTAAGTTTGATGTAGCTAGCTCTTATAATCTTCGAGGTATGCTAGAATGGAGAGAGAGACATAGACAACACATAAATATGGATAAACTCAATCTGTATAAGTTAAGGCAAATATTTTTCTCAAATATGAAGTCTCTAGCATTTTATGTTCTTCAAAATCGATGCATTCACACAGCTCTATAGAGCTAGTTCGACTCTGCACAGTTTTTAATAGGGTATAAAACGAGCGAGAAGCGCTGAACAGACATTCAAAATTACAGATAATTACTTTCTGCAGCGACAGCAATTGCGGCATGTAAAAAAAATATATAAAAAAATAGATACTAGATCTAAATTATGGGACGGAAATTAAGGAAAATAACAAGACAAAAACAATTCGCAAAACGTGCCAAGAAGATGAAGAGAAAGATACACACAGACAAATAGAGAGACAGATAATAGAGAGAGAGAATAGAGAGAGAGGGAGAAGATAGAGACATGTAGAAGAGCAAGAGAGAGAGAGAGAGAGAGAGAGAGTGGGGGAAGAGAGACTGAGAGAGGGAGAGGTATAAGAGCGAGACAGGTAATGTAGCGACAGAGAAAGAGAGTGGGGGAAGAGAGACACACACAGAGATAGAGAGAGAGAGGTAGAGGAGCGAGAGAGAGAAACATCGTGAGACTCTTTTGTTGAGCTTCTTTATTTTTGTTTTTCTTTCCTTTTCTTTCTTTTGGCAAACTTGCCTTTGGCATCATTATCGTTATTATATCCATAATTATGTCAGGTTTTTTTCAACTTTTTATTATTTGTTGTGGCTTTTTTTAAAGAAAAGAAACAAGTTTCTTTAGTTTCTATTTTTTCACCAAAACTTATTTATTTGTTATTCTTCAAAAACTCTTTCACGCAACTTTTGGCAATAATTTAAATACATTTTTTTTCCGAGACCTTTTTTTGAGTCTTTTTTTAATGTGTTCGGCTTTACGGAAGTCAAATTCAATAAAGTTTCGTTAATTTATGATATTTCATATCAATTCGGACTTTTTTTTGTCACGAGAGCGCAGAGAAGATATTTGGGAAGGTTAGATTCTAGATATGAAACTAACTTAAAACAATGTTTAAACTACTTTTTAGAATAATAATTAGTTATAAAATAATGTAATATTATTAACAATATCATAATCATAAAAGCAAATGCAAAAGTTTTAAATTGCTTCCAATTTCTAAAGATTGAAATAAGCTTACAAAAATATATGAATTATTATTTATGAATTTCCCAATTATTTTTATCTTAATGCAATCTCAAAACAATCGAATTCCGGCTGGAATTCAGTAGGTTAAGCTTTGCTTTGTTTAAAGTTTGCGCCCACGTGCGCGCCAATCGGAATATGAATCAAGTTTTTAATCGTTTTCATAGTACAACATGGCCATAAAAGTGGACAGCTGCCGGACTTTACCGTTAGCTGCGGCCGGGGGGTATGCACACACGCCCACACACACACACACACACACTCACACACACTCACACACAACACACACACACACACACACACACACACACACACACACACACACACCTACACACACACACACCTGCACACACACACACCACAAGCTCAGCTGCTGCCCAGCGGACGAGCTGCTAATTGAATTGCTCGCCCAGCTGCCGGCTCTGGCAAATAAAAAACTATTGGAACAGCGCAAATATTAAGCAAAACTTGAAGAAATTTCGGCAATTAACGCCCAAACAAATAGATAAAGATGTCGGCAAGTTAACCCAGTTTCGCAGCTAACAAGTAGATGCATGAAAGAGAGAAAAAAAATAATGTACATCAAATTTGTGACAAATTTCTTATTTGAATACACGTATAACTATTCAATTAGCAAGGCCTTTGTTAATTTGCTGCTTTAGTTAAGGTTTTAGTTTGTAATTAAGTTTAGTTTATGTTTTGTTTCATATTTGTTGCGTATTTACTGTATGAGAAGTATGTAAGAGAAGTTCGTTAGATAGGAATAAATTTCTATTTCTTGAATTGGGCGTTTTTTTTCTTCCCAAACCTTCTGAAACCTCATTGAAAATGTTTAAAAGGTCTATAAAAGTTTTTCTTCTCTTGTCTTCAGACAAAAGTTCAAGTGCTTCAGCTAAAGAACAGGCATAACTTCAATGCTTGACAGACGACGAATCAAGACATTCCGTAAAGATCGACATTTTAAGCAAATTTCCATCAATTCAAAGTTCTTCCAAGTCAAACTTTCCACAAATTTCTTCCAATTCAAAGTACTCGAAAACTAAGAGTCCAAGTCATTTCTACGTCAAGTTAATTGAAAATAATCTTCTAATCGCTTCTCTTTGGCGTCTCAAGCCACAGCGCAAAACAAAAGACTTAGGCAACGAACTGCTGTCAAAACAAAGTGCGTTTGGGGCCGAACGGAAAAGGAGATTTAGATTTGGCGCCCACAAAGAACACAAAAACAAGAGAGAGAGAGCTGCACGAGAACTTTTGTAAAACGACGAAGTCTAGAATGGCGTCAGAAAATGTTTAGAAAAATTAAATAAATCACTTCTGATTGTGCGCATTGTTATTTTAATTAAAGAAATAACACACACACACACACACACGCACAGATGATAATAATAATAATAATACGCTGTTTTAGACAAAAGGCCCAGCGGAACAACAAAAGCAGCCAAATTGTAAGCGCGGTTTCTGAAATTGAAGCACATGGCTTAAATAAACAAAAAGCCAAGCGTGCAGAAAGGCAGCCAAAATGGGGGCGTGCGGGGGTGAGGGGGCAGCATGGACAAAGTAAATATCAAATTTAATTTGCTTGGGCCAACGATCATTATAATCAACATCATAATCAAGCCGCAACAAATTACAAAATAGGGGAAGCGCGAAAAACAACAACAACAACAACAAGAAACAACGAAAATCCAAAACTAAAAGAACTCAAAAAAAAACGTAGCTGAAGAATAGAAAACGCGTGTGTGCGCTGACGCAGCAGAAACTACCCCAACAAAAAAAAACAAAATAAAATAAATAAAAAATAAATAAATATGTGTGTTTATATGTATATATATATGTACCTATGCGAGGCCCACGTCTGGTAGTAAAACTCCAATAGTAAAAATTCTCAACGTCCAATTTCATTTCTAATGCCGCGTCCGAGGCACGCACATGGCAAAGGCTTCTATTATTCTAAGAGTTGTTGTTGCTGTTGTTACTGTTGTTGTTGTTCTTTTTTGTGTGTGCCTCTCTTATGGCAACGTGTTTTTGGCCAAAAGTGTGAACCAGGCCTGATTGTTGCTGTCGCTGTTGTGGTAGTTACCATTGTTGTTGCTTGTAGTTTATTACGCATCAGCATTTAACCTTGAACGTGCGGGTCAATGAACGTTTTGGCCAAAATATTCTAACGATTTTTAGTTGCTAACAACAACAACAACAACCTATAACAACAACAGCAAATTAAAACAAATTCCAAATTGTGAATATTTTATATATAGTTAGTTAGCTTTAGCTTAAAATAGTTGTCAGATGCGGCGTATACGCAATATTTGCAGCAGCTGCGCTTATTTCTATAGCTTGCGAGTTGTGGCCGGAGGTGAAGCATAACTTTTGGTATTAAGTGTAGTGTGAAATGTCGACATCATTAAGAAGATAAATGTCATACTCCATGTTCTCATTGTTTCAGCTCTATTCTGTTAAATCTAACTTCACATCATCTTCTTGAGCTAAGCTCATATTTTATATACCTTTGTAGAGGGCATTTTTTCATGAAATGTATGATGCATTGAAGGAGATATCTCGGATATCCCTACAGATATCTCCCCCATGTGGTATATATACTCTAGATCAGCATCTACAGCCGAGTCGATATAGCCAGCTATCTTCATGAAACTTTGCCTAGATCGGTCTTTGTGTTACATGCAGTACATATATCGGAACAGGGAGGATCAGACTACTATATAAAATAGCTGTAATAGGAACAATCGGTCGAAACGTAGAAAACTTTGTTGTTTATCAAAATATCTTGACCAATCTGATACCTATAAGATCTTATCAAGAAGGAACTACAAGGATCAACAAGGATCGAAATATTCGGTTTTCCAACACATTTTCATCAAACTCAGCATTTTTGAGCTTCGCTAAGGGATAATTGTCTGCTAGGGTATCAAAACTTCGGCGTGCCTTGGACAGCCTTTCATTCTCGTTTCTCGTCTCTCTGTTGATTTCAATTTTCTATTCGTTTTTCCACTCTTGGCCAGCTTTTCACGCCCCAAGCTCATGTTCTTTCTTGCCCATTTTGGCGGACGTTCGCTTTGGCACGTTTTAGCGACTGTTCAATCAATATATTTGGACTCTTATAACGCTTTCCATATTATTTATTATTATTGTTGCTCTGGCTGTTTTTATTTATATATTTTTATATTTATTTATTTTTGGCAATGCCATTTGGCGCTTTGTACTTGAAACACAAGCGAAATAAAAAACAACAACAACAACAACATATTTACAAAAATATTTCGTTTTGTGGGCTTTTTCCTATTTCGATTATTTACTGTGAATTTCAATTGTTGCTGAATAAATTGTGTTTTTTTTGGCGGGAGGCGGGGGCAGCCCCACTTGAAAGGGGGGGTGTAGGGGGTGTATGGTCGGCAACGGCAACGGCAACGGGCACGGCCACGGCACGGTCCTACAATTAATTTGGATTCGCATTGACGAAAAAATACGCGACTCGTACTTGAATTTTATATTGTACATACATATATATATGAGAATATGTGACTACAGATTCGAGTGATTCGCAAGTACATAGACTCCAGTACCATATACATATATATATGTATATATATATGTGCATATATCTGCCTTGATTGTCTCGCATTGTTGTTGCTTTTTGCCGTGACTTTGCCTTCATTACTTTGTTTTGTTTTGTTTTCTTAACCAGGCTGTAAGCACGGGGGCAGGGCAAGGGCAGTGTGCAAAAAAGTTAACGCGCTTCAATCAACACGTGTAGCTGAGCTGAGCTGGTTGCCTGTAGCCAGTTTTGACTGTAGCTCCATTTATCATATCATATTACACAATAGCACACACAATGCGGGCTAGAGGTAAAGGTCAAAGCCTGCGCTGCAATTCCAAATTTTATTTTTCGCTCGCTTCTTTCCTTTTTGTTATTGTTGCGCGCAATTTGTCTTGGCGAACTTTGTTGTTTTTTTGCGCCCAAAATTGTGCGCATTGTAAATTTACGCTTAAAATTGTAATTAAACTCTGCACTTGATTGTTCAGCATTTGATTTGGTTCATTAAAGTGACGCAGCGAAGAAAATACATCAATCAAATGCGGACAGGCAGCGTGACAAGGTCAAAAAGTAGCAAAAGCACAAAAGATTAATAAGGGGACACCAATAAGAGAGAAGCGGTGAGTGGTAAATAAGTTTCAGGAACGAAAACGAACGAGCTTAAGAGATATATAAAACGCCTTTAAATATACATTAAGGATAGTTTATATATATATTATTCACAGCCTAATATGTCAAGAGAGAAGAAAGTAAGAATACTTTACTTAACTTCTCTAATTGCTGCTTCTTCTAAATTATATAAAATTCAAAGAAGTCAACTGAAGAAAGAAGGGTTTTTCAATGTCTCAAAAACCACGTTTTAGCTCTCGCTCTAAGACAACAAAGGTATTTTTAATATATACTTAACTTCTCTAGCTGCTTCTTCTCTCACTTTTATAAAATGAAAAAAAATCATTTCTGAACAACAGCTAAGTTTACAAATTTCGAAAAATGTTTAAACTCTCATTTGAGAATATAAAGTCACTTTAAAAGAAAGGCTAGATTCTTAAAAAATGTTACTTAACTTCTCTAATTGCTGCTTCTTTCAATTCTATAAAGTCTTGACAAGCATATCTGATCAGAAATTGCTCATATCAAGCATCGAAACCTGCCTGAACTCCCCTTTTAAGACAATAAGGATACTTAAAAATTAGTAAAATGCATAATAACATTATTTAATTTCTCTAACTGCTGCATCTCTTAATTCCTTAACTCATCAAATAAATTATTATATATCACAAAAAAATATATATATATATTTAAGCCAAATTTCATAATCCGCGCAATTAGGCCAATAACTCGTATAATCTGTTTGCGGCTGCGTTCATTACTTTTGAGTATTAATTTTTTATTTGTTCAATTTAAACAATGAATTCGCCAGCCAGGGCTTAACCTTGTAACAATTTTTATTTGTTTATGTGTTTGTTGTTTTCTCTCCTTTTTTTTTGTTGTTTTTGTTTTTTTTGTTTTCTAAACAAACAACGAGGCAAGTGCGTGCTTTTTAACAATTTATTTGATATTTTTTCGCGACTATTTGCTTAGCTTGATAGTATTTCGGTTTTTTTTTTTTGTTTGTTATTTTTTTTTTGCGAGAAACCTTCACAAAGCAAATTTAAAAAATATATATATATTGTATCAAAAGCAACACCCACTACATCAACAGTGAGTTGATGGCGGTTGTCTATACCCTTCTCTTGAGGGTATTTTAATTTTGTCGTGAAATTTGTACCGCACAGAAGGAGACACACCTCCGACCCCATCAAGTATATATGTTCTTTATCAGCATCAACAGCCGAGTCGAGTCTGTCCTTCTGTCTGTTTCTATGCGAACTAGTCTCTCAGTCTATCTAAGCTATCTTTATGAAACTTTGCAGAAGTCCTTCTATCTGTTGCACGTAGCACATGTGTCAAAACCAGCTGGATCGGACCACTATATCATATAGCTGCCATAGGAACGATCGGTCGAAAAGTAAGTTGTTGTATGGAAAACTTTTCTCGTTTTTCACGATATCTTGACCAAACTCGGTATTTAAAGATTTCACTATGCTTCCTTCATTTCTGCAAAATCCTATCAACATCGGACAACTATATAATATAGCTGCCATACGAACAATCGGTCGAAAACTAGTTTTTTGATTAAAAACCTCTTTTGTTTAGGTCAAGATATCTTGACCAAGCACGGCCTTAACTAGTTTTCCTCTGCTTCTTAAATACGGGCAAAGCACTTTCAGCTTTATGAAAAGGTTGGGTGTGCAAGGGTATTAGATCTTCGGCGTGCCGAAGATTAGCCTTTCTTTATATTTCGTTTTTGTTTTGGCGCGTTTTTAAACGCCATAAAGAAATGCGGCGCGGCCTTCAGGTCTGCTCAGCTGAATGCCTTGCGGTTAAACATGGCATAGTTTCATTTAATAAAGTTTTTTTCTTAACTTTTACTTCGTCTTAGGCCTGCCTTGCACATTGTTGTTGTTGTATTTTCTTTTTGCTATTTTGTTTTTTCTTATACATATATAATTATGATGATTAATTTGCGTTGAATTGAGCCTCAGCGCCGCGGCTTCAGTTGAGTTCAGTCTGAAGTGAAGTGTGGCGCGCAATTAAGAAATCTCAGCAATTGCACCACATGCCACACACACACTCACACACACGCACAGGCACACACTCCAGCATGCCCCGCCCACACACACAGCTGCCAGGCACTTTCTTTTTTAATTGCAAAAGAAATTGCTGGCTGTGGGCGCAATATAAGGCCCAAGGCTAAGTGCAGATGGGCTCAAAATGTTTATTGTTAACACTTAAAAGTTGGCCTACAAATTGAGCTCTTGGCTTTACCCAAAAAAAAAAAACGAGAGAAATCAATCAAAACTTGTAGAAAAATGTTTATAAAATAAAATAAATCTGACAAAGATATTTCATTTTATAAGCTGGCAAATTAAGCCCAAAATGGCAAAAACCAAATAAATCGCTTGAGCTAAAGCCAAGTTTTGGAGAGTTGGAAGATTAGCTTAGACGCTTTAATGGACTTTCAATGTCTGAACAAGACAAATCAATTAAACAAGGGCAAAAAACAATATTCTGTTAAAATATATACAAAAACAAGAGGTTCGAATCGGGTGATTTCGACTAGGGGATACCCCCTCCTCCCCCCCCCCCATTATATATATTTTATTTTTTTTTTTCCCCCCCTTTTTTTTTTTTCTTTTTTTCCGCTTTTCCTTCTCGCGGGGCGGGGGGGGGGGTTTTTTCTCCCGCGGCGCGCGGGGGGGGTTGCGGGTGTTGGTGGTTATATATTTATTGTCGCGTCTCTGTCTTGTCCTTCTTGTTTATTCTTTTTTTCTCTTTTTTTGTGTTGTGTGGGTTATATTTTTTTTTTTTTTTTTTTTTTTTTTTTTTTTGGGGTTTTTTTTTTTTGTTTTTCTTTTTGTTCCCCTTGGTTCCCCCCTCCCCCTTATTGGCGTATACTTAACGCTTTAATTAATCGTTATAAAAGCATTAAGAAAAGCATATTGAGGCATCGTCCATAATATGTACATATATATAAAAATGTATATTATATAAATAATTTATATTATATTGTATTATATTATATTGGAAAAGTTTTTAAGCACATTTATTAAGACACAAAAGGCACTTTGCTTAGCGCGCTTTACTTCTATTGCAGTGTGATGGCTTATAATTCCCAACAAGTTAAGGCTTCGAGAGGAAGACAAGGCGTTCGCAATGCCAGAGTTAATTTGATATCATATCGAATCATATCGATATCATATCAGATAACTTTGTTAATTCTTAAATTGTTTGTAACATATACTTTGTTGTCTATTGACTATTAACTACTTAAAACATAACGAAAACTGAGCTCAAGCTGACCTCTTATCAGAAAATGAGAATTTCAAAAACTTCTGTTGCTTTCAAGTGCCAAAAGCAACAGCAAAGAAATGTCAATTAAAAATAATGTTGTTTACATTTCACATTTTAAGATTCTCTACTGCATTTTTGGTGCAAAAATTTCGCTTTCACTTGTGCGAGCGCAGAGGGAACTACGTTCTTTATAATAAAGTCTATGAATACACATATACACATACGTATATATATGTATAACATATACAACTAGAACTGAAGGCTTATCTTATCAGCATTGCGACGAAAAAAAAGAAAACAGAAAAAAAGTGCAAACGATTTGCGGACTGAAAGAAATAAGAATTGTTTATATTGTTGCTCATGAGCTCAGAAAAAAGCGAAACAAAAAAAAAAGAGAAAAGATTTTGTTATAGCAAAATAAATAGCACAAATGTGCATTATCAGCGACACATGTGTAGTACTCACGAGTGCGTGTGTGTGTGTGTGCGTGTGTGTGTGCGTGTGTGTGCCTGACAGACGCACACACGCGCATTAACCTCAATTTGAACCGTCCGATTGTGGGGCACTGTGTTATCTGTACCGTAAGTTGACTGGCATTTTTGGCCGCTTTGATAAGCTGGCACCAAAATAGTAGTAGAAAAAAGTCTACCTTTCAGCTCCCGGCACGCAAAGTACGCATCAAGTCCAATTGGAGGCAACCCTTGAACAGGTGTCCCCGTGGCATCCAATTGGAACTGTTCTAAATTATTCCAAATCTCTATGAATGAACATGAACTAAAAGTGTGCATTCATCGATTGGAATTCTTGGGTTCATTGCACAGGTTGAATGAACTTGTGTCTTGAAATACTTCCGCACTTAAATGCTCGCTTTTTAGTACGCCTTTTTTAGTACACACCGACCCTGAACTTGAACCCCGCAAAATTAGTTGAAATCATTAAAAAAACAGCCAAAAGCAAGAGAGAAAAAGGTGAAGTTTGCTGTGTTTTCCAGCCAGTTCGTGAACTCTTTGGTCAGGTGTGAAGGCCAAATGGCTTTTCAACAAAAACTAGCGAAAAAATGAAATGAACACGAAATAAATTAAAACTAGTTTTAGGAAATGTGCGTTTTATAGCTGCTGCCATAGTTAGTCGCTGGTCTTGTCTTTTTCAAAAGCCATTTACATATTGCGCTGTCTGAGCAATTGTATTATTTGCGTACTTGCTGCTATTTACCATTTGCCGCAGGGTAATGAATGTGTTTTAGTACAGTGTACTAATTAAACTGGAGACATTTCTATTTCGTAAGCTTCACTCAATACCAATACTTAATTAGATATTGTTGTGTTGTCTGACAAGGAAGTAAAAGTATTCCCTAGTTTCAATCAAAATGCAAGTTCAATGCATTAGAAAAGAGCTTAAAATAGTTTTAGATCATGTGCACAGTCCGTTTTAAGAACAGTATTGAAGTAGGAAAGAAAAACTGAGTTCGGTTCATAGTTTAGTTTATAAATCAACTTAATTTTGGCGTTTTAGATCAAGCTTGGCGCACAAACATCTTTTAGTACAAAAGTGTTCTAAATCTTTAAAGCCCTACAAATCCATTATTACTTGATTCAAGTCAAATTTTCTTGGTCTAAGTCTACTTTTCTGTGCAGAATAACACAAAGGGAACTTTAGTACATTGTACTAAAACACTTTTAAAGACAGAAAGAACTCACAAGGCTTTTTATTAAGTTGAACTAAAAACGCAGTCTTGGCAAATTAGAATATAAAACATTTCTCTCCAGTTTCTAGCCAGCTGACTTGATGCTGAGAGGCAATTGGCTTTGCCAACGATTTAGTACGATTTTTAGCACTTTCGAGTGACACCTCGAATTAGCATGCGATGAAAACTGGCAACAAACAGTGCAATCCGGCAGCAGGTGGAGAATCAAGCAAACGGAACTAGTTAGCTTTTTTTTATTTCTTTATTTGTTTATATTTATTTATCACGATAACAAGGCGAGGCAAGTGAGCCCCATGGAAAAAGAAGAAACGCCGCCGCCCCGCGAGGGCATTGTGAAAGTGAACTCTGAGATATACCCTTACAGAGGTTCCTATAATGCTGTCATTAAACTTGCAATGCATAGAAGAAGACAGATTTGACTTCATGGAGTATCGTGCGGATCCGTACACTATTTCATATAGTTGCCATGGGCATAATCTCTTTAAGATTTAGATATAGATAGAAATGATATAACTACGAGCTTCACTCTTCCCCTAACTTATCTATTTCTAAATATATCATAATACATGTTACAAGTCAAGTGTTCAGAAGGGTATTAAATGTGCGGCAAGCCGAATACAGATGTTCTCTATTGTTACGAAACTGTCAATCATTCGTAGAGCTGAGTGCAGGAACTGAAATAACGCCTAGGTACCTAGGCATAGGTAACTATAGATGATTACGAAAAGAAAAAAAAAGCAAGCAGAGAAAAACTATTTACGTGGTGTGGGGGGCTACCCCAATATTGCCGCGCTCTGAATGACTTTTTTTTTTCGAAAACTAAAATACCTTGTGGCTGGCCCATTAGCATTACGAAAGTGTAGTGAAAGATGACGAGTGCGAGGTGTGCGTTTACCCTCTCTCTCCCTCGCTCTCTCTCTTTGGCACTCACGCTTACTCTCTCTCTCTCTCTCTCTCTCGCTCGCTCTTTCACTGTGACGCACAGTTTTCAGTGGGCACGAGTCGGAAATGCGTGCGTTCGAAATTTGGGTTATTATTTGTGTGTTGCCCTACTTTCTGAGATAGTCGACATACACACATACACCCACACACACACACACACACACACACACACCACACACACACACACATACACCCACACTCACACACACACACACACACAATTGTGCTGATTAGAATTTTTCTGTTCTTCAGTTTGTTGTTTTGTACGTTTTTTGTGCGTTTGCCTCCAGCTCCTTTATGACCCGCCACGAGATGCGACCGGCACGATAAGTACTCGCCGCACCCCGCACCCCCTCCTTTCTCCGCCCCCTGCTCGCCAATAAAGAACAACGCCGACACCGCCTGATAAGCCGCCTTTACATAGGTAGCTAGCGTAGAATTTTGGGGCTGATTTGCTGTCTTGTTGGTCAAATTTTCATGTGACGAGTGCACAATTTTGATCGTTGAGCTATTTTCGTTTGTTCTCGTTCTTTATTTCAACTGCTGCTGCTCATTTTTTTATGCTTTTTTTTTTTTTTGTTAATCCATTTGGGTTAATTGACATATTTGGGTCAATGTTTAGTTTGCATTTTTGGTACCGATAAAGTAAATAATGCTTAGCCGAGCCAGTGAAGCGAGCTTTTTGCCATGCTTTACTTTCGATTTATATTCCATTATTTATACATTATTTACGATGTTAATTTAGTTATATTAGCTTTTGAGACCACATTAAGATTGCCAAATAGCAGCTAAAGCAAATACTTCTTAGAATTCCCAAATGGTTTTAGCTCTAAATTAGCTAAGTCTTAAGCAAAACTTTCAGAATTTGTCAATATAAGAAGCTAAAGTTTAGCACAAAACGCATATACATTGCTTAACATTACAAAACGCTCAGCGGGAAAACTAAAATTCCCAAATGGTTCTGGCTTCAGATACCTTACATAGTAAGATTTTCAGTCAAAGATATGTTGAAGATCTTTAGATATTGTGCTGCATACTTTCCTTGTGCTTGCCACTATAGTTCATCGCCCAAAAACTTCACCTTAAGGTTGGAGTTCATGATGATAAGCTCAACAAAATGGTGACCACTCGTAAAAAGCGGGCCATGTAAGACAACACTTACAAATTGAATTCAATATCTTTGCGCACACAAATTGTGTGGAATTGGGTGCTTTTTTTTGTTTTATTTATATTTTCTCGTATTCTTTAAGTTCTGTTCGATTTCGTTTGAGTTTGGGGTTTTGGGTTCTACATTTGCTACACTTTTTCTTCTTTACTTTTTTGGGGTCATGTGTTTCACTTTCTGCTGGGCTAAACAGTTTATTTCCCCGTTCTTCGACCAAATGCGGCAAATGCATATAAGAATTAGAAATACAATACAATTAAATACAGACAAAGCAAACACAAGCCGGGCGGGCGGGGTTGGGGGCTGAAAGGCGGGCTGCCTTAATTGACGAAATAAAAGTCGGATGTGTGCGGCTCCTCAAGTACCTACACACTGGAATTTCATTACAGGCCATGAAGACGACTGCGCTTGATTTGTGCGTGTAATTGAAATGAATTTCCCAACCAGCTGGAACCGAATTGTTTACTCAACCAAGCCACAAACAAAATAAAAGCCACAGGAGCTGCCAGATGATTCGCGTTTGGGTTCGGGTAGAGTTACGTTTGTGCCTGCCTATCGATAGATTTATCGATTGTTGAGCCGTTAACCTACATTCTGGCTGGCTTTATCGAACCAGCGCTTTCTCGCCGCCCTCTTCTTCTTTGTTGAAATATTTATGTCGCTTACCCAATGAGTGAGACTTTTATTAGTTATAATTTGCATATATGGAACATACCTGCAAGACAAAGAAGAAGATAACAAATTAATCGATTTGTTTATGCATTCATTTTACAAGGCATTGAGGCTTTTGGAATATATAAACTTGAGGAAATTCGATAGTTTCTTAAAGTTATATTATGTTTACAATCGGAACCTGTTAAAGATTATATCTATGACGATAAACGTTCCGGTTAATCGTTCAGGCACGAACCGGTTCGGTTCATTTTACAACTATGATCATAATCTATTAAAATACTTGGGAATAACTTATAATTATATAATAGCCTATCAATTAGTCTTAGACTCGCGCACGATTTGTCTGCTTTTCAGCTCTCTCATTAGTTGTTCACTTTTTAACCGCATAAAAACCATTAAACGATTAATTACTTAATTAATGTGCACAGAGCCGAGCTCAAACCAAGCTCAGGCACCTTTGGATACGTTTTCTAAGTTTATCATAAATATTTTATTGTCAGGTCCATTAATAGAAAACATTTTGCAGCATGTCGTTAAACTGCATTTAAGTTTAATAATTGTCAACGTACTTTTTTCCTCAATTCTTTTTATAGAACTCGTAAAATTTGCATCGTAAAAGCTGGCCCGTTGCAATCGACTCTCCAAGCCAAATCGAAGCAGATATATACATATATATATATATATATATATATATAGCTGGAGTTTAATGGCAGTGCAAATGGGGCGTCAACTCATTTTGGACCTGGCCAAAAAGGCGACTTGCGTGTTAGCCACAATGCCAGCGCTGGGTGTCAGGGGTTAAGAGTCGAGGCATTGAAGCTTGTTAGGGGTTAAGGATTAACAGCAGAGTTTGGGGCCAAGGGGGGTGTTACACGCGATACGCTCAGCTGTAATTAATTAAAAACCACACACAACCATAAACTATTCTTTAGTTGTCTGAGAGTTTATTTGGAGTCCACAGATAATGCGCAAAAATTATTTTAATGAGCTCATCGGACACCAAAAGTAAATACAAAAACAAAGCAAGGAAGAGGTACGAGTTGGGGTTCCCGACTAGGAGATACCCTGAACCCTCTTCTCGACTAGGGGATACCCTGAACCCTCTTCTTCCAACACCAAATGGAGATATTTATACTATTCTAGAAGCTAAATGTCAAGTTTGATGACTCTAGCTCTTATTATTTACCCAATTTGCTTAAAAAACAGAATGTCAATATCGATGATTATCGATTGCTTGGAAACGGGGCAAGTTATCGATTATCGGACAACAAACCTCGATCTGCGTAGTCATTTGGAGGACATACAGCTACACTTTTTCGAGTCTCTAGCTCTTTTAGGTTCTGAGATCCTTGCATTCATACATACGGACGGATGGACCGACGGACGAACAGACAGACAGACGGACGGACAGACGGACAAGGCTAGATCAACTCGGGTGATGATGGTGATCAAGAATAAATACACTTTATAAGGTCGGAGATGCTTCCTTCTGCCTGTTACATACATTTGCACAAATACATTATACCCCTTTTACCCATCATTCATTACAGGGTATTAAAAAATATGTGAGTGTGTGTAAGAAATGGGCTTTAAACTGAGGACTTTACGAGTGTAATTTTAGCTGCTGCCTATTTTTTCTATCTTTTTTTTGGGTTTTTCTGGCAATGATTTAACTTTTTTCCGGCTCACATTAATTGGCACAAAAGTTCTCTCATTGCCAGCAATGACGATGGCAAAAAATATATATTAATGCTGAAGAGAGAGAAAAAAAAACTAATTATTGATATTTTTGCATACATTTTTGTATAATTTAATGTAGCCAATTAAAATAGTTTTTTTTTTTTTTTTTGGTTAATTTTGTATTTATAAATGCAAATAATTGTGATCGCGTATTAATGTCAAGGCACAAACAAAAGTGAAACTGTGCTGCGATTAGATTTTTTATTTCTTTTTTTAAGTTCGCCAACGAAGCGTTTACTTAAATATTTAATTTCTGGCTAGAACTTTATAATTGTAGGTGCGGCTAACTTAATTAATAGGCTAATAATATATAATTGTATATCTTTTGTGAAGTCTCCTATTAGGGCTAAGAACAAGAGTATAAAAATCAATAGACCCTTTTTTATGGCACTTTGAATTGAGCTAATGCCAGAATTAAAAGTTAGTATATAACAAGTAAGAGGTTCGAATCGGGTGCATTCGACTAGGGGATACCCTGAACCGTCTTCTACCAACACCAAATGCAGATATATATACTATTCTAGAAGCTAAATGTCAAGTTTGCTAAGCCTAGCTCTTATTATTTACCAACATTGCACAAAAAAACAGGATGTCGATGTCGATGTTTATCGATTACTTGGAAACGGGGCAAGTTATCGAATATCGCAAACAAACTCGACCTGCGCGGGCACTAGGAAGATTCTGAGATCCTTGCGTTCATACATACGGTCGGACGCACGGACGAAAGGACGGACGAACGGACGGACGGATGGACGGACGGACAGATAGACAGATAGACGGACATGGCATAGATCGACTCGGCATATAACTAAAATGCATTTATAGTAAACAACACGACCTATAAATAACATTATAGCGAAAAAAGAACCTTTGATAGCATGAATCATATATAAGACGCTGTAAATTAGTCACATTACTTGACAATTTTGTTGGTTTACAGCGAACTTTGACCGATTTGCTTATTGTATGCAGTTTGACAGTCAGTTTAACATCGAGTGCAAACGTGATCTGAGGATCATGCCGTTGTCAATTTCGAATGCGGCATCTATAATCAGCCTGTCAGGCATTCAGATTGAATGCACTTTATCGCTATCGCAGTCGATGATCGCGATCATAATCGATAGCTACCTTTCTCCCTCCCTCTCTCTCACACACACACACACACACACACACACACGCTATCTCACACTTTCCACACATTACATACATACAAAGTTGCAGTCACGCCATTTACTGTTAACTTCTTGGCGCCTTTCGCTTGGGCCAAATTGGAAGCTTGGCAGCTGATTTCAAGTTCAAATTGGCGCAATCATTACTTTTTTTTATTATTGTTTCGAATTTGAATGCATGGGAAATTTATGCAAAAATCAAAATTGCCAGCAATCAGCGCTAGCATAAATCAAAAGAGAGAGAGACAGAGGGAGAGAGAGAGGCGGAGAGAGGAGGGAGGGAGCAGAAGAAGAAATAAAGAGATAAAAACAATTTTTACCTGCTGCAATGCAACAGAAAACAAAAGCCAAAGAAAAAGTGGAAAATCACGCTTAGCTGCAACAACAACTTTCACCCGAGACAAAAATTGTTGTTGCCGTTGCTGTTGTTGTTGTTGTTGCAGGCGACGCATTTCTAGAAGCCAAACGAAAGAAAGTGAGCAGCAGCAGCGCCATAAAAAGCTGCCAAAGAAGCTGAACAAGAAGAAAGTAAAGAATAACTTTGTGAGCATGTGTGTGTGAGTAAGCGGAGAGCTGTATGTCTGTGAGTGTGTGTGTGTGTGTGTGTGTGTGAGTGAGCGAAACTTGTTTGCTGAGCTGCGCTTATGGGCAGCGTGTTAGAAAGTTGTTCGACTCTCCCAGAATGCAGGCATTAATGGGCGAAACAGTTACGACAAGACACGAGCCGCGCTTAAATTGTGTGTTAGTTGGTCTCACTGCGCGTTCATTCTGCAGCTGACGCTCAATACAAAAGCTCTCGACACTCTCACTCTCTCGCAATCGCTCACTCTCTCGCTCTCGCTCTCACTCTCTCTGTCTCTGTTTGCTGTTGTTGCCTAATAAGAAAAAGTGTATTCTTAGCATTTAATTTTTCTTCTTGTTTGTTCGTTTTGCTTTCGAACACAAATTCCTGGCACTTTTATTTCAATATGTTGTTCTTTATTTTTTATTTTTTTTTTTGGTTTTTGGCTAATAAAATACCCAAGTATACATTTATATGTGTGCATGTATGTGTGTGCTTATGAAAGTGTGTGCACAGCATTTGTGCATACACACTACTGACATAGTTTGCGTGCTGCCTAAATATGTTTATTGTTGTTTTTAATTTTACATTTATATTTAGCAGCACAGTGACACAAGAGTTATGCGCCACACGCCAAAATATCAAAAACATAAATACATATGTATGTACTATATGCATACATGTATGTTACTGTATGTTTAATCAGCAAATCGGCTTGCTGTCAATTTCACTTTTAATTTTGTTGCGACGCAGCTGCGCGCTGTTTTTAAAACTAAATTAAATTAAAAATAAAATAGTTTCTAGTCGCTGCTGCCTCGCGCAGCCGGTTGTGTCATTAACCTATAAAAACGTGTTCGCTAAATGCACTCGCACACTAGCGCACACAAACACACACATACGCTAGCTGCGTCGACGTCGCCGTCGCCGTCGCTGTCTCACTGTCGCCGTCAGCGTCTGCGGCTAATGCACTTGACGTTGACTGCGCGCCAAAGGCAAACGAAAAATCTCCCGACAGCGCTGTCGACGCTGACGCTACGCTTTCTTTGCGTTTCTCATTTGATTGCAAATTAATGCCAAGTGTACGAAAATAGCCAAAAACAAAATGAAACATACTAAGAATGCACAAACACAAGCACATGCAGAACACACATTTACTGCACATGGGTGTGTAAACACATGCATATGCTTGTATGCATATGTATGCTTGTATGTGATGTGCTGTGCTGGCAAAGCTTTATCAGGCTGACGTCACACGCATGTGAGTTACTTTCAAAATGGCTACCGCTTGCATTTTTGGCCAGCCTAATAAATTTCTCATTCGAAGAGATGAGTTCCAAAATATACATTGTACGTACATATGTACATACATAGCGAATGTATATCTGTAGGTCTATTTAGATACAGGTAGCTGCTGATCAAATTACTGTAAAGTTATTTATATGCAAATCGCAAATGTTTGCATTGCACTGCCATGACAAATCGCTTACAAAAAAAAATAGCAACAAACTAAAAGTCAAAGTCAGGCACAACTGTCATGCACTGTCCGGCAGCGCAGTCGGCAGCAATGCGCACAGCTTATCAATGTCAAAGAGTCGGAGAGAGACGGCGTAATTACAAGTGAGCAAACAACAACAACAACAACTGCATTAGAAACAGCAACGACAAATACAACTACAATCTCGCTTACACAAACTACACACTATGTAGTTGAGCCAGCAGCATGAATAAAATTTTGTGCATGCCATGTAACAACAACAACAACAACGACAGCAGCAGGAGCGAGTACAGCAACAACAGCGCTGTTAATCAAATGAATGCGCGCGTGAGTCCATTTCAGTTTGCGGGCGGCCGTGGGAGAGCGCGAGAGCGTCGTAATTTTTACGCTCATTAGTTGAGCGCTGCTATTATTGTTGTTGTTGCTGCTGCTGCTGTTGGGTCTCGCGTCTTGGCGCTTGCACACGAAGTGCGCTTCGGCCGGCCTCTCGATCGCGACGTCGATAACTGACGATGGCGGCGCACAAAATCATTGACCTCATTTTTTTTCGTCATGCGAATACACACACGCACACACATGTGACAAATTAGCTGCAGTTGTGTGCGAGTGCAAGTCTAAAACGCCGTCGTCAACTGGTAAAGTTGACTGCGACCGCGACGTCGACGGCGATTGCGACGTCGATTGCGACTGTTATCGTTCTGTTTTTATCGCTTTTATTTGCAGTTGCCATATAAAACGTTTGTTTTATTTATTTGTGTTTGTACAAATTGTATTTAATTTTGTTCTTGTTGTTGATGTTGTTGCTGCTGCTGCTGTTGTCCTTGACGCTTTGAATCGCCGCAGCAGCAGCGCACAAAATTATGTCATGGCAAGGCATCGAATAACAGCAACCCTAAAAATGATGCATGCCACCCGGTTAGGGTAACAGCAGCGATAACCCATTCCCAAAAAGCTAACAAAAGACATGCAAATAATAAGCTCAAAACCGGGCAAACAATTGTGCAAAAAGCACGCACACACGTCACAGCAGCAGAGCAGAAGCTGATGTCGTTACCGGTAGCTGCTTAAGCGTCGCTGTCGACGCCTCCGTCGCTGCGTCGCTGTCGCCATCGGCATCGTATTGCTATGCTTGTCTGCAGGGGTAAGGTCATGTACTTGAGCTTGCAACGCTTGCAATGGCACGTAAAGCTGTGCAGAGAGCCAAGGGAGAGCCGTGAGCGAGAGGGAGAGAGCTGTAAAATGTGTGCAGTCATATGCACATTCGACAGCTTTGTCCTTGCGGTTTTTAGTCAGCAACGGCTTTTTTGGGCCTGCACCAGTGACCCAAATTGCTCAAAAATTACGAGTTGAGTTCAAAGCCACTTGAAACGAAGAAGAAGAAGAACCACAACAGCAACAACAACGAAACGCATCCAAAGCAACACAGCTGTTTGAGCTCCACTTGAGGATGAGCGAGAGCATGTATGCTGAGTGTGAGAGAGGGAGGTGGGAAGGGAGTGCGCTTTGAGTGTTAATAAAAATACGTGAGCTTTGAATTTGCAGTTTTGGCATGATTTGCCAAAAAGTTTGAAATTTGTGCTGCATTTTTGAGCACTTTTCAAAGCTGAGTTGACTATTAGTTTGAGGTTAAGATCGCAGCTAGATAACGTTAATTTGACTGCGAAATGTTATGAAATAAAAAAAAACCGTTAATGTATTTATAGAGCATTGTGCACACTTTAGTTTGAGGTTAAGAACGTAGGCCAATGAAGTCAATTTGAGCATCAAAGGAAAACCAATCTAAGTTACCGCGTTTAACTAAATTTAATATAATTTTCATGTGTATTTTGAATCCTTGAAAATGCAAACACACTTGACCTGACCCTGACATGACGCTGGACCATTTCGCTGGCGCTGCGCTGACCGGAACAGGGACACTTGCCACTTGGGGCAAACTGTGTCACAGACAGCAGCAACAGTTGCCGCAGCAGCAGCTGCTCGTGTCCCTGACCTACGACAATTGGGTCACAGTGCAGCATGCAAATTGGCCTGCAAATGCTGTGACCCGGTTTCCCATGCATCCCTGCCATTGCAATTGAGCACGAGGACGAGGACGAGGACGAGGTCGTCTGCTCGGTCACTTTGGAAGCTGTGAACCCGCGCTGTGACGTCATCTTTGAACAGGAGTTTTTACTCAATATTCGATCGGAATTTCTGGCGCTGCAGTTTTGCCTTTTCCACCAGTTGCTGGCGGAGGAGCGCACTAAATATAGAACAACTTGAGGTAGGTTCGAGTTACAGCAACCGCCCTTATGGCTGCACATTGCCCCGTGGCTGAGTGTGTGCCTGCGTGTGTGTGCGTGTGAAATGCAGCCTTCCATGACGCAGCCTGATAAAGTCCGAAGCAAACGAAACAATAACAATAAATGCATCTCCCCCTCATGCCCGGTCTGTCGAGAACTCTTTAAGTGCCGTTGCGTTGCAACCCTCGCAGTCCCTGCTCGGGCGCCATTTCAACGGACTTCGCATTATGCATGCACATTTTTTTCTTTCCGTTTTTATATGTATTTCTGTGTGAGCACAACAAAAACAGAGGGAAACAACGTAAATCGTAAAAAAGGCGCATCATAAAAATATAAATGCAATAAAATTTAATTAGTGCAGTGTTCAGCAACGCGAGTGGGTGAGGAGGACGCCCCCCTCCACCCACTGTCAACATGCGTTGATTTAAAACGGAATTAATAAAAAATTAAACGTTGTAGTCATTCAAATGGAATGCGACATATGGATATCTAATTATAGTGCAAGCAAGACTCCATGCATACCAAGTGCCTTTACAACACTGGAATTTAATTTGATATATATGCTGATCAATTGCTGATCGACGTTAATGTTGTAATATTTTGAAAGATTGTGTCATTTGTGTATTCTTATATTCTGACAGGTTGCTGAGCTGTCAAAATTTGTGGTTAGATGCGTCGCATGAGTTCTAAGCCGTTTACCAACACTTCAAATTAGGTTACATTCAACTTAAATTAAAGATCGCTCATTTTAAGTTAATATTTGTTCATTTTGGCAAACTTTCACGTCTAAACGCTTCTCCTTCCCTCGAGATAATTTGTAGTTAGCTTAAAGCTTAGCTTGTTAGTGTTGGAAAGTATTTAATATTCGTTAAGTATTTTAGAGAACTCTTAGAAATTATGATCTTGGGCTGTATTATATTTGCAATGTATAAATTTCTGTTTGCAAATGTATTGAGATCTTCAAATTATCTTGGCCTCATAAACCATGAAGCTAAACACTTCTTTAACTGCTTTTAAGAAATCCTTTGTTTATCAACACTTAAACATGATTTGAAAGCATAAGAAACATAGAATGTCAAAAACATAAATCTAAACCTAAATAGAGCATAGTTTATCTTAATTTAAGCTAAGTTATAGTTTAATATGATATTGAACTCTCAACCAACCAGCGACTGCACTTTCTACAAAATATGCCCTGCCCCGTTGAAATTGTAAAAAAAGCTTAAAACTAGTTGTTTTTTTTAGAGGAAATGCAATTATTGAGTGTGTATATGTGGCCCACTAACCTGATGAAATGGAATTTGCTGAATCACTGCGGGGTGTATGCTGCATGGCCATGCCCATGGGTCCGCCCATGGGGCCGACGGCGACGCCGCCAACACCGATGGAGCCAGAGACGAGTCCATTCGTATTGCCATTGGTGTGAAGATGCGTATTGAGGCTCATGCCCACGGACATGCCACCGATTGTGGCAACACCATTGTGTCCGTTATTATTCTGTTGTTGTTGTTGCTGCTGTTGCTGCTGCTGTTGTTGTTGTTGTTGTTGTTGCATATGCAACGGCGTTGTGGGCGCTGTCGTTGAATTGATCAGACTGTGACCATTCTGCAGCTGTTGCATGCCGTTCACCAGGCTGCCCATGTGGCTGCCATTTGTCAAGGAGCCCAGATTTGTGGCACCCGGCACATAGCCATTGTTGTTGTTGTTGTTGTTATTATTATTGTTATTATTATTGTTGTTGTTGTTGTTGTTGTTGTTGATGGGTATTATGGTGGTCTGGGCGGGCAGCGTGCTGGAACAGCCGTGCATGGCGAGCGTTATGACGCCCTGCTGCTGTGCAGCATTGCCATGCCCCAATGTGTTGCCATTGACACCGTTGCTGCCGCCATAGACGCTGGCATCGTTGCCACACAGCCAGAGCTCCTGCTCGCCATAGTCGTGCGAGTCCAGCGACGAGGGCGACATATTTATGCCCGATGACAGCACCAAGCCGTTGCTCGAGGAGGTCACCTCCGAGGAGGATTCCTCCTGTATGCGCAGGAAGCCGCCATTGTTCGACCAGCGTCGTTTCATCATTTGGTAGCCGATGGTCGCCGTTGTGCTGCCGTTTTAATATCAAAACTTTGGCCTATTTGATATTTTTCAGTTGATGCGGGACACTTGGCTTAGTCCCGACTAAATTTTGGCTGTATTTGCAAGCCAAAAAATGTGTTTGCTTAAGGATTTCTGCTTGAAGCTTATCAAGCTTCAACTCTGCCTTATACTTGTTGGTATTTTTGTTGGTTTTTTCCTAGTATTTTTTACGCACTTGCTTGCGTACGAAATACATTGTCATGGCGTTTCCCGCTGGCGTCTTCAACACTTAAATGCTGCAAAAATTGAAGAGTTTTCGTTACCCTAAAGCCAGAAAAAACCCCTATTGGAATTATACCTTTAACCATTTGCTGGCAAACTCGTTGAAAAGTTTTAGAAAATAATACTAAAAAAACAAAAGAGAGAGAGAGAGAGGGAGAGTAAAAAAGAATTTCATTTCGCTCGAGAAGTTCAATGTACCCCGCCGTAGAGCTCATGAAATTTTCATTTAATTGCAAATTTTCGCCTTGCCTTGAACCGAATAATACGGAAAAAATTAAGTAACCGCGCAGGAAAAAAATCAAACTAATTCATTTGCCATAGCCTAAAGAAATCTAAATGGATTTGTCGTATGTCCCAGTCTGTGTCTAGTTTCGCATATTTTTGTGTTTTTTTCTTTTTAGTTAGTTCTTTTCAACCGTATCTGTAGCCGGCATCTGTGAACGATCCACACGTTTAACTACTGAACCAGTTCCGTGAAGAAGATTGCGAACTTTTGATAGGCAGCGAGAATTTATTGTCATATGCTGGGACCATAATTTTATACGCAAATTTTAATTAATCAAAGTCAAGAAGCTTAATTTTTGCCATTGCTCTCGGTCGGGTTTCTCTCGGCAATGTTTCGTAAATGTCGAGAAATCTTAATGGCCATAGATATTATCCGAGTGTCAACCTTTAATTGATGTTTATCATCATAATAATCCATCATTCAAATCAAAAAGTTGACCATAAATACACGTCCCTTTAACGCATCGTTGAGCTAATCAATTTTATTTCCCTGTTTTCTTATTGGAATTTGTTTCGGGCGAACCCCTCGAGCTGATATACATTGGAATTTATGTATCTATGCATTGAATTTGTACACTTGTCGCACTTATCTAAATATTTTTACAGTCACATTTGTTTACCCAATCGACTGTTCAGGTTCTCAACTCAAACAAAAACAAAAAAAACGTGCAACAACAACAACAAGCACAAGAAATGCAAGCCTTGAAAAATTTACGAATGACATTGTTTATTAGGAAGTTGTGACAGCGGAAAAGGTGAGACCTTTTATAGCTCGAGTTTTCTATGTAGCACTCAGATATGTTTGGTTAACCAGCCCATGAAAATTAGAGTTCGATTCAAGTTGTAAATTAGATAAGCCTTCACGAAAAGATACAGCAACAACTCAAATTAACAGTTTAACGTGCGCCTTTCTATGCACTTCTCAAAGGTTTAACAAAGAGTGATTTGAGAAATAGCATTAACATTGAAGTTAACATTAACATTAGCAAGAAGAAATGAGCGCCTTTCTATGTAATTCTCAAAGACAAACAAAAGTCGCAGGTAAACTAATTTTTTTTTGGAATTGCAAATTTAATAATGTATTCAATAATAACATTAAAGTCAACAAGAACATAAACATTCAATTTATAAAATTGATTCATTGGCATTCTAATATATTTCTCTTGTCTCACAATTTCTGACAGGTTAGTTGTTATTAACTGAAATAATAAACTAACACATAAACAATATGTATGTATATATGTGTAATTTATACATATGTACATGATCCAATCAACAATCCACTTAAGCACTGTCACAATTTCGACTTAATGAGATTTCGATAAATATACATAAATACACTCGTACACTCATAATTACAGTGCGCACAAATTGTAATCGGCCTAATTAATAGCATTTAATTAGTGAAAGTTGTAGTCACTAGAGAGTAAACTATACAATGCACGTGGTCAGCACTGTGGGGGGATATACGCGGTCATGGTCTAGAGTTTCGGAGATCAGAACTGAATGCAGTTGAGTTATTTTGTGAGACACTCGAATTGAACAACAGGTGATTCATCTGATTCATCATTTGACAGTTGAACCTAAAGGCGAGTTGAAAATACATTTGCCAAGCCGAACGAATCGCTGCATATAAAAGACCGGCAAGAGGAATAACAACAACAACAACAACAACAACGATGAGTGTTGTTAGTCGAGTAGAAATATATCAGAGATGAACGAAGTTCAAATACCCTAACGATCAAATGATTTGTCTCTTTAAACTGATAAGATACAATAAACTGCCCAGCTAATCAATACTCATTCCTTTTTCTCATTGACCAACACTGACAACAGTGTGACCAGATTTTGTCGAAATAATCAACTTTTATTGTACTTCGAATACGTTTCCAAATAAAAGCAGAAAATGTTTAACATAAAAATAAACAATTTATTATTATTGTTAATGCTCATTATTTAAATCTAATATTTATTACCATTGATATTTTTTTGCGCGCCATTTTTGGTCTATAAACTAAAATGCCCGCTGCAAGTGTAATAAGAAGAAATAAAATAACAAAGGCAAATAATTTCGTGTTCAAAGCGCCAAAACAGGTTTTGGCAGAGTCCACTCGCGGGCGAGCGAGAGGTGCGAGCGGCAATAAGTGAGCGGGCAGCCAACTGTTGCCATCTCGCTTGCGCGGCAGCTTAGAACAAAAACGAAAAGCGGCAAACAACAACAACAGCAACAACAGCAACAAAGAGCGTGTCTAAGCTTTCAAATGGGAGAGTGAGAGCGAGCGAGCGAGCGAGAGAGAGAGGGAGAGTGGAAGCCAGCGAGTTAGAGCTGAGAAGGGCTGGCAGCGTTCAGCGAGAGTGCAAGAGTGAGGGGCGGCAGTTTTGAGTGGGGCGGCATGTGTGTGTGTGTGTGTGTGTTAGTTTGTGTGTGTTTTGGCCGTCACATTGCTGAGATTTTGGCCCGCATTAAGAAACGTGAAAAAAAACCTGTCGCCGCCGACGTATCTCGTTCAATGCGAAACAACAAAAAAAACAGGTTGTTCTGTTGACTGTTGTTGTTGTTGTTGTTGTTGTTGTTGTAGCGTTTGCTTTGTTGTCTACAAAAATCTTGCCCAGCAGCAGCGGCAGCGGCAGCAGACGCGGCAGCGGCAACGGCAGCAGAAGACGCATCCAGTTTACAGAAACACATATAAACACACACACACATACACATACACACACATGTACACAATATGTGTGATATATAAACGACATTTAAGGCATTTTTATAGCTTTGCGTGTCTCGTTTTGTTGTTGTTGTTGTTGTTGTTGTTATTGTTGTTGGTTTTTGTGCATTTTACTTTTAGCTTATTTTCAAGTTGAAGCACAAAGCAGCAAAAAGCCAGCCAAAAGGCAAGTGCAAAAAGGCAAAAAACACGCAGACGCAAACGTCTTTGCCTTTCAATCTCTATCTATCCCACTTACTCTCTCTCTCGCCCTCCCTCTCTCTCTCTCGCTCTCTCTGCCGCTCTCTTGCGCCGCGTAATTGCCGTAGCATGTAAAAGTTCTTTACTTCTTGTTATTGTAATTTGTCAGCGCTTCTGTTGCGTCGCATTGTGAAATTTTTGTTTTTCTTTTTTTTTTGTAGTCAATTTGTTACGCGTGTAATGCGTTGAAGCTTAAAGCTCACCTTAAGAATGGAATGGAATTACATATATTAACTAAAAGTACAATAGCCGGTGGCTTGGGGTAGCCAAACGACTTGCGTTGCGTCATGAGAATTGCATAGAAAGGCGAATGGTTAGCGTTTAACTTATATAACACAATTGGGGACTTCAATTAAGGTTAAAGGCCGCGAGATTTACATTAGGCACTCAGAATGTCCTACATTTATTATTATGGCTTGGCCAATTGGCTTGCGTTGTGTCATGAGAATTGCACAGAAAGGCTCAAGTCAAGTGTTTAGTTTATCTATCAGAGTTCGACACTTCAATTAAGGTCAAAGAGTTTGACACTTGAATTCAAGGTGAAAACTTGAATGCTTGTACCTATGAAATTTCAATATCCAGATTATCCGATTATTATTAATTTATCGTTCTTTAATTTTATATCTATATGTAACCCTAATACGGTTTTAATCATTACACAAATGCTTTTATTCGCCTGTCTTTGATATCCTTTTAAATAATTGAATAATTGAAGTGCACAAGTATTCACAGTATTCGGAAGTATGTCAATGCCTGGCACGCGATTGCCATTGGCCATTTGGCCTGAGAGGTTCCACGTCAGGAGCACCAAATGCAATAAACTTTATTAAATGTGCGAGGACAACAAGAACTGAGTACAGGGCGTGGACATGTCTCGAAGGGCAGAGAGTCGTTTAGTTGTGAGTGGTAGAAGGAAAAACAATTAAATTTCCGCTCGTTGGTTGAGTTGTCCAGCTAAGCGAAGAGCCTTAAAAGGCTCACAATATGCCTACACACACACACACACACACACACACACACACACACTCAAACGGCATGTGCACACACATGGATCCTTTTAATTTCCTGCTGTTATTTTTATGCACGTAGCGCAAACGCCGCGTGATTTCCATTTGCTTACATCTTGACAGGGTATGCAAGAGAACTCAGGCTTCAGGCTTTGGGCTTGTTGTGCGCGTGCCTGTCAGTGTGTGCGAGTGTGTGTGTGTGCTGTGCACATGTGGTATATTCCCATAAAGAACACAACAGCGCCATGTGTCACTTGGGGCTACGCCTCAAGCAAAGTAATCTAATAATAATATGCAGGCCAACCAAAAACCAGGCAGACCATCGACTATAGCAAATAGCTTCCGAAAAGTGCCCAATTCTAGGTTCAGGTTCAGGTTCGAGTTCGAGTTCGAAAGCAAAAAGCCTTTTATGCTATGCACTAATGACTGTCATTGAGATTGACTTCCTGTTGGCTGCCTGTGGGTGAGTGTGGGTAGTATGTGTGTGTGTGTGTGTGTGTTTGATAGACTGTGTGTGTTGTGTGTGGAAAACCACAGAAACATATGTAGCATATTACTTAGATTGATATACCATGCACTTAACTGGCAGTGGTAGGGTATACTAGACTCTAAAAGGTCTAAGATAATGAAAAACAATGTATAATTCATTGAGAAATTATATAGAAATTAGATAAGCAAAATATACCTAAAAATATCTATAATTGAATAAACGATTATTAATTATATTTATACTCCTAAAGGTCCAAAAGTAAGTTATGAAAAAAATCTTTAGTTAAGCTTCAACTTATTTAGATTATATTGAGTTCTTAAATGTGAAGTTCTTGAAGTTCTTAAACGTTAACAAGACTTTTCTATAATACACATATGCATATGGGTGTATATGTGCTATGCGATGCTTCTTTTATCACTTTTGGATTCGAACTGGCAACCTTCCTTCCCTAAGCGCAGCATTAATATTGTTATTAAGGTTTTCATACAACCCCCTTAGGACAAGCAACAAATTCTTGAGCTTTTTAATTGCCATTTAGGCCATCTAATTCTTGAGCTTTTTCATTGCAATATTGAGCATCCGAACTCTTGGCCATGTTGATTGCAGTTTTAGCCAACTAACTCTTGACCATTTGTATTCAAACTTTAAGCTTTAAAAGTACTTTTATCAATTGATTTCTATTTTGACTGTTTCATTCCCTTTGCCAAGATCTTTTCGTGTTATTTTCAAAACTAAAAAGTTTCTTCGTTTGTTTTTGAAAATTTCTCGAGAAGTTGCTCAAGTTGCAGGATATCTGCTGGTATATCAAGCGATTTGCTTGCGCTGCGCCATCTGGCTGGCAAGCGAACGAAACATGTCCAAAATGTTGACAGCCAAAAACTCTAGGCCTTAACAAACTATATGAACAAGTAGCTTATGAAGTTTGATCGAATGCCAGGAAAAAATATTGCCGAAAGTTTCTCAAAAAAAAGAGAGAAAAAAAACGCTCAAAATTCAGCAGAATCGAACCGAAACGACATCAACAGAGTTGACCTCGTTTCGCGAGCTTTTTTATTTTTGGTAAGCGAACTTTTGTTTTTGTTTGCAGTTTCTCAGCTTCTTCTTCTTCCTCTTCTTCTTCTTCTACTTGTTCTGCGGTCGCTCTGCGAAAGTCTGTGCAAACACACGTGCCCAAAAAACCACATGGAGCCACTTACATACGTGCACATACATACATGCATACACATACATACATACACATACATATGTATGTATATATATGTATGTATGTCTACATATCGCCATATATCTCCTATATATGCACATATATCTGGCCACGCCATGGCTTACAGACAGACTTAACGGTTATTTTTGTGTGCGTCTCTGGCTTTAAACACAAAAAAATAACCCAAACGTAAGAAAAGACAAAAAAAAACCCCGAAACTGGTTGCGCTTTACTTTTCCGCGAATTTCAGCTTTATATTTCCATTTTTTTTTTCGGCATACCCTTCCAGAGATTCTTCTGATATGGTCAAGCAGCTTGTAACGCTTGGAAGAAGACGTCGTCGAAGCCTCGGAACATGGGATAATGAGATATGTATATAGATATAGATAAAGCTCCAGAGGAAGAAACAGCCGAAGAAAAGGTTTCTTTTTGAACTTTTATATCTTATATCTTTGGCTAGATAATCTACATATACTATAATTTATCTACATTATCTTTTACTTGCATCATATTCGCTTTGTATTATTTCCTACATGTTTACAATAAAAGTTTCATCAAAGAGAATTCCGCAAGTGTATTCAAACTTCGGCTTGTTTGTTCTTTACTTTGTTTTCATTTCTTGCAGCTTTGCTGATTTGGTTAAACATGAAAAACGATGCCATTCAATTGACACACATCCAATACTCCAAGCCAGCCGCACACGAGTCGAACAGGTACATAGTTCAAAGTGTCGCAGCAACAGGTTGAGCTCATAGAATTTCGTTTTGCCCTTCCCCTTCGACCAATTGTCAAAGTTTGACAACAGCTGCGACGGCATTTGACTTTTTATTGTTTATTATGACGCATTCCTTTCTTAAGCTTTTTATTGGCATTCACTTTACAGCACAGCTGCCCTTTTCCAGGCGGCTTTTGACTATGGCATCGAGCAATCTGTGCATTGCCATAAAAGCATAAAAGCATAAATTCACAAAAGCATAAAAGCATAAAATCATTTACATGTAAGTCCTGGCTCGCTTCGGCCTCTTCCCATCATCAAGCAAACCAATTAACAATGAAAACAAGTTGAGATAAAGTGAAAAAATCAACTTTGAGCTGTGCGACGACAGTTGAAATACCCTTAAGCTGCGCTCAAAGAGGAAGCGGGCAGAAGCCAAAGCTTTTCGAACTTATATATATATATTATATAAAAATATATAAATATATTAAATTTATATAAAATTTATGTAAATGTCAATTCAATCGATTCTGCATTTCATTTCTCTGCAATCAATACCTAATTAGTTTCTAATTGCGAGCTCACATTTAAATATATCTATTAGCTAGCTAAAGGAACTTTATTAAGCCCTCGTGGCTCGTGCCTGAGCATAAACAAACTTTTTAATGGTCAACTGATGTATCCAGGCCAAGACTGAAGCAAACAAACGAAAAGGAAAACAAAAATGAAAATAGGAAAATGGAAAAAGACAACTTCAAAAACAGATTTATGGCCAAGCTATGTGCGCAATTTTCGGCTTTTCATTAAAAGGAGGGGCCAAAAGTGAAAAAAAAGATAGAAAAAGACGAACACTTAATTGCCAGAAATGTTGTGACAGGGCACGCGTTTGGATTAACGCGTATAAAAAACGAATGTTGAGGGGCAAAAACAGACGAAAAAACCAACTAAGAGGTTCGAGTCGGGAGCTGCCGACTAGGCGATACCCTGAACCCTCTTCATCCAACACCAAATGGAGATGGATAATCTATTCTAGAAGCGAAATGTCAAGTTTGCTGACTCACAAGACAGGATGTCGATATTGATTATTATCGATTGCTTGGAAGCGGGTCAATCGATTATCGATTATAGGAAACAAATTCGATCTGCCCATGGACTAAGAGGACCAACAGCTATAATATCAAGTCTCTAGCTCCTATAGGTTCTGCGATCCTTGCGACGGACGGATGGACGGACGGACGGACGGACAGACGGACGACCATGGCTAAATCGACTCGGCTATTGATGCTGATGAAGAATGTATGTATATACTTTATGGGCTCGGAGAAGCTTCCTTCTGCCTGTTACATACAGTTGCACAAATATACCCCTTTTAGCCATTTTTAATGGGTATATAAAAACAACTGAATATTACTCAAAGGCAGAGCCAATATTCAATATTCAAGTTCTTTGCACTGACACAAATTATGCGAAAGCAATAGAATCGAATGGAAACGTCAAGAGGAGGGCGCATAAACTAGCGGTATCTTAATGTCAAAAAATATATGTATAAAAAGCACAACTGGCGGCAACCTTGAGGCAACAACAACGCAACTAACAATAAATAAAAATATATGTTTGTGTAAAAGAAGACAAAAACAAAAACTAATACTAATAAAAACCAGCCAAAAGGCGAACGCTCAAAATGCGCTTGAATCATTTCCTTTTCCGGTTTCGTCGCGTTTCTTTTTCAGCTCATTTTTCTTATATACAATTTTTGTATAATTTTTTTTTCATTCATTATCGATTTGCATTTATTATCAAGCTGATTTGCATTAAGCTGCGGACTTGCCTCATTTTGGCTGACCTTTTGGAAAGTTCTAACAGAAACCAATCGAGAATTTGGCGCAAGTTTATTGAAAGTAAAACACATAACAAGAGAATTGTTTGAATTGTTTGTTTATCTGTTTAACATGCATGTTAAGATTTACAATGAAGCTTTAATCCCCAAATGAAGTAGTTTGTTAAATATGTTGTTTAACATGCATGTTAAGATTTACAATGAAGTTTGTAAGTAGCTAATTGAAAGTGTTTTTTAACATGTATGTTAATGCAATGCAAAGAAGTTTGTATTGCAAATGTTATCGTTTTGACTTGATCATCTGTGTCTGTGTAACATGCATGTTAAAATTTGCAATGAAGTTTGTATTGCAAATGGAAATCATTTTTTTAATAGCCAACGAAGATAGGCATTTGAAAATGTTGTTGTTTAAACAGCATGTAAAATGTCTCTATCTATCTATTTAACATGCATGTTAAAATTGCATGCATTGCAAATGTGACTAGTTTGGGTAAAGGCGAACCGAACGTATTTTCTACAGTCCATTAGATACCGAATATTGTACACTATTTAACATATTTGATGATGAGATTTTATCTTCCTTGTAACTAAGTTATTTCGATTATGTTATGTTTTCATTTAACATCCACTTTGAGTTTTCATACACAATTTTGACGTGTTTTTCATTTATTTGAATAAGCTCAAAGTTTTTGTTTTATGATCGCTTGGATCTGTGGCAAAAGTATCACAGTACTTGACCTTGAGTTGAGTTTTTCGTATAACAGCTACGCCTAAAATGTATCTGGCAGTTGTTAAACAAAATGTATAATTAATTCATTGAAAAACAATAACGATCAACATTTAGGCATGAGTCACAATAAAAATATTCAGGTTTCTTTTTTTTTGTATTTAATTTAGCTGAGGTCATTAGCTTTTTGTGGCTAAAAAAGGGGGTTTAGTGTTGAAAAGCAAAGGAAAAGCTTGGAAGAACTTAAAGTTAACTAGATTATTGTAGATCTAGCAGAGGGTTGATTGCATTTAATACCAAAGAAAGTCATCTTCATTGCGAATTCCAGCTAGAAGATTGGCTGCCATCCAGTTATCAACAGATGTCATGTTAAAGTTAACATGAAGATAAGCCGAGCTCATAAAACAGTTTTCATGATCATATTCACATAATAACTTAAACTATTTTCAGTATATTTTCATTTATGGAATGCGAGTGTTAAATGTGGAAACTGTGGAAAGTCCGTGGTAATTGTCTGCGAAAGTGTTGACAGCCAGTTGCAGTTTTTTTTTTTGCTTGATCTTTTTTTTATGTGAATTGAGCAATGTGAAAGCGTTGCAATGAAACTCGTTTCAAGCGCCGCTTTTATGGCAAGACTTTGCTAATTAATGCCACACACACACACACACACACACACACACCACGCACACACACGCAGTCAGAGTTGCAGCAGAAGTTGCTCTGGTTTTTCCAGCGCCCGATAAAAGAAGCTGCAGACGCAAATGTTGGCTGCACAATGCATGTCCAGACAGAGAGAGAGAACAGAAACAAACTCACACACACACACACACACAATTCTCACACACTCACACACAACACACAACACACACACACACAGGTAGTCACAGGAAACAACTGAAGCAACTGACAAGATAAAACTCACAATGAATCCAACAGAAAATAAAGGGAACCTGTTTGATGCGCTTCGCAATTGTTGAAATTTATCCCTCGCTTGTTAATTTTTCTTAAGGGTGTTTCGCAGCGCTACGAAATCTGGTTGAACCTGTGCATGACTCATGACCCAGTCAGTCCGTCAGTCCGTCCGTCCGTCAGTTAGCTATTTTGTCAGTCGGTCAGTTAGTCAATCGGTCTGTCGAGATTGATGCTGCGTCTGGAAGTTGACTTATCGATTGACCCCGAGCAGGTGTCTGATTGTTTTCATGTCACAAATGCAGGTCAATATGTCGACTAGGAAATGTGTTATAGTCAACTGATTCAAGGTTTAACCTATTAAGGCTTGCTATAAAAACATTATGGCACAATGTAGGCTGGCATGTGCTAAATATAATAATATGCCACGACTATTATAGCGAATCGGTCATTTATAGCAAGTATTTTTAGCTACTTTAACTGTTCTTTTGGGTTGCTTTAAACTTTTATGGCACGCTTCAAATGTGCTCAGTTTATTATATAGCATACCCAAATACTGCTATAATAATATAATTTCAAGCGATTCTATGTGTTAATTTAAGCTGCCATAAACTTGATAGCATTGCTAAGCTGTGAAAAAAGCGTATAGCAAAGAATTCTCTGGAGATATTTGAAATGATTTCCAGTTGCTATAAATTATACAGCAAGTTTTCGCATAAATATACACAGCGCATTTTGGGATCCATACAATTTATAGCGTAGATGATCATGACTGTTTTGGCTGCATTTAAACATCAATAAAATTGTTTTAATGTCCCATAAAATGTCCTATAAATTATAGCAAGTATTTATATACACTTTTATTAACACCTTAAGCTTTTCCAAGCCTTACAAGTGCGTTCAACTGGCCAAAAAAGTTGCTATAACTTTATGGCAAGTCGTATATAAAAAAGTAACTGCCCAAGGGATCGCTCCGATGAGCAAGCCCGCACAGTAGACACATACAAACACACACACATGATAGACAAACAACTTATAGACATATATACATATATTTATATAGCACAATTTGAAGGCGGGCCCATTAAAACCAGAAGCTTGTCAATGCATGTGACGAGTTGAGAAGAGGCAAACACTTTGGAATGCGCGCCTAGAGCAGTACACACGTGTACACATAAATATATACACTTACACACTCACACACACACACACACACACACACACACACACGTATGCATATGGGCTATATATTTGCATAAAATGGCATTAAAATTTGCCATTTTGCCAACTTTAATGTACCATAAAACAAACAGCAAGCGACGCCAAGTAACTTTTTTCTTCTTTATGCCTGTGAAGAGAAAGAATTAGAAGAAGAAGAAGAACAAACTTGCAGACAGGTTGCCCAGCAGACCCTGAAAGTGGAGCTGCTGCTGCTTCTTCTTCATCTTCTTCTTCTTCATAGGGAGCGTAGGGTATGTTAAAATTAATTGCGACTCGCCCAAACTAATGCGAGTTGGTTAATGCGGCTTTTTGGCTCATTAGGCGCCTGGAATTAGGCAATGCGAAAGCAAAGCACGGCCACATTTTCAAATGTGACCGCAGTATAATTGAAAATAACAAAAAAAAAAAACAACAGTGTCTAGGCAATAAAACAAATGATACACTGGCAGAAATAGGCACTATCTAACGAAAGTTAAGCCGAATGAAAAATCTGAATATTTCTCAAGAATATTTACGGCTTTCTTTGATCAAGATATACTTAAATTAAGCTCAGACCACCATTTTTTAAGAAACTTACAAAAAATAAACTTAAATTAGGTTACAAACAAACTTAAAACGAGAACTTGCAACTCGAAAAGAACTTGATAACAAGCAAAAGAATCAAGCTTGAACATTTTCTGTTCAAAAATGAAAGTGTTTCAGATTGAAAACTTTTCTCTTAACTTGACTACATTTCGATCACATTTGTACTTAATTTAATATTCTCTTCGTTTCTCCAAGTGCACATGACATCAAAACAGACAAAGCAAAAAAGTACACTGAAAAAGATTGCAGGCAAAAACTAACGACACGCGCCGCAGCCAAACAATTAGTGTGGGAATCGTGTTCATCGTCCGGGGGAATATCATTATCAACATGTACATTGATGGGCTCTTGGCTTGGTGTCCTGCATAGCTTGTGCTATTATTGATAGGACACTTAAATGGGCTGCTTGTTTTTCCGTTTTTATGTTTTCCACTTGCTGCCCCTTCTAGTCGGTGGATGCGACGCGTCCAGCCTGAATCATATCACGTTTCCATTGTGGGCAGAGCACGATAAATGAAAGCACAGACATATACTACAACGAATCATAGTCCTGTGCTCTGTTTAATTAAGTAGCGCACTTTAAGCGTGAACATCAATTAGTACAGGTGATTAACTATTGTGGGCTACATATTCACATCTTTTTGCTGCTCGAATGGGTGAAGGAAGAAGTGGGAAGTGGAAATAAGCACCTCGAAGCTTCAGGTCTTCAGTAGATAGACTAGTTTTTCGGCATTCATATATAACAATTTTATAATTCGCAACTAGTTAAGTCCATTTTGTGCTTTCTCTTATAATTCGCAAGTAGTTCTGGCTATGAAGCTCTCAAGCACACAAAATAACTTACTTCAAGCGTTCGAGCTCTTAAGCAAATGAATCAACTTTCAAGCATTCTCTTATAATTCCCAAGTGGTTCCAGCAGGAGCAAAAAATTAACAAATAATCTAACTGAAAGCACAAAATCAGCTCAGATTTGCAATTCAAACAAATTGTGTCTAATGCCAGCTACTTAACAGAGATTCGCATCAGTCCCAAGTAGTTAACCAAGGCAACAAGACACACACACACACACACACACACACACACACACACATGCACACAAAGACAACATTTTACAGAAGAGAAAAGAAAACCCACTTGAAAAGTCAATAAGCAGCGCAATTTATTTGTATAATTCGGTTGTTCGATGCCAATTACATGAGCCAAGTGCTCGATGCTCAAAATACCACTTATGTATATATCAATATGTATAACAATTCAAGTGATTGGGTGTGTGCGAGTGTGTGTGCGTGTGTGTGTGAGTGTGTACATAAAAATATATATAAATTTACATTTCAGCGATTGCGCTTTAATTGGCCGTCTGTCAGTTGTCATGACAATAATTAATGTATTACCAAAAAAATTATGCGCATAAACATGTGTATCTGCAGATACAAATGTATCTGTAGTTACACATGTATCTCTCTCTGAGTGTGTGTGTGTGTGTGTGTGTATCTTGGCATAGATGCGGCTTCGTGCTGTGCCTCAGCTTTTCACTTGGCCAATTTTTCAGCACATTTTCTTTGGCTGGACCAAAATGGAAATGCGTAACGTGTTTTCTCAAGCGCAACGCGTGTATCTCTCACTTGATCGAACGGTTGACAGGTCAAATGTAAATAATCAAAATCCCCCAAGAAAAATAAACAAGTGTCGAACAGATGACAGCTTAATTTGGTAGCCGAGATATGCACGCAGAATATACATAGCTGAGATATAGCCCGCTTCCAATAGAAAAAGTCAACAGATGCGGACGGCGGAAACTTTTAGTTTTAGACAGAATATATTATGCTAGACTGATGAGCCTCACGATATTATGAGATGTTGATGGGGAACATTAGATTGACGAGAAACTCGATATAATCGCTTATTGAGATACGGCTCTCTTTTATCTTGGATATAATCTTTCATAATCCCTTATTGAGTTCTGGATCTATAATAATTACGATATAGCTATTACAGATATAGATCTATAACATAAGTATGATGAGAATTGCTATAAAATCCTTTGCTAAGAACTGGTCTATATTATCAGATTGATGGGAATTGCGATAATATCTTTTACTGAGATTTGGATCTTAACTGATATAATATCAGATTAAAGAAAATGTGATTTAGTGAAAGCTGCATTGTATATAAGATTGAATATAAATTTCAACATAATCCTTTACTGAGATCTGTATCTATAAACTAAGATTGAAGACGGGGATGTGGTTCCATGAGAGAATTGCGATATAATCCTTTACTGAGGTTTATTCCTTTCATTTGATGCTAAATGCATTTTGCTATGTTGGAAATATTATTGGAGATCGAAAGACTAGTTCCTGCGACGTGTTTTTAATGCTCTACAAATGAAATTGTTTTGACATCTTTCTTATTGATAAAGAGAAGAGAGAAATTCATTCAACTTCTTTTCAACTTCCGTTTCTTTCTTATAAGAACTGACTATCATAAGGTTTATAATGATCCAATCAGATATCAAGTGCATCCAATGCAAAAAGTATCCCCCATAATAAACCGAACTCTTCCCAAACCCATATTTCCATTTTCATTTTCAGGTATTTTCTTTCATTTTCTGTCCACATAAATTTAGCTTCATTTTCTTTTAAACGAGTTTGCCCGCAAATTTGTTAAAAATTGCATTGGATTAGAACTTACCGTTAGCATCTATAAAATACGCCAAATCAGCTACTAATCCATATAAATCGTTATCCATTTACAAAGTTAAAGATTCTTGATAAGAAATAAAACAATTTCTTTGCTTTCTTTTCTGTTGTTTCTTTGCCTTTCTTTCTTTCTTGCTTTTTAGCACACTTTGCACTATAATTCTTGTATACTTTTGTGTGGGTTTGAGGGGGGATTTGAGGGGCGGATTATAGATTAAACACTGTAAACTTTTTCCCCTTCTTATGCGTTGCGGGTGCGTGCGGGGGAGCGGGCTTTCAATTAGCTTTTTGCAGCATTTGTTGAAAAGCACTTTGGTAACTGTTTAACTGGAATCACGGAGATTGCGAGCGTGTGCGAGCGAGACAGAAGAGACAGTGCACTGTGACAGTCAATCGGGCAGTCAGTCAATCAGTTAGTCAGTCAGTCAGTCAGGCAGTTTAACGGTTTGTCTTGTGTTGTGCTCTCTGTAGTCGCAGGACCTGCGCTGCGGACCAGACACGATAGACAGACAAACTGTAAACCGTCGCTTTACACGCTGCTGTTGCTCTTCCTCTTCATGCGTTGCCCCCTCGGCTGATTACGTAGCGCAGTCGACGTCGCTGTATGATAAACGTTGCGTCGCTGCCGCAGCGGCTGTTGTTGATGTTTGATAGTTCTTGTTGTAGGTGAGCGCGCGCGAGCGTGTGTGTGCGTGTGTGTGTGAGTGTGCGTGTGTGTTTTGTGGTGTTGGTGGTGTGTTTGACTTTCACCGTAAAATGTTTAGATTCATGTGCGTTTTTATTTACACATTTTGTCTCGTTGTTTTTATTCTCTATTTTCTTATTTTCTTTTCTTTTTTTTTTTGGCTTGTTGCTATTTTAAAGCATGCCGCATGCTGCGGCGCTGACTGCGGCACACAAAATGAATTTTAATTCATTTAATATCTATGTATGTAAAACTGTTGCACTTTTGACAGTTTTTATTTTCTTTATTTTTCAGCTACAATGCATTTGCACTTTGTTGTTGGGTTTTCTCTATGCGTAAATATATTTTGTTTAAATTGCACTTGTGTTTAACAATTTTTATTCTTTTGTTGTTTTGTATATGAATTTGTTTTGTTTTGTATAGCATATAAATTTCTCTTTTGATTTATATTTTGTTTAACTTTGTTGCAACGCGTGTTATAAACAAGAGTTTCGGGCAACCGTTTTGCTTTTAACATTAATTTTAATTTTATTATTTATTTAATATTTATATATTTTTTTTATTTTTGTTCAAAAGCAAACCGCAAAAAACACAACGAACGAACGAGCGAACGGGAGAACGAACCGTTAACGACAAAGTCCAAACAAATACTAAATGTTAAGTCCAAACAAATACTAAATGTTATTGCTCTGTTAAATTCGAAATGATGAAGTGCGCCTAAACTCACCACGAAACCCACCACTAGCGAGAGAGACAGAGCGCCAGAGAGAGAGTGAGAGAAAGAGAGGGAGAGAACGCGCGTCGGCAGCAACCCATACCAGTGCAAACATGCGCTCACAAAAGTCGAAAACGGAATCAACGCTAAAGATAAATGTGAAGCGCAGCATACACGCATAAGCATTTTACGCTCGCTCTCTCTCTCACATACACAAGTGCAGAGCGAGTGGCTTGAATGAAAATGCCGATGCAATCGTTCGCTGCTCTTTATATCACCTCTCCGGCACGTACACGCAGCAATAGAGAGGCAAACGCTTACACACACACACACACACACACGTGCACAGGCATAGTCTTCCCCGCTGCTGCATACACCCACATTCACAATAATAAGGCGTGTCTGCGTTTGTGTGCGTACGAGTGCCATCATCGCTTTCCTTTATATTTGCCTCCTTTTAATTTCTGTTTTCTTTTTATTTTCGTTGACTTTTTATGTGTGTGTGTGTGTGTCGCTGCCGTTGCTGCTGCTGCTGCTGCTGCTGCCGCCGTCGGGTGCACAAGTGCAAATTCACACGTACATTCGAAATGTGTTCGCACAGTGGCACAAAAACGATTATTATAAACATTGCCAGACGGTGACAGGCCGCGAGAGACAAGGGCAAATGCGAAGTTGGGAAGTTGCTCTGCGTTGGGAGACGAGACGTTGGAATTTTCTAGTACAAAGTACTTACATATGTAGATATGTATATGCATCTGTGTGTATGTGTGCCTGTGTGTGTGTGTGTGTGTGTGTAGATACTTATTTACATAGTATGCATGAAAATGAATGGAAATGGAAATTTGTAAACAGCAAGTGAGAGCTAGAAAATTTAGCGTTCATTTTTGTATTGAGGAGTTGGAGTGCATAAGAACTTTTATACAAACTGAGAAATTATAGTAAGCTTTGAAATAATAATGGAAACTCAATTGTTTAGGTAGATATGGTTAGGAGTTCAAATAGTGTATAATCTAACCCATATTCATGAACTTACATAATATTGAGAGTTCCATTCAAACAATAAGTATATCTTACTACAGTATTACAACTCTCGATACATTACAAGCGCAATTATACTCATATTATATTTTGCTAATCAAAACTTGATGTTTTTAAAAAAGTCATTGATATAATTTTCCAATTTGATCCAATTTTCTTATAATAAGAAGCTCTTTGAATGTATTTAACGTACATCAACCTAAATATGAACCTATCTTATCTTCTTGACTTTATCTAAGTTCTGTGATCATTAATGAATCCATTATATAAACCTGGTATACCTATTCAAAACCGTTTTCCTACTGTAAATAAACCAAACTTATCTAAAAAGGTGCTACGGATAAAATAGATATATAGCTCTATATACAAAGTATTTTATAAAATGCACGCTAAATGCAAAGTATAGACTTTATAGATTATAAGTCATCCAATAATAGTATCCAATAGGTTAATGTTTGCCTTGAAGCAAAACGAATTCGAGTACGAGTACGAGTACAAATATCTAGAAGTACGTGTATACGGCGGCGACGTGCTGAGACGTAATTGATGAAAGGCAAAGATCTACAGCGCAAACAGTGAACAGCAGCAACAACAACAAGAAACAAAACAGCAACAACAACAAAAACTCAACTAAAATATTCTACGTAACGCGACCGACGGCGACGTCTAAAATTGCACATTTCAAATACAATGTGGTTAAAAAGTAAGCGCAGAGGCAAACAAACAGAGATACACAGATACCGATTGATGGGGATAAGTATGCGAGGGGGGGAGGCTAGCAGATAATTGTAGACAGTCAGACACAGACTGTCTGTGTATGTGTGTTAGTGTGTGTGTGTGTGTGTTGAGTTAACGCTGGGCAAGTTCAAGTGTAGAATGCAATAGAGCGCTGCAAGCAACGGCAGCAGTGGCAGCTAGAGAGAGAGAGAGAAAGAGCGCGCGACAGCGCAAAGAGCGAAAGCGTCTACGCATACGCATAGAAAAAAGCCGGCTAAAGCAAGGGCAACACAGCAAGAGAGCGCAATACAGTGTGCGAGTGCAAGCGAGCGCGGGCGCTGCAGCTTTGGGGTATGGGCAGCAGCGGCAGAGCTAGCTTTGTGTGTGTGGTGAATTTGGCGTTTGCTAGCTTTTTTTCGGGGGGGTTGGCTAGACACATTGAACCACAAAAGTTCAAGATGAAAACACAAAATATCAACAATGACAGCTGAGTATAAATGGCGGTGTGCGGTGGGGAAGGGGCGCTCTCTTGCTCTGCCCTCTCTGGGTGAATATGGCTGTGCATGCGTATATGTGTGAGTGCGACTCCACTGCTTTGGCCGACTGCCAAACGTTCAGTAGTACACTGGAGCAGATTGGGTGTGAGTGCAACAGTCAGTCGTTTGCGAGTGCGTGTGTGTGTGAGTGGGTGGCTGGCTGTATGTGTGCTTGACAGGGCGTGTGGGGCGTCACGGCTGCCAGTTGTTGGGGTAGTTCGCTGCCGGTAAATGGCAAAAAACACATCACAAGCCGCAGCCGCAGCCGCTGCCAGCTCACAGATACACACAGCGTGCTGTATCTGGTATCTGTGCCTAGTTGGAACCACAACAACAACAAATAAGAGAAAAAACTTGTCTACATGCCGTGTCATACAAGCTGCAAAATTTATGCGAAGACACACAAATCTACTGAACGAGCGACCGACAATGCAGTCGACGGCGCTGCTGCTGCTGGCGTCATTTTGTCGGTGTGTTTGGTGTTTTATCCATGAGCGCTCGCTCTCCCTCTCTCGCTCTTTCTCTCTTTGGCGGGTTCTTCCTCTGCCGCCTGCTCCCCCCTCTCTCTTTCTATCGTTCATAAATGCATTGGGCCCATGTACATAATAATCATAATAATTTGTTGCTGTATTTTCTTTTGCCCGGTCTGCCTTGCTCGCTGAGATTTGCTTTGGTCCGCTTCGGCTATCGTTGCACTGCAGAAGAAGAGAGCAATAGATAGCTTTGTGAGCGAGAGTAAGTGAGCGCGAGAGGCATCCAATGACAAAGTCAGGTTTAATGTCGTTCAGTGGCGCGCGCGGCATTTGTCGTTGAGGCAGGCAGCGGCCGCAGAGTTGGGCCGGGCATTAGGCAAGTTAGATGGGCTGTAGGGGGGTGTTTAAAAGTGGGCTGCCGCCACTGATTGTGGGCATAGACAATCATGAACAACGAGCAATGACAAAGACAAAAACAACAACAACAATACCGCGGCTGTCTCTATGAATGGAGGGTATCGGCAGAATAACAATAACGATTTGCATAGTAAATCTCTTTCATTGAAATATGTACTTATAACGCAGGCATAATTAACGGTTATAGTTGATGGCGTGTGCCGTGAGTAGAGAGAGATGTGCAAAAGAGTTTTAATCGACCACATTTATCGATTTATCGATTAAATTGATTAAGCCGATTCTTAAAGAAGATCAAAACTTTACTTAATAGAGTAAGAACTTGTAGGAAATCTGAAAGAAAAAGATTTTAGAAATCCAAATTCTTCAACAAAACACTATTATTAGTTTATAATTGTGATAGATATTAACATCAAGGGTGCAAATATGATATATTCATATATATATCGAATATACGAGTGATCACTGTACTCTGCACATATGAATCCAAAGTTCATCTAACTGAAGTTTCAATTTAAAACACAGTTCATCACAGTGCTTAACGGAATAACTGAAGGTGTTCGACTTTGGGAGTGATTACTGTACTCTACACATATATGATTACAATAACCTGCTATCTAAAACTTAAATTTAGAACAAAGCACTTTAATACACACTTCAAGGTTCTTCACAGTCTTCTCGCATAGGAAAATCCACTTAAATGTTTTCCCAGCCATTTCCCATTAGCGGAAAATTGTCTATCTTGAATATAAACACTCCATAAACGATAATTTGACTTTTGTCATTGCCACTGTCAACAACTGGAAATGCATTTCTCAGCTTATCAGTGAAATTTTCCTTTCCTTTTGTTGTTATATGTATATCGTGGCTGCAGTTGGGGGTCATCCACAATTGACCGTCCGAGTTTAGAAACTTTGTTTCGTTTATTTCAATTTTCAATTTTTATGTGCGTGCATTTTTCACTTAAATAAATTTCAAGTTGACTTCTTTTCTTTTGCCCCCCTTCTCCCCTACGTTTTTTTTATTTACTTTTTTATTGCATATTGACATTTCAATTGCTTTTTATCAGCGCAATTTATTTTCATGTCTTTTTATGGCTGCCCTCTGATTGTTGCAGCCACACGGACCACAGACAAGTGCAGCGTCGCGCTGGATTGGTTGAGTTTCAAGTTTTTAGCTTAAGTTAACTATATTCTATTTAACATATACTTACTTACTTTTTAGCATAACGTATCGTATTACAACTGATTGCACAAGCGACTCACCTGCAAGAATACAAAAATTAAATAAATTTGTTAGTCTTTGACTTTGACTTTGACTTAATTTCAAGTTGATTATCTTATTGCTAACTTTCCATTTTCCAATGTCAAGGATCTAAGTATTAAAATACATTAATATTTTGATAGTCCCAAAAGAAAAGGTGAAAAATAACGTTCACAACATATGCTCTTCAAATCTTCCGTGAGTCTCTCCTTAACACACTCTTTACTCTGCTTTCGTTATTCTCCATTTTCGTCTCTCTCCATGCGCTGCATTCGTAAACGTTTCACGGGCCGTTTTGAAAGGCAATAGAATTTGTTTTCTCCACTCTTTCCAAATCTTCCCACACTTTCCAAGTCCAATATGCATTCTTTTACATAAACTTCTTCACACTTTTCTACATCGCAGCCTTAAACGTTTCACTGGCTGCTAAAGGTGTCAGCATGCCGAATTGTGTACTCATAAGAGTGTGTAACAGAAGATTAAACATAATTTTCTTTATTTCGCTTTGCGTCCTATTCGTAAACATTCTACTGGCAAGCACCTAATTGAAATTAGAATAAGTCTTTCTAAAGCATTTACAAGTTCTAAATTTATGGGGACTCAATTTTGTAAAGAATTTGCATTATTAAGCATGATTAAAACGTTATGTAGACCACTTGGCATCTGCGTAAGCATGCCGCAGCTCTGCATAATAATGCTCTGGCCCGTCTGATAACTTTATTATTTGTGCACGTTTCTCGTGTCAACGTCTACACATAAAGTTAAATGCAAAATGCAAATTCAAATTGAAAATTGCGACACTCAACGAGGCGACACTTGACGAGCTGTCTACAAAAAAAAAAAATATGAAAAAAGCAATCCATTCAACCGCATAGCTAAGTATACTATATGGTATGCTACGTTCTGGACAGAGGCGTCTAAGAAACTGCTTGAGAGGGGGCCGAAGTGTAGAGGATGGGCATTCAATCAACTTATAAAGCAGAAATTGATATTATTTTAAGTTCTCCTTGAAGATTTTCTACTTAAAAATATCAATTTTGTTATGCCACACAGAGGCGTAGCTTAAAACCTGTTTGGAATGCTCTTTTTTGGACAGTGGCGTCTACTAAAGTACTTGAGAGGGGATCAGAGAAGGGAAGATGTACATTCACTTAAATAATACATAAGTAATACATATTTTATATATAAATACTATTTGAACTTTTCTTTCAAGATGTTCAGCTCAAATTTCAAGCAAATTTCAAGTTTTTTTTTGTGTACACAGAGGCGTAGCCTAATAAAAATTGCAAAAGGGGGCACTTATGAATAGGATTTACTTCAAAAATGTTGTAAATGACAACGATAAAGCTCGACTGTCAATTAATAGCCGATTTGATATTGAGAACCCCCCTCGAGAACAGCTAAAAAGCTAGCCCACGCTCCTGTTTGAACCCGCTATCACACCGAAATGCATTATTTAGATACAAATATATGTATATATATATATATTTGTGCTGGTATCTGGGCTTGTTTGCATTTGTATTTTGTGCTGTTTGGCCAGACGTCCGGCGCGAAACGCTTCACAAATAATGTCCCCCTGATATTTAGCTGTCTGGAATTTTATTAAAATAATTTACTGATGCCGTACGATTTCTTAAGCACACTATATAGTGAGGGTATTGTTGGTCCATCCCACCCTTGCCCCCCCGCAAGCAATGCACAGACATTTGACGTGGCGCGTTGTCTTGATTTAGATTTATATTCATATGCAACATTATTGTTAATATTATTTATTATTAATGCCAACTGGCGTGACATTCTTTCATTCAATGTGACAATTTCAGGCAATGCATGGCTAAATAGAATATAGATTGATCGATATCAACTAGTCTGGCAGTCTGGCCAATAACTTGATAGAACTTTGAATATCCTGTAAAAGAGATGTTTGGCTTAGTTGACTGGGCGTCGGACCAACAAGCGACATGTCGCTGGCTCAACCTGAGATTCAAACTTTAACTTAGAAAAGAAAGTATCGTCTAATAAACTATTTGAAAGGTCACTGGTTCAAACCCAGCGCAAATTTTCAAATTTACATATAATGTAATGCAAAATATAGACAACTTTTGTAACTCTATAGCTAATTATATTACAAGGTATGTTATATAAGTTTAAAGGACAATTGTTTCATAATATCAAGCTAATTTGTATTCGCAAATCTATTAGGCAACTCCTTAACATACCTTAATATACTGTCTATATATTTCATCATACCCCTTGCGGCCAGCTCCTCTACAGGGTATACACACGACAAGTATAATAAAGTGTCGCACAGTCTCGTCGCTCTCGTGTTTGTAATGAAAACTGACAGCACGACACATAGAGACACTCAAATCCAACGTATTGCATATTAAACAGAGCCCAGGGGGCGTGGCACACACACACACACACACATACACAAGCACACCCATTATGTTATCGATAGCAAAGCAAACGTGCCACCTGTTGCAAGTTCATTTCGGTTTGCATAGCTGCAAGCTGCGTGGAGAACGTGTGTTTGCACATTCTGCGAGTTGAGTCCCAGGACTGCGGCATTGAATTACAGGATTCTCGTCCTGGACACGCCCACAAACACGCGCCAACGCCCACACAGCTCAAGGCCCTTTGCTGGTCAGAAATTGCGACGCAGTTGCAGAAATCGTGTGTTCAGTGGGGTTTCGGGCTGGTCACCGGCTGTTGCACACAGTTTGTTGCATGCAACCAGTGTCCGCAACTGGGCCAAGGGAGGACAGCGGGGGCAAGGGCATTCTGATATATGTAGCTACGCACTTGACTGCACTTGTCACACGCAATCTGCGTCGCCTTAACCACATGCTCCACCCACCACCCACCACCCTCCATCCTCCACCCAGCTCTGCCATGCCCTGCGATATGCTCGTGTAAATTATTTTTAAAATTCACATATTTAATCAACTGTTAAGAGCCGAATATAAACACAAGCGGCATTTATTTATGCGCTCCCCAAGTCAACAATTCATAATGTTCAACTATTTTAAATCGACATTTTATATTTATCCATCGCATTTATTTATTGCTCTAAATATGAATGTAAATACATTTATTATTCTATTTGTAGTTGTTTGAAGATCATTAGATTATCATCAGATAGGGATAGAAAGAGCATTTAAATTCGATTCGTTTCTCGAATTATAGGTTATAGATAACTTTTTGTACTTGAATATTGAATACAATTATTACTGTAAAGTTAGCTTAAAATAATCACAAGCCCGAATCGATCGATAACATATTATACTTGTATATCGAAAGAATGTCTGTACATATGTATAAGTGTTTTTATAAGTGTTTGTATAAGTGTTTGTCGATTATTTTTACGTGGAAAAGGAACATTTAAAATCGAAATTCTGCGCATCGCTTATCGGATTTTAGTCGTAGTTATCGATAAAATATCTTGTAGATATAAATGTTTATCAAGATTTTTAAAGGAAACAATTTGTCTAACACAATCGAATAATCACGCTTTTCGATTTTCATAAACGACTTTTACGACAACCTTAATGCAAAACTCAACAAGCATTCTCTGAGTATATTAATCGTATATCGAACAGTTTATCGATAAACTTTTTTCTTTGCACAAATTCAAAAAGTGATTTATTTTGTTTGTAAGAATATGCAAAAAACAACACTTTGAACCTAAGTTAAAAACCAGTTAGCCTTCTTAAGTATGCAGTAAATGCACTTGAGGCAAAATAAAATGAATCAAATACAAATATTTAATAAATTTGATGTGCACATGACAAATATTTGTAGAGTCAACAAAAAACGTGAATCATTTTCCGGTTGCAAGCGAATGCAAATAGTCGTAGAAACTCGAGTATATATAGGTATATCATTTTTGGAGTCTTGACAACTGTCTGTCAAGCGAAGCGTACCAAGCGGAGGCCGCAGATGTCACACACTTGCCCTTTGGCCGCCCTGCCCGCCCTCTCCCGACCTAATAAGGCCAGATGCGAATATACCTATATACATATGTATGTATGTATGTATGTATGTATGTATGTGTATGTATGAGGTATATTGATGTGCTCACACTCGGATTTACACTCATTTAGTTGCGACGCCAGCCAGTTCAATGAACGACTTGTCGCTGCGGTTGTTACTCATTTTGGCGTTTTGTGCGCCGCAAAGTTTTACCTAATTAAATCAACAAAGTGCTGGAAAAACCACACACGAACCAACTAACACAGACACACACGCACACACGCACACACACACACGCACACCCACACACCACTTGCCAAAAAACAATAAATTAGAGCTGGCTTATAAATGATTGAGTCTAAAACAAAGGCTTATTATAGTCAAATGCAATTATTAAGCCATAATCAAGCAACAGCTAAATAATCAAATTCAATAAAAATACAATACCGACTAGTGAATACCCTCAGTTTAGCGACGTGTTGGCCTTATAAGCATATAACACAACAGGCACAAGCTTCTGCTTCCCCTTTGGCCCCACAACATTTGCATCAAGTGAGTTTTCGATTAACTTCGGTGCTTATAGTCCGATCTAGACTCAGCTCTTCAATGTATAGAATGCATAAATATGCTTAGATACATATAGATAGATAGATAGTCCCAGTTATAGATGCGTTATATCTTTAGGGTATCTATATGTATGTATATTTCCACTCTCTATCTATATATCACTAACTATCTGTATCTTTAGAATATCTATATATGTATATTTTCTCTCTTTATAGCATCTGTATATCAACACATCGTACTGATCATGAATATATATACTCATATAATATGTGTAATCCATTATATATATAATTGTATTACCCTTAACGTGGTTGGATATTGCTGCCTGTTACATACATTTGCACGAAAACAATATACCCTATTTAGTCATATTAAATAGCTTGCACTAAAAATCTAAGCTCAAAGGACTCTCGCGCTCAAGTGTTAAGGGGTTAAAGGGTTAAAGGGGTTAAGCGGTGGCTGTTCGTCTGCAAAAAAGTAAATATATCACAATTTGTTTGATTAACACGCGCGACGCTAGAAATTTATCCTAATCAAAATATGAAATTCGGTTAAATATATTTACGCTTTTATGCAATTATAATCGAGGTTTGTGTGGGATATGCCCTGTAATAATGGTAAGGGTGGGGTATGTTGACTGATAGATCGACCGAAAGAGAACGTGAAGAGTTCAGTTATTGTAACTCTACTTTCCCCAGAATATTTATTAAGCCTCAAGTTAAAGTAAGATTTGACCAAATGCTATTCTGGTTCTGATCGAGGCACAACTATGTATGGTAACTGCAAGTCGAGCATGCCCTACTTCAGCGCTCTGCCGCCACCAGACAGTCCCAGCTTGGCAAGAAGTTGACAGGATTTTAACCAAGTTTCTGTCATAATTCACAAAGAATAAGTAAATTAGCGAGTCAAGCCATTAATTAGTTTTCGCCGACAAGGCCAAAGAGTTGGTGAGAAAGTAAGGGTTAGAGGTTAAGCGGGAGAGGGGGATAAATGGATAAATATGGGAAAACTTAAACACACTTAAGATTCCAAATATATATGTACTTGCAAGCATGTGCACTTATTTTATACAGACTTTTTCCGTTTTTCGCCCATTTTCCGCATGTGGAAGTGAATATCACCACAAGAAAAATAAATCACCCTAGATTCAATCAAATTTCCTCAAATTTAAACAAAGGAACATATGAAACTATGCAAAATTGATTATACAGTAGGCACAGCCTCTTCAATTTATTACAAAATTCAAAACATCAAAACTTATATTCCAATAAACTAAACAAAATTTTCGCAAACCATTTTAGAGGATTCCAAGCGAAGACCATCGGCAAGATGAAGGGCTCTGCAAATTGGATCATCAGCTTAGGCCTGGCTATAATCGTTTGGCTCGTCTTTCACTATTCCCAGCTTTTGGGGGGCAACGAGGACGAACAGCTCGTAGGTGAGTCGAGATATGAATGAATGGATCAGGGCAGGCGTTTTTAGATGACATACATAGTAGATGGGAAATATTACCTTTACATATTATTAACTGTATTTTCACACGATACACAAGAGGAAAAGACAAGAATTTTATTCAATATGGATACTAATAATCATACATTAGATAATGAACTGCAGGATCCGTTTACGGAGAGCTGCAAGACCAGCTCGATCGATGTATATCTGCATTTCTTTTGGATCTTTGCATGCATCTATGCGCTATCGAAATTCACGGAACTGTCGGAGCGCTATTTGAGCGCCAAAATTGCCTGCAAGGAGCGCAGCTGCGATATGCGTGTCCTCAACGAGGAATGGGAGAAGACCCTGAAGCTGTACGAGCTCGATAAAAAGCAACTGGACTCACAGCTGCAGGCGTTGCGCGAAAAGAACTGCGGACTGGAGCAATCGATGCGAGATTTGCGCGATTGCAATCTGCATTTGATCAGTGAGAACTTTATGCGCACCGTGCTGCAGGATCAGCAGATTCAGGGTTTGGCCCAGCGTGTACAGGATCAACAGCCCCCGAACATTTATATAACCAATCGTCACATCCATTTGACACGACAGGTCTTCCTCAACGAGGGACTCATCGATATCGATGTCAATCTGCGCAACGCTGGCGGCCAAGAGCTCAAATCTCCAGAGCAATCGTTGAATGTCTGGGTGCAGTATCTGAAGATGCGCAAATGCTATATGGGGCCCATAGCCGATCCCAAATTGGTGTTAAATGGCGATCCGGATCGTATGATGCCCATTGTTATGACTACCGAGCAGTTGGCCAAATTGCAGGGTATGCTACAACTGAATTAGAGTTATGCTATAGAGAAAGTTTGTCATGTTGTGTTACGTAGAAACGCATGGTAGGAACTTTCTACATAGCAATCTGCGATCTCGTTGATATGTCCTTGTGATCAGGAAGATAAACTGTAAACTGTTGATTCCTTCATAGGTCTGTCTTTCTTTCTGTCTGTCTGTCTGCCCGATCTGTCCGATATCGGTCTAAGAAACTACAGAAGCTTAAGACTGGAAAACATAATAATATATTCTCGTATATCATACGCAAAATTAGCTTATTGTTCCTCTTTCTATATCTTCTATATCTTTGAAAATATATATATATATAACTCGTTTTAAGAGCTAGTTACTCAATATTTCAAATATATATTCTCGTATAAAATACGCAGAGTTTGTCATGTTTTTCGGCATCTCATGCCATATCGATATATATCGATCTTGAGACAAAGTTTTAGTTACAAACATTTCAAATACAGATTCTTGTGGAACACACGTATGATTAGTTTATGATTTTCCAAATCTTGTCATAGTTTCGTAATATCGATAAATATCGATAAATATCAAAAGATAAATAATGATTGGAAACCTTCCCCTCTTTCCACAAACATTCCCAAATAGTCATGAGCATTTGGCATAGATCGCTCGAAAATGCATTTTTTGTAGGAACAACTTTTATTTAACATATTTTAACTAAACGTTTTTTCTTTATAAATATTTTTCAGGAATGATCTAATTGCGGTTTGAGATTGTTTTGTTCGTTTATTGGCATTCCGTGATGGAGCTAGGAAAGTGGAATGCATGAACAAGATAACGAAAGAAATCTTTCGATAAATCGAAAGAAAAATATGTTTATTTCCGAAGTTGTTCGGGAAAAGTTTTGTTTTCAACAATTGTGTAAAAAATAACATTCTTGAAACGGTTATTCGTTTAATGCTACCAAAGAAATCTTTGGAGCAAAACTTAATTAATTACTAGCATTTCGTAGACCAGCAGAGGGTAAGTAAAAGAACCCTCCTCCTCCTCCTCCTCCTCCTCCTGCTTCACCATACTAACTCACGTTTTCTTCTAGGTTCATACGAAATGCTAGTAAAATGTGAACTTTCGGGAGTGCACAGCACAATAATTGTTGGCAAATCAAATTCAACCATATGTTCAACATTTGAGTGTGTCGTCGTATTATATATTTGTTACACAATATGTGAATTTACAGTATTTTAACTGGTATCTTATGTCAAACTTATTGGAAATACTGAATTAAACGTCTACAAATTAAATGTAAAGCAATTCCCTTTGCCTTCAACAGCCTTGCACCACAGTCCCATCGTTAGCTTAAGCCTATAACTGATTGCGAATTATAAGCAAATTTTGTTGTTTTCATTTAATTATATCTTGCTACCTTATTGGATAGCCCCGGGTTGATATGGGTCTCTGGTACATACAAATTTAACGCTCGAAATCTTCTTAATTTGTTACATTATTCAAATTTCTAATTTAGTTTCAGCTTTTCTAAAAACTCGCTTTCCAATTTGACTGAGTATTCAAAGCTAAGGATGAGGCAATTTTTATAATGTTGTTGTGCACATGTTTGTAACAGGCAGAAGTAAGCAGCTCCGACCCTTTAGGGTATATATTCTTGATTAGCAGCAAAAGTCAAGTTGGACATGTTGCTTCTATAATAGTATACACAGATATATTTAGAATTCCGTTTTTCTGATTGAATGTTGATTTTTCAATATGTTCGCCGTATCTTCTTCTGGTCTATCGATATCGATTTGCAGTTCCATCGAGCGTGCCTCGGACATTCTTGGAGCTAAAGCACAAATTGTGTATCTAGACTGTGCTATATTGTGCGCATATTAGGAATCAAAAAATGTTGTATTAAAGATATAGAAACCAAGGCTGAGAACAGCACAACAATTGTATCATTGTGAAGTTGGGTTTGAACTTGCATGATTACAGTTCTTGGTCCAAACCTTGATTTGTAAAGTTGAGCAAACACATTCATGTGCCTAGTTCTCGGTTCAAGCCTTGATTCATTAGACATAATTGGTTCATTTCAAATTGTTTTTCAATACCAATTTAAATTTCAATTTGAGTAGGTTTTAGGTTTGATAAAGGTTCAATTTGATATCTTTTTATATGGACTTGCGTTTAAGCCGTCTAATGGCAAGGCCAAGAGGAAGAAAATTTGAATAGGACCTCGGCAAATGTTTCAAATTGCTTTTAAATGAGTTCTTATAAAGTCGATTGCCAGAAAGTATTGTTGTCTGCGGAGCTCATTAGGCTTACTTGCCGCAATCAGCGCTAATCGATGGGCCTGCCACATGGACGCCAAAGAAATGGAAAATGAAAAATAAAATAAAAAAAAGTAATAAAAAGCTCCAAAAAGTTGCAGTAAATACAATGGAAGTGCATTTAAATGGCAATAAATCTAAATTAACAAAAAGTGACAATAAAAAAATAAAAAAAAAAACAAAACAAATATGCAAAAAATTGTCGCTTTGCCAGACGGGCAAATGACCCAGAAAAGAAAAAAACAAAAAATAAATAAGAAAGAAAAATGAAATACAATAAAATCAAATGAAAAGTGAAATACAGTTTAAAGAGAGCGCAAACACAGATGCAAAGAGCACAAAAACAAACATGGCGACTGTCAATATGTGCAAATGAAATGCAACGAAAAAAAAAGAAGAGTGTGAAAAAGCAACGGTTAGAGGCGAAGGAAGTGGGCGCTGCTCAGGGGGAGGGAGGGGGGCTGGCTAGCTGTTAACCTTGAGCCGGCGACTGATTACAAAATTGCAGCGATAACTGCCAGTGACCCCAGCGGCAATAAGAAGAGCAGCAGCTGGGTGAGAGCAGTAGCAGCAAATAAGTGAGAACAGCTTGAACAAGAGAGCGAGAGAGAGTGGGAACACTGCGTGTGGCTGTGATAAGTCAGCGTGAAACGTCATCGCCGCATTTCCTGGCCCCGCCAGATGTTGTCACTTTGTCCCAGCCACAGTCGAAGTCGAATAGAAACATTTTGTGCTTTACGATTTCATCTGAAATTCTAAAATTGTTGTGTTTGCTTTGCTTACTTTTTGTGACATTTCCTTTTCACATATACTTTTAAGGATTTTTTATGTTTTGACATGTGGCATGCTGAAAAATAATTTGTATAATACAAACGAAATGTCGATTTCCGTTCAAGATTTGGAAAATTGTAGCAAAAAGAATTCTTCTAGATTTTCGCAACTTTTGCGTTAACATTTTTTGCTTTCCCTTATCTCTTGGTCTGACTTTTTTCAAGCACTTAAGAACTGTTCCCAAGAACAGCCGTGCTTTTAAATGATAATATATCTATATCATTTATTATATTGTCATAAATATTATTATTTATTTTTATTTTTTACCTATTTTCATTTTAAATTTACTTTTACTTTTTCTTTCGAGTTGCGATTTAGACATCATTTAATGGTTTTTATTTGTCATTTCATCTGTCAACTGTTGCGTTTACTTTTGTATTTCCATTAATAGCTGAGCTTCTTATGGTTTCTGCGTTTACCCACACTACTTTAAACGGTCCTCCCGCGTTTTAGCTCATTGTTACATTCCATTATAAACTACACTGCGCACAATTTCTGGGTCAGGGCTGAGAATGTCAACAACATGTTTCGATTTAACGCCCATGCGGGCTCTTACCAAGTTCTGCGCAACGCATTTTTAATTGTTTTGCGACATTGTTGACGCCCGCTCCAGACCGCCCACCGCCCGCCGTCCCCCTCCTTTCCCTACACTCCACAATGGCCCTTATATAAAGTTGTGGCTGTTGTGACGCAGTCTCTTGCATTGTTTTTCATAAGCTCTACGCAAATATCAATTGCATACACAATTTCTATTATTTATAGACACAACAAATCTCCCACCTCCACCCGCCCCCGCCCCCAGCCTCTCAACGACCACGCCCACAAAAGAATTTTACAGTATTACGCACTTTTGCTGCACAACAATATGCATATTATTTGCATAGATAATTTGTTTACCTCACCCGAAAAATCTCAAATTTCCCAGCTGCAAAATATTCCCCGCATGCCATTAACCTATATAAACACATATATTTATGTATATAGAGAGGGAGAGAGAATAGAAGAGAATTGCGAGATATCTAATCGTTAATTGGCACACTAACCCCAAACAAATGGGCAATGGGCGGGCGTTTGCCATTGGCCCCAATTGTCTGACTGATAAAAATAGTTTATCAAGGTTGTTTGCCAAAAAGACAACAACAAGAATTATAAAGTACAAAAAAAAAAAAAAACAAGCAGGCAAAAAACGAAAGCGAAATCGAAAGCATGTGGGTGCTTCAGCCCCATACAATAGACGTATACAAACCGAACCGAACCTAGGCGAAAACCACAAGAAATGAGAGAGTCGCTAGTCGAAGTAGTAAATACCCTTACAATAAGAGATGCTAATGCTCGAGTCCACTTTGTATCTATATATCAATACATTGACTTCTTTACAAACATCTTAATCGTGATCGTTCGATTTTCAATCTCGACCCTTCCTTCGGAAAACCCTAACACGATCTACTTTCATTTGGATATCTATATCGACTCGACTTCTATATATATCAGTATACAGGGTATCTATAGCAATTCCAACAATTCTGAAAGATTTTACGCACCTAATGGAAATTCTCTCCCGCCATGTGTCACATAATTAGCGACAAGTCTATAATACCCCTCGACAAAGGGCATACAAAAAATCACCAAAGCAACACCGAAACCGCAAACGTAATTGAAAACGACCTTGAGATAATGGCCTCATTTATGCAGATATTTGTGGGTTTGTATGTGTTCGAGTGAAATTCTTGAAGCTCCACGTTTGCTTAGCTGCTAAATGAACCAGGAACCGGGTGTACAACAATTGGAATTAGCTATTAAAATGTTAACAATAGGCATAATAATTGAATAACAACAACAAAATAGGCCAATCCGAATGTATACAAAGGAATATGTTTACAGTTTCGTTTATCAAATGCTTAGCGGAAATAAATATGCTTAGTTATGATAGTCCACATAGAGGGAATCATAAGAATTAAGATTTGATCTTACTGTAAAAGATACTTGGGAAGGAAGTAACATTTTTGTTGAGAATTCTTGCAAAATCTGTTGGAGTTCTGATAAGAAGTTATTTATTGGAATACTAATACTAATACTAATACTAATAGGTATACTAATACTAATACTCATACTAATACTAATACTAATACTAACACTAATGCCAATACTAATACCAATACAAATACTAATACTAATACCAATACCAATACCAATACCAATACCAATACTAATACTAATACTAATGCTTACACTAATACTAATACTAATACTAATACTTATACTAATACTAATACTAATACTACTTATAATAATAATACTAATACTAATACTAATACTAATACTAATACTAATACTAATACTAATACTAATACGAATACTAATACTAATACTAATACTAATACTAATACGAATACGAATACAAATACTTATACTAATACTAATACTAATACGAATACTAATACTAATACTAATACTAATACTAATACTAATACCTAATACTAATACTAATACTAATACTAATACTAATACTAATACTAATACTAATACTAATACTAATACTAATACTAATACTAATACTAAAACGAAAACTAACATTAATACTAATACTAATACTGTTGTTACATTAATCTCCAAATTCTTTAAAAATTTCTGTCCCATTTCAGTTTTCAGAGAATTTGTAATATATTATAAAAAGCATATATTAATCTAATAAAAAACACATCTTTATTGAGCCATAAAGAAGTCTCATTTAGCACTTGTGCAAAGCGAGTGAAAAGAGACTAAAAGCAAAGGGAAAGAGACGATAATCAAATTCTGTGCAACCAGTTTTCAATTTTCGATAATAAAAAGCGATACAAGAGATAAATAAGTAAAAATTGCGCCTGCAATTTGTGAACTCGCGCAGAATTGAGACAAATAAATCAGCATTGACAAACGGGCATCATAAAAATTCAATCAACAGTTTCTGAAATACAGATATTCAACGGTTGCAGCAAGTTCAACAACATCGCAATGCCAAATTCCCTGGAATATCTAAACAGCTGACGGATTCTCATGCGTCACACGACAAAAAAACGAAACGCTGCACATTGAACTCAAATTTCGCATAGAAATAAAAAAAAGGTTATATAAAAATAATAGAATTCGAAATATTCTAAAAATAATTAAATGATGACGACGATAATAAAACAAGACCAAATGAGTAGCTTAGGCAAGGCAAGGAAATAGGAAAAGAATATAAATATCGCGCAAGTTCCCAGTATGATGCTAGTGAATACCCTACATCATATACTCTACATATGCATATCCTATTTATCCTTAAATATTTTGTTATTCTCTACAGCACGCATGTTGAATGTAATACTTTATACATAGGTACCATGCATGTTCCTTAGATGCCCAATTGACCATCCTATACCACATGCCCTGGATACCCTATGTCCTTAAGCCATAGACCCTATGCTCTGGACAGTCTATACGCTTTGCCCTTTTCATTATGCCCTATACCTTATGTTTGGAAGAGTATCGAGGTTTCCAGGGTCTATATCCTATCCTCTATACCTCATACCTTACGCGGCGCCCTATTCCTTATGTTATATACCCTATGCCGGGAGAGTATCGAGGTTTTAAAGGTCTATATCCTTATGCCATATACCCTATTCTAGAAGTTATACCCTAAGCCCTATATATTATATACCCTTATATACCACATCCTTAATCCAATATCTATATCTATTCCTACTATTTCCAATTTCTCATATATATCACCTTTTCTCACAACATATATCCTATATCCTATGTCATAAACCCTTTTGACTTTATAATATATGCGAAATACTAAAGTCCATTCTATATCTACACCCCTTTTCTTCTATTGAAAAACCTTGACAATTTCAGCCACTTCTAAGTATAATCAAGCTTAGGCTTTGGCGAAATACCCCAGCAATTGTTGCCAAAGATATAGGGTATTTACCAGGCATTTGTGTTTATGGGTCAATGTGCTATTTGAGGCTGACTTGAGTATTTAGCCACATAATAAAATAAAGACGAAAAAAATAAAAACAATATGTATGTGTTCGATCGTCGAGCGTTGACACCTTCTTCGAAGCAGACAAGTTTCTAAACAATACATAACCTCACACAGTTCATTCACAGGCGGATAACAGATGCGAACCGGGCCCGATTAGGCAGATAAGGGCTTCAAAGATATGCCCCAGAGTCCAAAGAAACGGTGTCGCAATGACAGAACACAAAAGTGAAAAGCAAGAACAGCAACAACGGCAACAACGGCAACAACGGCAACGCGCCCAAACGAAATGTTTGTTTACCCAAAAATTAGGGTCAGGGCTAGAGGCAATGACGACAGTGGCAGGCAGACGGGCCAGAGGGACGCCAGAGACGGATAATATTTGGTTGCTTTCTTATCCGCCGTCTGGAGCTCGCCATTGTCTATGTGTTGTGTGTCTTTGTGTGTGTGTTTGTGTGTCACGCGAAAGCGAAAATATTTTGTGAATACAGATTGAGATATTCAACTGGCAAACTCTTGTCGCCTCCCCCCACACACCCCCGCTGTGCAGTTAGCCAGCGCACTCACAAAGTCCGTTCATGACTCTCATTCTAATTTCATTTAAATATTGCCCCCAAGCTCAAATACGCTCGCCCCCTCTCGTTCGCACTCGCTACCCTTCGCAAACTCGTTCGCACTCTTTTTGTAGCTATCTCTGTCTTGCACCAGACATACATTTGCTACAGCCGAAACTCACCAAAAAAAATACATACATACATATAAATATTGCAGCCCGCCGGCCATTTTGTATTTCTTTTTTTTTCGGCAATTTCATTTTTGCCATTGTTCTGCAGTTGTTGTTGTTGCTGCTGCTGCTGTTGACGTGCTGTCTGCGGCCTCTCGCGCCTTCGCTTTGACGCCCCCATCGTCAGCTTGCACGCCCCCTGCCAGCCTGCCTGCCTGCCTGCCCACACACCCAGCAAAAGTTGATCAAGTCGAATTCGAATGTCGTCGTCGCCATCGGCTTTTTGTTGTTCTTGTTGTTGTTCTCTGAAGCACAAAAACGTGTCGTTGTCAATTTTGTTGCTGTTCTTTTAGTTGTTGTTGTCTTTTCATGTTCGATTCGCGCACATATTTGTAATTCTCTTCTGCTTTGTCAGTCTTCAGCATTTTATTTATTGTTTTACAATATGTTTTGTGTTTGATTTGGTTTTGTTTTTTGGGGTTTATTAACAAAGAAGGCATTTTGTATTCAATTTTGAAAACATATTTGGAAAGTAAAAATAAGTCTTGATAATTAATTATCAAATCTTTCTCAAAGTATTTCATCGGTCCTGTGGCGCAATGGATAACGCGTCTGACTACGGATCAGAAGATTCCAGGTTCGACTCCTGGCAGGATCGTTAAGCTTTTTTATTACTTTTTTTTGCGGAATAACATTTAAAAATTATAAAATTTAAGAAATTTCCTTACGAATTTCAGCCTGTGTGTAATTATTCTTAAATGTTACTGCAAGCTAATCACGAAATAATTGCAAAAATATGCCCTTAGTAACAACATTACTAGTTAAAAATGAATTGTTTCGAATTTGTAAATATTAAAAAAATACAAACACAAAAAATTAACTTTCGCCCAACGTGGGGCTCGAACCCACGACCCTGAGATTAAGAGTCTCATGCTCTACCGACTGAGCTAGCCGGGCACTTGACTGATCGATAGCCAAAACGTAATTTGTGCTCAGTTCGAAAATTATTTACACAACTAACAAATAGAGAATAGAATATAGCAAATAATTTCGGCAGAAGGGAAACTGCTCGAGACAAAAGAATAAACAAGCTGAGCAAACGAAATAAAACAAAATAAAAAAGGTGCCCACGCAACTGCTTGAGGGGTTCAATTCAATTCAATTCAGGCCACATTGCGTATGCGTAATTTAGTGTACTATATTGTGTGTGTGTGTGTGTGTGTGGTGTTTTTTTCAGGTCAAACTAATTAGCAGCTCAACAATTGATTTCACGTCGCTGATTACCTGACTGCCAGCACCTGCCTTGCCCCCAACCCATCCCCCACTATCGCTTGATTAGCGAAATGTAGCCCCATTGTGTAGTCAGTTATCTACAAGTGCTTGATAATCACAACTAACACCAATCTACAAGTCTGCTCCCCTACTTCCCCACCACACCCCCTTCACAATGCATTACATTGTAGCTGCACTTAAATTGCACTGTTCCCAGTATGCTTTAATCAGTTTTGCCTGGTTTTATAATTTCATTGTGCATTTCATGCATACAAACACACGCCAGCCGCCATTCATTGTTCGCCTCTCGCTCGCACGCCCGCTATTCGCAAAGAAACTACAAAGCAGAAACAACAACAACAACAGCAACGGCAGCAACAACAACTATTCATAGATTTCTATTTCATTTCACCCTGACCCACCGCAATAGTTTTCATGTGTACCCCTTTTCTCAGTCGACGCCGCCGGCGACAGCGACGCCGACTGCAGCCACTAAAACAACAAGAAGAACAACAACAGCAAATGCCAACTATTTATGGCGAATTTTGTTTGTTGTTGCGGCTTTCTTTCGCTATTTTATGTGAGTTTTTGTGTCTGTGTGTGTGTGTGTGTGTGTGTGTGTGTGTGTGTAGTTGAGTTGCCTGTGCTTGTATTTAGCTGCTCTTGATTTAGTTTTTTATTACACATGGGCTTGGGTGTTCTTTACAGGGCATTCATGAAAATATCATTAGATTCGCGAACAAAAGTTTTTTGTGAATAACATATTCATTTGCACTTGATTTCTTTTTACTTTCTGCTATCCGCATCATATTTATACAGGGTATTTAAAGGACATCATTTACTTTAGAAGATCACTAAAACGTGTATGTGTAAGAGTATTTAAGAGTATATATGTATAATTCACAGGGTATTTAGGTTGCGGTGCAGCCGTTTTAATAAAAGTAGTTTCCTATTTATTTTTTTTATTTTTGGCAAATAATTTCTGTCTGTGGTTCATTGAGTTTCAGTTGCGATAAAGCGACGCCGGCGCCGCTTGCCACGCACTTTTTTTACGCACACAATACACACACACAAAGACACACACACAGACACACACACGTACAGAACAACAGCATTTACAACAACAGCAACAACACGGCTTTGCAAGTGCGAGAATTTTATGCAGACAACTGCGTGTGTATTGCGTGTCTGTGTGTGTGTTGTGTGCGTGCTTGTGTGTGTGTACGCTGCGTATGACGACGTGTGACTCATAACGCATACGCCGCATTGTCTGCGACGCACACACACATATACATACACGCAATGAACGGCAATCAATGAATTTGCCTAGCATAAAGCGTATCACATTGCAAACTAAACAAAAGTGCGTAAAATATAAGAGCATGTTTTTTTTATACCCTGAACCCATTAAAAGTGCGTAAAAAGGGTATAATGTATTGGTGCAAATGTATGTATCAGGCAGAAAGAAGCTTCTCCGACTCCATAGAGTATACATAGGTATATATTCTTCATCAGCATCAATAGGCGAGTCGATTTAGCCATGGTCGTGCGTCTGTCTATCTGTCAGTCTGTCTGTCTGTCCGTCTGTCTATCCATCTGTCCGTATGTATGAAGGTAAGGATCTCAGAACCTATATTATATATGTTATTAAAAGTCAAGTAAGAAATCAAGATAGCAAGTTTTGAACACCACGACGAAGATTAAATATCCTTGTAGACATTCAGAAATGTATCAATATGTTAGACGGAGATGAGATACCCTTACAGGCGTGAGATACAAAAGCCAAAATTTAAATAATTTAATATTGAAAAAAGTAAATTCCTTCTCTTGAAAAAAGGAAATGCTTAAATAGATTCTAAGGAAATGCAAAAAAGATCACATTTTTAAATGTGAAATCAATCAAAAAGACAAACATGAATAAAATCAATTCAGGCAAAAGTTTAACTTCGCCGTATTTATAGAAGCGCAAGCTCTATAAATAAATGTGCTTTTAATTGATTTTATATTTACATAAATTGCATTTAAATGAAGGTCTGGCAACAAATGTAAATAGCTTTTGGCGTAAATGCAACCAAACAAAAATTGAATATGAATATGTAGATCTTTGGTAAAAATAACTGTGTACAAATTTATAAATATATACATATGTGTAATAAATTCCTGTGTAACATTATATATATGCATATATACATATTTATAAACATATTTAAGTATAATGTATGTGAATGTATGTAAATATATATAGCATTATATATAAACATATGTGGAAGGAATTCCAGTATATATTTAACTCATACATTCATATATATATAGAAATAAATATATTTGTGGAATAACTAACTGTTTTACATATATACATATATATACATATGTAAATACAGCTGTGGAATATATATGCATATTGCCTCTGTAAAATGTGTATATACATACAACATACAAATCTATATACAGAATCTACGGAATATCTACCTCTTTGTAATATGTTTATCTATGTGTGCATACAAAGTTTTATACAGTTATTTATCTGTGAAATAAATACCCGTATATACATGAATATATACATAAGCATCTGTGGACTTTATTCCTGTTAAGTCCTGCGTAACACACACACACAGAAACTGTGAAATATATATAAATAAATATATATAAATATATATACCTATATATATACTTCTGTGGAATATATGTCAATGTTGCATATAGGTACATATAAATATAAAGTAAATACCTGAATGAACTGTGCAGTCGTGAAATATATGTATGCATACCTGTGTAACATGTGCATATCCAGATTCTATATAGGTATATACAGGTGTTTACAGATTTACATATACATATATTCAGGTGTATATATAGACCTCTATATTACGCAGGAATAAATATCTACATGTAACACATTTATGCACATATCTTTTTTTGTTTATATAAACAAATTCATTTGCTATACTTATATTTCTTTTGACTTTCTCAAGCTCGCGCCAGATTATTCATTTCGCATTTCATTTATATATATTTTCATTTTTTGTTGTATTTTTCGTGTGCCTTTGTTCTGACATTTTGTGTGTGTGTGTGCGTGTGTGTGTGTAAGTGTGTGTTTGTGCGTGCGTGAGTGTGTGTGTTTGAGTGTGTTGTGATTTGAAATGCTTTGTTCGAATTTCACACAGATATACATACATACCTGTGCATATATACATATGTGTACCTGTATCTGTATAGCTGTATCTGTATCTATAGCTGTATCTGTATCTGTATCTATAGCTGTATCTGTATCTGTGAGTACGTATCTGTTAGGCACACATGCATTTTGCTTTTTATTGCTGTTGTTTTTGAGTGCGTTTTGCTTGTTTTTTGCTTGTTTTTTGTCCATTTTAGGTACATATTATCAGAATTTACTGCGTCTTAGGTTCATTGTTTTTTGCACACCGAAAAAAAACAAAAACAAAATGCCAAAAAAGCACCTCCAAAAAAGTATTTGCAATATAACCAAAATTTGTGTTTATTCGCGAGGCATATAATATAAATGATATTAAAGATTCTTGCTGCAACGCGCCACTTGAATAAGGCACTCGAATAATATATATATTGTGATACGAACATTTTCTTATGGCTGTATCTGTTATAAATAATACAAATACTCAAATACTCTCTAGATTAATAGGCACCTCTTCTTCTTCGTCGCTCAATAGCTCTCTCTTGTGTTCATTTTATGGCTCCCAAAAGTTAGGCTCTTTGAAATATAAACAAAACTTGATCAGAAACTGCCTTTTTATTTATTTCCTACATGCATTATACAACACTTTTGTATTTTACAACACTAACAACACTTGGAACACTCTTCAACATCCTTTTCTCTCTCCCCAACCGAATGTTCTTTGAATTCTGCTCACGCTCAAAAGCTGCTTGCTGCGTAAGTCAAGCACTTGCTCTCTTGAGAGCGTAAGATTGAGAAAGAAGCAGCAGCAACTACTGCTAAATAGCCTTACAAATTCAGTGCTTTTTGCTGCAGTTTCTTTTTGTCTTTTTATTTAACTATATCTGTCATGTTTTGTTTCTTGTTTTTGCTTACCTATTCGACACACAAACAGTTCAAATACTTTGCGAGTGCATTGCCTCGCATTATTTAGCTATTAATCATCCATAGTACACCTATCTAAACCAGCGGCTAGGACCATAAAACATCAATCAAATATTGAGCAAATGAAAAACAAACAAATCGTCGACCCTCCCCCTCCCAACCCCAGGCCCATCTAACCCATCTCCTGGTTATACTTTTAATTAATGGCCTTTGTTTTGTGCTCTGTTCTGTTTGTGCTAAAACTTTTACTATATCCACACACACACACACACATGTGTATAAATGGGTATATATAGGTATTTATTATGGTTATATTCGCGCATATTCAAATATGTATTTTTATATATATATTCGTTGCACTCGGTTGCGCCATTTGTTGAGATAAGCGTCGACGTTTCGAGCTCTTAAATTCATTTCAATTTGAAAGCGAGAGTATACAAAGTACATAACGAATGTTTACTAAGTACGAATATGTGCATACACATACATATACACATACATACATATGTATGTACGTATTTGCCACTGCAATATATCTATATGTACATATACGCCGTATTACTGGGCTTCTAGTTAAAATGTTTTTTTTCAAGCTCTTAGTCATATGGCATTACGAAGCGATTTCGCATGCTCGCCAAATGCCTGACAGTATATGCACAGTATATTGCTGTGTTAGTTGATTTTAGATTTATTTATCAGGCATTGTCCCCAAAACGCAGAGTATATGATAATTATAGACATTAGCGTGTGTTACAAGCCAAGGCAATAACCCGCGGCAAGTTGGAAAGATAGAATAAGTTCGAAAGTTTCAAAGAAATCAAATCAAATGCTTCGCTTAGAAAGTGGAAAATCTCTGGAAAATCTTTGCTTGTTATCCCAGAACTAAAACAGATTCCTTCATTACATCAGTTGGAATAGTTAGTATATCAAATAGTTTTCTCATGTTTTCGAAATCCACCCACTCGATCGGAATATGGGTGAATTCCAAGCTGCTTTAGTTAAATACATGTCCACTGCAAAGTCTGGCAAAGCGAGCACTATAAATAGATCTGATCTAAGCAAAACTATTGCCGGCAAGCAAAAGTAGGCAACATTTTCAGCTCCAACAAACTAAAACTATAAATCGCAGCTCTATCTCAATCCCATTTCGCTCACCCTCTCTCTCTCTCTCTTTCCTCTCTCCCTCTGCCTCTCTCTCTCCATCTCTATTCCTCTCAGCTGTGTCACCAGCTGTAAGATGAGCTCATCATTTGTGTTATTAATGTGCCAGATGAATACCCATTCATTGATAAATATCCGCACCTAGGCAATTAGCAAAAAATTGGTGGAAAAAAGAGCGTGAAAAACGAAAGAAATTTCGATTTATTTTTAGTGTCTGGCATTTCAACTTGTTTTTCGTGACTTTCTGGCGGCCATTTTTGATGACGCGCGCGAACACCGAATGACATACTGTCAGACGAATTGCACACACACACACACGCACGCACACACACACGCACACATATGTACAGATACAGATACATATGCACAGCTGCAGATACAGCCACAAATACATGAGCACGTGTTTGTTGATCGTTCGCTTTGCTGCCCGAAATTCATATTGTGTATATGTGTTAATGGGTCTCTGACCTGATTTAATAATAATAAATAACACGACGGGCCCGTATGTGTGTGCGTGTGTGTGTGTGTAAATATAAATATATACACAAGAGCGAGCCTTATGTTTGTATATATGCATAAACATTTTGTTGGAACAAAATTCAACTGCAATCGACACAATTTGCGCTCAATTTAATGTTTATTCCATTATTTTTATGTTTTTTTCAAAAGTGTTTTTAAAAGGCATTTAAAATTACAAACGAATTTTTTGATTGTTTCCACAAATTTGTGGTCAATTTAATACAACAAAAAGTCTCGTTAAAGATTAACCAGATTTCATTTTCAAGTGTTTCTTGTTTCAATTTCATAGCATTCCCAGATTTCATTTTCAAGTGTTTCTTGTTTCGATTTCAATAGCATTCCCAGGTTTCATTTTCAAGTGTTTCTTGTTTCAATTTCAATGCATTCCCAGATATCATTTTCAAGTGTTTCTTGTTTCAATTTCAAGGCGCTTTCCCCTTTCCAAACTATTTAGTTTCCTTTCCATTTTGTTTATCAAAATCAAAAAATTGCATTTCAACATATTTCGTAAAGTAAAAACTAGTTCATTTTCAAGTGTTCCTCGTTTCAATTTCCATTCATTCCCCCTTTCAAGCAAATGTATACTGACATCAGATAGATGTTCCCTATCAAGAAAATGTATATTAGAGAATACATTTTTTTTATTTTCTTCATTTTATTCGCATTTGGCACATTTTGAAAACAAAAGATTGAAAAATATATATTAATTTTTCTTAACAATTTATGACTTGTTTAAACAAATGAGCGGAAAGAACTCAAAATGTGCAAGCTCTTAGCGAAAATATTTGGACAATTGAAAAAAAGCCAAAAAAGATTTCAAATATTTTTTTTGCAGAGTATAAGCAGAGGCGGGTGCCAAACAACAAACAAAATACGCTGACAAATATTTCTTATCAATAACAAAAAGAAAGAAAGAAAGAAAGAGAGAGAGAGAGAGAGAGAGAGAGAGAGAGAGAGAGAGAGAGAGTCAAGGCGACTTTTGGGTGTGCAGGCATAGCTATTGCTGGGGTATATTAGACAATAGACGACGCTTCCGGCATGTTAAAACAAAAACTAATCAACTTTTTTATCGTTGAAGTTAATTAAAGAACAAATAAATCAAAATATATATAGAAAATACCTTTGATTATGTCAAAAAAGTTATCAACTTTTCATCTTTATAACTAAATACTTGTATTTAACGAATTTAGAAAGCTTTTTATATTTTGTTACTCCCATTAAGAACTTCGGTTCCGTTTCCGGTTCCGTTTTGCTGCCCTGCAGGCGCTGACCTATTGCCACGCCCACTGGCGCAACAGCCAAACGAAGCATAGTTCAATATACCCCACGCGCCGCTGGCAAAAATCGCGTTCGGGTAAAAAAATTGGCGAAAAAAAATTATCAACAGCGTCTGTTTATATTTTGGCGTTCTCGAGCGAGCAGCGTGTCGGTGTGTGTGTGTGTGTGTGTGTGTGTAATAGTGTGCGCCGTGCGTGTATTAGTGTGCGCCTGTGTGTGTGTGTGTGTGAGTGATGAGACTGTGTGTGTGACCTTGAAAACGGTTGCTTTGTTGTTGGCACATTTTGGAAATTATCGCGCGTGTTTTGCTGTGTGCGTGTGTGTGTGAGTGTAGCTAGCTGGGCGTGTGTCAGTGTGTGTGTGTGTGTGTCTCTGACTGTATTGATGAAATGAAAGTCGCTGCGACTGTTGTTGTTGCTGTTGTTGTTGCTGTTGTTGTTTGTGGCGTTGACAAAATGCAAGCAGCTTAAATTGAAATGCGCTCGCAATTATCGCCGTCCGCCATGAAATTAATTATCTTTTTACAGAGATGTACGATAAACATTTGCGCTATATAAAAAGCCAAAGTTCGCTGTATTAATTCAAGGCCAAGTGCAAAATAATATACACACATACATATATGTATCAATGATATGTATGTGTGCATGTGCATGTGTTTGTATGACAACAAGTGAGAATAAAAATACAACGCAAACAGCGAAAGCGCAACTGAAACAAGTAAAACAACAACAAGAAAAAAGTAAAAAAAAAAAAGATACAAATTAACAGCAATAACAACAACAACAACAACGACAACAAAAAGAACAAGAGTCGTTGCAGTCACCATTAAGAAGCAGAGCAGAAGCATTCGAGAGAGCGTGGGAGTGAGGGAGCGAGGGAGCAAGAAAGGGAGCAAGAGAGAGGGAGCAAGAGAGAGGGAGTGTGGGAGAGAGGAAGTGATGGAGCTTGGGAGCAAGAGAGGGACAGTGAGGGGCAGGGACAGGTAGCAAGCTTGTGAGAACTGAACTATTTATAGAAATAATACCGTGTATTTATGTATATTTACAGTCAAAATGTAAATAGACAGACAGCATAACATATTTCAATTCGTCAATGGGCCAAAGATCGTATAGATTATGTATGCATGTATGTATGTATGTATAAAATAAATGATGAGAAATGCGCTTAGAATGTTAGGAATGTTTATCCAAAAGTGAAGGAAAACATGAATCGACAAGTGCACAAGTTTTTAATTCAACTAGCATAATCGGACTAGCATGCTTCTCTAGGTGGCTCAAACCCTAAACAAATCAAATGAAAATTTTGAATTATTTTTGTAAGCATCGTCTCTTTATGTCCTCTTATCAAAGTCTTTGCGATTGTTTGGGGCATGCCCGAATGACAGAGAGAAAATTTGTTACAATTAAGATTTCATTTCATTGTTGCGCTTTTTTTCTTTATGTATTCATATACATAGATTTCTTTGCGTATAATAACAGCTAATGACATGCGTATAATAACAGTTATAAGAATTACGAATTGCTGCTATGTTTTGAGCCGGCGATTTCCTGCTCACTAGTTCGAAGCTCAGACACCTAGGAAACGCAGTCCCACAACGTCATGTTTGCAAAGACAATATAAACACAAAGATTTGTTTATATTGTCGATGATATTGGATTATCGAGTGATAATACTTATAAAAGTAAATAAAGGTGATTTTTCGTGTGTTGTTTGATTGCTTGATCATCTCAAGAACCTTATGTATGCAAACTCGGGAAAAGTAGAAAGTATTACAGATGGGTAGCTGATCCATAAATGTGAATTAAATGAGTGCTAAGAATAGTAGTTATATAATAATAATATTTTAGGTTAAAATTAAGGGGTTATACAAGTTCTATAATTTGAATTGAACGTATCGAAAATCGTATTGTCGTAAGTCGTATCCCCACTTGAGACATATGTACGTACATACTTACATATGTATGTAATTGAAAATTCCAGATAATATTATAGATATTTCCAGGAATTGTTCCTGGTTACGCTCTATTTGCGTTGCTTAACGGGACTTTCAGGTCTCCCGCCTCATTAATGCGAATCAAACGCTGGCAAAAAGTGTCAATCAAACGGACACAAAGCTCTCGGGGCAGGCATCAAGGCTTATGGCAAAATAACCCAAATGCAAATTGAACTGTCACAAAATCCCCAAGCAGCAAGAAGAAGAGCGCAACAGGAACAACAACAGCAACAACAACGACAACAACTACAACAACAACTAATAGAAAGCAGCAGCAACTGGGCTGCATTAATCCTGTGTGCTAAGGGCGCAGTTGGGGCAAACAACTGAAAAGCATTTGTGGCACGTAGCTCACGTACATATTTGGTCTAAAATACCTCTGCAAATAGGGCTAACAGCTAACGTGGGCGTGGCGCTGGCATATTTTATTGGATTCGAAAAAGAGCAGCAGCAACAACAACAACAACAACATCATCATCATCATCATCATCATCGTTAGGGGCCACAGCTCATAATGATGTTGGCTGAAAAATTCACATGAATTTCAAGGACAAACTCAAAACTCTGCACATTTTGGGCTCAGCTCTGAGTTTGGGTTTTGTTTTTGCTTCTTGTTCTTCTTTCTTCTTTTTTTTTTCTTTGCAGGAATTAATTGTGCGGGTTCTCTGCACGTCACGCACACACACAGGCAAAACAAGCTGCACTTATTGCGCGCATGTGTGCAGTTATATTTAGTTCTACATGCACATACATACATACATGTATGTATGTATGTATGTGTATGTATGTGTTTACATACAATATGCTTCGATATGCTGTTGAAAACAGGAAAGCGAAAACCCGCCACAGCGTCAGCTTCTCATGTGTGCGCTTTGTGCTAATGGCATTTGGCCTATTTATGCTTCCACGTATTCAACACACACACACTCACACACACACTCACAAACACACACACACACACACTCACACACACACTCAGACAGTTCTTGGGATATTAGGTAACGTTTGTGCTACGCTTTCGCTACGGGGTTTCAAATTTGTTTTTGAACCCTTCAACTGACGCGGGGTAACTTTTCAATTTTTTCCTCTACTTTTTGGTTTTTTTCATTTTCTGAGTCGTTCGGTTGGTTCTGCAGTTGAAAGTTAATTAGGTTACAAGCGCAGTGGGTTAACAGGGTGTTTCATGCTAATTGGAAGAATTTTAATACTCATTCAATGTAAATAAACATGTATTTGGCTTTGTTGTACAACCCAGAAGTCGAAATTGAAGTAAGGGGCATCTAATTAAGCTCCCACAGTTCTCATTAGATTCAACTAGTCAAAGACTTTCTTTCAATAATTATGTCGTTCATTTTCGTAATATTACAGTTAACTTGACTTTCAGTCATAATTACATAATATGATATACTATAATATAATAGTTTAAATAGTTTATTACAATATATTATATTATATTACAAATAACATTTCCAATCATACTATTTCCTATAACATTTCCTTATTAATTTCTCAAAAGTTCAAAAGGTTGACAAACTTAAAGCTTTCAAGTTTAGTATGTTCTTACTCAGCAAGAAACTTATTCCCAAATTTATATACCCTCTATAGCATAAAAGTGTTGATCAGGATTAAGCGATAAAAGTATTTATGGATTTCTGTGCAATTCTAATTGGCATGTTATGCGCAGGAAGAAGCAAATACGAGCTTATCTAAATATTGCTTGCAGCAGCTGGCAATTCCAATAGGCAGCATAGACACCCTGTATTTATGTACTCCAAAAACCAATTTGCGAACGCAACGAAATGTGTTGCGCTTCTTTCTACCCATTTATGCACACATGCATACATACATACATACATACATATATGTATGTACATCAATATCCATATGTTTATATGTATGTATGTATAAGCAATGCATAGCCTGGACTCATGTGTATGTTTTCAAGATCAAGGTCAAGCCATATACCAAAGCCTATGTACAGAAAGAAGAGAGAGAGAGAGAGAGGAAGAGAGGGAGGAGAAACACAAACATGTGCCGGCATATAAACAATGGCACGTTGTTTTCTGGCCTCTGGTCTCTTGTTCTTGATTCTTGGTCCGCTTTATATGTATATACATACATACACACACACACACACACACACACATGTATGTGCATATGTATGTATGTGCGAACAACCCCTTTTTGCAGACCATTTGACACACTAAAGCCAGCCGCAAATGATGATGAAGCTCATGATGATGATCATAATAATGATCATTTCGATGATGATGTCGGACCGATAATGATGATCAAGTATGTATTTTGGACAATGGGCAGACAAGTGTACCTGCTAAGAAGAAGATAAGCAAAAGTGCACGAACAAAAAAAAGCAGCTGCTGTCGGGAGACCTTGAACAAAGTCCAGACAACAACAAAAACAACAACCGCAGCGACAAATTTTTGCAAGAGATGGTTTTTTTTTGGATTTTTTTTTTGTTTTTGGTCAAGCAGCAAATTCTAAGGCACACATAATCAGGAAATGCAAGCCACAAACAACAAGATGAAACCAGTTCTTATATGGAAAGCCCTCTGCTGCTTATTTATAGAGAGACCCAGAACCAGGCCCAGAACCAGGCCCAGACTCAGGCCCAGACAGCGGGAGAGGGGGGTTGCGGGGACTGCGGGGACTGCGGCGTGTTATCATGTTTCAGGCACATGATTGAAATTGAAATTCATCGCTGAAAACCTTGAAAAAAACACAAAAAAAAAAAACAAAACTTTTAACTTTAGTTTTGCGTGTCCTGCACAGATTAAGGCACTGCCGCTCTGCTGCTTCTTCTTCTTCTGCTTGTTCTTCTTCTTCTTCTAGTTCGTTTTCTTCTTTCGTTTCGTTTTCTGGGTTCGGTTCTGGATTCTGTTTCTGGGGCCTTTTGGGCTTGGCCGTCTAGACATTTGGTACGCACCTAATTGCAGTCATTGCTCAATCGAAGCCCATCGATTTTGGGCGTTACGAGCGGGGGATTCGAGGGAATTGTTTCATAGGGTATAAGTAGGGTATCATAATTTGCCATAAGATATGTAACGCAGAGAAGGAGACAAGTTCACGATGTTTATATGTGTATATAAATTCATTCGTCAGTATCAATGATTCTTTTTTTATAGGGTGTGAAGCGAGTATCATAATTTGTTGTATAAGGGGTATTTATACTTATGTATATATATGTATATGTATATAACTGTGTATTCCTGATTATCAGGGATTAGTTTTTTATAGGGTATGAATTATATTAATATCTATTTTAATATGTTATGCTATGATATGCAACGCCTTGATGTAAACAAGTACATAAAGTACATATATTCGTGATCAGTTTCAACAGACGAGTAAGGCAGCACACTCGAAGACGGCTGGATCTATACCATATAGTTAGCATATATGAACATATAGGAACAATAATATTTGAATTTTCATTCAAAAAACCTCTTGTTTCAGAAGACATGCATATGTATATACCGAACAGTTTAATATGAACAATAAAAGTTTAGTTTAATATAAAGCGCTATAGAACGAATCGGTCGAAACTGTCAAAAACAAAGTTTTCCCATACAAAACTTTTGATTTCTCAAGATCTGGCTCTAGTTTAAATTATTTTTCCCTCTCCTAGATATCTGCCCAGCCCCATCATAGACACCATCATTTGGCTGCAAGTGTATTTTTTGTTCGGCATGCCCTTTTTCAATTTTCATTTTGTTTTTTGTCGATTGGGTTTCTCTGGAAAGTGCCTGCAGGAAGGCGAATTTATGCTAATTTGAGTGCTCTTGAAATCTGAGGCAGCTAACTGAGCCAAGGGCTATCTTATGCAATTAACAGTTAAACAGGGCTTGGTATAAGATATTATATGTATATGTATGAATGTAGGTAAGTAGCTGCTTACCTAGGAAGCTGCACTTAAATTAGACCCAATCCTTAAATTAGCTGACGTCTTGACTTACCTAAAACGAGAAAGAGTTACAAAATGGGTTAGTTATTTATAGTTACATATAGAAGGATTTACAATATGGGTTAGTTAAATATAGATACATATGTACATGTAATCACATATAATCACATATGTATGTACATACATATATACAGTAAAAGCTCTGTTAAGGAAAATATCCTTTGCGTGAGCAGCTCTTTAGCTTGCCGATGTTATGGATCCATGCATTAAGCCTTACTCATAACTCTCGCAATTATTGACTGCAATTCTATTCTCGGAACAGTTAAATAACTTTTCCAATTCTAACATATAGTGAACTTTATAAATTAAAGTGCAAATTGTAAGAAATTGGAACCATTCACTTTGTATTTTATGAGAAAATAGAACTTTATGTAAGCTTCCTTTAACATACATTGTACATCATTATCAAGCTACCAACTCCCTAAGTAACAATTGTAATCTTACTTAAACGTGTATACTTCAGATCTTCCCAAAGAGCTCTTCTCAACAGAGCTCTATAAAACTCGTATAACGAATTTGTATAAGATTTGGCTTTAATAAGAACAACATGGGAAAACAAACAAAAGCCGCTTTTGCTCAAAATATCCTGAAGAACCAAGAAATTCATCCCTACATTTGGACCGATTGATCCTATGGTAGCTATATACTAGTATAGTTATCAGATCCGGACTGATAGCTAGTCAAATGCACAAATGCACTAAATATTTACCCAATTACGATGGATCGATTCCAAAACGAACTTTCTCACGTATTCTTCGCAAAATGTTGTGCGTGCTATAAAGGATAATGAAAAATGTATTCCCGAATTCATGAAACATTTCAGTTTCGAGCTTACACTATTCTCACATATGTATCTGCAAAATTGTAGGGCAAATGTCGACAAGGGCATTGAATCTTCGGAAGAATTGAATCGGACGGAAGATATCATAACTTTCTAGCTTTTATATCACTTTCCAACACTTTAAATTATCTCTTTAAACGTATCTAATTTCGTGTCTGTTGTGTCTAAAGCTTGTTATTCTTGCGATTCTTAGATTATTATTATTTTTACTGCGATTATTTATGTATTTATTCCGCAGCTCGTCCAATTGACATTCTTTCAGCTTTTGTCTGCAAAGTTTCGTATTCATTATAGATTCGATTTGATTGTCGACTTTTCTGCTCCAGCATATTGCATTTTATTTAAGTTTTCCTCTTGCTTTTCCTATCAATTTTCTTCTTGCCCGCAATCTTTTCATGTCAACTTTTTGCAGACTTTTCCCAGCATTTGCTCGTGTGTTTTCTTTTTAGTTTTGCTTTCTTTGGGGCGCATCTGCTGTGAACTGCGACGACCTTGCGGCTGTCATTAGCATAAGATTAATGAGGCACACACCGACTCATAAAATGCACTGAAGCTGACCGAAGCACACACATAAATAAACCAATTACGAATGCCAGACGGACCCTACTTTATAAATAAATACAAAACAAAAAAAAATATATATATATATTTACAAATGCATAACTCAGAGGGAAAATGCCAAAACGCAATCGAATGAAAATGTCAAGAAAATGTGCGTGAAATTTTCATGTTTGGTTCCTTGGGGTGCGATTTATGGGTTTTGCAGACATTGCGCATACGCCACATTGAACAGGCAGCAGGCGAAGACCAATTGCCAGTGAAATTGCAAAAATATAAAAATATGTATAAACAACAGACGATAAAGAAAGCCAAACAAAGGCAAGACGAAGATTGAATACCCTTTCAATTGTACTGTAAAAATACAAATACAACTTTCAAAGAAACAAATATGAATGCAAAACGAATTGCGTTCTTCTCTCTTATCCAACATTTGAGATCCAGTGTTGAACAACATTTATATATAAACAACAATAGATGATAAAGAAAGCTTGTCTAAGGTATGTCGAAGATTGAATACCTTTTTATTTGTATAATAGAAAAATATTCAATGCAAAATGAATTGGGGTCTTCTCTCTTATTCAACATTTAAATCCAGTGTTGATTAACATTTGTATATAAGCAATAGGCGCTAAGGAAAGGCTATATAATGCATGTCGAAGATTGAATACCATTGCAGTTATATTCTATTTAATTTAATTCAATTCTTATCTATCTAAAAATAAAATATTCAAGAATGCAAAACAAATTGCGATCTAGCATCTTCTTCTTATCCAACATTTAAATACAGTGTTGAATAATTTATATCTATAAACAACAGACGATATTGAAAGGTTTTCTACCCTTTCAGTTGCACAATAAATAAATATTTAATGCAACACGAAAGTCTTTACAGACAGCATGTTGGTTTGAACCAGCGACTACTTTCCTTGCAGTTCTATTCTATGTACACTCATATTAACTACATATTAGCTGTATGTCACATGGTTAGCCACGCATTTAAAGTGCTCTGTGTTAGGGTATATGCTGTGCATGACGTGTGTCCCACTCTGCCGCTGTCTGGAGCTGCTCATCGTTCCCAATGGCACATTTTGGGCACATTTATGCGCCAGCGACCACCTGCCCCCTCCCTCCCCTTGCCACTCTTTTTAAGTGCCTCGCTTGGTCCTGTGCCACGTCCTTAATGCTGCGTCCTTGTCTGCCTTTGCTGCCATGTCGCGCAACAGCCTTGGCATGATTTCATTACATTACGCGCTTTCCTTACAGCTGCTCGGGTTTGGTTTGCCAGCTGCCTCAACCCCGCCCCCTCCCTCCCCCTTCCTTCACCCTGCAGCAACTCCTCGCGTGTCCTGTGCGCTTTTTGTGGGTCGTTCGCTTTGGCATAGCCGCCTCCGCCGCGCACCGCCAGACACATCCAGAGTCGAGTGAAAGCGAGACGAGTTTTCTGCTTCTTCTGTTTTTTTTTTTCGGGTTCAAAAAGCACACGCACAATGCAGAAGAGGAAGTGGGGGGAAGAGGGGGTGGGCGCGGGGCAAGGGCGAGGCAGCCGCCTCGGCAATCGATAATTTTCGGGCCGAAGACGCTTTCGGCTTTCACTTTGTTGGCCATAAAAAGGACTCCCTACAACTTTTACGGCCAGAACTGAAATTGCCAGCTCAAAATAGGACCGGGTGCACAATTCACGAGGCTGCGCAGGGCGTTGCCTTAACCGGGGGTAAGGGGGGAATTGAGGTTGTAGGAGTGAGGGAGGGAGGGGGGCTCTTGCACGTCTGGCGTTGGCGCGTTGCGGTTGCGCTTGAGGGGCGGGCGGAATTTTGTGGGTGCTACCTCAAAGTTTATTGTCTGCGTTTAGCCTTCAACTTGGCGACGATGCCAAAAAACGACGTCGACGTCGACGCCGTCTGGTGACCTTCAACTTTCAACTTTATTGGCATTGTCAGTCAGACAGAACGCACAGACACCAGCAAACACCCACCACCCACCCACCTGCCCACCAGCCAACCACCCGCAATGCTCCCCAAGGCCCCTTATTGCCCTCTTTTCGTATGTCTGCGTTGTCTGCGCGCGTTTTGGTAATATCCAGGCTTACTTTTGGCTCATCATACTCATCCGCCCCAACACCTAGTACCCCTCCTCTCACCTCTCCCCCTGGCTGACAGCCCCCTTGCCGTGGGAGCTGAGCTCTTTTAGCTTTCGTTTGCCGTCTGCCATGCGCGACCTTGAAAATGGCCACGTTCTCACGTGAAAGGTGAAAGGCACGTTCTCAATGGGTACCCACATAAGTGTGTAGGTGTGTAAGTGAGTGTGTAGGTGTGAGTGTGTGTGTGTGTGTGTGTGTGTGTGTGAATGTGTGTGTGTTTGAGTTCGTGTCTAATTCACTTTTGGGTCTCTATTTAGCTTTGGCATGTTAACGTTTTTCCTTGTCCTGTTTTAAGCCACATTTTAACTTATATCCAGACACAGCAGGTTAATAAACTTTGAGCATATCCGAGAAAGCAAATTTATACGTTTAAATATTGATACACAATATATAAATAAATTTAGAGGTAAGCTAATGTTATAATAAAAAACAAAACAGTTAAGATATTTTTAAAGAAAATCTAAAATAAATAGATTACAAATTGGAAAGGGAATTAGAAAGAAACCAAAATTAACATATATAAGAAACTATTTAAGTTAATATAAAAATAATTCAAAAGATGTAGTTCTTTTTTTCTATATAAAAAAAAAAACTAAATAAATTTAAAGATAAAACAAAAAAAGAAGGTTGTGAACCGATGCCAACAACACGCGGTGTTCCCAAGCGGTCCCCCATCTAAGTACTAACCGCGCCCGACGCTGCTTAATTTCGGTGATCGGACGAGAACCGATGTATTCAGCGTAGTATGGTCGTTGGCGAAAGTCGAATAGCTAAAGTATTAATATGTATCTAAGAAATCGGGAATAAGCAATTGAGAATTTTTGCTCAAAACACAAACAGTGTGGCATAACAAAATGCATACCAATTTCCGCTACTAAAGCTTAACGCAAATGAAAGTAAATAAAATTCCAGTTTTCCTGAGATAAAAACGAGATGTATACTAAATGTCGTTAAAAGATTCTAAATACAAAACCTAACCTCTTGCTTCTCAACTACTCTAATTCATATTGAAACTAAACATATTTACACAAATTTAAGGGCATAAATAAATTTCCATTAAATGTTCTCTAAATTATTTCTACTTTTCTATCTAAATTGTAATTTTCAACAACATAACTAAAAAGCTTTTGACAGAGCTTTTAACAATACACGAGTTCCAGTGAATGCTGTTACCAGCGCGCCATCTATATGCCAACAGTGTCAACTTGTTAAAAGGCTAAAATGAACACTAGATGGCGCTGTTTGACGGCTCAGTGAAAGCATCATATTTACGCATATATATCTATCTCGCTCGCGCACACTCACCTGTTTTGCCATTGGGACTGTATGGATCGTAGCTGCCAGCTGACATGGGCGATGCATAACCGTTGGACATGTTGTAGCTGTGATTTTGAGAGCCGGGCGACGGCGACAGCGGCGGCGCTGAGCTGGGAACGCTGCCTGGACTTGGCGTCGACATCCAATCCTCGGGCCTGCAATGTGAATGGGAACGGTAGAGAGAGTGTAAGTTAGAGGGAAATGTGAAAGCTCAGGCAGAACTTACGCATCGAGGCGCGCGCGTTTGTTGGGCACAAATACTAAATGCCCATTGGAAGATGCTGCTGCGGCCGCGGCAGATGCAGCAGCGGCCGCTGCGGCTGCGGCTGACGTTGAGGCAACGCCGCTGCCAACGTTGGCTGCGCTGCTGCTATTGCTATTGTTATTGCTGTTGGTGTTGTTGCTGGTGGTCAAGGCGATGACGTCAGGCATGGGTTCGGTTTTAATTGTTGTAGCGGGCGTTGGCGTTGACGTCAGCGTTAACGTCGGCGTTGGCGTCGACGCTGGCGTCGCCGTGGCAGTTGTCAATAGCTTTAATTTATCCTCAACACTGATTGCAGTTGTTGCTGCTGCACCGCCATTTGCATTGGCCACTTGAAAGGTCAAGGCAACAGCGGCGGCATTATTGTTGCTGTTGCTGTTGCCAGCGCCAGCGCCAGCGGCGGCGGCTACGGCAGCGGCAGCGGCAGCGGCTAATTGTTGCTGCAACAATATGTGACTGGGTATTGTTGATTGCTTTTGTTTGGTTTGTTGTTGTGGCTGCGGCTGCTTTTGTTGTTGTTGGTTTTGTTGCTGTTGTTGCTGCTGCTGCTGTTGTGTGGCATTCAAACGGTACATGTTGCATGCACGTAATTCTTAAAAGCTGTAAATTGCTGTTGTTGTTCTTGTTGCTGTTGCAGTGGCGTTTGACAACATGGCCACGCCTTCATGTTGCCTATAAGCATTTTATTTTACATAGTTTGTCAGGTGTTGTGCCGCTGCAATGGGAGAAAGAAAAGGAAAGATAAAAAGGAATAAAAACTATTTATATAAAAAAAAAACATAAAAAATAGAAACGCCCCCGGGTGGACTCGAACCACCAACCTTTCGGTTAACAGCCGAACGCGCTAACCGATTGCGCCACGGAGGCTGCGGAAACTTGGCAAAATTGTTTCCTACTTGAAAACAAAATCACAGACAAAGCTGAACAAATGAAAAAAGCTTTTGTCGGCTGAACTGCTTTGAACGTATCTGTGCACTGCTTAGTAAAATCAACTTTGGGCAATCGCATCACAACTGCCTCCGTGGCGCAATCGGTTAGCGCGTTCGGCTGTTAACCGAAAGGTTGGTGGTTCGAGTCCACCCGGGGGCGGAACAACTTTTTGATTTTTTTAGCCCTTATATTTGCAAATAATTATTTTTAAAAAAATGTGAATTCTTCTTATTATTTATTGTTGTTCTAATTTTTATTTGCATCCTATTTTTCTTATTATATATTAATTATTGTTATTTTTATTTTATATTTGTAATTTTGTATTATTTATTTTTATTTTCTCTATTATACTTAATATGATTCAATTATGATTTTTTATTCTATTTTAACTTTTATTAACTTCTCGTTGCATAATTACTTTTATTTGTTCTTTCTATTTTTGCATTTGTTTAGTTCGCATGACCAGATGTCAATTACCAGACGCTAAACGAGGTCAATGCAGCAGTTAAATGCACCTTAAGTACTCGTCATAATTGCAAACTGCATGCGCCCAACCGCCACCCCACAGACGTGCAGCCCCACCCCCGCCCCCGCCCACACAGCAACGTCTCTTGTCTAAAAGCTTGCCCTTTGTCTTTGTTTGCAGCGTCGTCCGGCAGATTGTGTTCTCAAGAGAATGCACGACCACGCCTCCTAATAGCTCACATGCCCGCACGCATACAATTAGCTAGGTACATACACACACGCACACATTAAACACACACACACACACAGTCGCAGCTGTGCGTGGCGTAAGCATATTGACCCAGAATCCTTGATAAGGTCGCTCACGCCGACGTTGACCCAATTTCTTTATAGCTCTGCTTATGTAAGGACTCACCCGCAACCCAACCCACTTCGACTTCCCTGGATGGGAGGGGCGAAGGGTTGGCGAACATGTGCAATAATATGTTTATCACGCTTGTGACCAACGCACGAAATTCAATCAAGCTGCACAAATGGAAAAAGCATTTTTCTATACGGACTTTTCTATAAATAGAGCAAGGTTAAAAGCTCGACTAAGAGTTACCGCTTATGTTTGCATAGACAAGACTTGTTTTATTTGCCAGGTTTGTATTTTCCGATAACATTAGAAATCGATAAGTAGAAAGGAAGTAAAAGTCGTATTGTGGCATCGTAATAAGTTATGAAATTCTTAAAACAGTTAGACTATATATTCGTACCCAATGTAGGCATTTACTACATAGGCGAAAGCCATGCCAAAATTAAAAATTAAAAATATTTTGGTCCAAAAATATATTTTAATTAATTTCCTATAAAGTATAGAGAACCTAGGATTGCCAATATATATAAAAGTTTTTCATGATTTTGCCACTCATGCGGGTGAAATTTTTCTTCTCTAAGAACTCTCTTCGCTTCGTGTAAGCTGTTACAAACTTTATGGCCAGTTTGATATACCCTATTGAACACCTATTGGTATATATGTAAGGCATACGAAATTGGCAGATTGCAATCTATTTATTCGACACACAGATGAAAATAGAATTTATTTCTTCTAGTTGTTTTTTTTTCTTGCTGTGTTTTGTTTTTATTACAATTGGCAAAGTTTATTCGCCTTTTGCTGCGGACATGTTGCACTTGCGCTCATTTGCGAAAGATGCCGCCAAATCGGGCAACATGGGGTATGAACATATATGTATTCATATATATTACAGTTTGTCTATCGTATGACTAAACCAACTGTCTGAAAACTTGACTGACTGACTGTCTGACTGACCGACCGAGATGACGGACTGACGTCGTAAACGATGCATTTCCGCTGCGAAAATTGTTGTTGTTTTTATTTATTTTTAGTGAAAAACGAGGGAAACATATATGAATGTATGTATGTATGTATGTACAAAAGAGGACGACTCAAAACTCATCTGCATTGCCAATTGGCGCGCCGCAAAACAGCTGCAATTTATGTATGTGCATTACAATTAGCGAAAGAGTTTCTCAGTTTTTCCACTTCTTTTCTGATTTAACTGCTCTTTTTCTACACTTTTTCAACGGAGTGCAATGAATTGTGGCTGCAATTGCCAAGCAAAATGTATTTTCCTTCGCCGTAAGCTGAATTTAAATTACCAATTAACATCGGCGCAAGTAACTTTCAAGTAAAGCTCATTTAAGCTGACATTTCAGGTGCTTTTTTTCGGATACAATTTTTACACATAACACTAAGCCAAATATAATTGGGAAACACTGACAATTTCTATTTCTCGTATTGTCATTAAATTGAGTTTCTCATTAATAACTTACCAATTTTGCATGCAGTTGAGTTTGTCATTAAGTCCAAAATTGTATTTCCAATGTGTTTGTTTTAATTTGTCACTTTGTTTACGTTTTCTTGGCTAGCCGTTTACAAAAAAAAAAACAAATCTGTAAATAAATTGCAACAACATTTGCTCAATCAATCAATCAAATACATTTTTTGACACTTTAATGTCTATTTGATTTTAAATAATCATCATACAAATGACATTTGACACACTGTGCGCCATTGCACTTTGCTTCAGAGAGGGAGAGAGAGAGAGAGAGAGAGAGAGCGCGCGCGAGAGAGCGACATAGTGGCAACGGGAGCACGTTTGCGGCCAGTGTAAGCAGAATGGGGCTGACTATGCAATTGGGTCTCACTCAAATGGCAACGCCGACTGACCGCCCCCTTTTCCGCCCGCTCACAGCCCCTGCTCCAGAGATAGACACGTGCATTTTTAGCAAAATTATTGCCAGGCGACAAAAAAAAACCAAAGAAAAAGAATAAAAACACACAGCACAGCAAAATGTTTGAATGAAATTTGTTCAATGTGCACGTTAATTTAAGCATTAAAATGCTATTTCTCTTATTTGTTAAACATTACACGCGCCATAATAAGAACGACAACAACAACAAAACGCACACACTGCAGCCTGTCTCTTTCCGCTCTCAATTTTCATGCTCAGGAGAACGCACGAGTAAACAAGCGCCAGCGACTGCATGAGAGTGCCGTGTGGGTGGCAAAAAGGGAGAAAGGTAACGTCACTCGCTGGCAGAAGCAGCACCAGCACCAGCATCGACAACAACAGTTTCTGCTGCACTCAGTTGTGCTCTCAGTTTTGAGTTGGTGGCGCTCTCTCAGAGTAAACAAGCGCCAACAAATGCATGAAATTGTCATATGGGTGGGAAAGGGAGGGCAACGTCGCTCGTCAGCCGCAGCAGCAGCAGCAGCAACAACAAAAGCAATAACACTTGGCACGGCACAGTTTTTGCAGTTGTTTGGAAGTTAACATACATATTTAAATGCATCTGTGTGCATATTGTAACTAACATTACTTCCAAATGTTATCATTGTTGTTATTGTTGTCATTCTTACAGCAGCGTTCACAGAACTTTTCACAAGCAAATTGAACACACAAGCACACACACACACAACAATAAAAAATTCACATGCACGTAAACACGCACGCACACTGAGACAAGGCGCAGGGCATGCGAGTTGTTTTAATTAAACTAAAATTTGTTTCACTTTACGTTTTTTTATGCTGGTATTTCTAGCACAAATTTGTTTCTATTTCTTTCCTCCTTATTTTCTGCACTTTTTCAGCGACATAAACGACGCGCAATGTAATTTTTATTACACGAGAGCCGCACATAAAAACTAAAACTAAAAGGCCGCCGTTGCCGTTAGCCCGTTGCTGCTGCTGCTGCTGCTGCGTTGCTGTCGTACCCAAACGGGCGCGATGCTCTCTTGGCGCTCTTTCGCTCGCTCTCACGCTCTCACTTGTCGTGTCTCTTTTGCGTTTGCGGGGGCGAGTGTGGAGCGCTTGCAATTGTTATTGCTGTGTTGCTTTTGCTTGCGGCGCATGCGCGCTTCTCATTTTTTCTGCTTTGGCAATGCTTTGACGCTGCCTTTGCCTAAGCTGCGCTCAACTTTCGCGCGAACAGCAACACTAAAAACAACAACAGCAACAACACAGACGTGCAGTAGCCAAAGCGGCAGCATTCGGATGCCATCGATATGCACTGTGGTGTGGGGCGTGCATTAAGGAAATTAAAAATAGTGTATGTTATATTTGATTATTTTAAGAGATTTAATGATGCTTTAAGTTACCACATGGGATAATTATTTTATATGAGAACTAGCCGTTTAAATTAGCTTTTAATAGAAAATGTATTTTGATACTGCATAAAATTATTTGCGGCCCAGTGTGCACACATACAGATACAACTTTGGGGCCAGCGTGCGGAACTTTTCAAAAAACTGGTTTTCGACTTGGGCTCATTGTGTGTGCCTGACTGGCTGGTTATTGCTGCTACTGCCGCTGCCGCTGCTGCTGCTGCTGCTGCTGCTGCCGCTTTTGGTTGTGTGTAGTTGTTGTTGCTGGTGGTATTCTTGGTTTCTTTTTCGTTGTGGTTTTTAAGCTCTACTTGTTGTTGCTTATTGTTGTTGTGCTTTTGACTTTGTAACACACTTTTTGTGTTGATTTCGCTGTCGGCGTCGGCGCGACGTCGCTGCTATGTGACTTTTGATTTTAATGCTTCTTTTTTTCTTTAATGGAATTTATGCGAGTATGTATGTCTATACATACATACATATATATACAAAAGTATGTGTGCATGTATGCTTTTGCTCGCTTTGGCTGCTTAGCCGCTCTTGTCCGTCTGTCTGTCTGGACTGCTCACACGCAGAGTGCATTAAGACTATGACGGACAATAAGACGCACACGTGTTTTTGTTGTTTCTGTTGCTGCTGTTGTTGTTGTAGTTGGTGTTGTTGGAGTTGCTGTTTTTTCTTCATTTCGTGGGAATTTGGCAATTTTTAAACTTTATTTTCGGCGCTTCAGTCAAGTGAAAAGGTCAGGTGTTTGAGCCGATGATGGAATCATCAGGATCGTCATAGAAAGTTCCATTTTGTTATACCTGCTGTGGCCTTACTGTTGTTCATTGCATTTACGTGACTTTCTTGGTTGCATGCAAGCAGAACGCACTTAACCTCACTTACTCACACCCACAACTGGCCTGCAATAATCGTCTATTGAACCTATTACCCAAGGGGAATCCAACAAAGCGCCAGAGCCAAACCAATTAAACGACCCTGTGTTAGGCATAAATGCACAAACTAAAGTTCACAACAGTATGTCAAAGGTTATTTGCGGGAAAGAACCAAAAACAATCACAGGTTAGACTTCGGTCTGTAAAAAAGTGAGAAAAGAAAAAGTTTTTGCATTTATAGAGCATGCAACATTTCCTTTGGAGTTAATAGTTACCGAAAATTTCAGTCTTTGTTTTCAAAGATTATTGTTATTAAATAATTCTCACTTTAGTTAAATTGTTATTGAATTTTAATATTTTCCTGCTTTCCAATTATTAAAGATTTTATTATAGACATATTTACCATAATTGCAAATATTCAACCGCTGCCTGCTTACTTTCTCGCTTACCAATTCAGGACATTTGCAATGACTTAAGCCTGATATAACATTTCGCGAAGGCTAAACAGAAGAATGCATTTGGGTTCGCTTTAGGGAAAGGCTATGGGAATGGGAATGGGCGTGGATACCAGGCAACACGCCCCAATTGAATGGCTCAACACGCAAGCGAGTCGCGGCAAACATTTATAAACAGTGGCAACAGCAACAACAAAGGCAATAAAAAAAGCGCAAAGCGCAGCAATGACGAAAATGTAAAAGCAGCGCAACAACAGCAACAACAACAGCGAAAACGGCGACGACAACGACGACGGCAAGTTGAATGACATAAAACATCAACTGACCTTCAACTCTGCGACTGAACCTTAGAAAAAATGAATAATTTTACACTCGAAACAAACACACACATTCACACACACACACACACACACACGCACATGCACATGCAAATGTGAGCGGCGAGCAGCGCATGCAACTTACAGCATTTTACAATGGGCAAGCGGCTAGCCATATAGCTGGGCAGAGCGTAGGAGAGCGAGAGCGAGCGCAAAAACGCCAAAGCACTCAAGCATGGCAGAAAGAAAAAAAAACAATAAAATTTGTAATAGTGTTGCAAGCGCCAAACACACATACCTACGCAAACGGGCTCGTCCCAATGTGCAATGCCCAAATAGCAATGCAAGAGAGAAGTAGAGATAGCGAGAGCGTGAGCGTGAGCGAGCTATATGCTGGCCCCGTACATGACGTAAATTACAGCAAAGCAGAGGCCAGCTTTTGCACTTGGCGAGAGCGCGTAGAGAGCGCGCTCATAGGCTGAGAGCTGAGACTCAACTACAACTACAACTACAACTAGCGAGTAGTTTGGGGCGGCCTATTTAACGTTGCATGTTTATTTTTGGCTCTGGCGGCAGCGACGCAGCAGCGGCAGCAGCAAAATTGCATTCACTCTCGCTTTAGTATTTTGTTGTTGTTGTTGCTGTTCTTGGTATTTTTTTTTGTTTTAGGGCGTTGTACAAGCGGAAGTGAAGCGGGGCGGAGCAATGGCGGTGGCGGCTGCAACAGCGGGTTTTGCTATGTCAGCGGATGCATCATGTGACGACGAGTGGCAGTTGCACGGCAATGTGGAGGGGGAGCGGCGGCTAAGCAGCCAGCATGCTATGTGAAATGTCGTGCATGCCATTTACACCTGTGTAAATGACACAGGTAGGTCACATTTTCTTTTTTTTAAATTTTTTTATTAGCTGGCAATGAGTTTGGGGATTTACAAGAGAGCGCGGTGGGGTGGCTAGGCTCCAAATGCCAAAGAAGTTTGCCAAATAATATAAAATTAGATCGATAGAGTTCTAGTATTTCTTACAGTGCTGCATTCTACAGAAGAGACTTACAGTGCTCACTCACAAAAGAGAACGCATCGGGTTTTCTACGCTTCGATGATTTTCGATCATGAACAAGATGTCAATAGAATGGAATATATAGAATTTAATTGCTTGATAGATAGATTGATTGATTTAATTGGCCCTTTTTAACACAAATATAACTTATTCGAATATGATCTATATATAAAAGTGTCTAGCTACTTTATTTAAAACTGTTTGTCCTGACTGGCTGACTGAATGACTGACTGACTGACTGACTGACTGACTGACTGACTGACTGACTGACTGACTAGTTGAATAACTGAATGACAGTCTGACTGACTAATCGTCGATCAAAGAAGAGCTCAAACCGTAAGAGCTACGAATCTAAAAATTTTACTGTAGTTACCATAATATTATACGCTTAGTATACGCTAAGAATGCGTTTTTGAGCAATTCCACCCGCAAGTGTGGAAAATCGTAAATACCGTTTTTACCGTTTAACATCCAATCTGCTTCAAACTCATTTTCAAAGATCTTTGTTGATTCGCGAAATTCACAGTTCTTGGGTGGAAAATGCGGTTCAAATATTAATCGAGCGAAAGTTCATTTTTCGACCATAAGATTCTCACCATAAGCTTGACATGGGCGGTAATGTTAATGTCTTAGAAGACACTAAAATATAATTGATTCGAGTTTATAATTTCAGAATGTTCGATTTCTAGCATGATTAACATACAATAGCTGAATCTAGTTAAATAAAGTTCAAAAGAGGCCCGTAAATAGTTAGTACTTGAAATATAATTCGAAAAGTATGTATATTCCACAAATAAGATTAAAAGCAAACGTGAATTGCATATTAATTATTTCACATTTCCAAATATTGCTCTTTTGCTTGTAATATCTATCCTAAAGCTACCTGTTAGCTATTGTCAGGGGATTATCGTGAGTGCTCCCCGCTCCCCTCCGACCCTTCGTGTTTACCATTTATTGACATTTTTCCGGCAGACATTTCTTCATGTTTTATGCATGCTGCACACACAGAAATTTGCAAATTCCTCCAATTTTTGATGGCGCACTCAAAGTGTGAACCCCAACTGACCCCATCGCATAGGGTGAGGGAGGAGGGAGGGGAGGGGGGCAAGGGGGCTGCACTGTGTTCACACGCCTGTTAAAAGTTCAAAGCTTTCAAGTCAAGTGCCGTCAAAGTGTGCAAGGCGCACATATCTCCTCCCAGCCCCCCGCCCGCTTTCCAGCAGCACAGCATGTTGTCTCCGTGCAACCCCGAGCTGCACATCCTTGACCCAAACAATGCGCCAATTTGTGGGCCACATGGGCGCCCGATCGAATGTCAGAGCCCAGCGAAGCAAAAAAAAAAACAAAATCTTAAGTGAAAATGCAAAGAAAACTGCGAGTAGTAATACCCTGTACATATTTTGAACTTATTTAGAACTTATTTAACCAGTAAAAATTTGTATTGCAAATGTTGGGTTATAAAAGAAAACCAATGCTAGCTAACAAAAGACAAAAAGGGAATGTTCAAATTAAGTAATGAATACTTGTCAGTAGGTATTCATTAGCTTTCTAACTTCATTACTTGAACTATAAACAAACTACATTCAAAATAAAATGGGCATATTTGTGGCATCCACAAGATGTAGGAATGTCGACAATCTGTCTACCACCTGTTTAATAACTTAGCTCAACTATAATAAACCCTGTTTTAAAGACCCTTTAAAGGGCATTCAGTGCTGCTGGGCGTTGACAATGACCACTGCAGCCGAGTCAGAGATAGGGACAGAGACAAAGAGTTTGAACCAGAAACATGGCCAGAGCCAATGTGAAATGGAAAGGTCTTCCACCTGGCGATAGGCAGCCGACATGTCGGCGACTTTTGGTAGGCAAGGACACGAAGCTCGGCGCGCCTTTTAAACGGAATTGAAAGAAAAATAAATCAATAAATTTCACTCGTGCATTATGAAAACGTAAAACGTTTTCTTAGAGCTGGGCGCCAAGTGTGTGGCTTGCGGTTGCAAATTTCCTTTTCAAAGTTTCACCCAGCTCGCGCCCTCTTTCCCTCTAGGTGTTGGCCAGTTAGCATGTTATCAAATGACGTGCTGAAAAGTTTTTGCATATTTTATGGCCAAGACAGGGGCACCGCATAATAGCGCCTGAAATTTGAAGTGGCACAAAGGAGTTGAGAGCTGGCGTGGCTTAGGCCCTGAGGCGGGTTAGAGAATTGTGTGAATAAACAGCTGTAGCACGCAATATATGCACATAAGAACTTGGCAAATTGTTGGTTTTAGAATTCGAAAATAAACTGTGAATAACACTCAACACACACAATATCTAAATTGAACGACGAGCTGCGCATAATACTTGCCCTGCACAATAAATCACAAGCTTATAATAACAATGTTGGCAAATATAACCTATATTTAACAGCAAAGTTGCCATAACCTGATTTTACTTGAATGATCGCTTTTCCAGATTAGTTATAAAGTTTTTTCTTCTGTTGAACTTAGTCTATTCATTCTTTTACTCACCTCGGAATCAATGCTGCGTTGTCTTTGAAGTTGTTCAACATTTAATACAACTGCGAAAATAAGGAAATAAAAATAGATTAAAATATATTGAAATATATAAAGTATATGAATGTGACCATTTAGCTATGAAAATACACTTAAACAGAAGTATTTAAGACCCTTCCTTATATACATTTAACACTGAAAACTTGTTTTTCTTAAGTTTTGTTTTAGTATATTTGTAAAACTAAAAGAAACGCGGCTTCAACTTTGTCGGCGCCTCTGCTAATGACGTCAATACCACGCTAAAATCACTGAACTTGCATAAATTATCATAGTGTAAAAGTATCTTAAGTGTAAATAGCAAAAAACCCAAATAAAATTAAAACAAACAAAAGCAGCTGGAAACAAACTAAAATTTGAGCAAAAGCAAACAAAACACCAAAACTGAGAACATTTCTAAGCAATTACTGAAAAGCACATAAGAATTACGTCTGATCACTCGGTCCTGTGGCGCAATGGATAACGCGTCTGACTACGGATCAGAAGATTCCAGGTTCGACTCCTGGCAGGATCGTTATTTTTTCTTTTTTTTTAAATTTGTTTTTAATTTTGTAAATTATAAATGCGTGTTTATGTATATTTAAATATTCGAAGTTTTTGAGCTACATTTAAGATAACAGCTGCTCCATGCAATTCATAATTTTTGAAGAGATATATGTGCTTGTAAGTTCGACTTACAAATCTTATCAGCTTAATCTTTTACAATAAAAAATAAATATAATCTTTACAAGTCTATGTTTAGTATACAATCGACCCATTTTCAACCGCCTCCGTGGCGCAATCGGTTAGCGCGTTCGGCTGTTAACCGAAAGGTTGGTGGTTCGAGTCCACCCGGGGGCGATTTCTACTTTTTTGCCTAGCCTTTTCATTTTACAAACTTTTGCCCGATCAGCCGCTGTAACGAACTCGCCAAGGTCATTTATATATATAAAAAAAAAACTCGTCGGTCGGCCCTTTTGCACAGTTTACTGTTTCGGCTGTGCAGCAAGTTGTGGAGCCAGTTTTTTCTTTTCTTCATGCCTCTTGACCAGTTTATGCACTTGAAACTGGCTCCAGACATAATGCCAGACTTATCGCTCGATCGCCCATACAGCAACTTTTGCGATTGCTCAAAGGCATTTCGTCACGCGCGAAAAAAAGGGGGAAATTGCGAATAAATACAGCAAGGGGAACGCACAAAATGGGGCGTTACCTGATGCAGCGGAACTTAAGGGAGCTCTGGAGATCCGCGTAGCCAAGTTTTTGCCTTGGATAAGCAGCAGCATGAATTATAGTAATATTGTACATCAATATTTAGGTAGTTAAAAATAGATAAATATAAAAAGATGTATTTAAAAAATATTTTGAAAAATAATTATGCCCACCAAAAGAACCAATTTTACTCAGTTTGGCATATTTCCCATACCGGGAATTGAACCCGGGCCTTCCGGGTGAGAGCCGGATATCCTAACCACTAGACAATATGGGAGTTGATACCTGGCTTCCCAAAATCGAATTTGGCTGCCAGTGTTGTTAAGTATAGTATTCAATTTTACAAAATACATATAGACAGTATTATTTTCAGCTATATTTAGATAAGAAGCGTTTGTATAATATTTTTGTTTCCCTCTACCCACAACTCGAGCGGTTGTTAGTATGGCAGAAATGTACATTTATATGGCTTACTTTTCCCCCTTCAACCGACCCGAACACTTTAGTTTGCATTAATCAAAAATTTTGCAATGTTTGCGTTTTGTTTGTTGAATTCGTTTAGTTTTTGGTTTTGATTTGCAGTGCATTAACCGCAATTTGCGTTGTCTAAACAAAAAAGTCCAAGTCCATATAGGAAATCTACATTTATATGCACACTTATATGATACGTATTACGTATGTGTTGTTTATGGGGGTATTTTGTTTGTGTGTGTTGTTTTAAGGTTAAGTTCAGTCATTCGCCTCGTTTCATTTTATTTGCATGACAAACAAAAACGGTTTTCATATTTTTCTGTATGTTTCTCGTATATTTCTATATTGTTGTTGTTTGTCGTATTTGCTACTGCTGTTTATTTAGAGCTATGTTTTGCATTCAAATTTATGCATTTTCTAAACGTGCTTTTATTTACATTTGCTCGACGTGCTGTATTTTGGCCGTGTATGCAATCTACCCGCCGGCTATCAATCGTTTGCCATTGATTCTCTTATTTCATTTCAATATTGTACACATTTTTCTCCTCTCCATATAGACATCAGTTTTGTTTTCACAAAACAATGCAGAGCAGTTGTAAGTGCACTTGTTCAGCTCTCAAGGTTAAATTAAAAATAAAAAATAAAATGAAAAATACCATTATAAAATAATCAAAAATAAACTCGCCCAACGTGGGGCTCGAACCCACGACCCTGAGATTAAGAGTCTCATGCTCTACCGACTGAGCTAGCCGGGCTTGATGATCATCATCGATAATTATCTTTACCTGAATTCTATGTTAAGGATATGCCAAATAATTTACAGTTCTTGATATTTTTGGCATACTTGTTGGATTATTGTGTATTAACTAAATAAATTAAATTAGTTTTCCATATTTGAAGAAACTTAGTGAAATATTTAATCTTTTTCTATGCTTCTGATCCTGTCGAACTACATATGAATCCTTGTTAACACAGCTTACATATCTATCTCATAAGCTTTAGCCTTTTTGCTCTTTATCGCATTAGGTAGACACACATGTATCAGGTTTTTTCAGTATTCTCAAGGTTTCGTGAGTACAGGTGTATTTTCAGTGACTTTTGTTACTACGCTGTGTACTTAAGTGACATAAATGTAAATTCCTCAAATTATTCAAACATATTGTGTTTTGTCTTCCATATTCATATATGTATATTTTTAGAGTAACCATGCAGTTTGTTTACCTACACAATTCATATCCAAGATCTATTATATTTATTTTTACTTTCAATAAAATAGCTTGGTAACCAAATTTCTTTGTTTTATTTGAGTTATGTTACTTAATTTCTATTCATTTATATATCATATACAAATTTATTTAGCATTCTATGAGCTTCCATGTTCTGATCATTTTGCCAGGTATACAACAGCCCGGCTAGCTCAGTCGGTAGAGCATGAGACTCTTAATCTCAGGGTCGTGGGTTCGAGCCCCACGTTGGGCGAAAACAACTTTTTTTAATTTTTATTTATATAAATTCTCTCCGAAACATCAGTTGCTTTTTGTTGCTTGTTTTTAATCAAACAACATTTTTGTTTAGCTTATTTTGCGAACCTACCCTAACTTATTTGGCCTTGTCTGCCGCAGACGCTGCTGTTGTAGCCTGTGGCATACACAAACGAGAAAATGGCCACAAAAGAGAGAGGGAGAAGGGAAGAGTATCTATGTAAGCATATGCGTATGTTTGGCTGTTGTGCATGGCATTATGCGTGTCAGGTCTAGACGGAGGTCGCGCTGAGTAGCCGACAACGACAATAAACACAAACAATTTGTCTGCACAAATAAGCTTTGCCATTCATTTGCTTCGTTTTGCCCTTTTATTTCGCTTTTACAATGAAAATAGAAGAGCATGCAAATTTACTGGGAGATACATGTGTACGACTAAGATAACTAAACAGATGAAAATTCAGAAAGATCTTGCAGATTTTTATATATAATGTCAAGAAATTCCCAGTCTTTCGAGATATTTCAGACAGCATTAAGTCAATTTATATAAAAACTTATTTTCATTTATCCTCAATGATTTATTTTTTACTGCAAATATACCTAATAATCCAGTTTTTATTGTCGCATTTAAATATATCTTCTTCGATTTATATTATATTTTTAATCTAAACATTAACGATTAGATTACATGTCCAATTAATATGCCCGACTCTTCTGCACGTAGCGCAACCGAAAAGCCGTCTGCCAGGCTGATTATCTGCCTGGTGTCTGACTGTAAGTCCGTATGTCCCGTTTGTCTCCGCCTCTTTTCGCTTCTTTTGGTCCCATCCCCCCCACACACACAAACACATACAATGTCTGAGGCTTTTTTTCTGTATACATGCATGTATTTTGTTTTGTTTCCTTTCGCACATTGTTTCGTTTTAATATTTTATAGCAAATTACTTGGCCGACGGGGTGGCTGGTTGCCAGCTTGTGTAATCACCCCTTCTCACTCACTCTCTCTCTTTCTCAGCAGGCCAGCACCCCCTCCTTTGTCTGGTTTTAGATTCTGCATTGAGGTAGGCGCGTAATTTTATACATCATTTCCATTAGGAAACAGTAAAATGCACCGCACAATGGGGGCCATCATGGAAACAATTACTAAGCCAGAACTTACTAGACTAGAGGGGTCGACAAGGGAAGAGGAAACTAGCTAATCAAGACTCCTATATATTTGTATAATCCCAAACAAGCGCGCCTATAAATAAAGTTCGCAACTTTAATGCTACACAGCGCCGAAACGCAGAACTCCTACTTTATAGGCACATGCCATGTAGGCAACCGCCAAACATCAAGCCCGGCTAGCTCAGTCGGTAGAGCATGAGACTCTTAATCTCAGGGTCGTGGGTTCGAGCCCCACGTTGGGCGACACTTAATATTTTGTTTTATTCGGATATATAAAGTATGTCAGTTGGTTCAATATCGAAATATTAAAAACTTTCGTAAAAATTTTTAAATATGCTATTTAAGTTTGTCTGCAATTAAGTACACCATTTAGCCGATGCATCCCAACTGGCCCATTAGCTCAGCTGGTTAGAGCGTCGTGCTAATAACGCGAAGGTCGCGGGTTCGATCCCCCCATGGGCCACGTAGCTTTTTATTTTATTTTTGCTGTCATATACTTTTATCTTATTTTAGAAATAATATCAAGCGTTTTTATTATGATTTTCTTATTTATAAAATAATTTTCTTTAGAGATAATCAACTTAAACATAATTTAATATATAAATTTATGTAAATTTTATTTACCAATAGAAATCCCTATTTTATATTATTTCGAATGCTTGAAAGATAATGAAAAAAGAATGTAATATATTTAAGTTAAGATAGAGATATGAAAGTTTAGAGCATTTGCTTAAAAGTCCACTAAAAAAAATTGGACAGTCATTTTCATACATAGAGATTTTTAGTATATTGTGCGTTGTAATTTACAAAAGAAAAAAGGAAAAATTTAACATGGCCCATGGGGGGATCGAACCCGCGGCCTTCGCGTTATTAGCACGACGCTCTAACCAGCTGAGCTAATGGGCCCTGATGTATATGCATTCTTTTGGGCATTACTTATGAAACCAATATAACGAATTAGTTAAAAAAAGGATACCAAGAGCACTAAGCAATTAATATTATGCACCCACTGTATGGTAGTATGATGTCTCGTAATACGTTTACAGGTAAGCATTATTTACAATAGTTTTATTTTAGTAGATTTTGTTGAATATACGGAGTATTAGTATCTGATTTATAAATATATGTATAAAAATAAAAACATCCTGGCCCATGGGGGGATCGAACCCGCGACCTTCGCGTTATTAGCACGACGCTCTAACCAGCTGAGCTAATGGGCCACCTCGACTCCATTGTTTTTGTAGGACCTTCATTACTACAAAAATTTGCTTTTCTGAAAGTGTTTTCCTTTAAAAAATATATAAAAAAAAACCTATGTGTGGCCCATGGGGGGATCGAACCCGCGACCTTCGCGTTATTAGCACGACGCTCTAACCAGCTGAGCTAATGGGCCGCATGATCAACATCAAAAGGCGACCAAACTCAATATCTGGACAAACTAAATGATAACCAATTGCCTACTTACCACTAAAAATCAATGAATGCTAATTTCAGTGTAGCTCCTCAGTGTCTGCCCGCCAGAATGTGTTATAAATGATCTTTTAATAGTATAATTAATTGACCGGATCGATTGATTATGAATCTGCAATGAAATATAGGCATAAAATTAGCTGAAAATTCAGAGAAAAATAATACAAGAAACGAAAATAAACAAAAATTGCATCAATGAAACCCAACGAAAACTAATGAAGAAATAAAAATAAAAGAGCAGCAACAACAACAACAACAAGAACGGCAAAAATTCGAGAAGCAGACTGAAAAATGTATGCCTCGTAGATACAAGCATATGAAATCAAGTGAAGTGAAGTGTGTGGAAGTAGAGCCGACGCAATAAATTTTCTGTGGTGTAGGTTAGGGCAAGCAGCGGGCGCACTGGCTCGCTCGCACACAGGCTCGCACGCCAGCAGGCAGCAGAAACGATAGCGGCAGCGAGAGAGGGAGTAACAGAGGTAGAGAGCGAGAGAGAGAGACAGAAAGGCAGCTGCATGGCCGAGTGCACTAGCAGTAGCGCAGGCAGCGCAGCTGGCACCGACAGTGACAGCGACCGCGGCAGAGAGCTTCAATAGGCCGACGACGCGCCGCGACGGCAGCAACTTGCAGTTTTACAAGAATGAGCGTAGAAACTAGCAGACGGCGCAAAAATAAAGCAGTGTAAAGCAGCAGAGTGTATGTGTGTGTGCGTGTGTGTGTATGCACTGCTGTAAGGGTCGTTGGCGGCGGGCGGCAAGCAGGAACAGCCGACAGGCTGGCATGGTCCGATGTCAGGGGCATGAAGTTGCAATGAAAATGAAATTGCAAGCGGGAACCTAGACACAGCCCCGCAAACACATTAGTATGTATCTGATCTGTGCGCCTATGTGTGTGTGTCCGTGTTATATTTAGTTACTTGTGTCTGGTTCTTACTGCATGCTTTGTGGCAATTTTAGATATGTATCTGCAAGATACATTCGCAAAAGCAGACAAACTTCTGGCCCAAGCACCAAGCACAATTTTCTCTCCGTTGCGCTATTTTCGCTTTCAACGAAGCTGCAACAGCCCAAAATGGTTGACGCTTTTAATGCTCCAGACAAGTTTTTCGATTGAGCAGGTTAATGGGGCTCTCCAGATACATAGGGCTCAACTAAACATGTTTATCTGTTATACATTGATATCTTATATACTTGGATAGTCTAAGAAGGACAGTACAGTGAAAATCTTTCAAGCGGACACCTGCGTTTCCAGTTATTGTCTCACATATGAACATTGAGATCTTTCCTACTTGAATAGTCTAAGATACAAGTATTTCTTACATCTTTAACATACTTATGCATAAATGAGAGATAGAATTAAAAGAAAGTTGAACAATTTTTCTATTTTGTTTCGGAAAATCGTAAAGTTTTCTTTGATATATATTATTAAAGTAGTTTTCCTATTGTCACATATTTCTTTATAAATAAGAGATAAATAAGAAAGTAAATCCGTCCATTTCTCGAGAAATTATAAGATTTTGTTTGATTTCAAAGGCGTTTTCATTCTTTGATAAATGTTTCCCACGGAATAGTTATTATACATGAAAAGAAAGAGACTTTTGGGTTACAAAATTAATGTCTGAATTCTGTCGAAATAGATTACGCCACGCTGAGAGCACTACACAAATTGGAGGGCTTATGGAGATGTCTAAAAGAACTGTCCGTTAAGAGAGCTTTCCGTTTGATAATGATATCTTATACTTAGGAACTTTAAGAAGAAGACACTTTTAAATGCTTTAAGCAAGGTATCTTTAAAATAGACTTGTAAAAGGGTTCTTTTAGATAAAGCGCAAAATTTTCTATTCTTAACACAATTAGAAAAAGAGAAACTAAGAAATTAGAAAATTAATATTCAATATTAAAAAAATCTTATAGATTGCAGTATAGAGAACTTATTTACTGCGTTTCTTAACCTTTGCCTGCTTGGTATAATATACATATATTTCGCGAGTTCTTCAAGTTCGTCAAATGAAATTTACCGGAATTGCAAATCTGTATTTTCTAGTGCCTGGCATCACATTGACTTTTTACATTCATGTATTTTTCATTCAATGAACATGGATTTCTGTGTATGCATATGGATTTACTCTATTCAATCAATCTATCTATTCCTATAACTTATGCCACTTGACATACATTTACATATATTCACATACGTAGATACTTGAGTAGACGCAATTTTATATAAAAAATCCAAACACAACTTGTATATTATTCTGATTTGCTCCAAGTTGAAATTTTTAGTGAAAAAAACTAGGGAAAAATAAATTGTTGTTAGAAGTAGTTGTCTTTTATTTGTCCCTGCGTGGAAGTTGAAAACCTTTCATATCGGAAACTTTTCCTGTTCTTCTGTTGTTATTGGTTGTACTTATTATAAGATATAAATTTAACTTTAAATGAAAAGTTAAGTAAACTTTAGCTAACTAATTAGAAACTAGTTTTAAGCATGTCTTTTAACTCTCTTTCACAGAACTGACTGAAATTTGAATTTGGATCAAAGAACTATATAAAAGTTGTATGAATAAAGATCTATATATGCACATAAGTCCATATATAAGCTGGTATAGGGTATTCATGTTTTGAAAAACAAGTTTTTGCTGTTGTTTTATTTTTTCCGTTTTTATTGTACCGAGCACCGGAAGAGTTCTGCATGTAAATGTGTTGGAGGAAGTTTTCTGTTTAACTTTTCTTCTGTTGAAGTATAAAACTTAAAAACATGTATATGTATAGGTATGTGTATGTAAGGTGTATGTAATTTAAACTATGGCAATTTTGCAGTGTTTGCAATGTAGGTGTGCGAGGGGTGAAGCAGAGAGAGGGAGAGAGAGAGAGAGAGGAAGGGGCGGCACACAATGCTAGACATCAAGATATGTACAGACGCCGCGGACGCCGTCGTTTGTGGGCCGGCACGTTTGTCAAAAGGGAAGTCAACAATTCTGCCACAGACTATTTTTATGTGCTACGGCGTTTTGTTGTGCGGCAGCAGGCAAAACAAGTCGCCAAACGAGTTAACGGCGGCCGGAGAAGCAAAGATGGAGATGCCGACTAAAAGAGTGACAGAGAGAGGGAGAGCGGTTGCGGCGGAGGCGGCGGCAGCAGGTCGCTTGGCGCTTTTCGCTGCCAGTGTGGAGGCCTACAAACACATATACTCACACACACTCATGCACATGCACTCATACATGCACACGTTTAGCGCCAAAGCAGCAGCAGCGTGACCGTCTCATAGACGCAGGCAGCGGGAGAGATCCACAGACACACACACACACAGCCAAATAAACATATCATAACATATACACATACACCAGCGTGCATACATATGTAAATGGAGAAACGGCAGCTAAACAAACAGCAAAAACAACAGCAACAACAACAAAGAACGGCGTCTGCTTTAGCCCTAGCCCCAATCTTCGAGCTTTTCGCTTTTCGCTTTTACGCCTTGCTTCTCGTACTCATTCTTGTTCTTGTTCAATTTCGTTTCCATTCGTTTCGTTTCATTTGATTTGGTTTTTGGGCTTTGACGCTGCTTGGCCGAGGCAGAAGCAGACGATGAAAACAAAAAAGTATGTGAAAAAACAGAATAGGCAAACGCAAAGAAGCGCCAGAATAAGTAGGAAAAGAAGAAGAACCAGCAGCAGCAGCTCGTATACATTTTGACAGCTGCGCAAGGGGGCAGCGTGGGGCAGAGGCTGTATGGCTGTATTGTCGGCATTTTAGCTTTACTCACCGTAATAACTGCATCTAGTTACATTTATAACTCTCATTTGCATTAATTATAATTTTCTATTTATTATTGCACACGCACTCACAATACACAGTATAAGCACACACACACACGCACTCTTTTCTACTTTTCTCTTTTTGTTATAAACAATTTGTTGTATGTATGTATGTATTTCTTTTATATTTTGTTGCTCAGAGATTCTTCTTTTACTTTATTTATGTTTCGCACTTGCTTACGTCGCGCGCACGTACAACTTTTTAGCGTCCGTTATACGTCGTTTACATTTGCGTTGCCACTGAACTGCACACTGTGAGCGCCAATGAGAGACTGAAACCAATATTCGTGGTCGACGCCAGCAGCTGCGGCCTCTGCTGCAGTCTGCAGACACTGCGACATCGCTGTGGCGACTGCGGGAGAGCAACTGCGCTGCCATGGGGGGCGCGTTTAATTAACATGTATTTGCTCATAGAGTAATATGTGAGCGTTATGAATAAAAGATTAATGAATTAATATAGTTACCCATTATACTATTCTTATAAATATATATACATACTTATATATTTATACATATACATATATATATATATATACATATATATATTTTTTATTGTACCCCACTAGGTGGGCACCTCTGGTTGCCACTGCTTGATTCGACTGCTTGTGGGGCTACTTTAATTGAATACGTACATGTTGCTCTGCTTAAGTTGAATACGGCTTTTATGCTGCTTTCTCACAATCGGGTCCTGTGGCGCAATGGATAACGCGTCTGACTACGGATCAGAAGATTCCAGGTTCGACTCCTGGCAGGATCGCACTTTTTTCTAGGTTATTATAAATAATATTTTAACTATTTATATTAATTATTATATACCCATTCATATAATTTAACTTTATGCATATGTTTATAGCTAATCACTATTTATCGTACGTCTTTCTGTCAACAATTTAGTTAGTGTGTCACTTACTATTCCAACGAACTGCTTGCCAAAGTGTGTTTTTGATGCCCCGCAATCATGTGGTCCTGTGGCGCAATGGATAACGCGTCTGACTACGGATCAGAAGATTCCAGGTTCGACTCCTGGCAGGATCGATATTTTTCTTTTTCCTTTCATTGATCTTTTATATTTTAATAATACTCCAAATGCTACTTATAAAGAAAATTCACTTAATATGCTTGAAAACGTAAAGTAAAGCAAAAAATTATAAGGACGATGATATATATATATCGTGAGTATTTTTGCACAGATTTGCTTTTGTTTATTTTTTACCCAGAGAAAACCATTTGTATAATTAATATAAACAGCCAAAATATAAGTTAATACTCTATTCGTTTGAAATACGGGTGTTTTTAATAACGGAGACAATATATTGTGTTATTTGCTAAAGCAATCACCGCTTCCCATATGGTCTAGTGGCTAGGATATCTGGCTTTCACCCAGAAGGCCCGGGTTCGATTCCCGGTATGGGAAAATACATTTTTATTTTCTTTTTTCATTTCAATACCAAAGAAAAACGCGTTGACAATTACAGACTTGGGTGATCGACGTGCATAAAAATATGAGCTCTCCAGCTAATATTCTTTTATCCGATTTCCATGCTGCATCTGCCTCGCAGACAATTGCAAATATCACAAATGCGTTGCACATTCTTCGATAACAACTTTTTGCTATTATGCAAATCACAGTGGGTAAAAACTCATTTGCTGCACACACGAGCACATACAAGTCCTTCAAAGGGAATCATTTCGATGTCACCTTAAATGCCCTTGGCGTGCAATTGTATGCACAGCTGGTGTTTCCCCATTCGCTCTACGCCCCATTCTAAAAAAACTTTCGACGTTTCCGCTGTTTAGCATAAAGCGACATATAATCCACAAACTTCACACGACGTCACTTGATTTGATTTTTTTATCCACCGCAGGAACTGCACTTTGTCATTGAGAGCTGCTTCTCCTGCTACTGGACACTCCCTATTCAACTGCATTATACTTAATAAAAATAGTTAAGTAGCATTTGTTGCACGTATCCACTTTCAATAATCTTGAGACACGTACTGGAGGTTTAAAAAGTCTTGAGGTTGTGTGGTAAGTGAACAATTCTTAAAAAATTTTAAAACTAAAAATAAAATGCGATCCTGCCAGGAGTCGAACCTGGAATCTTCTGATCCGTAGTCAGACGCGTTATCCATTGCGCCACAGGACCCATGTGATAATTTTGCCAAAAGCTCAATAAGAAGCGTAAGCTTGAAAGAGTCGAGCTTTTATAATTAAATTATGTTCTTATGAAGTTCAATATGACAATTCTATATGATTACACATAATATTTTGAGCATCCAAAGGGTTACACACGTTAGGGAACAATTTCATATGTTAGAAAAAGTCTAGCAATTTTCATTGAGTATACGTTAAAAAACAACGTGTCTTCAAAATATGACACATATAACAACTTTAAGTGTACTTTTAGTGGATTTGTGTTGTTTTTTTTTTAGAACAAATAATTATTCATAAAAAGTGAATTATAAAAATAATGAACTTTAAAATGTATTCGATCCTGCCAGGAGTCGAACCTGGAATCTTCTGATCCGTAGTCAGACGCGTTATCCATTGCGCCACAGGACCACATGTGCTCGTAGACGTCATAATCTCTTTAAGAGTGCCTAGCAATGGCGTCTTAATGTCGTCAACTGCATTACCGATAGCGTACAAGCAGTTTACTGACGAATAGTTGAACACGCAGATTAAAACTGCTTTCAATTAATAACATTTAGTTCGCGTTAAAATATTGTACGCTTAAGTTAAGCTTTGCCGTTGCGATAATCATCTCCCATATTGTCTAGTGGTTAGGATATCCGGCTCTCACCCGGAAGGCCCGGGTTCAATTCCCGGTATGGGAAGAACAGTGGAAAATTTTTTTATAACATTTTATTTTGCTACTTTTTAATATGTTAGCATTTAACAGCTATTGTTGCTGGATTGTTAAGCATGAATTGGGTTTTATTTATTAATTTAGACTATATATTAGAAATTTACATTTTCACGGTCAGAATGGCAGAAAGACCTGTACATATTGCGTCGACTTTTAATGCAAATCTCGAATTTTAAAGAGTTGCGCACATTTGTTTCGTTCGCGGCAGAAAAACACGAGTGTATATTTTGTCTAGTCATCGAGTGTAGGCAAATATATTTACTTGCAATGTTCGGCAACTAAGTTTGTTATCAAACGGAAAATAAACCAAGTGAGAATGACTAGGCGATCGTCGTGTTTTCGTGAAAATAAAAGCTTCGGCAAGAGCAATTCCGAAAACAGTGACTGCGTGTAGTCGACATGTTAAACATGGCTACAGAACTTTTACTCCTGATCGCCACATTGGCCATTGTTTTCTACATATGGCAGCGACGCGTATATAGCTATTGGCAGCGATCGGGTGTAAAGCAAATCGAACCGTCGCCAATATTTGGAAATGCCCGAAGTATACTCACCGGGCGAGTGGCTTTCTTCGAGCAGATCCGTTTGCTGCACACGACGAAAGGTTTCGAAAATGAGCCGTTTGTCGGGGTGTATCTACTGCATCGTCCAGCTCTTATCATTAGGGATCTGGATCTGATTAAAACGGTGATGATCAAAAAATTTAGCTACTTTACAAATCGTGCGCTACAAACCGATCCGCATCGCGATCCGCTGGGCAACAACAATCTGTTCTTTGTACGCAACCCGGACTGGAAGGAGCTGCGCAATAAAATCTCGCCCGTGTTCACCAGCGGCAAGATCAAGCAAATGTATCCTTTGATGGTGGAGGTGAGTGCTAGAGGCTTAAGTTTTTTGGATCTGAAATTCATTTAAGTTATGAACCGCAGATCGGCAAGAATCTTGAAATGAATCTGGCAGAACTACCCGCTGATTCTCTGATAAGCATTAAAAGTATTTGCTCGCGTTTCACCACGGATCTTATAGCGACCATCGCTTTTGGACTGAAAGCCAATGCGCTGGGCGATATAAAGAGCGAATTTTATAAATACAACAAGTCCATTTTCGACATCAACTTCAGCCGCGGCATCGACTTTACCATTATCTTCATGCTGCCCATGTTGGCATCGTTGGCCCGCGTTACAGTCTTCTCCAAAAAAGCATCCAATTTCATGCGCCGCAGCATCAGCTATGTTCTGGCAGAGCGCGAGAAATCGGGTTTGCGACGCAACGATCTGATTGACATATTGTTGGCGATGAAGCGAGAGGCAGCTGCCCAGCCCGATAAGACAGATAATAGGGCCAAGGATCTGGACTATCTTGTGGCACAGGCGGCAATCTTCCAGACCGCAGGCTACGAGACCAGCTCCTCGACCATGACCATGACGTTGTTCGAGTTTGCCCATCATCCTGAGATACAGGAGCGTTTGCGTCGTGAAATAAAGGATTACTTTGGTACAGAGGATCACATTGATTACGATCGCATTCAGGAGATGCCCTATCTGACTCAGGTGGTGAATGAGACCCTACGCAAGTATCCCATTGTTGGTTATGCCGAACGCGAATGCACCCAACCCGTGTCTGGAGAACGCTTTACTCTGGCACCCTATTCCGATCTGGAACTGCCCACTGGCCTACCGATCTATATTTCCAGCATAGGCATACATCGTGATGAGAAGGTCAGTTATGTTCTTGTTGAAACATAGTTTAAAACCTGCTTCAAACCTTATGCAAAACTGTAAAACCGGGTTTTATTTGTAACCCATATTTGGATCAACCTATTTCAAACCGGTTGTAAAACTTTTTGAAACCTGATTTAAAGAAGGTTTTATTCTGTTTTAAACCTAATTTAAACCTGCTTTGAACCTGTTTAAGCATGCTTTAAAGCTGCTATCTTAAACGTCTTTTTAAACTCCATTCAAACGACTTTTAAAACTCTTTAAACCTAGCTTAAACCTATCTTAAACGACTTTTAAAAGCTCCTTTTTACACGTTTTTAGTACTGGCCAGAACCGGAAAAATATAATCCTGACCGTTTTGCGCCCGAGAACCGTGATTCTCTGAATATGGATGCGTATATGCCCTTCGGCGTTGGGCCACGCAGTTGCATTGGGATGCGCCTTGGCCTACTCCAGGCCAAATTTGGGCTGGTTCATTTACTGCGCAATTATCGGGTGGTCAAGTGCGACAAAACCCCCAAGACTATTCGATTTGCCAACTTTAGTGCTGTGATGACACCAAAGGATGAAATTTTCTTACAACTGCAACGTGCTTAGGATGAAAGAGACTAAAGTTGAATTCCACAATTGGTCTCAGTTTTCAGCCTGAAAAATGTATATAAACTTAAAATAAAATTGTTAAAAATATGAACTTCAGCAAAATATAAAAAGTTTGTTAATTTAAACGAGGAAGAAAGGCTACCTTCGGCACGCCGAAGATCTAATACCCTTGCAACCTTTTAATGCCGAGAAAATGGTTAATGCCTAGCTTGGTGAAGGTATCTTGATAAACAAAAAAGGCTTTTAATCAAAAACCTAGTTTTCGACCGATCGTTCCTATGGCAGCTATATGATATAGTGGTCCGATCTTAAAAGGATTTTGCATATATATGAGGAGCTTAGTAAAACTAATAAATGCCGAGTTTGGTCAAGATAACTTGAAACACAAAATGTTTTTTCATACAAAAACTTAATTTTCGACCGATCTTTCCTATGGCAGCTATATGATATAGTAGTCAGATCCAGCTGGTTTTGACATATTTGCTGCGTGCAACAGAAAAAGGGACTTCTGCAAAGTTTCATTAAGATAGCTTTAAAACTGAGAGACTAGTTCGCATAGAAACAGACAGCCGGACAGACGGACAGACGGACATGGCTATATCGACTCGACTGTTGATGCTGATCAAGAATATATATACTTTATGGGGTCGGAGATGTCTCCTTCTATGCGTTACACATTTCACGACAAAATTATAATACCCTCTGCAAGGGTATAAAAAAAGATAAATACAGGTTAGAAATTTGTTCACAGGGAACAGAAATTATTTTTGCAAACGCAAATCAGCAAAAAACCGATTTAACAATCAGCGAGAAGATGGAAAAGTTCTCGAGTAGCATGCTCCAAAAGATAAAGTGTATATAGGGTATACGTAGTGTATATCAAAATGAGATGAAATTAAATTTCATTCAAATGCATTTCCATTAAATAAATGTCTATCTCGCTTAAAGCTAAAAGCTGCCCACTTATTTTGCATAACTTGTTGTACAAATAATCGTCAGGCTTTATTAGCTTTTAATTAATGATATGTGTACAGTTTAGTCTCGATTGTTGGGCTACACTTCGCGAAAAAACGTTCTAGTTAATAATCTAATTGAAAATCTAATCTAGTATTCAAGATATCGAGGATTCAATTTGAGTTTATGAATGCACGATTCTTGAGTCTTGAATCTTCTTGAATCGGGTTACATTCAAGTTTCTGGGTACTTAAGAGCTTCAGGTTACATTCAAATTTCAGATCAAAACTTTCCAACATTAAAGAATTTAAATATTAAAGAAAGAAGTTCTCAAGTTAAAGTGTAACAGCTGAAGGTTAGGCAAGCTCAACTTTTGTTAGATTTAAAAAAGGTTTCCTTTGTTTTGTCTACAGATCTTTTGTGAGTGCACAAGGCACATGGCAAATATTGCAAGGCAGATTACTTAATCAATCAAATGCGCTCAATGACAGGCCAAACAATTGGATTTACTTCAACATTTCTGCCATTTAACCTTGCCCCCGCCTCAACCCCAACCCCGCAAGCAAAGCCAAGCCAGTTGCGGCGACTCGTGCGTGACATGCCAAGGATGCCCCGTGGACAATTATCCTTCAGCTTAAGCTGCTGGCAACCTCGAGATGTAGCAAATGTGTCATAATGGGGCGGGGGGCAGCACAGTTGCAACAGTTGCTTGCAACAATTGCGGTTGCCGCAAAAAAGTTTTTGCTCAACAAAATGACGCTGTAAAATGCATTCCCGGCAACAGCTGAGAGTCCTTGTAATATCCATGTACAGACTTGGTTGTTGTTGTTGTTGTTGTTGCTGTTGTTGCTGTTGTTGTTGTTGTTGTTGTTGTTGCTTTATTACACACACTTTGAAGCTGGAGCACTTAACGCACTTAATACAATTGTCAATTTACTCAGCGCAATGTCGCAAAAGCGCTTAAAAAGCGGCACGAGTGCGTTGTTGCAAGTGTGGAGGGACTCAGTTGTATCTTAATCACGTAATGCGCCTCATAACGTGGCTAATTACAAATGCATCGCATTCGTATCATTAGCTACTTTGTACTGTGTCTAGCAGAACGCATATTTAGCATGCAAAAAGGCGTCTTTCGGTCATAATAAATATCATTCGTATAGCTTAATTATATTGCGAGTGCTTATCAAGCTCTAGCGTGACCTTGACTCATTAAATCAAAAGAAGAAGAAGAGAGTGTTTAGTTTATTAAATTTGTTTTGTTTTTTTTTGTTCTTATGGAATGTTTATTGAAAGACTATCCCAAATCATATAATATGTATTTTCTTGCATATTTAGTATAATACGTTTTCTTATACGCAACGTCATATATAATTGATATGTGAGTTTTTGTATGTAAGAAATGTGAACACAATGCAACTTATTATTAGTTATTAGTTGCTTTTATGTACTAATTGTTGTCATTTTTTACTTATTTTTATAGATTTTAACTGATTTTCATTATTATTTAATGCTTGGTTTGGCTGACGCTTGGCTGGCTGGCTATACGTAAACTTTATAAACTGCTTCTCTCCGAATTCAAATGTTATTAAAATTCTCAACTGACTATTCTTGAGTTTCAGATACATAGTTCATGCTTTAGCCATTCGACTTCCGCCAACGACCATACCACGCTGAATACATCGGTTCTCGTCCGATCACCGAAATTAAGCAGCGTCGGGCGCGGTTAGTACTTAGATGGGGGACCGCTTGGGAACACCGCGTGTTGTTGGCATCGGTTCATAGCCTCTTTTTTTATATATCTCAAGTAAATTATGTTTCTTTACTGTACCTGTATTGAATAACTTGCATATTATTATAAGTATCTTTTCATCGTTTCGTTTATCTTATCTATTATGTTTGGTTCTTTTATTAATTATTTAATTAATCTCTACCTAAGACCAAATGAAATTTTATAAATAACAATATTTTCTAAGCTGTTTCAAATAAAAAGCAATACTCGATTTGAAAGGCTTTTCAAATTCAGACTGTTTTGTAAACTAAACTTCTCTTACTTCAGTTTCCCCAAATCGTTCTTGAGTTCCTTCTTCTATCTCTTTTTCTCTCTGTGACAATATTTGCCTTGTGAATTTTGCAACTTTCGCAACGACATCAAAATCAACGTGAAAAAATGCGAAATGACATAAAATTAAATGATATACTGCATTTAAGCCAATTTACAGTTGACTTGTTTTCACAGGGGGGTGTGGATGGGCGGATGGGGGATTGGGGAGGAGCTGCAACCCAAGCGTACGCAACAGCTTGCAATGACTTTGCACTGACCTTGTCGGGCGAAAGGGCCGCAACTGCAGAAACCAAATACGAAATGCGAAATACGAAATACATTTCCCGATTCAACTTATTCTCCCCATGTGCGATTGAAAACTGCGCGTAAGTCGCACGCGATGCATATACCCGTTACCAATGGCAAGCTGTAAAAGGGGTATGATGTGCCTGAACACAGGTTTGCAAATGCTTGTCTATAAAGTTAATCATTTTACGAAAACGGCTATTTATCTCGGCAAGTAAAGTCAAATGTCAACTTGAGCCAAATTTGCTGTCCAACAAAGTTTCAAACACAAACTTGATGAAACTTAGTTTGTTTGGAAATTATTTGAGATTTTTATTGAATTATTTAACAATTTTAAATTTTTATGTTTTTTTGATATTTAGGTATTCGATATGTGTGAAATTTTCTATAATTTACATCATTTATTTGTTTGTTAACTTTTTGTATTCTTTTTCTTCAAAAATTTTAAGCAGAATTAAGAAAATATTTCACTTAATTGAAGTTCTTTCTAAATTTGCATTCCATTTAATATATATATATAATATGTATCTTAAAGATATATATTCCAAAAAATATATACTTTTAATATAATTTTTATTGCTATTGAAATGTTTTTATTTATATATATATTTATTGTTATTTACATTTATTTATATTAACTTATTTACTTATTTATTTACATTTATGTATTCATATTTCCTTATTTTGGACTAAGTCTACATCTCGCAGTATACTTTAGCCCTGACTAAGGGGTAACTTATAGTCGATGCCTGCAGCGATTCTATCTATTTAGTATCTAACTTTTGTTACCTTCACGCATCTTTGGACTTTTTCATTTTTATTGAATTGCATTGGCAAAGCCATCGAACAACAAAATCCACTCAACGATAGCTACTTAAAGTTGTTGTAGTAAGTTTTTGGGTGCGGATGCGGCACCTGCAGCAAAATGCGCATAACCGGACGGCTGGCCATTAGTTTTAATTAGCCCCACTGTGCACAGTGGATGCCATTCCGCTAGATTAGCCATCATAAAAGCAAAACTGCGACTGAAACTCAGATAAAGCTTCGCCTTGAGCAGAAATTGCATGCAAATTGACATAAAATTAATAAACACGCAAATTGCATCGTTTTCGGGTAAACCAAAGCAATGGGTGGGGAGGTGCGTGGGCGGGGGGAGAGGACAGCATTATTCTAATTAGCTGGAAACTTTACCCCAGAACCTTGTGCTACATCAAGAATTTGTTAATTAAACGGAGGGCGAACCACGCTAATGTCTCCAGCTTTGACGGGACATTGACTAAGAACAAAACCAAAAGAAATAATAACATAAAAGTGCGATAAAATCTTAATGAAACATTGGATTTTGTTGCACTGATTTGGCAAAGTAACTTCTCAGGCGAGGGAACGCAGGGTCAGGGTCTTAGGAATGCAAACTAAATGAGTGGCGATTGCTTAAGAACAGGGACAAAACAGAAAGTTTCTTAATAAAATTATTCAATTTCTATATGGCTGGGGATACAAATTAAAACTTGCTTTTGATATTATTTCATAGTAGTAGTTAAGGCAGTTAATACAATATTTTGATATTGAATGAATTCTTTCAAACAAGCAATGCAATTGCTTACATTATCAAATATCGCAAGAATTCACAATTGCTTATTCACCAATTCCAGATACAAGTTCATGCTTTAGCCATTCGACTTTCGCCAACGACCATACCACGCTGAATACATCGGTTCTCGTCCGATCACCGAAATTAAGCAGCGTCGGGCGCGGTTAGTACTTAGATGGGGGACCGCTTGGGAACACCGCGTGTTGTTGGCATCGGATTTTATCAAGTTTTTGTTATTTTTAACATTATTTTAAATTTCGGTTTATACGAATTGATATCAGTATTATCCTTACGACTTATTTTGATTTTTTTCACGGAAAGTCCTGGCGGGCAGTTTGTAAAAGCCTTGTGCAGCAGCTATTGGGGCAACATTTGTAATTCTTTGCAGCCTTGTGCGGCAAGGTTAACTAGGGGCACGAAACAAATGGAATAAACGGTATTAAGCATTGCTGGGGCCACAGGCAATTGTGAGCATAAGATGAATTTCCACGCTATAAAATGAAAGCTAAGCATTGGCTTAGCTATTCACGACCTTCGTTTAACGTGCTGCGAAAATGGCCACCAGGCAGAATGACACCAACAGCCACAACTTCTCCTTTCCCAACCCCAGTTTTTCGCATAAATTAAGTGCAAGCAGCAGCAACAGCAGCCATTGGCCCTTAGCCTTAGAGACCTCGCTCGAGCCCTCGCCCAAGCTCCTGGACGCATGGCGCATTTATTCTGCGTGACTTTTGTTGTCAGTTTTAGTCCCCCTTTCAACCCGTCCATCCCTGTTGCTGTTGTCTTTGTTGATGCTGTCGTTCGCGTACTTTGCTCTCAGCTTCCTGCTGCAGTAGCCAATTTAATTGCAATTTTTCCTGCACCCAGCGCCAAAGACAAATAACCAAAGCTAATAGATCATGTCATCTTGTCAACAAGTTTTACAATCTAATTGCGCACATTCAACAAGAGCGCACAGCCACGCTTAATTTGTACTGCAAATGAAGGAAAATTAGATTCTTTTATATACTTATATAAATAGTTTGTAGTTTTATACGGAATTCTCTTCTATTTATTAATAAAGTATTTTTCTTTTTATTCTTTCATTTATTAATTTTTATGGTTTTACTTACAGATCTCTTGGCTGAATCCTTGAATATATTTGGTGATCTAGCTACCATGTGCCCGGCTAGCTCAGTCGGTAGAGCATGAGACTCTTAATCTCAGGGTCGTGGGTTCGAGCCCCACGTTGGGCGAAATCTAATTTTTTATTTGTCTTTTACCTATTTTAGTTCAATTTAATAAAAAATAATTAAATACTTTACCATTTAATTTATAAAAGCTTTTTTAATAATGCAATAAAAAGAAGACTTTAACGATCCTGCCAGGAGTCGAACCTGGAATCTTCTGATCCGTAGTCAGACGCGTTATCCATTGCGCCACAGGACCGATGTGTTAGACGTTGCCAAAGTAGCATGTTGTTTATTTTAGACACTTTCTACCTTATATTTAAGAACATTTTTTTGTATATTTAAAAATATTTCTCAGGCATTGCGGAGATCCATGCGTTTACTGATTCGATATGATGAAGTTATTCATGAAGAGAATATTGAATATTTATGAAGAGAATATAGAATATTCATGAATTGAATATTATAAACAGCTATTCAAATATTGAAATTATAATCATTTGAGTAAATAGTTCTTTTCTATAAAATTAATTAAAAATACTTTAAGCATATTTTTTAGTCCTTTTTACTTCTGAGTTGCTTTAAAACTGTTCTAGAACTTCTTATTTAAATTATTTTATTTCTTTAATTGCATGCAAGGTCAACTTTTTTGACTTCATTAATACAAAAGATACTTTCCAACATATTTTCTATCTATACTTTAGATATTAGATAAATAAGATTTAAGCATTTTAGCTTTTAAGCTTGCAAACTTTGCCGAAACACTTGCCCGCTGGCAAGACCTTGTAAACAAATAGTCGAGCAAGTAACTTTTATGCTGTCTTGCCAAATGCAAATGGCATGCCATTCAAAGAAACAGAAATCATATTATCCATACGCCCCGTACAGCACGCACACACACACACACACGCAGCTGCAGCAGCAGCAGCAGCAATTTTTGATTTTATATCTTGTTGGAACCCTCGAAAGGGAAAAAACGCAGCGATCTGTGCTTGCACATTTCGTTCTTGCTGTCCAATCCCAAAGGGACTCGTAAACACTTTGGCCAGCACGCAAAAAAAAAAATAGATGTGAGTAGAAAAGGAAATGCACATCGAGCGGGGGCGAAAGCTAGAGCCAAAAGAGGGTGCACCCTAATACACTAGCTATGGCAATTGCCAATCCTTGACCCGTCATAACAACACCCCTCATCCCCTCCCCCCTGCCTAAACTCTGCTGCTGCTCTGACAGCACAGTTAAATGAGATATGCTTTTTACATTTTTTCGATAAATTTCGTGGCACCCCTGCTCTAAAGCACTGGGATAACATTATTAGCGCTGAATTTTTGCCATAAAAATGGCAAACGGATTTACGCAACGCTTAAAATTGAGATTTACTGTAAGCAAAATTTATGGCAAATGACATGAGAAAAAGGAAAAATAACTTCAAAATTGAAACCCCCGGAGCAAATGCAACAAATTTAAGGGACAAAAGTACTTAGATTTCGAGCTTATCAAATGACATTGATGAATGCACCAGGCAATTAGCTGCAACCTCTCCGTTTGGCTCTATAAAAGGGCAGACAATGCATTTCTCGTCTCACAAAATGAAGTCTCTAGGTCTCGGTCTACTCTGCTCCCTGCTGTGCACACTGGCAAGGGCTCAAGAGCTGGAGCCACAAGCTGAAGGTATCGAAAATGAATTGCAGCCGTTGCCTATTTTTTATCAAACGGATGACTTCGCTATAGCAACAACTTTGAAGGTAACAAAAAAAAATGAACAAAAAGTGTGTTGATAGGATAATAAAAAACTTAAATTCAAATTAATTTCTAGCTGAATTGGTTCCAAGCTGAAGCCGCTTGTGCTGCACTGGGCTGGACCTTGGTCAGTTTGGAAACCCAAGCCAAGCACAGCCAAGTTTTCAACTTTATGCTCAAGTCGGGCCAATTGCGATCTTTCAACGAACCAGTTTGGACCTCCGGCACAAATCTGGCCAACACTAATAAATGGAGCTGGTTCAGCACTGGTTCCGCATTCAAGTATCGCAATTTCCAAAATCAACCTCCTAATTCATTTCGCTGCGTTGGCCTACATGCTGTTACCGGTTACTGGATTCCTGAAGATTGCAATGCGAGACGCCACTTTGTGTGCGAGCCACGTTGCTAATAAAATACTTCCAAAATATCTATAATATATATTAATAAAAATTTCTGATTGCAATAAAAACTACATTTTTATATTAATTACTAAAAACTAAACAATTTATTACTTAACAGCCAGCAATGTGTTTACTTAGTTATTTCAAGTAGCTTTCTTGTGGTTCAGTTGCAGCTTTTGCATAGCTTTAAAAGCTATCCAAAGCTCAGACTCTTAAGCGTACATATACTGTTTTGCTTGCGGCGAGCTGCCTTGATTGGTAGCCCAGTGGGTAAAAACCAATTTCGCTTGCGTCACATTGGGGTTCGAGTCCTAGTTGTACATATTGTTTATTATTTCATAATTAAACTTTTTGTTGCTTGTAGAGATATTTTTATTCATAATTCATAAAATGTCTAACGGACCTCCGACCTCAACATCCGCCGAGTTGATATAACCATGTCCTTCTGTCCGTCTGTAGTCTCTCAGTCTCAAAGCTATAATCCTGAAACTTTGGATAAGTCCGTCTGTCTGCAGTCAGTGCATATGTCGGAACCAGCTGGATCGGACAACTATATTATATTGCTGACATTCGAGCAATCAGTCGATAAGATGTTTCTTGTATGAAAAATTTCTTTGTTTATCAGGATATCTTGAGCAAACCCTACTATAGTATAGTAGTATATTTATATATCTATAGTATATATATTTAGTATTTTTAGTAATATTATTAGTTGTATTATTGCCCTAGAGTCTGTATCAAATAAAACATGTCTTGCAATATGTAGAACACGTTTCTGAGCTCTCTTTCTATCTAACTTTCTGGCCCCACACAACTGAACTTGACAAAGGATAAAAAACATAGATATGTTGTAAACATATGTTAAATAATTTAACCTTATTCATATTAAATATGTTATAGAAAGGATATATATATATTTCGTCTTTCGAATGGGCCCTTTACAAGTTTCGAGTTATTAAAATGTAGCAAATGTTCGATCATTTGAAATTTCTTTGAAAGACCCTTAGGTAAAATAATCAAATAATTAGATGTTTAGCTTATCAAATGACAATGATGGATGCACTCGGCAATTAGTTTTCACATCGGCAAATTGTATAAAAGGGAATGGAGCTGAGGGCTCTTTACAAAATGAAGTCTATAGTTCTCGGTCTTTTCTGGCTGCTCTGCACTGCAAGCACGGCATGGGCTGAAGATGACTTTGAGCAATTGCTCGAGGATGAGGAGGCACCGCTGCCCATTCTTAACATTTTCTCCTACAATAGCAGCGTATATGGATTGAGCACATACTGCTAAGGTAAAAACTAGAAGCAATCGGCAACAACAACTGAATTATTGTTTCATTTTAGCTTAATTGGTATGAGGCTCAGCTCGTTTGTGCTGCAAATGGTTTCAAGCTAGTCAGCATTCCGTCGGAAACAGTTCAGGACCGAATTATCAATTTTATACACGCCGCCGATGATTCCCTTGTAGCTTACCTTGCTACCGAGCCCCTTTGGACCTCGGGCACAAACCAGGGCGATGTCAATCAATATATATGGCAGAGCACCGGAGACCGAGTAGGCTATCGAAATTTCGAAGGTCAGATAGGGGGTGGCTATCGTTGCGTCACCCTAAATGGAATAACAGGCGACTGGACAGCTGAGAATTGCAGAGAACAGCGTCACTTCCTGTGCGAAATCGCTTGCGAATGAGGTGCTTTTTATAGTAGCACATGCATCATAAATGTGATGGCATATTTTCCTATATATTAAAAGTTCAAATTGCAATCAGAATTCCGTTTTTGTGTTTATTTTATTTTAAATCTCTCTCCCGAACACAGTTCGTCTTTAAAAGGCGATTCTTAAACCAGTATGCACATGCGATATGCAGCTATGGGAAACAGCAAGCAATTCCAACTTAGAAATCGTGCAAAGGTTCCATTCTATGAGAACTTTTACAGGTGCTTATACAGGTGGTATAGGAGCACCTATGCTATACATAAGGACATAAAGCCATGCCCTTCCGAGAAATGAAATAAGTCGATGTAATTTGCTCTATATAAATAGGTTACACAATAACAACAATAACATGGCCCTCGATCTCTTAGACAGTTGTAAAAAGATTAGCCATCGTCTAAAATTAAGCTTAATAAAGAAACTATAATGAAGTATATATGTATATATACATATGCCATATATTTAAAACCTTTATGTATGGCTTGAAATCGTTGAAGCTCAAACAATCCTGTTAAGTTTTACTATAACTTGCTGTATTTTCTATGAAATTTGCTTATTCCCTTTAGACAGATTAAAAACAAAGTCTAAAATAAAAAATCCTCAGAGCATTGTGATTCGTTAACAAAAAAGAAGGTTGTTAACCGATGCCAACAACACGCGGTGTTCCCAAGCGGTCCCCCATCTAAGTACTAACCGCGCCCGACGCTGCTTAATTTCGGTGATCGGACGAGAACCGATGTATTCAGCGTGGTATGGTCGTTGGCGAAAGTCAAGTGGCTAAAGCGTGAATATGTATGTGCAATTCGAGAATAATCAGTTGTGAATTCTAATGGCATACACAAAAACACACAACATAATTTCAAATATTCTTATTTTTTCCATACATTTTACACAAAGTAAACAACTACGTTGCAGTCGAATTGATTTATAATTTAGGGAACTGCTTTTGGATTTATATGTACAAGGGCTCAAGGGATTTTGTTGAGTTGCATTGCCTTTCGCATATGAAATAGTATTCACTGCGGCAGTCCACACTGTACCAGGACGTGTCCAGCCCCAAGACCATGCAGCCCTCTTTGCCAATTAAATCCGACTGTGGCTCATCGCTGGCCCATCTCTTGTAGCCCAAAGGTATACCAAGGCCCAGCCAAGTCCACGATTTCAGATCCGCCAAATTGCTGGCGCCCAGCCAGAATCCTTCTATGCCCAGCAAATGACCTGGTCAGTAGTTGAATTGATGGCAATGAAGGGGGTTATATGCAATTTAGAAAGTTCTTTTTTACCATTGAGGGCTATGCTGCGAATCACCTGGACATGCTGCTCATAGCTGTTGACTGTGGCTAGAATCATGTCGGATCGGTGGCATATTTGATGTGCCTGAAACCAATTGACCTGGCGAAACACTTGAATGTCAATATACTGGACTCACACGGAAGTCTTCGAACTGTGTGCTCACCTTGCCAAAACTCGCAACGACATATTTCTCGGTGGCTTTCTGACAGCTCCACAGCTGCAGACAGCAAATGAGCACCAGAAGTCGAAACATTTTGCTAAGAACTCGACTTGATTTAACAGTCTCCAGCTATTTATATGGACACGACAAAGGTGGCATCAAAAGTCGCTCAGAAAGCAATTAGTAGCCAAAAGATAAATAATATATTATGTGCTTGGTTTCTAGGAAAATATAAAATGTTTATTCAATAGCAAAAAACGTTAACACTTTACAAACGTTTGTCCCTTCAAGAAAGAAATTACTTTAAAAATGCTAAAGACCTCACATGTGTCGAGTTTTTGGTCTAGTCTCGGCTTAGTATGGGAGTGTGCAGCACTTACAATAAGTAGTTAAATATATTTATTCAGTTTCTTTATAGCTATTAGTATTCGTTACCAGCTCTATACAAGAATTTCATCATATCTGGTCTCACACTTGGCTCTAGTTAAATTAATTTAAATACAATTCTGATAATGGAACCCTATATCTGACTGAAATATGTTGCAATAAAAACTAAATGTAACATATTTATATAATGTGGGAACTTAAGTTATGTGACTTGCGTTGCTTTTCATGAAATGCATCTACATATAGATATATGGTATATACATAGTTTATAAGGCTTGTCGAAATCGGTTTAATATAAATAAAATGCAAAATGTTCACTATCAGTAGAACGAGAAAGAGAAACCCAAATGATAAAGAAATATATAATGCTCTATATCATAAGAGGATGAATGAGCGAAAGTATGAATATTTTCCTACAGCTTGTATAATATAATATCTGAACAATTTCTTGGTAGGGCAAGCCGAACATTGGGACAATAAATTTGTTAACTGCGTTTATGCTATGCGTAGTATACAAAATCTGTTCAAACACTGCAGACACATAAATTGAGTTTAAATTCGAGCTCTGATTCAGGCGCAGCCAACTTAATGCACCCCACGAATGTATTAAGAGTTGCCAGATTGCGGCATTTATTAAATTGATTGCAAGTGCAGGGAGAATTTCAAGAAATTCTGAATAAATGCTCAAAGAATTTCTAGAAATTCTAGAGAACCCATAGTATAAACGCCGTAATTGTTCTGAAAACTATTTGAAAATAAAAAGCGAATGAGCTTCATATAAATATATGCAATTATTTATGGATCGCCAGGCAAATTGTTTAAACTATGCTTAATTATGTTTGTTTTTTTTTCTTGTTTTAATTTTTTTTTCTTTAAAGATAGGTAAATCTGAAGTGACTGCCCGCTGCATTTACCAAAAATTTTAGTAATCTCCATATTGATATGTGGGCGGCTGGTGCATCGCTTTGCTGCTCGGCTGGTAGAGATTGTGATGCGAGGACGAGCGATGGGCGAAGCTGGCGGCAATGGCGGCAGTCTCTGTATAGGAATGCGATTGCGAGTGTCGCTGACTGGGCGAATGGGCGCGTCGCGCGCGACGCTCCTCAATGTTCGCCGGCCAGCGCTGATGATACCTCGTCGAGTCCTCCGAGGAGCGACGGCGATGGTAGCGCTTCGCGGAGCTACTGGCCAGCGGAGGCGCACTCAGCTCCGGCTGATGTCGATAGCTGCTGCTGTCGTCGCCGCTGCCGGCGCTAAGTGTGTGCTGCTGCTGCAGCTGGTACTGTCGCCGCATGCGCTCGTCCAGCGATGAGGTGGGCGTGGGCGTGTGCAGGTCGATGACATCGCCGTGGGAGTTGCGACGCGCGCGCTGCATATCCCGGTCATCATAGTTCTCGTAGGGGTTGCGCTTTTGCTTGTTCCGCTGATGCTGCTGCTCGTGCGCGTCGAGACGCTGACGCCATTCGGCGGCGGACACCTGCTGGCCATAGAGATCGGGCTGCGGCTGGAACTGTGCGATGCCGCCGCCATTGCCATATATGTTCTGATAGCTGGAATGACGCCAGCCCTTCTCGTAGCGGGCGCCACGCGTCTGGACGGGATCTTCCTCTGGCACGGCAATGGCAGTGGAAGCCAGCTGCTGGCGTCGCTGCGAGCGACTGGAGCTGCTCTCCGAGGAGTCCTCGCCTGAGGTGCCCAAGCCCTGATCCTTCTCATCGCCACCATAGGCCTTGTAGGGCGCACCCAGGGAACCCTTGGAGCCATAGGCATAGGGTCCATTTATGCCCATGCTGGGATACTGCATGTAATAGGACTGCGCAAATGGTTTCTCCATCACATGTCCCAGCTTCATATCGTCCAGACTGTCGTCCACGTCCTCATCCGAACCATCGTCACGACCCGTCCAGGTCAGCCAAGAGCCGGGTCCGAATAGCGATAGCAACACCGGCAGAAGGAACAATCCGTGCATGGCGCCAAAGAAGATGACCAGAAAGACCATTTTGAAGAACACCAAAAATATATAACTCTGTGCCAGCAATAATGCTATAATGCCCAAAATCGTTGAGCTGGAACCCTGCACAATGGGCAGTCCAAGCGAGTGGAGAGCCTCACGGACGCGCGCCTTGGGACTGCGTTTCTTGGATGACATGTAGGTATAACAAATGTGAGCGGTAAAGTCCACCGAGAAGCCAATGCACATGATCAGATTGATCATAGATATCGAGTCCAGGTTGACGTCCCATAAGGCCATATAGCCCGCAACGCCCAGCTCAATCGATATAACCGAAAAGGCTACCCACAGTGAGCAGAGGATGTTGGGTATAAATATAAACGAGATGATCATCATGATGATAGCGCCAATGACCATGGCCTGCAGTGAAACGGGTCGGACCAGCTCAAATTGATCGAAGAACACAAAGTAGGGATGGAAGATGGATGCATTCAGCGGCGAGTCCTTGCAGATTTTGCGCAAATCGCGCACCATTTCCTTCTCATGATTGGTATCCGTAATATTGACAGCCTGTATAAGGAATCTCGAGGCGATAATCTGTGTCTCGTCCTCATTTAGGCGCACGTCCAGTGAGAAGGGATTGCCGGGGAATAGCCAGTGCTCCTTGACCGATTCAATAAACGATTCCTCATCGTCAATGGTCTCATTCAGATAATCGCTATTGCGATCCAAGAAGGAAAGAAATGAACGCAGCCAAGACTCGGTGTACAAAGAAGAGGTTACATATGAGGTGTGCTCCAAAGTGCTTGTCAGATTCTCCATTTGCTCCTGCACAAGGGGGTCAGAGTAGTTCAAGGGACCCGCAATAATAACCTGTGAGAGATCAATAAGTAAAACGTTTGATAAACCTTAAATTTAAAAGAAAAACTCACCTGCATTCTGTAGGGGAATTCGCGATAATAATCATCCTCACGATCGAAAAACTCCACCGAATACGAATCCTCGCGTGACAACTTGCGACGTTCCAAGCCCTCCTTGATCTGAGTAACCCCATAGCAAGCTCCAGCCAGATAGGTGGCAAAGGCCAATATGATAATTATCTTGCACCATTTGTTGTTGATTACCGCTGCCAGCTTGTCTTTGAAGAAGGCCATCAACATGTGATCCTTGTTATCGATGGGATTATCCGGATCGTTGTGATCAATGCCGCCAGCCATAATCGCCTTGTAGAGGAAGTTTCGTTTCTCTAGAAAAATTGAAAAAGCAGCTTAACTCCAGTTGCCATTGACACCAATTCCACGGATTGCTATCGGCGTTCTTCTTGCCAGAGACTAGTCTAGTTTGTGTCTCATGATCAAGTTCATGTTGCAGCTGCTAGTCGGGCGTCTAAACGAATTTAATTCTAGATAATAGGCTTGGCGCTGAGCCGGTTGTGCGGGCCAAGTAACTGGCAACAAGTGGACCTTGTCATAGCCAACTGGCCAACTAATGTCCAACCAACTTTTGTCATCATTATTGCGCACACTTAAGTGTTTAATCGCATGCTGATGAAAGATCAAGAACGAAGCTGCTTCACCTAATTGTGTCTACAAAATAGTCTCCCGATCCAAACCATCGAAAAAATCATCAAAAAATCCGAGAGGAACTTAGCCAAAAATGAACAAAGCCGAACTTCAAGATCTGCGTTGGGTGTGGTATGAAAAGAGATAGAGTTGATTCTATCCAAGTCAGCTAATTTTAACTAACTGAAGTCCTCGTATCCTTTGTATATTTTCTGAAGAGCATGTTGGCAATCCTTTCTTTTTACCCTTAGGTAGTAATATTTTCTGCTAAGAAGTTAGTCAGGAGCTCTCTGTTCCATAGGGGTAAGTGCACTTGAATTTCTTTCTCTTCAAAAACAAAGGTCTTTACCACCCAAGTTTCTGAATAGAATCCCAAGCCTCTACGCAGTTTCAATCTATTACAATCCAATCTCCCTTTAAAATTATTTCACTTACCTTTAATGGCCACCGACATGGGCTTCACTTTGCATCCAAATATGGCATGCAGATTCTTCCGTTCCCTATAGCCTGAAATGGCCATGCAGGCGGCAAAGAAGGTGATGTGCCACATGAAGGTGAAGCACACAGCAAACACGGAGTAGGTGCAAAAGATCTTAACCGAACGGAAGGGACTGATGATGCCGATCAGAAACGAAATGAAGTCTGTAACCGATGTAATCGTTATGGAAACAGCTGCCTCGGACATCATGTGGCCCATTCGCTCATGCACGGGCATCTTGGCGGGCGTGCGTCGCCAGCCAGCCAACATCACAAAGGTGTCATCAATGCCAATGCCTAAAACGAAATGCAAAATTTAATAAAAACATCGAAATAGTAATAGTTTTCCGCACCTACCAATCATCAGAAAAGGAGCCGCCAGATTAATGCCTATGAACTCAATGCCGCAGTACATGGCCAAGCCGAAGGCCGCAAGGGTGGCCATTATAGCCGAGATGTTGCCCATCAGACCCAGCCAAGGCTTTGAGCGCACCGCATCGCCCATCATGCAGGTTATAATGCTAAGGGAATACATGGAAGAGTTTAGTATTAAAAGCCCTAGACATGACTTGGCAGTTGGTTACCTGAACAAGCCCATGAGCAGAAAGGTGGAACTAAAATAGGGCACAACCGTCTTGGTATTCTTCTCTAGCTCATGGTCCAGGGTGCGTGAGGCGAAATAGGATACCGATATGTGTTTGAACATGCCCGAATTTTCAGCTTTGCCCACGACCCTCAAGAAGGTTTCCTCCCATTCGGCGCCCCTAAGTGGAAGAGGTTAGGGGCTAGATTGTTTTTATTCTTAGACTTAAGGAATTCCCTTACTTGGCATCTTGGCGCTTTGTATCGGCAGTGACAAAGTAAACTAATTGTATAGCTGGCACACTTATAATATAATTATCCTCTGTTAGTTTAGTGCCACCGAAGAATACGGGAAAGGCGTGAGCATCCCATGTCACAGGATTAAACATAATGGGAAATGTCAGATTTAGCTGACCCGACTCGATCTGCAGAGGTTTAAGGACTAGTTAGTTTGATTTCGATTATAGTACAGATTCCTACACTCACATCATCCATCAAGGCATCCAAGTTTAAGATATCATTCTCGAAACACTCATTCTCCCAGCGTGCACAGTTATCCTTGTAGCTGAATGTATCGCCATCGTATGTGGTCGTCGCATTCTGTATGAGATTATCCAATTGCCGCAGCTCCATAAAGATTTCGCGACGCAACATATTCTCATCGCCATCTTTGGGTATTACAATGACACGTCCAAAGCGACCTGCAATTGAGAGAAGATAATAGATTAATTACGGTTAACTTAATCTATTTATTGATGGAATTCTAATGGAATTTACAAGTTAACCTCCAACGGGACAAGTGGCCACCCCTTTCATCCCCGCCTCTTTCATCCCCACCGGGCCAGTTGTCCACTCTGCTCACTCCCATTTTTGACATTTGGTGGGAAATCAGATGAATAAATCAAACATCTCCCACGATTCATAAATTCTATCATAGATTTAATCAAAGTTTGACCCGCTTTTGTGTCAATGTGCTCGGGCTAGGCCTCCTTCAGTGCCAGCGCCTTCATTGTATGGCGACGTGACAATAATTCGAATCAGTTTCATTTAAGTTTTTATTACTTATTTCGCGTGTGTGTTCGTATAATTCACTTCCACATTGTTCGAGTATTGTTGAAATCGTTTTGTGTTTAATGCGCCATAACAAATGCAGCAGCGTTCACTTGCGTCAGTGTTTGTCGCAGGTCCACTATATATGTAAATATATATATAGATATATCTGAATAATGTATGCAGATCTAGCTATATATCTAATGCTCTACAGCTACTATTAAGAGAGGTGTTCGCCTGGCATCTGAACGGAACGTGCCAGTCCACACGTTCCGATCGCCTTTTTGTCAATGAACTTCTACGAAATCTAAGAAAATTTTCACATAACCAAACTTTGCACGTTGCGTTCATTATAATCATAAATTGCAATATAGATATGTCTATCCATCTATCACCATGTGTCTAAGTCCATAAGGCTATAGTATACTATAAAGCAATAGGTTCGCCTGACCTCTGGCAGAAACGTGCTAGTCCATACGTTGCGATCGACTTTTTATCAATGAAATTGTAAAAATTGTATCAAAATTTCATATATATTATGAATATAGAAACACGTGGATTCAACACAGCTTGCTGCTGTTATTTCAGTTGCTTATCAATTTAATTGGTTTCAGATGATGCTATAAAAATTGCGAAATATGATCTGAATTTAAATGAATTTTATGTAATAAAAGTTCTAACCCAATTATTATTCTATACATTTCTTTATCCGAACAAAAGATAATCAATAAAGGTACTATAGATACTAGATCTAAGATAATAAGTAAAAATATATATATATATATGCATCAGTATAGTCTAGCCAAATACAGTTTACCACAAGCTGGCCAATAATATTTTTAAAGCCTCTCAAATCTGACACAGGAAATTGGGCTCCTTAAAACCTATCTCTATACAGGAAACAGATCATAAACAATCTGAGTTCGATTGACCTAATTAAAAAATCTGAAAGTCTCATATTATTTGTCCTCGCCTATGAATCGCGCTTTTTCAGTTTATTTTCAATTCATTAATAACACATGTCTTATGTTTCCTAGCAATTCATTGTAAAATATCCATGACAGTCTTCATACAAAATGCAAATAAAAACTCAAAAAAAAAGTATGACACAATTTAATTGTCTTCCCATACCGGGAATTGAACCCGGGCCTTCCGGGTGAGAGCCGGATATCCTAACCACTAGACAATATGGGAGATGCTTGAAAGCGACGGACGAACGCTACTTGAGCGGCGACATAGCAGAGCAAGCAGTTCAGCTGGGTTATTTATGATTTTATGCATTCGCCTTGGAAATGTTTATAGCGCCAATCAATTTATATAACATTTAACCAAAATGCATAAAAAAAGAAAAGAAAAAAAATTGAAGAAAAATGGAAGCAACTTTTAGTTGCGCTACATAAAAATAATATACTTAATTTCACGAGACGGGCGAAAGTTGGTTGCACTAGTGCTACACAATTTATTTGCCGCATGGCACATGCAACATGGCAAGCGTGCGCGCTTGCATTGGTCTCAGTTTGGGTTTTAAGCATTTGAAATCGCCTCCGTGTCAGGGAATACACACATTTGCTACGGCCAAAAGTGCAAGTCAAGCGAAGCGCAGCTAACTGGTCGTAACCGTCTAAATGCGGTCTAGATAATGCCCATAAACAGTTAGCTTCAAATGCAACAGCTTGCTGCTGCTGTTGCTGCTGCTGCTGCTGGGGCTATTGCAGCAGCTCTTGTGGCTGGCCGCAACTCGCTCGACTTGTTGTGTGCATCTTCTTCTGCATTTGTGATTGTCAAAACCAAAGTTCAATGATGCTACGCACACGCACACAAGCACACACTCTCACGCACACACACTTACAGCCGTTGAATCAATGCGTGATTAAGTGGTTAAGTCGAGCTCTGGCTACAAAATCTACCACTCATATGAGCGCTCAATACTTTAAGACCTCGCTGCACATCGAGTGCAGCACTACACAGAATGCGGCCAGCAGATTTCGCAAGAATCATTTGCTAATCTCCGCATAGCTTTTAATAGTTTCGTTTCTCTCCCTCTCTCACTCTAATTTTAATTTTATAGTCCAGCGCTATAATATTAACGGCAATCTTGGCTGTGTGCTCATTATTTTTGATGATTTTTTTTTCTTTGTTTACTTTTACGGCGTTTGTGTTTGCTTTAAATATTTCAATTTCGCATAGTGCACACGTTTCTCAATTTGTGCAACTATTTTTTTCGCATTAATATTTTGCAAAATAACTTTTACCAAACTGAACACTTACTAGACGTATGTTGTTAACCCGCTTTGTGGCCAACAGCTTTTGTGTGGGCGCTGGGCTTTTGTATACCACTAATGAGGTATTTTTTAAATGTTTTTTACTGCGAATACTTATGAGACATTCATGATTCACAGAAATCGAATTTAAAAGCTGATTTATTTACCAAACCCAATTTTTTTTAACTCAAGCAGGTGTTACTCTTGTCTAAATTGTTACAGGTGCACTAAGTATAATTAAAATACCAAATCTATTTTTAGTTTTTAGATTCGTAGCTCTTTAATATGTTTTGGCTCGTTATAGTTGAGAAATGTCTAAAATTTGTTCATTTCGCACAGATTTACCAAGCCTCCCATATGGTCTAGTGGCTAGGATATCTGGCTTTCACCCAGAAGGCCCGGGTTCGATTCCCGGTATGGGAAGTAATTTTTTCTAACCTCCTTTTCAACTTTTTATTTTTTATAAATAAGATTTGCGTTTTGCATGCATATTATATTATTTGTTGCAAACAATGAGCGCAGTCTAGACAATGGAATAAATGTAGTTAATTTTTCAATTGGCATGAATAATAAATTGTCTTGATTTGGAAACATCTTCAAGTTTATTGTGTTTACATTTAACTGCAACTGTCTCAAGTGTTTTGTTTTTGTTTTCTTATCTGGCACAATGTCATTTGGCAAATTTTGCATCATTTGTTGGCCATTGTTGTTGGCTCTGGCTAGGCTAATAAACCATTTAGCGTAGTTAATAGCGTGTAGAAACGCTGCCGCGGTTCAAGACCCTAATAAAACGGTGCCCACACATTTCATCTCTAAGCGCTGATTTTCTTAAAGGGTAGGTCTTGAACTCAAAAAGTCAGCGCGCGCGAAGCAAATGTTAGAAGCAAACTGCTTTCTGGGTAATATTTGCGAAACGTGTGTATTTCGGGGAACCGAAACAGAGACAACGCGTCGTCGTCGTCGTCGTGTGGTGCAAAAAGTGTTGCAATTTTTAATTGGATGACTAAATGGGTGTCGTCGAGCCATTTCACTTGCCCAATGTGTTTGTCATTATGGCCAACAATTTTGGTTGCCCCTCCCATGCATATAGACAAACTAGTTGTTGTTGTTATTTTTGTTCCAACTTACCAGGCCTCGTAATGCGTCCCACATTGAAGCGGTGCGTATAATTCACTTTAAAATATTGCTCAACAAGCGCACGCTCGGCCTTACCCTCGCCGTTAATGGGTGAAAACAGATATTCGGGATCGATTTGGTACTTTAATTGCTGATAGCTGCATAATAAAATAACAAGGAGACATAATGGAGCATAAAATATAATTAAAACTATAAAAAAATAGGTTTTTCCGTTTCTTTTTGTTTTATTTAAAACTCACCCCGTCATGCAGAGCAGCGTCAACAACACGGGTATGATCACAAAATAGCCCGGATGTTTGGCTATGCAAATGCCCAGATGATAAAACGATTTGTTTAGTGTCTTATCGACACACGATATGCCGCAAGTCATCTGCAAGATGAAAGGAAAATTATATTAGACATCATAAAGCTATCTTAATAAGTGAGGAAATTGCTTTGAAAATATAGCTAAGTTTAGCCTTTGTTGAGTTACGTACAAATGAACAACTAAATTCAAGATCTATTTTGAGGTGAACGCATTAAAAGCTCAGCTTCAATTGCGTGCAAGTCGTACTCTAATGTGTGCTGTCTAGTGAAGGTGAAAGACATAAGGCAAAGGTAGATTGGAGTCGTTATTATAGGCTGTATATGCATGTACATATATATAAGGTTTGTCTCTGTTTGTTTATAGGTTGGTAGACACATACGTATTGGTGCTGCCGTGTCTATTCGGCTTTGTTTATCGACACCTTCAACTTAAACTTAACACACGCATTGTTTTTAGATGTCTGAATGAATTTAAGAGGAAAAAATAAATGCCCTTGTTCATCTAACAAAACACAACGATAAAATAAATTACTACACAAAAATAAAATAATAATGCACATTAACATGATTATAGAAGTCAAGTACAGGGCTATAATAAACAACATAAATATACTTACTCATTTATCATTAGCTGCGGCAGCAAAAATTTGGTTTTTGCTTGCAAAAAAAATGAAATACGAAAAGCGTTCAAAGAAAAATTTACTTAAACCTTAAATGTAAAACATTTACAATAGAAAAAGAGACCAAAAAGTAGGCCGCCCCCGGGTGGACTCGAACCACCAACCTTTCGGTTAACAGCCGAACGCGCTAACCGATTGCGCCACGGAGGCCATGTGTGCGGGGTGAATTTTAGCACAGTTGTACCTAGCACAAAAAAAAACACAATGCTAATGTCAAAATTCTAGTGAGAAATTCTGTCGCTTAGTATGAAAGTGAGATTAGACAAGTCACACTCAACAGCCTCCGTGGCGCAATCGGTTAGCGCGTTCGGCTGTTAACCGAAAGGTTGGTGGTTCGAGTCCACCCGGGGGCGGCAATCAATCTTTTGCATTCTTTTTTTTTTTACCACAAATTAAATAGAATAGCCTTTTATTTTTCACTAAAGCATTTAAAAATGCATTTATTATTGTTCTCTTAATCTGTGGTTTTTCAAAATACTTTGGCATACACAGTTGATTCTTAAAAATGTTAAATATTCTTTTCATTCAACCGCAAAACAAAATTTAAAATCTTTACTGAAAACACATTGCTGCGCAATTTGTTTAAGCAATTACTCATGCCAAACACAGAATGTCGCATGGGCACATCGCTTTATGAATTTTGTTAAACAAAATGCTTTTATGTACTCCACATGAATAGAAACATTAGCATTATAATTACCCAAGTCAGAGCCTAATGACAACAAAACAAAGAATACAAAAACAATAACAATAAGAAGGAAGACACAAGTATCCACAATACATTAGGCCAAATACGAGACAGCAGAGAGACTGTTAAGCTCCAGCTGTAGAATGTATAGTGTGAATATGAGCAACAGTTAGATGTTAAGCAGCTGCTGTTAAGCTAGCTAACAGCTTGTAATGTACTTGTAATGACTTGGTATTGGGTGCTAAGAGCCAGCTAAGAAGAACTGTAAACCGAACATGAAAGTAATGTATATATAACATCAGAAGTATCTAATTGTGCGAAGTGTGTATGTGAATAATCAGTTGATTGTTAAGTGATTGCAATGCTAAGCAGCTGCTGTTGAGCCAGGTAACGGCCAGTTTTAATGTACAATAATTATGCAGCTGTATCTACTATCTGAATGCTTATCGCCAGCTAAGCAACAATTTAATGAGTTTACAGAAAGCTTAATATGGAAGAATATGTATCTGTAACTATAACAGCACGCGTATCTGATGCTTAAAGTGTGCATGCGAATAATCAGTGGACTGTTAAGTCAGCTACTGGTGAGCAGATAGTGTTGGGCACGTTAACGGCTAGATGTAATGCTGTTTCAATAATGATTAAGCTGTAAATAACTCTACGACTTGATATTTGCATGCTAAACGCCAACTAAACAGCATAATAATGAGTTTGCAGCCAGCTAAGCATGGAAGGTGGCAAATGTATCTGTATCTATGGCAGCACGCGTATCTGTATCTGCAGCTGCATCTGCATCGGTATCTGTATCAATATACACTAAGTAACTTTCTATTTTTTTACGGGTTCAACGACAACTGACGCTGCACTTTTACCAAAATTGTAGCAACACAGACATTACAACATGAACGCCCATAGCCAGGCACTTGAGTCTTGGCTTTTTGGATTTGCTTCAGTCAAGGTTACAGCTCTCTGGACTGGGCCGCTGCCGTTGTTGTGTTTATTGTTGTGAAGACTTTGGTAGCGCTTTTTCATTGTTAGCATAACGGTTCATTATGTCAAAGTGATTTAATAAACAAGTTGGGCGCCAAACATCCAAGGAGTATTGTGGCAACAGTCGCCAACGACTCGAGTGCGCTCTACAATATTTATATTTGTGTTAAAAGGCCAACAAATGAGTATTTTTTTTTTGTGTTTGTAGCTGTCCCCACCCAGCTCTTGTGTGCACAGTTCAAAGCAGGGCCAAAGCACCTCAAGTCCAAGTTGTCTGCTGGCATAATACGTGCACTCGCAGAATACCAGTTAAAAAGTTATGCAAATAGAAGACAGCTTTTTAACAGATTGTTCTACTCGACAGCTTCATTTTTATATTAACTAAATAATTATATAGAAGCTATCTGATTTTGAGATACAGAAAGCTACTTTATAACTGATCGTTCATATGACAACCATATTATATAGTAATCCGATGTGGATAAGGTTTTTTGCATCTATTTAAGGCGCATAGTAAGAGTTTGGTGAAGGTATGATGATAAGTAAAATAGTGTTCTATATAAGAAACTGACTCTTCGATCGATTGTTCCTATGCCAGCTATATGATATGGTTGTCCGATCCGGCCGGACTTGACATATGTACTGCCTGCAGCAGAAAGATGGAATTATGCAAGACGGAACATGCAATAATGAAGCCTGGAAACTTTGATAGAAAAGTAAGCCTATACTAAAAATATCTGAGCCAAACAAATGAAGTTTTCTTTGTTTTATCGTTATCAAATTGATCGTTTTTGTATTTTTGTTGTAGGCAGCAATAAAATAATGATGCATATAAGCAATGTTTGCCACTCGTCGACACTCAGATTGATATGTGAAAAGGAAGGACTTCTGATATATTTAATTAAATTCACATACGAAATATGGAATAGAAGATTTAACATATATTTAGTTACATTCATTAAGTTAGTTAAATTGATGCCTTTGACTATGTTTCCGAAACGTTTTCCTCTAAAAAAACCACATGCGACTTTTCAGCCACATTTCATTTATGAGCTGTCATTGCATTTGCAGCAAATGTCTTAACGTGTGTGTCTATCTCATCAGAGAGTTTCTCTCTGTCCATCTTAATTATGCTTATCATATCATCGTTTGAGTGCAATCGCATTTTGATAATCCTGCTTTCACTGACCACAATTTCGCTTTCATTACGACGCAATATTCTGATTTCCCCGACTTGGCTATTTTTAGAATGAGATAAAATGGCTTAAAATGGTTTTCTCTTCAAGTCGCAAAACATGTGGCTTAAGCTATTGCACAGTCATTAGTTGCAAAGTCTAAAGATACTTTTTTCCAAATGCCAACATTATGCAAAAAGTGATACTAAAATAAATATTGTACAACATAATCGCATAACAACAGCATCCCAAGGGGCTCAAAATTCATTAATGAGCATGGCGCAAGCTTCAACTTCAGCTTCAGTTTTGAGTTTTGAGTTTTGAGTTTTCATAATCAGCTGGCCACTTGACATTAAATGTCAAAATAAATGCGTTATCATGTCATCTGTTAATGTTATAGTTGCTGTGACTAAAACGATTTGAAAACTTATGAAATTGACGCCACAACACACACACACACACACACACACACACACAAACACACACCATTTGACTTAAGTTTTTCCATTTGTAGAGCGCTGCCGCAACAACAACTCGACACGTTCGGCCAGCAACACCTTGAGAATTTCCCGCGCGCTCCCTAGCATAAATGCGTGCCAAGAAAACCAAAAACCAAAAATAAAACTGTGCAAATATGTATAAACACATCTATATAAAGACGTATTCAAACAGATAGACCGTCAAGTGTGATATCTGCATAATTTGCGGGTCTTCTCGCGTTTGGTTAACTGGGTCAGAAAGCAGATGACGCGACTTTGATTTATAGCAATAAAGGAAAAAAGTAAAAATCCATTCTTAAACAAGTTTTTATAAGTATCTTTAACAGAATGCAAATATTTCCACATTTCTTGGCCATTTTTCTATGCGGCACAATTCGAAATTCTTTCAAGCGCTGAGAAAGTTGTCTGCCCTAAAAGAGTTTGTCGCTTAAGTCTTTTGTTTGCGCTTGCGTATTTTGTTTTTGTTTTTATTTTGATTTCGATTTTGGTCAGCGCCAAAGCCATTTAACGTTTTATTGTTTATGGTTGTGCGTATTGCTGTAAGTGTGTGTGACTGTGTGTGTGAGTGTGAGTGTGAGTGTGTGTGTAAGTGTGTGTTTATTGTTGTTATTTTGTAGCCTTTTGTTGTTGTTGTTGTTGTTGTTGTTATTGGTGCTGTCTTTTATGCATATTGATTTCTTTGAAAGAATGTTTTCATATATTCGCATTTTTGATGTGTCAACTTTTTACTTTGTGCCGTTTCTTTTATTTTATTTTTTCCGGGTCTTCGGCTCAAATTGAAATATGATTTGTTAATATCATTTTCTTGTTAAGTGCTCAGGTATACAACATAATTCGATTTCGTTTTTTTTGTTCGGGATATGACAAGTGCTTCGCCAAGTATCTTACAATGAAAAATGAATCAAGCTATGTCTATAAAAATTGTAGTTAAATCCTCACATTCTTAAGCTATATGAAAGTGTTATTAGAGATCGCGTAAGTATTCGCTTAATATATAATGAATCAAAAGACTGAAATGTGAAAAATCGAATGCTCTTAAGAGAGTTGACTAAAAAGTGCAAGTAGATTTATGTGTATAGGCAGATTATGTAGCCGGAAACTTGATGAATGTACGTATGTGTATTATTGCAACTAAATGATACTCAATTATTTTAAGATTTGGGAGCTATTAAGTTTTTGAAAGTACATGGGAAAAGTGAAATGTTAGCCAAATACTCATGAAGCCTCACATACATTGGCTAAACAAATACACTTAAAAGCTTTTTATTGAGACGCAAGTGTTCACATGTTGGAGGTAATTAATTTGGTGGATTATTAAAATGCAACCTGACAAATTCTTGCATGCACAAAATGCATAAAATGTGGTTTGAACAAGAGCTTGGTAATTTTTCAGATATGCAGTAAAAGCTGGACTTTTCCAGCAGCACCTGCTGAACTGCATACACACACGCGTGTCCGTCAGCTGGTTGTTGTTGGTTTTGTTGTTGTTGTTGTTTATCTGCAATTTATCATCAATTGTTGCATTACATGGATTGCATAAGCCCCGTTTACCCACCGCAAATTGCACGCCTTTTTATTTTGTATGCGCAGCCTCATTTCATTTCATTTTCGCGCTTCTTAAACAATTTATATAATTGATTTATGCGCAGCAAATCGATTGCTGAAACCACAGCAAAAAACAAAAAACATACTTAATTTAACATATTTTCCATTTGCCAAAATCATAAAATCAACAACTTTCACTTTGTGTTTTGTTGTTGTTGACAAAACGACGCGCAAAGCATAAATAGCAACAAATTACAAAATGCATATTAATTAAAACAAATTAAAAATATATATTTTGCTAATGCGAAACAGCCCGAAAAATACATATATATATATGTATATATATATATATAATCGAAAACTGATTTGATATTTTGCCTTGCGGCTGGCTACGAATTTGGGTCAAGTCATTGAAGTAGAACACAAGACCTTAGCACGTGGGCGTGTCCCGGCCCAAAAGAGACAAACACACAAATTTTGTTTATAATTTGTTTTATTGTGATTGTCAACTCCAAAGCTCAGTTACTTATATGTAGTTGGTAGATATACATAAGTATATATATATATTATGTATATATATATTGTTTTTGGCAACGGGCAAACAACCTTTTCGTATTTCTTACAATTGTTGCCACACAAATGTTTGCAATGAATTTTAATTAGTCTTGCCTCGAGGCTGACAAATCAACATTGAACACTTGACAAAAACTGTTATTGGCCAGCCCGGCACCTGGCCAGGTTCTGTCAGTGACCGCGGCCGTAACTAAAAGTCAAAAAATTTCAAGAAAAAAATCGAATTCACTTTCTACTTTTTCTGCGACTTCAACCTTAAAGCCGAATTGCTGGCTGACGCATGCGCGGCCACAACAACCTGGAACTGGGTCACACACCAGCACACACACACACACACACACTCACACACACCAGCTCATGCACGCACACACACACACTTAACAAAGTTCGCTCTCTGCAACTGCTTTCAATTTAAATGAGGCATCTTTTTATGCTCGATTTTTGATTTGTTTGCCTTTGCATTAATTAACAATTTGTTGGCTGGGCTTAAAACGGTTTTATAAGACACCTATTTTACTTTTTCTTCTCTTTTTTTCGAATGTGATTTCAAGTCTTTGGGTCAGTGGAGCAGTCGAGAGCTGCTTAAATAGCCTAAACTGATCCGATTTGATCGTTAAATACAGCTTAAAACCAACTTAAGCGATTCATTTAACATTTCCGCTGATTGCAACGTGTTTATATCAAAGTAATACAATCGTGATTTAGCTACTGTTTTTTTGTATTATTTGGAGTTTTTAGAATGTTTAACATTTGTACTTTATGTGGTGTCTCTTTTGTGAGTATACAGGGCTTATACACATATGTAAATCATCCGACAACTTTTTCTTTTGGCGCTGGCTTTCATTATATTCTATATACATTCTACATATATTCCTTCTCTTCCTTTGCATTGATACTTAAACTCAACTCTATTGCCCTGCAGGATATGAGATGTTGTCTAAAGTCCGATAAAAGCTTCGCTGTAGGTGTAGGAAGGAAGATTTCAAGAAAGACAAGATTACTTTCATTCTTGTTTGACTTTGCCTCAAAGTAGCTAAGTTACTTTATCAGGGTAATTGGCTCGAATCCATCGTTAACTCTAGCCGCTAGCATCATTTGTCCAAATGCAGAACAATATCCAAATACTTATAGCTTGTAAGCGATTAGAATCAGAGTCTAGCAACTCTTTTGATTCACAAGGCTTCTACACGATAAGAATCAGAATCTGGCAACTCCAACATAACCTCAATCTAACCTTCCCTAACTTATCTTTGGTGTTAAATATATTCCTTATAGAAAGCTATTATTGCTTTATCATTTGTCTATCTAGGCTCTTGGTTCCTTTCCTCGTCTTTATGGCAAGACTAAAATATAATTCTCTTCCCAACTCCGCTTCACACGCATTGTCTCTCTAATTGCTTTACGCATCTCCCAAATTAATTTTAAGAGCTCAGGTTGCTCTTTCCCTCAAGATTACAAATAACTTCATCCTGCTCAGTCGATTCCCAACGATTCTTGAAAATTAGTACAGTTGTGTTCAGTAGTTCACATCAATCACAGGCCACGGTTCACAGCAGGTAGCTCGCGTAATTGATTTCGATTCTTGACCGATCCTCTTATGATTTCCACCCTAGAGACGAGTTCTCGGCACTTTTCACAGCATTCTCAGGTAGCATTTGAAAAAATTATAAAAACTGGTTTCAGTTAAATGGAAAAAACTCTAGCTGAAGACGTCACTGAAGGAGAATGATTGCCATTCACAGCTGGCAATTAACAACTTTCGGCACGCGACTTGAGTGTTTAATAATTTGCGAAATTTAACAAATTGCCACTGAAACATTAACATTAACATAGGCATTAACATCGAAATTAACAGCAACTGCTAAGCAAATAGCTAGCTGAAATGTTTGCCTAAACGTTTAACATAAAGCGGACGCCACAAATTAGCGTAGAGTCCGAGCGTAGTTCCAGTTCCACTGCCAAGTGACCCAAAGCTAATGACACTCAGCACACTGACAAGCCCATCAGGGTGTTAAATAAAGCACAACACCTCTGGGAGACCAAGTGGTTCCAAGTGCGCTTCGAGTGGTTCCAAAGGCAATCGATGGGGCATCTCATGTGCAGTCTCTTGAAAGGAAAAGTGGCCAGCGAGACGGCTCGAATGTTGCGGGGCTGCCCTCCGCGCTGTACCAGAAAATCTTTCATTGTAGAGTGCTCTAAAGTGCCGTTAACTCTCCAGCTATTATATGTATACTACATATTATACATACATATGTACGTATATGTATGTTGTCGGGTAACATGCATGTAGTAGACGATCGGCATTGCACTTTCTTTTTTTTTCTACCACATTTCTCGACGGTTTCTGCTTTGGCTGCGGCTTTGGTTTCGGTTTGTTTTCTTTCTTTCTTTCCTTAGCTTTTTTTGTAGCATTTGTATATGTGATTTTTTTCTACTTCTTTTTTTTATTATTATTATTGGTCTGTCAATTTGATGATATATTAAGTCGATGCTGGCTGGAAAACGCTGTCATAATTGCTCATTTTCAACGGAAAGTGAACTTAAGAGTAAGAGTCATGTGATAAGCCTAATTAGCTTGAGAGACTAAAGAAAGTGCAAGTTGTTTGTGCTCATAATAATGTTAGTTGGGCGAAAAGCTAGCCAGATATGAATTGATATGCCTCACATATCGCTGTGGGCACTTAAATAGTTAATTGTGGCTAGAGAAATCTTTAATTGTGTAGAAGACTCTTAAAGAGTTTACTTTTTTGAGATATTTTAGTGATATATTTATAAGATCTTCCTAGCTACAATAAATTAACATATATTTATATATTACTTCAATATAAATAATGAACTATTTTCTCATCATTTATCTTATTTAATTATTATATATATATTTAATTTTATTTAGTTCAAATAACCTTTTACTCAAAATCTTAACTCTTCGATACTTTCTTTACTTTTTAAAATCATTCTACACAAAATTATCTTTAATATGCTTCAAGTTCCAAAAATATATATTGTATTCTTTAACACCAAATTTAACTCACGTATCTCTTAATCTTACTTTTTTTACTCACCAAAGCTAGAATGTCAGGATATTCTTGCATTAGAAACGTAATCAAGCTTAGCTAACCTAAAGTAAAGTTATCTGATCTGAGCTATACCAAGCTATCTTAACCTAAACTTGTATTAGGAACATATCTGACCTGATCTGACCTGACCTGACCTGGCCAAGTTTCTTGTGGATAAAGACAGTTGTCTATCCTAATCTAACCTTAACCTAACCTAACCAAGCCTAATTCCAACCCAAACTAATAGAAAATATCCTGATCGTTAAAGATCGCAAATGCACATGGAAGAATCGTAGTTCATCAAAAAATGGAATATACCAAAGCTAATCTAAAGCAATTAGCAAATAATATTATTAGGCTTGACTAACTTGACACGTGCACAGCTGTACTTAATGAATTGCATTAACCGTTATTTTAGCGTACAGTTGGCCTTTCCATTTCGATTTCCACATCGATTTCGGCCTTGAACATAATTGGATTTGCTCATATATATCGAAATTGATTAAAACTTGACCTAAACGAACCGGTTTTGTTTTTCGGCAATTTCACTTGAACTTTCATTAACTTTGACTGCGACCGCCAACTCCTTGTGGGCTGTGTCGGCGCATTGTGTGTACCAGGTTGAGGGGAGTTACAAATATTTTCACATTACATAGTCCACAAGAAAAGAGACAAACCGGATCATAACGAATGTAGAAACGTTTCGCGTATGTGTGTGCAGTTAATGACGTCCACAGGTGGACCCCGATAACGGATTTGGGTACGTTGCGCGGCGGTGCGGGGCGGGGTGAGGGACGGATGACGGTTCCAACTTTATGTAATCATGTCGGGTCGTATGTTCAAAATGCAAACCTTTGAAAATTGTTGCTGAGTGTGATTTTGGACCATTGGCCAATGTTTGCTATTGATATTTGGACTGTGTTGCTCTCTTGACACTTTCCGCTTCATTTTTTTGATTGCCAATTTGTTTGGCTTTGAGTCTCGGTCTCAGGTGTTGTGCTCTGGCAATGCTCAAATGGCCCCAGCTCTGGTAATTGTAGCTGTGCTCCAATTTAATTGCCGTTCATTTAACTGTCAAAGTTTTGAGTATCAAGAGAAACGCTTCCAAGAGCTGCTCTTGCTCCACTTAGACTCCAGCTTAGCCGCTTGCATCGAGTTTAATTACATTTCGTATTTACTCGCCTAGACTGTCATTCATTCGTTCGTTATTAATAATTCGTTAAGGTGCGAAAAGTGCATTTAAGAACGCCGCAGCTCAGCTTTAGCTTCGACAATTTTTATATGATTTAATTAAAGCTTGATAAAAACCACAATCAGTTGAAATCTTTGCAGCCACTTGACTTCAACTGTGGATTGTCCAAAAACGCAATCCACAAATTAGAAATAATTGAAAAAAATTGCCGCTTAAATTGGCCAGAAAATTGCGAAATACGCTTTGTAAATTACTTAAGATGCGAGCATAACTTGTGGTTATATTATATACAAAATATTACGCTGACGTTCGTAAATAAAAAAAAACATCTTGAGAGAAGCGCTAAGAAAGCCCTAAAATGTTTAACATTAAAAGCAAGCAAGTATTTTTGTAGCTTTTAAAAACAATTTGAAAGTTGTTTACGAAATTTCACAAATATTATCTATATGCATACATATCTTTAAAGTGGGATCTATCTGAAATATAAGCTTTTACCTAATGAAAATTTCCCAATTTTTATAAGATTCTTTTCCAATTTCACGAAAATCAAAAGGAATGTTCAACTTTATATATACACTGTTCAGGTGCTTTGTATATCAATACACAAATTTTATTAAGAACACGTTTTATATTGAGAAAATTCCGAATGAAATTTCCTTTGTGTTTTCATCTCATTAAACCTATTGTCCTTTTTTTTTTTGGATGTTGGAATTCAGATAAAACGCACAAGTTGACTGAACCAATAAATTGCGATACGCAATAAACAAAGATTCAACCCCGAAGAGGAAAAAAATAAAACACAACCCTCTAGAAAATGCATTTACGCATTTTCCGTAACCTGATAGAAAAAGGAAAGTCGACTCTGAAGCTTACCTTGTCGTTGTTGTAGTATTCGTTCGTTTTGTATCCAAAAGATGGTTTCTCCAAAAATGTTTTGTAGATATACGAAAAGTTATTCGATTGCGAATTGCCGTAAGCCTTTGATTCTCTCCCGTGGAAAACAATTCAATTGCACTCCTGTCGTCGTGTTGCGCATATGATAACACAATAATCTATGCAATTATATTTACTATCGATTTAAATATTATCTTATTTTTTATTGAGCACCAAGCACACGCGCAAGCTTGTCCGTCATCATTTTTATAGAAACTATTTGCATTCGCACTGGGTTGACCGTTAAAGTGATTCGAACTTGTGACGTTTCGAGCTGCGACGATGCGACGGAACGACTGGGGCGACCGTTGGCTTTGAGACCGTCTCGCGGACTGAAAACCGAAACTGAACCGTTGTCTCGTGTCGCCGACTCGGACTGAGCCTCAGCTTCACATGTTTTGGGCCAGGCGTGCGAGAGACAGTCAGCACCAAGAGAGAGAGAGAGAGAGCGAGATCGTAGTCTGTTAACGCTCTCTCGCGCTCAGCTTTGCTGCTGCTCACCTGTTGCACATTTTCTTGCTTTCTCTCTCTCTCTCGCTCTCTCTAGATCACGCTCTTGCTCCTTGGCTCTCTTCGGGCTCGGTTGTTGCAGTTGCGCACCGGTTTGCGCCGGTTTATGATTTTTTGGGAAAACTCATTTTCTTATACCTGTTTTTACATACACAGGTGCTCGCTGATGCTGCTCTTGGTGTTGTTGTGCCTAACTCTCAAGTCTGAAGGTCGCATTTTCGCTCATTAATCGCCAGTTCGCCACTTTCTTCAGCGCCTGCGCACAGATTTTATTTGCTCTCACACCGATTAACGGTGTCATGTGTGCGAGCCTGTGTATGTGTGTGTGTATGTGTGTGTGTGTGTGTGTGCGTACCTTTTTAGGCGTTTCAAGTGAATCGTTAGACTTAGCAGCTACCATAAATGTTTATAGATTCTCTAGAACCATATAGCATATAGTTATGTATGAGAGTATATAATATATATATTGTTATTGCAATACATATTGTGTTTGTTTGTGTTTTTACCCTTTGAAACTGAAAAGATTTCGAGGCGAACTTTGGGAATTATCTAGAGCACTGCACCTCAGCGTGCTGCATCACAAACAGGAGCGGTTCAACTTACGCGAAGGTTTGGGCCGCCAAAGACTAAGATGGTTTAAGTAGTTAGGATTTCGTGCATTGAACATATCGTATAGGGATAAAGAATTGTTATTATATCTCGAAGAGCAACAGGCAAAAAATGTTTCTATCGTAATCAAAGCTAAAATTTAATTGTTAAGAGATTGATGTATAAAATTAATCCAAAGACCTTCGTTCATAATGAAAACCAACATTAAACCAAATACTTTGGAACTTTCGCAATAGTTTATCTTAAAGCTCACATCCAAAAATAGCGCTTAGTACGAATATAGTTTATATTTTTTAAATGTCGGCAACTAAAAATGTTCTAGAAATAAACAATTGAACAGATCGGTGTGAAAAATGTGCTTAAGAATTTATAAAATTGAGCAGCATAGAGAAAGAGCTGACAGCCCAAAGAGACACACACAGGCACACACACCACCACGGGGAAAAGTTTAAGCGGAAATTTTAATAAAAATTATATACAATTTATTTCAAACAGTGAAAATACACACGCACGCACACACACGGCGCCGTTTTGTGGGCTGTCGTGTGATAAAATAATAAAAAAAAACTATGCAGAAGCAATGTGCCATATATATTGAAAGTATTATATAGACGCGTATGTGGACTATGTGGACGCAGATCCGCTGAAAGAGCTGTTGATAGCGTAAACAGAATGTCAGATAAGCACGTTCAACTCGCCCGAGGATTGACGGTCCATTCAATTGAGTTGGTGTCGGCGTATCTGTGTCATGTATCTGTGTCTGTATCTGTATCTGTATCTGTATCTGTATCTGTATCTGTATCTGTATCTGTATCTGTATCTGTATCTGTATCTGTATCTGTATCTGTATCTGTATCTGTATCTGTATCTGTATCTGTATCTGTATCTGTATCTGTATCTGTATCTGTATCTGTATCTGTATCTGTATCTGTATCTGTATCTGTATCTGTATCTGTATCTGTATCTGTATCTGTATCTGTATCTGTATCTGTATCTGTATCTGTATCTGTATCTGTATCTGTATCTGTATCTGTATCTGTATCTGTATCTGTATCTGTATCTGTATCTGTATCTGTATCTGTATCTGAATCTGTATCTGTATCTGTATCTGAATCTGTATCTGTAACTATATCTGTAACTATATCTGTATCTGTACCTATAACTGTAACTGTATCTGTATCTGTATCTGTATCTGTATCTGTATCTGTATCTGTATCTGTATCTGTATCTGTATCTGTATCTGTATCTGTATCTGTATCTGTATCTGTATCTGTATCTGTATCTGTATCTGTATCTGTATCTGTATCTGTATCTGTATCTGTATCTGTAACTGTAACTGTAACTGTAACTGTATCTGTATCTGTATCTGTATCTGTATCTGTATCTGTATCTGTATCTGTATCTGTATCTGTATCTGTATCTGTATCTGTATCTGTATCTGTATCTGTATCTGTATCTGTATCTGTATCTGTATCTGTATCTGTATCTGTATCTGTATCTGTATCTGTATCTGTATCTGTATCTGTATCTGTATCTGTATCTGTATCTGTATCTGTATCTGTATCTGTATCTGTATCTGTATCTGTATCTGTATCTGTATCTGTATCTGTATCTGTATCTGTATCTGTATCTGTATCTGTATCTGTATCTGTATCTGTATCTGTATCTGTATCTGTATCTGTATCTGTATCTGTATCTGTATCTGTATCTGTATCTGTATCTGTATCTGTATCTGTATCTGTATCTGTATCTGTATCTGTATCTGTATCTGAATCTCTGTACTACGAGCACTACGTTTGCGACCGCGAGTCGTATAGTTGAATTAAATTCTGTGCAATCAGTGTTTAGCGACATTCTATATATATATATATAAACACATATGTGTCTGAGCATGGGTAAATATCGCAGCATTAAGGAGGCGTTGATTGGATTTTGAATGAGGCTGCGATTCTTACACATCAGCAGCATAAAAGCCACAGCGTACACTGAGCCAAAAACTTTGATATTAACAAGTTAACGTATTTTTGATCTTACTCTGCGCTTATTCATCTGTTTCCGATCTGGCTACAATTGAACATGTCATATATTCAAACGAAGCTGCCTGCGCTTGATCACTTTAATTTGGAAATGACATGAATGCCACTTTGTTATTCCAGGAGCATTTTTCTCAGTGTGTTGCGAAAATTTGATTAAATAAATGTTAATTTAAGGTCTTAGAAATGTGGGGACATGTTTATTGCAGTTGCGTTGGGATCATTAACCATAAGAATGTCGCGAAAATTCTTTATAGATGACAACTGTTGGATCAAGTTCATAAACCACGTGGCATTAAGCAATATAACTGTGCATAAGTAACACCTAATATATACCTTTATGTAAATTGAGAAACTTTTGAGTGCAAGCGAATAGATCCGTTGTAGATAATAGGTCTATGTCAACTAAATATATATGTTATTGAGGGACTTTCCCTCTTTATAAATTTAGCTAATTAACCTGTATGAACTTTACATACTATGTATATAAACTGTATACTATACAGTGGTATACACCATCACTGGAAACACCGCGACACGTTCTCTTAGCTTGCAAAAGTGATTCTTATCAAAACTAGCCGATTCAAAGTTTAATAATTTTAAATATTGCCATCATCCAATACATTTAATAACTAAATAAACATATCTGTATTTATATATCTTGTTATGTTTTAGTTTTTCTCACAGCCTTGACTCTTGTGTTATACATTTTGAAAATTGTTTCTTAGTTGTAGATTTTTTTTAGTAGGCCAAGTGACTTCTTTCACGTGATATTTAAATATACTAGATTCAACTACTTTTAAATATTTTTATTCAATTTTGAATTACAGATCTATTAAGACCTTCTCCTTGTTACAACCCCTCCAAAATCACAATAAAGCACATAGATAATAGTACAACATGGCTGCATACGATGAACGAGGATCGACTGGGATAACTGCATCCGCAAAACTGAAGACACATCGAACATATCTTTTCAGATTCGTTTAGCATAATCAATGTTTTATTTGCGACTGGCTGGCATCCCATTGTTGGCGACGAAAAACACAGAAAATATTCCAAATTACCTGCGTATTCGGTGGAAAATATTTTAGCTGGTAATACTTGCTGCAAATTAAAAAATTACCCTTTATTTGAAAACCCGGCAGTACGCATGCATCCAATGGATCAGAGATGTTTGGGTTTTTGGGAATTTGTTTAACTAGTGACTTATCATGTGGATAATCTCTTATGTACATCAACCCATCATAGTATATTTTACAATCTCTATTATCGCATTCGACACATTGATTATTAAATGTGTTATTTTCAAATTCCCCTAAAAATTGTAAAATGTTTCCATTATTATTGTACTACGCGCTGTAGTTAACTTACCCGATATCCTAACTACATTAGAAATAAGTATAATTAATAAAACGTAGTTTTCCCTTTTCCTCATGTTGAGACTAATGTTAATATGCTTTATATGTAGACATACATACATTCATTTTTGGGTTGAGAATGCGAAATGATGTGGATCTGTTTATACCTCATAATTTTGGTGTTACTAGTTATTATAACTACTAGGACCTAAAACCTTAGCTGGTCTGTGCATATAGCCCCCGGTTGGAACGCAACTCTCGAGCAACTCGAGCTCTAGCCGCGTATAAGTATAAGCCACAGCCAGCATGTTATTCCTCGAGGGACCGCAGTCAAAACCACCAAGAAGGAACAAAGCTTAACGGACTCCTGTCTGCTCGTAGTACTACGGCCGATCTGCTTCCCTTTTGTGTCCCACGCCAACAAATGGGTCATCTCTTACCCCGATTGAGGCTCGTCTGACCAGACTTAGCTGCTTCTGGCTTAGCTCATGGCTTGGTACAAGTATCTTAGCACTATCACATTAAGGCCTGATTGAGCCTTTCGCAGATTGAATGCTTGCACAATCGCTTCCAGGGTTATCGAAGAGGACACATACTGCTGGTGAGGCGCATTGTGCCGAGTTGGGCTAGTTAAATGACTTTCGAATTACACAAATTACATATGCATAAGCAACTTTTTTATTTTAAATATATTTAATTGCGCTTTAGGATCACAAGACATAGTTTAATACTTAATATTTTCAAATGTACTTATGTATTATAAATATATATATATATATATTTCCGTAGATAGTTCTCCACGCGAATAATTGCTCAGGTTAAGCGAATGCGTATATTAAAGACCAAAGCATAAAGCATTTGCCAGGCAAACCAAAATATCTGAGCGATGGACTAGCTTTCGCAGGAACCTTCTTGCATTTGCAATATTTGGCACATACTTGACAGACTATATGATGCATATGATGTATATTTACGTAATTCTTACTGGCAGCTGCCTGACAGCCCAAATATGGCGCCCAAAAGCAAATAAATGTCTCTATTTCATCTGCAGTACTTTGTTAATGAAATATATGCATTTGCCATCGAAAGTAATACGATTTACCTGTTATCTCATAACCATCAAGAACGCATCGAGCTAGATGTGGAGCCCCGTCCGCATAGGTGCGCAGTTTCTTAACTATGCGAAAGTCCCGGTGGGCCATCCAAAATGCAGACCATCCCGTAGTGTTCATTTCACAATCGCCACTGTACGCGGTGCAATTGACACATTCATTATTTGTTGCAATTTGTCTTACCTCTGCAAATGGTTATATCGGATTACAGCTGTATTTAAACATCTATAAGAAACTGTCTAGCCCGACTGAATGAGACGACTGACTTGGACATCCTTTTGTTTAATCAATTTGTAAATATTTCTTTACTTAAATACAAATGTTACCACATCGAACTTTAATATATTTAGTACAACAAATTTTATTAAGGGGCACAACTTAGTGACCTATTGATTCCCTATCAAAACTTTCCTTAATATTCAAACAAGAGGTTCGAGTCAGGAGCGTCCGACTAGGGGATACCCTGAACCCTCTTCTTCCAACACCAAATGCAGATATATATACTATTCTGGAAGCTAAATGTCAAGTTTACGGGCTCTAATTCTTGTTATTTACCCAATTTGCTTAAAAACAGGATTTCGATATCGATAGCTTGAAAAGGGAGAAAGTTATCGATTAGCGGAAACAAACTCGATCTCCGCATGGACTAGGAGGACAGATAGGAGGAGTACAAGTAAAATTTCAAGTCTCTAGCTCTTATAGGTTCTAAGATCCTGGCTTTCAGACATACGGACAGACGGACAGCCCCACCCCACAGACAACAGGCGGACATGGCTAGATCGACTCGGCTGTTGATGCTGTTCAAGAATATATATACTTTATGGGGTCGGAGATGCTTCCTTCTGCCTGTTACATACATTGTAATTAAACCCAATCGATAATCTTTGATGTTTAAGGAACGAAGCGAATTATCGCTTAAAGGAAGTAAGCTTCATCTGCATATTTTATACATGAGCTTATGTTTCAATTGTCTCCAACTCTTATAGTTTATATGGCTATATTATATTATTTTATATGCACTAAATCTAAATCTAAATCAACTCTACTATCAAATTCTCAACTTACCGCAGTTTGAAATGCTGAGCAGCAAACCAAAAAATATTACTGAACAGGTGCTTACATTTTTCATCGTTTAGAATAAAGTTATACTCTGCAAGTGTACTGAATTCTAAAATATGTTTTGTGTATTATCTAAAGAAATTTTGACAGGTCAAGACGAAATATAGCATGCTTTGATTTTCGGGTCTTTTCTTTTCTCTGGAAGGCAATATAATCGGTATGATTTGATTTACAATCTCGTTGAAATTTGATAAGATATAAAATTCATTTAAATCCCAGCGAACAATTTAGGTTATATGCGACATCCTTTAATTGTTCCAGAGGCATTTTCATTTCTTGCCAGGTAATGTATTATTGAAAACGGGAAATCCGTTCGGTACAAAGCTCATCACAACAAAGCGATAAGGAGAGATAACAGCCCGACTATTTTTGGGACGTGTCTCAATGGAAGATCCAGAGGGCGATGGTTTCAAAAACCGCTCTAAGACCACCCAAAGCGATGAGATAACCAGTTCATCAGTAGTCAGTGCCAAATACTGAGTACTGATAAGACCTGTGATAACAGGTCGATTGGAGCCGCTGCTGCAGTTACCGTAGATAGCCGATCCCCAATTCAGATCTCAATGGTAATCAATTAGTAAGCAGCGATTGTAAATTAGCAAACGTTGACAGACAGTCCCGGCCCGCTTATCGCCCAGGGCCCGTGTCAAGGGCTATCGGAGCGCCCTGAGCCGGCAGTGACAGTGGCAGTGGCAGTAGCAGAAGCAGAGGCAGAGGCAGAGGCATCGACGTCGACAGAGGCAGCGGCACCGGCTGCAGCACTTGGGTCTCTGATAGAGGCCGTTGTCATTATTCGCTCGCATCTCAGACGTCCAGCAACGGTCCAGCTGAGCGGACGGACGATCCTAAGTATTATTTATAATGTTCCCGCTGCTGAATCGCTCGGTCTTCGTGGTCTGCCGCTGCTGCCTGGTGGAGCAGCCGGCGCAGTGCCACAGCATTCGTGACAACAATCAGCTGAGCATCGAGCTGCTCGCCCTGGCGCCCAATCTACAGATTGTGCCGAGCGACGTCATATGTCAGCTGTGCCTGCATCGTCTGCACGACGCCCTCGAGTTCCGGGAGCGCTGCGAGGAATCTGAACGCATCTTACGTGCCCGGCACGAACAGGCACTGGACGATGCACTCGAGTGCCTCGAACGCGAAGTCGGCTGTCTGGAGCAGGCCAAATCAACGTCCATGTCATCGCAGCTGGAACCGGTCGACTTCGGTGAGTACCAAATATTAGAATAATGTTAGGCATTATCCCGCTCCATTTTTCATTTTGGCAATTCGTAGCATTCGCTAGGTCAGGTTAGATCATGATTCAGCATTATTTTTAGCTTCAAGATTCCCTCTACATTAGTTTGTTTCGGAAATAATGGCAAACATTTTGATAAATCTTAACATGAGCGCGAATTTGTTATCAGGCCCACTTCCGATCGAACTGAACGCTTTCTCTAGCTGCCATATAAGCTATCGCTCGAACTTTGAATTTTGGAAATTTAGCTATTACGAGATTCGCTATCAGCAAAATCTCATCGGCAATGAACTGTTATATCATATTTATTAAATCATATAGCTGCCATAGAAACAATCGCTCAAGAACTGTTAGGAAAACATAAACATGACCTTTACGTATACAAATCCTATATCCTATATTTCGCTTTTAACGGTTTACTAGTACATCGTGTAGCTAGCAATCGGTTCAATAGGTCAGGAACTAAACGAACTAGTATTGCTTTTATAGCCTTATAGGGTAAGGCAAAGGCAAACAAACAAATCTCAAGATTACAAAATCCTATTTGAAATACTATTTATAGCCAGTTAGCAGTTTTGTAATTTGCTGATTTGGCTATAGGTTAAAGATCAAGCACTAAAGAATTTCATTATTGCAACGGAATTGAGTTGGGCGACCAACTCAGGGAAAAGTCTCCGAATCTTAAGACTATATGTATATGTTTCCTCTAGACTGCCTTATTAGATAGTTAATTGATGTGACTAACAAAAAGCTGGATAGCTTGAGATCAAAGCTTTTACTTTGCATTTTTAGCAAGGTTGTATGTAAAGCTAAGCCCAGAACCCCTCTTCATGAGGCCTTAAGTATATGTTTGACACGCTCTCTCAATAAATAGGGCCGAGTTTTGGGCAGCCTAGAAGATTATAAGATAGAAGTATACTATATTTGAATTCAAAGAAATGCTGTTCGTATGCAAAGTAAAGAACGTGTTCATCTTACCTGACAGGTACCATGGATTTGTCGGATTTGTTTCGGTGCAGTTACGAGCAACCAGAGACGACATTTGCCAGCTGGGACGCCGGGACACTGAACACGCCCATCCATTTGCCTGCCACGCTGGAGCAACTGGAGGCAAGCGATGCGAACGCGGAGAAGCAGCAGGGCGGCAAGGCGGACAGTATGCCAGCGCCAGTTGAGGTGCCCAAACGCAAGAGGGCGCCACGCAACAAGGCGGGGGCAACAACAGGTGGCACGACGCGAAGCAGGACACCAAAATCGCTGCGTCCGTGCAGCGAGTGCGAGAAGAAATTTACGCGCAACTTTCAGCTGAAGTTGCACATGATATCGGTGCACGGGCTGGGCGACGGGCTGCGCTATGAGTGCGAGGTGTGCTCGAAGAGTTTCGCATCGCGTCACAGCCTGCGCTATCACTTCACATCGCTGCACTCGACGGAACGACCATTCGCCTGCGAGCTGTGCGATCGGCGATTCGTGCTGCGCACCCAACTGATCTCGCACGCCCGCATGCATACGGGCGAAACAAAGCCGCGCATCTTTGACTGCAGCGTCTGCGGCAAAACGTGGCCAACCAAATCGGATCTGCGCACCCATATGCGCTCCCACGATCCCGATATGTCCAAGCGGCCGTATAAATGTGATAAGTGCAGCAAGGCCTTCTTCACGCGGGGCCACCTCAACTCGCATCATCTGGTCCACACCGGCGAGAAGCCCTATGCCTGCACCTACTGCGACAAGTCCTATCAGAGCGTCGGCAATCTCAACAATCACACTCTGCGACAGCATTCGAATATTATTGAGGCGCGGCTGAATCTCAAATACACAGACTCCATGGACATTGAGACTTGAGTGTGCGATTCAAACACCAAAAATTAGCTTCTTTTTTTTAACTAAGAAAATATTAATAAACAAAATTCCTTCCTAAAAACTAAGCATAAGAAAGTTAGTTAGCTAAAAACCTAAATCAATTGATCAGAAAAGAAAGCGAAAAAAATGCATAAAATACCTAAAATGCTTGAAAACTTAGCTTAAATTTAATATTAATAGCTTTTTTTTCGCAAATCTCAAGGTTACCAAAACTTTTCGCCCTATGCATGTCGACCAGCTGGAAGTATTAGCTATGACATCAGATCAAATCTGAATAGAAATTTGAATATAATTTGGGGACTATCTTTGCTCTGTGGCGAATGCCAAACGAAATATTTCCAAATATTTTTGATGAAAAGTTAACAGAAATCGAAATTCAATTCAAGTAAACATAAATTAATTGTTATTTAAGTTATATCTATATTATAATATTATTATTATAGCTATATAAACATAAAATTATCTAAAGAAAAGCTATTTATTAGCAATATAATTATTAATAAATTTTATACAAATATCATTTTAATTATTCACAAATATTTTTTGACATATTTAAGCTGCAATTGAACAATTATTGATGTCTTTTATATTGTTAAATATTTCATAACAACATCTAAATTTGCAACAATATAAAAGACCCTGAGACCATATTGTATATATTATTTATATAATATAACTATACTAAATATATGACTTTAATTTCGATAGAAGCACGCGCTTAAAATCTTATGAAACCAAGCTTATCGCTTTATTTAACATCTTTGTATGTTTATGTACATAGATATACATATATATATATATATATGTATTATATAAATATACATGCCCTATCGTACCTATTAAGTCCAACAATTAAATGTATACAATAATTATAAATAAAAATTAAAAGTATATATTTGCCACAGATAATACAACTACAATAAAATGTAAGATAGAGAATGTTGAAAAAGCGCAAGTAATTTTTCCAGCAATTTCTTTCGCATTCTTTTCTTTACATTTGAAATTAAACTAGGCATACTCTATAAAAGTTTTCTTCATATTAAACATTCCAGTTGAAGAAAGTTTTTATATTAAAATTAAAGTTAAATGTTATTATTTAAGTTGTCAAATAGGCTCCTGTTAAATAGGCTTCTGCCAAGAAAGCTTGCAAATTATATTTTAGCATTTTTCAATTCGTATTTTTTACAAAAGAGTTAAATACCATTCAACATTAACAAAAGAGTTAAATACCATTCAACATTAACTTATTTTTAAATACCATTCAACATTAACTTATTTTTAAATACAATTTTAACGGCAGTAGCACGCTCATAACATAACATAACATGTGTAGAATAACATGTTTGGGCTATGTTAAATATGCTATGTTATGTTAGGCTATGTTTGTGTCATGTTATCTTAGCCTAGGCTATGTTTGTGCTATGTTAAATATCTATTCGATAACTGCAAGCACTAAAGAAATATTGACCTTTAACACAAACCGTAATAAATATTCATATTCTTATACCATAAAATGTAATAATTTTCCGCTGATAGTCAAAACTTATCAGCATGGAAAATGCCCGAGCCATAACAATTCTAACTTATTTATAGAGCATACTAAGTACGACTCTGTCCATTGAACGTTGGAGTTCTCAGTGTATATGAATATATATGTATGTGCACCGGGAGCACTATCAACGCCTTTAATCAAAACAAGTGCCCGACTGTCTGATCGTAAACAAGCAAATGCCAGGCATCCAGAGCAGACACATTCACAGCCACAGCCACAGCCAGTAAAGACAATTTTGATTGTGGGCCGCATTTGCTTCAATTACAAAATGACCACAACAACAATAATGTGAACAAACAAAAAAAATAACAACAAAAAAATGAAGAAAATAAAACTAACGAGATATGTCATAATTATGGACCCGACTTGAGCCACGAAAAAAGTGTTAATCCAATTAACTTTGATTTAACACCGGGAAGTGACCGCCGCCTCGCCTGGCCTAGGTCAGCGATTCGTTTGGCTGGCGACAGGAGGCGTTCAGCTAGTGCCAGAGAGCACTCCAACTGAGTCACAATCGCCAATGATAACCCCATCTCACCCGCAGGTCCGAGACAAATACTTATAATGTAACTCGTTGGGCATTTCTCTAAAGTAACTATTTACATATAAAATCGCTTATTGTGTCCGCGCCCTGGCCCATTAGTCATAGCAGGAAAGTGCGATGTGTGTCCCCCAGCGAGGTGAATCAAGTGCCCAGACATTGACCCAACCCAGCCCAGCCCAGATCCCAGCCGTCCGTGCCTTTGTCCGTGGCCAACACGTCACGCAGTTGCCGTTGCGCCGGCTACGTGATCTGTCTCCCCCTCTCCCTCTGGGTTCTAGTTGGCTCTGTCTTTATTGTTCCTACAAAAATATGAGATAAGAACAAATGCTTGAAATCTATTCAAAATTAAATTGGTGTCCAAGTCGACTAAGCACTTCACACAAGGCATATATACTAATTCTTTAAATATGCTAACTAATTCTGACACATAATCCATTTACTATATTGATAATGGAAACTTAAGTTTTCTTTTCTAGACATTTCCAAGTTTCTATCTTCCAATATCCTAAAGATTTTTTCTAATCTTGAGCTCCAACACTTAACCAAAATAGTTAGTATGTACGTAAAACGCATCATTTTTTCAACTATTGTAATTTTTCCTTTTCGCTTATTCTAAAATTTTATTTACTAAAGAAATACCTTACGACTCCACAATTAATATTTCGTAAAATTATTGTTATTTTATTTATATTTTTTGAATTATATTATTGCGTTCAATATTAAGTCCCACATAAAAACTAGTTAAATGTTGCTTTGTTACCAATTAGTTGGGAAACTCTGTTATTATTTTCATTTTGAATATATTCACACATTTACTAACAAAGGCGAATATAAAAATTCACAATTGATTATTCTCCTGAGTTATACGATACATATTCATACTTTAGCCACCCGACTTTCGCCAACGACCATACCACGCTGAATACATCGGTTCTCGTCCGATCACCGAAATTAAGCAGCGTCGGGCGTGGTTAGTACTTAGATGGGGGACCGCTTGGGAACACCGCGTGTTGTTGGCATCGGTTCATAACCTTTTTTTATAGCTGAAGCAAATTGTAGTGTCTCAATTGCCCAGTTAGCAATATCTTATTTGTATATTGATTTTTTCTTAAATAAAAATAAAAAATTTCCCTTATTCCTATTCGCCCTTAGCCCGATTTTGTTTACTTTCCATCAGCAGGATTCGAACTCGGGCCTGCTGCGCGTCTGCAAAATGATGAAATAATCTTGCATATTGCTTAAGTTGAATGTTTCTTTAGTTTAGTTTGGTAAACAAACTCATCTCGCCCCGGACTTGGCGCAATTTTTAAATATTACACTCTTATTTTATTTACATAATAACAACAATTGCATAATTGAAAACGCCTTCGGAAGCTATTTAGCAAAATCCTTCTTGAAGAGCAGACGACCCAGCTGTGACTGCTGCTGGGCATAAAAGCTGTTCGAGTGCTGATCCAAAGCCGATTCGGGTGTGACGGACTGCCGGACGAGCTCCCTGAGGCTGGCCGAGATCTTGGCCGTGCGGAAGCGTGCCTCGTGGCGCCGCTGTCGAGTGTCCACAAAGCGCTGCGATTGCTGGCGTTTCCTTTGGATGTCATGCTGCAGCTGCTCACGCTTCAGACGCTCCAATTGCTGGCGCTCGCGCCAGTGCTCCTCATGATGCAGCTGCTCCACTTGATTGTCGTGCTGCAGCCGCTTCAGATAGCCCTCCAGCAGCTGGGCTCGCAGCTCATCCGCCCGGCGCAGCCGTTGTGTGAGCCGCATGCAAGTGTCACGCTTTCGCAGTGTCGCATCCAGCTGTTGCTCCTCCTGCTGCAGATTGACGGCCTCGTTGCGTCGCGATTCCTCATAGCGGCGCTGGCAAAGCGTCAGGTCACGCTCCAGCCGCATCGCGTCCAAGCGCTGCTTGGCCGCAGCATCTTTGGCGTCCAGTGCGCCGCGCAGACGTCTCAGCTCGGCCAGATCACGCTCGGCCAGCGCCTGGAGGCGCGCCTTGGTCATCAGATAGTCCTGAAACTGTTTGTTGTGCACGGCACGCTTGTACTCCTCCAGCTGCTCGCACTTGAGCAGCTGACGCTCCAGCCGCTCGTTCTCCCAGTACTTGCGCGCCAGCCAAGCGTGCTCCTTGTCCGCCGCCCGTTCGCTGCGCTTCACGGCCATCCGATTGAGTATCCTCTGATCGTGGCTGGGCACCTGCGCGTAGGCGGCGCGCACCGTTGGCGCCAGGCACAAATTGGCCATGGAGGCGCACAAGGAGTTGCCGTGTGCCAAGTTCTGGCCCAGCGGCACCAGCGCCATGTTCTCCTGTGACTTCGACTTGGATCTGCTGCCGCCGCTGATGGCCAGCGTCGTGGCATCGACAGCGTTGAGTGAACCAAACACAGTCTGCAGTATAGGAAAAATATACGGCTATGTTTATTTTTGAAGGGTACACAAGATTAGACGCTTCTCGAATTATGAATTAAGATTAGGGTAAGGGTATAAAATAGATGTACTACCCGCTCACATTGTGCCACACTCACCTGCAGCATCTGGCAATCGCGCAGCGCGCCCGCCCGACCTGTTCGCTGTTTGTTCGGCTTCTCCGGCGTATCCTGTCTGGACTGACTGCGTTGGCTGCCCGCGCTCTTGGAGCGCCTGCCTCTGGCGGAGGCTGTGGAGACGCGCGTCTGGCACTCGGCGGAGCCGCGTCGATTGTGCGTGGCTTTCGCCTGGGTTGGGGATTTGGAAGCGCTGCGTTGCCTACGCCGCTGGCCGCTCTGGACGCTCTCGCTGCGCTGCAGTTGCTCCAAGGCGTGTATATCTTGCTCCAGTTGCTGCAGCTCCTTTGCCGACTGTGCGCCTCCGCTCACATTGCTGCTGCTGTGCGAACTGTAGCAGTCGCAGTGGCAAATATCGCAGCAGCTATCCGTCAGCTCCAGGGCAGCCAGCAGCTGTTGGTGTTGTTGTTGTTGGGCCTGGGCGCGACTCTTGCCGCGCTGTCGCTTTTTCTTGGGCGTCATCCTGCTGGCTGGGCCATTGGCGGGGATTGGGTTCAAACTCTAAACTGGCACAAACTCTCTATGTTTGCATTCCAAATCGAATACTAGGGTATTATTTATTTTGGCGGCTGCCATACGTCAATGCGCTGCTCGTAAACCCAAATTCCTGCGCACCTGCAATAGCATTTTCCTCGTTTTTCCACATTTTTTACTTTTGTTTACTTTTTTATTGATTGCCCGCTCGAACGTTGTCCCGGGCAACGCTCAGGCCTAACGAGTTGTTGAGTTATTTTTGTTTTGACTTTGGCTTGTTGTTTTATTTTCTTTTTTTTTTTGGCAACTGTTCCGAGGTTTTCCGCCATTAATGCCGGAAATTAGCTGCTCCAATTAGAATGTGAAAAGTGAAAGGCAATGATATGAGGGACAGCTGCAAGGAAAGCCGGAAGTTTTATCTGGCATTTAGAAAACTGCCAAAACTTTGACGCACGCAATTTAAACAAATATTGCAGACGATATGTGTCTACAAAAGTTGATATCAATTCTAAATATTTACATCTATGTTTATAAAAGATTTAGTTCTGACTGTTTAGGAAAGCTTTAATAATTATCCGAATCTTTCTTTAAGATCAAAAGTGAACCAAGTTAGGTTATAAGACGGTGTGGCTTAGGTATCTGAGCGTCGAACCAATAAGCGAGCAGTCGCTGATTCGAATGCTGCAGGAAAGTTGAATGCAGACCATTTTTCAATACCATTTGCATTTAACATGTTCACTGTTGTTACTCATTTGAGCCGTACAATGCCGGGTAATTTCCTTTGAATATAGTCTCTTTAAATTTTAACTACCTTCTAACTTTATAGATAACAATTGATATTGTTCATTTTAGTATATATATACATAGGAAATCGAGTTGCCATAAAAACGAAGTCAACAAATTTCCATTCCAAATATCCGTTTAATGTATATATATAATTTAAAATTAAATAATTAATTTGGTATACGGTTGTATAGGTTTACGTATATGTATATAACAATATGCAATAAATATAATATGAAAACAATTAAATTCCATTTCTTTTCTTTTCAATAAACTCCCAAGTATTTCATCGCATTCGATAACATCTTTCAAAGTAATTGGAATGAACTTGGGCTGTTGCAGACATTTAGTTATATTGTTGTTAATATAAATAAGTTTAGCTTAGTTTAGTGGTTATGCATTAAACATTTGAATAGGGCTAGCTAATAGTTTATACACGCACACGCACAATTTACACCATCAACGTTTGTCTTAATACTGACTATAACAATTGAAAATCATAAAAACAAAAATATATAAATAAAATACATATCGTTAAATTGTCTAGTAAGTAATATTGCTCTGTTCGTTTTCTTCTCGTTTTTTTTTTTGTCCTTTTGAGGTTAGTTGAGGTATGCTAAATGAACGATAAACAAAAAACAAATGCTTGTTTACAAGAAATGCTTAGTCGAAAACTAAAGGTATCGAGGTAAACGGAAGCACCGGACACGACGGCTCCAATTGCAGCGAGGTGGCAAAACAATCAGCGGATGCATTGAAATCGCCCAACGTTTGCATAACCTGACCCAGCGCAAACCTGCAGATGGATTTATAAATGAGATATGCATCGACATTTTAAGGCCTAACACTTGCCATATCTTTGGGCAATTTGGATCCAATTTGGCAGCATCCTTGAGCATCTTTTCGGCCAGCCGCGGTTCGCCCAGTATTAAATGCGTTTCGCCCAGCGCACGTAGAGCTTCCGTATGATTCGGATTGGCGGCAACAGCATTCAGAAAGCATTGCTTGGCTTCCAGCCACTGCTCCAAATAAACATGCACCTGACCGCGCTGTAAAGTGCATGTTAAGCATTGAATTCTTATAAAACGCAGAGACTTGGCTCACCATAAACATTATCTGATGCGAGAGCGGATATATTTGCGTGGCTTCGTGTATGCAGTTGAGCGCCTCATTGGGCTGATCGATGCGCATGTAGACATCAGCGAGCAGCAGCCAAATCTATATAAACGTATTTTAAATCGAGTTAAAATAATTACTATCGCAACATTTAAAAACTGACCTCAATTTGCAGCATCCAAGGTCTCCGTGGTCCCGGTCGTTGCGTAAAGGAGCTCAACGAGCTGGCGGCCTCGCTCAGAGCCTGTTCCACGCGCGACACTGCGGCCAACGAGGCAGCATAGACGGAATCTTTAAGTGGCACACAACAAGTTGAGAATTATAAATACGAAATGAAAACGAAAGCAAGCAAACTAGCGAACGATGGTTAGAGTTGAAGAGTATAAAGTCAAGAAGAGTAAATGTTTGTAATATACAAAAACAAAAAGTGCGTTAGTTTAGGCTAAGCATGCAACAAGATGCAAAAGTTAAAAGCACGCATAGAAATAAAAGTAAATAAAGTAGAAGAGACACAAGCGAAGCGGGGGAAAATAGAGAAACAAGTTTTGTAAGCAAGTAAGAAAGCATTTTACACACTTGCAAACGGATGCTCTATCAATATAATTGGTTTCTTTTCTAATACAGTATTAAATTATGTAATTGTTGAATGAGCTTTATAAAATTTTAAAAATTCTAGAACTAATCAGAAGTATTCAACCCCATTTAAACTATTAAATGTCTCGAATAGATCTTGATATTGTTAAGCACACTTTTAAGTACCCCACGATTTAAAATATAGTTTATCGATTTTAATCAAATTATAGTGTTAACTAAACCCTATTCTCCTTTTGTAGTTGATATCTATATCTACACCTTTATATCTATATCGACATCCTATCCTAAAGCCGATATTCAGATGCTCTTATCAACATGAAACTTATATACATATATATATGTAGAATCTTTTGCTTAGGTAAATCAATTATCCTTTAAGAAAAGCTCCGAATCGCGTTGCACAATTCGAAATTAAAAATCTATAACGTTTGCAAGAGTATAAAAAACTTCGGTGCATGCCGAGGTTTGTGTTAACTTTGAGTTAAATTTGCAATTGAGACTTACAATTATTTTGTATGGTTTTATGAATTGGTTTTTTAGACAGACACATTCCGCAGAAGTTGGGTAGTTACATAGATGTAATAGATGTTTATATATGTATATATGTGTATATATAATATATATGTATGCATGTGTGTGTGTGTGTGTGTGTGTGTGTGTTTTTGTACAGAATATATATTGTTATTATTAGTGTCAAGTGTTGTTGTTGTTGTTGTTGTTGCTGTTGATTTTGAACCAGCTGCAAGCGCCTCAAACTTACTTGAGTCCTTGTCAGACATTTGAGATGAATGCACCAAATGGACACCGCTCTTGGTATCCGAATGCTTCTCCTCGTCGGCGGCCAGCTGCGCCTCGTAGAGTTCCCGCCAAACGGCGAGCATATGCTGAACCGTGGCCAGCGCCGTTTCCGCATCCTCCAAATGCAGTTGCAAATGTGCTTTAACATGCAATAACTGCAGATTATCGGGAAACTCGTGCAGCGCATCCTCAACCACGCCCAGCGCCTCACGCGGACGCCGCGATGCGGTCAGCAGCAGGGCAAACAAATGGAGACACGGTGCATGCTCCATGCGCAGCGCCAGGGCGAAACGTATGTGGCTTAGCGCGTCGCCCAGCTGATTGAGCAGGGCATATTGCAGGGACAAATAGTATTCGGCCAGGTGATCGTTGCCATCATGCTGAACGGCACGCTCCAGAGACTCCAGCGCCTGTTTGTTGTACGCATCGCGTTCGCTCTTAAGAGTCGACTGTATGGCCAGCTGCTGATAGCCAATGCCCACGAAGAGCTGACTGCGCGAGGGACGCAGACCTGGAAGAAGAAACAAAAGAGAGCTAGATTATATGGCTCCATTTGGATGAGCTGCACTCACCCTTCACCTCCCGCTTGAGCGCCTGCTGCGCATAGTCCAGGCCCTGCTTGACCGTCTCCAGGCTCTCGTAGCACAGGCGTGAGGCATGCAAACAGGGCAGCGGATCGCCTGGCGTTAGCTTCATCGACTCCTGCAGCACGCGCAGAGCATGCGCATGCTTCTCTGCGGCCATCAAACTGAGGCCGTACTGTCGCCAGACATGCTGCTCTCCAAAGCTAAACTTGAGCGCCTTCTCGAACGATTCGTTGAGCAGCTGGACCAGGCCCCAGCGTATTGTGGCAAGCGTGAGCAGATCATAAACAGCCGTCACATTGCCCATGGCATGTTGACGCGCCAGCTTAAATTCCGGACTCTGTGAGAGCACAGTGTCCCGAACGGCCAAGGCTTCAGCGATGAGCAGCAAGAGAATGATCTCCTCCTGTTGATTGCGCGGTGTGAATTGCTGACGAGCCGCATATTTGCGCGGCTTCCACAGACGCTTGGCGGCGCCGCCGCCACGTAAAGTACTGCCGCCCGATTTGGTGGTAAAGGGAGGCGCATATATGGTGCCCGAGACGCCGCGTAGCAGCACCTCGGCCAGCTGGCGGGCGAGCGTTAAGCGCAAGGATTGTGTTGCACGCGTCTCGATGGCATTCAACATGATGCGGTATCGTTCCACGGCCGCCTGCAGCTTGCCCGCCTTGATCAGCACAATGGGCGCGCGCTGCAGCGCCGTCTCCAGTATGGCGCCCATGCGTCGACTCACCTCCAGCGTTGCGCTGCTGCTCTGCAGGTTGCTGCTAATGGCAAAGCTGCTCGACGACTGCTGCACGCCCGCGTTCACATTCAGCGTAGAGCCAGCTGTCGAATTGTTCGAGGAGCTATTGCCGCCGCAACCAACATCGTGTTCCTGCAGATAGAGCAGTCCCAGATCCGAGGCGCGCTCAAAGCAACAGATCTGCAACATAATTGAAGGGGTATTAATTGTTAATTAATTCTGTGTGGAACACGCACCATTTCCGTGTCCTTTTCGGCCTTCTTGAATTTGGATGTCGGCTTGGAGGCCTGCTGCTCCAGGCACAGGCCCTTAATGGCATAAGATTCGGCCAGAATCTTGAGGCTGCGTCTGTTTTCGAATATAAATTTATATAGATTAGTAAAGCGTGCAAATATTGCCGGGCAAAGCCGCTTAACATCTTACAGCGTCAGCTCCTTCTCAGCAAGCGTATTGAGCTCCGCCCTGACAAAGTTCTCCAGACTCTGCTCGTACTCGCCGCAGGCGTAGCACAGCTTGGCCAGCAGCAGGTAGGCGTCGAGGGCGATGCCCGCCTTTTGGCCGCTCTCGCCGAGAGCGAGATTTAGATAGCGTCTGGCGTCGGCGAGGGCGTTTTTGGCGCGGCCAAAGTTCGTTTCGGGGGCCACCGCATGCTCCTCCAGATAGCTTTCGAGGCGCGCCTCGCCCATCAGAAAGTTGGCCAGGCATTCTGTAAGGCAGTCGAAAGAGGGAATTCAGGTAAAGGTACAGGTTTATTTTAGATATAAGGCCATGCTTTACCGTTATGCGGCGATCCCGATTTCAGCTCGTCCGTCAGCTCGATGACGCGTTGCCATTTGCCTTCGCTGCGGCAGCTCTCGATTAGCGCCTCGACCTTGGTCGTGTTGTTGCGCGTGCGATTGGCCATAACGGTTAACTAGTTGCAGCTGCACGCGGCCAGCACGTTTGTTGCGTTCCAATTGGGTTTATATTCCTGATTTTAATTTGATTAAAAATTTTTTTGCAACATACGCGCATAAACATACACACACACAACACTTGTGACAATCACAGCGTTGCCACCTGTTAAGATTTCAAGGTTACGTGTGACATTCCCTTCCGCACATTACGTCACTCGCTCAGCCTGTAGGCAAATATTAAGGGCTGAGTTGTATATGTTATGAAAAATATCCTAACGATCGGAGAGCAGAGCTAGTGTATACTTAACGTGCAGCTTAACTAGATTAGAGTTCCTTACATCGCGTATCAATACGTAATAAATCTAAAAACAATGATCGCATTATTATATGTATCTAATTAGAAATAATATAACTCCCATTTTAAATACTGACACATTGAACCCATAAAACCTCACGTTTCTTTTCTTTGAGCTGTGAAGCCTTACCTTCTAGTTATCAACATGGCAAGGGCTGCCACTGCGCAAACAGCTGATTGTCAAACGCCCCCAAATTTAAGCCATTTTCTGCACAAAATCAGTATTTTCTACTTAATTCATTGGTATTTTTTTGTTTATGCAGTGCAGTCACACTCAATGCAGTGCTCATTTTGTTGTTGTGTGAAACGCACGCGTTCTGCTCGAATTTTCAGCAAAATATAAGAAATATGTAAATGCGGCATTTTAGTGACAAAAAAAACTATTTAAATCTGCAATTTTTAAATGAACAAAGTTTAAATGAACAAAAGGTAAACAAAATGTGTTATGAATATTGGTGTGGCGAACTTTCGGAGGTGCGCTTGGAAATTGAATTGCGCTAAATTAACCGAATAACTGTATATAGCTTGGCTGCACTCATAAAACTAACGGTAAGCTGTTTTGTCTGTTTATATTTTGTAATTTAGCTAAAAGCACAAATACATGCGCACACGCCCCACAGCGCTGTGTGACCGTGCGTAGGTAATCTCTGATGTCTGTGCCTTTATAGTATGTGTGTGTTGTGTGTGTGCCGCCGATTTGGCTAACGCTCAGCTGTTTAGTTGGCCGCGTTGTTGTTGTTGCTGCAGACGCCGCTACCGAGGCGCACACACATCCATGCATTTGCATATGTATGTGTGCGTGTGTATACAGCCCCACTCGTGAGAAAGTGAGAGTATTTGTGACATGCAATCAATTGCGTGTATTTATTGCAGTTTATCAATTTTATTTAATGCATCATTGCACCCACTCACACATAGCTGTGTAAATGGGTGTGTGTACACTCACACACTCACATTCTAATTGGAAAGCTGTCACACACACACACATACACTCATACACAGCACTTGAGCTTTTGATTTGCATTTACCGCTCACTGACATCTTATTCAAGTTCAATTGCAACAATTCGTAATTTTTATTTTCTGTCAATTTTACGCTCCATTTGAGCGGTAAAAAAAAAGCACTCGGCTTTTATCGCGTGCCTTCTCGAACGTTAAGTTAATTGCCTGAGCTTTTTGCATGTCAACTGCGGCCGCTTGGGCGCCTTTGCCCTATTAGCGATTCATTGCATGTTCTAACAATAAAAATAACAAATTATTACGTAAAACAAACATTTAAATGCACATTAAAAATAAGCGCACAAGAAAAAAGTCAGCAATGGCCAAGAAGAAAATGAACGCAAAACGCGCGCCAAATTAATGTCCCAAGCAAATCAAAACAAAATCAAAAAGGACGGCAACGCTGCCCTTTTGAATTTATATATATATATATATATATATATGTGTGTGTATAATGTGTGTGTGAGAGAGAGAGAGAGAGAGAGAGAGAGCGCTTCTTGCAGTGCACAGCTTTCGGCAACGTCGCGATGTCGGTTTTGCATGCTTATGACGTAATGACAATAATTATAAGGCAAGCGTTGAGTAGTCTGAGCATTAGTGTGTGAATGAGACAGAGAGTGGGAGGATGAGTGGAGGTATCATTATGCGAAATGAAACAACGCACAGTGGTATGTAGCTGTTAGAAAACGTGCCATAAACCATTTTGAAGTGTGAATGAGCATAAAGTTGCTAAAATGGGAAATTAACAAATACAGTGCTTTCTCGAAAATAAAAAATGTAAGAAATAAAATCTAGCTAAACGTTAAATTTTCAATGCATTGGAAGTCTAGAAGTGTTTATTTCCCATTTTGGGTAATATATTCCACTACAATTGCTTTGTGAAAATCATTTATAATTTTAAATTTGCTCTCCTTATTTATATAAAAATAGGTATGTCTATTGTCAAGTCGTAAAAAACCTCAAACACGCGGCACATCTCTAATTTGCTTGAAAACGCGTAATTAAAAAATCCTAAATGCTGTTGCACTGTGCAACAAGCAGCTCGCTTCCTTTGCTGCTCTGTTTGCTTTTTGCCTTGCCAGCAGGTGGCTGCGGTATGTGTGTGTGTGTGTGTTAGGGGGGGATTGTGGGGCGTACAATTGTTTTGTGCTTAGAGGGACGCCAAAGTCGTTGCCATTACGGAGAAAAAACATGCATGCTGCGCTTAACGGTATATGTACGTCGACGCCGACGTCGTCGCTGCCTTCAAGCGCAGTCGAAGATGTGGGACACAGACAAAGTGCCAGAACTGATGTGGGGCAGGCAGAGCGCGCGTTAAAACGTTTGCGAATTGAAACATGTCCGCCCGCCCACTATCTCTCTCTCTGTCTCTCCCTTGCGCTGGATGTGTGAAACATTTTGGCATGCGAAACGAACATTCGCAGCTACGTTTTAAAGCTGTTCGCTTGTTATTGTTACTTCTGCTGCTGCTGCCGCTGCTGCTACTTTTGCTGTCCTCGCTCTTCTTGTTACCATTTTATTTTTATTTTGTCTATTCTTTTATTTTTCGTCAATTGTGCGAGTATTTTATTGCGCGCACATTTTGACTTTGGCGTTCACCCGTTTTTGTGCGCCTTTGTTTACTTTTGTTGTTATAGCGTCACGTTTTGTTGTTTAGTTGTTGTTGTTGTTGTTGCGATTTTTATTTGCATGCGACGCTTTTGGCTTTGCGCACTTGTGTTTATTTGCTTGTTGCTTTTTTGGCAGGTGCCAGCCTCACTGGCCTGCCCCCCTCCCCCAATCCCTCCTAGAAGTCCACTCATTAAGTTGCCGCATGTTTATATCTTTTAAGAGCGGCTGTGCCTCTTTGGCTTTGATGGGGTTTTGAATAGCTTTTCTAATACCCTGTAGATATGTAACGAAGTTCCTTCCGCCTTGCTGAAATGAAAAAAGGATATCGACGTGGTCTAAACGGAAAGAGGAAAGCGCACAACAACTGCTCAATGGGCTCAGCTTTCGTATGTATGTATTTGTTTGCGTGTTTCTGTTGTGTACGCAGAATTTCATGTTAAGGCCACTTAAAGCTGATTACGTGGTATCTTCTAGTTGTTCACGCTTGACTAGAGCATTCTTGTTTTCTTTACCTGTATTTGCCTGCCAGTCACGCGCTCTCTGCTCCAACTTTGGGCACGCAACTCTTTTCTTTTTTGTTTTACATATATTCTGCGCGTCTTTTTTCGTCGTGCAACAGTCGCATGTTCTTTGGGCATTTTGATGGACACATCTGCTGCCACTCTCTATCCTCCCTTCCGCTCTCTCTCTCTCTCGCTCGCTATCTTTCCATCTCGCTCTAGACGCTTAGCAAATTACACGATGTCAAAGGCTTTAGTTGCGTTTATTTCTTCTTTTCTGTTTTTGCTTTTGCTTTTTGCACTTTAATGGACTTTAGAAGCTGAAGCTAAAACTTTGCTGACCTCCTTTTTGGCGACATCTAACAAATGCCCCACACCCGACCCCCTTGCCATGACTTTTTTCTACGACAACTTTGATGTTAAGAGATAAGGCTTATAGCGAAAACATTGCTGACTTTGTCTTCAATTTCATAGGACTTTTGTGCTCTGCTTCTTTCTTGTTTTTGTTCTTGTCATGTGTTTCGTTTCGTCGTCTGCTTTTGCCAGTTTCTTGGCCATAAACAAGTGCCAAACATAAACATGGCATACATTTTGCCTACACACACACACACACACGCACACACACTCATACGCACACACTTAACTGTCGGCATCTTGCGCTCTGCTTGTAACGACCGCGACCCACCCACCGCAGCATACGCCGACCCTACGACCACACTTTTTGTTGCTACAGCGCGACTATCAATAAAGTTCGATTTCTCTATGTCTGTGCATATGTGTGTGCATGCATATACCTAAAAGTGTCTGGAGTGTGCGTGTGTGTGTGTGTGTGTGTCTGTGTATGTGCATGGCTCATAAATCGAGTTAAACTAAACAAAAGAAATAAAAGGAAGAATTTGTATAATCAAAGTGCCGACAACTAAATACTCTTGCAGTTGAGTGCATATATGGCAGATATATATGAATATATATTTTCTTTTTTATTCCGTTCATACATATATTTTGTCATAAATACATAGATAATCAAACCAATTTTGAATAAAATATCCTCTCATCTATACTCCAAAATATATTATACGGGCCCCCGGGTATGCCTCTTGAATGTGTTACATTGTTCATTACAAAGTCGTTATGCCCTTCCGCAAGTGTATAAAGAGAACGAATAATATAAAGCAGCAGCAAAAGCAAACAAATAAATTTATGTTTGGCCACGCTTCTTACTACGCTTTATGCCAATATTTCTGCCAGCACCACCTACATCTTCTTCTCTCTACCTCTTCACATTTCTCTTCTCTATGATCAGCACCCACACGCCCCTTGCTATCTCTTCCGCTCATCACTGCCTTGATTACAGCAGCGAAAAAGCGCTGGCACAGCACACACAACAACAAGAAACGATGACGACGCTTGACGTTGACGTCGGCGTCGGCGTCGCTGCTGCTGCTACCTTTTCTACTGCTATTTTTAACATTTGCAGCAGCACACACACACACACATTCACATTCATATATGTGTGCATGTGTCCATGTGTGTGTGCATTACATTTTGAAGTTGAAAACTTTTTGTTGTGCTTTATTGCTTAATATTTCACAGCGCCTCGACGTTTGCTGTTGCCAATAAAAAAAAGTTATGACACCCCCTCTGCTTTTCCACTCATTCGCATTCTCGCCCTTTCACATTCAATTTCGCTTGCAATTCTTTTGCACAAGTTCATTTTTGTTGTTGAGTTAAAGTTGGCATCTTCGTTGAGTGAAAGGGGGAGTGGTAGGCACGTAACTGAACTTGCATAAAAGTTTAAAGCTTTAAGTTTCGGTTGCAAATTAAAGCTTTTTGCAATGTTTTAAAATTGCATGAGCAATTTCGGTTGTTTATATTCCTTGTGTGTCATATATTCAACATATATTTTAAAAATAAAATGAGTGTTTTGTTTTTCGGGTACTCCTCGACAAAAGTTTTCCATTTCATTTCAAAATGACATCAACAACATTTTGTACATAATTTATAAGAACAGCAACAACAACGAAAGTGGCAACAGCGGCAGCGTCTAAATCAAATGGCCAGAGCGCTAAAAGAAAACAAAAGCAGAGCAGCAGCAGCAGCAGCAACAACAACAAGAAACATGAATGAAAAGCAGCGCAGCTGCCGTTGCTTTTGTGCGGGGCGAAGCGCAAAACTAAAAATACGAATTTATATGCAAAACATTTCAACTTGCTTGAATTTCAAACATTTTTCGCCAGCTTCACTCCTGTGTCATGCCTATTAATGTGTGCCTGTGTGTGTGTGTGTGTCACAACATACATACGTATGTGTGCGTGCTTGTGTGTTTTTAGCTCAAAGCTCCAACTGAGCGCGCCTGCAACGACAAATGACATTTGACTGCGTCGGCGGCAGTCGTCGTGTATGCGTGTGCGTGTGTTAGTGAGTGCTCTCAATGCTCAGTGCCTCCCATCTCCCGTTTGTTCCATTCAGACCGCAGTTGTCGCCCCACTTAGCGCTCTCCCACACAGCCGCTCTTATTTTTTTTTTATTTCGCTTGTGTACTCTCATATTCATTTGCATTTTTATGCGTCGACGTCGACGTCGTTGTTTTTGGAATTTTATTTACTTTACATATTTTTCGTGCCTTGTTTTATGCTATCATTTGTTGGAACAAATACAGTTTTAATGCTGCGTCAGAAACTGTGATGTATTTATTTTAGCATGGAATATTATTTAAATTGATGCTGGCGCGTTTTTAATTAATTTTAAATAACTTGAAGAATAGATTAATAGACTCTTTATTCATGTATCATGGAATTGACACACTGTCATTCATTGTCGTCCAAAAGAGACATTAGAGTGCGCCTTTAAAAAAAAATGCATTGGGTGCATTGTTCAAAAGAGAACATCATATCTAAAATGTCAACTACAGTTAAAGCTCGCTATAAACGAATTTTTTTTTGCTGTTAATAAATGCTTTACCAAAAAGCGTGTTGTCTGGCTGCAAATCTGTTTTATAAATGTTTAAAATGATGCACGTACTTCCATTAATCTATAAAATCCCACTTAATTTGTATCATCAACAATTTCCACGTTGGTTCATTAACGCTGTGACTCACTGTATTTACCTAGCAGCTGATTTAATTACAGTGCACCAGGTATTGCATGCTCAAGGGCCAATTTATTATAATGCAAGCTGACTGACAATCAATACTTGCATAAAGACACACACACACACATAGTCTACATACATACATACGCGCGCACACATATGCACAGGCTTTGCCATATTCACCTCTGTCTGTATTCGTTTCAATCTATGCACATAATTTCACTTAAAACTTTTTGCTTACCAAACGTAATTTACCGCTGTTCCATTTCATTTTCATTGTGTGTGTGCCATAGACGGTTCGAATGAAAGAGAGCTAGACTGCAAGAGAGCGGGTGTGTAGAGGGAAGCGGCAGCAGCAGCTTACTGCTCCTGGCATTGTTTTTGCTGCCGCCGATGCGGATGCTGATGCTGTCTGGGTTGGTTTGCGCGACTGCTTTTGTCTGTGCCGTTGTCTTTTGTCGTGTCTTCTGCACATTTTTAATCCACGTTAGTGCATCTGTCACAGCCGCTGCCGGCGTCGCAGCGCCCCATTAGTGAAGAGCTTTTGCTCTGCGTTTTGTTTTCAATTTGCTCGCAGATATGCCAAAAGAGACAGATGGATGATGACCTTGACGCGACAACAGCAACTGCAATAAATAGTTGCACACACATGCACAAACATGTTTAAATTAGCCAGATACTGACAAATATACGAAATTCCAAATTTTGCTATACACAAAAAAAAAGCAATTTAATTTTTTAAACAATGGCCAAATCAATCGGACTATTAGTTTTTTTCTCTTGCCTTTTTCATATGTGCTTGTAACAGTTCGTGACACTGCATGTCTCTCCAGCTGGTCAACGAACCTGCTGCCGTTGCTTTGTTAACAAATAAAACTACAAGCTGTTAGTTTTTATTATCTCAACAAATTGACAACAACAACAACAGCGGCAGCCGCAACAACAAACGGGCAATGCTCATGATAATTTCAACTAGCGACGCCAACTACTCAAGGAGGGGGTATTAGGGGGAAGCGGTGCATGGGAAATATGAGCTGAAATGATCGCAAAAAATAAAAGTAACGCCTACAGTTGCTTGAGGTTAGTTGGGGCAGTCCGTGATTCGGGCGAGTCGATTAACACACGTTACACGCATTTTCAATTTTAACGAAAACAAAAAGTAAAACCAAAAGCAAACACAGACACAGCACAAAGACGCGGACGCATGCACTTACACACACACTCGCACGCACACAGACACACACACACACCCGAGCAGCAACTAGAAATAAGCTGCAAAAGCAACCGCAAAACGGGCGACGATGATTGTAAAGTTAGAGTCCAGCAATGCACAGTGGGTGTGATCTTGCAAATAAACTGTCAAAAATTAATTTTGAACGTGAACATTGCCAAAATTAGTATACTACATGTTTGTTTATTAAAAAATATGTAGAGTACGTATGTAAAGTACGTTCTTTCTCTTTAAATAAGTACCTCTTTCATCTGAGTTTTCGTATAACTGCCTAAATTAAATTAATTTAAGACTTACCAAAACAAACGTATTCCATTGTTTCGCATCTACTGTGCGAGGCTGTGACCCAACCGCGTCGCTGCCCCCGGCAATTCGACTGCCTCAACGTGAACGACGACATCGTCGAGTGAGTGTGCGATAACTTTGACAACGATAAATTGTGTTATGCTGGCTGCCGACGCCGTCGACGTCGACGTTGCCGTCGTTCGTTCGCCTGAACCAAAAGAAAGAGCGAGAACGCTGTAGAATGGGAGATGGGAGAGTCAAAGCGTTTTGTCGCCGCTCCTCGCATCGAATTCGTTTGCATCGCACGGTGCGTTCGTCGTCCTTCTCTGCTGCACTTGTCGTGTCTTGTTGTTGCAGCGGCTGCTGTTGCTACGGCGTTGGCTTTTGCTTGGCTGCTGCTCCTGCTGCTGCACCTCAGCCAAACTCTCCATGTGGCAATGGCAACTAACTGAGCGCCGTACAATGTGCGCTTATCACATTATTATGCTATTTATGGTTTTGCTTGCAATATTTCCTTTCTCTTTTTTTTTTTCACTTTTTGATAACATAATACAAGAAAATACATACATATATACAAACATTTATACATATTTACATGCGTACATGCATGAATACACATATAAATGTTCATATGTATACGTATGTATATGCACACCTTCAATATAAAGTTTGTCAGGCTGCCATCACCAGATTATAATAATACACGTGTAATCAAAGCATGCAAAACGTACTTGAATTCATGAGAATCGAGGAGTAGAGCATTAGCTAAAAATAGGTTGTCTCAAATGTGTTACGCAGCGGGGGAGACTTATCTGCCTACATAACATACATTCACGCATACTTACATACACACATACATACAAACACACATAGACACATACATACATACACACATACATACATACACATGCATACAAACAAAAAGTGAAGTTAACTGTATAAATACATAAAAACATGCTGTGAGCTGGGGTAACTGTTATTATTTTCTGTTTATTTTATTTAGTCTTATTTTGTTGCTGTTGCTACAACGAATTTGATGCGCTGAGAAGTATGCGCACACTGGTTCTAGATGCATGAGCAAATAATTTATCCATTCAAAAGCTATTTCGCCAAATTTTGAATTGAATCGCACCACTGTGGCTTTCTGCTGTTTCTGCCTTCGCTTATCGTTCGTTTGGCTTGTCAATAATGCAATCAATTGTGTAGTTTGATTAAAGAAATATTATTATTATTATTATTACTATTATCGTCATGCATTGTATATCCGTCTGTGTGTGTGTGTGTGTGTGTGTGTGCGTGTGACGTTGTATGTGAGAGCTTCTATTACATTTATCGTTTATTGATGTTGCATTTTGTGTCACAATTTGCGGTTGGAAGTTACATATGTATATACGAATTCACTGTGCTGCCTGGTAATAGAGCTTATCTTGTGTATATGTATATGTACGTACATGCACCTGAACATGCACACATACATATGTACATACATACATATACATATATACATGTAATGAAGTGAAGCACATCATTGCCAAGGACGTTGTAGCTGTAATTTGTTTGTGACGTCATCAGATTTGTATGAAAATAATATAAATAGATTTTTGTTTATTTTTTTACAGCTTCCATATTTTCAGTCCAAGTGGGTCTTTGGTGGGTTACTCAAGCAATGATTGATAACGGTAAGTCAAGTTGTAGCAGTTATTTAAATAACGTAATTGATTTTGCAGCGTTGCCCAATTTCAATTTTTGTTTTTGAATGAGTTACGAGTGCATTTCTTTATATGGTTTTTTTTTTGTAAAATTTGGTTAAACAAATGCAACGTTGCCAGTTTTTATTGGTTTTGTTCACGTTTCTGCCCTGTAGAGGTCAACAATCAACAGGCAATGTTAAAAATATAATAGAGTTTAATAGATTGTACATGTTAAAATGTTTATTCCATGTATATATATATTTAGACCTTTTTAAATACAAATCTTTAATTATAATATTAATTTAATTAACAACAATTTCATTTTTAATCAAATTACATTCACTTTTAATCAAATTTGGCCAATTTGCAACGTTGCCACACTTCAGCAATGAACTTCTGATGGCAACACATGGCAAATAACGGTAATAACTTTACGCTTTGTGAGACGTGTAACTAAATTAGATGAAGCTTAATTAACTTAATACGTTGTTTATGAGCGCCCATGTGAAATGTGCGATTGCCATGGGTTAAATGCATACACATATATACATACATACATACATATGTATGTATGTGTACGTATTTATGTACATACTCACAGTGTGCGCGTTGGGGGAACTTGAAACCTAATCAAAAAACTTTGCTCTATTACCGCGCCGCCCCCCTCTCTCCATCCCGCCTTGCGCAAATAATCCAATTAGCTGTCACACGGAAAAAAACAAAAGATAGAAATAACCGAAAATTATAAGCAACACGTAGTCCAGAAAATATTATGCATGCAGATATTGAAGTTTTGATTGTTTTATTGTGGCTTACAATTTATAAAAAAATGTTCATATGCAGTAAATGCAACAATATAAAAGCAAAAACAACTGCCACAAAAGTCATATGCGGTGTCCTGGGATCCAACAGCAACAACAAAAACAAAAACAACGTAGACAAACCACCGCTGCGACGCTTTTGGCACACAAATCTCAATTTAAAACAATCAAATGGAATGAAACAACATAAACCAAGTGAAAAAAACACAACGACAACAACAACAACAACAGCAACAGAACGACAGCAACAGAAAACAACGCAAAACTGTAAACAAACGAAATATGCACAACTACATGCACACAGACAAGTGGTGGGCACACACACATGCACGCCAACTGGCGATGGCGCAATACACATGCATATACACGCACACACAGACACAGTCTCGCTCACTCGCACTCATGTGCCTCCTGTTTGTTCACCACACTCGGAGCGTTGGTCTCGCCGAAATGTCTCACCGTCGTCACGTCGCACATGCTCCGTCAGTCAGTCGGTCGGTCGGTCCGTCCGTCAGTCGGTCGGTCAGTCAGTCAGGCAGTCGTTTCGTCGTGTTCATGCGTTCCGCTACAGTGTACAAACGGCCACAACGCAACGCCTTGGCAATGAAACAGTTCAGTTTCTGTTAAAACGTGAACGTGAACGGTTCGTGTGAGTCGAACGAAAGTTTGTTCGCAATAATTATTTATCTGTGTGCGGCAATCACGAACGCTAGAGCAGCTGTAAAAAGACCGACGGCAAAACAAGCATAAATTAAGCCGAGCATTTGTCGTGCGTAACAAAGTGACTAAACAGCCGGCCAGGGCAAGGCTAATAAAAGTAAATAAACAAAAGGGCAGGCAGCGAAAATTGGCAGCCAGCATTATATTGTTTTTTACATAAATACATAGATACATGCTTGTAAGTATAACTGTTTTAGTTTGTGTATGCATATGTATGCATACACATATATGTATATATTTAGTGCAAGTGTCAAAAAGCCAACCAAAAACAGCAACAACAACAACGACGACGACAATCTGTGTTTAAATAGCGCACAGCAACAACAATTGAAGATATTCGGTGTATGCGCTGCTTGCTTCTTCGTCGCTTTGCAACGGCGACGTAGCGACGTCGACGTTCGCCACGACATTTGCACGCACTGTGGGCTGAGTGCTGTTGAACTTGCTTGAAATGTTGTATTGGGCCATGTGCAAGGCATGTTGTGGAGTTTTGTAACACTGTGCGTGAAAATAAAACGTATGGAAATGAAACAAACGGGCTAACGAGCGGCAGCAGCAGCAGCAACAACAACAACAAAAGGAAATCCTATAAATAAGAGCAAGAATATTTATCAATAAATAAGGCCTACACAACAGAAAGAAAAAAACGATGAGAAAATTAAATTATTTTAAAATGAAATGAGTAAAATTCCGGTTCGCTCTTAAATGATTGATTAAAACTTAAACGTTTATAATTAAACGAGCAGCGAACTAAACCAAAGTGTGTGTGAGTGGGTGTGTGTGTGTGTGAATGTCACACGACAGGCCCCTTAAAAAGTTTAATAATGAAGTTATCAGTCGTTTTTTTTTGGTGCAGGTTTCTGCGATAGTTAAGAAGCTCGTTAAAAATAAACAGTTACAAAGAATAAATGTGTTTCGTGAAAAATGAGTGGAAAAATTAATGGCACACTTAAAAAAATACGTGATATACATTAATCGTGCTTTATTTTCATGCCTCACTGTGCACTTTCTAATTGCTGACATGTTTAGGCTAACCGTTAATTCTCTGCGGTAAATTGCAACGTTGCCAAATTGCAAATGACTTAACTGTGTGTGTGTGTGTATGTGTATATGTATATAAATGTGTATATGTGCAGCTGTGACTACAGTGATCGCTGGCAAATGAAAACTCGATGAAACTTGAATACAAATTTTATTATTGAAAATGTCAATTTTAATTTCAACAATTTCTTGCGATCCACCAATTTTCAGCTCCAACCAGAAAAAGTTTCTCACTTGTTTCCAAATAGTTTAGATAAACATCAAACAGTCTAATTTCTAAATTAGTCTCATATTTTGCGCAGTGTATGTAATTATATTTGTCCCAATCCCAATTATTAATGTTATACATAATTGTGAACTTACAAAACAATTTTCATAATTAATTTAATTTTTTTTTTGCATAATTAAATCAGGCTATGGTTAAAATTTTGGACAATGTTGCAGGGTGGATAATCGCCCCACCGCCGCCCCCTGCTCCCTCCCTTGGCCGAGCGCATGTTGCAACATCGTTAAAATGTCTGCTGGCAATTAAATTTGCATAAATTAGGCATGCTAAACGCATTTAACGCACGTGTGTGCAGCCATAAAAACGTATTAAAAAAAAAACAACAAAACAAAACCAGAACCTAATTTTTTTTTTTTAAGATGAAAGGCGCAGAGCAAATGAAAAGTATTTTTTGTTGTTTTTGTTTTGGTTTATGTTTGTTTTTTGCAGCCTTTAATTAATCACAACAAATGGCCAAGCAACGGCAATTTGCACATCGTCGAGCACAAGCAATTTTAATGAAGTAGAACTAATTTCTAATTAAAAGCAACATTAAAACGTAAAGCAAAATAAGGCAAACTAAATGCAGACTGAAAGAGAGAAACCAAAAACAAAAAACAAAAACAAAAAAGCATCAACGCAATGGACCGAACTAAACCGAAAGCACGACTAGAGCAAGCGAGACAGCAACAAGAAGAAGCTGCTTAGTTGCGGCGATGCCAGCGTCGGTGTCGGCGTCGGCGTCAGCTGCGATGGCGGCAGCGGGCAATAACGAGTTTAAAGCTCCGCTAGCTTGAGCACAACGCACTTACACACACATACACATACATACATTCGCACACTTATGCACAAGCAGCGCGAGACAGAGAGGAGACTCTCACATGCCATAGCGTAAAAATTCTATACTTTTATGCTTTTATTTTGCCAGCCCAAAAATAATCGCTTTATGATAAGCAAAAAAAAAAGTAAAAAAACAACAAAAACCAGCACAAGCGTTCCAACTGCCGCTCTCGCTCTCTGACGGTATGTGTGGAAGAAAAAGGCGAACGACCAAAAAAAAAAAAAAAAAACAGCGGAACGGCACAAGCGTCAGCGCAGCAGCAGCGCTGCAGCAGAGCCGCATACAATTTATATTTGCTTTTAATGCTTGTTGCTGCTTTTTGCTTGCAAACAAATAAAACTGGTTTTCGAGTCAATTAAACAAACCAAAAAAGGCAAAATATATATATGTATATATAGTATATAGGTATAGCAAACGAAGAACTAAGAAAATTTTTGGTACGTTTGCATTTTACCGCTGCGATGAAGCAGAACGGAAAGAAACGAAAAAAAAAACTAAGTAAATGTGACAATGGATCAACTTTTCCATGTAAACAGCTGTGCAGAGTGAAGAAACGAGCGGGGTGGCGTGGGCAGCGGGTGGTGAAGTAAGCTAACATAACATAAACGGGAAAACTCAATTTGGTAATAATACTGTTAAGAGTATTTATGTTAAAACTTTTTATTATGTCGCATCAAACATGCAAAGACTCTTATTTATTGCATGTCAAATGCGAAACTAGCTAAAAGCCTGCAATTGGCTGCAACCGACTGCTCAATACTCTGTTCACAGCTGAAACAACAGATGAAAGCAGTTGTAGATGCTGCTTGTTTGATTGTTGACTCTTAAACTGTGCGTGACTTCCAAACTGTAGAAAGTCCATGAAATAAATATCTTATGCTCTTTTTGTGCGAGGCAGTGGGCGTGGTGGACTTCAGGGAACAAACGATCGCACAAACAAAACAGATATACCCGTCTTTCAATTTGAGTGCAGAGCATAAAACACACAAGCAATTTTAAGCCTGAAATTCTATATAATGAAATAGCTTAAAATAAATCTGCACTGATTTAACTGTGTGTCACACTCAAAGCTGAATTCCAATCCAGGTAACAAGATAATTTCTAGCTATCAGAAATATGCGTAAAATAAATGAAAAAGGAAATTTGAGACAGGCAACGGCCACAAAATGGTCTTTTGTTAAAAGCGAAATAAAATCAAGAGAAAAACAAATGAAAATAGAAGCAAGGCAAATGTCGACTGAACGAATTGCAAAGTTGAAAGTCGTTGACTATGTACATATATGTATATGTGGACTATTTATATATATGTATATGTGTGAGTCTTGGCTTTAGCTACAATTGGGATATATGTTACATGGATATCTGTAATGTTTGCCAAACGAGAGTTCAATAGATAAACCCTTTTTCGATGAACAAAACCTATGCTTTAAACCAATTTCGAATTACCCAAATGAAGCCTTTGTTAAAAATAGCTTTGAATGAACTTTGGGAACTAGTTCTTATACGCGTACTTTAAGATAGCATAGATAGATATAATGGTTCGAATTGTAAAGCGAAATAGAGATATTTAAAACTTCAAAAACTTTGCTTTACCACGCATCTACGAATAAGATACAAAATATGCCCCATGAACATTTTGAAAAAGCTTTACATGTACTAAAAGAACTAGTTCGCAGTGTGACGTGAACCAGTAATACTTGCAAAATTAAAGACTACTTTGCTTTCGACATATGACTAAGGAATATATAGTGGTTACAAAATTAATTAACTTATAATACAAAACATCTCAGTGTACTCTGAGAACTAGTTCCACAACGCGAAGTCTAATATAAAATATAAAGATTCGCATCGTAAAGCGAGATCAGAGATATATTTAAAAGATTTTGATTTAGTATGCAATCGTAGTTTGCAGCAAGGACTAAAAATAATTAGAAAATTGATTTATTCCTCATACAAAACAAGTTCAATGAACATTTTAAGCTTTGAGAACTAGTTCCACGACATGAAGCTTAAGATAATATACAATAATTCGCATCATAAAACGAATCAAGAACATTTTAAGCTTCAAAAAACTAAAATAGGAATAATAAAATCATTAAATGATTGCAAAACCTGCGCAATGAACAATTTGAAATGTTTTTATCTATATCCATAGATAATTGTGAAATTAATTAAAAATAGGTTCCTTCAGAGTTTCTGATGCCACTTCAATTAAGACAACTCATTGAACTGTCATCTTCATGGCCTCAATTTTCTGTGTCTGTGCGCAATATCGATTTGTGGAGCTGTTGTTTAATTGAATACCTTAAAATATCAATAAGTTCCATGCACAATTCAAACTATTTGACAATTTGTGCATTTGAATCGATGTTTGGCTTCTTTTAATCGGCATAAACAAACGAGAAGACAAACAAAGGGGACTTCCACTTGCTAAAAACAGGACTGAAGCAGAACAGGAAGGACCGGAGGACTCTAAAATCAAGAGACATTTCACGCGTTATCAAACACTTTAAAAGCCTGGCAAGAAACGTGGGAAACGTTGCACAAAATAATTTACTTGAAAGCAAAAAGGAAAACGGGAAGAAAAACTTCATAAAATTGCGCGAAAAGTGCAAAAGGAAATCCAAAAATATAATCTGTGCGGGATTAATGAAAAGTCCGAAAAATGTCAGCAAATCTGAACTGGTAAAGATTGTTGAATTCGCGACGCGGTTTTTTTCATTATTTGGGACTCAAATTATAAAGTCAACGGAAGTTAAGCAATAAACTCGGATTAGCGACAGTTAATTTAGTGCGTTGATTAGGCCAGAAGGGAAAACAGGATTAGGCCAAGCGCAACGCAGCGAAAAGTCAAGAGAATCTCGGTTCGTTTCTGAACTACGTTAACCAAAACCTCAAGCACTTTTTGAAAATGTTTTAATAGCAAAAGTGGTCTTAAATGAAAGCCGCATTTTCAAAATTATAAATTATAAACATACTCTGTTGTTACCTGCCTAATGCAAGCCTTATTTAAGTCCAGTTTTTCCATTACGGCTTAAGTCCGAATACTTTTCATTCCGTTTCGACCACTTCCTTGTTATTTTCGACCACATCAGACACAGACACAAACTTGTGCATCAAATAAGCCCAGCCAATTTATTTTCCATAACAACTGCTCAAAAATAAAAACAAAAAAAACAAAAACAAAAAATATCAAAAACAACACGAAGTACACAAATTTGGTATGCGGCGGCTGCCGCTGTTGCCCGTAAACAAGTGAAAGCGGCTGACTCGGAGATACCCTGTACAGTCAGCCGTGACGAGCTGCCGTAATGGCCACACATAAGGTCAAGGCTTTATCTTCAAAATTTATTATATTTTCTGTGATTACTCACTGCATACCAAATTTGAAAATCCAACTCTTATGAGTTCCAGAAAAAACCGATACTTATCGATTTTGTGGAAACGGACGTACTGAGCTATCGATAATTGAAGTAAACTATCTATATTAATAATTATAAAAGGAGCTTAACTTAAAGACAGAAAACTCTTGGAATACATAAACCTTATTCTGAGTATACATATTTATATATACATATACCTAATGCTGTCTCTTATGCCTCCTGCCTGTTGCAAACATTTGCGACGATTCATTATACCCTTAATTAAAACGCATTTTCAATGCAAAACAGGGTATAACACAGCTTCGGCGGCAAACCTAGCCAAATTGGCACAGCAGCAAGTCAACGCGCCAGACGCGCCCCCGCCCCTTCCCCAACCTCCCCCTACACCCTCTGATGTGCTCTGTGCTAGCAATGCCTGCCGTCGCCGTCCTCGTTCCCTTTCTGCACAGATTGGCCCGATTTGGATGTGCATTACCTTCCATGTAGCACATCCATTGTTCACAGCGCCTACTCTGTAATATTGTATAACAGACACAACAACAACAGCAACAACAGCAACAACAACAACAGCAACAACAACAACAACAGCAACAACAACAAACATCAAGTACGGCCTCAGACCGGACCAGACACAATCTGAAAATGTCGACCCATGCAAATACTTTTTTGAGGTCGTCTTTTCACTATGGAAATGAAGATGAGAAATTTTCCTCTGCTTCGTTTTACTTTTATTTTTTTTTTTGGTATTTTTCTTTTTTGTCTTTTTCTTTATCTGTCGCCCTTTTCTCCCTTATTTGCTTTTTAGGTGGCATATTGAAATTAATGTAAATTTTTTCATACACTTGCGCCTTATTGGTTTTAGTAGGGTTCGTTCGGAGGGTTGGTAAAAAGGCTAAACGTTTGCTGTTATTGATTAGGCTTAGAGTTTATTTGATAATGAAAAATGCCATTGTCATTTCGTACGAGACAGAAATTGAATCAGGTGAGCAATTGAGATATTCGAGAGTTGGATAAACAACAAAGCGAACATTCGACAATGCCAATGATTAAAGTCTTTTTGTATAACTTGGCAACGCAATGTTTGGTTAGTCAAACTTGGATTCAATGAAATTTGAGTTTTCAAGCAAATTTGCTGAGTAAAAACATAAAATTTGCATCGGGCGTTGTTTGGTGTTATTTAGATAAACTTATTATATAAATATCGATCAGATATGATAGATATATCGATCTGATATGATAAATATGTTGATACGATATGATAGATATGTTGATATGATTAATTGATATATGATAGGATATCGATACGATACGTATATGATAGATATATCGATGTGATATGATAGATTTGTTGTTATGATTAATTGATATATGATAGAATATGTAGAATATGATCTATCGATATGAATTGATAGATATTTCGATATGATATGATAGATATTTCGACTCCAGGACTCGAAATTACCCTGGAGTTTTGGCCATTACCAATGCCAAACGAACAAAAAAGAATACTTTCTTGGACAAATAAGATCCGAATGTTTCCTCATTCCCTATAGTATTAGAGTTTTGCTGATGTCACCTATTACAGAGTATTGCACAGTCGGAAGATTCCATGTTTTGCTGCTTATTAACAATATTTAAGCCAAAAGCTTATCAATTGGCCTTTAATTATATTCCGCATCACTTTACAGAAATAAAGAAAATTAAATAAACTGCCAACATAGCCCTTAGGCCATGTTGAAATGGCGCCAAGGATAAAAGGGACACACATACACACACCCACACCCGGAAAGGGCAATTAACTGTACACGAGCAAAGGAAAATGAAGGAGAAAAAAAAACAACAGCAAGGAAAAGTGCGAAACACATTTTGCGGAAATTGTTGGTTTGTAATTTGAATTTGCGCCATTTGCATTCAATGTGCGGCCCTTAAATGAGACACAATAAATGTGTCCTGTGTACCCAATACAAATATATATATATATATATTATATACATATCTACGTAGGCATGTGTGGGTGTGTGTGTGTGTGCGTGTGTGTTTATTAGCCTTTGTAGCGGTCTCTGGGCGCCGCGTTCTGCTCACACGCAACGCAAACGCAACGCGTCTAAAAACGGAAACGGATGTCGGCAAGTGTAGACATATTTTCTTAGCAACTTTTGCGCAAAACTCACACAACCCCCGCGTGCCACCCCCACCACATCCCGTCCCGCTCGTTCGCTCTGCTTAACATCCATAACATTTATGCTGCGGCCTGTACCATTCCATCCCATCCCATTCCATTCCAGTTCAGGCTGGCGCTCAACTAGTTTGCAACTTGCTGGCAAAAGTTTTGTTGTAACGGCAAGTCAATGAGTGGGAGCTTTTTTTGTGTTGAAGGGGTTGGCGGTGGGGGGTGGTGGGTGGTGGGTTGTTGGTGGGGGCAGTAAACTTTGTTTACTGCTTGCTTTACGGGCTGCTATGCGAAAATGAAGTAGCTTGACTTTTGCTTCTACTTCTGATTTTGATTCTTTGGGACCAAACAGTGTATTAAGATGATGGCGTTGAGCGGCTGTGGGTGGGGATGGGGAAGGGGGTTGGAGTGGGATTGGGGTAAGGTTATGCTTGAGTGGGATGTGCCCTGCAATTGTGTCACTTTAAGCGGATTTCACTGTAAGTGGCTCGAAGTAGTGCCAATATATTTCAGGCAGCAAACGACAGAAGTTGCATACATGTACGAATTGGCAATTACAGGGTACATGCACAGGATAATAATGTTAAATATACAAACACAAAGAAAATTCAGATTGTAATTTTTCAGTCGAGAGTAAACTTTATTATACGCTGGAATCCATCATAAAATGTTTGATGAAGGGGCTTGAGGTATTCAAATGCTTCGCCTCGTGGATAGGTCACAGGGGTATGACCTTTAAAGGCGCGTCTAAGGTCTAAGGTCAGCCAAGAGGCTATTTACAACGTTGCCTGCTGAAGTAGTTGAGCTGATCATCGATCTTTCTAGGCAGAGATCGCGTTTGATGGCATAGCTTGTGAGGTACCATGGGAAGGCTGACCTACTTGCATGCTGCCCTGGCTGTGACTTTTTTATATCCTTGTATAGGGTATTATAATTTTGTAAATGTTTCCACAGAAGAAGATATTTCCGAATTCATAAAGTAAATATATTCTAGATCAGCATCAATTGCCGAGTTGATATAGCCCTAAGACGGACCAGCTGCCATGGGATCAATTGCTTAAAAGTAGGTTGTTGTTGCTACTCAAACTTGGCATTTATAAGTTGAACTATTCTCACTCACTATTCTCACACATCTGCAAAAAACAAGTTTTAAAGGGTATTTAATCTTCTTGTAATCGAAAGAAAACTTAAACAAAGAGTGACACTTACACTGAAGGATAAATCTACAAATCTGAGCTTGTCGCTTTAAAGTAACCTACAAAATTGACTTGATTTATTCTACTTTAATTTATTAGTTAATTTATTATACAATCAGTGTCAATAACTTAAAGCTCACATATTGCATCAAAATTGTCTTTAAGCTATCTGATGGCATTCTTTCTCGTTCTTCTTAATTTTTATATTTGTGCTAGAAATAAAATTGATTAAACGTCATCGGCAGATAACGCCACAAATCATCGAGTAAAAGCGAAACACATAATTAATTTGCCTTTTGCAGTCATTTAGATTAGCTGTCAATTCGCTAAATTAAAATTAATCAAGTCGATTTTCTTTGTTGATTAAAGAAAGAACGTGTTGTTTTTTTGCTTCAATAATATATATATATAGATAAGATAAACTTTAATTAGCTGCTTGTCAATGAAATATTATACGACAGATAACTTGTTCTTTAAACGTTGACAGAGAGAAGTAGCAATTTCTGGTGAATTTCTCCAGCTCTTTAGTTGTTATCTGATAAATAACTATTAACTATTAAAAGTTCTGGGTCAATTGTTAAATGTGACTTCAAGGCAAACTTAACTCGCATGGAACTACTTGGAAAGCTTTTAAAGCCTTGAGTAACACGCCTTTATTATGCAATTCCCAAGTTGTGCGCAGAGTGACCAACTAAATTAACAGCACTTGGTCACACTTTATGCACTAAATGGCTACAAATCTGCACCCAAAGCCCCATTACAGGGCTTTATTAGCCCCTGGGAAACCCAAGCAAACACATACCCACTCAAAGGCAATAAATTCTGGGCATAAATATGAACTATACCAACAAGTTGGAGGCTAGAGGCTTGAGGCTCGAGGGGGGGCGGACGGGGGCCGTGGTCTTACGATAGAAAAACAAAGAAAAAAGCGTATGAAATACCAAATGGCGTATCATTAATGAGGCGTTGCCGCCCAACCAAACACTGACCTCCACCCTCTCACACACACACACACTCACACACGATTTACTCTCTTCCTCGCTCTCTCTCCCTCTCCCTCTCTCTCTGTCTCTCTATATATATTTTCACTGATTTTAGTACAATGCGTGCGTTTAATATGCCCTTAGTTTAATGAACAAAATTAATAGCCAAGTACTCGCAGACATTTCAAGCTCTTCAAGAGTTCTTTTCACGTATTTCCATGACTGTCACAAGCATTTAGACCAAGTCAACCATGACATGTACAAAGGCTTGCTTCTCTCTCTGGGCTCTAGTTGTATTTCACCCCTTTCGTGGGGGTTTTCTCGTATTTCAGACACACATGGGAAACATTTTCGTCAACTACTTGAGGCCAATCATTTGTATATGTAATATAATACACTTGCAAAAGTTATGTTTATTATGTCATGGAATACGTAACGTCTTGTAGTCTATGAATGTATATTAACTTTATTAGTTAATATTTCAATTTTAAACAAGATCCTATCATAATCGAACTATAAACAGACATGTTCCAAAGCCCCTCTTCTGCGGAAAAGGTACTTTCCTTTAAATTCACCGACGTCTGATTATTTTGCATCCTTCGCCGATATCAAGGGTAGCTGCAAGGGTATTCAAGCTGCGGCTTTACAAAAATGACTAACTATTCGTGTTTTTTATTATTACGTTTAGCTTTAAATCTAGTTCATATGCGGGCTTGGATTACGGTCTGCGGTTGCCACATGTGTAGATAAACCATAAAATTTTCGCACTTGTCCTTGGAAATAACTGAATATATATGTATGCACATATATGAATATGTTTTTGTGGCAAGTTTTGAACTGCTGCGGCTTTTTAATGTTTCATGTGAAAGACTGTTGGAATGTATCACTTTTATAGGTTTAAATTAGAATACTAGTTAAGCTAAAATAGAATTGAATGTGTTTAAAGCGTTGTAACTATTTCGATAGGATATACTTTAAAAAGAGGGAACTTGAATAAATGACATGCTTTGCCTACAACTAGTTGAGAATTCTATTTTTAGCGCGTTCTATAAATTGTCAGACTACTTATAATCGCATTAATTAACTAAGACATCAAAGAAGGGCAAAGGTCTTTGTCACGCTGCACAATAGCGCCATCTGAGGGCGAAATGTTATATGCCCTGTAACTATAATATAACGTAAGGAGGGTACACTTACAACTTGTGTAGGTTTAGCAAATGTGAATCCTATCTGAACAGCTCTTGGCAAACGCATTCTGTATAAAACAGGATATCTGCTAGTCAATCTTTATTATGCTGTTCAGCGGCGAACTCTTTTGACGAACGTTTATATACCCTGTACTATAAAGTTTTTGCGAATCTCAATTGCCTTATGGATCCTGCCTAAAGACCTCCTGTTAAAATTGCTCTGTTTAAAACAGAGTATCTCGTAGTCAATCCTCATTAAGCTGCAGAGCAGCATTCTCTATGGGAAAATGTTTATATACCCTGTACTAAGCAGGACAACTTACAAGTAGTGAAAGGTTATGTCCTTTGGCTTGTTAATTCTGACTTAAACTTGTTCTGCATTAAACAGGGTATCTGCTAGTCAATCCATAGTATATCTTTCTCGATACCCTCTTAACATGATTAACAACTTAAATGATAATCGCAGCAACAAAAAAAGAGAGAAAACTTATACAGGGCGTGTCTGCAACTAGTACAATAAGATGCTTTGCTAGATGAGGCATGATTTATGGAATCTTTTCAGCGGAATTCATTAGAAAAGGTAGCCTCCCTCCCCCCATCCGCCCACCACTAAACAATGTATGTATGTTTGTTTGTTTGGCTATTTAGGTTCATCATTTTTGGCATTTACGATGAAATAATTGTGAGCAGCAAATCCGTTTTCCTGCCAGATTTGACTTGATATTTTTGTAACTCTTAGAAGCTTTAATATATCTGTATATATATATATATATATTGCTGAGGAGTATTCACGGCCGAGTCTTTCAGTCCCATCCTTATAAAACTTGGCTACAGCTTCGTCCTTCTCTTGACGCAGGCAGTGTATTCAAACTTCGGTGTACAGCAAAGAGCTTTTCTTTCCTATTTTATGTATTTTTATTTTGTTTTGCTTGCAGTCTTGAAAAGTTTTTGCCTGTCGTCGCTTTTTCTCCATAACTTTTCATTTGCACAAAAGTTTATCTATTACTGTCCACAGTAAACGCGCCGCGGCGCCGGCTGCATAATTAGGCAACAGCTCAGAAGTCATGGACTTGGATTTACACGGCCTTACATGTACACGCATATACATATAGGATATACGTATACATACATATATATCTATGTATGTCTACCCTATGCATATATGCATGAATGGTGCGTGGATTATCCAGTGTGGATGTTGCCCATAAATTGTTTGCCTGGCAATTATTTCTCATTCCCTTTTAAGCGAAAATGGCAACGTGTTGCGGTTGTTGCGGTAACGGTTTTCATATTTTATGCCATTTACATATTTATTTACCATATTTTTCGTTGCGCTAATTAAAGTTGGTCAACAGCAAGTGCAAATGATGTTTGCTCTGAGTTGGTCCAAACAGGGCCACTTTTTTGGTCAGTAATAAAACGATTAACGAAGAAGAAAATTGAAAGAAAATTCGCTTGGGAAATGTGAAAAATCTTTACAAAGTTAGGAATAACCCAAAATACAAAATAAATTCATAATATGTTTTAACTCCGGCTTGAATTGAGGGACATATCTTTGATTTCATGTTCTAAATTCACCTTCACAGGCGGAAAATTAGTGAAAAATAGTCAAGCTAACATTTAAATATATGATTTGGCCTAAATCCTTCGAAACGAACTTAAAGTAGTAAACTCCAAGGCTGCTTATGTTGGCTTTCGCTTTAACCAATTGGGAATTTTAGTTAAAAAGGCTTAAAGAGCGCACAGGGACTGTACTTGACTGTTGGTAACTTTATGTATATGTATAATATTTTGTTGGTTTATTGTTAAACAGCGCATTCTGAGTAATTCACCCGTTTGTAGCCACATTTTTACTGAAAGTTCTCATGGTGTGCAAATCAAATTGAAATTGCCCGAAATTTGCAGCTCGTTTCATCAACACAATTGCCAATCATTCGGCACACACACACACACACACAAAAAAAAATAAAAATATATACTCTATATTCGAATACGCAAAATTTCATTTCCGTTTGTCCGGCGCATCCGGCTGCAAGTGAAAACTGTGAAAAAGGTTGCAAAATGCATAGCCATGCCATGCATACTGAGAGCGATAGAGATCAAAATAGAGGGAGAGATGGTGATAGAGATGATGGATGATAGAGGGACAGGGAGAGATAGAGAGAGTGAGAGATGGGGAGAGAGAGAGAGATGGGAAGAGAGAGGGAGAGAGAGAGAGAGGGGAAGAGAATTTGAAGCATCAATCGCACCACTAACTTCCACTTCTTTCCCGTCTAATCGACACATTTTCGGTTGCATTTAAAAGCCACTTGCCCTCGACTGACTGAGTGCCACGCCCACAAATCACTCCCCCAAACGCCCCACTTGCGGCGTTGATGAGCAATTCCTCCATGCTTATCAAGGTCAATACAAAATGGCGTCGCTGCGCAAATACAAAGTGCACAATGTAGTGCATATTGGCATTACCATTGAAGTGCGCCCACCTACCCCGAACCCTACCTCTACCTCATCTCACCCACAAATCTATTGCATTCTATGCTGCGTCCCTTCCCAACAGCTCATCAACACTTTTCCGAAATTTACACAACACTACAAAAAAAGAAAGAAAAAGGAGTTAAACGCTTTTCGCGATTTGCAAAACTTTTGCGCACTTGTTTTGTGTGTTGTAAAAAAAATTGCAATACAAAAAATCGACAATAGAAATTTAATGAACTTTTGGCAAAGCGAAACCACAATGCGCTAACTTTGACCTTTGGTGAAAATGATTAACTTAAATAAATAATATATAAAATAAATTAAAATATAAAATTTATAAATATTATAAAGTAAAAACATAAAATAAAGAGAAATATAAAATATAAATAAATATAGAAGAAATGAAAATGTAAAAGAAAAATTATTTATAATTTCATTTTATGTCTTAATAACAAATCAAAGAACAATTTTGTTACTCCACAAGAAAAAAGAAAATATGATCTAAAAAATATTAAAGATAAGTTATTTAAAGTTTGTTACAAAGTTGATGACAAAGTCGATATACCCTTGCTATACTCACAGCAAACCAAAGCCCCAATTTCGCCAATGCGAATATCTCGTGCTTTTTTCTCTTCTAGTTTTGTGTAATGGCATTTGTTGTTGTTGTTGTTGTTGTTGTTGTTGTTGTTGTTGTTGTTGTTGTTGTTGTTGTTGATGCTGCTGCTGCTGCTTGTTGCAAGACTTTTTGATTGGAAAACTTGTGCATTGGAGTGAGTTGCATGCTTTTTTCTGCTGCTTTTTTCTCGCTAACCCAGCTCAAGCGCTTGTGTTACCTAGCTAATTAATATGCTGAGGTTTAAAGTTCACGGGCGTGTGAAAATTGACAGTTTCCATGGGTTAATAAATTGACGCAATATGGTTAAGGAGTGGATGTTGTGTGTGTGTGAGAGTGTGTGTGACATGCCTCTATTACTGATGGGTTTTAATGGGAATACACACACACACACGCATACACAAACACACACACACACACATACACACGCGCACACACACACACACACACACACACACACACACACACACACACACACACACACACACACACACACACACACACACACACACACACACACACACACACCATGCCAATCTAAAATCGTGCCATTTGTATCCATTGGATATCCAATTTAATTTCTAGGCTATTTCCAAGCTGTTGACGCAGTTTTGTTTGCCATTTGATATCCTTGACTGGGCTTCGGCTTGCGCTTTGCTCTAAAATTGTATCCTTGTATCATTAATTAAGATGCACACTCACACACACAAGCACACACGCACACAGCCACACACTCTCTTGGAGTGTGGGGTAAACCAATGTCAAGGCAGGTTGCGTTTTATCTATGAAAAGTCAGTCGAGGTGTTTGTTTCTTCTGCTGCCCCACGCTCAGACAAACCTGTGTGCGCGTGTATGTGTGTGTTTATGTGTTTATATGGCGCACATACACACACCACGCCCAGACACACACACCACGCACACACACACACACACACACGCACAAAAGTACTTTGGTCGCATTAATTTTGCAATCAAAATGTCTCTGCAGCCCAAAATTTACTGGCTATACGCACGTATATGTATGTGTGTATGTGTGTGTGTACCTATGCGTGTGTGTGCTTGTGTTTTCTTCTAACCCACTTAATTTAATTTAATCAGCTTAGTAATTAGTTAGCTCGTTGTTCCTGCTGCTGCTGCTGCTTGTGCAGCAGTTGATAAACATTTTTGGCATTACCTCCTGCCGGGCCTTGTAAATATTTAATGCACTTCTCTGTGTTTTTGCTGTGCAACTAATTTGCGTTAACTTTGCAAAACCCTCAACGTGACTTGTGCACGTAAACTCGTAGGACATTGTTTAATAGCACTTGACGACAAAATGCCTTTGAGCCAGTCCAATAAAATTGCAAATATTTAAAGTGTGGACATTGATTAACAGTCGCAAAAAGAGTTGATGTTGTTGTAGGCGGGATGGTTAGCCTTGGTTTTATTGTGCTATTTGTTAAGTTATATAAATAAAAGTTTGATTAGATTTCTAAGCTCCGACTCAATTGAAAGTGTGTAAATAAATGGATAACTTATCCCATTTACATGTAATCGAAAAGCGTTCATATTCAAAGCTTGTTTTTTGAGCATATCTCGAAGCTTCTTAGAGAAACAGACACCAAATTTGGTATGCAGGCTCTCGTATAGCATAGTATGGTATATACATACATATAAATCAGATCTTTAACATTTTTATATTCATGCCAGCTTCAAGCCATAATGACTTATTTTATTGACCTTGGAGCCTTGGACTTTGGTATTTACAAACATTTTGTTGTCATATGTTAAGCCCGAAAGTTTCAAAAAGATCGGACAATAAACACCGAAGTTACTCATGGAAAAAGTTCTTTATGGTAATCGGCAAAGGCAACGGGAAGAAGAAGCACAGTCGTGCTCGGCCTGCGTGGTAGAAGTAGATAGTTAACCCCGAAAGATTCCAAAAGATCGGACAATAAGCACCGAAGTTACTCAGGAACTAGTTCTTAATGGTAATCGGCAAAGCCAAAGGGAAGAAGAAGCACAGTCGTGCTCAGCCTGCAAGGTAGAAATTGGTAGAATAGATAGAGTTCATGATATTTCATAGACTCTTCTTATATTTTATACCAATTTGTTTTTCTAAGTGTAGCACAAAGAACTTTATTCTTGTATTTAACTAGCAAAATGCCAAAGAAGTTAATCTCAGTCGGTAAATGGATATTATATGCGAATTACAATAAAATGAAAATCAAGCCTCGTAATATAATATTCAATTGGCATTTAAAATTCAAATATACGCATTAACTTGTCCGGCTCTCTTTATTTCGCATTGTTTATGTAAATAATGGTATTAAATTGTTCAGGCATTATTCAGTTCAATAATTATGAGATTTCATTTGTCGTTTGAATAAACAACAAAATGTGAATTGCAATCGCCTCAATTAGATGCTAGCTAAATATAAACCCCAATGTTTGTTATTTTCAAATGGCATTTAGCTTTTAAGTACACAATATTTGAATACAATTTGTGACCTTCGCAGAAACAGAAAGAAAATGGCAAAATGGTTAACGAAATCAATAAATTGATGCCCAAAAGGAATACGAGGCAATCAATGCAAAGAACCAAACAGATGCGGTCCCAAAGATTCAAAAGAACAAAAACGAGAAGTAAGGCTTTCTGCGGTACACCGAAGTCTTAATACTCTTTAGGTCATTTGTCTTACTGTTTGGAAGATATGTGAGAATTACTAGTGTCAAGCTCGTAAATGCTGCGTTTGATGGAAACATCTTGAATAACAAGAATCTACTTTTCGGTCGATTGTTCTTATGGCAACTAAGTGATATAGAGCTCCGATGTTGATAAGGATTTTGCATATAAGTATGTGGGAAGCATCGTATAACTAACAAGTTCCGAGTTTGGTTAAAGATATCTTAATAAACTAGAAAGTTTTCCGTACAAGAACCTACTTTACGATCGTTAGTGCCTATGGCAGCTAAATTATCTATAGTATCTGTCTGATTCGGTCAGTTCCAATCCCTATAAAGCTTTTAAGCTGCAAGACTAACCTCCATAGAAACAGACGGACGGAGAGACAGACCTGACTCGGCCGTTGTTGCTGATATAGAGTATATATACTTTATGGTTTCGGAAGTGTTTCCTCTTTCATGACAAAATTATAATACGCTCGACAAGGGTATAGCAAAAACAATGCCAACAGGCCAATAGGCAAAAAATTGAGCTGTCTAAGTGTGGGCGGAGTTTTCAAGTTTTTTCTCTACGTTTTTTACTTTATTCAGCGCATAGCTGACAATCGAGTTGGCTGGAGCTCAGCATAGGACATATTAGATGAAAGATAACCCAAGCAAGCAATACGAGACTTGGGGGCATTGGACATGTATGTGCATATATGTATAAGCTCGTGACAGGTTCTATGCAACCCATTGACCCTAATATTGGGTTTATACATGAGTGTGTGTGTGTGTTTAGACTGCGTGAAATTTATTTAACTGGCAGTTAAGTTGTTGCCAAGTGCTGACAGTTGAACGAATTGTTGTTAATCGTTCAAAGTAACAAAATGTCAGCAGGAGGCATCATTAAATTAAGTACTCTTAGCTTGGTTTTTTATTGCCTAGCTTAAAGCTTAAACCTTTCCAGTTGAGAGAAATATGGTAAAAATATGGTATTTCAAAGGGAACTGAACCTTAAAGTCTGTTAAACTAAGCGAACATTTACTCTGGACTCTTGAATTTTGGTGTAAATTAGTTGGAGCTAGAGCTATCTTAGTGAAAGAATATAGATACAGATACTAGAAGAATATCGATAAAAGATACATTAACTTAATAGTTGTTAATTATGTTGCGGCAAATAAAATCAAGACCGTGAAGCCTCTATATATATATATATATATTGATAAGCACATCCTTTCCCTCGCTTAGGTTCCCTTTGTAAACCAAGTTTCCCACATCCTGTTTTGCTTTGCAGCTTGACTCAATACATAAATAATTTATATAATTGGTCTAAATCTATCTTTTCTATCTATCTTTTATCTTTTCAGCATAAAATATATGAAATCTATCCACAATTGCTAAGCATCATTATTTGTTGAGGTAAGCTGATGAAATCAAATACATTTCATTTATAATCCTTTAACGAACGCCAATTCAATTTCGAGCTTCGGGCGTTTTATTTTCGTTTCGTTCATTTGTGCAGCATAAATGTATTTTCCACCAACCTTGGCAACAATATTAAATAATTTTCAACATTTTCAATTTGATTTTTTTCTTTAACCCTTCCTGTTGCCCGAAGGGACGACACATGATTCCACGCCTAGCGTGGTAGAGCGAACATCGCATTTGTTGACTGCAATTCGCATTGCTCTATAAATTTGAATGAATTCATTTGTTTGTGAAACGTGTGCGAGCAGACGCTTGAAAAACAGCAACAGAATAACAACAACAACAACAACAACAACAACAAGAAAATAACATAAGCAGCATGTGCGGTTCGCCATTTAGGAATCCAACCCAATGGACGTTGTTGTTGTTGACACAATTGAGCATCATATTTATTATGCCAACGGGTTTTCAGTCTTTCTTTCGTTCTTTTTTTTTTGTTTTTAATATCTTTTCTGTGTGGGGCATTCTGGCTTTGTCGTCTAGTTCAAACCCTACTGTATGCTATACAGCGGCCGCTCAGTAATTATGAATCGCAGGAGCTTTAATTGTAGATTCCGATATATTATATCTAGAAATTTTCATTAGTAGGAATTTATATATATTTATATTATATATGCATATATATTTTTGTATATTCTCTTGTTAACACGTTTCCCTCACTCTCCAACTCTTTCTCTCTCTCTCACTCATTCACTTTCTCTCTTCCTCTCTCTCTCACTCACTTTCTCTCTTCCTCTCTGTCTTAACCATTCTCTCTTCATCTCTGTCTCTTCCAATCGCCTTGTCTCTCCCTATCTCTCTGGCCCACTTTCTCTCTCTCCCTCTATCTCTGTCTCCCACTCTCTAACTCTCAATTTCTCTGTCTCTCTCTCACCCTCTCTTTCACCCTCTCTTTCTCACTATCTTACTCTCTCTCTCTCCCTCTCTCTTTCTCTCACTATCTCAGTCTCTTTCTCACTATCTCTCTCTCTCTCTCTCTCTTTCTCTCTCATCTCCTAGTCTCTATTTCACTACCTCACTCTCTTTTTCTCACTGTCTTACTCTCTGTCTCATTTCTCTCTTTTTACAATGCTTTTTATGCGCTGTATTATTTTTATTTATTAAACGTTTCACTCTCTGTTCTTCATCACTTGAATCTGAAAGAGTACTATCCAAAACTCATATGATTCTGAATCTTATTTGTATATTTTGTGGACAGGGTATTCGCACTTTGCTGCAACATAGACTCACGTATTTATGCGTCTTTTTTCATGCGCTAGTCAAAAAATGTTCATTGTTCGCATTTATTTACGTGAAATTGTTGCTATGTTTTGCAGCATGGCTTGTTGCTGCTGCCAGGCCAAAAAATAAACATTTTCAACATATTGGTTGAACATATTCTAAATTTCTAGTGTCTCTGTCTCTGTCTCTGTCTCTGTCTCTCTCTCTCTGTCTCTGTCTCTGTTATTGCTTAGTTGTGTTTCGTTTCATTTTGGGTGCTGGGTTGGAATTTGGTGCACAGAAAATATTTCATTATCAGCTTTTGCTCAGTGCACAGAATTTTTACAGCAAATTTATAGCAAACATGTACAACATGACCTCTCAACTGAAAGCCATTAGAAACACGCACATATCCTTTTCAAGCGTACACACACACACACACACCCACATACTCGTACAGGGGACACACGCACACCTGTGCCCGGACACAAAAAATGTGGGCTGTGCAAAAGCAATTTTCCAATTTTCCTGAGCACAACATAACGCAAAAGCATATCAGTCGATTTTCTTCTCGGCATTTTCTTTCTCTCTCTCTCTCTCTCTCTCTCTCTCTCTCTCTCTCTCTCTTTATGCGCTGCTTATTCTTCCACCTATTTGGCTTCTGACAATGGCTCGACGTTATAAGCACCTTAGAAATCAGTTGGATAGAAAAGAAACAAGTAAACAAGTTGACATTTTGGACGCTAGTCGACTAGCGAATGCCCTGCACCAAGGAGTAACTAAAAGTCTCAAATGAACAACAATTAAATTATAATTAGTGATAAATTTAAAAGGCAACACAAATAAGTTAAGCTGGCATAATGAAGCAACAATTTGTACTAATCTCTTAAACTTATCTAAAACTATCGCAAATTGAATGCATTCTTTATGCTTTTAAACGGAATTTCGCACTAATCCACCCGCTAAATGGTATTCATATAGGGTATTCAAAATTTACATGAAACCAATTTGCAATGTTGCGGCATTTTCATTTCAATTTGACCTTCAGAGCCAAGCCAAGCTGTTGTTTTTTTCTCTTTCTCGACTTATCTACTTATGGCGAAAACACAGTCACAGTATAAACGAGTGAAAAACAAATGCGATTTTCTTTTTGTTATTTCTGGAGTGGAGTGGCTGTCGCAAATACTCTTCGGCTTGTGCCAAGGAGGACCCTTAGTCAAATGCCCTTCAATAATAAATTCATGATTTATGCATCTAACAATCTGTATTAATCTTTCGTCGTTAAAAATACAATTGACGTGTTTATTACATTTGGAGCTCTATTAAATTTCATATCTCTGCCAGTTTTCAAGCTTAAGCAGATAATATATATATTTTTTGGCATGATTCGTATGCCAATCAAGTGCCTATGATGTAAGAGAAAAATGAGTTAATCGAATGAAGGAAAAAATAAAAAGCACAAATACATTTCTGTATGACTAAGCTTCAGAATGACAACACACTGATTTTGATTAAAAATGAAATGAAATGATAATAATTTGTTTAAAAATTATATGTTAAATGGGCCATTTTAAGTGGATGCCATTTGAAAATAGGTAGAGTTATCTTCTATACTATATTAATATTAATAGAACCAGTTTTCGTTTGAATAATATGTAAAGATATATTAATTTATTACCTTCACTCGATTCTTAAGTCTAAAATATGCTTAGATAAACATTTTAATAAAACATTAAAGCTTTAAGCGAGATTTAACTTGAATGGAATAGAGCAAACACTTTTACGAAAGCACATTGTAACAACTGATAACTTTAATAGGGCACACTTAAAGCTTTCAGCTCTAACATGCTAGGTACAGTTGTTAGTACTTGAAAGCAACAAGTAACCGCTGAAAGCTTTGCTCTCTACAATCAAACTCACTGAAAGATTAAAGCTCTATCCAACTAAAACACCGTTTGTAGATACAACAAGATGCGTAAATCACATGGAAGCAACTTACATCAAAGTAGACTTCAAGCTTTAAGCTAGTTACTTTTTGGCTGATATAGAAAGAGGCGTGAAAACATAGAATCAACTGAAAGCTTTGTGGTTTGCAATTAAGCACACTTAAAGCTCAAATATAGTTACAGTTTGTCGATATACGCCGCTTAGCTAGATTGACTTTCAATGACATGTTATTAGTCTCTTCTCGTATATCGAAAGCCATATCCAATACCTGTGCTTAAAATGTGCACAAGTAAAAACTATTTTTACGCTCATTTATCTAAAATTGTAAAGCTGAGGAAAACCATAGTAACTCTATCCTATAAATTAATGCCCCCAAACTGCAAGCGGGTAATTTTACAATTGCAAAGCGCAAATAGACGCAACACTCGACAATCAAAGTGGTTTTTCCGCTTGGCAATGGCAGACAGAGTCAACTGCAGATAGATTGGATAGTGCAGAGGAGAAGGAGGAGGAGGAAGGGTATGGGGAAAAGCAACAACAAACTGGCGAAGAAAAAGAAAAACTTGACTAGTCGCCATCGTCATCCTCAATGCCTTCGGTTCGTGCTGTTATAGAAAGCAGAAAGTCCGTGGCATGTTTTGCCGTTGTTGGCCTCAAAAGTTGAAGCAACAAGAACAGCAACAACAACAGCAACAACAACAACAACAACAACAGCAGCAACAACAACAACAACAACAACAGCAGCAACAACTAGCCAGAAAGAAACCATTTGGAAAATATAATCAAATTTCTGCCTCTCTCACTCACTCAGAAGTAGTTTGCCAGCGTCGCTCCATGGGCTGTGCTCTTCATGCAGATTATTACGTATTCCATGCATATTTATAACGTTAACTGGCATTTTGATTTTCATTGTACCCTATAAATATAGAAACAATTGAGTAACAGGGTAACATATGGCTGTGAATGATTCAAGAAAGAATTTGAAAACTTGATATAAATGAGAAACTTATCCGTGTAGCTCTTCGAAAAACTTTCCAGTCCATTATTAGCAGACTTTGTATTCCGCTCTCGTACAGCAAACGGTTCCCCTTGCAAAGCATTAACTTGTTGCGAATTACAAGCGTAAGACTAGAAAAAGGAACAGCATAGCAGAATCTGCTTTTTAATTTAAATTTTGTATGTGCCTTTTGACTAGCTTGTACAAACTAACTGTGACATGTTTGCCTATTCTTTCTGAACTCAGAGACTGTTCACATAAAGTTTAAACAAAGTTTGGTGTATCGACTACCGAATACCCTACTCAACACTGGCTTTTAACAAAATCGGACTATCGCCTTCCTTCTAGTCCGAAGAGAACCAAAATGAAATATTAAATAATAAAGCCAAATGTTGATACCTTATGCGAATATGCATTACACGGTATCTCTAGGTCCAGCACACCCGCCTTGTTCTTACTGACTTAATTTTCTGTTTTTTATGTCGCTCTCTTTTTATTTTTGCTGCTGCTGCCCCACATTGGTTAGCTGAAGGGCAGCCAGCACCGTGGCACTACGTGTGAAGCGATTCGCTCTGCAAACTAAACTCAAGTGGCATTGAAAATTTATAAAATTCAGCTTTTTGCTGCCCGCCCACGCCGCGCCCCTTGTGTGTGTTGCCTGTCATTTGATGTAAACAAGCGACGATGTTGGAGCCTCACGTCCGCAACGATTAGCCAAGGCGGCCGTGGGCTTACGCATTTGTGTAGGGGGGTTACCTGTGTTTGAGCCTGGAACTGATTGCAATTAATTAACAAACATTAACAAAAACGTTGTGTCGGAGAAGAGAGAAAAAAAGGGTCGCCTTTTGGCCTCTAAATGCTTTCAAATTCGGTTGTGCCTGATTATTCATTTAAAGCATTTTTTGTTTGCATAAATTTTGCTCAAGGATAACGCAAGGCTCGAACCCCACTCTGTCAAACCAAGTTCGAACCCCCCTAGAATATGCCGTTATACAATACGCCGGCAATTAAATTACACAATGCTTTTCGGGCACGAAAAGGTCTCTCTGGGTGAAGAATACGAAAAGAAGAAAAAAAAATGGCAGCTACTGAAAATTTACAGTTGAAGGCATTTTAGGGTTGCCCGGCGCACACTCCTGCAAGAATGGGTGTGTGTGTGTGTGTGTGTGTGTATGAGTGTGTGTGTGTATGAGTGTGTGTGTGTGTGTATGAGTGTGGATTACAGTGTTGATGCGCTTTGTGGCAACTGTGTGCGAACGCATGTAGCATGAATGATATACGGCCCGTGTTGGAAACTTGTGAAAGCTTTTTGAATTGAGATGCTAACTGGTTTGAACAAACGGGTTTCTTTGTGTCTTATATCATTATTAATAGATGTATTTTGTAGATGAGCCATGGAAGTGTGTTGACGCATAAGCATGATGCACTGTAAAGCAAATCAAGTAAAGCTCTCGGATCCATAAATGTATGAATCTTAAACTGTTGGGCAGTTGCAACATTTTGAGTAGGGCTGTCAGTGAAACGTTTAAGAACGATCGCGCAAAGTGGAAATAAAGTAAACGATGCTAAAAGCAGGCAAGTAATAAAGCAAAGAAATATCGAACAACAAAAAGATAACTTAAAAAAGCTTGGGAGAGCGAAGAAGATAGAAAGGAAGTGTCTTGAAATAGTAAAAAGAAGTAGGCAAGGACAGGTCAAGAGAGAGAATGAGCGATAGAGAATAGTGAAATTTTAACAAAAGGCGATAGAGAAGTAAGAAGGAAGAGAGCGACGCACAACGAAAGAGGATGTTATGGATTATAGAGGCAGAGATCATGGAAGTAATGTACAGAGGGGAATAAAGAAGTAGGCTAGGGCAGGTAGAGAGAGAAAGAGAAACAAGTGAATAAAGAGAGATGATGATGACACAGAGAAGTAAAATATATAAGGATAGTAAGAGAGTAAGTGACACAGGAAGATAAAGGATTATACAGGCAAAGATGAAGGAATAAATGATTAGAGGGGAAATAGAGGAGAAAGGCACAGAATTAAAGAAAAAGAAGAAATGAAGAATTTTAAAGCCAGTAAAATTGTTACGAAAGGATCGAAGAGAAGAAATAAAAAACGCAAGATTATAAAGGATACCAAACAGACAAACTATGCCTAGCACTATTAAAGATTCGATCATTAACGACTTTTAAAATTGTAAACTTAAATATTTTTATTGTTAAATATTAAATATTTTTATTGTTCTACTCATAATCATATTGATAAAGTAGGTGGAAGCTTTCCCACTTGGAAACCACTTAAAAGTGAAAATGCAATAAATGCCTACACATACATAAATAGGTATATATTTGTTCATGACTTATTTCCGTATTGATGACAAGCTGTTTAAATGGTTTTTGTACAAGATAAGAGCTATTTGCACGTCATTTGATTAGCCGGAGATAAAAACCTTTTGTCTTGATGACTTGTTAGTCATGCCAAAGTCTTTACTGTAGTTTCTCTTTTATCACACGAATCGTTATATTTTCTTATGTATTTGTTTTTTTTTTTGCTTGACCATTTTCACAATTTCCTGGTCGCTGCTCATTTTCATTAATTTGTCACTGTAATTTAATTTGTGCCCCTGTCGCCCTCCGCCCCCCGTCCACCCTACTGACTGGGCATAAATCATCTGCGGCCGGTGAAGCGCTCATAATCATTCAATGTGCCGTGCAAAATTATGCAGCCAGCGGCAGCCAGCAACAGCTGCCCCGCTGTGCTGCCCCCATCTGGCCCATCTCTCTGCCCCCTCCGGCTTATACGTCGACTCCCTGTTTACCTGATTTTTTTTCTTGTCATTGCGTTTTATTTTGTTTTATTGCTGTGACTAGCGCATTTCCGCATTTCTTTTGTTGATTTTTACATAATTGATTAACGGCCTGTGCCTGGACTTGTTCTACTTCTGTGATAACTCACACAGATATACCCTGCCCCAAAGGTCAAGTGGGGTATACATATTTAGCTGTCAACTTGAATTACGAATAAAAATGGATAACTTTTTCCTAACGGAACTTTTTGATAGCTTAAAACAATGCATGTTTATATGTTTGCTCTGTGGTATACCCTGTAAAATTCATAAGCGGGGTATATTGTTTTTATTATCAGTATACGAGTGTATCTGAAGAGAGTTTAAAATAGTTTATATTTATGTTCGGAACAAAATAATGCATTCCTAGAATACCCTGTAAAATTTTAAAGTGGGGTATACCACAGCTTCATTTAACAGTTTGACGTATACAAGCTAGATACGCTAAAAGGTTTTAAATAAATAATAAGTAATCTATTCGGAAGTTCAAAACAATGCATATAAGATGTCCTGCATACTCTGTAAAATGCTTAGTAAGGTATACTGCTTCGCTTAACAGTTTAATGAGCAAAAGTGCACTTAAACATAGTAGAAACTTTTGAATCTTTTTTAACTCAATTACAGGGTATCTCAGAGTTGCGTCGTTTCAAACTGACCAAGTGGTCGCCAGCATTGTTTTTGTCTTTCTTCTAGATTGAACTTTGAAAGCATTTGTAGATTTTACGGCGACTGCAACTGCATTTGACAAAGACTGTAATTTTCTTCAGCTGAAAATTGAGAAAACTCTCGTGGAAAAGGCAAAGCAGAGCGAAAACTGGAGACGGGTTGCGCTTTCGGGTTGCGTATTGTACGGCGGACAGTGTAGATGGGAATAGAACACGATGGCAACAAACTTTTCGCTGAACTTAACCGAACAACTGACAAAAACTGACAAAGTGCAGTCGGCTGGTAGTTTTTTTTTTTACTTCATTTCTCTTTTTTGGTAGTTTTCCATTTTTGCGAAAAGTTGTCCTTCTCCCATTTTGCAATTTGCCTTTTGTGATATGTTGGCTCGTAATTTAATTTATTTTTCTCTGGCAAATGTGTAAGATTTGAATTGCAATAGAATTGAATTTGCTTTTAATACGCACTGCAAATAGAAATAGCATGTGCATTGACTGACAGCACAAACTGTGCATATTGACAGAATTTGTTGAATTTATTCTCGGTTTTCTTATTTTATTTATTTTTTGTTTGTTGGCTTTCAGCGGTTAACTTGACAGCTCTTGGGTGGTGGGTTACCTCGGCATCTGCTCGTGGGATTATGATCGGGTTGAGGCCGGGGCTGGGGCTGGGGCTGTTCTCTGGGGTTGCTGTGCAGCAGCGCATGCTACACGTATGGCTTATTAATGTACCTGCCACATGAGAAGAGCTGGCAAAATGACGACGTCGATGTCGACGACAACAACATCGATGATGACCCGCTCTGCGCGGTGGAGGAGGCAAATGGTGGCAGATAAGAGCCAGTTGGTGTTGGCATTTTGACAGCTCGAGTGGCAGCAGCAAACTGCGAGAAGCAAAGATGATGACTGCGGGGGGGAACTAAAGATGTCTCAAATGGTTAAGTGCAAAATTTAAAGCATTAAATGTCCTCTGGGAATGCTGTAAGAAAATATAACCAAATGAAATTATTTTAAGTGTTCGAATATTAGGGTTGCAAATGTAATAAATATATTTGCTAGCAATGTGGTATTATATTTAAGTTTAATAAGTTAATGGATAGCGAATGCTGTTGTGATGTGTGATAGTCTATTTCCCTTATCTGGGTAGATATGATTTGAATTCAGTTTAAAAAGGTAAATGTAACAATAAAGTGAGCTCTAGTTGGAAGTGCTTGACTGTGGGGATACTCTGTAGCTTCTTCTACCAAATCCAAATGCAACTCGCGCTAGTGTTGGAAAGGTCGCGAAGGTAGCTATAAAATGAAGGATACTAGATCTGTATATACTATTCTCGAAGCTATTATCAAATTTGTTGACTCTACTCAGAAAAGCCTAAGGAATCTGCTCAAAAAACAGGCTTCCCATATCGATTGTTCTTGGATAAGGGGCCAGTTACCGATTATCAGAAAGTCTCTAGCTCTCTTATAGGTGCTGAGATCAACGCGTTCAGACATACAGGCGGACTGGCAGACAGACGAACATGTTGGCCATGTTGTCAAGGCTAGATTCACTCGATCAAAGCTAAAATCATGCTGATCAAGAATATATATGCTTTATGTGGTCGCAGATGCTTCCTTCTCCCTGTTACATGGAATTGCACCAAGCCATTTAACCCTTTTTACGTTTTCTATGGGTTCAAGGTATAAATACATATTAAAATAAAACACAACTAGCTGGCAATAAAATAAGCGTACATTATAAATAAAGTTATGCAAATCGAGTTGAGTCTCGTGACCTCCATATTAGATACAAATGCATATTCATTTTCAAGAAGAGAATATCCCACATAATAGGAAGCTATATTTCTTAAAATTAAAAAAAAAAAAAACCTCATCTATTAAAAAGCAACATTTAAAGCTTAGACGTGAGAGTTTTTTCTGCCGCATAAACGAGATTTTCACATGTGCTTAAATAGCTTCCACTCCATTTTACACAGTTGGGTTATTATGTTTATAAAGCGCGCCTTAATCGAGATATATATACAGATATATGTATATATATCGGATATATATTTGCTGGCGCATATGCGGGCTCATGCATATTTCAAATGTGTGGCAACATGGGCAACACATGTGGCGTCCTCTAGCTACAGCCTGAAGTGGCCGCTCATTGTCCTGGTTGCGCGCATTGTCATCATCCTGTGTAAGTCCCATAAGGCACTGGCATTAAATAACACACGAATCGCTCTCGCTTCCACTCCCATTCCATCCCCCTCTCTCTGTCCGTCTCCCGCTCTGTCTACCTCTCTTGCCCTGCCTACTGTTAGGTGTTAAGCTGTGCTTAATAATGACGCACATTACATATGCAATGCGAGAAGCTGCTTTGCCAGGACATGGCACATCCACTAACCCCATGTCCAAGGACTCTGGCCGTGTGTTCCTGTCGATTCAGCTGTGTGTGTGTGTGTGTGCATGTGCATGTGTGTGTGCATGTGTGTGTGTGTCAGGCAAACAAACAAATGTGTTGCTATTTGTTTTTCTGCGGCATATTCCCCGTTTCACTTGTTGTCTCTGTCTATATTTTGCCAGCTCGTATCTGTCTTTATGTAGCATCAAATTTGTTGCACTCCCAAAGGACTCAATTTCACATTTAAAACACCTGTGCCGTGTATTTATACCCCATAAACCGATTCTGTGCAGTGGGTATGTTTAGTTGACATAATTTATGACTGTTTAGCAATGAAAATGTTATATTTCCAAATAAGCTTAATAATGTTTTACTTAACAGCTGTGACAAGCTTTACTCAAGTGTTATATGTTACCTTTTAACAGCTTTTACTTTTTAAATGATAAATAAAACTGGGCTTATTGTAAGAAATAGCTAAATGCCTTATGTATGTGTGAACTTATGACATTGAGAGTATAACATATATATTAACTTTGGCTAACGAGCGTTTAGATTAAGTTTACATTCATGCAAAGCTCAGAATATGTGTTTTATATACATTTAATATTTATGTTAAGTTTAACAGACGTTTTAACATTTAAATGTTTATTAACTTTCTGTATGCTTGTGGAACGTGAATGTTAGGCATTGGCTCGCTTTTATATTTGTATGTTAACCTTAACAGCTGTTAAAACTGCTTTGAGTATTTACAATGTTAGGTCTAATACCTGGGGCTGGCTTTTAATAACATAAGTGTGTTAATCTTAACAGCTGTTAATACTGCTTAAGTAAATATTTAGCACCTAATGTTAGAGAAAGTATAAATTTCTACATAACAGTTTACAGCGTCAGCTTAACAGTGTATATTCGATTTTGCATAATATCTGTAATGTTAAATATGCCATGCCTACAATTTAGCAGATCTTTAGTCTTTTAGTTACAGTAGTATGTTAATATTAACAGCTGTTAAAACTGCTTTAAATATTTGAAAGTATTTAAAAGTTTATTTGTGAGAATTTCCAAATTGCAAATAAAAGCGTCACTTTAACAGAGTTTATAGGATTTTACAGGATATCTGTAATGGTAATTTGGCAACGCATACAACTAAGCCGAAGCCACAGCTTCATCATCATCATCATCATCATCATCATCATCATCATCATCGTCATAATAATTTCTGTTGAGGGGATTTTTGAACAGTGCTTAGCAAGTTGCCACTTGTGGCAGCCTGTTGTCGCCGTGCTTCAAGCGGGGGCGGTGCGGCTGCTGGCGACAAATGAACTAATTTGATTTACATGCAAATTACATTTGGGCCAACTAAAAAACAACTTTCTCTGGTCGCCATCATTAAAAATGTTTACAAAATTAACAAAATTGACTATATCCGTTGGCCAAGCGAAGCTGCTGCAAAAAAAATTAGAAAAGTAAAAAGTTGGTAAAACGTAGAACGGAAACCGGGCAGACACACGCAATTCTTCACGTACTCACTCTTTCTCTCTCTCTCTCTCTCTCTCTCTCTCTCTCTCTCTCTCTCTCTCTCTCTCTCTCTTCACGCTCTCGCTCTCTCATTACCCCAAACTTAAACCCCCTCCCCTCCCCACGCCCTTCCCCTCGGCTGATGCCTAAACAATTGCTTTTTGTTGTGGCCCACATTTCGCTGGTTTATTTAGGGTCCGCGCGCGAGAGGAGCTGCTGCCAGCGGCAAACTCTTGGCACGACAACGTGCCGCATATTTAAATTTTAATTAAAATTTAGCTTGTGCGGCACGCGTTGCACCGCACACCGCCCACCATCCCCTGCCCAATGGCCTTCGCCCCCCGCGCCACATTGCCATTTTGTGCGCCTAGAAATATGCAAACAAAAAATTGCCTTTGTGTAGGGCAAAAATCTTGGTCTGATTTCTTGATAGCTCCCCTCACTTGAACTGCAGGGAGTCGTAGGTAGGCGAGGGGGGTGGCCAAGAAGCAAGCAGCTTTCTTTGGGTTTATCATATTGAGGTTAAGAGCTTTATATACGCGCTTAACTGTATTTATATTAATCCTTCACGGTTCTGTCTAGCTTGACTTTACTTGGCTTTACCTTTGCCTCCAGCGAAATGGTCCTGCCTGCTCACCTGGGATTTATATAACTAAATGAAAATGACCTCCAAGTTGTTGGCACTGTGCTTAAATGTTTTATTGGTCGTCCTCCATTGTCAGTTGATGTCAGCAGCAGCAGCAGGTCATATGCACATATGTTTTCCCGCTTCACGTCCTCCATGGTTACTTCATTTAACGAAGAATTCATCAAGCTTAAGTTTCTATTCATACTATATGTGTCTGGATATTCACCCGATTACCACATGTCCTTAACTTTATTTGTTGCTTAAATAAAAGTTATCCTTATAGAAATTTACTGTGAGATTCTAAAAGCCTTCATGCTTTTTCATATATGTATATGCCTTAAACCCTTTATATCAAACATTCTTTATAGCATTGTATCCTTGACAGCCTCACATGTCCTCCATGGTCACTTAATCTGCAATTAGAACGACTTTAGCTCAAAGGTCCTGCAAGTTCTTAAAGAATTCCTACCTTTTCATAGCACTCAAGCGCTCCTTCATGTTTATATTATAATCCAATTATATGCTCCAAGTTAATTTCTTTTGCGCTTCGTGTCCTCCATGGTCACTTAACATTGAAAGCAACTCTTTTTAGAAATCTTTTACAAATGGTCTTGTTGAAATTGTTAAAAGACGTCAAGTGCAGCTCAGCTTTCTATCTAGATTATAAACAAATTTCTGCACTTGTATGTATTTTGACGAAAATGTCCCTCAAGTATTTTCAGTGTGGAATTTCTTACAATTTTCATATAAAATGCATAAATTTATTGTTAGATTGCTTTCGCTGTCAACCGTTGAGCTGCTGTCAGATTGAGATACTTCAAGTTGCGGATGATTTAAATGGAGAAGATACACTTAGTTATGCATAGTTCTGTACGGTGGGAGGGGGGGAGGGGGCCATCCCACTTTGGGGCACCTTAAGAATTTTGCTTGGGGTACTTTCTCGCCCCCTCCTCCCTCTTCTTGCTACGTTTTTCCTTTAGCATTTGTGCGAAAATCTGTTTTCGACTGTTTGGAATTTGCAGTTAGGTTTTTCGTGGCTTTTTAGTGAATGGGATGCGTGTTGTTGTGGGTAGTTCGGTCTTGGAATTGTTGCCGTTGCCTTTGCCGTTCCGGTTGCCGTTGCCGTTGCCGTTGCCTCTGTCCGTGCTTGGTTGCAATCCACAAAACCGCCACGAATGGATAGGTAAAAGAGTGCTGCCAGCCAGCCACAATTTGCCGTGTAAATATTAATGCACTCATCGTACAGACGCCTTGGCGATGGGCGCGTGATTTATGTTCGTGTTTGTGACGTGGCTTTTTACTTAGTTAAACTTAGTCAAATATAATTGCTTAAAATGTAATTGCAAGTGCACGCATTTTTAATTTAGTAGCTATTCCGATAATCCTATGCATTCTATGCTTCGATAGCACAAAGTATAGATCTATCGATAAATATTTAGAAAAACTGAAACTGGAGCCAAATAGCATTATAAACAAGGATTGTATAAGTTGATAACATTTAGATTTTAACAATCATTTTGCCGTAGAGGGAAAGTGAAAATGAAATATAGCGCAATTGTTATAAATTATGATTCGAGTACTTCGGTCTATCGATTTATCGATAAACTACATATGGCCCACCGTAAGCCACATTTAGAACATAAAAACTTGAAATTCTTGTAGTTTTAACGAAAAATCGTGTGCATGTTTTTAAGACGAACAATAAGTACAGATAACAAGTCAACGATCTGTTATCGATGTATCGACATATCGATAAAGTGCACGCGGCGTTACGTAACCCATCTCCAGCAAACTGAAATACACTGTGCGCAACTAAGGCGCTTGGCGCCAGCCGTGGGTTGAGTTAAGTTGGATTGGTTGCTATGTAGGATAGCAGCAGCAGTGGGCGGTGATGGGGGCGATGGTGTTGGGGGTTGGTCGGGCTGGTGCAGGAAAACGTCTGTGCTCAATTTTTCAAAGCTCGTTTGTGTCGTTCCTGGGTTCGTTCGCCGGTTCGTTCATTCGGGCGGTTCGTTCGTTGGTGGCTGACTATGCAAATAATGAATGCAAAATATTGCTGAAGTGTGTCTGAGGCGAAAAGCAGCAGAGCAAACGTTTGAGGGGGGCGGGTTGAGCGACGGCAGTAAAAATAGGGGCGAGAAATAGTGCTGGAAAATGTTCTTTAGAACTTTGCACTTTTCTATTAAGTTTTCGGGCTGTGTGTGCGTGTGTGTGTGTTTGTGCGTGCTTGTTGAGAGCTTTGCGCTTAAACTACTATCGCTAATTAAATTTTCAATTAATTTTTAGCCATTTTAATTTTTTTATATATATTTCGTTTCTTGCAGCTCAACACACAAACCGAAACGGAAACGGAAGTGTGAACGTGCAGAGGAAGGAAAAAGTTGCCAACAGGAATTGAAAAAAAGAAACGAAAGAAGAACATAGTTCAACACAACGGGTCGTATGATTAATGGAACCTTAAAGAGAGTTTTAAAACTTAAAAAAATAAAAGAAGAGGAAAAGTGTGACACGCAACAAGAAAAGCAATTACAATAATATGTTAAAATACGCCGTATTCAAAGATGTCTGCATTAAGGCCGGACACTGTGCCATCATCTCAGATCCCGGAAAGGTTGCGGGCTGAGCCAACGAGAGTGTGAAACTCTCGAGAAATATGTGAGAGATTGTTGACAAAGAATTTATGCAAAACTCACGTGAAAACTAAACTGAAATTTAAAGAAATTGCTTAGAATTTTTAAAAGTGAGTTGCACATAATTTATTTAATATACACTTTTTTAGAAGCGTCAATTAATTTAACATCTTAATTTTGTGAGAGATTTTCATATACTTCTTTATTATTATTCACGCTCCTCACATATAAAAATAAATCAAAACCAATCAAAATACTAAACTTAATATTTTCCTCCCGACAACAGATGGCGCCAGTGAAAAACAAAAGTGCATATCAATACTAAAATGTCCCTGCTCGGGAATCATGAAATGTTTAATGAACAAGTGTTGAAAGTGTGTAGAAAGAAAAGAGACGAATGAAAGTGAATTGAAAAGTACCCTAAGAAACTTTGACAGTGTAAATATAGTGTATTTTTTCATATGGATGCCTAAAACTGGGCAATAAAAGTTGTAGTTACGTAAAAGTCAAAGAGTAATGGATAAATCGAGTAGCGTCAGTCCCAGTGAGTGTCGCGTTACCAGATCAAGCATGACGCCAACGCTGCGGCTGCAGCAGAGCCCCAGGCGTCAACAGCAACAGCAGCAGCAGCAACAACCACAGCAGCAGGAGCAGCAGCAGGAACAACAGTTAAACGATGAACAACAACAAATTAAAGCCAAGTCTCCGCAGCAGCCGCAGTCGACGTCAACGTTGACGCCAACGCCGGCTCATCATCAGTTTCGTGCGCCCGCACAACAGCAGCAGACAACCAAGCACAAGAGCAGCGGCAGCAGCAACAACAATAATAATAACAACAACGGCAGCGGCAGCAAAGCCTGGAGTAAACGGCAGCACAAGACGAGCGGTAAATACAACGCCAGCGCCTGCGTCGGCGCCAGCGCGCAGCAACAGCATCATAATCATCATCATCACCACCATCAGTATCCCCCACATCATCATCCCAATGGCAGCGGCGTCGCTGCTCAAGCAGCTGCCGGCGCCGGCGTCGGTTCGCTGCCAACTGCCGCCGCATCGGCAACTGCGGCCGCAGCTGCCGCCCACAAGGCGGATCTGGAGAACATACAGAATATCAAAAATCAAATAGCTAGCGGACCCGCCCATAGCGGCGCCCATCATGGCGGCGGCGGCGGCGTCGGCACACATCACAGCGTAGCCGGTAGCGCTGCTGGCATTGGCAGCGCTGCTGGCAGCGGTGTTCATCATCATCACAATCACAACACGCGGCTCGCACAGACGGCGGCAGCGATAGTGGGCAATGGTCTGCCCATGGCCGCAATGGACGCCAAGTTGGGGCACGGGCACGGACTGAAGGGCCAGCAGCAGCAGTACAAGAAGATGCTGACACACAGGTAACGTAACGTAAACCTATCTTAGCTTACGTAATTCTATGAAAAATTATGTTATGTATTACTTCTCATAATGTATTTTACATAGTGTTAGGAATGGCAGGAAACATAGTGTGTTGTAGCAAAGAACTTATTAATATAATATGACGTTCTTATAAATGTCATTACGTTATTTAACGTTATGTTGTTTAACGTTATGTTATAAAAATATGTTACGTAACTAACTACGTCAATAATATTATATGTTAATATGTGTTGGTTGTAACGTTACTTAATTAAACGTTTGTTTATGAGGTAATGTGATGTTACGTTACGTGATGTAGCGTAACGTCAGGTAACGTAACGTAACATAGTATTTTTAATAATGTATAAAGAATCGGACCTAACTACAAATTGTTCCGTTGAGGACTTTTATGTAATGTTTATAATTCTAATATTTATAGTTATATTTAATTTTACTCTGTCTATCTCTTTCTAACCAACAGAGGTCATCATCATCACGTGCTGTGCGCTGGCAACAATGCGAATCACACGTGCTGCCTCGTCACAGGCTGCAATGGAAGCGTCGGCTCCGCCGGCAAGGATACGCAAAGCAATAAGGACACCAGCTCGCTGAGCGGCAACAGCAGCATCATTTCGGGCAGCGCTGCAGCTGCGGCGGCGGCTGCCAACGCCGTGCACTATTGCTGCGGGCGCTCCAAGTTCTTTTTGTCCGAGAAACGTTTGCGCAAGGAGGTGATTGTGCCGCCAACGAAATTTCTGCTCGGCGGCAACATTTCGGATCCGCTTAATCTCAATTCGCTGCAGCACGAGAACACGTCGAATGCGTCGTCGAGCAATAATACGCCAGCGACGACGCCGCGTCAGTCGCCGATTACGACGCCGCCGAAAGTGGAGGTGATTATACCGCCGAATATACACGATCCGCTGCATTTGCTCGATCCGGTCGATTCGATGGAATATGAGAAGCAGCTGACGTCACCCATGAAGCGGGGCGGCATGCTGACGCGTGGCAGCCACTTGAAGCTGCAGCAGCAACAGCAGCCGCATCATCGGCAGCACAGGGCGCGCAAAAATCGCAAACGGCGGCGTTTCGATTCCAACAACACATCGTATGCAAGCGACGACGTTGCAGTCGCTGAGGGCGTCGCAGAGGCGTCAACGCTTTCGATTTCGCTAGAAGATGTCCCAGCCGCAACAGCAGCTGCAGACGCCACCGCTATAGTCGGAGCCTCCGTCGGCGCAGCAATAACAACAGCAGTAGCAGCGGCAGCGGCAGCTAGTGAAGCTGCATTGATAACAACAACAGCGGCGACGTCGCCTGTAGCTGCACTGAGTGCCACGACGCTGCTGAGCGAGGCGGCAGCGTCGGCTTCAGTTGAAACAACGGAATTGGCACAACAGCAGGCGCATGTGCGCTCTCGCTCTCCGCAGGCAGCGGCCACTGCCGTGGAGGAGACAACAACGCCAGCGCTAGCAGCCGGCGCACAAACACTCTCCCCACTGGAACAAATGGAATGTAACGAGGTGCGCCCGGCAGCGACGTTAACATCATCACCACTACAGTCACAACAACAGCAGCAGCAGCAGCAGCAGCAACATGTGGCCGTAATTGTCGAGCCGCTGAGCAGCGACAACAGCAACACTTTAACAGCGCATAGCGGCGGCAGCAGCAGTAGCAGCTCAGTCGATTTGGGCCTAAGCGCTGTAACAGCCGCTTCGACGTCGGCAGCGGCGCTGGCTGTGGCGTCCACGCTGGCCGATCGTCGTGCGCTGGCCAGTCGTGATTTGCGCTTGGATTTGGACAGCACGTGCTACGGTGTAGGCGGCACGGGCTTGAGCTTTGGCGCTGGCAGCGCAGCCAGCTTTGGCAGCGGCAGCAGAAAACGTAAAATTAGCGAGAGCAACAATTCGCAAAAGAGCAAGGTGGGTACGAAATGGAATTGAAACTAATTGAAATGGGCTTTCGAGCAAGTGCGTGCATGTGCGTGTGTGTGAATGTGTGTGTTTTTGTGGGCTTGTGCTTTAAATGTTGTTGTGGGGAAGCAAGTCGCAAGTCAATCGCTTGCTTTGTTTTGATTGCTTTTGGCTGTTTTTATTTGAGAGTTTTGTTGTTGTTTTGCTGCTTGTTCAAGCGTTGCTTAGATTGAGGTTAAGGGGTCAGGGGCGGCAATGAAGGAACTTTCTAAGGGTAGCCAAAAGCGATTAAAAATTCAGCTAAGCAGTTTTTAAGGTGTGTGTGGGTCGGGTTTTTTTGTTGCCAATCATTTTAATAGTTGTTTGCGTTTTAATGTTATATATCGGAAGAGGTACAAAGGATTTGGTACGGAAGAAGAAGTAAAGGGAGAAAGTCGTATTCATTGGATTTGTTCAGAATGTTAATAAAGCTGTTTATTATTTGGTTTAAATATTTATCTAATATGCTTTAATTAGACTGAGAAAATTTGATGCTAAAAATCGGTATTAAAAGTATGAAAATGTAGACTTAAAATCTTGCTTAAGGAAAATATATTCTTTCTATGGAAAGAGCTTCCAGATTAGATTACTTTTTTTTTGACAAATCCTAAACCAAACGTGTTCCTTATAGCGGAGTACCACTGTAGAAACTAGAGGGTTTATTTTAGGTATTCAAGTGAAAGCTTTAATAATTGATGCTTGGGCTTAAGCGAAGCTCGACCCCGATCCCTATTTATCTTTAAACATATTTGCTCATACTAAATGAAGTTAAAAACCTTTTAGAAATTCCATCGTCACGATGCCATGGACAAAATTGTTAGTCCGGTGGTGCCACAGCCGGGCGCCTGGAAGCGGCCGCCGCGTCTGCTGCAGCCAAGTGGGGCACGCAAGCCCAACACGCGACGTTCAACGTCATTTAGCGAAACGGAGCAGCTGAGTCCCGTCGAGGAGCTGCCGCCCAAGCCGCTTATCGAGGGTAAGTCTACAAATACAACAACCCGAAGTGTGCGTCGCTTACAACTCATTCCTCTTCACCCTACAGTGGTGGACATACCGCGCGATGATACGCCTGATCTATCGGAGCACGGCCTGGGCAGTCCGCTGAGCACCATTTCCGCGGCCACTTCGCACACGGCCGGCGAACCGGATGCCCTTGCCGCCGATGAGCCGGCAGCAGCAGCAACAACAGCAACAGCAGCAGCGACAGCGGCACAGCCAGTCGTGGGTCTGATGCTGGAGCCGGCATTGATACCGCCACTGCACAAGGTGCCCAAGTTTCGGGCGGATGGGCTCAAATATCGCTATGGCAATTTCGATCGTTATGTGGATTTTCGGCAGCTCAACGAATTTCGGGATGTGCGTCTGCAGGTGTTCGAGCGGCATGTGGAGCTCTTCCAAAACAAGGACATACTCGATATTGGCTGCAATGTGGGTCACATGACCATCACCGTGGCCCGTCACTTGGCGCCCAAAAGCATTCTGGGCATTGACATCGATCGCGAGCTAATCGCCCGAGCGCGACGAAATCTCTCCATATTCGTGCGCATACCCAAGGAGGAGCTACCGGCGCCTGAGCTTAAACAGGAAGCGGGCGTGCAGGCACAGGCACAGTCAGCGCCCGATAAACTGGAGCCGAGCGATGCCAATGCGCACAAGAAGACGCGACGCGGCAAGAAGCGACGCAAGGCGCAACAGCAGCAGCAGCAGCAGCTGGCACTGCAGCAGCTGCATGCACATGCCCATCATCCACACCATCCCCACCATCCACATCATCCCCATCATCCTCATCATCATCATCACCATAATCATAATCATAATCATCATCATCATCATCACCATCATCATCATCATCAGCATAATCATTTGGATTTGCAGCAGCAACAGAAACTGGATGCACTGCTGGTCAAACCGCACGAATTCTTTCCCATCTCCTTTCCGCTCACCTATGGCGGTATACCCCACCTGCCGCCCACGGGCAAATCGCCGGCAACTTTCGCTGCCGGCTGTAAAAATCAATTTCCGCAGAATGTATTCTTTCGCCAAACGAACTATGTGCTTAAGGATGAGTCCCTCATGTCCAACGACACACAGCAATACGATCTCATATTGTGTCTCTCGGTCACCAAATGGATGCATCTCAATTTCGGCGATGCCGGCCTCAAGTTGGCCTTCAAGCGCATCTTCAACCAGCTGCGTCCGGGCGGCAAGCTCATACTCGAGGCGCAGAACTGGGCTAGCTACAAGAAGAAGAAGAACCTCACAGTAAGTTTAATTAATAGAATACATCCTTTCTATGATTTCTTTTAAAAACTAACTTGAAATTGCCTTTGCAGCCGGAAATCTACAATAATTATAAACAAATCGAATTCTTTCCCAACAAATTTCACGAGTATCTGCTCAGCTCGGAGGTCGGATTCAGTCACAGCTATACGCTGGGCGTGCCACGTCATATGAACAAGGGATTCTGTCGACCCATACAGGTGAGCAAATGCGTAAAACAATCGATTTAGAAAGTTGTAAAAGAATTGTAGGGAATATTTGTATAGTTCAACAGCTTACGATTGCGAGCCAAGCGAAGCTATCAAAATAAAGTTAGTTATTTTAGATCAAGCAATCGATAGGGATTAGATCTAGTTTGTCCTCAAGATTGGCTGATCGCAAGAGCTCTTCCCAACTGTTTTTGAATGCTACCAGTCTCTCGTTTGACTTTCTTCAGTTTTAAGATTGTGTCCAAAGTCTTAATACACTTATTCAATGATACGCAATAATTAGCTTTAAAAAAAAATAAGCTACAGTGAACTCTGTAAAGTGGATCTGCAAGAAAAACCAATCTATAATTGTCCTCTTTAAAGTCTTTCTTTCTCTTTTAAACGCTTGCTGCTTTAATAATATCATCTGTCTGTTCTACATGAGCCGGTTCTTTTCCGTACCTTTTAAATAGCTTTCAAATATCGCCTTTCTTCGCGATTTTCATAACCTCAAGTGGTGCTTAGATATGGTTTGTTCTACATGATTCTCAACCCGACTCTCTTTTTCAATTAGCTTTATGCTTTATGCGATTTTCGTAGCCTCAAGTGATGCTTTTTCAAATAGCTTTTAAATATAGCCTCTCTATGCGCTTTTCATAGTCACACGATATGTTTAGACATGTTTGCTCAACGAGATTCTCATCCCCGCCTCTCTGTGCAATTTCCACTAACTTTATTTTCCATTGTGTTCATTTGCAGTTGTACGCCAAAGGCGACTATACGCCGAATCATGTGCGCTGGAGCGATGCGTATTATCCGCAGACACCGTACGAGGCATATCGCGGCATCTATGCCACATTGCCCGCCCATCGAACGGGCGGCGGCAGCAGCAGCGCGGGCGGCAGCCACGGCGGCCACGCCCAGCTGCATCTATTGAGCAGCTCGACCCGTTCACAGAACTACGATACGCCGCATTATGCGGGCAGCGCCTCCGGCTCGGCCAGTTGCCGCCAGACCCCAATGTATCAGCATACGTACAATCCGTTGGAGACGGACTCCTACCAGCCCAGCTACGACATGGAGTATCTTAATCATATGTACGTGTTCGCCTCGCCGCTCTATCAGACCGTGTGGTCGCCGCCGGCATCGCTGCGGAGGAGCTCCTCGCATACGCCCGTCTTTGGAAGCGTGCGGGATGCCGAACTGGATGGCGATGGGAGCATTAGCGGCGGCGGCAGCGGCGGTGGCAGCTATCATCGGCACGTGTATCCGCCGAACGATGACACCTGTTCACCGAATGCGAATGCATGCAACGCCTTCAATTCCATACGCGATGCGGATACGGATGACTCGAATCAGTTGCCCGGCGGCAGCAGGCGGCATGTGTATGCCACAAATTGTGGCGAGAGCAGCTCATCGCCGCAGGTGAACCATCACGAGGCGGCCGCCGAGTTTGTCGACGCACTCATGGACGATGAGCAGAAGACGTTGGCTGCTGGCAGCGGCGCCGCTTACTGTGATCTCTCGGATGCCTAGGGTGGACGAACGGGCGGCGGGGGGCTAGATTGAAACAAATTGTGTCAAAATGCAAACAGATTATATTAACAAAGTTTATTAACTAAAACAGAAAATATTCAACAACAACAAAAAATAAGTTAACGATATGTTGCGCTGGTTCATTTGATTTTAAATATGTGTATATGCCATATACATATACTTAACATCTATGTATGCATTTTATATATATATATCTTTTGAATATATACATATATATATGTAAGATTCATATGTGTATGTATGTACATATCTGCTAAATCCAATCAACAATTGCAACGCATCCGATTTAGATCAATGTTAACGCAAACGAGACGCTTATGATTTTCTGTAATATGAACTTGCATACAAATACACACATATATAAATATATATATATTTTTTATATATTGTAATTTAATGGAAGTGCATAAAAAACAAATACATATACATATACATATATATGAATATTATATGTGAACATTTAGCATAGCCTTCGCATAGTTATTATATATTAACTAATCTTCTAATTTGCTTTCCAATGCAATTTTATATTATTTTCAAATATATATATATATTTTCTTTTAACAATTCTCTTGTTCGCAGTTCAAATCTATATTTAAGTTTTTAATGTAAATTCGTTAAGCAATATACACGAACACACACACACTATATGCCGTAGCTTTATAGGCAAATACATTGTGCTATACATATACATACATATATATATATATATATATATAGATTGTACGTATATATATATTTGTGAAAATTAACCAACTATTTTTGATTAACGTATTTGGAAAACGCTGCAAGGGATCGATGTAAAAATAATTATAAACTAATTAAAAAACAAGAAACAAAAGATTAAAATCAACAAAAAAAGAAAAAAACCCATTCAAAATTCAAAAATGTCAAAAAAGCATACAAAATACAATTTACTACATTTATAAATAATAATTATATATGCTTAAACAGTTAATAATAATAATAAAACAACAACAAATAATACTTTATGTATGTAGTTAATAGTTTAGAGCATTAATACATTATTTTTTCTGAGAAAATGAAACAATTTATAAAGCTATAACAAAAGGAAAAGAAGAAACAAAAAAAACTATAAAATAAACGTCATATAATATGAAGCAAAAGAAAATCCCTTAAAATTATGTTTTGCTTTATCTGGGAACTAAAAAATGGAACACCCTGTATTGAAAAAGGCAACTGGAAATAGCACCCTGTAATGAACATAGATTTACCCTACTTGACATGCTTATCATTGCAATTTTTCAAGTGTGACACCTATCGCGATATTGTTCTTTCTTTTTTGATAATAGAAGTGATTTTTAATTGAGAGATACCCTAGGTATATACATATGTACAGAGAGGTAAGTAAGAGACCTTCCATATGAAATGATCTTTTCAATTTGCTGTTTAACTTATCTATACTTCTCTTACTTGACCATTCTATATTATAAGCTCCCTATTCGTAAAGGATCTTAACTAAAGAAAGACCTATTTACAGATAAAAGACACACAAATAGTTTCTGATAAGTTAATGTAAATGTAATATTCCCAGAGATAATGTATATGTATATAAAATAATATGATATATCATATGAATATACATATATGATATATGCCCCAGCATAAATTCTCTTAATATTAATTATTTGACACTATTATTTGATACTATTAACTATTTAACACTATTTATATTTTTAACAATAATTAATTTCCCCTCTAAAACAAAACTGTCAAAAGTCAAAAACTTCAAGCGCTTTATACGCAATTTCGCACCACGGTGCCAACACTCAGCTGTTTGATCGCCATTTGCTTGCGCTCTCTCACGCTCTCTGGCCGCTCACTTCCAGACAAAAAGCTCATGCGGTGCCGTCGATCAAAAGTAATGTTGCAAGAGATAAGAAATGTCAAAGCTTGAATTAAAGTGCACACTAAGTAAATGCTTGACTAACAACGTGTGACACTTAATTAATGCAATCAAGAAAAGTGAAATGTAGACAGAGGCTGCTCTTGCTCTTGCTTAAATTGATTTCGCCGCCTCTCTCTCTGTCTCTCTTGACTTTGGCAAACCGAACATGCTCGCCGTTTGCTGTGGCTGCTGCCCTTCCAGCGCGCAATTCCAGTTCTGCCAGCTTCAGACAGCACGTTTTTGTTATTTTGTTTGTCAGTTACAAATTTGACGGCAACGGTTGTGGCGGCCGCGGCGACTGCGCTCTACAAAGCAACAAGTTTTCAAGTCTTGTCTCCAACAACAGCGCGTGCGTCTCTTTCTGTGTGTGTGTGTGTCTATGTGCGACTGTCCGTGTCTGTGCCTGGGTTGGTTTTGGCATCATAACAATTTGGCAATCAAAAATGTGTTTTCACGCATTTTCGTGCTGATTTGGCGCCTTTGGCGTTGCGCCCCAATTGATTTGCACTTGCCAGCAATTTCGAAGGAATATATCCAATTAAAGCGCCACGCTCTCAAATCTTAAACGCACACATACATATGTGCATAATTTACATGCATATGTATGTGTGTCAGTTTGTGTTAATAATAAAAGCGATTTGTGTGAATCATAAAAATATAAAAGCCGCGCATAAAGGAATCAAAGAAATAAGAAAACCGAAACTAAGCAAAAGGCAGCAGCAACCAGTTTGAAGGCCATTCCAATAACTGCTTTTATTTTGTGGATATTGCTGTTTCTTCTTCTTCTACTTCTTCGTCTTGTCACAACTTAACGTAAGTGGAATGCATATGTATGCTTTTACAGTTCTTTTGTGTGCTTTTTACGTTATGTTATGTATTTCTCTTAATATTTAAATTACTCTTAAATATTATGCCCAAATCTGTGACCTACTATTAAAAGACGGTTGATAAAGTTTAATAGCAACAGCTAGCGAAAGCTTGCTGACTGCTTGACTGAGCGACTGACTGATTGAGTTACTTATTGAGTGATTGACTGATTGACTGATTGACTTCATATTCCACGGTTTGTTTCTGTTCTTCACTCGTCTCAACCAATCCGGCTTAAGCTCATGTTAAAACGTATTTGTGTTTCACGCTTTTCGACAATCCACCCTCCAGCGTGGAAATCTGTATGTGCATGAATCTTTTATTTTCCGCTCATCAACTTCAAGCTTTTTGTTTCAAATAACAAATAAAAGCTGCAATTTTATAAATTTGGGATCAGCTTGTTTTATAAACTATTAAGATTCCGTTAATAGGTGAGTTTTCTACCAAAGGGTGTAATTGGCCACATTAGCTATGTGAGACCTTTTGTTTTCTGTCTGTTTTTCTACGTTAACATAGCATTGATCGAGAAAACATATTTATATGTCCCTTTTGAGCCCAATAAAAGGGCATATTTAAAGGCAAAACTCAATTGACGAAGGGAAATAATTGTTCTTATCGTAAATCAGCATTTTTCATAGGATTGTTTCGTAATACAGTACAATGTCTATTTATAATGCTCGGCACAAAGAGAGATCCCATAATGTAATAATTTGCTATAAATAAATACATATGTATATATATATATATAATCATATACACGTATTTATATTAATATATGTATTTATATTATATATAGTTTGAGCATATTTCAGGTTTATAAATATTTCTAGAATTGTTTCTATTAAAACAAAGAGATTTTATGCTTGACTGCAAAGAAGCACATATGTATATATTTTTTAAATGTTCTCATATATGATAGTTATGAAACAAAATATTGAATATTAATTTTCCGACTAGGTTTACATTTTCGAAAAAGAAACTGCATTTTCAAAGTATTCGTAAAGGGTATCTCCTCGTCGTTCAATGCTAGTTACAGATAACATTTTATGAATCACCAGAGTTGCTAAACTGTGAATAGATTTGTCAACAGATCACAATAGATTACAAAAGACAGCACGCCGAGGTTTCACACTGTTAACCAAATCACCGCTGATTTAACATGGCAAATAAAATAGCTGTGTACAATAGCGAATTACAGCTATAACAATAGAACCCTCAATATGTTATTATCTTATCTGGACTTCGATTGGCAAATACATATACATACATACATATATGTGTTTGTCCAGCAAAAACATGTTTAAAAGCTGTGTGAACTTTCGAACTGGAAGAGTCTCTATATATATATATATATATAGAGAGAGAGAGAGAGACAGATTTCCATATGTATTTACACATTTACAACCCAAGCAAATGATTTTTAGAGTGTGATTTCTGAGAGCTTCAACGGGTAATTAACTTAATGAAATGGTTCGCAGAGGGACAATTAAAAACTTTAGTTAATCATTTGAGAAACTATTCCGGAATGAAAAATCGCTTTTAATCATCGAATCGATGTGCAAATATAACATTTATAAGAACATGTTTGTATCAAATCGGGTAAAAATATGTATCTTTCCTTTCTTTTTGGAGGAACCAAAAACATTCCTTTTGTTTTGGATTTTTATGGATATGTAATTTAAACTTTAGATTAGGCTCAGTTCTATTATACTATTTATATATGCTTTTCTCCTAATTTTTTTTTATTATTTCGCCTTGTATACATAATTCTAACCATTAATTGGGTCGATTAAATGTTAATCTTAATGTTAATCATTTGGCGCGCATTTGTGATGTGCGAGATTTGGCGTGACGAAATGTATCTGGGCTATTTTTGTAATCTTATCACAAATGTAATTATAATTTGCCCTTTTTTGTCGCACCTCATTTGTGATAATGTGAATTGTGAGTGGCGATTACAACAAAAATATTCAGATTAGATACAATTATATAAGGAGCCGGTCTTATCAATATGTTGCCCAATCGGAGTTGCGTGGCCAACTGGCTGAAAATGAATCATGCGCGGTGTTTAAATTCATGACTTACAATCCAATTAAATTTCCCCTTTAAATGTTCCCTCAACGATCGCCGACTGGAAGCCGCGTTGAGCTTGCAAAGAGCTTAACAGCTGTGCTAGAACATTTTACAACAACAACAACAACTACGTTGAAACTTGTTTAAGTTGCTCTCTGTTAATGCAACCTTGGGGCTGAAAAGGCCCAACCTGCTTCTGAGCTTTGATATGCATATTGTCGTACTGCTCGCACGCACAGCCAGCGCATACTTCCAGTGACTTGCAAAAAGCTGCCAACAGCTGTTTACAATTGTTGTTGTCGTTTCTTGGTTTTTCTGCTTTTTGCCAGCAACTCCAATATCTGCTCGCACACACTCGCTCTCTTTCTCCCTGTCTCTCACAGCGCACCGCTCAGCAACGGTTTGGTGCGCTCTTGAAACGGTTAACGTTAACCGGTTAACGTGCTTCTTGGACAAAAAGCTTTGGCCAACGCGGCGGCCGCCGCTTGCTTTAGTTACTATTATTAAGCAAAGTGACGGCAACGTTGACGCAACGTTTTGGCTACGCGTTCGCGTTAGCAACTCGAATCGATCGTTGATCGGCGCAGCGGGCTGCAAGGGGCGCGTGTTGTGTCTGCGCGTGTATGCGTGCGTGTTCGTATGCGCGCGCGTGTGTGTGTGTGTCTGTGAGTGAGTGCGGTGTCTTCATTTCTGCGCGATATCTTCGGTTGACGTTCTTGTTGCTGTCGCAGGTAGAAAGAAGCAGCAGCAAAAAGAGAACAGCGGCGTGGCAGCAGTTGTTGTTTTTTTTCTTTCTGTTTTTTTTTTGCTGTCTTCTTTATTATTATTTTTAATGCGACTGCGACTGCGCGCTAAATTTTTGCAGCGACGGCCAACGGCTTCTTGAAAGCTGTAACTTCCGTTAGTCGCTGGCGAATAGTAAACAATGGGAACATTTCGTGTTATCAGCGCACGCGAGATGCAGACGTGTTTATTTCCCAATATAAAGCTTGGCTCTGCTTAGCGGAATTGTGCATCAGATGCGTGCGTTTATCTGAAAGATACAAAATATGCAAATCAACCCAAAATGAAAGCAATCCAATTTACCTGTATCGAACATATTTGCTTTTCGTGTGTAAAGTGTGCCAAAAGAAAAAATTAATAAATAAATAAACCAAAAACAAAAACAACATTGTGAATACTTACACACATCGCGCACTTGTTTTAATTGTTGTTGTTGTAAATGTTTTTGTTAACTATTTCCCAATTTTCTTTTGTGCCAAAAATTTGTTGTTGTGTAAACTTTAATGAGCTCCGTAAATCAGCTGCAAATGTTTTTGATTATAAGATATATGCATAAATATATTATTGAAAGCGTTTATAATTTTGTGTTAAATTTAATAAACAAATATATATTATAATGTTGTTCTTGCAACAGGTCGTTGAGTCCATTTTAAGTTAATTAACTAAAAGTTCATTTGTTGTTTAATTAGCTAATATAATGCGAACGTGAACAAGAGGCAACAAATGCAACCGCAACGAAAAGTCCGTAATGCAAATTAATGAATAAAAACAAACAACAAAATGAATTTTCGTCAATATCAACAACAACAGCAAATTACGCCAAAAATTGCAAGCCAAAAATACCAAATAATCATATAAGCATTGTTGCAACAACAACAGCAACAATGTCCCAGCTAAATGTACCAAAAGTCCCAGGAGGAGGGGCCAAAAAAGCTGAGGGGCAGCAGCTGCAGGACACGAGGCAAGCGGCGGTGACGTCAGATCTGCAGAATATGCGGGTGCTGCGTCATCGCCGCAGCATCTCACAGCTGATGGCCAGCATGGGTAATTGTCTTTTAATGTTAAAATTTCCCTGGGAAATGTAACTTTGAATGTGTGTTATGCCTGTGATGTTAAGTTGTCCCGGTCAAGTGTGCCAAAAATTCCAGCTGTTTACTTAAAAGGTGTATTATTTCAAATATCCAATCTAGCAAAAATGTTGCCAAATGTTGTTAATGTTCAAATCCAAATGTCCCAACCACATGAATCAACAACTTCTTTGTTGCATTTCCCAGTTACCCATTTCCATTTCCGCCAATGTTCATTTATGTTCAACTGTGCCAAATATCCCGGCTTAACGTCTATGTTTGAGATAAATGTCCCACATAGAAGCAGTTGGGACTAAATCTGAGGATCAGCAACGTCTTTGCCAAGAACAGCTGTTAGGCGACATGGGAAGTTTGTTTAAATGTCCCAGCAATACATTTACACATCTTATGTATCTTAACTTATGTTAAAATATCCCAATCTTTTGCCATAAATGTTCCTGGCAGTGTAAACGCTGACGATTAGCAGCGTCATCGTCGCTGCATCTCACAGCTGTTGGCCTGCATGGGTATTTCTCTATGCACCGCACAGCCCCCTCCCTCCACGCACCCACCACTCGCTCGTAACACGTTTGTTTTGGCCATAATTGTCAGGGCCCGCGGTCTATGTTGGCCATTGCTCAGTTGACTGCTTCGAGGTTTCTCATGGTTAGATCATTGCCAGAGAGTGATCCAAGTGTCTGCATTTGAGCTCTGCGTCATGCCAAACCGGCCCTCCACTATGTTGGACCAGTTATCGAGCGGCTCTTGTTCAATTTCGAGAACTGTTTTGTCTGTTTATGACCGGTTTGTTTAGCCGGTTTGCCTGAGAAAGTGAAAAAGAATTCAGCTCGAATTGGCACCGACTCGCAATTGTGTTCTCTGTGTGTGCGTGTGTGTGTGTGTGTGTGGGCGTGAGGAAGTCTCGTTTTGAGAGATGCCACATAATAATAAATAAATATAATTAACTATATATATATATTGTAAGCTGATATATGTTTTCATAAACAGAGTTTATTTAAATGATAAATAAACAAATAGATTTACAATTCGCCGAGTTCCATTCGTGCTCGGTTCAAGTACTATATACCATATTCCCGGTTCACTCTTCTTCATTTTCTCCATGCGTCGGGCAAGTCAACAATAAAGTGTGCTGCAATAAAGCTCTTATCAACAATTGTCAATTATCAACGATTATAATACTGTCACAAAATGCTGATAAGGTGGCCATATTTTTAGACTATTACAAAACCTGTTCAGCATTTCAGTCAAACAAACCAAAGCTAGGCTAAAATTAACTGCAATTTTCGGCTTTATATAATACATCAAACTTAAATCCAGTTCTCTTTCGAATGTAACATATATTTTTATTTCAAATGATAACACATTTGGAAAAAAGAGCCAACACATAATACGATTTCCTTGACCCACAAACTCCAAAGTCCATCAAACAAAAATACATTTAAATTCGTTCAATATTCGAAATTTGATTATAAAGAAACATCACAACATCACATCATCAATTATCATGACTGACATTTCGTATTTAATATTGATTACAATTCATAAAACGAACATTTTTATTGTTGCTCCAAATAACAAATTATATTTATAGTTACAACAAAAAAACAAAACTGCTTCAGAAACAAAGCAAAACTTCAAAACTAAAATTCCACTTTGATTTTTATCCTACGCACTTAAATAAATTAGGTGCTGTAACCATTTGGGAATTATAAATGAAATGTGATGTTTCGCGTTCCTTAGGGAAATTTCATTAACATTTCCTTATTGACTTGTTCCTAGTTTTAAAAATGTCCCATCATTTATCAATGATATTTATGAGGAAAATGTAGGGAACGTGATGTGCAAGCATTTATCAATAATATTCATTTCTTCATTTACAGGGAAATTTCAATAAAAAGCCTTTAAATTGTAAGAGTTCTAAGATTTCCTTGGGAAATATTACTTATCAATATGTGTAATAAATTGCAAGAGTTCTAAAGTTTCCTCAGGGAAATTTCATGTCATATCATTTAAAAATTCTATAAAAAACACTTTCTCTGCAATGCTTGCCATAAATAAAAAAGCTAATTTGTTAATTTTAAAGTGTTTTTAAATATTAGTTTTGAAATATTCGACCCTGAGTGCATTAAGGTGCTTCAATCTGCCCAATTTGTGGGCGTTACGTTAAACAAATATCAATTTCCGACTCGTTGGGCTCTATATAATTTTCCATTAAACGGCCAATTTACAATGTAAACATTGGCGCCTAGGCATACATACATAAGTTACCCTCAAGCCTCCATACATCTATATCTGTATCTATATATGTATCTGTATCTATATATGTATCTGTATCTATATCTATATATGTAATTATATAACCCTGGAGTTTTGGTCGCGGCTTTCGCCTCACGTGTCTGAAACGCTTCGCGTGTGTTGCCTGAGACGTTCCCGCAGCCCCCAGTCTAACGGCACCATTAGCAAATTATTCATAACGCCCAAGTCCGAAATTGTAAATGCAGCTCACGTTATAAGCATTTGCTTATGATTGCACACAACTGCAACAGGAAGTTTCGATTTCTTTTGGCATTTTGTATAGGTCACATCGAGAATCGGGTTGAAAGACCTACTAACGCTTGCTCTGTAAACAACAAATGTATATTTATTTTATATTTATATTTATATTTATATTTTTGTTTGTTGTTTTCATCATATCATCAGAGAAAAGACACCACATCAAAGCCAATTTGATGAGTCATGACATTAAAATTGAATTCAACTCTAAATATAACTGGAAACGCGGCATTTTACAACACCAACAAAATAAACCTTTGACGTAGTTCACACTGTTTTTGTTTTTCCCCCCTTCTACTGGCTGAGCACACCAAATTCTTATATTAATAAAGTTCCTGCTTATAAAGTTTTTTATTTTTATCAGACATTAACCGCTAATTGTTTGGTTCCCATTGTTTTGTTTCTTTTCTTGCTGATAATATTTTCTCTTTGTATTTTCTGGGCAACGTCTTGCCGCATTTCGTTTTTTAATATTTGCTACATTTTTATTGCCATTCTTATCTTGTCAGCGAACGCAATCAAAATGGGTTTCGGCGTGTTCCAGCAATTTGTGCCCAACACTTGACAGACCTCATCTTGGGCCAACGAATATGTGTGAACAAGCATTTAGCAACTGTTTAAGCATCGAAAGTGAACACAATGCTCGCTAGTGGAAGCTCTTTAAATATTTATTTGATTGACAGTGGAGCTTGACGTTGGGCTACCCTGTGCCCGAATACCCTACTAATTTTGCTTTGCGCAATCTTCGCTAACGTTTTACTGGCTGCTGTCAATATCATTTACGTTCTATTACGTCCATTCGCTATAAAGCTCTTGTAAGCTTAAGTCTCTCTCTTGGTATCGTGTTAATTTTGAAAGCTTTCTTCTTCCTGCTGTGATATACGTAAACGTTTCACTGGCAGGTCGGGCATAAACACACATTTTTATGCATCGCGCTCTCTCTCCTCCTTTAAAAGCTTTTAATTGTACTTATTCTCTTCTGTAAGACATTCGTTAACAGCTTAAACTGGCGCATTTACTCTCTTGACAGCCTTCTAAAATTATTTTGTTTTTAAAAGCATTCTTGCTGGCATATTCGTAAATGTTTCACTGGCAGCTTAGGCTTCTACATACTCTTTCCCTCTCTCACTCTCTCTCGCTCTCGCTCTCTCTCTCTCTCTCTCGTTCTCTCTTTCTCTCACACTCTCTCCCTCTCAAAAAAACATTTAACTTTAATTTTGATGTTTTTGACACATTCGTCAACATGTTACTGGCAAATTCAGCTACTTTGACAGCTTATATATAAAGTTAAATATCTTCAAACTAGAATTAACTGTTAGAATATATATGCTTGGATATAATCTTATATATAATATATATACTCCATTAGAGAATTTCACATTAGCAAAAGCTCAAGAAAGACAAGAGAAAAGAAACGCTTACGTAATGACTTATTTCAAGCATTCTTGCTTTAGTCTGACAGTTAAAAGACACGATTATCTTGGAGAAACTACATAAATTGTTAGAATTTTTGGTAGTAAAAATAGGTTGTTACGTTTGTTGAACTTTCGTTGAGTCACATTTGTATTTGAAGGCGAACATTGAACCCGTCTATGACTAATTGCTAAGATTAAATTTTTAGGGGATTTTAACTATGTAAAAAAAAGAAACATAAAAATCTAAATGAGCTTTAGACTTGAGGCATAAGAATAATAGAAATTGTAAAGCTGAGCCTGCCAATATTTGTTAATGCTTTCAATGCCTTACAATGCTTTCACAAACTCTTTGTAGACCTTATTTGAAGGATAAAAAGTGTTAAAAACAGTGACTAACTTTGATAACAATCGACATCGTGCCCCTACCACGTGATCCCAATTAAACTTGACAACAGCAAAAGATGTTTTATGACGGACCCTCAATGCCAAACGAGAGCCTCTCCGAAAACTGGCACAGACTATCCGAGATTTACAAGTTCAATTATGACTCGGCCGAACTTGAACCTGGGAAGACAAAAAACAGAAAGATAAACCATATTTTTTATATAATTATTTGACCTTGGGTCTCTTTCGCGCCAAGTTAACTTCTTTCCAGAGGAGGGGTACGAGAAATTTTGAGTGATAAGATATATGTTTGTAGCGTCAGACATCATATGACTAATTCGTGCGGGCACCCTAAGGAATTACGTTCGAATAGTTGTGCTCTTAAAGACATTCTTAGAGATAAGTTTTATTACTTAAGTTTATTATACGAACGTATGGGTTGTACTTGGATTCTTGTGACTGTTTAAACTGCGGGAACTGCCAAAAAAGAAGAAACAAGAGTTTAGAAAAATAAAGAAATAAAGAACAACCTTCACAAGGAAACTAAACACTAGAGTAAAATCAACAAAAAATCAAAACCAAGCAGTTCATTCTCATTTGGGAAACATTTAACAATGAATCAGAGGGCTATATCTTTAAGTTACAGATATGTATAAGTTCTATTTGCCTATGCAATAGTAAAGTATAGAGAGGTTTATAAATATTGAACATCTGTCAGAGAGCCTAAAGCTTAGAAGAGCTTAATTACATACATACATATGTATATATGTATGTATGTATGTATGTGTAGGTTCCAGTAAAATGTTGACGAGAAAAAGAGAGAGGGAGAGAGAGACTGTGAGAAAGAGAGAGAAAGAGAACGATAGAGAGAAGGAGACAGAGAGAGAGAGAGAGAGAGAGAGAGAGAAAGATGGGGAGAGAGATAGAGAGATAGAGAGATAGAGAGAGAGAGAGAGAGGGAGAGAGAGAGATAGACAGACAGACATGGAGAGAGAGAGAAAGAGAGAGAGAGCGCGATAGAGAGATGGAGATAGAGAGAGAGAGATATAGAGAGTTGTAGACAGAGAGAGCGAGAGAGAGAGAGAGATGGAGCTTGAGAGAGAGAGAGCGCAAACTGCGGCCGATATTGAAATATATTAACGTATTAGAAATCGAATATGTTTAAGTCTAAAATCCTTTAACTAACTATATTCCCAGAAACCTAGCTCATAAAGTTGAAAAAATTCAAATTTCTTGACTAAATAACGCGGAGTTTGATTCAAGTCCCAGGCGATTGTGAGGTTAAAGTACTATTTTAGACAAAGAATAAAGTTTTTTATAGTTTCTAATTTTATAATATACTCCACATAATAAATAATTTCCATGGATCTTTATGGAAATGTTATCTAGATTTTTAGCAAACTTTTGCTGCGCATTAATTCTGTGCCCAGATTCAGCTTACATATGTGCTATCAAACTATTATCTAAACTATAGAAATAAATGTTAGTTAACTTTCATTGCCAGCGCTTGTTATCGGCTGAACTAATAGATTTTAGGATCCGCAGTAGTTCGGCTGTCCGCGGAGACCATATATCAAGAGGACGGGCCATGGCAAAGATTACGCCCTGCCATCAATTACTATCTACATAAATATCCATCGGGCATGCATGTATGTATGTATGTGTGTGTGTATATATGGATAGATATATCATTATTTAGTGAAATGCTTTGATTTGCGCCTAATAGCAGGTGTCCTCGCCATCAACTGTGCCAACTGTTCAAATATCATATCTATGCTGCATTTAACATCATGATAGAGAGTTTGATCGCGGCTGTCAGTTGGGGGAATCTTATCAAGAGACGCAATTTTGTATATTCTCTGCGTGATTTGTTATAATTTGCGGAAGGCTTATCAGTCAGTTAACCAAACCAAACCAAAGCCACATAAAGTATATAGTATATATGCGATTAATATTCAACAATGTCATCGGGCAGCTGTCCGCGCTGTCTGAGCGCCCAAATGTGCCATTTTTTGTACTTTCGAAAATCTAACGTAATGCCGATTCGTGCGTTTTTCTTTTTAAACAAAAGCGTTTTTTATGCCCTGCTCGGCCTTATCACTAGACCAACCAACCCAGTTTTATCAGCCTGAATATTTATTGTACTTCTCAGGGTACCGCCATATACGGGCCGCAAACAGACCTTGAATTTTGTAGTTGTACGATAAAACACATAGCCAAAGGCATTCCCTGATATACGTATGTATGCGTGCCCATATAGACTTTGCCGTTAGACTCGAGCTCTTAGCCGAAAGGAATTCAGACCTTATAAACATTATGAAGATTTACTAGATGATGTTTTGATATAAAATGTATAAAATTAGTTAGGGTTCTTTTTTGCAGTTGGTTTACAAATGTCTAAGAAATATATATTTATATAAACCTAAACAGGTTTAGGAGGGAGAGTTATAAGAGATATTCTAGTTCATTATGAATTAGTTTATATTTCATAGAATAAGGCTAACTAGTTGAAGGATTACAAGTTGTTTCAAGTTTAAAGAGACTTTCCTAATTCCTATTCCTATTACTTAATTGCAGAAGAATTTAGTTAAAAAAAGCTCCAAATACTATTTAGTTTTTATCATAGAAAAGATAACAATAATCATATCGCACATGTTTTATATTTACTTGAGTTCAACTTCGATTTTCTGTGGAAGAGTATTTAAAAGTTTTCTTTAATTTTGTAGAAATTTTCTACTTCTGTATAATTCAATAAATTCACATTTCTTAAGAAATTTGAAGAGCTCTTTAAACATTTCGTCGCACAATCTCAACTATTTATAAGTATTATTAAATTGAACAAGATTCGCGTAAAAAACGTAAGCCCATGTCAAACAAAAGCTCTGCACGGGCTATTTACGCTCTCAGCTTCTACTTTTAAGGGGGCGTGTCTCGAAGCACGAGGCACAGTCATACCTGCTACCTGTGGACAATATGTTATGAGTTCCATATACAGTTAAAAACAGACAAGTCAATACATTTAGTTGAAACAACAAACTCAACTTTAGCTAATTAAAAGTGGGCACGTTACGAGCAAAACCAAAACCACTCGAAACACAGACGTGTAAATAGAAGATAAGGCATGAGATATGCCCTCCACTGTGGCCCACACACAGGGTCTCTTAGTGCATGTAAAGTAATATATACTTAGTATATCTATTAGAGCTTAGTCACATTTCGTAGAGCTGAACTTGATATGCTTATTCTTTTTGCGAAATAGCGGCAAATTGATGTCCTCTTTGGTATACATTTTATTGATGAACAAAATTAAATGAGATATTTGACTTCAAAGGTCCTCTATAGTCACTTAGTTGTCTCTTGCTTAAGCATACGTCCTCCATTGTAACTTCATTATTGAAACCAAGTTATATTCAATATATTTTGTATCTCTTTCCCATTTAGTTGAATACCCATCGGATGATGCCTATAGACCCAGTCACTATGGCGGCTATATCAACCGTGGCTATGACGATTTAGATAGTTCCTACCTCTTTGCACAATTCGAGGCCATGACGGATGCTAGAAATGGCGGGCCATTGCCGCCATATGCGACCGAACCCCATGCCAATCCCGATCCCGATCGCGACCCCGATCCCGATCGCGACCCCGATCCGGATGCGGACGCGGACGAGGACGAGTTTGAGGATAATGCTGAGCACCATGACGATGGGGATGATGGAGATGATGTGTTCAAGGACTGCGCAGACGATGCCATAGCCGAGGACAATGAGTTGGCGCACAACAATCGCTGCCTGCCCGAATTTCAGTTCTCGATTGTCGATTCGGAATATGATGAGACGCTGGCGTTTCCCGATTCCGTAACGATACTATCGACTGTGGGCGATAAGCCGGTGCTGGTCGAACGCAAGGAGACCGACGACGATGACGAGGAGTTCGACGATGAGAACAGCGTCCTGATGCGCCAGGAGATACCCTTTACCAGCATCTATGGAGCCAGTGTGAAGTTCAACTCGTTTCAGCGCAAGGTCTTTATACCAGGACGCGAGATACATGTGCGCATTGTGGACACGGAGCGGAGTGTGACGACGCATCTACTTAATCCCAACTTGTAAGTGCCCTTAGGTACATGTATAAATAAGTGATTGATTGATTGATTGCTTGATTGCTTTACTGACTGACTGACTAATCACTGCTAAACAAAACTCTTGACAGCATTTCATAATATTCCTTTTACAAGCTTCTTTAAGATTTTAAAGATCTGTCCCAAAGTTCCTTGATTCAATTCACAATTTCCGGGAATTCCACCCCTACGCGTGAATTTTTAACTGAAAGCTACTTTCTGTTCTTGATTCTTTCTTCTTGAAAGATCTATCTTTCGAAAATTGTTGTTCTTGTTCCGTTTGCCATCCAACTTATTAGTTAATAATTGAACATTCGCAAATTCCGCCTAGAAATAGTTGAAATTAGTTTTAACTGGAAAAGTAGGGGAGGGCAGTACAGTTTTGATAGCATAATACAATAATAGGGTATTTAATATCTTACCCCAACTCTCTCCATATATCTCTCAACATCTCGCTTTTGCAGGTACACCATAGAGCTGACCCATGGTCCCTTCAAGTGGACCATTAAACGGCGCTACAAGCACTTCAATTCCCTGCACCAGCAGCTCAGTTTCTTTCGCACCTCGTTGAATATTCCGTTTCCCAGTCGCGCCCATAAGGAGAAACGGACCACCTTGAAAGCGGCCGCCAGTCAAATGGCCGATGAGTCCACGCTGAAGGATCTGCCTGCCCATACCAAAGTCAAGCATTCCAGCACGCCCCTAAATAGTGCACAAAATCGCACCAATAACAACAATAACAACAACAACAACAATGAAGGAGCCGTTTCCATCATAAGTCCCACACATAGTTCCATTCTGTCCAGTCTGACGCCGCGACGCAGTCAGAGGAAACGCAAGAAAAAGAAACGGAAACTGCCTCGCTTCCCAAATCGTCCGGAAAGTTTGATCACCGTGGAGCATCTGCCGGTCCGGATCAAGCAGCTGGAGGATTATCTATATAATCTGCTTAACATTAGTTTATATCGATACCATCATGAGACGGTGAGTGGATTATATACCTAGTCCTACTTGGAGTTAGTAAAGAGAAGTATTATTGAATCTTAAAGGGCTAGATCTTACATAGACTTGATTGTAGAAGGTTACTTATATATAATGATAGCTAGGCTCACCTAAACTTCATAAGATTCTCAGAAAGATTGTTGCCTATTTTATGGCAATTCAATTACCAAACTATGTCAGCTTAAACTCGCTTTGCTATCACCTTGCAGCTGAACTTTGTGGAGGTGTCGAACGTGTCGTTTGTCTCCAGTCTGGGCATCAAGGGCAAGGAGGGTGTCATACTGAAGCGCACCGGCTCGACACGTCCCGGCCAGGCGGGTTGCAATTTCTTTGGGTGCTTTCAGCGCAATTGCTGTGTGAGATGCAACTACTTCTGCTCGGATGTGGTGTGCGGCACGTGGCGCAATCGCTGGTTCTTTGTGAAGGAGACATGCTTCGGGTATGTGCGGCCCACAGATGGCAGCATACGCGCCGTGATACTGTTCGATCAGGGCTTCGATGTCTCGACGGGCATCTACCAGACGGGCATGCGTAAGGGCCTGCAGGTCCTCACGAACAGCCGCCACATTGTACTGAAGTGCTGGACGAGGCGCAAGTGCAAGGAATGGATGCAGTACCTCAAGAATACGGCGCACACATATGCCCGCGATTTCACCTGCCCCAATCCGCACATGTCGTATGCCCCCATGCGTGCCAATACCCAGGCCGTCTGGTATGTGGATGGCGCCCAGTATATGGCCGCCGTTGCGGACGGCCTCGAGGCCGCCACGGAGGAGATCTACATAGCCGATTGGTGGCTCAGTCCGGAGATCTATATGAAACGTCCCGCTCTGGATGGCGACTACTGGCGGCTAGATAAGATATTGTTGCGCAAGGCCAAGCAGGGTGTGCGCGTATTTGTGCTGCTTTACAAGGAGGTGGAAATGGCGCTGGGCATCAACAGCTACTACAGCAAATCCACGTTGGCCAAGCATGAGAACATCAAGGTAAGCCAAAAATGGACTAGCTAATGAGACAAAGCTCTAAGCATTGCAAGCATTGCATTGTCTTCAAATTCAACATAAAACTATTAAGCAAAATGAACCTTTGTCTTTTAGGTCATGCGGCATCCGGATCACGCACGCGCTGGCATTTTGCTGTGGGCGCATCACGAGAAAATTGTGGTAATCGATCAGTCATATGCATTTATTGGCGGCATAGATCTGTGCTATGGTCGCTGGGATGATCGTTCACATCGTCTGACCGACCTGGGCAGCATTTCGGCGGCCTCCGTTTCGGGCAGCGCGCGCTGCACGCCGAGCGCCCACTTCAACAAGGACGAGGTGGACTCGGCCTTTGGCTCGCGCAAATCGTCGCGAAACGCACACTACGAGTCGACGGCCAAGGAGCCGGAGAGCGTCTCGCCCGCCAGCAAGGAGCCCACGCAGAACTTGGCGGCTGGCACGGAGCTGCGCACGCTGAAACCCGGCGATCGGCTGCTCATCCCAGAGCTATTATCAGCAGCGTCCAGTGAGCTGGCCATTGACTCGACGGCGCTGGAGGGCATGAAACTGAATACGCCCGAAATGGAGCGCAAGAATATGCTGGATAGGCTCAAGAACAACGCCATGAAGGGCGCACGCAAGGGCAAGGATTTCATGCAGCGTCTAGCGACCGGCGAGACGCCGGACAATACGCTGGAGCCGGCCGAGGCGGAGACGGAGGCCAATGAAGCAGCAGCAGCTGGAGCTGAAGCAGCAGCAGAAACAATTGACCCCGCGGATGTGGCACAAAGCTCCAGTTCGGCGGCGGCAGCCAATGCGACGGCGGCCAGCACACAATTACTCAGCGAGTTCTATGGCCAGGCCAAGTATTGGTTTGGCAAGGACTATTCCAATTTCATACTCAAGGATTGGATGAACCTGAATGCGCCCTTTGTCGATATCATCGATCGCACGACCACGCCCCGCATGCCCTGGCACGACGTCGGCCTCTGTGTAGTTGGTGCCTCGGCACGGGACGTGGCACGGCATTTCATCCAGCGCTGGAACGCCATGAAGCTGGAAAAACTGCGCGACAATGTCCGCTTCCCCTACCTGATGCCCAAGAGCTATCACCAGATACGGCTCAATGCCCAGGCACTGCAGCAGTTGCAGCAGCGACGTCAGCAGCGCGTCACCTGCCAGCTGCTGCGCAGCGTCTCTGCCTGGAGCTGTGGCTTCATCGAGGCGGATCTCGTCGAGCAGAGCATACACGATGCCTACATCGAGACGATAACCAAGGCCCAGCATTATATCTACATAGAGAATCAGTTCTTTATCACCATGCAGCTGGGCATGGGCGTTTCCGCTGCCTGCAACAATGTCCGAAATCAGATTGGCGAAACCCTCTTCAAGCGCATCGTTCGCGCCCACAAGTACGCTTACTCCATATAAACTCTACGAATTTCCAACTAATCGTTTTTTATCCAATTTTTCTTGCAGGGAACGCAAGCGATTTCGTGTTTATGTGATAATGCCCTTATTGCCGGGCTTCGAGGGCGATGTCGGCGGCAACACGGGCATTGCTGTCCGTGCAATTACCCATTGGAATTATGCGTCCATATCCAGGTGCGTGCCTAACCTCACTTATGTTAAAGTCAAGCTGCAGAATATCAAAGAAGCAGACACATGGCAAAAATATATAGTGCTATCATCTGCACCAAATCATGGAACGTTCGTAAATGGGTTCCTATGAAATCCTTAAGATCTGGAGTTTGGATATCTTTCATTCATACTCTGAGCAATTGCTCCCATGGAATATTTAAGATCTGATATAAGCATGGAATGTTAAAGAAAGTTATACTTTATAATATAAATAACTCTTTGTTCTATCTAACTCCTTTAGAGGTCGCACAGCCATCCTGACACGCCTTCAGGAAGCGGGCATCGCCAAGCCGGAGAACTATATATCCTTTCACAGTCTGCGTAATCATTCGTATCTGAACAATACGCCGATTACGGAACTGATCTATGTGCATTCCAAGCTGCTAATCGCCGATGATCGTGTCGTCATTTGCGGTTCGGCGAACATCAACGATCGTTCAATGATCGGCAAACGGGATTCGGAAATTGCGGCCATCATCATGGATGAGGAGTACGAGGATGGGCGCATGAATGGCAGAAAGTATCCTAGCGGCATCTTTGCCGGCAGATTGCGCAAATATCTGTTCAAGGAACATTTGGGTAGGTCTTCAACTCTCAATGGGCCCCAAACTCTCTAACTAACTCTTGCTCTTGCAGGTCTGTTGGATCTGGATAGTGCGGCGCGCTGTGAACTGAACATTAGCGATCCGGTCTGCGATCAGTTCTGGCATAATACCTGGCGTCGCATATCCACCAGAAATACGGAAATCTACGACGAGGTTTTCAAGTGCATACCCACGGATTTTGTCAAGACATTTGCCAGTCTGCGCAAATATCAGGAGGAGCCGCCGCTGTCCAAAACCGAACCCGAATTGGCCGCCAAGCGTGCCACAGAAATTCAGGTGCGTGCAAGACTTTTTACTACTATTTATTACTTAAATTCCTAATTCGATTCCTAACGTATTCCATCTTTAATATTAACTTTTTCAGGGTCATCTGGTTAATCTGCCGCTGGATTTCCTCAACAAGGAAGTCCTCACGCCGCCCGGCACCAGCAAGGAGGGCCTCATACCTACCTCTGTATGGACATAGTCTGCCAAAAGTCTTCAAGACGCAACTAGTTTAAGCTTAGCCAGCAAAATATAATATAAAAATACTGGTGTAGGTACAGTCGTGGCAAAAATGTTGATGACTGTTTAGTTTAGTTTTCTAATTATACAACCCACCAAATGCGCTTAAACTTATCAAGTTGCTGTTTGCCAAGTCAAGTAAAACTATAAAGATTGTGTATATAAATGTATTTTGTGTAGTAGGTAAAGAAATCTATAAACTATTTTCTGTTTGCCTTACAGCTAGTTAATTTATTTTACGGTATATCGACGTCCCCCTATTACGCTTAAGATTTTATTGTTAATGTTTGTAATTTTAATAACAGTATTCTAGACAAACTAAAGCGCAATTATATTTTTTAATAAAATTCCATTCAAGTGATGTAAAGTACGAAATAATTCAAGATTTGTTGAAAAATTTAATGAAAAGCGCTAAATTATACCGTAAGAGCTAAAAAATCCCTGTTAAATGATCTTTACGCTCAAATTCCCAAGCGCTCTCAAAAGCTCACTGCTGCATCTCGATTGTTAGCTGCCTGCTGCGAGACAATCTGAATAGCAAGCTGTGTACCAAATTCTGTTAGGCATTACAGTTTTCTGTTATGTTGGACATTATGTTAAGGCATTTTTAAAGTTACCTTACTGCACAATTCTGTAAAGTTAACATTTCTGTTATCAGGTGGGCCTTATAAGCTCCCATCTTACAGAGAATGGGTTTATTTATATTTGGAGCCTCTTGCCGGAGATATTATTGTCTCTTAATTGTTTTTACTTTATGCTTTTTTAATTGACTTTGTATTGACTAATCGTAATTCCATCATTTCCAATTTAATTTGATTTTATATTTTTATTAAGTACGTAGTGTATTTGTCAGTTAATTTAATTTTTTAACCTGATATTTTACAATGCCATCTTTTTTTCTGGGTCTGACTGGAATACGGACCACTTTCTAGTAGCTAACAATCTTTTCTTATTAAGCAATATATAATCTTATAACTCATTTGCAAGATCAGCAAATTTCTAAGGTAAAAATCTTCCAATGATTAACATCAAAGTCAAATCTCTTAAATTCCAATGCTTTCCAATCAGCTCAAAGAAGAAGAGCAAAAAAATAATAGTTTTACTCGAGTCGCTTCACACTCAAAAATGTACCGCTCACTCTTTCTCTTTCATTCGCCATCAATTGCGTAGCCATTGCAATTTTAGATTTGCTAATGCAGTGCGTTTTCTTTGCTCGCTCAGTGCGGTCGCGTCGTGTGCCGTAACGTGTGAATGCGTGCGTGTGTGTGTAACATGAGTTGGAAATTGAAAAAGTTACAAAGTACCGCAACAATACCAACTGCAATTTGTGTAAAAGTGTCGCGCAACATTATGAGTCCTGTGTAATTGTCTGCACTTGGCCAAAAGAGCCGTTTCCTTGCGTTAGTTTTGTTTTAATGTTTGGGCTGCTGAAAAAATAGCACAAGACGCAAAGTCAAACGATTACAAAAACAACGGCAAATCTAGCAAACAAGTTCTGCTGCTAACACATACCAACGTATAGTGCGCTCTTGCTCTCTCTCATACTCTAGCATGCATGCTCTTTGCCAGAACAGTTGCATCACAAAAGGCCGACAGAGCAGCAGTCGCACACACACACGCACACGCACACACAGCTCGTATACGTTAACGTAATAAAAGCACGTGTTGGCTTTGATTTTGTTGTGTTGTTACTGTTGACTTTGTTGCTTTTTCTTTACGTTTTGCTTTTGGCTTTTATGTGTATGTACATTTTGTATTCATGACGTGATTTGTTGTGTTGGTGAATGATGAAGCGTGTGTCTGTGGGTGTTTGATAACAACGGTGACTTTACATGTATTTGTGCGCTCTCGCCCGCTCTCGCTGGCGTTCGCGCTCTCGTGCCCGCTGTTGCTTGATATTTTTTTTTGTTATTGTTTGCGTTTGAATTGACTTTTCTTAATTATTGAAACGAATTTGCGTGGGCAAAGGAAGCTGCAACTAAAAAGCGTGGGCTACTTTTGTTAGTGCATGATTAAGGAAGTGCTGCTGCTGCTGCATTGGGTGCTCCATAAGTCGCCGGTTTGCTAATGCGCTCGGAATTTTTGGCAAGTTGAGGCACAGCTGGCGATTAAATGTGCGTGCGTGTGTGTTTTTAACTACTTACGTACTCAACGGTACTTAAAGTTTCGTGTCTGCATTCAATCAATTCCAAGGATCAGTGTTGAATAATCAAAGCAAAGAGTTGATTTGGAATAAAGATAGAAGAAGAAACAACGGAACAGAAAGACAAAAAAAAAATCGGAGGCAGTGAATATAATATGGAAGATGGAAGAGGATATTTACCAGGAATGTGAAAGAGAAGTCGCAAAGTAAGAAGTGTAAAAAGCGAAGAGTTTAAAAGAAAACAAATGTGGCAATAAAATATAAAACTAAGTGTGTGTAGTAGGGGAAAGGGAAAAGATGAAAGCTTATGTATGAGTGTGTGTGTGATTTTAATACCTACATGTGTATATTTGTATGTAAATATCTAATGCTTTTATATGTCTGTACGTATGTACATACGTAAGTATGTAGTAGCAAAAGCCTGAAATTAAGTAGCATGAGATTATGTTAAAAAGCAGATAAGCGATAAGTTGCGAACAAGAAGGGTCAAGAATAAGTATTTTTTAACAAATTAGACTCGCTTTTTATGCCAAAGCGCTTTGTATTAGCGAGCACACACTGTAAAAGCTATTAAATGCGGTATTCCCATAAGGAAACTTTACATACATACATACATATTTACACACATATGTATATACAAAGCACTACATAATATACATATGTACATACTTATTACATAAAACAAGATCAGTCTGTTAATTGTGTGCGTTCTTCTATGTCTTTACACTTACATACATACATATGTTACATAGTTCACGCTGGAACCTGTTCCAGTTCTTTTCCCGACTTGTTCCTATTGCTACTTTATTTCTCACGCATATCAACAGGTAACAAATATGAGCATAAACATGAATGTGCAGTTACTTTTCACCACCCACTCCGTTGACAAACGTTGAAAATCTGCTGCTTAGACCGAAAATAAAATATTGAACTTCTCTTTAGAGCCAATAAAAAACAAAATATTAAATAAAACAAAAAAAAAGCGTGTGGGCTTGTGGCGCAACAAGCAACAGCCGCACAACCGCACAACCGGCTTCCCTATAGACCCCACCTTCATCTACCCCGCACTCCGCACGCACGTCCCTAGGCTCGCACAGAGTATGCCAAACCTGCTGCCGCTGCACAGAAATCAAAAGTGAACATCGCATCGCTTGCATATTGCCAACGTTTGCGTGCTTCGCTCCCCCTTCGTCTAACTCAGCCGATTCGCCACTCGGCGAACACACAAAAAAAAAAACACTCATTGTTGGCGTCGTCGTCTTTGTCGTCGCCGCCGCCGTCGTCGTCTGGCGTTTTGGCGCTCGTGAGTTGACACGAAGTTGCGGTCGTTGCTCGTTCGCATGCTCGTTCGCATGCTCGTTCTTGTTGATTTCGTTCGTTTCTTGCTGTCTGCTCGGTTCTAGTTGGCTAAAGCTCTTCGTGTGGCGCTCAGTCGGCCCCACACCAATGCGCCGCTCGTCGCGACAGTCAGTCGCAGGCAGAGGCCAGCAGCCAAAGCAACGCGGTAGTGAGTGTCGGTGTGCAGTTTTTCGAGCAAATCTCTTGCTCGCAATTAACAGTTCGAGTTGACATTTTTTACATGGCAATTAAAGCAACAACTGCAGCGAATGCAAATACGAAAACGAAAACAAAACGAAAATTGTGTGTGCTTTTTGATTATTAATAGACAACGCGGCCCCGGCGAACGCAGCATTGATAACGTCACATGTGCGAAAGAGCGAGCGAGCGAGCGATAGATAGCGAGAGAGAGAGAGAGAGAGCGAGAGAGTGTAAGTGTTTGTGTGCGTATATTGGAATGCATTTGATTAGAATTGTGTTTGGCTTTGTTGTTAAACAAATGCCAGATTTGTGACTTTGTTTCCTCTGCTTCTGCTTCTGTTTCTGTTTCTGTTTCGGGTTCGCCGTTTCCACAAACACAAAGCTCAAGAGACGCGAGAACCGGTTAACTGTTTGCAAAGCTTGCAAAAAAGTTTTTCAGTTTTGTTTTTGGTTTTGTTTGTGCACTGCAAATGCACAACAGGCAACAACAAAAAGCGCCGGAAACGAATAAAACTCACAAGAAGAAAATTAGCTGCCATTCATAATGCAAAATAAATACATTCACCAAATTTATATGAATAAAAAATAATCGAAGTCTTCAATTAAGAATTTGAAAATTTAAAAATCAAACGAAAAAAAATGCTGACAAAATGTAAATGTTTAAATAAAAATGTGTCACGGAAAAAAAGCTGAAGAAAAAAATTACGAAAAAAAAAATGAACAAAAAATGATTTTTCAGCAAATTCGAGTTTAATTTACGCAAAAAGAAAGAAATTAAGCGACAACTGTAATTTGAGTAAAGTGCAATAATAATAATAATAACAAAATAATTTTTACAAATTGGAGCAATATTTTTTGCAACGTTTGAAATTGTTAATATTTCATAGGCAATAATTGCATGGCGTTACAGTAAAGCGTGTCTACAGTGGAAAATGTTAAACGAATGATTAATAATTAGTTGACAATTGAAAAACAATTCAAATGTTAAAAAAACCTATAAGAAGAAGTATTAAAATTATGTCTATAATTTAGGCATAAAATACTATCTAGGTTCTTGTGCAATCATTTTTATAGATTTTTAAAGATAATTCGAGCAAGAAGCAGGGAAATGAACATTAGTTAAATACAAATGAAGCTTCATTTTAAGGTAGTTTCTTCTTTTGTCATCATTTTTAAGCAATTTAGAGAGAACTCGAACAAGAAGCAGAGAAATGAACATATGGAGCTTCAAATGGCTTCAAATGGAAGCCATTCAAATGAAGCTTCATTTTTCGATAGTTTCTCTATGTTCCAGGGCTGCAAACATCGAAGAAAGGGTTGGTGCATCTGGTTCGTGGCTCGAAGAGACTTTCCTGCCTTGAGCTTCGGCTTGTGAACTTGATTTTACACATTTATAAAGCCAGGTTTTGGGTGTTGTTTATCGCATATTTTGTATATGATAAGGAATCATGTAATTGCTCACATTACGGCAAATGAATGCAAGATTTGATGGAGAAGTCGTCGGCTAAATTTCAACTCTACTCAAAATTGGCTGAAGATTTGATCGGTGATCATTTGTTCATTTGTTTTTGTAGCGTGGGGGGTTTTAATAGCTACAAGTTTATCTCTTAAGAGATATGAATTTTGTATATATTGGAAAATGAGCCTAACGAATGTAAGGATATAACGCAAGTAAACGCGTAGACGGGAATCGAAACGTTCTAATTGGCAAGCGATTTGAAATAGGGGGAAAACATAAAAAAGAATCGTATTAATACATGACATTTTAAAGTAACATAGTACTCCAAGCTGAATTAGATCTTGTAAAGAACTAAGCGAAATGCAGAAATGCATTCCTCTAAATCTACTTTCATTTTCTATAGTCACAAGAACTGAAAACTAAGAAACCAACCCGATTCGTATAAAGAAGAAAACAACATAAAACTAAAACTAAGAAATGTGAGACAAAAACTAAGTAAAAGTTGAAGACTTTGAACAAAACAAATGCGAAAAGGAGCTTAAAGCAATAGTAAAAAAGAGCGCAAAGTGAATTGGAAAAAAATGTGTCGTAAGCCAAACAAATGGCAACAACAACAAAAACAGCGAAAAGCAATTAAAAAGAACGTTGCCAAACAGTTGCAACAACGAAAATAAACAACAAAAGGCAGTGAAAACAAAAAAGTGCATAAAGAAAACAAATTCAAAGAAAGAAATAAGTAAACAAAAAACAAACAACGGAAAGCAAAGCAAAGAAAATGTCAGGCACGCAGTCGAAGGACACTGCGACAAAGACTAAAGAAACGGCTAACGAGGCAGCAACGGCCACGCCCATAACAGCAACAGCAACGCCCACAACAACAACAACAACAACAGAAACAGCAGAGGCAACGGCAACAATTGCCAAGAAAACTTTAACTTCGAGTGCGGCTTTGTCATTGTTTGATCAGCTGAAAAACGGCGTCAATTTGAACAGTTTGACAGGCACTGTCGCCAGCACCACGCCCCCGTGCCCCTTTGCGCCGCCCCCTGCTCCAACAGTCACAAATATTGAACTGAAGCCACCGCCTCAACCGCCCAAGGCGTCCTTTAACACGCCCACGCGGCTGCTGCTTGGCATTGTCCAAGGCACAAAACGGGGCAGGGAAGCAACAACAGCAACAGCAACTGCAACAACAACAACAAAAGCAACAACAGCAACAACAACAAAAGCAACAACTGCAAAAACAACAACAAGCTCTTTGGCAGCAGCAGCTGCTAAATTGGATATCAACGCATTGCGATCTCAGCTCTATCAGGGCGCCAGAAAGACTGCAACAACAACAATAACAAAAACAACAACAGCAAAAACAAATACAACAACATTAGCAACAACAACAACAACTGCCAGAGGAGATAGAGGAGGAGTACGCGGGAATGGGAATAGCATAAAGAAACGCTGCTTGGATCGCTACGATTCATCAGAGTCATCAGACAGGTGAGTTAATGTCTTTTAAAGCTACGATACACATGCGCTTAGCTCTTAAATTGATATAGTCAGATGAATTAGTTAGTGCACTTAGAGATCATGAAATTTGGAGCACTACGAAATCATTTATAGATCCATTTCGTGCACAGTTTGTGTAAAGTGCGGAATAAATGGCTTCTCATGAGTATAATATACATTTTTTATATAATTTATATAAATATAAAGAAATATATTAAAATTTAATAAAATCTTGCCATCGCAAACAAACTCGATCTGCGCATGGACTAGCAGGACCTACAGCTAAGTCTCTAGCTCCTCTAGCTTCAAGTCTCTAGCTCTTATAATTTCTAAGATCCTTCTGTTCATACGTACGGACAGACGGACAGACAGACAGACGGACAGACAGACAGACAGACGGACAGACAGACAGACAGACAGACAGACAGACAGCCGGGTATGGCTAGATCGATTCGGCTATTTATGCTGATCAAGAATATATATACTTTATGGGGTCGGAGAGGCTTCCATTATATCCTTTCTTTCCTATTTTCAATGGGTTTCATGGTATACAAAAAAGAAAACTGTATATAACATATAAATATTGTCTCTATTTTTCTATGTCGTGCGATTCGTTATGAGTCATGATCATGACCACAACATTTAAACTTATCTCAAAGTTAAGTTTGAACTTAGCAAAAACAAAAACAACAACAAAACAAATTGTCAACTTTTTGTGCAGCTGCATGTTGACAAAAAAAAAACTACAACAAGTTGAATTCAAGTTGGGGGCTTGCCAAACAATGCAACTGCTATGAAAACAATGCCAAATGCAATGCCAAAAATTGCAAACATAACATTAAGAAGCCGAAATGCGGCACGACTAAATATACACGAGCAGCAGCAGAAGCGACAGCAGACAATAACTTAAACCGCATGTTAAATAGCATAGAGCGAAAAGAGGACATTGACGACGCACGAGATGCGCTGTAAGTGCAAAAGACGCAAAGGATACTGTTTGTTATCAAGCTAAAAGCCAAGTAGCTGGGGTTCGAAACGTCAACTTCACGCATGCCACGGATAGCCTATGACAGCATCAAAAGTCTGAGTTGACAACCAAGTTATAGGGATTCCATAGGTAGAATACCAGGGCATAAATGTGGCCAGCATTGAGGTTGACAAAGCCAAAAACCAGGTAACAAGGCTTCGACTATGCTGCGAAGCGATTTCTTGGGGAGTACGCAGAGTACTTCAGAGTACGCACATTTCATTCATATTGAAAATTGTTGCTGCGACCTGCCGCTCGTTAGTCCATATTTGACAGTTAAATGAATTCAACTTTTATCATCCACACAGAAATATTAAATTAAGACCAACGTCTAAATTTAGTTCTGTATTAATTTAGATCAAATCCTGCTACACATTTTCAATCAATCTTTCTGATCTGCCAAACGATAATCAATTCGATTACTCGAAACTTTCTCTGCAGAGTGTGACAAGTGACAAGTGTTTAGATTACAGGGTATAAACAATCGAATGCAATTTGCGAGTTATTACATTACACTTTCGCAGTCGACGTCGACGTCGAAGTCGATGTCGATGTTGGCGTCATTTTGGAGTCAGTTAAACAAGATAAATCAACGTGGGCGATTACACAATATCGCATTGTCAGTCAGTGTAAGTGTGTAAGTGTGTTGGTGTGATCTGTGTGTATCTTTAACTGCAGCTGTATCTGCAGCTATCTCTCTCTCTCCCTCTCTCTCTCTATCTCTGTGTGTGTCGACAATTGAGGCGTGCTGGCATGACTGGGCAAAACAAAAAAGAGTAAGAGCAACAAGCACAGCTGGCAAAAAACTTTTCGCAGCAACTGTGGAAAACTGTGGAGCAGTGGGTCGCAGTTGTTGTTGTTGTTGTTGTTGTTGTTGGGGGCTCGGGTCGCCCATGGAAAATGTGGAAAAACCTGTACCAAGTCAATAGCACACTCAAAGAAAACAAATGCTGATTAACGCGTACCATGAAAAATAAACAAAATATGAAAAAATACAAATACAAAAAGGAAATATGAAGACTGCAGTCGAGTTGTTGCCGACTTTATGAGCGATAATTAAAGTTAAATGTTTTGTATGCGATGTTGGAACCGAGTCGAAACTCGCGTATCTACAAGCGAATGCAAAACGTTAAAAGATGCCGCAGCGCAGCGCCAACTTGTTCTTGTCGCTGGCCTTAAATGTTTTTCAAAAAAACAAAACCAAAAAACAAAAATAAAATAAAATAAAATTACAAAAATGAAATTTTAATGACTGAAGTTCTTGGCAATTGCAGCGGAAGGCCAACTAACCGAATTGAGGTCAGTTAAAGTTAAAGTCGATTTTGTCTTCTAAACTGTCAAACAGCTTCAAGCTGAGTTTGCGAGAAGTTGACTTTCAGATAAGTTAAATATATGCATATATAGTATATATAAACATTCTGTGCTAGTTGGAAATTGGAACTCTTTGCAATCTATAATAGGAATTTCCTTCTAATCAAATCCGAGAAAATAATCACAAATCAGTAAATAAGAATTCGAAATTTGTATAAATTTCAATTACATCTAAACCTCAAAGCTTTAATAACTAATAACTATTCGATCTATTGTTAAATTCCTTAAATTCTATTGTATCCAATCGTGAGAGAATTCGTTCTGGGATAAATACCTATAAAAGTAGATGAAGATGAAATTGAAAGCGTGCTTGCAATTACTCCCAAGGCAAAAAGTTAAATTTGCCTGCTATAAAAAGTAAATGAAAACAAAGTTAAAGTAATGACCAAAATTAAACAAAATTAAAAACTGGCAACAAGAAATTATTAATTTGAATTAACAAACGTCGCAGTCTTAAAGCCAAGAAAAACCTGTCTGTGTTTCGCATAATTCAAAGTTCTAACTAACCAACAATTAAAATAAAACCCAAAAATATTGCAATATTCATGCATAAAAGCTACAACTTAGCTGCTCAAAGATGCGCCATAAAATTTAATGCAGCGCGAAAAATTGCAAACAATAAAAGAAAACAAAAAGTAAAGTTGAAATAAAACAAACAGCAGGAGAAGCATTTTTTCATGTTTTGAGAGCGAAAACAACAACAACAACAAAAACAAGAAATAAAATAAATAAATCAAAAAGAGTTCAACGACCAAAAGTTGAAATTATTTCCGACAGCAGCGAGACGCACGAACGAACGGACGAGCGCAGCCGAAGCAGAGGAATATGCGAGTGACATGGCAAGAAAGAGAGCGAGATACGAGAAACGTACTACAAGATACAATATTTTAGCTAGATGCGGCATTTGATATGCCCGTGTGTGTGCGAGTGTGTGTGTGCGTGTGTGCGTTGCGTGCGGAAACTTAAAATGAAATGAGAACAGAACTTTCGACCCGGCCGGCCTATCGATGGTGACGACAACGAGGACTGCTCAATTTATGCATGATTTGCAGCCAACAACAACAACAACAACAAGAAGATCGAAAACTATTAATTAGAATGCAAAAAGAGAGGAGAAAGGAGAGAAGAGTAGAACAAAGCAAGCAGCTCGCTCGCATAGAAGCTGCAGATACATATGTATCTGAGGGATGCGCGCATGCAGGAAGCTGCTGTCGCCCACACGCGCCATAAATTAACAATCGCTGCCGCTGCTGCTGCCGCTGCCGCTGCCGACGCTGCAGTTGATAAATGAACGCATGTTTTGCGTATCTTTAAGATACAAATGCACTTGCACGCAGCGCTGTTGCGCATTTTTAATGAGCGGAAATTAGTTGGCATTGTAGATACAAAAGACGAAAAAATTATACATATAAAAAAACAACAGTCAACCACAACAAATGTATCTGTAAGCCATAAATTCACAGCTGACGAGGTTGCGCGTGCCGCGTGCCGCGTTTGTTAACTTGGCGAGCGCCTCGGCGCGCACAGATACATTTATTAAATCACCTTTTAGCGTACTCTCCGGCACAATTATCTGTCAGATAAATTATTGAAATTGTTTAATGGCGCATTTTTATAGCAAATACAACACAGTTCGCTTCATAAATCGCATTGTTTGTAAATCACGTTGCCGGCGGCCCGGCTTATGCGCAGGGCCATCTAAAAGCGCATTCAGTTTTTTGGCAAAGTATCTCTCAGATGCATGTAGCATATACTTTAGCTGTATCTGTTTTTAGCCACGCATCGCGTTGTTTCTTTTTGCATTTTTCGCCTGTGGCGCAGTTTTTGCTTGAAGCATAGCTGACCCAAAGTTGGCCAAAAAAAATATCCAAGCAAATAGCTATATTGTGCAGCTACTTTGCTCTGCTTAAATTTATCCATTTCAGCTTCTATATATTGTATTAGAGTATGTATGTATATATATTGCTTCTTATATGTATTATATATGAGTCTATAAAACATTTGCTAAAAGTATATGTTAATGCGCAAGGCAAAACATTTGTTTTCAATTGGCTTTCTTTTATAAGGAGTTCAGTGTAAGAATTCCAAACGTATTCATTTATATATATAGTATTGAGATGAGAGCTGGATATTCTGATTGAAAATTGAGTCGGAAATGTTAACAAATGTACCCTCGCACAGATGTAGAACGATTTGAAATTGTTGCCTTAAACTATTTGTCGTTTCTTTCCAAAAGTTTTTCATATTGCACTTAGTCAATTAGGAAAGAAAATTTTGCAATTAAACAACTTCCGCGTGAACCGTAAGCGAGATATAATATAGCATAATGTAACTTTACTAAATATTGATTATGAATTTGAGCTAGCGACCGCTCTTTTGCTGGTCCGACGTAACGTTTAAAAAGCACACTTATGTAGCTGCGTTTATGTTTAAGTTTTGCATGCATGCTTTGATCAGCCTTTTCTCTTAAATGGAAGTCTACGTTAAAAGTTCAGTTCCCTGGATCTAGATATATAGATATAGAAAGATTATATATATATGTATTGTATTCGAAAAAGTAAGAACTGATGAAACTGGGAAACTCTTATATTGGCATAGATTCTATATATTTTCTACAGAATTATATAGACATAAGTAAAAAGTTCAGTTCCCTAACGCCTTGATAGATAAAGATTATATATATTTCGTATAACTTATTGTCTATGCACTTCAGACCCTTACAAACTTTGTCCTCCATTCGTCAGCACACATCTATTCCCGCTACAACACAATTTTCCTATATAAAAGCCATATGGATTATTTGAATGTGAGGTACATTTTAAAGCTTTAAAGCTGCCTCATTTCGTGGCGTGTCGCCTCCTTCTACCTACAACTCCACTTTATCTGCCTGCACACATATGTATGTACTGTATATACTGCAGCTGTTTGCCTTGCGGCTGGCTTTAAGGCTTGTTGCTCTCAATTGCCACGCCCCCATAGCGTTGCGTTGAAAGCGATTACACTCGATTACCAAAATGAATATGTTGAGTGGCCAACTAATTTGCTGCAACTGCAGCCACTAGAACTACAACAACTGCAACAACAACAACCTCCCGGCAACCAGTTAAGTAGCCAAAATGCAAACGCCTCGAAAAAGCCAGGCGCAAGTTTTCCGATCTGCTTTCCCCTTCGCCCCTTCGTCCCCTCGTCCGCTTCCTAGAAAATTTGCTCGGCCATGCATGCGACTTGCAACATGCCAACGCGTTGCCAAACTGCCTGCCACGCCCCTCTAACCGAGACAACGAGCCGCCCTCTCCGCAGCAGCGGCCGCAGCCACAGCCGTCGCAACCGCCAAAGTTGGCCACATTGAAAATGTGCTTGTTTTTTAAATACCCTTTATTTTTGGAGCATAATTGGGTATAATCATAATAATTATTGCGTTTGCAGCGTATTGAAGATGGGCTGTTATTTTGATATTTGCATGTAAGAGATATATATAGATGGGTTTTTGATATCGTCCTTAATTTATGCCGATTAGCTGTACCTAAAAGAGGAACTTATCTATCTGAATGGTAAAAACAGATGCTTTGCGTACAACTCTCGTCAAACGCACAAATTTTGTAATTTTATGTATACTTAAGCTTGATTTAAGCTCTATTTTGAATATTGGAAATTCATTGAATGTCAATCATCTATCGTCAATCATCAATCATACCTTTCCTTTATGCTGATGTTGATGCTTATTACTGATTTATATGGCAATAAACAGATGTATTGATTGATATAGATTGATAAGCATGCTTGCATATGCTGTTCTATACAACTTTTTACATATTAGTAGATTGATTGATTGATTCAAATTGTCTAGGATGTAACGGCATCACGTTTTAATATACAACTATTTAGTGGATCGATTGATTGCTGTTCTATACAACTTATTGCTTTATAATATATTGAAGCATGCTCACATATACATATGCTGTTTCCAATAACTTTTAACTGTTACTAGATTGATTGATTGACTTAGATTGATTATTCCCTTAAAGACTGATTGAATTCGATTGATTGTTCCTTTATAGACTGATTGATTTCGATTGATTATTCCCTTAATGACTGATTGAATTCGATTGATTATCCTGCTCATACATACGCTCTGTCATGCAACTCTTGATATTTATTAGATTGATTAAGTTTGATAGCTTGGAATTTGTCTTTTAGAGTATTCCATATTCGGCTTATTTAAATACAATTTTCTTGCTTGTCAATTTTAGCTATTTTTTTGCTCTCTTTATTGTGTATTTTTCTTTTTCATTGCAATTTTTTTTTATAGTCTACATTTGTTGTGGCTGTGGCACAGTCTCTCGCCCCGCCTCTGGCCTTTGCCCACTTTTGCTCCACCTTCGTCTCCTCCTTCAGCTCCTCCTTCTCCTACTCCAGCTCCTCCTCTTGCTTCTCTTGCCTTTGGCCTGTTTTGCGCCTCCTGCTGTCAGCCCTTTGCTTTGGCTTTCAGTTGCGGCGCATTCTTTGCTTTTATTTTTGTTTTAGTTCTTGTTGCTTTTATGCACATATATTTCTTTTATTATTATTATTAACACAGCCGTCGCATGTGTGAGTATGTGTGTATGTGTGTATGTGTGTGTGTGCTGCTTTGTATCTGTGTGAAAAGCAGTTTAAACACGAAATTAGAGCCTCTTCTGGCAAACTGCAATTCTTCCCCTCCGCCCCCGCTTGGGCCCTCGAGCAGCGCATTAAGTCGTAATAAATGCTGCCAGCCTCTGTTTTGTACATTGACCTCAAAAACAAAAACAAAAAAGAAAAGAAGAAGAAAACCCGCCGCTGCGCCCCTTCGCTTAGGCCACGCCTCTTGCCTTATCGTCGGCCTGCTGCTGTTTGTATCTTCTGTTGTTTGGGATGCTGTTCCCGTCGTTTTGTTGTTGTTGTTGTTGTTCTCCTCATTGTTGTTGCTGTTGTTGTTGTTTTCCGTGCACATTTCACTAAATAGCTTCTATTTACGTTCCATGGAAAATGCATTCGCGATTGTAAAGTGCAGAAATTTGTTTTTCTTTTCGATGCTTTTTTTACTTCTTCTCCTTTTTATTTTTTTTTGTTTACAATTATTTCCTCTACTTTGTCTCTGCTGCAACAAAGTGCTGAACAATGCCAGCGCAGGAGAGGGAGTGCATCTGGAGGGGGTAAAAACGTGCGCGACTCTTTGGGCCATAAATCAAATAGGCAGCTCCACTCCACACACACACACACATATACACACACACACATTTAGCTGTGCCACACAGATTTATGCAAAAGTTTTATTTTAATTTATGTTATTTGTGCGTTTTCTTTTTGGTTGTATTTGATTTTGAGTGGAGCATCCTCTGCGTGTTTTACTTAGTTCGAGTTGGGGCCGAGTTCCTAGAAAAGTGCTAGAATTCCCACAAATAAATGGGTTAATAAACATTGTGATAATAAACAAAGGTGCATAAAAGAGCCCAGTCTCTGTCTAGAAGAAATTAAGTTTCCCAAACATAAAAAAACTCACGTAAATTCTCTAAAAATTTAATTTGGATCTTTCTAATCTAATCTAATATATTCTTGAAATCTCAAAACGGATGATATTCTAGTTTTTTCAATGGATCTGGAAAGTTTAAGTTTGATTAAAATGCCTTGCTGAAGAAGAATCTTCCATCATTCCAGCCTTATAGGAAAAGGATGTTTTGATGAAACAAACAGTTTATGTTAGATAGAAGTTTTTAAAATAACTTCATTTCTTGGCACTTTACGCCTCTGCTTTAAATAAACCGGCCATATGTGAACGGTTGGCCTCTGTGTTGGCGTTGTTGGTCAACTGGTTTAACATAATTCAATTAGAGGCCACAAACGCGCCCCAAAGTGTTGCACGAATGTCAACATATGAAAGAGCTGACATGAGAAGTCGGATACAGTGGCAAAAGTAAAGCGACAAATGGCGGTGAATGTCGAAATGGATTTAATATGGTGCAAAAGAAATGTTGCAAGTCGGAGAAAATAATTTTCAATTTGTGCATTAAAGTGGAATGCCAGGAACTAGTGGAGAAACGGATGAAGGAAAAGTAGAAAAATTCAAGTTTCAAGAGGAATTGTTTAAAGAGGGAAACGAAAGGAAATTTAGCTTAATTAAATTGATGGACGATCAAAATTTATATTTAGATTTAACATTAATGTGGAATAATGATTGAAAGAAAGCAAAGGTCTTGACTTAAGCTTGAGTCTTGACTTAAGCTTTAATCTTGACTTAAGCTTTGTCTTGACTTAAGCTTTGTCTTCGCTTAAGCTTTAGTCTTTTCTTAAGCTTTAGTCTTGATAAAGGCTTAAACATGTATTTTAACAATTTCCTGAGCATTAATAGACACGGGATCTGCTTAAGAATTTGACATGAAACAGTTCTCAAAAGTCTTACAATATAGGTATTCCCTCTAGAATAACATTATACGTCTATGTTATAATCTAGTAATATATGCGTTGTAGGAAATCAACTTCATAATCGCACCAACAACTTCTATAATGTCTGCATTATGTCATTGATTAAAACTGTGATTCCAACTCTTGATTTCTGGCAATTTGCCAATATTTAGACGCATAATTTATGCACCGCTGCGATTTATGCAAATTGCCAGCCAAATGCTCATCAAACAGTGCCTGCCCAGAAACCTAATGGCATTCTAATGTTGGACACCAAAATCAAAATCATATTAGCCAACTTATGTGTGCAAATGTGTGTGTGTGTGTGCGCGCGTATGGGCTGCCTCAGTCCTGGCCATGTTTTCCTTTTGGCTTTGCCACATGGCAACAAAAACAACAAGCAACGCCGCAAACGCTGAAAATTTTCATTAATTATAACGTCAGCTCGCGGACCATGCGTTGCATTTTCGCCAGGCAGACAGTTGAACACACTGCCCGCCGCACCCGCCGCCCGTTGCGGGCCGTTCATGATGTGCAGCTGAAACAACAACATCAACAACAACAACAGAAACAACAACAACAGCAACAACAAGGCAGAGGCAAAGCCAACAACATTTTCTCCACAGACCCAGCCTCGGCCCACGGACCATGGCAGCGGGTATGCCATGCGGCCAGACATGCATCCCGAACAAGTGATGGCCGTTGCCAGGCGCTCATTTTAAATACCCTGTTGTCGTAAAGTGATAAGCTGGGGTAGCATCAATGGGCTGTAAATGCATCGAGAGAGAGAGCAGAGCAGAGCTTATATTTCTATCATGACGAACTTCAAGAACAGAACCAATCTACGATCAAAGCTCAACCAAATGCAGAATTGGACAATTTGGTAACATGACTCATCAAAAACTTTTCTCAGTTTAATTTGGTGCAAAATTTTGAATACATGACATGCCTAGTATATATCTATATCTTCATCGAACTGGGCGACTTTTAAAGGTAGAGTTTCTAATTTTGTAATGCAGATACATATAGCATATATTTATTGCGAACTCAATTTTGTGTAACTTCTTCCCACTCAAAATAGTTTCATAAGCTCCTTGTCTCGCAAACTGAATAAAAGAGTAGTAAATAGTAATCGCATGCATTACAGGGCATTGGCTAGTCGTGCAGCCTGGTCGTCTGCACTTTAACTTGTTATTTTTTGCGCTAGCGAAAATTAGTCATTAACTTTTTAAGCATCGACTGGACAAACATGGCGTATGAGTGATGTGCATGACGGTCGCACTCTCCCCCTTCTCTGCTTGCTCCCCGCCACGCGCTCCCAACTCCCAGACTGTCCACCTGTGTCTGTGTCGCTCTGTGTGGTAGCGATAAGGCCGACAGTCGAACTCAAATTCGCGGGCATGTGGCAATTATGTTTGCCGCTATGTCAAGTGGATCTGAAGTTGCAACCGATTTTGCAATTGCCGGCAATTGCAGTGCGTTAGACTAGACTCGCATTTGGCTGTTTGGCTGTTGTTGTTGTTGTTGTCGGCAGCCAGGCAGTCAGTCAGTCAGGCAATGGATATGAGTTGTGCCCGGGGCTATCATTAACTTTATTGCATGCGAATGAGCCAATGATAGCAGGCCTTGTGCATAGGCAAAACTGGTAAATAATGGGTCTCGAAAGTGCAGCGAAAAAAGACGCGTTTGCCAAAAACTTAACGAGCCAGTGTTGAGCAATGCTGAAATTTAGATGAATTTGGTCTTTAGAATAAATATTTTGTATGATTTGTGTATTGTAAGTAAAATTGTTGAAATGTTGCTATATTTCTATATTGTATATACTACAATTTGCTTTAATTTGCTATAGTTTAAGTCGAATTAATTGCAATAAAAACAATTTCATTGATAATCTTATAATTCCCACCTAGTTCTTGCACAACTCATAAGCAATACCTCATCCAGGCATAACTGTTTAAATTTTGCCATTTCTAAAGCTAATCTTTATCATCGTTAACCTACAATTCCAGTTTGTGTTTCTCTTTTGGGCTCTTTTCTACTTTTGCTTTCCATTTCCGTTTTGATGCGTTCATAGCTCAAGATTTTACACATTTTGTTGTTGTCTTTTTTGCCTGCCCGCTTAATTCTGTTTCAATTTCTAGGCGCCGTTGTTAGCCAATTTGTTTTGACCGTTTTGCAAAAGGCAACTTGACATTGACCTTGACTCTCTGTGCGTTCTACTTATGCGCTCAACCGAGACAAGACACACACACTCGCACACACTTGCTATACACTCTAAGCCGCTTTTAAAATCAAAAGTGAAGCTGAAAAGCTAAATCGAATTGCAAAAAGCAGAGAGGCAAAAGAAAAGCACAAATCATACAGTTAATTTGAGTAAAAAGTGGAAATGAAGAAAACTTCAAAAAGCAACAAACCTCATGACGAAAAGCAGATGCTCTTTAAACAAGATTTGGCAGATATTAACACTTAAAGAATAAAGATTGGGTTAGAAAAAAGAAGAAATGGAAACAAACTAAATAAGATTGTAAAGCTTTAATATATGCATATGAACTTTTCAGTTCAATCTATTTTATGTAGATATGCCACACTTCTCTGCAAATTTCAGCACAAAAAGATGTCTACCCCTGAGAAAGGTAGTGGTTGGTAAGGAGAAAAATCACATACATCACAAATGGAATGAATATAATTCACAACAAAACTCTGTTCAGCAAACAAAGCTTGATCGAAAAAGTGTGGGCAGTTCGGGCTGGGCTGAGAGGGGGCGGGTGCGGGGTGTGTGGAATGGGGGCGTGTCCGGAGTGGGCAACCGAGCAACAAGCCATTATAATCGGCTTAAAAAGCGGCAATTTGACATTTGCTCAAAATTGAATTGAATTGTCAATTGAAATTTTGTTGCCGTCACCCTTTGAGGCATTGTTGTCATTGTTGTGCTGTGTGCCATTATGTGTGTGTATCTGTGTGTGCCATTATGTGTGTGTATTTGTGCGTGTGTGTGCGTGTTTTCCCATTGATTAGATATAAAATGTGTTTAAATGTTTAGCTGACCATGCGACCAAAAACCATTTGAAATTTATTGTATTTGCGCGTGAAATTAGTTTGCGGCTTGTGGCTAGCGATAGGGGCTGCCAAAAGGTTGGCGAGGGGTAGAGGGGTCGAGGGATAGAGGGGCCGAGGGGCTTGCCAAAAACTATAATTAGCAACATCGAATAATCAAATTGTTTTTGCATAAATGGAAAATTTACATAATTATAATTGCAAAAAAGAGCCATATGACTAATTAAATTTTAATGGCAATAAAATTCTCCAAAAAATTTACATTTTAAATACTATTTTAAAATATTGACTAATGAATCATGTGGAATGCACGAAGAAGAAGAAGAACAAAGAATCAAATGCCTGCAAATAAATTGCCAAGACCTGGTCACACTAAAGAATCAAATGCCTGCAATTAAATTGCCAAGACCTGGTCACACTAAAGAATCAAATGCCTGCAATTAAATTGCCAAGACCTGGTCACACTAATGACCAGCCAGCAATAAAATTGCCAAGACCTGGTCACACTAATGACCAGCAATTTCATCAATTCAATGCGTTTTATACACATATATTTTCTTTATATTTTTTTTAATCTTAAACACGCCCCCTTAGCAAAAGTGCCTCGTACTAATATTCGCGCATAATCGACGGGTTCGGCCTTTTTCACACGCTTGACGATTGGCCTGCCATAAAAAACAGTCTTTTTTTTTTTTTTGCTTCAAGTGGTGGCAATAGAAGCGCCTAACAGTAGCATAATTACTATAATATAGACGATTTCCGAACGTCAGCATTGGCACAGTGGGGCCAAGGCATGCAAAAGGTGGTTAAAAAATTGTGATTAAAGGTTGCTTGCCTTGCAGGAATTTGATTATGTGCAGAGGCTGGTATTATAATCTTGTCATGAAATATGAAACACAAAGGAGATGTCTCCGATGCCATAAAGTGTATATACATTCTTGATCATCATCATCATCAGCCGAGTCGATAAGGCCATGTCCGTCTGTCTGTCTGACTGCCTGTCCGTCTGTCCGTCTGTCTGTCTGTCCGTTTGTCTTTCCGTTTTATAGCTATCGTCTTGAAACTGGGCATAGGTCCGCCTATCTGGTAAAGGTAGTACATACGTCAAGACCAGATCGGATCATCATAGCATATCATGTCATATCATATCATAAAGCTGCGATAGGAACAAGCGCTCGAAAAGTAGATTTTTGTATGAAAAACTATTTTGTTTACCAAAAACTACATCTACAAGGGTATTAAATATTCGACGAGATGTCCCCACGTTCTTGCTTTAAATGTCTTTTGATGAGGTATGACAAGTTATTTGCATTTGCATTTGAAATTCAATCAAATCTAGATTCTCAGATGTGAGCTTTATTTTAACATATTTAATATACTTTTAACTTCTGTTCAGTTCGTTTTCTACCACTGTGCGCTGCTGTCAGCTATCTTTATTTTACACTTTTATATATATAAATTCCTTTATGGCTGGAGTCTTTCATTGATTGAGTAATTGACAAAGACAACGTCGTTGCTTATGATTACATATTGTGTGTGTGTGTGTTTTTTTTTCGTTTTACAACGCTTTTTGCTTCTTTGCGTTTTTTAATGAAATGTGTTTTTTCTTTTTTGTCGCTCGTACTCAAGCACAGAGATACTTGGAAGTCTGGCTGTCGGTGCCCACTTATTCTCAATAGAGTTCTCGAGCCGGGCGCTTTAATTGCTCGGCATCGAAATGTAATTAACGTCGAGCCATGTGCCAAAAGCCAAGCAGCTTTCAGTGAATCGCACAGTTGGCTGGCCAACGAGTCACTCAGACAGTCATTCAATCAGTCAGTCACCATTCAATCAGTCAGTCAGCCATTCAATCAGTCAGTCAGTCAGTCAATCAGCTCTTACCTGGCGAACCCCTTAGAAACATTTGTAAAATAGCGTAACAAAATTGCTAATTAGCTTTGAACTTGAATGGCTCTTAGCGTGGCGCTCAAATTATCGCGAAAGATTGCAAAAAATATTTGAAATGTAGTTCATAAAATTGCTAAGAAATTCAAATAAATCTTTGAGATATTTAATACTTGCATGGGATGTAAATACTGGCAAAAGCTCAGTTTTGGTTGCAAATACTATGCCTAAGATAATTATTGTTCAATCTTTTGTTATTGAATATAATATTTTCATATATATTTGGTATGTTTCTGGACAAGTTTTAGACTAAAATGAGTTGAAAATTGAAAATGAAAAGGAAAGACCTACATGGTTGTAGGACCTACTTGTAGGTCAAGCAGTCTTTGAAACATATTGAGCATTGTTGAATTTTGTAAGAGCTGGCATTTCTCACCAGTTTTTAGAACTCTTGGGCTTTGCAATATAATTTCTACGTATGTTATTTAGAATCTTAGCTCGAAATTGAACATCCTCACAACTAAAAGCTCAAGAGATCTGAAGGACTTTGAACATAGTACGAGTTTGTTTCCGATAATCATTTATATCTGAGCAATCGATAAAAATCGATATAAAAATGCCGTTTTTAGAGGTAGGTATTGTAGGTTTGAAGAGCTAGAGTCACCAAAGTTTATATATAGCTTCTAGGAAAGTATTTAAAGATCCGAAGTAGTTGGCTTTACCCGACTAAATCATACTTGTTTCGATTTCAAATAAGCTCGAAAGCGTGTTGTGAAGTTGTAATTGTTAAGGCTCTGAACATAATTAATGCAATTTAATGGATATGATGCAGATTGCATGTATTGCATGATTGTGTGTATATGTATGTATATGTTTATGTATATGTTTATGTATATGTATGTATATGTATGTATATGTATGTATATGTATGTATATGTATGTATATGTATGTAAATGTATATGTATATGTATGACAATGTATGTGTACATATAAATTAAGAATAATTAAATGCTGTCAACATTTACAAAATTTTCAAAAATTAAAATTTACAGCAACATTTCTTGCGCATAATCGAGTAATTTAAGTAGATTAATGCAATGACAGCTACTTTGTGAATTTGACAGACTATCATAATAGTTATATTTTTTATATGAAAATAACAGCAATTATTGTCAGACACACACACACACACACTCGCACACACAGAGACTGACAGCTGGTTTTAATGCAAATTGCCGCAAACATTTTGCTCAATTACGCAAAAATATCAAATTTGAAATGCGAGTAATTACGCGGCATCCGCAAAACAAATACACAACATTTAATTGTATTTAAAATGATTTATACAATTGATAAATATTTATACTCTGCAAACTAGATAAGCAAAGGGCAGATCGTGCCAAATATAAATGGAAATTATAATATATATATTAGTAGATCATAAATATATCAAAAACTAAACTTTGTTAAAGTGCGAACATAAACCGAAACGAGGTTTGATTGATTGCCTAGTTACAAAGTACAGGGTATTCTTGGCGCATCCATAATTAGCTTGTCTTTTATTACGTATACGTAATTAATTAAATTTATAGCCTTATATAACAAAAAATATATCAAACAACAACCGACAAAAATATGGCTAAAAATAATTTTTGAACAGTTACAAATTTGCATTTGTTGCCCGTTGCCTGTTGCCCGTTGCCTGCCGCGGCTTTAAGTGCATTTTAATTAAATTTTCATGTTTAGTTCATTAGCAATTCAATTTGCTGTTGCCAGCAAAAAATAACAACACCAGCAGAACAACAACAACAACAACAACAACAATCGAGAGCGATAAAAAAAGGTTGCATAATTGCAGCGAGGCGTGGAAAATGCAAAGGCTAAAAAAAAACCTGCAAAAACTATAAAAAACAAAAAACAATAACAACAACAACAATAAAACTGTTGAGCATTAAAAGTTGGTTATAATAATTGCAATCAAATAATTGTTCAAGCATTCTCTGTTTTTTTCTATATACCCAGCAAGCACTGAAAACAGTTGAATAGGGTATATTAACTTTGAGTGAATGCATGTAACAGGCGGAAGAAGGACGTCTCTGAGTCTATAGGATGGTTAGATATTTCTGATCAGCTGAAAACGTTTGAATATACCCTAATGATTTTGAAAAGAGTATATTAACTTTGAGTGAATGTATGTAACAGGCGGAAGGAAGACAGCTCTGAGACTATAGGATGGTTAGATATTCCTGATCAGCTGAAAGCGTCTGAATATGCCCTATTGATTGTGAGCGAATGCGTGCAACAGAGACTATAGGATGGTTAGATATTCCTGATCAGCTGAAAGTTTGAATATACCCTATTGATTGTGAGTGAATGTATGTAACAGGCTTAAAGGAAGACACGTCTAAGTTTATAGGATGGTAAGATATTCCTGATCAGCTGAAAGCGTTTGAATATACCCTATTGATTTTGAGTGAATGTATGTAACAGGCGGAAGGAAGACAGTCTCTGAGACTATAGGGTATATATATGTACACATATTCCTGATCAGTTGCGACAGACGAATCTAGAGAGACTGCTTAAATCTTTCTTACGGCTGCTTGGCAGGGCATTTCCTAGTCGAACATACTCGGCCAGACTACTCTAGCTTTTCATTTAACTGATTAGTTAACGTTAATGATTGCATATTGTTGAGGCAAGGGCAATAAATTAGCCAATTGAGCGAAATCGAAAGTTGGCAATTGTGCTTCAAGCCAATCACAAGTCGGCGCAACTACAAAAAACAGTTATTAATATAAACATTTTGAAGAAGTGATTGCCAAGAAAAAAAAATTAATTTGATATCCCTTTGATTAATGTCAATTTGTTTTTATTCTTTTACCAAGTTATATACTTAAGTATTCAAATAAGCAATTATAGTACTTAATATTCGTTAAATATGCTTATAAAATATACTTATGGCACTCATTTTGCGAGTGTTCACTGTACATAGTTTTGTATACGAATATTCATATGTATATAATATTCTTACAAATATTCTATATAGATTTGTTATACGAATCGTTGGAGATGTATGAAATATGTATAGATTTCGGACAGCTTCAACTTCTCGAGTGTTCACTGTACTTATTAGCAATAATATTGACTGTATATAGATATATTCGTCTGGACATGATATTATTTATATGTATTGTATATAGATCTATTATATATAAGTATGTATATACTTTGCACACAATGCCATATTAAACTCTATTAAGAGAGCACCTCTTAAATGCTATGCTAATGCAGATTTCAGAAAGTTCTCAATATCGAGTGTTTACTGTACTCAGCTTCTTCTAACCAACTTGCAACAAAGTTGCCGCTTACGCAAATTTATCGCAGGCATAAAATCTAATGCTTTGCCAGCAAATAGCCTAATAAAATGCCATAAAACGCATTTCCAGCTAAACGCTGCCTGTTGCATTGGCATTTAAAGTATTTCGTATTGATTGCCAAAGAATTTTGAACATTTTGTTGAGCTACTCGTGCTTCTTCTTCTGCAACAAAAAGCAACTAAGCAACCAAATGGCAAAAAAACTTGACGCGCTCTTATCAGCATGCGATTTTTGGCACGTTTTTTTTCTTCTTATTTTATGACAACGCCATCAAGCGCAACCGTAGCCAAATGGAAGGCTCTTTTGTGGGGTCAGGGGCAGGGCGAGGGGCAAAAGCAGGGGCAGGGGACGCCGGCGACTATCAAGCTGTGCTGCCTGTCCTTGCCAGTCCTGTCTGTCATTGTTGCTGTTGTTGTTGTTGTTGTTGTTGTTGCTGTTGCCATGTTGTGGTTGTTCTAAACATTCTTGTCTCATTTTCATGGGCCATTTACGTAGACAAAGACGCGCGGCATGTTTATGTATCCGTAAGATACATTTTAGGTTGACGGTTCGCATCCGCGACGCTGCTGTCGCCCGCTTCTGTCTGACTGTCTCTCTGTCTGACTGTCTCTCTGTCTGTCTGACTGTCTCTCTCTCTCTTGTCTGACTGTCTCCCTCTCTGTCTGTCTGTCTCTCTGTCTGTCTGTCTCTCTGTTTGTCTGTTTGTCTGACTGCATTTGACAATATACTTTTATATAGATAAAATACCGGTTCGCTGCAAAAAGTTGCAAAGTTTTATTTCTTTATTTTTATTCCTTTATTTTGCTGATTTTCTGCTTTAATTTTTTATCTTTTTGTTTTTTGTTTGACGTGTTGAAAAACTTTTGAAATTTTTGCTTTTTATAGCCAGAAAGAGGGGTATTAAAAATTCCTCACGATACTTAGAGCTCGCTGCATTAGACGTGTCTGACGTATGTATACATTTATATGTTTGTTATGACATGATATGATTCGATATATATAAGCCTTGTTCTCTGCTTTTGGGCTACACTTATGACAGTTGAGCTTAAATATTTAGTACTCATATTTTTATAAAAGCTGATCAGAACATTCTGTCTTTATATCATACGGCTTATATTTTAGCATAAGTCTTAGTTGTCAAGATAGATAAACTGGGGTCTTCACATCCATTACATTACATTACTTCGAAATTTGGTTCTCTTCTTCATAACATCAGGTCCTGCTTCGAAACTTGGTTCTGCTCTTCAAACCATCAGGTCCTGCTTCGAAACTTGCTTCTCCTCTTGATAACATGAGGTCCTGCTTTGAAACTTGGCTGTCATCTCTCATAACATCAGGTCCTGCTTCGAAACTTGCTTCTCCTCTTCATAACATCAGGTCCTGCTTCGAAACTTGGCTGTTATTTTTCATAACATAAGGTCCTACTTTGAAACTTGACTCTCATCTACGACTCCATTTCCAGGTGAAATAAATGCATTGTATATCTTCTTATTCCAAATTAAAATACAATGGACATCGGTCAGATGTTCCGTTAGTTTTCTTTTAGAAGAGCGCTACATAGTAAAAGAAACAAGTTGCAACGAACAGCATACCAAAAGCTTAAAGCTTGCCGTCTTGTTAAAGTGTAGGGTATCTATAGGATTTGCAAGCGTATCAAAGCTTCGGCAATGTAAGGACAAGACTTCTGCTTATTAAAGTTGCACTTAAATTGAACAAACTTCCTAGCAACTAAGCTGAGAGGCTGTTCTCTTATAAGTCCTTAACTGCCCGATGAGCCAAATATGGCAAAGATGAAAAGCTGCTGGCAGCCCGAAAAGGACCACAAATGCCTTTGCTTTTGGCCAAGAGGCACGTAGAGGCCGCAGTTGCCATTTTTATATTTAATTAAAGGAAACACTTTAAGGACTTATAGCGCATTGAGACGTGCTGGAATTTTCTTATTTTTAAATTTTCTTGAATAGTTGTTTTTGTCGTGCGCCTTTGCCATTGGCCATTGGCCATTTTGTCAGCGGCGTCTTGACGTGTTGTCAACGCCTTCTTACTGGCCATAAAGTTTTCCACGGTATTTTGGTTTCTGTTTTTTTTTTCACGACGCTCGTTAAATTTGACACACAAATGCCGAAAAGTTCAACGCGCCCAGACAAACTGTCAAACGGCATAATCAACAAATATTTATTTATTTATTTAACTTTTACTCGCTTAATATTTGTTTGCACGGCTTGTTTATCAAATGTTTGCCATGGCATAAAACTGAAGCAAACAAACGAGTCAGACACAGTTTTTCTTCTTCTTGTTACACACACACACACAGGAAGCCCAATCTCTAGACCCCGACCGAAACTCACCCTGAACCCAAAACCGAAAAGTTGCATAAGATTGCGATACGGCGTCGGAATTCTTATCATTGCTGCACTGGCTCGATGAGGAAAACACTATGTATTTATTTATATATACAACAATAAAGCCAAATGATATTTATATATATACTTTCGAAGAAATTTCTACATGTAGAGCACAGTTATCAATGGTTGGTTTAGCCCTAGGGCCTTTATGGTTGGGCAACTTGTGACGCATTCACATTCGAATGACGAGCAGACCTCAACGACCTGATAACCTCATTTATTTGTAATAAGTATTTAACGTGAAACTCATTTATCTATTGTTTGTAAACAATTTAAATGTTATCATTGTGTATATAAAAAAAGGGGGCTTGTTATCTGCATTAACAGGTAAATGTGCTGCAAATAATGTCCGTAAGTCATTGCAAATTATTAGCGAAAGTTCTGGCGACATTATTCCTCTCATCAGCTTTTCACCTATTTTCCGTAGGTAGCTGTGAAATTCGCACACGTAAGAAAGTATTTGGCAGCGGGGCTTGGACTAGAATTCAAATGCTTTTACTTCTTGGCAATCTATTCTAGAAAACTGAGCGCATTTCAGTTTCACTTAAGTTCCACACAAGAGTCTTTCACGCATTTCTCACCCGTTTAAGTGGATTTCTTCTAACTTCATCGGACTGTTTGATTACATCATAAATCGCATCTTTGGTGTTAAATTCGCAGCTGCTTAACTAATTCAAATCACATCTTCTTTTGCTCTCTGACAACATTTTAAAGCGTTATTCGATTAGCATAACTTCATAAAAATTCTAATTTATTCACCTTTGATGTCATTAAATAAACATAAATTAAGCAAACTTTCAGCCAAACAAGTTGTTTTCTTTCTTCTCACTATTTATTTATGCATATTGACATAATGCACACAATTATGACTAATCAGGCTGGATGCCAAGTTCGTCTTATCTCAATTCTCACTTTTTTTAAAGGGAAATTTTAATTGTTTTAAATGTTTACTCGCAATACGAGAGCTATCAACAAGTTACGTGGAACTCAATTAAATTTAAATATATCTTTAATACTAAATATTTACTTGTTACATGGAAAATGTATAATAATTAACTGGAAGGTTATCAGCCAAGTTTAAAACTTACTTTAATTGTATTCTATCAAGAATATAAAAAATTTATATTAATATATCGGGGAACTACAGATTAATACAAAATTGCTTTTGCTTTGATTTTGCTAAATTGAACTTTGGAATTTTAGAAATATTTTATGCTTTACTTAATTTTTGCATATTTTAATATTTTTTATTTTAATTCATATTTATATATATATATTTTTTATTAATTGTGTTCTCTATTTTCTTATATTTTCAGGTATGTTTGAAATACAACAAAAATTCGCAAATGTGATAAACGGGTTTTTCTAACATATGCGAGTAAGTTTTTCCACAGCTTTTGATTCTCGCAACCTATTAAATCAAGTAAATTAGGTACTTTAGTGTTATATGAAGTATCTATTCATTAAAATTGGTTTTAGCGATCTTTTCATATTATAAATGTTTGTTCAACTGGTTCGAGATACGGAGAAATATACATATATATTGGTTATTTTTATAGAGTAGATATTATAGAGCCTAGCTCAACGAAGATCACATAAGCTATAGAAACCCAGCATGTTTGTAGCTAGAGATATGTAGGATACATGATATTTTGTAAGGATATCTGGGATAAGATAGGCTGTCTTCGATCGGAAGTATTTATAGAACTTCTGACAAACAAACTCAACTTAAATAAACAAATGATTGAAGTTGGTACAGTTGAACCTATCAAACATTTTCCAACACTGGGCATAAGCAAAGACTTTGTAAAAAGTGTTTACATTGTCTTTGGCATAAGTTTCTTTACTTCTTAACAATAAATGATAAATGTTTATATTATTATCATTAAATTGTATATGAATTATCACCCAACCAGCCTCCGCTTGCTATAAAGAAATCTACTTTTTAGCTAATAAATTAAGATTTATTTGCGTTCAGCTTTAAAGTTTCGTGATTTGTATCAATTTTGCCATATCTCACAGCACTTTTAGCAGTCCGTTTTTTTATGTCAACAAACCCAGTCGCAATCGCAACATGGTCAAAACCATCTAGCCAATTATGGGTATCTACTTACAGCCGGGCTAACCCTTTGTAAGCCTTTTTGTTCGACACAGCGACACACTCATTAGCGCCTCAATTAAAAAAGGCACCAAAACAATATCAACAACTTTTGCTGCAGGGCGAATATATATTTAAATTCTCTCGCATATCCTGGCCAAGCGTGTGCGTGTGTGTGTGTGCGGGTGTGCGTGTGTGTGTGTGTGTGAGAGACAATTGTTTTTGACACAAAATGATTTTAATCATAATGTCATTAAACACGCAACTGTCAACTGAAATATTCAGTGAACATGGCGCGACAAGGGATAGTCCACATATTTAATACGTAGAGTCCCTTTACACACACACACAGCACACACACACACACAGATACACAGGTATACACATTCCCCCTAACCTCACAATGGACAAGTTTTCAAAGACAGCGGCGACAACAAACGAGCCGGCAACAACGTGCCATGTACGAGGTTGCCACCACATGTGAAGATCTCACACAGTTGATAATTTCTGTCACTTAATTGCCGGGGCTTAAACATTACAAAACTTTTTTTTTCTTTTTGCTGGTTTTTTTTTTGTTATTTTGTGACCATTGTTAACATAATAAATTAATTTTTACTTTGTTGCTTTTTGTTTTTGCCTCCACTTGATTTTGAGGGCGTCACTTGGTCGAGTTTTTCGAGTATCGTAAAAAAGTCAAAATATGAGAAATTATTTCATGTCTCGAAGCACGCACCAAAAATGACAACTTCCGTTCTGAGTTTTGGACTGAACAAATTTCGTTGTTGTTAGCAGCATATACCCTATACGAAGCAATGCGTGCATTTAGTGTGGCATTTCCTGATCTAGAAATTTATGACGTATATATATCTGATTAGCACGAACAGTTGTCCATTTGCTGTAGATAACACATAATAACTAAGTCGGCCTTATCGAGTCACTATATTACGTTAGTCTTAGAGGATTTATTAGATATTAGTTGCAGTCTTAGTTGATTTGTTTGTTGTGTATTTCCTCGAAATTAACTTTGATTATGTTCTTACTAACTTATCTGTATCAGATACCCAAATGGTTGGAGTTAAATGTAATACAAGGTCCCATAGTTTTTATATGGGATTTGATCTTGAAAGATATCTTGACCCAACCGAACAATTGCACACAGGGCTTGAATCGACAAAAATTTCTTCATTTATAACTTAACCCATGAATTGCAAGCTTTATCGAGGGCTTAGTTCGACAAGGACATCGAAGCACTATATAATATGGGCGCTGCAACATAAACCCTGTTTTGTCTTTAGAGAATATCTTAAAGACATCTTGAAGACAAGCTCTGAAATGCTCTTTAGATTTTATCCAAAAGATCTACCAAATCAAGCTATCAAATCCATGTAAGCTATAAGAGTATAGCATGGGAGCAATCAGTAGAAATTTAAGTCTGTCGATTAACAACTGATAAAATATATATATATTTTATAAAGGGTATTCAATTGTTGGCCAACGCAAAGCAAACAGTTCTTTTGTGCTTATTTTCTTGTATTTTTTTTAAATTTTGAAAATGAGTCGTAAAGATAATTGACGATACTTTGGCAGCCAGTGAGAGATCTTTGAAGGCGGTGCTACGGTAGTTGCCGCCTGCCAAGTCACGCAATGCAAAGCAGAATAAAATTAAAGAAGCCCCACAACAACCGCAACAGCAACAGCAGCAACAACAACAACAACAACAACAAGAACAAAAAAACGACAACAACAACATTTGAAATGGCGTTTAGGATGTGTCCAGTTTCGAGAGGGCGTTGACCAATGCAATTGAATGCGATGACGATGAATATCGAGCTGAAGTTGAAGTTGAAGAGAGAAGATGACGCTGTAAAAAGCTGCCTGGATCTGCAGAGTTATATAAATACAAAGAATATAATATATGTATATATATATATGTATTTATATACATATCTGGTGCAGGTCTTGTGTTGTGCTTTGGCTGCGCTGCTTGAAGGGTTGTGTGGCATAGTCTCTGGCCCTCTGGGGGGTTAGTCAATTTGCTAAATTCGGACAGAGTGGCAACGCCCACGTTACGCTTGATTAAAAATGTGCAACAACAACATTTAACTACTACAACAACAACAATAACAACAATAGTGGACAAAAAAGGCAGTCACAAGTTGTTGTTTTTTCTGAAGGGTTGCAGCAGACACGTTTTCCTGTCGCGCTATTTGCCCTGATGAGGGTGCTGCCCGCAGAGAGAAAGAGAGGAGATAGGCAATTGTGGATGTTGGTTGAGATGGTGTCAGGGGAGGGGAGGTTGGTTTGGGTATTGGCTAGTGCGGCCGTCGGCTCATAGATGGCGCCAGCTGTACTGTCCCATGAAATCTTTTGAGTTTCACTTGAAGTTAAACATATATTATAATATATTATTTGATTCCTTTCGCTGTTTGACACATTTGAAGGAAAATTGTATTAGAAATCTAGAACTAATATTTAAATGATCATTTATTTAAAAGCATTTTTATACGAAATGCAGTCAGAAAGATGAAAGATGGAAAAAATGAAAACAAATTTGTTTGAATATATCTCTTTGAAGTGGAGGTTGGAAAATCAGATATTGGAAATAAAATTTTGCTTATATAATTGCTCTTGTGACTTGTAGCTTGTAGCATTTTCTGTTTAAGACGTCGGTCTTATTGAAAACATAAAACGATTCCTGTGAGAGATCCACAAGAAAAATAAGAGTGAGCATACTCCGTAGAGATCGCTATGAATGTGTCTTCTAAGATCTTAAAGCCAGCAGTGCTTTCCTAGCTGAAAGCAGCTCTAAATTCTTCATCTTATTTCAAGTCATGAATCTTAAAACTGTTTAAAGTCATAATTTCGATCTATGCTGGCCCCAGTTTCCATCTCTCAAGATCAATCAGCCAAATATGAGATGTGAGTTGAGCTGGCGCTCTTGCACGCTTCTGCAAGCCGCAAATCGAGGGCCACACCTCCACCGCCTCCTCCTCATTCTGCCCCTCCTCGAGAGAGGCGGCGGCACTTGGGCCAATAAAGAAGACGAAATTACCTACCAAATACAATTTGTGTCATAAAAATGCAGTAGTAAATGTATCTGATGGCTGCGCTTTGCCTTGGAGCATCCTCTATAAATGTTTCAAGAGCACGAGGGCCGCGCATCTTAATCCCTCATCATCATAATCAACTGAGCCAAAATAAGATGAAAAAAAAAATGAAAAGAGAAGACAGTGTGAAATTCGTGGAAACAGCGTGAAGAGTAGCCCAAGACGGCGTCCAAGCAGAGTCGTGTGGTGTTGGATTTTATGTGTTGTTGTACAGATACAGATACATTACCAGGCTCTGGCATGTGTGTGTGTGTGTGTTGCGTGTGTGTGTTATTTCGGGCAGTTCTTGAACTTTGCCAATGTCAGGGCAGCAACAGCGGCAGCAGCAGCAGCAGCAGCAGCAGCCGCCGCTGCCACTTTTGGGGGCCATTGCAGTTTGGTCAGGTATTTTAGCGGCAGATACATTTGTATCTGTATCTTTTTACCTGTATCTTTGGCACGTCGACAAAAGCCAACAACAGCGATGACGACGTCTACATGTGTTTGCTGTTGTATTTTGTATATTTCATGACTTTTTTATGTAGTCGCCGTCGCAGTTGTTGCTTTTGTGTGGTTTTAGGTTTTAGGTCTCTCTCCCACTTGCCCTCTCCCTCGCTCTCTCTCTCTTACTCACTTTCTTAGCCCGTTTGCACGTCTGCAACGCCCTACAACTTACCTACCTGAACCCGAACCCGAGGCTGATGTGGAGACTGAGCCTGGGCATCAGCCAACAAGCCCTGAATCTTTGCCTTTGCCTGCAGATTTGCCCATATGCCTTTTAAACTTGTTTCAAATAATTTCAGACTAGACGTGCATAAATCTACTTAACAACAAAACGGAGAAAAATGTAAAAAAAATATAAAAAGTAAAAAAAAATAAAATATACTTAAGCGCACAAAGGCAAAATCCGAAGAAATAAGCGAAACAGACAAGAATCGCTCGCCGAAAATGAAATACTCTTGTGGCATAGAAATGTCTTTTATACAAAAGCTTAAATTCGGTACGATTGTTTCTATTAGGAGTATATATAAGGTATTAGTACAATTTGATGGGATTCGGTAAGCATGTTGAGAGAATAGTTAAGCACGTAAAAGCTGGTTTTGGTCAAGGCTAGTTAGATAAACAAAAAACCAACAAAAACTCATTTCTCCACAGATTCTTTCTATATCTTCCATGATATAGTTATCGCTTAGTTATGTGTTACCTATTTCTTCACATAACTAAAAGACCTTCGGCAAGGGTATAAAAACGTAAACTTCAAGTTCGCGACTGAAGATTTTGGCCAGGGCTTTTCTTTGTTGCCAACTGTTGTTCAAGTTGCCATGCTAAATAATTAAGTTAGCACTTTTGTGTGTTGCGGATTTACAACTAAATGGATGGGAAGTTGTATGGAGGTGGTAGGCAGTGCGGAGTGTGGGAGGGGGGGTCTGATGCAAAGTGGGCGCAAATGTTGTATGCATGTTGACAGTTTCTTGGTAAGAACAGACAGAGAACTTTTGCTTTACATATGTCGCCTTGTCTTTATCTACGCTTGTCTAGTGGGCACATCTCTTGGGTTTCCTATGAAATTATATATGTATTTACATATATATATGTATTTGTATATACATACGCTGTTTGACAAGGGCCCCCAAAAAGCCAAAGCTAGTTGCTGTTGTTTCTGTGGAACTTTTGAGCGCACATTACAAATTCACCGGAATCCAATTTATTGTTGCAGCCATCAGAAGGAAGCCAAAACCTCGTCGTTGCCGTTGTTGTCGTCTGTGCGGCTTTTCTATCTTATGGCTATCAAATTTGTCGAGTGTGGTAAAAATGCTTTGGCTAAGCAGACTTTCAGCCGAAAGATCTGTTCCATTTAGTGCCGAATATATGGAACTCTCTGACAGCTGACAGCCCGGTTGGTTGCCCATGAAATGGAGAGTTCAGCAAATGCCATTGACAGTGAGAGCGAGAGTTGATTTGAGTTTAGGCAGATAAGTTCATGCGAAGGTAGATAAATCTTGTCAAAGATTTCTTAAATTTGTTATATTTGATTTTCAGCATTTGATCTGCGCGGAAATTCGTGCACTGCGACTGTTGCACGGTTTCAGCTTAATTTACATTTATATTTGCCTTAAATCTTTGTAATTTATTTACATGTTTCTTTCGCCAAATGGGTTTCGTTTCAATTTCTTGTAGCTGCAATCTTTAGCTTCATCTGCGCTCTGTATCTATTTCACCTATAAAAATCTATAACAATTACTTATGCACAAGTTGTATCTGTTGCTGCTGCTGCTGCTGCTCTTGTCGGCATTTCGACTTTGAAGTGCAAACAGAGAGAAAGAAACATACATTCGCAAAAATATGCAAAATCAGCAAGGTATTTTTCAGCTCTTGCAACAGCTCTCCAATTCGAATGCAGCCATGCAAATTTGGTGTGCCTTTGAGGTCTTTGGAATCCGCTATAATTCACACTGCCGGCCTAGCCCGGAGTCTGGCTGTTTTTGCACCGGCCAGCGAAATCCATTGAGACAATCGTGGATACCTGTTCGGATATATGCGCTCATATACGAACAACTGGCTTAATGCACAACACTTAAGCAGAAGTTTATGACAATCGGAGCCAAAATGGGGCGCATCACAAAGGAAACCTTGTATCGATGAGCCCCAATGCGAGAAGGTTCCCACTGCGCCGTCAAAGCTGACTCATCCCAAAGAATGCAATTCCCGTGTATCGGGTTGATAAACTGTTGTGTAGCCCCTCAAAATGGGTAGGGCCGCAGCCCAAGATTGATACAAGCAAAAGGTCTTAACAAAGAAAGCAAGACATATACAGGCACATAATGCCATATAGTATATGCTGATATCAGGTGGTATTGAAATACGGCAATACTTGACTTGGCTTGCTGAGCAATATTTATTAACGGAAATATAATACAGGAGATGTTTGTTCAGCTGAAGATGGGGGGAGCTTAAACTTAGTTGAGCGTACTCTAATATCGCCTGTCTATCTTCCAATGTGAGAACTCGATCATATGAACAATATTTAACGGAATTGCATATACTTCCAGTTAGGTTTTGCCAAGAAGTTTCGGTTACTATCGCCAATGTATCTTCTAGGCGAAATGCTTATCTTCCTATCCTGTCACATAGCCAAATCGCTTGACTTTATGCCTGGCAACATTCGAGAACATCTCCCAAGCGATTGGAAAGCAATAGAAAATCGATGTAAACCACAGGAAAACTTTAAGCTTTAAGGCTAAGTTGCTTTCTTTTCCCTCTTTGGATAGTTATTTGTATTTTCTTAAGACTTGGGAAGTATGGAAAAGCAGATAAAATTCGATATTAAATTTAAATTCGGTTTTTTTAGTTAATACAATTATTTAAATTCTGCATACGGCAACCTGTGTCAGGCCATGCACTTTAACAAATCGGCTTTTCAGGTTTTCTTGTTTTTTATTTTAGCTTTTCTCTTTTGCTGCCTCTCCCAATTATCTGTGAAGTCGACCCTTTTCCACCAAAGTCGTACACTCGACATTTAACGCTCGGCGAAGCAAGAAAGCCGAAAGCCGATCCACATGCCTTCAACGGGTAATTACCGGTCATAGAAATGTGCATACACACACAAGCACACACACACACACACATCTACATACACACTACATGCACATACATGCATATAGGTATCTGTAGCTGTAGGTAACCGATAGATACGCGGCCTGGTAGATGGCATGTCTCTATAATTTATGACAAGTACAAGTTTACAGCTCTTTGGCTTTGGCTTTTGGTTTGCTAAGCATTTGCAACATTTAAAACTAATTCAAAAGCGCATGGCGTGCTGTAATTAAACATAACGCGGAGCCAAGCCGAGTTGAGTATAGTTGAGTTAAGCTGAGTTGAGCTGAGCCAGGCTAAAGTATCTGCCAGATACATGACTGCGTTGGCCCGGCCCGGCCCGGCCCGAGGCGCACAAAAACCTATTAAAAAGCAAAACGTTAGGCTCCACCAGGCCCGAAGATGTAGCCGTGCCTCCGCCCCTGTTCGCATGTTTGTCTGACAACGCGACGGCTGCTGCTGCTGCTACGGCTGCGGCTGCGGCTGTGGCTGTGGCTGCTGAAGTTGCCTTCTGCTTAGATACATTTACGTAGATACTTTACACACACTGATACAGATACAAACACAGGCGGCGACACTTAAATGCACGCTGTGCGGTAGTTAGCGTGGCGAAATGAAAAAATTACTTAAACCAACGTAAAATATGGAACATGGAACGCAGGGGGAAGTTTATGTGTGTGTGTGTGTGGAAGGAGGAGGAAGATGGAGGGAGGGGGGGGGCTATGTTATACGCAGGGGGTTGGTGGAAACCTGTTGAACGCATGAAATTAACATGAGCAGCGGGCCGACAGCTTGAACTGGAATAGAGTTCGCATTTTGGCCAGCTTTAAAGCTACTTCCTGGTTTTAGCCTACAGTTCTCTCGCCCCTGCCCTGTCTCCCCTCTGTCTCTCTCTAACTGTCTCTTACCAACTATTTTTCCATCTCTTTCTCTGTATACTTTTGTTCTGCATAGCTATTAACATTCATAATTGATAGTTTATGGCCCCCCAAAAAAAAGTATTTATATTTCGTTTTTTTTCTTTGCTTTTTGGTTTGAGGGCACACGAAAATATATATATATTTTTTGTTAATATTTTTCTCTTGTTCACATTTTGTCGGCCTGCCTGCAGCGATTTTAAGCTATTTGGAAAATGTTTATTTCTAAATTATTTTACAGCCGCTGTGCGGCCATTCGATTAAATGATGCTGTAAAATGTATGAAGTCTCCACCAGTGAGTATTGTTTACAACTATTAAAATATTTATGCGGGCTTAAAATGATTTTGGTTTTTGTTTAGAAATGGTAAAATCATACGGAAAGACTTATTTTCGAATGCAGCTATTAATTTGATTGCAAATATGTAGACTTTACAACAGTTGTATGTGCATCACAAAAATGTCTATTTAAAATGATTGAGTCATTCAACCGTTGACAATAGTTTAAAAACTCAATTTTAATAGCATACTAATTGAAATCATTTTGTCTAGGGCATACTTTCTACTAATTTGAATCAAGCTTGATGGAGTGATTGATGACATAGTTCTAGTGAAACATTTGAGACAATTTCAAGCATAGGAGAGCCTTAGGCTCAAATGAGAAATTAAAAATGTATATTTAAAAGCGCTTTGCATACATTAGAGAAACGTAATTGATACAGCTTGATTGATAAGAATTGACTGAATATCCGCCGACAAATGTACATTTGAATAGCCTTCTCTTTTGGTAATTGATGTGATTGATAGCGACTGATGATTAATCAAATCATAAATACTCTCTATTGAAACATTTAAAATATATGTTCAAAAGTGTTTTCTATATACTGTTATCACTGAAAGGACGTCGCGCAATAGCGATTGATAGCTTGATTGATAATGATTGACCAAATATCCTCTGTCAAATGTACAATTGAATATTAAATGCGCCGAAATATGTTGCACAGTGTTTCACTTTGAATATTTCAAAAGTGTCTTTTATATACCTTTATAACTTAAAAGAATGTTTTTCGATAGTGATTGATAGCTTGATTGATAGTGATTGACCAAATATCCGCTGTCAAATGTACAATCGAATATTGAATGCGCCGAAATATGTTGCACAGTGTTTCACTTTGGATATCACGTCACGCTTGGTAGCCTTTGCTTTAAATGATTGACTGATTGATTGATTGATGGACTCATAAATTCTGCTAGCTGCAAGCAGCATGTCAGGCGCTTTCTGTTTTATGTGATTAAAATGTTGATTTTTCAGCGTTCATATAATTCTATATTTTCTTATGCAGCTACTAGCCGAGAAATTCTCGCTCAAGTTCTCGCCAAATTCTCGCCAAATATTCTCACTTATCGTCGCTTCAATGTCTCGTGTCAAGTGCAATAACACTGCGAGCGTTGTTAATTCAATGAAATTGCTTTCAGCAACGCCATTCGGATAGAGATCTCTGCCAAGTTCATTGCCCAAATGCAGCCTGCAAAAGAACCTTCAAGTGTCAAACAGATTTCTGCAACCTTCGCACAAATTGACAACTCATGCATGAGCTGCCCGAAATGCACACAAACAAAATTCAATGCTTCCTTCTACCGCCTCTCGGCGCTCGGCTCTCACCTTGCGTCAGTGCAGCCACCCACAATAAATCTTAACTTTTGCCCGCGCCCCCCTGCGCTCTTGCTCCGCCCATGCGCTGGCTTGTCAACAATTTGAAATGACACATCAAATTAAATATGTATAAATAAAAATACAAATAAATAAAAAGCGCGCGCCACTCACAACAGGCACAACAACAAATTAGCCAAAACAAATTTATATACAAAAAAAAAAGAAGACATCAAAATATTTGCCGGGCAAGCTTTTTGCATGTGGGTGGCACCGACTGGGGGAATGGGACACGGCTCTATATATAGCATGAATTTTGTTTTTGTGGAGTGGACGTGGGGGGGGGGGGGGAAAGGAGGAGCTGCATGTCAGATACTCAAATGTTATTCACCTTGAGTGTGTGCTAAGCTCTTTGTGAGAGATACTTTTGTGCGGTCGAGGAACTGTTCTTTAAACAGATTTATTTGGGTACAATTTAGTTAATGTAAATTGTTTTTATAGCCTTAAAGATTTTGCAATGATATGTGAAATGCATTGAAGGAGACATCTCCGACCTATATATATTCTAGATCAGCATCAACAGCCCAGTTGATAAACCTATATCTGTCTCTCTGTCCGTCTGTCTGTTCCTATGTTAACAAGTCTCTCAGTTTGAAAGCTCATGAAACTTTGCATACGTCTCTCTTTCTGTTGCATGCAGTGCATATGTCGGAACCGGAACTGGATCGGACCACTTTATCATATATCTGCCATAGGAAACGATCGGTCCAAAAGTATGTTCTTGTATTACAAATTTCTTTGTTTATCAAGTTATTTTACTCAAACTCGAACAAATCTGACGAAAATCACATAACTATATCAGGTAGTTGCATCGGAATCGAAAAGTGGAAGTAGGTTCTGATATGGAAATCTTTTTTTATATTATGATAACCTGATCAAACTCGTGATTTATAAGTTCCATTATGATCCTTATACATATAGCTATGGGAAAGCTCTCTTGATTAGTAGAATCTTATATAGCAAAATATTATCTTTTCAAAGAAATTTTCATATAAGCTCAGCATTTTCGAGCTTCATTATTCTCACATATCTGCAATAGGGAAATATCTACAAGATATCCTTACATTCTCGCTATAAGAGTGCTGTAATCGGCGCTTCAATCCCCAAACTTTGTACTCGGCAATAAATTGTATTTAATATTTGTGCAGTGTTTAGGCCAAACGAGCTATAACCAAATTTGAACTTTGGACTTTTGTTTGATTGTTTGTTATATATATGCCATAAAATGGCACCCATGCAGGTGCTAATTAGCTGTGTCATTGCCGCAAATTTATGGTGCAAACATTTTTGGCAAAATGAAATAAAAAACTAATAATAAAAATCGAAAGAGAAAATCAGTTTAGAGCTAAATTTTTTCGCGCTTCCCACACTAATTAATAAAAGGAGCTCTGAATTTGATGGTAGATTAAATGAGCTAATTATAAATTCACTTTCAAAAAACAAATAAAAACTGAAGAAGAAGAAGAGTGCTGAGCGGGGCTATAAAATAGAACAACAACAACAACAAGAGGCTAATGGCAATGGAACAAAAAACCAACGTAAACTTTCATTGAGCCAGCGCTGTGACAATTGTTGACCGCAAAAAGCGGGTGGAACGAGGGCACAAGTGGTGGTTGGTCATGGAGGGGGGAGGAGGGGAACTACTGTATTCAGAGTGGAACCGGCACTGACAAGTGCTAATGAACTACAACAACAGCAGCAACAACAACAACAACAACAACTACAACTTAGGCATTTCGTAATAATTGAGCGAGCCGAAGATAAGCGCAGGTGTGTGTAGCCGTAGCTGTGCTTGCATATGTATCTGTATCTGTATCTGTATCTGTAATCTCTGTATATCTGTATCTGTATCTGTATCGGCAGCCGAGTTGTTCTGCCCTATCTCTCTGTCTCTCGCGTTCCCCCCTCTCGCTCATTCACACTATTGTTGATATATGCTAAAATATGCTAAACGATTCTTTAGCTTTCTCTCTCTCGCTCTATCTCTCGCGCGCTGTGCCTGTTTCTGTCTCGCTCTACTCACTCGCTCGTTATTGCTGCTGCCCCCGCCTGCTTCCCCTGCCTCACTTCACCTTCATCGCTGGCCATCTCATTTGGGCAAACGAAACTCGTATTGAGGTAGTCTTGAATATTTAGCGCGTCAATGAAAAGAAGAAAAAGGGAGGAAAGGAATCCGCGCCCCGCCGAGCCCTACCCCCCCCCCCCCCTTTTACTGCCGAAGAGGATGATGCCGGCCGGGGGGGGGGTGGCTTAATGAGAAAAAAAGCATTTTATTTAAAACCCACTTTTGGCCCGTGTCCCTTGGGCATGAATAGATGGCCGCCTAAGATTGGCATATTTTGGGGTTAACCCTTTAAACCCCGTGTGGGAATCATAATAAAAAAAAATATTTTTTTTTCATACAAAATCTTAATTTTCCCTCTCCCTCCCGCTTATGCCCCCCCCTTGGGGGTAAAATAGTGGGATCCCTTTTTTTTCCCAAAATTTTTTTCCCCCCGTCTTCCCTCCGCTCCCCCTTTGCCCCCCACTTTACTTCCCCCCCCCCCCGCCGGCCGGCGCCTTCCCCCTGTGCGCAATTTTCTTTTGGGGCGAGTTCCTCCTCTTGCCACACTCCCACAATTAATACCCCCTCCCAAGTATAAAAAAACAACGAAATAACGAGAAAAATAAATAAGAAAAAACCTCGAAATAGAAATAGAAATTGTTAAGGCAAAGCGCGGATAGCTCTGCAGCAATTATAAAAACAACAACAACAACAACAACTACACAAATTGGTATAAATTTATGTATTTCTCGCTAGATTTATTGATAGATCGCGAAATTTATGTAAACGGTTGACAGTTTTTTTTTGCCTCTTCTTTTTTATGGCGTCCGGGGACATGCGAAGACGTGTGAAATCATTTAAAATGCTATGCGAAAAACCTCGTTTTTTATGTTTATCGTTTATTATGCGAATTTGTTACACTTTAGCTGCAGTAATAAAAGCAAAATGAAGAACTGAAATTCAAAATTAACATGTAGTTAAAGCTGTCGTTAAAATATGTACCGAATGCTGATAAAATCTTATGGGGGATTCGTAAGACAAATTTTTATTAATAGTCAGCTCAGAGCGATGTTCTCAATTCGAGTGTGAGCGGCATTTTTCTTAAGATTTCGAAATTTCGCTTCACTCTTGAGTATTCTGACCTTGTGTATGCAATTATCTTGTTTTGGCCCTTAACGTAAGGAAATAGGATAAAATGGCTTGAGGTCAAAAGTTCCTAAAGAAACATTGACTAGCTGGCTTGAGGCTTGGACTTAACTTATTAAAATAGAATATTTGAATTGTATATACTATTCTAGCTTCTAAAATCTCAGAGATTTGCTCCATAGCCAACAATTAGTTATCGATTCTTATCGATTTTCGGAAACAAACACGTAGGGCGGACTTACGTTTAAAATTTGATTTAAGTGTGTCTAGCTCTTAAAGGTTCTGAGAACAACGCATTCATACAAATGGATAGATGGTCAGACGGACGGACAGACAGACATCCGTAGAAGGCTAGATCTATCCGGCTATTGATGCTTATCAAGTATATATACACTTCGTGGCATGGAGTTGCTTCCTTCATATGCATGTTACATACATTTGGACAAAGAAGTTATACCCTTTTTACTTATCTTCAATGTGTTCAATTTATCTGCTATATTAAGCTGAATATTTTATTCAGTGTATTGAATCTTGGTCAATTCGAATCTAGTGTCTCTTTCTACTTTATTTCGATGAATCATTTTTATAGGTATCTTGTATCTCAGCTGCGAAGCATTCGTAAAATCTATTGCATCCGCTAATTAGCTGTTGATTGTGCTAAATTATGCAGGCCAAGAGCCAAATGGCGGCAATATAGACAAAAGTGCACAGGAAGCAATTATTCATTTATAAAGAACATCAGGTTGAGCCATTTGAAATGTTTTACGAATATGCATGAATATATATGTATGTACTCAGATAGATACATATATATATGTATGTATCTATGTATATCTATGGGAGTTAATAAAAAGATAAAGTAGCGCAAAAAGCATAACAAACGTTTGCATTTCCGGTTAAATAAAACGGAGGAATGCGTCAAGCGCCGTTAATGGCCAACCATTCCCTGCCTGCTGGCATGCAGTCCCCAGAGTTTGCCCACTTTTACCAGATGCCAACAAAAATTGAGCCCCTGCCACCACGACGACGAGCTCTGCTTTCCTCCTGGGCATTTGGCTGCATATTATAAATATGCATAAGCTGCTCGCACTGCGAGGGGGATGCGGCTCATAAAACATATATATGTATATATAATATATATATATATTCATTATAAAAAAAAAAGAGAGAGGAATAAAACTCGAAATGAAATCAAATGAAATTAGATAGCGTAGAATGCGCAGAGAGATAGCTGGCAGTTAAGTAGCCGAGGCAACAGCTGAAAATTTATAACGACAACTCAACTAGTCTAAATTAAATTAATGGATGCGGCAGCGCAGCTAAGTAGAAAATTTTCAACGTCTTTTCATAGGCTGAAATTCTAGCTAGTTGCTTCCTAGTTTCATGCAAAGATAGAGAAAGAGCGAGAGAGGGGGCTGGGAGGGAATGCACTGTGCGGGGTAGCCACATGAAGCACTGGCTAATTATTCATTCATGACATGTTGAATGCACACCACACAGCCTGGACAGTGGGTTGATGAGGGGCGTGGCGGGGGGTTGACCGGCAGAAGTTACCTCGTGCATGCACACACACACTCTCACACACACTCACACATTACTTACAACAGTTTTTGCCGCACTCGAGTATGTGTGCTAAAGTATCTGACGGATACGCATGCACACATTTGACTGCGAGTAGAAGCCACAGTAGCCGTTGATACTTGGCTGCAGTTGTTGACGCGTCGTCAGGCGGCGTATGCAGCTCACAACCTTCTGGCTTGGGCCAAAAGTCAAGTGCATATTTCTATTGTTCAACAGGGCGTTGTGTGACCGTTTTAATAATAATTAAACATTATTCGCATGGCTATGCAATACTTGATAGTTTGTTAAGCACGAATGTGTTCTTCTTTTGACGATGAGTCAGTGCTTTCTTGCAATGCATCACGAATGCATGTGACTAAATTTTCAATGAATAGTGTGACCGTATTTAAAGTTATAAATTCATTTATACATGCACTTAGGGTATTTCTGCTATTTGCCAGGTCGGAATGTGAGCTTATTATAGTTTCATATCCTGCCAAAGACAATGTGCCCGTACACGTAGAGTTTATGAGGTTTCAGCAGAATCTAGTCCTATTCAGTTACGTGTTAAGTACAAGTTTTAGAAAAGTTTGGCACAACTTAAAACTGACATAAACTTAACTTAACTATGACTTAGAAAGCACATCAAAACCAAGTGTCTAATATACCATATGTTCATATGTTTTATGCGCTGAACATGAGCCAGTACCAGGCAGGATAGATGCGTAGAGAGCTTCACGATTTGGCATTAAGAAGCACCTGTTGTACACACAGTTAAAAGATATTTTATATAATAATTAAACATTAAGATTATAAAGCTAGGAAAATGCATGCTTTATATGGGAATGTAAGAATTAAACTTGTAAAATTTTCTGTCTTTTAAAATTTCGTATTAATAATGACCTAATTGTTGGACAATCTAGTATTGTTTAGCAAAGACTTTTTGAAGATTTGTGTTTAAAATGTGTAAATATTCACTTGATTTCGCGCTAGCAATAAATTCCAATTGTGAATGCCCTGCATAACTTGAGCTTACCCTTAAATATAGTAAATTTTTATTGAATTGCATTTTGCCTGCATTATACGTGAACAGCGTACTAGCCTTTAACCTGTGCACGTTCATCAGCGTCGCAAACAAAGCCTCAAAGCCCTGGCCAGCTTAAAACGGGTTGTGGTGGCTGCCCAGCAGCAAGAAGGAACGACAAACGACGACGAGCTGCTGCTTTTTGCCCGTCCCCTTCCCCCCATTGCCCCTTCACTGCAGCAGACGTCCCCCAGGCACCTGTGTGCCCAATGCCGCCCCTGTCCCCTCTTACGCGCTGCTCGGTGCTTTTGTGGCCCGTTTGGAGCCTGCTAATAGCTTGTGTTGCCGTCGCTACAAATTAACTTTGGCTCCGTGTTGCATTTTCGAGCAGCGACGCGACTGCGCTGCAAATTACACTATTTTTCACTTGGCCGGCGTGTGAAATATGCAAAAAAAAAACCAAGAAAAAGAAAAAAAATCAAGTATGCTTGATCTTGGAAGCGTGCCCGACTGAGAAATACCCTCAAACTTGTGGTAGGGTGTCTTCACCAGGTATTTATAGTCCAACTTTTATCAAAGTCCAAACATTCTAGCTTTCTTCTGGACATCATAGCCTTGTCTTATACTATTTATAGGAAATGTTTTCTTAATTAACTTCGGTGTTTATAGTCCGATCTTTAGTAAGTTTTGACAGCTGAAGTATGGCATCAAATTGTGTGCATATACCAAAGACAAGGTCCTTCCTTTCAAAATAGCTTCCCAGTGTGCAAAAGTGAAGTATTCCTGATCTATATATACCAAACGAGAAGTTAAACATTGAGAAGTTCAAGCCTTGAGAACATATCGAAAACATAATTAACTCGTTCTGTTGCATAAATTGGCACAAAAACAATATACCCTTTTTATGGGGTTTTTATTAATGGGTTCAGTGTATAAAAAGAAAAACGGATGTTGCATGTGACTCGTTTTGGTGTGGCTTTGACTCTGAGAAAAACGCACACACACACACGCATACATGAGCGGGAAACGCGGCCAGGAAATTTTGCAACAGGAAGCCGTTGAGAGAAAACAAAAAAAAAAAAGTAATAAAAACCGAGTCACAGTCGGCATCTCTGGCAAGGATAAGAGCGCTTAAAGTCGCACATTTAGTGACAGTTTGTTGGATTTGCATGGCAACAACGACAACGACAACAACGACAACAACAACAACGACAGCGAGAACGCGACACTGCAACGCTTGCAACGTTGACATGGCAAAGTTGTCATGATTAATGCGTGCCACAAGCTGCAGCTGAAGTGCCAGCAGATTTTCAGAGACACACAACGTACGACTTTTGTGGCGCTATGCTAACGAAAAAACTGGGTCACAAACGCTTGAAAAATTCCAAATTCCACCAAGATAAAGTCCGGCGCTTAGATTTGGTTGCCAAAAACACAGCTGAAGAGCTGCTGCAAGGCATGTTTTTTTGTGGGTAACTTGCAATGGAAGAGCATAATGGTTTTTTATTGCGCTGAATACGATTTGAAAAAAGTCTTGTGGAAAATTACAAAGCTTGACTTTTAGCTTGGCTTTTATGCTAATATGGTGTTTAGCTCTCTTTTGCATAGATAATTTTGCTTTCTGTTGTCTACTTGCTCATGAAACTTATATAAGAGCAAGAACTGATTGGGAATTATAAGTTTTAGATCTTAATGTCGTCCAATTGCTCAAAACCCTTATTTGGCTGCAAGAAATGATTGGGAATCATCAGAAATCGGCTTAGTTTTGCTCATTTACTCATTGTTCTTATTCGACTCTTGATCTGATTAACTTATCTTAATCTCTTTAACTAAGGGAACTGATTGGGAACTTTAAGGTTGAGTTGAGTTAAGTTTGTTTGTGTTAGGTGCGAATATCTGCCTGGTTCAAATTGGTTAAATTTCCCTCATGATAGTTTAACGTTTATTTTGATTGATTTCAAGTCTTAAAACGTTTTAATTATTATTTAGAATTCATTTAGTTCACATTATATAAAAACCAATTGCATTAGAGAATCTCTTTGATATAATTATTACTTTGAGATTGAAATATTTTAATAATGTGTGCAAAACTAAAGGCTATTATATAATATAGAAAGATCTGTTTATGTTGGCTTATTATTTAAGTTGCTGTTTTTAGTTTCTCAAAATTTAAATTTCTTTTTATTCATGCATTTTTTAAAATATTTTATTCCAATTATTTTATGCTGGTCAGCACTTTAGAACCTTGTCTTTAACCAAAAGAATTCTCCGGACAGTCTTATCGCTGCCATCGATTGTCAACTTGCCATTCGATACACACACGCACGCACATTCACACACACACACACACATACTCGCACACACACAACAGACTGCTTTAAAGCGACAGTTGATACTTTTTTAAGGCTATTTTGTTTTGGCTGTTTTAAAGGTTTCGTGCCTCATTACATTAGAGTTCGATGCTGCGATTATCTGCCATGCGGAGTAGATTTAAAAAGCCGGCCTCGCAGATGCAGATACATTTTGTTGTTGTTGTTGCTGCTGTTGGCCATTTGCTGCGTTTAATGAGTTACGTGGCCAACTGCCGTGCCAACTTTTGACATTTGCCAGGCCAGCAAAAAAAGCAAAGAACAGTAAATTAAATGCAGCTCGAAAAAAAGGTGGAATTATTGGCCGGCCCGCCAGTGCGTGTATCGAGACTCGAGGTTTGGGTTTTGGGTGCGAGCTCTGCGCCTGCTCTCGTGTTCTGGTTGGGCTATGGGGCAGCAACAACTGCAACAAAGAGTGGCAGCAATTGCATGCAATTGGCGAGTCGCTGGCCCAACAGCAGCCGGCCTGTAACCCTCAGAGCTCGCCTCCCCCCGCCTCGCCCCGTGCCACACTCTGCTGCCTTATGGCATTTGCCATGTGTGCACAATTTTTATTTTTTTCAATTTTGTGTACTCTTTTTTTTATATTTTTTATTGTTGTTATTTGCTAAAAGGCAGCGCATTAAAATTTAAATTGCATTTCGCCTGACGCGTGTGTTTTTTTTTTTGGTTTTCCATTTTTTTAAATATATTTTTATGCGCTGCATTGCACAAAAAAAAAGAGGAAAAAATTCTTTTTATTAATACAATGCGACGACGCGTCGTCGGGGCAGCTACAAAATGCTAATCAGTTGGCAACTGTGTGAGTGCACATATTTAATTTTATATAGACCCGTGCAGCCGCTGACACCACTTCCCTCCCTTCCTCCCCGCGTCTCCCCCGACCACAGCACAGTTGTCGAGCTACTGTGCGGCAACTGTTGCCGTTTTAATGCCACTCGCTGCGGGCATATCAATTAATGCAAACAGCTCGTAACGCTGTGCTTGCTTGATGAGGCTGCCTTTATAGCGCCGTGTTTGTCAGACCTATGGCAACTAGGCTGAGATATACACTGATATATACTGGCTCTTGGGAAAGTAACTTCCTTTAGTTAGTCAGCTATTGAATAGTCAATATACAAGAACTATTAGGATCGTTACACTATAATCGTAATACTAAACACATTGATGAAGCTGAGCTGCAGCCATAATGCTGCGTCTGTCTCATCTATGATAACTAGGCTGTCTGTAGAAGTATACTGATATCATTTTGAAATAACACTTTGTTTAGTTAGTCAGGTATTAAATATATATGAACTAGTCGGATTGATATACTATAATATATTGGTAAATAGTTTGATAAAGCGTGTTCTCCATATAAACTCTACCTGTCAGGTTATAGCCAAAATTGCTGAAAGAGTCTTTATAAAGACCTGAAAGTCTTAAAAAAACTAACAAATAGTTACACATTTCCCGTACTTCCACTTAAGCTTCCTTTTTGTAGGGTATTCAAGTGTCGCCCAACTGCTGTCGGTTGCATTTTTTCTTGTTTCATTAATCAAAGGCAAAGTTCAATGAACGAAGACTTCACTTCGAATTACTTTGCCGCGCGCTGTTAAAATCTGCCATCTAAATGAAATGAGTTTTTAATTAAAAATGCAATAAGATACGTACGTACGTATATATAAAATTTGTAAATATAATTTTATTACGTGGACCTCCATTTTTTTTTTTGCAGTGCAGCAGGCGTGGCAATTATTACATAAGAAAACAACACGAATGCTATTAAAGCTGTATTTGTATAAATATTTATGTATCTGTGCAGCATGCAGCCGTTAGATGGCTTTGCCTTTGGCTTGCCTTGCTTCTGGGGGAGGTCTCATTGAATTCCATTGTAATATTATTAAGTGTATTTAATGCCCGAGGGCCCATCAAAACAAACCGGCAACAATCAGCTGCCCGAGACGAAGGCAAACGCTTGTTTATTGCTATAATTCTGCCAAAGGGCTACAAAATGGGCTTATTTCGAATTCAGCAAACAGGCAACTAAATGAACAAAACCAGCAAATAGTTAACTCTTTCTCTCTGCAGAGAGCCCAAAGATAGCACATTTTGAGACTTGTACCAAAAATATTTGTTTTGCCAAAGAACATCTTAAGCTGCTCTAAGTGCTGGTCAAATACAGCTGAATGCGAGAATATTTCATGTTGTTTATAGTTAGATCATAGTTTGTGTTTATGCAGGCTATATATATAGTTTCCTGTGTTGAACTGTTAAAGTTGCAGTCGCTGTTTCGAATTGGTTTATATAACATAGTCTTAATAATCTTTCTTTCGTTTCTCTCTTAGAGTATTCTTTTACCTAATCTCTTGCGTTTCTTCATCCCTATTCTTCTCCATTTCGTTGCCTTTTTATTTTCTCATATCGTATTGCTCCCCCTTTCTCCTTCTCTTATTCATCTGTTGCCTACTCTCTCTTATCGTGCATTGATTTTTGCATTTTGCTTTCGTCGAAATTCTTAAACGTTTTACTCAGAGCCCAGCCTTGCTACAAATGAGTACTTAACATTATTGATTCAATATGATTGTAACAATAGATAATTCTCTTACAATAAGACCTATATTCATTTGTATTGATTTATTCAGAATGCTTTACGTAAGGGAGACTGATTGAGTAAAGGCCCTTCTTAGCTTCTCAATTGTATCTTATTAATCGAATTTAAATATTTATGCCAGTTATTACACAAATTGAATTTGCATTGTGCCGCTTGTAAAGGCAACTCCTGCCATGGAATTAATTGTAAATTAGCTTGCAATCTGACAAGCGACTGCTCAAACTGCTTGGAACTTAACAAAATAGATATCAATATCAATATCAATAGCAATTCCAATATTATGTGTGCTCCTTAAGGCCATTTAGATTGTCGATGAGATGCTTGCAATTATTCCTGTGTCCACTGTTTACTTTTCGACTTTCCACTTAACAGCTCAATGCACTTGCTGGCCACCAGCTCCATCTCTCCCAACTAGCCCCACTTTGCTGTCCAGCTCGTATCCATTGTACGCTTAGGCGTCTGAGTTGCCCCCCTCCGCCCATCGCCAACTCATTGTCCCGCAGTTGCCAGCGGGCATTCGGCGTAGACAAACATAAAAACTCCCTTCATTGTTTATCTTACAAATACAACAATTCGTGAAATAACATTCGTTGCATGTCCCAATCAAGCAGCATACACGTTGTTTATTTTGATTTGTATCGCCACCCCATACACACAACCACACACACACACACACATGCCCTTTCCCCCGCCCCCTCTCGGCTCCATTTCTGCTTTAACTAAAACTCCTCATACCACATTACACTTATCAACCGGGAGGGGGCCCACATACGGCGTGGTTCATAATTTTGTTTATTTAATTTTTATGTCATGTGCCGTTCGTCGTCGTCGCACGTCAACGGCGTGTGGGTTTCTTCGCTTGGCGATGAGATAGGGGGGAGAGGCTCCCCTTTCACTCCCATCTGCACATGGACACCAAGTCTCTAGCCACATCATAAGCAGCAGCAGCATCAGCATCAGCATCATCCACACACAAGCATCTTCTGTGCTTTGCTCCTGGCATCAAGTTGTCATGCTTCAGTTGTTTGATTGCCTCTGCTCTGCTCGCTTGCATTGGCCCCAGGCGGCGGCTCACCTCGTTGTGCGTCGCCCCGCAGTGCCCCTGTTTCCCGCTTTAGCTCCGTCTGCCAGCTGCCCCGCTTCATCAGCTGCTTAGATTATATGCCGCGTATTCCCCAGCCAAATGCTGCTTGTTATATCCACAAATATACGCGTACACACACACACACACAAGCTCACAAATGCGACGATAGACAATTTTATTTTCATTTTCCATTTGTTAGTTTTTTATATACCCTTTAAAAAGATATTAAACTGGGAGTAGAAAGTGTGCTTATAGTAAAAATACTTTTTCTGCAGAACCTCTCTATCTCAATACCTCTTCCTCTCTCTCTCTCTCTCTGTCTCGTTTATATACCTTTCTCTCTCTCCTGATATATCTCTTTATATCTGTTTCTCTCTGTCTCTCTATAAGCACGGTTTCAATATATTCAGGTCCTTATCGGCTTTATATGGACCAAATTTTAATTTTCCTATAGCTTCTAAGGTTTTTAACAACCCAGACAGACATTTTATATGCTCAAGCGCCATCTGATATATATCGAAATATTTCCCACAAATATGTCTCCTTGTGTCAATATTGGATATATAAGTAGATAGGCAGATTCTTTGACTAACATATGTATATTTAACCCCGATTTTCCATCAAGAAGGTATAAATTAGGCAGTATTTAATGAAAGTAAAATTTGTTCTAAAGGAGGTATAAATATATAGAAGTTTTTAAGGAAACTAAATTTTTATAGGAAACTGAATTCTAGATTGTGGAGCGAACTACTTTTTTCTTAAATGACAGGGCATCTACTAGTCGAGCATATGTTGTTTTGTTTTTTAGATTTTTATTCTTGGCTATACTAGCTTATTTTCTTTTTTTGCTTTTCTAATTTTAAAATCGTCTTCGAAATGTTGTCTGGGCCGAGCGACGCTTCGACTTTGCCTTTGGCTTTGGCTCGGGCTCGGGACGAAAATGTTGTTTACGGAAGTTTGTTTTATGTGCCTTTCCCTGTCGTTGTTGTTGTTGTTGTTGTTGTTGTTGTTGTTGTCATCCTCGAGTGCATTGCCATGTAGTCATCATTGTCGTCATCGTCAACATCGTCATTATCGTTATGGTCATCATCATCATCATCTTCCTTCTTGTCGTCGTCTACGTTCTTGTATCTGTATCTTTGTATCTTTTTGCAGTTTTCAAGTCAACTTGTTGTGCAAGTCAATGTCGAGCCAACTCTGTTGACTGCGGCAAACTTTAATTTAAAATCTATTAGACAGACTGAAAGTTGTCGTTGTTGTTGCTGTTCCTGTTGCTGCATCGTTTGTTATTAATTGATTTCCTTATTAAGTTGAGCAGCGCCGTTGCAAAGTGCACTGAGGCAGCTTTGACGCAGTTTGTCTAATTAGAATGTAATTATAATTAGTCGAGTAAAGTTTGCTTGCTCTTGGCTTCGCCTCAAATATTTTACCAAAAAATAGAAGAAAAGAAAAGAAAACTGTTGCCATTGCGAAAAGCTCTTTGGATTTCCCTCAGTAGCTACATTCTAGAGCTCGAACTCTATGCCTCAGCCAGATAGCTAAATCAGCGTCTGGTTTGGTCAATCTGTTGGCTAGTCTGCGGTTTTCGGCTTGGCTTTCAGCTCTTTGATTTTAGCCGGCGTTTGCACAAAGTGAATCGGAAATGGGCGCTGGCTGAGTTAAACACTTGGCCACTGAGAGAGTTGCATAATGATTAGAAATGCGATAAGTGCAGTGTCGACTGAAGTGTATTGACTGCAAGGCAACAGCATCATCATCATCAGACCATATAGAGTATATACACAGTGTAGAGTGTTTGGAAGCGTGTGAGTCTGTGTCTGTGTGTTTGACAGAGACCGCCACAGATCAAAGCATTAAAGCAATCGACAAGCCGAAGAAAAATACTTGTGTGTTAAGCAACTTCTAGGTGATAAGTAGATATGCTTGAAGTTGTAGAACTGTGCGCGCTTTTAGCTAAAGCATCTCCGTTTCGAATCATATTATAATACTGAAACAGAAATTGAACTTTGAGTTTGAACGGGTTTGATTAGCTTAGCAAAGTTACGCTTATATCGTTATCAACATTATGCCGTTATGTGCGGCTTATCAGCCAAAGTATTTTGTAGCAGGAAAAGCCGCAGAGTGAAATAATTATACAACACGAAGAGTAACTTTTATTCTATTTGAAATTCCCCGTGGCAAACGAAGCGTGCCAACAGCCAACTTACAACTTTGGTGCACATTCTCGCACATTTTATAGTCCTGCTCCATGGGCCCAAAGTCAGCTCTCCATCCTCTACCCTCCCCTCCCCTCCCCTCCCATCCCCAACATCCCTGATTGTCTGACAAGCTGCCCATTGCCGACAATTTTGCAATTTTCACAAAACAATTTCCATTACTGCAACTTTTTAATGCCCCCACAACGCTTTGGCCCTCCCCCCGTGTGCGTCTCATGTGTTGCCACTCAATAAAAATATGCTTTATGAATTAATGAAAAGAAAATGTTTATGCCAACAACAACAACAACAACAACAACAACAACAACTTCCACCACGACAACAGCAGTTAAAGCCGCCGCGGGAGGAGTGGACGTGGTTCGCGATAAGCATCTTGCCAGGGCAACTCCCTCTGTGTGCGTGCTTGTATGTGTGTGCGTGTGTGTGTGTGTGTGCGTGTGTGCCCAGTGTTTAATTTTACAGCTGTGCTCGTTACAACCTCCCCACTCCCTTTTGCCCATTTTCCTTACCCTCTTCAGCTGTTGCTCTTTGCCGTCCAGACAGGTTTTCCTTTCAGCTTTTGGTGGTCAAAAAGCGACGAAAACTCTGAAAAATTAAGTAAAAACTGTCGAAAAAAATTTCTGAAAAAAGTTGATTTAAAATTATAAATTCCCAAGGTTTTTTTTTTAATTATTTTAATACGAAATAAAATTTGTTTTGTTTTGCATTTAGGTAAAATGTTTTGCATTTAGGCTCAAACTTAAGTTGGTTTTTAAACAGAAGCTTTTTAGACTTTTAAGTGTTTTTAGGTTGAAGATAGAGTTTGGTTTGGAAGAGGAAGGAAGGTTTTCTTAAAAGTTAATATACAATTCAGTTGAAGAGGAAGTTCTGTTTGGAGAAGTACACTAGAAACTTAGAAACTTGGCTGCAGATATAGTAAGATCTATTTGTTTAAGTTATCTAGGTATGGAGCTGATAGCCACGAATGTCTTTCACTTTTCAACTAATCATCAGCATCATCTTCAGCATCATCATCGTCTTTAGCATCATCTTCATCATTGCTCTCATCATCGAACGTCTTTGTTGCCTCTGTAATTAATGCATGACAAGCGATATCATCATGAATATGCCCCGTCTGCATACTGTAAGCATAGTTATATATATGCATGCAGATAGCCATCCATATTGATGGTCAGGGCGTACTCCAGTTTTGCTGGAGCCATTTGTTGGCCCCAGCAACAAAACAGATGACTTGAAAACGGAAATTGATTTCTGGCATGCGCATTTTGCAATCTGCAAAAGCGGAAATGATTGCATCACCTAATGCAACCACGTGCCGCAAGAGCAGAGAAGGGAAAAGCGACAGAGAGAAGACGAGAGTGATAAAGAGAGGGAGAGACAAACGCACTGGGCAGTCTAGCTAGTTGTTAGGGTATACGAAGGGGGAAGGGGTGGTGCGGGCTGCAGCTGTGCAGCCGTGCTGCATGCAAATTGCGTCAAATTGCATATTTCCGGTGGTCGACGGGGCAGCGCGTAAATATTTTATGCTTCATTTTGTCTTGGCCTAGGCAAGTGAATTATGGCTAATTACAAAAAACAAGAATGCGGCAACAACAACAACAACAACAACAACAACAATGACAGAAAATAAAAACTTGGCTAACAACTAAACGCAACGAGGCGAAGCACACACAAAACATTTACGTCCACATCGACTGTCGACTTGGACGCGTCCTCGTCCCTGGCCCGGACAATTCATCCCCCTAGGGCGCTGCAATGCGGTCGACGGTCGTCGGTCGTCGGTCGTCTACTTGGCCACACTTCTAGGGTTACAAGTCGAAATTCGTTTGGCTTTGCCGCATGCCGCTCTTAATTTATACCTTGCCCCACCACCATCATCACCACCAGTTCGCATTGTTGTTGTACGTTGTGGTCGCTCTTGGGTTTTCCCTTTCAAGTTGGCTACTCCCCAATCGTATAGAGCGCAGCGCGTTTGATTTAGTGCACGGTTCTTGTAATTTAGATTTGTGGTCGCCTAGCTGGCAAGAAGAGGCAGAAGAAGCAGCAGCACACCAAAGTCGTAACATAAAACGCGTATAACCAATTTAGTTTTTCCCCCAGCCCAGCTTACTCTTATCTTTACTTGGGCTAGCTGGAATTATTATTTTTAATTTCCTTCACAGCTTGTGCCCACTGATAAGAACTTGCAACAGATCTTGAGCCGGATATAAAATAACCCGCCCGCTGCTTAAGCCTAATGTGTTCTTTTATGCCTGCAAATTGCAGGTTAAAGCTGAGATTCGCAATTTTCAAGATACTTACGCCTTGATATTGTTGCTCGTTGAAACTGAGAAGTTTGTTAAGTTCTTGTCAGTTTCAGGCAAGGGAAAATTTAATCAGAATATTCTATTTTGCTTAAATGTTTAAGGGAACAAGGAAAGATATTTGAGAATTGTTTAGAGAATTAACTTGAAGTATAAATGTTGTTTATGTTTGCTAAGAAAGTAGTTAACGCTATGTTAACCTTGACTTGTCAATGTGACAATGACATGGGACGGCCCGAAAGAGTGGTTGCTGGTTCGAATCTTTGTTTGTTTGTCCCTTTCAAAGTCTAGTGTGTTTCAAGAAGTTTTTGTATGTATTTATTTATTTGCATCAAGAGAACTAACAACTATTTAATTAATTTACTTAGCTAAGTGTAAAAGGGAATAATCGGAGTATTTTCATTTAATACATTTAAGTTAGGGAATATCCCTAATCTTAACAATAATATAAATTGTGCTTGATGTTGGCAGCTCTGAAGCCACGCAAATTAAAGATAACTGACTATAAAGGTAGATATAATCAACGGACGAACAATATGATACCCTTTACAAATATTTGATTTGTCGTTAATCTTCTCACTCACCGTAACCAGAAATCGAACCGAAGCCGGCAACTTAACGTCAATTTGCGTTGGGTCCATTGTTAAACTTTGGCAAATGAGCTGACTTAGCGTTAAAATCACAAACTTTTCGCATAGCTCAGTTATTCATTGGACCCCACAATAGCCTACCCCGCCTCCCGATACCTTTGACAAACACAGCCAAAGTGGAGTGTCCACTCGGTTGGCATTCGCTGTAAGTCCTTCAACACTTCCTGCGCCCAGCCCAACGACAAGTTGGCCCAACTGTCGTTCGGTTCGTTCAACTGGCGGTACTCAAGTCAAACAACAGAAACATTTCACTCACAAAAGGGCCTCCAATTAGTCATCAGTCACAATAGACCAAGGGAAATACTTATATACATATACATATATATCTGTATATAAGGTGTATAGCTGTAGAGTAAGGCGATACAAGCGTCTTGCTAATTTCTTGAGCAAATACAAACTTCCTTTAGCTAATCTACATAATTATCTCATGCCATACACTAACCCCCCTTTCTCTCTGTTTCTCTCTTTATCTTTGCAGGTAAGTTGCAGCCATGTCCAAACAATGGGGCATATTTCAGCCTGAATGCGTTAATGTGCTCTAATTTGCCAAGCCAAGAAGATGCAGTTGCCGTTCGCCGTTGCCATTGCCATTGCCATTGCCATTGCAGTAGATGCAGGCTAACGAGGCTACTGTTCGGCTCTGGGTACAGGTTTTCCTTGGGTATTCATTGGGCCCCTGTCTCAATATCAACAGGTAACACACCGAAATGAAACCACACTATTTGCATTTCCCATTATGGGCGAGCATTTGCGAATAATGCACTCTGCCAGCGACCGGGACCTCGCCTTTTGTGCCAGCCCGAGCTGTTAATGACCAAGGGCCAGCGGAAAGCGTGTGAATTGTTTCAGATATAGGGGTTGGGTTTCCCGGACAGCGACTGCGACTGCGACGGGGCCTGATAGCGCAGCTCTTGCCCTGCGGCTCACTTTAATTAAGTTCGCAAGGAAGCGAACTGATGGACTACCTTAATTAAGTTATTTGCATCTTGACAGTTTGATGACAAACAGGTGGACATTTCAGTGTATGTGTATGTAGTGCGAGGCGGGAATGTGTTGCATTTAAATACAATATGTGAAGGGTAAGGGATACCCAATCGATTAAGCATTTAACATGCTTTAAGCTATTTACATTGAAAAAGTTATAGTTTAAGGAATATGGAATATAGGGAATAAGAAATGCGTTGAGAGCTTTAGGAACTGCAAAGTCTCCCAGCTTAAAGAGAATATAATCCGTATGATAAGGCTTGAAAGACATATGAAATTAAAGTTTTGTAGGATTCAGCCATAGGACTATGTTAGTTGCCATAGGTGAAAGATTTCTCAGCTCCCCTTTATTAGGGAAGCCGAACTGCAACAGAATTCACTTTAATGAACACGAAATATTGTTTTGTATTCATGTGCGGGCTCCAATCTTTTACATTCACATACATACATATTTTTTATGCGATTGTTGCGTTTGGTTGCCAAAGATCATTGCGAAATAGCCTATAAACTCGAGCACTCTGTTAAGTACAGGTCAAAATAATTAGTACTCAAAAGAATATTCAGAGTTTCTTAGATAACAAAGCTAAAGATAAGCTTTTCTCAAATTCATTTTTATATTCAACAAATAGCAAAGAAGCTAAGCAAACGGTTCTAAGGATCTCTCCCTAAGATCTCTGCTTAAACAACACAACAACAAGAATATTTAATAATTTACAAATGAAAAAGGCAATGCGTTGATTTGTGATAAGCTTAAAAATCTCAATTGGATAAATTGTTGCTTACTGGCAAAAATAACCTTTGCCATAGATAATTCCTTTGCATACTCAGTACTCAATAGTCTTGCACTCAAGTTCCTATCAATTAACTTATTTACCATTTATTTCCACTTCTTAATTTTCTTGGCTCTCATGAATGAATTTGATGACGCTTTGCCACTATTTAGCCCAAGCTCCATAATTCCATAGCTTTTTAATCGGACTATGAATTCTTGTCGGTTCACTTGACTTGTTTGTTAGTTGGCAGCACAATTTGCCAAAAATCAACAAGCTGGCGAAGAGTGTCGGAAGCACACACAACACACACACCGCACACACATGCTTCAACTAACTAGGATCAGCTGACAATATGCTCAGGCTTAACTAAGAGCAACTCAAAGTTCTAAGCGGCTTGCACTTGGCTTTCAAATTGCTGCAATAACAACTGCCTGTCGACTGCAACACGCATAATCAACACTTCATCCTTAGGGTATTGGCCTGGTCACTGGCCACTGGCCACTCTTGGCCAGTCGGCTCTGCTTTATGGCCAACACACCTAAAGCAACTGCAACAGCAAAAACTGCTACTTGCGGCACGCCGAATATTAAATGCACTTGCAGAGAACTAAATCGGAAATTATTTACTACGAAAGCCTTATACAGCGATTGTTTCTGTAGGAGCTCCTATAATTAGGGGGCAAAGTAAACACAAACACGATCATATATAATATAGATTTACAATCGATCGTTCATATGGCAGCTATTTGATATAGCAGTCCGATGCTGATAAGATTTAGTTCTTATAGTAGAACTCGTAAATGTCAAGTATGATTGGGTTATCTTGTAATGTGCCAGATTTATGATATAGTGATCCGATTTAGTTAGAAAGACGAACCCATGCAAAGTTTCATGATAAAAACTTTAAGACTAAGAGATTAGTTTGTATACAAACAGGGGGATACACAGAAGGACAAATGTATTACTGAACGTGAACATATATTTTATATACATATACTTTATGGCTTCGTAGCTGGATCCTTCTCTCAGAATAATAACACTCCCGGTAAGGGTATTAAAAGGCCAAAACATGAAAGCGCACACAACATTGTCTATGTCCATTTAGAGTAGAGCTAATAAAGGGACAGTGGGTTGAGGGGAGGACAGTGGTATGTGTGTAAGGGGAGCAGCACGGTAGTTGCAGTTACAATTGGCCTCATGTGTGTGTGTGTGTGTGGAGGTCAATGACAAGCCGAAGCCCAAGTCCAAGCCCAAGCCCAAGTGCAGGTTCCACAGCCAAGCCTAAGACTTGCGAGCCAACGAAGCATGCATACTAAGCAGCAGAGGGGTGATTGGGAGGGGGTGGGAGGTGGTCAAGGGGGGCTACAACGGCAGCAATGTGTGACCACTGGCCAGACTCGAGCCGGGTAACCGCCCACTCCGCCTCCCTGCTCCGCCCCGCGCCGCTCTGTCCCGTCCTGTCTGAATGCATTCGTGCGTGTGCCAATGACGACGCTGCCCAGTTAACAACACGATTTGTTATTCTTGCTGTAGCCAGTGGCGTAGGGAGGCTGTAGAAGGGGATGGGGGGGCCAAGAGTGTGTGTTTGTGTGTAGTGTTGCAGTTCCAGAATTGAACCTTAAGCCTAGCAACCTGCTGGCTTTGCTGAATTTATTAGCAGCCAGTTGCCAGCCAGTGCAGCGCTACCAGGCACACAGACAGACAGACAGACAGAGAGACAGACAGACGGACACGGGAACAGACCCACGGGCAGAGGACTGGCGGAGGAGGGGGTGGATGTAGAGGCTTTAGACAGAGGCACTAACCAAAAGCGAGCTGCGTTCCGTGCCGTGCGCCGCATGATGCACCGCATTCCAGCGCAATCGATGAGTAAATAATGACCAACGCAACGCAGCCAAACTGGGGCGTAGGCCAAGACCAGGGACGTCGTCGGGTTGAGAGGCTGAGAGAGGGCAGGGGGGCTGAGCTATCGGGGGAGAGTGCAATGTAGACACGACCGTAGCTGGCGTGCGGGTTGTTGTCGTCGTTGTTGTAATCACACTCAGCATGCATTTCAACATGCTGGCTGCAGGCTCTCTCAACCCCCTTCCCCACCCCTCTATCTACGCTTGCCATGGCACTGGTTGCCCTTGTCACAGCGCCACATTTTGTGGTTGCTTGTTGTGCATGTGTGCTTGTGTGTGTGTGTGTGTTTGTGTGGCTCCGGCGCTGGCATATTAACGCCTATTGTTGTGGGGGCCAACGCCCCATTATAATTTGAGTTAATTACGTATTTTAGCTATATAAATATTTCATTTATCATTAATGCATGCAGTCAGCTCCCGGACACACTCACACCACACACACACAGTGAAATTTGGTGCCATTCACAGGCCACCGCAAAATGCAAACAAAATTTGTTGCCCCGATATGCCCGACGAACTCTGAACCTCGACCAGTCGCTCGGTGTGGCCAGCGCGCGTAATTGAATATGAATTTATAATGCGACCAGATTCATGGAATTGTGTGCGGCTGTGTGTGTGTGCGTGTGCTTAGACTAAATACTAGTTGTGTGTGGGGGGCGCTCGGGCTGAACGCTTTGTGCAAACACTTAACAATCGAATTATATGCCTGCTGTTATGTGTGTGGAGCCTAAGCAACCTTTGCGTGGCCTGCCCGGGGGTATCGACGGCGCCAGTTGGGCGTGAGAAACGCCTCACAGGAGCTAAGCAATTGGAGGACTAGAGAAATTGTGGTCGAACAGCATAAACAAGTCACCAGCCATTACTATGGGGCTTAAGCCAAAGCAAACTTGATATCCCCCTATCCGCCACGTCAAATAAATGAAGCGAAATGTTTTTAATGGGCTTTACGCGTTGGTCGTTGGTCGATGGGAAGCTGCCCTCGATATGGATTTGGCTAACGAAATCAATGAGCAGCAAATCGCAAGCAAGAGACAATTGAATGCCCGCCTAAGCTGATGAGAAAATGAGTGAGATGGTCAAGAGAATGAGAGAGAGGGAGAGAAAAAGATGGAGAGGGGGGAGGAAGAGAAAATATATTTAAGATAGAGAAGTGGGCTGGACTTAAATGCATTATCTTTAGCAGAGTTAAGAATGGGTTCGTTTTGGGGGTAGAAAACGAACATATAAAGAGCTCAACGAAATTCAAAGATTAAATATATTTTATATTATAAATTCATATATATTGTCAGTCAATCTATATAGAATTTTTTCCATTTACACGGCTTTACATTGCTGCTTTTGGACCGATCGCTCTTATGGCAGCTATTTGATATAGAGGTCCGATCTGTTTCAGGTCCATGTACTGCATGCAACAGAGAGACGGACCTATGCAAATTATCAAGATGATAGGGACTAGAAGAGGGACTAGATTGCATAGAAACATACAAACGGACATGACTGTAGCGACTCGGCTGTTGATGCTGATCTAGAATAGATACACTTAACGGGGTCGGAAATGTCTCCTTTTATGTGTCACACTTTTTAAGTCTAAATTATACTACCTTCTACAAGGGTATAAAAATGCAGGAGAATGAATTAAGTTAGTTACAAATCTAAAGATTTATATTTTGAGTAAACATTATTTTCTGCTTATCAAAATGTTACTAGCAAGTACTTCCCATGCTTTGTTTGAATATCTAAAATAGAATCCTTTCCGAGCATGTTATTTATGAGGAATAAGAGTCATAAAGTCTAAGCCAAACATTTTAATAACACGTCCTTTGCTGAAATTATTTTCCGTATTATTATTCCGTCTGATTTGTGCCTGCAACGTGCAACTTCCTAGACTTAATTTGGTTTTCCTTGAAAGCCATAGACTCTTACTAAGTGTCTCCTAATAATAGTTTGCAATATTTATGATGACTGTTGCAAAAGCATTTAAACTTAATATTTTTGTTTGGGCGAAAGGAATTATCAATAGATTTAACTAATATTCTGTTTTAGCAAGTACCACAAAAGTTGTTATTAAAATAGAATTAAATTGCTGGCTAATAACATAGAATTTTAGAAATTTATAACGTGCCTTCGCCCCATCTTTGGATATGGTATCAAAACTTCGACGGCCCTACCCAAACCAACTTCATTTCTAAACAATTAACCTCTGATACACAGTACTTTCTGCTATGTTATGGGGGAAAAACAACCCCATACCCAAAAGGAAAACTGCCCAGTCACAAGGCTAACCCACACTTCCACTAACTTCTGCCCCTTCGAGCCTCTGCCGTGGTCCCACACAGAAGTTGTGCCTCCAGTGCAACTGGGCTCTCAACTTGTTTTTGGTGCTGGCGACTTGTCTAGACTCTGCAACTCCGAGGCGGTCTCCTACAGTGTGGGGCAAAGTTTAACTTATGCCTTGGTTCATTATGTAATTATTAGTTTGTGCATTGAACCGTTACACATTTGCTGACTATATATATATATATGGAGTATATATGCCTGAATATGTGAATTATTTAGTAGTCATGCTACGAGCTGCCACAGTTTGTATTGCTTGTGGTTAGGCTGGAAATTAGAAATTCCAGTTGGCAGGCAACTGCAGCCAGAACATGAGCTGCAAATTATAAATTGTCAAATATATTCAATTGGAATCTCGATTTGACTTCCCAGCATTAAATTTGATTTGAACCAAATCTAATTCAATTACATTTTCATATAGTTAAGTCGAGCGTTAACCCAAGTGTCACACACATGTGACCCCCCACACACACACACACTCTGCCAGAGCTGATAACGGATTTGTGGTTCGTGATTAGTAGTACGTGATTAGCGACTCGTGATTCCTGATAACAGGTGAACAATGCTCGTCCATTGTTCGGGCTGCTTATCAGACTGTCCACGTTAGCGATGATTAATTCGGACAGCCAACTGTCAACTTATGTTCATGTGTATTCTCGGTCTTCGTTTTTGGCTTCCCTTGGGTATTTGTTTACTGTATACTCATTGCAAATGACGATAAGATGGCTTTGTGCATATGTATGCAACAGGCAGAAGGAGGCTTTTCCAAATCCCTTAATTATATATATCCTTGAACTACTTGTTACTACTACTTGAACTTAATCAAGAATGCATTTGTATATTTGCATAGAAGGATAGAAGGAAGATAATGTTTTTTTACTGGAAATTCCGTGCTGGGTACAGGATATCTCCTAGCCGTGCACTTCACACTGGAACATTCTTATTCGTTTTCCGCTAAGCCAGAACTTAAAGTATTCTACACTGACATAAATATTTGATGTAATTTTAATACTTATTTTCTCGCACTCTACTCCGTTTACTTTTTTTTTTTTTAACTTTGCGCATTATTGATGGAAATTCGATAAGCCTGTTTGACTGGGCGATAACAGCTAGCTGACAATTGTTTGCTTGCATCTCCGAGGGGAATTGGATGGGCTCAGGCAGCAGTTGGTCTAGTGTTTGTATGAGTATTGGGGGCATACGAACAAAGCTCTGGGGGTGGCTTTAAAAGCCATTAACGTTAACCAAAAGCACGAAGTCTAAGAACATGGCAAACAAAATATAACTGGAATAACGAGGGGGCTCAAAGTGATATCTACCACAGTAGATATTGTTAATATCCATTTACTTAGTATAGTAAATAAATGGTTGTACTCTTAGAGCAGGTTTCGCAAAGTACGTTTTATCTGTTCGAGGAAATGTTATATTAATATGGATATTATTATAATTATATTTTATGAGCTCCATATAGATACTATTGGATGTAGATAGTTAGATAAGTTTTTTTCACCAGCCTCTGAGTTATCTTCAAAGTATTTTCAAAGAAAATTCCCATGAATATGTCAATTTTATTTTCATTTCTTTTGAAACTTCTTCACGTCAACTCTTTACTTTTTGTTCATATATAAAGCTGTGCTGGTTAGATAGCAGAAATTTGTGATCCAAATACTTAAGCTCGTCCATAGTCCAAGGGGTAGGTGGGAGGCGGGTGTAGGGTCTTTCTACCTGATAACATAATAACATTTTTGCACTTTGAGGCAAGCGAGCTGCTAAAAATGCTTGCTTCATTGCGTCCGTTGATGTTCGTTGAAGCATGAAAGCGCTTTTTGCACTTGCAACAGGCGCTGCCACACACACACACACACACAGCTCTTTAACCTTATGCGCTAGCTGCCACAATTCCCTAACAGCCCCCTTACCACTCAGGAGACGCCTCTGACCATAGCGGCACGTTGACATTAGCCTTACAAGCTCGTGAGCTGCTGTCATAAACTTTTATTATCATTACACTTACGTTTCATTCACCGCGCCACCCGCCACGCCCCGGCCCGCTACACTCCGGCTGTCATATTTGTTTTATTGACTACGCCACATTAGCTGGGCCCAGAGACTGAGAGAGAGGGGGCGGGCGGGCTTATACACTGGATGTCATGCTCTGTAAACTGCAGTCAATGTCCTCTTTTGTTTTCAAACACTGTCTCCAGGCCAGACTAGACCCGGTCAGCGCAGCGTCAAGGGACGATGGGCGAGGGGCGTTGCTTTACACAAATGCACTTCTAACATTTGTCAGCGCAAAGTGTTGCAGTCCCTGATAAGATAGGCGCTTGGCTGATAACGCCGCCGCCTCATGTAGGCATTTCCTGGCACGTCGCACGACGCGTCGTGACATTTGATAAGCACTCGAACGGTCGTTTACCATTGCTGAGATTAGAGCCAGTTGGCAAAAGGCCCACTTTGCCACTTGAACTCGCATTGTAGATATGTATGTGCTTAACACCCTCCAAAGGCCAGCATGCCGTCCGCCCCTCATTTTGCTCTCTGTCACTTAACAGGGTATCATATGTTTGATAGTTGCGCCGTATTCGGGCCAATTCGGGCGGCTTTCATTTGACTTCAAAGCGGCACTTGATGTGCCTCCCTCTTTTTTGGGGCATCCTTTCTTCTTCTTCTTGTTCATGTTCTTCTTCTTAATCGACACCTTCCCGACACACACTTGTATTTCAAAGTGCACCTCGTAGTGAGGCAAAGAAAAAAACACATGTGCTTAAAAGCGAGAGTAAAAGTATTCAAGTTGAGACTGACTGGTCGATACCCTGTGCTGAAACCTTTGTAGGATCGCACAATATGAATATATGTTTAGTTTTTATTTGAATTTATCTTCGTTTATATTGTTGATGACGTACTATTTGATTTAGCTGTTTGTAAAGTAGAAAAAAAATCAATACCAGAAAAATTTAGTTTTATTTATCCAAGCGAACATTCTGTTAAGGAAAGGTTAAATATTATCAGTTCTCGATAAAGAAACAACTAGGATATTGATCGATAATGTGAAATTAAATTAATAAGCATCCCGAACTTTTTATTATATGACCTCAAATTGGTTTTATAAGCTAACCTTGTTGGGCTGATCAAGGATACGGTGTCCGGGACATCTCCTGCTGCCTGGCACAAACATTCACGCAGATTCAGTATGCCCGCCCTCTTTTAATTGGTGCAGGGTATACACAAAAATGCCTACGAGCAACTGGCACAATTCAAATGAGAACTTCGGATGCACGCTTGACGTTCGACTTTGACGCAGTGTCTAAACTAAACCTGCCAGTCTCTGCTTTTGATTTCTTTCTCTCTTACTTGCTTTCTCCATATCTTTCTTTTTTTTGTCTCCTTGGTACTTTCTGCGGCCTTTTTGTATGTGTGTGTGTGTTTGGCATTGTTATAAGTAAGCCGTGAGCTCTGCGGAGCTGGGGTTAAAGGATGGGTAAGCATAGGGTGCGATGACAGCTAAGTGTGGGGTTGGGGTTGGGTTGTGCTTCCGTCTAGGGGTGGGGTGTGCGCGTGTGTGTGGCACACGTATACCATCTGTATGCCTGAGAATACGAGCTCATCTACATGAAGATATATAAGTAGATGTGTATTTTGTGAGTGCATATCCTTTGGCTTATCCCTGCTGAGGAGCGTGTGCTTTGCGCCAGCTTGTCGTTTGCCTTCGGGTTATACATTTTACTCGTTCATATTACACAAAAACAGAAGCACTTTGCAACGGATTAGGTTTTAGGTATGTCTGATATGCGATGTGGGGAATGTCGGAATGAAGCGGATAGAATAGGCCCCGTGTCCGTTGTGTGATGCCTGCTTTGTGGGGTTAGTGGATTAATAAATGAAACGAGCTTTTTTTGCTTCACATGTATATCTCTTTTAACATGATTGTTGAAAACAAGATGCCAGATGAACAGATGCCTAGCACTGGAAATTGCCGAACAACAGGTTGTGTAGCAATTAAAAAACTTAAAGCCTTAAATATCACTTACTCGAGACTTCTCAAAAGCATTTAAGCAGCTTACATATTGGAATTGGTTACAGAGATTAAAGCATTAAACGCGTCTTAAAGCTGTCAAAGCCTTGGCCTGAAGTGCATATAAAGTTAACTGCTGAATGCAAAAGATCTTGAGTTTTTAAGCTTAAGGAAGCTAAGCTTGGAGCTTTAGAGCTTTGTTAAGCTCACGAAGAAGATCTTAAGCACGCGCTTTATCAAACGAAGCTTTGAAGTCAAAATAAGTTAAATAATACTCAAAATCCTGTCTTTGAGCGTCTTTTGACTAATCCTCAAAAGTTTTTCTTTGAGTAGCATTTGGATGGCCATAAGATTTATGATCAATCGGAAAGAAAAGTTCCCTTTTTTTAAATAAAAGTTTGCTCTGATTTCGCCGTTTTCTCATTGATGCCTTTTTTTGAGAAAGAATTTTTGGTTCGATACATATTTTAGAGAATAATCTTCATTCATAAAATAAAGGCTTCTACAAATATTAGTCAATTTATTTGAATCCAATTTAAATAACCAAACTCTTAATTATGGCAAAAAGAAAACGAACTAATTTTCTAAACATTTATTTGTTATCCTTAACCAAGATTTAAGTCTTAAACAGCTTCATTGCTTTTAGCCTCTTTAATATCTTTAATATCCAAATGGGTTTTTATTTTACTTGTTTTCCTTGACTGTACAGTTGCCACAGTCCCAACTATTCGCGGGACTCGTTAAGAGGCTTTTGCGATGACTTTAAACTCTAAAAAGGCAGCAGCCAATGTGCAAAAACCAATTGAAGCCCCTCAATCAACAAGCTCCCAGTGGCAGCTCCGTGGCTCCAGAGCTCTGGAGCTCTCTGTCTCTGCCTCTGCCTCTCCGTCTCTCTCTAAACCTCTCAGGCTGCAGTCAACTTTGGGCGGCGTCAACAATCAGTCAGTCATTCATTCCATACGTACATTCGTTGGTTCATTCATTCATTCATTTGCTCATCCATAGAGCCGGCTCATTCATGCCCAGCGAGGCATTCATTGCAAATCCGCACAATGTCTTTAATTCCCTTGATATTTCACTTTGTGTGCTGCCGCCGCCGTTGCCGCTGTCGCTGCCGTCGTGCAAACAGATACCCAACAAATAACTAGGTGTATATATTTAGTTGTCTAGCATAGTACACACAAATGAGATGGCGAGAGAGCGAGAGGTGGCGGCAGCTTAACCCATGGCTGCTGCCAGTGGCAGCACGCCAATGTGGGGGCGTGGCAGCACCCATGGGTGTCATTGCTACGTTTAATATTGCAAAAAGGATGCCGGCAGCGACAGGAGCAACAACAACAACAGCAACAAGGAGCACAGCGCGGTGGCGCCCACATTTGTCTTGTGTGCCCACTTGCCGCGGCTCCTTCTTGTGGCAGCAAATCGCGTGGCGGGGTGCTTGATATTTACTTTAGTCTGGCATTTGCTTTATGCTCTCAAATAAAAAAGCGCTTTCTCCCGCTGCTACGCCTGCTCTCCGCGTTGCGCCCTTGTGGAGGGTATTCTTATTTGGGCACGAAATGTGCAATGCCTCGAAGGATACGTAGCCCAAGAAGTTATATATATTCTCGATCGCTATCATTATGGCCATATCCGTCTGTCTGTTTCTTTGAAATGTATTCTCTTAGTCTAGAAACTTTGCCTGGTTCAGTTTTTCTCTTGCAGGCAATACTTATGTTGATATCGAACATGAGATCGAATATACTGTTGTTTTATCGAAAACTTTTCTGTGTTTCAAGATATCGTAAACAAACTCAGCGACTCTGAGGGATCATTCCAAACAACAAAGTCTTCGCATTAGACCCTTTCTATGCCACATGTCCAAAAGTGTATTTAAACTTCGGCGTGCTGCACATAACTCTCTTTCTTGCCTTTTATTTTTTGGTGTTTTTAGTCGGATTTTTCCACAATTTTCCTTACACATTTTTATACTTATTTCTCTCGCCATTTCACTTTTCACTGGCGCTGTCGCTGTCGCTTTTGTTGGGTGTAATGTTTGATTTAGTGTTTGTTTTTTAGCTCTCTGCTTCCGTTTGCTGAGCTCTGATCTGCCTCAGACCAGCATCCCGTCCCGCCTCTGACAATCCGATATGGCCACTGCGTGCAACCCCATTTTCATTTTCGTTTTCATTTCGCCTTTTCTTGTTTTGTTTTCCCAGTGTTGGCTTTAATAAGCTTTTATTTCCGTTTTTCAGCATGTTCTACTATATGCTTTTCATGCAATTTTTTTCCTCAGCTTTTCTATTTGTGCTTTCATGTTTGTTATTGTTGGCGATTTTTACTTTTCCTGCACCTTGTTGCTGACTGCGTTTTTCCTTTTCATTTTATTTTTTCCTGCCCCACTTGGAGCTCTTATTCATAGCTTTTAATTTGCGGTCCAAATGAAATAACAATAAATAAAATGGCCACTTCGCGGCCAAACCCCGCCCCCCTTTCTAGGCCCCACGCCGTAGTCTCTGGCGGGTCTTTTGCATTTTTTCAAGAATTTTGTTGGAATTTTATGTAAAAATGTGAAGGGGATAACGTGGCAAAGACAACAGATGAAGAGTGAGAGGGAGGGAGGGTACAAAAATGTAGCCGCTATTTGTTTATATTTGTTTTTATCTAGATGGCGTTGATTGCAGGTATTTGTCTGTGGGCGCTGCGAACGCATTTGGGTCCGCACTTGGGCAACAACTCTTGTGGCCGCCTCGATGTGATTAAGAAGTTCTCCGTGTGGCAGGGCTAGGTCCGGAACACAAGCACCTGCCTGCGCGCCAACACAGAGATTAGTGTGCCTGGTCAAAGCTGGGCCAACAGATAAGCGAATGGTCAGCATTTATCTTCTCCCTTAATTGGATATTTATTATTTTCATAAAAATGATCCGAAATGGGGTTTTCAATAACGAACGCTCTCTATAAACTTTGAACTGAACCGAGTTCATTTGATAAAGGTTTTTACTCTAGATTAACCTTTTCACTGTACTTTTTAGTATACAAATAGAATGTGTCTCCAATATCTGATATCCAGATAGGTATCAAATGGTATTTAAACATTTTTTAAGTGTCCATAAAAAAAGTAATATAATCTGATCTAGCATTAAACTTCCATAGGATATTCCAATTGATTAAGGCTCATTCTCTTAATTTCTGTAACATTTGAATTTGTTTGTTATTGAAATAAATATGCTTATTTTCTCAAATATCTTTGAACTAAATGCACATGTTTATATTTAATAATATTTTTATTAACCTTCACTTTTGATAAATTAAACAACTTTGTGCAAATGGAGCATCCTTTTAGAGCTCAGTTGACGTCAATTAAAGCAATTATCATCTGTGAAACTAAAATATTTCATTAAAAAGTTTTCGATAGAAAAGTTTTGAGTTTTTTTTTTTTTAGTTTTCATTTAATAGTCCGAGCATTTTTGCTCTGGTATCTGCAATCTTTTGCAAGTAGCTAACAAGTTCTAAGCACTTCCGATAAGTTGTTTAAGCAGCATTTTCATTCACCCCAAACACACACACACAAACACACACACACAAACACACACAGAGCGAAAATTGGCAATGAAACTTTTCAGCTGCAATAAATTCAGTTTGGCACAGTTTGCAAGCTTGGCAACTTCAATGCACAGCAATGCTTATAAATAATAATCATTTCTGTGCAACATATTGGCAACTTGGCAAAGGCGGCGGCGGAGGCAGCGGAGGCGGCGGAGGCAACTGCATGCAACGACCAAAAATAAAAGCAAGCAAAAAGTTGTGGCATAAGCTAACAGACACGACTTGCAGTATACCCTGTAGTCAGCTATATAAATATATTTTATTAAAAGGATTTTCCATTTAGTAGGAGAAAGCATAATATAAAACTTATGAGATTTTCTATTTAGTTAGACAAAATACATGATTATATAGAGTATATGAATATTTTTTAATTAAGCTCAAGTTTCTACCTTGTTTTCGTATTTCTCTGCTGTTTGTTACGTGCCACATACAACAACTAGTATACCCCCATTGCTCGTCTTTGCTTTAACAGGGTGTCAGCACATACGCAAAAGTTGCTGCAAACAAAAAAGTTGCAGTCAAATGTACAGAATTTAATAATTTGTATATATCATATAGATACATATATATAACTGTTTTTTGTTCGTTTATCGCCAATTGCAGTTCGTGCATATGTTGTGGGATTAGTTTTTGGCAACATGTTGCATGATTGCCGCAAACTTTTTGCGTTTGCTTTTTGGCATTGCAATTACGTAAACGCAAGCTTGTCGATGCATCTGCATCTGTATCTCTAGCTGTGCATGTGTATCTGTATCTATATCTTTAAGCTGGTCATTCGGCCGCAGAGCTAGGAAGCGAGAGAGGGGGTAGAGCAACAACGGCTGTGCTGCCGCCTCCGCCTCCGAGCTGGCCCCTAGCTCAACATCCACCTCCGCAGCTCTGTGCGTGGACACACCTCCAGCTTGGTGGGTTCGAAGTTCGAACGCCCCAGCAGCGTTTCATGTGCTGAAAATAAAATAGAAAATAAATCAAGCTAAAAATATACGAATACATCGTATATGCATATGTCTAACTGGCCCATGCTGTGCCGCATAAAATGTTCATTAGACTTTTATATTTTTTTGGGGGTTCATCATTTTTTTTATCTCTTTTTTTTCCTGCTATTTCCATTGTTTTGGGGAATGGTTGCGACGACAGTCGTTTTATGGCCGGCGCTGCCCGCTATGCACATTAAATTGATTTTACGGCTATTTTAGGGCTTTATTGTAAGCGCGCGCACACACAAAAATGCAAATGATACCAAATGCATCTGAAGTTTTTTAGCCTAATTTCGAGTGAACTATAATTAAAGAGCAGTTAAACAATTTAACGCACAGCATCGTTAAAGTTATGAGCATCATTTATATCCAATTGAAATCCAAGTTGATCTATCAATAGCCAATGATTAGTTCATAGTTGCGCGCAATGCAACTAAAGTGTGCAGGAATCGAAGTATAATATTGGATTAGTTTTTTAAATAGATTAGAACTTACGATATAATCTCGGAAGAAATCGACTTTTCGATGTATTTTGTATTATGATGAAAACTTGCGTAGAACGAGTTGCTTTATAATAGTCGATAACTTGCCCCTTGCAATCGATAAAAAGCAATATCTTAATTCGGGTTTTTCAGCAAGTTCTCTCTCTCTCTCTCTCTCTCTCTCTCTCTCTCTCTCTCTCTCTCTCTCTCTCTCTCTCTCTCTCTCTCTCTCTCTCGCTTAGAGTAAAAGTTTCATTCGAAGTTCTCATTCTCTTAAAACAATTTGCAAATCAAATAAATTATCAACATTTCAGCCATCTATTCAAGTTCTCAAGTTTCATTTCCCGTAACTTGCCACGTAATAGTATTTCACTTCCAATCGAATTTTTGTTAACAACTTTGTATTTCCCCCCTTATAACTAATGAATAATTTAATTATAATAAACACGATGTGGCACTTATTATTAAACATTTCTAGCTTAGTTGCCTCGAGTTTTCCGCTGTAATTTATCTTTGTGTTGCATCTCATATGAAACATGTTTTTCGCTTGGACTTTGATTGATTGATTGATCCCTTGCATTTGATTGGGAATGCATGTGTTCCACATACCCCTCCATCTGCATGACTCAACCATTTTTCACGTATTCTTCCACGCTATCTGGTGGATTTGACACCCTTTGCGTTTAACCAATATTGCCACTTGCTACGCCACGCTCATTAATTGATACACAGGTTCACCCCATTAATTCGATCTGACCCCGTCCCCCTGCTCCTACCCCTGGCCCTATTGCTCTCTCCCTCTGCCCGGCTATTCATATATTTGAAAATCGCTTCTTGCCAGCAGTGCGGAAATTTTTTTTCCATTCTTTCTCGTTGGCTTTGTGCTTTGCTACCCTCTTTTTTCCGGACGTCTCGCAGTTTTCCCCATTTGTTCCATTTGCCAACTTGAAATGCAATACAATGGGCATTAAGTAATTGTTGCTGCTGCTGCTGCTGCAGCTACTTGTTTTCGTTGTTGCTGTTGTTGTTGTTGTTGTTGTTTTCGATGTTGCCGTTGACAAAACCACATCCACACATTTTTCATAAGCTCACAGGCAGGCAGGCATTGCTTGTACAACACGAATGCCAGAACGTGTCCTAGAGATGTGCGCGTGGGAAGCGATGAAATCACGAGAAATATTACTATGAATACTGGGATAAAGTAGTAGAATTTTCCAGCATTAGTTAGCTATGCCTCCCACATATCCTGCTTTGCCGTCTCTTTGTTTCTACGACTTGCTTGGGAACTCACGAGCAAAGCACGCTCGCATCCCCAATTGGCACTCATATGAATATACTCACACTCCTACTCGTATTCGTATTCGTATTCGCATTTATGTACTCAACTTGTTCACTCCGCATATTGCAGCCGATTTTCGCATTTGCTTTTGCGCTGTCGTGCAGTTTTTTGCGCCTATTATGACACGGACGCAACGCGATGCGACGCGAGGCAACGCTTCAATTGCGTGGCGTGTCCATCCCCATGATCCCATTGAAGCGTTCGGTCGTCTCGCTCCCGGTTTTCGTCACACGGTTTATGAGGGCACATTATGCCATTTATCGCAGCTTAAATGCTGCTCATAAACCGACGACTTGAGCCACTCGAGTGCCGCCGCAGTGCCTCCCCGAGCCCTACCCACAATTGCGATCCATTACAGACACAGAAACCAAAAAAACAAACGAGGAACGAATAAGACCCGGATCGGTTACTCTGCTGCTCGATGGGCCCACATGTAAGCAAAAATGTTTGACTGCACTTTCGTTTATGAATATTAAACTTAATAATCATTTATTTAGAGTGGGTTTCTGCCGAGGGGCGGGGGGCCTCAAATTATAGTACTTCCCCCGACCAAGGGCGGTCAAATAATTGAAATTACTTTTGTTTTATGCATAAACCGATGCTGAATACTCTGCTGTTGTTAAATGTGTCCATAGAAACACGTAGACATATTTTATAACGTTTTTAGTTTCTCAAGAAGTTCCAAATTTTGTTCTATTCCATCTTCAGTTCATTTCAAACTGAGCTCTGGATAAAGTTATGTTAATGAAACTTGGTGCTAATGTTTCTTTACTCCTGTTTGAATACAATATATATATATATATATATATCTTATAGCTGCCTTGTGCAGAATGTGCCAACAAGGAATCCATCTAAATAAAGTTTCGATATGAAATATGATCGTATCTATAAATAAAACTTCTAGTTGATTTCATAATCTTGTCAGTTTTGGCTGAGGCTTAACAATTGTTGACTAATTTGTGCAGCTGCAAGAGTATTTAATCTTCGTTAACCTGCAGCTAAGTCTTTCCTCTTATATTTTCGCGCTCATTTATTATAAAAATTGTTAATTTATTATCTAAAGTTGGCTGCTGAGTTAAACGTTTTGCTTTGTTCGCAATTTATTTCCTCTGCTTCTAATTTCGCACACACAAAAATGAATAATTGTGCAGTTACCTTGACTTTTGCATCTACATAATAATTAGATAATGACGACAACAATGGCGGAAAATAAAACAACAACAACAACAACAAAAAGTAAACAAACAAAAAACAATTGCAACAAGAAATGAATAATAGCGTACAAAGCTCAACCTCTGCATTCTTTTGATTTCGTTTTATAGCTTGTTAAATTCGCAGAACAGCAAAATTAGCTTTGCAAAAAAAACGCCAACAAAAAATAATAATCTAGCTAGCCTTGAGGCAAACTTTGCCAAATGCAACTCACAAAATTGATTCAGAGGGGAACGAAAAAAATAAAATAAAATAAAAATAAGCCACAAAATAAGATAGAAAAGTGTATTTAAAGCCAGCGCCATTGAGTCTGTGGGCAGACAAAATTATGGTGAACTTTATGAGCTTAGATCTACTTGAGGTGTGTTTGAAGTTAACTTGAAACAACGCAGCAGCCATAAACTGAATGATGAAGTCATAAACTTTCTGAACAGACTGTAACTGGGAAATGTTTACTGAAGAAGACAAAGGCAAAATTTTAAAGAGCTTGAAAAGCTTGTTGATGGAGAGAGTCCTTGCGTTTGAAAGTCTATTCCTAATCTATGGACTAATAAGTTCCTTATTTTGAAACTAAACGAAAAAGTAAGGAGATCTTCGGAACGCCAAAAATGTAATACTCTGGCAGATATGTGTGAATAGTCAAGCTTAAAATCGCTCAGTTTGATAACATAAGATCCTGCAATACAAGATCCTACTATACGAACGATATTTCCTGTGGCAGCTTTATGATAGAGTACTCCGATATTGATAAATTTATCTGCCACCACAGCATAGTGAAACTTATAAATGCCTAGTATACCTTCTTCACTTGCGATTCGCTCTTAATAGCTTATTGAAGTGATACATTCAGTTCCATATTAAAATGAACTTGTATGCACGATAGCCCCTATGAAAACTTGAACTTTCAAGCACCACTTCGGTCGTATAAAAACCCCCTATTTTTTCAAGAGCCACTGCTCTGTAGAACTTAAAGCACTGTCCGTTTAACTGTTGTTGGATTTATGCACATGTCACAACCCCAAAAATGGCTAGGGGCTCCTTTCAACCCCTACAGAGCTGTCTGCCCAAACTCTCTCGGCAGGGCAAGCAGAGCCGAAGCTTTACTCGATTATATTGCTGATTGCTTTCCGGTGACAGGCGTCTCTGCATACTTCATATATATATATATGCAATCCCTGGCAAATGCCCCTTCCAATCCCCACAGCTCCCTGAGGGCACCTCAACAGGCAGCTGCCCGCCGCTTGCCGCACGCTGCTTTGAATACGTCGCGTTCCTGTCGCAGACCATGTGGAAAAATGCGGGATCTGGCTACACTAGCAGCACCATCACCTACCCAACCCAATCCAAAACAAAACAAAACAAAACAACGCAAGCCAGCGGCTGAGCTGCTTGTCACTTCAATTGTGTGGAACGCCAAAAATATTGGCGCTCAACGTGGACCAAAACAAGAATTATGAAAATAAATAGAAAGATATATTTTTGGTTTCTGTTTTGCTTTGGCGTGTGACTTTCGTGACTTTGGTCGCGATACAACAGATTGATGATATTATGACCATTTAATGGGGGGCATTCAATTGAAAGATACAATTGACCCGCATGTCTGCACTTTGCTTGGCGGCCACTTGGTGGCCCACTTATCAATGCAACAGCATCTCGTGGCGGCCGCACCCAAAACGCTAACCAAGACAAGGCCTGATGCACACCAATCGATAAGACCACAAAAAATACAAATAATGTATCACAGTACCCAAGGCAGTTACCATAAACATGCAAAGCTCTGGCAGCTGCATTCAAATTAAAAACTTCTCAAAACTAACGCACACAAAAACTATCCATCAACAATCGGAGTTTTGGGGCTAACTAAGGGACCAGTTGCCAAAATATGCCATCACTTCGTTCTCTCTATTTATTTTATATATATATATATGTATGTGTATATATTTTTCTGTGTTCCATTCTGTTGCCATGTTTGTCGTTGACTTCATTTGCCAGTTGCTGTTGGCCGCTGACTTCTAACTTTGTCTGCCCGTTCGGTTTATTTCATTTTATTTCCATATATTTTTCTTCTTTTTTTTTCCAGTTTATATTTGTCTATAAGTTTTATTTTTTTTTTATTTTACAATTTTCTGTTGTATTTCCTATGCAATTTTTGTGTCGCCGTTGTTTGTGTTGCCTTTTTTTTTTTGGCTGGTTTTGCCAGTTGGTTGCTTTGTTGAAGGTCGTCCAACAATTTTTGGAAAGTACATTTAGAAGTTGTTTTTGTTGTTGCGCAAACATAATTGTTGCAAAATGTGGTTTGGCTAGAGTTAAAGTTAAACGTACAAAAATAGAATGTGATTGCATTGTGAAGACCTCATCTATCCCATGAGGTTGGCATTTAAATGCTTTTTATTCTCAACTTCCAAACAATGCTAAAAACATAATAATTTTATCTTTTTTCTGTTTTTTGTTCTTTTTCACGACAGTTTTAAATATAATCTTAAGTAGACAAGTAAAGTACTAAAACGAGTATTTTGGTTCTCTTGGTTTACAGTGTATAAAAACTCCGTTTGAAATATATTTCAGTCTCATATCTGTCTCTGTTAGGTTTAACAGCTATAAGCTTAACATTGATTAGGTAAAGGCGCGTTCTTTGTCTACAGATTTGATTGGATTGTCTTCAATTTGCATTTGATGACAACTATTAACAGTTTACTTGCTTGTAGTATCTTATATCAAAAATAAACACAATTAACAAACATAATACGCTCCACAGCGTCCATATGTAGTTAAGATAACCTAATATGTTAATCAGAGCGCACTGTTAACATAAGTCTGACAGTCTGTAATATAACATTTATAGGTTACGAAGCTGTTATTCGGTAAAAATAAATATTTAATTAGTCAAAAGTGTTGTCTTAACCAAACCAAATGTTTGGTGTAGGATATCTCACAGTTCTGTTCTTTCATTTCCTTTGTGGCCTACCCCATACACAAAAAGAAGTTGAATAGGGAATATCCTTGCCTAGAGCAGCCCAAAGCTGAGCTTGTTGACATATTTGGAATCATTTATAAAAAAGCCAAATGGGCGCAGAGAGAGTGAGACATCAATGAGAGCTTTTTAGGTTATTTGCTGGGCTGACTGTATTGGACTCTCGGTTATTTGGTGCCTTGGAGTCCTATGTAACAAAAACTACAAGCAATAAGATTATATCGCTGGCATTTGGCCAGAATTTATAAATCAGTGGAACAATTTGTGCTGATTTAGTGACATGATACGAATGGAGCCAACTAAAGGACAACTAGAAAGAGAGAAAGAGCGAATGCGGCCCAAAGCACTAAACGAGAATGGACAAAGCCTCAAAGTGACTGCGATGGGCAGTGGCCCAGAAGCCATAGGGGGTTTGCAGCACAGACAGCAGAAGAACAACTAAAACTGGGAGCGTTGGCTGGGCAATGAAGTGTATAACGTTATAAATAAAGAAATGCTCAAATTAAAAGTGCACACGTACGTAGTCTGGCAAGATAAATGGGCCGAGAAGCGGACAATTAGCAAAATACTGAACGCGTTCCCGGACTGAAATGGCAACAGTCGTTGCGTCGAGTAAGACAGTTGACAGCGTCGCCAAACTTTTTCTTTGACTGGCAAGTGGCCAGAACAATAAAATGCACACCAAAATTGAGTTACTCAAAAGCTCACAAAGTGCTAAAAAGTCAGCGACTGCGAAACTGAATAAGAAAAGTCATACCCCGTTGCCAAGGTAACGAACAGTATACCCTGCACTCCCAAAAGCCTCTTCATGTTTTCTAATAGCTCAAATAAGTTTTTCACCCAAACAATTTACGTGTGCCAAACACTTACGATAGACGAATAGAGTCTACGTAATGCTTCCTGCTCGAGCCTCCACAAATGTTTACTTTACATGCAAATTCTTGAGAATACAAATATTTTGATATTTATTGCTGTTAAATATTGTTGAGAAATTTGATTTCTAGGAGCCATAGCGAAAGGTTGCCAGTTTATCCGCCTTCCATTCGTCCCTGATCGGGCATAGATTGACTTTACATGCAAAGCGAGGGAATGTAATAATCTATTGATATTTATTGCAGTTAAATATAGTTAAAAAGTTCAATTTCCAGCGGCCGTAGGGAAAGGATGTAATATAGACAGCATGTAATATATGTATCTTCTATAAGTCCCTGCTCAGGCGCCAAAATTAGTAAAATTTGTAGAAAAAATAATTGTTTGTGTACTTAAAAGTAACTAAATTTCTTTCTTTCGCCTAATAAGCAAGCTTCATCTACCTAATGGAATAATTCATATCCTCATTGGTCCCTGCTCGGGTGCCTTTAGCTTATCAAATTTACCAGCTCGGTAAGTTAATTAGTTCGTATGGGAACTAATGAGGCTGCACATATCTTCAAAAGATCATTCATATTAAAACATGAGCTCGACTCAACAAACTTCAATGTTTCCTCAAATCGTCCCTGCTCGGGCGCCAAACTAATTTATGTGCATTATGACGCATTGCATAACACGACTGTGCAGCCTGTGAGCACCGCAAACTCTATTATATACTGAGAAAGAAAAACTCATTTTGCGCTGAGTATCAGAGGCGAAGGAGAATGCGAAGCGAAAATGTGCAAGTGTCAGAAAATATGTTGCAACCTAATTTCGGGGGCGTTGCAGCTGTGTCGCGGCAGCGGCGAAATTCGCACGAGATGTCAACACACCAAAATGACAGCATAAATCTTGAGGTCAGGCCAGCCACGCAGTCCGTAGTGCCGGCATCCGGAAGCAGATACTGATTAGCACGTTGCCCCGAACCGAACCGGAAATGGGGCAAAGACATTAAAATGCAAACTGCAAAAGCGCGCATTGAAATTTGAATAAAAGCAGCGCGAATGCCAACGCGACGATTGCAATTGGGCAAAGTAATTATGCAAACCAGATGGGCAAATAGTGGTAGGGATAGGCTAGGAGTCGGCATAGGGGGAGGTAGGTGCAGTTTGTTGGGCAATAGTGCTGCAGGCTGCGCAAACATTGCCTCAGTTTGAACTTTTTTAATTCAATTTTAATGATGCGCGCTTTTCAATGTAAGCACTTCAATTTGTGGCCAGCCCCGCGCTGCCCGCATAATTTATGCAAATTAATTTGGTATAAAAGGAACTTTAACTATGCGGCCATGTGACAGGCGGGAGGTTGAGCAGGGGGCAGAGTGTGTACACTTTAAAGCCCATTACGTATGCGCCGCATTGACCAGGTGAGGCAGAGGGCAACAAATGCTTCCGTCTCTGTGCTGTGTGTGGAGGTGGGTGTGTGGGTTAGACTCTTGAATGTTGCGGTCACAGTGGTTCGTTTGGCTGTGCGTCGACTGACTGACTGACTGGCTGTGCCACGTTGTTGCGTAATTAATTGGCCATGTTGCATTTGAGTGGCCAGCCAAGTGGCGGAATGAAGGCAGCATTTCAATCTAAGCCCATGCCAATCCTTTCATCAACCCTCAATCCACACCAGTCTCACAGGTTTCGCATTACAGCAGCAACAGCAGCAGCCACAATTGAATTCTCTTCTCTGTTGTTTGGCTGCCGCCAGCGGGTCTCAAATCGTTGGGTTATGTGCGGCATAAGGGGGCATCATTTGGCAATCGGATAGCACTACCAATTGAGTCGCTTGACAAAGTGCAGAGAGTGCAATGATGAAGGCTGCCATGGCTTAGGTTGAGCCATGCAACTTGCCACCGATGCTTAACGCCTCAATGATTGAGTTGCAGGCAGAAAATGACAAACTTCGATGACAAACTGTGGGTAATTTATTAAAGCACACCCAAAAACTCCTAAAGGGAATTAAAGGTATTTCCAATAAAGCAATTTCAGAGAAGTTCCAATATCAGAGGTTAAGAGATATCAGAGTCTGAGGGTTAGGCTGGGTTATGTAAGATTAGGTAAGGTAAGGTTAACTAGGACTAGGTTAACATAGTTTAAGATTAGATTAGTTAGATTAGATATGGTACGGTTAGGGCTGGTTAGCTTAGCTTGGCTAGGTTAGGTCCCTAAGCGGTCTATTGGCTTCCTTTGTCCCCTCCTTACCTCGTGTCGCTGTTTGTCCCGGGCAGTTTTGCGAGCCTCCAAGCGTCTCTGGAACCAACCCGTTGACTGGAATCAAAACCACAGCTAAATATTGAGATACGTTGGACATTTGCTAATTGCCTGTAAGATAATTTAAATTCACGCGACAAACATAACTTAAAACTTCTTATGATCTGAACTTTTATATTATTTTGTTCCAGCTTGCACAGTTTTAAAGTAATCTAGCTAAAGTTCTCATATTCTTACACCTATAAGTCGGTCCGTTGCAGGCATCAAAAACTTTACTTCAAGTCTTTACACACGCACTTGCCCAACACACTCAACACTCAACACACACACACACACACGTACACGGACACTTAACTTTCACCAGGCACTTGATAAGTACATCAACAACAGACCAAACATTGTCCAGTCAAAAGAAATTTGCATAACTTTATTAAACGAGGCGGCAGCCTTTGGCTTTTGAGCCCCTTCAAAGTGCAGCAGGACAAGACTTGAGACTTGAAATTGCCTGGCAATGTCAGCAGCAGCAGTTGTGGCAGTTGCAGTGGCAGCAGCAGGAGTCGCAGTCGCAGCAGTTGCAGTCGCGCAGCTGTTCAGGCGTCAACTGCAGCTGGGCAACGTTGCGTATGCGTATTATCAAAGGCCTGGCAATAAATTATGTGCCAATTACAAAAGCCAATTGCATTAATCATGCGACGACTTGAGTGACTACGCAAAGGCGCCGTTTACCCGCAGTTGCCTGCAGCGTCTCTTGTATGTGTGTGTGTGTGTGTGTGTGTGCGTTTGCCTGTGTGTGTTTGGGGCTTGTCAAGAAATGGGCGTGGCAGACAGCTGCTGCTGCACAAATTGGAAGTGAAACACGTTTTTGGCGCTAGCTACTTGCAAGTATGCGTAAATGTCATAAATTTAACGCAGTCGAGTTGAAAACTTTACTTTCCCGTCCCCCGCTCATCAAACGTCCTGCCCCACCGCGCACTTGGCTGGACCAAAAAAGCCAAGTGTCATGTAAATGTGCAACAGCCTGGAGATGTGGAGCCCGCAAAGCCGCCAACTGCTTTTAACTGTCATTAATTATGTCCAAATAAGATTTAAATGCCTTTTTGTCTGCACAAACATCGACGGCATGCGATATGCCAGCCTAAACAAGTACCCCACAGCAGCCCCCGCCCCCTCTCTTTCTCACTCACTCTTTCTCTCTCGTAAGAACACTTTCTCTCAGACTAAGTTTGTCGCGTCCCACACCCTCGAAAACTTTTTAGTCTCACTAAGCTGCTGCTGCATAAATATCATTTGTTTAGTCAAATTCGGCGAGGCGACTCGAGTTAAGACTTTTGCGTGTTTCGCCGGGTGGTTTGTTGACGGCTTTACTTGGGGCCATGGAGCCTTCAGAAGTGTAGGCGTGCCACAGCTAGGCTTCATTTTTGTGAAGGGGTGTGGTCGTGGCCGGCGCCACAGCCAGCAGCTGCATAAATAAACTTTCATTAATTATGCGCATTTGGTGTCGCTTGGCCCCAGCATTATGTGTGTACCTAAGTTTCGGATGGGGAATTAAGGTTTTGCAGCCCCGGACTAATGGAATTTTGTATAAGATATCATTTTAACAGATGATTGAATTCGAATGAGTTTAAGCTATGAAGTTGCAAAGTGAGTTAATTATGCTTAAAGGCATATTTATTATTTTCTTAAATATGATAACGAATGAGTCGAGGTATGTGATGCCCTGCCATTGATAAGAGTCTATATTCCATCTTTCAAATGGGACGTAGCTAAGATCATTCTATTCCCTGGCACTTCTACTTATAAAACCTTATTATGTTAAAGTTAGTTTTTATCTGTTTCCCGCATTTCCAAACATATTTCCTTATATTAATTTCCCCCACTGGATTACTCAATTATATTTTGTAAATCTATCCTTTGTCCGTGTTCTTATTCATTCTCTTATTCTCTCTATTTCGCTCTTATCGAGTAACTACTTCTCTCGCTTTTCTTCCATTCTCTATTTCTCACCATTTTTACCTTTTCCCTATTTCTTTCAATTCTACTTTGTGCGCTATTCGTAAACGTTTAACATTACAATGCATTGAAACATTTTTCGCTTTGCTTTACTTCTTTTTCCTTCCCAATTCCTTCTCATATTTACCTTCTCCCTCTTTCTCTATATTTTAATATACAATTTTTCAAATTTTCTTCGAGCGCTATTCGTAAACGCTTTACATTGCATTGCATTTTGTTATTTATTGCTATTACCCGGCTATACCTCACTAATTACACGTCGTTCACCCCGATAACCGCAACCACTGCCAGTTCACAACCCCCACAGTCCCGTCCCGCTGCGCCTCACCGCACCCCGAAATGCCAGCTAAGTCACAAAAATCTGTTACTTAATTTCAATTGACTTTGAAAAGCGCGACGTATGGCAAACTGAAGCTGGCTGCCTGCCCGCCTTCCAATTCGACATGGAACAAATCAGTTTAATACAACGCCCAGCCACCTTCTCTCTCACTTTCTCTACTTCGCTGTGTCTCTTTCTCTCTCACTCTCCCTCTCTGTCTGTCTCACTTAGACAGTACCCAAGCCAGGCAGGGCTAGTCGTCAGTCAGGGAGCGATGCTTATCAATTTGAAATTACTCTAGCCTCGAACACAAAAGACAAGCCACGCACACGATAAAGAGAAAGACACACATACACGCACACACTCACACACACGTACCCAAGGCAGGGGAAGGGGTAGAGGGTGACGGCCCGGGGGGGCTGAGACCGAGCGCCGGGCGCAAAGACAATCGCGCCAACATCGACAATGCTGACACCCCATAAAATATTTAAGTTAACAGCGGCTGTGTTGGCCCGAGGGGTGCGCAGGGCTACAGTAAGAAGGGAGGAGGGGGTAGGTAGCTTGCATTAAAGGGCGTCACAGAGCGCGCACCCCAGGCAGAACGAAAAGTACCCAAAGGAGCGAAGGACCAGACCGAAGGCAGCACATTAAAGCGCCTCAAAATGTGTTGCCTTTTGCCGCACGTCCTTTTTCTTTCTTTTTTTTTTGCCAACATTTTGGCTTGCCTCATATTTGTCGACCCTTGTAAAACTCGCTTGGCACTTGGCTGTGCATGTGTGTGTTAGTGTGTGTGTGTGTGTAGTGTTGTGTGCGTGTGTGTCTGTGTGTGTATCTTCCTTCCTTCCGGTTTCGTGCTCGCCTTTTTTGCTTGGTTTTTTCCTCGTTTTTTTTTTATTTTGTTGCTCAACTTTCTTTTTGGCTGTTGCGCCTGATAAGGTGCCCCTTCATATAGCTGAACAGCGTTGCCAGACTGCTGTAAAGCTGCGCTCTCGCGCCAGCTGGCAACGCTGTAAAAATTCCTTTGTTCTCAAATAAAACTTTAGCTATGTTTCGTGTTGCTTTTGGCGTCATTTTTTTCGGTTTATTTTATTTGTGGCGTCGCCAATGTTGCCACCTACACCCACACGCATCCCGCCCTCTGCGCAGCCCCTCTGCCCGGTCGTCTGGCGACACTGGCGTCTCGCAGGATACAATGTTTCATAAGTTTAAAGAGGCGTTAAGTTCATTTTGCCAGCAAGTGGCAGCTTGGCTCGCCTGCCTTTGGCTTTCTAATGCAGCCACACACACACACACACTTGCCACACCCCCCACTGCTCCGTTCACGCCCCTTAGCTACACATCAGCCTTTCGGCTGCTTCCTTTTTCACTGGCTTCGTTTTATGCTTGTTCTGTGCTTCATCGTCCTCGTCTAGACTCTGGCAACGACTTTGCGTCCTTTGGTTAGCTGCTGCTGCTGCCTCAACTTGCCGCGACTTGGCTTATTCATTACCGCCGTCAGCTCCATCAACATCATGATCATTATGATTATTATAACTATAAATATAAATATGGTATAATAATAAATGCTGTGTGGCACAACTTTACTGCGGCCACATCTCAGCTCTCAACTCGTGCCTCTCGTCTCTGCAACAGCTGTCCGCGTGTCACGCGTGATCTTCGCGTGCTGAGCACTTAATTTACCAGCTGCTGCTGCTGCTTCTTGGCAGCAAAGGATGCGGCACGTGCCTCCAAGGCAAACACAAGCTCTTGCTGCTGTTGTTTATATTTGATTTTATAGCCTCATTTGCCCAGACATTAACAAACAATTACGGGTAGAAAAAAGGAAAGAAAAAGGAAAAATAAATGACGAGTTTATTGAAAACAAGCTAAGCAATTATTCATGTTCGTCGTATTCACAAATAGTTTGAGTGTATATGAAAATTGGAACGAGTTGTGGGTCTAGAAACTTGCGCGCGATTTTAATTAGAAAACTTTTGCAACCATTTTTTCCTGGGCCTTCGTTAGCCAAGTTTCATTGTAGACAATGTGTGTGAGTTGCAAAAGTTGTCAGGGCTGCAACAACTAGTCAAAGAAATGCAGCTTATCGGCTACAAAATTTCTAAGATTTTACAAATTTTTCAACTTTTATGTTCATTTAATGTATTTCTCTTCATTTAAAGCCTTTAAAAGAAGGTAAATATTTATAGATTTAGTTCAGATTTAACTCTAGAAACTAGAAACTCTAGAAAATTTCCAGTTGGGCTTTCATGTCTTAGTTTCTGAACTCGATTTGCCAGCCCTGTTGAGTTTTTTGGCAAACCCAACCGCACCCTCGAAAATCGTTGCTTATTCGCTTCATCGAGCGACTCGCCTCGGCCAGACATGATTTGTTCATTTTTGCAATAAAGTTGTTAATTGTTGATTCTTGTTGTTTTGTTTTCTGCTGGATATCTAGTTTATAATTAACATGTTTTCTTTTCACTTTTGATTTCATTGCAGGTAAGGGAGTAAAAAGTGCTTAAGCAGCTAAATGACTAACAATAATAACAAGTGAATTGGCTAAGAACAACAATTTGGTAAGTTGCAGACTTGATTAAGTCAGCCAAAAGGCGGCTACAAATTGTGGGGTAAGGGCATGAAGGGAGTTAACTTAGGAAAGATTTAAATGTTTACCCAAAATATAGATAAAATGTGCGTTTGATTGATTATAATTAATAACTATTTTAATCTTAATTATAAATATCGACTAAGAAATATCATAAAGGGGCAAAAAATCTAGATCTGCGGATGGAAGCAAGGAAATAGCCATTTGAAGGAGGCAATTTGCAGAATAGCAGCTATAATTATACATTTTAAAAGGCAGATAAAAAAACGACAACTTTTGGTTAGTTTGCTTAAACTTAACTCAAAAGTAGTTTCAGTATATTAAAATGTTATTAGATGTTTATTCCTAAATGAAAACATTTACTTAGCACAACAAATAGGCACAACAAACATCAAGAAAGTATACACATCTTGACATAGAAAGTATTGAATATTTGATTCGGTTTGATAGCTTCTATGAATAAGTACACTATATTTATGAGCGAGAGCTGTTATAATGAATGGATTGACTTTTTGATTCATAAATAGCCGCTGTTTTGATAAGTCAAATGGCTAAAAGTAAATAAACGCCGTCCATTGGCAGAGGTCAATAACATGACCGATAAGCAGGCAGCTGTTAAACACACACACACATATACACATGCACAGGCATGCACACAGACACACACCCGAGCGATAACAGCTTTAGAGTGTGGAGCGTGCAATCAGTCAGTCAAGCAGTCAATGTGTCAATCATAATTTAATACGCCGCCAATCGCCGTGCAGTTTGCCGTTCGATTTGTCATCGGCTGCTCGCCGGCTGCCGGCTGCCTGCTTCGGGCCGGGCCGTGACCAACTAGAGTAAAACAAGCTAAAATAGTTGTCAACATGAATTATTTACAAGCGACGTGCGCGGCATGCGGCATGCGGCAAGCGCTGCTTCTGCTGCTGCTGCTGCTGCTGCTGCCATCGACAGGTGCCAAGCGACGCGACCCGCTGGCAAACGCTGCGTATGTGTAATGCGAAGGCGGCCCCTGGCCACTCATTATAAATGCGAGCGCACGCGCACAGCTGCCCAAAAACGGATTGCGGATGGTCGCTCTGACCAGTTACCGTAGGAGGGGGGGTGGAGTTGAGAGGGACAGAGTGTGCGAGGGGCAAGGGCTAGGAGGCTGCTCATTGAAATTAATACGCGCCGACAGCAGAAATGTGCGTCGCGTGATGTGAAAAAAATACAAATAATAACAAGAAAAAATAACCATGCTTGGCAAGCCGATCCTTAAATACTCTGTGAAAAGCTTCAGTTCCTACAAATTGCAACTAAAGAAGCCATAAAATAAAGTTAAACGATTTGATATGTATAAGGAAAGTGAGGTTCGCATTGCCTGGTCACGATATATTTAGCAAGAGAAAAGTACTCCAAAAACTTATATATTGGCCAAATTTTCCTATAGATCAATGTGTTGTAGTTGTTCGACATTGACAAGATTTTGCTCATATTTAATGAAAATAGTGAAATTTAACGTTAAATCAATATAGTTTGAAAACAGAAACGGACACACAGACAGGCTTAGCTTTAAAAACCTTAAAGTTTCGAAGTTGTCTGCGTTACATATTTAATGAAAGCACTTAAACATCCTCTGGAAGGGTATAATGAGAGAGAAAAAACCAGTTTGGCAACGCAAAATTGGCAGACATTCAGACGGACGGACGCAGCTCAAGTTGCGGGTAAGGGCAGACAGTGCATGAAGACGAATGCTTGGCGGGGGAGGGCGTGAAAGGAGGCTACGGGGCAAGCACATTTAATGGAGTTAAGTGCCTGGGCCCGTGAGGGGCGCGGCATGCGGAGGCTGTAGTCGTTGCTCTTTGCACGCGCTTGATTAAAAAACGGTAGCAAAGCAATTACAACAACAGCAACAATTCAATTACAAGAGCTGCGCGGCGCAGCGCAGCGAAAGAGCCTGCTGATGCGGCTGATGCACTCCACGAGATTATGAGCGAAAGTCAAGTGAGAAGCGGGCGGGGAAGGGTGCGGTAGGACGTGAGTGGCGAGGATGCGGTGAGGGAGGGGGGTAGGTGCAGCAGCTCTGATGCTGAAAGTATGTTCGAGTTGTGATTAATTTTGGCTGACGACAGAAAAATTTAATAATTTAAATAACTTATCGCTCGATCGGTAGTTATCGACAAGTGAACTTATAACTGTCTCTTGACCGATGCATATCGATAAGTAAATTTATTACTGAATCGAAAAAAACCGATATGTTTATATCTTCTGTACTCTTAAATCAAATGGCTTTGATAGATACATCAAGAAAGGTTTTCTATTTGGTTTCATATGCATTTAAGCTATTTTCACTTGAACTATTGACAAAAGTCTTACAAAAGTATTCGATGTACTTGGTCGTTGGTGATCTTTAAGGCTGTTTTTACCTAATATAATATCTGACAAACATTTTACTTGGGATTTCTGGTGCTAGAGATATCGCTCCTAGATTTTTTGCTGTTGACCTTTTTGTTTTTGTTGGTAAAAAGCTTTTCAAGAGAATGATTCCAAATGCATTAAGCTCTATAAATATTTCAAAAATATACTTAAGGAAAACTTAAGAATGTTGAAATTGATAAAAATAAAGTAAAAATAAACACAGCTACAGAAAAATATACATACATTGACTCGCTGAATACTAAGGTTCTTTATCATCAGTTTTATATTTCTCATATATTTCTAAAAGATTATTATTATTCATATGGATGTATGGTTCTCATACATCTTATGCCTTTAATATTATTCGCACTTTTCTTCAACTAACCTCATGTTTTTTAAAGTAGCTCACAAATCGAAATGCTCGCATAAATGAACTGTAGCGCTCTTTTTATGAATAATGTAAATCAGCAGTCAGCTCCAGGCCCATTCCCTCCTTCCCAAACTTCTTCCCCAGCTCCAGCTACAGCTCCAACTGCAACTCCAACTCCAGCTGCAGCTCCACAGCCAAAAAGCTTACATTTGTGAAGCGTGCGCTCACAATGCAGCCGAAGAGCCGCAGAGCTGCAGTTGAAGCTGAAGTTGTGGCCGGGGCGTCAGCTTCTACCACGCAGCGCGTTGCAAGTCGCGCTTTATCATGAGATAAACAACAACAAAAAAAAGTTTGTATATATATAAATAAAAACCAAATGAACTGGGCTGGTCCGGACAGGGCACTGGCCCGAGCCCGAACCCGAGCCCTGACTGGGCCTCGGCTTGGCTGTGAGCCTCACCTGCCTGGCGATAACCACAGGCAGCCACCAGCAGGCAGTCGGCCAGCCAGCCAGGCAGCTTGCCAGTCAGTCCAGTCAGTCACTCAGTTGGCCAACAAAAGCTTCAGGCACCAACCTACCAAAAACCCCAAATCAGGCGCTGCCCCAGCCTCGCCCTGGGCCGCAGCCTCGGCGTGCAACTCGTGCCTGACGCCAATCAACTGGTTGCAGAGACAGCGAACAGTCATGGACTGTGGTTGGGCTGCTTGTTGGTTATGGAGGGGGCAAGAGTATTGGGCAGGGTGGAGGGGGCTTGGGGTATCTGAGTGTGGATACGTTGGAGATATTTTCGGGTGACCGTTGAAAACGGCGCGTCGCATTTTGCGTTTCCGTTGCATTTTTTCAATGTGCGCAGCGGCGTCCCAGGCGTCCGTTGTTGTTGCAGATTTATATGCGGTTGAATGAACACGCCTGCCAGGCAACAAAAACAACGCCAGCAACAACAACAACAACAACAAATGTTCATTATCAACATCATAATCATTGACAAAGGCAACAACAAGCGAGTTTTTACTTTGACTTTTTTTAATAAACAAAATTTTAACAAACTTTGCCATTGTCGCGGCGCACAACAACAATTTACAAAGTGTGCAGAAAAATTTCGCATAATTATTTTTCATGTTGTTTCTGGTTGTGTTGCGTCTCGCTGCTCGTGTCTCGCAATAAGTGAAAAAATTTGTTAAAGTGTCAACATTGACAGCGATTTAAGTCATTTTACTGTCATCATTAAGTGTCGGCAGCGGGTTGCCGTATTGCCGGATTGTCAGATTGTCAGATTGTCGGCTTTGCCAGATTGTTGTTTTTTATCTCCCTTGTTTTTTTTTTTTTTGTTTGCTGCCTTTTTTATTTGGTTGTAGTTTCCATTCAACTTGTGTAGCTGTCATTGTGTGTCCTGTCGCGGAACTGCGTTTGGGTTGGGCACATTTCCCATGATCTTTTACCAGGATCACACTTCCAACCAAAGGTGGGCCAACCCAGATGGTATAACGTAAAGTCGATTGGGGGACTACTTCAATACCTACCTATGTACTTGTCTATATATCCTTTTTGAAAGTTTTGAAAATCATATGAAAGAAATTTCAATATAATTCAATATAAGACCATGAAAGTCGAATTGTCATTTAAGTAATGTGCTATCGACTACTCAAGCCGAAATCATACTCAACTTCCAGTCAAAATAACAAATTACTTTTGAAATCATATTTTCAAAGAAATTGCGATGTAAGGTTTAGATTTGGAACTAATTTGGCTAAGCATAAATTGAGTATCGATTAATGTTTGTCATTAAAGTCATTTGTTATCGATTAATCAAGCTGACTTTTACTGACTCTTAAAAGCCATTTAATAGATGAACTTCACATTTGGACTGCTTTGCCTTTAACTCTTGATTAACTTTAAAGCCACACGAAATCGCAAGGCCCCCCTTTCTTTCCGCCAAGCCCCCTTCTTAAGCCCGTGGCAAACGAAGCGCGCCAAAGCGTGCTGCAAAAATTCGCGCTTGACTGGCAATGAAGAAAAAGAGTCAAAAAATAAAAAAGGAATATATATATATACAAATAAAAAAAACTGCAGCTAGCTTCGGCGGCGAAATCAATTAAAAAAGTTTTGCCAACATATTTCGAGCGCTGAGCACCCAGGATTAAGGATTAAGGATTAAGCATCTAAATTACGAGCGCCAAATAGCTTATGGCAGGCATGGGGCGGGGTCAAGCGGGTGCCAATCGGATGCCCCACAAATTGGCAATATGCGAATGCGAATAAGCATTAATTAAATTTCAATGCAGTGCTTAAAGCAGCCGCCTTTTCCCTCTTCCCCTTTCCCCTCCGAACAAAAGGGCAAGGCAATTGGCGCTTCCTTCAAATTGTCAAAAGAAAAATTGCAAATGTCTTCTTCGACTTCTTCAGTTTCTGCTGCTTCCTCAGACAGACAAGAATTTAACAGTCCTAGGCTGTTTGGCTGCCACGCCCCGCTGGGCAGAAGTTTTGCGCCCTGCTTACGCCTACCGCCCCCCTTTCACTCGAAGCGCGGCATCTTCCGTATTTCGCTTGTTTTCGGTTTTTCTTTCGTGGCTGGAAAACTTCTACGTTCTTCTTCTTTTTTTTTTTGCACAGACATTAATCTTGAAAAAGAAAATTTGCATGAAATTAAAAAAGTGAAAATATTTTAGAGGAAGAACACAATTCTGTATGTATTTTATTTGGGGAGCGTCTGCGTAAAACGGAAAAGTGAAATTTGCAAGCACTTAACAGAAGGCAACGACTTGGGTCCCCCGCGGTAGAGCCGAAGCGAGGAGCAGGCCTCGTACCCTTCATCTAATACTCGAGGGTAATTTTGTATTGAGCTTTAAGCTTGCTTAGACTGGAGCCTGCAAGTGACAGCTTTGTTGAAGCAGTGTCTTTTAAGTACATCAACATTGAACATAAATCAGAGCTCTAGAACCCACAGTACAGGAATATACTTTTAAGCAAGTTACTTAAACTAAACATTCGGCAAGTTAATCTATTTTTTATTGATACAAATTTGAAAAGTCGAATTAATAATATAGAAGGTTCTTGCTAAGCTTAGAACAAGGAAAAGTTACAAGGACAACGTTTACGGACAGCTTACAAAGAGGAACATAAAATAAAATGCTGTGCAGAGAGTAAAATGCATCAGCTGAGAGGGAAGAAGAGTGAGAGAGAGAGAGAGAGAGAGAGAGAGAGAAAGAGAGGGGAAAAATGAAAGGGAGTGGAAAAGGGAGAGAGAGTGTTAGAGCATAAGAGAGGGTGGGGTTGGGACAGATAGAGAGGGAGAGTGAATGAGCATTTGCATTTGTTGTGCATATGTAGAGAAGTCAAAGGCGACTGAATGGAATAAACCTTCCCTACTTTCCCTCCTATTATCAAACAAGTCTCGGCTATACTTAATTCCCCTTTTGGTTCCTTTGAGAAACTGTGCCTATCAAACCATGAATCAAATTCTTAGTTTAGTTAGTACTATTAAAGATATTGCCAATTGTAAAACGTTTGAAGCAGGCGGCGGTATTTCCGTTCGAAATCTTTTCCAACCGGCAACACTTTAAATATTTAATTACGTAATGCCCGTAATTCTCTGTCAGCCCTTTTTGCCACTGTTTTGTGACTGCCGCAGCGGCTCGGCAAATTGTTGTTAAGCCCCGCCACCTACGCACCCCCACAGGTTGATGGTGAAGGAGCGGGGGTGGTGGAAAAAATTAAAAACAAAAAAGCGCTGTGAAAAGAGCTTTGATATTCTTTTGTTGGCCGCCAAAAGCCGGCAGTTTGCAGCATCAGCTTCCAGCTGCCAGTTGGCACAGGCAACATGCCTCAAGTGTTTGCGGCATCCACTGGCCCATGCCCCAAAAAAAGGATGAAATAACAGTGGCTGCGCCCACAATGCCTGCCACCCGACGTGCTCCAGCCCCCTCTACTCTCACCCCCTCCATGCCATTCGCAGCTGGCGCCTGCAGTTCGTGGCTCTCGACAATGGACGCATTTGCATTTGACGCTATTCGGCGTGGTATGCGTAGAAAGCCAAAACAGCCTAGGCAGAGCCCCCAACCAAAAATATCCCCCGCCACCCCGTTTCTTCAGTTACCCCGCTCCACGCTCCACCCCCTGGCACAAGCCATTACTTTAGTCTGCTTTCAGGCGCAAGAATTTCATTCATTCATTTCGCATTCACTCGCTTCTGCTGCTATTTGCGTTAAAATGTGATTTTTCACTTGACTTTTTAATTATGCGGCAATGGCAGGCAACAACAACCGACAGCAGCAACAACCGACAACAACAACAAACAAAATACACCTACTTGAGCGTTTGCCTTTGTCGAAAACGTGCCGCGGAATGAGCCCGCAGCTAACCAAAAAAACTTAAGCAGTAAATCTAAAAACATAGACGCTGCCACAGGGTGGGGGAGGGACAGTTGCAAGCGAGGAGGGGTTGAATGGAAGGTAAAGACCTTGCATTATTTTGTATGCTTAGCCCATGGCTCGGGCCAGATTCTGTTGATTTTGCTTAGCTGGCAAATTGCTGCGATTGAGTTGATATATTACGTGTGTAGCCAAGTGTGACCCGGGACACGGACGCGGCACTTGATTGGGATTGGTCTCGAGTCCAGAGTCTAGACTAAACAAATGAAATTACCTACAGGCCCAGCCCAGCACACATCACACGCAACAAGCGTAATTAAAGGTATCTGATTTTTAATGAAATTTTAAACTAAAAGAAGTTAAAACCTGAGAACTAAATAGTTTATGATTGATGTCTGATAAAAGACTACAAAGGCTTATAATTATTTTACTTCGTTCGACTCTTTGCTTGAAGACTGTACTTTATATTCTGCTAGTAAAGTTTTAACCAAAAGAAAAGAATGGCTCGAAAGCTAAATATTTTGAAGATTTACATTATAGACTATAGATAAAAGTAAAGGCAACTAAGACGTTCTACTGTGCCACGGTCTATCGCAGCGAGCAGTTGTTACTCGAACTTCCTGATGAAGATCCGCAGTACTATTTCTGAAGAACATGAGCTGAGGAGATAAGATCCTTTCCCAAATGTTTCCGTCTAATGTTTCCTGTACTATAGGATATATATATATAAATTATCAACATAACTTTCAAGCTAAGCTCTTCTGCTAAGACAATTCCACATTCCTGCACTCTACTGAACCTTTTTCATCCCCTAAAGCCGCCTTCAAAAGCCCGCACTACAATTTAAGCTCAACTGTTAACAATTACATTTAACATCGTTTTTATGCATTTTAACATTCCTTTGATGATCTCATCGAAAATATTGACAAATTCCAGTCAGAATTCAAATTTAGTTAATGCTTGGCAAGATTTTTTTCTTTTGGCAAATCGGAAGACCGTAAAACAGCTATCCCCCAGAAAAATAGAAACAGACACTACTTAGATTTGTTCATTCATGTTAAATTTGCATACAAATGAGTGCATTCCGCGCAGAGACCCTTTCCCCCTCCGCTCATTTACTGTCATATAGTATACCGCCCCCCTATTATTCGGGCAAAACTTTTGGCTTGTCTCCTGTACGCACGGCCCTCATTTGTAGTCGCAGCCTCGGCTCTTTAGCTACGCCCCTTGTTTTGGTGTCTTTTATGCAAATGACTTAATTTAAAACATCAAATTTTGCACTTTACGCTGAACACCCGGCCCGTCTCGCCCGTTGCCCACCCCCGACCCACTGACAGAAATATTCGCCAGTCGGCGACGACAATGTTGAAGACGAGTCATTGGAAACATTTCAAATCATTATTATACCACTCACTGGCAGACAGACAGACGGGCATACACATTAGCAGCATGAGGGGTGGCGGGGTATGTCGTCAGCATCATCATCATCATCATCATTGTCATAATCGTAATCATTATCGTTGTCTTCATTTTTATGAAGTGTCATTTTTGTATTACTTTTGCGCCTATAAAACAGTCGCCTAAGCCCAAAGGGCGCACACACCCCTTTTCGTCAAGCAGACAAATCGACCGACAGTCAGACTGTTCATTCATTCAATTCGTCAGTCAGTCATCCAATTGAGCTCAAGCCTGAGCGCTGTTTGGCATTCTAAATACCCTATAAAGTATATATCTCATCCCTAAACCTGATTGCCTGTCTACTGCCTTGCTCCATTCATACCCTGTAATTATTAAAACGGAAATAAGTAGTTTTCTGCGACCATCGAGTTTTATACTTCACTTGGAAGCCTTAAAGATAATATAGTATGAAAGATATAGATAGATTTAGATATTATCAAAAATAACCCCTTTACTTATCTACAAAGAGCAAGAAAATGATCGGAAACTCTTTTAGACGACTACAGGGTATCGTCTAGCTGAGCAGCTTAAGCTTGCCTTGCTGCTCCTTTATTCTTATCAGCTGTACGCAATCATTTTTCTTTTTGCTGGTTTCGCCTTTTACTCTCCCTTTTGCACGCTTCTTCGCACTGCAAATTGTGCGCCCCTTTTCCATTTGTTTTTCCTCATTTGCTTTTTTTTTTGCTGTTGTTGATTTTCTCTGAATTTTTCATGCCGTGCATTTTGCCCGAAGAACTTAAGCGGAAAATTCTGGCAGCCTATTGTTGGCCTTGGGCGTAAAGGGTGAAGTGCGGGGGCCGACGATGGACGGGTTAAAAGGGCGAGGAGTATTTACGCGCGAACTTCGCCTGTTTTCCTTCGTTTGTTGTCTTTTTGCTGTTGCAGCAGACTGTGCACCCGGTCGTATACTTAATAACAGTTTAATTAAATTTAATTATGTTTTAATCGCATTCGCAATGGCCCAGCTAAGACGCAGATACAGCTGAAAAAGGACAGCGATTGGCTTAAATCTAGCACTGACTGCAGGCCGGGCAAATAATGAAATATAAATAATATTTGTGCCCCGCCTCACTGTGCAACATGTCAAACAACTAGCACGTAAATGGCCGCCATTTGCTCGCTTGTCACAACATTTCCCCAACAACAACAACAGCAACAACAACAAAGGCAATCATAAACATCATCATAATCGACATACATAACACACACACACACACACACAAGCGTGCATATATAGATAATGTTCATTTACAATATCAACATCAACAATTCCGCCCACCGCCCATTGACCGCACGCTCCGTTTGACCGGCTGGCGACCCACAAACCATTCAACATTTTGCTGCCCACTACTTGCCCCCCAAGCTCCCTCTCCCCCGCGCTTGTTGCCATTTATTGAGCCGTCCAGCTGTTGTCCAAGTTGTCCAGTCAGTCAGCTTTGGACATTTTTATGGTTTCATTGACATTTTTTTCTCCTGTTTTTGCCTTGTGGCCACAGCCCGCACTCAAAGCGTCTAGGAAATTGATATTGTTGATAAAATAGCACATAATAAATTATAGATAGGCTCCACTACACACACATACATACATATGTATATGTATTAAAGAATTCATTTTATTTGTTCAATGTAAATTATGTGTTAACTAAAATTGGGTTAGTTAACTAAAATTGGTGTTAACTAAAATTGGGTTGCCTATTATTTTAATTGAAACATATTCAAATTTATTTAATTTGAAAAGCGCTTCCAAAACTGATTCAGATTCATAATTCATAAGGGAATTTAATATGTCAGCAGAATTGCATATTTAATTCATTTATTTCTATAGATAAATGTGCAAAGCTTTACAACTCTTAAAACAAATGAAATTAGATAGAAAGATGGATAATGTATAGACAATATTTAATGCTAGTTTTGTGAGCTTTTCATTTTATAAATATTTGTTTAACTGGCTCGAGTTCCGAGTCTCTATTAACAACAAAATATATATACATTTCTTTTTAACATATTTTATATGTTTCACTAAATGAATTATTTGATTTAGATTCTATCAGTGAATATATTTATATATATATATATTTATAAGGAATTTAAGGTTCTATTTGAAGCTTCAAAGAGATTCAAAGAGATTCTCAAAAATAAGCCAATTTTCCATATCTTATATTGTGATTGATATCTAACCAAGGTAAATGAAACATTTACAACTAGCTGGTGCGTTATTAAGAATATATGAGCTTGAATAAAAGTTATTCTTCTTTATCTCGCACTATTTTCTGAACCGGTTCACACTCACGCCGAACCAATATGAGTTCATTAACAGCTCAAAGCTGGCTCAGCTCATGAAACATCTTAATCTTCCACCCGTTAAAAGTTGGTAATTTTAAGTAATTCGCGGGCATAACTTAATAATTACTAGCCTATGCTAAAGAGCCAATTTAATTGGCCCAAATTAGCATTTTGTTATAGTTTCGTTCCACTGTGCAGCCTAACGCATTTGGCTTTTTAGACATTTTTACCTTTTTTTAGTTTCAAGTTTGCTGCAGCAGGCAAAGCGTGCGCTCGGCTCATGCAAATTAATCATATTGATTAACCAATTAATTGCCAAACATGTTTCGCTTTGCGCTCACAGATTTTCAATCAGAAATTAAAGCGAAATATAAATGAAAAGGCAGCGGCCAGAAAAGCCAAGCCGAATCGGATTCCTCCGACGGCAAAACTGGAAATGATTTATGTTGCTTGACTCGGGGGCAGCCCCATTCAGGTGAGCAACGCGGGGCGGGGGCAGCTGTGTGTCTGTGGCTGTCAATATCACACGCTTCGCAGTCCGGACGCTGATTATCGATAAACGATAATGAACTTGGATGGCAGCCCGCGACGTTGTTCGAATTGGCGGTTTTTGGCGCGTTTTTGTGCAATCAAATGTAAAATGTGCTTCAAATTGACATTTAATTGGCTTAGAGGAAGTGTGGGCAGCGGAGACGAGAGGCGGAGGCACAAAAAGCGGGAGCAGCAGAAGAAGTTTAGAAACTTCCAGTAAGTTGATACAGTTCGGTTAGCCGGTTGCCGGGGCTCTGCTTAATGATGATATATTTTATGGCTAGTCATTAGCCCACTTGGTTTAGGGCTTAAAAACCATTTGAGTAGGGTCAAGGTGACTGGACAACTTTATGTTTGTGGCCCAAAGGGTCTGCAAACGGAGTGAAAGAGCGAGCGAGGAGAGGTATAGAGTGAGTTCTAAGCAAGAAAAATAACAACAATCAATCAGTTGCTCGGCTTCTAGACTCCTGCTCACAATATTACGACTTGGTGACGAAATACCTAACGCATTGAAGAGAACAGCCCATAAAATATACAGATATATATCTTTTTGAGGAGTATAGGCTGAGTTCTTTCGTCTCTTTCTAGGTTAGCGCTCAGCTCTAAACTGTCCAGGTAGTAGAAGCGTGCCGTAAGACAACCCTGTATCAAATATAAATTCATAGGAAAAGCATAGAACCGGCAACAAACTCAAACCCTTCTGTTCTTCAATTTCAAGAGTACATAAATTTTCTTCTATTTATCAATCTTTATTGCTGTTTATTTAAATTAAATAAATAGCTAAGTATGTAGCTCTCTCCTCTCTCCACCTCTCTCAAACTCACGTGCAGAACATTCGGGTTGAAGAAATTTTTAAGCCAGCTTCTCTTGATGAAACTTATTAAAGCTTAAAAGGTTCTTTGTACAGAATTTAGATGAGTAATAATATTATTTTATTTCATTTTTGACGAGAAATACCTTTTATATTTTAATTTTTATTCATCTAAAATATGTGATTTTGTAAGATTTCACGAATTAATTATTAGAAAAGTCTATTATCTGTTACCGATGAGTAGATGCTGCTGTAATTTGATTACTTGAACCATTTCAATACCCTTTATTAAATACAATAATTTGATTAGCTTTGGGAGAACAGGACTTATCCTAGCTGGCCACAGCTGAACAGAAGCTATAGCTATTATTTCTAGGATAGGATCATCAAACTTCACAACTCGCTTTGATTTAACTACTTTTCCCCTTTGATTTACCTACTTTTCCCCTTTATCCATAACGAAAGATAAGCTTATTATTTTTGCAGCCAGGCCTCTTTCAGCCATAACAATTTGCTATTGATGTTCTGCTCGTGCAATATGTATGAATTTGCCTTAAATTGCGTGTCGGGCGCACAAAAACCCATATGCGATAAATGAATATGGTATGAGCCGAATTGAGACTTGCGGCGGCGGCACCCTTAATCAACCCTCATTTATAAAGCTGTTTGCCCCTCTCTTGAACTCAGGGCGACTTTCAATTTCATAGCTGCCAGTCAACAGGCTTTGTTCACATAATCCTGCAGCGTCAACCAGTTCCCCTGTGCTTGGTTCCGAACAGGTTCCAGTCCCTCCACCCTAGGAAGAAATATTTTCAATTATAATTAATGCCGCTTAGATGGCAATGACAACTGCGGTCAGTAGGTTCAAAAAAGCGTAATAAGCTTTGCTCCACTTCCCACTCTCCGCTTTATTACCTCGGTGGTAATCACAATGTTGTTGTGGTCGGGCGATATCAAAACCTTAATACCAATTAACTGCCGAAATTAAAGTTCAAAAAACGGCTGGCGGTACAATCCTTGGCCCTGTATTTAGTCCGAATCCATAACACAGCTGATTTACTCCCCCCTCCTTCTTCTCTGATTTGCTCATTATCAATTTATGTGTTGCTTAAACCCCCCTCTCCCGTATCTGACACCTCACTCATCAACCCCGCCCACCGGGTTCGGCTGTCTGCCCTCATCATGCGCATTGTTATGCGCCAGTAACCAAATCTCTGGCCCCGGCTGACTGGACCCTAATCGCATTTCAATCATCGATGCCAGCCAATGGCAGCCAAAAGACGACAAGCCAACGGGCTCGAGGAGGCTCAGGCTCAAACGCTCAGGGAAATCCTTTAGCGGCCGTCACTCGCAGCGGGCCGTGTTTTTGGGTATCTCTCGGATTTGCTATTCATGTGGTATTCGAATTCTGATTCCTTTGCTGCTGCTCCTGTTGCTGCTGATTCGTATTCGTATTTGTATTCACGGCGCTCATTTTTTATGCAACAATAGTTTTTCCCTAGGCCAAAAAGGAAAAACACGCCCAAAAAATCCCAAATAGATGAGCAGGAAAAGTTAGCTTACCATTTTCTTTAATGATTACATGCAGTTTTTGCCCCTCTCTTCCCCTCGTTCTCTTTCTCTCTTACTGTTATTACATGCAACTTTTCTATTAGACAAGTCAAAGGCAAGTCCAAGCTGGCAACTGTGTCCAAGTCTTGACTCTCTCTCTCTCTCTCCCTCTCTTTGAGTCAGCCTCCGTTGTTGTCCTGTTTGGCAAGGACATAATGAACACAACTTCCGCTACTTCCGTGCGTCAACAAAAACATCTACGGGAAAATAGAAAAGACCAGAGAAACAGAAAAAAACTTATCCAAATGTACGGGAAGCATTGTGCAAATGACTCCTTTGAAGTCAAATGCTGATGAGACAGCATTTTGGCTGTGCAGGCAGCATGAAAAAGGATATATATACACACAAAATACCCAGCGCAGGGTGAACACTGAATGGAGATCAAATGGCCGCATGAATAGTGTGTCCACTGCTATTTCTTTAGCTGTCAGATGCTGTTGTATAGCCTCGAACAGCCGGCTGCAGCTTCAACATTTCCTTGATTCGACGTATCTTAACCTAAGAAATCTTTCAATTGAACTCTAATCTTCTATCTTCGAACATCATATTAACAGACTTCATATACACGGCTTACACTCTCTGACTGCTCTTTAATTTCTGGCCGACTCGATGCATTATACTTGGGATAACTACTGGAAACTGGTATACTTCAAACTGTCCTACGGGCTAGTATGCCAGTTTATATGCGCTTTGTTTATACGAGTACAGCTATGTAACAATTATGTTAATATCATTGTCCGCATCTATGTCTCAACAAGAAACTGTTATACTGAGAGTCTTTCTTTACTTTAATCTGGATTACTACAATCTTTTTCAAGGACTGTTTCACTAAATCGCAAAATTTCTATTAATACATCTTATAATGCATCTTATAATGCATTTGGAAAGTTATGCCCAAAATTGTTGAACTGATTCTAAAGTTGTATGTAAATTATTATACTATTATGCATATGACATGGTATTCCTGAAACTTGTATACTGACTGTTATACATTTCTTAGAAACTGTTTCAATGAATTGCGAACTTAATTATATATCGCGTCCTTTTGCATGCATATGAAATGTTATGCCTGACACTGTTATATTGACTGTTAAACTTGAACCCAGTAAGATTTCAAATACTGACAACTGTTGTAATTTGTCATACTACTCAGCCGCAACTGTGAAATGCTCACCTCGAAGCCATCTTACTTCGAGCTGTGCTTTAACAGGAAACTACATTTACAGATTTTAATTAAAGCCTCAACCATGGCAATTTCATATATAAGAAAACTCGACTACGTACGAAATTAGACGCCAAAGGCGAGCTGCATCTCCAACTCTTTTGCTACCTAACGATTAAAACTGTCAAATTACATGCCATATTTCACAGCGTCTACGACAGCAGCATTATAAATAAAAATATGTATATATATACATATATAACTCATCAACGGCAGCTGAGCGAAAACTAATTATCACCCCGTTAAACTCTTGGCTATCAATTTCAATAATTGGAATTTTCCACAGAGCTGAGGAGCAGAAAAACAGCTTGAAACAACAGAACAGAACAACAGCAAAAACAACCACAACTGTTATAATGCTGGAAAAGCTTAATAGTTGCCATAAAGAAAAACGCGTGCAAAAAAAAAAACTGATATTTAAAACAAAAAAAAAAAGTTAAACATTAATCCGCAAGCTATTAAATTCTTATTTCGTAGAATGAAATTTCAAACTAAGAGCATTTGCGCCTGCGAGCGATGAAAGAAGCAGAAGATTTCTGGCTGGGAGAGGGGGAGGGCGACGTCAATTATGAGCCGGGCAGAGTGTTATATTATAGAAGGTGCCGTTAGTTGGAGACGATGTTGTCTGCGCTGGCAACTAACCAATTAGCAGCTTATTAGAATGCACACCAAAAAGTAATCCTTTGCAACAACAATTTGTGGACTTAAAATATTAAATTGCTAAAACTTAAAAACAGATTTCTCAGCAGAAAAAAAGGAGGAGACAAAAAAAACTTGCTCAACAGCCAGTTAGCCAGTCAGCCGGGTGGCCACAAGGAACTTGGCCAGCCAGCCAAGCAGGAGCTGGTGGAGTCCGGATGAGAGGAGGGCGCTCGCTCGGGCATAGGGATACGGGGTAGCAGGGGGAGCAGGAGCAGACGAAGCGACGCAATTGCAGACGCGACGCTGCCCTCGAGCTCGGCTCGGGTGAGTAAGTGGCCAAGGCACGAACCTGTGGCCATGTTTGCCATTAGGTTTTTTTTTTGTTTTGTGTGAGCCCGTTTGGTCTTTGGAACTGGAACTGGAACCATCGCCGTTCGCTTCAAGCGTAAAAAGTTAAACTTGAAAATTCTCTTCGAGTTGCCTTCTTGGAAATTGGCCCTGGACGCGGACATGGACATGAACAACAGCGCCAGGCCAGGCCAAGCGAATAAAACGTAGACGCAGTCCATGGCATTGAAGCTGGAGCTGGAGTGCTTGGTAATGGCAGAGACCCGTTAAAAGTACTCCTTCGTCTGCGTCTAATACACGCCCGACTTGCTAAAACAAATTATAAGCCAAAGACATTCCTATGATTATAATGCCGTCTGCTGTCTGTTGTCTGTTGTGTTGTGACTGAGGGCGGGTTAGAAGCGCCGGGGTATATAAGACTTGCAGATGTTGTGTTCAAGTTGAACAGCCTAAAATTAGTTAGACTCTTCCGTTTTCTACAAAATGAAAATATTACGGAAATTCTAATGTACTCTAAGTTTTCTAAGTGAAATTTCGCCTTAAGAAATGCATGTTATCTTATGCCAAGCCCGCAGGCCTATAAAAGTTTTGCTGTTGCTAACACCAGTAAATTAACGAGTATGTTAATTAACATAACACTTGTTGTTAACAGAATCGCGAGAGTAATCCTTAAATCTAAAGCATTGCTCACCGGCAAATAAGGCACGTTGCGATTTTAGCACACATTTTAATTAAACAAAATTTCTATTTCATAGAAGTCTGGGAAAATTATATTAAATATCAATATTATTGTGTACTACGTCGAACTATTTGTGGTGGGCTCTTGGGCACATAAAATGAAAAGAAGAAGACGAATTATATACGAATTAGGGATAAATCATATTTCTACTCGTTACAACTTCCGTTCATCCACTTTACTGCAATACATAATGATAAAAGGGATCAACTAAAGGTATTCACTACCAGTATGAAAGCCGTTAACATTAACAGCGTTACATTAACATGTTTGCAGCAGTCTCTCTTTCTATTATCTACCAACATGTCAAAGCTGTATTTGGTACGACATTTATAGACCAAATTGCTATTGCAGATTGAAGATGATTAAAATTCCTTGAGTTAATATACCTAGGATTCATGTGAGCTTGACTGCGTTAGCTAGTTGACCCCTTTCTGATTTCCAATCTCAAATATTACCCAATTATTTTCAGATTTGTTGAGCAAGAAATGATGAACTGTCAGAAACGCTTTAAGCAACCTTAAGCTATCCTTTATTTTGGGTTTTATGATTTGGCTTGGCTAATCTTATCTGATCTACTCATATGCCTTGACTTTTACACTACACATTATGTTAGTTCACTTTAAACTTCATTCCATCATTCCCCCCGCTCTATACACAACGTATTCATATGTGACTTGTATGATTTCGGCTGCTCTAAAGATCAGAGACAAAGAAAATTAAAGTCCCATTGATGTCACTATCTATGCCTAATTTGTATGTTGCCAACACAGACTTCATATATGTCAGACTCTGACTCTAACCAGCATGCGTGTTGACAAAGCGACTTAATTACTCTATATACACAGACATACAGACGCACACTCATAATAAACTACAGTGCTGTGCAAAAGTATGCAACTATGAATGCGATTTGGTTAGTGTTGGACATTGCCCGAAAGGATAAACCAATTAAACTGAGTCCAAAACCCAGAGAGAGACACGACTGTCTGACAATTCAAACAACAGAATTCAACTAACCAACAATGAAAACCTCAAAAATCCTGCTGCCGGCAATATCTAGTGCCATGACTACAAAATACAGGACACCCTCCTGCCCAGTTGCCCGACCAAATCCTGACAGTTCCTGTGAGCTGTGCCAGAATTGAAAGTTGGGTTGGCATGACTGCATATTTCGACATTTATGTGGTCGTCATTGGGTGTCGTTTGTGTCGTTGATTTCTTGCTTAAGCGTCGCGCGATTCAATTTCAAATCCTGAACACATTTCCACGAGTGGCTGACTACAGGATGCCCAGAGACCAGGGCGCGAGAGTTGAGGTTTGAGGGTTGAGCGTTGGGCACCAAACCGGGCAGCTAACAATGTTATCTCGTAATTTTACACGTCGATGATTTCAGGCGAATGAGTTTGATTCGATTGTCTCAAGTTTTTTGCAATTGTTCGAAGCACCAATCCACAGAAAGGATGCGCCACAAACTACAACAACAACAACAGTTACAACTACAACAATGTCGTGCACGCTGGTGACGACGCCTTTGACATGCTTTTGACAGCCAAACGCCGCCCGCTGCGCCCCAGTCAAAGTACCCAGGACTCGCAATAGTCGCACCAGTGGCAGCAGAAGGACATCTGGCTGCTGCCGTGACAGGCAACACAAGGCAACCCCCATGTTGCATGTTGCCACTGTCCCGCGCCGGGTCTCAACAGACTCGAGACCTACTCCACGCCCCTTGAAGCCCGGCAGTTCGTCGTGTGCTGTTGCAATAAATTGTTCAAATGCAAGAGCCCAAATGCTTAGAATATTGGAAAAAGGGTTTCATGTAGCACCAGCCAAAAAAAACCCAAAATACAGTCTCCCCAACACCTGCCCTGCCCTGCCCCGCTATGCCCTGCCCACTAGTTAGCCCCCAAAAAATTGCTAGACGGTATTTGAATGACATGCAAAGTTGTCGCCCCGTTCGAAGCTTGCTGCAAATAATTTCAAATGTTTCTCTCGCTTTTTTGTTCGGCTGTAAAATTAACAGAGATAAGGCACAAAAAAAGGCTAAATGTTTGAAGACAGAAGAAGCTAAATCGCATGAGCTTTATTTTTGTTACAAAACCAATTTGATTAGCTTGAAATGATATTTTTAAAGAAATTTCTTAGCTTTATATAGAAAATTTCAAACGAAAACAAAGTAATATACCTTAATGAGATATAAGACAATTTTCATAATACACGCCTTATATGGATTAAAATAATATAGATCAATTATTTAGATTTCTGTAAATTAATCCATATCGGAACAAGAAACATGGACGAAAAGTATAGATCAAATAGTTATAGATTAAAGACTATTCTGATGAACTAAGCATCATCAATAGCGAAAGGGATAATATGGATACAGATTAATAATATATATCAGTTGTTAGACGGAAGGAATATAACATAATAAGAAAAAAGAAGCGTTCACTTAACAGCCAAGAATATAGCTAACATGCTTTCAAACGTTAGCATCCAGTTGAAATCTGTGGCAAATCTAGCCGATAAACAGCCAAAAATGGCAGCACAATTGCTTAGCTAACGTGTCCGTGCGCGTCCTTTCATTGTCGTGGTAATCAAATAAAAATCAATGGCTTGTGAAATTCAAATTGTGACTGCGACGAGTGCGAGGAGTGCGATTCGCGGTGGAGACTTTGTCTAAAATTCTCTAAAGAAAAAAAAAAAACAGAAAAGAGAACCCTTGTCCCATGCCCGCCGCTCACACCACGCCGCTGTGAAACTCATTTCTTGGAGTGCTTCAAGGCGAACGCGTCTGCATCACGTGCCCAATTCTCATTTGCCGTTAGCATTCGAAATCGTTGAAGTTAATGATCTGATGCAGTCTGGCACACAACTATCTATAAGCCCTTAGCCCGGCCAACTAAATCAACTGTCATTAGAGTCACGTTGACGGCGCCCAGCTGGCCAAAAGTCAGCGGTGGGGAGCAACGGGAGGGATCGATTGCGGGTAGAGGGTCTTGTGCTGGGGACTGAAACAAGTGGAAAGTTTTATCCAAGTCTGTGCATAAATTAATTCTTAAATAGCAATACGATTTCAAGCTGTTCGCTTTGGTGTGATGGTTAATTATTTGGGTTTACTTTTGGCTGGCGTTGTTTACGTTTAAACGATCAGAAGTGTTCGAACAATTGCAATTACTTTATAAGACATGGGCGTGGCATGAAAATAGCTAAATTTTAGCTGTTTGTGGTTAGTGGAGAATTTAGAGGGAAGGCTTTTCTAGTGCAATTTTAATAATAAGATATACATTAGAAAGGGGTATTATGTTTGTTAGTGCTTTTTAGAATACACTGCTTTTCAGCTAACATGAACTTTGCAAGCATCTTACCTTGTATACTTAATGTTAGTTAAAGTTGTTATAGAGGCACACACACACAGAATTCCTTCATATCTCTCTCCCCCTCTCTCTCTCTCTCTCTCTCTCTTTCTCTCTCTGTGTAGCTTTTACTGTCTCTTTTCTGCCCGTCTTAGGTAACATGAACTTAGTAAGCTTCTTCAAAAAGTTAAACAAATGTGCTTGGTTTTCCAGCGTGGAATCACCCTCTCTCAGACACACGCACTGTATTGCACTTATTCTACCCCTCTCACTTTCATAACCAGCCGTTTTAGATAACATACACTTGACAAGCAACTTACTTTGTAAGCTACTCGCTTTACTAAGTAACTGCCTGACTCCTTTTTGCCCTTAACCTGTCTCTCTCTTAATCTCTCGCTCCCCTGCGCTTTTCTCTCTCTCAGTGTCTTACATTCTCTGCCTTATAAGATAACATAAACTTTACAAGGAACTTGCAGATATCGTGAATATACTCTTTCTTTTTCTTAATATACATTTTCTTGAGTACTTGTTGCTGCTTCCCGCTTGTATCGCGCTCTGCCTTTGACTTTACTTACCAAACCTTGCCATAAATAGAAACAGCCAAATAAAAGCTCTCATGTTCATGTTAACTTCCCCGCCTATTGCCCACTTTATTTGTGACAAGGCGCACGCTCGTTTTGTCACTTTAAAGGAAAAGGAATTAGAATTGTTTGGGATTTAAATACCAACCCCCGCATCGCTGACACTTTTCATCAATTTGGTGTTTCCTTCCGGCTAAGCCCATTTCCTTAGAAACAAACAAGAAATTAACTTCATATGTTTGGGGCAGCGATGCGCAAAGCTAAACCACAGCAACGCTAAGCAATACCCTCGGCAGCTGTGCGCATTCCCCAGCGGCGCACAGTGCCCATCCAACCACCCAACCACCCAACCACCGAACCAGGGAACCACCTGCAGCTACGCTTTTTAGCCCGCTTTCAGGCAGTTCACATTTCTTTAACAATTTATTTTTTATTAAATGACAAATACTTGGCCATAGCTCACGCTGCAGGCGAACGTTGACATTTGCTGGTGTGGGGGGTGTGCGTTTCGGGTATTAGCTTACAATTCACCAACCCACACCACCAACCATCCCCTCTCCCTTGCCACGGGCAGCGATTGTCACCCTCTCTGCCCGACTACCCAACTAAGCCGTGTGTAATAATTATGCTAACGACTGTCAATTGCACTGGGGGGAGCTGCTGGCGCGGGGTGCACGGGGCTATTGTAAATTGAATAGAACAGTGATACGAACCGCAAGATAAAGCCAAGATCCCAAACGTCTTGGAAGGGTTGCGCCTTTCGCATTTACCCTCTACCCCTTTGTCCTTTTTTGGCTTTGTCTCAAACCAAAACGCGCGCGGCGCTTTTCCAAGACGTGCCTGGGCGATAGTTGTGCCGCCCCTCGGAACGCATAGACCTCAAATCACAGCCCTTTTATTTGGAAATTAAGCTTGCTTTGGCTTTTCACAGTCAATTGACTTTTGAGCAAACTAACCCCCCTCGTACACACATATTGAGCCTCAGCCCCTGCCCTAACCTATTGCAACTGTTATTTGCTTGTTGTCAACTTTTCGCACACAACCAAAATCAACGGGTTGGTGAACGTGGTGTATTCGAATTTGAATTGGAAATGGAACGAATCGGTAGCTTCCATTAGTTGCAGGCCCATTCGAGACCAGCCCGAATCTTGGAGTCCATCTTTAAATCCAACTCCAACTTGAATTCCACCTCGCGCTTGAGCTGCGAGCCCAGTTCCGTTTCTGTCTGTTCAAGCTGTTTATGGCTTGACTCTTTGCCCTTCTACTGGCCACATTTTAAGTGTTTTGTACTGGTTGTTGTTGCTGTTGACGCATCGCTGTCTGCGCCTTTGAAGCAACTGGCGCGGCCACGCCTTTGCCGCTCCATCAACCCCCTCTTGGCCCACTCGTTAGCAACTTTGCATTAAGATTATGTAAATTTTTGGCACTCAACGAGAAAAAAAACACTTGAAAATGCGCGTGTTTCTGGCAGTTTTCAAGTCCAAGAACCCCCAGACTTTAGCAAACATGTAGGAAAATGAAAATTTCTAATGGTTTAACGTCTTGAAATTTGCCCAAGAAAGTTACTTTAAGTTTGCGTTATAAGAAAAATTCGTTCTAATATTAAATAAAACCTATCTGCAAAAGGTAAACGCAAAAGACAAGCTCTAAAGTTTAATTAAAAAAAAAAAATTAATAAGGGCTCTAATGCTAAGTCGCTCATTAGTTATTCAATTAGTAAGACAGTCAACAGTCAACATCCGGTTGATCAATGGAACAGTCAATCAGTCCATCAATCAGTCAGTCAATTAGCAGTTTATCAATCAGTTAATCAGGCAGTTTATCAGTAAGTTTATAAATGAATGCGTCAGTCAATAAGTCCATCAATCAGGCAGTCTATAAATTAGTCAATTAGTAAATCAATCAATAGTCAGCCAGACTTTGAAACAGTAAATCAGCCAGTCAATCATTTAATTAGTAAGTCAATCAACCATCAACAGTCAGTCAACCCATCAATCATTGAATCAAACAGTCAATCAGAACATACATTAGTGAGTCAATCAATTACAATCAGTCCTTCAATCAGTTTGTCAGTCAATCCGACATTCGGCCACTCTGTTAGTCAGTCAATTAGTTGTACAGTCATTGAGTCATTCCATGATTGAGTCAATCAACCTATCATTTAATTTGATTATAGTCAGTCTATCAGTCAGTCCATCAAACAGTCAGTCGCTCAATCCGGCAGTCAATCAATCAGACAATCAGAGTAACTAGTCAATCTGTCTTTCGATCAAAGAATCAGGTTTTCATTTAGAAAGTATAAGTATACGTATACCGTAAGTATAAGTATACCAAGCCATGAATAAATTATATATATAATATATTTAATTAATATATAATTATATAACAATTATGAGGAGTTGTTGCCATAAAGACTTTAAATACTTTTCCCGCAAATTGCTTTACATTTATAGCATTCACAAAATACTTAAAAATCATTTTTCTCTCTATTAATTAAAACTGCCAGCCAAAGGTAAAAGTCAAAGTCAATGTCAAACCCTGAAGTTCCAGTCGCAAAAAAAACAAGAAAAAAACAGGGTAAAGGAACCCTTTCGTTGTTCGCTTTTAAGTTTTGTGCGTTTAATTTGCTGTCATTTTCACTTTTCCTTGCTGGTCGCTTACATTTATCAGCATCGGCCAGTCAGGTCCCAGCTCATGCTACTCGCAATGAAAAAACTGGCCTTTGTCAACACTGTGGCAGACACTCACACACTCACACACCCATACCCTCACACAGGCACACACGAACACACACCCAAAGCTAAGACTGGAAAAAGTTTTGTACCTCTGCCAACTGTAAGTAAAATGTTTGGTCATAGTTTTCTCTTGTTTCTAACCCTTCACTTCAGGCAGAAGCATGTTCTGCCCCTCAACTAGGCCCAAGCATAAGGAAATTTATTTGTTGCCCGCACGGCCCATGACATGAGTGTAAGTAACTCAGACGGGCAGAGCCAGACATGTTAGGGCGAAGAGAAGGGTGCAGGGTCCAAAATAGTTGCAACATTTCAGCAATTATATTTATAGAGTGTGTGCAAGTGTGTGCGTGTGTGTGTATCTGTGAGGGGACATGCTCTCCACATATTGTATGAGGGCAATCAAAAATTAGCCATTGCCTATGCCAAAAAGTTTATGTCTAGAGCGAGGGGGGAGCTAAGGGAGTTTATAGTGCGTGCCCAAGTAAATGCTGCGACCAAGAAGGGGCATAGAGAACACGGTTGGGCCGAAACTCAGGAATTTAAGTATTTTTAAAGGTAGAAGATATTATTGTAGAAATCAGTTTAAAAAAACCGATAGCAATAGCTCTAAATGTTATCAATAACCCTTGGATAAAGGAGACGAAAATGTATCTGAAATGAAAATATACATAGATATGAAAAATTAGCAAGATTTGCTATGTTCATATAAAAAGTTAAATTCAAAGATGATAATAACTTAGCATTCCAAAAAAATCATTTTACGAAATACCTTTAAAACAAGAAACTTTGAGTACAAGGCACAAGAGTTACGAAAATGTTTTAAAACCATGCTAAGCTTAGAGATTACTTATAAATATTCAACTGAAAAGGGTCAACTCTCTTTAAGAACCTTTAACTGGGCATTGAATTGGTCTACTACTATTTAAGATCTTTGCGTTCTCTACTAGCTTGCTCAAAACCTAAATTAACAGATAAATTTAAAATTGAATTTATAACTCTCTATACGAAACTTAAGACTCTCGGAATAGTTCATAGCAGATAGGCGTCTGCAGATTAATTCCTTCTTGACGAAATGCACAACTTCTAACAATCCTTAGAAGTATTGCATTGCATCCATTGTCTTTCAAGTAATCCCCAAAAAACTGGCAGCCAAAATATGCAAAGTGAACTAGTTCTTATGGATGTCACCGTATTTTGTCTAACCCATTTGCACTCTCCACTCGCTAATGCACTGGGCCCGAGCCAGAGACTGGGCTAAGCTCCAAGCCAGCCACAGAAGACTTTGACTTTAGCACGTGCCGCTGCCACTGACAAAGTTGTGCGAGTGACAGGCTGACAGCCCAGTCAAAACTACCCACACTGACGGTGGCAACGGTGGCAACACCACGACTCGCAACCAGTCCAAATGCTACTTAACACTCTTTCAAAAAAAAAGAAATCTGAAAAAGGGTATTTCAGACAAGCCGACGCTTCAATACCCTGTAGGCATAAGACTTGTAATTGCAATTGTTGAGGTTGGTCAAGATATCTTTTGAAGATATAGAAGATCTTTTTTCAAGTGCTTCTTTCATTATCAAATACTAGTTCATATTGTGTGCCGATAAGAGAGAACTCGCATATCGAAAATTTAATTATAATAACTGGAAGAAAAAAAGTCTTTCACATAAGAACTTGGTTATTGACCAATCGTTCCTTTTGCAGCTATAGGATATAGAAGTCAGATAATCAGATTTTCTCATAAGTTAAACTCGTCAATGACAAGTTTAATTAAGAAATCTTCTAAACAATTTGTACACAAAAAACTTATGTTTCCACTGTTGATGAATATTATCGATCGTGCCCATGTCCTGCATGAGCTTAAGTTTCGCTTAATCGATCTATTAATCTGATACAAATTATAGATATAGTGCTTCATTCAATTAATGGTATATGTGCAACAATATATTTACACATTTTCGGCTCCTGTCATGTGTTACACATTTCATAAGAAAATTGTTGTACCCATCCACAAAAAAAAGAGTTCAGGCCAAAAAAACAACAAAAAAAAAGAATCCACAAGAAAAGAAAAAGAAAAAACCGCAGACATGTTGTGTTGTTGGTTGCCTGGGAAAGGCAGCCTGAAAGAAAATGAAATTTGCTGAAGCAATGCAAGAGGAGGGAGAGCGGAGTGCAGGAGGAGGGGAAGTAGTGTAGCTCCTGCTACAGCTCAGCTGTTTGTGTGGCACTCCTGCTGCTGGAGCTGCTGCTGCTTGTTGTTGTCCCCAAATGGCATTTAGCATTTGACTTAAACGCGGCTGCTGCTTCTGACTAGCGGCTGTGGCAAGTTTGTCAAGCAGCGGGGCAGAGGTGGAGGGGTAGCAGAGGGGCAGCAGCGACAACCTGCTGAGATGAAGCCAGAGACCAGGCAACATATGTTTGCAGAGTGTGTGTGTGTGTGTGCGTGTGTGTGTGCGTGTGTGTTTGCGTGTGTGTTTGCTTGTGATTTCATGTTAAGAACGTCTGATACCCTTTACAGCATGCTCAGACTTGCCCTGCCGCTGCCCCTGCCCCTGCTCCTCTGCTTGCCCCTTGGTCTTGGTGTGCTCCTCTTGGTTTTGCTCTTTGTTTGCACTGGCTGGCCACAGACTACCCACTCCACTGGCAACCCACCTTCCCGCCTCCCCGCCCGAACTGCCACCACTTTGCAGCAGTCAGGCAACTATTAAGTCACATGTTTGTCTCTCTTCTACCCGACTTTTGAGTTATGACTTTTTGGGTCGGAGGCATCCTTTGGAGCCAAGTCGGAAACCCAGTTTAACCTGAATTTCCACATTAGTTTCTTTAGAGGCGTGTCGTGGCAAGGCAAGGAGAGGCGAGGCAAGGCTAGCCGAGTCGAGACATTGCAGCGCGTCGCGTTGCGTCTCTCTTTTGCCTTTTGGCTTTATTTGCCTTTGTTTTTATAGCCTTTTTCTGCCAGGTAAACAATATGTGTGCAGCAGCTTGTGGAAGTTGCTGCAAGTCAAACGTGCAACATCATATGGTCCAGTGGCAAAGGCCTCTCTCTGTGTATGTGTTTGTGTAAGTGTGTGTGTGTGTGTGTGTGTGGGCAGTTGCCACTGACTCATCTACTGACTGGCTGCTGCCTGGCTCGGCTTCATTATGGGCCTGTTGCCGCTTGCCGCTTGTCACTTGCCCCTTGTCTGCTACCTTCTGCCACCCGCCTCTCACCTGTTGCCATTCTCCATTATTTGGCTCTTTGTTCTCAGCTTCAGCATGAGGCGCTTCTTTGCTTTATTACTTTGGCCTGCGGGCAGTGTTGCAACAAAAGGATTTCTTATTTATAAGGCGACGTTTGCTACGTGCCACAGCTGCGTGGCACAGACCCAACTATGCGACGCACTGTGACACAATATGACAGCGTAGAACTTTTTGAGTTTCATTTGATGCTCTGACAAGACACTAGACGGGCCACGGCATGGCATGGCAGCGGCATGTGGCAGCAACGACATCGTTAGCTTTCATTAGTCAAGGGCCGCACAGAGTCTAGACTCGCGCTTGGCTGGCACTTTTAGCAGCCAGTTTTATCTATTAGACATAATTTACACGATTTAACTAACTTTATCTGCTGCAACACACGCACACACACCCACACGCACATCTTTACAGTCAAGCTTTAACTTTTCTCTCTTTCTTTCTCTCTCTTTTGCAGGTAAGTCGACAACAGCTCGCTGGCGGCAGGTCTTAACTTCAATTAGTCGTAAGTGCTGAACCAAAGGCAAGTAGCACTTGCCACTCTCGAACCCGCACACAACTTGCCACTAGCAGTGGCAATAGCTTCCGCACTCCTCTTCCTTCACCTCCTCCACCACCCAACTGTAGCTCCCTGCACCCATCTACAGAGCAACCCCTTTTCGCTGCAGCGTCTCGCCAAAAGCTTCGCACGCTTTCCGCGTATATTTTATGTTTTATCCTCGTGAATGCCAAAGACGCGACCAAAGTTGTGCTAACTTTCTTGAGTGTGTGTGTGTGTGTATGTGTGTGTGCCACACGTTCAACACGCCAAACTCTGGCATCTCTGGTGCCCAAAATTGTTTTTAAAGCTGTTTCGACTGCATCTTTGGGTTTGTTATCTTTGTTGTTGTTATTGCTGCCACCGAAAAGTAGGCAATAATTATGTGCTGCCATTCGGTGAGGGCGTGTTTTCAACTTGGGTGAGCACTTTTTAGTGGGCGTGGCAGCGCACATAGTCGCCTGCGCCTTTACTTACGTGTGTGCTTGTGTGTGTGAGATGCAAGGATTAGGGAGCACCTGTGCTGGAAAATAATAAGAAAAAGGTATAGAAAATGTATATAATATTGATTAAATAAGGCCAACTATGTAAAGTATTTAAGCTCTTCATTTAGAGTAGGAGCTATTTTAAAGTAAAATCAAGGCTAGGAATTCTTGACAAGATGCCCTAAAATTGACCTGAACAGACCAAAACCAAGACAACGAATTCTCGGCGGGGAGCCCATTTCCCGCTATGAAACGTTTAAATACGACAATTAACTATCTCTCGCTCCCTTTTCCTCTCTCTCTCCCTCTCTCTCACACTCTCTCTCACTCTCTCAGTCTCGCTCTCTCTCTTTCTCTTTCTAACTAAGAGTACACGGTTAATATAACTGAAAACAAGTCACATATCACGGCTCTGTAAAAGCGTTTCTGACATTAAAATATGATTGCGAAATGTTTTTGGACTCACCGCATATCATAAATGTTGGCAGCATGTGCGTTTATTTCTTTTCTGTTCCCGCCGCCCCCTCTCCCTCTGTTCTTTTTTATCCCAAATGCTCCCTTATAAATATTATATACTGTACAGAGAATGGACAAAAATAGTACAAAACTTTATGGTGTATGCAGAGATTTTTGTGAAGCTTTGCTTTTGTCTACTCAAAAATTCATTATAAAATATCCATTACTCAGGCTACGCACATGCCAGCACACACACACACACACACACACACACACAGCGCAATAAAAAGTGCGGCACAGAAAATAAACACTAGCAAAAAACTTTAGAAATAAACTGTTCCGTTGCTGTAGCTAAAAAACAGCTCGGAGTATGGCACTGTATGACTGTCGTCCTTCTAGTCCTTCAGCTGTGGAGTCTGCAGCTAAAACACTTGAGAAACTTTATCCATATTCATATAAGTTGGAGGGTAGCCGTCGAGCGGCTCGCAGCTCGAGGCTCAAGGCTCGTCGCTTGCTTTGGCGAGTTAGCCAAACAGATTCATTAGATAAAATAATAAGCACTTGCCGAGTCGAGCCGAGTCAACGTTGCGTATGAGCGTTATTTTCTATGCGGCTTTTTCTCCCTCTGTGCCCAACCCCCACGCCCCTATTCCAGCCATTTTCCGTTGAGCGTTGTTGCAAATGCAGTCAAAGTTTTTCCCATTTTTCTTTTTTTGCGCTCGACTTTTGTTTTTGTTGTCGGCTCAAAACACTCGAACAGCAAACTTCAACACTTTGGCTGAAAAGCGAGCGGCAAAATGTATGTGTATAGAAAAATAAAAGGAGCAAAAAAAAAAACATAGCTCGCAAAACTTTGCTACTTAAAAGCGCAAAACGCAACGCAATGCTCCAGTGGTTAGCTGCATGAAGTACTTAGGGGGCGTGGCAGCGGGAAGCACGGACATAGCCGCTGTTGCTGGAGCCGGAGCAAAGTAACTGCGAACAAACCAATTAAGTTTATTACTTTTGCGTTTTTCAAGTGCCTCACTGTGAATGCGCGAGTGTACATGTGTGTGTGTATGTGTGTGTGTATGTGTGAACATGATGCTGCAATGTCAGTGCGTGCTAGAAATGTGCGCATGTCGTGTTCTCCTCGTGCGTGACACGAACACACGCCTTTTGACAAGGGAATCAAATTAGAAGCATGTTTGCAAAGTCTGTCCAGGTTGAATGTATTCTCATTTTTTGCTAGTAGGATTCAAGCAGCTCACTTTAACTATATAGATAGTAGGTGCCACGACCACAAAAAGGTCATAAGACTGTTAAAGCTTATCAGAAATGATCAAACATGTTTGAAAACTGTTACAAAGCCATTTGAAAACCATGTACATGATGCTTTGAGGATGAAAACAGAGCAGCTCAGTTAATTTTTATTGGGTTTTCCGACTATTTCCAGACTGAAAATTGTTTAAGCAAGTTTGATCAGGTATGTTTAAAAAGTCTCAGATAGAAATATTATGTTGAAGATTTGATCAATTAGATATGTACGAAACTGTCTGCCCATCTCTATCATGTGTGTTGTGTGTATATGTGTGTGTGGTCGTAATGGCCAAGCATTTAGTAAGTTACCAAAAGCCCCCTCATCGCCTGCCCTGCCACAAAAGTTGTTGCAAAAGTTTGACAAAGTGCTACGAAAATAGCAGCAGCAGCAGCAGCAAACGCGTTGCCACTCATCGCCTGCAAAGCATGCAACAGATTTGTCAAAGAAATTAATAAATACCACGTCATGCTGCGCCCCCCTCCCCAAAACAGACCAAACCCAACTGCCACAGCCGTAGCGCAGGTGCTGTTGCGAGTTTCTGTTGAAAATAAAAGTTGAAAGAAAAAAACGTAGCATACATTTTGGGGCCGCGACAGGCAATTAATTTCAGTCGTCCTTGCGTTGAGCTATGTGCGGCTATTTAGGTTGAAGTTTTCAAAGTTCACGCTAGAAATATGAAGCCAACATTCTGGTCGAGTGGCTTATAATTAAGATGCCACTTTCAGCTAGTGCAACACCCTACCCCTCTCCCTCTCTCTCTTAACATTTGAGCAATTAAAGCAAATTACAAAAGGCGACATTTATTATTATTACTATTATTATTATGATTCTTATTGTTATTATGATGCCATTTTCATTTGTGACCAGGCAACATGCGCTTTGCTACACCCTGTGACCGCTTCTCTCTTGCTCTGCCACTCTCCCTCTCCCCCTCTCTCTCTCTCTCTCTCTCCCTCTCTCTCTCTCTTTGTGTTGCTCCCTTGCTCACTCTTTTGCCTCGCCCTGTTCCGTTTGCCTTTGTCAAGGTGATTTATCACTTCTAAGCGCCTGGCACTCATTAATTTTTGATTGGGCCAAAAAAGGCAAACGGCAAAAGATGTTCGGACCCCAAATGGTTTATTTCGTGCCTCTTCTTTTTGTATTTGTTGTTGTTATTGTTGTTGTTGCTGCTGCTGCTGTTTCTTTCATTAAAACTTCATCAAATGGCAGCACCTAATGATGTGCCCAGTCAGAGGCTCCGTTTGCAGTGCCCGCATACCCTGTACCCACTATAAAACGGGTTTCTTAACTCTACACTTTTGTGGCAAGAGAAGTTTTTACAACAACAACCATCCCCGAACTGATCTGCTTAAGCTAAACTATTTTCAATGGGCTCTCTCTTTATGGGCAAAACCTCGCAAAATTTCTAGAAAATTCTATTGGGTATTCTTCTGAAAATATATAATAGTTTTTTTCAATACTTGATAAGATATAGAAGCCAAAATTTTATACAAATTGTGAGCTTCTAGAAGAAAGGTATAATAAACAATAACAATAACTAAAAGTTGAAGATCTTTACTTCTTATTTTAAGATTCAAGTTCTGCTTAAATTATCAATCAATTTGATAAACATTCAACTTCTTGGGTTAAAAATTCCCCACAAAATACATTTTGACTATTTTTTCATTGAACAGGGTAGCCCGTAGTCGTTCATTCATTCATTCAGTAGCAATTTTGTCATTACTTCTGATGAAATGAAACACTCGCTGCGATGTCTGCACTGTCGTAATGGTTCATTAAAACTGAACGATTGGCTTGACAAAACATTTGTCCAGCTGATAATTTTGTTTATCAAGCTGTTGACTCTCTATTAGCTTATTGTTTCGCTATGGCCAGGGTTTCCATAATTCAATGTTGTCTTGCCTGCAAGTGTTTTGGGCTTTAAAACCAAAACAGACAGAAAACTTTCAATAGATGACCGCAAAAATGTGCACAATTAATTATGGCGACGCCGGCCAACAACAAATGGCTAAAAAATTAGCTACCAAATGGCAACCAAATGGCGGCGGCGTCATCAGTGGTGGCAACCCTGGCCACAGATTTTTGTGCCCTCCGCTCGCCTATTCATATGCATTATGCGACGCACCGCAACTTGAACTATGTGAGTTCTGTGGCCATGATTGGGGCGGGGCGGGGCTGGCCGGGGGGCATACCAAATGCTTCGCTGGCTAGTTTTTCGCTTCTTTTTTTTTTACGCCCGGGTGACCGGTGCCGGTTGCCGGTTCCCGTACCCGTTCAAACTATGGACGCCGTTTCCGCTGACAGTTATTTTGATTTATGTGAAATTGTTGCAAGCGAATGTCGGTATGTGTGTGTGTGTTGGTCGGAATGGCAAATGCGTGCCTGGTTCCATAGGAAAATGGCAATAAATAGCACCGTGTACGTGGCCCCTGACAACAAAGAACTTCTAGCTGGGCCTCCCCAAAAAGCACTCAAAAGCCCCAACAACAAATTGTCTGCGCGCGCTGTGGTGTCAACCATAAAAAGGTGTTGCCATTGATAGCCACGCGTGGACCAGGTCGTGGATAAATGATCAACCCTTGGCACTGATAGCGCTCCAAGCCCATCAAATGAGTTATGCACACTCGCATATATCTATATACATATATCATAGATTCCTCTCAAGTCGCAAAACAATGCCCAAATGTCAATGCAACATATTGAAAGATTCACAAGCTTCCTGTCAAAATATTGAAGGAGGTGAACGTGACTGGAGTTGCCACCTGGTCTGAAATGTATCGTTATTTTCAATAAATCCTTATTCGATATAAACCTAAACTTCTTCTATGACCTCTCCCTTTGAAATATACAAATTTAGTTGTTCAACGACTCTAAATATGTTTTTGACTTTGATTTCAAGCAGTTCCCAGATATCTATGTCTTCTTCAGTGTCTGATTTTATCATAAACTTATATTTTATCATATTCAGCAGAAGTTGCGCTTCGCTTAACTCCTGATCAGAGCTCCCTTTTCTAATCTGAAGCAATAAATTGGCTTTTATGCAAACGAAGTTCAATTTGTGTACTTATACATAAAGTTTTTCTCATGCTGCTGCCCTTGAAGTAGCATCCCCTTTGGCCGGCACCCCGTTTGGTCTCTTAAGTTTCTGCAGCCACTTAGCAAATCCAACAGCAAATCCAACGGCAGCCTCTTGTCTAATAACTCTAATGGCAGCAATAAAATATCCATATACATTTAAAATTAGCACTCGATTGAAGAGCTGTGGGGCAAGCGTGTAGCATTGAGTGGGTCGTCGGAAGGGATGGAGGATGGGGGGAGGGAGGGGGGTTGCCTTGTGTGCAGCGGCGGGTTAAGAGATCTACTGGGATATGTCATTTGCAGTCCACTTCTAGGCTAACCCATATGGCCAGGCCAAATGGGACCGCAAACTACATAAACTATAATGGCAGTTGTGTGCGTGTGTGTGTGTGTGAGTGTGTGTGTGTGCTGCCAGCAAACCAAATTGAATGAAATGCAGGAAAAAGGTTTCGTTGTGCAAAACAAAACAAAAAAGCAGTGAAAATGAAAACGACGGAGATGACCAAACAACCGCACAAGCGGCGACTGTGGGTGCCACTGGCCGGTCAGCAGCAACAAAAACAACGACAACAACGACAACAACGACAACAACAACAACAACAACAAACCAATAAAGACCACTAAGTGTCTAAATGTGTGTGTGTGTAAATGTGATTGTATTTGAAATAAACCAAATAGTCGCACATAAATGCGGGTGTCACAAGCGCCAGGCCCGTCGTCTGAGCCCCAAGCCGACCACCAAAGCTAGAGATGAGCAAATGTCGTGATTAGTGCGTGCTCGTGATTTGTTAACAATTTGGATGAAAGAACAAAAGGCTTCACTTATAGGCATTGCGACTAGATAAAATATATGTCCCCTCCTCATACATACCACTTTATTCACGCTACGAATTGAATAATCCTCATTTGTATCAGATTCAAGCAGATTCGCAACTACAACAGCTGAGTCACTGTTAAGTTAAGTTAACAGCGCTGTTAAGTTGACAGTGCTGTTAAGTTGACTGAGCTGTTAAGTTGGCTGCGCTGTAAAGTTGACTGCGCCTGATCATTTTAGCTGAATCTCTTGATCAAAAATCCTTTGAAACTAAAAATTCTTTAGAAATACATATTTATATTTAAAAATATTTTAGATTATATTTTATTCCCAAGAATTAATCGAATGTCAATGAATGCAATAAAATTCATCCGAATTCTTATACTTAAGAAAATTAAGAATTCAATTTAACACATGCTCAGCAAAATAATGTTTAAATCGTAATGAATGAAGAGAAGACTCTCCTAATCATTTGATACTTTTTGGGCAAAAACCATGCTATTGTGAGAATATTCTACACACGAACTTTATTTGGAAACAATTGTGATAGGTCAACTGAAAGCGCTTAGTTCGTGTTAAACCCGGACTCAATTCTCCTGCAACATAGAGCTCGACGTAAGTCCGTGTTCATCTCTATTGCATTGTCGTACATCATAAATTGCGCACAGGCTGCTGTGCCATGCCGGAGTCGCCCTCGCAAAGTGTCCTAAGCCACAGTATGAAACAAGCAGCGCATCAGTTTTCCGTTTCCCCCCAGCACAAACTCCTTCCCCCTTCCCTTTACATACCCGTCTCCCCACCAACCGCAATCCGCTACAAGCGGCAAGCCAACCGGCATAGCTAAACTTCCGGCCGACTACGGACTACGGACTACGGTCTGCGGCTACGGCTCTAGTTCTGGCTCCGGCTCTGGCTCTGGCTGTGGCTCCGGCTGCTGTTGTTGCTGATAAAAAAGTTTGCCTTTGAAAATGTCGATTTGAAAAGTTTGTCGGCCGCCGAAATCGGGGGGCGCGACCATAGTTTCGCCCTTTCCTGGCAGCTGGATAGCTGTTCCAAGGCGTGGCGCTAAATGAAAGTCATTTATTTTTGGCGGCGGAGACGCATTTGGACTTCAATTTTTTTTTTCATTTCTTTTGGGCCATTGCCCGGTTCATTGCCGTGCAATGTTTTTAATCAACTTGGCGCAAAATAGTTCGCGCTGGCCATCAGCTCAAGTGCCGTCTAAGGGCAAGGTCTGTTGCATGAAAGGATTCCCAGCCCAAATCCCGCTCCAGTCACGGCGTTGCCACCTAGCTGTCAGCTTTCAGTTTCAAGTACATGTTGTCGGCTTTGATTAGTCTTGTGTTTGGCGAGCATGTGATGAAAGGCGCTGCAAGGGCCAATAAAAGCCACAGCAATTGAGAATAACTGCAGTTCTCCAAAAATAAACGAAGTTTTAGTGCAGCGCACGTTTTTGGGTACCTTGAGGGTTCTTGAATGCTGGCTTTTACAAAAAGTTCGCCCAAACGTTGTTGCTGCTCAACATAGATTTGTGTATTCATATTCAAGGTCCAATTAAGGAATATTTTCTATTAAAAACTGCCAATTTCATTCTCTTTGGTAATGGGTTTCATTCTTGGTTGAATACAACATATTCATGATCTATATTACTTGGAATGAACCAAATGAAACTCATTTTAGTTTTGAACCACTTTTAAATAGTATTTTCAAGCCAATTCTTCATACGTCTGAACACCTTGCTCTTGAACCATTTATGTTCACACAGGTTCACATTCGACATTATTAAAGCGATTTTGACTGAAGTTTATATATAAACATATACATATGTATATATATTATTTATGTATAAAAGAACCGCTTAATATTGATTATTACATTCATATAAAGGGTTCCTTTAACTCCCCCATCCACTGATCTAAGGCTCTGCAGTTTTAGTCCCCTATCTCTAAAATGTTTCTCCTTTATTTGCATTGCTTAAAACTGCAATATACAAGGGATTTTTGCCGAGAATTATGCTACAGTTTATATATCTATATCAAACAGGCATAACACATGCGATTAGCATTGGGGCGGGAAAATGGGAAAACGGATGGGGCTGGAAAATCTATTGAACTGCATGAGCTGGCGCTGCAGTTGCTATTTCCTGTCAACATATTTAAAACTTATTCAGGCAGCAAATAAATATTTACACGGTGTCGGCGAATGGGCGTGGAAAATCCGTGCTTAGCCTGCCAAAAACGCGCATAGAAAATGGGCGAAAAAATGCAGAGGGGTAAAAATGCTGGAAAAATGTTGGAAAATGAATGAATGCATGAAGAGCATTTGAATGGTGAGACGAGAACGCTTTATCATTTGACGCTTGCTGCGCCCAAAAACTATGCAAATAATTCATTTGACAGACAGGCGGGCAAACAAACAGACTGGAGGGGGAGGGTAGCTGCACAAAGGGGGCTTAGGTTGTGGCAAGTGGCAAGTGGCAACAGCCAGAGAAAGAGTCGACGATAAAGTGTGAAAATATGCAGCAGGCAAAATGGCAAAAGAAATTAAAACGAGCAGCAGCAGCAAAAAAGAAAACAAAATTTGCTGACGCTCAAGGCATGTGTGTGCGTATGAGTGTGTGAGTGTGTGTGTGCGTGTGAGTGTGGCAGCTACGAGCACAGACATCGCCTTAGCCATGGCCAGATGCCTGGCTACGCTTGTCTCTCGTATCTCTTGTGTCTCTCTCTACCTCTGGCTGATACACTGGCAAGCCAAAAGTCAGGCATTCCTGCTGTGTGGCAACCCCCTGCCGCCCCCACTTCTGCCCCACCCTCCGGCTGCACGTGCCACAGGCTGAAAGTCAAATGTGCAGATTTTGTTGGCCAGCTTCGACTAAACTGTTTTGGCATTTTTGCTATGCTCTCTACACGGCAGCTTTCACACCTTCTTCTAGAGAAACACTGACCAGCCCCTCCCCCCTCCCACCCCCTTCCCCTGCCGCTCTCTGCCCCTAGCTGCAGCAGTTTTGAGCCCAATTTGTGTCCATTGTTTTGGCATAAATATTGTCTGGCCATAAACGCTGGAAAGCTCAAGCTTTAAAATATATTTGCACAAAAGCCCAAAATAAACAACAAATTGACGTGAAATTCACATTAAAAATGCAACATGTTGTGTCGCATGCGAGTGATCCCCCGCCCCCCACCCCTATCTCCATCCCTCCCTCAAGCTTAAAAATGCAGAAAAAAAATAAATAAAAAAAACCTCAGTTGAGGCATTTTAAATATTTGATGCTTTAACATTATTTGGCAATTGACGGCAGACACTCTCAGGGGGGAGTGAGGCAGACAGACGTATCATAGAGGGGGGAGTGTGTCTGAGTGTGAGTGTGTGTGTGTGTGTGTGTGTGTGTGTGTGTGTGTGTGTGTGTGTGTGTGTGTGTGAGTAATCTATTAGTTGTGGCTAAGAGCGGAAGCGTTTATATTGTTACTACAGCTGTCAGCTGGCATTGAGGAATTCATCTATAAAAGCATTTTCCGTGCATTTTTCTGACATTTCCGCAACATATGGCAGATAAAAAAAAATACGAAGAAAAAAGCTTGAAAAATAGATCGGAAAATGACAACGGCTGAGCAGGAAAAGTAAATGCTAAGGAACTGCCGAAATACACTCAAGAAAACGAATTCAATTTAAGCATTTACGTTAAAAGAAAATTCGAAATAAGGAAGTTTGTTTTTCTAGCTGCCTATTCTTTGTTAATTTCTTCTTTTCATTATCAATATGATTTATATTTATGTCTGACAATCATTAATTATTTCTGACCTTCCAGTCAAAAGTCGGTTCTCCATGCTCAGTTTCTATTGTAGCTTAAAGAAAGCCCAAAAAATAAAATTTATATAATGAAAAACGTTTGCTAATTTACAAAAATTACATTGTCTGTAGTCTTATCTTATATTCATTGCGCCACACAATTGCATATCATTTCTTATGCCCCATTTCTCTCAGTGCAGCATGCAAATGTCATGCCGCGGCGAGGGCGAGCGTGTGAATGGAGGGCTTTTTGTCAGTGTTAGTCAGGAGACACGTGCATCACTTGGTATCATCGACGCGGAAATGTGATGTCAATTCAAATTTGTTCAAGTGTACGTGTGCGTGCGTGTGTGTATGTGTGTGTACGTATGTGTGCTTCTCAAACGCGCCCCCTAAAACGCTGTTTGCTATATTCTAAGCACACAAAACTTTTTCTCCTTCATCGTCATCATCATCCGCATCATTCGCATCATCCTTCACATCATTATCATTCGCGTCATCATCCACAGCAGCTTCTGGCCTCGCTGTTCCTGTCACGCTTTGATATCCTGCCTTGTGTGACATATCCGTTGCTGGCAATACGTCGTGTCGCCTCCTCCTCCGCCTCCGCCTTTGCCCCCGCCTCCAGTTACGCCCACTTTGCCGGGTGCAGCTGCTGCGCTTTTGTTTGTCAGCAAACGGCGCTGAAATTTTCTTCTCAATTTTTCTGCAATTGTTGCGATTTTTCCTCCTTCCTTTAGCTGCTTTTTTTTTGTATTTTGTTGTGTGCAATTGAATTAAATGCGACACCAGACAGCACTGTCGCCCAGTGTGTGTGTGTGTGTGTGTATGTGTGTGTTTGGGTGGGTGGAGACACCTGCCACCTGAGCCTCTTGAGCAGCTCTTTGGAAACTGACAGCACACTTGGATACGTGAGCATCTGAGCGGAGAGTGTCGCTTGTTAACCGGCAAGATGACAGCTGCTGATAACCATTTGGCAGATTCGAACAATAATCACGTGGACTCCACTCGGATTCACAATGAACATGTTACACAAAAGATATAAAGTGTTGTGATAGGGAAGGAGCGCGATCTTTGCTATCAGCTGTTGTGCAGTGAGGCATTTAATGAGTTTATAGCTATAACTTTTTGGGAATTGCAATTGAAATTAAGTAACTGTTGCCATGGCCAGCTGTGAGGCTACTTTGTCTTCGCTCAAGACTTTAGGCATGGTCAGAAATCATTGTTAATACAAAAAGTAAGATTTTTAGGTAGCAAAAGGTAGCTTTGTCTCTTCCTTATATATATGACACCTCTTAAGCTGACCAGCACATTGACTTTATGCTAGAACTGTTTACGAATTATAAACATACTTCATTTGCAATAGCTGCTGGTCTTTCAGTTGGATTGGTATGAGCTAGCACTTGATACTTTCATTTATCAAATTTTCTTCAACTTATACAGTTACACACTTCTTTGCTACCTTAGCTAAGCATTGTACTTCTATTAACATGGCCAATTGATGGCCTCTTCAGCTTAATCTAAGCAAATTGGAGAGCTCGAGCTGTTTATCTTCAACAGGAATGCTACCTAAGCGCATAAAACTTGATTGCCTAGTATTATTGCTTAGATAACCGAAACCTATTTCAAGAAAATCCAAAAAAAAAAGAACTTGAAATTGAAACTCAGACGAAGATATCAATTTCAGTCCCAAGTAGAAGCTCAAGTAACCTCTTAATTTGAAAGCACATAAAAATCACGCGGTTAGATCTTGATATGCATGCTTAGCTTATGCTGATTATTTACGATCCATGGCCTGAGCCTGAGTGCAGATACCTCGTTAAACTAACATGGGTATAGGGTATGTGCCACTCGTTAGACCATTGACATTAAAGTTGATGCCAACTCGTGGCTAATTTAACGACACCAGCGACATTTCAAGGCACATTTCATGGCAAAAGCGAACTGTCTGCACAACAGCACACACACACACACACACACACACACACACACACACACACATACACTCTGAGGAAAGCTGTACATAACGGTAGCTGCTAGTTAGACCCTCTAAATGCGAGCCAGACATACGAGACGTCGGCGTCGGCGACGACGACGACATTTACAGGTGGTCGTTGCTGCAACGTTGGTCTAATGAATTTTATAGCCAGGAAATTATTATGGCAGGCATCGATGGGCCAGGCCCAGGCCCAGGCAAAGGCACAGGCGCAGGCCAGACCAATGCTCGAGACGTGCGACAAAGACGGGTGGTCGCGCTCACAGTGACTGCGACAGTAACTGCGAAAAGTTGTGCGACGGTAGAACGAGTTGAAATTGGCAATTAACAAACCATTGAATCCAATAAACAGGATTTTAACATTTTGAACAAACACACACAGCGACACACAGTCGAGCTGAGAGCAAGCGAGCAGCCGAAAAGGTAGCTAAACTGCGGCAGGTTGCGGCGCCAGGGCAACAGAGAGGCAACAAAGAGGGGGGAAATGTTAGCAGGCGCCCGAGCAGGGACCATTGGCTGGCAGGCAGGCGCCCGAGCAGGGACGTGAACTCAGATCCACAAAACTGCCGACTAGCGGCTGCCGTCGTCAGTTCTCGACATCGTGTTTGTTTATATGCCATTTTTGATTATTTTTATGTTGCTGCGAGTGGGTGTGTGTATGCCCGTGTATATGTGTGTGCGTGTGTGTGCGTGCGCTGTGTTTTGTGTGTGCTTTGGAGCCCAGCCCATGTTGCCGCATTTGGTTGGGGTTAGCGTGTATTGGTTTTTGAGGCGGCCTGCAAACTCCAGTATTTGTTGTTGTAATGGAAACCTTTGAAGTGTTGACTAAATGTTAGTTGGAAAATTTAAATGAAAATTCAAATGAAAATTCATTTAAATTATTTCGCAGTGCGTTCAGATTACAAAATGTCCTGCCAAATGCGTTTGAAGCTCTAATGCTCAAAGGAGTTCAGAGCGGCTGCGACTTCAAATGAGCCAGGTCAATAGTCGTTAGCAAATGCGACAATTTTAATTGGAAAACCATTTAAAGATTGAAAAGCTCCCAAATGGACACAGACGAAAACGTCTATTAGATGCGCACAAATCGTTTCAAAAGAGTGTCATAAGAAGTTGTTCGTTTAATTGATAAAAACGACTTGACGATAGAATGCAAGATGGATATTTGAGCAATAAAAGATAACTCGATTTATAGATACTTTTGCGTAGGATGTTGGACTTAAAAGGGAAACTATTTGTATAGAGCTTTTAAGATTTGAAAGCAAAGAAAACGCAGCTTAACTTAAAGTAAGCGAAGGCAAAGAAAATCAATTTTCAGAGAGCTGTTAGCCCCATCATACTAAGAGCGCAATGGATGTAGCTCATTGAGTATAAATTTCAGTATTGAAATGAAATGAAATGGAATTATACAAGTATACAGGTATACATGGAAAAACTAGATACTTTATGGGAAAATATGGACTATATAAGGGAAGTATTCGAATAAGATGATAATTTAAACAATGCGTAGTTAAGATATATACTTAAGCTTGTAAATCAATTCGATGCTTGCTTTTCTAGACTTTAAAGGAGCTTTAAATAGCTGACAGTTTGTCAGCTAGAATCTGGTTATATTTAGCATCCCAGAGCTCAATTAACGTCCTGAACATGCACTCGAAATAATTATCAGATTTAATAGGGATAATGATAAAATGTACGCTAGAGCTTAACAATTCGCTTCCTGCCACATAATGAGGCTTCCAATTTGGCCACTCTTGAGGCTGGCATTGAACAAAAGCCCATTCGGCTTGCCAAGTGCCTGACCATGTGCCTAGGCGGCATCTAACCAGGCTCGCTATAAACCCACTTGAGCAATACTGCCCCCGACCCTCCCCTGCCCCTGCACCTGCACCTGCACCCCTTCTTATGCATTGCTGCAGATATCTTAATGAAGCTGCTGGAAATGCTGTTCGCTTGTTTTTTATTTAATGAGCAAATCCTCACAATGGCCGAAACACACTCGACCACACAATAGATCACACGGACTGCTCGGACCACAATGCGCACCACTTAGACATACTTAACAGCTGCAGCTGCTTCGTGTGCCGAATAGTAGCGCGAATCCTCTTCTGTTCGTCCTGTGGGGCCCAACTCCTTTCAGCGTGCGGCGTATTATTAAATCAAATTAAATTAAATTAATGCCGCTGATTAAAACGTAACGCGACAACGAAACGAGCCATAAACAAAAGCCAAGCATTTAAAAGTGCCTCAGATGAAAACAAAAGCATTGCCAGATCCTTGCGCCGGGAGCGAGAACCTAGCGACGAGCCCCGAGCCCCACAGTAAACATCATAATCAGGGCCCATAATGAGCGCACGCATGTGGGTCCTTTAATGCCATGACAAAGAACTGGATGTCGAACGGAGAACGTCGAACGACGAACGACGAACGACGAACGACATCAGGGCCCGACGCCCGGCGCCCGGAAATGTGGAAATTTGCAATCAGCATAAAAATTACATTAACATTCAGCTCCGAAGCCCAGAGAACAGCAGAGAGAAACCAGACTGTCTACCCCCGAACCTTGCCCCGGGCCAAATGACAAAGTTTATGTGTGGATATTTAAATAAAATTATTTTAGACTAAAGAAGCAAAAAAATGCTGGGAAAACATGCGCCGACGTTTAAATACTCTAGCAGAGTTATGGGAGATAAAATCAACCGAAGCTCAGCCCGCTTTTTGGTCTAGAAATAGAAGACAAAATTGTTTTAGCTGTAGATACATGCATCAAGGCTGCAAGCCAGCGATCCGGTTCGAATCCAAAATCTTATTTCCATGAACTAAAAACAAAACATTTACTAATGGGAACAACGAATAGTATGCTTCAATATAAACAACTTTTAAAGGAGACCCAAAGCATAAATAACTTGAACCTCACTTAGCCCAAATATCTTCTGACCATACTTGTTATAAGCAATATTTTGATATTAGTATAGTATAGTAGGTATAGCTGTAAAAGTCTGATGTTAAAAGAAGAAGAAGAATAAGAACTCAATTTGCAGTCGTTATTTCCATCGTATCTATAGAACATTTTAATGCCACGATAGCTCCCTATTCGAACGATAGCTCTTATGACAGCTGTATACAGTGAAAACTCTGAAGGAAGGAACTTAAAGGGCACTCTCTTGGGCAAACAATTTCTCTGAACCCATTATCAATTAGGAACACAGTTTTCAGTGACACGGTCGCACTATCTGCGACTGATAAGTAATATCAAGATAGTCTTAAAAGTCTTGGGAACAACTCAGCTGATCGCTCCCATCAAGATTATGTCTGGACTCAAGAGTGCGCAGATGTCTTCAGCATTGCGTGACACAATTCGTGACAAAATCATAAGATCTGCCCTGCAAGTGTATTAAGAAGAGAAACAACAAAACGAAAGAAGACTCAAAAAACATGCCCAGCCTGGAGTTATATTGAGCCCAAGCCAGAAGAGCGTGAACAGGAATTTGGTACCAAGTACCTCGAGAGTTTCCCAGTTGCCAGTGCCCCGATCCCAGTTGGCAGTTAGCAGTTCCTCAGTTTCTCAGTTCTCAGTTTCTCAGTTCCTCCCAGTTTCAGTCACACGCCAGTGACAAAACGGAAAGTGATTAAAATCGCATTTAATGCGCAAGCGACGCGTTCATCTGCCGGGTGGGAGGGGATGGGCGCAACAGGGGATTGTTGTTGTTGCTGCTGTTGTTGTTGCTGCTGATGTTGCGGCTGGTGGTGTTGGTGGTGTTGGTGGTGTTGCTGCCGCTTGGGGTGAGATTACTGTAAGTGTTTGCTATATTGTGTGTTTAGGACTCGCCCTTGGCTCGGGGGTGGAGTCTGAGTTGGGTTCGAAGCATTGCGCTAATCAACGGGAAATTGACACGAGCGCCCGCACCCAAAACTCCATGTGCATATATCGAACTTGTGGGCAAGTCAGTTATCTAAATGGGAAGTGAATGTCTTTTCGATATTAGCGCGAAACATATTGAAAGCTTAAACTCTGGCGCCCTGTTGTGCTCTCAGGCATGAACTTTGTATTCGGCTGTTTGTAAGAATTTGTCGCTTAATATTCTTAAAGTTCTTGAAATTCCTTGTGAGGGGCAGGAATTGCAGAAAATCCAAATCCTTACAGACTGATCAAGTCAACGAGGCACGGTAACAAACTAGTTAACAAAAATTACCTCATGATTAGTACACAACACTTTGTTGCACTCTCTCTCTGTCTCTCTCTCCCTCTCTCTTTCTCTCTCTCTCTCTCTTTCTCTCCCTTTCTGTCTGCTTTTCTCAGAGCATTTCTTTGTTAAGTTATTCTTGAAATGCCCTGCAATCTGCGGCCCAAATTCTATATTGTAATAAAATGTTCTATAAAGAAGAATAAAATTAGAATTCTCTGAGATTGTGGTAAAGATTTCCACATAGATCCACGTGCTGATGATGAATCGAAATGAAAGTAAATTTAATTTAAATACAGTATACACCTTAAATGAGAATGTATGAAAATGTGCCTACATTAAGTTCTCCCCCCTCTTTTGGCTATCTACAAACTGCTGTAGCTCTAGCAATTCTTCACATTCCTATATTTCTGACACTTCCCACAAGTCAAACAGCACACAATCCATTAGGAGCTCTTCTTCAGGTCTTATGTAATCTACGTGCACTTCGCGTAGAACAACAAAAGAAGAGGATAAAACACCGCCGAGCAGATGCTCTCATGCGATTAGTGCAAACAAGAACCTATCATTATGAAGTATAATGTAAGAAAAACATGAAAATCCTTTTTATCAGCAAACGCACAACATTCATCATGCGGGCCGAAGGAACTGTAACGAGTCGCGTCGAGTTCCTTGGAAACTTGCGTGTTCAGCTGTTGAGGATCGCAACGAGGAGCTGCTCCTACCTGCTGCCGCACAGGACAACCTGCAGCGAGGCACAAACACGCACAAGCATTATCTGAGAGAACACTAAGGGTCTAAACCATTTATAGAGCTGCCGTGAAAACTAGAAACGATACGAAACGAAACGAAATTGTTTGTTTGACAAATAGAATTTCCATAGCATTAGCCGAAAGCCGTCAATAAAGATTAGATGCGAATGTGTGCGTCTGTTTGTGTGTGCTATAAGCGGAGATTGCATTTACTCTCTAAACAGAAACTGGAAAAATAAAAATAAAAATACAACTCAAATGCTGAGCCGAGCAACCCCTACCGAACTCAGATGCCCAGGGGACCCTGCGGTACGGCTCATTAACGACAGCTGCTCAACAGGCAGGCAGGCCGAGCCACAGCGACTCTGGCGAGAGGAGAACAGGGCAAGGCAGGAGCTGCTGGCAGCCAGGTTTGCTGCAGGTTTTGTCCCACCTAGCTACCTGTACAGGCCACAAGGCAGGGGAAGAGCGAGAGCCGTACCGAGAGCCCCGTTGCTCCCTAACATAATAATCAGCGGGTCGCGCACCGAGATCGCTTATTATGCCTGCTTCTGTTTAATGTGGAGAGAAGACCCCCTTTGTTGTTGTTATTGTTTTTTGTTGTCGTCTCCTCTGTTGCTCGTTTTTGTTTTTTGCACCTTGCACCTTGTTGCATGCCACCGCAGTACCTGACCAATCATATGCCGATTGTCCTCAATACTTGACAGCTGTTTCTGCGGGCATCGCCTCGATCTGTTCCTTTGTTTTGTTTTGTTTTGCAATCATCTGTTTTTTGTTGGCTTTCTGTGTCGTTGTGATCCTGTTCCTGTTCTCTGTGCGCCCCGAGGACGAACTCTTTTCACGGCCCTTTGTGTTTGCACAGTTATTTAAATTTGTCTTGCGGTTTTCCTTGCCGGCGACCTTATTGTCAATCATCTGTTGTCTGCTGTCTGAAATGCTATTAAGATTGCTTCTCGAGATGCACGTAAGGATGTGGTTCACAGTCGAGAGTGCCCCAGGCTGCCCGAAAAGGAAGAGAGCAAGAGCAAGAGCGAGAGAGTCTCCGTTTAGAGCTTAAGTTTTTGTTCAAGTTACATGAACTGGAACTCACGTATTCCCAAGCTAATCGCTGAGTGTTCTTTAATTGGGATCAGCTTAAATGCTCTCTCAGCCAGATCTTAGATGAGCTACTGCATTATACGAAACTTCTACTTCCAAAAAAAGTACAAAAAAGACCCCACTTGAAAGATCATTCAAGCAGGAGATTCTCGAGCTGAAATACGAGAGCGAAATAATTGAAGTGGAACAAAGGCTAGTAAATTGTCAAGAAAATAACACATTTCGTGCACACGTATTCAGTTTCCTTCAAAAACCGCTTTATAGATTGGTACAAAAGTAAAATACTTGAGGCAGAACGCGACCCAGCACGGTTAATTGAGGTATGGGAAAGTTGGGTGTTCAAGAAATTGTCAAGATCTTCAACAAGGCCCAAGGTCGTGACTGTGCATGGAAAAGCTATCGAAAGGAATCGAAACTTCGAATATGAATAACAGTAAGTTTTAAAGGGTATTTTAAGTACTTTTTGATCTCGTCAAAGTTAATATCTGACGCAGTTTAGTTAGAAGTTGACTTATGATAGTCATCAATGAACCAAGTAGATTAAAAGATCTCAAAAAGGCCATCAACACATTAAAGCTTCGCCGCCTATACCACAAACAAATGAAGACAGAGCTGAGAGCTCAGATTCTGTTTAAATTATTCGTATGTGTATACACTTTTCTTTTCAATGAATAAAGGACGTTTTAAGAGTTATGAAAACTGAATTCAGTTATTATTTAATTAAAACTTCCTAACTTTAACTTAATACCTAACATACTTTTGCTAATCATATAAAGTTCCTGGAATGAAATGCAAGACTGAATCTACAGCCTTCAGCTCACTTGTAAGGTTCCTGACTAAGTTTCCCTTAAGCACTTTATCATTGATCTTAAATTTCCAACTGATTCTCGCTTAATCGCCCCATCTCCTTGCTCTTATCACTTAACTGAAAGCTGTTGCTGAAAACTTCGCGGCACCAAAAAACAACATCCCCACATCTCTTTCGCCTTGTTTACAATTACATTTGTGAGGGGGAAAAGGCCTCTACCCTCCCCTCGCCACTCTTTGGGCACTCTCTATTATCTGTAGCTTATGTGGCCGGTTCTTTGGCTGTTTTATCTGCACCGCCTCAGTTCGTCACACCAAAAATCAATTTCCATCTAAAATGCTCCTCTTCTGTCTTTTCATTCGAACTTTTTACCTCACGTTTGTAAACAAAACGTTGCCGCAACTCGTTCCCTCACACCCAGCCACTGCCACCCCCTCTCCCCATCAAGGGGGCCCAAGCATGGTTACGCGGGGCCGCTCCCCTACTGACAGCATACGAGAATTTGACTAAACACTTGTAAAAAATACATAACACCCCCGACCAAGAAGCGCTCAACCCAGAAAAAAAAATAAACGAGCTCTATGGCATGAATATATATATCTATATATATATATATAGAAACACACACACAAACATGTGTACATATGTAAGTGTGCATGTATTTGCCCAGCCAGTGAAGTGCACTTCAGCAGCAACAGCAACAACAACAACAACTACAAAGTGATAGCCCAGTATTTATTTTTTTGTGGGGCGAGGGCCTCTCTCTCCCGCTCTCGGGCAGCGCATGTGCAGTGCGTGAGAGCACATTGAATACGGAAGTGTGTAAAATACTGGGAAATTTCATAAGCAGGCACAGTTGCAGCGCTGAGAGAGCAACAGAGAGTGCCCGAGCATGAGAGACGTGTGACTTCAGTGTGAGCGTGTGTGTGTGTGTGTCGTGTGTGTATGTGTGCACACGAGTGTGTGTGTGTGTCTGATAGGGTAGCAAACTTCCCACCAGGGTGTGTTCAACTCTTGATGAGCAGCCGCTAAAATATCCTGCATGAAAATGTTCTCACGCTGCCAGAGCCGCCTGTCCCGTTGCCCCGTCGTCCCGCTGCCAAGCCGCCAGCCGCTGCCTGCCCCCTGCGCCTGTTTTGGCTGCCATTTGGCGTGGCTTTTAAAGTTTTGCTGTGTTTTTTTTTATTTGGGTATTATTTTGTTGTTGTTGTTGTTTTTTTTTTGCTTTTTGCCAGCGCTTTCAATTTAATGCCCGAAACGAAATACTTAATTTCTTGTCTAACTTCCGTTTTCTCAGGCACTTGAGGCTGGAGGCTGGCTTAAAGCCAGCTTCAGTCATGCGGCTGCGCGCGCAGTCAGCAAAATTTAAAGAGGAGCCGCTGGCACGCGGTGCCACAGGACGAATGCCAGCACGTATGTGTGTGCGAGTGTGTGCTTGTGTGTGTCCGCTTGGCCTGTCAGTCAGCCCGTACGCCCGTCTGCCCGTCCGCCTGTCCGCCCCTGCTGTCTATAGTTGTCTTCTCTGGCTGTGTGTATCACAGTTTGTACTTAGCGCCAGATGTTGCACGTTGTTGTCCTTGTTGTTGTTGTTGTTGTTGTCCTGGCGCTATGGCTCCTTCTGCCTGCCTCTTACGCCAAATCAAGTTTCCAAGTTCAAACAGTTAGGCAGACGGACAGACCGACAGACGGACAGACAGTCAGATGGTATGTGCATGCATGTAGCCAGGATCTAAAGGACTCTGCGCGACAATTAACACAGCGAGAGGGAGAGACAGTTGGAGACGGGGAGAGAAAGAGTGAGACACAGTTTATCCTTTTCTGCAGTTTATCCCGTTTCTGTTAATTTTTTATAATAATTATTTTAATGTCTTTTCACATAAATGTAAAGTGCTCGCTGCGCCTTCTTCTCGAACGCATTGTTGGCTTTGCTCCTTAATCCTTCGCTTGTGTCCTTTCCAGCTTGAGGTAGGACCCCGCTCAGAACCTGATATCCTTGTGTGTGTCTGTCTGCCTGTGTGTGTGTGTGTGTGTGTGTGTGTGCCGCTGCGACTACTAATGAGCAGGCGACAAGTTGCTGGCGTGAATTTAACACAGTTAAACATTTTGCAGGACCAAGGATGCGCGTCCTGGCCAGCAGAAGTTTTGCCAGCAATTAGATGTGGCCAAGCGCCGCAGCTGCTGGTTTATAATATTACTGGGCTTACATGAGGGTCCAAGGCAACCCAAATAGAGCACGCGTCAAACAAAAGCTGGCCACTTGAGTGGGGTAGCTCCAGTTTATATAGTAAGGGTAGTCCCTTTTTGCAGAAAAGAAACTCTTGATATTAACTTAAGATAAGAGTTACCTACTTCTTGCAAACTTTAAAGTCGACTTTTAGAGAAGACAACATATATATTCAACACTATGCTCTACTTAAAAGTTCTTCTGACCTTCTTCTTGACCTTATTTAAATTGAAACAAAATATGTTTACCTTATTTGGAGAGACTTTGCCTTAAAGCTCTCCTCAATGCCAGAATTAAACTTCCAACTTAGTTTATGTCAGGCTTTCTCTGTAGTTTATGTGTTTGGTTATCAAATTTTAGATATTCAGGTCTAACAACATACAATACTTTACATACTTTACCAATCTCATCATCATTCAGCCTGAAGCCTTAAATTGAAACTTCACAACTGTCAAGGCAACGCACAGCGTATCTATAAGATTATCTACCTGCCTTATGTCAATATAATGCCTGCTGTTTCTCATTTCTCGCTCTCTCCCATAAAAAAAAAGAAGTAGAAAATCACCCAAGCTAGCACCCTGACCAAGGCAGAACCACAGTGAAACACCACCAGCACGACCACCCTTAGATACTTTATCACAAGCTCAGTTGGCCCAACTACACAACCCTGTGCAGCAACCCCCCTCTTCCTAACGCTTCCCCTTGCCCCTGCAGCTGAGGCTCGGGCGAGTTGACATCGGACTCATTAAGCTGACATTACATCTAATTAAAATCTGTGCCGCGCTGTGCCTACAAATTTAATTTAGCCTTAATTTGAGCCTAAAGCGCCTGCAGCTTGATCTCTGCAAGGGATGGGGGATGGGGGATGGTCAGGCTCCATTTTAGCTGAAGCCCCTCCTCACACGCCTCTTAAACGCTTGACCCAAGCTGGCCTACACATAAGAATGCGTTAATAACATTCGGCATTTATTAACAGGTTTATGATTTCCTCAGCGCCAAATCGAACTCAAGTTGGCCGAACGCTACTTTAATGTCAGCCCAAAGCGTTGCCAATTCAATAAGCCCAAAGCCAATGAGCTTTGAAAACGCAGCTAGGCTCAAGGACCATGTCCTTTAACGCTGCAAGTTTTTATGCCCTTGCAGAGGGTATTGTAATTATGTCAGGAAATGTGTAATGCCTAGAAGGAGACATCTCCAAGCCCATAAAATGATATAAATTCTAGATAAGCTTAGGTCCGGCTTACCGGTCGGATCGGACTACCATATAGCTGCCATAGGAAAGATCGGTCGAAAAGGGTTCTTGTCTGGCATAACATTATATTTTTCAAGATATTTTTCATCAAAGTCAGCATTTATGAGCTTTACTATTCTCAGATATATGCAGAATCGTAAGGTATATGTTTACAAGGGTATTAGATCTTCGGCTTGCTGAAGATATTCTTTCTTCCTCGCTTTTTTATTTTTGTTGTTTTTTCCCTTCATTTTATGGTCTGCCCATAAAAGCTTTCGCAGGCGATTTCAATATTTCTTTTGGTTCCCTTTTTTTTAATACCCATTGAAAATGTTTAAGAAAGGGTATCACGTTTTTGTGTATATTTGTGTAACAGGCAGAAGAAGTCTTTTCTGAGTTTGTTAAGTATATGCGTATATTCTTGTTGAAGACATCGAACTGAATCGATCTGTCCTTCTACGTAGGTCTGTCTTTATGTCCATTTATATAATATCTTCGATCTTGAACTATTAATTTGAGACCTACATTTGATATATCACATAGAGAACGAATTTATCTATTTGATTTCAAATTATTATGTGCGCATGTATGAAAATGCATTTCAAATGCTTGTAGGCATATCTTTTAGTCGTGCATGCCCGCTTGGTCTTAAATTTTTGTTGGTTTTTTCTTTGGAGAGCCTGCAAATAATTTCATAAACGCACCGCTGTGTGTCCTTTTTAGCCAGTTTGCATGAAGCGGCTTGCTCTGCGGTGCCTACAACCCCACAGCGGAGTTCAGGTTTGTTTTTGTTGTTGTTGTTGTTGTTGTTGCTCGTGTTGCCGACGCGCCGACGGTTCGTCTGTCGAGCAGAGCGCAAGCAGGGTTGAGGCACCGGCAGGACGAAGGACGAACTCCTCGCAACAACAGCAGCAGCAGCAGCAGCAGCAACAGCAGCAGCTGCCTCCTGTTTGGCGGCTCGGCGAGTATCCTGTCGCTTGAATTTGGGGTCGGGTCAGCTCATCGCATTCGGCGCACTCGTATTATCCTTTTTATTACGTGTATACACTCGCTCGCTGGGCCTACAACCCCCACAACCTCCTCGTATACCCCTTTAGGCCCGCACCTCAGCTCGTTTTTCCGAGCACTGCCATTTGGCCAGTGCCAGTGCAAAATGTCAAGTTCAGTTCAATAACAAGGCAAACAACACGACGCGCAGCAGGCCGGAGATGTTGGTAAAATAATATGTATACATATATGTGTGTATGTATGTATGTATGTATGTATGTATATGTATGTGTATAGATCCGAGTGCGGTGGAAATAATGACACTGCGGCTGAAGTCAAACGGCAAATGCTCGCACACAAATTGGCTTCGAGCTAATGATATAGGGTATGTTAAAGTCTGGACATTTGATTATCTTTTGAAATAAATGTCCTCGCATAAGCTGTTAATTAAATTGTATGCAAAGTTGAAGCCGAAAAAAGTTTTGCAGCAAATGGAATTAAGCTGTTTTGACAGCTTTTTATGATTAGATTAAGCTTCTATTTATGTTTGTTGTATGTATTAGTATTACATCATATTGGGTCATATCTAGGAAATATAATAAATTCATCATCATAATATCTTGCAAGTTCATTGCTCCAATATTTTAGAATAGATTTCGAGCTCGACAGCAACTAATTTCCACACGTCGCATTGCGAGCGAGCAGATGCTATAAATATGCTTAATTGACAGCAAGTGGATTAGTGCATTGGCTGCGGGCGCTGGAAAACATTTTCTCCTGTTGTTTTTCTTTCTCTCTCGTTTTTTTGGCTTATTTGGTTTTTCAATGCAGCCACGCCCCGGCGCTGTTATCGGCCCTTAGCTAATTTGACAAATGTAACGCATTCGCCACACTCGCAACCGAAACCGACAACCAAAACAGAAATGGGATAGAAGAGGAAAATCGAACAAAGCAGAGACTGGGAAGCAGAAACAGAAACAGATATTGAAAAATTACAATTTGGAAAATCAGAAACAAAAGAGTGAAAATCGGTTGGCATTTAACGCGATGAGCTAAACGACAAAAAGGCGAACCGAGGAAGGGGGGGTTAATGTGTCTGCCTCTCTGAGAGATGAGGTTGGGAATCTTCCTCCACGGAGGGAACTGTTTGGTGAGGGGGGAGGAGGGAGGGGGGTTCTCGAGTGTCGGAAAGTGTCGCCAGAGTTCACGAGTGTCTACAAATGAGTTATGAAGTACGCCTCAGTCTTGAGGATTTTGTGGTATTTGTCGCCGTTGCGGCTCATGTTTTATTGCCACACGTCTTATGGCACGGCACCAGGTGGGCGGAGCGGAGAGGGGGCAAGACATTAGCATGCCGGAGAAACAAACTGCCTGATAACTGGTAATCCTTTGCGCGATAAACAGCTGTGTATAATTTATGCTACGTTGCTGGCGCTGGGCCAACAACAAATAAAGGTGAGCACAACTTGTGGGTCATTGGGTCAACTTGGGCTTAAAAGACAGCAAAAGCTCTCCGCCTCCCCCTCAAAAAGAACCAAAATCATGGCAGAAACTAACCCCCAAAAAAGTGTGTGGGGGCTGTTTGGCCAAAGTACAAATTAGATTATATCGACGGGCCGAGCATTATGAACTTCATTGGACAATGACATAATTATGCAATGTGCAACCCTCGTTGCCAGAGTTTCGGCGTGCAAATGGAACTGGAAATCGCAGATGTTATCGGCGAAACGTTTACCGTTCGAGAGCTCCCCTTGCCAAGATAAAATTATGATGAAACACGCGACACAGCACAGGGCTCTCTCTCTCTCTCTCTCTCTGTGTGTTTCCCTTTCTCTCCTTAATATGCATATTGAGATTTCTGCCCCTATCCTGATCAGGCGGCACATGGCATGGAGCTTGCCGCTGGCCAGTGGTCGAAACCCTTGAGAACAAGTTTCGATCAAACAGGTTTCTGCAGTTGCATGCCACACACACACTCTCACACACACACACAGTCGAGCGACCCCTCATTGGTAGCATCAAGTCAAAGGCTTACACATTTCATTGATGTTGCTGATGCATGCGCCCTGCCCCGGCCTCGGCCCGCAGGCAGCAGGCAGCAGGCACAAGGTACAGGGGCTGACGCAGGCACAGCATAGGGTATTAAGTCCGCGTGACATTTTTTAAATTAAACAACATCCAACAACAAATAATAACAACTTGTTAGCAGCGGCAGCAGCAGTGGCAGTAGCTCTATATAAAGGTAATCCCTCGCTTAGGGTTGCTGCATTCACTGCATTTGATTAAAGGCTTAAGGGTGGCACGAGTGCAGAGAGGGTTGACCGGCCGAATGCACCAACAAGAGGGCACAACTGCTTTGCTGACCAGAACTTTGCCTTAAACTAAAACACATTAAAGTGACCAATGGCTAGTCCAGAACTGAGCCTGTGCCCTTCCAGCGATCCTTGCCTCTGAGCTGGCAAGCAGCTTCAATAAAGGGTTTGTGTTGCAAATCCTAAATTAAAATTGTTTAGATGGATAATTCTAAAAGGGCATCCACAGAACGTTAATCTCAAACTTAGATACACGACGATATGCAGTGAAAACTCACTTGGGCGAACGTCAGATCATTTTATTCCGCTCAAGACATGCGCCTTCAATAGGGAGAAGAGGCATGTAACCCTTACAAAGGAGGCATGGATATATCCTGATGCATATAGAGAACATTTACGCCCAAGAAGGTTGTCGGCCATAGCAATGTCCGTTAGGAGAGTTTTCACTGTACATAAATGATTTCAGTCTATAGCTCTGACATCAATTACACACTGCCTCTTCCAACCAATTCGGAAATTAGCCCGAGCATCTTTCCCATATACTCAAAAGCCTGACATTATGCCAAAGAGTTCAATGACCCGTCTTAAGCGCGGGTTAAACCTGAAACCCTAAAAACCTTCTTAAGCCTTAATTCCAGTGACAAAAGACTAGATCCCTAATCAGCAGAATTTCGATGCATTCCCTCTGCTAGGGTGAGTGTGAGTTAAGAGCTCTAAGTTATATAAATATATATTTATTTATAAAAATACATTCAGATTGCATCTCTAAGAAATTAAACAATGAATTGTTGACATCTCAGTCCATCATATATAGCATGAATATTAATAAATAATCTTTTACTCAGCTAATTAAAGTCGGACTAAGTTGAAAAGGTTTGAGGTAGACGCATATTCCAATTATTCCAGTTTTAAATATAAGTTGAATAACAATTCCATTCAAAAATTTCAAGGAATTGTGCTCGAGGCTAACTTCCCCAATTCCCAAAAACTCAGCCCCAGACTAGATCTTTGCGTACATTTGGGCCAAGTCTATTAGGATTTTAACTCTTTTTTAACTGCATTTGACTTAAGTTGAAGCATTTTCCCCCCGACTTCGGACCAGCCCCACCTGTTCGGCTTTTCGACTTCTTTGACTGCTTCTTCCTTTGCTGCCGCTTCTTGCTCGTGTATGGCAAACCCTCTTTAATGGCTCGTCGATGGTTATGAATGCATAATTTCATTCAAAAAATTGCTGTTTCCTTCTTTTCTTTGCTTTACCTCGACTCTGTCCTCCTTCGACTCTTCGTCCTGGTCTCTTTATGCATATTTCACCGTGAGGCACACACAAACACGGACCATAATTTGACTGGCTCTGGCCCGGCGGTCTGTTACTTCTAGCCCTTTACGCACACACACGTCCTTTGCCCACCCCTCTAGCCCCGCGCCTCTCCTGCCTGTCCTTATTGGGTATTGAATATGTTAGGGTAAAGAGCTCTGGCAAATCTGGTTTATAGTCGCGCTTATAAAAAATATAAAAGAAAATAACAAAAACAACAACAACATTCGAACCCCCCAAGTTGCAGCAGGGGCTCAGGTTCGGGCAAGAGTTCGGGTTTAGGATTCGGTTTGCGTTTGCGTTTGGATTCAGTTTGATTCGGTCCTTAGGCAAGGCCAGGCGAGGCCAGGGGCCAGTCTATAAGGACTGTAAGGGCTGGGCTAGCCGCTGCTCTAATATCTACATAAATACATGCAACACGCTGCTTCCGGTGTTGAAAGTTCCATTTCACAAAAGTCCATGACTTGATGTTGATATGATGTTGATGTTGATGATGATGGCAACGGGCACGGAACGCGACGCTACGCAGGGCTAGACCTCTTCTCAAATGGGGGGAGAGAGCTAGCCGTCGTGGTGGCGGTGGCAAGCGTGTGAAGGACGCTGGCAGAAAAAAGGGGACGCTTCGATAGTTAGAAATACAGTGGCAAGAAGGCATGGGATATGCCAACGAAATTGGGAAAAAAGGGCGTGAAACTTAGTTGTCCTGAAGGAGTTTCCTCTGGCTTAGACTACGGGTTTTGAGCTCGAATTTGACTTTGGGTTCGTTAGGGAAATTAACCTTAATGAGGTTTTTTGGATCCTATAAAATTAGATTTGCGTTTGAGCAATAGTATACCGCATCAGATCCTTAGCTTCAAGTTTCTTGCCCTATCTTTCGAAATATCCTTCTAATAACTGGTTCATTGGAATCTTTTCCTTCTTCCGAGTGTGTGGAATTCTCATCAAGTGATCTACTAATCTTACTTCGTTTCTAGCCAGCTTTGGCTTGGAATTTCTCCATATTCATCTAGTTTTCAAACACTTGGTAACACTGTGCAGGTACCACCCCCAGCACTTTGTGAACGGCACCTTGACGGAAATCGGTTTCGGTCGCCGGCTCGTGTTTAGTCTCACATTAGCGTATTGCCCGCTCGCCGCAGTGCGTCCGCCGAGTGGTAAACGACGCCGTTTCGGATTTGTGCTCGGGGTTTCGGGCCTTCAGTTTTGGGCAGAGAGTTGGGAGTTACGTGCTCTGCCCCGGGGCGGCGTCTGCTTTGGCTATGGGGTGTGGCTTTGGCTTTGGCTTCTGCTCTTGCTGCTGGTGGGTGATGTCCCCCACTGTCTGACTAACCGGCCGCCCACCTGCCCGCTCGCCTACCCTCCTGTGCTTCTGGCAGCGTCTGTTTGTTTGTTTGCCTGCCTTTCGCTGGCTTCGCCCTGCGACTCCGACACCAACTCCCCAACTTCGAGCCCCCGAGCCCCCGCTTCAGCTACGTCTACGTCCCGTCGCTCGTTGCTGCCGCTTGAACGCATATTGACGCTTATTAATATTTACATTTTTATTTGTACTTCGTTCCTTTTTTTGTTCTTTTTTTTTGTGTGTGTTATTTTTCCTTTACCAAAGTTCGGACCAATTTGGGCGCCGTTGATTAAGCGCTCAACAATGTTGCGACAAGGCTGAAAAAAATAATAAATGCTTCTGATTGCTCCCTTTTTAATTGTCATACAATTTGAGCCCGTTGTGACGCGGTTCAGCATACATTGCTATACCCTGTACCCATTTCAATTAACTGAAAGGGTAGTATAGGTCTTAAAGGAAATGATGATATGCTTTGTAAAACAATTAGACGCGAGGTTTGGGTTATATTCAGATGTTGGACTAGACATAGAACATCAGGAAACTCAGGAACTATAAGATCTAGACGAACCAACTTTGGTATGTGGATTTCTTATGCCTAATGCTCGTTAAATATACTTTTCCTTACATTAGACCTCAAAGAACTCAGAGTTCTTAGGGGTGAGACATCTTCATCTTTATAAAGGACTTTTTAAAACCAATTACAAATTGAATATATTTAAAGTATATCAAACACATATTTAAAAAACAATATTTGAATGACAGAAAAATCTCTCTGTAACCCTTTCATCTACGATGACATTGACCTTGACTATATAATACAGGGTATCTCGTAGTAGCTAGGCACTTTCCCTTGAAACACTTTAACTGGCATCTGGTCTATGCTTCCTGCAATTTGTGGCAATAAAATTCGGTGTCCATAGATTTACAATTTACGATTTACGATTTTCTACTCGTAATTGGCCCTGTTCGCCATATGGGAGCTCCATTAAAGTTGGGATCTGTGTAATATAAATATTTTTATGCTACTCTGCGCACAATTTAATTAAAACGAACCAACCAAAAATTTCCGTTTTTGCTCTCGTTGCAGGTAAGCCGCGTGACAGCTGGAGAACTCTATCTGAATCCTGCCTCTAATTTCGATGTGCTTGGGGAGAGGAAACTTCTGCACGTGTCCTTGCGCCCCCGCCCCGCTCAGTTCCGGCACGGCCTCAAGTCAGTTTACTCTCCGTGTTGACGTTGACATGGACTGTGTGCTGCGAGTGGTGAGAGCAAGAGGAAGAACCCCTAAACCACTTGAATTGTTTGCTCAAATTATTTTGAATTATTGCATGCGCCATGCGCTCATTTCCACGCGACTTTTGTTACACTCCGCACACCCCACGGGCGGATCTCTGCTACCCTCTGCACTATACAACTGTTTGCATCCTGTTGGGTTTCTTTTCATTTATTTTCTGTCGCTGTGCTGCCTTCGTTGCGGCGTGTCCTTGAACACAAATGTTGCATTCGGTGCACAGCATGTGGCATTTCTAACGCACTTAGAAAGGATTAGTCCTTCCTTTCGCTCGCACATTCGTATATTGATACATTCTTCCCTTTGCCACGGATGGTGGCTGGCCTGGCCATTAAAACCGTCCAATTTCCATTCGGCTGCCAACTCAAATGGATGTCCCGCATTAGCCGGCACAGCGAAGAGGATCAGACAACTGTTATTTATGAAACAAATGAAATGAAATTACATTTTTCGCTCAGTTCTTTGAGCTGCCGCAAACTGAAAATTAAGTCGCTCTCTATAGTATTTAACTCAGTTCTTAAAGCAAATTCAATACGGGTTTTTTTTAAATTCTATTCTCAACAGGATCAAGCCAAAAATTACTCAAAAATAAGAACTTTTTGTATAATTTCAGGCGTAATTCTTAAGCAAATAGATTTGCACACATATTCTTTACTAAATGCTGCTCTAACGCGATCTCTCTCTCGCCCTCTCTCTCTCTCTCTTGCCCTCTCTCACCCTCTCTCTCTCTTTCTCTCTCACCCTCTCTCTTTCGCTCTCCCGTTCTCTCTCGCTGTTGCTCTCGCGTGAGCCGTAAACTTGCAATTTCCCTTTTGTGCCTCATTCGCAGCGTTCTTACTGGCAGCACATCCCTTTGCTTGCACAGTTACATAGACATTAAATGTTAAAATATATTGTTTAAATTTGCATCCATTTTGCTTAAGCAATATTTATTTTGCATAAGCAAAATGTTTGTTACTAAAATATTTGCTTTAATTTTCGTATGTACTTCATAATTTTAGCTCAAGTAGAATATGTTCTCTCTCTTTCTTTTGGTGCCCTTTCATTTACAAGCTCAACTTGTACGCATTGGAATTCATAAATTGTTTATTCATCTTGAGAACTCAGCTCTCTCTCTCTCTCTCTCTCTCTCTCTCTCTCTCTTTCTTTCTGTCGCCGCATTGTTGTACAATAAGAGAATCGCTTTGGTATGTCAGCAGCAAAAATATGAAGACATTTATATTCATTAACCCACAAATACCGGCAGCAATTGCTTTGACACTTAACACGCCGGTGGCCCTCGTCTCCCGCCCAGTCTCCCAAATGGTGGGGTACTGGAGAGGGACAAATTGCCATTAACATAATTTATATACTAACAAATACGTTGTCGTATTACGATTTACATAACAAGCTGCTGCTGGTTTCTTGGCCCATAACGATTTGGCCAATAGATTTTGATTAATCCACAACAAGGTGTACGTGTGTGAGTGTGTGTGTACCCTCTTTGTCCCCCTCCAACGCTAATTGTTAGTCAGCCAAGGCAACGACAGCATAAACCATAAAAATATCAACTACCTAACGGTTTGTGTGGGCCAACGTATCCGCAAGATACGTGCAACGCACGCATCGAGAAAATTACTCGAGTCGTCTTCACGGGGCAACAACAAAAAAATGATAATAATTTGGTCACGTGCAGCGAAATCGAACCCAGGCACAAACATGTCTACAAACGGGGGGCGGTACGCGTTTAGCTGTTAGTTCCATTTGATCTGGAGCCGGCAGCAGGCCCTGATGTCCTGCCTGAAAGCTTATCAGCCGCAAAGTCCACGTCAAAAGTGAAGGGCAGCAAAGCAGGAAGCGTAATGAAAATAGATTTTCCTTCTACTTTTCTTCTCTTTTTTTTTTGCCCTAGCTCAATAAATCCCCCGGCTGGCTGGAAGCGACCAGGGTTGTCCGGACAACAGCCAGCGATAGGCCACCGAAATTGAATTGAAATACAATTTTTCCTCTTATTATTTTTTTTCTCCTCTTATTTATGCTGCGGACAATTAGAGAAATGAAGTTACAAAAACTTGCATTTAATTTTGGAGAGGTTGGCAGCCCTGAAGCCCGATGTGTTTAGGGGGGACTGCATACCTGAGTGTAAGGGGCGGGGTGAAGTTCTGAGTGCAGGTGTTAAGGTGCAATTTCCTGCCCATTGACACTTGACCGGAGCTCGGCAGGGTGCTGCGAAATGAAATTCCTTGCACCGCTAATGAGCAATGTCTGGGCGACAGGTGATAAGATCCTCGGGCGCAATAATATAAAAAGTTAAATAAAATAATATATATAATTGTGGTCAGGCTCGATTACAAAATGCGTGTGTCCGCAACGCACGAATGCGGCCAGACGAAAGAGAAGCCCGGGAAAAAACGCATATTTGGAATACAGCCGAGCTGGGACCAAGTTTAATGGCAAATAATATTGCAAGACATGAGGGTAGTTTTTTATCCGATAGCCGCTCGTTTGTTGCTGTTCACATAATGAGCAAAAAACGATGCGACCGGTCCGTCGCCACGGTCCGAGCATCCTAGCCCCCCACCCCCCCGCCTTGCACAAAAATCCCAAAGCCAGACCCGTGCCTGGACATGCAATGGCAGCTCCTGTGTGGTCCTGGGCATATGGGCAAGGCTTCGTATGCAGCTCACGTATGCGCTTAATTTTTTGTTTATAACGCCAGCTCCCCCCCACAAACCCTTTGCCCAACCATGGCACACGCCCCCTTGATCGGCATACGCTGCGTATGTCACTTGGGGACCGGTTGTTGGGGTAGCCCCGGGGCTTTGGTTTTGTCCAAACAAAATTTTCATTTATCTTAGCCAAATGGTTGAATCTAATAACATTCTAATACAGTTTGTGACACATAATGTGATAAGCTATAAAATGATATTAGCCTGAAGTATTTGTAGTATTTATAAGCCTCTTCTTCTTTCTTTCCTCTTTAGAAAAGTTGTTAAATATATTTTTGTACTGTGCATAGAGTATCTGCACTTCGTTCTTGGCAAAGTAATTTCCCCCTCGATGTCCTTTTTATACACTTTTTTTGATTTTATTTTGGTTTTTTTTTTTGGTAAATCAAATGTGAAATTCTATGCATGGCGGCTTAGTGGCCAGGTCCATGTGTGGACCCTGGCACTGGGCCTGAATGCAAAGGTCTTTGCTTGCCGGCTTTGTCTTCCGCCCAATGATTATACATATGTCCATAGCTATATGTATATATATAGATAAAAATATATATATTTATTCTTTTTTCTGGTACTGCTAGACGGTTCTCTGGAGAATACGACTTATATCCGATTACAAAACCACAACTTTTGTCTACGTGTTTTCAGGTGGTTGCTAGCGACGCGTCAGTGACTTTTTTTTTGGCTATAATGGGGCCAATTTGCTTAGCTCTAACTAAAGTGAGTTTAAAATTAAATAAATTTTAATTTAACATAATAGCCATGTAACTGCAGTAGGAAAGAGAAAAATTTAACTTAGCCTTATACCATTTAAGAATAAATTACATATAGATAAGTTAGATAAGGTTAAGTTTCATAAATTGTATTAGATGGATACATTGCCAATCTTAAAGCTCTTCATACGCGGTCTCTTCCATTCTGGCTCTATAATCAATGCAAAAGTCAGCTTTACATAGAAATAACTCCAAGTAAAACTCAAAAGAAAAACCCCGAACGTCACTTTATGAAAAGTATCATATATATAACTGTAAAATCTTTATTTAACTATCCCCCACTTTTACTGCTAGATTTCCTGGTATTCACACGTCTCGTTAGACTCCCCAATGCTTTCATAAGCAGCGGCATCATCTAACTGATTACATATTTATTACGTTTCTCATGCACAACTTCTGAGCTTCCCACAAATTCTTGCTTACTCTTATGTGCAGCCCCTTTCTCTGCGCTTCTCAAACTCAAATATCTGTGTGCGTTTGTGCGTGTGTGCGTGCGTGTGTTTCGTGACACAGGAAAAGAAAACTATAATTACTACAGAGGCAAACCACAAGCCATGCAGACAGTCATGAGAAGGCGTCAGTCAGCGTTGCCAAAGTAAAGGCTCAAACGAAGAAATTAATATTTTAATTACAACACAGTTAACATGCGATTATGCGCTTCAATGAACTTCTACTTGCGGCCCAAACAGGGTGGCTCAAATACAAAAACACAAACACACACTCACACTGTGAAAAAGGTGCTCACACACATGCTGCCCCACGGCACTGTGGGCGCTAAAAGCGTCTTAACTTATTACAGGACTACAGCCTAACGCGTCACATCCGCCTGTTAAGCGCCAAGCCACCCCAGCAAATAGCAGTAGCTGTATTAACAGCAACAACAACTGTAACAGACGCTGTTACGACTAGGCTTAATAAAGGGCTAGTCATAAACGGCACGAACTAAGCCCAGCACGTACTGCACTTTAATTACAGCCGAGCCGAACATAGCCGAAGACCAATGGTCACTCGGCAACAGACACATATACATGCCCGAGCAGAATGTAAACGCTTTCATTAGCTTAACAGCGCAGCTAAGCTGCTAAAACAGACGGGTAGACGGGCAGACGTGCAGACAGCAGCAACAACAACAGTAATTGACAACTGTTAAGTTAACAGGCGGCGTCTAAGCACTGTCGCTGTCACTGTCACTGCCGCTGCAGACTCCGCTGCTGCTGCTACTGTTGTTGTTAGCTGCGGTTGGGCTCTGCTCTGCCAGCTGTCGTCGTCATTGTCAACGAGATGCGACGCCGGCGTTGAGTGTTAATCAAAGCGTAGTTAATTGCTTTGCCGAAAGAGCCAAAAGAAAGACAGTGATTGTGTGTGTCAACGGAAGGCGAAACAAAGACAGAGAGAGAGAGAGAGAGAGAGAGAGAGGGAGATGCAGAGGCAAAAGTTGGCGTGGAAGCGGGGCAGCGGCTACATATGTGTGCGCCTTTTGATTAACTTAACCCCTTTTTTGGCTGCCGCTGTTGCTGCTGTATGTTGTAGTTGTTATACTCATTGTTGTTGCATGTCTAATTTGGCAAGTGTTAAGTGTCCGTCCGGCCATGCTCGGTGTGGGGTGTGAGAGGGGGCTAGGGCCAAATGGCGGTGGCAGCAGCAGTCGTCTACAAAAACAATAAATACTAATTAAAATGTATTTAAATACAAATGCAGACACGAACATGCCCAATACACACACACACACAAAGCCACACACACGTGAATTTTTATGCGCTATGAAGCGTATGTTTTTGCTAGCTCAACCCCCCTCCCGCACGCGAACAACACAAAAGCCAGCCAAAGCAACAGCCAGCCGAATGAGTTTGGCGCCAGGCAGCGTATAACAAGTCTATCCATGTGTATGTATGCGTGTGTATGCCTTTGTGTGGGTATGTGTGTGCGTGTGTGCATGTTGTTTAGTTGTTTTTGCACACTAGCGCCACCTAACGGAAATGTTTCATAAAAACTTAATTGTCCATGTAACACTTTTTTTATAGCCTTCGAGCCAAAGTCTTGTTAGCCCTCTAGTTATTAAAGACTTGTTGGCCATTATTAAGGATGTGTATTTGGAGAGCAAAAATAGCTTAGATAAAGCGTAAAATTATGATGGGGCTCTTGAGATTGAATGAAAATTTGAGGAAGTATAATTTAAAGATAGATTATGGGAGATTGCAAGAAGTACTAGAAAGTTTCTATCTATGTATGTATCTCAAATTTGTTATTAATTTAACTTAATATCATACTAGCTCCTATTACATCCGAGAACTCCGCTCCCCTCTCAGTATTTTATAGGTTCAAGCAACATTATTGTTAGCCATTCAATTGTCGCTTAAAGACTCGACTCTGTAGAGAGATTCATTTGAGTTCCCAAATCTTTGGCCTCGCAATTTGTTTTTGCCCACGCAGAACTTCGAGCAAGCGCATCATAAAAGCAACGTGTGGCACTATTGTAATCAGCAAAAAGTGAACTCCACAGCTGGCAGGGGTTTGTGCCCCTCTGCGCAACCCCTCCCCCCTCGCCGGAGAGAGGAAAAAACTTTAGCGACATCATCCAGTCGCATCAGTCGCCGTATCGTCTCCCACAGACCTGGTACATAACAAAAAGATTCGGAATGAAAAGAAAAATAGATTGAATTGCGTGCAAAATGCGTTTGCCGTGCGTTGCAGGGAAAACGCAAAAGCAGGGGCGGAGCATAAAAGAAGACAACGTGCACCAATAAAGTACTACAGCCCTTGAATTTTCGCTGGCAGAGACAAAGGAGCGTGCAACGAAGCGTTGCATACACTTTCCAATGAAGTTCATATGATAGCACACAGAAAGTTTAATTGAACTGAAGAGAATATTATATTTCCTATTCGGGATAAATTCTAGATATATCTTTCTATAGATGAACAAGGTCAATAAAAGGTGGAATGAAATTCATTTACCAAGTAATATATATATATATATATAGCTTATAAAGAATACTAATTTGACTATAATTCCTAAGCTGTTCCAGCAGAAAGCAGCTCATATTATAGGAGATAAAACTGTTAGGGGCCAAGTTAGTTTGGACTGCGATGTGACTATACATGCCTTCTAAACTTAGTAGTTAGTCTCTTTAAGTAGTTTCTCAAATCTGCAAATGCAAGTAGTTAGACCCTATGAGTATTCTCTTATGTTTCTTCTATGATATCAAAAGCCCTTAATAATAATGTAAATAATACACTCAATGTTTTTGAATAGGTTTGCTGTTGAGGAAAAGAACGCGGGTTCCCCTATGAATATACGCATAGAATTCTGAGCTATTTAAAGTAGTTAGGTTGATAGTTTGTAAATACCTAAACCATACACCATAACATGCATATACATACATAATGCGGATCGAACCATCGACTTCTCATAGATACCGTTAAGTTAGCCTGTCTAGGCACCCAGATTTTAATTTCCATGCGATATTTACCCACATTAATTTATAAAATGCAGTATATTTAACAGCTGCTGCCAACCACTGCCTGCAAGTCAAGCGACCCTCGTTAAGGGTAGAGCATATAAATTGACAGCAACAACACGCGCCCTAGACAAAGTGTCGCCGTCTGTCCGCCGGGCTAAATGTTGTACGTGTAAAGCATTTAAAGTAATGAAGCGCCTCTGGGGCTGAGGTTTCTGGGGGTGTCGCTACCCAAGCTCGTTCAAAGGGATGGGGGGAGAGCGGGAGTAGCAGAGCGGGAGTAGCTTGTACTCGCTCTCAGTATTAGTAACATTTTCGCCGGCAGCCGGACAATCATTCAATGCAGTTGGCCAATACATCAATGTGTCAACCAGTGCGTTGTTCAATGATGCGTTCAAATGTGGAATGTGTCAAAAGGTGTCGCCTGGACATATAAACGTACAAGCCCAGACCCAATTCTCCGTGGCATACGGCATGTGGCATGTGGCATGTGGCAGCTACGGCTGTGTATGGTAATTTATGTGCGGCATTTAAATGGATCAGCCGTCGGAGCCCGCACGCCCGCTGGCCAGCCAACAAATTGTTTAAACAAACATTTGGCAATTGCCCAAGAGAGAGCGGGAGAGTGCGAAGAGGAGGAGGGAATGGGGGAGAGAGAGAGGGAGAGATGGAGGGTGGAGCAGCTTTTCCGCTGCTGGATTTGGTTTGCGATCTCTTCCATTTCATGGGCAAGTCCTATGTTTGCCTTTGCCCTTCGCCTCGCCAACATCATGTTGTTATTCTTCTAGTTCTTCTTCTTCTGCTGCTGCTGCTTCTTCCTCTTCTTGTTTTTCACGCAATTTTCCTGGCAAAAGACATTTTACGTGCCTGGCGATTATGAGCAAAGTTTTTGGTTATTTATCAATTTAATGACTTTGCACTTGGCCAAAGGACGTCTCTTGTTGTTGTTGTTGTAATTTAAGGCTTTTTAAATTGGATTTATATTGCAAAATTAAGTCGAAACGCTTTTTCCGCAGAAACAAAAGTGAAATTAATTTCTTTTATGGCTGGACTTTGACTTTGGCGGTCGCCAAATGCAAACAGCTTTCAAAATGCAAAACATTTGAAGATAATTTCCTATAAATATGCCTTAAAACAAGTATTGAGAGAAATTATAAAAGTTTATTAGCTTTAAAAGAGTCTATAAAATGGTGAGAAAGGAAGCCAAGAAAAACTTATAATAAGACAATTTATGTTATTCATTGTAACAACTTTTCGCTACATTATCTGAAAGTAATTCCTCAGACTGATAGGGCGCTGCTTTTAGAGCTTCTTTCGTCCTGATTCCAATCCACAGATCCTTGGCACATGGCTGGCATGTGTGGAATTGGAATTCCCCAAGCAATTCATTGATTCGCTTCTAGTCATCCACTCGCCTGTTTCGGCTGTCAACTTCTTATTGATGACAATTCCAAAATCAAACCGAAACCCAACTCGACGCAAAAAAACCCTCGGCAAATGCTGGCAGCTAGCACCTGTTGTTGGGCCCAACCCCCTAGCAAGTTGTCAGCCCTTGAGCAGTCGAAAGCGTAACCCCTTGGCACCTTGACGAGTGACTCGCAAATTCTCTGGCCCCTACCCCTGTCCCTGCCCCAGCCCCGAAGTCCTAGCAAAATATCAATTCAACTCTCGCTCTTGGCGCGCTTCGTTGCACATTTTTGTTTGTTTATTTAGCAAAAGGAAGCGCAACATTATTCGGCTCGTTTCGTCAGTCGTCGGCATCATAAACCAATTTTAATAAAATTTTCCAATTTGTTTAGTTGAATTTAAGCAGCCAACGAAGTCAAGACAAGCAGCAGAAAATCCCGGCTAAGTAAATATCTATCAAGGGGGTTGCTTGGCCTGATGTTGTTGCTGTTTACATGCGACCTGTCAGCTGTGTGTGTGTGTGTGTGTGTGTGTGTGTGTGTGTGTGTGTAGGTAGACACCCTCACCAAACAGGCACCATCACCATGCCCATCATCATCATCGTCAGCTGGAGGCTGGGCTGAGCAGCAGGGGCTGCGCTTAAGGACTTGCTGCCGACGCGTGCTGCCATTTTTTTTTGACATGTACGCAACTCCCCACTCCCTTCATCCCCCCCCCCCCCCTTCCCTTTCATTGATAAATTGTTCAATAAACTTGCTTCGCAACTGATTTGGCACTGCCAATTTCCAAAGGTGGCCAAAAAGTTGTCATTGGCCACGCACAAGTTTTCCCAATCGAGGCGCAACAGCTCAAACTAGGATCTATGGAATAATTTCTACCGTGAGAGTCCATAACTCAAAATTGCATTTGGCTATGAATGGCAGGCTTTTGCCCCCTGCCGAATGCTGCGCTTAATTTCAAATTAGGGTGGCAATTTTTGTGCCATGTGCGCGCGGGCCTCGTGTTTCGGCTGCGCTGTGTTTGTGATTTTCATTAATGGCATTTGGCACAATTGCAGCCCTTAGTGGAACAGCGACCCCCGATTCGAGTCCCAGCCAGCCCTTTGACGCACACAACTGCAATTATGTGCCATGACTTTGACTTTCTCGTTCTCTCCAACTGGTTCCCATTGGCAGCTATCAGTAATCAACGCCGGAGCGAACCAGCTCAGCTCCGCGCAGCTCAGCTCGGCTCGTCTCGGCTTTGTTTCAGGCACTCGCCGATGATCTGCCCACTTCAAGTCAATCTTCAGTATTTGCAATCAATTTAATTTCAATGACACAAAATTTGCATCGTTCCAGTTGGAGGACAGGAGTCGGAGGAGGGAATTTTCTATGCAGTTGCCTTCTGGTTGGGCTTGTGAGCGTAGGCTTTAGAGAATTTGTGTAAATATGCAAATCGAAAATGCAAATTAGTTGAATTTTGATTTTCTTTTGAATGGAATGAAATGAAAGCGAATGAATGAACCGAGTCGATTCGAGGCGTGGCGAGACGAGGCGAGGGGAAGCGGCAGCTGAAACAAAAGCCAGAAGAGATTCTCATCTTTCGCTGCAATTGGCATTGAACTGGAAGCAATCGCAAAGTGCGGCTGGGGCAACCGGAGCTCGGAAGTAGAGCCTATGGGCTCAGCCAGGCGTTATGTGAGGGAGGGAAATTTGACTGGCTTTCGCAACTGATTCGATGTAGAAATTTGAAGAGGGCACGAGTTATCTGTCATCTGTTTTGTTGACGGAATGGCAAATGAAAGACAAAACTTGCGCGTTTTAATGGGATACAAACTATGTTTGTGTTATGACAGATATTGGTGTAACTGCTGCAAAATAAAGTTTATCAGACTTTAGGCTTATAAAAATAGTTGACATAAAGAAAATAGTTCTCGAACTAATCGGAATCCCGGTTCAAAACGTAGGTTAGGTTAGGTTAGGTTCCATTCGCATGCCTTATAAATTATTTATCCGATTTTATGAGCCCAACAGCTCGCTTACTCTCTCGAGAGAGCATATCTTTCAATTCTTCTTTGAGCCGCATTCTTAAACGTTTTGCTGGCTGCAGCGCTATCAAAACCAATATGAACGGATTCATTTAGTGATTTACAGTTTATGTATAACACATGCCTCCTGGAAAAGCCCAAAATTAATTATATTTACTAGATCTACGGCTTAGCTACAACAAAACCATATGCAAGCCCTCTGTTATATGAGCTTCAGAAGTTGCTGGTTCACTCCGTTTATATTTTTTTAGCAATATAATGTGGACCTTTTCGGCACGACAATACCTGCTATTATACTAAGAGAGTTTTCTGTATGCCTGCAAGCTTGTGGATGTTCATTTAACAAAAGTTTACACAGCACAATTTCACACGTAATTCCCGCCCACCCATAATATACGGTCTATAGAAAAAGCTAAATGTATGAGGCTAAAGAAAAATTTAAGTTGGACCCCGGCAATGTCTGGGACACAATTTCGTATGAAGAGGCACTCGAGATGCCTTCGGCTCAGCGCTCATCCTACTCGTCCCTTTTGTCAGCCACTCGAAATTCCACGCACACACGCATAGACTCTGCGTTTATATGCGAATGATTCACATAGACGCCATTTCATGTCAGGCCCAAGCTCTTCTTCTTTTTTTTATTTAGATCTCTATAAAGTGCTTTGGGATAAAACAGAAAAAAAAGATTAAAATTTCACAAAACGAAAATGCATTCTTCGAATAGCGCAAATATTTTTGAAATTAAACAAAAACAGGAGCAGGGCCCGGCAACAGGAGTGTGAGAGTCGCTCTCGAGTTTCATGAGCAATAGGCAACCCTTTTGAGGCACTCGCCGCACAAGCAGCAGCAACCCTATGCTTAGCAAATGACGGGCACAGCATTTGGCACACTATTATTATCATAATGCTCAGCTTTCATTATGTTGATTATGGTGGCTGTTGTGGCACGCGTTCCCCTTAAAGAAAACAACTCTGCAACACGAGTAAATGTGTGGAAATGTATCCAAGTACACAAGGCTTCGATCAAGCCCTTGCCAGAACATTTTGACAGCTACCCAAACTCTGGCCACTTTTACAAAATACAAATTTCATTTTACAAGAACTTCATTAAAATGTAGCAGGGAATTAGCAAGCACGCTATAATTATTGGTTAATCAGTATCTTTTTATTATAAGCAATTTTTGAGTTAACTTTCCACCCATTTCAAAGGGTTTGCGTCAAGAAGTGAAAATCAAACTCAAAAGTTTCTTATCGCGTATAGGGTATAAACTTTTTGACAAAATATCATTTACAAATTTTTATTACCATCTGAGAATTCCATTTATAAATAGCATTTGCCTAAGGGAATGCTGGAATGGAACACAGATTAGTATAGTGCTATATTTAATAGGAATTTCGTGGGGGAATCCTGGAATAAAACACAATTTCATATTTCATATTTCATAGAGCATTGCATTGAATGCATACCCTTGCAGAGGGTACTATACTTTTTTTATTCAATTGGAGTTTACTTCAAGGAATTCTGGAAATAACATTTCTGGAATGAACACAGAGGTGTTCATAATTATGTTAAAAGTTCACATTATAGAAAAGAAAAACAAAAAACTATGCATTTCATTAATTGATTCTTTATTCATAATAATGCTGCATATATAAACAGAAAAATATATGTTTGTTTAAACCCATTGTTCATGATTTCAAGAAAGAAGTCCAATATGACATATCCAAAACAAGATTCATATGCAAAGTCCACACTCTAATCCCTGTCAAAAAAAGTAATTTCAACTGCAATATGAAATGAAACATGAAATGCGGCAACAGCGCATTTAAATGCATTTTAACATGTTGGGGGGAACGTTTGGGAAACGAACATAAAAATGAACGCTAGGCAGTAAATTAAGTGGCCGCTGGGAATTCGCATTTGCATGCGCGCATAGCCAAAGTGCGTGGCTCTCCATCTCTGTGTATGTGTTGTGTGTGTGTGTGTGTGAGTGTTGTGTGTGTTTCCGTGTGTGTGTGTTGCCTGTAAACATCGAAACCCAAACTAAAAACCGCTCGCTGATGTTTCTCGCTCACGTTTTAATGGGTTCGCCTGGGCTGCTGCCTGTTAACAGAGCCCGTCCCTCTGTGCAGCCCGCCAGGCCCCTGGCTTATGCTTACCCTTTCATTATGTTTGGTCTTGGCATTGTTTGCCGGGCTTGGCGTAGGGTGTGGTAAGCTACGGATAAGGGTAAGGGGCAACTTTCAAGTTCTTTCTTTAGCTCAACAACAAATTCATTTCAGTGCGCGGGGAGCTTATTTTTTTGCGTCTGCCTCAGAAAACACTTTTCGAGTTGTTGTTGTTGTTGCCGCATTGCATTGTTATGTTAATTTTGATTATACGCATTGTTGTTGTTGTTGCTGTTGTTGTTGTTCCTGTTGTAGCTCTTTGCTGGCACGAGCTTCGCTTTTCATATCTGCTGCTCACTAATTTGAGCGCGTGCCGTCGCGACAGCCGCCGCAGCATCTCGCACAGGGTGCAACCGCTCGGGCACCCTCGGGCACCCTCTATCAAATCATATTTAAATAGTATGGAATATGTTTCGACTAGTCTGGGCAACGCACACACTCACACACACACACACACTCACACACACACACACACTCACACACACACTCACACTCACACACACACACCCGCACACACACACACACTCACACACACACACACCCTGAAAGAAGTTTGGATGCGGCGACAACATCGCTCCTGGGGCATCATCATGTTCCTCGTCATGTCCACGTGCCGGGCATCAGTTTCAAGTTCGCCGACGTTGTCGCCCCCGCAACTGCCCGTCTCCCCTGCCCCGTACCCTGCTCCGGCCAATGTCTGCGCCTTAGCATGAACGGGGCCCATAAAAAGGGGTTCTCCCAGCGAGTTCTCGGGGCAACTGTGAAATTAAAAGTGTTGCGCTTAAGTGTTTTGTTGTGTTATTGCCAGTTGCCAGTTGTTGTTGCCAGTTGTTGTTGTTCTTGTTGTTGTTCTTGCCACAAGCCTTAACTAATGTGTAAGACAAAAAGGTGACCGTACCGTGGCCATTGTCCTGTATCTTTAGTGGGCGTGGCTGACAACAGTCAATCAGTTGGTTTCACTCATCCTCCTCCTCCTCCTCCTCCGCACATCACATCTGACCCTTGGCACTGGTGGATTGAGAAATTTGGCTTTACCTTTCGGCAACATCTAAATGAGTGGCTACATTTTGTGGTTTTCGTGTCGAATTCTCAAAAGTTGTTTTAGATAAATGTTAAGAATTTAATTATAATCGTATCTGTAATTGGATACGGTTTGGCATTCGTAATGGTAACCATGGAGCCAGTGGTGGTCCTTGGCTTGGCTTTGACTCGTTCGTTTAAGGCTGTGGCATTTAAAAGTTAATTGTAGTATAGTGTGGTGGCAGTTGATCCGATTGACCATCATCATTTATTGGGGCACGGCGACTTACAGAGTGTCCTCCTTGTGGTGTCTCCTTGTGCTTTCGGCAGGTTTTTCGCAGCACAAGTTGTGGGAAATTCGTAATAAGAGATATTTGATAAAGAATAAGAATACCAACAGGTTGAATGAACATATGTCAAAATTGACAGCTACTGCTAAATTTGAACCAGCGTCCTCTCGCTTGCTAGTTCAACGTTTTTACAACCATGAGCCAAGACGTCAAGCTTTTAAATTCTTTTCCAAAAGGAAGTCTAAGACCTTAGCTTTAGGCTGTTAACTTGTCGCCGTTGAGTCAATCACGACAAAGTCTCTATATCAGAGCTATAGATTTAAAGTCTAGTCAAATTATTTGAACTGCTAACTGCTAACCCATTTGAGCTCGTTGACACGCTTTATCATGCCTGATCTTTTGACAGTTAATCAAATAATTTGATATCCAATCATACGCAGCACCCTTACGTCAAACCCTTGGGCCCTCTAACCCTCTAGCCCCGACCCCATGCTAGCATAATGCCGTGCCGCAGTCTGTGTCCGGCATCACCTATAAAGTACATACTGTACATGGCCTGCGAATCGCCCTCAGAATTGCGAATTAATGAATATGTATTATGGCCATCAAAGGTGTTAATGGACACGACACGCCACACAAGTTCGGGCTTGGGTCGGGTCGTTTGGGTGGTTTGGGTGGCTTGGGTGGTGCGGTGTGTCGCAATAACAAAAGCATTGCAGCCGCAAATTGCATTAGAAATGCAAACAAGTGGGCAGCACCGGCAGGCAGCGCAGGCAGCGCCTAGCTGGCAACGCCACGGCAAGCCGGACCAGCCCGTCGAAACGGAAATGTGCGAGCAGCGAACCGGGGGCTAATTGAATATACAAAATGCCTAACCGAAAACCTGACGAGACGCTCATTCCCAAGTGCCCCACACGTGAGCCTGGAAACACGTCCGCATCCGCGTCCGTGTCCGCGTCCAGGGCTGGTTCTGTTCGTGCGGTCCTGTGGACCACGTGTTAACCCTTCAGATGTTGTTATTGTTGTAAACTGATTGACCGCCACGGCAAAGCGCGCAAATGTAGGCGTTGACCCGCCACCTCTCTGCCCGCCCCCTCCCCATCTCCAGCTCACTCTCCCAGCGCGCTGGCCGTTCAATAGCTTTAGCTACGGCTTAAGCATCATTGAGTTTGGCCAGCCAGGGGTTATGCGCGGCGCCACAATATGCGAAGGTTTGAGTCCATATTCAGGGTTGCTTTTTGCGCGCAGTGTATTGACATCGTGGGAGTTTAACAGTTGTTGTTACTCGCACCATTACCCCAACCAGTTTTTTGTAGTGCATTTTCGCTGCTGTTTTACGCTATGTGCTTGGAATACCCTCTAAATTGCGGCTAGACTGGTATATTGGTTAAGTGGGTTAAGGAAAATGGAAAACGAGGTTAAACGCACTTTTAAAATGTAGGCTGGTATAAAAATAGGAGTTGAGGGGCAAAAACCCCTGTACAGGGTATCCATTTTAGTCGTTCCACATTGCAACTTAACCCTTTGACTTTTGTGGTGTGTTTTTACAACTTTTGTACACCTTAATCTCACTCAATATATGTTTATATACATATGTATGTATATAGTTATCTGTCTGTTTGTCTGCTGCGCGGCGTTTGTCTCGGGCCAAATGCAGCCCTCAGGGCTGCAGAGACATTGGCAACTCTGGCGCTGACTTGTTGTTGCTGGCCTCCGACCTTTTGGACTGTTGGCCAAATGGATATGCGTGCATTTCCTTTACTTGCATATCTATCTGTATCTGCCACAGACCCCTCGCTGCCGTGGCCCAGCCCCTGGTTTTAATTGGAATTGTTTTACTCACATTTTGTGCCCACATTTCGTGGTCTCTTTTGTTAATGTTGTTCCTGTTCCTGCTGCTGCCTTCTCCTCCGCCTCTGCCTCTGCCTCTGTCTGGTATCTGTTGTTGTTATCTGCGTTATTTTTGGACTGCAAATTTCCAGTGCGGCTCGGTTAATCGCCGGGTCTTGCGTGGGATTAGTCGGGGCAAACATCCAACCGTAGCCCGGATCTGGCTTATTGTTCGCGTTTTGATTGCAATGCACAGATGTCTGGCCAGTTTCTGGTTAGCAAGTTACGAACGGCACGTGAATTGTCGAAAAATAATTGTTTAATTTACATTCTTAATTGTCGTATTCTTATGAGTTGCCCTCCTATGACATCATAATATTATGACATGCCTGCAACCAAATGTTTCAAGCTGAATTTGTGCTTGTTTTGGTTATTTCTTTGATAGTTGTCAAGCTATCTTATATCTAAACTTAATTGGTTTTTTTATTTATACTTATTTACTTAAAATTCTAATAACATTTATGATATTAAAAGTTAGTTTAGCTGGCTCAAGATCCGGCTCCTGCTAGGTCCAGCGAAACTAAGATTTTTAATTTCTAAATTATTCTTCAAAGCAAATTACTAAAAACATTTTCTTCTCCTATTTTCATTGCAGGTAAGGCAATCCTATTGAAAGAACTTGAATCTAACGATTTAAGAAGCCAATTTAATAGAATCAAGCGTAAGTTAGCTCAAGGAAATAACAAAAGAGTTGGAGGGAGAGAAGATCAAACTGTCACTCATTTTAAGACCTGGCCAAGGAACTCACTTTCGCTGCGCTTAGGGGTCGGGGGAGGTCCATTGATTTATACTTCCGGAACTCACAGTATGTTTAGAACTATTGGGAAAGTATTTTTATGCTGGACAGCAAATATGAAAAGAATACAAATACGAAACGAAATCGAACTGAAAGTTGGAGAAACGTTTGAGAAATGCGAGCATAGCACAAACAACAATAATATCCGGTTTATTTCTGGAAACGCCCGCCCTCTTCATATTATGACAGGCGTCGGGCCGGGCGTTGAGGAACGCGAACCGAAAGGCAAAGGCCTTGCATGTGCGCCTTGGGCTCACATGTTGTTGACGGGCTTTCGAGGGTTAAGCGAGTGAATGATGGGCGGAGGGAGGAGGAGGAGGGGGTGTGGCAGGTCTAGGGATTTGCCTGTGCTCATATATTCGATTTCTTGACTTTCATTGAAGTTTTTTGGGGCATATGCAGCAGCGGCTCAATAAGTTCTGTCAATGAAATGCTTATTGGCCCGATTACAGTTGCCCCCACCGCCCCCCTTTGCCAATCACATAATTTTCCCAGCTGTTTTACAGGCATACTCCAATTCACACACACACACACACACTTACATACACACACGTACACACTTGGTGCTTGGGTCCAGGGGGGCGTCAACCATTGCAAGTCACGCACTTCCGGGCGCCGACACGCCCCCTAATTGCAGCTACCGAACAGAGCAGCAGGCTGGAGAATGGTAAAGAAAACTCTCTAAAGTCATCGCAGCGCTAAATTAGCAATTGTCATTCGAGTCTATTGGCACAGCGTGAGGAATTTTCCATTTTCCATTCTCAATTGCTGTGCCGAACAGCTGACAGCAAAACCGATGCGAGTAGCTGTCCAGACCAGAGCCCAGGGATAAGCCAGCGCGCAGAGTGCGAGAGCGAGAGGGAGGGAAATTGCTAGAGGGGGGCGGGGTGGAAAAACTCGTAACAATTAGCACTCAAGATTGATGGCTGCGAAAGGGAGAGCCGCAGGCAGCAAGAGGGGTGTAAATTGTGTGAAAGGGAGAGCAATGCCAAGGGGAGTAAACTGTCAGAGGGTGAGGCTGATGTGTGGTCCGAGTCAGTATGTGTGTGTGTGAGAGTGTGAGTGTATGTGTGTATGTGTCTGAGAGTCAGATATGTACGTAGGAAGTAAGCCACAGGAAGAGGCGTGCCTCTTGCGTTCGATTTGATGGATAGATCTTGAATTGATCGAACATTCGATATTGGGTTCAAATTTTGAGTGATTGCACATGGATGTCTATGAACTAAGAACGATGTTTGATTAAAGAAGAAGAGAAGAACAACTTTTCGAATTTGCTGCAAGACGAAGTCTTAAAGCTGCCAGAACGCAAACGTATTTAAGACTCACAATTCCCAACTGATATTTATAAAATTGAGAGCTCGGATCAACTTTGTTTTACCCATTTCTCACATTTCCGTCAATAAGACAACTTTTTCAAATTGAATCCCATTTTCTATTTATATCTAAGTTTTTGTTGCATTATTACAATATGATAGAAATACATCAGTTAAAAGTATTTTGTCGAAACTTGGCAACTTTAATTATCTAAAGCCAACTCCAGTACATCAATTTCCCTTAAAGAACAAGTTAAGAGCACTGAAAGACTTGTTTAAGCATTTTAAGAGTCGTTCAGAAAGCACCAGAAACAAATACTTGGAAAACAGATCTAATAAAATGTTGCTCGACCTGTCAGAGTTACCTTTTGAACCCGCGGGTCAGCCTAAGCGAGTCTAACTGACACATCAGTCGAGTTGCTTAGATCTTTCAGTGACTTAATGATCCTTGTCGGAAAATCCACAAAATTTGATGCTATAAAGCAACCCACACACACACACCCTCGCACACACACACACACACACTCACATGGACGGGCAAGTGCCTCATGCTCCATTAGCAGCAGACAATTTGTACCTACCGAAAATCCATCAAAACGACGAGGCCCACAATAAAAACCAATTCCAATGAAATTTTTCATGCCACACAAAAAAAAAAATGGAAAAGCAAGAAGACAGCCGCACGAATGGACAGAAAGCAGCGCGGCAAACAAATAGCCCAGCTCGCTGACTAGGCGATGCCGCATGGACATGAAATCTCCGAGAAGCTCAAAACCCTGCTGCCAAACCCCCCGCCTTACCCCACCTTTTTTTATGGTGCAACAAATCTCGAGCTGAATAAAGAGAAGAAAAAATAAACAAGAAGAAGCAACGGGCGATGACGAAGACCAACGCAAAGTGAACAAGTAGAAAACGGCTAACTGCGGCACGCCGAAGCTTGAATACCCTGCCAGACATGAGGCTTACTCGATTGTTCACATATATATTATATAATATATATAACGAGTCGATAGGGTTTTGTAGTTTTATGATATTTGGAAATTGGTCAAAATACTATAGGAAAGATAAAAGTATTCCATAACGAAACTCAGTTAAATGAATGTTATTTGCTCTAAACCTGTATGATATAGTATGATATAGTATGATATAGTATGATATAGTATGATATAGTATGATATAGTGTAGTATAGTATGATATGGTATGATATAGTATGATATAGTATGATATAGTATGATATAGTATGATATAGTATGATATAGTATAGTATAGTATGATATGGTATGATATAGTATGATATAGTATGATATAGTATGATATAGTATGATATAGTATGATATAGTATAGTATAGTATGATATGGTATGATATAGTATGATATAGAATGATATAGAATTCGATTTTGGTTCTATTTAATTAGCCAATAACTCATACGAATAAATGGAAAATTTGGTCGGGATGTATTGAAAAAAAAAAACAAAAAAGGTTCTCAGACAAGAACTTACGACTGATCCTTGCTATATAATTTAATATGCGATTCTGGTGTTTCCGATTTAAAATATATTATATAAGTTTCCCAAGAGATTGAGTTATAGCAAGAGGAATATGTCTATATCAACTTGCCTCTAGATACTGATCAGGAACATATATAGGCTAAAGGGCTTGCAAATGCTTGTTGCCAGGCGTCACAGGATTCATGACAAAATTATAAGGGTATAAAAACTGAACAAACAATGCGGCCAAGGCGGCAACAACAGCAGCAACAGCAACAGCAGCGCAGCGCACCCGCGCCGCCTCTGCCCCTACCTCAAGACGACGACAAGTTGAAGCAGGAGGCGGGCTTTGACAGCAACAGCAGCGGCAGAGGCAGCGGCAGCGGCAGCAGCAGAGCGAAGCGTGGCGGGGGCAACAGGCAACTTTAGCCACGGCCACCACAATGACGAGAGCCGTAAGACCAAGAGACGATGACGTTGTGGCTATTGCCTGAGTGTACAAATGTGTGTGTGTGTGTGTGTGTGTGTGTGCGAGTGTGTGTGTGTGTGTGTGTGTGTGCAATACCATATTATTAAGTGTAGCCAGAAGCAATTAAGTGTAGATAAGCAAACAATAATGTTCCTAGTCACGTACCAAACAGTCTTGGGACATTCTCTCACTTAGTGGCCCAGTCCGAGTTCTTGACTCCGCCAGTTTTCCAGTTCTACAGTTGCTCAGACCCCTGCCTTTCCCCCAGCTCCTTTCCCTTGTTGCTGGGCTCTGGTTGCCTCGGCGCTGATTACTCGCCGCTGTTTGCTGGTCCTGAACTTCTCTTGATGTTCAATCACTCAAGTGTATTGGCCGGCAACGATTTCAGCTCGCCTTCAGTTCAAGTTTCCAGCTCCCAGCCCCCAACCAGCACCGCCCACTCCCTGCGCAGCTGCTGTGTTTACTCAGTTGTTGCTGTGTCTGTCTTTGATACATTTAATTTCATTAGATGCACCCCACGACAACAAATTGTCGGGGAAATAAATACATAGCTCTAGTGGGCATAGTGCCATTTAGTCCATAGCGTCCCCCAGATTGACAGAGGGTTCGGCATCGGGGTTGGAGTTTGCAATTGGTATTAGTTGCATGGCTTCATGTGGGGTGACAGTTGTGTTTACCTGTCAACTTGGCAAGCAATATACCTGTGCTTGATATAGGACCTCAAAGCAATCCCCTAACTTAAGCTTGAACATTTTTCTAATCAACTTTTCAATTTCTTCAATATTTGAGATGTAAACGCTGGTTATCAATGGTTATTACACCAGGTGGCAACCTTTTTAAGCATTGCCACTTGATAAAATATAACAAAAACAAAAAACTAGGGCACAGAACAAGAAACACTTTGTTAAAACTTATATCTAATTATAGAAAATTGGCTAAAATTATGGAACCCTAATGCCTAATCTAATCTGAAGTCTGCAAAAATTCTTGCTCTATGATTAACTCAATCAATTTAAAATTTATACTGCTTTCGACGTTTCCAACTCATAAGATATTCAAAAATCCCAATTTAGAGCAAAGTACTAAAATTGAATGGAAAACCCGCAAGCAGGTGAAGATAATTGCAAGTTGGCAACGCATAAATATTTTAAATGTGACAACGGCCAGTTATCAAAGATAATTGCCGGTATATCGGTCAAATGTGTGTTATTATACAACACATATGGCGCAGGCAATACACATGAAAGAACTAACTGCAAAATGTTTTCAATTATTCAAAAAGTAAGTCGAACGGACTTTGTCCAAATGCCATGAGAAACTCTTTTTTATTTGCCAGGCTAACAAGAGGCAGGCCAGAGTTCAACGGGTGGCAACGCTGCATTGTTAACGTTGATGGGAACCTGTGAAAAAAGGACCTGAGAAAAATGTAGCGTGCAATCAATTACGGCAAATACATAATACCTTTGCCTTCCGAGAAGTTAACTACTCTAATTGAACAAAGATAAATATTCTTTTCGCTCAGAGCACTTAAGTCGGTGCTGAACAGCACTCTGCTGCATTTCATAGTCCGATAGTGTTTATTTACACTTCATTTGATTGCAAACTAATTAAAAAAATAAAAATAAATCCCATGCGATCTACACCGATAAGCAAACGGTATTAAAAAACCACCTGCATCGCGTTTCGTTCCCCTCGCAGGCATTTCCCATTGCCAGACATTTCGAATTTGATTGCGCGTTCCGATAAACAGTTGTTCCATGACGTCTTCTTCTTCTTCGTATTCCGCACGACTCATAAACGTAAACAATGCGAAGCGTCGCGACATTTCAACGACAATAGAGCTGAGAAACTGACCACAGACAACACGAACGTGGAGCATAAACAAATAACTGAACACACACACACACACACAAACACACTAATACGAATACGAATACGTTTACAAATACAAATCATAATAAACAAACGAGTGAAGTGAAATGTAGTTCACACAGACCCGCACGCACACACACACACACGCACGCACAGAACAAAAAGTGGCAACGCCTACGACACTTTTTTTCTTGCCTTTGCTTTTGGTTTTACTTTTCATTCGCCTTTTGCGTATTCATATTCCACTTTAAACACACACACACACGCAGAGAGACACACTCCGGGCCGTTTAGCTATTTCCTCTCATTGTTGCATTTCAATTGTATTGGCAGCTTCATTTTGTTCCATTTCCCACGTCGTTTCAGCCGTTCATAACCTGAAATGGCCGTGAACTACAAGCGAGAAAAGGTCGACATTTTTAGGAACTGACATTTAATACATCTGTATACATACATATATTCAAGCTTCTGTTACCCGGCATTGCCCGAAACGTACTCTACACAATGCAGCCTGTGCGCACTTTCATCGTACAATACAATACAATGAAACTTACAGAACTTCTGTGGGAAATATCAGAAAAAACGATGCATCAATAACGTTATGCAGCCCAATAAGGAAGATAAGTCCAATGCAGGGCTGCTGTACACCTAGAACTGACAGATTTCGGCAGATACATTTTGTCTTGCAGAAGTCGCAGAATCGATACTTTGTTTCGTTTAGATGTACGGCCACTTTGCATATGTTTTGTTTAATATGCGATAGATCCATATATATATATATACGGATATATGGATATTTGAATACATGTTCCCTTTAAGCACTTCCATAAAGCTGACGTACAAATTTGACGAGCATAGGGCGCCCTTTGTTGTCAGTCATCAGAGGTCCTAGCTCAGGTAATAGAGGCATCTGTAGAGATATAGCCGCACTTGATAGTCCTTTATTTAACATTTCAATATCTTTCACAATTGTGGCACTGGCTAGTTACACCTGCTATACGATGGATCTATTAGAGCTGAGCGAAACGATGGAAAATGGTACAAAGAAAGCATTCTACTATAAAAAGTCCAACTACTAGCAGACTTATTTTGGCATACTTCCCGTTCCTTCTATATACACTGATGGATCCTAACTTAATGGTAACTTTACCATGAACATGATATATTCACAATCAAAGTAAGGGATCGCTGCCCTATGCTATTCTTGTGTCCAGACACGACCATAATTAACGGCAGCCAAATGACGTTTGCATATTTCGATGGGGCCTTAAAAATTGTATTTTTTTTTCGATTTAGCCTTAAATGAATTCTTCGCATTGGCGAAATTCTGTTGAATTTCTTTTTTTAACGCTGATTATGCATAGTGGAACGACCGAATGTTCCGAGAAATCAACTGACCAACAACAACAACAGGCGGACAGACGCAACCTTTGCGTTGAGGGAGTGTTGAGTTTTTCGGGATCTGTGTGTGCCTCCTCAACTCGGGGCCAGACAGAGGAGACACTAATAACAGGCATCCAATGGGAATTAAATGCATTCGCACAATCCGCAGACAAGTTTTCGGCAACAGTCCACAGTGGATCCCACACATGGATCCTTCAGCTTTTAAAACTAACCAGCTTAAGAATTATCCAGCCAACTGTTCATAATCTGATCGCGGCTGTTTATCAGCTAATTTCAAAGTAGTTTCCAAGTACAATTCTTTTAAGCTAACGCAGCTTGAATTATTAAGCTACAGTTGAAATAAATTGTACGATCTACGGCCCTAAAGCGTTTTTAAACGGAGCTTAAAAGTTGATCTTGGTCTTGGTCTGGGTAACATAATACAAATTATAATTATATTTATATCTTATTATATTCTATAAATCGAAGCTTGTTACCAATTGCTGCTAATCATCAAAAATCCGAGGGGACTTTTTATTAGTACGCCATCAAACTGAGTTTTTCTTACGACAGTCCCATTTCGAATCCTGCTCGAAAGCGAAACATAAAGCTGCGTTGTTCCGATTCACTTTGAAGACCCATCACTTGAGAACACACAATTCCCTTTATATCTACACTGCGCAGCACAATGAATCTCATGAAATTTATCGGTTCAAATTCTGATTTCTAACAGCACGCAGATAGCCAAGTTTCGGAAGCAGTCGCTAATCATAGACGCTTGCAGCCTGACACCTGGCCACCTGACCAAATGCAACGCAAATTGGCCTTTCACTTTTGGGGCCACTTGTCACCACTTGCAACCTGCCCCGCCCACTCGCTGCAGCCGAAAACTTTGCCGTTATCCTCGTTGCCAATGGCACCCACAGCATTTGGCGTTGGTTGCATTGTTATTCAAATGCTGCCATTAATACTTCACTGGCAATTCCGACTGCGCCAGCGTTGAGCATGAAATTCTAGAATTGTGGATGCCACCAAAAGTGGCAGAGTGTGTGCGCCTATGATTTGCATGGGGGCCACATGTCAGGCGAGTGTGTGTGTGTGTGTGTGTGTGTGTGACTATTGGGTGCCTGTGGCTCCGTCTCGGGCTCCTGCTCAGGCTAGTCGCTTTTCATTTGATTTCCTAGCAGCAGCTATTCATATGTAAATGCGCTCCGAGACTCCTTGACACACACGCCCATCGGCCACACCTCCTACTCCGTGGCAACTCCTGGCCCATGCCACATGCCACAAAGTAGCGCTGTCTGCTTTGGGCTACCCACACGCTCGTTTGGCATTTTTCCTATTGCTTTTCCTTTTGACTAAGGTTCGCCTTTGGAAATTTAATATTCGAAAATGAAATTTCAAGTGTTTTGAATTTATTAACTTGCCATTCACAAGCTTCTAACAATTGCCAGCCTCTGGCGAAGAGGGCAAAGGCGGTTGGGGGGGCGTGCCGGCTTAGGCCAGCGCAATTTTCATGTTTTATTTTGCCTGGTCAAAGAAGCCAAACATTGTCCACAAACAATTGGCCGCAAAACTTTGCCCGTACACGCTTGTGCTTTGCGTATCGCCCTCGTATCGCCTGGTATCCCCAGCCTCGCTCTCGGCCATAGTTCCGGACTCCTTAGCGCTCAGCTCTCAGTCCAGCAGCCGTTGCTGTGCATTAACGAAACATTGTAACAATAAACTCCACACATGGCAGCCCATCTACCCCAAATGCTCCGATTGTATCGTGAAGAAAAAAATATTATTATAGTTGGTCTTGATGAGGGGGCAGCAGCAAATAAGAAAAAAAAACGAATTGAAATCAAAATCATTTGTACGTTAACTCCGAGCGAGAGCTGCACTGAAACCCCGCACGAGATGAAGAAGAAGCACATCAGCAACAACAATAGTGACACTAGGCAACATCAATAATAGCAACAAGGAACACAATGCAACAACAACAACAACAGCAACAAGAGCAACAGCAACAGCAACAACATCATCCCTCAAAAAAGGTATTGAATTTCAGTGCATGTCTTCGCTGTCCGATTTCCCGAACGTCGTAAGTATCCCTCGCCATGTCGCATCACTTTTTTCCATGCCCTAGTATAGGGTATCTTAACTTCGTCATTAAACTTGTGACGCCTTGCAGCAGACATTTGCGAGGCCATCAAGTCTATACATTATCCTGATCTGTCCTTTTTCTAAAACTCAGTTCTTGATGCAAACTTTTCGCTCAGTCATAAAATTTGGAATATTAGATTTATCAGAAACGAACGAATCGGGCCACTATATCAGATAGCTGCCAGTCTTAAATTCTTTTATGAGAAACTTTTATCTTTTTCAAGATATCCTTGACATTTGTTAGTTATAATAGCTTTCGTATACCAGATAATACATCGCCCATTGGAAGTATCTGACGAGAAATAGGCTCTCGTTCAGATGCATTTCCGAGGCTCATCTCAGCAAGAGTATTCAATCTTCGGCTTGCCGAATATAGACCTTCTTGCGTGTTTTTTTGTTTGGTTCGGTCTCGTTGAGGCATTTAATGAATTTATCAGCTGTGGCCATCGCCTGTGTTCTGAGTTCTGAGGTTTCGCTGGGTTCTTTTTTTTTTGGTTCCATTTTCAGCTTGAGACATTTTCGTAGAACTCTTGGCAGCACATTTTGGGTCATTGTAAATTCAAATACTTGTGCACTCCATCCCTGTTTCTTCCTTTTTTTTTTTTCTCAAGTTCGTCTTTATTACCATTTAATGTGCCTCAGTCGCTCTAATGTTAATGGATTTGTGTGTGTAAAGTTCGTTCCGAACGGGGTTACAGCGGGGGGTCCACGCCCTCAATCATGTCTCCAGACAGTCGTCAATGCTTTCGAATAGTTTCCCAAATCTTTCAATCTAATTGTGAATTCAATTGTGATTCTCAAATAGCGCAGTCATAAATTAACAATACATTTTATAAAATAAGAAAGAACTCGACGAACGTTTGCTCTAGTTAACTTTCCTGTTGCTGAACTTTTTACCCTTTGAGCTGACAGTTGTTGCTAAATATGCTTCAATAGTTGCCAAATTTCTGTTTCATTTCGTTTTGTTTCATACGCTTACATTTCTTCATATTTCAGCTTGATCCTTGAGTTGTTTCCATTTGTTGCTTTATTTACTTCTACTACCCTTCATATTATATTTACAAGCTGTTCCATTCCCATTTTGCATCTCTTTACCTCTTAAACTTACTTTTGCTTCTTTAATTTTGCTTGTCAGTTCACTTCCATTCCGTTTCCCCGTTTTCTATGCTCCAGAGTTGCAAAAGCCAAAGGAAGCCTATCCTATTCCGTTGTATCCCTTCTCTTCGACAACTTTTTATTTATATTCAACTTAACTTGACTTAAGTAGCATGTTCTCATACATCTCATGCATTATATTAAACACATATTGAAATATTTCTCTTCTATATTTTATTTGAATATATGCTCGTAAACTATTGTGTCATTCCATCGTTCCACTTATAGCACAGTTATTCGGCTGCTTAAACCCTCTTAAATAGGCCCCTTCTACGTGCATCTCAAGCCATTAAACTTTAAAATTCAACCTGGATACACGAAATTCCAATAAGGTAGTCAAAACATGAAATAACTCTCACGCTACGTTGTTTAACACCCAAAAAACAAGCAGCAGCAATAAAACTTTAAGTAAACACTGTAATTGTGGTTGGCAAACGATGAACATGAACCGCAAAACTGCAAAACTGCAAAAGCAGTATCCGGGTATATGTATAAGGATAGACCAAGGCCAGGCCCAGACTCAGTCCCAGACGCAGACCCATATCCAGACTCCAGACAACGGCACCTGCCTGCTGCACGATGGAGGGCAGTCGCATGTGGATTAAAGACATGTTGCAACAACGCCGTGGGGCAGGACTAGAAAGTACACACAAATGTAGATGCAGTTGAATGAAAAGTATCCTCAAGCAGCACGACAACAACAAGATACAACTACAAGATACAAGACAGGCACAATAAAACAGACAAACACAGAGACACACAGACTGACAGACAGACAGACAGAGGGACAGAAGGACAGATGCTCGGTCGGACAGACGGGACTAACTAACACCGACAACAAGACAATTAAATTATGCAGGATTTTTCCAGGAGGCCAAAGCACTTGCCGTGTATCTACGCTGAGCTCTCGTGCGGGCCAACTCTTTGGAATTCTCATGGAATTTGCGTTTTGAGCAACGGAATTGATTTTAAATAAATTAAAAGTTAAATATTGACTAAATTCGAGGACGGCAGGTGCTAAATGCGCCCTTACCTCGCTCTCTTTCTCTCTTCCTCTCTTCCTCTCGCTCTTAATGCCTTTCTCTCGCTCGTGTGAATATTTGTCAAACCTGTCAAAAACGGCAAATGAATTTCAATAAATTTTCCTCAAACAATGCCCCGAGGACAAACTCGGTCAAGTGGGAAATGAAAGCCTGAGCATCATCTACATGGATTTTAAATCAAATGCGAATGTTTTAGCAAATAACTTCAAAGCAATCGAAAAGTTGAAACGATTTACCTAATTGTGTTATGGAATTTTATAGTAGCCGTAATAACTATTAAATGAAAGCATAAAACCTAAATTCCATCCTTCTCCTGATATGCAAAACTTTCGTTTAGTCCTTGAGAAGGATAAACGCATATCCAATATACATAATTGTTTTTAAGGCTTGGCAATTTTTATAGTTGAAATATGCCCCAATATTATATTCTGAGAAAGCCATATATCTTGTTACCTAGCCTCATCTTACTTATATATAGAATTTTCTTGAATATTTGGGAGCATAAAATTCCTATTATCTGCCTAACCTTGACATTTGCGCATATTATAGGAACTTGAGCTACCCATCTTTATATAAATTGTTCTTTGATTGTTTCGCTGCCTTTCTGACAGCTACCTCTTCACCTCATCTCTGGCTTCCACTTAAGATCGCTCCATTAACATTTCTTTACCCGTGCAGGAATCGCACGCAGCTTGTAATCGCCCCAAGGTATCCAATTTGTGGGGCGCTGCAGGCCACTTGCAGTTGATTTCCCCTACAGGTCCAACTCCTAAAGCAATGATAAATCATCTTTTGTTTTCATTTTTTTTTCTTGTATTATTATTTTATTTTTTTTCTTTGAGTTTTCGTTAACTGTTTCCCAGGTTGGACGCCTCTTCAGAGCCGCCGCCAGCTGCTGCCCGTTTCTTACCTTTTTCGGTAGATGCATTCGTAAATTTCATTGTAATTTTATGATTATGGCCGCACGCATTTTGATTGATACTTTAGCACTACTTAGAGAGCGAGAGCAAGCGAGAGCGAGCGAGAGAGAGAGAGAGAGAGAGGGAGAGAGAAGGAGAGAGGGCAACGGCCCCGGAGGACAGGAACGTCGCACCCTCAACTCTGGCATTGGATTTCGATATTGTCCGCGATGATGATGTGGCCGATGATGATGATGATAATGATGATGATGTTGTTGTTGTTGCTGCTCCTGCTGCTGCTGTTCCAGCGAATTTCAATTTTCGAACGAAATGCATTTCGGCTTTTGTGAATACATCAATCTTATCGAAGGGAACGCGTCACGGGTAGGGGGCAGGGGGAGCGGAACATACCAAAAGAAAAAAAAAGAGAAAAAACTTCCTGCGGCGCAGAAAATTTTCAACGCCTGCGGCTACAAAACTGGCGCTCATTATGCATTAAGGCGCGTGGGCGTGGCTGGGCCAGGGGCGAGCTCTTGGGGCTGCGGCAACCTTTAGGCCATGTCCGGCCACAGGCACTTGTCGGTGTGACGCCCCTCTCTCCCCCCTCTTCTCTCACGCTCTCTCTCTTTCATTTCGTATGCCTTTAGGTCGCCCAATGTAATTATTCAATACATTTTACGTGCGTCGCATGCCAAAAGCTAGCCACGCCCACAGCGGCAGTAGCCCAATATGTGGCCAAGGCAGGTTTTCCACTTCGGCTTCATTAGAATATGACTGTGTGTGTGTGTGTGTGTGTGTGTGTGAGTGTGCACAATGTGTCGTTGACTGGCCCTAACCGCCCCTTCTGCCCCCCACTCGCCCCACTTTCAGTTGTGCTTTTCCTTTTACTTTGCTTGCTGTTGCCACTTTTGGCGCACTTTGCAATTTATTAAACATTTTATTGCGCCCCAAGGCGTGCTTGCTAAAAGTAAAATGCTGCACAATGTGGCCAGACGGCCGAAACTTTGATGCCCCGCATCTCGCAGGCAAGGCTCTGGCAACTCTGGCTAAAGAGCCAGCACAATTAATGCGAAAGCCTAATGTAAAACCGAAACACAAAGGCAGCCACAGTAAGAAGCAGCAGATAAAGAAGAAGAAGCAGCAGCAGCACAAGCAACACAGGTGGTCGAAACCCAGCGGAAGGGGGCCGAAAAGGGGGCTGGGCCTTGCGGAGCCTGAGTGCACACAGAGTTGTTTGCGCAACGCAGCCACCATAAAAGTAAAGAGTTCCTAAGGTGTTTCATATTATTTTCATGGCAATTGTATTCAAAGCGTTAACAGCATAAACTTTCGAAGAATTTAGCTTATTGCATGCGTATTTTATGCATTTCCCTTGGGGAAACAACTTTTATAAAAGTCAGAAAAGAAATACATGTTACGTTTTTTCTTCAAGATCTTCCCCTTTATGCTAAAACAACTTTAAAAAAACGGTCTCTAATGTATACATTTTTGTTTTTCCTTTTAAGAGTTATCCGTTCTGTAAACTTCCCTTTAACTTTCAGAGTATATTCTATCGTTAGTCTTCTATACGTATTTCAATAATATATTTAAATAATATTAAGGATTTTTTCAATCCTAACATTCAGTCTTAACCGTTTCTTAAACATAATCATTTCTCTGTTAATACACACTTTCTTTAAGCATACTCTTCCCACTGAAACTCAACACTTACCAATAAATCTTCCAGTCTAGTCTATAATATTTCTTGTTGCAGTCCTTCCAAACCCTGGCTGAAAGCATGCTTCTGCCTGAAATATGTACTTGTTTACCTCACATGATAACAGCTAAGCTCTGCTGATCCCACACAAACACACACTCACACACGCACATACACATACAGACACAGCTGGGTACCCACTGTAACAGTCACTTGCAACCCGATGCTAAAGCTGAGTCAAAAGAAAGAATTTAGGTCTTCCGGGCGAATGCATGCATTGTGAATCCTCGGCCAGGGACCCCTCAGCACCCCAATTATAACGCGCTAAACAATAAAGAAAATAATAATAAAAGTCTAGTGCACACACACACACACACACAACATGTGTGGATGCAAAGAGCAACCCTCGCTAATGAAGCTGCAGTTTTGAGCTCTTCTTCTTTCACTGTTTGCACATACAATTTGCCTGGCACTAGGAACAGCTAGCCGCTGAACGGGACGAGGGGGTTGTGTGAGCGCAGGGAGGGAGGAGATTATCACCAGTAGCAATGGACATTCATTAGGAAGCGAAGAAAAGAACCTGCAATATCAACAGTTGCGCTTATTTGTAATATTCAGCGCTTGGGCTCTGCTCACAGGATGAAACAACTTAAGGCTGTTCAAGAAACAGCGATAGATCAAGAGAGGGAGGAAGAGAGGCATAAAGAACTTAAAGCTCTGCCAGTGCATAGTTGTTGTCTTTTTGTTTCTACGCGATTAAGGCAATTTTCAATGTACTATTCCATTAACCACTCACACACACACACACACACACAGAGCCAAGCACAGCTGAGCCGCCTGGTAACCGCAGGCAACATGTGCACACACACACACACAGGCACATGTACGCACACAGCGTATGCATGTGTAAATGCAAAGAGAGTGAGAGACTGGGAGAGCGTGCAGTCAGCGGCGCTTTATTTGCTGGGAACAAATACTACAACAACAACAACAACAACAACAACAACAACCACAACAACAACAGCGGCAGGCAAATCACAGCTGCAGGCAAGCGGGCGTCGGCTCTGAACATAAAAAAGCGCCGCCAACGCGTCTTTCATGCTTGCTTTCCCACTCTCTTTCTCCCTCTCCATCTCTCTCGCTCTCGTGCACTGATTCTGGCTCACTTGCTGTAACATTTGTTTTGACATTGCCCGCCGCCGCTTGTCCAGCTGTCAGCCAGTCAGTCAGTCAGTCAGTCAGTTAGTCAGTCGTTCAGTCGATCTGTCCAGCAATCAATTTTTTTTTTCGTAGCTTGTTTGTTGTGCGCGCTGCACTGTGCGCTTTTTTACCAGCCTCCAAGTGTAAAGTTTGAAATTAGTTTCAAGTTTTCCGTTTTTTTGTGCTCTTCGCCCCGTCAAAGTGTGCGACACTTTTTGTCAACTTTTAGTAAAGTGCTTTAAAAAAAACTAGAAGAAAAAGAAGAACCAACAACAACAACAACTACCACAAAAAGCAGTTGCTATGCACTTGTCACCATTTGTTGAAAACTAGCGACGGGCATTTTCTATTGAATTTGAGTCTGAAATGAATGGAAACGGGAAAGTATTGCAACGAGCCCGAAACACATAGAAACGGGAGAGTGTTAAGTATTCCATTGCAAAGAGCCATAAACGAATGGAAACGGGAGTGTGTTAACTGTTTAATTGTAAAAAGTCGGAAACAAAACGAAACGGAAGAGTTCCAATATTGCAATGGCTTTGAAACGAATGGAAACGGGAGAGTGTTAAATGTTGTAATGAGTCCGAAATGATTAGAAATGGGAGAATTTCAAGTATTCAATTGCACTAAATTTGAAACGAGTAAAAACGGAAGAGTCTTCTGTATTCCATATTAAGAGGACTCAAGCGAAACAACGGAAAATTGCGAATATTTCACACTAAGGAATCTGAAACGAATGGAAACAAGAACATTTCACGTATTGTAATTTGTTTGAAACTCGCTATGTCTTAAATCTTAAACCAAATTCCTTTTACTGAAAAACCACATTGAAGCGTTCCGCTTTAGCTGGAATAAACGATTCCATCTATTTGTCAGTGAAAACCTCGGTAAGAATGAAATGTTGCGACTTCGCGACTTGAGTCGAACCATTGAAATCGAAGCCTCGCATCGTTTTGGCCTCCCAAAAATAACTCGACAGTTTTTTCGGCTTAGGTCGGAGGTCGCTTGCAGCATTTCGCTGACAACGATTTTCATTTTATTTTCATCGCAGGGAAAACTACAAAATGCGAAAAATGCATTTTGTACCAGTTTACTTCTCCCTTTCCTTTCTATTTGTTAAGACCAACAACAAGCAGAACCAGAATCGGAGCCAGAATCGGAGCCAGAATCGGAGCCAGAAACCGGCAGCAGGCGGCATGCGGCAGGCGGCAAGCGGCAACGACATCTGCAGGCAGGCGGTGAGGCAATTGCGATTGATAAGGGTTTTCAAATATTGTATCTTTGTGCAACTCGTGTTGTTGTTATTGTTGCCACACACGATGGATAGCACACGCACACACACACACTCTATGCGAGGGGTTACGTGTGTGTGTGTGCTCACTAAGAAAAATATCATGTGATAAAATTGAAGCAGCTATCGAGCAAACACATCTTTCTACCTAACTTCTAGATGATAACGTAAATATTTAATGGAAAACGACCGATCGACTCCTTAAACACAGATAGATAAATAGAAAGACTTGTGGAATATTTAAATTAGCCCAAGATCTAAACCTAGTTGGAATGGAGAAGAAACAAAGATATATTGAAAAACAGTAAATACTTGAGGTGTCAACTCAACTTAAGATATGTGCAAGGTCTCTATTCAAATTGAATTTTTGAGTTAACTTTGGATATTCAGAGGTCTTCGTTGTGTTTCTTTAACATTGGTTGGCCTTTCGTTCTAGAACATTTTACTATCTCGAAAATCAATATAGTCCTTAAACATTTTATGTTTAACCTAGAAAAAGTGTACAATTTTCCTTTCTCTTGAATATTCTAGAATATTATTTCTTATTTCTACTGGGCATCTGTCTCGAAAATCCCTTTTGAATTGTTTGCATCTTGTTTCTAGTTAACATTCTGACATACTCCAAAATAGACTTATGATTTTATACTTAGATAAAGAAATTTCCAATCTCAAAAACTTTTTCGATTTAATTCCCGGTTCGATCAAATATCTCGCTTTGAAAGTCGCTTCCCGAACCTGATCTTCCACATGCATGAAGCCAAGCCTTGACTCACACCTTGGTTCAGTTCCGGGCTTATGGCTTATTTTACTTTTCTTTAAGAATTTGTTTTTTAGTCCGATTAGAAAATTGTTCTTAAACTGTTTTTGTTGTTCGAAATATGTTGGTTTTTAATGTGGCACACGCGGTTTGCGTTTTAGTCGTTAATTAAATGTAATTTAATTAAATGTAAATGTGGATAATTTAATGAAAAACGGGCAACAGTTTTCCCGGTTAGTTGCAGCTAATTAGCATAAGTAAATGAGGGAGACCCAAATCAAATGTTAAGTAATAGGCACACACACACACGCTACACACACACACACACACACACACACACGCACACACACACACACACACACACACACACACACACACACATGTATTATCCATAAGTTATCCACATACACGACAGGCCCCCAAAGCGTTACCCTAAACCCAAAAACAATCTGTGACAGGCCTGTTGAGTGGGAAAATCAAGAGAGTGAGAGGGGGTTGAGAGTGAGAGGGGAGGGCAGGGGGCAGCAAATCGAAAGAGGTTGTCAGAAACAGTTTATAACGCCTAGAATTATGCCGCACATAAATCAAAATTGACGCGTAAACAAATATGCATATGAGCAGCAGGTGGGGATGGAAGGGGGTTGTAGGGGAGTAGGGTGTCCTTTACCGTTTTTAGCATTATTTTTTATTTTATTGCAAATTTCTTGGGCAAAATGGTAAAATTTATGCATATTACCAAGTGGTGCGTATTGCCGCTGATCAAAGTCAAAAATGTCGGCAAAAGGAAAGGCAAAGGATGGTGTGCAGCGCACGCAATAGTACCACGCGGCGGTCTATCCACATCTATGGGGGCTTTGGCTTTGAACTAGACGACGTTTGTTTTTGGCAGCCGGCGCTGTGGGGTAGAGCCAAGGAATTTTAATTTATGGCTAGCAATAAGCGCTAACGGAAGCTGAGGCAATTTACGAAAACGTTTCAGGAACCAGGCGTATCGAAGGTGAAAACACCGTTAAATCGTATTTAGAAAAAAAAACCCCCTTTAAATTGTTTCGAAAAGAAATCCCGCTCTGATATAGACATTAGGCCCACTGTCAACAACCGCTAATCCATTAACAGTTCTGCTAACTAACAGGATACAACAAGTTAGTGCAAAAGATTACGAGAACAACAACAACAACAGTAGAGGCAAGTGAAATCTCTTCTTCTTTTTTTTTGTGGACGAAAGTGTCGGCCAATTGACTGATGAAGCTGGCGGAAAAACGTCTAAATAATTAGATAAACATTTAAGCTAAGCAAAGAGAAGAAAAGAAAAGTAAAAAGACGACAGCCTTAAAAGTGACAAGATGTGGAGGCAGAAGAAGAGCACGCGACAAATGTAGACGCATAACGGCAATGCTGCGACTGCTGGCTGATGTTTGTTGAGAGCAGGAGCAGGGGCTGGGGCGGGGGAAAAGGAAGGGGCAGCGGGAGCAGAGGCCGAAGTGTACGTGACCATAACATGAACTGCCCCCCGCAAACGCACACAAATGCAAACACATACACAATTTGCGGGTTCAAAGTGGAGAGACGACGACAACGACATACAAACAGGAAATATTTAACGTGCCTGCAACAACAAGAACAACAACGTGCAGTGAAATATAAATAAAAATAATAATAATAATGGGCAAAAACGTAGGGAACCGACCACGGCAAGAGGCAAGAGAGTCGCGAGGGTTGCTGGCCCTGCACTCCGAGAGACAGACACAGAGAGTGAGAGCACAGTAAGGCATACATACATACATATATAAATGCATAATCGTGTGTTGTGTTCGTGTGTGTGTGTGTGGGTGCACTGGTCGTGTGCCGAAGCTGAAGCTATGAGCGGCATTGCTGTGTCCTCGCCAGACTTGGGGTTCAGTTAGCGCTCTCTCGACCGCTCAGCAGCCGCAGTTGCCGTTAGAATATCCCACAGGCCCTTTTTTATACAGGGAAATTCTCTGATCGCGCAAGAGAGACAGACACACAGAGAGAGTGAGAGAGCGCGAGAATGAGAGCGAGAGAACGAACAAGAACAAGAGTGAACAAACAAAACAGTCGACACGACGGCGCGACGACTTCGCTCTGAGTTGAACAACAGCAAAAACAGGGAATTTCTTGCTGCTGCCGCTGCTGCTGCTGCTGGCCTTTTACGAATTCTATAAATCAGTCTTTCATTTTCTCTTTCACATCATTCAGCCATTTTCTCTTTGACGCGACGGACGCGTCTGCAGCTTGCAAACGGACGAACGGCAACGAAACGGGCAACGAGCGCACGAACAAACGCTTGGGAATTTGGTTTTTTGTGTGTGGATTAATTAAAACAATGTTCTGTGTTTCGTGTTCCCTGCTAGCATAAAATAATGCAAATGCCACAAAGTGCTCAAGAGTCACAAATGCAATAACAAAATGCACCAAGCGTGTTAAGCAAGCAAGAAGCAGCAGAAAAAGAAGAAGCAGATAGAAGCAAACAAACGTGCGTGAGCTGTGATTCTGTGCGTGTGTGTGAGTGTGTGCGTGTGAAACATTTAAGCTTTAAGTGCTGCTAGCGTGCGCTGCCGCTGCGCTTTGGATAGCCGCCGTCGACGCCAAACGTTTGGAGGAGCTGCTGTCTAACATTAAATGTTAGTATACCAACACAAGCATAGTCAAATATGTACACATCAACATACAAACAGCAAAAACAACAAGAACGAAACGTCTGCAAAGATGCGACGGCCTGTGTCTGTGTGTGTTAAAAATAAAAGTAATCAAAAGGGGGCAGCGATTACGTCGCCGTCGACGTTGTCGTCGCGTGCATTGCTCCCTCTCAGCTGCTGCGCATGTGTTTGTAGTTGTAGTAGTGTGTAGTGTGTAGTGAAGTGTGTTTTACATACAAACATATTTATACTAACATACATACATATGTATATGCATGCTTTGTATGTGTGTGTCAATTTTGTCAAACTATTACAGCAGTGCTTACATTTACATCATATGTTAAATAAACTGTTAACATTGCCCCTCTGTCCCTCGCCTGACGTTTGTTTTTGTTTGCCCACGCAAATATGCAATGATTTCTTTCTCTCTCTCTCTCTTTTTTTTTGTTTTGTCGCGCTTAGCCAACCAACCGCCGCGACCTCTCGCTGTGCCTGTGCGCTTTTCATTCATACCTTGCAAATGAAGCGTGCTCAATTGTGCGACGCGGGTGCGGGTGGTGGGTGAGTGGGCTTCAAAGCAGTGGAGGAGCGGATCGGGGCTGGAATCTGTGTTGGGTGGTGGATACACATACACGCACGCACGCAAATACACAGGCGTCTTACAAGCGGAAGTGGAAGTCGCTTTGTGTCTGTGTGTGTGTGTATCTAATGGGATTTTCTAATAAAATTTAAATTGTTGCCTTTTTTACTGGGCGGCCGCCTATGAATTTAATATGAAGTGTGTGAAAAGTGTGCAAGCGAGAATGGGAAATGAAATACGAGTCCATAATTTACAAGCAAAAAAGTTTAAAGTCTAATAAATCGTCGGGAATCGACAATTAACAAACAATTTTAAACAAATTACAAACAAAACAAATTGAATTGAGCAATAAATATCCTCCTTGAAGATAACTGTTAAAATTAAGAAGGGAAATATGCCTCTCAGCTGAAATACTCAAGTGTAAAATTGCCGTCGCTAAAACATAAAAACAAAACAGAAATGGAAGGAAATAAAGGAAGACAGTCGAAAACAGAGTTAAAGTTACGAATTCATGTGAAATTTGATTCTCCAATATATAAGTAAAAACATAATTTACAATATTTTACAATCTCCAAGTGTAAAAAAAAGTGGTGAGAGATTAAAGAATAACTCGACAGAAATTGAAATATGTGGAAAAGTGAAGTTTGAACTTCAGAATTGTTAATACAAATCATAGAAAATATAAAATTTAAAAATAAATAAATAAAGTTAATAGGAACTGTTAACAAAAAGTTATAAAATGAATGAGCACAGCAAGTTTTTAGCTTAACTTATTTTGAGTAGAAACTGCGCAAAGGTTTATAATTTAACTCTTCAATAAAACCCAGGAATACGAGTTCTCAGGACTTAAACATATGGTTTCTAATGAACAAAGGAAATAACTTTTAATGCGGAACAAGTAAATTCAGTATTTATCTGTGGAAAATGTTTAAAGTCGATTAGAAATTTGTAGTGCAAGTGGCAAAATTTATATAGATGAGAATGTTAGAAAACTGTTAATTAACAGACTTCCTTTTGAAGGTCGAAATTATTGAACTGTTGGAAAAAGTATTAAAAGCATTAAAAAAAGACACTTTTTACATATATTAAACAAAAACCCGTTTCCCCCTCCTCGTAAAACTTATTTGCTGTTAATTCTCGATAATAATAATACAAACCAAAAAATACCCTGTCGTAAAAGGTAAACAAACTTCAAACATGTTCAAATATATTCATGTTCATTTAACATCCATATGTTTGTATGTATGTTAATATGTGTGTATGCATGTGTGTGCCCTTAGATGTTTGCTTGTTATCGGAATATTAAGGGCAACATAAACGGAAAAACAGAAACCCTTGAGCAGAAACCTCATCAAAGCCCCTGTCCCAGTGCCCCGAACACAACACAGTACAACAACAACAACAGCGGCTTAACATTAATCCCAACTTTTAACGATGCGTTTAACAGGAATGTAGGCACAGCCAGCAGAGACAGCAGCAGCGACTGCGGCAGCGGCAGGTGAAATGCCAACAACGCTGTCTCTGCTGCCGTCCGTCAATCCGAAAAGTCCAACGCCGCAAGAACAGGGAAATTCTATGGCCACATAAAGGGCTAATAAAATATTTTACAAATTCAAAGCCGTCATAAAAATGTCGAAAAAAAAGAAACAAAGAGCTTTACATGAAAATTCAAAATCAAGTGCAATCAGCAGTGACGACAACAACAACAAAAGCAAATACAGCGACTGCATACAAAATATCAAAAAAAAATATACTAAAGCAAATAAAAAACAAACTGACAAGCGAATGGGCAAAGAGCGGAGCACAAGTGCATATGTTAATATGCCTGCGTGTGTGTGCGTGTCCGTGCGTGTGAGTGTGTGAAAAAGCCTCACGCTCAACGCTTTTTATTAATTCTGTTAAATATGCACACATAGAAAAAAAACAGAAACAAGAATTTCAAACAAACTCCGTTGAGGAGGGGAGAAGGGGCACAAAAGCAACGGCGCTGCTGCTGCGCTGCCTACGTGCAAGTCGCCGTTGCCGTCGCAGTCCATATTCCACTTTGTCCCCCCTCCTCCCTGTCCAGCAGAAAACGGCACTCTGCCTGCCTGCCTGCGCCTCTGCTACCTGAAACTGAAATTTTCCCGCATTAGAATGCTCGCGTTCCTTGTTGTTGTTGTTGCTGTCGTTGTTGTTGGTTGGTTGGTTGCACGCGGACGACGACGTCGACAGACAATCAGCGGGACAGGCGGATAGGCAGAGAAACACAGACGGACAGCACAGAAAGCAGCAACGACAACAACAACAAGAACAACCACACGACGAAAAAAAAAACACGCTGGCAAAAGGGCATGGAATGGGAGTTGATTTTATTTTTCTTCCTTTTCGGCTGCTGCTTCTTCGCGTTATGCTGTGTGTAGTATTATTTTTTTTGTTTACCTTATGCTTTCGTTTATCGACCCGTTTTTGGTTTCGTGTGTTTTTGTGTGCTACATATGCGTTTCTTTCGCTCTTTCGCTCGGTCTCTTCGTTCGTTCGTTGGCTCGCGTGCGCCACTCTCACAGCAACAGCAGCAGCATAATCGCAGCGTGCATGCTTATGTATCTTGTCTCTCTCTCCCTCTCTCTCTCGCCTCTATCTTTTGATTTCTAGCTCTGGTTTTTTACTTCATTTCACAAAAGGCACTAATAGGACGTTTGTTTTGTTGTTTGTCAATTATGAGTGTGTGTATAAATAACATACGTTTGTAGATACAAATCTTAATATCTTTAAAAAGCCTGTATTTAATTAAATTGCCTTGCAATAACATACTTTTTTAACATTACATTAGTCTTTGGCCCTTAACATTTCAAATACAAGCGCCATGGCTTGACCAGTCTATAGCAAGCAGCTTCGCCGCGCTGTGCTGTTAGCGCGCTGCATGCCATTTTCGATTGTTTGGGAAATTTCACAGCTGTTGTGGCCATTGTGAACGAACTTAACAGCGCGCTAGTGATGCGCGTTGCGTTCAACACTGTTAGCTAACAGCAAATAAAAAACAAGTCGAATGAAAAAAAAACCTAAACGAATTGTTATTGTGATTATTATGTTTGTGCTTGTGGTGGCCAGAAAAATGCAGCGAACATGAATTAAAGTGCACATGAAATGTGTGCCACATAAAAGTCATTTGATGCACTTGTGGGGCAACGGCAACGGCAAAACCACGCGTCAGGGGTTGCCCCCATCAAAAATAACACACATAGCGTCCGCCTGCCAGAAGGTGTGGCTGTAGCATTCATATTTGTTGGTATTTGTTGGCTCTCAAATTGTTTATTTTTTATTTTTAATACTCTTTCTATCCGTTCTCATGCATTTTGTTTTCGTTTTGTTGTGTCTTGCAGTGGCGTTGCCACCTCGCTAAGCTGCGCGGATTCCAGCACAGGCTCCAGTGAGGATGCATCCGAGCCCGGCTCACCGTACAGTGCGCACTCGCTATTGAGCGACGAGCAGCAGCTAAACAAAATGCCGCCACAAATACTCAGCGCTGCCGCGGGCAGCAGCAGCAGCAACAACAACAACACTGCGACAGCAACAGCAACTGCTGCACCAACAGCAGCAGCAGCTGCAACCACAGCGAATGCAATTAGAAGCAACAGCAACAGCAACACTGCCAAAATCACAACCATAGCAACAACAGCAACAGCAATCACACAACGCCACAACAGCAGCAACAGCGGCAACAGCAACACGACGCCGCCAACGCTGCAATGGCCCTGGAACACGAGCCTCGGCAGCACCTCAACAGCTGTGCCTGCTGCAGCCAGCGCCGCAGTCGCCTCGAAGAAACGCGCTGCTGTCAACAGCAGCAGCAATTGCAGCAGTAGCAACAGCAGCAGCAACGATGCCAGCGGCTTGGCCTGCATCGCTGTGGCGCCCAAGAAGTTACGCGCGGATCTGCAGAGCGGCAGCAACAGCAGCGGCGACAAAAGACTGAAAGCAGCTGCCCTGGAGGAGTCGCAGACCAAGATCACGGGCTTCTTCAAGTCGCAAATGAAGGCGACGCCGGGCAAGCTGTCGGCAACGCCGTCGCCGCCGCCGCCTCCACAAGCAGCAGCCACGCCCAGCACGCTGACAATGAGCACGCCGGCAACAACAGCCTCGCTTAACAAATACTTTAACATACTCTCGCAGCTCAATGAGCAAAAGCAGCAGCAGCAACAGCAGCAGCAGCAGCAGCAACAACAACAACAGCAGCAACAGCAACAGTTGCAGCAGCAACAACAACAACATCAGCAACAACAACAGTTGCAGCCCAAGCTCACAACAGCTGCTGCTGCGACAGCTGCCACATTGCCCGTGCCGGCGCTCAAGAAAATCGAACGCAGCAGCAAGCAGCCCGCCAAAATTGCCCAAGTGGCGCCCAATTTACGCAAGACGCCCAGCAGCAACAGTCACGCCCACAACACACATGCCGCCGCCCACTCGGGCACTGGCAAATCGCCCGCCAAAAAGCACGTGGCCATTGCGCCGCGCACGCCCGAAATGAAGCAGCAGCAACAGCAGCAACAACTGCAGCTGCAGGCCTCCAAGACGCTGCTCGCAGCAGCTGCCTACCGCACACCCCACAACAACAACAACAGCAACAGCAGCAGCAATGCCAACAACAACAACAGCAGCAACACGACGACAACAATTGCTGCCAAGCCTTGCCAGAAGCTGCAGCCCGCTGCCGTAGCGCCCACAGCCACGCCCACGCCCAGCCCCACGCTATATCAGCTGCCCGTGCAGCTGCCTAATTTGGTGCATCTGCCGCCGCAACTCGCCGCGGCCGCCAACATAATGCAGCTGAACAATGTGGCCAAAGCGGCCGTCGCCGCCGCTGCCAGCAACAACGCGGCCGCAGCAGCTGCCTCTGCGCAAGCGGCACAAGCGGCAGCCGCGCAATATTTCCTGAACGGCACCGTCTTCAAGCTGCAGCAGGTGACAACCGCAACCACGACGACGGCAACAACTGCCACAGCAGCAGCGACCAGTGCGGGCGGCGTCAATCCCTTCGGCCTGCTCAGCGCCAACGAGCTGCAGGATCTGCTGCTTAAGCAACAGCAGCAGCAACAACAGCAGCAGCAACAACAGTTGCAACTGCAGCAGGCGGCGGCTGTTAAGGCTGCAGCCGCAGTTGCCACGCCCACAGCGAATGGTGCTGCCAACTTGCAGGAGCTGTTTCAGCAGCAAATAGCTGCAGCAATTGCCGCACAGCAGCAACAGCAACAACAGCAGCAGCAGCAACACCAACAGCAGCAATTTCAGCGCTTGGGCGCCGCCGCCGCAGCGCAGCCCGTATTTATGGCCACGCCCGCGGGTCTCCTGCTGAATGCGGCCACCTTGCCCGCAATGTTGGCGCAGGCGGCGGCTGCAATAGCTGCCAACAGTCAGCAGCAACAGCAGAAAGTAGCTGCCGCTGTAGCCCTGCAGCAGCAGCAACAACATCAACAACAACAGCAACAAGCGTTGCCTGCGCTGCAGCCCATACCCGCCTTGAGTTCCATATTTGAGCCTGCCTCCGAGCAGCAACAGCAGTTGCAACTGCAGCAACAGCAGCTGGCGCAGCTGCTGCTCTCACATCAGCAACAGCAGCAGCAACAACAGCAACACCAGCAACACCAGCAGCAGCAACAACAACAACAACAACAACAACTTATCACTGCCACACAGCCTCCGCCGCTGACTGCTGCGAACAGCAGCAACACTGCCAGCAGCAACAGCAATGCCTCGAATACTTTAAGCAACAACAGCAACACTGCCCTGCTGCCGCAGCAGCAACAACAGCAACACCAGCAGCAGCAACAGCAACAACGTGCCATCATCAAGGGTCCGCCCCCGCTGGTAACCATATCCACCGCCTCCTCCCTCAGCACAGCTGCTGCCAAGTCACGTGCCCTCCCCGCCGCCCTGGCCAAGCCCTATCAGAAGCGAGCAGCGCCTACGCCTACGCAGCAACAGCAGCAGCAGCAGCCGCCACTTAGCAAAACCAAATATGCAGCCATTGCCACGCCTACAACGCCGCCTCCTCTGGTGCCGACCAGCACAGGAGCTGCTGCTGCCGCTGCCAACAAGGAGCTGCAGCAGCTGCGCAAAGGTGCCACGCCCGCAACAACAGCAACGCCCACGCCGCCTCTGGTAAGCATAGCGCCCGCCAAGCTGACGCCAACGCTCAGCATGGCCAAGCAACAGCAGCAGCAACAGCTGCTGTCGCAACAACAACAGTTGCCGCCAGCAGGGGCAGCAACAGTTGGCAAGATCTCAAGCACCGCTGATCTCTTTGATCTGGTCAAGAACTCAAATGGCGCCATCAGCATTGTGGGCAAGACTACAGCCACTGCCATGCCTATGTGCACAACACCCGCCCCCTGTCCGTTAACGCCGCTGCCCTTCAGTTCGCCCAGCAGCAATAGCAATAGCAACAGCATCAGCAATTCGCAGCAATCGCATCGCGCCTCGCCCGCACTCTCCACACACTCGTCCAGCACACTGTCCGCCTTTGGCAAATCCCTGGTGGCCATCAAGTCGGAGCCCATGGAGGAGTCAGCCACGCCGCCGCCGCTGTCCAGCACGCCCAAGCCGCACAGCTTTGCCGGGCAGCTGCCCAACGCTCGACGCGTGGAAGCCCACAAGCCCGAGCTGCTCGCCGAGTGCAGCGGCGCCGGCTCCAACTCCAACTGCAGCAGCTACACCAGCAGCAGCTCGGTGAGCAGCGCTGCGGATCTCTCGCTAGAGGCATCGACGCCCGCATCGCTCAGCTCGGCGCCATCGCCGGCGGCGAGCAACAGCAGCAGCAGCAGTCAGACGCAGCAGATCAGCTCGCCGGAGGGACATGCCAGCCAGCAGGATATGCTCAGCGAGATGGTCACCTCCTGCAATTCCAGCGGCACCGAAGACTGCTCCCAGGCAGCCATAACGCCGCCAGCAGCTGCCGAAGAAGCAACAGTTGCTGCGACTGCCGTCACAACAGCAACTGGCGGCGGCGGCAGCAGCAGCAGCAGCGGCAGCAGCAACTACGACGAGGAAGATGACAAATCTGTCGCCTCCTCCGAGACGGCCACGCACAAGCGACTGACGCCCGAATCCGGCATTGGTGGCAGCCTCAGCAACAGCGAGAGCAGCAACTCCATAGCGGATGCCATGTAAGTAACAGTAGCAGCAGCAGCTTGATTTGAGCAGAACTCTAATACGGTTTCACTCTTTCGTAATTGCAGCTCCTCGAAGTCCGTTTGCCCGCCCGCCTCGGCCAGCAGCAACAGCTGCAACGCCTCCGACAGCAACTCGTTGGCCAGCAACGCGCCCTCACCCGCCTCGCCCAGCAACAACAGCAACAGCAACGACGACTGCTCCGCCTCATCGTCAGCCTGCTTGGCTGTGCCCAGCCCGAGCACCATGGTGGATACAACATTGGCCGAAAGCGCCAGCAAATTGATGCCCAAGTGCGCCATTTCGCCGATACTGTCTCAGCCCAAGACGATACGCTTTCCGGCCGGCGCAGGAGCAGGAGCCAAGGGAGCGAAGCGACATGATGGCGTCTGCTATTGGGACAAGTGCAACAAGAAGCATGAGAGCAACTCGAAACTCTTGGACCACATGCAGACGCATCATGTCAACACGCAGACGGGTCCCTTCGCCTGCCTCTGGGTGGGTTGTAAGGTGTACAATAAGGAGTCCTGCTCCCGTCGCTGGTTGGAACGCCATGTGCTTTCGCACGGCGGCTCCAAGCAATTCAAGTGTATCGTCGAAGGCTGTGGCCTGCGCTTTGGCTCACAGGTAAGTAAAGAACCAAAATACCAAGCACTATCAACGCCAGTTCGGCCTCTAACCCGGCTCTCTCTTTGTATTCCCGTAGCTGGCACTGCAGAAGCACGTGAACAACCACTTCAATGCCACGGACAATGCCAAGGAGAGCACCAGCAAACGCACCTCCGATCCGCCGGTGCCCAAGCAGCTGCGCAAGAATGGCAAAAAGCTGCGATATCGCCGGCAACCCTTCTCAGGTGAGTGCCGAACAAGCGAAGACGGCAACATTTCGATTCTATAGAAATATATACAGAAAACTGGAAGTCATTTAAAGTAGCTTTCGGGTGAGGCTCAGAAATCGATTAACATTTGAGTGAAATAATTTTCTAATGATATCTAGCTATCGATTATTAATTTGCTATTAATTAAGGCTATCGATAATTGTATCTTATGATATGGTATAGCTGTAGCTATCGATAACTATATTTGCTGTTTATTTTTATCGATAATTTACCTACATTTATAGACCGATAGCTTTAGATAAATTTGCCAAGAAATTAAATTAACGATAAATACTTTGTTATCAATAATTATATTTAGTGATAAATTTATCGTTCGATAAGTACATATAAATTATATTTACCGAAAGCTAAGGTTAGCCATAGATTATTCAGTTTCAGTTATATATTTCGTTTCAATCCAAGCCAAAGTACAAAGTATCTAATATGATTTAGAGCAATATGAAAAAAATCGATCGTATTAACGACTTTTAAGTAGGCCATTTTCTAACCTTAAACAAACTGTATAATCGACTGCTTTGATTGTTTTCTAACTATGAAAAGTATCGAATACGGATGACAAAGGTAAGGCGAAAATAATGATTTATCGATCTTTATATTGAGCCCTATCGATGGATATAAAACATGGAAAGAATTTGCTTTTCCTAAATCTATCTAATCATAACTTCAGCATCATTTAAATGCTATGTAAATGGATGTCTACACCAGATTCATTTCGATAAGTTGCAATCGAATACATCTTTCTTTTTAAATTATAATTTGTGTGAACCAACTGGGGCGCACTTGCGATAACAAGACACAATATATTCAAAATCGATAAATGTTCAATCATTTGATTCGACAAATATTCGATTACGCTTTCCGTTTAAATGTGTTTGAAATTCGATTAGACATGATTTCTCTTTTTTTGGGTGCTTGAATATGTGTTGATTATTAAATTATTTTGTTCATAGTCTGTGTATTTTTTTATTTATCGATGAATATGCCATCGAATATTGTTCAATGTATAATTGTGCCCTTTTATTGCCGCAGCGCGCATGTTCGACTTCTTCGACACGGGCATCATGGAGGGACTGCAGCATCGGCTGCGCCAGATCAGCACGTTGACCAACGGAGCCCAGGCCATCACGTTCCAGGGGCAGTGCCTGATGCGGCGGCGCAACAGTCGAGGCGGGAGCGAGTGCTTTGTGCGCTGGTCACCGCGTGAAATGTGAGTTCGAAGAAATTCCAAGTGGAAAGATTGATATTTATGTATATATGCATCTCTATGTATAGCATCTCGGATGAGTGGCTGCCGGAGTGCCCGAATCGGACACGGCAGCACACCAAAGTGCTGCACATCAAGCACATGCGTCCGGCGGAGAAGACGCGCATCGACAGTCTGCTGAGCACAGCCTACAGATTGCGCTACGATGCGCAGCTCTTTGCGGATGATTACAACGTAAACGAGCAGCAGCTGCAGCTGCAGCAGATGCAGATGCAGATGGAGGACGAGCTCAGCGGCAGTGATTGTGCCGAGAGCTTTGCTGAAGAGGTGGAGGAGGAGGAGGAAGATGATGAAGATGACGACGATGATGAGGACGACGGCGTCTCGGGCACAATAAGCTCGAGCAGCGGCACCGTCTCCAGCTATCAGCAGGTGCTCAGCATAGCCAAGCTGCAAATGCAACAGCGACGCAAGCATCCGCGCAAGCCGCCCAAGGCGACAGCAGCAACAGCGACAGCGACATCGACAGCGACGATAAAAGTGGAGGAGCTAGTGCCCACGGATGCGCTGGTGCCCATTTAGAAAGTATTTACAAACCCCACACACACGCCCCACACACCCGCAAGGACAAACGAGTAAACAGTGACAAGTAGTTTATAGAACTTTTTATAAGGCCACCCAAACAAACCCAAAACTATCATAGACATGCACACATACACATGCATACTATATCATAAGATCGTGTAACATACACATATATATATATATATATATATATATATATATATACATATATACATATAGAGCAGCCCGCTTGCAGTTTTTAGGTAAATCCCACAAAATGACCATAGCAAATGTACATAGAAATCGCTTCAATATCAAACCCAAAAAGAGAAAATTTTAGAGTTTTTGTGTAAACCCTTGTTTTTAATTAAATTTAAATTAAATTTTATGTTGCTGAAGACAAACATAGATATATTTAGTACATATATCTAGCCTATATACCGCATTAACTTAATTAGTTATAAGCATACAATTTTTAATAACTTTTATGTAAATTGTGAACTGCCTGAGAGAAGAGGAAGAGAGCGTAGAACATCGCCGCAGACAAGACTTGTTTAATCATATTTATCAACTTCATTATAGTTTTATGTGCTCCATGCTTGGGCTTTATGAACGTGTTTGATGCTTTTATTGTTTTTCCCATTTCTTCTTAAAACCCAACAAACATTGTTTCATTGTATTCCAAAAACTTCCAAAACGCACATACAACATCAACAACAACAAAAACAACAACAACAACATGAATAAGACTTGAAGCATTTATCGCTATATAATTAAACTATAATTAAACGAATTCATGTACTCAATTCGAAGAGCAATGCAAAACAGTTTTAAGTTCGTTTTAGCAAAAGAGCCGCAAGCAAGCGAAAGCAACATTGAGAAACAACAAAATATTAAGTAATAATATTTTAAACAAATTAATTTAGTCCAAATTTTGTATGTATTTTGTCGTCTAGTTCGTTTTCCGATTAACTTTTATGTAAATATTTAAAACTAATTAATTAACTTGCGTAAGCATTACACGTAAACAATTTGGATTAGAAAACACAAATAAAAAACCATTACAAGCTATTATTTTTTGTAAACATTTAATTTGGTTTATATGTTTAACTAACTTTGTTTTGGATTAACTTATTGTTGGTTTGGTTTTAAAATATGTACACATATTTGTTTGTTTGTTTGATTTTAACACAGAGTCACAAATGTCACAAGGTCAAGGTCAATGTCAATGTCAAGTTCAAGTTCAAGTCAAATCTAGCAGAGTTCGCCTTAAACAATAATTATTTAATTGAATTTGTAAGTGTTTAAAGTTTATAAACTTAACTTAAAGTAAGTTATGCAAATCAGAAAAATACTTTTAAAAAGGAATATAAAATCCTATCAAGTACTCAACACTGCCAAAGCGAAATGAATACAACAACAACAACAGCAACAACAACAACAAACAGTTTAAGATCGACTGATAAATGTATAAATTATAACTTAAAGATCATTTATATATACATACATATATATATATATATATAGGTCTGATTTCGCACAAAGCTTTTTCATATGTTGCAATAACAATAATAAGGCATATAGCAATTCCAAATAAGTATATTAACTATATATATAAACAGTATATGTGTGTGTTGTAGCCCTTTACTCGAAGACTTAGTAATGCTTGGTTAGTTAGTACCCTTCTCGCCCCCTAAGCCCGTAAGCCGCGCTAGCCCCCCGCCCATGTCTAATTCGAGTACTTAAACTAGTTTTAAGCGTCTAGCTGCAAACTGTATACAAAAATCATATGCAAGCATATACCATATATCAAATATATACATATATACATATATATATATATATATATAGAAAGATATAGTTATATGTGTAGTTAACAAGCCTTCAAGTCCGGGCAGAATATTATGATACTTCCGTTCAACTAATTTGTTTTTAAATGGATGAGGCAAAAGTTGCATTTTGTAAATGTTGTAGGCTATATATATATATATATATATAACATATATATATAAATTGAAAGAAATTGAAAGCAATACCTTTTAACAATCGCCTATATAAGGTTCGGAGTTCAAGCAAATATTTTTCGGATTGCCTAACATGAGATTCTTCGATATTTTGTACCGCAAAGAAAACCTAATGAGAGAAAATTCAAATTGAAAAACAAATATATAAAGATATATATATATATATATATTTAAAGATATATAAAACTACCTCAGATTTTTGCAAAACAAAACAAAAAGTAAAAAGTAATAATAATGAAAGAAAAAAAAGGAAATACAAAGTACATAGGAATTTTTCGAGACAAGTTTTCTAAAGAACCTTAAAGATAGACACTATATTTAATATATGGTTAGCTGTCGTCAAATTCAGCCGAACAAGGGAACGTATACAAAGCAACAACAAGAACAACAACAACAACAAAAACAACAACAACAACAAAACATTGAATATAAAGAAAGACAAATTAAGTACTCATAATACTTAGGTTAAAAAAAACAGCATATTTTGCATATTTTGCTAATATTATGTAAGCGCAATTCTTAGAATACTTAAGCTCCAGTTCTAGAACTTCCCAAAACTGTTTTTGAACATTTCTTCACACTGCCCGAAAATCATCGAAAGATTCCATTTAACTTCCAATTTGCGAAAACCTTTATTCCAAAACCCAAAAAGTAAACAACCTTTGCCTTCTTTATGCCATTTCGTTTTGTACATAGTTAACGATATACAAGGAATCCAATTATATATATATATATATATCATAAAGTAAATTACCAATAATGCCAGCGCTTTAATAAATTAAAAACAAAAATCAAGCATTACAAAATACTAATTAAAAATCAATTTAAAGTTAGCAAAGCAAATGAAAAACATACGTCTGTATCGTATTTCAGAACTTATGAATGATTTTAGAGCTCGCCAAGCAAACAATTTTGATTTTACATTCAGTTTCTGGCCCAGAGACCAGGCCAACTAATGTAATCAAAATAACATTCGATGAAAGAAGATATAGATATATATATATATACCAATATATATATATTATATAAACTCTACATATACACAACTTAGTATGTACAAGTGGAACAGACAGTAACAGAAACATGTAAACGCTGAGAAAAGAAAATATATAGAGGCAAGAAATATTGAACAAGTTGGCGTATTATTTTAGTTAAGTGTATCAAAAGTCGCTTGAAAGTAAGTATCTTGAACCTAAAGGTCCAAATTCCTGTGAAATCCGCACGGAAATGCAGCTTTTTGTTCCAGCAGCCCTTTAACATCAACAGCACCTTTGCAGTCCGTTTTACAGCACTTCTTTCACATGAACAGCAGCCCAACAGCCGGCTCTGCAGCATCCCTTTAACATGCGCTGCAGCTGCTACCTAACAGGACTGTTATGCATTTTAGCAGCAAGCTAACATTTGTGCCCCTTGCGCGTATGCAATGAAATTTTTCTTTCCAATTCATGTCGACCTGCTAACATTTCTGTTCGCCTGGTACTTCAGCAGAATTTTTAGAAAAATCTAGGCCCAGCGGCCGGCACCGCGTCATATTTGGTCTGTTGATATTTGAAAAATGACTGCCCATAGTGAAAAAAGGCCATAACGCGGCCATATCCTTGCACATTTTCGCAGGACATGGTGCGTTAGAATCGTAAGGACCATCTGCATCGATCTGCATCAAAAAATTATGGGGTCATCTAAGAATCCTGCACTTGTAAAAATTTTCGACCCCGATTTGCAAGGAAAACAGGCCAAAAACACATAATACTTCATTTCTCCGAAACTACAAGGACGATTTTGATGTCCTTTGGCCAGATGGTAGTCCTGGTTCATACAATTTATTTGGCGCAGGACTCGCCAGGATACGCAAGGATATAGCCGAGTTATAGGCTATTTAGTGTTTACAAATTTGGCATTTTTGCTCCGCCGTCTGAAGGACTTTCGTCCTTTTTATTGCTAATTCATAATTGGGGGGACTAGGACTATCTACTGTCCAAAGGACATCACGATAGTCCTTCAAATGGCCGAGTTAGCCCGGATTTTTTCGATTTTGGCCATTTTTGCGACTAACCCCCTAGGCAAATTTTCATCGAAATTTTTGGTCGAATCCTGGAAATCCTTGAATGCCAATCGATAGTTCTGCTGCCTACGAACTCAGAAAGGGATATCCTTTCGAAATCCTGCAGGATCTGGCCAAGTTATGGCTAAAAACAGGATGTCCTTTTTAGAAAAATAGCCATAACTCAACCAAATCCTGTCGTATCCTGACCAGTCATGTGTCAAATAATGCGTATTGTCTAGGACCATCCAGTGGCCAAAGGACATTCAAATCGTCCTGGTTGTTTTCGAGCTATTCAGAATTGTAATGCTTAATTAATGTCCTTTTGAGGGAGGGGATGGGGGATACACAAAAATTAAAAAACGTTTGTGTTTGGAAATTAGAAATTACAATTTATTTCATACAATGTCTGTTGTTTGTTGTTGTTTTCGAATACACAGTTACAGTAGTTGCTCTAAAACCCTTCATCGATCGTACATATATATATTAATATATATAGGTGTGTTTGTGTGTGTGTGGATGTACAGTTGTTGGAGAATGCAAATAACAATAAAAATTCGTTACAATTTGCCCGCAGCAACAACAAATACGCGGCCCTATCGAACCGCAAACTCTGCCCCAGCCCCCTCCCTCCCGGGCAAAGCGAACGCAACACGGGCGCTGCAACTTTGTGGGGCGGGCGGGAGGTGGGCGGTGTGCGGTCTTACAAAACTTTATATACAAATTCTGCTTCTCGCTCTGCTTGTTGTTGTTGTCTTTTGTGCATTTGTTTTTCTTGTTGCCTGTGGTCTGCGGTGGAGCGGCTGCGTATGTGTGTGTGTGTGTGTGCGTGTGTTTGTATGTGTGTGGGGGGTGGCTTAGTGGGCGCCCTTCTGCACGGGTTGGTCACCTCCGCGTTCTCAGCATCACGAATGCATCGGCGGCCAACGGGCAGGGGCGCTCTTGCCACGCCCACCGGCCAACACACACAACTCTCCAATCCAGCTGCAGCTCGATGCAATTGTTGTTGTTATTGTTCTTATTGTTAACAATTTACAAATTGTTGTTGCTATTTGCTAGTATACAAATCGAGTGTTGTTGTTTTGGGTTTTTGCATAACTTCTAATTTGTTGGGATTTTACAATTTTTTTGTTGCATTTTTCAACGTTGTTTTTGTTGTTGTTGTCAACGTTTTCGTTTTTTTGTTTTTGTTTTGCTTGCACGACTTTTGTTGTATTTGTTGTTGTTTACAATTTTGCTACTACAATTTCATGTTAATATTTTATACATAATATATATTTTATATATATAATATTTTCTTTGTTTCTTTACTATACAATAACAGCGGAAAAATTGCGTGTGTGAATTTTCATTTACCATTTTTTTATCATGCTCTTGATTTGTATTGTTTTTCATTTTTGCATTTGTTTATAACAACTTTTTCATGTTAATATGTATAATTGTTTATCATTCTCGTTATAATATATATATGTATATATATATTGTGTATATATATTATGTATATCAATACCGTAATTGTTTTTTGTTTTTGTATTTTGTATTACAATTTTTTATGTATTTTCTTATCACAAAAAAATCATAATTATATATATATATAATTTATTATTATTAATTTTTAATATATTATTCTTAGAATTGAACAATAATTAAAAATAAACATAGGACTTAGTTACATTTTGTATGCATGTGTGTGTGTGTGTGTGTGTGTGTTTATGATTGTATGTAGTTGGTTTTTGTTGTTGTTTGCAGTTGTTGAAGTATTGCCAAGTAATTATTTGTGTCTTTTTCCCCGCCAACAACTTTGCCTTTTGCACTGACGAACGCAGCGCACAGCGAGGTGGCAACGCCAGGCGGCGACGCCAGTGTTGCCCTACGCAGCAAGTGCAGCGCAATTGTTGGTTCGATTATGCTTTGATTTATTTGTTGTTGTTTTGGCCCTTTTCGCTAAATTTGTTGTATGCAAATTTACAATTGTTGTTGTTCTTGTTGTTTTTCTTTACAGAGTTTGTTAACGAATTTTACATATACACTAAACATTATTTAATAATAATAATGGAAAAAACAAATAACAAAGAGCACACGTTTTGTGGAGCGCAAAAAAATAAAATAAAGATATAGAAAGTAAGAGACAAATTTGATATTTGATTACAACTTTATGAACTTATGAACTGCAAAATTGATTTGAACGGAAAATATAAAACTAAACTAAACAGTTGGCCAGCAATTTAGGCGAATGTGCAAAGTAAATGTTCAAATTAAATAACAAGAAATCAAAAATTATTGTTGTTGTTGTTGCATTTTTAGTTGTTGCTGTTGTTGTTGTTGTACACACTAATGCGCGACAATATGGCAACACTGGCGCCCAACTCATCAATTGCAGTTATTTGTTATTGTTTATTTTGTTTTTTGTTTTTTTGCTATATACAAACGGCCACCAGAGTTGCCACCAAAACGCGTTTTGAATTTGTTGTTATTGTTGGATGGTTTTCAATTTGATACACTTTTTACTTGCAGTTGTTGTTGTTTTTCTTGTTGTTGTTGTTGTAGTTGATGTTGTTGATTGCTGGGCTGTTTGTCTACTTGTTGTGTGTGTGTTGAATTGATTGATTTATTTCGTGTACAGGTAAATGGCCACAATCAAGCCGTAGAGACCCAACACCTCAGCGAAGATGAGAATCAGAATCATGCCGACAAACAGACGTGGCTGCTGTGCTGTGCCACGCACACCGGCATCACCCACAATGCCGATCGCAAAACCGGCTGCCAGGCCCGAGAAGCCCACGGACAACCCGGCGCCCAAGTGAATGAAACCCCTGGATAGAACAGATTGGAAACATAAGTTTAAGGATACAAATTCACACGTATATGTATTCAGTTACTAACTTGTATAGGGTGTAATTGGCCGGCAAGTCCAGTTGGCCGGCAATCAGCACAGCGACGACCAGACCGTAAATGGCAATGATACCCGCCATGACCACAGGAATGATGGATTTCATGATCAGTTCAGGACGCATCACTGACATGGCAGCAATACCGGTACCAGACTTGGCAGTGCCATAAGCGGCGCCGAGTGCTGCAGAGAGTTAAGAGAAACATTTCGTTAAATTAATGTGTCAAATAAATAAAGATTAAATTCCATAATTTTTGTTCCTTCCATTTAGCTATGCTTCAATAGGGACGCACTGACTGGAAAGCCTTGAGTGATTGGGCTAGCATACAAGTTACATAATAATAAATGGGTTAACACTGGCTGGAACGCCTTAAGCGTTCTTTTTTTGTCTAATTGGGTTGCAATGCATGTTATGTCATCGATCATACTTTCAAATAGCTCCTACACCGAAAATCATGTTAGCATATAGCCAAATTCTGTAAAATAGCAATAGCGTAACATTTAGCGGTCACATGACCCATACTTAACGAAAAACACACACATACATATAACTACTCAACAGAGTCAGAGTTGTCGTTTGAGTGCTTTTTTTTTGTGTTTTGCACTCTCTTTTATTTGGTGTTGCTCTCATTACGATATTCATTTGATAAGGTCGAGAAAATGTGAAGAAGCCAAAGTGCTAGAGTTGCCAAATAGCTGACTGACTGATTAATGTTATATACGCATGTGTATGTACATGCCGTATTTATGTATGCACGCGCATTGAATATTGAAATATAAAACCAGTTTTATATGACGGTCAATGGTATTTGTTAAAAAAAAAAAACATTCTGTTTGCGTTTGTGTGTGTCTGTCGAGCGCAAATAAATCGAATTAAACACGCATACAGTTGCGTAAATAAAATGCTGGTAGGCTAAAATAAAATAACAACTGCACATCTGTATGTACAAAAAGTAAGCATGTGTGTGTGGTGTGCTCGACGTTTCAGAGTTAACGCTAATGGCATTTGCCGCTACGACAGCTGAGCGTAAATGAGTGAGTGAGAGCGAGCAATGGAGCTACAGTCGCTGCCTGCGCTAATTGGCACTGTCATGTGACATTTTGATGCTAATTAACTGTATTTTCCAGTCAAATTGATATTCTATCGGTGCAAATTAAATGAAGGGCTCGCTAAAAAACTTATTTAGACAAACAAAATAAAAATTGACTAGCAAGCCGCATAAATTCGTACAAGTTATTGAAATATAACTAATAATTTTTTTTTAAAAAAATATTTTAGCTCGTAATTTTTAGCTTAGGTTAATTAAAAAAGCTACAAAACTGCACACTTTACGCGTACAAATAAGTCATTGAGCGTCATAAAACCGGAATATACTTGTTTTTGTTTCTATTCCTTTCTAGCTAATGAGAAAAACATTCATATGTGTATCCACACTTGTCGCTATCAAATACTGAGAAACAGACCTAACTCACATTCAAGACTTTTGTTTGTCGTTGCTTTTCTAATCGAAAACAAATTTCAAACGATCATCGTCTCGGGGGCTTCCAAATTCTCATTAAACATGTGTATGTGTATGAGTGTCTATGAAAGGCGCTTCGTGTTCTCAGGCCCAGCGACAGACAAACGCATTTACATTCAATTGCAATTAATCAACAAAAATTCATTGAGAATATATTCTGTGGGCCCTAGTCAAAGGCAAACATCCGAAGTAGAGCATTGAAAGAGAGCTGGAAATTGCATGATCAGTCCATTGATTTTATTACGGAGCGGGCAAATTCTAAACAGGTTAAAGGGTTTTCCTGGTTTTTATATAAAAGCGCTAAATACTGCGAAAACAGGTGCATTATTTATAGGCGGCAGATAATAAAGATAATTTATGAGTAAACATGTCACAACTTTTATTTGCTTGTGCTCGGCAAAAGTTTACATTACATTTACATGGTATAAACAACAGCTGAGCGTTACATGGCACAATATTTTGAACGTTGACTGTAAAGGACTGCCAGTGTGTACACACAAATCAATAATATAAATATATGTATCTGAACGCGCGCCAAGTCTTCAATTTGACTTTTGACTGCGGTGTTGCACTGCATTTAAATGCGCACCATTTGCATTTAATAACAATTAAATGTATAAATGTGGCATTGACTTGGGTTTTTTTTTCTTTCTTCTCGATATTTAACTGCCCCCAACGCGACAGACGCATGGCAGACATTGGCGTGGGCGCCTTGTGCACAATACACAAGCCGCTAGAGAAGAGGAAGCGGACCGAGCATAGAAACAAAAACAAACAACCAGCACATTTTAAGATAAATATAAATGTGAGGAATATGTGAAAGTAGCAAGCGAATAGAATAAAGATATGTGTGTATTTTACCAAACACACACATGCCATGTTTATACAATGTGTGTGTGTGTACAGCAACAAATTGAAGCGTCACAGTTGAGTGCGCGCACAAAAGAACCAAGATAGCGTATGAGCGAGAGATAAAGAGAGCGAGAAGCGCACAAACAGAAGAAACAGCACCAGCTTATCAAACATTGCTCAATGTGAGAAGATGCTCGATGCCGACGCTGCTGCTGCCGCTGCTGCTTTTGTTGTTGCTTGAGACAAGTGAAAAAGTCAAAGGCATTGGAATGCACAATTCACAGAACACAACAATAAGTAAAAGAAAATAATATCGAATTGTACATTGTTTTACGAGTAACTTAATTGTTGAGACATTTTTGCTTTGGCTTCTGCTAGTTGTTTCTCATAATCTCTGCTAAAAACACATACATATACACAGCCACACTGACAGATTGCAAATTTGTGATTACAAATTGAGCGAATGCTTTGTGCGTAATCTTCATTTGATTAGATAATTTGTGAGTACAGGATGTGCGCGATGAACGTTGTTACGCTCGTATACATATTTGTATACTAATCATATTAATTAGAAGTTATTGTTAATTAATTATAATGCAGCACACATATACACATGCACGCACACAAAGGGCCTTTTAGTTGCCACGTTTTATACTCCCCGACTCTCTCTCTCTTGCTCACTCAGATAAAACAGGGTCGTTATTGCGCTCAAAACTCAAGCAGCTGCTTCTCTGTAAGCCTATGGAATTTTTTGATTTTTTTTTTGCAAGTTTTTCAAGCTTTGAAAAACAAAACAAAAATGTAGCACGTGACATTAACATACAACTTTTACATAATTAACATACACACTTGGGCACATGTGTGTGTACACTTTACTATCATTTTATATGTAAATGTATCTACTACTATTTCTATACTGAGTTTGCGCAGGCAAGTATCAGCTTGTGGGTGTATGTGTGCACGCTTGTGTGTGTGTGAGTACATATGTCAACCGTTTTGTGTGCGTGTGAAGGATTTTCTGAAATCATTAATAACGAGCACAGAAAACAGCGGGCACTGATAAAAGCTCAAAGCAACGCCCATTGTGCGATATTGACAGTCAATGACTCAGAATCCATCACAGCTTTTGAGCGGTGTCAGTTAACTGCAGCATGGAAACAAGTTGGCTTGAGTGCTGCTTAAACTCGCTCACTCTCTTATGTTTGCTTGTTCATTTGATCGTGAGAGCGCATCAATAGCGTTGCCAGATATTGTAAGCCGCATGTTTTAACATGCAAATGCTGACAGTAGCTGCTCTTTATGATATTTAATGTATAAGTTTGTACTTGGCTGCGGCTTAAAATGAATTATGCTGTTGACTTAAATTACATAAGCACTGCGATATCATTGTTGCCATGTCAAGAGCGCTATCTACAAATTTTGATACAGCACTACGCTAATGAGCAAGGTAAATATTTAAGCCGAGCAAACAAACTGTGCTCTTGGTTAACATTTTTTTTTTTGAGTAGGGTGTTGGATTCAAATCACAAGACTGAAATTGATGCATGACATAATAATTATGTCATTTGATTTAAGTTTATTTATCGAAAAACTATTAAAAATTATTTAGAGCCCTTCATTTTTGTGTAGGCAAAATAAGACCTTCTCGTGCATAAACATTTAGCATTGTGCCACTTTATCCGCAGCGCGTGCTTCTCTTTACTTCTAGGTGTATGATTTCTTTGCCTTATGACAACGCAAGGCGGGTCTTATCTTATCACAGACAAGTTATTGGTAAATAAGCCCGGACCACTTATCAGCTAAGGTAATAAAATAATAAAAAATAAAAAGATGTATGGTTTCTGATAAGCTGTATAGAAAAGAAACCGAGGCATGTGATGCCTCTTGGCTATGTGTTATGGTCGTCGAGTCGATTGATCATGCAAGGGCTGATGAGGTAAAAAGGAAAATAAAAAGTGGCATGTGATTACGCTTATTATTATGATTTCTATTGTGTTACAAAAACCAACAAAGCAGCGCTTAATCATGTGTTTGTTTGGAAAAGCATTTGTTTGATGGGATATCAAATTTAGGTAACCTATATTTGCATGCCATGTTTTTTTTTATACATTTTACAATAGAAATGCACGTGATGAAAAAATGCACTTGATGTGTCATATTAACTGGCCTACGATACATATAAAAGTATGTAATTAACATTTTCTGCATTTTCCTGCCCGCATTTGTTGTGGAAGCCACATGCATGCAGTTCCCTCCATATTCTACATTCATCAAAAGATAAGTCAAGAAAAAATAAAATACTTCAGTATGGCAACACCAAAAAGTTGGTCTTGTGACTGTGTGAAAAGGTAAGCGCGAGTTTCGCGTCATAAACTTCACAGAAAAACCGTAACTCTGCTCTCACACTCACACACATACAATGGGAAACGATGACAATGCTTGGTACAAGAGCGTGCGCAACTCTCTCTCTCGCACACTCTCTTTCCTTTATCTGCCGCTCACTTGCTGCTGTATGTGTATGAGTAATGCCGTTTTTAGCACGTTGAAAAAAGGCAGCGAATTTCTAATTTCGATGCTGCCATTTTTGTGTTTGCAATAAAGCAATTAAATGCGCATATTATCCATACAAAAATGAAATATAATTGAATATTCTTTATATAATAAGCGTGTATGCTATTAACTATTCTGGCTGAAACATGGAAACGTTTTTGCTAGTCACGCGCATTTCAAACGAACTCAAACTCAAACACAAATACATGCACGATTACGCTGTGTGTGACTTGACTGTGAGCGTATTGAGTTTTTGTACACTTGCCGCCGCCTGCCGCCTACAAAAGTGCCTACATACATACAGACATGGGTACTTTTTTTTTTGCTGACTAGATGTTCTTCTTCTTCTAGCATTTACGCCACAAAATGTTCGATTTTTCTACGCATGCAGCGCTGCGCGTCCCTTTTGTAAACGAATTATGAAGTTTGCGGGAAGGTTATTTTTCTTTTTGGTTTCCTTATTCGAAAGACTCACCTGAGAAGATAATGGCGGACGCAGCGCCCATAACACCGAAGAAGGGGCCATAGATGGGGTTGTCGTTGCTCGCACTTGACATTTTGCTTTGTTTTTTGTTGTGTGTTTGGGCTACAAGATGAAAATTGAAATTTGAATTCGTTTTTGTTGTTTTCTTGTCGCTTATTGCACTTTGATTTCGTATGTTATGTTATGTTATATATCGGCGTGTTTTACGTTTGCTTTGCAAGTTGAAATAAAGTATTTTTATTACATATACAATATATGTGTATATATGTATGTACAAAAAATTTTCTTGCGCTGCTTTTCGAACCACAATGCTGCTACGACAACGTACGATTTGTGAGTGAACGCGTTGTGAGAGACCAAGAGCAAAACACTCGCCGCTCGCCTCACAATTATTGAATTTTATCTCGAGTTTTTGAGTGCGTCGCTGAGAGCCCTTATGTATGTGTGTTCGAAGTCATGTGCCTATGTGTGCGTGCACATGAGCGCATGACGGAATGAGCTTAAATGAAAAGTCCAATTGGCAATGACAACGCGCTGGAAAATTACGCACACATACACACTCACATGAGTTATTTAAAACTTCATTTTCGAACACAATTGGCAATATTTGAGCGTTTTTTCATGTCTAAATTTCTTTTTATATTGACTCAAATTTTGCAGAAATTTGTACGCTCACCGCGCACACTCTTGCACACACATATATGGGTCGTTCATTGCCATTGGTGTGCCTGCATGTGCATGTGTGTGTGTGTGTGTGTGTGTGTATGTCGTGGCAGAAAATACTATTGTACAAATTTTTGGTACAAATTTTCGTAGGTTTGCCATTTTCTGTTTGCGATTCATCTTTATTATGTTTGCATCTTGTCGCAGCAGCATTGTTGTACATTATTACATAGTTAAATCTTTTTCGATTGCTCCTCATATGACTACTGTTTTTTTCTTCACTCACGTGATTAGAAATCTAATTTAAAGCAACTCGCTTCTGTGGCTGGCCTTTCGGGTTTATTGCTGGCTGCTGCTGCTGGGCGACTAAAGCACGCTCTGCTTTTTGATACGGCACTGAACTCCTACGGTGCGTTTTCGTTTTCTTTTATAAACTTTAGTCACGGGGGCGGATTTACGGCAGTGCTGCTATTTGATTTCTTATCGATACTCTTGTTTGGCGGTGTTATGCAACACTGATCCAGTGACCGACCTATTAAAGGTGCCTTTAGTATTTTATGAGTTTAATGAAAGGTGCAATTTTGTTTGGTATTTGTTTTGGATTTGGCTTAGTAACATATTGCTATTGTCGAATAAAATTAGTATTTTTCTAAAGCTTTTGATAACAGAGTGTTCATATTTGTAAGCAACATGCGTGGATCCTCCGCCAGACCAGCGCCAACCATCGCATTGGCAAACAATTGCTTGATGATCAGCTGGGCCAACTCCGGTTCGCTCGTACGCAAGGAATAGAGCTTCTTTATGATGGGATGTCTGCACGAAAAAGAGCCATTAAAAGGATTATTCTAAGATGAAATATACTTGCAGTTGAGTGAAACTCACTTTGGATTGATTTCCAGCTCCGGCTGCAATAGAGCAAAACGGTTCTGCTCTGGCAGCTGATGGCTTTGGGTGCGTATGAAATGTCGTGCAGCGGCCATTTCCTCGACGGTAATAACACATGGATGGGTGTCCAGTCGAGAAGTAGCCTTCACATTGGCCACCTGACCCTTGAGCTGATCCTGAAGCCAGGGTATGAGGCTATCCAGTTCTGAGCGTAACAAGCTACCCTCGCCTAAATCTTCCAGAGCCGCGGAATCTTTCGACTGATTGCGCATCTCCTTCTCCACAGAGACTAGCTTCTTGTCCTTGAACTTTCCCAGCTGCATCAGCACCAACTCATCGTAGGGCTCATAGCAGAAGAGCACAAGCTCGTCGCGCTTCTTAAAACTCTCATAGTAGGGTGAGGATTCGGCAAGCACGCGGTTTGGCGCTGCCAGATAGTATATATCCTTTTTGTCCGCACTAACCGATGTGTAGTAGTCCTCCAGGGAAATGCGCCCAGCTCCCGATTTCGATGATTCAAAGCGCAATAGCTTGGCTATTTCCTCCTTCTCAGCGGGGTCGGTGGACGTGACAATGCCCTCCTTCAAAAACAGCCCATAGTCGCGATAGAATGCTTCATATTCTTCTGGCTGCTTCTTGGCACGCTCCTGCAGGAAGCGTACGACACGACTAGAGATTACGCTTGACAGTTTGCGAATAAGGCTACTGTTCTGCAGCAGTTCCCGACTCAAGTTTAGGGGTATGTCCTCCGAGTCGACAACGCCTTTGATAAAGCGCAGCCACTTGGGCAGCAAATGCTCCGTTTTGGACTGAATCAGCACTTTGCGCGTATAGAGAGCGACGCCGGTACTGCCATCACGAGACATCTCGAAGAGGCCGGGCTTGCCCTCTGGAAAATAGAGCAGCGCATGTATACTCAGTGGCACATCGGCGTTATAGTGTAGCGAGAAACGTGGAGCATCGAAACTATTGCTAATAAAGCGATAGAAGTTCTGATGCTGCTCCTTGCTAATGCTTTGGGGATCCATCAGCCAAAGGGGCTTAATCTCATTCGCCTGCTTGCCGTTCAGCAGAATGGGTGAGCCCACGAAGTTGCTGTACTTCTTGATAACGGCGCGTATCCGATCCTCGTCGGCATATTCGCGGCAATCGGTCTTCAAATGAAGCACAATCTTGGTGCCGTGCTCCACATCCTTAACTTCCTCGATGGTATAGGTACCACTGCCATCTGTAGACCAGCGTAGTCCTTGTGCATTGGGTGTGGCAGCACGCGTATATACCTCAACACGCTGGGCCACAATGAATGCCGAGTAGAAACCCACACCGAATTGGCCAATTATATTGGATGTGGCCTGTGCCGCCTGATGTCCCTGCTTGAGCTGTTCCAGAAACTGTTTGGAGCCGCTGCGCGCAATGGTACCAAGATTGCTGATCAGCTCCTCACGTGTCATACCAATGCCTGTGTCCTGGATGATCAGCTGCGTCTGTGGCTTGTCTGTGCTGATGCGTATCTCCAGTGGTCGATCCTTGGCCTCCAGCTCAGATTCATTTCTTAGCGCCGTATAGCGAAACTTTTCCAAGGCATCGCTTGCATTCGAGATCAGCTCGCGCACAAACACCTCGTGATCCGAGTACAGGGAGCGTGCGACAATGTCCAGCAGTTGTCGTGTCTCCGCTTGAAACTCGTGCTTGTCCACGTCCGGCGATGCATTCGCGGCTACGGTGAATCGACGTTGCGGCAAGCCTGCAAAGTATCTACCCATTAGCAACTACTCTACAAATTTGATGCAAATCCTTACATGTCGTGGGCCATTGATGTATATGCGGCGTACTCAATGCAAAGGTCGCTGATCGATTCACTTGCCGGCACAGCCGGCTCAACTGACGGGCCTTGAGGAGCACACCAAAAGCACGCATGGTCATCTTGTGTGGGAATTAATGCTTCAATCCAATATTCTGATAAAAAAAAATAAATATAATTGATTGTGTCAGTTCAAACAAATGTTGAAATATAAGTGTTATTTAACTCTCTGAGCGCACATGTGTTATGATTCTCGATAAACTGTCATCGATTTTTTGTTCACAGTTAACAGCACTGTTATCGATAGCGACTAGCTTTTAAGTTTAAAAGCACTTTTTAGCACTGATAATTTCAAATACAACTTTTATATCTTTTACTTTTTAAGGCTATTCAAATAATTAAATTTGAAGGTTCAATTCAATAGTATACCAATTAAAAAACGTGTAAACTTGAATATTAAATGAGTATAATACTATTATTTTGGGAAACTCCTGAAGTTCTCAAAAATAACTTGAGTGCCATCTTATCACATTTTGAATCACTTGATAATGAACAAATAACATTTGACCCGACTTCATACATCATCTCTTATCACAATTTCGAATTTCGCTTATACTTTGCCTATTTTAGCATCGGGCTATTAGTTTGTAATCTCAGTTGCTCAAAGCGGGACGTCGAATAGACGCAAACATTTTAAAAAGCTTCATTTGACATTGAAATGCATCGTTTTTTGCGTGCCGAGATTGTTACCATCTTAGTTTTATTTCTAAGCGTTCCATCTATCTCTGCTTCTGAAGATCACTGGGATGACCAGGTGTGTGGGTAGAGTGTTTATATTTTGTCCTATAAATTGTGACTGCGTTCTTTAAAAACTTAGGCTCGAATCGAAAAGGAATGTGCTCCGTACTGCCTGAAAGTTTTCCTATGGAACACTGTGAATATGAACCAAAAAATTGAAGCCTGCGATAAAAAGAATGTGCAGATGGCGGCTCTGCAAAGCCAGTTGGCTGTTTCAAAAATCAAGGAAACCATGTATGAAAAAACAATTAGGGAAAAAAATGTTCAATGCAAAAATGAAGAGCAACTTTATGCTGATGTATCCTCAATAAAGCAAAAAATAGATAATATAGCAGCTCAAACGCGAAACGAAAGCAAAATCTTCGAAATATTGAAACAACTAGAAGATTACAGAGTCATTCTTGAGATGAAGAACGAACAAATAAGATCTTTAGAAAAAAAATTGCAGATCAGCGAGTATTTATTAGAGATCTGCAAGGCAAATTTTACATCAAGTCCAGCAGCTCTTATGATAATGGATAGCAGACGAGAAACGGATGTTAAGGTTTTCGAGACAAGCTGCTTGCATGTTGGAAACTCATCAGATATTCGGGAAATCCAAGTTCCGGGAATTGAACCTTTTCGCGTACCCTGCGACGGATCAATCGCTGGGCCAGGCTGGATGGTGATTCAGCGACGTGTGGACAAGAGCGTGGACTTCAATCGAGGCTGGGATGAATATAGGACTGGTTTTGGAGATCTTGATGGAAATTTTTTTATAGGCCTGGAAAATATCTATCGCTTGACAAATTCACAGCCGCATGAGCTGTATATATATTTGCAAAACTTTGGAAATGAAATTCGCTTTGCTCGCTATGATAATTTTAGCATAGCTAGCGAAGAGGATGCATACGAACTAAAAGTTTTGGGTAAGTATTCCGGGGATGCTGGCGATGCCTTGATGTTGAATAGAAACATGAAATTTACCACATTTGATCGGGATAATGACAAGCGCGACTTCGACAACTGTGCAGTAGAGCGCCACAGTGGATGGTGGTACAGTCAGTGCGCACGATCGTAAGTAGTTAAAAGAACAGCCTTAATGAAATTGATACAAAATTAAAATGTACTTAATTCTCATGTGAACATATTCAGAAATCTGAACGGCCGATATTTTGAAAGAGAGTTGGACAAATGGGAAGGCATTTGGTGGTGGAATTGGCAAGAAACGCTCACTCTCAAGACAGTGCAAATGCTGATTAGACCAGCGATCAATTCGACGGAAACGGATTAATAAAGGATTTTGATTGTTGATATATATTATCTAATATATTATTATCTAATATAGTACATTTATCACTAGTGTAAATATTAACATTTATAGATGCTTTTTTTATTGGTTACTTTTTTCAAATATTTCGCCAATAAGTAAAATGTTACGATATATCGATTGCGTTTTCTTAATGCAATTACCGCAGAACGATATCGATATAAATATATCGCTGATTTTAGCGCACAGCATTTGTTAATTTCTAATTGCAACCCTGCTTCTGAAAGCGCGTCGTCTTCGCGTTGTAGTTGTATTTATTGTTGAGTTTTTTTAATTTTTAACTACTATAAGTGAGTGTGCGCGCTGTATTAGTTTATAGAATGTACTATTCGTGTTGCCTTTGGATTTAAGTACGCACAGAATGACGTCCATTGATAATGTACGTGTGCTGCTGCAGTCTCTGCCAGCAGCTCCGCCTGCCGTCGGCAACAGCAACAACAATGCACAGCAAAATGAGTCGACGCCGGCTAAACTTGGCGCTGCTGCAACACCATTGCGCGCGAGGAATACACAGCAGCAGCAACAACAGCAGCAACAGCAGCAGCAGTTGCAAGCACAACCACAATTTTTTTATGGCACGCCGGAAAAATCAACAACGGGGGTCAGTGTTGGTGGCAAGCAGCTCAGGGCGCCGGAGGAATTCTGGCGTGATCTGCACCAGTTTCACGAGCGGCGCGGGTAGGTCCTTGACATGTTTATCATAGCTATGATTTATTTATTCATTTATTTTTTCCTTTCAACAGCACTCCGCTGACGCAGGCCGCCAAGATTAGTGGTCAGCATGTAGACTTATACCGGCTATACCAGGAGGTCACGGAGCGCGGTGGCTTCAATAAGGTGAACATGCGCGATGAGTGGGACGAGGTGTACAGCGCGCTGGACACGCTGCGGGACCATTGCGTTAATGGCACCGCTGGCATTAAGCATATCTATCGTCGCTATTTGGACAAATACGAGCGCCTGAACTTCTTGGGTGAGGATCCCGATAAGCTGGAGGCCTTGGAGGCGGTCATCGAGTGTGCTGATTTGGGCGCCAGCGCCAGTCGTGCGCGTTCACGTGCCTTGGGCGGCGGCGGCGGCGTCGGGGGTGTAGGTGGCAGCTTAACTGGCGGCGGCTGGGGCAGCATTTTTGGCATGCCGCACTCCACGCTGACGGCCGTGCCCATGGCGTATAACCAGCGCCAGCATATGGTGAATGCGGATCGCCGACGTCAGTATAAAATGTCTACACAGCTGCACAAGCACAGCAGCTATGAGAAGCTGCTGTTGTCGCTTATCTCACCGTTGCCCAACGAGCAGGACTTTGCCATCAATGTGTGCACGCTGATGGCCAATGAGCAGCGTCCAACGCTGCAGTTGAACGAGTGCCCCAAGCTGTTGGATGTGCTTCTAGCGCATTTGGGCGTCTATGCGGACTACAGCATGCGCCAGCTGTTCCAGCATGGCCACAATAATGCCGGCATGCAGGTGCGACGTCACTCGAAGCTTAATTTTTGGCGGGACTTGCTCTACGATAAGCCACAAATTCTGGACCTCTACACGGACGAACAAGCCTGGCTGGATAATGGACTGATCAACAAGGAGAGCGATGCATGCAATGATTATCTGTTTCAATCGGATGAGCTCGATTTCGAGCTAGACTTCTTAAATTTACGTCGCAGTCATGGCACGGATGAGCGCATTGGCCAGCGTGTGCTGCAAATTGTGCAGCTATTGCGCAGCCTGAGTTTTCATCAGGACAACGTTACGCTGCTCGCCTCGAATCGTACGCTCTGGCGGTATCTGGTAATGGGTGCCAATGTTCGTTGGAGTAAGTAGTCAAAATTTGCCAATGTTTATTCCGTCTAGTTTAACAGTTAGTTACGAACCCTTAAATTCGTTTTTGACTAAGCTTTGCTGATATCCTTCTCTTAGATTCATTTTCCATTTCTTTTGCATTGCAGGCAACATCCACATTCAGGCACTGGAAACGGCTGGCAATCTGGCGCAGCAATTTGACCTGCTGGATCCCGCCACGGACGAGCTATCGCGCAATCTGCTGGCCACGCTGTGCGAGGGTGTCGAATCGAATGATCGCGCTGTGATCATCAGTTGCCTAGAGATACTCTACAAACTGTGCGGACGCGAGGGCAATGCCCAGCACATAAATCGTTGTCTTGGCCTGGATTTCTACCAGCGAGTGATGCTGTTGCTCTCGCTGACCGATGTGATGCTCTTGATCTTCACGCTGGAGGCGATCTATGCGTTGAGCTCTTTGGGCGCGCGTCCATGTTCGATGTTAATGCAGGTGCGCGGTCTGCTTGATCAGCTGGTGGCTTTGCTAACCGTCGAGGCGCAATCATATGGCGCGGCTGGCTGCATATTGATGCGCGTCGTGGAGGTGGTGCCGGGCAATATGCTGTCCACACTGGCACAGACCATACCGGGCACTCAAATGACACAACTGATGACGGTGAAGCAGCCGCAGCAGCCAGCACCGATTGCTGCACTGCCGCCGCCAGCGCCAACACAGGTCCAAGTGTTACCGCCACAGCCAGAGACCGTTTCGGTGTCTGTTCCTGCGCCTGCTCCCACGATTACGCCCGCGCCCGCCGCTGTGTCCCTGCCTGTGCCTAGTTTGCCGCAGGTGCAGCTGCCTATGCCCAGTTTGCCGCAGGTGCAGCTACCGCCACCGCCAACCCAACAAGTATCGGTGCCTGCTCCAGCAGCCGGCACAGTTATGCTGCCCGGAACGCTGCCCGCAGCACCCTCAGCGCCGCAAAGCTTTACCCATGATGATGAGACCTATGCGCTGGCTTGGCTGGGTGCCACCTACGAGCGGGCCGGCAATGGTCATGAGTATCGCGTAGAGCAACAGGAGCTGTACACCATTTACCTATCGCACTGCCAGAAGGCGGGCAAACTTTCGGTAGTCAATCGGCTGCAATTTCCGCGTCTCGTGCGGCTTATATTCAATGCGAGCGTGGGTCCAGCCATTGTACGCCAGATGGACGGCACCGATCTGCCTGGCACGCACTATGTGGGCATAAGGATGCGTACTCAGCCTTTGCCCATGCAGCAGCAGCAGCAACAGCAGCAGCAACAGCAGCAACAACCACAACCGCAACAACAGCAACAACAACAACAACATCAACAACAACAGCAAAAGGCAGCAGCAACGACGACAGCAACAGCTGCCAAAAAGGAGCCAGCGCTGACGCCCAAATCAGACACAACAGCTGTAGACGCATCTGACGAAGCTACAGGTACACAAACGCCGAGCTCCTCGCTTATTAAGAGCTTGTTGGCAAATAAAGTTAACGAGCGGCAGCTGAAACAAAAGGCCCAGGGCCAACCGCCTGCGCTGGTAGCCACCACAGCCTCAGCCACGGGATCCCCGGCCAGCCAACCCATTAAGGTGACCTCCACGGCAATTAGCGCCTTTGTCAACAATCCGCTGATGCAGCACACGCCCGTAAAGGTGGGTCAAACCACCATAAAGCCGTTGCATCCGCAGCTGGCGCTGGAGAAGAAGCCAATTACGGACTCAGCGCCGCCACCGCTCGCTCCATTAAGCGGCTCCAATGTGCTTACGAAGGATGCGCAAGGACGCACCGTAATTATACAGTCCAAACGCAAGCTGACCATCGATGAGGAGCAAAACAAGCGCCTGGCATTGGATAGCAGCAGCAACACGCCCGCTGGCAAGGATGAGCCGCAGGTGACACCCTCTAAGAATGCGGCCAATCTCTACGCAGATTTGGCTGCCTCGATACTAGAAGATGAGGATTTGGATGATGTGCCGCCGCTGGCAGCGTCCAGTCAAGAGCAGCCGCCTTTGCAACAACAACAGCTGCAGCAGCAACAACAGCATCAACATCAGCAGCAACATCAGCAGCAACATCAGCAGCATCAACATCAGCAGCAACATCAGCAGCAGCAGCAGCATCAACAACAACTGCAGCTCATACCCGCCAAGGTGCAGCCCGCACAGCGTCAGCTCATCTTTCCCGCTGGCAGCGCGGGAGCGCCACCGCCGCAGCTGAAATTGGCTACCACGGCGACCATTAAAACGGATCAGGGCTTGCAAACGGTCCCGGTCATATTGCAGAAGACAGAGCAACAGCAACAGCAACAGCAGCAGCCGACGCAAACACAATATGTGCTGGCCACCAATCAGCAGGGACAGACCTATCTGGTGGCACAGCAAACGGCGCCAGTGGCAGCGGCGGCCAATGCGCCGGCCACGCCCACTCTGCTGGTTACCCAAGCGGCGCAGCAGCAGACCAAAACAATTATCATATTGCAACAGCCGGGTGTCAGTGCCAGCAATGTGCCCGGCACACAGAAGGTCATAATGACCACAGCGCAGGGTCAACAGGTGCTGGTGACAACAACCACAGCGCCTGCGGTCGCCCAGCCACGACCCGCAGCCCAAGTCCAACAGCAGATGCAGCAACAGCAGCAAATCTTTCTAAATCCGCAGCGTGCGGTGCCCGCCGCTTTGGGTGCTGGCCAAATGTCACCCTCGCTGCTTTCGCAACTCAATCAGATACCCGCCACCATCAAGCTGCATCAGCCGCAGCCGTCGCAATCGCCGCAGCTGCACCGTGGCGGCATTGTGGCCACCAAGACGGCGCCCATACCGCAACTGCAGCAGCATCAGTCCATTATACAGCAGCATATTATCTCCGGCCCGGCGGCAGCGGCAGAGAAGCGGCAGCTGCTTCTGGGCGGCATCAAGGAGACAACGCTCATTACACAAACGCCCGCCACGGCTGCCCCACTGCAGCAGAGTCAACTCAACTCGCAGACAATCATTACCACACAGCCGCCGGCAGCTGCTCCAGCGGTTGCTGGCGCTGCACTGCAGCAGCAACAGCAGCACATACGCAGCGTGCTCGAGCAGCAGCAGCAGCATCATCCATCCATAATACAGCAGAAGATAACTATGCCCACAGTGGTAAGTGCTGGGGAAGATTACTATTAAGCTTATGCAACTGCAGAGAGTAATAGTCCGACGAGCTTATGTTTATGTATATTGTGCCAACATGAACTAGGATATATGGAAGTAGCATATATATATATTCTATTCGGCTTTATCATATTTAGTATGTCGTATTGCAAACAATGTGGGGCATTGGAGTATTTCGTGTAGTATAAAATCATATATCCCATTATCATATACTGCATTTCGCATCTCCATATATACTTTTGATAAGTAACAACTTACGAGTCGTTATAGCCAGGTTCAACTGTCTGTTTGTATGAGAGGAAAGGATCATCTTGCTGTTTTCATTAGACATTTCTATGAGTACCAAGTTATTTATGCAATAGGCCGGAGTCATTCCCAAATGTTCTTTGCCTTGAAATAGCAAAAGCAACTGCAAAAGCATATTTGACTTGATTCGGTTTACAATTCAATTGTTTCTCTTGCCAACTGATCTATATCTATATAGATCTGATAGGAAAAATCCACCAATAATCAAGCTAAGATCATATATTCATATACATTATATTATAAGCTCCATCTCTGCATTGGTATTTACATTTGGGTATATCAAAGAATCTAATCATTTTCTCTTCTTTGCAGCTAACGGAGCCGGTCAAAGCAAAAGCTGTGCCGGCAGCAACGACCATTGCCAAGAAGCCGATGGCGCCGCCAACGCCGTCACTGCCTGTGCAGCAACAACAGCAGCAGCCGGTGCAAATGCCAGCGCTGAAACCCACACAACAACTAACACAACAACAAGCGCAGTTAGTCAGCGGCGAGTCGAAGCCCAGCATTATGATTGAAGCCAAGCCGGCGGAGCAATCCACAATAACAGCAACAGCAACAGTTGCTGCAATGCCAGCAACAGCTGCAGCAGCTGCCACAGCAATTGCTAGCACCACAACAACAGCAACGAGCATTGTTAGCAATAGCAATCCAACAGCAGCCGGAGCAGCCGCAAACGCAGTGCCCGTGGATGCCAATTGGCTGTTCATTTGCGATTGGCGCAATTGTCCGCGTCGCAAATTTAAATCGCTCAACGAGCTGCAGCATCATGTCTGCAATGTGCATTGTCCGGATCATTTGGATTCCGGCGCTGAGATCTATTGCCAGTGGGGCAGCGGTCCCAGCTTGTGCGACAACATAGCTCGTAAGCGTTACTCACTGATGACGCATCTGGTGGATCGTCATTTAGCTCTGGATGATCTGCGTGCGAGCGTGCAGCGTCGCCTTGCCACGGGCATACACAATGTGGCGCCCACACAGCCAACGGTCACAATTGTGCGCAATGTGGGCAATGCCAGCAATGCGCCAGCATCAACATCGGCAACAACATCAGCTGCTGCTGCGCCAGCGACTACGGCGACGGCTGTGGGCACCTCGGCGCTGCAGGCTATTAAACGACATTCGGCCGACTTTCTCAACTCCAAGGAGCTATTGGACGAGAACGAGGGCCCAGTCACAAAGAGCATACGCCTCACGGCGGCGCTGATATTGCGCAATCTGGTCAACTACACATCGACGGCCAAGCGCAGCCTAAAGCGGTATGAGCCGCATCTGGCCAATGTGGCATTTAGCAATGTGGAGGCCAGCGGCGTCCTCTCCCACATACTGCACGAGCTCAGTCAGTAATCTCCCCAACTAATCAACTATCTAAATATATATATATAGTATATGCGTATACATATAAACATATTTTTCTACACCTCACGCTGCGCTGCTATAAAAAACTACACACTTAAATAATTATTTCTATTAACTAACGACACTATTAAATGTGAACAAATTGAATGAAATGAAGTCAGCGAATATATATTTGGATTCCTGCATAACTCGCGGTCAATTTGTTGGGTAAGTTGCGAACAATTTCGTTAACATAAATGAATCATGAATCAAATTCGAAATTAAGATCTTAAAAGGTTTGGGAATTGTTTTACAAGTCGTCAAATTCAAAAGGGCGTTGATTGTCGATTTCTCCTAAAAGAAATCAAATAAACATCTCAGAATGTTATTAAAAATATCTTGAAATCTAGAAAAAAAAAAGTCTCATGTGAAACATGAATGAACCCACGGATAAAATATGACAAATTTTATAAATATTTCTTTTTTTTTCTAAATATATTAAGTATAAATCTCAAATGAATCTGGACCAAAAATCACGACTGAATCATCTTCAGTCATTAGGAATCTTTAAGCACTTAAAAAAATACCAAAATTGTTTGAGGCAGATTTAAATAGGTTTTGGTCATAATATAAAACTTAAAATTCACTAAAAAGTTTAGAGGGTTACATTTGTAATACGGGACTGTTTAAATATGAATCAATTTTCGGGGCGCTTATGCAAAAAGTTGCCCATGAATTGTCAGTCAGGGTAGAGTATGATTCAAACTGTAACACTTAGAAGCTAATACACAATTGTGTCAAGGGTTCAGTTGTATAAGTCCCAGAGCGAGATCTGTGCATCCATGCCAGCAGCGGCCATAATGGGGGCGCGCCACAAGGACACAGGTTGCGTGGAGTAGGCGAGATCCATGACGCCGCCTTGTTTATGCTGCGTCAGCACGGCCAGCGGTCGCAGGCTCTTCCATGAAAAGATGCGTATGCGACCGTCCCAGCCAGCGCTGGCAAAGACCTTCTGATCGGAGCGTATGCGCACACAGTTGACGCCCGGATTCTTGATGCACAGCTCGGAGCCGCGCTGCAGCTGCATGGATTGTCGTTGATAGCTGAAGGTAGTAAGTTTGTCGGCTATGGTTGGCAAGTGAAAAACAACATTAATTGGCAGATCAAGGGCAACAAATCAAAGTTCGTTCTTACAAGCGCCGCCAACTATGCCGCGGTTCGTGATGGGATCATAATCAACTGTCAAGGCTTCCGGCGCCAGTTCTGTCACATCAATCATAACACCACTGCTCAGATCCCAGGTGAGGAAATGCCCGGACTCGTAGCCGGCGAGCAAAAAAAGCTGTGAGGCGCACTCGAAGGGCTTGAAACAGGTGACGCTGCCCAGCTTGGCCAATTGTGGATCATCCGGTATTAGCATCTGTGTAGGCGCCGCCGGATCCGTAACAT